>CM060975.1:900000-3537500 GCA_030765065.1 Deroplatys truncata
TAGATCATAAGGTACACCGCTTAAGTTAGTGTGTGTGTATGAATAAGATGATACCGTCATGTAGAATTGAAGTTTACTCAGATCATAAGGTACACTGCTTAGGATAGTGTGTGTGTGTGTGAATAAGATGATACCGTCATGTAGAATTGAAGTTTACTCATATCATAAGGTACACTAGTTAGGATAGTGTGTGTGTATGAATAGGAGGATACCATCATGTAAAATTCAAGTTTATGCAGATCATAAGGTACACTACTTAGGATAGTGTGTGTGTATGAATAGGAGGATACCATCATGTAAAAATGTAGTTTATGCAGATCATAAGGTACACTACTTAGGATAGTGTGTGTGTGTATGAATAGGAGGATACCATCATGTAGAATTGAAGTTTACTCAGATCATAAGGTACACTGCTTAGGTTAGTGGGTGTATGAATAAAATGATACCATCATGTAGAATTGAAGTGTACTCATATCATAAGGTACACTGCTTAGGATGGTGTGTGTGTGTATGAATAAGATGATACCGTCATGTAGAATTGAAGTTTACTCAGATCATAAGGTACACTGCTTAAATTAGTGTGTGCATATGAATAAGATGATACCATCATGTAGAGTTCAAGTTTACTTAGATCATAAGGTACACTGCTTAAGTTAGTGTGTGTGTATGAATAAGATGATACCGTCATGTAGAGTTCAAGTTTACTTAGATCATAAGGTACACTGCTTAAGTTAGTCTGTGTGTATGAATAAGATGATACCATCATGTAGAGTTCAAGTTTACTTAGATCATAAGGTACACTGCTTAAGTTAGTCTGTGTGTATGAATAAGATGATACGTCATGTAGAGCTGAAGTTTACTCAGATCATAAGGTACACTACTTAGGATAGTGTGTGTGTATTAATAGGAGGATACCGTCAGGTAGAGTTGAAGTTTACTCAGATCATAAGGTACACTACTTAGGATAGTGTGTGTATTAATAGGAGGATACCGTCATGTAGAGTTGAAGTTTACTCAGATCATAAGGTACACTACTTAGGATAGTGTGTGTATTAATAGGAGGATACCGTCATGTAGAGTTGAAGTTTACTCAGATCATAAGGTACACTGCTTAGGAGAGTGTGTGTATTAATAGGAGGATACCGTCATGTAGAGTTGAAGTTTACTCAGATCATAAGGTACACTGCTTAGGATAGTGTGTGTATTAATAGGAGGATACCGTCATGTAGAATTGAAGTTTACTCAGATCATAAGGTATACTGCTTAAGTTAGTGTGTGTGTTTGAATAGGAGGATACCGTCATGTAGAGTTGAAGTGTACTCAGATCATAAGGTACACTGCTTAAGTTAGTGTGTGTGAATGAACTAGATGATACCATCATGTAGAGTTGAAGTTTACTCAGATCATAAGGTACACTGCTTAAGTTAGTGTGTGTGTATGAATAAGATGATACCGTTATGTAGAATTGAAGATTACTCAGATCATAAGGTACACTACTTAGGAGAATGTGTGTGTGTGTGTATGAATAAGATGATACCGTCATGTAGAACTGAAGATTACTCAGATCATAAGGTACACTGCTTAAGTTAGTGTGTGTGTGTATGAATAAGATGATACCTTCATGTAGAATTGAAGTTTACTCAGATCATAAGATACACTACTTAGGTTATTGTGTGTATATGAATAAGATGATACCGTCATGTAGAACTGAAGTTTACTCAGATCATAAGGTATACTGCTTAATTTAGTGTGTGTGTTTGAATAGGAGGATACCGTCATGTAGAATTGAAGCTTACTCAGATCATAAGGTACACTACTTAGGTTAGTGTAAGTGTGTATGAATAGAAGGATACCGTCCTGTAGAGTTGAAGTTTACTCAGATCATAAGGTACACTGCTTAGGTTAGTGTGTGTGTATATGAATAGGAGGATACCGTCATGTAGAGTTGAAGTTTACTCAGATCATAAGGTACACTGCTTAAGTTAGTGTGTGTGTGTGTGTGTGTTTGAATAAGATGATACCGTCATGTAGAACTGGAAATTACTCAGATCATAAGGTACACTGCTTAAGTTAGTGTGTGTAAATGAATAACATGATTCCGTCATGTAGAATTGAAGTTTATTCAGATCAAGAGGTACACTACTTAGGTTAGTGTGTGTATATATGAATAAGATGATACCGTCATGTAGAATTGAAGTTTACTCAGATCATAAGGTACACTGCTTAAGTTAGTGCTTGTGTATGAATAAGATGATGCCGTCATGTAGAATTGAAGTTTATTCAGATCACAAGGTACACTGCTTAAGTTAGTGTGTGTGAATGAATAGGACACCGTCCTGTAGAGTTGTAGTTTACTCAGATCATAAGGTACACTGCTTAGGTTAGTGTGTGTGTGTGTGTATGAATAGAAGGATACCGTCCTGTTGAGTTGACGTTTACTCAGATCATAAGGTACACTGCTTAGGTTAGTGTGTGTGTGTGTATATGAATAGGAGGATACCGTCATGTAGAGTTGAAGTTTACTCAGATCATAAGGTAGACTGCCTAAGTTAGTGTGTGTGTATTAATAGGAGGATACCATCATGTAGAATTGAAGTTTAGACAGATCATAAGGTACACTACTTAGGATAATGAGTGTGTGTATGAATAAGATGACACCATCATGTTAATTGAAGTTTACTCAGATCATAAGGCACACTGCTTAAGTTAGTGTGTGTGTATGAGTAAGTTGATACCGTCATGTAGAATTGAAGTTTACTCAGATCATAAGGTACACTACTTAGGTTTTTGTGTGTATATCAATAAGATGATACCGTCATGTAGAACTGAACTTTACTCAGATCATAAGGTACACTGCCTAAGTTAGTGTGTGTGTATTAATAGGAGGATACCATCATGTAGAATTGAAGTTTAGACAGATCATAAGGTACACTACTTAGGATAATGTGTGTGTGTATGAATAAGATGATACCATCATGTAGAATTGAGGTTTACTCAGATCATGAGGTACACTGCTTAAGTTAGTGTGTGTGTATTAATAGGAGGATACCATCATGTAGAATTGAAGTTTAGACAGATCATAAGGTACACTACTTAGGATAGTGTGTGTGTGTATGAATAAGATGATACCATCATGTAGAATTGAAGTTTACTCAGATCATGAGGTACACTGCTTAAGTTAGTGTGTGAGTATGATTAGCAGGATACCGTCATGTAGAATTGAAGTTTACTCAGATCATAAGGTGCACTGCTTAAGTTAGGGAGTGCGTATGATTAAGATGATACTGTCATGCAGACTTGAAGTTTACTTAGATCATAAGGTACACTGCTTAAGTTAGTCTGTGTGTATGAATAAGATGATACCGTCATGTAGAGTTGAAGTTTACTTAAATCATAAGGTACATTACTTAGGAGAGTGTGTGTGTATGAATAAGATGATAACATCATGTAGAATTGAAGTTTACTCAGATCATAAGGTAGACTGCCTAAGTTAATGTGTGTGTATGAATAACATGATACCATCATGTAGAATTGAGGTTTACTCAGATCATAAGGTACACTGCTTGAGTTAGTGTGAGTGAATGAATAAGATGATACCATCATGTAGAGTTGAAGTTTACCAGATCATAAGGTACATTACTTAGGAGAGTGTGTGTGTATGAATAAGATGATACCATCATGTAGAATTGAAGTTTACTCAGATCATAAGGTAGACAGCCTAAGTTAATGTGTGTGTATGAATAACATGATACCATCATGTAGAATTGAGGTTTACTCAGATCATAAGGTACACTACTTAGAATAGTGTGTGTGTATGTATAAGATGATACCATTATGTAGAATTGAAGTCTACTCAGATCATAAGGTGCGCTGCTTAAGTTAGTGTGTGCGTATGAATAAGATGATACCGTCATGTAGAATTGAAGTTTACTCAGATCATAAGGTACAGTGCTTAAGGTAGTGTGTGTGTATGAATAAGATAATACTGTCATGTAGAATTGAAGCTTACTCAGATCATAAGGTACACTGCTTAAGTTAGTGTGTGTATGTATATGATACCATCATGTAGAATTGAAGTTTACTCACATCATAAGGTACACTACTTAGGATGGTGTGTGTGTATGAATAAGATGATACCGTCATGTAGAATTGAAGTTTACTCAGATCATAAGGTACACTACTTAGAATAGTGTGTGTGTATGTATAAGATGATACCATCAAGCAGAATTGAAGATTACTCAGATCATAAGGTACATTACTTAAGTTAGTGTGTGTGTATGAATAAGATGATACCGTCATGTAGATTTGAAGTATACTCAAATCATAAGGTACATTACTTAAGTTAGTGTTTGTGTATGAATAAGATGATACCGTCATGTAGAGTTGAGGCTTACTCAGATTATAAGGTACACTACTTAGGATAATGTGTGTGTATGAATAAGATAATACCATCATGTAGAATTGAAGTGTACTCAGATCATAAGGTACACTACTTAGGATAGTATGTGTGTATGAAGAAGATGATACCATAATGTAGAATTGAAGTTTACTCAGATCATAAGGTACACTACTTAGGTTAGTGGGTGTATGAATAAAATGATACCATCATGTAGAATTGAAGTGTACTCATATCATAAGGTAAACAACTTAGGATGGTGTGTGTGTATGAATAAGATGATACCGTCATGTAGAATTTAAGTTTACTCAGATCATAAGGTACACTGCTTAAGTTAGTGTGTGTGTATGAATAAGATGATACCGTCATGTAGAGTAGAAGTTTACTTAGATCATAAGGTACACTGCTTAAGTTAGTGTGTGTGTATGAATAAGATGATACGACATGTAGAGTTGAAGTTTACTCAGATCATAAGTTACACTGCTTAAGTTAGTGTGTGTGTGTGTGTGTGTATGATTAAGATGATATTGTCATGTAGAATTGAAGTTTACTTAGATCATAAGGTACACCATTTAAGTTAGTCTGTGTGTATGAATAAGATGATACCGTCATGTAGAGTTGAAGTTTACTTAGATCATAAGTTACACTGCTTAAGTTAGTGTGTGTGTGTGTGTATGATTAAGATGATACTGTCATGTAGAATTGAAGTTTACTTAGATCATAAGGTACACTGCTTAAGTTAGTGTGTGTGTATGAATAAGATGATACTGTCATGTAGAGTTGAAGTTTACTCAGATCATAAGTTACACTGCTTAAGTTAGTGTGTGTGTGTGTATGATTAAGATGATACTGTCATGTAGAATTGAAGTTTACTTAGATCATAAGGTACACTGCTTAAGTTAGTGTGTGTGTATGAATAAGATGATACTGTCATGTAGAGTTGAAGTTTACTTAGATCATAAGGTACACTGCTTAAGTTAGTGTGTGTGTATGAATAAGATGATACTGTAATGTTGAATTGAAGTTTACTTAGATCATAAGGTACACTGCTTAAGTTAGTGTGTGTGTATGAATAAGATGATACTGGCATGTAGAGTTGAAGTTTACTCAGATCATAAGTTACACTGCTTAAGTTAGTGTGTGTGTGTGTGTGTATGATTAAGATGATACTGTCATGTAGAATTGAAGTTTACTTAGATCATAAGGTACACTGCTTAAGTTAGTGTGTGTGTATGAATAAGATGATACTGTCATGTAGAGTTGAAGTTTACTTAGATCATAAGGTACACTGCTTAAGTTAGTGTGTGTGTATGAATAAGATGATACTGTCATTTTGAATTGAAGTTTACTTAGATCATAAGGTACACTGCTTAAGTTAGTCTGTGTGTATGAATAAGATGATACTGTCATGTAGAGTTGAAGTTTACTTAGATCATAAGTTACACTGCTTAAGTTAGTGTGTGTGTGTGTGTGTGTGTGTGTGTGTATGATTAAGATGATACCATCATGTAGAGTTGAAGTTTACTTAGATCATAAGTTACACTGCTTAA
Organism: Deroplatys truncata; assembly: GCA_030765065.1. Taxonomy (NCBI): domain Eukaryota; kingdom Metazoa; phylum Arthropoda; class Insecta; order Mantodea; family Mantidae; genus Deroplatys; species Deroplatys truncata. Next base: position 905,947 of record CM060975.1, read on the forward strand.
GTTAGTGTGTGTGTGTGTGTGTATGAATAAGATGATACTGTCATGTAGAGTTGAAGTTTACTTAGATCATAAGTTACACTGCTTAAGTTTGTGTGTGTGTATGATTAAGATGATACTGTCATGTAGAATTGAAGTTTACTTAGATCATAAGGTACACTGCTTAAGTTAGTGTGTGTGTGTATGATTAAGATGATACTGTCATGTAGAATTGAAGTTTACTTAGATCATAAGGTACACTGCTTAAGTTAGTGTGTGTGTGTATGATTAAGATGATACTGTCATGTAGAATTGAAGTTTACTTAGATCATAAGGTACACCGCTTAAGTTAGTCTGTGTGTATGAATAAGATGATACTGTCATGTAGAATTGAAGTTTACTTAGATCATAAGTTACACTGCTTAAGTTTGTGTGTGTGTATGAATAAGATGATACTGTCATGTAGAATTGAAGTTTACTTAGATCATAAGTTACACTGCTTAAGTTTGTGTGTGTGTATGAATAAGATGATACTGTCATGTAGAATTGAAGTTTACTTAGATCATAAGTTACACTGCTTAAGTTAGTGTGTGTGTGTATGATTAAGATGATACTGTCATGTAGAATTGAAGTTTACTTAGATCATAAGGTACACTGCTTAAGTTAGTCTGTGTGTATGAATAAGATGATACTGTCATGTAGAGTTGAAGTTTACTTAGATCATAAGGTACACCGCTTAAGTTAGTGTGTGTGTATGAATAAGATGATACCGTCATGTAGAATTGAAGTTTACTCAGATCATAAGGTACACTGCTTAGGATAGTGTGTGTGTGTGTGAATAAGATGATACCGTCATGTAGAATTGAAGTTTACTCATATCATAAGGTACACTAGTTAGGATAGTGTGTGTGTATGAATAGGAGGATACCATCATGTAAAATTCAAGTTTATGCAGATCATAAGGTACACTACTTAGGATAGTGTGTGTGTATGAATAGGAGGATACCATCATGTAAAAATGTAGTTTATGCAGATCATAAGGTACACTACTTAGGATAGTGTGTGTGTGTATGAATAGGAGGATACCATCATGTAGAATTGAAGTTTACTCAGATCATAAGGTACACTGCTTAGGTTAGTGGGTGTATGAATAAAATGATACCATCATGTAGAATTGAAGTGTACTCATATCATAAGGTACACTGCTTAGGATGGTGTGTGTGTGTATGAATAAGATGATACCGTCATGTAGAATTGAAGTTTACTCAGATCATAAGGTACACTGCTTAAATTAGTGTGTGCATATGAATAAGATGATACCATCATGTAGAGTTCAAGTTTACTTAGATCATAAGGTACACTGCTTAAGTTAGTGTGTGTGTATGAATAAGATGATACCGTCATGTAGAGTTCAAGTTTACTTAGATCATAAGGTACACTGCTTAAGTTAGTCTGTGTGTATGAATAAGATGATACCATCATGTAGAGTTCAAGTTTACTTAGATCATAAGGTACACTGCTTAAGTTAGTCTGTGTGTATGAATAAGATGATACGTCATGTAGAGCTGAAGTTTACTCAGATCATAAGGTACACTACTTAGGATAGTGTGTGTGTATTAATAGGAGGATACCGTCAGGTAGAGTTGAAGTTTACTCAGATCATAAGGTACACTACTTAGGATAGTGTGTGTATTAATAGGAGGATACCGTCATGTAGAGTTGAAGTTTACTCAGATCATAAGGTACACTACTTAGGATAGTGTGTGTATTAATAGGAGGATACCGTCATGTAGAGTTGAAGTTTACTCAGATCATAAGGTACACTGCTTAGGAGAGTGTGTGTATTAATAGGAGGATACCGTCATGTAGAGTTGAAGTTTACTCAGATCATAAGGTACACTGCTTAGGATAGTGTGTGTATTAATAGGAGGATACCGTCATGTAGAATTGAAGTTTACTCAGATCATAAGGTATACTGCTTAAGTTAGTGTGTGTGTTTGAATAGGAGGATACCGTCATGTAGAGTTGAAGTGTACTCAGATCATAAGGTACACTGCTTAAGTTAGTGTGTGTGAATGAACTAGATGATACCATCATGTAGAGTTGAAGTTTACTCAGATCATAAGGTACACTGCTTAAGTTAGTGTGTGTGTATGAATAAGATGATACCGTTATGTAGAATTGAAGATTACTCAGATCATAAGGTACACTACTTAGGAGAATGTGTGTGTGTGTGTATGAATAAGATGATACCGTCATGTAGAACTGAAGATTACTCAGATCATAAGGTACACTGCTTAAGTTAGTGTGTGTGTGTATGAATAAGATGATACCTTCATGTAGAATTGAAGTTTACTCAGATCATAAGATACACTACTTAGGTTATTGTGTGTATATGAATAAGATGATACCGTCATGTAGAACTGAAGTTTACTCAGATCATAAGGTATACTGCTTAATTTAGTGTGTGTGTTTGAATAGGAGGATACCGTCATGTAGAATTGAAGCTTACTCAGATCATAAGGTACACTACTTAGGTTAGTGTAAGTGTGTATGAATAGAAGGATACCGTCCTGTAGAGTTGAAGTTTACTCAGATCATAAGGTACACTGCTTAGGTTAGTGTGTGTGTATATGAATAGGAGGATACCGTCATGTAGAGTTGAAGTTTACTCAGATCATAAGGTACACTGCTTAAGTTAGTGTGTGTGTGTGTGTGTTTGAATAAGATGATACCGTCATGTAGAACTGGAAATTACTCAGATCATAAGGTACACTGCTTAAGTTAGTGTGTGTAAATGAATAACATGATTCCGTCATGTAGAATTGAAGTTTATTCAGATCAAGAGGTACACTACTTAGGTTAGTGTGTGTATATATGAATAAGATGATACCGTCATGTAGAATTGAAGTTTACTCAGATCATAAGGTACACTGCTTAAGTTAGTGCTTGTGTATGAATAAGATGATGCCGTCATGTAGAATTGAAGTTTATTCAGATCACAAGGTACACTGCTTAAGTTAGTGTGTGTGAATGAATAGGACACCGTCCTGTAGAGTTGTAGTTTACTCAGATCATAAGGTACACTGCTTAGGTTAGTGTGTGTGTGTGTGTATGAATAGAAGGATACCGTCCTGTTGAGTTGACGTTTACTCAGATCATAAGGTACACTGCTTAGGTTAGTGTGTGTGTGTGTATATGAATAGGAGGATACCGTCATGTAGAGTTGAAGTTTACTCAGATCATAAGGTAGACTGCCTAAGTTAGTGTGTGTGTATTAATAGGAGGATACCATCATGTAGAATTGAAGTTTAGACAGATCATAAGGTACACTACTTAGGATAATGAGTGTGTGTATGAATAAGATGACACCATCATGTTAATTGAAGTTTACTCAGATCATAAGGCACACTGCTTAAGTTAGTGTGTGTGTATGAGTAAGTTGATACCGTCATGTAGAATTGAAGTTTACTCAGATCATAAGGTACACTACTTAGGTTTTTGTGTGTATATCAATAAGATGATACCGTCATGTAGAACTGAACTTTACTCAGATCATAAGGTACACTGCCTAAGTTAGTGTGTGTGTATTAATAGGAGGATACCATCATGTAGAATTGAAGTTTAGACAGATCATAAGGTACACTACTTAGGATAATGTGTGTGTGTATGAATAAGATGATACCATCATGTAGAATTGAGGTTTACTCAGATCATGAGGTACACTGCTTAAGTTAGTGTGTGTGTATTAATAGGAGGATACCATCATGTAGAATTGAAGTTTAGACAGATCATAAGGTACACTACTTAGGATAGTGTGTGTGTGTATGAATAAGATGATACCATCATGTAGAATTGAAGTTTACTCAGATCATGAGGTACACTGCTTAAGTTAGTGTGTGAGTATGATTAGCAGGATACCGTCATGTAGAATTGAAGTTTACTCAGATCATAAGGTGCACTGCTTAAGTTAGGGAGTGCGTATGATTAAGATGATACTGTCATGCAGACTTGAAGTTTACTTAGATCATAAGGTACACTGCTTAAGTTAGTCTGTGTGTATGAATAAGATGATACCGTCATGTAGAGTTGAAGTTTACTTAAATCATAAGGTACATTACTTAGGAGAGTGTGTGTGTATGAATAAGATGATAACATCATGTAGAATTGAAGTTTACTCAGATCATAAGGTAGACTGCCTAAGTTAATGTGTGTGTATGAATAACATGATACCATCATGTAGAATTGAGGTTTACTCAGATCATAAGGTACACTGCTTGAGTTAGTGTGAGTGAATGAATAAGATGATACCATCATGTAGAGTTGAAGTTTACCAGATCATAAGGTACATTACTTAGGAGAGTGTGTGTGTATGAATAAGATGATACCATCATGTAGAATTGAAGTTTACTCAGATCATAAGGTAGACAGCCTAAGTTAATGTGTGTGTATGAATAACATGATACCATCATGTAGAATTGAGGTTTACTCAGATCATAAGGTACACTACTTAGAATAGTGTGTGTGTATGTATAAGATGATACCATTATGTAGAATTGAAGTCTACTCAGATCATAAGGTGCGCTGCTTAAGTTAGTGTGTGCGTATGAATAAGATGATACCGTCATGTAGAATTGAAGTTTACTCAGATCATAAGGTACAGTGCTTAAGGTAGTGTGTGTGTATGAATAAGATAATACTGTCATGTAGAATTGAAGCTTACTCAGATCATAAGGTACACTGCTTAAGTTAGTGTGTGTATGTATATGATACCATCATGTAGAATTGAAGTTTACTCACATCATAAGGTACACTACTTAGGATGGTGTGTGTGTATGAATAAGATGATACCGTCATGTAGAATTGAAGTTTACTCAGATCATAAGGTACACTACTTAGAATAGTGTGTGTGTATGTATAAGATGATACCATCAAGCAGAATTGAAGATTACTCAGATCATAAGGTACATTACTTAAGTTAGTGTGTGTGTATGAATAAGATGATACCGTCATGTAGATTTGAAGTATACTCAAATCATAAGGTACATTACTTAAGTTAGTGTTTGTGTATGAATAAGATGATACCGTCATGTAGAGTTGAGGCTTACTCAGATTATAAGGTACACTACTTAGGATAATGTGTGTGTATGAATAAGATAATACCATCATGTAGAATTGAAGTGTACTCAGATCATAAGGTACACTACTTAGGATAGTATGTGTGTATGAAGAAGATGATACCATAATGTAGAATTGAAGTTTACTCAGATCATAAGGTACACTACTTAGGTTAGTGGGTGTATGAATAAAATGATACCATCATGTAGAATTGAAGTGTACTCATATCATAAGGTAAACAACTTAGGATGGTGTGTGTGTATGAATAAGATGATACCGTCATGTAGAATTTAAGTTTACTCAGATCATAAGGTACACTGCTTAAGTTAGTGTGTGTGTATGAATAAGATGATACCGTCATGTAGAGTAGAAGTTTACTTAGATCATAAGGTACACTGCTTAAGTTAGTGTGTGTGTATGAATAAGATGATACGACATGTAGAGTTGAAGTTTACTCAGATCATAAGTTACACTGCTTAAGTTAGTGTGTGTGTGTGTGTGTGTGTGTGTATGATTAAGATGATATTGTCATGTAGAATTGAAGTTTACTTAGATCATAAGGTACACCATTTAAGTTAGTCTGTGTGTATGAATAAGATGATACCGTCATGTAGAGTTGAAGTTTACTTAGATCATAAGTTACACTGCTTAAGTTAGTGTGTGTGTGTGTGTATGATTAAGATGATACTGTCATGTAGAATTGAAGTTTACTTAGATCATAAGGTACACTGCTTAAGTTAGTGTGTGTGTATGAATAAGATGATACTGTCATGTAGAGTTGAAGTTTACTCAGATCATAAGTTACACTGCTTAAGTTAGTGTGTGTGTGTGTGTATGATTAAGATGATACTGTCATGTAGAATTGAAGTTTACTTAGATCATAAGGTACACTGCTTAAGTTAGTGTGTGTGTATGAATAAGATGATACTGGCATGTAGAGTTGAAGTTTACTCAGATCATAAGTTACACTGCTTAAGTTAGTGTGTGTGTGTGTGTGTATGATTAAGATGATACTGTCATGTAGAATTGAAGTTTACTTAGATCATAAGGTACACTGCTTAAGTTAGTGTGTGTGTATGAATAAGATGATACTGTCATGTAGAGTTGAAGTTTACTTAGATCATAAGGTACACTGCTTAAGTTAGTGTGTGTGTATGAATAAGATGATACTGTAATGTTGAATTGAAGTTTACTTAGATCATAAGGTACACTGCTTAAGTTAGTGTGTGTGTATGAATAAGATGATACTGGCATGTAGAGTTGAAGTTTACTCAGATCATAAGTTACACTGCTTAAGTTAGTGTGTGTGTGTGTGTGTATGATTAAGATGATACTGTCATGTAGAATTGAAGTTTACTTAGATCATAAGGTACACTGCTTAAGTTAGTGTGTGTGTATGAATAAGATGATACTGTCATGTAGAGTTGAAGTTTACTTAGATCATAAGGTACACTGCTTAAGTTAGTGTGTGTGTATGAATAAGATGATACTGTCATTTTGAATTGAAGTTTACTTAGATCATAAGGTACACTGCTTAAGTTAGTCTGTGTGTATGAATAAGATGATACTGTCATGTAGAGTTGAAGTTTACTTAGATCATAAGTTACACTGCTTAAGTTAGTGTGTGTGTGTGTGTGTGTGTGTGTGTGTGTGTGTGTATGATTAAGATGATACCATCATGTAGAGTTGAAGTTTACTTAGATCATAAGTTACACTGCTTAAGTTAGTGTGTGTGTGTGTGTATGAATAAGATGATACTGTCATGTAGAGTTGAAGTTTACTTAGATCATAAGTTACACTGCTTAAGTTTGTGTGTGTGTATGATTAAGATGATACTGTCATGTAGAATTGAAGTTTACTTAGATCATAAGGTACACTGCTTAAGTTAGTGTGTGTGTGTATGATTAAGATGATACTGTCATGTAGAATTGAAGTTTACTTAGATCATAAGGTACACTGCTTAAGTTAGTGTGTGTGTGTATGATTAAGATGATACTGTCATGTAGAATTGAAGTTTACTTAGATCATAAGGTACACCGCTTAAGTTAGTCTGTGTGTATGAATAAGATGATACTGTCATGTAGAATTGAAGTTTACTTAGATCATAAGTTACACTGCTTAAGTTTGTGTGTGTGTATGAATAAGATGATACTGTCATGTAGAATTGAAGTTTACTTAGATCATAAGTTACACTGCTTAAGTTTGTGTGTGTGTATGAATAAGATGATACTGTCATGTAGAATTGAAGTTTACTTAGATCATAAGTTACACTGCTTAAGTTTGTGTGTGTGTATGAATAAGATGATACTGTCATGTAGAATTGAAGTTTACTTAGATCATAAGTTACACTGCTTAAGTTTGTGTGTGTGTATGAATAAGATGATACTGTCATGTAGAATTGAAGTTTACTTAGATCATAAGTTACACTGCTTAAGTTTGTGTGTGTGTATGAATAAGATGATACTGTCATGTAGAATTGAAGTTTACTTAGATCATAAGGTACACTGCTTAAGTTTGTGTGTGTGTGTATGAATAAGATGATACTGTCATGTAGAATTGAAGTTTACTTAGATCATAAGGTACACCGGTTAAGTTAGTCTGTGTGTGAGATTAAGATGATACTGTCATGTAGAATTGAAGTTTACTCAGATCATAAGTTACACTGCTTAAGTTAGTGTGTGTGTGTATGATTAAAATGATACTGTCATGTAGAATTGAAGTTTACTTAGATCATAAGTTACACTGCTTAAGTTAGTGTGTGTGTGTATGATTAAGATGATACTGTCATGTAGAATTGAAGTTTACTTAGATCATAAGTTACACTGCTTAAGTTAGTGTGTGTGTGTATGATTAAGATGATACTGTCATGTAGAATTGAAGTTTACTTAGATCATAAGTTACACTGCTTAAGTTAGTGTGTGTGTGTATGATTAAGATGATACTGTCATGTAGAATTGAAGTTTACTTAGATCATAAGGTACACTGCTTAAGTTAGTCTGTGTGTATGAATAAGATGATACTGTCATGTAGAGTTGAAGTTTACTTAGATCATAAGGTACACCGCTTAAGTTAGTGTGTGTGTATGAATAAGATGATACCGTCATGTAGAATTGAAGTTTACTCAGATCATAAGGTACACTGCTTAGGATAGTGTGTGTGTGTGTGAATAAGATGATACCGTCATGTAGAATTGAAGTTTACTCATATCATAAGGTACACTAGTTAGGATAGTGTGTGTGTATGAATAGGAGGATACCATCATGTAAAATTCAAGTTTATGCAGATCATAAGGTACACTACTTAGGATAGTGTGTGTGTATGAATAGGAGGATACCATCATGTAAAAATGTAGTTTATGCAGATCATAAGGTACACTACTTAGGATAGTGTGTGTGTGTATGAATAGGAGGATACCATCATGTAGAATTGAAGTTTACTCAGATCATAAGGTACACTGCTTAGGTTAGTGGGTGTATGAATAAAATGATACCATCATGTAGAATTGAAGTGTACTCATATCATAAGGTACACTGCTTAGGATGGTGTGTGTGTGTATGAATAAGATGATACCGTCATGTAGAATTGAAGTTTACTCAGATCATAAGGTACACTGCTTAAATTAGTGTGTGCATATGAATAAGATGATACCATCATGTAGAGTTCAAGTTTACTTAGATCATAAGGTACACTGCTTAAGTTAGTGTGTGTGTATGAATAAGATGATACCGTCATGTAGAGTTCAAGTTTACTTAGATCATAAGGTACACTGCTTAAGTTAGTCTGTGTGTATGAATAAGATGATACCATCATGTAGAGTTCAAGTTTACTTAGATCATAAGGTACACTGCTTAAGTTAGTCTGTGTGTATGAATAAGATGATACGTCATGTAGAGCTGAAGTTTACTCAGATCATAAGGTACACTACTTAGGATAGTGTGTGTGTATTAATAGGAGGATACCGTCAGGTAGAGTTGAAGTTTACTCAGATCATAAGGTACACTACTTAGGATAGTGTGTGTATTAATAGGAGGATACCGTCATGTAGAGTTGAAGTTTACTCAGATCATAAGGTACACTACTTAGGATAGTGTGTGTATTAATAGGAGGATACCGTCATGTAGAGTTGAAGTTTACTCAGATCATAAGGTACACTGCTTAGGAGAGTGTGTGTATTAATAGGAGGATACCGTCATGTAGAGTTGAAGTTTACTCAGATCATAAGGTACACTGCTTAGGATAGTGTGTGTATTAATAGGAGAATACCGTCATGTAGAATTGAAGTTTACTCAGATCATAAGGTATACTGCTTAAGTTAGTGTGTGTGTTTGAATAGGAGGATACCGTCATGTAGAGTTGAAGTGTACTCAGATCATAAGGTACACTGCTTAAGTTAGTGTGTGTGAATGAACTAGATGATACCATCATGTAGAGTTGAAGTTTACTCAGATCATAAGGTACACTGCTTAAGTTAGTGTGTGTGTATGAATAAGATGATACCGTTATGTAGAATTGAAGATTACTCAGATCATAAGGTACACTACTTAGGAGAATGTGTGTGTGTGTATGAATAAGATGATACCGTCATGTAGAACTGAAGATTACTCAGATCATAAGGTACACTGCTTAAGTTAGTGTGTGTGTGTATGAATAAGATGATACCTTCATGTAGAATTGAAGTTTACTCAGATCATAAGATACACTACTTAGGTTATTGTGTGTATATGAATAAGATGATACCGTCATGTAGAACTGAAGTTTACTCAGATCATAAGGTATACTGCTTAATTTAGTGTGTGTGTTTGAATAGGAGGATACCGTCATGTAGAATTGAAGCTTACTCAGATCATAAGGTACACTACTTAGGTTAGTGTAAGTGTGTATGAATAGAAGGATACCGTCCTGTAGAGTTGAAGTTTACTCAGATCATAAGGTACACTGCTTAGGTTAGTGTGTGTGTATATGAATAGGAGGATACCGTCATGTAGAGTTGAAGTTTACTCAGATCATAAGGTACACTGCTTAAGTTAGTGTGTGTGTGTGTGTGTTTGAATAAGATGATACCGTCATGTAGAACTGGAAATTACTCAGATCATAAGGTACACTGCTTAAGTTAGTGTGTGTAAATGAATAACATGATTCCGTCATGTAGAATTGAAGTTTATTCAGATCAAGAGGTACACTACTTAGGTTAGTGTGTGTATATATGAATAAGATGATACCGTCATGTAGAATTGAAGTTTACTCAGATCATAAGGTACACTGCTTAAGTTAGTGCTTGTGTATGAATAAGATGATGCCGTCATGTAGAATTGAAGTTTATTCAGATCACAAGGTACACTGCTTAAGTTAGTGTGTGTGAATGAATAGGACACCGTCCTGTAGAGTTGTAGTTTACTCAGATCATAAGGTACACTGCTTAGGTTAGTGTGTGTGTGTGTATGAATAGAAGGATACCGTCCTGTTGAGTTGACGTTTACTCAGATCATAAGGTACACTGCTTAGGTTAGTGTGTGTGTGTATATGAATAGGAGGATACCGTCATGTAGAGTTGAAGTTTACTCAGATCATAAGGTAGACTGCCTAAGTTAGTGTGTGTGTATTAATAGGAGGATACCATCATGTAGAATTGAAGTTTAGACAGATCATAAGGTACACTACTTAGGATAATGAGTGTGTGTATGAATAAGATGACACCATCGTGTTAATTGAAGTTTACTCAGATCATAAGGCACACTGCTTAAGTTAGTGTGTGTGTATGAGTAAGTTGATACCGTCATGTAGAATTGAAGTTTACTCAGATCATAAGGTTACACTACTTAGGTTTTTGTGTGTATATCAATAAGATGATACCGTCATGTAGAACTGAACTTTACTCAGATCATAAGGTACACTGCCTAAGTTAGTGTGTGTGTATTAATAGGAGGATACCATCATGTAGAATTGAAGTTTAGACAGATCATAAGGTACACTACTTAGGATAATGTGTGTGTGTATGAATAAGATGATACCATCAGGTAGAATTGAGGTTTACTCAGATCATGAGGTACACTGCTTAAGTTAGTGTGTGTGTATTAATAGGAGGATACCATCATGTAGAATTGAAGTTTAGACAGATCATAAGGTACACTACTTAGGATAGTGTGTGTGTGTATGAATAAGATGATACCATCATGTAGAATTGAAGTTTACTCAGATCATGAGGTACACTGCTTAAGTTAGTGTGTGAGTATGATTAGCAGGATACCGTCATGTAGAATTGAAGTTTACTCAGATCATAAGGTGCACTGCTTAAGTTAGGGAGTGCGTATGATTAAGATGATACTGTCATGCAGACTTGAAGTTTACTTAGATCATAAGGTACACTGCTTAAGTTAGTCTGTGTGTATGAATAAGATGATACCGTCATGTAGAGTTGAAGTTTACTTAAATCATAAGGTACATTACTTAGGAGAGTGTGTGTGTATGAATAAGATGCTAACATCATGTAGAATTGAAGTTTACTCAGATCATAAGGTAGACTGCCTAAGTTAATGTGTGTGTATGAATAACATGATACCATCATGTAGAATTGAGGTTTACTCAGATCATAAGGTACACTGCTTGAGTTAGTGTGAGTGAATGAATAAGATGATACCATCATGTAGAGTTGAAGTTTACCAGATCATAAGGTACATTACTTAGGAGAGTGTGTGTGTATGAATAAGATGAAACCATCATGTAGAATTGAAGTTTACTCAGATCATAAGGTAGACAGCCTAAGTTAATGTGTGTGTATGAATAACATGATACCATCATGTAGAATTGAGGTTTACTCAGATCATAAGGTACACTACTTAGAATAGTGTGTGTGTATGTATAAGATGATACCATTATGTAGAATTGAAGTCTACTCAGATCATAAGGTGCGCTGCTTAAGTTAGTGTGTGCGTATGAATAAGATGATACCGTCATGTAGAATTGAAGTTTACTCAGATCATAAGGTACAGTGCTTAAGGTAGTGTGTGTGTATGAATAAGATAATACTGTCATGTAGAATTGAAGCTTACTCAGATCATAAGGTACACTGCTTAAGTTAGTGTGTGTATGTATATGATACCATCATGTAGAATTGAAGTTTACTCACATCATAAGGTACACTACTTAGGATGGTGTGTGTGTATGAATAAGATGATACCGTCATGTAGAATTGAAGTTTACTCAGATCATAAGGTACATTACTTAAGTTGGTGTGTGTGTATGAATAAGATGATACCATCAAGCAGAATTGAAGATTACTCAGATCATAAGGTACATTACTTAAGTTAGTGTGTGTGTATGAATAAGATGATACCGTCATGTAGATTTGAAGTTTACTCAAATCATAAGGTACATTACTTAAGTTAGTGTTTGTGTATGAATAAGATGATACCGTCATGTAGAGTTGAGGCTTACTCAGATTATAAGGTACACTACTTAGGATAATGTGTGTGTATGAATAAGATAATACCATCATGTAGAATTGAAGTGTACTCAGATTATAAGGTACACTACTTAGGATAGTATGTGTGTATGAAGAAGATGATACCATAATGTAGAATTGAAGTTTACTCAGATCATAAGGTACACTACTTAGGTTAGTGGGTGTATGAATAAAATGATACCATCATGTAGAATTGAAGTGTACTCATATCATAAGGTAAACAACTTAGGATGGTGTGTGTGTATGAATAAGATGATACCGTCATGTAGAATTGAAGTTTACTCAGATCATAAGGTACACTGCTTAAGTTAGTGTGTGTGTATGAATAAGATGATACCGTCATGTAGAGTAGAAGTTTACTTAGATCATAAGGTACACTGCTTAAGTTAGTGTGTGTGTATGAATAAGATGATATGACATGTAGAGTTGAAGTTTACTCAGATCATAAGTTACACTGCTTAAGTTAGTGTGTGTGTGTGTGTGTGTATGATTAAGATGATATTGTCATGTAGAATTGAAGTTTACTTAGATCATAAGGTACACCGCTTAAGTTAGTCTGTGTGTATGAATAAGATGATACCGTCATGTAGAGTTGAAGTTTACTTAGATCATAAGTTACACTGCTTAAGTTAGTGTGTGTGTGTGTGTGTGTATGATTAAGATGATACTGTCATGTAGAATTGAAGTTTACTTAGATCATAAGGTACACTGCTTAAGTTAGTGTGTGTGTATGAATAAGATGATACTGTCATGTAGAGTTGAAGTTTACTCAGATCATAAGTTACACTGCTTAAGTTAGTGTGTGTGTGTGTATGATTAAGATGATACTGTCATGTAGAATTGAAGTTTACTTAGATCATAAGGTACACTGCTTAAGTTAGTGTGTGTGTATGAATAAGATGATACTGGCATGTAGAGTTGAAGTTTACTCAGATCATAAGTTACACTGCTTAAGTTAGTGTGTGTGTGTGTGTATGATTAAGATGATACTGTCATGTAGAATTGAAGTTTACTTAGATCATAAGGTACACTGCTTAAGTTAGTGTGTGTGTATGAATAAGATGATACTGTCATGTAGAGTTGAAGTTTACTTAGATCATAAGGTACACTGCTTAAGTTAGTGTGTGTGTATGAATAAGATGATACTGTCATGTTGAATTGAAGTTTACTTAGATCATAAGGTACACTGCTTAAGTTAGTCTGTGTGTATGAATAAGATGATACTGTCATGTAGAGTTGAAGTTTACTTAGATCATAAGTTACACTGCTTAAGTTAGTGTGTGTGTGTGTGTGTGTGTATGATTAAGATGAGACCATCATGTAGAGTTGAAGTTTACTTAGATCATAAGTTACACTGCTTAAGTTAGTGTGTGTGTGTGTGTGTATGAATAAGATGATACTGTCATGTAGAGTTGAAGTTTACTTAGATCATAAGTTACACTGCTTAAGTTTGTGTGTGTGTATGATTAAGATGATACTGTCATGTAGAATTGAAGTTTACTTAGATCATAAGGTACACTGCTTAAGTTAGTGTGTGTGTGTATGATTAAGATGATACTGTCATGTAGAATTGAAGTTTACTTAGATCATAAGGTACACCGCTTAAGTTAGTCTGTGTGTATGAATAAGATGATACTGTCATGTAGAATTGAAGTTTACTTAGATCATAAGTTACACTGCTTAAGTTTGTGTGTGTGTATGAATAAGATGATACTGTCATGTAGAATTGAAGTTTACTTAGATCATAAGTTACACTGCTTAAGTTTGTGTGTGTGTATGAATAAGATGATACTGTCATGTAGAATTGAAGTTTACTTAGATCATAAGTTACACTGCTTAAGTTTGTGTGTGTGTATGAATAAGATGATACTGTCATGTAGAATTGAAGTTTACTTAGATCATAAGTTACACTGCTTAAGTTTGTGTGTGTGTATGAATAAGATGATACTGTCATGTAGAATTGAAGTTTACTTAGATCATAAGTTACACTGCTTAAGTTTGTGTGTGTGTATGAATAAGATGATACTGTCATGTAGAATTGAAGTTTACTTAGATCATAAGTTACACTGCTTAAGTTTGTGTGTGTGTGTATGAATAAGATGATACTGTCATGTAGAATTGAAGTTTACTTAGATCATAAGGTACACCGCTTAAGTTAGTCTGTGTGTGTGATTAAGATGATACTGTCATGTAGAATTGAAGTTTACTCAGATCATAAGTTACACTGCTTAAGTTAGTGTGTGTGTGTATGATTAAGATGATACTGTCATGTAGAATTGAAGTTTACTTAGATCATAAGTTACACTGCTTAAGTTAGTGTGTGTGTGTGTATGATTAAGATGATACTGTCATGTAGAATTGAAGTTTACTTAGATCATAAGTTACACTGCTTAAGTTAGTGTGTGTGTGTATGATTAAGATGATACTGTCATGTAGAATTGAAGTTTACTTAGATCATAAGGTACACTGCTTAAGTTAGTCTGTGTGTATGAATAAGATGATACTGTCATGTAGAGTTGAAGTTTACTTAGATCATAAGGTACACCGCTTAAGTTAGTGTGTGTGTATGAATAAGATGATACCGTCATGTAGAATTGAAGTTTACTCAGATCATAAGGTACACTGCTTAGGATAGTGAGTGTGTGTGTGAATAAGATGATACCGTCATGTAGAATTGAAGTTTACTCATATCATAAGGTACACTAGTTAGGATAGTGTGTGTGTATGAATAGGAGGATACCATCATGTAAAATTCAAGTTTATGCAGATCATAAGGTACACTACTTAGGATAGTGTGTGTGTGTATGAATAGGAGGATACCATCATGTAAAAATGTAGTTTATGCAGATCATAAGGTACACTACTTAGGATAGTGTGTGTGTGTATGAATAGGAGGATACCATCATGTAGAATTGAAGTTTACTCAGATCATAAGGTACACTGCTTAGGTTAGTGGGTGTATGAATAAAATGATACCATCATGTAGAATTGAAGTGTACTCATATCATAAGGTACACTGCTTAGGATGGTGTGTGTGTGTATGAATAAGATGATACCGTCATGTAGAATTGAAGTTTACTCAGATCATAAGGTACACTGCTTAAATTAGTGTGTGCATATGAATAAGATGATACCATCATGTAGAGTTGAAGTTTACTTAGATCATAAGGTACACTGCTTAAGTTAGTGTGTGTGTATGAATAAGATGATACCGTCATGTAGAGTTCAAGTTTACTTAGATCATAAGGTACACTGCTTAAGTTAGTCTGTGTGTATGAATAAGATGATACCGTCATGTAGAGTTCAAGTTTACTTAGATCATAAGGTACACTGCTTAAGTTAGTCTGTGTGTATGAATAAGATGATACGTCATGTAGAGCTGAAGTTTACTTAGATCATAAGGTACACTGCTTAAGTTAGTGTGTGTGTGTATGAATAAAATGATACCGTCATGTAGAGCTGAAGTTTACTCAGATCATAAGTTACACTGCTTAAATTAGTGTGTGTGTATGATTAAGATGATACTGTCATGTAGAATTGAAGTTTACTTCGATCATAAGGTACACCGCTTAAGTTAGTCTGTGTGTATGAATAAGATGATACTGTCAGGTAGAATTGAAGTTTACTCAGATCATAAGGTAGACTGCTTAAGTTGGTGTGTGTGTATGAATAGGAGGATACCATCTTGTAGAATTGAAGTTTCCTCAGATCATATGGTACACTGCTTAAGTTAGTGTCTGTGTATGATTAAGATGATACTGTCATGTAGAATTGAAGTTTACTCACATCATAAGGTACACTACTAAGGATTGTGTGTGTGTATGAATAGGATTATACCATCATGTAGAATTGAAGTGTACTCAGATCATAAGGTACACAACTTAGGATGGTGTGTGTGTATGAATAAGATGATACCGTCATGTACAATTTAAGTTTACTCAGATCATTAGGTACACTGCCTAGGATAGTGTGTGTGTATGAATAAGATGATACCGTCATGTAGAATTGAAGTTTCCTCAGATCATAAGTTACACTAGTTAGGATAGTGTGTGTGTGTATGAATAAGATGATACCGTCATGTAGAATTGAAGTTTACTCAGATCATAAGGTACACTACTTAGGATAGTGTGTGTGTGTATGAATAAGATGATACCATCATGTAGAGTTGACGTTTACTCAGATCATAAGGAACACTGCTTAGGAGAGAGTGTGTGTATGAATAAGATGATACCATCGTGTAGAATTGAAGTGTACTCAGATCATAAGGTACACTACTTAGGTTAGTGTGTGTGTTTGAATAAGATGATACCGTCATGTAGAACTGGAGATTACTCACATCATAAGGTACACTGCTTAAGTTAGTGTGTGTATATGAATAACATGATACCGTCATGTAGAATTGAAGTGTACTCAGATCATAAGGTACACTACTTAGGATAATGTGTGTGTATGAATAAGATGATACCATCATGTAGAGTTGAAGTGTACACAGATCATAAGGTACACTACTTAGGATAGTGTGTGTGTATGAATAGGAGGATACCATCATGTAGAATTGAAGTTTACTCAGATCTTAAGGTACACTACTTAGGATAATGTGTGTGTATAAATAAGATGATACCATCATGTAGAATTGAAGTTTACTCAGATCATAAGGTACTCTACTTAGGATAACGTGTGTGTGTGAATAAGATGATACCATCATGTAGAATTGAAGTTTACTCAGATCATAAGGTACACTACTTAGGATAATGTGTGTGTGTGTATGAATAAGATGATACCGTCATGTAGAATTGAAGTTTACACAGATCATAAGGTACACTACTTAGGATAACGTGTGTGTATGAATAAGATGATACCATCATGTAGAATTGAAGTGTACTCAGATCATAAGGTACACTACTTAGGATAACGTGTGTATGAATAAAATGATACCGTCATGTAGAATTGAAGTGTACTCAGATCATAAGGTACACTACTTAGGATAAGGTGTGTATGAATAAGATGATACCATCATGTAGAATTGAAGTGTACTCAGATCATAAGGTACACTACTAAGGATAACGTGTGTATGTATAAGATGATACCATCATGTAGAATTGGAGTTTACTCAGATCATAAGGTACACTACTAAGGATAACGTGCGTATGAATAAGATGATACCATCATGTAGAATTGAAGTGTACTCAGATCATAAGGTACACTACCTAGGGTAATGTGTGTGTATGAATAAGATGATACCATCATGTAGAGTTGAAGTGTACACAGATCATAAGGTACATTACTTAGGATAATGTGTGTGTATGAATAAGATGATACCATCATGTAGAAATGAAGTGTACTCAGATCATAAGGTACATTACTTAGGATAACGTGTGTGTATGAATAAGATGATACCATCATGTAGAATTGAAGTGTACTCAGATCATAAGGTACACTACTTAGGATAACGTGTGTATGAATAAGATGATACCATCATGTAGAATTGAAGTGTACTCAGATCATAAGGTACACTACTTAGCATAATGTGTGTGTGTGTATGAATAAGATGGTACCATCATGTAGAATTGAAGTGTACTCAGATCATAAGGTACACTACTTAGGATGTCTGTGTATGAATAAGATGATACCATCATGTAGAGTTGAAGTGTACACAGATCATAAGGTACACTACTTAGGATAACGTGTGTGTGTATAAGATGATGCCATCATGTAGAATTGAAGTGTACTCAGATCATAAGGTACACTACTTAGCATAATGTCTGTGTATGAATATGATGATACCATCATGTAGAATTGAAGTGTACTCAGATCATAAGGTACACTACTTAGGATAACGTGTGTGTGTATAAGATACCATCATGTAGAATTGAAGTGTACTCAGATCATAAGGTACACTACTAAGGATAGCGTGTGTATGAATAAGATGATACCATCATGTAGAATTGAAGTGTACTCAGATCATAAGGTACGCTACTTAGGATAATGTGTGTGTAAGAATAAGATGATACCATCATGTAGAATTGAAGTGTACTCAGATCATAAGGTACACTACTAAGGATAACGTGTGTATGAATAAGATGATACCATCATGTAGAATTGAAGTGTACTCAGATCATAAGGTACACTACTAAGGATAACGTGTGTATGAATAAGATGATACCATCATGTAGAATTGAAGTGTACTCAGATCATAAGGTACACTACTAAGGATAACGTGTGTATGAATAAGATGATACCATCATGTAGAATTGAAGTGTACTCAGATCATAAGGTACACTACTTAGGATAGTGTGTGTGTATGAATAGGAGGATACCGTCATGTAGAATTGAAGTGTACTCAGATCATAAGGTACACTACTAAGGATAACGTGTGTATGAATAAGATGATACCATCATGTAGAATTGAAGTTTACTCAGATCATAAGGTACACTACTAAGGATAACGTGTGTATGAATAAGATGATACCATCATGTAGAATTGAAGTGTACTCAGATCATAAGGTACACTACTAAGGATAACGTGTGTATGAATAAGATGATACCATCATGTAGAATTGAAGTGTACTCAGATCATAAGGTACACTACTTAGGATAGTGTGTGTGTGTATGAATAGGAGGATACCGTCATGTAGAATTGAAGTGTACTCAGATCATAAGGTACACTACTTAGGATAGTGTGTGTGTATGAATAGGAGGATACCGTCATGTAGAATTGAAGTGTACTCAGATCATAAGGCACACTACTAAGGATAACGTGTCTATGAATAAGATGATACCATCATGTAGAATTGAAGTTTACTCAGATCATAAGGTACACTACTAAGGATAACGTGTGTATGAATAAGATGATACCATCATGTAGAATTGAAGTGTACTCAGATCATAAGGTACACTACTTAGGATAACGTGTGTGTATAAGATACCATCATGTAGAATTGAAGTGTACTCAGAGCGTAAGGTACACTACTAAGGATAACGTGTGTATGAATAAGATGATACCATCATGTAGAATTGAAGTTTACTCAGATCATAAGGTACACTACTAAGGATAACGTGTGTATGAATAAGATGATACCATCATGTAGAATTGAAGTTTACTCAGATCATAAGGTACACTACTTAGGATAATGTGTGTGTATGAATAAGATGATACCATCATGTAGAATTGAAGTGTACTCAGATCATAAGGTACACTACTAAGGATAACGTGTGTATGAATAAGATGATACCATCATGTAGAATTGAAGTGTACTCAGATCATAAGGTACACTACTAAGGATAACGTGTGTATGAATAAGATGATACCATCATGTAGAGTTGAAGTGTACTCAGATCATAAGGTACACTACTTAGGATAATGTGTGTGTATGAATAAGATGATACCATCATGTAGAATTGAAGTGTACTCAGATCATAAGGTACACTACTAAGGATAACGTGTGTATGAATAAGATGATACCATCATGTAGAATTGAAGCGTACTCAGATCATAAGGTACACTACTAAGGATAACGTGTGTATGAATAAGATGATACCATCATGTAGAGTTGAAGTGTACTCAGATCATAAGGTACACTACTTAGGATAATGTGTGTGTATGAATAAGATGATACCATCATGTAGAATTGAAGTGTACTCAGATCATAAGGTACACTACTAAGGATAACGTGTGTATGAATAAGTTGATACCATCATGTAGAATTGAAGTGTACTCAGATCATAAGGTACACTACTAAGGATAACGTGTGTATAAGATGATACCATCATGTAGAATTGAAGTGTACTCAGATCATAAGGTACACTACTAAGGATAACGTGTGTATGAATAAGATGATACCATCATGTAGAATTGAAGTTTACTCAGATCATAAGGTACACTACTAAGGATAACGTGTGTATGAATAAGATACCATCATGTAGAATTGAAGTGTACTCAGATCATAAGGTACACTACTTAGGATAATGTGTGTGTATGAATAAGATGATACCATCATGTAGAATTGAAGTGTACTCAGATCATAAGGTACACTACTAAGGATAACGTGTGTATGAATAAGATGATACCATCATGTAGAATTGAAGTGTACTCAGATCATAAGGTACACTACTTAGGATAGTGTGTGTGTGTATGAATAGGAGGATACCGTCATGTAGAATTGAAGTGTACTCAGATCATAAGGTACACTACTAAGGATAACGTGTGTATGAATAAGATGATACCATCATGTAGAATTGAAGTTTACTCAGATCATAAGGTACACTACTAAGGATAACGTGTGTATGAATAAGATGATACCATCATGTAGAATTTAAGTGTACTCAGATCATAAGGTACACTACTTAGGATAGTGTGTGTGTGTATGAATAGGAGGATACCGTCATGTAGAATTGAAGTGTACTCAGATCATAAGGTACACTACTTAGGATAGTGTGTGTGTGTATGAATAGGAGGATACCGTCATGTAGAATTGAAGTGTACTCAGATCATAAGGTACACTACTAAGGATAACGTGTGTATGAATAAGATGATACCATCATGTAGAATTGTAGTGTACTCAGATCATAAGGTACACTACTAAGGATAACGTGTGTATGAATAAGATGATACCATCATGTAGAATTGAAGTGTACTCAGATCATAAGGTACACTACTTAGGATAGTGTGTGTGTATGAATAGGAGGATACCGTCATGTAGAATTGAAGTGTACTCAGATAATAAGGTACACTACTTAGGATAGTGTGTGTGTATGAATAGGAGGATACCGTCATGTAGAATTGAAGTGTACTCAGATCATAAGGTACACTACTAAGGATAACGTGTGTATGAATAAGATGATACCATTGAAGTTTACTCAGATCATAAGGTACACTACTAAGGATAACGAGTGTATGAATAAGATGATACCATCATGTAGAATTGAAGTGTACTCAGATCATAAGGTACACTACTTAGGATAACGTGTGTGTGTATAAGATACCATCATGTAGAATTGAAGTGTACTCAGATCATAAGGTACACTACTAAGGATAACGTGTGTATGAATAAGATGATACCATCATGTAGAATTGAAGTTTACTCAGATCATAAGGTACACTACTAAGGATAACGTGTGTATGAATAAGATGATACCATCATGTAGAATTGAAGTTTACTCAGATCATAAGGTACACTACATAGGATAATGTGTGTGTATGAATAAGATGATACCATCATGTAGAATTGAAGTGTACTCAGATCATAGGGTACACTACTAAGGATAACGTGTGTATGAATAAGATGATACCATCATGTAGAATTGAAGTTTACTCAGATCATAAGGTACACTACTAAGGATAACGTGTGTATGAATAAGATGATACCATCATGTAGAATTGAAGTGTACTCAGATCATAAGGTACACTACTAAGGATAACGTGTGTATGAATAAGATGATACCATCATGTAGAGTTGAAGTGTACTCAGATCATAAGGTACACTACTTAGGATAATGTGTGTATGAATAAGATGATACCATCATGTAGAATTGAAGTGTACTCAGATCATAAGGTACACTACTAAGGATAACGTGTGTGTATGAATAAGATGATACCATCATGTAGAGTTGAAGTGTACTCAGATCATAAGGTACACTACTAAGGATAACGTGTGTATGAATAAGATGATACCATCATGTAGAATTGAAGTGTACTCAGATCATAAGGTACACTACTTAGGATAATGTGTGTATGAATAAGATGATACCATCATGTAGAGTTGAAGTGTACTCAGATCATAAGGTACACTACTAAGGATAACGTGTGTATGAATAAGATGATACCATCATGTAGAATTGAAGTGTACTCAGATCATAAGGTACACTAATAAGGATAATGTGTGTATGAATAAGATGATACCATCATGTAGAGTTGAAGTGTACTCAGATCATAAGGTACACTACTAAGGATAATGTGTGTATGAATAAGATGATACCATCATGTAGAGTTGAAGTGTACTCAGATCATAAGGTACACTACTAAGGATAATGTGTGTATGAATAAGATGATACCATCATGTAGAGTTGAAGTGTACTCAGATCATAAGGTACACTACTAAGGATAATGTGTGTATGAATAAGATGATACCATCATGTAGAATTGAAGTGTACTCAGATCATAAGGTACACTACTAAGGATAACGTGTGTATGAATAAGATGATACCATCATGTAAAGTTGAAGTGTACTCAGATCATAAGTTATACTACTAAGGATAATGTGTGTATGAATAAGATGATACCATCATGTAGAATTGAAGTGTACTCAGATCATAAGGTACACTACTAAGGATAACGTGTGTATGAATAAGATGATACCATCATGTAGAGTTGAAGTGTACTCAGATCATAAGGTACACTACTTAGGATAATGTGTGTGTATGAATAAGATGATACCATCATGTAGAATTGAAGTGTACTCAGATCATAAGGTACACTACTTAGGATAGTGTGTGTGTGTATGAATAGGAGGATACCGTCATGTAGAATTGAAGTGTACTCAGATCATAAGGTACACTACTAAGGATAACGTGTGTATGAATAAGATGATACCATCATGTAGAATTGAAGTGTACTCAGATCATAAGGTACACTACTAAGGATAATGTGTGTATGAATAAGATGATACCATCATGTAGAATTGAAGTGTACTCAGATCATAAGGTACACTACTAAGGATAATGTGTGTATGAATAAGATGATACCATCATGTAGAATTGAAGTGTACTCAGATCATAAGGTACACTACTAAGGATAATGTGTGTATGTATAAGATGATACCATCATGTAGAATTGAAGTGTACTCAGATCATAAGGTACACTACTAAGGATAATGTGTGTATGAATAAGATGATACCATCATGTAGAATTGAAGTGTACTCAGATCATAAGGTACACTACTAAGGATAACGTGTGTATGAATAAGATGATACCATCATGTAAAGTTGAAGTGTACTCAGATCATAAGGTACACTACTAAGGATAATGTGTGTATGAATAAGATGATACCATCATGTAGAATTGAAGTGTACTCAGATCATAAGGTACACTACTAAGGATAACGTGTGTATGAATAAGATGATACCATCATGTAGAATTGAAGTGTACTCAGATCATAAGGTACACTACTAAGGATAACGTGTGTATGAATAAGATGATACCATCATGTAGAATTGAAGTGTACTCAGATCATAAGGTACACTACTTAGGATAGTGTGTGTGTATGAATAGGAGGATACCGTCATGTAGAATTGAAGTGTACTCAGATAATAAGGTACACTACTTAGGATAGTGTGTGTGTATGAATAGGAGGATACCGTCATGTAGAATTGAAGTGTACTCAGATCATAAGGTACACTACTAAGGATAACGTGTGTATGAATAAGATGATACCATTGAAGTTTACTCAGATCATAAGGTACACTACTAAGGATAACGAGTGTATGAATAAGATGATACCATCATGTAGAATTGAAGTGTACTCAGATCATAAGGTACACTACTTAGGATAACGTGTGTGTGTATAAGATACCATCATGTAGAATTGAAGTGTACTCAGATCATAAGGTACACTACTAAGGATAACGTGTGTATGAATAAGATGATACCATCATGTAGAATTGAAGTTTACTCAGATCATAAGGTACACTACTAAGGATAACGTGTGTATGAATAAGATGATACCATCATGTAGAATTGAAGTTTACTCAGATCATAAGGTACACTACATAGGATAATGTGTGTGTATGAATAAGATGATACCATCATGTAGAATTGAAGTGTACTCAGATCATAGGGTACACTACTAAGGATAACGTGTGTATGAATAAATGATACCATCATGTAGAATTGAAGTTTACTCAGATCATAAGGTACACTACCAAGGATAACGTGTGTATGAATAAGATGATACCATCATGTAGAATTGAAGTGTACTCAGATCATAAGGTACACTACTAAGGATAACGTGTGTATGAATAAGATGATACCATCATGTAGAGTTGAAGTGTACTCAGATCATAAGGTACACTACTTAGGATAATGTGTGTATGAATAAGATGATACCATCATGTAGAATTGAAGTGTACTCAGATCATAAGGTACACTACTAAGGATAACGTGTGTGTATGAATAAGATGATACCATCATGTAGAGTTGAAGTGTACTCAGATCATAAGGTACACTACTAAGGATAACGTGTGTATGAATAAGATGATACCATCATGTAGAATTGAAGTGTACTCAGATCATAAGGTACACTACTTAGGATAGTGTGTGTATGAATAGGAGGATACCGTCATGTAGAATTGAAGTGTACTCAGATCATAAGGTACACTACTAAGGATAACGTGTGTATGAATAAGATGATACCATCATGTAGAATTGAAGTGTACTCAGATCATAAGGTACACTACTAAGGATAACGTGTGTATAAGATGATAGCATCATGTAGAATTGAAGTGTACTCAGATCATAAGGTACACTACTAAGGATAACGTGTGTATGAATAAGATGATACCATCATGTAGAATGGAAGTTTACTCAGATCATAAGGTACACTACTAAGGATAACGTGTGTATGAATAAGATGATACCATCATGTAGAGTTGAAGTGTACTCAGATCATAAGGTACACTACTTAGGATAATGTGTGTATGAATAAGATGATACCATCATGTAGAATTGAAGTGTACTCAGATCATAAGGTACACTACTTAGGATAATGTGTGTGTATGAATAAGATGATACCATCATGTAGAATTGAAGTGTACTCAGATCATAAGGTACACTACTTAGGATAGTGTGTGTGTGTATGAATAGGAGGATACCGTCATGTAGAATTGAAGTGTACTCAGATCATAAGGTACACTACTAAGGATAACGTGTGTATGAATAAGATGATACCATCATGTAGAATTGAAGTGTACTCAGATCATAAGGTACACTACTAAGGATAACGTGTGTATAAGATGATACCATCATGTAGAATTGAAGTGTACTCAGATCATAAGGTACACTACTAAGGATAACGTGTGTATGAATAAGATGATACCATCATGTAGAATTGAAGTTTACTCAGATCATAAGGTACACTACTAAGGATAACGTGTGTATGAATAAGATGATACCATCATGTAGAATTGAAGTATACTCAGATCATAAGGTACACTACTTAGGATAATGTGTGTGTATGAATAAGATGATACCATCATGTAGAATTGAAGTGTACTCAGATCATAAGGTACGCTACTTAGGATAATGTGTGTGTATGAATAAGATGATACCATCATGTAGAATTGAAGTGTACTCAGATCATAAGGTACACTACTAAGGATAACGTGTGTATGAATAAGATGATACCATCATGTAGAATTGAAGTTTACTCAGATCATAAGGTACACTACTAAGGATAACGTGTGTATGAGTAAGATGATACCATCATGTAGAATTGAAGTGTACA
Organism: Deroplatys truncata; assembly: GCA_030765065.1. Taxonomy (NCBI): domain Eukaryota; kingdom Metazoa; phylum Arthropoda; class Insecta; order Mantodea; family Mantidae; genus Deroplatys; species Deroplatys truncata. Next base: position 931,996 of record CM060975.1, read on the forward strand.
CAGATCATAAGGTACACTACTAAGGATAACGTGTGTATGAGTAAGATGATACCATCATGTAGAGTTGAAGTGTACTCAGATCATAAGGTACACTACTTGGGATAATGTGTGTGTATGAATAAGATGATACCATCATGTAGAATTGATTATATGGCAGCAATGTCGGCGAGTGGTGTTGTGACGCGAGGCATGCAGCATAAATATAGCAAAAACAATGGTAAATATACCGATACGGCAACTGAAGATGGTACTAACTTGAACCATATTAGTAAAGGAATTTGTGTGAATGTAGGCAACCTGGGGGATCAAGGCAATTCGGTGAAGCAAACAAGTAAATTGTGTCAAGATGAATTGACGATCGGGGACGTGCGTGAAAAGGAAATGGCGGCGTTGCTTCATACAATCATTGACATTTTGAATAAGGATTTTAGAGAAGCGCAGAAAGAAATAATACGCCTTCGAAGTGAGAACAAGATTCTGCAAAATGAGAGAGACGTGCTTTACAAAGACAAAACAGAAAGTGTCGTCCTGAGAAATGAAATTGAAGTATTAGAAAAAGAAATTACGGAAGTAAAAGAAGCAAACTTAATCCTTCAAACGAAGGTAGCAAGCAAGGATAATAATGGATATACTGAAGTGCTGCACAAACACAATAGAAGATATCAGCATCCAACTCAGAATAGTGGAGTGCAACATACAAAATACAACAGAAGTGAGGTCGAAACGAAAAATAGATTTAATGTGCTGATGGGTACTAGCCAAGTGAATTTGGCTAGTTCAAACTACCACGAAAACCATGTGAATAATAGTGTTAAAAGAAACAAATCGCGTGATGTTTTGGTAGTGGGAGACTCCATGATAAAGTTTGCAGGACAGTTGTGTAGAAATCATGGACATGATGTGCGGTGCTTTCCGGGAATTAAGTTAAATGAACTAAAGCACCAAATGGAGAGAATTAACTTGAAAGAACGCAATCCTGACGTCGTGGTGGTGCATGCAGGTCCTAATGATGTAAAACCAGGAGTATATGCAGAAGAAATCATGGGAGATACCATGGATATTATTAACTATATACGACGAGAGTCACCTAACGCCAAGATAATTGTTAGTGGCGTGATAAGACGGAGTGATACAACGGAAAAAAAAGTAATGAGGATTAATAAAGAATTGAACTGGCTGTGTTCCACAAAGATTTGCACATTTGTGGATGGAAATTTTTGGCTAGAGAATAACGAGTTTGGAAGAGACGGCATTCACTTCAACCGCAGAGGGTCTCATAAGTTTGGAATGCTGTTGTGCGATGTAATTAGTTCGGTGATAATGGGAAACGAGTAAACCGGGTGGTGGATGATGCATTAGTGACTGGAAATAGTGATCGAAGTGTGCAGGTGTTTAATAAAACATGCAGAACAGAAACTAATGTTGTAAGTGTGAATGCTTCTGGGGACCACTACTTTAAAGCAGTGGAATCCAACCAACTATCAGGGACGAACGAGGTTATTGGTGCCACTTCGGCGAATCTCACTACCACTCTTACTAAATGTATGGATGGAACAGAAAAAACGAAACTGTTAAAGGTAAGTGATTCTGTAAGAAAGCCTATAAAAATAGATGCACACTATCTAACAATTTTTCATCAAAATGTCCAATCTATTCACAATAAATTAAACTACATTGAAATCCTATTAGATAAAGATCTGAATGAGGTTGGTGTCTTGTGCATTTCTGAACACTGGTTAAAGAGCAATGAAATCGATTACATACAGATACCAAATTATACATTAGCCAGCTCATATTGCAGATCTAACAAAAGTGGGGGTGGGGTATGCATATTTATTAAAACAGGTATTCGTTTTATAAATATAGGTACATGCCGGACATTATGTCGAGAAAGTGATTTTGAAGTTGCAGGTGTGGATTTGATCGAACTAGATATTACTGTGATTGTTTTATACCGTGCCCCAGATAGTAATGTTAGGACTTTTCAAAATAGCTTAGAGAGACTACTCAACATTCTCGTGAAAACCAAAAAAAAATTTGCATTATGTGGTGATTTAAATATTGACTTTCTTAAAGACAGCAAAGAAAAGCAAGACCTCATACATCTGCTTAGAAGTCATAACCTAATGCATGTCATAACATCCCCTACAAGAATAACTAGTCTTTCAAAAACTGCGGTAGATCAAATTATAATTAATGAAAATTGTACATATAAAGCACAGGTGATAAATACAGGATTTAGAGATCATGAGGCACAAATAATCCAAATTGAAACTAATAATACTAAGATGTTTAGATCAACACTCATAAAAAAAAGAATATTTAGTAATGATAATATTTTGTATATGAATTATCTCTTAAGCAAGGAAGATTGGCTTGATATGTATAATACAGCAGATACTAATGAGAAATTTAGATTGTTTGTAAATAGTTTTATGTTCTGCTTTAATACTGCATTCCCTCTCAAAACATCAAGAACCTCCAATGGGAAAGCTAAGAGAAATTGGTTAACTCCAGGTATAAGAAAGTCATGTGAACGTAGAAGATTACTATATGACTTAAGTAAGGGTAGCACAACGACAGATTTTGATAATAATTTTAAGAATTATAAACGCATACTAAATAAAGTTATAAGACAGGCTAAAATCAATAGTAATGACAATCATATTAAAAACTCTAAAAATAAGACCAAAGCTATGTGGCAAATAGTAAAAAAAACACGTCATATGCAAGGTAAAATAGAACTTGAGCATAATGATAGAAAGATCACTGATGCAACAGAAGTTGTTACATATTTTAATACCTACTTTACAGAAATAATTAAAGATTTGGTTCAAAATAGTAATGGACATCTTGGCAGTCTAATAAAGACTAATACTACCAATAATGTAAACTCTATATAAACCTTTATGAAGTTACGCCTGAGGAAATGCTAAACATAATAAATGGATTGAATAATACATATTCTGCAGGTATTGATGATGTACCAGATATAATTATAAAAAGATGTAGTGACCACATAATTGGTCCACTTGTCCATTTGTGTAATGTATCCATGACTAGTGGAATATTTCCAGACATGTTAAAAATATCTAAGGTTATACCCTTGCACAAAAAAGGGAAAAAGACTGAGGTAGCTAACTACCGTCCTATTTCGATACCCTCCGTATTTTCAAAGATATTGGAAAAAATAATGTATAGAAGATTTGTATCGTTTATTGGAAAAAATAATATAATTACTAATTCACAGCATGGATTCCGACAAGAAAAATCAACAGAGACTGCGATATATTCTTTCTTAAATAGTGTTATAAATGCTTTAGATAATAAAGATAAAGCAATTGGCATATTTCTAGATTTAACTAAAGCTTTCGATACTATTAACCATAAAATTTTGCTAACAAAATTATTTGACTTTGGTATAAGAGGATCAGCATATTCTTGGTTTGAATCTTACCTTACAAACCGTAAGCAAATAACAGAGATTACAGATGAAAATGCCAACACTAATGCACTTTTGGCAGTTAGATCTAATGCACTTGATATAACTTATGGAGTACCACAAGGCTCTATACTACGACCATTTTTATTTATCTTGTATATAAACGACTTAACAAATAACATACAAGCTCATAACATTGTTCTATTTGCAGATGATACTAATTTACTAATAACAGAAAAGAGTAATGAAATGTTAAATAATTCACTAAACCAGGCCAGTAAAGATCTGGTATATTGGTTAGATAATAACAACCTGGTTTTAAAATACTGTCAAAACTGTTTGTCTTAAATTTCATATTACTGATAGTGCAAACAATAATTATAATATCCCTGAAGTAAAATTAAATAATAAATTAATTTCATATAAAAATGAGACAAACTTTTTGGGCTTGTGGATACAGAATAACTTGAAATGGAAAACTCATATAAAACATTTAATAACCAAACTAAGCAGGAATATATATGCCTTAAGAATTTTAAGTCAAAATGTCAGTCTCCATGTGCTGTTAACAACCTATTATGCACATATACATTCAATAATTAAATATGGTATCATATTTTGGGGAAACTCACCAGAAACTAAGGATGTATTTATCAAACAAAAACAAGCCATACGAATTATATGTGGTGAAAAAATGTTATGCTCATGTAAACCACTATTCAGAAAGCTTGGCATACTTACTTTGGCATGTTCTTATATATTAGAAACAGTCTTATTTGTAAAAAGAAATAAATTTAATGTTCAAAATAATGACAATGTCCATAGTAATTACACTAAACATAATAAGGATATACACTTAACCTCTGTCAGAACTACAATATGTAAGAATGCAGTACTGCACTCCAGTATAAGGAATTATAATTCCCTACCTAATGCCATTAAAGATATAAATAATTATAACTAGAACAAAGGCTTTCTTGCAGGAACACTGCTTCTACACCGTAAAGGAATATTTACAGTTTAATAAATCTTTGTTTGCATAAGACATTGTACTAATCCGTTAAGTTATTTAGTAGTATGTCATTCAATTTATAAATATATCTATTGTATATCATAGTTGAACTCAAATTATATATAACTTTATTGTAATGTAATATATAAATTTAACTATTGACGTATCCTGTATCAATGTACTATGTACTGAATTGATGTTAAAGGATTATAAAAATAAAAAAAAAAAAAAAAGTTTACTCAGATCATAAGGTACACTACTTAGGATAACGTGTGTGTGTGTGTATGAATAAGATGATACCATCATATAGAATTGAAGTGTACTCAGATCATAAGGTACACTACTTAGGATAGTGTGTGTGTATGAATAAGATGATACCATCATGTAGAATTGAAGTGTACTCAGATCATAAGGTACACTACTTAGGATAGTGTGTGTAAGTATGAATAAGATGATACCGTCATGTAGAATTGAAGTTTACTCAGATCATAAGGTACACTACTTAGGATAGTGTGTGTGTGTATGAATAAGACGATACCATCATGTAGAATTGAAGTTAACTCAGATCATAAGGTACACTACTTAGGATAGTGTGTGTGTGTGTATGAATAAGATGATACCATCATGTAGAATTGAAGTTTACTCAGATCATAAGGTACACTACTTAGGATAGTGTGTGTGTGTATGAATAGGAGGATACCGTCATGTAGAATTGAAGTTTACTTAGATCATAAGGTACACTGCTTAAGTTAGTGTGTGTGTATGAATAAAATGATACCGTCATGTAGAGTTGAAGTTTACTTAGATCATAAGGTACACTGCTTAAGTTAGTGTGTGTGTGTATGAATAAAATGATACCGTCATGTAGAGTTGAAGTTTACTTAGATCATAAGGTACACTGCTTAAGTTAGTGTGTGTGTATGAATAAAATGATACCGTCATGTAGAGTTGAAGTTTACTTAGATCATAAGGTACAATGCTTAAGTTAGTGTGTGTGTATGAATAAGATGATACCGTCATGTAGAGTTGAAGTTTACTTAGATCATAAGGTACACTGCTTAAGTTAGTGTATGTGTATGAATAAGATGATACCGTCATGTAGAGTTGAAGTTTACTTAAATCATAAGGTACACTGCTTAAGTTAGTGTATGTGTATGAATAAGATGATACCGTCATGTAGAGTTGAAGTTTACTTAGATCATAAGGTACACTGCTTAGGTTAGTGTATGTGTATGAATAAGATGATACCGTCATGTAGAGTTGAAGTTTACTTAGATCATAAGGTAGACTGCTTAAGTTAGTGTATGTGTATGAATAAGATGATACCGTCATGTAGAGTTGAAGTTTACTTAAATCATAAGGTACACTGCTTAAGTTAGTGTATGTGTATGAATAAGATGATACCGTCATGTAGAGTTGAAGTTTACTTAAATCATAAGGTACACTCCTTAAGTTAGTGTATGTGTATGAATAAGATGATACCGTCATGTAGAGTTGAAGTTTACTTAAATCATAAGGTACACTGCTTAAGTTAGTGTATGTGTATGAATAAGATGATACCGTCATGTAGAGTTGAAGTTTACTTAAATCATAAGGTACACTGCTTAAGTTAGTGTATGTGTATGAATAAGATGATACCGTCATGTAGAGTTGAAGTTTACTTAAATCATAAGGTACACTGCTTAAGTTAGTGTATGTGTATGAATAAGATGATACCGTCATGTAGAGTTGAAGTTTACTTAGATCATAAGGTAGACTGCTTAAGTTAGCGTATGTGTATGAATAAGATGATACCGTCATGTAGAGTTGAAGTTTACTTACATCATAAGGTACACTGCTTAAATTAGTGTGTGTGTATGAATAAGATGATACCGTCATGTAGAGTTGAAGTTTACTTAGATCATAAGGTACACTGCTTAGGTTAGTGTGTGTGTGTGTATGAATAAGATGATACCATCATGTAGAATTAAAGTTTACTCATATCATAAGGTACACTAATTAGGATTGTGTGTGTGTGTATGAATAAGATGATGCCATCATGTAGAATTAAAGTTTACTCAGATCATAAGGTACACTAATTAGGATAGTGTGTGTGTGTATGAATAAGATGATGCCATCATGTAGAATTGAAGTTTACTCAGATCATAAGGTACACTAATTAGGATTGTGTGTGTGTGTATGATTAAGATGATGCCATCATGTAGAATTAAAGTTTACTCAGATCATAAGGTACACTAATTAGGATTGTGTGTGTGTGTATGAATAAGATGATGCCATCATGTAGAATTAAAGTTTACTCAGATCATAAGGTACGCTACTTAGGATAGTGTGTGTGTGTATGAATAAGATGATGCCATCATGTAGAATTGAAGTTTACTCAGATCATGAGGTACACTGCTTAAGTTAGTGTGTGTGTGTATGAATAAGATGATGCCATCATGTAGAATTAAAGTTTACTCAGATCATAAGGTACACTAATTAGGATAGTGTGTGTGTGTATGAATAAGATGATGCCATCATGTAGAATTGAAGTTTACTCAGATCATAAGGTACGCTACTTAGGATTGTGTGTATGAATAAGATGATGCCATCATGTAGAATTGAAGTTTACCTAGATCATAAGGTACACTGTTTAGGTTAGTCTGTGTGTATGATTAAGATGATACCGTCATGTAGAATTGAAGTTTACTCAGATCATAAGGTACACTAATTAGGATTGTGTGTGTGTGTATGAATAAGATGATGCCATCATGTAGAATTAAAGTTTACTCAGATCATAAGGTACGCTACTTAGGATAGTGTGTGTGTGTATGAATAAGATGATGCCATCATGTAGAATTGAAGTTTACTCAGATCATGAGGTACACTAATTAGGATAGTGTGTGTGTGTATGAATAAGATGATGCCATCATGTAGAATTAATGTTTACTCAGATCATAAGGTACACTAATTAGGATAGTGTGTGTGTGTATGAATAAGATGATGCCATCATGTAGAATTGAAGTTTACTCAGATCATAAGGTACGCTACTTAGGATTGTGTGTATGAATAAGATGATGCCATCATGTAGAATTGAAGTTTACCTAGATCATAAGGTACACTGTTTAGGTTAGTCTGTGTGTATGATTAAGATGATACCGTCATGTAGAATTGAAGTTTACTCAGATCATAAGGTACACTAATTAGGATAGTGTGTGTGTGTATGAATAACATGATACCATCATGTAGAATTGAAGTTTACTCAGATCATAAGGTACGCTACTTAGGATAGTGTGTGTGTGTATGAATAAGATGATGCCATCATGTAGAATTAAAGTTTACCTAGATCATAAGGTACACTGTTTAGGTTAGTGTGTGTGTATGAATAAAATGATACCGTCATGTAGAGTTGAAGTTTACTTAGATCATAAGGTACACTGCTTAAGCTAGTGTGTGTGTATGAATAAGATGATACCGTCATGTAGAGTTGAAGTTTACCTAGATCATAAGGTACGCTAATTAGGATAGTGTGTGTGTGTATGAATAAGATGATGCCATCATGTAGAATTGAAGTTTACCTAGATCATAAGGTACACTGTTTAGGTTAGTCTGTGTGTATGATTAAGATGATACCGTCATGTAGAATTGAAGTTTACTCAGATCATAAGGTACACTAAGTAGGATAGTGTGTGTGTGTATGAATAAGATGATACCATCATGTAGAATTGAAGTTTACCTAGATCATAAGGTACACTGTTTAGGTTAGTGTGTGTGTGTATGAATAACATGATACCATCATGTAGAATTGAAGTTTACCTAGATCATAAGGTACACTAATTAGGATAGTGTGTGTGTGTATGAATAACATGATACCATCATGTAGAATTGAAGTTTACCTAGATCATAAGGTACACTAATTAGGATAGTGTGTGTGTGTATGAATAACGTGATACCATCATGTAGAATTGAAGTTTACCTAGATCATAAGGTACACTAATTAGGATAGTGTGTGTGTGTATGAATAACATGATACCATCATGTAGAATTGAAGTTTACCTAGATCATAAGGTACACTGTTTAGGTTAGTGTGTGTGTGTATGAATAAGATGATACCATCATGTAGAATTGAAGTTTACCTAGATCATAAGGTACACTGTTTAGGTTAGTCTGTGTGTATGATTAAGATGATACCGTCATGTAGAATTGAAGTTTACTCAGATCATAAGGTACACTAATTAGGATAGTGTGTGTGTGTATGAATAGGATTATACCATCATGTAGAATTGAAGTTTACCTAGATCATAAGGTACGCTACTTAGGATAGTGTGTGTGTGTATGAATAGGATTATACCATCATGTAGAATTGAAGTTTACTCAGATCATAAGGTACACTAATTAGGATAGTGTGTGTGTGTATGAATAGGATTATACCATCATGTAGAATTGAAGTTTACTCAGATCATAAGGTACGCTACTTAGGATTGTGTGTGTGTGTGTATGAATAGGATTATACCATCATGTAGAATTGAAGTTTACCTAGATCATAAGGTACACTGTTTAGGTTAGTGTGTGTGTGTATGAATAAGATGATATGTAGAGTTGAAGTTTACTCAGATCATAAGGTATACTGCTTAAGTTAGTGTGTGTGTATGAATAAGATGATACCATCATGTAGAACTGAAGTTTACTCAGATCATAAGGTATACTGCTTAAGTTAGTGTGTGTGTATGAATAAGATGATACCGTCATGTAGAACTGAAGTTTACTCAGATCATAAGGTACACTGCTTAAGTTAGTGTGTGTGTATGAATAAGATGATACCGTCATGTAGAACTGAAGTTTACTCAGATCATAAGGTACACTGCTTAAGTTAGTGTGTGTGTATGAATAAGATGATACCGTCATGTAGAACTGGAGTTTACTCAGATCATAAGGTATACTGCTTAAGTTAGTGTGTGTGTATGAATAAGATGATACCGTCATGTAGAACTGGAGTTTACTCAGATCATAAGGTATACTGCTTAAGTTAGTGTGTGTGTATGAATAAGATGATACCGTCATGTAGAACTGAAGTTTACTCAGATCATAAGGTACACTGCTTAAGTTAGTGTGTGTGTATGAATAAGATGATACCGTCATGTAGAACTGAAGTTTACTCAGATCATAAGGTACACTGCTTAAGTTAGTGTGTGTGTATGAATAAGATGATACCGTCATGTAGAACTGGAGTTTACTCAGATCATAAGGTATACTGCTTAAGTTAGTGTGTGTGTATGAATAAGATGATACCGTCATGTAGAACTGGAGTTTACTCAGATCATAAGGTATACTGCTTAAGTTAGTGTGTGTGTATGAATAAGATGATACCGTCATGTAGAACTGAAGTTTACTCAGATCATAAGGTACACTGCTTAAGTTAGTGTGTGTGTATGAATAAGATGATACCGTCATGTAGAACTGAAGTTTACTCAGATCATAAGGTACACTGCTTAAGTTAGTGTGTGTGTATGAATAAGATGATACCGTCATGTAGAACTGAAGTTTACTCAGATCATAAGGTACACTGCTTAAGTTAGTGTGTGTGTATGAATAAGATGATACCGTCATGTAGAACTGGAGTTTACTCAGATCATAAGGTATACTGCTTAAGTTAGTGTGTGTGTATGAATAAGATGATACCGTCATGTAGAACTGGAGTTTACTCAGATCATAAGGTACACTGCTTAAGTTAGTGTGTGTGTGTATGAATAAGATGATACCGTCATGTAGAACTGAAGTTTACTCAGATCATAAGGTATACTGCTTAAGTTAGTGTGTGTGTATGAATAAGATGATACCGTCATGTAGAACTGAAGTTTACTCAGATCATAAGGTATACTGCTTAAGTTAGTGTGTGTGTATGAATAAGATGATACCGTCATGTAGAACTGGAGTTTACTCAGATCATAAGGTACACTGCTTAAGTTAGTGTGTGTGTATCAATAAGATGATACCGTCATGTAGAATTGAAGTTTACTCAGATCATAAGGTACACTACTTAGGTTTTTGTGTGTATATGAATAAGATGATACCGTCATGTAGAACTGGAGTTTACTCAGATCATAAGGTACACTGCTTAAGTTAGTGTGCGTGTATGAATAAGATGATACCGTCATGTAGAATTGAAGTTTACTCAGATCATAAGGTATACTGCTTAAGTTAGTGTGTGTGTGTGTGTGTGTGTGTATGAATAGGAGGATACCGTCATGTAGAATTGAAGCTTACTCAGATCATAAGGTACACTGCTTAAGTTAGTGTGTGTGTGTGTGTATGAATAGGAGGATACCGTCATGTAGAACTGAAGTTTACTCAGATCATAAGGTACACTGCTTAAGTTAGTGTGTGTGTGTGTGTGTGTGTGTGTATGAATAGGAGGATACCGTCATGTAGAACTGAAGTTTACTCAGATCATAAGGTACACTGCTTAAGTTAGTGTGTGTGTATGAATAAGATGATACCGTCATGTAGAACTGAAGTTTACTCAGATCATAAGGTACACTGCTTAAGTTAGTGTGTGTGTATGAATAAGATGATACCGTCATGTAGAACTGAAGTTTACTCAGATCATAAGGTACACTGCTTAAGTTAGTGTGTGTGTATGAATAAGATGATACCGTCATGTAGAACTGAAGTTTACTCAGATCATAAGGTGCACTGCTTAAGTTAGTGTGTGTGTATGAATAAGATGATACCGTCATGTAGAACTGGAGTTTACTCAGATCATAAGGTACACTGCTTAAGTTAGTGTGTGTGTATGAATAAGATGATACCGTCATGTAGAACTGAAGTTTACTCAGATCATAAGGTACACTGCTTAAGTTAGTGTGTGTGTATGAATAAGATGATACCGTCATGTAGAACTGGAGTTTACTCAGATCATAAGGTACACTGCTTAAGTTAGTGTGTGTGTGTATGAATAAGATGATACCGTCATGTAGAATTGAAGTTTACTCAGATCATAAGGTACACTACTTAGGTTATTGTGTGTATATGAATAAGATGATACCGTCATGTAGAACTGAAGTTTACTCAGATCATAAGGTATACTGCTTAAGTTAGTGTGTGTGTGTGTGTGTGTGTATGAATAGGAGGATACCGTCATGTAGAATTGAAGCTTACTCAGATCATAAGGTACACTACTTAGGTTAGTGTGTGTGTTTGAATAAGATGATACCGTCATGTAGAACTGGAGTTTACTCAGATCATAAGGTACACTGCTTAAGTTAGTGTGTGTGTGTGTGTATGAATAGGAGGATACCGTCATGTAGAATTGAAGCTTACTCAGATCATAAGGTACACTACTTAGGTTAGTGTGTGTGTTTGAATAAGATGATACCGTCATGTAGAACTGGAGTTTACTCAGATCATAAGGTACACTGCTTAAGTTAGTGTGTGTGTGTATATTGTGGCATGAGCACAGATGATAATATTAAGACGCTCTCTGGACTCCGAAGCACGGCAGTTTGTCTGTGAGTAGGGGCGAGTCAGGGGAAACTGTCAAGGGAGGGGATAGGTTACTGACGCCGAGTTTGGCGTGGGGCTTCTTGGATGATTCAGTGAGTAGGCTTCGAGTGAGACAGACGGGAAACTGCTAACACACGATGTCCTCGTCGGCAGGCAATGGGCAAAGGTATGTAACTAACTTCATCCAATAAATTGTGTGCCATCCACGCTTTTTAACTTTTAATTATGGTAGAATAGAATCCTTTCCTCTCCCTTAAGCCAGGCATTGTGTTGGTGTAGTAATTATTTCGTGATTTAACTTAGCTGCGTCCTTCGTCGTTGCCTCGTAAATTAAAGTTCTTTGTTTGGTTAACGATCCCTCTCGCAAGCGAGTAGCTCCCCTCTGCATCTATAAATTATAAAGTGAGGCATACGACAATTGGTGTGAGGCGCCAGGCATAATTGAATTTGTTGTGAGAGTTTTAAGTGTAAAATTTTTTTTTTCCCTCTGAAATGTAACGGTTTGTGGTCTTCCACGTGGTCGCGAAAAATCTAAATTTGTTTCTGGCTTAAGGGTAAGGATTTTTATGCTTTAATTTGTGATTCTCTTATTCTAAATTTTGTTGCTATCATATCTGAAAGTCTGGTTTCGAAATTTTAATTTTGAGCTCATTTTTGCATTTTTCCCATTGTCTGCCAGCGTGACGCTAAAACTTCTGACTCCATTTTCCCCTTGTTTTGGCTTCATTTCCTTTAAATTGTATTGCTGTGCTAAGTGGTTCGTGCTGGTTATTTTCAAAAATGTTTTTGTGAAAGTTGAGTTGTGAAACGAGTGAGATAACGAGCGAGATAGTTGTAACTTTGAAAATGTGCTCGTCACGTGTTGGCCATCTAGTTGAAAATCTTGTTTTCTGTGCTTATTAGCAGTGGTTCTGGAAACGTATAACTTTCTATTCCAGTGATTGTGATTTCTAGCTGTTTACTATACTTTTCTGGGACTTTTTCGTGTAACTTTTATGTACGCACGTGTGTTATGTAATTCCCGCGTGGTCATGCATTTCGGCAGTAATTTTAGCTTGTAAAACCAGTCTTCCTCAGCACGTGTTTTGGCGTGTTTATTTGCGTGTGTATATCAGGTCAGATACATTTGTTTTAAGAAAAAAAAAAGAGAGAAGGAATTTTTGTGTGCTACGTATAAATTACAAGTCTGTATTCTGCTCCTTTTGAGATAATGTTAGCGGTGGTCACAGTAGGTGTGACGTGTTTTTTTTTTTTTAACTTCCAGTTCGAGGTTTCTCACTGAAGCTATCATTTTGTTTTCTTCCATGTGTTCATTCTGATTAAAAATCTTGGTATTGTGTCCAAGTGGCTTGTGTAGACCGTATGTTGATATAATTTTCTGATATTTCGCCGCGGGCGCTTAATTGTATTCTTTCTGCAACGTTTTATTTGGCTATGTTCTGATCTTGCTACTTACATTCATGTGATGCTATAAGTGTTTAGTTTGGTGTAATCTGTATCGCTTTGTCATACTGTTTATTTACTGGTTATCTTTTGTGCTGCAATCATGCCTAAGCGACGTACTGCACAGAAATCTGATATAGCAATTGCTCCAGTTAGCGAGCACAGTGAAGTAGAATCTATGTCCAGTGTTAGTACGCCTGTTGTTACTCAGTTACTAGCGATGTCTAATCAGCCTGTCGTGGCCCGTGCAACGCAGTCAGCTGTCTGCCGCCCGGTCATTGACCCCTCTCACGTGGAGAATTCCAGCAAGTTGTCGGCGTATGAGTTACTTTAGAATTTTGAAATGTTCGCTACTACTGCTAATGGCCGCTCTGAGAAAATGATGATGATAATTTTGCTTCACCGTTGCCAAGTTTGGTTTATTTAATTCCGCAATGCATATTTTTTGGGGAAAATCTTTCGCAGTTACTCATGTAAGTAAAAGTTTCAGGAGCTACCAACCTTGCCAGTATTTGCACCTAATTAGGTTTGATGTGCTTCTAATATGGACCAGTACGATGTGGATGTTGATGAACCAGCTGTACGTGTGTTACCAGATTTTGGAAAATTGCACGGGAATTTTGTGGTAAAATGAATAAGAAAAAAAATCACCTGTAAGTATGTAAACATTGTGAGTGCTAAAGTTTGGACGAATGAAACAGTTTTACAACTCACACAGGTATGCTAAATTTATTGTTTCACTGACTGATGCTTAATTAAGCTTTGCTTTTCAGGAATAATATGTGCTATGAATGTCTCTGCTAAATTAAAAGTGTATTATTATTTTGGGTGTAACTTAAATTTTAAATTATGTTTTGGGAACTGCAAATCATTTGTTTTGTTGTGTTATGCTGCAGGAATGTGTTTCATGTGTACTATGTGCTTAATTGAGCTTTCATTTTCAGGAATGTTCTGTGACAATATTGTTTTGAGTAATGATGTGATGTTGTTTTGTTGCATTCAATTTGATTTGATATGATTTGATTTGATTTGACTCGATTTGATTTTGGGTTTCATAATGATGCTGTGATTTTTATTTGCAGAAAATTGTTGCATGAATAGTATGTGTATGTATGTGTGTATTTGAGGTTATGTGATATATGGGAGATTTGCCTCGGTGGGAGTGCCAAAGAGTAACCCCGATGGCGTAGTGTGAGGTTATGTGAGACATATGAGTTGAGATTTGCCTCGGTGGATGTGCGTAAGAGTAACCCCGACGGTGTTAATGTGAGAGATGAGATGAGGAGAGATGAGAAGAGATGAGATGTTAGCTTCGGTGGAAGTGTCACAGTGTAACCCCGACAGTTGTTGTATGATTTCAGAGATTTTGGCTTATTGGTGTTGCTGTAACGTGCCCAGTATAGCGTGTGTGATGAATTCACACGAGAGATTAAATGGATGGAAGTGATTGTAATGTGAATAATTTTTTTTTCTGTTTATGCAACAAGTTTATTACCATCTTAGATAGCAAATTTTAATACCAACTGTTTTCCAGCTTAATTCTTGATTTGGAGGATGTGGATGCAACAGTATAATGTCATGTTATTTGTGTCATTCCTGAAATTTTAATGTGATTTCTTGAAGGTTATGCCTATGTTAGATGTTTTGAATTTACAGCATGTTAAATGAGACACGTAAGTGAAGATGTTTTGTTTTGAAGAGAAAATTGAAAGTTGAGATAAAAATGTTGATGATTGAAATACTGCTGATGATGATGATTATGATTGAGTTGATGATAATGAGATGAGGAAGATAGTACTGTGGACGAGAAACTGTATTAGTGACAAGAGTATGACAATAGTAGTTGAAAGCATGTCACGTGGCGTAGTTTGGAGATGTATTGTGGATGTAGTTTGTAGTGATGCATACACTAGTTTGAGTAGATAGTTAAGTGAGTGTTGTGTGTAATTTGGGCTATGGTCAGTGTGAATGAGTTCATTTCATTGTCATGTGTGATTGTCTTGTAAGTGCACTTATTTTCTTTTGTTAGTGATACCAGCTGGTTATTAAGATTTAATAGTGGGATCCCAAATAAGGTTATATTTTTTTTTCTGTCATGTTCATGTATTCTGGGTCTGTTTTACTGTTTTATTTGGATTGTGAAGCATTGTGAGTTAAATTTTGGATGGCAACTCTCTATAAATTTTAGTTCTTATGCCAATTTGTACTTATTTTTTTTTCTCTTTCTTTGCCCATGTCAAAAGAATTTTTAGTGTAAACTTTTCAACCTTTAAAATAGTTAATTGTACATGACATACCGTTCTTTTTATGTGTGATTGTTTGTGGGAGCACCTTTTTTTATTGTTTGGTGGTTTTGTTCTAGTATTTTGCTGTGGCGGAGCTCGAGAGACTCCAAGAGCATCCCCGGGGCACACCAGAAGTCAAGAAACACCACAGGGAAGCTGTCGGGCAGCCACTACACTGCCGTGGCATAAGGAGCCACTATGTTGGGGGGCAGTCCAAGCCAGCGACTGCCCACCCTGTTGTCATCACCAGAGACCTGCAGTGATAATTCTACACCAGGACAAATCGTCGTTGTGGGCACTGTATAAAATCACCCACAAACAGTTCCAGCAGACCATCGATATCTTGCGCAGTGTAGTGTGCCTGTGAACTGAGGCAGCGTGGTGTGTGCGTGTGCGGGATGCTCAAGTATAAGTGCATTAACAATATTAGTCGACAGCACTTAAGTTTCTCGTGTCCCCACATCGCCCAGCAACATTGTGTCGTCATCTGGGTGCTTATCACACATGTATATTATTGTTATATTTTGGTTCATCACACATTTGTATGTCATTTTTTTTTTGTTCTTTTCATGTTTCTAATTATCTTTATTTTCCTTGTGTCGACGAGGGCATCGACTTCGGTGGCCAGGGGGAGATGTGGCATGTGCACAGATGATAATATTAAGACGCTCTCTGGACTCCGAAGCACGGCAGTTTGTCTGTGAGTAGGGGCGAGTCAGGGGAAACTGTCAAGGGAGGGGATAGCGTTACTGACGCCGAGTTTGGCGTGGGGCTTCTTGGATGATTCAGTGAGTGGCTTCGAGTGAGACAGACGGGAAACTGCTAACACACGATGTCCTCGTCGGCAGGCAATGGGCAAAGGTATGTAACTAACTTCATCCAATAAATTGTGTGCCATCCACGCTTTTTAACTTTTAATTATGGTAGAATAGAATCCTTTCCTCTCCCTTAAGCCAGGCATTGTGTTGGTGTAGTAATTATTTCGTGATTTAACTTAGCTGCGTCCTTCGTCGTTGCCTCGTAAATTAAAGTTCTTTGTTTGGTTAACGATCCCTCTCGCAAGCGAGTAGCTCCCCTCTGCATCTATAAATTATAAAGTGAGGCATACGACAATATGAATAAGATGATTACGCCATGTAGAATTGAAGTTTACTCAGATCATAAGGTACACTACTTAGGTTGGTGTGTGTGTGTGTGTGAATAGGAGGATACGGTCATGTAGAATTGAAATTTACTTGATCATAAGGTACACTACTTAGGTTAGTTTGTGTGTGTGTGTGTGTGTATGAATGGGATGATACCGTCCTGTAGAATTTAAATTTAGTAAGAAGTTAAGTTACAATGCTTAGTTTAGTGTGTGTATATGAATAAGATGATACCGTCATGTAGAATTGAATTTTACTCAGATCATAAGGTACACTGCTTAGGTTATTGTGTGTGCGTGTATATAATTAGGATGATACCGTCCTGTATAGTTGAAGTTTAGTCAGATCATAAGTTACCATTTTTAGGTTAGTGTTGTATATGAATAGGATGATGCCATCCTGTTGTTTTGAAATTTAGTAACAAGTTAAGTTACAATGCTTAGGATAGTCTGTGTACATGAATAGGATGATGCCATCCTGTTGTATTGAAATTTAGTAACAAGTTAAGTTGCAATGCTTAGGATAGTCTGTTTACATGAATGGGATGATGCCATCCTGTTGTATTGAAATTTAGTAACAAGTTAAGTTACAATGCTTAGTTTAGTGTATGTATATGAATGGGATGATGCCATCCTGTTGTATTGAAATTTAGTAACTAGTTAAGTTACAATGCTTAGGATAGTCTGTGTACATGAATAGGATGATGCCATCCTGTTGTATTGAAATTTAGTAACTAGTTAAGTTACAATGCTTAGGATAGTCTGTGTACATGAATGGGATGATGCCATCCTGTTGTATTGAAATTTAGTAACTAGTTAAGTTACAATGCTTAGGATAGTCTGTGTACATGAATAGGATGATGCCATCCTGTTGTATTGAAATTTAGTAACAAGTTAAGTTACAATGCTTAGGATAGTCTGTGTACATGAATAGGATGATGCCATCCTGTTGTATTGAAATTTAGTAACAAGTTAAGTTACAATGCTTAGTTTAGTGTATGTATATGAATGGGATGATGCCATCCTGTTGTATTGAAATTTAGTAACAAGTTAAGTTACAATGCTTAGGATAGTCTGTGTACATGAATGGGATGATGCCATCCTGTTGTATTGAAATTTAGTAACTAGTTAAGTTACAATGCTTAGGATAGTCTGTGTACATGAATAGGATGATGCCATCCTGTTGTATTGAAATTTAGTAACAAGTTAAGTTACAATGCTTAGGATAGTCTGTGTACATGAATAGGATGATGCCATCCTGTTGTATTGAAATTTAGTAACTAGTTAAGTTACAATGCTTAGGATAGTCTGTGTACATGAATAGGATGATGCCATCCTGTTGTATTGAAATTTAGTAACAAGTTAAGTTACAATGCTTAGTTTAGTGTATGTATATGAATGGGATGATGCCATCCTGTTGTATTGAAATTTAGTAACAAGTTAAGTTACAATGCTTAGGATAGTCTGTGTACATGAATAGGATGATGCCATCCTGTTGTATTGAAATTTAGTAACTAGTTAAGTTACAATGCTTAGGATAGTCTGTGTACATGAATAGGATGATGCCATCCTGTTGTATTGAAATTTAGTAACAAGTTAAGTTACAATGCTTAGTTTAGTGTATGTATATGAATGGGATGATGCCATCCTGTTGTATTGAAATTTAGTAACTAGTTAAGTTACAATGCTTAGGATAGTCTGTGTACATGAATGGGATGATGCCATCCTGTTGTATTGAAATTTAGTAACTAGTTAAGTTACAATGCTTAGGATAGTCTGTGTACATGAATAGGATGATGCCATCCTGTTGTATTGAAATTTAGTAACTAGTTAAGTTACAATGCTTAGGATAGTCTGTGTACATGAATGGGATGATGCCATCCTGTTGTATTGAAATTTAGTAACAAGTTAAGTTACAATGCTTAGTTTAGTGTATGTATATGAATGGGATGATGCCATCCTGTTGTATTGAAATTTAGTAACTAGTTAAGTTACAATGCTTAGGATAGTATGTGTACATGAATGGGATGATGCCATCCTGTTGTATTGAAATTTAGTAACTAGTTAAGTTACAATGCTTAGGATAGTCTGTGTACATGAATGGGATGATGCCATCCTGTTGTATTGAAATTTAGTAACTAGTTAAGTTACAATGCTTAGGATAGTCTGTGTACATGAATGGGATGATGCCATCCTGTTGTATTGAAATTTAGTAACAAGTTAAGTTACAATGCTTAGGATAGTCTGTGTACATGAATGGGATGATGCCATGCTGTTGTATTGAAATTTAGTAACAAGTTAAGTTACAATGCTTAGTTTAGTGTATGTATATGAATGGGATGATGCCATCCTGTTGTATTGAAATTTAGTAACAAGTTAAGTTACAATGCTTAGGATAGTCTGTGTACATGAATGGGATGATGCCATGCTGTTGTATTGAAATTTAGTAACAAGTTAAGTTACAATGCTTAGGATAGTCTGTGTACATGAATGGGATGATGCCATCCTGTTGTATTGAAATTTAGTAACAAGTTACAATGCTTAGGATAGTCTGTGTACATGAATGGGATGATGCCATCCTGTTGTATTGAAATTTAGTAACAAGTTAAGTTACAATGCTTAGGATAGTCTGTGTACATGAATGGGATGATGCCATGCTGTTGTATTGAAATTTAGTAACAAGTTAAGTTACAATGCTTAGTTTAGTGTATGTATATGAATGGGATGATGCCATCCTGTTGTATTGAAATTTAGTAACAAGTTAAGTTACAATGCTTAGGATAGTCTGTGTACATGAATGGGATGATGCCATCCTGTTGTATTGAAATTTAGTAACTAGTTAAGTTACAATGCTTAGGATAGTCTGTGTACATGAATGGGATGATGCCATCCTGTTGTATTGAAATTTAGTAACTAGTTAAGTTGCAATGCTTAGGATAGTCTGTGTACATGAATGGGATGATGCCATCCTGTTGTATTGAAATTTAGTAACTAGTTAAGTTACAATGCTTAGGATAGTCTGTGTACATGAATCGGATGATGCCATCCTGTTGTATTGAAATTTAGTAACTAGTTAAGTTACAATGCTTAGGATAGTCTGTGTGCATGAATGGGATGATGCCATCCTGTTGTATTGAAATTTAGTAACTAGTTAAGTTACAATGCTTAGGATAGTCTGTGTACATGAATGGGATGATGCCATCCTGTTGTATTGAAATTTAGTAACTAGTTAAGTTACAATGCTTAGGATAGTCTGTGTACATGAATCGGATGATGCCATCCTGTTGTATTGAAATTTAGTAACTAGTTAAGTTACAATGCTTAGGATAGTCTGTGTACATGAATGGGATGATGCCATCCTGTTGTATTGAAATTTAGTAACTAGTTAAGTTACAATGCTTAGGATAGTCTGTGTACATGAATGGGATGATACCATCCTGTAGTGTTGAAATTTAGTAACTAGTTAAGTTGCAATGCTTAGGATAGTATGTGTCTATGAAGAAGATGATACCATCCTGTAGTGTTGAAATTTAGTCAGAGTTACGATGCCCAGGTTAGTGCGTGTATATGAATAAGATGATACCATCCTATATTGTTGAAATTTAGTCAGAGTTTAAGTTACGATGCCCAGGTTAGTGTATCAAAATGAATAAAATGACACCCTCCTGTTGTGTTGAAATTTAGTCACAGTATAAGTTACAATGCCCAGGGTAGTGTGTGAATGTGTATATGATGATACCATCCTATATTGTTGAAATTTAGTCAGAGTTTGAGTTACCACGCCCAGGTTAGTACATGTATATGAATAAGATGATACCCCTCCTGCTAGTACTTATATTCAGTCAGAGCTTAAATTACAATGCCTAGGTTTGTGTCTGTGTATATGAATAGGATCACTAGATCCCTGGTTTTGAAATTTACCCGCAGCTTAAGTTACGGCGCCTATGTTAGTGCGTGTATGTGAATAGGATGACACCGCCAGAGGTTAACTTCTGTGGCCTAAATTATTATGTATATATGAATATATATAGGATGACGGACATTTCTGGTTTCAAAATTTAGCCAGAGGTTAACTTACTATGCCTAGGTAAGTCTGTGTATATGAATAGGATGACGCAGTCCTGCGGGAGGGAAATTTAGCCAGAGCTGAAGTTATGATGCCTAGGTTAGTGTGTGTATATAAATGGGAAAAAGCAGTCCTGTGGCATCACAATTTAATAGAGGATATGTTAGGATGCCCAGGTTAAGGCATGTATATGGCAGTATAACACGGTCCTGTGGCATCGAAAGTTAATCAGAGGTTAAGCTACAAAACCTAGGTTAGTCTGTAAATGAACAGGACAATGCTGATCTCTGTTATTAAAATTTAACCAGAGGTTACATGAGGCAGTATTTTAATGCCTAAATAGTATTAATTATATTTTTATTAATTAAATTCAATAACAGGCCATCTTGAACACAATATGTATATAATTATTATTTAAATGTATGTAAGTCATTGCAAATACTTATTTTTTATTGTAAACGTATTTATGTTCTGTAAATGTTTATATAATCTAATAGTGCAAAAACTGTGAGAATAATATGTTTTAAATTGTTAATAATGAGGTAATAATGTAATTTTTTTGACAATAATGTGTCCGGAGTGTTAAAAAAAATACTAGTCATGAAAAGATCGGTAATAACGTATTTTCGCTTACAGTTTGGAATTAGCCAACCAACAGTAAAGAAAAGTTTTAGTTTGAATACTTAAATTCTATTGGACTAAAATTAGCCAATAAGAAACTGGCATTACAGAAGCTATAAGATTTTTACCATTGAATTTTGTCACTCGCAGGTAAGATGTAGAGTACGGATGGTAAAAATTGTGTTCTCAGCTAGAATGTATAAAGTGCTCACAGTTTTCTTTTGTAAAGTGTTGTGTTTTATAAATGTTCAAGTATAAAGAGAAATAAAAAGAAGCAAAATTAAAAAGTAAATTCTATGACGTCTTTTAATTTTTGTCTTATCAGAACCTAAAAAAAAGAACTTGTGTTTCTATAATACGACTGAAGCGACCAAGGCAAATTTAAATAATATTACATAAAACAAGCATCATCTTCACTACAAAGTTTGGCGTCCCAAGCATCAAACAACATAAAAGTGTATCTTAAAAAAACGTGGGGTTAAATACTTCTTCAAAGTGACGCACATACGTAGGAGATTCTTACATCTCATATCCAGCATCCAGCTAAATAACATCTTCAAAGTTGGCAACAAACATAACAGCGCATTTCTTCAAATATACGTAATAATATTACGTAACCTATAAAACTAATCTCCATAAGTTTGAAGAACACATCTTCAAATCAGTGCTGAAACATGGGGCAAACTACATACTTCTTCAAATTACAACTGTGGGAATTCATACAGCAAAAGCAAACTATGTAACCTCAAATACAACTATCTCAAATTGGCGCCCAACGTGGGGCTTAACATACAAACTTTAAAAATTGAGAAAACTACTTTCTCAAATTGGCGCGCAACGTGGAGGCTTCGAAGCGACGAGAATTGATGACGGCCAGAAACAACGAGAATACAGCTTAGAACTTCAAGATCGGCACCAAATTGACAAAGGAATCCAGGATAACAATTCTTCAGGAGTAAGGGGCATGTGGTTAACATCTTAGCAACAAATTATGCGAGAGCACTGAGTATTAGAAATTAAATAACCACCAAAAAGAAAGGTGAGAACTTTCAATTTTTTCATGTTGTAAATGTAAAATTTAGGAAAATGTTGTTAATTTCAAGTAAAATTCATCTTGTTGAGAAGTGGAAAAGTTAAATTAAATAATTCAAAAGTAAATAGAAACAATAAAATGGAAAATATAAACAAATAAAATATGGAGGTAGTTGAGGTTAGGTCAGCTATTACAGATTGTAATGTAGAAGTGGATGAGCAATTATCTGAAAATTCAGAAGTAGATGCAAGTATGCAAGGTCAGTCAGATAGCAGTTGTATAGAAGGTCAATGCATGGAACAATAGAAACAGATACTATCCCTCACACATCTAGTACACAAGACCAAGAAAATTTATCACAATCAAATGATGTGTCTTGTTAAAGCAATAAATAACTTAAGTAATAAGATAACTGAAAGTAATGCAGACTTATACAATAACATAACTGAAACTAGTACAGAGCTAAGAGTAGAGTTAAATAATAAGATAACAGAAACTAGTGCAGAGTTAAGTAATAAGTTAACTGAACAAAGTATAGAGCTATCTAGTATTAAAATTGACCTAGCTAGACAAATAGAAACTTGTATGAAAGAATGCAAAGCAGAAAGCAAGAGCTTAGAAATAAAGCTAGAACAATCTTCCAAAGTAATTCAAAAAGACATAGATTTAAAGTAAACAAAGGTTGTAAACAGCTAGAACAGAAATTGTCAAGTCATATTGACAAAAATGTAACTGAAATGGAGTTAAAACTTGCTGATACTAAACGAGGTATTTGTTACAAATTAGATAAACAAAGTGAAGAATTGAAAACTATGGTAGAAAATACGAATGCATACCTTGTACAAGTACAAATAGATTTAACTGGGGAAATTAGTAAAATGCATGAGATGGTTAAAACAAATGCAGCTGCAGTTAAAGATGCAAATACAGGGCAAGGACAAGTAAGGTTAATGATAGACGAAATCAAAGATAAAGTACAAGATAGCAATAAGGAAATTGACAAACTAAGAAATACCTTTGAAAATTTAAGTACAAATGTACCAAGGGTAAAATGCAAGTACAAGTAGTTCTGTAAATGCTAACCAAATGCATGTAAATAATACAAGTACAGAAAGAAGTATATCACCATTGTTAACAAACAACACAATGCTTTTTCAATAGCATCAGGTTCTCAAACACACAACAACAACATTGACGACATACATTTGCATGTACCAAACCAAGCATCAAACTATTATTCTGTGCTTAATGAGTTACCATTACCTAACTTTAATGCTTCCTCAAGTCCAATGCAGTTTATTAATGACCTTATAGAGTATTTTAAATTGAAAAATGTGCCGAAAGCATTAAAAATGATTCTAGTTAGAAAATGCTTAGACAAAACACTAGAATGGTTACATATGGTAGCGGACAGTGAAATGAATTTTGAAACATTCAGAATTTTATTCATGAATAAATTTTGGAACACCACTGTACAACATAAGATTAGGGCGAGCTTAAGCTACTCACAGTACAATAGGGACGACAGATTATCTGATTAAATATGCAGGATATATCAGATATTTAACTCCAGCCATGCATGAGGAGGATTTCATTAGTTTAATTACTAGAAACTATCCTCTACACATACAAAACAATCTACGAGATGACAGAACTTATATCATCACTAGAACAACAGGAAAGTTGTGGTAATGAAATGTGGAGTCCACATAGGCGAGAAAGATGCCATACAATACACGCTACCATATATAAACAGAAGAAATAATGAATTTCAGGGTCAGAATAGGTTTAACTACAACACACAAATCAGAGATTCAAGACAGGAACACATAAATTATGTGAGAACTGAAAGAATAAATCAGCAAAATTCTACTTCACCCAGGGGTAATAACATAGAGGAAACTTTCATAACTATAATCAGACGAGCGACGGTCATCGTGAAGACGTAGCAATTTCAGAGGAAGAACGAGAGCTAGGGGGCGTGGCTCATACTCAAATATTGATGATGAAATAATTGTAACTGCGGTACAACATGGCAATCCAGTAAATACTGAGAATACTTACCTGGAAAACTAAATTGTGTATTGCCTGACATAGATTCGGGTAATACAGTACCTTCTGCTCGTAGTGGCGAAAGTAAAATATCTACACACTTTGATTGTTATCGTTTAAGCACAAACACAGGGAATTGTGAAAACAAATATGATTCACCGTACATACAAACTATAATAGCAGGAAAGGAAGTAAATGTTGCAGTAGATTCAGGATCATCAAGCTCTATCTGCTCGAAGAAATTTTTTGAACAATTGCTAAATGAAGGAATACAACTCATGATTGCACCAATCAGCAACTTAATATGTAGGGTAGCTACAAACCATCCAATCACAAGCATTGATACCTGTACAGATAGCAGATATTACATTGGAGGTTATGTTTTTAATTGTTCGAAACTTGATATGTGAAGTTATAATTGGGTGTGATGTTTTAATAGAATTCTCTGCGATAGTTGATTTTAAGATGGACAGACTTATATTAAATAAAGAAGATATAAGTGCCATTTATTAAAGATAAAGTATGTAAAGTACAAAGGATGGAGCAAGAAAATGTAGTATACAAAGAAGAGTGCTTCATACAAATAATTAATGTCCAAGCGAGCAGGGAAAACAAAGAAAGGTTATTGACCCTTAACTTCGAAGACAGAACACTGACCTTACCAAATGGAACCCTTATGTAAAGAAATCTAAAGCAGAAGAAAATATTTTAGAGCAGGTAGAAGATAATTACACAACAGAGATTGAAGACAGGAAGATACATACAGACACACTGATGACAAATACAATACTGACAGACAATGAAAAGTTAATAATGGAGAAAGTGTTAGAAGACAATAAACATGTTTACAGTGAAATTCCAGGACGGTGTACATCATATGTTCACACATTCACAGTAGAAAATGTACCAGCATTTCGAAGAAAGTACAATAATCTAGCAGTGAATTTAAGAAATGAAGCTAAAAAGTTAATAGCTAGTATGTTAGAAAACCACATCATAGAACTTAGCAATTCACAATATATAAATAGTGTTTGTTGGACAGTAAAGAAAGACAATAGTTTAAGAGTCACTATAGATGGGAGATATTTAAACAAATTTATGCTATCAGATCACTTTCAAAATGAAAGTATAGAACAAACAATTGCAAAATTATCACGTGGCAAATATATCGCTTCCATAGATCTTACAGCTTCATTTTGGCAAGTCGAGCTAGACCCTAAAGTACATGATTATACAGCTTTTCAAGTGTTTCGATTACAATATAGGTATTGTGTAAATCCATATGGATTGAAGAATAGTGCTAGTGGATTCCTAAGAGAAATACATAGTATCTTTGGTAACACAGCAGATGATTTCTTAATTAGATACACTGACGACTTCCTAATTATAAGTCAAACCTTTGAGGAACATTTAGAAAATGTAATTTATGTGTTGAACAAATTACATGAACATGGAATGACAGTGAACATCAAAAAGTCAAAATTTTGTGTACCTGAAATCAAATTTTTAGGTTATGTAATAAATGAAGTAGGCATTCAACCAGATAAAGAAAGAATAGAGGCCATATTAAGAATACCACCACCTAAGGATATTCGACAGCTAAGACGTTTACTTGGAATTATGAAAGTAAATTCTTACCAAGATATGCTATAGAAGTAGAACCTTTAAGACAACTGCTGAAGAAGACAAATAAATGGAAGTGGACAGCAGAGCTACAAGAATGTTTTGAAAATGTCCGACAGCTGTTTGCAAATGCAATATTGTTGGAACGTCCAAGAGATGAGTTAGATTATGGGTTGTACGTAGATGCATCTTGTCAGGGATATGCAGGAATACTTGGACAAAAAGAACATGACAACACATTTCATGTTATTAGTACTGTATCACGTGGCCTAAACAATATTGAAAGAAATGCATCAGTAACAATGTTAGAAATTGGAGCATTATATTTTTCACTACTAAAATTTAAAACATATATATTTCAGAAGAAAGTGAAAATATATACAGATCATATTAGCTTAACTTTTACAGAAATTTAAGTTATATAGTGGCAAGTTAGCTAAAATGATTCTTGCTATAATGGAATTTGATGTTGAAATTGTACATATTCCAGGAAAACAAAATACATTTAGTGATTTAATATCAAGGATCAATCACAAGAAACAATTTCCTGAAAGTTGTTCAAGACAACAATACGAAATTAAAGTGCTTACAATTGACATTCCAATGAGGAAAGAATTGAAGAATCAGTTCAAGAATATTAAAGAAGAGCAAGGCAAAGATATTAAACTAGCAGGTTTAAAAGAAAAAGCTCCAACGATAGAAGAGGAACAGAACAGTACAATCGCTGTTAAGGATGGTGTACTATATAAGAAACATGGAAAGGAAATAAAGAGGTGGAAAACATACATTCCAACAAACATGGAATTAGAAATAATAGAGCAATTTCATTTAGGATTAATACATGCAGGTACAGAGAAGACAACCCTAACCATTTTGGAAAATTTATACATCTCAAAATTAGGACATAAAGTTAGAAAATATGTATCATGTTGCGATCTCTGTCAGAAAGCAAAACAAATTAATGTTGCCTATGACTATATAACATATTCAGTACTTAGAGATAAACCAAGATGTTTATTGAGTTTAGATTTACATGGTCCGATGCCAGCAAGTACATTTGGATACAAATTTTTATTTGTATGCTATGACATATTTAGTAAATATGTTAGAATTTATGCACTCAAGAATGCAACCAGCATAGCATGCTTAAACAAGCTAACAAAATTATATTTCCCAGAGGAAGGAATAGTTGAGGCCATACTTTGTAATAATGCATCAGTGTTTACTAGTTCTAAATTTATGAATGGAATTAAAAATTTAGGAGTCAAACAGTATTTTTCATCAAGATACAGACCAAACGCCAATCCAGTGGAAAGAGAAATGAAAGAAATTGCAAATTATCTACGTGTAGTATGTCATAACAAACAGAGCAGTTGATACTCATACATCAGTATTATCCAAAATCTTTTAAATCAGTCCATAAATGCAGTTACAGGATTTAAACTAATTGAACTTCACCATGGAAAATTGTATAACACTTTCAGTCATAATATACCAAAAGTTATTGAAGACCAAACAACTAAATTACCAGAGAAAGAAGAAATCTTCAAATTAGCATTTTCAAAAATACAAGCAAAAGCCCTCAAGATAAAACAAAAACATGAAGAAAGAAAACGAAGAATTTGGAAAACAAAATTAGGAGATCAAGTGTTAGTGAAGAACAAAAGATTATCAAATAAACTTCGTAAAGAATATTGGAGATTATTTTTGAGCTGCCATGGTTCTTATGAAGTAACAAATATATTTGGAACAGATACATACGAACTTAGAAACAATAACACAAATAAAATAATTGGAAAATTCCACAAACAAATGTTAAAGTCATATAAAAGTAAACAATCTGAGGCACAATAAAGAAAGAAATTAATGTATCTGGAACATAAAAGGGGAAAGCAATGTTATTTAAAATTGTAAATAATTTTTGTTTTACTAAAATAGCAAATAATAAATAACAAAGGAACATTTTTAGAAACAGAAGTAATAAAATTCCATTGTTAGTAAGAAAATCTGAGTAGCAACTACAGTTATATTGTAAGTTAGAAATTTTAGGAAACAAATTGTAAAAAAAAAAAAAAATAAATAAATAAAAAAAGTAATAAAATTAACATGTATAATTGTATATAGAATTGTAAAGCATATAAAGTGTTTACTAGTGAAAGTGATAGTGAATGAGCAAACTTAGCTCAGGTCATTAACCTTGAAAAGTGCTACACAAATGAATAAGAAGTGTTCAACTATACACGAGTGTTGAAGAAAAAGTGAGAAAGAGACAATGAAAGATAGGAAGTGCAAAATAAAAGTTATGTTTCTTTCAGGAGACTTTTAGAAAATATTTGAAAATTTAAAAGAACAAAAAGAACAAAACAAAAAAAAAAAACAGAGTAAACTTTAAATATTTCTAAAAGGGGGCAATTTGAGGTAGTATTTTAATGCCTAAATAATATTAATTATATTTTTATTAATTAAATTCAATAACAGGCCATCTTGAAAACAATATGTATATAATTATTATTTAAATGTATGTAAGTCATTGCAAATACTTATTTTTTATTGTAAACATATTTATTTATGTTATGTAAATGTTTATATAATCTAATAGTGCAAAAACTGTGAGAATAATATGTTTTAAATTGTTAATAATGAGGTAATAATGTAATTTTTTTGACAATAATGTGTCCGGAGTGTTAAAAAAAATACTAGTCATGAAAAGATCGGTAATAACGTATTTTCGCTTACAGTTTGGAATTAGCCAATCAACAGTAAAGAAAAGTTTTAGTTTGAATACTTAAATTCTATTGGACTAAAATTAGCCAATAAGAAACTGGCATTACAGAAGCTATAAGATTTTTACCATTGAATTTTGTCACTCGCAGGTAAGATGTTGTAGAGTACGGATGGTAAAAATTGTGTTCTCAGCTAGAATGTATAAAGTGCTCACAGTTTTCTTTTGTAAAGTGTTGTGTTTTATAAATGTGCAAGTATAAAGAGAAATAAAAAGAAGCGAAATTAAAAAGTAAATTCTATGACGTCTTTTAATTTTTGTCTTATCAGAACCTAAAAAAAAGAACTTGTGTTTCTATAATACGACTGAAGCGGCCAAGGCAAATTTAAATAATATTACATAAAACAAGCATCATCTTCACTACAAAGTTTGGCGTCCCAAGCATCAAACAACATAAAAGTGTATCTTAAAAAAATGTGGGGTTAAATACTTCTTCAAAGTGACGCACATACGTGGGAGATTCTCACATCTCATATCCAGCATCCAGCTAAATAACATCTTCAAAGTTGGCAACAAACATAAAAGCGCATTTCTTCAAATATACATAATAATATTACGTAACCTATAAAACTAATCTCCATAAGTTTGAAGAACACATCTTCAAATCGGTGCTGAAACATGGGGCAAACTACAAACATACTTCTTCAAATTACAACTGTGGGAATTCATACAGCAAAAGCAAACTATGTAACCTAAATACAACTATCTCAAATTGGCGCCCAACGTGGGGCTTAACATACAAACATACTTCTTCAAATTACAACTGTGGGAATTCATACAACAAAAGCAAACTACGTAACCTCAAATACAACTATTTCATACATTACAGGGGGGAAGGGGGTGTGCATGTGTGTGCGCTTGTGCATATGAGTGGGTGGTTGCCTGTGTGGATAAGATGACAGATCTGTGGTACTGAAATTTAGCCAGAGGTAAGTTATGATGGCTAGGTTAGTGTGTATGAATAGGATCACACCGTGTTGTGGTATTAAAATTTAGCCAGATGTTAAGTTTATGATGTCTAGGTTACTTTGTGTATATGTATACGATAACAACACACTGTAGTACTGCAATTTAGCCAGAGGTTAAGTACGATGCCTAGGTTAGTGTGTGTGTGCGTGCGTGTGTGTGTGTGTGGATAGGACGACACAGATATGTGGTATTGAAATTTAGCCACAGGTTAAGTACGATGCCTAGGTTAGTGTGTGTATATGAAAAGGATGATACCGTCCTGTAAAGTTGAAATTAAGTCAAAGTTTAATTTACGATGCCTAGATTAGTGTGTGTATATGAATAGAAATTTAAATGAAGTTTTATTTACAGACTGCTGCGGTCCTTAGCATCCCATTCTATATTAGGCATGAAAGACCATATTTTTGTCAGAGGCCTCTCTTTCAGGCTTGAGGTTCCTTTATGTGCCGTAAATCTAGGACAAGGGACCAACGGCTTCAGTTCTCTTTCAAAGGAAGTCATGCTAAGGATTTTTACGGCCGAAAAAAATCCATCGATCTCTGACAGTTTGAACCTGCAATCTCTAGAACTAGAGGCTATCATGTATATGAATAGGATGATACCATCCTGTTGTACTGTAGTTTACTCAGAGGTTAAGTTACAATGTCTAAGTTAGTGTGTGTGTATATGGATAGGTGGTACAGGTCTGTGGTATTGAAATGTAACTAGAGGTTAAGTTACAATGTCTAAGTTATACCCCCGCCGCTGTATCTTTGCACTTGACAGTTCGTGTGGCTTCGCATAAGGTTGGCTACATTGTGGTTGCGACGTTGCCAGAGTGGCTAGTAAACAACAACAGCTGATTGTTCTCCTTTCTATCGTGTCTAAGC
The DNA here is from genome assembly GCA_030765065.1 of Deroplatys truncata. Classification (NCBI taxonomy): domain Eukaryota; kingdom Metazoa; phylum Arthropoda; class Insecta; order Mantodea; family Mantidae; genus Deroplatys; species Deroplatys truncata. Next base: position 962,819 of record CM060975.1, read on the forward strand.
CGCATACAAAAAGTGTACTTAAGTAGCGAACGTCAATGAATAATAACTATTTCGTATTATTATTGTTAATTGAAAATAAGCGACATAAGCAGCTTTGGTATCGTCGGATACTCCTTTCTATGATAATAGGCATAAATGTGTCTACGTATGGCGTCTAATTGGAAAGCATCAAGATTTGCAACTTGTCGAGGCTGCTTTCTTTTCTTCCATGGAGTTGATAGAAATACCTGTTGCGTTCCAGATGGTTCAGGAATTTTGTCCTCTTTCTCTTGGAGTTTCACTCCCTTTTAAATAACAGTTCTCGTGTTTAGTCCAACAGCTGCTGCAGTTCGTTGTACGGCTTTATCAGCAGGAATAGAGGGATTGCCATGAAGCTTCACTTACTCCTTTTCCTGTTTAAAGAATTCCCAAGTTCTCCTTAATAGTTCCAATGCCTGACTATTAAGTGGCACACCTCGGCGCAAAGGATTTTCACTTCGTGAATCATCACTCGGCGATCGGCGTCATTTTTTAGACATTGTCGCACTTAAGTTTTGTTTAAATAAATAATATGAATGAAATATATATAAATAGATAAATATAAATAAATGTATATGTATAAACGAACAATAACCACAAATATAAACAACAATATGTAGCTTGCAAAGAACAACTCGACGCTCGTGCTAGAGATTCACAAACTGAAGCACGTGGTTGGGAATAGTTACATCCGGCAACAGAGCCCATTCTAGTTCCGGTTCCGCTTTGTCATCGACCATCCGGAATGCTGCCTTGTGATTGGCTTAGGAAGTCAAACGGTTGAAGCTTTTCATCTGTTTTTTCGCGAGTGTACCAACTTAAACGCTAGCTGTCAAGTGCAACGTTACAGCGGCGGGGGTATAGTGTATGTATATGAATAGGTGGCACAGATCTGTGGTATTGAAATTTAGCCAGAGGTTAAGTACAATGCCTAAGTTTTATTTATTTGCTAAGCTGTATAGAGGTTAGTATGAATGGTGGTCAGGCCTGTCTCTTTGCCAGTCATACTCATATTTTACACCAATTTCTTATTGCTAATTTATTACATCATTTGTAGTTTGTTGTTTAACTCTATTTACTGTCCATACCCATTTATTTTTCACTTTATATAAAAATTGCCCAATCTTCATCTTACTGTATTTCTGAAACATTTCCACTACCGCTATATTTGTAATCCATCTTGAACCATTTCTTATTAATATACTGTTTTCTCCAAACTTCTGTTCCTTGAAATTTAAATATTATATATTCCATATCTTCATTTCCACCACATATAGGACATTGATTTTGTGGAATGCCCTTCCTTAAACCCTTTAACCTCCATACTTCTGCTTTCATCCAAGCAAGACCTTCTCGTTCCTCTTTATTTGGCACATCATTCGTCCCTCCAGCTTGTTTTCTTTTGTTCTAACACTAAATTGTATAAATCCCTCCCTTGCAATATACTCTTCCTTTAATTTTATATTATTGGTCCTTCAAGCAGGTTTTAGAAGTAATAAGAGTACACTAGATAACATTTTTGTTATAAATACAATGCTGAAGAAATATTTAACCAACAAGAGAGGGAGATTATACATGTTATTTGTAGATTTTGAAAATCTATTTCTTTGACATGAAATAGAGAAGCACTGTGGTTTAAACTGAGCAAAAAAGGGATGAGTACTACCTTTATAAGAGCACTTCAAAGAATATATACGGACAACCAGTTTTGTATTAAAATTACTAATAATAAATTAACGAAAAGCATTCCGAATAATATTGGTCTAAGACAAGGTTGTAAATTGAGTCCTGTATTACTTAATCTGCTCATAGACAATATTCTGAAATCAATTAGAGTAGAGAATAGACATGTGCCAATAATTAATAATAAGGAAATACCTGGTTTGTTATTTGCAGATGAATTAGTTGCGGGATCTATAAGTAATGTGGGATTGGCGAGAACAATTGAAGTGATAGATAAATTTTGCAAAAAATGGAGTGTAAGAATTAATGTAAATAAAACAAAAATTATGGTATTTAAAAAGGGCAATAAATTACAGAAAGATGAGAAATGGTATTGGCATGGAAGAGAAATTGAGGTAGTTCAAAAATTTGATTATTTAGGGGTATGATTAAGCAGCAATGGTGGATGGAGCGAACAAAAGAGAATAGTATTAGCTAAAGGAAAAATGGCAATGAAAGCCATCAAAACTTTATAGATAAATTACCAGAAATGCAATTAAAATGGTTAGAGAGAATTTATACTACTGTGGTAGAAGCAAAAATGTTATATGGAGCAGAGATTTGGGGCCTTGAAGAAGGGTGGGTAAATATAGACATGATCCATAGGAGCTTTTGTAAACAAATATTGGGCTTACCAAGATCATCACCCAATGGAGTGGCGCAAGCCGAATTAGGAAGAATAGGAATTAAAGGAAAAATTGTGGAAAGAGTGCTAAAATATTGGATTAGAATTAGAACTTTTGATGATCAGAACATTTTACATCAATGTTTGATAGTACAGGAAAGACTTAATCATAAAGAGTCTTGGCTAGGTAAGATAAAGGAAACCTTGATGAAGATAGGTTTTGGGGAGATTTAGAGAGCTAAAGAATTATTACAAATAGGTTTCTGGAATGAAATTAGGACAAGAATAGAGGATATGGAAAAACAAGATTTATTAACAAGTTTTACTTTTAAGAGCTCACTGAGATTATACAGAGAAATGAAAGTAGTATGGAGCAGGGAACAGTATGTTGATATATGTGATAAAACAGCAAGAGCAGGATTTGCATGGGCTAGGACAGGGGTGGTGAATTTGAAAGGTTTGAGCAAAGAGATTGATTTGGAGAAATGCCCACTATGCCACCGGAAAGTTAAAGAGTGACATATAATTTTAGTGTGTGAAGAAACGAAGTTGCTTAGAAAGAGGATAGAGAAGAGAGAATGGTTAAATTTACCAATAGAAATTCAAGCTAAAAAGATAGTAAATGTAAAATATAGAAAAAATATAATAGAAGTAGGCAACTTTTTGGACAGAGTAGGAGCAAAATGGATGAGGAAAATTAGCAAGGAAGAGGTAAAAGAGTTAAATTACAGTAGTTTTTATTTGATATGTTGCAAGTAGGACCCAACAACTCGACAACCTCAAGGTTTGAGTTTGTTTGGGGTCCAAGGTAAAGCAGCTTAAAGTAGAGTTACAGTTAGTATTGGAGATCAAATAAATTGATAATTGTACTTTTAGATTAGGAGGAATGCTGGCTACCAGTATTCCATACTGTTGGATACCAGTAGTTAAGAGGTTAGTTTTCTTTATATTTTATTTATTGTTATTTCTAGAAACTGGGTTAAGAATAAATTTGTAAATTTTTGTTATAAATTTGTACAATTAACTGGGTTAACAATAAAGTTACTTAATTACTTACTCACAATAGTAGAATATTGGACAAAAAATCCCCTCATCGCCACTCCACACTTTTCAAACTACATGTCCAGGGATCGAATCTTTTATTTCTAAGACTTTTGCACTCCAATGATAACAAAACACAGCTAAAGGAGACAGACTATATAAATTGAGAACTGTTATTGAGCATTTCAGATGTACTTTCAGTGAGTTATTCACACCTTTCCAAAACCTTATGCTATTCAAACAATACATTCCTTCCAAAAGACACAGGTGTGATTGTGAGACTCACAACAGAACTGGGCTGTGGTATAACTTGTGGTTGGATAACTGATACTCCAGTCCTCTTCTTTATAACTGGTTACATGAAAATGCTTGTGGAACTGTTAGAAGGAACGGAAAAGAAATGCCAAAATTAGACAAGGGACAGGTAGAGTGAATATGTTGGCACTAAAGTGGAAGGACAGACTCAATGAGACACACAAATAATGAAACCTGGCTGTATTATGAATTACAATAAGAACATGGGTGCTGTACACATAACAGATATAACGAAGGCTCCCTCGAGCGAAGTAGTACAGAAAATTCTTCCATCTATTAGATTATGTCTCTCCTAAATTCACACCCACTATACAACATGAAAATTGGTAAGAATATCACATTGGCTGATTTTAATCTTAGTTTAATTTACAGAACTTTTCCAAGAATTCCATATACCAAGACTAATCAACAAACCTGGGATGCCGACCGCTAAGACTGACTGAAAGACATTTTATCTCACTTATGCCAGCAACACCAAATAAAAGAAAGCCTGCCAGAAGATGTCATGTATGCTCCAACACCGTCCTTGGCCAGAAAAAAAACAAACGAGACAAAGTACATGTGTGTGAAATGTGGAGTGAGTTTATGTTTACAGCCGTGCTTCGAAATGTACCATGCCCAAGTCACATTTTGAAAGTATTATATAAAGATGCTAATTTCTTAATCTGTATAATTTATAGCCACATCTGTTTCATACTTGTAGAAAGAATTCTTTATACATTAAAGTTTGTATACCACAATCAATTTCTGTTCATTAATATTTTGGCAAAGTACAGCTTTAAAAAGTAAGACTCAAACATTTACAACATTGTATAACAGCTTTCTATTAATGTTTTTTTTTTTTGGCCCATAGACAACTCTTTGTAAAGTGTGTTGCATGGGTATTTTTCTCCTATTTTAACTCTCTATTTTTTAAATGCGACATTTGCAATCATCTACAACAACATATTTTATGTTAATTCTGCACGATATTATATGGAATATACAGCAAGGTTCTGTGTGCTTGCTAATACCTCCGCAAGTCCAATAGTTGCTATTCATATCACTTTGATGTAATCCGTGTTTAAGGAAGAAATAAAAATTCTTTGTACAGTTAAATGTTACAAGAGAAGTCAAGTAGCATTCTCACCTCCAAGTTTTCCCCTTCCTTCTTCTTCATCATCATCATCATCATCACTTTGTGGAATATCAAATTTCTCTATTTCATTCAATGACTGTCCATGATGTGTCAGGATTTCGTCATCTGCTAGATTAAATACAGATTTCTGAAACAAAATAACACTTCCATTAATGACATGCTTGTGACACCTCAATCCTACAGTAACTTCATTAAACACAATACAAATACTCATTACATTTAAAAAGCCAACAAACCTTGTTATGCAGTTTCATTCTCTCAGCAGTAAAGCGCGCCATGATCTTCTCCTCTGCTGTCATTCTTCTATTTTTTTCTCCTATTCTTCGGTCCAGGAATTTGTTTGATTTATCTTTCAAGTGGTACTCTTGCAGGAGTGTATTTTTCCTCTTTAAAAAACGACAGATTGTTATAAACAGACAAAGCAGTACTATAGCACAGTGTATACTTAAAAGGAATAAATGTTTTAGATTAAAATCTCCTGCTCAAGGTAAACCAGTTTCTCTCTACACGGTAGTTCCTAAACTCTACTGTTATTTACAAAGTGCACTACTGTTTACCTAGCAATAATGCGACATTCTGCTCTTAGTGTATCCTCCACAACACTGAAAATGATGTATTGAATAACTATGTATGTGTGTACTTTAATGATTTGCGGTGTCTTAGTGTGTGTATGTGTGTATTTTAATGAGTTGTAGTGCCTGACTGTGTATGTGTATTTTAATGAGTTGTACTGCCTGACTGTGTGTATGTGTATTTTAATGAGTTGTACTGCCTGACTGTGTGTGTATGTGTATTTTAATGAGTTGCACTGCCTGACTGTGTGTATGTGTATTTTAATGAGTTGTACTGCCTGACTGTGTGTATGTGTATTTTAATGAGTTGTACTGCCTGACTGTGTGTATGTGTATTTTAACGAGTTGTACTGCCTGACTGTGTGTATGTGTATTTTAACGAGTTGTACTGCCTGACTGTGTGTATGTGTATTTTAATGAGTTGTACTGCCTGACTGTGTGTATGTGTGTTTTAATGAGTTGTACTGCCTTACTGTGTGTATGTGTATTTTAATGAGTTGTACTGCCTGACTGTGTGTATGTGTATTTTAATGAGTTGTACTGCCTGACTGTGTGTATGTGTATTTTAATGAGTTGTACTGCCTGACTGTGTGTATGTGTATTTTAATGAGTTGTACTGCCTGACTGTGTGTATGTGTATTTTAACGAGTTGTACTGCCTGACTGTGTGTATGTGTATTTTAATGAGTTGTACTGCCTGACTGTGTGTATGTGTATTTTAATGAGTTGTAGTGCCTGACTGTCTCTATGTGTATTTTAATGAGTTGTACTGCCTGACTGTGTGTATTTTAATGAGTTGTACTGCCTGACTGTGTGTATGTGTATTTTAATGAGTTGTACTGCCTGACTGTGTTTTTGTGTGTTTTAATGAGTTGTACTGCCTGACTGTGTGTGTATGTGTATTTTAATGAGTTGTACTGCCTGACTGTGTGTATGTGTATTTTAATGAGTTGTACTGCCTGACTGTGTGTGTATGTATATTTTAATGAGTTGTACTGCCTGACTGTGCGTATGTGTATTTTAATGAGTTGTACTGCCTGACTGTGTGTATGTGTATTTTAATGAGTTGTACTGCCTGACTGTGTGTATGTGTATTTTAATGAGTTGTACTGCCTGACTGTGTGTATGTGTATTTTAATGAGTTGTACTGCCTGACTGTGTGTATGTGTATTTTAATGAGTTGAACTGCCTGACTGTGTGTATGTGTATTTTAATGAGTTGTACTGCCTGACTGTGTGTATGTGTATTTTAACGAGTTGTACTGCCTGACTGTGTGTATGTGTATTTTAATGAGTTGTACTGCCTGACTGTGTGTATGTGTATTTTAATGAGTTGTACTGCCTGACTGTGTATGTGTATTTTAATGAGTTGTACTGCCTGACTGTGTGTATGTGTATTTTAATGAGTTGTACTGCCTGACTGTGTGTATGTGTATTTTAATGAGTTGAACTGCCTGACTGTGTGTATGTGTATTTTAATGAGTTGTACTGCCTGACTGTGTGTATGTGTATTTTAACGAGTTGTACTGCCTGACTGTGTGTATGTGTATTTTAACGAGTTGTACTGCCTGACTGTGTGTATGTGTATTTTAATGAGTTGTACTGCCTGACTGTCTGTATGTGTATTTTAATGAGTTGTACTGCCTGACTGTCTGTATGTGTATTTTAATGAGTTGTACTGCCTGACTGTGTGTGTATGTGTATTTTAATGAGTTGTACTGCCTGACTGTGTGTATGTGTATTTTAATGAGTTGTAGTGCCTGACTGTGTGTATGTGTATTTTAATGAGTTGAACTGCCTGACTGTGTGTATGCGTATTTTCATGAGTTGTACTGCCTGACTGTGTGTATGTGTATTTTAATGAGTTGTACTGCCTGAGTGTGTGTATGTGTATTTTAATGAGTTGTACTGCCTGACTGTGTGTATGTGTATTTTAATGAGTTGTACTGCCTGACTGTGTGTGTATGTGTATTTTAATGAGTTGTACTGCCTGACTGTGTGTATGTGTATTTTAATGAGTTGTACTGCCTGACTGTGTGTATGTGTATTTTAATGAGTTGTACTGCCTGACTGTGTGTGTATGTGTATTTTAATGAGTTGTACTGCCTGACTGTGTGTATGTGTATTTTAATGAGTTGTACTGCCTGACTGTGTGTGTATGTGTATTTTAATGAGTTGTACTGCCTGACTGTGTGTATGTGTATTTTAATGTGTTGTACTGCCTGACTGTGTGTGTATGTGTATTTTAATGAGTTGTACTGCCTGACTGTGTGTGTATGTGTATTTTAATGAGTTGTACTGCCTGACTGTGTGTATGTGTATTTTAATGAGTTGTACTGCCTGACTGTGTGTATGTGTATTTTAATGAGTTGTACTGCCTGACTGTGTGTATGTGTGTTTTAATGAGTTCTAGTGCCTGACTGTGTGTATGTGTGTTTTAATGAGTTGTACTGCCTGACTGTGTGTATGTGTATTTTAATGAGTTGTACTGCCTGACTGTGTGTATGTGTGTTTTAATGAGTTGTACTGCCTGACTGTGTGTATGTGTATTTTAATGAGTTGTAGTGCCTGACTGTGTGTATGTGTATTTTAATGAGTTGTACTGCCTGACTGTGTGTGTATGTGTATTTTAATGAGTTGTACTGCCTGACTGTGTGTATGTGTATTTTAATGAGTTGTACTGCCTGACTGTGTATGTGTATTTTAATGAGTTGTACTGCCTGACTGTGTATATGTGTATTTTAATGAGTTGTACTGCCTGACTGTGTGTATGTGTATTTTAATGAGTTGTACTGCCTGACTGTGTATGTGTATTTTAATGAGTTGTACTGCCTGACTGTGTATGTGTATTTTAATGAGTTGTACTGCCTGACTGTGTATGTGTATTTTAATGAGTTGTACTGCCTGACTGTGTATGTGTATTTTAATGAGTTGTACTGCCTGACTGTGTATGTGTATTTTAATGAGTTGTACAGCCTGACTGTGTATGTGTATTTTAATGAGTTGTACTGCCTGACTGTGTATGTGTATTTTAATGAGTTGTACTGCCTGACTGTGTATGTGTATTTTAATGAGTTGTACTGCCTGACTGTGTATGTGTATTTTAATGAGTTGTACTGCCTGACTGTGTATGTGTATTTTAATGAGTTGTACTGCCTGACTGTGTATGTGTATTTTAATGAGTTGTACTGCCTGACTGTGTATGTGTATTTTAATGAGTTGTACTGCCTGACTGTGTGTATGTGTATTTTAATGAGTTGTACTGCCTGACTGTGTATGTGTATTTTAATGAGTTGTACTGCCTGACTGTGTATGTGTATTTTAATGAGTTGTACTGCCTGACTGTGTGTATGTGTATTTTAATGAGTTGTACTGCCTGACTGTGTGTATGTGTATTTTAATGAGTTGTACTGCCTGACTGTGTGTATGTGTATTTTAATGAGTTGTACTGCCTGACTGTGTGTATGTGTATTTTAATGAGTTGTGGTGCCTGACTGTGTGTATGTGTATGTTAATGAGTTGTACTGCCTGACTGTGTGTATGAGTATTTTAATGAGTTGTAGTGCCTGACTGTGTGAATGTGTGTTTTAATGAGTTGTACTGCCTGACTGTGTGTGTATGTGTATTTTAATGAGTTGTACTGCCTGACTGTGTGTATGTGTATTTTAATGAGTTGTGGTGCCTGACTGTGTGTGTATGTGTATTTTAATGAGTTGTACTGCCTGACTGTGTGTATGTGTATTTTAATGAGTTGTAGTGCCTGACTGTGTGTGTATGTGTATTTTAATGAGTTGTACTGCCTGACTGTGTGTATGTGTATTTTAATGAGTTGTAGTGCCTGACTGTGTGTATGTGTATTTTAATGAGTTGTACTGCCTGTCTGTGTGTATGTGTATTTTAATGAGTTGTACTGCCTGACTGTGTGTATGTGTATTTTAATGAGTTGTACTGCCTGACTGTGTGTGTATGTGTATTTTAATGAGTTGTACTGCCTGACTGTGTGTATGTGTATTTTAATGAGTTGTACTGCCTGACTGTGTGTATGTGTTTTAATGAGTTGTACTGCCTGACTGTGTATGTGTATTTTAATGAGTTGTACTGCCTGACTGTGTGTATGTGTATTTTAATGAGTTGTACTGCCTGACTGTGTGTATGTGTATATTTTAATGAGTTGTACTGCCTGACTGTGTGTATGTGTGTTTTAATGAGTTGTACTGCCTGACTGTGTGTATGTGTATTTTAATGAGTTGTACTGCCTGACTGTGTGTATGTGTATTTTAATGAGTTGTACTGCCTGACTGTGTGTATGTGTATTTTAATGAGTTGTACTGCCTGACTGTGTTTTTGTGTGTTTTAATGAGTTGTACTGCCTGACTGTGTGTGTATGTGTATTTTAATGAGTTGTAGTGCCTGACTGTGTGTATGTGTATTTTAATGAGTTGTAGTGCCTGACTGTGTATGTGTATTTTAATGAGTTGTACTGCCTGACTGTGTGTATGTGTATTTTAATGAGTTGTACTGCCTGACTGTGTGTATGTGTATATTTTAATGAGTTGTACTGCCTGACTGTGTGTATGTGTGTTTTAATGAGTTGTACTGCCTGACTGTGTGTATGTGTATTTTAATGAGTTGTACTGCCTGACTGTGTTTTTGTGTGTTTTAATGAGTTGTACTGCCTGACTGTGTATGTGTATTTTAATGAGTTGAACTGCCTGACTGTGTGTATGTGTGTTTTAATGAGTTGTACTGCCTGACTGTGTGTATGTGTATTTTAATGAGTTGTACTGCCTGACTGTGTGTATGTGTGTTTTAATGAGTTGTACTGCCTGACTGTGTGTATGTGTGTTTTAATGAGTTGTACTGCCTGACTGTGTATGTGTATTTTAATGAGTTGTGGTGCCTGACTGTATGTGTATGTGTATTTTAATGAGTTGTACTGCCTGACTGTGTGTATGTGTATTTTAATGAGTTGTACTGCCTGACTGTGTTTTTGTGTGTTTTAATGAGTTGTACTGCCTGACTGTGTATGTGTATTTTAATGAGTTGAACTGCCTGACTGTGTGTATGTGTGTTTTAATGAGTTGTACTGCCTGACTGTGTGTATGTGTATTTTAATGAGTTGTACTGCCTGACTGTGTGTATGTGTGTTTTAATGAGTTGTACTGCCTGACTGTGTGTATGTGTGTTTTAATGAGTTGTACTGCCTGACTGTGTATGTGTATTTTAATGAGTTGTGGTGCCTGACTGTATGTGTATGTGTATTTTAATGAGTTGTACTGCCTGACTGTGTGTATGTATATTTTAATGAGTTGTACTGCCTGACTGTGTGTATGTGTATTTTAATGAGTTGTAGTGCCTGACTGTGTGTGTATGTGTATTTTAATGAGTTGTACTGCCTGACTGTGTGTGTATGTGTATTTTAATGAGTTGTACTGCCTGACTGTGTGTGTATGTGTATTTTAATGAGTTGTACTGCCTGACTGTGTGTGTATGTGTATTTTAATGAGTTGTACTGCCTGACTGTGTGTGTATGTGTATTTTAATGAGTTGTACTGCCTGACTGTGTGTATGTGTATTTTAATGAGTTGTACTGCCTGACTGTGTGTGTATGTGTATTTTAAAGAGTTGTACTGCCTGACTGTGTCTGTATGTGTATTTTAATGAGTTGTACTGCCTGACTGTGTGTGTATGTGTATTTTAATGAGTTGTAGTGCCTGACTGTGTGTATGTGTGTTTTAATGAGTTGTACCGCCTGACTGTGTGTATGTGTATTTTAATGAGTTGTACTGCCTGACTGTGTGTGTATGTGTATTTTAATGAGTTGTACTGCCTGACTGTGTGTGTATGTGTATTTTAATGAGTTGTGGTGCCTGACTGTGTGTGTATGTGTATTTTAATGAGTTGTGGTGCCTGACTGTGTGTGTATGTGTATTTTAATGAGTTGTACTGCCTGACTGTGTGTATGTGTATTTTAATGAGTTGTACTGCCTGACTGTGTGTGTATGTGTATTTTAATGAGTTGTAGTGCCTGACTGTGTGTGTATGTGTATTTTAATGAGTTGTACTGCCTGACTGTGTGTGTATGTGTATTTTAATGAGTTGTAGTGCCTGACTGTGTGTGTATGTGTATTTTAATGAGTTGTACTGCCTGACTGTGTGTGTATGTGTATTTTAATGAGTTGTACTGCCTGACTGTGTGTATGTGTATTTTAATGAGTTGTAGTGCCTGACTGTGTGTGTATGTGTATTTTAATGAGTTGTACTGCCTGACTGTGTGTATGTGTATTTTAATGAGTTGTACTGCCTGACTGTGTGTATGTGTGTTTTAATGAGTTGTACTGCCTGACTGTGTGTATGTGTATTTTAATGAGTTGTACTGCCTGACTGTGTGTATGTGTATTTTAATGAGTTGTACTGCCTGACTGTGAGTATGTGTGTTTTAATGAGTTGTAATGCCTGACTGTGTGTATGTGTATTTTAATGAGTTGTAGTGCCTGACTGTGTGTATGTGTATTTTAATGAGTTGTAGTGCCTGACTGTGTGTATGTGTGTTTTAATGAGTTGTACTGCCTGACTGTGTGTATGTGTGTTTTAATGAGTTGTAGTGCCTGACTGTGTGTATGTGTATTTTAATGAGATGTAGTGCCTGACTGTGTGTATGTGTATTTTAATGAGTTGTAGTGCCTGACTGTGTGTATGTGTATTTTAATGAGTTGTAGTGCCTGACTGTGTGTATGTGTGTTTTAATGAGTTGTAGTGCCTGACTGTGTGTATGTGTATTTTAATGAGTTGTAGTGCCTGACTGTGTGTATGTGTGTTTTAATGAGATGTAGTGCCTGACTGTGTGTATGTGTATTTTAATGAGTTGTAGTGCCTGACTGTGTGTATGTGTATTTTAATGAGTTGTAGTGCCTGACTGTGTGTATGTGTATTTTAATGAGTTGTACTGCCTGACTGTGTGTATGTGTATTTTAATGAGTTGTAGTGCCTGACTGTGTGTATGTGTATTTTAATGAGATGTAGTGCCTGACTGTGTGTATGTGTATTTTAATGAGTTGTAGTGCCTGACTGTGTGTATGTGTGTTTTAATGAGTTGTAGTGCCTGACTGTGTGTATGTGTATTTTAATGAGTTGTAGTGCCTGACTGTGTGTATGTGTGTTTTAATGAGTTGTAGTGCCTGACTGTGTGTATGTGTGTTTTAATGAGTTGTAGTGCCTGACTGTGTGTATGTGTATTTTAATGAGTTGTAGTGCCTGACTGTGTCTATGTGTATTTTAATGAGTTGTAGTGCCTGACTGTGTCTATGTGTATTTTAATGAGTTGTACTGCCTGACTGTGTGTATGTGTGTTTTAATGAGTTGTAGTGCCTGACTGTGTGTATGTGTATTTTAATGAGTTGTACTGCCTGACTGTGTGTATGTGTATTTTAATGAGTTGTAGTGCCTGACTGTGTGTATGTGTGTTTTAATGAGTTGTAGTGCCTGACTGTGTGTATGTGTATATTTTAATGAGTTGTACTGCCTGACTGTGTGTATGTGTATTTTAATGAGTTGTACTGCCTGACTGTGTGTATGTGTATTTTAATGAGTTGTAGTGCCTGACTGTGTATGTGTATTTTAATGAGTTGTACTGCCTGACTGTGTGTGTGTGTGTATTTTAATGAGTTGTACTGCCTGACTGTGTGTATGTGTATTTTAATGAGTTGAACTGCCTGACTGTGTGTATGTGTATTTTAATGAGTTGTACTGCCTGACTGCGTGTATGTGTATTTTAATGAGTTGTACTGCCTGACTGTGTATGTGTATTTTAATGAGTTGTACTGCCTGACTGTGTGTGTATGTGTATTTTAATGAGTTGTACTGCCTGACTGTGTGTATGTGTATTTTAATGAGTTGTACTGCCTGACTGTGTGTATGTGTTTTAATGAGTTGTACTGCCTGACTGTGTATGTGTATTTTAATGAGCTGTAGTGCCTGACTGTGTGTATGTGTGTTTTAATGAGTTGTACCGCCTGACTGTGTGTATGTGTATTTTAATGAGTTGTACTGCCTGACTGTGTGTGTATGTGTGTTTTAATGAGTTGTACTGCCTGACTGTGTGTGTATGTGTATTTTAATGAGTTGTGGTGCCTGACTGTGTGTGTATGTGTATTTTAATGAGTTGTGGTGCCTGACTGTGTGTGTATGTGTATTTTAATGAGTTGTACTGCCTGACTGTGTGTATGTGTATTTTAATGAGTTGTACTGCCTGACTGTGTGTGTATGTGTATTTTAATGAGTTGTAGTGCCTGACTGTGTGTGTATGTGTATTTTAATGAGTTGTACTGCCTGACTGTGTGTGTATGTGTATTTTAATGAGTTGTAGTGCCTGACTGTGTGTGTATGTGTATTTTAATGAGTTGTACTGCCTGACTGTGTGTGTATGTGTATTTTAATGAGTTGTACTGCCTGACTGTGTGTATGTGTATTTTAATGAGTTGTAGTGCCTGACTGTGTGTGTATGTGTATTTTAATGAGTTGTACTGCCTGACTGTGTGTATGTGTATTTTAATGAGTTGTACTGCCTGACTGTGTGTATGTGTGTTTTAATGAGTTGTACTGCCTGACTGTGTGTATGTGTATTTTAATGAGTTGTACTGCCTGACTGTGTGAATGTGTATTTTAATGAGTTGTACTGCCTGACTGTGAGTATGTGTGTTTTAATGAGTTGTAATGCCTGACTGTGTGTATGTGTATTTTAATGAGTTGTAGTGCCTGACTGTGTGTATGTGTATTTTAATGAGTTGTAGTGCCTGACTGTGTGTATGTGTGTTTTAATGAGTTGTACTGCCTGACTGTGTGTATGTGTGTTTTAATGAGTTGTAGTGCCTGACTGTGTGTATGTGTATTTTAATGAGATGTAGTGCCTGACTGTGTGTATGTGTATTTTAATGAGTTGTAGTGCCTGACTGTGTGTATGTGTATTTTAATGAGTTGTAGTGCCTGACTGTGTGTATGTGTGTTTTAATGAGTTGTAGTGCCTGACTGTGTGTATGTGTATTTTAATGAGTTGTAGTGCCTGACTGTGTGTATGTGTGTTTTAATGAGATGTAGTGCCTGACTGTGTGTATGTGTATTTTAATGAGTTGTAGTGCCTGACTGTGTGTATGTGTATTTTAATGAGTTGTAGTGCCTGACTGTGTGTATGTGTATTTTAATGAGTTGTACTGCCTGACTGTGTGTATGTGTATTTTAATGAGTTGTAGTGCCTGACTGTGTGTATGTGTATTTTAATGAGATGTAGTGCCTGACTGTGTGTATGTGTATTTTAATGAGTTGTAGTGCCTGACTGTGTGTATGTGTGTTTTAATGAGTTGTAGTGCCTGACTGTGTGTATGTGTATTTTAATGAGTTGTAGTGCCTGACTGTGTGTATGTGTGTTTTAATGAGTTGTAGTGCCTGACTGTGTGTATGTGTGTTTTAATGAGTTGTAGTGCCTGACTGTGTGTATGTGTATTTTAATGAGTTGTAGTGCCTGACTGTGTCTATGTGTATTTTAATGAGTTGTAGTGCCTGACTGTGTCTATGTGTATTTTAATGAGTTGTACTGCCTGACTGTGTGTATGTGTGTTTTAATGAGTTGTAGTGCCTGACTGTGTGTATGTGTATTTTAATGAGTTGTACTGCCTGACTGTGTGTATGTGTATTTTAATGAGTTGTAGTGCCTGACTGTGTGTATGTGTGTTTTAATGAGTTGTAGTGCCTGACTGTGTGTATGTGTATATTTTAATGAGTTGTACTGCCTGACTGTGTGTATGTGTATTTTAATGAGTTGTACTGCCTGACTGTGTGTATGTGTATTTTAATGAGTTGTAGTGCCTGACTGTGTATGTGTATTTTAATGAGTTGTACTGCCTGACTGTGTGTGTGTGTGTGTGTGTGTATTTTAATGAGTTGTACTGCCTGACTGTGTGTATGTGTATTTTAATGAGTTGAACTGCCTGACTGTGTGTATGTGTATTTTAATGAGTTGTACTGCCTGACTGCGTGTATGTGTATTTTAATGAGTTGTACTGCCTGACTGTGTATGTGTATTTTAATGAGTTGTACTGCCTGACTGTGTGTGTATGTGTATTTTAATGAGTTGTACTGCCTGACTGTGTGTATGTGTATTTTAATGAGTTGTACTGCCTGACTGTGTGTATGTGTTTTAATGAGTTGTACTGCCTGACTGTGTATGTGTATTTTAATGAGTTGTACTGCCTGACTGTGTGTATGTGTATTTTAATGAGTTGTACTGCCTGACTGTGTGTATGTGTATATTTTAATGAGTTGTACTGCCTGACTGTGTGTATGTGTGTTTTAATGAGTTGTACTGCCTGACTGTGTGTATGTGTATTTTAATGAGTTGTACTGCCTGACTGTGTTTTTGTGTGTTTTAATGAGTTGTACTGCCCGACTGTGTGTGTATGTGTATTTTAATGAGTTGTAGTGCCTGACTGTGTGTATGTGTATTTTAATGAGTTGTAGTGCCTGACTGTGTATGTGTATTTTAATGAGTTGTACTGCCTGACTGTGTGTATGTGTATTTTAATGAGTTGTACTGATTGACTGTGTGTATGTGTATATTTTAATGAGTTGTACTGCCTGACTGTGTGTATGTGTGTTTTAATGAGTTGTACTGCCTGACTGTGTGTATGTGTATTTTAATGAGTTGTACTGCCTGACTGTGTGTATGTGTATTTTAATGAGTTGTAGTGCCTGACTGTGTGTATGTGTATATTTTAATGAGTTGTACTGCCTGACTGTGTGTATGTGTAATTTAATGAGTTGTACTGCCTGACTGTGTGTATGTGTATTTTAATGAGTTGTAGTGCCTGACTGTGTATGTGTATTTTAATGAGTTGTACTGCCTGACTGTGTGTGTGTGTATTTTAATGAGTTGTACTGCCTGACTGTGTGTATGTGTATTTTAATGAGTTGAACTACCTGACTGTGTGTATGTGTATTTTAATGAGTTGTACTGCCTGACTGTGTGTATGTGTATTTTAATGAGTTGTACTGCCTGACTGTGTATGTGTATTTTAATGAGTTGTACTGCCTGACTGTGTGGGTATGTGTATTTTAATGAGTTGTACTGCCTGACTGTGTGTATGTGTATTTTAATGAGTTGTACTGCCTGACTGTGTGTATATGTTTTAATGAGTTGTACTGCCTGACTGTGTGTATGTGTATTTTAATGAGTTGTACTGCCTGACTGTGTGTATGTGTATTTTAATGAGTTGTACTGCCTGACTGTGTGTATGTGTATATTTTAATGAGTTGTACTGCCTGACTGTGTGTATGTGTGTTTTAATGAGTTGTACTGCCTGACTGTGTGTATGTGTGTTTTAATGAGTTGTACTGCCTGACTGTGTGTATGTGTGTTTTAATGAGTTGTACTGCCTGACTGTGTGTATGTGTATTTTAATGAGTTGTAGTGCCTGACTGTATGTATGTGTATTTTAATGAGTTGTACTGCCTGACTGTGTGTATGTGTATTTTAATGAGTTGTACTGCCTGACTGTGTGTATGTGTATTTTAATGAGTTGTACTGCCTGACTGTGTGTATGTGTATTTTAATGAGTTGTACTGCCTGACTGTGTGTATGTGTATTTTAATGAGTCATACTGCCTGACTGTGTTTTTGTGTGTTTTAATGAGTTGTACTGCCTGACTGTGTTTTTGTGTGTTTTAATGAGTTGTACTGCCTGACTGTGTTTTTGTGTGTTTTAATGAGTTGTACTGCCTGACTGTGTATGTATATTTTAATGAGTTGTACTGCCTGACTGTGTGTATGTGTGTTTTAATGAGTTGAACTGCCTGACTGTGTTTTTGTGTATTTTAATGAGTTGTACTGCCTGACTGTGTGTATGTGTATTTTAATGAGTTGTACTGCCTGACTGTGTTTTTGTGTGTTTTAATGAGTTGTACTGCCTGACTGTGTATGTATATTTTAATGAGTTGTACTGCCTGACTGTGTGTATGTGTGTTTTAATGAGTTGTACTGCCTGACTGTGTGTATGTGTATATTTTAATGAGTTGTACTGCCTGACTGTGTGTATGTGTATTTTAATGAGTTGTACTGCCTGACTGTGTGTATGTGTATTTTAATGAGTTGTACTGCCTGACTGTGTGTAGGTGTATTTTAATGAGTTGTACTGCCTGACTGTGTTTTTGTGTGTTTTAATGAGTTGTACTGCCTGACTGTGTATGTGTATTTTAATGAGTTGTACTGCCTGACTGTGTGTATGTGTATTTTAATGAGTTGTAGTGCCTGACTGTGTGTATGTATATTTTAATGTGTTGTACTGCCTGACTGTGTGTATGTGTATTTTAATGAGTTGTACTGCCTGACTGTCTGTATGTATATTTTAATGAGTTGTACTGCCTGACTGTGTGTATGTGTATTTTAATGAGTTGTACTGCCTGACTGTGTGTATGTGTATTTTAATGAGTTGTACTGCCTGACTGTGTATGTGTATTTTAATGAGTTGTACTGCCTGACTGTGTGTGTGTGTATTTTAATGAGTTGTACTGCCTGACTGTGTGTATGTGTATTTTAATGAGTTGAACTGCCTGACTGTGTGTATGTGTATTTTAATGAGTTGTACTGCCTGACTGTGTGTATGTGTATTTTAATGAGTTGTAGTGCCTGACTGTGTGTATGTGTATTTTAATGAGATGTAGTGCCTGACTGTGTGTATGTGTATTTTAATGAGTTGTAGTGCCTGACTGTGTGTATGTGTATTTTAATGAGTTGTAGTGCCTGACTGTGTGTATGTGTGTTTTAATGAGTTGTAGTGCCTGACTGTGTGTATGTGTATTTTAATGAGTTGTAGTGCCTGACTGTGTGTATGTGTGTTTTAATGAGATGTAGTGCCTGACTGTGTGTATGTGTATTTTAATGAGTTGTAGTGCCTGACTGTGTGTATGTGTATTTTAATGAGTTGTAGTGCCTGACTGTGTGTATGTGTATTTTAATGAGTTGTACTGCCTGACTGTGTGTATGTGTATTTTAATGAGTTGTAGTGCCTGACTGTGTGTATGTGTATTTTAATGAGATGTAGTGCCTGACTGTGTGTATGTGTATTTTAATGAGTTGTAGTGCCTGACTGTGTGTATGTGTGTTTTAATGAGTTGTAGTGCCTGACTGTGTGTATGTGTATTTTAATGAGTTGTAGTGCCTGACTGTGTGTATGTGTGTTTTAATGAGTTGTAGTGCCTGACTGTGTGTATGTGTGTTTTAATGAGTTGTAGTGCCTGACTGTGTGTATGTGTATTTTAATGAGTTGTAGTGCCTGACTGTGTCTATGTGTATTTTAATGAGTTGTAGTGCCTGACTGTGTCTATGTGTATTTTAATGAGTTGTACTGCCTGACTGTGTGTATGTGTGTTTTAATGAGTTGTAGTGCCTGACTGTGTGTATGTGTATTTTAATGAGTTGTACTGCCTGACTGTGTGTATGTGTATTTTAATGAGTTGTAGTGCCTGACTGTGTGTATGTGTGTTTTAATGAGTTGTAGTGCCTGACTGTGTGTATGTGTATATTTTAATGAGTTGTACTGCCTGACTGTGTGTATGTGTATTTTAATGAGTTGTACTGCCTGACTGTGTGTATGTGTATTTTAATGAGTTGTAGTGCCTGACTGTGTATGTGTATTTTAATGAGTTGTACTGCCTGACTGTGTGTGTGTGTGTGTGTGTGTATTTTAATGAGTTGTACTGCCTGACTGTGTGTATGTGTATTTTAATGAGTTGAACTGCCTGACTGTGTGTATGTGTATTTTAATGAGTTGTACTGCCTGACTGCGTGTATGTGTATTTTAATGAGTTGTACTGCCTGACTGTGTATGTGTATTTTAATGAGTTGTACTGCCTGACTGTGTGTGTATGTGTATTTTAATGAGTTGTACTGCCTGACTGTGTGTATGTGTATTTTAATGAGTTGTACTGCCTGACTGTGTGTATGTGTTTTAATGAGTTGTACTGCCTGACTGTGTATGTGTATTTTAATGAGTTGTACTGCCTGACTGTGTGTATGTGTATTTTAATGAGTTGTACTGCCTGACTGTGTGTATGTGTATATTTTAATGAGTTGTACTGCCTGACTGTGTGTATGTGTGTTTTAATGAGTTGTACTGCCTGACTGTGTGTATGTGTATTTTAATGAGTTGTACTGCCTGACTGTGTTTTTGTGTGTTTTAATGAGTTGTACTGCCTGACTGTGTGTGTATGTGTATTTTAATGAGTTGTAGTGCCTGACTGTGTGTATGTGTGTTTTAATGAGTTGTAGTGCCTGACTGTGTATGTGTATTTTAATGAGTTGTACTGCCTGACTGTGTGTATGTGTATTTTAATGAGTTGTACTGATTGACTGTGTGTATGTGTATATTTTAATGAGTTGTACTGCCTGACTGTGTGTATGTGTGTTTTAATGAGTTGTACTGCCTGACTGTGTGTATGTGTATTTTAATGAGTTGTACTGCCTGACTGTGTGTATGTGTATTTTAATGAGTTGTAGTGCCTGACTGTGTGTATGTGTATATTTTAATGAGTTGTACTGCCTGACTGTGTGTATGTGTAATTTAATGAGTTGTACTGCCTGACTGTGTGTATGTGTATTTTAATGAGTTGTAGTGCCTGACTGTGTATGTGTATTTTAATGAGTTGTACTGCCTGACTGTGTGTGTGTGTATTTTAATGAGTTGTACTGCCTGACTGTGTGTATGTGTATTTTAATGAGTTGAACTACCTGACTGTGTGTATGTGTATTTTAATGAGTTGTACTGCCTGACTGTGTGTATGTGTATTTTAATGAGTTGTACTGCCTGACTGTGTATGTGTATTTTAATGAGTTGTACTGCCTGACTGTGTGGGTATGTGTATTTTAATGAGTTGTACTGCCTGACTGTGTGTATGTGTATTTTAATGAGTTGTACTGCCTGACTGTGTGTATATGTTTTAATGAGTTGTACTGCCTGACTGTGTGTGTATGTGTATTTTAATGAGTTGTACTGCCTGACTGTGTGTATGTGTATTTTAATGAGTTGTACTGCCTGACTGTGTGTATGTGTATATTTTAATGAGTTGTACTGCCTGACTGTGTGTATGTGTGTTTTAATGAGTTGTACTGCCTGACTGTGTGTATGTGTGTTTTAATGAGTTGTACTGCCTGACTGTGTGTATGTGTGTTTTAATGAGTTGTACTGCCTGACTGTGTGTATGTGTATTTTAATGAGTTGTAGTGCCTGACTGTATGTATGTGTATTTTAATGAGTTGTACTGCCTGACTGTGTGTATGTGTATTTTAATGAGTTGTACTGCCTGACTGTGTGTATGTGTATTTTAATGAGTTGTACTGCCTGACTGTGTGTATGTGTATTTTAATGAGTTGTACTGCCTGACTGTGTGTATGTGTATTTTAATGAGTCATACTGCCTGACTGTGTTTTTGTGTGTTTTAATGAGTTGTACTGCCTGACTGTGTTTTTGTGTGTTTTAATGAGTTGTACTGCCTGACTGTGTTTTTGTGTGTTTTAATGAGTTGTACTGCCTGACTGTGTATGTATATTTTAATGAGTTGTACTGCCTGACTGTGTGTATGTGTGTTTTAATGAGTTGAACTGCCTGACTGTGTTTTTGTGTATTTTAATGAGTTGTACTGCCTGACTGTGTGTATGTGTATTTTAATGAGTTGTACTGCCTGACTGTGTTTTTGTGTGTTTTAATGAGTTGTACTGCCTGACTGTGTATGTATATTTTAATGAGTTGTACTGCCTGACTGTGTGTATGTGTGTTTTAATGAGTTGTACTGCCTGACTGTGTGTATGTGTATATTTTAATGAGTTGTACTGCCTGACTGTGTGTATGTGTATTTTAATGAGTTGTACTGCCTGACTGTGTGTATGTGTATTTTAATGAGTTGTACTGCCTGACTGTGTGTAGGTGTATTTTAATGAGTTGTACTGCCTGACTGTGTTTTTGTGTGTTTTAATGAGTTGTACTGCCTGACTGTGTATGTGTATTTTAATGAGTTGTACTGCCTGACTGTGTGTATGTGTATTTTAATGAGTTGTAGTGCCTGACTGTGTGTATGTATATTTTAATGTGTTGTACTGCCTGACTGTGTGTATGTGTATTTTAATGAGTTGTACTGCCTGACTGTCTGTATGTATATTTTAATGAGTTGTACTGCCTGACTGTGTGTATGTGTATTTTAATGAGTTGTACTGCCTGACTGTGTGTATGTGTATTTTAATGAGTTGTACTGCCTGACTGTGTATGTGTATTTTAATGAGTTGTACTGCCTGACTGTGTGTGTGTGTATTTTAATGAGTTGTACTGCCTGACTGTGTGTATGTGTATTTTAATGAGTTGAACTGCCTGACTGTGTGTATGTGTATTTTAATGAGTTGTACTGCCTGACTGTGTGTATGTGTATTTTAATGAGTTGTACTGCCTGACTGTGTATGTGTATTTTAATGAGTTGTACTGCCTGACTGTGTGTGTATGTGTATTTTAATGAGTTGTACTGCCTGACTGTGTGTGTATGTGTATTTTAATGAGTTGTACTGCCTGACTGTGTGTATGTGTATTTTAATGAGTTGTACTGCCTGACTGTGTGTATGTGTTTTAATGAGTTGTACTGCCTGACTGTGTATGTGTATTTTAATGAGTTGTACTGCCTGACTGTGTGTATGTGTATTTTAATGAGTTGTACTGCCTGACTGTGTGTATGTGTATATTTTAATGAGTTATACTGCCTGACTGTGTGTATGTGTGTTTTAATGAGTTGTACTGCCTGACTGTGTGTATGTGTATTTTAATGAGTTGTACTGCCTGACTGTGTTTTTGTGTGTTTTAATGAGTTGTACTGCCTGACTGTGTGTGTATGTGTATTTTAATGAGTTGTACTGCCTGACTGTGTGTGTATGTGTATTTTAATGAGTTGTAGTGCCTGACTGTGTGTGTATGTGTATTTTAATGAGTTGTAGTGCCTGACTGTGCGTGTATGTGTATTTTAATGAGTTGTACTGCCTGACTGTGTGTGTATGTGTATTTTAATGAGTTGTACTGCCTGACTGTGTGTATGTGTATTTTAATGAGTTGTAGTGCCTGACTGTGTGTGTATGTGTATTTTAATGAGTTGTACTGCCTGACTGTGTGTATGTGTATTTTAATGAGTTGTAGTGCCTGACTGTGTGTATGTGTGTTTTAATGAGTTGTACTGCCTGACTGTGTGTATGTGTATTTTAATAAGTTGTACTGCCTGACTGTGAGTATGTGTGTTTTAATGAGTTGTAGTGCCTGACTGTGTGTATGTGTATTTTAATGAGTTGTAGTGCCTGACTGTGTGTATGTGTATTTTAATGAGTTGTAGTGCCTGACTGTGTGTATGTGTGTTTTAATGAGTTGTACTGCCTGACTGTGTGTATGTGTGTTTTAATGAGTTGTAGTGCCTGACTGTGTGTATGTGTATTTTAATGAGATGTAGTGCCTGACTGTGTGTATGTGTATTTCAATGAGTTGTAGTGCCTGACTGTGTGTATGTGTGTTTTAATGAGTTGTAGTGCCTGACTGTGTGTATGTGTATTTTAATGAGTTGTAGTGCCTGACTGTGTGTATGTGTGTTTTAATGAGATGTAGTGCCTGACTGTGTGTATGTGTATTTTAATGAGTTGTAGTGCCTGACTGTGTGTATGTGTATTTTAATGAGTTGTAGTGCCTGACTGTGTGTATGTGTATTTTAATGAGTTGTACTGCCTGACTGTGTGTATGTGTATTTTAATGAGTTGTAGTGCCTGACTGTGTGTATGTGTATTTTAATGAGATGTAGTGCCTGACTGTGTGTATGTGTATTTTAATGAGTTGTAGTGCCTGACTGTGTGTATGTGTGTTTTAATGAGTTGTAGTGCCTGACTGTGTGTATGTGTATTTTAATGAGTTGTAGTGCCTGACTGTGTGTATGTGTGTTTTAATGAGTTGTAGTGCCTGACTGTGTGTATGTGTGTTTTAATGAGTTGTAGTGCCTGACTGTGTGTATGTGTATTTTAATGAGTTGTAGTGCCTGACTGTGTGTATGTGTATTTTAATGAGTTGTAGTGCCTGACTGTGTCTATGTGTATTTTAATGAGTTGTACTGCCTGACTGTGTGTATGTGTGTTTTAATGAGTTGTAGTGCCTGACTGTGTGTATGTGTATTTTAATGAGTTGTACTGCCTGACTGTGTGTATGTGTATTTTAATGAGTTGTACTGCCTGACTGTGTGTATGTGTATTTTAATGCGTTGTAGTGCCTGACTGTGTGTATGTGTGTTTTAATGAGTTGTACTGCCTGACTGTGTGTATGTGTATTTTAATGAGTTGTAGTGCCTGACTGTGTGTATGTGTATATTTTAATGAGTTGTACTGCCTGACTGTGTGTATGTGTAATTTAATGAGTTGTACTGCCTGACTGTGTGTATGTGTATTTTAATGAGTTGTAGTGCCTGACTGTGTATGTGTATTTTAATGAGTTGTACTGCCTGACTGTGTGTGTGTGTATTTTAATGAGTTGTACTGCCTGACTGTGTGTATGTGTATTTTAATGAGTTGAACTACCTGACTGTGTGTATGTGTATTTTAATGAGTTGTACTGCCTGACTGTGTGTATGTGTATTTTAATGAGTTGTACTGCCTGACTGTGTATGTGTATTTTAATGAGTTGTACTGCCTGACTGTGTGGGTATGTGTATTTTAATGAGTTGTACTGCCTGACTGTGTGTATGTGTATTTTAATGAGTTGTACTGCCTGACTGTGTGTATATGTTTTAATGAGTTGTACTGCCTGACTGTGTGTGTATGTGTATTTTAATGAGTTGTACTGCCTGACTGTGTGTATGTGTATTTTAATGAGTTGTACTGCCTGACTGTGTGTATGTGTATATTTTAATGAGTTGTACTGCCTGACTGTGTGTATGTGTGTTTTAATGAGTTGTACTGCCTGACTGTGTGTATGTGTATTTTAATGAGTTGTACTGCCTGACTGTGTTTTTGTGTGTTTTAATGAGTTGTACTGCCAGACTGTGTGTGTATGTGTATTTTAATGAGTTGTAGTGCCTGACTGTGTGTATGTGTATTTTAATGAGTTGTAGTGCCTGACTGTGTATGTGTATTTTAATGAGTTGTACTGCCTGACTGTGTGTATGTGTATTTTAATGAGTTGTACTGCCTGACTGTGTGTATGTGTATATTTTAATGAGTTGTACCGCCTGACTGTGTGTATGTGTGTTTTAATGAGTTGTACTGCCTGACTGTGTGTATGTGTATTTTAATGAGTTGTACTGCCTGACTGTGTTTTTGTGTGTTTTAATGAGTTGTACTGCCTGACTGTGTATGTGTATTTTAATGAGTTGAACTGCCTGACTGTGTGTATGTGTGTTTCAATGAGTTGTACTGCCTGACTGTGTGTATGTGTATTTTAATGAGTTGTACTGCCCGACTGTGTGTATGTGTGTTTTAATGAGTTGTACTGCCTGACTGTGTGTATGTGTGTTTTAATGAGTTGTACTGCCTGACTGTGTATGTGTATTTTAATGAGTTGTACTGCCTGACTGTGTGTATGTGTATTTTAATGAGTTGTAGTGCCTGACTGTGTGTATGTATATTTTAATGAGTTGTACTGCCTGACTGTGTGTATGTGTATTTTAATGAGTTGTACTGCCTGACTGTGTGTATGTGTATTTTAATGAGTTGTACTGCCTGAATGTGTGTATGTGTGTTTTAATGAGTTGTACTGCCTGACTGTGTGTATGTGTATTTTATTGAGTTGTACTGCCTGACTGTGTGTATGTGTATTTTAATGAGTTGTACTGCCTGACTGTGTGTATGTGTGTTTTAATGAGTTGTACTGCCTGACTGTGTGTATGTGTATTTTAATGAGTTGTACTGCCTGACTGTGTGTATGTGTATATTTTAATGCGTTGTACTGCCTGACTGTGTGTATGTGTATATTTTAATGAGTTGTACTGCCTGACTGTGTGTATGTGTGTTTTAATGAGTTGTACTGCCTGACTGTGTGTATGTGTGTTTTAATGAGTTGTACTGCCTGACTGTGTGTATGTGTATATTTTAATGAGTTGTACTGCCTGACTGTGTGTATGTGTATATTTTAATGAGTTGTACTGCCTGACTGTGTGTATGTGTATATTTTAATGAGTTGTACTGCCTGACTGTGTGTATGTGTGTTTTAATGAGTTGTACTGCCTGACTGTGTGTATGTGTATTTTAATGAGTTGTAGTGCCTGACTGTGTGTATGTGTATTTAAATGAGTTGTACTGCCTGACTGTGTGTATGTGTATTTTAATGAGTTGTACTGCCTGACTGTGTGTATGTGTATTTTAATGAGTTGTACTGCCTGACTGTGTGTATGTGTATTTTAATGAGTTGTACTGCCTGACTGTGTGTATGTGTATTTTAATGAGTTGTACTGCCTGACTGTGTTTTTGTGTGTTTTAATGAGTTGTACTGCCTGACTGTGTTTTTGTGTGTTTTAATGAGTTGTACTGCCTGACTGTGTTTTTGTGTGTTTTAATGAGTTGTACTGCCTGACTGTGTATGTGTATTTTAATGAGTTGTACTGCCTGACTGTGTTTTTGTGTGTTTTAATGAGTTGTACTGCCTGACTGTGTATGTATATTTTAATGAGTTGTACTGCCTGACTGTGTGTATGTGTGTTTTAATGAGTTGTACTGCCTGACTGTGTATGTGTATATTTTAATGAGTTGTACTGCCTGACTGTGTGTATGTGTATTTTAATGAGTTGTACTGCCTGACTGTGTGTATGTGTATTTTAATGAGTTGTACTGCCTGACTGTGTTTTTGTGTGTTTTAATGAGTTGTACTGCCTGACTGTGTATGTGTATTTTAATGAGTTGTACTGCCTGACTGTGTGTATGTGTATTTTAATGAGTTGTAGTGCCTGACTGTGTTTATGTATATTTTAATGAGTTGTACTGCCTGACTGTGTGTATGTGTATTTTAATGAGTTGTACTGCCTGACTGTGTGTATGTATATTTTAATGAGTTGTACTGCCTGACTGTGTGTATGTGTATTTTAATGAGTTGTACTGCCTGACTGTGTGTATGTGTATTTTAATGAGTTGTACTGCCTGACTGTGTATGTGTATTTTAATGAGTTGTACTGCCTGACTGTGTGTATGTGTATTTTAATGAGTTGAACTGCCTGACTGTGTGTATGTGTATTTTAATGAGTTGAACTGCCTGACTGTGTGTATGTGTATTTTAATGAGTTGTACTGCCTGACTGTGTGTATGTGTATTTTAATGAGTTGTACTGCCTGACTGTGTATGTGTATTTTAATGAGTTGTACTGCCTGACTGTGTGTGTATGTGTATTTTAATGAGTTGTACTGCCTGACTGTGTGTATGTGTATTTTAATGAGTTGTACTGCCTGACTGTGTATGTGTATTTTAATGAGTTGTACTGCCTGACTGTGTGTATGTGTATTTTAATGAGTTTTACTGCCTGACAGTGTGTATGTGTATATTTTAATGAGTTGTACTGCCTGACTGTGTGTATGTGTGTTTTAATGAGTTGTACTGCCTGACTGTGTGTATGTGTATTTTAATGAGTTGTACTGCCTGACTGTGTTTTTGTATGTTTTAATGAGTTGTACTGCCTGACTGTGTGTGTATGTGTATTTTAATGAGTTGTAGTGCCTGACTGTGTGTATGTGTATTTTAATGAGTTGTAGTGCCTGACTGTGTATGTGTATTTTAATGAGTTGTACTGCCTGACTGTGTGTATGTGTATTTTAATGAGTTGTACTGCCTGACTGTGTGTATGTGTATATCTTAATGAGTTGTACTGCCTGACTGTGTGTATGTGTGTTTTAATGAGTTGTACTGCCTGACTGTGTGTATGTGTATTTTAATGAGTTGTACTGCCTGACTGTGTTTTTGTGTGTTTTAATGAGTTGTACTGCCTGACTGTGTATGTGTATTTTAATGAGTTGAACTGCCTGACTGTGTGTATGTGTGTTTTAATGAGTTGTACTGCCTGACTGTGTGTATGTGTATTTTAATGAGTTGTACTGCCTGACTGTGTGTATGTGTGTTTTAATGAGTTGTACTGCCTGACTGTGTGTATGGGTGTTTTAATGAGTTGTACTGCCTGACTGTGTATGTGTATTTTAATGAGTTGTACTGCCTGACTGTGTGTATGTGTATTTTAATGACTTGTAGTGCCTGACTGTGTGTATGTATATTTTAATGAGTTGTACTGCCTGACTGTGTGTATGTGTATTTTAATGAGTTGTACTGCCTGACTGTGTGTATGTGTATTTTAATGAGTTGTACTGCCTGACTGTGTGTATGTGTGTTTTAATGAGTTGTACTGCCTGACTGTGTGTATGTGTATTTTATTGAGTTGTACTGCCTGACTGTGTGTATGTGTATATTTTAATGAGTTGTAGTGCCTGACTGTGTGTATGTATATTTTAATGAGTTGTACTGCCTGACTGTGTGTGTATGTGTATTTTAATGAGTTGTACTGCCTGACTGTGTGTATGTGTATTTTAATGAGTTGTAGTGCCTGACTGTGTGTGTATGTGTATTTTAATGAGTTGTACTGCCTGACTGTGTGTATGTGTATTTTAATGAGTTGTACTGCCTGACTGTGTGTATGTGTATTTTAATGAGTTGTACTGCCTGACTGTGTGTATGTGTATTTTAATGAGTTGTAGTGCCTGACTTAGTGTGTATGTGTATTTTAATGAGTTGTAGTGCCTGACTGTGTGTATGTGTATTTTAATGAGTTGTAGTGCCTGACTGTGTGTATGTGTATTTTATTGAGTTGTACTGCCTGACTGTGTGTATGTGTATTTTAATGAGTTGTAGTGCCTGACTGTGTGTATGTGTATTTTAATGAGTTGTACTGCCTGACTTAGTGTGTATGTGTATTTTAATGAGTTGTAGTGCCTGACTTAGTGTGTATGTGTATTTTAATGAGTTGTACTGCCTGACTTAGTGTGTATGTGTATTTTAATGAGTTGTAGTGCCTGACTGTGTGTATGTGTATTTTAATGAGTTGTAGTGCCTGACTGTGTGTATGTGTATTTTAATGAGTTGTACTGCCTGACTGTGTGTATGTGTATTTTAATGAGTCGTAGTGCCTGACTGTGTGTATGTGTATTTTAATGAGTTGTAGTGCCTGACTTAGTGTGTATGTGTATTTTAATGAGTTGTAGTGCCTGACTGTGTGTATGTGTATTTTAATGAGTTGTACTGCCTGACTGTGTGTATGTGTATTTTAATGAGTTCTACTGCCTTACTGTGTGTATGCGTATTTTAATGAGTTGTAGTGCCTGACTTAGTGTGTATGTGTATTTTAATGAGTTGTACTGCCTGACTGTGTGTATGTGTATTTTAATGAGTTGTAGTGCCTGACTGTGTGTATGTGTGTTTTAATGCGTTGTACTCCCTGACTGTGTGTATGTGTATTTTAATGAGTTGTACTGCCTGACTGTAAGTATGTGTGTTTTAATGAGTTGTAGTGCCTGACTGTGTGTATGTGTATTTTAATGAGTTGTAGTGCCTGACTGTGTGTATGTGTATTTTAATGAGTTGTAGTGCCTGACTGTGTGTATGTGTGTTTTAATGAGTTGTACTGCCTGACTGTGTGTATGTGTGTTTTAATGAGTTGTAGTGCCTGACTGTGTGTATGTGTATTTTAATGAGATGTAGTGCCTGACTGTGTGTATGTGTATTTTAATGAGTTGTAGTGCCTGACTGTGTGTATGTGTGTTTTAATGAGTTGTAGTGCCTGACTGTGTGTATGTGTATTTTAATGAGTTGTAGTGCCTGACTGTGTGTATGTGTGTTTTAATGAGATGTAGTGCCTGACTGTGTGTATGTGTATTTTAATGAGTTGTAGTGCCTGACTGTGTGTATGTGTATTTTAATGAGTTGTAGTGCCTGACTGTGTGTATGTGTATTTTAATGAGTTGTACTGCCTGACTGTGTGTATGTGTATTTTAATGAGTTGTAGTGCCTGACTGTGTGTATGTGTATTTTAATGAGATGTAGTGCCTGACTGTGTGTATGTGTATTTTAATGAGTTGTAGTGCCTGACTGTGTGTATGTGTGTTTTAATGAGTTGTAGTGCCTGACTGTGTGTATGTGTATTTTAATGAGTTGTAGTGCCTGACTGTGTGTATGTGTGTTTTAATGAGTTGTAGTGCCTGACTGTGTGTATGTGTGTTTTAATGAGTTGTAGTGCCTGACTGTGTGTATGTGTATTTTAATGAGTTGTAGTGCCTGACTGTGTGTATGTGTATTTTAATGAGTTGTAGTGCCTGACTGTGTCTATGTGTATTTTAATGAGTTGTACTGCCTGACTGTGTGTATGTGTGTTTTAATGAGTTGTAGTGCCTGACTGTGTGTATGTGTATTTTAATGAGTTGTACTGCCTGACTGTGTGTATGTGTATTTTAATGAGTTGTAGTGCCTGACTGTGTGTATGTGTGTTTTAATGAGTTGTACTGCCTGACTGTGTGTATGTGTATTTTAATGATTTGTAGTGCCTGATTGTGTGTATGTGTATATTTTAATGAGTTGTACTGCCTGACTGTGTGTATGTGTATTTTAATGAGTTGTACTGCCTGACTGTGTGTATGTGTATTTTAATGAGTTGTAGTGCCTGAGTGTGTATGTGTATTTTAATGAGTTGTACTGCCTGACTGTGTGTGTGTGTGTGTGTATTTTAATGAGTTGTACTGCCTGACTGTGTGTATGTGTATTTTAATGAGTTGAACTGCCTGACTGTGTGTATGTGTATTTTAATGAGTTGTACTGCCTGACTGTGTGTATGTGTATTTTAATGAGTTGTACTGCCTGACTGTGTATGTGTATTTTAATGAGTTGTACTGCCTGACTGTGTGTGTATGTGTATATTAATGAGTTGTACTGCCTGACTGTGTGTATGTGTATTTTAATGAGTTGTACTGCCTGACTGTGTGTATGTGTTTTAATGAGTTGTACTGCCTGACTGTGTATGTGTATTTTAATGAGTTGTACTGCCTGACTGTGTGTATGTGTATTTTAATGAGTTGTACTGCCTGACTGTGTGTATGTGTATATTTTAATGAGTTGTACTGCCTGACTGTGTGTATGTGTGTTTTAATGAGTTGTACTGCCTGACTGTGTGTATGTGTATTTTAATGAGTTGTACTGCCTGACTGTGTTTTTGTGTGTTTTAATGAGTTGTACTGCCAGACTGTGTGTGTATGTGTATTTTAATGAGTTGTAGTGCCTGACTGTGTGTATGTGTATTTTAATGAGTTGTAGTGCCTGACTTTGTATGTGTATTTTAATGAGTTGTACTGCCTGACTGTGTGTATGTGTATTTTAATGAGTTGTACTGCCTGACTGTGTGTATGTGTATATTTTAATGAGTTGTACCGCCTGACTGTGTGTATGTGTGTTTTAATGAGTTGTACTGCCTGACTGTGTGTATGTGTATTTTAATGAGTTGTACTGCCTGACTGTGTTTTTGTGTGTTTTAATGAGTTGTACTGCCTGACTGTGTATGTGTATTTTAATGAGTTGAACTGCCTGACTGTGTGTATGTGTGTTTTAATGAGTTGTACTGCCTGACTGTGTGTATGTGTATTTTAATGAGTTGTACTGCCCGACTGTGTGTATGTGTGTTTTAATGAGTTGTACTGCCCGACTGTGTGTATGTGTGTTTTAATGAGTTGTACTGCCTGACTGTGTATGTGTATTTTAATGAGTTGTACTGCCTGACTGTGTGTATGTGTATTTTAATGAGTTGTAGTGCCTGACTGTGTGTATGTATATTTTAATGAGTTGTACTGCCTGACTGTGTGTATGTGTATTTTAATGAGTTGTACTGCCTGACTGTGTGTATGTGTATTTTAATGAGTTGTACTGCCTGAATGTCTGTATGTGTGTTTTAATGAGTTGTACTGCCTGACTGTGTGTATGTGTATTTTATTGAGTTGTACTGCCTGACTGTGTGTATGTGTATTTTAATGA
Source organism: Deroplatys truncata (assembly GCA_030765065.1). Taxonomy (NCBI): domain Eukaryota; kingdom Metazoa; phylum Arthropoda; class Insecta; order Mantodea; family Mantidae; genus Deroplatys; species Deroplatys truncata. The sequence continues at coordinate 994,324 of CM060975.1, forward strand.
GTTGTACTGCCTGACTGTGTGTATGTGTGTTTTAATGAGTTGTACTGCCTGACTGTGTGTATGTGTATTTTAATGAGTTGTACTGCCTGACTGTGTGTATGTGTATATTTTAATGAGTTGTACTGCCTGACTGTGTGTATGTGTATATTTTAATGAGTTGTACTGCCTGACTGTGTGTATGTGTGTTTTAATGAGTTGTACTGCCTGACTGTGTGTATGTGTGTTTTAATGAGTTGTACTGCCTGACTGTGTGTATGTGTATATTTTAATGAGTTGTACTGCCTGACTGTGTGTATGTGTATATTTTAATGAGTTGTACTGCCTGACTGTGTGTATGTGTATATTTTAATGAGTTGTACTGCCTGACTGTGTGTATGTGTGTTTTAATGAGTTGTACTGCCTGACTGTGTGTATGTGTATTTTAATGAGTTGTAGTGCCTGACTGTGTGTATGTGTATTTTAATGAGTTGTACTGCCTGACTGTGTGTATGTGTATTTTAATGAGTTGTACTGCCTGACTGTGTGTATGTGTATTTTAATGAGTTGTACTGCCTGACTGTGTGTATGTGTATTTTAATGAGTTGTACTGCCTGACTGTGTGTATGTGTATTTTAATGAGTTGTACTGCCTGACTGTGTTTTTGTGTGTTTTAATGAGTTGTACTGCCTGACTGTGTGTATGTGTGTTTTAATGAGTTGTACTGCCTGACTGTGTTTTTGTGTGTTTTAATGAGTTGTACTGCCTGACTGTGTATGTGTATTTTAATGAGTTGTACTGCCTGACTGTGTTTTTGTGTGTTTTAATGAGTTGTACTGCCTGACTGTGTATGTATATTTTAATGAGTTGTACTGCCTGACTGTGTGTATTTGTGTTTTAATGAGTTGTACTGCCTGACTGTGTGTATGTGTATATTTTAATGCGTTGTACTGCCTGACTGTGTGTATGTGTATTTTAATGAGTTGTACTGCCTGACTGTGTGTATGTGTATTTTAATGAGTTGTACTGCCTGACTGTGTTTTTGTGTGTTTTAATGAGTTGTACTGCCTGACTGTGTATGTGTATTTTAATGAGTTGTACTGCCTGACTGTGTGTATGTGTATTTTAATGAGTTGTAGTGCCTGACTGTGTGTATGTATATTTTAATGAGTTGTACTGCCTGACTGTGTGTATGTGTATTTTAATGAGTTGTACTGCCTGACTGTGTGTATGTATATTTTAATGAGTTGTACTGCCTGACTGTGTGTATGTGTATTTTAATGAGTTGTACTGCCTGACTGTGTGTATGTGTATTTTAATGAGTTGTACTGCCTGACTGTGTATGTGTATTTTAATGAGTTGTACTGCCTGACTGTGTGTATGTGTATTTTAATGAGTTGAACTGCCTGACTGTGTGTATGTGTATTTTAATGAGTTGAACTGCCTGACTGTGTGTATGTGTATTTTAATGAGTTGTACTGCCTGACTGTGTGTATGTGTATTTTAATGAGTTGTACTGCCTGACTGTGTATGTGTATTTTAATGAGTTGTACTGCCTGACTGTGTGTGTATGTGTATTTTAATGAGTTGTACTGCCTGACTGTGTGTATGTGTATTTTAATGAGTTGTACTGCCTGACTGTGTATGTGTATTTTAATGAGTTGTACTGCCTGACTGTGTGTATGTGTATTTTAATGAGTTGTACTGCCTGACTGTGTGTATGTGTATTTTAATGAGTTGTACTGCCTGACTGTGTGTATGTGTATATTTTAATGAGTTGTACTGCCTGACTGTGTGTATGTGTGTTTTAATGAGTTGTACTGCCTGACTGTGTGTATGTGTATTTTAATGAGTTGTACTGCCTGACTGTGTTTTTGTATGTTTTAATGAGTTGTACTGCCTGACTGTGTGTGTATGTGTATTTTAATGAGTTGTAGTGCCTGACTGTGTGTATGTGTATTTTAATGAGTTGTAGTGCCTGACTGTGTATGTGTATTTTAATGAGTTGTACTGCCTGACTGTGTGTATGTGTATATCTTAATGAGTTGTACTGCCTGACTGTGTGTATGTGTGTTTTAATGAGTTGTACTGCCTGACTGTGTGTATGTGTATTTTAATGAGTTGTACTGCCTGACTGTGTTTTTGTGTATTTTAATGAGTTGTACTGCCTGACTGTGTATGTGTATTTTAATGAGTTGAACTGCCTGACTGTGTGTATGTGTGTTTTAATGAGTTGTACTGCCTGACTGTGTGTATGTGTATTTTAATGAGTTGTACTGCCTGACTGTGTGTATGTGTGTTTTAATGAGTTGTACTGCCTGACTGTGTGTATGGGTGTTTTAATGAGTTGTACTGCCTGACTGTGTATGTGTATTTTAATGAGTTGTACTGCCTGACTGTGTGTATGTGTATTTTAATGAGTTGTAGTGCCTGACTGTGTGTATGTATATTTTAATGAGTTGTACTGCCTGACTGTGTGTATGTGTATTTTAATGAGTTGTACTGCCTGACTGTGTGTATGTGTATTTTAATGAGTTGTACTGCCTGACTGTGTGTATGTGTGTTTTAATGAGTTGTACTGCCTGACTGTGTGTATGTGTATTTTATTGAGTTGTACTGCCTGACTGTGTGTATGTGTATATTTTAATGAGTTGTAGTGCCTGACTGTGTGTATGTATATTTTAATGAGTTGTACTGCCTGACTGTGTGTGTATGTGTATTTTAATGAGTTGTACTGCCTGACTGTGTGTATGTGTATTTTAATGAGTTGTAGTGCCTGACTGTGTGTGTATGTGTATTTTAATGAGTTGTACTGCCTGACTGTGTGTATGTGTATTTTAATGAGTTGTAGTGCCTGACTTAGTGTGTATGTGTATTTTAATGAGTTGTACTGCCTGACTGTGTGTATGTGTATTTTAATGAGTTGTAGTGCCTGACTGTGTGTATGTGTGTTTTAATGCGTTGTACTGCCTGACTGTGTGTATGTGTATTTTAATGAGTTGTACTGCCTGACTGTAAGTATGTGTGTTTTAATGAGTTGTAGTGCCTGACTGTGTGTATGTGTATTTTAATGAGTTGTAGTGCCTGACTGTGTGTATGTGTATTTTAATGAGTTGTAGTGCCTGACTGTGTGTATGTGTGTTTTAATGAGTTGTACTGCCTGACTGTGTGTATGTGTGTTTTAATGAGTTGTAGTGCCTGACTGTGTGTATGTGTATTTTAATGAGATGTAGTGCCTGACTGTGTGTATGTGTATTTTAATGAGTTGTAGTGCCTGACTGTGTGTATGTGTGTTTTAATGAGTTGTAGTGCCTGACTGTGTGTATGTGTATTTTAATGAGTTGTAGTGCCTGACTGTGTGTATGTGTGTTTTAATGAGATGTAGTGCCTGACTGTGTGTATGTGTATTTTAATGAGTTGTAGTGCCTGACTGTGTGTATGTGTATTTTAATGAGTTGTAGTGCCTGACTGTGTGTATGTGTATTTTAATGAGTTGTACTGCCTGACTGTGTGTATGTGTATTTTAATGAGTTGTAGTGCCTGACTGTGTGTATGTGTATTTTAATGAGTTGTACTGCCTGACTTAGTGTGTATGTGTATTTTAATGAGTTGTAGTGCCTGACTTAGTGTGTATGTGTATTTTAATGAGTTGTACTGCCTGACTTAGTGTGTATGTGTATTTTAATGAGTTGTAGTGCCTGACTGTGTGTATGTGTATTTTAATGAGTTGTAGTGCCTGACTGTGTGTATGTGTATTTTAATGAGTTGTACTGCCTGACTGTGTGTATGTGTATTTTAATGAGTCGTAGTGCCTGACTGTGTGTATGTGTATTTTAATGAGTCGTAGTGCCTGACTGTGTGTATGTGTATTTTAATGAGTTGTAGTGCCTGACTGTGTGTATGTGTATTTTAATGAGTTGTACTGCCTGACTGTGTGTATGTGTATTTTAATGAGTTGTACTGCCTTACTGTGTGTATGCGTATTTTAATGAGTTGTAGTGCCTGACTTAGTGTGTATGTGTATTTTAATGAGTTGTACTGCCTGACTGTGTGTATGTGTATTTTAATGAGTTGTAGTGCCTGACTGTGTGTATGTGTGTTTTAATGCGTTGTACTGCCTGACTGTGTGTATGTGTATATTAATGAGTTGTACTGCCTGACGGTAAGTATGTGTGTTTTAATGAGTTGTAGTGCCTGACTGTGTGTATGTGTATTTTAATGAGTTGTAGTGCCTGACTGTGTGTATGTGTATTTTAATGAGTTGTAGTGCCTGACTGTGTGTATGTGTGTTTTAATGAGTTGTACTGCCTGACTGTGTGTATGTGTGTTTTAATGAGTTGTAGTGCCTGACTGTGTGTATGTGTATTTTAATGAGATGTAGTGCCTGACTGTGTGTATGTGTATTTTAATGAGTTGTAGTGCCTGACTGTGTGTATGTGTGTTTTAATGAGTTGTAGTGCCTGACTGTGTGTATGTGTATTTTAATGAGTTGTAGTGCCTGACTGTGTGTATGTGTGTTTTAATGAGATGTAGTGCCTGACTGTGTGTATGTGTATTTTAATGAGTTGTACTGCCTGACTGTGTGTATGTGTGTTTTAATGAGTTGTACTGCCTGACTGTGTATGTGTATTTTAATGAGTTGTACTGCCTGACTGTGTGTATGTGTATTTTAATGAGTTGTAGTGCCTGACTGTGTGTATGTATATTTTAATGAGTTGTACTGCCTGACTGTGTGTATGTGTATTTTAATGAGTTGTACTGCCTGACTGTGTGTATGTGTATTTTAATGAGTTGTACTGCCTGAATGTGTGTATGTGTGTTTTAATGAGTTGAACTGCCTGACTGTGTGTATGTGTATTTTAATGAGTTGTACTGCCTGACTGTGTGTATGTGTGTTTTAATGAGTTGTACTGCCTGACTGTGTGTATGTGTATTTTAATTTGTTGTACTGCCTGACAGTGTGTATGTGTATATTTTAATGCGTTGTACTGCCTGACTGTGTGTATGTGTATATTTTAATGAGTTGTACTGCCTGACTGTGTGTATGTGTGTTTTAATGAGTTGTACTGCCTGACTGTGTGTATGTGTGTTTTAATGAGTTGTACTGCCTGACTGTGTGTATGTGTATATTTTAATGAGTTGTACTGCCTGACTGTGTGTATGTGTATATTTTAATGAGTTGTACTGCCTGACTGTGTGTATGTGTATATTTTAATGAGTTGTACTGCCTGACTGTGTGTATGTGTGTTTTAATGAGTTGTACTGCCTGACTGTGTGTATGTGTGTTTTAATGAGTTGTAGTGCCTGACTGTGTGTATGTGTGTTTTAATGAGTTGTAGTGCCTGACTGTGTGTATGTGTATTTTAATGAGTTGTAGTGCCTGACTGTGTGTATGTGTATTTTAATGAGTTGTAGTGCCTGACTGTGTCTATGTGTATTTTAATGAGTTGTACTGCCTGACTGTGTGTATGTGTGTTTTAATGAGTTGTAGTGCCTGACTGTGTGTATGTGTATTTTAATGAGTTGTACTGCCTGACTGTGTGTATGTGTATTTTAATGAGTTGTAGTGCCTGACTGTGTGTATGTGTGTTTTAATGAGTTGTACTGCCTGACTGTGTGTATGTGTATTTTAATGATTTGTAGTGCCTGATTGTGTGTATGTGTATATTTTAATGAGTTGTACTGCCTGACTGTGTGTATGTGTATTTTAATGAGTTGTAGTGCCTGAGTGTGTATGTGTATTTTAATGAGTTGTACTGCCTGACTGTGTGTGTGTGTGTGTGTATTTTAATGAGTTGTACTGCCTGACTGTGTGTATGTGTATTTTAATGAGTTGAACTGCCTGACTGTGTGTATGTGTATTTTAATGAGTTGTACTGCCTGACTGTGTGTATGTGTATTTTAATGAGTTGTACTGCCTGACTGTGTATGTGTATTTTAATGAGTTGTACTGCCTGACTGTGTGTGTATGTGTATATTAATGAGTTGTACTGCCTGACTGTGTGTATGTGTATTTTAATGAGTTGTACTGCCTGACTGTGTGTATGTGTTTTAATGAGTTGTACTGCCTGACTGTGTATGTGTATTTTAATGAGTTGTACTGCCTGACTGTGTGTATGTGTATTTTAATGAGTTGTACTGCCTGACTGTGTGTATGTGTATATTTTAATGAGTTGTACTGCCTGACTGTGTGTATGTGTGTTTTAATGAGTTGTACTGCCTGACTGTGTGTATGTGTATTTTAATGAGTTGTACTGCCTGACTGTGTTTTTGTGTGTTTTAATGAGTTGTACTGCCAGACTGTGTGTGTATGTGTATTTTAATGAGTTGTAGTGCCTGACTGTGTGTATGTGTATTTTAATGAGTTGTAGTGCCTGACTTTGTATGTGTATTTTAATGAGTTGTACTGCCTGACTGTGTGTATGTGTATTTTAATGAGTTGTACTGCCTGACTGTGTGTATGTGTATATTTTAATGAGTTGTACCGCCTGACTGTGTGTATGTGTGTTTTAATGAGTTGTACTGCCTGACTGTGTGTATGTGTATTTTAATGAGTTGTACTGCCTGACTGTGTTTTTGTGTGTTTTAATGAGTTGTACTGCCTGACTGTGTATGTGTATTTTAATGAGTTGAACTGCCTGACTGTGTGTATGTGTGTTTTAATGAGTTGTACTGCCTGACTGTGTGTATGTGTATTTTAATGAGTTGTACTGCCCGACTGTGTGTATGTGTGTTTTAATGAGTTGTACTGCCCGACTGTGTGTATGTGTGTTTTAATGAGTTGTACTGCCTGACTGTGTATGTGTATTTTAATGAGTTGTACTGCCTGACTGTGTGTATGTGTATTTTAATGAGTTGTAGTGCCTGACTGTGTGTATGTATATTTTAATGAGTTGTACTGCCTGACTGTGTGTATGTGTATTTTAATGAGTTGTACTGCCTGACTGTGTGTATGTGTATTTTAATGAGTTGTACTGCCTGAATGTCTGTATGTGTGTTTTAATGAGTTGTACTGCCTGACTGTGTGTATGTGTATTTTATTGAGTTGTACTGCCTGACTGTGTGTATGTGTATTTTAATGAGTTGTACTGCCTGACTGTGTGTATGTGTGTTTTAATGAGTTGTACTGCCTGACTGTGTGTATGTGTATTTTAATGAGTTGTACTGCCTGACTGTGTGTATGTGTATATTTTAATGAGTTGTACTGCCTGACTGTGTGTATGTGTATATTTTAATGAGTTGTACTGCCTGACTGTGTGTATGTGTGTTTTAATGAGTTGTACTGCCTGACTGTGTGTATGTGTGTTTTAATGAGTTGTACTGCCTGACTGTGTGTATGTGTATATTTTAATGAGTTGTACTGCCTGACTGTGTGTATGTGTATATTTTAATGAGTTGTACTGCCTGACTGTGTGTATGTGTATATTTTAATGAGTTGTACTGCCTGACTGTGTGTATGTGTGTTTTAATGAGTTGTACTGCCTGACTGTGTGTATGTGTATTTTAATGAGTTGTAGTGCCTGACTGTGTGTATGTGTATTTTAATGAGTTGTACTGCCTGACTGTGTGTATGTGTATTTTAATGAGTTGTACTGCCTGACTGTGTGTATGTGTATTTTAATGAGTTGTACTGCCTGACTGTGTGTATGTGTATTTTAATGAGTTGTACTGCCTGACTGTGTGTATGTGTATTTTAATGAGTTGTACTGCCTGACTGTGTTTTTGTGTGTTTTAATGAGTTGTACTGCCTGACTGTGTTTTTGTGTGTTTTAATGAGTTGTACTGCCTGACTGTGTTTTTGTGTGTTTTAATGAGTTGTACTGCCTGACTGTGTTTTTGTGTGTTTTAATGAGTTGTACTGCCTGACTGTGTATGTGTATTTTAATGAGTTGTACTGCCTGACTGTGTTTTTGTGTGTTTTAATGAGTTGTACTGCCTGACTGTGTATGTATATTTTAATGAGTTGTACTGCCTGACTGTGTGTATTTGTGTTTTAATGAGTTGTACTGCCTGACTGTGTGTATGTGTATATTTTAATGCGTTGTACTGCCTGACTGTGTGTATGTGTATTTTAATGAGTTGTACTGCCTGACTGTGTGTATGTGTATTTTAATGAGTTGTACTGCCTGACTGTGTTTTTGTGTGTTTTAATGAGTTGTACTGCCTGACTGTGTATGTGTATTTTAATGAGTTGTACTGCCTGACTGTGTGTATGTGTATTTTAATGAGTTGTAGTGCCTGACTGTGTGTATGTATATTTTAATGAGTTGTACTGCCTGACTGTGTGTATGTGTATTTTAATGAGTTGTACTGCCTGACTGTGTGTATGTATATTTTAATGAGTTGTACTGCCTGACTGTGTGTATGTGTATTTTAATGAGTTGTACTGCCTGACTGTGTGTATGTGTATTTTAATGAGTTGTACTGCCTGACTGTGTATGTGTATTTTAATGAGTTGTACTGCCTGACTGTGTGTATGTGTATTTTAATGAGTTGAACTGCCTGACTGTGTGTATGTGTATTTTAATGAGTTGAACTGCCTGACTGTGTGTATGTGTATTTTAATGAGTTGTACTGCCTGACTGTGTGTATGTGTATTTTAATGAGTTGTACTGCCTGACTGTGTATGTGTATTTTAATGAGTTGTACTGCCTGACTGTGTGTGTATGTGTATTTTAATGAGTTGTACTGCCTGACTGTGTGTATGTGTATTTTAATGAGTTGTACTGCCTGACTGTGTATGTGTATTTTAATGAGTTGTACTGCCTGACTGTGTGTATGTGTATTTTAATGAGTTGTACTGCCTGACTGTGTGTATGTGTATATTTTAATGAGTTGTACTGCCTGACTGTGTGTATGTGTGTTTTAATGAGTTGTACTGCCTGACTGTGTGTATGTGTATTTTAATGAGTTGTACTGCCTGACTGTGTTTTTGTATGTTTTAATGAGTTGTACTGCCTGACTGTGTGTGTATGTGTATTTTAATGAGTTGTAGTGCCTGACTGTGTGTATGTGTATTTTAATGAGTTGTAGTGCCTGACTGTGTATGTGTATTTTAATGAGTTGTACTGCCTGACTGTGTGTATGTGTATATCTTAATGAGTTGTACTGCCTGACTGTGTGTATGTGTGTTTTAATGAGTTGTACTGCCTGACTGTGTGTATGTGTATTTTAATGAGTTGTACTGCCTGACTGTGTTTTTGTGTATTTTAATGAGTTGTACTGCCTGACTGTGTATGTGTATTTTAATGAGTTGAACTGCCTGACTGTGTGTATGTGTGTTTTAATGAGTTGTACTGCCTGACTGTGTGTATGTGTATTTTAATGAGTTGTACTGCCTGACTGTGTGTATGTGTGTTTTAATGAGTTGTACTGCCTGACTGTGTGTATGGGTGTTTTAATGAGTTGTACTGCCTGACTGTGTATGTGTATTTTAATGAGTTGTACTGCCTGACTGTGTGTATGTGTATTTTAATGAGTTGTAGTGCCTGACTGTGTGTATGTATATTTTAATGAGTTGTACTGCCTGACTGTGTGTATGTGTATTTTAATGAGTTGTACTGCCTGACTGTGTGTATGTGTATTTTAATGAGTTGTACTGCCTGACTGTGTGTATGTGTGTTTTAATGAGTTGTACTGCCTGACTGTGTGTATGTGTATTTTATTGAGTTGTACTGCCTGACTGTGTGTATGTGTATATTTTAATGAGTTGTAGTGCCTGACTGTGTGTATGTATATTTTAATGAGTTGTACTGCCTGACTGTGTGTGTATGTGTATTTTAATGAGTTGTACTGCCTGACTGTGTGTATGTGTATTTTAATGAGTTGTAGTGCCTGACTGTGTGTGTATGTGTATTTTAATGAGTTGTACTGCCTGACTGTGTGTATGTGTATTTTAATGAGTTGTAGTGCCTGACTTAGTGTGTATGTGTATTTTAATGAGTTGTACTGCCTGACTGTGTGTATGTGTATTTTAATGAGTTGTAGTGCCTGACTGTGTGTATGTGTGTTTTAATGCGTTGTACTGCCTGACTGTGTGTATGTGTATTTTAATGAGTTGTACTGCCTGACTGTAAGTATGTGTGTTTTAATGAGTTGTAGTGCCTGACTGTGTGTATGTGTATTTTAATGAGTTGTAGTGCCTGACTGTGTGTATGTGTATTTTAATGAGTTGTAGTGCCTGACTGTGTGTATGTGTGTTTTAATGAGTTGTACTGCCTGACTGTGTGTATGTGTGTTTTAATGAGTTGTAGTGCCTGACTGTGTGTATGTGTATTTTAATGAGATGTAGTGCCTGACTGTGTGTATGTGTATTTTAATGAGTTGTAGTGCCTGACTGTGTGTATGTGTGTTTTAATGAGTTGTAGTGCCTGACTGTGTGTATGTGTATTTTAATGAGTTGTAGTGCCTGACTGTGTGTATGTGTGTTTTAATGAGATGTAGTGCCTGACTGTGTGTATGTGTATTTTAATGAGTTGTAGTGCCTGACTGTGTGTATGTGTATTTTAATGAGTTGTAGTGCCTGACTGTGTGTATGTGTATTTTAATGAGTTGTACTGCCTGACTGTGTGTATGTGTATTTTAATGAGTTGTAGTGCCTGACTGTGTGTATGTGTATTTTAATGAGTTGTACTGCCTGACTTAGTGTGTATGTGTATTTTAATGAGTTGTAGTGCCTGACTTAGTGTGTATGTGTATTTTAATGAGTTGTACTGCCTGACTTAGTGTGTATGTGTATTTTAATGAGTTGTAGTGCCTGACTGTGTGTATGTGTATTTTAATGAGTTGTAGTGCCTGACTGTGTGTATGTGTATTTTAATGAGTTGTACTGCCTGACTGTGTGTATGTGTATTTTAATGAGTCGTAGTGCCTGACTGTGTGTATGTGTATTTTAATGAGTCGTAGTGCCTGACTGTGTGTATGTGTATTTTAATGAGTTGTAGTGCCTGACTGTGTGTATGTGTATTTTAATGAGTTGTACTGCCTGACTGTGTGTATGTGTATTTTAATGAGTTGTACTGCCTTACTGTGTGTATGCGTATTTTAATGAGTTGTAGTGCCTGACTTAGTGTGTATGTGTATTTTAATGAGTTGTACTGCCTGACTGTGTGTATGTGTATTTTAATGAGTTGTAGTGCCTGACTGTGTGTATGTGTGTTTTAATGCGTTGTACTGCCTGACTGTGTGTATGTGTATATTAATGAGTTGTACTGCCTGACGGTAAGTATGTGTTTTAATGAGTTGTAGTGCCTGACTGTGTGTATGTGTATTTTAATGAGTTGTAGTGCCTGACTGTGTGTATGTGTATTTTAATGAGTTGTAGTGCCTGACTGTGTGTATGTGTGTTTTAATGAGTTGTACTGCCTGACTGTGTGTATGTGTGTTTTAATGAGTTGTAGTGCCTGACTGTGTGTATGTGTATTTTAATGAGATGTAGTGCCTGACTGTGTGTATGTGTATTTTAATGAGTTGTAGTGCCTGACTGTGTGTATGTGTGTTTTAATGAGTTGTAGTGCCTGACTGTGTGTATGTGTATTTTAATGAGTTGTAGTGCCTGACTGTGTGTATGTGTGTTTTAATGAGATGTAGTGCCTGACTGTGTGTATGTGTATTTTAATGAGTTGTACTGCCTGACTGTGTGTATGTGTGTTTTAATGAGTTGTACTGCCTGACTGTGTATGTGTATTTTAATGAGTTGTACTGCCTGACTGTGTGTATGTGTATTTTAATGAGTTGTAGTGCCTGACTGTGTGTATGTATATTTTAATGAGTTGTACTGCCTGACTGTGTGTATGTGTATTTTAATGAGTTGTACTGCCTGACTGTGTGTATGTGTATTTTAATGAGTTGTACTGCCTGAATGTGTGTATGTGTGTTTTAATGAGTTGAACTGCCTGACTGTGTGTATGTGTATTTTAATGAGTTGTACTGCCTGACTGTGTGTATGTGTGTTTTAATGAGTTGTACTGCCTGACTGTGTGTATGTGTATTTTAATTTGTTGTACTGCCTGACAGTGTGTATGTGTATATTTTAATGCGTTGTACTGCCTGACTGTGTGTATGTGTATATTTTAATGAGTTGTACTGCCTGACTGTGTGTATGTGTGTTTTAATGAGTTGTACTGCCTGACTGTGTGTATGTGTGTTTTAATGAGTTGTACTGCCTGACTGTGTGTATGTGTATATTTTAATGAGTTGTACTGCCTGACTGTGTGTATGTGTATATTTTAATGAGTTGTACTGCCTGACTGTGTGTATGTGTATATTTTAATGAGTTGTACTGCCTGACTGTGTGTATGTGTGTTTTAATGAGTTGTAGTGCCTGACTGTGTGTATGTGTATTTTAATGAGTTGTAGTGCCTGACTGTGTGTATGTGTATTTTAATGAGTTGTACTGCCTGACTGTGTGTATGTGTATTTTAATGAGTTGTACTGCCTGACTGTGTGTATGTGTATTTTAATGAGTTGTACTGCCTGACTGTGTGTATGTGTATTTTAATGAGTTGTACTGCCTGACTGTGTGTATGTGTATTTTAATGAGTTGTACTGCCTGACTGTGTTTTTGTGTGTTTTAATGAGTTGTACTGCCTGACTGTGTTTTTGTGTGTTTTAATGAGTTGTACTGCCTGACTGTGTTTTTGTGTGTTTTAATGAGTTGTACTGCCTGACTGTGTATGTGTATTTTAATGAGTTGTACTGCCTGACTGTGTTTTTGTGTGTTTTAATGAGTTGTACTGCCTGACTGTGTATGTATATTTTAATGAGTTGTACTGCCTGACTGTGTGTATGTGTGTTTTAATGAGTTGTACTGCCTGACTGTGTGTATGTGTATATTTTAATGAGTTGTACTGCCTGACTGTGTGTATGTGTATTTTAATGAGTTGTACTGCCTGACTGTGTGTATGTGTATTTTAATGAGTTGTACTGCCTGACTGTGTTTTTGTGTGTTTTAATGAGTTGTACTGCCTGACTGTGTATGTGTATTTTAATGAGTTGTACTGCCTGACTGTGTGTATGTGTATTTTAATGAGTTGTAGTGCCTGACTGTGTGTATGTATATTTTAATGAGTTGTACTGCCTGACTGTGTGTATGTGTATTTTAATGAGTTGTACTGCCTGACTGTGTGTATGTATATTTTAATGAGTTGTACTGCCTGACTGTGTGTATGTGTATTTTAATGAGTTGTACTGCCTGACTGTGTGTATGTGTATTTTAATGAGTTGTACTGCCTGACTGTGTATGTGTATTTTAATGAGTTGTACTGCCTGACTGTGTGTATGTGTATTTTAATGAGTTGAACTGCCTGACTGTGTGTATGTGTATTTTAATGAGTTGAACTGCCTGACTGTGTGTATGTGTATTTTAATGAGTTGTACTGCCTGACTGTGTGTATGTGTATTTTAATGAGTTGTACTGCCTGACTGTGTATGTGTATTTTAATGAGTTGTACTGCCTGACTGTGTGTGTATGTGTATTTTAATGAGTTGTACTGCCTGACTGTGTGTATGTGTATTTTAATGAGTTGTACTGCCTGACTGTGTATGTGTATTTTAATGAGTTGTACTGCCTGACTGTGTGTATGTGTATTTTAATGAGTTGTACTGCCTGACAGTGTGTATGTGTATATTTTAATGAGTTGTACTGCCTGACTGTGTGTATGTGTGTTTTAATGAGTTGTACTGCCTGACTGTGTGTATGTGTATTTTAATGAGTTGTACTGCCTGACTGTGTTTTTGTATGTTTTAATGAGTTGTACTGCCTGACTGTGTGTGTATGTGTATTTTAATGAGTTGTAGTGCCTGACTGTGTGTATGTGTATTTTAATGAGTTGTAGTGCCTGACTGTGTATGTGTATTTTAATGAGTTGTACTGCCTGACTGTGTGTATGTGTATTTTAATGAGTTGTACTGCCTGACTGTGTGTATGTGTATATCTTAATGAGTTGTACTGCCTGACTGTGTGTATGTGTGTTTTAATGAGTTGTACTGCCTGACTGTGTGTATGTGTATTTTAATGAGTTGTACTGCCTGACTGTGTTTTTGTGTGTTTTAATGAGTTGTACTGCCTGACTGTGTATGTGTATTTTAATGAGTTGAACTGCCTGACTGTGTGTATGTGTGTTTTAATGAGTTGTACTGCCTGACTGTGTGTATGTGTATTTTAATGAGTTGTACTGCCTGACTGTGTGTATGTGTGTTTTAATGAGTTGTACTGCCTGACTGTGTGTATGGGTGTTTTAATGAGTTGTACTGCCTGACTGTGTATGTGTATTTTAATGAGTTGTACTGCCTGACTGTGTGTATGTGTATTTTAATGACTTGTAGTGCCTGACTGTGTGTATGTATATTTTAATGAGTTGTACTGCCTGACTGTGTGTATGTGTATTTTAATGAGTTGTACTGCCTGACTGTGTGTATGTGTATTTTAATGAGTTGTAGTGCCTGACTGTGTGTATGTGTGTTTTAATGAGTTGTACTGCCTGACTGTGTGTATGTGTATTTTATTGAGTTGTACTGCCTGACTGTGTGTATGTGTATATTTTAATGAGTTGTAGTGCCTGACTGTGTGTATGTATATTTTAATGAGTTGTACTGCCTGACTGTGTGTGTATGTGTATTTTAATGAGTTGTACTGCCTGACTGTGTGTATGTGTATTTTAATGAGTTGTAGTGCCTGACTGTGTGTGTATGTGTATTTTAATGAGTTGTACTGCCTGACTGTGTGTATGTGTATTTTAATGAGTTGTACTGCCTGACTGTGTGTATGTGTATTTTAATGAGTTGTACTGCCTGACTGTGTGTATGTGTATTTTAATGAGTTGTAGTGCCTGACTTAGTGTGTATGTGTATTTTAATGAGTTGTAGTGCCTGACTGTGTGTATGTGTATTTTAATGAGTTGTAGTGCCTGACTGTGTGTATGTGTATTTTAATGAGTTGTACTGCCTGACTGTGTGTATGTGTATTTTAATGAGTTGTAGTGCCTGACTGTGTGTATGTGTATTTTAATGAGTTGTACTGCCTGACTTAGTGTGTATGTGTATTTTAATGAGTTGTAGTGCCTGACTTAGTGTGTATGTGTATTTTAATGAGTTGTACTGCCTGACTTAGTGTGTATGTGTATTTTAATGAGTTGTAGTGCCTGACTGTGTGTATGTGTATTTTAATGAGTTGTACTGCCTGACTGTGTGTATGTGTATTTTAATGAGTCGTAGTGCCTGACTGTGTGTATGTGTATTTTAATGAGTTGTAGTGCCTGACTTAGTGTGTATGTGTATTTTAATGAGTTGTAGTGCCTGACTGTGTGTATGTGTATTTTAATGAGTTGTACTGCCTGACTGTGTGTATGTGTATTTTAATGAGTTGTACTGCCTTACTGTGTGTATGCGTATTTTAATGAGTTGTAGTGCCTGACTTAGTGTGTATGTGTATTTTAATGAGTTGTACTGCCTGACTGTGTGTATGTGTATTTTAATGAGTTGTAGTGCCTGACTGTGTGTATGTGTGTTTTAATGCGTTGTACTGCCTGACTGTGTGTATGTGTATTTTAATGAGTTGTACTGCCTGACTGTAAGTATGTGTGTTTTAATGAGTTGTAGTGCCTGACTGTGTGTATGTGTATTTTAATGAGTTGTAGTGCCTGACTGTGTGTATGTGTATTTTAATGAGTTGTAGTGCCTGACTGTGTGTATGTGTGTTTTAATGAGTTGTACTGCCTGACTGTGTGTATGTGTGTTTTAATGAGTTGTAGTGCCTGACTGTGTGTATGTGTATTTTAATGAGATGTAGTGCCTGACTGTGTGTATGTGTATTTTAATGAGTTGTAGTGCCTGACTGTGTGTATGTGTGTTTTAATGCGTTGTACTGCCTGACTGTGTGTATGTGTATTTTAATGAGTTGTACTGCCTGACTGTAAGTATGTGTGTTTTAATGAGTTGTAGTGCCTGACTGTGTGTATGTGTATTTTAATGAGTTGTAGTGCCTGACTGTGTGTATGTGTATTTTAATGAGTTGTAGTGCCTGACTGTGTGTATGTGTGTTTTAATGAGTTGTACTGCCTGACTGTGTGTATGTGTGTTTTAATGAGTTGTAGTGCCTGATTGTGTGTATGTGTATTTTAATGAGATGTAGTGCCTGACTGTGTGTATGTGTATTTTAATGAGTTGTAGTGCCTGACTGTGTGTATGTGTGTTTTAATGAGTTGTAGTGCCTGACTGTGTGTATGTGTATTTTAATGAGTTGTAGTGCCTGACTGTGTGTATGTGTGTTTTAATGAGATGTAGTGCCTGACTGTGTGTATGTGTATTTTAATGAGTTGTAGTGCCTGACTGTGTGTATGTGTATTTTAATGAGTTGTAGTGCCTGACTGTGTGTATGTGTATTTTAATGAGTTGTACTGCCTGACTGTGTGTATGTGTATTTTAATGAGTTGTAGTGCCTGACTGTGTGTATGTGTATTTTAATGAGATGTAGTGCCTGACTGTGTGTATGTGTATTTTAATGAGTTGTAGTGCCTGACTGTGTGTATGTGTGTTTTAATGAGTTGTAGTGCCTGACTGTGTGTATGTGTATTTTAATGAGTTGTAGTGCCTGACTGTGTGTATGTGTGTTTTAATGAGTTGTAGTGCCTGACTGTGTGTATGTGTGTTTTAATGAGTTGTAGTGCCTGACTGTGTGTATGTGTATTTTAATGAGTTGTAGTGCCTGACTGTGTGTATGTGTATTTTAATGAGTTGTAGTGCCTGACTGTGTCTATGTGTATTTTAATGAGTTGTACTGCCTGACTGTGTGTATGTGTGTTTTAATGAGTTGTAGTGCCTGACTGTGTGTATGTGTATTTTAATGAGTTGTAGTGCCTGACTGTGTGTATGTGTATTTTAATGAGTTGTAGTGCCTGACTGTGTGTATGTGTGTTTTAATGAGTTGTACTGCCTGACTGTGTGTATGTGTATTTTAATGATTTGTAGTGCCCGATTGTGTGTATGTGTATATTTTAATGAGTTGTACTGCCTGACTGTGTGTATGTGTATTTTAATGAGTTGTACTGCCTGACTGTGTGTATGTGTATTTTAATGAGTTGTAGTGCCTGAGTGTGTATGTGTATTTTAATGAGTTGTACTGCCTGACTGTGTGTGTGTGTGTATTTTAATGAGTTGTACTGCCTGACTGTGTGTATGTGTATTTTAATGAGTTGAACTGCCTGACTGTGTGTATGTGTATTTTAATGAGTTGTACTGCCTGACTGTGTGTATGTGTATTTTAATGAGTTGTACTGCCTGACTGTGTATGTGTATTTTAATGAGTTGTACTGCCTGACTGTGTGTGTATGTGTATATTAATGAGTTGTACTGCCTGACTGTGTGTATGTGTATTTTAATGAGTTGTACTGCCTGACTGTGTGTATGTGTTTTAATGAGTTGTACTGCCTGACTGTGTATGTGTATTTTAATGAGTTGTACTGCCTGACTGTGTGTATGTGTATTTTAATGAGTTGTACTGCCTGACTGTGTGTATGTGTAATTTTAATGAGTTGTACTGCCTGACTGTGTGTGTGTGTGTTTTAATGAGTTGTACTGCCTGACTGTGTGTATGTGTATTTTAATGAGTTGTACTGCCTGACTGTGTTTTTGTGTGTTTTAATGAGTTGTACTGCCAGACTGTGTGTATGTGTATTTTAATGAGTTGTAGTGCCTGACTGTGTGTATGTGTATTTTAATGAGTTGTAGTGCCTGACTTTGTATGTGTATTTTAATGAGTTGTACTGCCTGACTGTGTGTATGTGTATTTTAATGAGTTGTACTGCCTGACTGTGTGTATGTGTATATTTTAATGAGTTGTACCGCCTGACTGTGTGTATGTGTATTTTAATGAGTTGTACTGCCTGACTGTGTTTTTGTGTGTTTTAATGAGTTGTACTGCCTGACTGTGTATGTGTATTTTAATGAGTTGAACTGCCTGAATGTGTGTATGTGTGTTTTAATGAGTTGTACTGCCTGACTGTGTGTATGTGTATTTTAATGAGTTGAACTGCCTGACTGTGTGTATGTGTATTTTAATGAGTTGAACTGCCTGACTGTGTGTATGTGTATTTTAATGAGTTGTACTGCCTGACTGTGTGTATGTGTATTTTAATGAGTTGTACTGCCTGACTGTGTATGTGTATTTTAATGAGTTGTACTGCCTGACTGTGTGTGTATGTGTATTTTAATGAGTTGTACTGCCTGACTGTGTGTATGTGTATTTTAATGAGTTGTACTGCCTGACTGTGTATGTGTATTTTAATGAGTTGTACTGCCTGACTGTGTGTATGTGTATTTTAATGAGTTGTACTGCCTGACAGTGTGTATGTGTATATTTTAATGAGTTGTACTGCCTGACTGTGTGTATGTGTGTTTTAATGAGTTGTACTGCCTGACTGTGTGTATGTGTATTTTAATGAGTTGTACTGCCTGACTGTGTTTTTGTATGTTTTAATGAGTTGTACTGCCTGACTGTGTGTGTATGTGTATTTTAATGAGTTGTAGTGCCTGACTGTGTGTATGTGTATTTTAATGAGTTGTAGTGCCTGACTGTGTATGTGTATTTTAATGAGTTGTACTGCCTGACTGTGTGTATGTGTATTTTAATGAGTTGTACTGCCTGACTGTGTGTATGTGTATATCTTAATGAGTTGTACTGCCTGACTGTGTGTATGTGTGTTTTAATGAGTTGTACTGCCTGACTGTGTGTATGTGTATTTTAATGAGTTGTACTGCCTGACTGTGTTTTTGTGTGTTTTAATGAGTTGTACTGCCTGACTGTGTATGTGTATTTTAATGAGTTGAACTGCCTGACTGTGTGTATGTGTGTTTTAATGAGTTGTACTGCCTGACTGTGTGTATGTGTATTTTAATGAGTTGTACTGCCTGACTGTGTGTATGTGTGTTTTAATGAGTTGTACTGCCTGACTGTGTGTATGGGTGTTTTAATGAGTTGTACTGCCTGACTGTGTATGTGTATTTTAATGAGTTGTACTGCCTGACTGTGTGTATGTGTATTTTAATGAGTTGTACTGCCTGACTGTGTGTATGTATATTTTAATGAGTTGTACTGCCTGACTGTGTGTATGTGTATTTTAATGAGTTGTACTGCCTGACTGTGTGTATGTGTATTTTATTGAGTTGTACTGCCTGACTGTGTGTATGTGTATATTTTAATGAGTTGTAGTGCCTGACTGTGTGTATGTATATTTTAATGAGTTGTACTGCCTGACTGTGTGTGTATGTGTATTTTAATGAGTTGTACTGCCTGACTGTGTGTATGTGTATTTTAATGAGTTGTAGTGCCTGACTGTGTGTGTATGTGTATTTTAATGAGTTGTACTGCCTGACTGTGTGTATGTGTATTTTAATGAGTTGTACTGCCTGACTGTGTGTATGTGTATTTTAATGAGTTGTACTGCCTGACTGTGTGTATGTGTATTTTAATGAGTTGTAGTGCCTGACTTAGTGTGTATGTGTATTTTAATGAGTTGTAGTGCCTGACTGTGTGTATGTGTATTTTAATGAGTTGTAGTGCCTGACTGTGTGTATGTGTATTTTAATGAGTTGTACTGCCTGACTGTGTGTATGTGTATTTTAATGAGTTGTAGTGCCTGACTGTGTGTATGTGTATTTTAATGAGTTGTACTGCCTGACTTAGTGTGTATGTGTATTTTAATGAGTTGTAGTGCCTGACTTAGTGTGTATGTGTATTTTAATGAGTTGTACTGCCTGACTTAGTGTGTATGTGTATTTTAATGAGTTGTAGTGCCTGACTGTGTGTATGTGTATTTTAATGAGTTGTACTGCCTGACTGTGTGTATGTGTATTTTAATGAGTCGTAGTGCCTGACTGTGTGTATGTGTATTTTAATGAGTTGTAGTGCCTGACTTAGTGTGTATGTGTATTTTAATGAGTTGTAGTGCCTGACTGTGTGTATGTGTATTTTAATGAGTTGTACTGCCTGACTGTGTGTATGTGTATTTTAATGAGTTGTACTGCCTTACTGTGTGTATGCGTATTTTAATGAGTTGTAGTGCCTGACTTAGTGTGTATGTGTATTTTAATGAGTTGTACTGCCTGACTGTGTGTATGTGTATTTTAATGAGTTGTAGTGCCTGACTGTGTGTATGTGTGTTTTAATGCGTTGTACTGCCTGACTGTGTGTATGTGTATTTTAATGAGTTGTACTGCCTGACTGTAAGTATGTGTGTTTTAATGAGTTGTAGTGCCTGACTGTGTGTATGTGTATTTTAATGAGTTGTAGTGCCTGACTGTGTGTATGTGTATTTTAATGAGTTGTAGTGCCTGACTGTGTGTATGTGTGTTTTAATGAGTTGTACTGCCTGACTGTGTGTATGTGTGTTTTAATGAGTTGTAGTGCCTGACTGTGTGTATGTGTATTTTAATGAGATGTAGTGCCTGACTGTGTGTATGTGTATTTTAATGAGTTGTAGTGCCTGACTGTGTGTATGTGTGTTTTAATGCGTTGTACTGCCTGACTGTGTGTATGTGTATTTTAATGAGTTGTACTGCCTGACTGTAAGTATGTGTGTTTTAATGAGTTGTAGTGCCTGACTGTGTGTATGTGTATTTTAATGAGTTGTAGTGCCTGACTGTGTGTATGTGTATTTTAATGAGTTGTAGTGCCTGACTGTGTGTATGTGTGTTTTAATGAGTTGTACTGCCTGACTGTGTGTATGTGTGTTTTAATGAGTTGTAGTGCCTGATTGTGTGTATGTGTATTTTAATGAGATGTAGTGCCTGACTGTGTGTATGTGTATTTTAATGAGTTGTAGTGCCTGACTGTGTGTATGTGTGTTTTAATGAGTTGTAGTGCCTGACTGTGTGTATGTGTATTTTAATGAGTTGTAGTGCCTGACTGTGTGTATGTGTGTTTTAATGAGATGTAGTGCCTGACTGTGTGTATGTGTATTTTAATGAGTTGTAGTGCCTGACTGTGTGTATGTGTATTTTAATGAGTTGTAGTGCCTGACTGTGTGTATGTGTATTTTAATGAGTTGTACTGCCTGACTGTGTGTATGTGTATTTTAATGAGTTGTAGTGCCTGACTGTGTGTATGTGTATTTTAATGAGATGTAGTGCCTGACTGTGTGTATGTGTATTTTAATGAGTTGTAGTGCCTGACTGTGTGTATGTGTGTTTTAATGAGTTGTAGTGCCTGACTGTGTGTATGTGTATTTTAATGAGTTGTAGTGCCTGACTGTGTGTATGTGTGTTTTAATGAGTTGTAGTGCCTGACTGTGTGTATGTGTGTTTTAATGAGTTGTAGTGCCTGACTGTGTGTATGTGTATTTTAATGAGTTGTAGTGCCTGACTGTGTGTATGTGTATTTTAATGAGTTGTAGTGCCTGACTGTGTCTATGTGTATTTTAATGAGTTGTACTGCCTGACTGTGTGTATGTGTGTTTTAATGAGTTGTAGTGCCTGACTGTGTGTATGTGTATTTTAATGAGTTGTAGTGCCTGACTGTGTGTATGTGTATTTTAATGAGTTGTAGTGCCTGACTGTGTGTATGTGTGTTTTAATGAGTTGTACTGCCTGACTGTGTGTATGTGTATTTTAATGATTTGTAGTGCCCGATTGTGTGTATGTGTATATTTTAATGAGTTGTACTGCCTGACTGTGTGTATGTGTATTTTAATGAGTTGTACTGCCTGACTGTGTGTATGTGTATTTTAATGAGTTGTAGTGCCTGAGTGTGTATGTGTATTTTAATGAGTTGTACTGCCTGACTGTGTGTGTGTGTGTATTTTAATGAGTTGTACTGCCTGACTGTGTGTATGTGTATTTTAATGAGTTGAACTGCCTGACTGTGTGTATGTGTATTTTAATGAGTTGTACTGCCTGACTGTGTGTATGTGTATTTTAATGAGTTGTACTGCCTGACTGTGTATGTGTATTTTAATGAGTTGTACTGCCTGACTGTGTGTGTATGTGTATATTAATGAGTTGTACTGCCTGACTGTGTGTATGTGTATTTTAATGAGTTGTACTGCCTGACTGTGTGTATGTGTTTTAATGAGTTGTACTGCCTGACTGTGTATGTGTATTTTAATGAGTTGTACTGCCTGACTGTGTGTATGTGTATTTTAATGAGTTGTACTGCCTGACTGTGTGTATGTGTAATTTTAATGAGTTGTACTGCCTGACTGTGTGTGTGTGTTTTAATGAGTTGTACTGCCTGACTGTGTGTATGTGTATTTTAATGAGTTGTACTGCCTGACTGTGTTTTTGTGTGTTTTAATGAGTTGTACTGCCAGACTGTGTGTATGTGTATTTTAATGAGTTGTAGTGCCTGACTGTGTGTATGTGTATTTTAATGAGTTGTAGTGCCTGACTTTGTATGTGTATTTTAATGAGTTGTACTGCCTGACTGTGTGTATGTGTATTTTAATGAGTTGTACTGCCTGACTGTGTGTATGTGTATATTTTAATGAGTTGTACCGCCTGACTGTGTGTATGTGTATTTTAATGAGTTGTACTGCCTGACTGTGTTTTTGTGTGTTTTAATGAGTTGTACTGCCTGACTGTGTATGTGTATTTTAATGAGTTGAACTGCCTGAATGTGTGTATGTGTGTTTTAATGAGTTGTACTGCCTGACTGTGTGTATGTGTATTTTAATGAGTTGAACTGCCTGACTGTGTGTATGTGTATTTTAATGAGTTGAACTGCCTGACTGTGTGTATGTGTATTTTAATGAGTTGTACTGCCTGACTGTGTGTATGTGTATTTTAATGAGTTGTACTGCCTGACTGTGTATGTGTATTTTAATGAGTTGTACTGCCTGACTGTGTGTGTATGTGTATTTTAATGAGTTGTACTGCCTGACTGTGTGTATGTGTATTTTAATGAGTTGTACTGCCTGACTGTGTATGTGTATTTTAATGAGTTGTACTGCCTGACTGTGTGTATGTGTATTTTAATGAGTTGTACTGCCTGACTGTGTGTATGTGTATTTTAATGAGTTGTAGTGCCTGACTTTGTATGTGTATTTTAATGAGTTGTACTGCCTGACTGTGTGTATGTGTATTTTAATGAGTTGTACTGCCTGACTGTGTGTATGTGTATATTTTAATGAGTTGTACCGCCTGACTGTGTGTATGTGTATTTTAATGAGTTGTACTGCCTGACTGTGTTTTTGTGTGTTTTAATGAGTTGTACTGCCTGACTGTGTATGTGTATTTTAATGAGTTGAACTGCCTGAATGTGTGTATGTGTGTTTTAATGAGTTGTACTGCCTGACTGTGTGTATGTGTATTTTAATGAGTTGAACTGCCTGACTGTGTGTATGTGTATTTTAATGAGTTGAACTGCCTGACTGTGTGTATGTGTATTTTAATGAGTTGTACTGCCTGACTGTGTGTATGTGTATTTTAATGAGTTGTACTGCCTGACTGTGTATGTGTATTTTAATGAGTTGTACTGCCTGACTGTGTGTGTATGTGTATTTTAATGAGTTGTACTGCCTGACTGTGTGTATGTGTATTTTAATGAGTTGTACTGCCTGACTGTGTATGTGTATTTTAATGAGTTGTACTGCCTGACTGTGTGTATGTGTATTTTAATGAGTTGTACTGCCTGACAGTGTGTATGTGTATATTTTAATGAGTTGTACTGCCTGACTGTGTGTATGTGTGTTTTAATGAGTTGTACTGCCTGACTGTGTGTATGTGTATTTTAATGAGTTGTACTGCCTGACTGTGTTTTTGTATGTTTTAATGAGTTGTACTGCCTGACTGTGTGTGTATGTGTATTTTAATGAGTTGTAGTGCCTGACTGTGTGTATGTGTATTTTAATGAGTTGTAGTGCCTGACTGTGTATGTGTATTTTAATGAGTTGTACTGCCTGACTGTGTGTATGTGTATTTTAATGAGTTGTACTGCCTGACTGTGTGTATGTGTATATCTTAATGAGTTGTACTGCCTGACTGTGTGTATGTGTGTTTTAATGAGTTGTACTGCCTGACTGTGTGTATGTGTATTTTAATGAGTTGTACTGCCTGACTGTGTTTTTGTGTGTTTTAATGAGTTGTACTGCCTGACTGTGTATGTGTATTTTAATGAGTTGAACTGCCTGACTGTGTGTATGTGTGTTTTAATGAGTTGTACTGCCTGACTGTGTGTATGTGTATTTTAATGAGTTGTACTGCCTGACTGTGTGTATGTGTGTTTTAATGAGTTGTACTGCCTGACTGTGTGTATGGGTGTTTTAATGAGTTGTACTGCCTGACTGTGTATGTGTATTTTAATGAGTTGTACTGCCTGACTGTGTGTATGTGTATTTTAATGAGTTGTACTGCCTGACTGTGTGTATGTATATTTTAATGAGTTGTACTGCCTGACTGTGTGTATGTGTATTTTAATGAGTTGTACTGCCTGACTGTGTGTATGTGTATTTTATTGAGTTGTACTGCCTGACTGTGTGTATGTGTATATTTTAATGAGTTGTAGTGCCTGACTGTGTGTATGTATATTTTAATGAGTTGTACTGCCTGACTGTGTGTGTATGTGTATTTTAATGAGTTGTACTGCCTGACTGTGTGTATGTGTATTTTAATGAGTTGTAGTGCCTGACTGTGTGTGTATGTGTATTTTAATGAGTTGTACTGCCTGACTGTGTGTATGTGTATTTTAATGAGTTGTACTGCCTGACAGTGTGTATGTGTATATTTTAATGAGTTGTACTGCCTGACTGTGTGTATGTGTGTTTTAATGAGTTGTACTGCCTGACTGTGTGTATGTGTATTTTAATGAGTTGTACTGCCTGACTGTGTTTTTGTATGTTTTAATGAGTTGTACTGCCTGACTGTGTGTGTATGTGTATTTTAATGAGTTGTAGTGCCTGACTGTGTGTATGTGTATTTTAATGAGTTGTAGTGCCTGACTGTGTATGTGTATTTTAATGAGTTGTACTGCCTGACTGTGTGTATGTGTATTTTAATGAGTTGTACTGCCTGACTGTGTGTATGTGTATATCTTAATGAGTTGTACTGCCTGACTGTGTGTATGTGTGTTTTAATGAGTTGTACTGCCTGACTGTGTGTATGTGTATTTTAATGAGTTGTACTGCCTGACTGTGTTTTTGTGTGTTTTAATGAGTTGTACTGCCTGACTGTGTATGTGTATTTTAATGAGTTGAACTGCCTGACTGTAAGTATGTGTGTTTTAATGAGTTGTAGTGCCTGACTGTGTGTATGTGTATTTTAATGAGTTGTAGTGCCTGACTGTGTGTATGTGTATTTTAATGAGTTGTAGTGCCTGACTGTGTGTATGTGTGTTTTAATGAGTTGTACTGCCTGACTGTGTGTATGTGTGTTTTAATGAGTTGTAGTGCCTGACTGTGTGTATGTGTATTTTAATGAGATGTAGTGCCTGACTGTGTGTATGTGTATTTTAATGAGTTGTAGTGCCTGACTGTGTGTATGTGTGTTTTAATGCGTTGTACTGCCTGACTGTGTGTATGTGTATTTTAATGAGTTGTACTGCCTGACTGTAAGTATGTGTGTTTTAATGAGTTGTAGTGCCTGACTGTGTGTATGTGTATTTTAATGAGTTGTAGTGCCTGACTGTGTGTATGTGTATTTTAATGAGTTGTAGTGCCTGACTGTGTGTATGTGTGTTTTAATGAGTTGTACTGCCTGACTGTGTGTATGTGTGTTTTAATGAGTTGTAGTGCCTGATTGTGTGTATGTGTATTTTAATGAGATGTAGTGCCTGACTGTGTGTATGTGTATTTTAATGAGTTGTAGTGCCTGACTGTGTGTATGTGTGTTTTAATGAGTTGTAGTGCCTGACTGTGTGTATGTGTATTTTAATGAGTTGTAGTGCCTGACTGTGTGTATGTGTGTTTTAATGAGATGTAGTGCCTGACTGTGTGTATGTGTATTTTAATGAGTTGTAGTGCCTGACTGTGTGTATGTGTATTTTAATGAGTTGTAGTGCCTGACTGTGTGTATGTGTATTTTAATGAGTTGTACTGCCTGACTGTGTGTATGTGTATTTTAATGAGTTGTAGTGCCTGACTGTGTGTATGTGTATTTTAATGAGATGTAGTGCCTGACTGTGTGTATGTGTATTTTAATGAGTTGTAGTGCCTGACTGTGTGTATGTGTGTTTTAATGAGTTGTAGTGCCTGACTGTGTGTATGTGTATTTTAATGAGTTGTAGTGCCTGACTGTGTGTATGTGTGTTTTAATGAGTTGTAGTGCCTGACTGTGTGTATGTGTGTTTTAATGAGTTGTAGTGCCTGACTGTGTGTATGTGTATTTTAATGAGTTGTAGTGCCTGACTGTGTGTATGTGTATTTTAATGAGTTGTAGTGCCTGACTGTGTCTATGTGTATTTTAATGAGTTGTACTGCCTGACTGTGTGTATGTGTGTTTTAATGAGTTGTAGTGCCTGACTGTGTGTATGTGTATTTTAATGAGTTGTAGTGCCTGACTGTGTGTATGTGTATTTTAATGAGTTGTAGTGCCTGACTGTGTGTATGTGTGTTTTAATGAGTTGTACTGCCTGACTGTGTGTATGTGTATTTTAATGATTTGTAGTGCCCGATTGTGTGTATGTGTATATTTTAATGAGTTGTACTGCCTGACTGTGTGTATGTGTATTTTAATGAGTTGTACTGCCTGACTGTGTGTATGTGTATTTTAATGAGTTGTAGTGCCTGAGTGTGTATGTGTATTTTAATGAGTTGTACTGCCTGACTGTGTGTGTGTGTGTATTTTAATGAGTTGTACTGCCTGACTGTGTGTATGTGTATTTTAATGAGTTGAACTGCCTGACTGTGTGTATGTGTATTTTAATGAGTTGTACTGCCTGACTGTGTGTATGTGTATTTTAATGAGTTGTACTGCCTGACTGTGTATGTGTATTTTAATGAGTTGTACTGCCTGACTGTGTGTGTATGTGTATATTAATGAGTTGTACTGCCTGACTGTGTGTATGTGTATTTTAATGAGTTGTACTGCCTGACTGTGTGTATGTGTTTTAATGAGTTGTACTGCCTGACTGTGTATGTGTATTTTAATGAGTTGTACTGCCTGACTGTGTGTATGTGTATTTTAATGAGTTGTACTGCCTGACTGTGTGTATGTGTAATTTTAATGAGTTGTACTGCCTGACTGTGTGTGTGTGTTTTAATGAGTTGTACTGCCTGACTGTGTGTATGTGTATTTTAATGAGTTGTACTGCCTGACTGTGTTTTTGTGTGTTTTAATGAGTTGTACTGCCAGACTGTGTGTATGTGTATTTTAATGAGTTGTAGTGCCTGACTGTGTGTATGTGTATTTTAATGAGTTGTAGTGCCTGACTTTGTATGTGTATTTTAATGAGTTGTACTGCCTGACTGTGTGTATGTGTATTTTAATGAGTTGTACTGCCTGACTGTGTGTATGTGTATATTTTAATGAGTTGTACCGCCTGACTGTGTGTATGTGTATTTTAATGAGTTGTACTGCCTGACTGTGTTTTTGTGTGTTTTAATGAGTTGTACTGCCTGACTGTGTATGTGTATTTTAATGAGTTGAACTGCCTGAATGTGTGTATGTGTGTTTTAATGAGTTGTACTGCCTGACTGTGTGTATGTGTATTTTAATGAGTTGAACTGCCTGACTGTGTGTATGTGTATTTTAATGAGTTGAACTGCCTGACTGTGTGTATGTGTATTTTAATGAGTTGTACTGCCTGACTGTGTGTATGTGTATTTTAATGAGTTGTACTGCCTGACTGTGTATGTGTATTTTAATGAGTTGTACTGCCTGACTGTGTGTGTATGTGTATTTTAATGAGTTGTACTGCCTGACTGTGTGTATGTGTATTTTAATGAGTTGTACTGCCTGACTGTGTATGTGTATTTTAATGAGTTGTACTGCCTGACTGTGTGTATGTGTATTTTAATGAGTTGTACTGCCTGACTGTGTGTATGTGTATTTTAATGAGTTGTAGTGCCTGACTTTGTATGTGTATTTTAATGAGTTGTACTGCCTGACTGTGTGTATGTGTATTTTAATGAGTTGTACTGCCTGACTGTGTGTATGTGTATATTTTAATGAGTTGTACCGCCTGACTGTGTGTATGTGTATTTTAATGAGTTGTACTGCCTGACTGTGTTTTTGTGTGTTTTAATGAGTTGTACTGCCTGACTGTGTATGTGTATTTTAATGAGTTGAACTGCCTGAATGTGTGTATGTGTGTTTTAATGAGTTGTACTGCCTGACTGTGTGTATGTGTATTTTAATGAGTTGAACTGCCTGACTGTGTGTATGTGTATTTTAATGAGTTGAACTGCCTGACTGTGTGTATGTGTATTTTAATGAGTTGTACTGCCTGACTGTGTGTATGTGTATTTTAATGAGTTGTACTGCCTGACTGTGTATGTGTATTTTAATGAGTTGTACTGCCTGACTGTGTGTGTATGTGTATTTTAATGAGTTGTACTGCCTGACTGTGTGTATGTGTATTTTAATGAGTTGTACTGCCTGACTGTGTATGTGTATTTTAATGAGTTGTACTGCCTGACTGTGTGTATGTGTATTTTAATGAGTTGTACTGCCTGACAGTGTGTATGTGTATATTTTAATGAGTTGTACTGCCTGACTGTGTGTATGTGTGTTTTAATGAGTTGTACTGCCTGACTGTGTGTATGTGTATTTTAATGAGTTGTACTGCCTGACTGTGTTTTTGTATGTTTTAATGAGTTGTACTGCCTGACTGTGTGTGTATGTGTATTTTAATGAGTTGTAGTGCCTGACTGTGTGTATGTGTATTTTAATGAGTTGTAGTGCCTGACTGTGTATGTGTATTTTAATGAGTTGTACTGCCTGACTGTGTGTATGTGTATTTTAATGAGTTGTACTGCCTGACTGTGTGTATGTGTATATCTTAATGAGTTGTACTGCCTGACTGTGTGTATGTGTGTTTTAATGAGTTGTACTGCCTGACTGTGTGTATGTGTATTTTAATGAGTTGTACTGCCTGACTGTGTTTTTGTGTGTTTTAATGAGTTGTACTGCCTGACTGTGTATGTGTATTTTAATGAGTTGAACTGCCTGACTGTGTGTATGTGTGTTTTAATGAGTTGTACTGCCTGACTGTGTGTATGTGTATTTTAATGAGTTGTACTGCCTGACTGTGTGTATGTGTGTTTTAATGAGTTGTACTGCCTGACTGTGTGTATGGGTGTTTTAATGAGTTGTACTGCCTGACTGTGTATGTGTATTTTAATGAGTTGTACTGCCTGACTGTGTGTATGTGTATTTTAATGAGTTGTACTGCCTGACTGTGTGTATGTATATTTTAATGAGTTGTACTGCCTGACTGTGTGTATGTGTATTTTAATGAGTTGTACTGCCTGACTGTGTGTATGTGTATTTTATTGAGTTGTACTGCCTGACTGTGTGTATGTGTATATTTTAATGAGTTGTAGTGCCTGACTGTGTGTATGTATATTTTAATGAGTTGTACTGCCTGACTGTGTGTGTATGTGTATTTTAATGAGTTGTACTGCCTGACTGTGTGTATGTGTATTTTAATGAGTTGTAGTGCCTGACTGTGTGTGTATGTGTATTTTAATGAGTTGTACTGCCTGACTGTGTGTATGTGTATTTTAATGAGTTGTACTGCCTGACTGTGTGTATGTGTATTTTAATGAGTTGTACTGCCTGACTGTGTGTATGTGTATTTTAATGAGTTGTAGTGCCTGACTTAGTGTGTATGTGTATTTTAATGAGTTGTAGTGCCTGACTGTGTGTATGTGTATTTTAATGAGTTGTAGTGCCTGACTGTGTGTATGTGTATTTTAATGAGTTGTACTGCCTGACTGTGTGTATGTGTATTTTAATGAGTTGTAGTGCCTGACTGTGTGTATGTGTATTTTAATGAGTTGTACTGCCTGACTTAGTGTGTATGTGTATTTTAATGAGTTGTAGTGCCTGACTTAGTGTGTATGTGTATTTTAATGAGTTGTACTGCCTGACTTAGTGTGTATGTGTATTTTAATGAGTTGTAGTGCCTGACTGTGTGTATGTGTATTTTAATGAGTTGTACTGCCTGACTGTGTGTATGTGTATTTTAATGAGTCGTAGTGCCTGACTGTGTGTATGTGTATTTTAATGAGTTGTAGTGCCTGACTTAGTGTGTATGTGTATTTTAATGAGTTGTAGTGCCTGACTGTGTGTATGTGTATTTTAATGAGTTGTACTGCCTGACTGTGTGTATGTGTATTTTAATGAGTTGTACTGCCTTACTGTGTGTATGCGTATTTTAATGAGTTGTAGTGCCTGACTTAGTGTGTATGTGTATTTTAATGAGTTGTACTGCCTGACTGTGTGTATGTGTATTTTAATGAGTTGTAGTGCCTGACTGTGTGTATGTGTGTTTTAATGCGTTGTACTGCCTGACTGTGTGTATGTGTATTTTAATGAGTTGTACTGCCTGACTGTAAGTATGTGTGTTTTAATGAGTTGTAGTGCCTGACTGTGTGTATGTGTATTTTAATGAGTTGTAGTGCCTGACTGTGTGTATGTGTATTTTAATGAGTTGTAGTGCCTGACTGTGTGTATGTGTGTTTTAATGAGTTGTACTGCCTGACTGTGTGTATGTGTGTTTTAATGAGTTGTAGTGCCTGACTGTGTGTATGTGTATTTTAATGAGATGTAGTGCCTGACTGTGTGTATGTGTATTTTAATGAGTTGTAGTGCCTGACTGTGTGTATGTGTGTTTTAATGCGTTGTACTGCCTGACTGTGTGTATGTGTATTTTAATGAGTTGTACTGCCTGACTGTAAGTATGTGTGTTTTAATGAGTTGTAGTGCCTGACTGTGTGTATGTGTATTTTAATGAGTTGTAGTGCCTGACTGTGTGTATGTGTATTTTAATGAGTTGTAGTGCCTGACTGTGTGTATGTGTGTTTTAATGAGTTGTACTGCCTGACTGTGTGTATGTGTGTTTTAATGAGTTGTAGTGCCTGATTGTGTGTATGTGTATTTTAATGAGATGTAGTGCCTGACTGTGTGTATGTGTATTTTAATGAGTTGTAGTGCCTGACTGTGTGTATGTGTGTTTTAATGAGTTGTAGTGCCTGACTGTGTGTATGTGTATTTTAATGAGTTGTAGTGCCTGACTGTGTGTATGTGTGTTTTAATGAGATGTAGTGCCTGACTGTGTGTATGTGTATTTTAATGAGTTGTAGTGCCTGACTGTGTGTATGTGTATTTTAATGAGTTGTAGTGCCTGACTGTGTGTATGTGTATTTTAATGAGTTGTACTGCCTGACTGTGTGTATGTGTATTTTAATGAGTTGTAGTGCCTGACTGTGTGTATGTGTATTTTAATGAGATGTAGTGCCTGACTGTGTGTATGTGTATTTTAATGAGTTGTAGTGCCTGACTGTGTGTATGTGTGTTTTAATGAGTTGTAGTGCCTGACTGTGTGTATGTGTATTTTAATGAGTTGTAGTGCCTGACTGTGTGTATGTGTGTTTTAATGAGTTGTAGTGCCTGACTGTGTGTATGTGTGTTTTAATGAGTTGTAGTGCCTGACTGTGTGTATGTGTATTTTAATGAGTTGTAGTGCCTGACTGTGTGTATGTGTATTTTAATGAGTTGTAGTGCCTGACTGTGTCTATGTGTATTTTAATGAGTTGTACTGCCTGACTGTGTGTATGTGTGTTTTAATGAGTTGTAGTGCCTGACTGTGTGTATGTGTATTTTAATGAGTTGTAGTGCCTGACTGTGTGTATGTGTATTTTAATGAGTTGTAGTGCCTGACTGTGTGTATGTGTGTTTTAATGAGTTGTACTGCCTGACTGTGTGTATGTGTATTTTAATGATTTGTAGTGCCCGATTGTGTGTATGTGTATATTTTAATGAGTTGTACTGCCTGACTGTGTGTATGTGTATTTTAATGAGTTGTACTGCCTGACTGTGTGTATGTGTATTTTAATGAGTTGTAGTGCCTGAGTGTGTATGTGTATTTTAATGAGTTGTACTGCCTGACTGTGTGTGTGTGTGTATTTTAATGAGTTGTACTGCCTGACTGTGTGTATGTGTATTTTAATGAGTTGAACTGCCTGACTGTGTGTATGTGTATTTTAATGAGTTGTACTGCCTGACTGTGTGTATGTGTATTTTAATGAGTTGTACTGCCTGACTGTGTATGTGTATTTTAATGAGTTGTACTGCCTGACTGTGTGTGTATGTGTATATTAATGAGTTGTACTGCCTGACTGTGTGTATGTGTATTTTAATGAGTTGTACTGCCTGACTGTGTGTATGTGTTTTAATGAGTTGTACTGCCTGACTGTGTATGTGTATTTTAATGAGTTGTACTGCCTGACTGTGTGTATGTGTATTTTAATGAGTTGTACTGCCTGACTGTGTGTATGTGTAATTTTAATGAGTTGTACTGCCTGACTGTGTGTGTGTGTGTTTTAATGAGTTGTACTGCCTGACTGTGTGTATGTGTATTTTAATGAGTTGTACTGCCTGACTGTGTTTTTGTGTGTTTTAATGAGTTGTACTGCCAGACTGTGTGTATGTGTATTTTAATGAGTTGTAGTGCCTGACTGTGTGTATGTGTATTTTAATGAGTTGTAGTGCCTGACTTTGTATGTGTATTTTAATGAGTTGTACTGCCTGACTGTGTGTATGTGTATTTTAATGAGTTGTACTGCCTGACTGTGTGTATGTGTATATTTTAATGAGTTGTACCGCCTGACTGTGTGTATGTGTATTTTAATGAGTTGTACTGCCTGACTGTGTTTTTGTGTGTTTTAATGAGTTGTACTGCCTGACTGTGTATGTGTATTTTAATGAGTTGAACTGCCTGAATGTGTGTATGTGTGTTTTAATGAGTTGAACTGCCTGACTGTGTGTATGTGTATTTTAATGAGTTGAACTGCCTGACTGTGTGTATGTGTATTTTAATGAGTTGTACTGCCTGACTGTGTGTATGTGTATTTTAATGAGTTGTACTGCCTGACTGTGTATGTGTATTTTAATGAGTTGTACTGCCTGACTGTGTGTGTATGTGTATTTTAATGAGTTGTACTGCCTGACTGTGTGTATGTGTATTTTAATGAGTTGTACTGCCTGACTGTGTATGTGTATTTTAATGAGTTGTACTGCCTGACTGTGTGTATGTGTATTTTAATGAGTTGTACTGCCTGACAGTGTGTATGTGTATATTTTAATGAGTTGTACTGCCTGACTGTGTGTATGTGTGTTTTAATGAGTTGTACTGCCTGACTGTGTGTATGTGTATTTTAATGAGTTGTACTGCCTGACTGTGTTTTTGTATGTTTTAATGAGTTGTACTGCCTGACTGTGTATGTATGTGTATTTTAATGAGTTGTAGTGCCTGACTGTGTGTATGTGTATTTTAATGAGTTGTAGTGCCTGACTGTGTATGTGTATTTTAATGAGTTGTACTGCCTGACTGTGTGTATGTGTATTTTAATGAGTTGTACTGCCTGACTGTGTGTATGTGTATATCTTAATGAGTTGTACTGCCTGACTGTGTGTATGTGTGTTTTAATGAGTTGTACTGCCTGACTGTGTGTATGTGTATTTTAATGAGTTGTACTGCCTGACTGTGTTTTTGTGTGTTTTAATGAGTTGTACTGCCTGACTGTGTATGTGTATTTTAATGAGTTGAACTGCCTGACTGTGTGTATGTGTGTTTTAATGAGTTGTACTGCCTGACTGTGTGTATGTGTATTTTAATGAGTTGTACTGCCTGACTGTGTGTATGTGTGTTTTAATGAGTTGTACTGCCTGACTGTGTGTATGGGTGTTTTAATGAGTTGTACTGCCTGACTGTGTATGTGTATTTTAATGAGTTGTACTGCCTGACTGTGTGTATGTGTATTTTAATGAGTTGTACTGCCTGACTGTGTGTATGTATATTTTAATGAGTTGTACTGCCTGACTGTGTGTATGTGTATTTTAATGAGTTGTACTGCCTGACTGTGTGTATGTGTATTTTATTGAGTTGTACTGCCTGACTGTGTGTATGTGTATATTTTAATGAGTTGTAGTGCCTGACTGTGTGTATGTATATTTTAATGAGTTGTACTGCCTGACTGTGTGTGTATGTGTATTTTAATGAGTTGTACTGCCTGACTGTGTGTATGTGTATTTTAATGAGTTGTAGTGCCTGACTGTGTGTGTATGTGTATTTTAATGAGTTGTACTGCCTGACTGTGTGTATGTGTATTTTAATGAGTTGTACTGCCTGACTGTGTGTATGTGTATTTTAATGAGTTGTACTGCCTGACTGTGTGTATGTGTATTTTAATGAGTTGTAGTGCCTGACTTAGTGTGTATGTGTATTTTAATGAGTTGTAGTGCCTGACTGTGTGTATGTGTATTTTAATGAGTTGTAGTGCCTGACTGTGTGTATGTGTATTTTAATGAGTTGTACTGCCTGACTGTGTGTATGTGTATTTTAATGAGTTGTAGTGCCTGACTGTGTGTATGTGTATTTTAATGAGTTGTACTGCCTGACTTAGTGTGTATGTGTATTTTAATGAGTTGTAGTGCCTGACTTAGTGTGTATGTGTATTTTAATGAGTTGTACTGCCTGACTTAGTGTGTATGTGTATTTTAATGAGTTGTAGTGCCTGACTGTGTGTATGTGTATTTTAATGAGTTGTACTGCCTGACTGTGTGTATGTGTATTTTAATGAGTCGTAGTGCCTGACTGTGTGTATGTGTATTTTAATGAGTTGTAGTGCCTGACTTAGTGTGTATGTGTATTTTAATGAGTTGTAGTGCCTGACTGTGTGTATGTGTATTTTAATGAGTTGTACTGCCTGACTGTGTGTATGTGTATTTTAATGAGTTGTACTGCCTTACTGTGTGTATGCGTATTTTAATGAGTTGTAGTGCCTGACTTAGTGTGTATGTGTATTTTAATGAGTTGTACTGCCTGACTGTGTGTATGTGTATTTTAATGAGTTGTAGTGCCTGACTGTGTGTATGTGTGTTTTAATGCGTTGTACTGCCTGACTGTGTGTATGTGTATTTTAATGAGTTGTACTGCCTGACTGTAAGTATGTGTGTTTTAATGAGTTGTAGTGCCTGACTGTGTGTATGTGTATTTTAATGAGTTGTAGTGCCTGACTGTGTGTATGTGTATTTTAATGAGTTGTAGTGCCTGACTGTGTGTATGTGTGTTTTAATGAGTTGTACTGCCTGACTGTGTGTATGTGTGTTTTAATGAGTTGTAGTGCCTGACTGTGTGTATGTGTATTTTAATGAGATGTAGTGCCTGACTGTGTGTATGTGTATTTTAATGAGTTGTAGTGCCTGACTGTGTGTATGTGTGTTTTAATGCGTTGTACTGCCTGACTGTGTGTATGTGTATTTTAATGAGTTGTACTGCCTGACTGTAAGTATGTGTGTTTTAATGAGTTGTAGTGCCTGACTGTGTGTATGTGTATTTTAATGAGTTGTAGTGCCTGACTGTGTGTATGTGTATTTTAATGAGTTGTAGTGCCTGACTGTGTGTATGTGTGTTTTAATGAGTTGTACTGCCTGACTGTGTGTATGTGTGTTTTAATGAGTTGTAGTGCCTGATTGTGTGTATGTGTATTTTAATGAGATGTAGTGCCTGACTGTGTGTATGTGTATTTTAATGAGTTGTAGTGCCTGACTGTGTGTATGTGTGTTTTAATGAGTTGTAGTGCCTGACTGTGTGTATGTGTATTTTAATGAGTTGTAGTGCCTGACTGTGTGTATGTGTGTTTTAATGAGATGTAGTGCCTGACTGTGTGTATGTGTATTTTAATGAGTTGTAGTGCCTGACTGTGTGTATGTGTATTTTAATGAGTTGTAGTGCCTGACTGTGTGTATGTGTATTTTAATGAGTTGTACTGCCTGACTGTGTGTATGTGTATTTTAATGAGTTGTAGTGCCTGACTGTGTGTATGTGTATTTTAATGAGATGTAGTGCCTGACTGTGTGTATGTGTATTTTAATGAGTTGTAGTGCCTGACTGTGTGTATGTGTGTTTTAATGAGTTGTAGTGCCTGACTGTGTGTATGTGTATTTTAATGAGTTGTAGTGCCTGACTGTGTGTATGTGTGTTTTAATGAGTTGTAGTGCCTGACTGTGTGTATGTGTGTTTTAATGAGTTGTAGTGCCTGACTGTGTGTATGTGTATTTTAATGAGTTGTAGTGCCTGACTGTGTGTATGTGTATTTTAATGAGTTGTAGTGCCTGACTGTGTCTATGTGTATTTTAATGAGTTGTACTGCCTGACTGTGTGTATGTGTGTTTTAATGAGTTGTAGTGCCTGACTGTGTGTATGTGTATTTTAATGAGTTGTAGTGCCTGACTGTGTGTATGTGTATTTTAATGAGTTGTAGTGCCTGACTGTGTGTATGTGTGTTTTAATGAGTTGTACTGCCTGACTGTGTGTATGTGTATTTTAATGATTTGTAGTGCCCGATTGTGTGTATGTGTATATTTTAATGGGTTGTACTGCCTGACTGTGTGTATGTGTATTTTAATGAGTTGTACTGCCTGACTGTGTGTATGTGTATTTTAATGAGTTGTAGTGCCTGAGTGTGTATGTGTATTTTAATGAGTTGTACTGCCTGACTGTGTGTGTGTGTGTATTTTAATGAGTTGTACTGCCTGACTGTGTGTATGTGTATTTTAATGAGTTGAACTGCCTGACTGTGTGTATGTGTATTTTAATGAGTTGTACTGCCTGACTGTGTGTATGTGTATTTTAATGAGTTGTACTGCCTGACTGTGTATGTGTATTTTAATGAGTTGTACTGCCTGACTGTGTGTGTATGTGTATATTAATGAGTTGTACTGCCTGACTGTGTGTATGTGTATTTTAATGAGTTGTACTGCCTGACTGTGTGTATGTGTTTTAATGAGTTGTACTGCCTGACTGTGTATGTGTATTTTAATGAGTTGTACTGCCTGACTGTGTGTATGTGTATTTTAATGAGTTGTACTGCCTGACTGTGTGTATGTGTAATTTTAATGAGTTGTACTGCCTGACTGTGTGTGTGTGTGTTTTAATGAGTTGTACTGCCTGACTGTGTGTATGTGTATTTTAATGAGTTGTACTGCCTGACTGTGTTTTTGTGTGTTTTAATGAGTTGTACTGCCAGACTGTGTGTATGTGTATTTTAATGAGTTGTAGTGCCTGACTGTGTGTATGTGTATTTTAATGAGTTGTAGTGCCTGACTTTGTATGTGTATTTTAATGAGTTGTACTGCCTGACTGTGTGTATGTGTATTTTAATGAGTTGTACTGCCTGACTGTGTGTATGTGTATATTTTAATGAGTTGTACCGCCTGACTGTGTGTATGTGTATTTTAATGAGTTGTACTGCCTGACTGTGTTTTTGTGTGTTTTAATGAGTTGTACTGCCTGACTGTGTATGTGTATTTTAATGAGTTGAACTGCCTGAATGTGTGTATGTGTGTTTTAATGAGTTGAACTGCCTGACTGTGTGTATGTGTATTTTATTGAGTTGTACTGCCTGACTGTGTGTATGTGTATTTTAATGAGTTGTACTGCCTGACTGTGTGTATGTGTGTTTTAATGAGTTGTACTGCCTGACTGTGTGTATGTGTATTTTAATTTGTTGTACTGCCTGACAGTGTGTATGTGTATATTTTAATGCGTTGTACTGCCTGACTGTGTGTATGTGTATATTTTAATGAGTTGTACTGCCTGACTGTGTGTATGTGTGTTTTAATGAGTTGTACTGCCTGACTGTGTGTATGTGTGTTTTAATGAGTTGTACTGCCTGACTGTGTGTATGTGTATATTTTAATGCGTTGTACTGCCTGAATGTGTGTATGTGTATATTTTAATGAGTTGTACTGCCTGACTGTGTGTATGTGTATATTTTAATGAGTTGTACTGCCTGACTGTGTGTATGTGTGTTTTAATGAGTTGTACTGCCTGACTGTGTGTATGTGTATTTTAATGAGTTGTAGTGCCTGACTGTGTGTATGTGTATTTTAATGAGTTGTACTGCCTGACTGTGTGTATGTGTATTTTAATGAGTTGTACTGCCTGACTGTGTGTATGTGTATTTTAATGAGTTGTACTGCCTGACTGTGTGTATGTGTATTTTAATGAGTTGTACTGCCTGACTGTGTGTATGTGTATTTTAATGAGTTGTACTGCCTGACTGTGTTTTTGTGTGTTTTAATGAGTTGTACTGCCTGACTGTGTTTTTGTGTGTTTTAATGAGTTGTACTGCCTGACTGTGTTTTTGTGTGTTTTAATGAGTTGTACTGCCTGACTGTGTATGTGTATTTTAATGAGTTGTACTGCCTGACTGTGTTTTTGTGTGTTTTAATGAGTTGTACTGCCTGACTGTGTATGTATATTTTAATGAGTTGTACTGCCTGACTGTGTGTATGTGTGTTTTAATGAGTTGTACTCCCTGACTGTGTGTATGTGTATATTTTAATGAGTTGTACTGCCTGACTGTGTGTATGTGTATTTTAATGAGTTGTACTGCCTGACTGTGTGTATGTGTATTTTAATGAGTTGTACTGCCTGACTGTGTTTTTGTGTGTTTTAATGAGTTGTACTGCCTGACTGTGTATGTGTATTTTAATGAGTTGTACTGCCTGACTGTGTGTATGTGTATTTTAATGAGTTGTAGTGCCTGACTGTGTGTATGTATATTTTAATGAGTTGTACTGCCTGACTGTGTGTATGTGTATTTTAATGAGTTGTACTGCCTGACTGTGTGTATGTATATTTTAATGAGTTGTACTGCCTGACTGTGTGTATGTGTATTTTAATGAGTTGTACTGCCTGACTGTGTGTATGTGTATTTTAATGAGTTGTACTGCCTGACTGTGTATGTGTATTTTAATGAGTTGTACTGCCTGACTGTGTGTATGTGTATTTTAATGAGTTGAACTGCCTGACTGTGTGTATGTGTATTTTAATGAGTTGAACTGCCTGACTGTGTGTATGTGTATTTTAATGAGTTGTACTGCCTGACTGTGTGTATGTGTATTTTAATGAGTTGTACTGCCTGACTGTGTATGTGTATTTTAATGAGTTGTACTGCCTGACTGTGTGTGTATGTGTATTTTAATGAGTTGTACTGCCTGACTGTGTGTATGTGTATTTTAATGAGTTGTACTGCCTGACTGTGTATGTGTATTTTAATGAGTTGTACTGCCTGACTGTGTGTATGTGTATTTTAATGAGTTGTACTGCCTGAGAGTGTGTGTGTGTATATTTTAATGAGTTGTACTGCCTGACTGTGTGTATGTGTGTTTTAATGAGTTGTACTGCCTGACTGTGTGTATGTGTATTTTAATGAGTTGTACTGCCTGACTGTGTTTTTGTATGTTTTAATGAGTTGTACTGCCTGACTGTGTGTGTATGTGTATTTTAATGAGTTGTAGTGCCTGACTGTGTGTATGTGTATTTTAATGAGTTGTAGTGCCTGACTGTGTATGTGTATTTTAATGAGTTGTACTGCCTGACTGTGTGTATGTGTATTTTAATGAGTTGTACTGCCTGACTGTGTGTATGTGTATATCTTAATGAGTTGTACTGCCTGACTGTGTGTATGTGTGTTTTAATGAGTTGTACTGCCTGACTGTGTGTATGTGTATTTTAATGAGTTGTACTGCCTGACTGTGTTTTTGTGTGTTTTAATGAGTTGTACTGCCTGACTGTGTATGTGTATTTTAATGAGTTGAACTGCCTGACTGTGTGTATGTGTGTTTTAATGAGTTGTAGTGCCTGACTGTGTGTATGTGTATTTTAATGAGTTGTACTGCCTGACTGTGTGTATGTGTGTTTTAATGAGTTGTACTGCCTGACTGTGTGTATGGGTGTTTTAATGAGTTGTACTGCCTGACTGTGTATGTGTATTTTAATGAGTTGTACTGCCTGACTGTGTGTATGTGTATTTTAATGACTTGTAGTGCCTGACTGTGTGTATGTATATTTTAATGAGTTGTACTGCCTGACTGTGTGTATGTGTATTTTAATGAGTTGTACTGCCTGACTGTGTGTATGTGTATTTTAATGAGTTGTACTGCCTGACTGTGTGTATGTGTGTTTTAATGAGTTGTACTGCCTGACTGTGTGTATGTGTATTTTATTGAGTTGTACTGCCTGACTGTGTGTATGTGTATATTTTAATGAGTTGTAGTGCCTGACTGTGTGTATGTATATTTTAATGAGTTGTACTGCCTGACTGTGTGTATGTGTATTTTAATGAGTTGTACTGCCTGACTGTGTGTATGTGTATTTTAATGAGTTGTAGTGCCTGACTGTGTGTGTATGTGTATTTTAATGAGTTGTACTGCCTGACTGTGTGTATGTGTATTTTAATGAGTTGTACTGCCTGACTGTGTGTATGTGTATTTTAATGAGTTGTACTGCCTGACTGTGTGTATGTGTATTTTAATGAGTTGTAGTGCCTGACTTAGTGTGTATGTGTATTTTAATGAGTTGTAGTGCCTGACTGTGTGTATGTGTATTTTAATGAGTTGTAGTGCCTGACTGTGTGTATGTGTATTTTAATGAGTTGTACTGCCTGACTGTGTGTATGTGTATTTTAATGAGTTGTAGTGCCTGACTGTGTGTATGTGTATTTTAATGAGTTGTACTGCCTGACTTAGTGTGTATGTGTATTTTAATGAGTTGTAGTGCCTGACTTAGTGTGTATGTGTATTTTAATGAGTTGTACTGCCTGACTTAGTGTGTATGTGTATTTTAATGAGTTGTAGTGCCTGACTGTGTGTATGTGTATTTTAATGAGTTGTACTGCCTGACTGTGTGTATGTGTATTTTAATGAGTCGTAGTGCCTGACTGTGTGTATGTGTATTTTAATGAGTTGTAGTGCCTGACTTAGTGTGTATGTGTATTTTAATGAGTTGTAGTGCCTGACTGTGTGTATGTGTATTTTAATGAGTTGTACTGCCTGACTGTGTGTATGTGTATTTTAATGAGTTGTACTGCCTTACTGTGTGTATGCGTATTTTAATGAGTTGTAGTGCCTGACTTAGTGTGTATGTGTATTTTAATGAGTTGTACTGCCTGACTGTGTGTATGTGTATTTTAATGAGTTGTAGTGCCTGACTGTGTGTATGTGTGTTTTAATGCGTTGTACTGCCTGACTGTGTGTATGTGTATTTTAATGAGTTGTACTGCCTGACTGTAAGTATGTGTGTTTTAATGAGTTGTAGTGCCTGACTGTGTGTATGTGTATTTTAATGAGTTGTAGTGCCTGACTGTGTGTATGTGTATTTTAATGAGTTGTAGTGCCTGACTGTGTGTATGTGTGTTTTAATGAGTTGTACTGCCTGACTGTGTGTATGTGTGTTTTAATGAGTTGTAGTGCCTGACTGTGTGTATGTGTATTTTAATGAGATGTAGTGCCTGACTGTGTGTATGTGTATTTTAATGAGTTGTAGTGCCTGACTGTGTGTATGTGTGTTTTAATGCGTTGTACTGCCTGACTGTGTGTATGTGTATTTTAATGAGTTGTACTGCCTGACTGTAAGTATGTGTGTTTTAATGAGTTGTAGTGCCTGACTGTGTGTATGTGTATTTTAATGAGTTGTAGTGCCTGACTGTGTGTATGTGTATTTTAATGAGTTGTAGTGCCTGACTGTGTGTATGTGTGTTTTAATGAGTTGTACTGCCTGACTGTGTGTATGTGTGTTTTAATGAGTTGTAGTGCCTGACTGTGTGTATGTGTATTTTAATGAGATGTAGTGCCTGACTGTGTGTATGTGTATTTTAATGAGTTGTAGTGCCTGACTGTGTGTATGTGTGTTTTAATGAGTTGTAGTGCCTGACTGTGTGTATGTGTATTTTAATGAGTTGTAGTGCCTGACTGTGTGTATGTGTGTTTTAATGAGATGTAGTGCCTGACTGTGTGTATGTGTATTTTAATGAGTTGTAGTGCCTGACTGTGTGTATGTGTATTTTAATGAGTTGTAGTGCCTGACTGTGTGTATGTGTATTTTAATGAGTTGTACTGCCTGACTGTGTGTATGTGTATTTTAATGAGTTGTAGTGCCTGACTGTGTGTATGTGTATTTTAATGAGATGTAGTGCCTGACTGTGTGTATGTGTATTTTAATGAGTTGTAGTGCCTGACTGTGTGTATGTGTGTTTTAATGAGTTGTAGTGCCTGACTGTGTGTATGTGTATTTTAATGAGTTGTAGTGCCTGACTGTGTGTATGTGTGTTTTAATGAGTTGTAGTGCCTGACTGTGTGTATGTGTGTTTTAATGAGTTGTAGTGCCTGACTGTGTGTATGTGTATTTTAATGAGTTGTAGTGCCTGACTGTGTGTATGTGTATTTTAATGAGTTGTAGTGCCTGACTGTGTCTATGTGTATTTTAATGAGTTGTACTGCCTGACTGTGTGTATGTGTGTTTTAATGAGTTGTAGTGCCTGACTGTGTGTATGTGTATTTTAATGAGTTGTACTGCCTGACTGTGTGTATGTGTATTTTAATGAGTTGTAGTGCCTGACTGTGTGTATGTGTGTTTTAATGAGTTGTACTGCCTGACTGTGTGTATGTGTATTTTAATGATTTGTAGTGCCCGATTGTGTGTATGTGTATATTTTAATGAGTTGTACTGCCTGACTGTGTGTATGTGTATTTTAATGAGTTGTACTGCCTGACTGTGTGTATGTGTATTTTAATGAGTTGTAGTGCCTGAGTGTGTATGTGTATTTTAATGAGTTGTACTGCCTGACTGTGTGTGTGTGTGTGTATTTTAATGAGTTGTACTGCCTGACTGTGTGTATGTGTATTTTAATGAGTTGAACTGCCTGACTGTGTGTATGTGTATTTTAATGAGTTGTACTGCCTGACTGTGTGTATGTGTATTTTAATGAGTTGTACTGCCTGACTGTGTATGTGTATTTTAATGAGTTGTACTGCCTGACTGTGTGTGTATGTGTATATTAATGAGTTGTACTGCCTGACTGTGTGTATGTGTATTTTAATGAGTTGTACTGCCTGACTGTGTGTATGTGTTTTAATGAGTTGTACTGCCTGACTGTGTATGTGTATTTTAATGAGTTGTACTGCCTGACTGTGTGTATGTGTATTTTAATGAGTTGTACTGCCTGACTGTGTGTATGTGTAATTTTAATGAGTTGTACTGCCTGACTGTGTGTGTGTGTGTTTTAATGAGTTGTACTGCCTGACTGTGTGTATGTGTATTTTAATGAGTTGTACTGCCTGACTGTGTTTTTGTGTGTTTTAATGAGTTGTACTGCCAGACTGTGTGTGTATGTGTATTTTAATGAGTTGTAGTGCCTGACTGTGTGTATGTGTATTTTAATGAGTTGTAGTGCCTGACTTTGTATGTGTATTTTAATGAGTTGTACTGCCTGACTGTGTGTATGTGTATTTTAATGAGTTGTACTGCCTGACTGTGTGTATGTGTATATTTTAATGAGTTGTACCGCCTGACTGTGTGTATGTGTATTTTAATGAGTTGTACTGCCTGACTGTGTTTTTGTGTGTTTTAATGAGTTGTACTGCCTGACTGTGTATGTGTATTTTAATGAGTTGAACTGCCTGACTGTGTGTATGTGTGTTTTAATGAGTTGTACTGCCTGACTGTGTGTATGTGTATTTTAATGAGTTGTACTGCCCGACTGTGTGTATGTGTGTTTTAATGAGTTGTACTGCCTGACTGTGTGTATGTGTGTTTTAATGAGT
The DNA here is from genome assembly GCA_030765065.1 of Deroplatys truncata. Lineage (NCBI taxonomy): Eukaryota > Metazoa > Arthropoda > Insecta > Mantodea > Mantidae > Deroplatys > Deroplatys truncata. The sequence goes on from CM060975.1 coordinate 1,038,058, forward strand.
TGTACTGCCTGACTGTGTATGTGTATTTTAATGAGTTGTACTGCCTGACTGTGTGTATGTGTATTTTAATGAGTTGTAGTGCCTGACTGTGTGTATGTATATTTTAATGAGTTGTACTGCCTGACTGTGTGTATGTGTATTTTAATGAGTTGTACTGCCTGACTGTGTGTATGTGTATTTTAATGAGTTGTACTGCCTGAATGTCTGTATGTGTGTTTTAATGAGTTGTACTGCCTGACTGTGTGTATGTGTATTTTATTGAGTTGTACTGCCTGACTCTGTGTATGTGTATTTTAATGAGTTGTACTGCCTGACTGTGTGTATGTGTGTTTTAATGAGTTGTACTGCCTGACTGAGTGTATGTGTATTTTAATGAGTTGTACTGCCTGACTGTGTGTATGTGTATATTTTAATGAGTTGTACTGCCTGACTGTGTGTATGTGTATATTTTAATGAGTTGTACTGCCTGACTGTGTGTATGTGTATATTTTAATGAGTTGTACTGCCTGACTGTGTGTATGTGTATATTTTAATGAATTGTACTGCCTGACTGTGTGTATGTGTATATTTTATTAAGTTGTACTGCCTGACTGTGTGTATGTGTGTTTTAATAAGTTGTACTGCCTGACTGTGTGTATGTGTATTTTAATGAGTTGTAGTGCCTGACTGTGTGTATGTTTATTTTAATGAGTTGTACTGCCTGACTGTGTGTATGTGTATTTTAATGAGTTGTACTGCCTGACTGTGTGTATGTGTATTTTAATGAGTTGTACTGCCTGACTGTGTGTATGTGTATTTTAATGAGTTGCACTGCCTGACTGTGTGTATGTGTATTTTAATGAGTTGTACTGCCTGACTGTGTTTTTGTGTGTTTTAATGAGTTGTACTGCCTGACTGTGTTTTTGTGTGTTTTAATGAGTTGTACTGCCTGACTGTGTTTTTGTGTGTTTTAATGAGTTGTACTGCCTGACTGTGTATGTGTATTTTAATGAGTTGTACTGCCTGACTGTGTTTTTGTGTGTTTTAATGAGTTGTACTGCCTGACTGTATATGTATATTTTAATTAGTTGTACTGCCTGACTGTGTGTATGTGTGTTTTAATGAGTTGTACTGCCTGACTGTGTGTATGTGTATATTTTAATGCGTTGTACTGCCTGACTGTGTGTATGTGTATTTTAATGAGTTGTACTGCCTGACTGTGTGTATGTGTATTTTAATGAGTTGTACTGCCTGACTGTGTTTTTGTGTGTGTTTAATGAGTTGTACTGCCTGACTGTGTATGTGTATTTTAATGAGTTGTACTGCCTGACTGTGTGTATGTGTATTTTAATGAGTTGTAGTGCCTGACTGTGTGTATGTATATTTTAATGAGTTGTACTGCCTGACTGTGTGTATGTGTATTTTAATGAGTTGTACTGCCTGACTGTGTGTATGTATATTTTAATGAGTTGTACTGCCTGACTGTGTGTATGTGTATTTTAATGAGTTGTACTGCCTGACTGTGTGTATGTGTATTTTAATGAGTTGTACTGCCTGACTGTGTATGTGTATTTTAATGAGTTGTACTGCCTGACTGTGTGTATGTGTATTTTAATGAGTTGAACTGCCTGACTGTGTGTATGTGTATTTTAATGAGTTGAACTGCCTGACTGTGTGTATGTGTATTTTAATGAGTTGTACTGCCTGACTGTGTGTATGTGTATTTTAATGAGTTGTACTGCCTGACTGTGTATGTGTATTTTAATGAGTTGTACTGCCTGACTGTGTGTGTATGTGTATTTTAATGAGTTGTACTGCCTGACTGTGTGTATGTGTATTTTAATGAGTTGTACTGCATGACTGTGTATGTGTATTTTAATGAGTTGTACTGCCTGACTGTGTGTATGTGTATTTTAATGAGTTGTACTGCCTGACTGTGTGTATGTGTATATTTTAATGAGTTGTACTGCCTGACTGTGTGTATGTGTGTTTTAATGAGTTGTACTGCCTGACTGTGTGTATGTGTATTTTAATGAGTTGTACTGCCTGACTGTGTTTTTGTATGTTTTAATGAGTTGTACTGCCTGACTGTGTGTGTATGTGTATTTTAATGAGTTGTAGTGCCTGACTGTGTGTATGTGTATTTTAATGAGATGTAGTGCCTGACTGTGTGTATGTGTATTTTAATGAGTTGTAGTGCCTGACTGTGTGTATGTGTGTTTTAATGAGTTGTAGTGCCTGACTGTGTGTATGTGTATTTTAATGAGTTGTAGTGCCTGACTGTGTGTATGTGTGTTTTAATGAGTTGTAGTGCCTGACTGTGTGTATGTGTGTTTTAATGAGTTGTAGTGCCTGACTGTGTGTGTGTGTATTTTAATGAGTTGTAGTGCCTGACTGTGTGTATGTGTATTTTAATGAGTTGTAGTGCCTGACTGTGTCTATGTGTATTTTAATGAGTTGTACTGCCTGACTGTGTGTATGTGTGTTTTAATGAGTTGTAGTGCCTGACTGTGTGTATGTGTATTTTAATGAGTTGTACTGCCTGACTGTGTGTATGTGTATTTTAATGAGTTGTAGTGCCTGACTGTGTGTATGTGTGTTTTAATGAGTTGTACTGCCTGACTGTGTGTATGTGTATTTTTATGATTTGTAGTGCCTGATTGTGTGTATGTGTATATTTTAATGAGTTGTACTGCCTGACTGTGTGTATGTGTATTTTAATGAGTTGTACTGCCTGACAGTGTGTATGTGTATTTTAATGAGTTGTAGTGCCTGAGTGTGTATGTGTATTTTAATGAGTTGTACTGCCTGACTGTGTGTGTGTGTATTTTAATGAGTTGTACTGCCTGACTGTGTGTGTGTGTATTTTAATGAGTTGTACTGCCTGACTGTGTGTATGTGTATTTTAATGAGTTGAACTGCCTGACTGTGTGTATGTGTATTTTAATGAGTTGTACTGCCTGACTGTGTGTATGTGTATTTTAATGAGTTGTACTGCCTGACTGTGTATGTGTATTTTAATGAGTTGTACTGCCTGACTGTGTGTGTATGTGTATTTTAATGGGTTGTACTGCCTGACTGTGTGTATGTGTATTTTAATGAGTTGTACTGCCTGACTGTGTATGTGTTTTAATGAGTTGTACTGCCTGACTGTGTATGTGTATTTTAATGAGTTGTACTGCCTGACTGTGTGTATGTGTATATTTTAATGAGTTGTACTGCCTGACTGTGTTTTTGTGTGTTTTAATGAGTTGTACTGCCTGACTGTGTTTTTGTGTGTTTTAATGAGTTGTACTGCCTGACTGTGTATGTGTATTTTAATGAGTTGTACTGCCTGACTGTGTTTTTGTGTGTTTTAATGAGTTGTACTGCCTGAATGTGTATGTATATTTTAATGAGTTGTACTGCCTGACTGTGTGTATGTGTGATTGAAAGAGTTGTACTGCCTGACTGTGTGTATGTGTATATTTTAATGAGTTGTACTGCCTGACTGTGTGTATGTGTATTTTAATGAGTTGTACTGCCTGACTGTGTGTATGTGTATTTTAATGAGTTGTACTGCCTGACTGTGTTTTTGTGTGTTTTAATGAGTTGTACTGCCTGACTGTGTATGTGTATTTCAATGAGTTGTACTGCCTGACTGTGTGTATGTATATTTTAATGAGTTGTACTGCCTGACTGTGTGTATGTATATTTTAATGAGTTGTACTGCCTGACTGTGTGTATGTGTATTTTAATGAGTTGTACTGCCTGACTGTGTGTATGTATATTTTAATGAGTTGTACTGCCTGACTGTGTGTATGTGTATTTTAATGAGTTGTACTGCCTGACTGTGTGTATGTGTATTTTAATGAGTTGAACTGCCTGACTGTGTATGTGTATTTTAATGAGTTGTACTGCCTGACTGTGTGTATGTGTATTTTAATGAGTTGAACTGCCTGACTGTGTGTATGTGTATTTTAATGAGTTGAACTGCCTGACTGTGTGTATGTGTATTTTAATGAGTTGTACTGCCTGACTGTGTGTATGTGTATTTTAATGAGTTGTACTGCCTGACTGTGTATGTGTATTTTAATGAGTTGTACTGCCTGACTGTGTGTGTATGTGTATTTTAATGAGTTTTACTGCCTGACTGTGTGTATGTGTATTTTAATGAGTTGTACTGCCTGACTGTGTATGTGTATTTTAATGAGTTGTACTGCCTGACTGTGTATGTGTATTTTAATGAGTTGTACTGCCTGACTGTGTGTATGTGTATATTTTAATGAGTTGTACTGCCTGACTGTGTGTATGTGTGTTTTAATGAGTTGTACTGCCTGACTGTGTGTATGTGTATTTTAATGAGTTGTACTGCCTGACTGTGTTTTTGTATGTTTTAATGAGTTGTACTGCCTGACTGTGTGTGTATGTGTATTTTAATGAGTTGTAGTGCCTGACTGTGTGTATGTGCATTTTAATGAGTTGTAGTGCCTGACTGTGTATGTGTATTTTAATGAGTTGTACTGCCTGACTGTGTGTATGTGTATTTTAATGAGTTGTACTGCCTGACTGTGTGTATGTGTATATCTTAATGAGTTGTAGTGCCTGACTGTGTGTATGTGTGTTTTAATGAGATGTAGTGCCTGACTGTGTGTATGTGTATTTTAATGAGTTGTAGTGCCTGACTGTGTGTATGTGTATTTTAATGAGTTGTAGTGCCTGACTGTGTGTATGTGTATTTTAATGAGTTGTACTGCCTGACTGTGTGTATGTGTATTTTAATGAGTTGTAGTGCCTGACTGTGTGTATGTGTATTTTAATGAGTTGTACTGCCTGACTTAGTGTGTATGTGTATTTTAATGAGTTGTAGTGCCTGACTTAGTGTGTATGTGTATTTTAATGAGTTGTACTGCCTGACTTAGTGTGTATGTGTATTTTAATGAGTTGTAGTGCCTGACTGTGTGTATGTGTATTTTAATGAGTTGTAGTGCCTGACTGTGTGTATGTGTATTTTAATGAGTTGTACTGCCTGACTGTGTGTATGTGTATTTTAATGAGTCGTAGTGCCTGACTGTGTGTATGTGTATTTTAATGAGTTGTAGTGCCTGACTTAGAGTGTATGTGTATTTTAATGAGTTGTAGTGCCTGACTGTGTGTATGTGTATTTTAATGAGTTGTACTGCCTGACTGTGTGTATGTGTATTTTAATGAGTTGTACTGCCTTACTGTGTGTATGCGTATTTTAATGAGTTGTAGTGCCTGACTTAGTGTGTATGTGTATTTTAATGAGTTGTACTGCCTGACTGTGTGTATGTGTATTTTAATGAGTTGTAGTGCCTGACTGTGTGTATGTGTGTTTTAATGCGTTGTACTGCCTGACTGTGTGTATGTGTATTTTAATGAGTTGTACTGCCTGACTGTAAGTATGTGTGTTTTAATGAGTTGTAGTGCCTGACTGTGTGTATGTGTATTTTAATGAGTTGTAGTGCCTGACTGTGTGTATGTGTATTTTAATGAGTTGTAGTGCCTGACTGTGTGTATGTGTATTTTAATGAGTTGTAGTGCCTGACTGTGTGTATGTGTATTTTAATGAGATGTAGTGCCTGACTGTGTGTATGTGTATTTTAATGAGTTGTAGTGCCTGACTGTGTGTATGTGTGTTTTAATGAGTTGTAGTGCCTGACTGTGTGTATGTGTATTTTAATGAGTTGTAGTGCCTGACTGTGTGTATGTGTGTTTTAATGAGTTGTAGTGCCTGACTGTGTGTATGTGTGTTTTAATGAGTTGTAGTGCCTGACTGTGTGTATGTGTATTTTAATGAGTTGTAGTGCCTGACTGTGTGTATGTGTATTTTAATGAGTTGTAGTGCCTGACTGTGTCTATGTGTATTTTAATGAGTTGTACTGCCTGACTGTGTGTATGTGTGTTTTAATGAGTTGTAGTGCCTGACTGTGTGTATGTGTATTTTAATGAGTTGTACTGCCTGACTGTGTGTATGTGTATTTTAATGAGTTGTAGTGCCTGACTGTGTGTATGTGTGTTTTAATGAGTTGTACTGCCTGACTGTGTGTATGTGTATTTTTATGATTTGTAGTGCCTGATTGTGTGTATGTGTATATTTTAATGAGTTGTACTGCCTGACTGTGTGTATGTGTATTTTAATGAGTTGTACTGCCTGACTGTGTGTATGTGTATTTTAATGAGTTGTAGTGCCTGAGTGTGTATGTGTATTTTAATGAGTTGTACTGCCTGACTGTGTGTGTGTGTATTTTAATGAGTTGTACTGCCTGACTGTGTGTGTGTATTTTAATGAGTTGTACTGCCTGACTGTGTGTATGTGTATTTTAATGAGTTGTAGTGCCTGACTGTGTGTATGTATATTTTAATGAGTTGTACTGCCTGACTGTGTGTATGTGTATTTTAATGAGTTGTACTGCCTGACTGTGTGTATGTATATTTTAATGAGTTGTACTGCCTGACTGTGTGTATGTGTATTTTAATGAGTTGTACTGCCTGACTGTGTGTATGTGTATTTTAATGAGTTGTACTGCCTGACTGTGTATGTGTATTTTAATGAGTTGTACTGCCTGACTGTGTGTATGTGTATTTTAATGAGTTGAACTGCCTGACTGTGTGTATGTGTATTTTAATGAGTTGAACTGCCTGACTGTGTGTATGTGTATTTTAATGAGTTGTACTGCCTGACTGTGTGTATGTGTATTTTAATGAGTTGTACTGCCTGACTGTGTATGTGTATTTTAATGAGTTGTACTGCCTGACTGTGTGTGTATGTGTATTTTAATGAGTTGTACTGCCTGACTGTGTGTATGTGTATTTTAATGAGTTGTACTGCATGACTGTGTATGTGTATTTTAATGAGTTGTACTGCCTGACTGTGTGTATGTGTATTTTAATGAGTTGTACTGCCTGACTGTGTGTATGTGTATATTTTAATGAGTTGTACTGCCTGACTGTGTGTATGTGTGTTTTAATGAGTTGTACTGCCTGACTGTGTGTATGTGTATTTTAATGAGTTGTACTGCCTGACTGTGTTTTTGTATGTTTTAATGAGTTGTACTGCCTGACTGTGTGTGTATGTGTATTTTAATGAGTTGTAGTGCCTGACTGTGTGTATGTGTATTTTAATGAGTTGTAGTGCCTGACTGTGTATGTGTATTTTAATGAGTTGTACTGCCTGACTGTGTGTATGTGTATATCTTAATGAGTTGTACTGCCTGACTGTGTGTATGTGTGTTTTAATGAGTTGTACTGCCTGACTGTGTGTATGTGTATTTTAATGAGTTGTACTGCCTGACTGTGTTTTTGTGTATTTTAATGAGTTGTACTGCCTGACTGTGTATGTGTATTTTAATGAGTTGAACTGCCTGACTGTGTGTATGTGTGTTTTAATGAGTTGTACTGCCTGACTGTGTGTATGTGTATTTTAATGAGTTGTACTGCCTGACTGTGTGTATGTGTGTTTTAATGAGTTGTACTGCCTGACTGTGTGTATGGGTGTTTTAATGAGTTGTACTGCCTGACTGTGTATGTGTATTTTAATGAGTTGTACTGCCTGACTGTGTGTATGTGTATTTTAATGAGTTGTAGTGCCTGACTGTGTGTATGTATATTTTAATGAGTTGTACTGCCTGACTGTGTGTATGTGTATTTTAATGAGTTGTACTGCCTGACTGTGTGTATGTGTATTTTAATGAGTTGTACTGCCTGACTGTGTGTATGTGTGTTTTAATGAGTTGTACTGCCTGACTGTGTGTATGTGTATTTTATTGAGTTGTACTGCCTGATTGTGTGTATGTGTATATTTTAATGAGTTGTAGTGCCTGACTGTGTGTATGTATATTTTAATGAGTTGTACTGCCTGACTGTGTGTGTATGTGTATTTTAATGAGTTGTACTGCCTGACTGTGTGTATGTGTATTTTAATGAGTTGTAGTGCCTGACTGTGTGTGTATGTGTATTTTAATGAGTTGTACTGCCTGACTGTGTGTATGTGTATTTTAATGAGTTGTAGTGCCTGACTTAGTGTGTATGTGTATTTTAATGAGTTGTACTGCCTGACTGTGTGTATGTGTATTTTAATGAGTTGTAGTGCCTGACTGTGTGTATGTGTGTTTTAATGCGTTGTACTGCCTGACTGTGTGTATGTGTATTTTAATGAGTTGTACTGCCTGACTGTAAGTATGTGTGTTTTAATGAGTTGTAGTGCCTGACTGTGTGTATGTGTATTTTAATGAGTTGTAGTGCCTGACTGTGTGTATGTGTATTTTAATGAGTTGTAGTGCCTGACTGTGTGTATGTGTGTTTTAATGAGTTGTACTGCCTGACTGTGTGTATGTGTGTTTTAATGAGTTGTAGTGCCTGACTGTGTGTATGTGTATTTTAATGAGATGTAGTGCCTGACTGTGTGTATGTGTATTTTAATGAGTTGTAGTGCCTGACTGTGTGTATGTGTGTTTTAATGAGTTGTAGTGCCTGACTGTGTGTATGTGTATTTTAATGAGTTGTAGTGCCTGACTGTGTGTATGTGTGTTTTAATGAGATGTAGTGCCTGACTGTGTGTATGTGTATTTTAATGAGTTGTAGTGCCTGACTGTGTGTATGTGTATTTTAATGAGTTGTAGTGCCTGACTGTGTGTATGTGTATTTTAATGAGTTGTACTGCCTGACTGTGTGTATGTGTATTTTAATGAGTTGTAGTGCCTGACTGTGTGTATGTGTATTTTAATGAGATGTAGTGCCTGACTGTGTGTATGTGTATTTTAATGAGTTGTAGTGCCTGACTGTGTGTATGTGTGTTTTAATGAGTTGTAGTGCCTGACTGTGTGTATGTGTATTTTAATGAGTTGTAGTGCCTGACTGTGTGTATGTGTGTTTTAATGAGTTGTAGTGCCTGACTGTGTGTATGTGTGTTTTAATGAGTTGTAGTGCCTGACTGTGTGTGTGTGTATTTTAATGAGTTGTAGTGCCTGACTGTGTGTATGTGTATTTTAATGAGTTGTAGTGCCTGACTGTGTCTATGTGTATTTTAATGAGTTGTACTGCCTGACTGTGTGTATGTGTGTTTTAATGAGTTGTAGTGCCTGACTGTGTGTATGTGTATTTTAATGAGTTGTACTGCCTGACTGTGTGTATGTGTATTTTAATGAGTTGTAGTGCCTGACTGTGTGTATGTGTGTTTTAATGAGTTGTACTGCCTGACTGTGTGTATGTGTATTTTTATGATTTGTAGTGCCTGATTGTGTGTATGTGTATATTTTAATGAGTTGTACTGCCTGACTGTGTGTATGTGTATTTTAATGAGTTGTACTGCCTGACTGTGTGTATGTGTATTTTAATGAGTTGTAGTGCCTGAGTGTGTATGTGTATTTTAATGAGTTGTACTGCCTGACTGTGTGTGTGTGTATTTTAATGAGTTGTACTGCCTGACTGTGTGTGTGTGTATTTTAATGAGTTGTACTGCCTGACTGTGTGTATGTGTATTTTAATGAGTTGAACTGCCTGACTGTGTGTATGTGTATTTTAATGAGTTGTACTGCCTGACTGTGTGTATGTGTATTTTAATGAGTTGTACTGCCTGACTGTGTATGTGTATTTTAATGAGTTGTACTGCCTGACTGTGTGTGTATGTGTATTTTAATGAGTTGTACTGCCTGACTGTGTGTATGTGTATTTTAATGAGTTGTACTGCCTGACTGTGTATGTGTTTTAATGAGTTGTACTGCCTGACTGTGTATGTGTATTTTAATGAGTTGTACTGCCTGACTGTGTGTATGTGTATATTTTAATGAGTTGTACTGCCTGACTGTGTTTTTGTGTGTTTTAATGAGTTGTACTGCCTGACTGTGTTTTTGTGTGTTTTAATGAGTTGTACTGCCTGACTGTGTATGTGTATTTTAATGAGTTGTACTGCCTGACTGTGTTTTTGTGTGTTTTAATGAGTTGTACTGCCTGAATGTGTATGTATATTTTAATGAGTTGTACTGCCTGACTGTGTGTATGTGTGATTGAAAGAGTTGTACTGCCTGACTGTGTGTATGTGTATATTTTAATGAGTTGTACTGCCTGACTGTGTGTATGTGTATTTTAATGAGTTGTACTGCCTGACTGTGTGTATGTGTATTTTAATGAGTTGTACTGCCTGACTGTGTGTATGTGTATTTTAATGAGTTGTACTGCCTGACTGTGTTTTTGTGTGTTTTAATGAGTTGTACTGCCTGACTGTGTATGTGTATTTCAATGAGTTGTACTGCCTGACTGTGTGTATGTATATTTTAATGAGTTGTACTGCCTGACTGTGTGTATGTATATTTTAATGAGTTGTACTGCCTGACTGTGTGTATGTGTATTTTAATGAGTTGTACTGCCTGACTGTGTGTATGTATATTTTAATGAGTTGTACTGCCTGACTGTGTGTATGTGTATTTTAATGAGTTGTACTGCCTGACTGTGTGTATGTGTATTTTAATGAGTTGAACTGCCTGACTGTGTATGTGTATTTTAATGAGTTGTACTGCCTGACTGTGTGTATGTGTATTTTAATGAGTTGAACTGCCTGACTGTGTGTATGTGTATTTTAATGAGTTGAACTGCCTGACTGTGTGTATGTGTATTTTAATGAGTTGTACTGCCTGACTGTGTGTATGTGTATTTTAATGAGTTGTACTGCCTGACTGTGTATGTGTATTTTAATGAGTTGTACTGCCTGACTGTGTGTGTATGTGTATTTTAATGAGTTTTACTGCCTGACTGTGTGTATGTGTATTTTAATGAGTTGTACTGCCTGACTGTGTATGTGTATTTTAATGAGTTGTACTGCCTGACTGTGTATGTGTATTTTAATGAGTTGTACTGCCTGACTGTGTGTATGTGTATATTTTAATGAGTTGTACTGCCTGACTGTGTGTATGTGTGTTTTAATGAGTTGTACTGCCTGACTGTGTGTATGTGTATTTTAATGAGTTGTACTGCCTGACTGTGTTTTTGTATGTTTTAATGAGTTGTACTGCCTGACTGTGTGTGTATGTGTATTTTAATGAGTTGTAGTGCCTGACTGTGTGTATGTGCATTTTAATGAGTTGTAGTGCCTGACTGTGTATGTGTATTTTAATGAGTTGTACTGCCTGACTGTGTGTATGTGTATTTTAATGAGTTGTACTGCCTGACTGTGTGTATGTGTATATCTTAATGAGTTGTAGTGCCTGACTGTGTGTATGTGTGTTTTAATGAGATGTAGTGCCTGACTGTGTGTATGTGTATTTTAATGAGTTGTAGTGCCTGACTGTGTGTATGTGTATTTTAATGAGTTGTAGTGCCTGACTGTGTGTATGTGTATTTTAATGAGTTGTACTGCCTGACTGTGTGTATGTGTATTTTAATGAGTTGTAGTGCCTGACTGTGTGTATGTGTATTTTAATGAGTTGTACTGCCTGACTTAGTGTGTATGTGTATTTTAATGAGTTGTAGTGCCTGACTTAGTGTGTATGTGTATTTTAATGAGTTGTACTGCCTGACTTAGTGTGTATGTGTATTTTAATGAGTTGTAGTGCCTGACTGTGTGTATGTGTATTTTAATGAGTTGTAGTGCCTGACTGTGTGTATGTGTATTTTAATGAGTTGTACTGCCTGACTGTGTGTATGTGTATTTTAATGAGTCGTAGTGCCTGACTGTGTGTATGTGTATTTTAATGAGTTGTAGTGCCTGACTTAGTGTGTATGTGTATTTTAATGAGTTGTAGTGCCTGACTGTGTGTATGTGTATTTTAATGAGTTGTACTGCCTGACTGTGTGTATGTGTATTTTAATGAGTTGTACTGCCTTACTGTGTGTATGCGTATTTTAATGAGTTGTAGTGCCTGACTTAGTGTGTATGTGTATTTTAATGAGTTGTACTGCCTGACTGTGTGTATGTGTATTTTAATGAGTTGTAGTGCCTGACTGTGTGTATGTGTGTTTTAATGCGTTGTACTGCCTGACTGTGTGTATGTGTATTTTAATGAGTTGTACTGCCTGACTGTAAGTATGTGTGTTTTAATGAGTTGTAGTGCCTGACTGTGTGTATGTGTATTTTAATGAGTTGTAGTGCCTGACTGTGTGTATGTGTATTTTAATGAGTTGTAGTGCCTGACTGTGTGTATGTGTATTTTAATGAGTTGTAGTGCCTGACTGTGTGTATGTGTATTTTAATGAGATGTAGTGCCTGACTGTGTGTATGTGTATTTTAATGAGTTGTAGTGCCTGACTGTGTGTATGTGTGTTTTAATGAGTTGTAGTGCCTGACTGTGTGTATGTGTATTTTAATGAGTTGTAGTGCCTGACTGTGTGTATGTGTGTTTTAATGAGTTGTAGTGCCTGACTGTGTGTATGTGTGTTTTAATGAGTTGTAGTGCCTGACTGTGTGTATGTGTATTTTAATGAGTTGTAGTGCCTGACTGTGTGTATGTGTATTTTAATGAGTTGTAGTGCCTGACTGTGTCTATGTGTATTTTAATGAGTTGTACTGCCTGACTGTGTGTATGTGTGTTTTAATGAGTTGTAGTGCCTGACTGTGTGTATGTGTATTTTAATGAGTTGTACTGCCTGACTGTGTGTATGTGTATTTTAATGAGTTGTAGTGCCTGACTGTGTGTATGTGTGTTTTAATGAGTTGTACTGCCTGACTGTGTGTATGTGTATTTTTATGATTTGTAGTGCCTGATTGTGTGTATGTGTATATTTTAATGAGTTGTACTGCCTGACTGTGTGTATGTGTATTTTAATGAGTTGTACTGCCTGACTGTGTGTATGTGTATTTTAATGAGTTGTAGTGCCTGAGTGTGTATGTGTATTTTAATGAGTTGTACTGCCTGACTGTGTGTGTGTGTATTTTAATGAGTTGTACTGCCTGACTGTGTGTGTGTGTATTTTAATGAGTTGTACTGCCTGACTGTGTGTATGTGTATTTTAATGAGTTGAACTGCCTGACTGTGTGTATGTGTATTTTAATGAGTTGTACTGCCTGACTGTGTGTATGTGTATTTTAATGAGTTGTACTGCCTGACTGTGTATGTGTATTTTAATGAGTTGTACTGCCTGACTGTGTGTGTATGTGTATTTTAATGAGTTGTACTGCCTGACTGTGTGTATGTGTATTTTAATGAGTTGTACTGCCTCACTGTGTATGTGTTTTAATGAGTTGTACTGCCTGACTGTGTATGTGTATTTTAATGAGTTGTACTGCCTGACTGTGTGTATGTGTATATTTTAATGAGTTGTACTGCCTGACTGTGTTTTTGTGTGTTTTAATGAGTTGTACTGCCTGACTGTGTTTTTGTGTGTTTTAATGAGTTGTACTGCCTGACTGTGTATGTGTATTTTAATGAGTTGTACTGCCTGACTGTGTTTTTGTGTGTTTTAATGAGTTGTACTGCCTGACTGTGTATGTATATTTTAATGAGTTGTACTGCCTGACTGTGTGTATGTGTGATTGAAAGAGTTGTACTGCCTGACTGTGTGTATGTGTATATTTTAATGAGTTGTACTGCCTGACTGTGTGTATGTGTATTTTAATGAGTTGTACTGCCTGACTGTGTGTATGTGTATTTTAATGAGTTGTACTGCCTGACTGTGTTTTTGTGTGTTTTAATGAGTTGTACTGCCTGACTGCGTATGTGTATTTTAATGAGTTGTACTGCCTGACTGTGTGTATGTATATTTTAATGAGTTGTACTGCCTGACTGTGTGTATGTATATTTTAATGAGTTGTACTGCCTGACTGTGTGTATGTGTATTTTAATGAGTTGTACTGCCTGACTGTGTGTATGTATATTTTAATGAGTTGTACTGCCTGACTGTGTGTATGTGTATTTTAATGAGTTGTACTGCCTGACTGTGTGTATGTATATTTTAATGAGTTGTACTGCCTGACTGTGTATGTGTATTTTAATGAGTTGTACTGCCTGACTGTGTGTATGTGTATTTTAATGAGTTGAACTGCCTGACTGTGTGTATGTGTATTTTAATGAGTTGAACTGCCTGACTGTGTGTATGTGTATTTTAATGAGTTGTACTGCCTGACTGTGTGTATGTGTATTTTAATGAGTTGTACTGCCTGACTGTGTATGTGTATTTTAATGAGTTGTACTGCCTGACTGTGTGTGTATGTGTATTTTAATGAGTTTTACTGCCTGACTGTGTGTATGTGTATTTTAATGAGTTGTACTGCCTGACTGTGTATGTGTATTTTAATGAGTTGTACTGCCTGACTGTGTATGTGTATTTTAATGAGTTGTACTGCCTGACTGTGTGTATGTGTATATTTTAATGAGTTGTACTGCCTGACTGTGTGTATGTGTGTTTTAATGAGTTGTACTGCCTGACTGTGTGTATGTGTATTTTAATGAGTTGTACTGCCTGACTGTGTGTATGTGTGTTTTAATGAGTTGTACTGCCTGACTGTGTGTATGTGTATTTTAATGAGTTGTACTGCCTGACAGTGTGTATGTGTATATTTTAATGCGTTGTACTGCCTGACTGTGTGTATGTGTATATTTTAATGAGTTGTACTGCCTGACTGTGTGTATGTGTGTTTTAATGAGTTGTACTGCCTGACTGTGTGTATGTGTGTTTTAATGAGTTGTACTGCCTGACTGTGTGTATGTGTATATTTTAATGAGTTGTACTGCCTGACTGTGTGTATGTGTATATTTTAATGAGTTGTACTGCCTGACTGTGTGTATGTGTATATTTTAATGAGTTGTACTGCCTGACTGTGTGTATGTGTGTTTTAATGAGTTGTACTGCCTGACTGTGTGTATGTGTATTTTAATGAGTTGTAGTGCCTGACTGTGTGTATGTGTATTTTAATGAGTTGTACTGCCTGACTGTGTGTATGTGTATTTTAATGAGTTGTACTGCCTGACTGTGTGTATGTGTATTTTAATGAGTTGTACTGCCTGACTGTGTGTATGTGTATTTTAATGAGTTGTACTGCCTGACTGTGTGTATGTGTATTTTAATGAGTTGTACTGCCTGACTGTGTTTTTGTGTGTTTTAATGAGTTGTACTGCCTGACTGTGTTTTTGTGTGTTTTAATGAGTTGTACTGCCTGACTGTGTTTTTGTGTGTTTTAATGAGTTGTACTGCCTGACTGTGTATGTGTATTTTAATGAGTTGTACTGCCTGACTGTGTTTTTGTGTGTTTTAATGAGTTGTACTGCCTGACTGTGTATGTATATTTTAATGAGTTGTACTGCCTGACTGTGTGTATGTGTGTTTTAATGAGTTGTACTGCCTGACTGTGTGTATGTGTATATTTTAATGAGTTGTACTGCCTGACTGTGTGTATGTGTATTTTAATGAGTTGTACTGCCTGACTGTGTGTATGTGTATTTTAATGAGTTGTACTGCCTGACTGTGTTTTTGTGTGTTTTAATGAGTTGTACTGCCTGACTGTGTATGTGTATTTTAATGAGTTGTACTGCCTGACTGTGTGTATGTGTATTTTAATGAGTTGTAGTGCCTGACTGTGTGTATGTATATTTTAATGAGTTGTACTGCCTGACTGTGTGTATGTGTATTTTAATGAGTTGTACTGCCTGACTGTGTGTATGTATATTTTAATGAGTTGTACTGCCTGACTGTGTGTATGTGTATTTTAATGAGTTGTACTGCCTGACTGTGTGTATGTGTATTTTAATGAGTTGTACTGCCTGACTGTGTATGTGTATTTTAATGAGTTGTACTGCCTGACTGTGTGTATGTGTATTTTAATGAGTTGAACTGCCTGACTGTGTGTATGTGTATTTTAATGAGTTGAACTGCCTGACTGTGTGTATGTGTATTTTAATGAGTTGTACTGCCTGACTGTGTGTATGTGTATTTTAATGAGTTGTACTGCCTGACTGTGTATGTGTATTTTAATGAGTTGTACTGCCTGACTGTGTGTGTATGTGTATTTTAATGAGTTGTACTGCCTGACTGTGTGTATGTGTATTTTAATGAGTTGTACTGCCTGACTGTGTATGTGTATTTTAATGAGTTGTACTGCCTGACTGTGTGTATGTGTATTTTAATGAGTTGTACTGCCTGACAGTGTGTATGTGTATATTTTAATGAGTTGTACTGCCTGACTGTGTGTATGTGTGTTTTAATGAGTTGTACTGCCTGACTGTGTGTATGTGTATTTTAATGAGTTGTACTGCCTGACTGTGTTTTTGTATGTTTTAATGAGTTGTACTGCCTGACTGTGTGTGTATGTGAATTTTAATGAGTTGTAGTGCCTGACTGTGTGTATGTGTATTTTAATGAGTTGTAGTGCCTGACTGTGTATGTGTATTTTAATGAGTTGTACTGCCTGACTGTGTGTATGTGTATTTTAATGAGTTGTACTGCCTGACTGTGTGTATGTGTATATCTTAATGAGTTGTACTGCCTGACTGTGTGTATGTGTGTTTTAATGAGTTGTACTGCCTGACTGTGTGTATGTGTATTTTAATGAGTTGTACTGCCTGACTGTGTTTTTGTGTGTTTTAATGAGTTGTACTGCCTGACTGTGTAAGTGTATTTTAATGAGTTGAACTGCCTGACTGTGTGTATGTGTGTTTTAATGAGTTGTACTGCCTGACTGTGTGTATGTGTATTTTAATGAGTTGTACTGCCTGACTGTGTGTATGTGTGTTTTAATGAGTTGTACTGCCTGACTGTGTGTATGGGTGTTTTAATGAGTTGTACTGCCTGACTGTGTATGTGTATTTTAATGAGTTGTACTGCCTGACTGTGTGTATGTGTATTTTAATGACTTGTAGTGCCTGACTGTGTGTATGTATATTTTAATGAGTTGTACTGCCTGACTGTGTGTATGTGTATTTTAATGAGTTGTACTGCCTGACTGTGTGTATGTGTATTTTAATGAGTTGTACTGCCTGACTGTGTGTATGTGTGTTTTAATGAGTTGTACTGCCTGACTGTGTGTATGTGTATTTTATTGAGTTGTACTGCCTGACTGTGTGTATGTGTATATTTTAATGAGTTGTAGTGCCTGACTGTGTGTATGTGTATATTTTAATGAGTTGTAGTGCCTGACTGTGTGTATGTATATTTTAATGAGTTGTACTGCCTGACTGTGTGTGTATGTGTATTTTAATGAGTTGTACTGCCTGACTGTGTGTATGTGTATTTTAATGAGTTGTAGTGCCTGACTGTGTGTGTATGTGTATTTTAATGAGTTGTACTGCCTGACTGTGTGTATGTGTATTTTAATGAGTTGTACTGCCTGACTGTGTGTATGTGTATTTTAATGAGTTGTACTGCCTGACTGTGTGTATGTGTATTTTAATGAGTTGTAGTGCCTGACTTAGTGTGTATGTGTATTTTAATGAGTTGTAGTGCCTGACTGTGTGTATGTGTATTTTAATGAGTTGTAGTGCCTGACTGTGTGTATGTGTATTTTAATGAGTTGTACTGCCTGACTGTGTGTATGTGTATTTTAATGAGTTGTAGTGCCTGACTGTGTGTATGTGTATTTTAATGAGTTGTACTGCCTGACTTAGTGTGTATGTGTATTTTAATGAGTTGTAGTGCCTGACTTAGTGTGTATGTGTATTTTAATGAGTTGTACTGCCTGACTTAGTGTGTATGTGTATTTTAATGAGTTGTAGTGCCTGACTGTGTGTATGTGTATTTTAATGAGTTGTACTGCCTGACTGTGTGTATGTGTATTTTAATGAGTCGTAGTGCCTGACTGTGTGTATGTGTATTTTAATGAGTTGTAGTGCCTGACTTAGTGTGTATGTGTATTTTAATGAGTTGTAGTGCCTGACTGTGTGTATGTGTATTTTAATGAGTTGTACTGCCTGACTGTGTGTATGTGTATTTTAATGAGTTGTACTGCCTTACTGTGTGTATGCGTATTTTAATGAGTTGTAGTGCCTGACTTAGTGTGTATGTGTATTTTAATGAGTTGTACTGCCTGACTGTGTGTATGTGTATTTTAATGAGTTGTAGTGCCTGACTGTGTGTATGTGTGTTTTAATGCGTTGTACTGCCTGACTGTGTGTATGTGTATTTTAATGAGTTGTACTGCCTGACTGTAAGTATGTGTGTTTTAATGAGTTGTAGTGCCTGACTGTGTGTATGTGTATTTTAATGAGTTGTAGTGCCTGACTGTGTGTATGTGTATTTTAATGAGTTGTAGTGCCTGACTGTGTGTATGTGTGTTTTAATGAGTTGTACTGCCTGACTGTGTGTATGTGTGTTTTAATGAGTTGTAGTGCCTGACTGTGTGTATGTGTATTTTAATGAGATGTAGTGCCTGACTGTGTGTATGTGTATTTTAATGAGTTGTAGTGCCTGACTGTGTGTATGTGTGTTTTAATGAGTTGTAGTGCCTGACTGTGTGTATGTGTATTTTAATGAGTTGTAGTGCCTGACTGTGTGTATGTGTGTTTTAATGAGATGTAGTGCCTGACTGTGTGTATGTGTATTTTAATGAGTTGTAGTGCCTGACTGTGTGTATGTGTATTTTAATGAGTTGTAGTGCCTGACTGTGTGTATGTGTATTTTAATGAGTTGTACTGCCTGACTGTGTGTATGTGTATTTTAATGAGTTGTAGTGCCTGACTGTGTGTATGTGTATTTTAATGAGATGTAGTGCCTGACTGTGTGTATGTGTATTTTAATGAGTTGTAGTGCCTGACTGTGTGTATGTGTGTTTTAATGAGTTGTAGTGCCTGACTGTGTGTATGTGTATTTTAATGAGTTGTAGTGCCTGACTGTGTGTATGTGTGTTTTAATGAGTTGTAGTGCCTGACTGTGTGTATGTGTGTTTTAATGAGTTGTAGTGCCTGACTGTGTATGTGTATTTTAATGAGTTGTAGTGCCTGACTGTGTGTATGTGTATTTTAATGAGTTGTAGTGCCTGACTGTGTCTATGTGTATTTTAATGAGTTGTACTGCCTGACTGTGTGTATGTGTGTTTTAATGAGTTGTAGTGCCTGACTGTGTGTATGTGTATTTTAATGAGTTGTACTGCCTGACTGTGTGTATGTGTATTTTAATGAGTTGTAGTGCCTGACTGTGTGTATGTGTGTTTTAATGAGTTGTACTGCCTGACTGTGTGTATGTGTATTTTAATGATTTGTAGTGCCTGATTGTGTGTATGTGTATATTTTAATGAGTTGTACTGCCTGACTGTGTGTATGTGTATTTTAATGAGTTGTACTGCCTGACTGTGTGTATGTGTATTTTAATGAGTTGTAGTGCCTGAGTGTGTATGTGTATTTTAATGAGTTGTACTGCCTGACTGTGTGTGTGTGTGTGTGTGTGTATTTTAATGAGTTGTACTGCCTGACTGTGTGTATGTGTATTTTAATGAGTTGAACTGCCTGACTGTGTGTATGTGTATTTTAATGAGTTGTACTGCCTGACTGTGTGTATGTGTATTTTAATGAGTTGTACTGCCTGACTGTGTATGTGTATTTTAATGAGTTGTACTGCCTGACTGTGTGTGTATGTGTATATTAATGAGTTGTACTGCCTGACTGTGTGTATGTGTATTTTAATGAGTTGTACTGCCTGACTGTGTGTATGTGTTTTAATGAGTTGTACTGCCTGACTGTGTATGTGTATTTTAATGAGTTGTACTGCCTGACTGTGTGTATGTGTATTTTAATGAGTTGTACTGCCTGACTGTGTGTATGTGTATATTTTAATGAGTTGTACTGCCTGACTGTGTGTGTGTGTGTTTTAATGAGTTGTACTGCCTGACTGTGTGTATGTGTATTTTAATGAGTTGTACTGCCTGACTGTGTTTTTGTGTGTTTTAATGAGTTGTACTGCCAGACTGTGTGTGTATGTGTATTTTAATGAGTTGTAGTGCCTGACTGTGTGTATGTGTATTTTAATGAGTTGTAGTGCCTGACTTTGTATGTGTATTTTAATGAGTTGTACTGCCTGACTGTGTGTATGTGTATTTTAATGAGTTGTACTGCCTGACTGTGTGTATGTGTATATTTTAATGAGTTGTACCGCCTGACTGTGTGTATGTGTATTTTAATGAGTTGTACTGCCTGACTGTGTTTTTGTGTGTTTTAATGAGTTGTACTGCCTGACTGTGTATGTGTATTTTAATGAGTTGAACTGCCTGACTGTGTGTATGTGTGTTTTAATGAGTTGTACTGCCTGACTGTGTGTATGTGTATTTTAATGAGTTGTACTGCCCGACTGTGTGTATGTGTGTTTTAATGAGTTGTACTGCCTGACTGTGTGTATGTGTGTTTTAATGAGTTGTACTGCCTGACTGTGTATGTGTATTTTAATGAGTTGTACTGCCTGACTGTGTGTATGTGTATTTTAATGAGTTGTAGTGCCTGACTGTGTGTATGTATATTTTAATGAGTTGTACTGCCTGACTGTGTGTATGTGTATTTTAATGAGTTGTACTGCCTGACTGTGTGTATGTGTATTTTAATGAGTTGTACTGCCTGAATGTCTGTATGTGTGTTTTAATGAGTTGTACTGCCTGACTGTGTGTATGTGTATTTTATTGAGTTGTACTGCCTGACTCTGTGTATGTGTATTTTAATGAGTTGTACTGCCTGACTGTCTGTATGTGTGTTTTAATGAGTTGTACTGCCTGACTGTGTGTATGTGTATTTTAATGAGTTGTACTGCCTGACTGTGTGTATGTGTATATTTTAATGAGTTGTACTGCCTGACTGTGTGTATGTGTATATTTTAATGAGTTGTACTGCCTGACTGTGTGTATGTGTGTTTTAATGAGTTGTACTGCCTGACTGTGTGTATGTGTGTTTTAATGAGTTGTACTGCCTGACTGTGTGTATGTGTATATTTTAATGAGTTGTACTGCCTGACTGTGTGTATGTGTATATTTTAATGAGTTGTACTGCCTGACTGTGTGTATGTGTATATTTTAATGAGTTGTACTGCCTGACTGTGTGTATGTGTGTTTTAATGAGTTGTACTGCCTGACTGTGTGTATGTGTATTTTAATGAGTTGTAGTGCCTGACTGTGTGTATGTGTATTTTAATGAGTTGTACTGCCTGACTGTGTGTATGTGTATTTTAATGAGTTGTACTGCCTGACTGTGTGTATGTGTATTTTAATGAGTTGTACTGCCTGACTGTGTGTATGTGTATTTTAATGAGTTGTACTGCCTGACTGTGTGTATGTGTATTTTAATGAGTTGTACTGCCTGACTGTGTGTATGTGTATTTTAATGAGTTGTACTGCCTGACTGTGTTTTTGTGTGTTTTAATGAGTTGTACTGCCTGACTGTGTTTTTGTGTGTTTTAATGAGTTGTACTGCCTGACTGTGTTTTTGTGAGTTTTAATGAGTTGTACTGCCTGACTGTGTATGTGTATTTTAATGAGTTGTACTGCCTGACTGTGTTTTTGTGTGTTTTAATGAGTTGTACTGCCTGACTGTGTATGTATATTTTAATGAGTTGTACTGCCTGACTGTGTGTATGTGTGTTTTAATGAGTTGTACTGCCTGACTGTGTGTATGTGTATATTTTAATGAGTTGTACTGCCTGACTGTGTGTATGTGTATTTTAATGAGTTGTACTGCCTGACTGTGTGTATGTGTATTTTAATGAGTTGTACTGCCTGACTGTGTTTTTGTGTGTTTTAATGAGTTGTACTGCCTGACTGTGTATGTGTATTTTAATGAGTTGTACTGCCTGACTGTGTGTATGTGTATTTTAATGAGTTGTAGTGCCTGACTGTGTGTATGTATATTTTAATGAGTTGTACTGCCTGACTGTGTGTATGTGTATTTTAATGAGTTGTACTGCCTGACTGTGTGTATGTATATTTTAATGAGTTGTACTGCCTGACTGTGTGTATGTGTATTTTAATGAGTTGTACTGCCTGACTGTGTGTATGTGTACTTTAATGAGTTGTACTGCCTGACTGTGTATGTGTATTTTAATGAGTTGTACTGCCTGACTGTGTGTATGTGTATTTTAATGAGTTGAACTGCCTGACTGTGTGTATGTGTATTTTAATGAGTTGAACTGCCTGACTGTGTGTATGTGTATTTTAATGAGTTGTACTGCCTGACTGTGTGTATGTGTATTTTAATGAGTTGTACTGCCTGACTGTGTATGTGTATTTTAATGAGTTGTACTGCCTGACTGTGTGTGTATGTGTATTTTAATGAGTTGTACTGCCTGACTGTGTGTATGTGTATTTTAATGAGTTGTACTGCCTGACTGTGTATGTGTATTTTAATGAGTTGTACTGCCTGACTGTGTGTATGTGTATTTTAATGAGTTGTACTGCCTGACAGTGTGTATGTGTATATTTTAATGAGTTGTACTGCCTGACTGTGTGTATGTGTGTTTTAATGAGTTGTACTGCCTGACTGTGTGTATGTGTATTTTAATGAGTTGTACTGCCTGACTGTGTTTTTGTGTGTTTTAATGAGTTGTACTGCCTGACTGTGTAAGTGTATTTTAATGAGTTGAACTGCCTGACTGTGTGTATGTGTGTTTTAATGAGTTGAACTGCCTGACTGTGTGTATGTGTGTTTTAATGAGTTGTACTGCCTGACTGTGTGTATGTGTATTTTAATGAGTTGTACTGCCTGACTGTGTGTATGTGTGTTTTAATGAGTTGTACTGCCTGACTGTGTGTATGGGTGTTTTAATGAGTTGTACTGCCTGACTGTGTATGTGTATTTTAATGAGTTGTACTGCCTGACTGTGTGTATGTGTATTTTAATGACTTGTAGTGCCTGACTGTGTGTATGTATATTTTAATGAGTTGTACTGCCTGACTGTGTGTATGTGTATTTTAATGAGTTGTACTGCCTGACTGTGTGTATGTGTATTTTAATGAGTTGTACTGCCTGACTGTGTGTATGTGTGTTTTAATGAGTTGTACTGCCTGACTGTGTGTATGTGTATTTTATTGAGTTGTACTGCCTGACTGTGTGTATGTGTATATTTTAATGAGTTGTAGTGCCTGACTGTGTGTATGTGTATATTTTAATGAGTTGTAGTGCCTGACTGTGTGTATGTATATTTTAATGAGTTGTACTGCCTGACTGTGTGTGTATGTGTATTTTAATGAGTTGTACTGCCTGACTGTGTGTATGTGTATTTTAATGAGTTGTAGTGCCTGACTGTGTGTGTATGTGTATTTTAATGAGTTGTACTGCCTGACTGTGTGTATGTGTATTTTAATGAGTTGTACTGCCTGACTGTGTGTATGTGTATTTTAATGAGTTGTACTGCCTGACTGTGTGTATGTGTATTTTAATGAGTTGTAGTGCCTGACTTAGTGTGTATGTGTATTTTAATGAGTTGTAGTGCCTGACTGTGTGTATGTGTATTTTAATGAGTTGTAGTGCCTGACTGTGTGTATGTGTATTTTAATGAGTTGTACTGCCTGACTGTGTGTATGTGTATTTTAATGAGTTGTAGTGCCTGACTTAGTGTGTATGTGTATTTTAATGAGTTGTAGTGCCTGACTTAGTGTGTATGTGTATTTTAATGAGTTGTACTGCCTGACTTAGTGTGTATGTGTATTTTAATGAGTTGTAGTGCCTGACTGTGTGTATGTGTATTTTAATGAGTTGTACTGCCTGACTGTGTGTATGTGTATTTTAATGAGTCGTAGTGCCTGACTGTGTGTATGTGTATTTTAATGAGTTGTAGTGCCTGACTTAGTGTGTATGTGTATTTTAATGAGTTGTAGTGCCTGACTGTGTGTATGTGTATTTTAATGAGTTGTACTGCCTGACTGTGTGTATGTGTATTTTAATGAGTTGTACTGCCTTACTGTGTGTATGCGTATTTTAATGAGTTGTAGTGCCTGACTTAGTGTGTATGTGTATTTTAATGAGTTGTACTGCCTGACTGTGTGTATGTGTATTTTAATGAGTTGTAGTGCCTGACTGTGTGTATGTGTGTTTTAATGCGTTGTACTGCCTGACTGTGTGTATGTGTATTTTAATGAGTTGTACTGCCTGACTGTAAGTATGTGTGTTTTAATGAGTTGTAGTGCCTGACTGTGTGTATGTGTATTTTAATGAGTTGTAGTGCCTGACTGTGTGTATGTGTATTTTAATGAGTTGTAGTGCCTGACTGTGTGTATGTGTGTTTTAATGAGTTGTACTGCCTGACTGTGTGTATGTGTGTTTTAATGAGTTGTAGTGCCTGACTGTGTGTATGTGTATTTTAATGAGATGTAGTGCCTGACTGTGTGTATGTGTATTTTAATGAGTTGTAGTGCCTGACTGTGTGTATGTGTGTTTTAATGAGTTGTAGTGCCTGACTGTGTGTATGTGTATTTTAATGAGTTGTAGTGCCTGACTGTGTGTATGTGTGTTTTAATGAGATGTAGTGCCTGACTGTGTGTATGTGTATTTTAATGAGTTGTAGTGCCTGACTGTGTGTATGTGTATTTTAATGAGTTGTAGTGCCTGACTGTGTGTATGTGTATTTTAATGAGTTGTACTGCCTGACTGTGTGTATGTGTATTTTAATGAGTTGTAGTGCCTGACTGTGTGTATGTGTATTTTAATGAGATGTAGTGCCTGACTGTGTGTATGTGTATTTTAATGAGTTGTAGTGCCTGACTGTGTGTATGTGTGTTTTAATGAGTTGTAGTGCCTGACTGTGTGTATGTGTATTTTAATGAGTTGTAGTGCCTGACTGTGTGTATGTGTGTTTTAATGAGTTGTAGTGCCTGACTGTGTGTATGTGTGTTTTAATGAGTTGTAGTGCCTGACTGTGTGTATGTGTATTTTAATGAGTTGTAGTGCCTGACTGTGTGTATGTGTATTTTAATGAGTTGTAGTGCCTGACTGTGTCTATGTGTATTTTAATGAGTTGTACTGCCTGACTGTGTGTATGTGTGTTTTAATGAGTTGTAGTGCCTGACTGTGTGTATGTGTATTTTAATGAGTTGTACTGCCTGACTGTGTGTATGTGTATTTTAATGAGTTGTAGTGCCTGACTGTGTGTATGTGTGTTTTAATGAGTTGTACTGCCTGACTGTGTGTATGTGTATTTTAATGATTTGTAGTGCCTGATTGTGTGTATGTGTATATTTTAATGAGTTGTACTGCCTGACTGTGTGTATGTGTATTTTAATGAGTTGTACTGCCTGACTCTGTGTATGTGTATTTTAATGAGTTGTAGTGCCTGAGTGTGTATGTGTATTTTAATGAGTTGTACTGCCTGACTGTGTGTGTGTGTGTGTATTTTAATGAGTTGTACTGCCTGACTGTGTGTATGTGTATTTTAATGAGTTGAACTGCCTGACTGTGTGTATGTGTATTTTAATGAGTTGTACTGCCTGACTGTGTGTATGTGTATTTTAATGAGTTGTACTGCCTGACTGTGTATGTGTATTTTAATGAGTTGTACTGCCTGACTGTGTGTGTATGTGTATATTAATGAGTTGTACTGCCTGACTGTGTGTATGTGTATTTTAATGAGTTGTACTGCCTGACTGTGTGTATGTGTTTTAATGAGTTGTACTGCCTGACTGTGTATGTGTATTTTAATGAGTTGTACTGCCTGACTGTGTGTATGTGTATTTTAATGAGTTGTACTGCCTGACTGTGTGTATGTGTATATTTTAATGAGTTGTACTGCCTGACTGTGTGTGTGTGTGTTTTAATGAGTTGTACTGCCTGACTGTGTGTATGTGTATTTTAATGAGTTGTACTGCCTGACTGTGTTTTTGTGTGTTTTAATGAGTTGTACTGCCAGACTGTGTGTGTATGTGTATTTTAATGAGTTGTAGTGCCTGACTGTGTGTATGTGTATTTTAATGAGTTGTAGTGCCTGACTTTGTATGTGTATTTTAATGAGTTGTACTGCCTGACTGTGTGTATGTGTATTTTAATGAGTTGTACTGCCTGACTGTGTGTATGTGTATATTTTAATGAGTTGTACCGCCTGACTGTGTGTATGTGTATTTTAATGAGTTGTACTGCCTGACTGTGTTTTTGTGTGTTTTAATGAGTTGTACTGCCTGACTGTGTATGTGTATTTTAATGAGTTGAACTGCCTGACTGTGTGTATGTGTGTTTTAATGAGTTGTACTGCCTGACTGTGTGTATGTGTATTTTAATGAGTTGTACTGCCCGACTGTGTGTATGTGTGTTTTAATGAGTTGTACTGCCTGACTGTGTGTATGTGTGTTTTAATGAGTTGTACTGCCTGACTGTGTATGTGTATTTTAATGAGTTGTACTGCCTGACTGTGTGTATGTGTATTTTAATGAGTTGTAGTGCCTGACTGTGTGTATGTATATTTTAATGAGTTGTACTGCCTGACTGTGTGTATGTGTATTTTAATGAGTTGTACTGCCTGACTGTGTGTATGTGTATTTTAATGAGTTGTACTGCCTGAATGTCTGTATGTGTGTTTTAATGAGTTGTACTGCCTGACTGTGTGTATGTGTATTTTATTGAGTTGTACTGCCTGACTCTGTGTATGTGTATTTTAATGAGTTGTACTGCCTGACTGTGTGTATGTGTGTTTTAATGAGTTGTACTGCCTGACTGTGTGTATGTGTATTTTAATGAGTTGTACTGCCTGACTGTGTGTATGTGTATATTTTAATGAGTTGTACTGCCTGACTGTGTGTATGTGTATATTTTAATGAGTTGTACTGCCTGACTGTGTGTATGTGTGTTTTAATGAGTTGTACTGCCTGACTGTGTGTATGTGTGTTTTAATGAGTTGTACTGCCTGACTGTGTGTATGTGTATATTTTAATGAGTTGTACTGCCTGACTGTGTGTATGTGTATATTTTAATGAGTTGTACTGCCTGACTGTGTGTATGTGTATATTTTAATGAGTTGTACTGCCTGACTGTGTGTATGTGTGTTTTAATGAGTTGTACTGCCTGACTGTGTGTATGTGTATTTTAATGAGTTGTAGTGCCTGACTGTGTGTATGTGTATTTTAATGAGTTGTACTGCCTGACTGTGTGTATGTGTATTTTAATGAGTTGTACTGCCTGACTGTGTGTATGTGTATTTTAATGAGTTGTACTGCCTGACTGTGTGTATGTGTATTTTAATGAGTTGCACTGCCTGACTGTGTGTATGTGTATTTTAATGAGTTGTACTGCCTGACTGTGTTTTTGTGTGTTTTAATGAGTTGTACTGCCTGACTGTGTTTTTGTGTGTTTTAATGAGTTGTACTGCCTGACTGTGTTTTTGTGTGTTTTAATGAGTTGTACTGCCTGACTGTGTATGTGTATTTTAATGAGTTGTACTGCCTGACTGTGTTTTTGTGTGTTTTAATGAGTTGTACTGCCTGACTGTATATGTATATTTTAATTAGTTGTACTGCCTGACTGTGTGTATGTGTGTTTTAATGAGTTGTACTGCCTGACTGTGTGTATGTGTATATTTTAATGCGTTGTACTGCCTGACTGTGTGTATGTGTATTTTAATGAGTTGTACTGCCTGACTGTGTGTATGTGTATTTTAATGAGTTGTACTGCCTGACTGTGTTTTTGTGTGTGTTTAATGAGTTGTACTGCCTGACTGTGTATGTGTATTTTAATGAGTTGTACTGCCTGACTGTGTGTATGTGTATTTTAATGAGTTGTAGTGCCTGACTGTGTGTATGTATATTTTAATGAGTTGTACTGCCTGACTGTGTGTATGTGTATTTTAATGAGTTGTACTGCCTGACTGTGTGTATGTATATTTTAATGAGTTGTACTGCCTGACTGTGTGTATGTGTATTTTAATGAGTTGTACTGCCTGACTGTGTGTATGTGTATTTTAATGAGTTGTACTGCCTGACTGTGTATGTGTATTTTAATGAGTTGTACTGCCTGACTGTGTGTATGTGTATTTTAATGAGTTGAACTGCCTGACTGTGTGTATGTGTATTTTAATGAGTTGAACTGCCTGACTGTGTGTATGTGTATTTTAATGAGTTGTACTGCCTGACTGTGTGTATGTGTATTTTAATGAGTTGTACTGCCTGACTGTGTATGTGTATTTTAATGAGTTGTACTGCCTGACTGTGTGTGTATGTGTATTTTAATGAGTTGTACTGCCTGACTGTGTGTATGTGTATTTTAATGAGTTGTACTGCATGACTGTGTATGTGTATTTTAATGAGTTGTACTGCCTGACTGTGTGTATGTGTATTTTAATGAGTTGTACTGCCTGACTGTGTGTATGTGTATATTTTAATGAGTTGTACTGCCTGACTGTGTGTATGTGTGTTTTAATGAGTTGTACTGCCTGACTGTGTGTATGTGTATTTTAATGAGTTGTACTGCCTGACTGTGTTTTTGTATGTTTTAATGAGTTGTA
Organism: Deroplatys truncata; assembly: GCA_030765065.1. Taxonomy (NCBI): domain Eukaryota; kingdom Metazoa; phylum Arthropoda; class Insecta; order Mantodea; family Mantidae; genus Deroplatys; species Deroplatys truncata. Next base: position 1,066,342 of record CM060975.1, read on the forward strand.
CTGCCTGACTGTGTGTGTATGTGTATTTTAATGAGTTGTAGTGCCTGACTGTGTGTATGTGTATTTTAATGAGTTGTAGTGCCTGACTGTGTATGTGTATTTTAATGAGTTGTACTGCCTGACTGTGTGTATGTGTATATCTTAATGAGTTGTACTGCCTGACTGTGTGTATGTGTGTTTTAATGAGTTGTACTGCCTGACTGTGTGTATGTGTATTTTAATGAGTTGTACTGCCTGACTGTGTTTTTGTGTATTTTAATGAGTTGTACTGCCTGACTGTGTATGTGTATTTTAATGAGTTGAACTGCCTGACTGTGTGTATGTGTGTTTTAATGAGTTGTACTGCCTGACTGTGTGTATGTGTATTTTAATGAGTTGTACTGCCTGACTGTGTGTATGTGTGTTTTAATGAGTTGTACTGCCTGACTGTGTGTATGGGTGTTTTAATGAGTTGTACTGCCTGACTGTGTATGTGTATTTTAATGAGTTGTACTGCCTGACTGTGTGTATGTGTATTTTAATGAGTTGTAGTGCCTGACTGTGTGTATGTATATTTTAATGAGTTGTACTGCCTGACTGTGTGTATGTGTATTTTAATGAGTTGTACTGCCTGACTGTGTGTATGTGTATTTTAATGAGTTGTACTGCCTGACTGTGTGTATGTGTGTTTTAATGAGTTGTACTGCCTGACTGTGTGTATGTGTATTTTATTGAGTTGTACTGCCTGATTGTGTGTATGTGTATATTTTAATGAGTTGTAGTGCCTGACTGTGTGTATGTATATTTTAATGAGTTGTACTGCCTGACTGTGTGTGTATGTGTATTTTAATGAGTTGTACTGCCTGACTGTGTGTATGTGTATTTTAATGAGTTGTAGTGCCTGACTGTGTGTGTATGTGTATTTTAATGAGTTGTACTGCCTGACTGTGTGTATGTGTATTTTAATGAGTTGTAGTGCCTGACTTAGTGTGTATGTGTATTTTAATGAGTTGTACTGCCTGACTGTGTGTATGTGTATTTTAATGAGTTGTAGTGCCTGACTGTGTGTATGTGTGTTTTAATGCGTTGTACTGCCTGACTGTGTGTATGTGTATTTTAATGAGTTGTACTGCCTGACTGTAAGTATGTGTGTTTTAATGAGTTGTAGTGCCTGACTGTGTGTATGTGTATTTTAATGAGTTGTAGTGCCTGACTGTGTGTATGTGTATTTTAATGAGTTGTAGTGCCTGACTGTGTGTATGTGTGTTTTAATGAGTTGTACTGCCTGACTGTGTGTATGTGTGTTTTAATGAGTTGTAGTGCCTGACTGTGTGTATGTGTATTTTAATGAGATGTAGTGCCTGACTGTGTGTATGTGTATTTTAATGAGTTGTAGTGCCTGACTGTGTGTATGTGTGTATTAATGAGTTGTAGTGCCTGACTGTGTGTATGTGTATTTTAATGAGTTGTAGTGCCTGACTGTGTGTATGTGTGTTTTAATGAGATGTAGTGCCTGACTGTGTGTATGTGTATTTTAATGAGTTGTAGTGCCTGACTGTGTGTATGTGTATTTTAATGAGTTGTACTGCCTGACTGTGTTTTTGTGTGTTTTAATGAGTTGTACTGCCTGACTGTGTATGTGTATTTTAATGAGTTGAACTGCCTGACTGTGTGTATGTGTGTTTTAATGAGTTGTACTGCCTGACTGTGTGTATGTGTATTTTAATGAGTTGTACTGCCCGACTGTGTGTATGTGTGTTTTAATGAGTTGTACTGCCTGACTGTGTGTATGTGTGTTTTAATGAGTTGTACTGCCTGACTGTGTATGTGTATTTTAATGAGTTGTACTGCCTGACTGTGTGTATGTGTATTTTAATGAGTTGTAGTGCCTGACTGTGTGTATGTATATTTTAATGAGTTGTACTGCCTGACTGTGTGTATGTGTATTTTAATGAGTTGTACTGCCTGACTGTGTGTATGTGTATTTTAATGAGTTGTACTGCCTGAATGTCTGTATGTGTGTTTTAATGAGTTGTACTGCCTGACTGTGTGTATGTGTATTTTATTGAGTTGTACTGCCTGACTCTGTGTATGTGTATTTTAATGAGTTGTACTGCCTGACTGTGTGTATGTGTGTTTTAATGAGTTGTACTGCCTGACTGTGTGTATGTGTATTTTAATGAGTTGTACTGCCTGACTGTGTGTATGTGTATATTTTAATGAGTTGTACTGCCTGACTGTGTGTATGTGTATATTTTAATGAGTTGTACTGCCTGACTGTGTGTATGTGTGTTTTAATGAGTTGTACTGCCTGACTGTGTGTATGTGTGTTTTAATGAGTTGTACTGCCTGACTGTGTGTATGTGTATATTTTAATGAGTTGTACTGCCTGACTGTGTGTATGTGTATATTTTAATGAGTTGTACTGCCTGACTGTGTGTATGTGTATATTTTAATGAGTTGTACTGCCTGACTGTGTGTATGTGTGTTTTAATGAGTTGTACTGCCTGACTGTGTGTATGTGTATTTTAATGAGTTGTAGTGCCTGACTGTGTGTATGTGTATTTTAATGAGTTGTACTGCCTGACTGTGTGTATGTGTATTTTAATGAGTTGTACTGCCTGACTGTGTGTATGTGTATTTTAATGAGTTGTACTGCCTGACTGTGTGTATGTGTATTTTAATGAGTTGCACTGCCTGACTGTGTGTATGTGTATTTTAATGAGTTGTACTGCCTGACTGTGTTTTTGTGTGTTTTAATGAGTTGTACTGCCTGACTGTGTTTTTGTGTGTTTTAATGAGTTGTACTGCCTGACTGTGTTTTTGTGTGTTTTAATGAGTTGTACTGCCTGACTGTGTATGTGTATTTTAATGAGTTGTACTGCCTGACTGTGTTTTTGTGTGTTTTAATGAGTTGTACTGCCTGACTGTATATGTATATTTTAATTAGTTGTACTGCCTGACTGTGTGTATGTGTGTTTTAATGAGTTGTACTGCCTGACTGTGTGTATGTGTATATTTTAATGCGTTGTACTGCCTGACTGTGTGTATGTGTATTTTAATGAGTTGTACTGCCTGACTGTGTGTATGTGTATTTTAATGAATTGTACTGCCTGACTGTGTTTTTGTGTGTGTTTAATGAGTTGTACTGCCTGACTGTGTATGTGTATTTTAATGAGTTGTACTGCCTGACTGTGTGTATGTGTATTTTAATGAGTTGTAGTGCCTGACTGTGTGTATGTATATTTTAATGAGTTGTACTGCCTGACTGTGTGTATGTGTATTTTAATGAGTTGTACTGCCTGACTGTGTGTATGTATATTTTAATGAGTTGTACTGCCTGACTGTGTGTATGTGTATTTTAATGAGTTGTACTGCCTGACTGTGTGTATGTGTATTTTAATGAGTTGTACTGCCTGACTGTGTATGTGTATTTTAATGAGTTGTACTGCCTGACTGTGTGTATGTGTATTTTAATGAGTTGAACTGCCTGACTGTGTGTATGTGTATTTTAATGAGTTGAACTGCCTGACTGTGTGTATGTGTATTTTAATGAGTTGTACTGCCTGACTGTGTGTATGTGTATTTTAATGAGTTGTACTGCCTGACTGTGTATGTGTATTTTAATGAGTTGTACTGCCTGACTGTGTGTGTATGTGTATTTTAATGAGTTGTACTGCCTGACTGTGTGTATGTGTATTTTAATGAGTTGTACTGCATGACTGTGTATGTGTATTTTAATGAGTTGTACTGCCTGACTGTGTGTATGTGTATTTTAATGAGTTGTACTGCCTGACTGTGTGTATGTGTATATTTTAATGAGTTGTACTGCCTGACTGTGTGTATGTGTGTTTTAATGAGTTGTACTGCCTGACTGTGTGTATGTGTATTTTAATGAGTTGTACTGCCTGACTGTGTTTTTGTATGTTTTAATGAGTTGTACTGCCTGACTGTGTGTGTATGTGTATTTTAATGAGTTGTAGTGCCTGACTGTGTGTATGTGTATTTTAATGAGTTGTAGTGCCTGACTGTGTATGTGTATTTTAATGAGTTGTACTGCCTGACTGTGTGTATGTGTATATCTTAATGAGTTGTACTGCCTGACTGTGTGTATGTGTGTTTTAATGAGTTGTACTGCCTGACTGTGTGTATGTGTATTTTAATGAGTTGTACTGCCTGACTGTGTTTTTGTGTATTTTAATGAGTTGTACTGCCTGACTGTGTATGTGTATTTTAATGAGTTGAACTGCCTGACTGTGTGTATGTGTGTTTTAATGAGTTGTACTGCCTGACTGTGTGTATGTGTATTTTAATGAGTTGTACTGCCTGACTGTGTGTATGTGTGTTTTAATGAGTTGTACTGCCTGACTGTGTGTATGGGTGTTTTAATGAGTTGTACTGCCTGACTGTGTATGTGTATTTTAATGAGTTGTACTGCCTGACTGTGTGTATGTGTATTTTAATGAGTTGTAGTGCCTGACTGTGTGTATGTATATTTTAATGAGTTGTACTGCCTGACTGTGTGTATGTGTATTTTAATGAGTTGTACTGCCTGACTGTGTGTATGTGTATTTTAATGAGTTGTACTGCCTGACTGTGTGTATGTGTGTTTTAATGAGTTGTACTGCCTGACTGTGTGTATGTGTATTTTATTGAGTTGTACTGCCTGATTGTGTGTATGTGTATATTTTAATGAGTTGTAGTGCCTGACTGTGTGTATGTATATTTTAATGAGTTGTACTGCCTGACTGTGTGTATGTGTATATTTTAATGAGTTGTAGTGCCTGACTGTGTGTATGTATATTTTAATGAGTTGTACTGCCTGACTGTGTGTATGTGTATTTTAATGAGTTGTAGTGCCTGACTTAGTGTGTATGTGTATTTTAATGAGTTGTACTGCCTGACTGTGTGTATGTGTATTTTAATGAGTTGTAGTGCCTGACTGTGTGTATGTGTGTTTTAATGCGTTGTACTGCCTGACTGTGTGTATGTGTATTTTAATGAGTTGTACTGCCTGACTGTAAGTATGTGTGTTTTAATGAGTTGTAGTGCCTGACTGTGTGTATGTGTATTTTAATGAGTTGTAGTGCCTGACTGTGTGTATGTGTATTTTAATGAGTTGTAGTGCCTGACTGTGTGTATGTGTGTTTTAATGAGTTGTACTGCCTGACTGTGTGTATGTGTGTTTTAATGAGTTGTAGTGCCTGACTGTGTGTATGTGTATTTTAATGAGATGTAGTGCCTGACTGTGTGTATGTGTATTTTAATGAGTTGTAGTGCCTGACTGTGTGTATGTGTGTATTAATGAGTTGTAGTGCCTGACTGTGTGTATGTGTATTTTAATGAGTTGTAGTGCCTGACTGTGTGTATGTGTGTTTTAATGAGATGTAGTGCCTGACTGTGTGTATGTGTATTTTAATGAGTTGTAGTGCCTGACTGTGTGTATGTGTATTTTAATGAGTTGTACTGCCTGACTGTGTTTTTGTGTGTTTTAATGAGTTGTACTGCCTGACTGTGTATGTGTATTTTAATGAGTTGAACTGCCTGACTGTGTGTATGTGTGTTTTAATGAGTTGTACTGCCTGACTGTGTGTATGTGTATTTTAATGAGTTGTACTGCCCGACTGTGTGTATGTGTGTTTTAATGAGTTGTACTGCCTGACTGTGTGTATGTGTGTTTTAATGAGTTGTACTGCCTGACTGTGTATGTGTATTTTAATGAGTTGTACTGCCTGACTGTGTGTATGTGTATTTTAATGAGTTGTAGTGCCTGACTGTGTGTATGTATATTTTAATGAGTTGTACTGCCTGACTGTGTGTATGTGTATTTTAATGAGTTGTACTGCCTGACTGTGTGTATGTGTATTTTAATGAGTTGTACTGCCTGAATGTCTGTATGTGTGTTTTAATGAGTTGTACTGCCTGACTGTGTGTATGTGTATTTTATTGAGTTGTACTGCCTGACTCTGTGTATGTGTATTTTAATGAGTTGTACTGCCTGACTGTGTGTATGTGTGTTTTAATGAGTTGTACTGCCTGACTGTGTGTATGTGTATTTTAATGAGTTGTACTGCCTGACTGTGTGTATGTGTATATTTTAATGAGTTGTACTGCCTGACTGTGTGTATGTGTATATTTTAATGAGTTGTACTGCCTGACTGTGTGTATGTGTGTTTTAATGAGTTGTACTGCCTGACTGTGTGTATGTGTGTTTTAATGAGTTGTACTGCCTGACTGTGTGTATGTGTATATTTTAATGAGTTGTACTGCCTGACTGTGTGTATGTGTATATTTTAATGAGTTGTACTGCCTGACTGTGTGTATGTGTATATTTTAATGAGTTGTACTGCCTGACTGTGTGTATGTGTGTTTTAATGAGTTGTACTGCCTGACTGTGTGTATGTGTATTTTAATGAGTTGTAGTGCCTGACTGTGTGTATGTGTATTTTAATGAGTTGTACTGCCTGACTGTGTGTATGTGTATTTTAATGAGTTGTACTGCCTGACTGTGTGTATGTGTATTTTAATGAGTTGTACTGCCTGACTGTGTGTATGTGTATTTTAATGAGTTGCACTGCCTGACTGTGTGTATGTGTATTTTAATGAGTTGTACTGCATGACTGTGTTTTTGTGTGTTTTAATGAGTTGTACTGCCTGACTGTGTTTTTGTGTGTTTTAATGAGTTGTACTGCCTGACTGTGTTTTTGTGTGTTTTAATGAGTTGTACTGCCTGACTGTGTATGTGTATTTTAATGAGTTGTACTGCCTGACTGTGTTTTTGTGTGTTTTAATGAGTTGTACTGCCTGACTGTATATGTATATTTTAATTAGTTGTACTGCCTGACTGTGTGTATGTGTGTTTTAATGAGTTGTACTGCCTGACTGTGTGTATGTGTATTTTTTAATGCGTTGTACTGCCTGACTGTGTGTATGTGTATTTTAATGAGTTGTACTGCCTGACTGTGTGTATGTGTATTTTAATGAGTTGTACTGCCTGACTGTGTTTTTGTGTGTGTTTAATGAGTTGTACTGCCTGACTGTGTATGTGTATTTTAATGAGTTGTACTGCCTGACTGTGTGTATGTGTATTTTAATGAGTTGTAGTGCCTGACTGTGTGTATGTATATTTTAATGAGTTGTACTGCCTGACTGTGTGTATGTGTATTTTAATGAGTTGTACTGCCTGACTGTGTGTATGTATATTTTAATGAGTTGTACTGCCTGACTGTGTGTATGTGTATTTTAATGAGTTGTACTGCCTGACTGTGTGTATGTGTATTTTAATGAGTTGTACTGCCTGACTGTGTATGTGTATTTTAATGAGTTGTACTGCCTGACTGTGTGTATGTGTATTTTAATGAGTTGAACTGCCTGACTGTGTGTATGTGTATTTTAATGAGTTGAACTGCCTGACTGTGTGTATGTGTATTTTAATGAGTTGTACTGCCTGACTGTGTGTATGTGTATTTTAATGAGTTGTACTGCCTGACTGTGTATGTGTATTTTAATGAGTTGTACTGCCTGACTGTGTGTGTATGTGTATTTTAATGAGTTGTACTGCCTGACTGTGTGTATGTGTATTTTAATGAGTTGTACTGCATGACTGTGTATGTGTATTTTAATGAGTTGTACTGCCTGACTGTGTGTATGTGTATTTTAATGAGTTGTACTGCCTGACTGTGTGTATGTGTATATTTTAATGAGTTGTACTGCCTGACTGTGTGTATGTGTGTTTTAATGAGTTGTACTGCCTGACTGTGTGTATGTGTATTTTAATGAGTTGTACTGCCTGACTGTGTTTTTGTATGTTTTAATGAGTTGTACTGCCTGACTGTGTGTGTATGTGTATTTTAATGAGTTGTAGTGCCTGACTGTGTGTATGTGTATTTTAATGAGTTGTAGTGCCTGACTGTGTATGTGTATTTTAATGAGTTGTACTGCCTGACTGTGTGTATGTGTATATCTTAATGAGTTGTACTGCCTGACTGTGTGTATGTGTGTTTTAATGAGTTGTACTGCCTGACTGTGTGTATGTGTATTTTAATGAGTTGTACTGCCTGACTGTGTTTTTGTGTATTTTAATGAGTTGTACTGCCTGACTGTGTATGTGTATTTTAATGAGTTGAACTGCCTGACTGTGTGTATGTGTGTTTTAATGAGTTGTACTGCCTGACTGTGTGTATGTGTATTTTAATGAGTTGTACTGCCTGACTGTGTGTATGTGTGTTTTAATGAGTTGTACTGCCTGACTGTGTGTATGGGTGTTTTAATGAGTTGTACTGCCTGACTGTGTATGTGTATTTTAATGAGTTGTACTGCCTGACTGTGTGTATGTGTATTTTAATGAGTTGTAGTGCCTGACTGTGTGTATGTATATTTTAATGAGTTGTACTGCCTGACTGTGTGTATGTGTATTTTAATGAGTTGTACTGCCTGACTGTGTGTATGTGTATTTTAATGAGTTGTACTGCCTGACTGTGTGTATGTGTGTTTTAATGAGTTGTACTGCCTGACTGTGTGTATGTGTATTTTATTGAGTTGTACTGCCTGATTGTGTGTATGTGTATATTTTAATGAGTTGTAGTGCCTGACTGTGTGTATGTATATTTTAATGAGTTGTACTGCCTGACTGTGTGTGTATGTGTATTTTAATGAGTTGTACTGCCTGACTGTGTGTATGTGTATTTTAATGAGTTGTAGTGCCTGACTGTGTGTGTATGTGTATTTTAATGAGTTGTACTGCCTGACTGTGTGTATGTGTATTTTAATGAGTTGTAGTGCCTGACTTAGTGTGTATGTGTATTTTAATGAGTTGTACTGCCTGACTGTGTGTATGTGTATTTTAATGAGTTGTAGTGCCTGACTGTGTGTATGTGTGTTTTAATGCGTTGTACTGCCTGACTGTGTGTATGTGTATTTTAATGAGTTGTACTGCCTGACTGTAAGTATGTGTGTTTTAATGAGTTGTAGTGCCTGACTGTGTGTATGTGTATTTTAATGAGTTGTAGTGCCTGACTGTGTGTATGTGTATTTTAATGAGTTGTAGTGCCTGACTGTGTGTATGTGTGTTTTAATGAGTTGTACTGCCTGACTGTGTGTATGTGTGTTTTAATGAGTTGTAGTGCCTGACTGTGTGTATGTGTATTTTAATGAGATGTAGTGCCTGACTGTGTGTATGTGTATTTTAATGAGTTGTAGTGCCTGACTGTGTGTATGTGTGTATTAATGAGTTGTAGTGCCTGACTGTGTGTATGTGTATTTTAATGAGTTGTAGTGCCTGACTGTGTGTATGTGTGTTTTAATGAGATGTAGTGCCTGACTGTGTGTATGTGTATTTTAATGAGTTGTAGTGCCTGACTGTGTGTATGTGTATTTTAATGAGTTGTAGTGCCTGACTGTGTGTATGTGTATTTTAATGAGTTGTACTGCCTGACTGTGTGTATGTGTATTTTAATGAGTTGTAGTGCCTGACTGTGTGTATGTGTATTTTAATGAGATGTAGTGCCTGACTGTGTGTATGTGTATTTTAATGAGTTGTAGTGCCTGACTGTGTGTATGTGTGTTTTAATGAGTTGTAGTGCCTGACTGTGTGTATGTGTATTTTAATGAGTTGTAGTGCCTGACTGTGTGTATGTGTGTTTTAATGAGTTGTAGTGCCTGACTGTGTGTATGTGTGTTTTAATGAGTTGTAGTGCCTGACTGTGTGTATGTGTATTTTAATGAGTTGTAGTGCCTGACTGTGTGTATGTGTATTTTAATGAGTTGTAGTGCCTGACTGTGTCTATGTGTATTTTAATGAGTTGTACTGCCTGACTGTGTGTATGTGTGTTTTAATGAGTTGTAGTGCCTGACTGTGTGTATGTGTATTTTAATGAGTTGTACTGCCTGACTGTGTGTATGTGTATTTTAATGAGTTGTAGTGCCTGACTGTGTGTATGTGTGTTTTAATGAGTTGTACTGCCTGACTGTGTGTATGTGTATTTTTATGATTTGTAGTGCCTGATTGTGTGTATGTGTATATTTTAATGAGTTGTACTGCCTGACTGTGTGTATGTGTATTTTAATGAGTTGTACTGCCTGACTGTGTGTATGTGTATTTTAATGAGTTGTAGTGCCTGAGTGTGTATGTGTATTTTAATGAGTTGTACTGCCTGATTGTGTGTGTGTGTATTTTAATGAGTTGTACTGCCTGACTGTGTGTGTGTGTATTTTAATGAGTTGTACTGCCTGACTGTGTGTATGTGTATTTTAATGAGTTGAACTGCCTGACTGTGTGTATGTGTATTTTAATGAGTTGTACTGCCTGACTGTGTGTATGTGTATTTTAATGAGTTGTACTGCCTGACTGTGTATGTGTATTTTAATGAGTTGTACTGCCTGACTGTGTGTGTATGTGTATTTTAATGAGTTGTACTGCCTGACTGTGTGTATGTGTATTTTAATGAGTTGTACTGCCTGACTGTGTATGTGTTTTAATGAGTTGTACTGCCTGACTGTGTATGTGTATTTTAATGAGTTGTACTGCCTGACTGTGTGTATGTGTATATTTTAATGAGTTGTACTGCCTGACTGTGTTTTTGTGTGTTTTAATGAGTTGTACTGCCTGACTGTGTTTTTGTGTGTTTTAATGAGTTGTACTGCCTGACTGTGTATGTGTATTTTAATGAGTTGTACTGCCTGACTGTGTTTTTGTGTGTTTTAATGAGTTGTACTGCCTGACTGTGTATGTATATTTTAATGAGTTGTACTGCCTGACTGTGTGTATGTGTGATTGAAAGAGTTGTACTGCCTGACTGTGTGTATGTGTATATTTTAATGAGTTGTACTGCCTGACTGTGTGTATGTGTATTTTAATGAGTTGTACTGCCTGACTGTGTGTATGTGTATTTTAATGAGTTGTACTGCCTGACTGTGTTTTTGTGTGTTTTAATGAGTTGTACTGCCTGACTGTGTATGTGTATTTTAATGAGTTGTACTGCCTGACTGTGTGTATGTATATTTTAATGAGTTGTACTGCCTGACTGTGTGTATGTATATTTTAATGAGTTGTACTGCCTGACTGTGTGTATGTGTATTTTAATGAGTTGTACTGCCTGACTGTGTGTATGTATATTTTGATGAGTTGTACTGCCTGACTGTGTGTATGTGTATTTTAATGAGTTGTACTGCCTGACTGTGTGTATGTGTATTTTAATGAGTTGTACTGCCTGACTGTGTATGTGTATTTTAATGAGTTGTACTGCCTGACTGTGTGTATGTGTATTTTAATGAGTTGAACTGCCTGACTGTGTGTATGTGTATTTTAATGAGTTGAACTGCCTGACTGTGTGTATGTGTATTTTAATGAGTTGTACTGCCTGACTGTGTGTATGTGTATTTTAATGAGTTGTACTGCCTGACTGTGTATGTGTATTTTAATGAGTTGTACTGCCTGACTGTGTGTGTATGTGTATTTTAATGAGTTTTACTGCCTGACTGTGTGTATGTGTATTTTAATGAGTTGTACTGCCTGACTGTGTATGTGTATTTTAATGAGTTGTACTGCCTGACTGTGTATGTGTATTTTAATGAGTTGTACTGCCTGACTGTGTGTATGTGTGTTTTAATGAGTTGTACTGCCTGACTGTGTGTATGTGTATTTTAATGAGTTGTACTGCCTGACTGTGTTTTTGTATGTTTTAATGAGTTGTACTGCCTGACTGTGTGTGTATGTGAATTTTAATGAGTTGTAGTGCCTGACTGTGTGTATGTGTATTTTAATGAGTTGTAGTGCCTGACTGTGTATGTGTATTTTAATGAGTTGTACTGCCTGACTGTGTGTATGTGTATTTTAATGAGTTGTACTGCCTGACTGTGTGTATGTGTATATCTTAATGAGTTGTACTGCCTGACTGTGTGTATGTGTGTTTTAATGAGTTGTACTGCCTGACTGTGTGTATGTGTATTTTAATGAGTTGTACTGCCTGACTGTGTTTTTGTGTGTTTTAATGAGTTGTACTGCCTGACTGTGTAAGTGTATTTTAATGAGTTGAACTGCCTGACTGTGTGTATGTGTGTTTTAATGAGTTGTACTGCCTGACTGTGTGTATGTGTATTTTAATGAGTTGTACTGCCTGACTGTGTGTATGTGTGTTTTAATGAGTTGTACTGCCTGACTGTGTGTATGGGTGTTTTAATGAGTTGTACTGCCTGACTGTGTATGTGTATTTTAATGAGTTGTACTGCCTGACTGTGTGTATGTGTATTTTAATGACTTGTAGTGCCTGACTGTGTGTATGTATATTTTAATGAGTTGTACTGCCTGACTGTGTGTATGTGTATTTTAATGAGTTGTACTGCCTGACTGTGTGTATGTGTATTTTAATGAGTTGTACTGCCTGACTGTGTGTATGTGTGTTTTAATGAGTTGTACTGCCTGACTGTGTGTATGTGTATTTTATTGAGTTGTACTGCCTGACTGTGTGTATGTGTATATTTTAATGAGTTGTAGTGCCTGACTGTGTGTATGTGTATATTTTAATGAGTTGTAGTGCCTGACTGTGTGTATGTATATTTTAATGAGTTGTACTGCCTGACTGTGTGTGTATGTGTATTTTAATGAGTTGTACTGCCTGACTGTGTGTATGTGTATTTTAATGAGTTGTAGTGCCTGACTGTGTGTGTATGTGTATTTTAATGAGTTGTACTGCCTGACTGTGTGTATGTGTATTTTAATGAGTTGTACTGCCTGACTGTGTGTATGTGTATTTTAATGAGTTGTACTGCCTGACTGTGTGTATGTGTATTTTAATGAGTTGTAGTGCCTGACTTAGTGTGTATGTGTATTTTAATGAGTTGTAGTGCCTGACTGTGTGTATGTGTATTTTAATGAGTTGTAGTGCCTGACTGTGTGTATGTGTATTTTAATGAGTTGTACTGCCTGACTGTGTGTATGTGTATTTTAATGAGTTGTAGTGCCTGACTGTGTGTATGTGTATTTTAATGAGTTGTACTGCCTGACTTAGTGTGTATGTGTATTTTAATGAGTTGTAGTGCCTGACTTAGTGTGTATGTGTATTTTAATGAGTTGTACTGCCTGACTTAGTGTGTATGTGTATTTTAATGAGTTGTAGTGCCTGACTGTGTGTATGTGTATTTTAATGAGTTGTACTGCCTGACTGTGTGTATGTGTATTTTAATGAGTCGTAGTGCCTGACTGTGTGTATGTGTATTTTAATGAGTTGTAGTGCCTGACTTAGTGTGTATGTGTATTTTAATGAGTTGTAGTGCCTGACTGTGTGTATGTGTATTTTAATGAGTTGTACTGCCTGACTGTGTGTATGTGTATTTTAATGAGTTGTACTGCCTTACTGTGTGTATGCGTATTTTAATGAGTTGTAGTGCCTGACTTAGTGTGTATGTGTATTTTAATGAGTTGTACTGCCTGACTGTGTGTATGTGTATTTTAATGAGTTGTAGTGCCTGACTGTGTGTATGTGTGTTTTAATGCGTTGTACTGCCTGACTGTGTGTATGTGTATTTTAATGAGTTGTACTGCCTGACTGTAAGTATGTGTGTTTTAATGAGTTGTAGTGCCTGACTGTGTGTATGTGTATTTTAATGAGTTGTAGTGCCTGACTGTGTGTATGTGTATTTTAATGAGTTGTAGTGCCTGACTGTGTGTATGTGTGTTTTAATGAGTTGTACTGCCTGACTGTGTGTATGTGTGTTTTAATGAGTTGTAGTGCCTGACTGTGTGTATGTGTATTTTAATGAGATGTAGTGCCTGACTGTGTGTATGTGTATTTTAATGAGTTGTAGTGCCTGACTGTGTGTATGTGTGTTTTAATGAGTTGTAGTGCCTGACTGTGTGTATGTGTATTTTAATGAGTTGTAGTGCCTGACTGTGTGTATGTGTGTTTTAATGAGATGTAGTGCCTGACTGTGTGTATGTGTATTTTAATGAGTTGTAGTGCCTGACTGTGTGTATGTGTATTTTAATGAGTTGTAGTGCCTGACTGTGTGTATGTGTATTTTAATGAGTTGTACTGCCTGACTGTGTGTATGTGTATTTTAATGAGTTGTAGTGCCTGACTGTGTGTATGTGTATTTTAATGAGATGTAGTGCCTGACTGTGTGTATGTGTATTTTAATGAGTTGTAGTGCCTGACTGTGTGTATGTGTGTTTTAATGAGTTGTAGTGCCTGACTGTGTGTATGTGTATTTTAATGAGTTGTAGTGCCTGACTGTGTGTATGTGTGTTTTAATGAGTTGTAGTGCCTGACTGTGTGTATGTGTGTTTTAATGAGTTGTAGTGCCTGACTGTGTATGTGTATTTTAATGAGTTGTAGTGCCTGACTGTGTGTATGTGTATTTTAATGAGTTGTAGTGCCTGACTGTGTCTATGTGTATTTTAATGAGTTGTACTGCCTGACTGTGTGTATGTGTGTTTTAATGAGTTGTAGTGCCTGACTGTGTGTATGTGTATTTTAATGAGTTGTACTGCCTGACTGTGTGTATGTGTATTTTAATGAGTTGTAGTGCCTGACTGTGTGTATGTGTGTTTTAATGAGTTGTACTGCCTGACTGTGTGTATGTGTATTTTAATGATTTGTAGTGCCTGATTGTGTGTATGTGTATATTTTAATGAGTTGTACTGCCTGACTGTGTGTATGTGTATTTTAATGAGTTGTACTGCCTGACTGTGTGTATGTGTATTTTAATGAGTTGTAGTGCCTGAGTGTGTATGTGTATTTTAATGAGTTGTACTGCCTGACTGTGTGTGTGTGTGTGTATTTTAATGAGTTGTACTGCCTGACTGTGTGTATGTGTATTTTAATGAGTTGAACTGCCTGACTGTGTGTATGTGTATTTTAATGAGTTGTACTGCCTGACTGTGTGTATGTGTATTTTAATGAGTTGTACTGCCTGACTGTGTATGTGTATTTTAATGAGTTGTACTGCCTGACTGTGTGTGTATGTGTATATTAATGAGTTGTACTGCCTGACTGTGTGTATGTGTATTTTAATGAGTTGTACTGCCTGACTGTGTGTATGTGTTTTAATGAGTTGTACTGCCTGACTGTGTATGTGTATTTTAATGAGTTGTACTGCCTGACTGTGTGTATGTGTATTTTAATGAGTTGTACTGCCTGACTGTGTGTATGTGTATATTTTAATGAGTTGTACTGCCTGACTGTGTGTGTGTGTGTTTTAATGAGTTGTACTGCCTGACTGTGTGTATGTGTATTTTAATGAGTTGTACTGCCTGACTGTGTTTTTGTGTGTTTTAATGAGTTGTACTGCCAGACTGTGTGTGTATGTGTATTTTAATGAGTTGTAGTGCCTGACTGTGTGTATGTGTATTTTAATGAGTTGTAGTGCCTGACTTTGTATGTGTATTTTAATGAGTTGTACTGCCTGACTGTGTGTATGTGTATTTTAATGAGTTGTACTGCCTGACTGTGTGTATGTGTATATTTTAATGAGTTGTACCGCCTGACTGTGTGTATGTGTATTTTAATGAGTTGTACTGCCTGACTGTGTTTTTGTGTGTTTTAATGAGTTGTACTGCCTGACTGTGTATGTGTATTTTAATGAGTTGAACTGCCTGACTGTGTGTATGTGTGTTTTAATGAGTTGTACTGCCTGACTGTGTGTATGTGTATTTTAATGAGTTGTACTGCCCGACTGTGTGTATGTGTGTTTTAATGAGTTGTACTGCCTGACTGTGTGTATGTGTGTTTTAATGAGTTGTACTGCCTGACTGTGTATGTGTATTTTAATGAGTTGTACTGCCTGACTGTGTGTATGTGTATTTTAATGAGTTGTAGTGCCTGACTGTGTGTATGTATATTTTAATGAGTTGTACTGCCTGACTGTGTGTATGTGTATTTTAATGAGTTGTACTGCCTGACTGTGTGTATGTGTATTTTAATGAGTTGTACTGCCTGAATGTCTGTATGTGTGTTTTAATGAGTTGTACTGCCTGACTGTGTGTATGTGTATTTTATTGAGTTGTACTGCCTGACTCTGTGTATGTGTATTTTAATGAGTTGTACTGCCTGACTGTCTGTATGTGTGTTTTAATGAGTTGTACTGCCTGACTGTGTGTATGTGTATTTTAATGAGTTGTACTGCCTGACTGTGTGTATGTGTATATTTTAATGAGTTGTACTGCCTGACTGTGTGTATGTGTATATTTTAATGAGTTGTACTGCCTGACTGTGTGTATGTGTGTTTTAATGAGTTGTACTGCCTGACTGTGTGTATGTGTGTTTTAATGAGTTGTACTGCCTGACTGTGTGTATGTGTATATTTTAATGAGTTGTACTGCCTGACTGTGTGTATGTGTATATTTTAATGAGTTGTACTGCCTGACTGTGTGTATGTGTATATTTTAATGAGTTGTACTGCCTGACTGTGTGTATGTGTGTTTTAATGAGTTGTACTGCCTGACTGTGTGTATGTGTATTTTAATGAGTTGTAGTGCCTGACTGTGTGTATGTGTATTTTAATGAGTTGTACTGCCTGACTGTGTGTATGTGTATTTTAATGAGTTGTACTGCCTGACTGTGTGTATGTGTATTTTAATGAGTTGTACTGCCTGACTGTGTGTATGTGTATTTTAATGAGTTGTACTGCCTGACTGTGTGTATGTGTATTTTAATGAGTTGTACTGCCTGACTGTGTGTATGTGTATTTTAATGAGTTGTACTGCCTGACTGTGTTTTTGTGTGTTTTAATGAGTTGTACTGCCTGACTGTGTTTTTGTGTGTTTTAATGAGTTGTACTGCCTGACTGTGTTTTTGTGAGTTTTAATGAGTTGTACTGCCTGACTGTGTATGTGTATTTTAATGAGTTGTACTGCCTGACTGTGTTTTTGTGTGTTTTAATGAGTTGTACTGCCTGACTGTGTATGTATATTTTAATGAGTTGTACTGCCTGACTGTGTGTATGTGTGTTTTAATGAGTTGTACTGCCTGACTGTGTGTATGTGTATATTTTAATGAGTTGTACTGCCTGACTGTGTGTATGTGTATTTTAATGAGTTGTACTGCCTGACTGTGTGTATGTGTATTTTAATGAGTTGTACTGCCTGACTGTGTTTTTGTGTGTTTTAATGAGTTGTACTGCCTGACTGTGTATGTGTATTTTAATGAGTTGTACTGCCTGACTGTGTGTATGTGTATTTTAATGAGTTGTAGTGCCTGACTGTGTGTATGTATATTTTAATGAGTTGTACTGCCTGACTGTGTGTATGTGTATTTTAATGAGTTGTACTGCCTGACTGTGTGTATGTATATTTTAATGAGTTGTACTGCCTGACTGTGTGTATGTGTATTTTAATGAGTTGTACTGCCTGACTGTGTGTATGTGTACTTTAATGAGTTGTACTGCCTGACTGTGTATGTGTATTTTAATGAGTTGTACTGCCTGACTGTGTGTATGTGTATTTTAATGAGTTGAACTGCCTGACTGTGTGTATGTGTATTTTAATGAGTTGAACTGCCTGACTGTGTGTATGTGTATTTTAATGAGTTGTACTGCCTGACTGTGTGTATGTGTATTTTAATGAGTTGTACTGCCTGACTGTGTATGTGTATTTTAATGAGTTGTACTGCCTGACTGTGTGTGTATGTGTATTTTAATGAGTTGTACTGCCTGACTGTGTGTATGTGTATTTTAATGAGTTGTACTGCCTGACTGTGTATGTGTATTTTAATGAGTTGTACTGCCTGACTGTGTGTATGTGTATTTTAATGAGTTGTACTGCCTGACAGTGTGTATGTGTATATTTTAATGAGTTGTACTGCCTGACTGTGTGTATGTGTGTTTTAATGAGTTGTACTGCCTGACTGTGTGTATGTGTATTTTAATGAGTTGTACTGCCTGACTGTGTTTTTGTATGTTTTAATGAGTTGTACTGCCTGACTGTGTGTGTATGTGTATTTTAATGAGTTGTAGTGCCTGACTGTGTGTATGTGTATTTTAATGAGTTGTAGTGCCTGACTGTGTATGTGTATTTTAATGAGTTGTACTGCCTGACTGTGTGTATGTGTATTTTAATGAGTTGTACTGCCTGACTGTGTGTATGTGTATATCTTAATGAGTTGTACTGCCTGACTGTGTGTATGTGTGTTTTAATGAGTTGTACTGCCTGACTGTGTGTATGTGTATTTTAATGAGTTGTACTGCCTGACTGTGTTTTTGTGTGTTTTAATGAGTTGTACTGCCTGACTGTGTAAGTGTATTTTAATGAGTTGAACTGCCTGACTGTGTGTATGTGTGTTTTAATGAGTTGTACTGCCTGACTGTGTGTATGTGTATTTTAATGAGTTGTACTGCCTGACTGTGTGTATGTGTGTTTTAATGAGTTGTACTGCCTGACTGTGTGTATGGGTGTTTTAATGAGTTGTACTGCCTGACTGTGTATGTGTATTTTAATGAGTTGTACTGCCTGACTGTGTGTATGTGTATTTTAATGACTTGTAGTGCCTGACTGTGTGTATGTATATTTTAATGAGTTGTACTGCCTGACTGTGTGTATGTGTATTTTAATGAGTTGTACTGCCTGACTGTGTGTATGTGTATTTTAATGAGTTGTACTGCCTGACTGTGTGTATGTGTGTTTTAATGAGTTGTACTGCCTGACTGTGTGTATGTGTATTTTATTGAGTTGTACTGCCTGACTGTGTGTATGTGTATATTTTAATGAGTTGTAGTGCCTGACTGTGTGTATGTGTATATTTTAATGAGTTGTAGTGCCTGACTGTGTGTATGTATATTTTAATGAGTTGTACTGCCTGACTGTGTGTGTATGTGTATTTTAATGAGTTGTACTGCCTGACTGTGTGTATGTGTATTTTAATGAGTTGTAGTGCCTGACTGTGTGTGTATGTGTATTTTAATGAGTTGTACTGCCTGACTGTGTGTATGTGTATTTTAATGAGTTGTACTGCCTGACTGTGTGTATGTGTATTTTAATGAGTTGTACTGCCTGACTGTGTGTATGTGTATTTTAATGAGTTGTAGTGCCTGACTTAGTGTGTATGTGTATTTTAATGAGTTGTAGTGCCTGACTGTGTGTATGTGTATTTTAATGAGTTGTAGTGCCTGACTGTGTGTATGTGTATTTTAATGAGTTGTACTGCCTGACTGTGTGTATGTGTATTTTAATGAGTTGTAGTGCCTGACTGTGTGTATGTGTATTTTAATGAGTTGTACTGCCTGACTTAGTGTGTATGTGTATTTTAATGAGTTGTAGTGCCTGACTTAGTGTGTATGTGTATTTTAATGAGTTGTACTGCCTGACTTAGTGTGTATGTGTATTTTAATGAGTTGTAGTGCCTGACTGTGTGTATGTGTATTTTAATGAGTTGTACTGCCTGACTGTGTGTATGTGTGTTTTAATGAGTTGTAGTGCCTGACTGTGTGTATGTGTATTTTAATGAGTTGTACTGCCTGACTGTGTGTATGTGTATTTTAATGAGTTGTAGTGCCTGACTGTGTGTATGTGTGTTTTAATGAGTTGTACTGCCTGACTGTGTGTATGTGTATTTTTATGATTTGTAGTGCCTGATTGTGTGTATGTGTATATTTTAATGAGTTGTACTGCCTGACTGTGTGTATGTGTATTTTAATGAGTTGTACTGCCTGACTGTGTGTATGTGTATTTTAATGAGTTGTAGTGCCTGAGTGTGTATGTGTATTTTAATGAGTTGTACTGCCTGATTGTGTGTGTGTGTATTTTAATGAGTTGTACTGCCTGACTGTGTGTGTGTGTATTTTAATGAGTTGTACTGCCTGACTGTGTGTATGTGTATTTTAATGAGTTGAACTGCCTGACTGTGTGTATGTGTATTTTAATGAGTTGTACTGCCTGACTGTGTGTATGTGTATTTTAATGAGTTGTACTGCCTGACTGTGTATGTGTATTTTAATGAGTTGTACTGCCTGACTGTGTGTGTATGTGTATTTTAATGAGTTGTACTGCCTGACTGTGTGTATGTGTATTTTAATGAGTTGTACTGCCTGACTGTGTATGTGTTTTAATGAGTTGTACTGCCTGACTGTGTATGTGTATTTTAATGAGTTGTACTGCCTGACTGTGTGTATGTGTATATTTTAATGAGTTGTACTGCCTGACTGTGTTTTTGTGTGTTTTAATGAGTTGTACTGCCTGACTGTGTTTTTGTGTGTTTTAATGAGTTGTACTGCCTGACTGTGTATGTGTATTTTAATGAGTTGTACTGCCTGACTGTGTTTTTGTGTGTTTTAATGAGTTGTACTGCCTGACTGTGTATGTATATTTTAATGAGTTGTACTGCCTGACTGTGTGTATGTGTGATTGAAAGAGTTGTACTGCCTGACTGTGTGTATGTGTATATTTTAATGAGTTGTACTGCCTGACTGTGTGTATGTGTATTTTAATGAGTTGTACTGCCTGACTGTGTGTATGTGTATTTTAATGAGTTGTACTGCCTGACTGTGTTTTTGTGTGTTTTAATGAGTTGTACTGCCTGACTGTGTATGTGTATTTTAATGAGTTGTACTGCCTGACTGTGTGTATGTATATTTTAATGAGTTGTACTGCCTGACTGTGTGTATGTATATTTTAATGAGTTGTACTGCCTGACTGTGTGTATGTGTATTTTAATGAGTTGTACTGCCTGACTGTGTGTATGTATATTTTGATGAGTTGTACTGCCTGACTGTGTGTATGTGTATTTTAATGAGTTGTACTGCCTGACTGTGTGTATGTGTATTTTAATGAGTTGTACTGCCTGACTGTGTATGTGTATTTTAATGAGTTGTACTGCCTGACTGTGTGTATGTGTATTTTAATGAGTTGAACTGCCTGACTGTGTGTATGTGTATTTTAATGAGTTGAACTGCCTGACTGTGTGTATGTGTATTTTAATGAGTTGTACTGCCTGACTGTGTGTATGTGTATTTTAATGAGTTGTACTGCCTGACTGTGTATGTGTATTTTAATGAGTTGTACTGCCTGACTGTGTGTGTATGTGTATTTTAATGAGTTTTACTGCCTGACTGTGTGTATGTGTATTTTAATGAGTTGTACTGCCTGACTGTGTATGTGTATTTTAATGAGTTGTACTGCCTGACTGTGTATGTGTATTTTAATGAGTTGTACTGCCTGACTGTGTGTATGTGTGTTTTAATGAGTTGTACTGCCTGACTGTGTGTATGTGTATTTTAATGAGTTGTACTGCCTGACTGTGTTTTTGTATGTTTTAATGAGTTGTACTGCCTGACTGTGTGTGTATGTGAATTTTAATGAGTTGTAGTGCCTGACTGTGTGTATGTGTATTTTAATGAGTTGTAGTGCCTGACTGTGTATGTGTATTTTAATGAGTTGTACTGCCTGACTGTGTGTATGTGTATTTTAATGAGTTGTACTGCCTGACTGTGTGTATGTGTATATCTTAATGAGTTGTACTGCCTGACTGTGTGTATGTGTGTTTTAATGAGTTGTACTGCCTGACTGTGTGTATGTGTATTTTAATGAGTTGTACTGCCTGACTGTGTTTTTGTGTGTTTTAATGAGTTGTACTGCCTGACTGTGTAAGTGTATTTTAATGAGTTGAACTGCCTGACTGTGTGTATGTGTGTTTTAATGAGTTGTACTGCCTGACTGTGTGTATGTGTATTTTAATGAGTTGTACTGCCTGACTGTGTGTATGTGTGTTTTAATGAGTTGTACTGCCTGACTGTGTGTATGGGTGTTTTAATGAGTTGTACTGCCTGACTGTGTATGTGTATTTTAATGAGTTGTACTGCCTGACTGTGTGTATGTGTATTTTAATGACTTGTAGTGCCTGACTGTGTGTATGTATATTTTAATGAGTTGTACTGCCTGACTGTGTGTATGTGTATTTTAATGAGTTGTACTGCCTGACTGTGTGTATGTGTATTTTAATGAGTTGTACTGCCTGACTGTGTGTATGTGTGTTTTAATGAGTTGTACTGCCTGACTGTGTGTATGTGTATTTTATTGAGTTGTACTGCCTGACTGTGTGTATGTGTATATTTTAATGAGTTGTAGTGCCTGACTGTGTGTATGTGTATATTTTAATGAGTTGTAGTGCCTGACTGTGTGTATGTATATTTTAATGAGTTGTACTGCCTGACTGTGTGTGTATGTGTATTTTAATGAGTTGTACTGCCTGACTGTGTGTATGTGTATTTTAATGAGTTGTAGTGCCTGACTGTGTGTGTATGTGTATTTTAATGAGTTGTACTGCCTGACTGTGTGTATGTGTATTTTAATGAGTTGTACTGCCTGACTGTGTGTATGTGTATTTTAATGAGTTGTACTGCCTGACTGTGTGTATGTGTATTTTAATGAGTTGTAGTGCCTGACTTAGTGTGTATGTGTATTTTAATGAGTTGTAGTGCCTGACTGTGTGTATGTGTATTTTAATGAGTTGTAGTGCCTGACTGTGTGTATGTGTATTTTAATGAGTTGTACTGCCTGACTGTGTGTATGTGTATTTTAATGAGTTGTAGTGCCTGACTGTGTGTATGTGTATTTTAATGAGTTGTACTGCCTGACTTAGTGTGTATGTGTATTTTAATGAGTTGTAGTGCCTGACTTAGTGTGTATGTGTATTTTAATGAGTTGTACTGCCTGACTTAGTGTGTATGTGTATTTTAATGAGTTGTAGTGCCTGACTGTGTGTATGTGTATTTTAATGAGTTGTACTGCCTGACTGTGTGTATGTGTATTTTAATGAGTCGTAGTGCCTGACTGTGTGTATGTGTATTTTAATGAGTTGTAGTGCCTGACTTAGTGTGTATGTGTATTTTAATGAGTTGTAGTGCCTGACTGTGTGTATGTGTATTTTAATGAGTTGTACTGCCTGACTGTGTGTATGTGTATTTTAATGAGTTGTACTGCCTTACTGTGTGTATGCGTATTTTAATGAGTTGTAGTGCCTGACTTAGTGTGTATGTGTATTTTAATGAGTTGTACTGCCTGACTGTGTGTATGTGTATTTTAATGAGTTGTAGTGCCTGACTGTGTGTATGTGTGTTTTAATGCGTTGTACTGCCTGACTGTGTGTATGTGTATTTTAATGAGTTGTACTGCCTGACTGTAAGTATGTGTGTTTTAATGAGTTGTAGTGCCTGACTGTGTGTATGTGTATTTTAATGAGTTGTAGTGCCTGACTGTGTGTATGTGTATTTTAATGAGTTGTAGTGCCTGACTGTGTGTATGTGTGTTTTAATGAGTTGTACTGCCTGACTGTGTGTATGTGTGTTTTAATGAGTTGTAGTGCCTGACTGTGTGTATGTGTATTTTAATGAGATGTAGTGCCTGACTGTGTGTATGTGTATTTTAATGAGTTGTAGTGCCTGACTGTGTGTATGTGTGTTTTAATGAGTTGTAGTGCCTGACTGTGTGTATGTGTATTTTAATGAGTTGTAGTGCCTGACTGTGTGTATGTGTGTTTTAATGAGATGTAGTGCCTGACTGTGTGTATGTGTATTTTAATGAGTTGTAGTGCCTGACTGTGTGTATGTGTATTTTAATGAGTTGTAGTGCCTGACTGTGTGTATGTGTATTTTAATGAGTTGTACTGCCTGACTGTGTGTATGTGTATTTTAATGAGTTGTAGTGCCTGACTGTGTGTATGTGTATTTTAATGAGATGTAGTGCCTGACTGTGTGTATGTGTATTTTAATGAGTTGTAGTGCCTGACTGTGTGTATGTGTGTTTTAATGAGTTGTAGTGCCTGACTGTGTGTATGTGTATTTTAATGAGTTGTAGTGCCTGACTGTGTGTATGTGTGTTTTAATGAGTTGTAGTGCCTGACTGTGTGTATGTGTGTTTTAATGAGTTGTAGTGCCTGACTGTGTATGTGTATTTTAATGAGTTGTAGTGCCTGACTGTGTGTATGTGTATTTTAATGAGTTGTAGTGCCTGACTGTGTCTATGTGTATTTTAATGAGTTGTACTGCCTGACTGTGTGTATGTGTGTTTTAATGAGTTGTAGTGCCTGACTGTGTGTATGTGTATTTTAATGAGTTGTACTGCCTGACTGTGTGTATGTGTATTTTAATGAGTTGTAGTGCCTGACTGTGTGTATGTGTGTTTTAATGAGTTGTACTGCCTGACTGTGTGTATGTGTATTTTAATGATTTGTAGTGCCTGATTGTGTGTATGTGTATATTTTAATGAGTTGTACTGCCTGACTGTGTGTATGTGTATTTTAATGAGTTGTACTGCCTGACTGTGTGTATGTGTATTTTAATGAGTTGTAGTGCCTGAGTGTGTATGTGTATTTTAATGAGTTGTACTGCCTGACTGTGTGTGTGTGTGTGTGTATTTTAATGAGTTGTACTGCCTGACTGTGTGTATGTGTATTTTAATGAGTTGAACTGCCTGACTGTGTGTATGTGTATTTTAATGAGTTGTACTGCCTGACTGTGTGTATGTGTATTTTAATGAGTTGTACTGCCTGACTGTGTATGTGTATTTTAATGAGTTGTACTGCCTGACTGTGTGTGTATGTGTATATTAATGAGTTGTACTGCCTGACTGTGTGTATGTGTATTTTAATGAGTTGTACTGCCTGACTGTGTGTATGTGTTTTAATGAGTTGTACTGCCTGACTGTGTATGTGTATTTTAATGAGTTGTACTGCCTGACTGTGTGTATGTGTATTTTAATGAGTTGTACTGCCTGACTGTGTGTATGTGTATATTTTAATGAGTTGTACTGCCTGACTGTGTGTGTGTGTGTTTTAATGAGTTGTACTGCCTGACTGTGTGTATGTGTATTTTAATGAGTTGTACTGCCTGACTGTGTTTTTGTGTGTTTTAATGAGTTGTACTGCCAGACTGTGTGTGTATGTGTATTTTAATGAGTTGTAGTGCCTGACTGTGTGTATGTGTATTTTAATGAGTTGTAGTGCCTGACTTTGTATGTGTATTTTAATGAGTTGTACTGCCTGACTGTGTGTATGTGTATTTTAATGAGTTGTACTGCCTGACTGTGTGTATGTGTATATTTTAATGAGTTGTACCGCCTGACTGTGTGTATGTGTATTTTAATGAGTTGTACTGCCTGACTGTGTTTTTGTGTGTTTTAATGAGTTGTACTGCCTGACTGTGTATGTGTATTTTAATGAGTTGAACTGCCTGACTGTGTGTATGTGTGTTTTAATGAGTTGTACTGCCTGACTGTGTGTATGTGTATTTTAATGAGTTGTACTGCCCGACTGTGTGTATGTGTGTTTTAATGAGTTGTACTGCCTGACTGTGTGTATGTGTGTTTTAATGAGTTGTACTGCCTGACTGTGTATGTGTATTTTAATGAGTTGTACTGCCTGACTGTGTGTATGTGTATTTTAATGAGTTGTAGTGCCTGACTGTGTGTATGTATATTTTAATGAGTTGTACTGCCTGACTGTGTGTATGTGTATTTTAATGAGTTGTACTGCCTGACTGTGTGTATGTGTATTTTAATGAGTTGTACTGCCTGAATGTCTGTATGTGTGTTTTAATGAGTTGTACTGCCTGACTGTGTGTATGTGTATTTTATTGAGTTGTACTGCCTGACTCTGTGTATGTGTATTTTAATGAGTTGTACTGCCTGACTGTCTGTATGTGTGTTTTAATGAGTTGTACTGCCTGACTGTGTGTATGTGTATTTTAATGAGTTGTACTGCCTGACTGTGTGTATGTGTATATTTTAATGAGTTGTACTGCCTGACTGTGTGTATGTGTATATTTTAATGAGTTGTACTGCCTGACTGTGTGTATGTGTGTTTTAATGAGTTGTACTGCCTGACTGTGTGTATGTGTGTTTTAATGAGTTGTACTGCCTGACTGTGTGTATGTGTATATTTTAATGAGTTGTACTGCCTGACTGTGTGTATGTGTATATTTTAATGAGTTGTACTGCCTGACTGTGTGTATGTGTATATTTTAATGAGTTGTACTGCCTGACTGTGTGTATGTGTGTTTTAATGAGTTGTACTGCCTGACTGTGTGTATGTGTATTTTAATGAGTTGTAGTGCCTGACTGTGTGTATGTGTATTTTAATGAGTTGTACTGCCTGACTGTGTGTATGTGTATTTTAATGAGTTGTACTGCCTGACTGTGTGTATGTGTATTTTAATGAGTTGTACTGCCTGACTGTGTGTATGTGTATTTTAATGAGTTGTACTGCCTGACTGTGTGTATGTGTATTTTAATGAGTTGTACTGCCTGACTGTGTGTATGTGTATTTTAATGAGTTGTACTGCCTGACTGTGTTTTTGTGTGTTTTAATGAGTTGTACTGCCTGACTGTGTTTTTGTGTGTTTTAATGAGTTGTACTGCCTGACTGTGTTTTTGTGAGTTTTAATGAGTTGTACTGCCTGACTGTGTATGTGTATTTTAATGAGTTGTACTGCCTGACTGTGTTTTTGTGTGTTTTAATGAGTTGTACTGCCTGACTGTGTATGTATATTTTAATGAGTTGTACTGCCTGACTGTGTGTATGTGTGTTTTAATGAGTTGTACTGCCTGACTGTGTGTATGTGTATATTTTAATGAGTTGTACTGCCTGACTGTGTGTATGTGTATTTTAATGAGTTGTACTGCCTGACTGTGTGTATGTGTATTTTAATGAGTTGTACTGCCTGACTGTGTTTTTGTGTGTTTTAATGAGTTGTACTGCCTGACTGTGTATGTGTATTTTAATGAGTTGTACTGCCTGACTGTGTGTATGTGTATTTTAATGAGTTGTAGTGCCTGACTGTGTGTATGTATATTTTAATGAGTTGTACTGCCTGACTGTGTGTATGTGTATTTTAATGAGTTGTACTGCCTGACTGTGTGTATGTATATTTTAATGAGTTGTACTGCCTGACTGTGTGTATGTGTATTTTAATGAGTTGTACTGCCTGACTGTGTGTATGTGTACTTTAATGAGTTGTACTGCCTGACTGTGTATGTGTATTTTAATGAGTTGTACTGCCTGACTGTGTGTATGTGTATTTTAATGAGTTGAACTGCCTGACTGTGTGTATGTGTATTTTAATGAGTTGAACTGCCTGACTGTGTGTATGTGTATTTTAATGAGTTGTACTGCCTGACTGTGTGTATGTGTATTTTAATGAGTTGTACTGCCTGACTGTGTATGTGTATTTTAATGAGTTGTACTGCCTGACTGTGTGTGTATGTGTATTTTAATGAGTTGTACTGCCTGACTGTGTGTATGTGTATTTTAATGAGTTGTACTGCCTGACTGTGTATGTGTATTTTAATGAGTTGTACTGCCTGACTGTGTGTATGTGTATTTTAATGAGTTGTACTGCCTGACAGTGTGTATGTGTATATTTTAATGAGTTGTACTGCCTGACTGTGTGTATGTGTGTTTTAATGAGTTGTACTGCCTGACTGTGTGTATGTGTATTTTAATGAGTTGTACTGCCTGACTGTGTTTTTGTATGTTTTAATGAGTTGTACTGCCTGACTGTGTGTGTATGTGTATTTTAATGAGTTGTAGTGCCTGACTGTGTGTATGTGTATTTTAATGAGTTGTAGTGCCTGACTGTGTATGTGTATTTTAATGAGTTGTACTGCCTGACTGTGTGTATGTGTATTTTAATGAGTTGTACTGCCTGACTGTGTGTATGTGTATATCTTAATGAGTTGTACTGCCTGACTGTGTGTATGTGTGTTTTAATGAGTTGTACTGCCTGACTGTGTGTATGTGTATTTTAATGAGTTGTACTGCCTGACTGTGTTTTTGTGTGTTTTAATGAGTTGTACTGCCTGACTGTGTAAGTGTATTTTAATGAGTTGAACTGCCTGACTGTGTGTATGTGTGTTTTAATGAGTTGTACTGCCTGACTGTGTGTATGTGTATTTTAATGAGTTGTACTGCCTGACTGTGTGTATGTGTGTTTTAATGAGTTGTACTGCCTGACTGTGTGTATGGGTGTTTTAATGAGTTGTACTGCCTGACTGTGTATGTGTATTTTAATGAGTTGTACTGCCTGACTGTGTGTATGTGTATTTTAATGACTTGTAGTGCCTGACTGTGTGTATGTATATTTTAATGAGTTGTACTGCCTGACTGTGTGTATGTGTATTTTAATGAGTTGTACTGCCTGACTGTGTGTATGTGTATTTTAATGAGTTGTACTGCCTGACTGTGTGTATGTGTGTTTTAATGAGTTGTACTGCCTGACTGTGTGTATGTGTATTTTATTGAGTTGTACTGCCTGACTGTGTGTATGTGTATATTTTAATGAGTTGTAGTGCCTGACTGTGTGTATGTGTATATTTTAATGAGTTGTAGTGCCTGACTGTGTGTATGTATATTTTAATGAGTTGTACTGCCTGACTGTGTGTGTATGTGTATTTTAATGAGTTGTACTGCCTGACTGTGTGTATGTGTATTTTAATGAGTTGTAGTGCCTGACTGTGTGTGTATGTGTATTTTAATGAGTTGTACTGCCTGACTGTGTGTATGTGTATTTTAATGAGTTGTACTGCCTGACTGTGTGTATGTGTATTTTAATGAGTTGTACTGCCTGACTGTGTGTATGTGTATTTTAATGAGTTGTAGTGCCTGACTTAGTGTGTATGTGTATTTTAATGAGTTGTAGTGCCTGACTGTGTGTATGTGTATTTTAATGAGTTGTAGTGCCTGACTGTGTGTATGTGTATTTTAATGAGTTGTACTGCCTGACTGTGTGTATGTGTATTTTAATGAGTTGTAGTGCCTGACTGTGTGTATGTGTATTTTAATGAGTTGTACTGCCTGACTTAGTGTGTATGTGTATTTTAATGAGTTGTAGTGCCTGACTTAGTGTGTATGTGTATTTTAATGAGTTGTACTGCCTGACTTAGTGTGTATGTGTATTTTAATGAGTTGTAGTGCCTGACTGTGTGTATGTGTATTTTAATGAGTTGTACTGCCTGACTGTGTGTATGTGTATTTTAATGAGTCGTAGTGCCTGACTGTGTGTATGTGTATTTTAATGAGTTGTAGTGCCTGACTTAGTGTGTATGTGTATTTTAATGAGTTGTAGTGCCTGACTGTGTGTATGTGTATTTTAATGAGTTGTACTGCCTGACTGTGTGTATGTGTATTTTAATGAGTTGTACTGCCTTACTGTGTGTATGCGTATTTTAATGAGTTGTAGTGCCTGACTTAGTGTGTATGTGTATTTTAATGAGTTGTACTGCCTGACTGTGTGTATGTGTATTTTAATGAGTTGTAGTGCCTGACTGTGTGTATGTGTGTTTTAATGCGTTGTACTGCCTGACTGTGTGTATGTGTATTTTAATGAGTTGTACTGCCTGACTGTAAGTATGTGTGTTTTAATGAGTTGTAGTGCCTGACTGTGTGTATGTGTATTTTAATGAGTTGTAGTGCCTGACTGTGTGTATGTGTATTTTAATGAGTTGTAGTGCCTGACTGTGTGTATGTGTGTTTTAATGAGTTGTACTGCCTGACTGTGTGTATGTGTGTTTTAATGAGTTGTAGTGCCTGACTGTGTGTATGTGTATTTTAATGAGATGTAGTGCCTGACTGTGTGTATGTGTATTTTAATGAGTTGTAGTGCCTGACTGTGTGTATGTGTGTTTTAATGAGTTGTAGTGCCTGACTGTGTGTATGTGTATTTTAATGAGTTGTAGTGCCTGACTGTGTGTATGTGTGTTTTAATGAGATGTAGTGCCTGACTGTGTGTATGTGTATTTTAATGAGTTGTAGTGCCTGACTGTGTGTATGTGTATTTTAATGAGTTGTAGTGCCTGACTGTGTGTATGTGTATTTTAATGAGTTGTACTGCCTGACTGTGTGTATGTGTATTTTAATGAGTTGTAGTGCCTGACTGTGTGTATGTGTATTTTAATGAGATGTAGTGCCTGACTGTGTGTATGTGTATTTTAATGAGTTGTAGTGCCTGACTGTGTGTATGTGTGTTTTAATGAGTTGTAGTGCCTGACTGTGTGTATGTGTATTTTAATGAGTTGTAGTGCCTGACTGTGTGTATGTGTGTTTTAATGAGTTGTAGTGCCTGACTGTGTGTATGTGTGTTTTAATGAGTTGTAGTGCCTGACTGTGTGTATGTGTATTTTAATGAGTTGTAGTGCCTGACTGTGTGTATGTGTATTTTAATGAGTTGTAGTGCCTGACTGTGTCTATGTGTATTTTAATGAGTTGTACTGCCTGACTGTGTGTATGTGTGTTTTAATGAGTTGTAGTGCCTGACTGTGTGTATGTGTATTTTAATGAGTTGTACTGCCTGACTGTGTGTATGTGTATTTTAATGAGTTGTAGTGCCTGACTGTGTGTATGTGTGTTTTAATGAGTTGTACTGCCTGACTGTGTGTATGTGTATTTTAATGATTTGTAGTGCCTGATTGTGTGTATGTGTATATTTTAATGAGTTGTACTGCCTGACTGTGTGTATGTGTATTTTAATGAGTTGTACTGCCTGACTCTGTGTATGTGTATTTTAATGAGTTGTAGTGCCTGAGTGTGTATGTGTATTTTAATGAGTTGTACTGCCTGACTGTGTGTGTGTGTGTGTATTTTAATGAGTTGTACTGCCTGACTGTGTGTATGTGTATTTTAATGAGTTGAACTGCCTGACTGTGTGTATGTGTATTTTAATGAGTTGTACTGCCTGACTGTGTGTATGTGTATTTTAATGAGTTGTACTGCCTGACTGTGTATGTGTATTTTAATGAGTTGTACTGCCTGACTGTGTGTGTATGTGTATATTAATGAGTTGTACTGCCTGACTGTGTGTATGTGTATTTTAATGAGTTGTACTGCCTGACTGTGTGTATGTGTTTTAATGAGTTGTACTGCCTGACTGTGTATGTGTATTTTAATGAGTTGTACTGCCTGACTGTGTGTATGTGTATTTTAATGAGTTGTACTGCCTGACTGTGTGTATGTGTATATTTTAATGAGTTGTACTGCCTGACTGTGTGTGTGTGTGTTTTAATGAGTTGTACTGCCTGACTGTGTGTATGTGTATTTTAATGAGTTGTACTGCCTGACTGTGTTTTTGTGTGTTTTAATGAGTTGTACTGCCAGACTGTGTGTGTATGTGTATTTTAATGAGTTGTAGTGCCTGACTGTGTGTATGTGTATTTTAATGAGTTGTAGTGCCTGACTTTGTATGTGTATTTTAATGAGTTGTACTGCCTGACTGTGTGTATGTGTATTTTAATGAGTTGTACTGCCTGACTGTGTGTATGTGTATATTTTAATGAGTTGTACCGCCTGACTGTGTGTATGTGTATTTTAATGAGTTGTACTGCCTGACTGTGTTTTTGTGTGTTTTAATGAGTTGTACTGCCTGACTGTGTATGTGTATTTTAATGAGTTGAACTGCCTGACTGTGTGTATGTGTGTTTTAATGAGTTGTACTGCCTGACTGTGTGTATGTGTATTTTAATGAGTTGTACTGCCCGACTGTGTGTATGTGTGTTTTAATGAGTTGTACTGCCTGACTGTGTGTATGTGTGTTTTAATGAGTTGTACTGCCTGACTGTGTATGTGTATTTTAATGAGTTGTACTGCCTGACTGTGTGTATGTGTATTTTAATGAGTTGTAGTGCCTGACTGTGTGTATGTATATTTTAATGAGTTGTACTGCCTGACTGTGTGTATGTGTATTTTAATGAGTTGTACTGCCTGACTGTGTGTATGTGTATTTTAATGAGTTGTACTGCCTGAATGTCTGTATGTGTGTTTTAATGAGTTGTACTGCCTGACTGTGTGTATGTGTATTTTATTGAGTTGTACTGCCTGACTCTGTGTATGTGTATTTTAATGAGTTGTACTGCCTGACTGTGTGTATGTGTGTTTTAATGAGTTGTACTGCCTGACTGTGTGTATGTGTATTTTAATGAGTTGTACTGCCTGACTGTGTGTATGTGTATATTTTAATGAGTTGTACTGCCTGACTGTGTGTATGTGTATATTTTAATGAGTTGTACTGCCTGACTGTGTGTATGTGTGTTTTAATGAGTTGTACTGCCTGACTGTGTGTATGTGTGTTTTAATGAGTTGTACTGCCTGACTGTGTGTATGTGTATATTTTAATGAGTTGTACTGCCTGACTGTGTGTATGTGTATATTTTAATGAGTTGTACTGCCTGACTGTGTGTATGTGTATATTTTAATGAGTTGTACTGCCTGACTGTGTGTATGTGTGTTTTAATGAGTTGTACTGCCTGACTGTGTGTATGTGTATTTTAATGAGTTGTAGTGCCTGACTGTGTGTATGTGTATTTTAATGAGTTGTACTGCCTGACTGTGTGTATGTGTATTTTAATGAGTTGTACTGCCTGACTGTGTGTATGTGTATTTTAATGAGTTGTACTGCCTGACTGTGTGTATGTGTATTTTAATGAGTTGCACTGCCTGACTGTGTGTATGTGTATTTTAATGAGTTGTACTGCCTGACTGTGTTTTTGTGTGTTTTAATGAGTTGTACTGCCTGACTGTGTTTTTGTGTGTTTTAATGAGTTGTACTGCCTGACTGTGTTTTTGTGTGTTTTAATGAGTTGTACTGCCTGACTGTGTATGTGTATTTTAATGAGTTGTACTGCCTGACTGTGTTTTTGTGTGTTTTAATGAGTTGTACTGCCTGACTGTATATGTATATTTTAATTAGTTGTACTGCCTGACTGTGTGTATGTGTGTTTTAATGAGTTGTACTGCCTGACTGTGTGTATGTGTATATTTTAATGCGTTGTACTGCCTGACTGTGTGTATGTGTATTTTAATGAGTTGTACTGCCTGACTGTGTGTATGTGTATTTTAATGAGTTGTACTGCCTGACTGTGTTTTTGTGTGTGTTTAATGAGTTGTACTGCCTGACTGTGTATGTGTATTTTAATGAGTTGTACTGCCTGACTGTGTGTATGTGTATTTTAATGAGTTGTAGTGCCTGACTGTGTGTATGTATATTTTAATGAGTTGTACTGCCTGACTGTGTGTATGTGTATTTTAATGAGTTGTACTGCCTGACTGTGTGTATGTATATTTTAATGAGTTGTACTGCCTGACTGTGTGTATGTGTATTTTAATGAGTTGTACTGCCTGACTGTGTGTATGTGTATTTTAATGAGTTGTACTGCCTGACTGTGTATGTGTATTTTAATGAGTTGTACTGCCTGACTGTGTGTATGTGTATTTTAATGAGTTGAACTGCCTGACTGTGTGTATGTGTATTTTAATGAGTTGAACTGCCTGACTGTGTGTATGTGTATTTTAATGAGTTGTACTGCCTGACTGTGTGTATGTGTATTTTAATGAGTTGTACTGCCTGACTGTGTATGTGTATTTTAATGAGTTGTACTGCCTGACTGTGTGTGTATGTGTATTTTAATGAGTTGTACTGCCTGACTGTGTGTATGTGTATTTTAATGAGTTGTACTGCATGACTGTGTATGTGTATTTTAATGAGTTGTACTGCCTGACTGTGTGTATGTGTATTTTAATGAGTTGTACTGCCTGACTGTGTGTATGTGTATATTTTAATGAGTTGTACTGCCTGACTGTGTGTATGTGTGTTTTAATGAGTTGTACTGCCTGACTGTGTGTATGTGTATTTTAATGAGTTGTACTGCCTGACTGTGTTTTTGTATGTTTTAATGAGTTGTACTGCCTGACTGTGTGTGTATGTGTATTTTAATGAGTTGTAGTGCCTGACTGTGTGTATGTGTATTTTAATGAGTTGTAGTGCCTGACTGTGTATGTGTATTTTAATGAGTTGTACTGCCTGACTGTGTGTATGTGTATATCTTAATGAGTTGTACTGCCTGACTGTGTGTATGTGTGTTTTAATGAGTTGTACTGCCTGACTGTGTGTATGTGTATTTTAATGAGTTGTACTGCCTGACTGTGTTTTTGTGTATTTTAATGAGTTGTACTGCCTGACTGTGTATGTGTATTTTAATGAGTTGAACTGCCTGACTGTGTGTATGTGTGTTTTAATGAGTTGTACTGCCTGACTGTGTGTATGTGTATTTTAATGAGTTGTACTGCCTGACTGTGTGTATGTGTGTTTTAATGAGTTGTACTGCCTGACTGTGTGTATGGGTGTTTTAATGAGTTGTACTGCCTGACTGTGTATGTGTATTTTAATGAGTTGTACTGCCTGACTGTGTGTATGTGTATTTTAATGAGTTGTAGTGCCTGACTGTGTGTATGTATATTTTAATGAGTTGTACTGCCTGACTGTGTGTATGTGTATTTTAATGAGTTGTACTGCCTGACTGTGTGTATGTGTATTTTAATGAGTTGTACTGCCTGACTGTGTGTATGTGTGTTTTAATGAGTTGTACTGCCTGACTGTGTGTATGTGTATTTTATTGAGTTGTACTGCCTGATTGTGTGTATGTGTATATTTTAATGAGTTGTAGTGCCTGACTGTGTGTATGTATATTTTAATGAGTTGTACTGCCTGACTGTGTGTGTATGTGTATTTTAATGAGTTGTACTGCCTGACTGTGTGTATGTGTATTTTAATGAGTTGTAGTGCCTGACTGTGTGTGTATGTGTATTTTAATGAGTTGTACTGCCTGACTGTGTGTATGTGTATTTTAATGAGTTGTAGTGCCTGACTTAGTGTGTATGTGTATTTTAATGAGTTGTACTGCCTGACTGTGTGTATGTGTATTTTAATGAGTTGTAGTGCCTGACTGTGTGTATGTGTGTTTTAATGCGTTGTACTGCCTGACTGTGTGTATGTGTATTTTAATGAGTTGTACTGCCTGACTGTAAGTATGTGTGTTTTAATGAGTTGTAGTGCCTGACTGTGTGTATGTGTATTTTAATGAGTTGTAGTGCCTGACTGTGTGTATGTGTATTTTAATGAGTTGTAGTGCCTGACTGTGTGTATGTGTGTTTTAATGAGTTGTACTGCCTGACTGTGTGTATGTGTGTTTTAATGAGTTGTAGTGCCTGACTGTGTGTATGTGTATTTTAATGAGATGTAGTGCCTGACTGTGTGTATGTGTATTTTAATGAGTTGTAGTGCCTGACTGTGTGTATGTGTGTATTAATGAGTTGTAGTGCCTGACTGTGTGTATGTGTATTTTAATGAGTTGTAGTGCCTGACTGTGTGTATGTGTGTTTTAATGAGATGTAGTGCCTGACTGTGTGTATGTGTATTTTAATGAGTTGTAGTGCCTGACTGTGTGTATGTGTATTTTAATGAGTTGTACTGCCTGACTGTGTTTTTGTGTGTTTTAATGAGTTGTACTGCCTGACTGTGTATGTGTATTTTAATGAGTTGAACTGCCTGACTGTGTGTATGTGTGTTTTAATGAGTTGTACTGCCTGACTGTGTGTATGTGTATTTTAATGAGTTGTACTGCCCGACTGTGTGTATGTGTGTTTTAATGAGTTGTACTGCCTGACTGTGTGTATGTGTGTTTTAATGAGTTGTACTGCCTGACTGTGTATGTGTATTTTAATGAGTTGTACTGCCTGACTGTGTGTATGTGTATTTTAATGAGTTGTAGTGCCTGACTGTGTGTATGTATATTTTAATGAGTTGTACTGCCTGACTGTGTGTATGTGTATTTTAATGAGTTGTACTGCCTGACTGTGTGTATGTGTATTTTAATGAGTTGTACTGCCTGAATGTCTGTATGTGTGTTTTAATGAGTTGTACTGCCTGACTGTGTGTATGTGTATTTTATTGAGTTGTACTGCCTGACTCTGTGTATGTGTATTTTAATGAGTTGTACTGCCTGACTGTGTGTATGTGTGTTTTAATGAGTTGTACTGCCTGACTGTGTGTATGTGTATTTTAATGAGTTGTACTGCCTGACTGTGTGTATGTGTATATTTTAATGAGTTGTACTGCCTGACTGTGTGTATGTGTATATTTTAATGAGTTGTACTGCCTGACTGTGTGTATGTGTGTTTTAATGAGTTGTACTGCCTGACTGTGTGTATGTGTGTTTTAATGAGTTGTACTGCCTGACTGTGTGTATGTGTATATTTTAATGAGTTGTACTGCCTGACTGTGTGTATGTGTATATTTTAATGAGTTGTACTGCCTGACTGTGTGTATGTGTATATTTTAATGAGTTGTACTGCCTGACTGTGTGTATGTGTGTTTTAATGAGTTGTACTGCCTGACTGTGTGTATGTGTATTTTAATGAGTTGTAGTGCCTGACTGTGTGTATGTGTATTTTAATGAGTTGTACTGCCTGACTGTGTGTATGTGTATTTTAATGAGTTGTACTGCCTGACTGTGTGTATGTGTATTTTAATGAGTTGTACTGCCTGACTGTGTGTATGTGTATTTTAATGAGTTGCACTGCCTGACTGTGTGTATGTGTATTTTAATGAGTTGTACTGCCTGACTGTGTTTTTGTGTGTTTTAATGAGTTGTACTGCCTGACTGTGTTTTTGTGTGTTTTAATGAGTTGTACTGCCTGACTGTGTTTTTGTGTGTTTTAATGAGTTGTACTGCCTGACTGTGTATGTGTATTTTAATGAGTTGTACTGCCTGACTGTGTTTTTGTGTGTTTTAATGAGTTGTACTGCCTGACTGTATATGTATATTTTAATTAGTTGTACTGCCTGACTGTGTGTATGTGTGTTTTAATGAGTTGTACTGCCTGACTGTGTGTATGTGTATATTTTAATGCGTTGTACTGCCTGACTGTGTGTATGTGTATTTTAATGAGTTGTACTGCCTGACTGTGTGTATGTGTATTTTAATGAATTGTACTGCCTGACTGTGTTTTTGTGTGTGTTTAATGAGTTGTACTGCCTGACTGTGTATGTGTATTTTAATGAGTTGTACTGCCTGACTGTGTGTATGTGTATTTTAATGAGTTGTAGTGCCTGACTGTGTGTATGTATATTTTAATGAGTTGTACTGCCTGACTGTGTGTATGTGTATTTTAATGAGTTGTACTGCCTGACTGTGTGTATGTATATTTTAATGAGTTGTACTGCCTGACTGTGTGTATGTGTATTTTAATGAGTTGTACTGCCTGACTGTGTGTATGTGTATTTTAATGAGTTGTACTGCCTGACTGTGTATGTGTATTTTAATGAGTTGTACTGCCTGACTGTGTGTATGTGTATTTTAATGAGTTGAACTGCCTGACTGTGTGTATGTGTATTTTAATGAGTTGAACTGCCTGACTGTGTGTATGTGTATTTTAATGAGTTGTACTGCCTGACTGTGTGTATGTGTATTTTAATGAGTTGTACTGCCTGACTGTGTATGTGTATTTTAATGAGTTGTACTGCCTGACTGTGTGTGTATGTGTATTTTAATGAGTTGTACTGCCTGACTGTGTGTATGTGTATTTTAATGAGTTGTACTGCATGACTGTGTATGTGTATTTTAATGAGTTGTACTGCCTGACTGTGTGTATGTGTATTTTAATGAGTTGTACTGCCTGACTGTGTGTATGTGTATATTTTAATGAGTTGTACTGCCTGACTGTGTGTATGTGTGTTTTAATGAGTTGTACTGCCTGACTGTGTGTATGTGTATTTTAATGAGTTGTACTGCCTGACTGTGTTTTTGTATGTTTTAATGAGTTGTACTGCCTGACTGTGTGTGTATGTGTATTTTAATGAGTTGTAGTGCCTGACTGTGTGTATGTGTATTTTAATGAGTTGTAGTGCCTGACTGTGTATGTGTATTTTAATGAGTTGTACTGCCTGACTGTGTGTATGTGTATATCTTAATGAGTTGTACTGCCTGACTGTGTGTATGTGTGTTTTAATGAGTTGTACTGCCTGACTGTGTGTATGTGTATTTTAATGAGTTGTACTGCCTGACTGTGTTTTTGTGTATTTTAATGAGTTGTACTGCCTGACTGTGTATGTGTATTTTAATGAGTTGAACTGCCTGACTGTGTGTATGTGTGTTTTAATGAGTTGTACTGCCTGACTGTGTGTATGTGTATTTTAATGAGTTGTACTGCCTGACTGTGTGTATGTGTGTTTTAATGAGTTGTACTGCCTGACTGTGTGTATGGGTGTTTTAATGAGTTGTACTGCCTGACTGTGTATGTGTATTTTAATGAGTTGTACTGCCTGACTGTGTGTATGTGTATTTTAATGAGTTGTAGTGCCTGACTGTGTGTATGTATATTTTAATGAGTTGTACTGCCTGACTGTGTGTATGTGTATTTTAATGAGTTGTACTGCCTGACTGTGTGTATGTGTATTTTAATGAGTTGTACTGCCTGACTGTGTGTATGTGTGTTTTAATGAGTTGTACTGCCTGACTGTGTGTATGTGTATTTTATTGAGTTGTACTGCCTGATTGTGTGTATGTGTATATTTTAATGAGTTGTAGTGCCTGACTGTGTGTATGTATATTTTAATGAGTTGTACTGCCTGACTGTGTGTATGTGTATATTTTAATGAGTTGTAGTGCCTGACTGTGTGTATGTATATTTTAATGAGTTGTACTGCCTGACTGTGTGTATGTGTATTTTAATGAGTTGTAGTGCCTGACTTAGTGTGTATGTGTATTTTAATGAGTTGTACTGCCTGACTGTGTGTATGTGTATTTTAATGAGTTGTAGTGCCTGACTGTGTGTATGTGTGTTTTAATGCGTTGTACTGCCTGACTGTGTGTATGTGTATTTTAATGAGTTGTACTGCCTGACTGTAAGTATGTGTGTTTTAATGAGTTGTAGTGCCTGACTGTGTGTATGTGTATTTTAATGAGTTGTAGTGCCTGACTGTGTGTATGTGTATTTTAATGAGTTGTAGTGCCTGACTGTGTGTATGTGTGTTTTAATGAGTTGTACTGCCTGACTGTGTGTATGTGTGTTTTAATGAGTTGTAGTGCCTGACTGTGTGTATGTGTATTTTAATGAGATGTAGTGCCTGACTGTGTGTATGTGTATTTTAATGAGTTGTAGTGCCTGACTGTGTGTATGTGTGTATTAATGAGTTGTAGTGCCTGACTGTGTGTATGTGTATTTTAATGAGTTGTAGTGCCTGACTGTGTGTATGTGTGTTTTAATGAGATGTAGTGCCTGACTGTGTGTATGTGTATTTTAATGAGTTGTAGTGCCTGACTGTGTGTATGTGTATTTTAATGAGTTGTACTGCCTGACTGTGTTTTTGTGTGTTTTAATGAGTTGTACTGCCTGACTGTGTATGTGTATTTTAATGAGTTGAACTGCCTGACTGTGTGTATGTGTGTTTTAATGAGTTGTACTGCCTGACTGTGTGTATGTGTATTTTAATGAGTTGTACTGCCCGACTGTGTGTATGTGTGTTTTAATGAGTTGTACTGCCTGACTGTGTGTATGTGTGTTTTAATGAGTTGTACTGCCTGACTGTGTATGTGTATTTTAATGAGTTGTACTGCCTGACTGTGTGTATGTGTATTTTAATGAGTTGTAGTGCCTGACTGTGTGTATGTATATTTTAATGAGTTGTACTGCCTGACTGTGTGTATGTGTATTTTAATGAGTTGTACTGCCTGACTGTGTGTATGTGTATTTTAATGAGTTGTACTGCCTGAATGTCTGTATGTGTGTTTTAATGAGTTGTACTGCCTGACTGTGTGTATGTGTATTTTATTGAGTTGTACTGCCTGACTCTGTGTATGTGTATTTTAATGAGTTGTACTGCCTGACTGTGTGTATGTGTGTTTTAATGAGTTGTACTGCCTGACTGTGTGTATGTGTATTTTAATGAGTTGTACTGCCTGACTGTGTGTATGTGTATATTTTAATGAGTTGTACTGCCTGACTGTGTGTATGTGTATATTTTAATGAGTTGTACTGCCTGACTGTGTGTATGTGTGTTTTAATGAGTTGTACTGCCTGACTGTGTGTATGTGTGTTTTAATGAGTTGTACTGCCTGACTGTGTGTATGTGTATATTTTAATGAGTTGTACTGCCTGACTGTGTGTATGTGTATATTTTAATGAGTTGTACTGCCTGACTGTGTGTATGTGTATATTTTAATGAGTTGTACTGCCTGACTGTGTGTATGTGTGTTTTAATGAGTTGTACTGCCTGACTGTGTGTATGTGTATTTTAATGAGTTGTAGTGCCTGACTGTGTGTATGTGTATTTTAATGAGTTGTACTGCCTGACTGTGTGTATGTGTATTTTAATGAGTTGTACTGCCTGACTGTGTGTATGTGTATTTTAATGAGTTGTACTGCCTGACTGTGTGTATGTGTATTTTAATGAGTTGCACTGCCTGACTGTGTGTATGTGTATTTTAATGAGTTGTACTGCATGACTGTGTTTTTGTGTGTTTTAATGAGTTGTACTGCCTGACTGTGTTTTTGTGTGTTTTAATGAGTTGTACTGCCTGACTGTGTTTTTGTGTGTTTTAATGAGTTGTACTGCCTGACTGTGTATGTGTATTTTAATGAGTTGTACTGCCTGACTGTGTTTTTGTGTGTTTTAATGAGTTGTACTGCCTGACTGTATATGTATATTTTAATTAGTTGTACTGCCTGACTGTGTGTATGTGTGTTTTAATGAGTTGTACTGCCTGACTGTGTGTATGTGTATATTTTAATGCGTTGTACTGCCTGACTGTGTGTATGTGTATTTTAATGAGTTGTACTGCCTGACTGTGTGTATGTGTATTTTAATGAGTTGTACTGCCTGACTGTGTTTTTGTGTGTGTTTAATGAGTTGTACTGCCTGACTGTGTATGTGTATTTTAATGAGTTGTACTGCCTGACTGTGTGTATGTGTATTTTAATGAGTTGTAGTGCCTGACTGTGTGTATGTATATTTTAATGAGTTGTACTGCCTGACTGTGTGTATGTGTATTTTAATGAGTTGTACTGCCTGACTGTGTGTATGTATATTTTAATGAGTTGTACTGCCTGACTGTGTGTATGTGTATTTTAATGAGTTGTACTGCCTGACTGTGTGTATGTGTATTTTAATGAGTTGTACTGCCTGACTGTGTATGTGTATTTTAATGAGTTGTACTGCCTGACTGTGTGTATGTGTATTTTAATGAGTTGAACTGCCTGACTGTGTGTATGTGTATTTTAATGAGTTGAACTGCCTGACTGTGTGTATGTGTATTTTAATGAGTTGTACTGCCTGACTGTGTGTATGTGTATTTTAATGAGTTGTACTGCCTGACTGTGTATGTGTATTTTAATGAGTTGTACTGCCTGACTGTGTGTGTATGTGTATTTTAATGAGTTGTACTGCCTGACTGTGTGTATGTGTATTTTAATGAGTTGTACTGCATGACTGTGTATGTGTATTTTAATGAGTTGTACTGCCTGACTGTGTGTATGTGTATTTTAATGAGTTGTACTGCCTGACTGTGTGTATGTGTATATTTTAATGAGTTGTACTGCCTGACTGTGTGTATGTGTGTTTTAATGAGTTGTACTGCCTGACTGTGTGTATGTGTATTTTAATGAGTTGTACTGCCTGACTGTGTTTTTGTATGTTTTAATGAGTTGTACTGCCTGACTGTGTGTGTATGTGTATTTTAATGAGTTGTAGTGCCTGACTGTGTGTATGTGTATTTTAATGAGTTGTAGTGCCTGACTGTGTATGTGTATTTTAATGAGTTGTACTGCCTGACTGTGTGTATGTGTATATCTTAATGAGTTGTACTGCCTGACTGTGTGTATGTGTGTTTTAATGAGTTGTACTGCCTGACTGTGTGTATGTGTATTTTAATGAGTTGTACTGCCTGACTGTGTTTTTGTGTATTTTAATGAGTTGTACTGCCTGACTGTGTATGTGTATTTTAATGAGTTGAACTGCCTGACTGTGTGTATGTGTGTTTTAATGAGTTGTACTGCCTGACTGTGTGTATGTGTATTTTAATGAGTTGTACTGCCTGACTGTGTGTATGTGTGTTTTAATGAGTTGTACTGCCTGACTGTGTGTATGGGTGTTTTAATGAGTTGTACTGCCTGACTGTGTATGTGTATTTTAATGAGTTGTACTGCCTGACTGTGTGTATGTGTATTTTAATGAGTTGTAGTGCCTGACTGTGTGTATGTATATTTTAATGAGTTGTACTGCCTGACTGTGTGTATGTGTATTTTAATGAGTTGTACTGCCTGACTGTGTGTATGTGTATTTTAATGAGTTGTACTGCCTGACTGTGTGTATGTGTGTTTTAATGAGTTGTACTGCCTGACTGTGTGTATGTGTATTTTATTGAGTTGTACTGCCTGATTGTGTGTATGTGTATATTTTAATGAGTTGTAGTGCCTGACTGTGTGTATGTATATTTTAATGAGTTGTACTGCCTGACTGTGTGTGTATGTGTATTTTAATGAGTTGTACTGCCTGACTGTGTGTATGTGTATTTTAATGAGTTGTAGTGCCTGACTGTGTGTGTATGTGTATTTTAATGAGTTGTACTGCCTGACTGTGTGTATGTGTATTTTAATGAGTTGTAGTGCCTGACTTAGTGTGTATGTGTATTTTAATGAGTTGTACTGCCTGACTGTGTGTATGTGTATTTTAATGAGTTGTAGTGCCTGACTGTGTGTATGTGTGTTTTAATGCGTTGTACTGCCTGACTGTGTGTATGTGTATTTTAATGAGTTGTACTGCCTGACTGTAAGTATGTGTGTTTTAATGAGTTGTAGTGCCTGACTGTGTGTATGTGTATTTTAATGAGTTGTAGTGCCTGACTGTGTGTATGTGTATTTTAATGAGTTGTAGTGCCTGACTGTGTGTATGTGTGTTTTAATGAGTTGTACTGCCTGACTGTGTGTATGTGTGTTTTAATGAGTTGTAGTGCCTGACTGTGTGTATGTGTATTTTAATGAGATGTAGTGCCTGACTGTGTGTATGTGTATTTTAATGAGTTGTAGTGCCTGACTGTGTGTATGTGTGTATTAATGAGTTGTAGTGCCTGACTGTGTGTATGTGTATTTTAATGAGTTGTAGTGCCTGACTGTGTGTATGTGTGT
The DNA here is from genome assembly GCA_030765065.1 of Deroplatys truncata. NCBI lineage: Eukaryota > Metazoa > Arthropoda > Insecta > Mantodea > Mantidae > Deroplatys > Deroplatys truncata. The sequence continues at coordinate 1,109,241 of CM060975.1, forward strand.
TTTAATGAGATGTAGTGCCTGACTGTGTGTATGTGTATTTTAATGAGTTGTAGTGCCTGACTGTGTGTATGTGTATTTTAATGAGTTGTAGTGCCTGACTGTGTGTATGTGTATTTTAATGAGTTGTACTGCCTGACTGTGTGTATGTGTATTTTAATGAGTTGTAGTGCCTGACTGTGTGTATGTGTATTTTAATGAGATGTAGTGCCTGACTGTGTGTATGTGTATTTTAATGAGTTGTAGTGCCTGACTGTGTGTATGTGTGTTTTAATGAGTTGTAGTGCCTGACTGTGTGTATGTGTATTTTAATGAGTTGTAGTGCCTGACTGTGTGTATGTGTGTTTTAATGAGTTGTAGTGCCTGACTGTGTGTATGTGTGTTTTAATGAGTTGTAGTGCCTGACTGTGTGTATGTGTATTTTAATGAGTTGTAGTGCCTGACTGTGTGTATGTGTATTTTAATGAGTTGTAGTGCCTGACTGTGTCTATGTGTATTTTAATGAGTTGTACTGCCTGACTGTGTGTATGTGTGTTTTAATGAGTTGTAGTGCCTGACTGTGTGTATGTGTATTTTAATGAGTTGTACTGCCTGACTGTGTGTATGTGTATTTTAATGAGTTGTAGTGCCTGACTGTGTGTATGTGTGTTTTAATGAGTTGTACTGCCTGACTGTGTGTATGTGTATTTTTATGATTTGTAGTGCCTGATTGTGTGTATGTGTATATTTTAATGAGTTGTACTGCCTGACTGTGTGTATGTGTATTTTAATGAGTTGTACTGCCTGACTGTGTGTATGTGTATTTTAATGAGTTGTAGTGCCTGAGTGTGTATGTGTATTTTAATGAGTTGTACTGCCTGATTGTGTGTGTGTGTATTTTAATGAGTTGTACTGCCTGACTGTGTGTGTGTGTATTTTAATGAGTTGTACTGCCTGACTGTGTGTATGTGTATTTTAATGAGTTGAACTGCCTGACTGTGTGTATGTGTATTTTAATGAGTTGTACTGCCTGACTGTGTGTATGTGTATTTTAATGAGTTGTACTGCCTGACTGTGTATGTGTATTTTAATGAGTTGTACTGCCTGACTGTGTGTGTATGTGTATTTTAATGAGTTGTACTGCCTGACTGTGTGTATGTGTATTTTAATGAGTTGTACTGCCTGACTGTGTATGTGTTTTAATGAGTTGTACTGCCTGACTGTGTATGTGTATTTTAATGAGTTGTACTGCCTGACTGTGTGTATGTGTATATTTTAATGAGTTGTACTGCCTGACTGTGTTTTTGTGTGTTTTAATGAGTTGTACTGCCTGACTGTGTTTTTGTGTGTTTTAATGAGTTGTACTGCCTGACTGTGTATGTGTATTTTAATGAGTTGTACTGCCTGACTGTGTTTTTGTGTGTTTTAATGAGTTGTACTGCCTGACTGTGTATGTATATTTTAATGAGTTGTACTGCCTGACTGTGTGTATGTGTGATTGAAAGAGTTGTACTGCCTGACTGTGTGTATGTGTATATTTTAATGAGTTGTACTGCCTGACTGTGTGTATGTGTATTTTAATGAGTTGTACTGCCTGACTGTGTGTATGTGTATTTTAATGAGTTGTACTGCCTGACTGTGTTTTTGTGTGTTTTAATGAGTTGTACTGCCTGACTGTGTATGTGTATTTTAATGAGTTGTACTGCCTGACTGTGTGTATGTATATTTTAATGAGTTGTACTGCCTGACTGTGTGTATGTATATTTTAATGAGTTGTACTGCCTGACTGTGTGTATGTGTATTTTAATGAGTTGTACTGCCTGACTGTGTGTATGTATATTTTGATGAGTTGTACTGCCTGACTGTGTGTATGTGTATTTTAATGAGTTGTACTGCCTGACTGTGTGTATGTGTATTTTAATGAGTTGTACTGCCTGACTGTGTATGTGTATTTTAATGAGTTGTACTGCCTGACTGTGTGTATGTGTATTTTAATGAGTTGAACTGCCTGACTGTGTGTATGTGTATTTTAATGAGTTGAACTGCCTGACTGTGTGTATGTGTATTTTAATGAGTTGTACTGCCTGACTGTGTGTATGTGTATTTTAATGAGTTGTACTGCCTGACTGTGTATGTGTATTTTAATGAGTTGTACTGCCTGACTGTGTGTGTATGTGTATTTTAATGAGTTTTACTGCCTGACTGTGTGTATGTGTATTTTAATGAGTTGTACTGCCTGACTGTGTATGTGTATTTTAATGAGTTGTACTGCCTGACTGTGTATGTGTATTTTAATGAGTTGTACTGCCTGACTGTGTGTATGTGTATATTTTAATGAGTTGTACTGCCTGACTGTGTGTATGTGTGTTTTAATGAGTTGTACTGCCTGACTGTGTGTATGTGTATTTTAATGAGTTGTACTGCCTGACTGTGTTTTTGTATGTTTTAATGAGTTGTACTGCCTGACTGTGTGTGTATGTGTATTTTAATGAGTTGTAGTGCCTGACTGTGTGTATGTGCATTTTAATGAGTTGTAGTGCCTGACTGTGTATGTGTATTTTAATGAGTTGTACTGCCTGACTGTGTGTATGTGTATTTTAATGAGTTGTACTGCCTGACTGTGTGTATGTGTATATCTTAATGAGTTGTAGTGCCTGACTGTGTGTATGTGTGTTTTAATGAGATGTAGTGCCTGACTGTGTGTATGTGTATTTTAATGAGTTGTAGTGCCTGACTGTGTGTATGTGTATTTTAATGAGTTGTAGTGCCTGACTGTGTGTATGTGTATTTTAATGAGTTGTACTGCCTGACTGTGTGTATGTGTATTTTAATGAGTTGTAGTGCCTGACTGTGTGTATGTGTATTTTAATGAGTTGTACTGCCTGACTTAGTGTGTATGTGTATTTTAATGAGTTGTAGTGCCTGACTTAGTGTGTATGTGTATTTTAATGAGTTGTACTGCCTGACTTAGTGTGTATGTGTATTTTAATGAGTTGTAGTGCCTGACTGTGTGTATGTGTATTTTAATGAGTTGTAGTGCCTGACTGTGTGTATGTGTATTTTAATGAGTTGTACTGCCTGACTGTGTGTATGTGTATTTTAATGAGTCGTAGTGCCTGACTGTGTGTATGTGTATTTTAATGAGTTGTAGTGCCTGACTTAGTGTGTATGTGTATTTTAATGAGTTGTAGTGCCTGACTGTGTGTATGTGTATTTTAATGAGTTGTACTGCCTGACTGTGTGTATGTGTATTTTAATGAGTTGTACTGCCTTACTGTGTGTATGCGTATTTTAATGAGTTGTAGTGCCTGACTTAGTGTGTATGTGTATTTTAATGAGTTGTACTGCCTGACTGTGTGTATGTGTATTTTAATGAGTTGTAGTGCCTGACTGTGTGTATGTGTGTTTTAATGCGTTGTACTGCCTGACTGTGTGTATGTGTATTTTAATGAGTTGTACTGCCTGACTGTAAGTATGTGTGTTTTAATGAGTTGTAGTGCCTGACTGTGTGTATGTGTATTTTAATGAGTTGTAGTGCCTGACTGTGTGTATGTGTATTTTAATGAGTTGTAGTGCCTGACTGTGTGTATGTGTATTCTAATGAGTTGTAGTGCCTGACTGTGTGTATGTGTATTTTAATGAGATGTAGTGCCTGACTGTGTGTATGTGTATTTTAATGAGTTGTAGTGCCTGACTGTGTGTATGTGTGTTTTAATGAGTTGTAGTGCCTGACTGTGTGTATGTGTATTTTAATGAGTTGTAGTGCCTGACTGTGTGTATGTGTGTTTTAATGAGTTGTAGTGCCTGACTGTGTGTATGTGTGTTTTAATGAGTTGTAGTGCCTGACTGTGTGTATGTGTATTTTAATGAGTTGTAGTGCCTGACTGTGTGTATGTGTATTTTAATGAGTTGTAGTGCCTGACTGTGTCTATGTGTATTTTAATGAGTTGTACTGCCTGACTGTGTGTATGTGTGTTTTAATGAGTTGTAGTGCCTGACTGTGTGTATGTGTATTTTAATGAGTTGTACTGCCTGACTGTGTGTATGTGTATTTTAATGAGTTGTAGTGCCTGACTGTGTGTATGTGTGTTTTAATGAGTTGTACTGCCTGACTGTGTGTATGTGTATTTTTATGATTTGTAGTGCCTGATTGTGTGTATGTGTATATTTTAATGAGTTGTACTGCCTGACTGTGTGTATGTGTATTTTAATGAGTTGTACTGCCTGACTGTGTGTATGTGTATTTTAATGAGTTGTAGTGCCTGAGTGTGTATGTGTATTTTAATGAGTTGTACTGCCTGACTGTGTGTGTGTGTATTTTAATGAGTTGTACTGCCTGACTGTGTGTGTGTGTATTTTAATGAGTTGTACTGCCTGACTGTGTGTATGTGTATTTTAATGAGTTGAACTGCCTGACTGTGTGTATGTGTATTTTAATGAGTTGTACTGCCTGACTGTGTGTATGTGTATTTTAATGAGTTGTACTGCCTGACTGTGTATGTGTATTTTAATGAGTTGTACTGCCTGACTGTGTGTGTATGTGTATTTTAATGAGTTGTACTGCCTGACTGTGTGTATGTGTATTTTAATGAGTTGTACTGCCTGACTGTGTATGTGTTTTAATGAGTTGTACTGCCTGACTGTGTATGTGTTTTAATGAGTTGTACTGCCTGACTGTGTATGTGTATTTTAATGAGTTGTACTGCCTGACTGTGTGTATGTGTATATTTTAATGAGTTGTACTGCCTGACTGTGTTTTTGTGTGTTTTAATGAGTTGTACTGCCTGACTGTGTTTTTGTGTGTTTTAATGAGTTGTACTGCCTGACTGTGTATGTGTATTTTAATGAGTTGTACTGCCTGACTGTGTTTTTGTGTGTTTTAATGAGTTGTACTGCCTGACTGTGTATGTATATTTTAATGAGTTGTACTGCCTGACTGTGTGTATGTGTGATTGAAAGAGTTGTACTGCCTGACTGTGTGTATGTGTATATTTTAATGAGTTGTACTGCCTGACTGTGTGTATGTGTATTTTAATGAGTTGTACTGCCTGACTGTGTGTATGTGTATTTTAATGAGTTGTACTGCCTGACTGTGTTTTTGTGTGTTTTAATGAGTTGTACTGCCTGACTGTGTATGTGTATTTTAATGAGTTGTACTGCCTGACTGTGTGTATGTATATTTTAATGAGTTGTACTGCCTGACTGTGTGTATGTATATTTTAATGAGTTGTACTGCCTGACTGTGTGTATGTGTATTTTAATGAGTTGTACTGCCTGACTGTGTGTATGTATATTTTAATGAGTTGTACTGCCTGACTGTGTGTATGTGTATTTTAATGAGTTGTACTGCCTGACTGTGTGTATGTATATTTTAATGAGTTGTACTGCCTGACTGTGTATGTGTATTTTAATGAGTTGTACTGCCTGACTGTGTGTATGTGTATTTTAATGAGTTGAACTGCCTGACTGTGTGTATGTGTATTTTAATGAGTTGAACTGCCTGACTGTGTGTATGTGTATTTTAATGAGTTGTACTGCCTGACTGTGTGTATGTGTATTTTAATGAGTTGTACTGCCTGACTGTGTATGTGTATTTTAATGAGTTGTACTGCCTGACTGTGTGTGTATGTGTATTTTAATGAGTTTTACTGCCTGACTGTGTGTATGTGTATTTTAATGAGTTGTACTGCCTGACTGTGTATGTGTATTTTAATGAGTTGTACTGCCTGACTGTGTATGTGTATTTTAATGAGTTGTACTGCCTGACTGTGTGTATGTGTATATTTTAATGAGTTGTACTGCCTGACTGTGTGTATGTGTGTTTTAATGAGTTGTACTGCCTGACTGTGTGTATGTGTATTTTAATGAGTTGTACTGCCTGACTGTGTTTTTGTATGTTTTAATGAGTTGTACTGCCTGACTGTGTGTGTATGTGTATTTTAATGAGTTGTAGTGCCTGACTGTGTGTATGTGCATTTTAATGAGTTGTAGTGCCTGACTGTGTATGTGTATTTTAATGAGTTGTACTGCCTGACTGTGTGTATGTGTATTTTAATGAGTTGTACTGCCTGACTGTGTGTATGTGTATATCTTAATGAGTTGTAGTGCCTGACTGTGTGTATGTGTGTTTTAATGAGATGTAGTGCCTGACTGTGTGTATGTGTATTTTAATGAGTTGTAGTGCCTGACTGTGTGTATGTGTATTTTAATGAGTTGTAGTGCCTGACTGTGTGTATGTGTATTTTAATGAGTTGTACTGCCTGACTGTGTGTATGTGTATTTTAATGAGTTGTAGTGCCTGACTGTGTGTATGTGTATTTTAATGAGTTGTACTGCCTGACTTAGTGTGTATGTGTATTTTAATGAGTTGTAGTGCCTGACTTAGTGTGTATGTGTATTTTAATGAGTTGTACTGCCTGACTTAGTGTGTATGTGTATTTTAATGAGTTGTAGTGCCTGACTGTGTGTATGTGTATTTTAATGAGTTGTAGTGCCTGACTGTGTGTATGTGTATTTTAATGAGTTGTACTGCCTGACTGTGTGTATGTGTATTTTAATGAGTCGTAGTGCCTGACTGTGTGTATGTGTATTTTAATGAGTTGTAGTGCCTGACTTAGTGTGTATGTGTATTTTAATGAGTTGTAGTGCCTGACTGTGTGTATGTGTATTTTAATGAGTTGTACTGCCTGACTGTGTGTATGTGTATTTTAATGAGTTGTACTGCCTTACTGTGTGTATGCGTATTTTAATGAGTTGTAGTGCCTGACTTAGTGTGTATGTGTATTTTAATGAGTTGTACTGCCTGACTGTGTGTATGTGTATTTTAATGAGTTGTAGTGCCTGACTGTGTGTATGTGTGTTTTAATGCGTTGTACTGCCTGACTGTGTGTATGTGTATTTTAATGAGTTGTACTGCCTGACTGTAAGTATGTGTGTTTTAATGAGTTGTAGTGCCTGACTGTGTGTATGTGTATTTTAATGAGTTGTAGTGCCTGACTGTGTGTATGTGTATTTTAATGAGTTGTACTGCCTGACTGTGTGTATGTGTGTTTTAATGAGTTGTACTGCCTGACTGTGTGTATGTGTGTTTTAATGAGTTGTAGTGCCTGACTGTGTGTATGTGTATTTTAATGAGATGTAGTGCCTGACTGTGTGTATGTGTATTTTAATGAGTTGTAGTGCCTGACTGTGTGTATGTGTGTTTTAATGAGTTGTAGTGCCTGACTGTGTGTATGTGTATTTTAATGAGTTGTAGTGCCTGACTGTGTGTATGTGTGTTTTAATGAGATGTAGTGCCTGACTGTGTGTATGTGTATTTTAATGAGTTGTACTGCCTGACTGTGTGTATGTGTGTTTTAATGAGTTGTACTGCCTGACTGTGTATGTGTATTTTAATGAGTTGTACTGCCTGACTGTGTGTATGTGTATTTTAATGAGTTGTAGTGCCTGACTGTGTGTATGTATATTTTAATGAGTTGTACTGCCTGACTGTGTGTATGTGTATTTTAATGAGTTGTACTGCCTGACTGTGTGTATGTGTATTTTAATGAGTTGTACTGCCTGAATGTGTGTATGTGTGTTTTAATGAGTTGAACTGCCTGACTGTGTGTATGTGTATTTTATTGAGTTGTACTGCCTGACTGTGTGTATGTGTATTTTAATGAGTTGTACTGCCTGACTGTGTGTATGTGTGTTTTAATGAGTTGTACTGCCTGACTGTGTGTATGTGTATTTTAATGAGTTGTACTGCCTGACTGTGTGTATGTGTATATTTTAATGCGTTGTACTGCCTGACTGTGTGTATGTGTATATTTTAATGAGTTGTACTGCCTGACTGTGTGTATGTGTGTTTTAATGAGTTGTACTGCCTGACTGTGTGTATGTGTGTTTTAATGAGTTGTACTGCCTGACTGTGTGTATGTGTATATTTTAATGAGTTGTACTGCCTGACTGTGTGTATGTGTATATTTTAATGAGTTGTACTGCCTGACTGTGTGTATGTGTATATTTTAATGAGTTGTACTGCCTGACTGTGTGTATGTGTGTTTTAATGAGTTGTACTGCCTGACTGTGTGTATGTGTATTTTAATGAGTTGTAGTGCCTGACTGTGTGTATGTGTATTTTAATGAGTTGTACTGCCTGACTGTGTGTATGTGTATTTTAATGAGTTGTACTGCCTGACTGTGTGTATGTGTATTTTAATGAGTTGTACTGCCTGACTGTGTATATGTGTATTTTAATGAGTTGTACTGCCTGACTGTGTGTATGTGTATTTTAATGAGTTGCACTGCCTGACTGTGTTTTTGTGTGTTTTAATGAGTTGTACTGCCTGACTGTGTTTTTGTGTGTTTTAATGAGTTGTACTGCCTGACTGTGTTTTTGTGTGTTTTAATGAGTTGTACTGCCTGACTGTGTATGTGTATTTTAATGAGTTGTACTGCCTGACTGTGTTTTTGTGTGTTTTAATGAGTTGTACTGCCTGACTGTGTATGTATATTTTAATGAGTTGTACTGCCTGACTGTGTGTATGTGTGTTTTAATGAGTTGTACTGCCTGACTGTGTGTATGTGTATATTTTAATGAGTTGTACTGCCTGACTGTGTGTATGTGTATTTTAATGAGTTGTACTGCCTGACTGTGTGTATGTGTATTTTAATGAGTTGTACTGCCTGACTGTGTTTTTGTGTGTTTTAATGAGTTGTACTGCCTGACTGTGTATGTGTATTTTAATGAGTTGTACTGCCTGACTGTGTGTATGTGTATTTTAATGAGTTGTAGTGCCTGACTGTGTGTATGTATATTTTAATGAGTTGTACTGCCTGACTGTGTGTATGTGTATTTTAATGAGTTGTACTGCCTGACTGTGTGTATGTATATTTTAATGAGTTGTACTGCCTGACTGTGTGTATGTGTATTTTAATGAGTTGTACTGCCTGACTGTGTGTATGTGTATTTTAATGAGTTGTACTGCCTGACTGTGTATGTGTATTTTAATGAGTTGTACTGCCTGACTGTGTGTATGTGTATTTTAATGAGTTGAACTGCCTGACTGTGTGTATGTGTATTTTAATGAGTTGAACTGCCTGACTGTGTGTATGTGTATTTTAATGAGTTGTACTGCCTGACTGTGTGTATGTGTATTTTAATGAGTTGTACTGCCTGACTGTGTGTATGTGTATTTTAATGAGTTGTACTGCCTGACTGTGTATGTGTATTTTAATGAGTTGTACTGCCTGACTGTGTGTATGTGTATTTTAATGAGTTGTACTGCCTGACTGTGTATGTGTATTTTAATGAGTTGTACTGCCTGACTGTGTGTATGTGTATTTTAATGAGTTGTACTGCCTGACAGTGTGTATGTGTATATTTTAATGAGTTGTACTGCCTGACTGTGTGTATGTGTATTTTAATGAGTTGTACTGCCTGACTGTGTTTTTGTATGTTTTAATGAGTTGTACTGCCTGACTGTGTGTGTATGTGTATTTTAATGAGTTGTAGTGCCTGACTGTGTGTATGTGTATTTTAATGAGTTGTAGTGCCTGACTGTGTATGTGTATTCTAATGAGTTGTACTGCCGGACTGTGTGTATGTGTATTTTAATGAGTTGTACTGCCTGACTGTGTGTATGTGTATATCTTAATGAGTTGTACTGCCTGACTGTGTGTATGTGTGTTTTAATGAGTTGTACTGCCTGACTGTGTGTATGTGTATTTTAATGAGTTGTACTGCCTGACTGTGTTTTTGTGTGTTTTAATGAGTTGTACTGCCTGACTGTGTATGTGTATTTTAATGAGTTGAACTGCCTGACTGTGTGTATGTGTGTTTTAATGAGTTGTACTGCCTGACTGTGTGTATGTGTATTTTAATGAGTTGTACTGCCTGACTGTGTGTATGTGTGTTTTAATGAGTTGTACTGCCTGACTGTGTGTATGGGTGTTTTAATGAGTTGTACTGCCTGACTGTGTATGTGTATTTTAATGAGTTGTACTGCCTGACTGTGTGTATGTGTATTTTAATGACTTGTAGTGCCTGACTGTGTGTATGTATATTTTAATGAGTTGTACTGCCTGACTGTGTGTATGTGTATTTTAATGAGTTGTACTGCCTGACTGTGTGTATGTGTATTTTAATGAGTTGTACTGCCTGACTGTGTGTATGTGTGTTTTAATGAGTTGTACTGCCTGACTGTGTGTATGTGTATTTTATTGAGTTGTACTGCCTGACTGTGTGTATGTGTATATTTTAATGAGTTGTAGTGCCTGACTGTGTGTATGTATATTTTAATGAGTTGTACTGCCTGACTGTGTGTGTATGTGTATTTTAATGAGTTGTACTGCCTGACTGTGTGTATGTGTATTTTAATGAGTTGTAGTGCCTGACTGTGTGTGTATGTGTATTTTAATGAGTTGTACTGCCTGACTGTGTTTTTGTGTATTTTAATGAGTTGTACTGCCTGACTGTGTATGTGTATTTTAATGAGTTGTACTGCCTGACTGTGTATGTGTATTTTAATGAGTTGTACTGCCTGTGTATGTGTATTTTAATGAGTTGTACTGCCTGCCTGTGTGTATGTGTATTTTAATGAGTTGTACTGCCTGACTGTGTTTTTGTGTATTTTAATGAGTTGTACTGCCTGACTGTGTATGTGTATTTTAATGAGTTGTACTGCCTGACTGTGTGTATGTGTATTTTAATGAGTTGTACTGCCTGACTGTGTTTTTGTGTATTTTAATGAGTTGTACTGCCTGACTGTGTATGTGTATTTTAATGAGTTGTACTGCCTGACTGTGTGTGTATGTGTATTTTAATGAGTTGTACTGCCTGACTGTGTATGTGTATTTTAATGAGTTGTACTGCCTGACTGTGTGTATGTGTATTTTAATGAGTTGTACTGCCTGACTGTGTGTATGTGAATTTTAATGAGTTGTACTGCCTGACTGTGTATGTGTATTTTAATGAGTTGTACTGCCTGACTGTGTTTTTGTGTATTTTAATGAGTTGTAGTGCCTGACTGTGTATGTGTATTTTAATGAGTTGTACTGCCTGACTGTGTATGTGTATTTTAATGAGTTGTACTGCCTGACTGTGTGTGTATGTGTATTTTAATGAGTTGTACTGCCTGACTGTGTGTTTGTGTATTTTAATGAGTTGTACTGCCTGACTGTGTGTGTATGTGTATTTTAATGAGTTGTACTGCCTGACTGTGTATGTGTATTTTAATGAGTTGTACTGCCTGACTGTGTGTATGTGTATTTTAATGAGTTGTACTGCCTGACTGTGTGTATGTGAATTTTAATGAGTTGTACTGCCTGACTGTGTATGTGTATTTTAATGAGTTGTACTGCCTGACTGTGTTTTTGTGTATTTTAATGAGTTGTACTGCCTGACTGTGTGTGTATGTGTATTTTAATGAGTTGTACTGCCTGACTGTGTTTTTGTGTATTTTAATGAGTTGTACTGCCTGACTGTGTATGTGTATTTTAATGAGTTCTACTGCCTGACTGTGTTTTTGTGTATTTTAATGAGTTGTACTGCCTGACTGTGTGTGTATGTGTATTTTAATGAGTTGTACTGCCTGACTGTGTTTTTGTGTGTTTTAATGAGTTGTACTGCCTGACTGTGTGTATGTGAATTTTAATGAGTTGTACTGCCTGACTGTGTTTTTGTGTGTTTTAATGAGTTGTACTGCCTGACTGTGTGTGTATGTGTATTTTAATGAGTTGTACTGCCTGACTGTGTGTATGTGAATTTTAATGAGTTGTACTGCCTGACTGTGTTTTTGTGTGTTTTAATGAGTTGTACTGCCTGACTGTGTGTATGTGTATTTTAATGAGTTGTACTGCCTGACTGTGTGTATGTGAATTTTAATGAGTTGTACTGCCTGACTGTGTTTTTGTGTGTTTTAATGAGTTGTACTTCCTGACTGTGTGTGTATGTGTATTTTAATGAGTTGTACTGCCTGACTGTGTTTTTGTGTGTTTTAATGAGTTGTACTGCCTGACTGTGTGTGTATGTGTATTTTAATGAGTTGTACTGCCTGACTGTGTTTTTGTGTGTTTTAATGAGTCGTAGTGCCTGACTGTGTGTATGTGTATTTTAATGAGTTATACTGCCTGACTGTGTGTATGTGTATTTTAATGAGTTGTACTGCCTGACTGTGTGTATGTGTATTTTAATGAGTTGTAGTGCCTGACTTAGTGTGTATGTGTATTTTAATGAGTTGTAGTGCCTGACTGTGTGTATGTGTATTTTAATGAGTTGTAGTGCCTGACTGTGTGTATGTGTATTTTAATGAGTTGTACTGCCTGACTGTGTGTATGTGTATTTTAATGAGTTGTAGTGCCTGACTGTGTGTATGTGTATTTTAATGAGTTGTACTGCCTGACTTAGTGTGTATGTGTATTTTAATGAGTTGTAGTGCCTGACTTAGTGTGTATGTGTATTTTAATGAGTTGTACTGCCTGACTTAGTGTGTATGTGTATTTTAATGAGTTGTAGTGCCTGACTGTGTGTATGTGTATTTTAATGAGTTGTAGTGCCTGACTGTGTGTATGTGTATTTTAATGAGTTGTACTGCCTGACTGTGTGTATGTGTATTTTAATGAGTCGTAGTGCCTGACTGTGTGTATGTGTATTTTAATGAGTTGTAGTGCCTGACTTAGTGTGTATGTGTATTTTAATGAGTTGTAGTGCCTGACTGTGTGTATGTGTATTTTAATGAGTTGTACTGCCTGACTGTGTGTATGTGTATTTTAATGAGTTGTACTGCCTTACTGTGTGTATGCGTATTTTAATGAGTTGTAGTGCCTGACTTAGTGTGTATGTGTATTTTAATGAGTTGTACTGCCTGACTGTGTGTATGTGTATTTTAATGAGTTGTAGTGCGTGACTGTGTGTATGTGTGTTTTAATGCGTTGTACTGCCTGACTGTGTGTATGTGTATTTTAATGAGTTGTACTGCCTGACTGTAAGTATGTGTGTTTTAATGAGTTGTAGTGCCTGACTGTGTGTATGTGTATTTTAATGAGTTGTAGTGCCTGACTGTGTGTATGTGTATTTTAATGAGTTGTAGTGCCTGACTGTGTGTATGTGTGTTTTAATGAGTTGTACTGCCTGACTGTGTGTACGTGTGTTTTAATGAGTTGTAGTGCCTGACTGTGTGTATGTGTATTTTAATGAGATGTAGTGCCTGACTGTGTGTATGTGTATTTTAATGAGTTGTAGTGCCTGACTGTGTGTATGTGTGTTTTAATGAGTTGTAGTGCCTGACTGTGTGTATGTGTATTTTAATGAGTTGTAGTGCCTGACTGTGTGTATGTGTGTTTTAATGAGATGTAGTGCCTGACTGTGTGTATGTGTATTTTAATGAGTTGTAGTGCCTGACTGTGTGTATGTGTATTTTAATGAGTTGTAGTGCCTGACTGTGTGTATGTGTATTTTAATGAGTTGTACTGCCTGACTGTGTGTATGTGTATTTTAATGAGTTGTAGTGCCTGACTGTGTATGTGTATTTTAATGAGATGTAGTGCCTGACTGTGTGTATGTGTATTTTAATGAGTTGTAGTGCCTGACTGTGTGTATGTGTGTTTTAATGAGTTGTAGTGCCTGACTGTGTGTATGTGTATTTTAATGAGTTGTAGTGCCTGACTGTGTGTATGTGTGTTTTAATGAGTTGTAGTGCCTGACTGTGTGTATGTGTGTTTTAATGAGTTGTAGTGCCTGACTGTGTGTATGTGTATTTTAATGAGTTGTAGTGCCTGACTGTGTGTATGTGTATTTTAATGAGTTGTAGTGCCTGACTGTGTCTATGTGTATTTTAATGAGTTGTACTGCCTGACTGTGTGTATGTGTGTTTTAATGAGTTGTAGTGCCTGACTGTGTGTATGTGTATTTTAATGAGTTGTACTGCCTGACTGTGTGTATGTGTATTTTAATGAGTTGTAGTGCCTGACTGTGTGTATGTGTGTTTTAATGAGTTGTACTGCCTGACTGTGTGTATGTGTATTTTAATGATTTGTAGTGCCTGATTGTGTGTATGTGTATATTTTAATGAGTTGTACTGCCTGACTGTGTGTATGTGTATTTTAATGAGTTGTACTGCCTGACTGTGTGTATGTGTATTTTAATGAGTTGTAGTGCCTGAGTGTGTATGTGTATTTTAATGAGTTGTACTGCCTGACTGTGTGTGTGTTGTTGTGTATTTTAATGAGTTGTACTGCCTGACTGTGTGTATGTGTATTTTAATGAGTTGAACTGCCTGACTGTGTGTATGTGTATTTTAATGAGTTGTACTGCCTGACTGTGTGTATGTGTATTTTAATGAGTTGTACTGCCTGACTGTGTATGTGTATTTTAATGAGTTGTACTGCCTGACTGTGTGTGTATGTGTATATTAATGAGTTGTACTGCCTGACTGTGTGTATGTGTATTTTAATGAGTTGTACTGCCTGACTGTGTGTATGTGTTTTAATGAGTTGTACTGCCTGACTGTGTATGTGTATTTTAATGAGTTGTACTGCCTGACTGTGTGTATGTGTATTTTAATGAGTTGTACTGCCTGACTGTGTGTATGTGTATATTTTAATGAGTTGTACTGCCTGACTGTGTGTATGTGTGTTTTAATGAGTTGTACTGCCTGACTGTGTGTATGTGTATTTTAATGAGTTGTACTGCCTGACTGTGTTTTTGTGTGTTTTAATGAGTTGTACTGCCAGACTGTGTGTGTATGTGTATTTTAATGAGTTGTAGTGCCTGACTGTGTGTATGTGTATTTTAATGAGTTGTAGTGCCTGACTTTGTATGTGTATTTTAATGAGTTGTACTGCCTGACTGTGTGTATGTGTATTTTAATGAGTTGTACTGCCTGACTGTGTGTATGTGTATATTTTAATGAGTTGTACCGCCTCACTGTGTGTATGTGTGTTTTAATGAGTTGTACTGCCTGACTGTGTGTATGTGTATTTTAATGAGTTGTACTGCCTGACTGTGTTTTTGTGTGTTTTAATGAGTTGTACTGCCTGACTGTGTATGTGTATTTTAATGAGTTGAACTGCCTGACTGTGTGTATGTGTGTTTTAATGAGTTGTACTGCCTGACTGTGTGTATGTGTATTTTAATGAGTTGTACTGCCCGACTGTGTGTATGTGTGTTTTAATGAGTTGTACTGCCTGACTGTGTGTATGTGTGTTTTAATGAGTTGTACTGCCTGACTGTGTATGTGTATTTTAATGAGTTGTACTGCCTGACTGTGTGTATGTGTATTTTAATGAGTTGTAGTGCCTGACTGTGTGTATGTATATTTTAATGAGTTGTACTGCCTGACTGTGTGTATGTGTATTTTAATGAGTTGTACTGCCTGACTGTGTGTATATGTATTTTAATGAGTTGTACTGCCTGAATGTCTGTATGTGTGTTTTAATGAGTTGTACTGCCTGACTGTGTGTATGTGTATTTTATTGAGTTGTACTGCCTGACTGTGTGTATGTGTATTTTAATGAGTTGTACTGCCTGACTGTGTGTATGTGTGTTTTAATGAGTTGTACTGCCTGACTGTGTGTATGTGTATTTTAATGAGTTGTACTGCCTGACTGTGTGTATGTGTATATTTTAATGAGTTGTACTGCCTGACTGTGTGTATGTGTATATTTTAATGAGTTGTACTGCCTGACTGTGTGTATGTGTGTTTTAATGAGTTGTACTGCCTGACTGTGTGTATGTGTGTTTTAATGAGTTGTACTGCCTGACTGTGTGTATGTGTATATTTTAATGAGTTGTACTGCCTGACTGTGTGTATGTGTATATTTTAATGAGTTGTACTGCCTGACTGTGTGTATGTGTATATTTTAATGAGTTGTACTGCCTGACTGTGTGTATGTGTGTTTTAATGAGTTGTACTGCCTGACTGTGTGTATGTGTATTTTAATGAGTTGTAGTGCCTGACTGTGTGTATGTGTATTTTAATGAGTTGTACTGCCTGACTGTGTGTATGTGTATTTTAATGAGTTGTACTGCCTGACTGTGTGTATGTGTATTTTAATGAGTTGTACTGCCTGACTGTGTGTATGTGTATTTTAATGAGTTGTACTGCCTGACTGTGTGTATGTGTATTTTAATGAGTTGTACTGCCTGACTGTGTTTTTGTGTGTTTTAATGAGTTGTACTGCCTGACTGTGTTTTTGTGTGTTTTAATGAGTTGTACTGCCTGACTGTGTTTTTGTGTGTTTTAATGAGTTGTACTGCCTGACTGTGTATGTGTATTTTAATGAGTTGTACTGCCTGACTGTGTTTTTGTGTGTTTTAATGAGTTGTACTGCCTGACTGTATATGTATATTTTAATTAGTTGTACTGCCTGACTGTGTGTATGTGTGTTTTAATGAGTTGTACTGCCTGACTGTGTGTATGTGTATATTGTACTGCCTGACTGTGTGTATGGGTGTTTTAATGAGTTGTACTGCCTGACTGTGTATGTGTATTTTAATGAGTTGTACTGCCTGTGTGTATGTGTATTTTAATGAGTTGTAGTGCCTGACTGTGTGTATGTGTGTTTTAATGAGTTGTACTGCCTGACTGTGTGTATGTGTGTTTTAATGAGTTGTACTGCCTGACTGTGTGTATGTGTATTTTAATGAGTTGTACTGCCTGACTGTGTGTATGTGTATTTTAATGAGTTGTACTGCCTGACTGTGTGTATGTGTATTTTAATGAGTTGTAGTGCCTGACTGTGTGTATGTGTGTTTTAATGAGTTGTACTGCCTGACTGTGTGTATGTGTGTTTTAATGAGTTGTACTGCCTGACTGTGTGTATGTGTATTTTAATGAGTTGTAGTGCCTGACTGTGTGTATGTGTGTTTTAATGAGTTTTACTGCCTGACTGTGTGTATGTGTGTTTTAATGAGTTGTACTGCCTGACTGTGTGTATGTGTATTTTAATGAGTTGTACTGCCTGACTGTGTATGTGTATTTTAATCAGTTGTACTGCCTGACTGTGTGTATGTGTGTTTTAATGAGTTGTACTGCCTGACTGTGTGTATGTGTATTTTATTGAGTTGTACTGCCTGACTGTGTGTATGTGTATATTTTAATGAGTTTTAGTGCCTGACTGTGTGTATGTATATTTTAATGAGTTGTACTGCCTGACTGTGTGTGTATGTGTATTTTAATGAGTTGTACTGCCTGACTGTGTGTATGTGTATTTTAATGAGTTGTAGTGCCTGACTGTGTGTGTATGTGTATTTTAATGAGTTGTACTGCCTGACTGTGTGTATGTGTATTTTAATGAGTTGTAGTGCCTGACTTAGTGTGTATGTGTATTTTAATGAGTTGTACTGCCTGACTGTGTGTATGTGTATTTTAATGAGTTGTAGTGCCTGACTGTGTGTATGTGTGTTTTAATGAGTTGTACTGCCTGACTGTGTGTATGTGTATTTTAATGAGTTGTACTGCCTGACTGTGAGTATGTGTGTTTTAATGAGTTGTAGTGCATGACTGTGTGTATGTGTATTTTAATGAGTTGTAGTGCCTGACTGTGTGTATGTGTATTTTAATGAGTTGTAGTGCCTGACTGTGTGTATGTGTGTTTTAATGAGTTGTACTGCCTGACTGTGTGTATGTGTGTTTTAATGAGTTGTAGTGCCTGACTGTGTGTATGTGTATTTTAATGAGATGTAGTGCCTGACTGTGTGTATGTGTATTTTAATGAGTTGTAGTGCCTGACTGTGTGTATGTGTGTTTTAATGAGTTGTAGTGCCTGACTGTGTGTATGTGTATTTTAATGAGTTGTAGTGCCTGACTGTGTGTATGTGTGTTTTAATGAGATGTAGTGCCTGACTGTGTGTATGTGTATTTTAATGAGTTGTAGTGCCTGACTGTGTGTATGTGTATTTTAATGAGTTGTAGTGCCTGACTGTGTGTATGTGTATTTTAATGAGTTGTACTGCCTGACTGTGTGTATGTGTATTTTAATGAGTTGTAGTGCCTGACTGTGTGTATGTGTATTTTAATGAGATGTAGTGCCTGACTGTGTGTATGTGTATTTTAATGAGTTGTAGTGCCTGACTGTGTGTATGTGTGTTTTAATGAGTTGTAGTGCCTGACTGTGTGTATGTGTATTTTAATGAGTTGTAGTGCCTGACTGTGTGTATGTGTGTTTTAATGAGTTGTAGTGCCTGACTGTGTGTATGTGTGTTTTAATGAGTTGTAGTGCCTGACTGTGTGTATGTGTATTTTAATGAGTTGTAGTGCCTGACTGTGTCTATGTGTATTTCAATGAGTTGTACTGCCAGACTGTGTGTATGTGTGTTTTAATGAGTTGTAGTGCCTGACTGTGTGTATGTGTATTTTAATGAGTTGTACTGCCTGACTGTGTGTATGTGTATTTTAATTAGTTGAACTGCCTGACTGTGTGTATGTGTATTTTAATGAGTTGTACTGCATGACTGTGTGTATGTGTATTTTAATGAGTTGTACTGCCTGACTGTGTATGTGTATTTTAATGAGTTGTACTGCCTGACTGTGTGTGTATGTGTATTTTAATGAGTTGTACTGCCTGACTGTGTGTATGTGTATTTTAATGAGTTGTACTGCCTGACTGTGTGTATGTGTTTTAATGAGTTGTACTGCCTGACTGTGTATGTGTATTTTAATGAGTTGTACTGCCTGACTGTGTGTATGTGTATTTTAATGAGTTGTACTGCCTGACTGTGTGTATGTGTATATTTTAATGAGTTGTACTGCCTGACTGTGTGTATGTGTGTTTTAATGAGTTGTACTGCCTGACTGTGTGTATGTGTATTTTAATGAGTTGTACTGCCTGACTGTGTTTTTGTGTGTTTTAATGAGTTGTACTGCCTGACTGTGTGTGTATGTGTATTTTAATGAGTTGTAGTGCCTGACTGTGTGTATGTGTATTTTAATGAGTTGTAGTGCCTGACTGTGTATGTGTATTTTAATGAGTTGTACTGCCTGACTGTGTGTATGTGTATTTTAATGAGTTGTACTGCCTGACTGTGTGTATGTGTATATTTTAATGAGTTGTACTGCCTGACTGTGTGTATGTGTGTTTTAATGAGTTGTACTGCCTGACTGTGTGTATGTGTATTTTAATGGGTTGTACTGCCTGACTGTGTTTTTGTGTATTTTAATGAGTTGTACTGCCTGACTGTGTGTATGTGTGTTTTAATGAGTTGTACTGCCTGACTGTGTGTATGTGTGTTTTAATGAGTTGTACTGCCTGACTGTGTATGTGTATTTTAATGAGTTGTACTGCCTGACTGTGTGTATGTGTATTTTAATGAGTTGTAGTGCCTGACTGTGTGTATGTATATTTTAATGAGTTGTACTGCCTGACTGTGTGTATGTGTATTTTAATGAGTTGTACTGCCTGACTGTGTGTATGTGTATTTTAATGAGTTGTACTGCCTGACTGTGTGTATGTGTGTTTTAATGAGTTGTACTGCCTGACTGTGTGTATGTGTATTTTATTGAGTTGTACTGCCTGACTGTGTGTATGTGTATTTTAATGAGTTGTACTGCCTGACTGTGTGTATGTGTGTTTTAATGAGTTGTACTGCCTGACTGTGTGTATGTGTATTTTAATGAGTTGTACTGCCTGACTGTGTGTATGTGTATATTTTAATGAGTTGTACTGCCTGACTGTGTGTATGTGTATATTTTAATGAGTTGTACTGCCTGACTGTGTGTATGTGTGTTTTAATGAGTTGTACTGCCTGACTGTGTGTATGTGTGTTTTAATGAGTTGTACTTCCTGACTGTGTGTATGTGTATATTTTAATGAGTTGTACTGCCTGACTGTGTGTATGTGTATATTTTAATGAGTTGTACTGCCTGACTGTGTGTATGTGTATTTTAATGAGTTGTACTGCCTGACTGTGTGTATGTGTATTTTAATGAGTTGTACTGCCTGACTGTGTGTATGTGTATTTTAATGAGTTGTACTGCCTGACTGTGTGTATGTGTATTTTAATGAGTTGTACTGCCTGACTGTGTTTTTGTGTGTTTTAATGAGTTGTACTGCCTGACTGTGTTTTTGTGTGTTTTAATGAGTTGTACTGCCTGACTGTGTTTTTGTGTGTTTTAATGAGTTGTACTGCCTGACTGTGTATGTGTATTTTAATGAGTTGTACTGCCTGACTGTGTTTTTGTGTGTTTTAATGAGTTGTACTGCCTGACTGTGTATGTATATTTTAATGAGTTGTACTGCCTGACTGTGTGTATGTGTGTTTTAATGAGTTGTACTGCCTGACTGTGTGTATGTGTATATTTTAATGAGTTGTACTGCCTGACTGTGTGTATGTGTATTTTAATGAGTTGTACTGCCTGACTGTGTGTATGTGTATTTTAATGAGTTGTACTGCCTGACTGTGTTTTTTTGTGTTTTAATGAGTTGTACTGCCTGACTGTGTATGTGTATTTTAATCAGTTGTACTGGCTGACTGTGTGTAAGTGTATTTTAATGAGTTGTAGTGCCTGACTGTGTGTATGTATATTTTAATGAGTTGTACTGCCTGACTGTGTGTATGTGTATTTTAATGAGTTGTACTGCCTGACTGTGTGTATGTGTATTTTAATGAGTTGTACTGCCTGACTGTGTGTATGTGTATTTTAATGAGTTGTACTGCCTGACTGTGTATGTGTATTTTAATGAGTTGTACTGCCTGACTGTGTGTGTATGTGTATTTTAATGAGTTGTACTGCCTGACTGTGTGTGTGTGTATTTTAATGAGTTGTACTGCCTGACTGTGTGTATGTGTATTTTAATGAGTTGAACTGCCTGACTGTGTGTATGTGTATTTTAATGAGTTGTACTGCCTGACTGTGTGTATGTGTATTTTAATGAGTTGTACTGCCTGACTGTGTATGTGTATTTTAATGAGTTGTACTGCCTGACTGTGTGTGTATGTGTATTTTAATGAGTTGTACTGCCTGACTGTGTGTATGTGTATTTTAATGAGTTGTACTGCCTGACTGTGTGTATGTGTTTTAATGAGTTGTACTGCCTGACTGTGTATGTGTATTTTAATGAGTTGTACTGCCTGACTGTGTGTATGTGTATTTTAATGAGTTGTACTGCCTGACTGTGTGTATGTGTATATTTTAATGAGTTGTACTGCCTGACTGTGTGTATGTGTGTTTTAATGCGTTGTACTGCCTGACTGTGTGTATGTGTATTTTAATGAGTTGTACTGCCTGACTGTGTTTTTGTGTGTTTTAATGAGTTGTACTGCCTGACTGTGTGTGTATGTGTATTTTAATGAGTTGTACTGCCTGACTGTGTGTATGTGTATTTTAATGAGTTGTAGTGCCTGACTGTGTGTGTATGTGTATTTTAATGAGTTGTGGTGCCTGACTGTGTGTGTATGTGTATTTTAATGAGTTGTACTGCCTGACTGTGTGTATGTGTATTTTAATGAGTTGTACTGCCTGACTGTGTGTGTATGTGTATTTTAATGAGTTGTAGTGCCTGACTGTGTGTGTATGTGTATTTTAATGAGTTGTACTGCCTGACTGTGTGTGTATGTGTATTTTAATGAGTTGTAGTGCCTGACTGTGTGTGTGTATGTGTATTTTAATGAGTGGTACTGCCTGACTGTGTGTGTATGTGTATTTTAATGAGTTGTACTGCCTGACTGTGTGTATGTGTATTTTAATGAGTTGTAGTGCCTGACTGTGTGTGTATGTGTATTTTAATGAGTTGTACTGCCTGACTGTGTGTATGTGTATTTTAATGAGTTGTAGTGCCTGACTGTGTGTATGTGTGTTTAAATGAGTTGTACTGCCTGACTGTGTGTATGTGTATTTTAATGAGTTGTACTGCCTGACTGTGAGTATGTGTGTTTTAATGAGTTGTAGTGCCTGACTGTGTGTATGTGTATTTTAATGAGTTGTAGTGCCTGACTGTGTGTATGTGTATTTTAATGAGTTGTAGTGCCTGACTGTGTGTATGTGTGTTTTAATGAGTTGTACTGCCTGACTGTGTGTATGTGTGTTTTAATGAGTTGTAGTGCCTGACTGTGTGTATGTGTATTTTAATGAGATGTAGTGCCTGACTGTGTGTATGTGTATTTCAATGAGTTGTAGTGCCTGACTGTGTGTATGTGTGTTTTAATGAGTTGTAGTGCCTGACTGTGTGTATGTGTATTTTAATGAGTTGTAGTGCCTGACTGTGTGTATGTGTGTTTTAATGAGATGTAGTGCCTGACTGTGTGTATGTGTATTTTAATGAGTTGTAGTGCCTGACTGTGTGTATGTGTATTTTAATGAGTTGTAGTGCCTGACTGTGTGTATGTGTATTTTAATGAGTTGTAGTGCCTGACTGTGTGTATGTGTATTTTAATGAGTTGTACTGCCTGACTGTGTGTATGTGTATTTTAATGAGTTGTAGTGCCTGACTGTGTGTATGTGTATTTTAATGAGATGTAGTGCCTGACATTGTGTATGTGTATTTTAATGAGTTGTAGTGCCTGACTGTGTGTATGTGTGTTTTAATGAGTTGTAGTGCCTGACTGTGTGTATGTGTATTTTAATGAGTTGTAGTGCCTGACTGTGTGTATGTGTGTTTTAATGAGATGTAGTGCCTGACTGTGTGTATGTGTATTTTAATGAGTTGTAGTGCCTGACTGTGTGTATGTGTATTTTAATGAGTTGTAGTGCCTGACTGTGTGTATGTGTATTTTAATGAGTTGTACTGCCTGACTGTGTGTATGTGTATTTTAATGAGTTGTAGTGCCTGACTGTGTGTATGTGTATTTTAATGAGATGTAGTGCCTGACTGTGTGTATGTGTATTTTAATGAGTTGTAGTGCCTGACTGTGTGTATGTGTGTTTTAATGAGTTGTAGTGCCTGACTGTGTGTATGTGTATTTTAATGAGTTGTAGTGCCTGACTGTGTGTATGTGTGTTTTAATGAGTTGTAGTGCCTGACTGTGTGTATGTGTGTTTTAATGAGTTGTAGTGCCTGACTGTGTGTATGTGTATTTTAATGAGTTGTAGTGCCTGACTGTGTGTATGTGTATTTTAATGAGTTGTAGTGCCTGACTGTGTCTATGTGTATTTCAATGAGTTGTACTGCCTGACTGTGTGTATGTGTGTTTTAATGAGTTGTAGTGCCTGACTGTGTGTATGTGTATTTTAATGAGTTGTACTGCCTGACTGTGTGTATGTGTATTTTAATGAGTTGTAGTGCCTGACTGTGTGTATGTGTGTTTTAATGAGTTGTACTGCCTGACTGTGTGTATGTGTATTTTAATGAGTTGTAGTGCCTGACTGTGTGTATGTGTATATTTTAATGAGTTGTACTGCCTGACTGTGTGTATGTGTATTTTAATGAGTTGTACTGCCTGACTGTGTGTATGTGTATTTTAATGAGTTGTAGTGCCTGAGTGTGTATGTGTATTTTAATGAGTTGTACTGCCTGATTGTGTGTGTGTATTTTAATGAGTTGTACTGCCTGACTGTGTGTATGTGTATTTTAATGAGTTGAACTGCCTGACTGTGTGTATGTGTATTTTAATGAGTTGTACTGCCTGACTGTGTGTATCTGTATTTTAATGAGTTGTACTGCCTGACTGTGTATGTGTATTTTAATGAGTTGTACTGCCTGACTGTGTGTGTATGTGTATTTTAATGAGTTGTACTGCCTGACTGTGTGTATGTGTATTTTAATGAGTTGTACTGCCTGACTGTGTGTATGTGTTTTAATGAGTTGTACTGCCTGACTGTGTATGTGTATTTTAATGAGTTGTACTGCCTGACTGTGTGTATGTGTATTTTAATGAGTTGTACTGCCTGACTGTGTGTATGTGTATATTTTAATGAGTTGTACTGCCTGACTGTGTGTATGTGTGTTTTAATGATTTGTACTGCCTGACTGTGTGTATGTGTGTTTTAATGATTTGTACTGCCTGACTGTGTGTATGTGTATTTTAATGAGTTGTACTGCCTGACTGTGTTTTTGTGTGTTTTAATGAGTTGTACTGCCTGACTGTGTGTGTATGTGTATTTTAATGAGTTGTAGTGCCTGACTATGTGTATGTGTATTTTAATGAGTTGTAGTGCCTGACTGTGTATGTGTATTTTAATGAGTTGTACTGCCTGACTGTGTGTATGTGTATTTTAATGAGTTGTACTGCCTGACTGTGTGTATGTGTATATTTTAATGAGTTGTACTGCCTGACTGTGTGTATGTGTGTTTTAATGAGTTGTACTGCCTGACTGTGTGTATGTGTATTTTAATGGGTTGTGTTGCCTGACTGTGTTTTTGTGTATTTTAATGAGTTGTACTGCCTGACTGTGTGTATGTGTGTTTTAATGAGTTGTACTGCCTGACTGTGTGTATGTGTGTATTTTAATGAGTTGTACTGCCTGACTGTGTATGTGTATTTTAATGAGTTGTACTGCCTGACTGTGTGTATGTGTATTTTAATGAGTTGTAGTGCCTGACTGTGTGTATGTATATTTTAATGAGTTGTACTGCCTGACTGTGTGTATGTGTATTTTAATGAGTTGTACTGCCTGACTGTGTGTATGTGTATTTTAATGAGTTGTACTGCCTGACTGTGTGTATGTGTGTTTTAATGAGTTGTACTGCCTGACTGTGTGTATGTGTATTTTATTGAGTTGTACTGCCTGACTGTGTGTATGTGTATTTTAATGAGTTGTACTGCCTGACTGTGTGTATGTGTGTTTTAATGAGTTGTACTGCCTGACTGTGTGTATGTGTATTTTAATGAGTTGTACTGCCTGACTGTGTGTATGTGTATATTTTAATGAGTTGTACTGCCTGACTGTGTGTATGTGTATATTTTAATGAGTTGTACTGCCTGACTGTGTGTATGTGTGTTTTAATGAGTTGTACTGCCTGACTGTGTGTATGTGTGTTTTAATGAGTTGTACTTCCTGACTGTGTGTATGTGTATATTTTAATGAGTTGTACTGCCTGACTGTGTGTATGTGTATATTTTAATGAGTTGTACTGCCTGACTGTGTGTATGTGTATTTTAATGAGTTGTACTGCCTGACTGTGTGTATGTGTATTTTAATGAGTTGTACTGCCTGACTGTGTGTATGTGTATTTTAATGAGTTGTACTGCCTGCCTGTGTGTATGTGTATTTTAATGAGTTGTACTGCCTGACTGTGTTTTTGTGTGTTTTAATGAGTTGTACTGCCTGACTGTGTTTTTGTGTGTTTTAATGAGTTGTACTGCCTGACTGTGTTTTTGTGTGTTTTAATGAGTTGTACTGCCTGACTGTGTATGTGTATTTTAATGAGTTGTACTGCCTGACTGTGTTTTTGTGTGTTTTAATGAGTTGTACTGCCTGACTGTGTATGTATATTTTAATGAGTTGTACTGCCTGACTGTGTGTATGTGTGTTTTAATGAGTTGTACTGCCTGACTGTGTGTATGTGTATATTTTAATGAGTTGTACTGCCTGACTGTGTGTATGTGTATTTTAATGAGTTGTACTGCCTGACTGTGTGTATGTGTATTTTAATGAGTTGTACTGCCTGACTGTGTTTTTGTGTGTTTTAATGAGTTGTACTGCCTGACTGTGTATGTGTATTTTAATGAGTTGTACTGCCTGACTGTGTGTAAGTGTATTTTAATGAGTTGTAGTGCCTGACTGTGTGTATGTATATTTTAATGAGTTGTACTGCCTGACTGTGTGTATGTGTATTTTAATGAGTTGTACTGCCTGACTGTGTGTATGTGTATTTTAATGAGTTGTACTGCCTGACTGTGTGTATGTGTATTTTAATGAGTTGTACTGCCTGACTGTGTATGTGTATTTTAATGAGTTGTACTGCCTGACTGTGTGTGTGTATTTTAATGAGTTGTACTGCCTGACTGTGTGTGTGTGTATTTTAATGAGTTGTACTGCCTGACTGTGTGTATGTGTATTTTAATGAGTTGAACTGCCTGACTGTGTGTATGTGTATTTTAATGAGTTGTACTGCCTGACTGTGTGTATGTGTATTTTAATGAGTTGTACTGCCTGACTGTGTATGTGTATTTTAATGAGTTGTACTGCCTGACTGTGTGTGTATGTGTATTTTAATGAGTTGTACTGCCTGACTGTGTGTATGTGTATTTTAATGAGTTGTACGGCCTGACTGTGTGTATGTGTTTTAATGAGTTGTACTGCCTGACTGTGTATGTGTATTTTAATGAGTTGTACTGCCTGACTGTGTGTATGTGTATTTTAATGAGTTGTACTGCCTGACTGTGTGTATGTGTATATTTTAATGAGTTGTACTGCCTGACTGTGTGTATGTGTGTTTTAATGCGTTGTACTGCCTGACTGTGTGTATGTGTATTTTAATGAGTTGTACTGCCTGACTGTGTTTTTGTGTGTTTTAATGAGTTGTACTGCCTGACTGTGTGTGTATGTGTATTTTAATGAGTTGTAGTGCCTGACTGTGTGTATGTGTATTTTAATGAGTTGTAGTGCCTGACTGTGTATGTGTATTTTAATGAGTTGTACTGCCTGACTGTGTGTATGTGTATTTTAATGAGTTGTACTGCCTGACTGTGTGTATGTGTATATTTTAATGAGTTGTACTGCCTGACTGTGTGTATGTGTGTTTTAATGAGTTGTACTGCCTGACTGTGTGTATGTGTATTTTAATGGGTTGTACTGCCTGACTGTGTTTTTGTGTATTTTAATGAGTTGTACTGCCTGACTGTGTGTATGTGTGTTTTAATGAGTTGTACTGCCTGACTGTGTGTATGTGTGTTTTAATGAGTTGTACTGCCTGACTGTGTATGTGTATTTTAATGAGTTGTACTGCCTGACTGTGTGTATGTGTATTTTAATGAGTTGTAGTGCCTGACTGTGTGTATGTATATTTTAATGAGTTGTACTGCCTGACTGTGTGTATGTGTATTTTAATGAGTTGTACTGCCTGACTGTGTGTATGTGTATTTTAATGAGTTGTACTGCCTGACTGTGTGTATGTGTGTTTTAATGAGTTGTACTGCCTGACTGTGTGTATGTGTATTTTATTGAGTTGTACTGCCTGACTGTGTGTATGTGTATTTTAATGAGTTGTACTGCCTGACTGTGTGTATGTGTGTTTTAATGAGTTGTACTGCCTGACTGTGTGTATGTGTATTTTAATGAGTTGTACTGCCTGACTGTGTGTATGTGTATATTTTAATGAGTTGTACTGCCTGACTGTGTGTATGTGTATATTTTAATGAGTTGTACTGCCTGACTGTGTGTATGTGTGTTTTAATGAGTTGTACTGCCTGACTGTGTGTATGTGTGTTTTAATGAGTTGTACTTCCTGACTGTGTGTATGTGTATATTTTAATGAGTTGTACTGCCTGACTGTGTGTATGTGTATATTTTAATGAGTTGTACTGCCTGACTGTGTGTATGTGTATTTTAATGAGTTGTACTGCCTGACTGTGTGTATGTGTATTTTAATGAGTTGTACTGCCTGACTGTGTGTATGTGTATTTTAATGAGTTGTACTGCCTGACTGTGTGTATGTGTATTTTAATGAGTTGTACTGCCTGACTGTGTTTTTGTGTGTTTTAATGAGTTGTACTGCCTGACTGTGTTTTTGTGTGTTTTAATGAGTTGTACTGCCTGACTGTGTTTTTGTGTGTTTTAATGAGTTGTACTGCCTGACTGTGTATGTGTATTTTAATGAGTTGTACTGCCTGACTGTGTTTTTGTGTGTTTTAATGAGTTGTACTGCCTGACTGTGTATGTATATTTTAATGAGTTGTACTGCCTGACTGTGTGTATGTGTGTTTTAATGAGTTGTACTGCCTGACTGTGTGTATGTGTATATTTTAATGAGTTGTACTGCCTGACTGTGTGTATGTGTATTTTAATGAGTTGTACTGCCTGACTGTGTGTATGTGTATTTTAATGAGTTGTACTGCCTGACTGTGTTTTTTTGTGTTTTAATGAGTTGTACTGCCTGACTGTGTATGTGTATTTTAATCAGTTGTACTGGCTGACTGTGTGTAAGTGTATTTTAATGAGTTGTAGTGCCTGACTGTGTGTATGTATATTTTAATGAGTTGTACTGCCTGACTGTGTGTATGTGTATTTTAATGAGTTGAACTGCCTGACTGTGTGTATGTGTATTTTAATGAGTTGTACTGCCTGACTGTGTGTATGTGTATTTTAATGAGTTGTACTGCCTGACTGTGTATGTGTATTTTAATGAGTTGTACTGCCTGACTGTGTGTGTATGTGTATTTTAATGAGTTGTACTGCCTGACTGTGTGTATGTGTATTTTAATGAGTTGTACTGCCTGACTGTGTGTATGTGTTTTAATGAGTTGTACTGCCTGACTGTGTATGTGTATTTTAATGAGTTGTACTGCCTGACTGTGTGTATGTGTATTTTAATGAGTTGTACTGCCTGACTGTGTGTATGTGTATATTTTAATGAGTTGTACTGCCTGACTGTGTGTATGTGTGTTTTAATGCGTTGTACTGCCTGACTGTGTGTATGTGTATTTTAATGAGTTGTACTGCCTGACTGTGTTTTTGTGTGTTTTAATGAGTTGTACTGCCTGACTGTGTGTGTATGTGTATTTTAATGAGTTGTACTGCCTGACTGTGTGTATGTGTATTTTAATGAGTTGTAGTGCCTGACTGTGTGTGTATGTGTATTTTAATGAGTTGTACTGCCTGACTGTGTGTGTATGTGTATTTTAATGAGTTGTACTGCCTGACTGTGTGTATGTGTATTTTAATGAGTTGTACTGCCTGACTGTGTGTATGTGTTTTAATGAGTTGTACTGCCTGACTGTGTATGTGTATTTTAATGAGTTGTACTGCCTGACTGTGTGTATGTGTATTTTAATGAGTTGTACTGCCTGACTGTGTGTATGTGTATATTTTAATGAGTTGTACTGCCTGACTGTGTGTAAGTGTGTTTTAATGCGTTGTACTGCCTGACTGTGTGTATGTGTATTTTAATGAGTTGTACTGCCTGACTGTGTTTTTGTGTGTTTTAATGAGTTGTACTGCCTGACTGTGTGTGTATGTGTATTTTAATGAGTTGTACTGCCTGACTGTGTGTATGTGTATTTTAATGAGTTGTAGTGCCTGACTGTGTGTGTATGTGTATTTTAATGAGTTGTGGTGCCTGACTGTGTGTGTATGTGTATTTTAATGAGTTGTACTGCCTGACTGTGTATGTGTATTTTAATGAGTTGTACTGCCTGACTGTGTGTGTATGTGTATTTTAATGAGTTGTAGTGCCTGACTGTGTGTGTATGTGTATTTTAATGAGTTGTACTGCCTGACTGTGTGTGTATGTGTATTTTAATGAGTTGTAGTGCCTGACTGTGTGTGTATGTGTATTTTAATGAGTTGTACTGCCTGACTGTGTGTGTATGTGTATTTTAATGAGTTGTACTGCCTGACTGTGTGTATGTGTATTTTAATGAGTTGTAGTGCCTGACTGTGTGTGTATGTGTATTTTAATGAGTTGTACTGCCTGACTGTGTGTATGTGTATTTTAATGAGTTGTAGTGCCTGACTGTGTGTATGTGTGTTTTAATGAGTTGTACTGCCTGACTGTGTGTATGTGTATTTTAATGAGTTGTACTGCCTGACTGTGAGTATGTGTGTTTTAATGAGTTGTAGTGCCTGACTGTGTGTATGTGTATTTTAATGAGTTGTAGTGCCTGACTGTTTGTATGTGTATTTTAATGAGTTGTAGTGCCTGACTGTGTGTATGTGTGTTTTAATGAGTTGTACTGCCTGACTGTGTGTATGTGTGTTTTAATGAGTTGTAGTGCCTGACTGTGTGTATGTGTATTTTAATGAGATGTAGTGCCTGACTGTGTGTATGTGTATTTCAATGAGTTGTAGTGCCTGACTGTGTGTATGTGTGTTTTAATGAGTTGTAGTGCCTGACTGTGTGTATGTGTATTTTAATGAGTTGTAGTGCCTGACTGTGTGTATGTGTGTTTTAATGAGATGTAGTGCCTGACTGTGTGTATGTGTATTTTAATGAGTTGTAGTGCCTGACTGTGTGTATGTGTATTTTAATGAGTTGTAGTGCCTGACTGTGTGTATGTGTATTTTAATGAGTTGTAGTGCCTGACTGTGTGTATGTGTATTTTAATGAGTTGTACTGCCTGACTGTGTGTATGTGTATTTTAATGAGTTGTAGTGCCTGACTGTGTGTATGTGTATTTTAATGAGATGTAGTGCCTGACTGTGTGTATGTGTATTTTAATGAGTTGTAGTGCCTGACTGTGTGTATGTGTGTTTTAATGAGTTGTAGTGCCTGACTGTGTGTATGTGTATTTTAATGAGTTGTAGTGCCTGACTGTGTGTATGTGTGTTTTAATGAGTTGTAGTGCCTGACTCTGTGTATGTGTGTTTTAATGAGTTGTAGTGCCTGACTGTGTGTATGTGTATTTTAATGAGTTGTAGTGCCTGACTGTGTGTATGTGTATTTTAATGAGTTGTAGTGCCTGACTGTGTCTATGTGTATTTTAATGAGTTGTACTGCCTGACTGTGTGTATGTGTGTTTTAATGAGTTGTAGTGCCTGACTGTGTGTATGTGTATTTTAATGAGTTGTACTGCCTGACTGTGTGTATGTGTATTTTAATGAGTTGTAGTGCCTGACTGTGTGTATGTGTGTTTTAATGAGTTGTACTGCCTGACTGTGTGTATGTGTATTTTAATGAGTTGTAGTGCCTGACTGTGTGTATGTGTATATTTTAATGAGTTGTACTGCCTGACTGTGTGTATGTGTATATTTTAATGAGTTGTACTGCCTGACTGTGTGTATGTGTATTTTAATGAGTTGTAGTGCCTGTCTGTGTATGTGTATTTTAATGAGTTGTACTGCCTGACTGTGTGTGTGTGTATTTTAATGAGTTGTACTGCCTGACTGTGTGTATGTGTATTTTAATGAGTTGAACTGCCTGACTGTGTGTATGTGTATTTTAATGAGTTGTACTGCCTGACTGTGTGTATGTGTATTTTAATGAGTTGTACTGCCTGACTGTGTATGTGTATTTTAATGAGTTGTACTGCCTGACTGTGTGTGTATGTGTATTTTAATGAGTTGTACTGCCTGACTGTGTGTATGTGTATTTTAATGAGTTGTACTGCCTGACTGTGTGTATGTGTTTTAATGAGTTGTACTGCCTGACTGTGTATGTGTATTTTAATGAGTTGTACTGCCTGACTGTGTGTATGTGTATTTTAATGAGTTGTACTGCCTGACTGTGTGTATGTGTATATTTTAATGAGTTGTACTGCCTGACTGTGTGTATGTGTGTTTTAATGAGTTGCACTGCCTGACTGTGTGTATGTGTATTTTAATGAGTTGTACTGCCTGACTGTGTTTTTGTGTGTTTTAATGAGTTGTACTGCCTGACTGTGTGTGTATGTGTATTTTAATGAGTTGTAGTGCCTGACTGTGTGTATGTGTATTTTAATGAGTTGTAGTGCCTGACTGTGTATGTGTATTTTAATGAGTTGTACTGCCTGACTGTGTGTATGTGTATTTTAATGAGTTGTACTGCCTGACTGTGTGTATGTGTATATTTTAATGAGTTGTACTGCCTGACTGTGTGTATGTGTGTTTTAATGAGTTGTACTGCCTGACTGTGTGTATGTGTATTTTAATGAGTTGTACTGCCTGACTGTGTTTTTGTGTGTTTTAATGTGTTGTACTGCCTGACTGTGTATGTGTATTTTAATGAGTTGAACTGCCTGACTGTGTGTATGTGTGTTTTAATGAGTTGTACTGCCTGACTGTGTGTATGTGTATTTTAATGAGTTGTACTGCCTGACTGTGTGTATGTGTGTTTTAATGAGTTGTACTGCCTGACTGTGTGTATGTGTGTTTTAATGAGTTGTACTGCCTGACTGTGTGTATGTGTATTTTAATGAGTTGTACTGCCTGACTGTGTGTATGTGTATATTTTAATGAGTTGTACTGCCTGACTGTGTGTATGTGTATATTTTAATGAGTTGTACTGCCTGACTGTGTGTATGTGTGTTTTAATGAGTTGTACTGCCTGACTGTGTGTATGTGTGTTTTAATGAGTTGTACTGCCTGACTGTGTGTATGTGTATATTTTAATGAGTTGTACTGCCTGACTGTGTGTATGTGTATATTTTAATGAGTTGTACTGCCTGACTGTGTGTATGTGTATATTTTAATGAGTTGTACTGCCTGACTGTGTGTATGTGTGTTTTAATGAGTTGTACTGCCTGACTGTGTGTATGTGTATTTTAATGAGTTGTAGTGCCTGACTGTGTGTATGTGTATTTTAATGAGTTGTACTGCCTGACTGTGTGTATGTGTATTTTAATGAGTTGTACTGCCTGACTGTGTGTATGTGTATTTTAATGAGTTGTACTGCCTGACTGTGTGTATGTGTATTTTAATGAGTTGTACTGCCTGACTGTGTGTATGTGTATTTTAATGAGTTGTACTGCCTGACTGTGTTTTTGTGTGTTTTAATGAGTTGTACTGCCTGACTGTGTTTTTGTGTGTTTTAATGAGTTGTACTGCCTGACTGTGTTTTTGTGTGTTTTAATGAGTTGTACTGCCTGACTGTGTATGTGTATTTTAATGAGTTGTACTGCCTGACTGTGTTTTTGTGTGTTTTAATGAGTTGTACTGCCTGACTGTGTATGTATATTTTAATGAGTTGTACTGCCTGACTGTGTGTATGTGTGTTTTAATGAGTTGTACTGCCTGACTGTGTGTATGTGTATATTTTAATGAGTTGTACTGCCTGACTGTGTGTATGTGTATTTTAATGAGTTGTACTGCCTGACTGTGTGTATGTGTATTTTAATGAGTTGTACTGCCTGACTGTGTTTTTGTGTGTTTTAATGAGTTGTACTGCCTGACTGTGTATGTGTATTTTAATGAGTTGTACTGCCTGACTGTGTGTATGTGTATTTTAATGAGTTGTAGTGCCTGACTGTGTGTATGTATATTTTAATGAGTTGTACTGCCTGACTGTGTATGTGTATTTTAATGAGTTGTACTGCCTGACTGTGTGTATGTATATTTTAATGAGTTGTACTGCCTGACTGTGTGTATGTGTATTTTAATGAGTTGTACTGCCTGACTGTGTGTATGTGTATTTTAATGAGTTGTACTGCCTGACTGTGTATGTGTATTTTAAAGAGTTGTACTGCCTGACTGTGTGTGTGTGTATTTTAATGAGTTGTACTGCCTGACTGTGTGTATGTGTATTTTAATGAGTTGAACTGCCTGACTGTGTGTATGTGTATTTTAATGTGTTGTACTGCCTGACTGTGTGTATGTGTATTTTAATGAGTTGTACTGCCTGACTGTGTATGTGTATTTTAATGAGTTGTACTGCCTGACTGTGTGTGTATGTGTATTTTAATGAGTTGTACTGCCTGACTGTGTGTATGTGTATTTTAATGAGTTGTACTGCCTGACTGTGTGTATGTGTTTTAATGAGTTGTACTGCCTGACTGTGTATGTGTATTTTAATGAGTTGTACTGCCTGACTGTGTGTATGTGTATTTTAATGAGTTGTACTGCCTGACTGTGTGTATGTGTATATTTTAATGAGTTGTACTGCCTGACTGTGTGTATGTGTGTTTTAATGAGTTGTACTGCCTGACTGTGTGTATGTGTATTTTAATGAGTTGTACTGCCTGACTGTGTTTTTGTGTGTTTTAATGAGTTGTACTGCCTGACTGTGTGTGTATGTGTATTTTAATGAGTTGTAGTGCCTGACTGTGTGTATGTGTATTTTAATGAGTTGTAGTGCCTGACTGTGTATGTGTATTTTAATGAGTTGTACTGCCTGACTGTGTGTATGTGTATTTTAATGAGTTGTACTGCCTGACTGTGTGTATGTGTATATCTTAATGAGTTGTACTGCCTGACTGTGTGTATGTGTGTTTTAATGAATTGTACTGCCTGACTGTGTGTATGTGTATTTTAATGAGTTGTACTGCCTGACTGTGTTTTTGTGTGTTTTAATGAGTTGTACTGCCTGACTGTGTATGTGTATTTTAATGAGTTGAACTGCCTGACTGTGTGTATGTGTGTTTTAATGAGTTGTACTGCCTGACTGTGTGTATGTGTATTTTAATGAGTTGTACTGCCTGACTGTGGGTATGTGTGTTTTAATGAGTTGTACTGCCTGACTGTGTGTATGTGTATTTTAATGAGTTGTACTGCCTGACTGTGTGTATGTGTTTTAATGAGTTGTACTGCCTGACTGTGTATGTGTATTTTAATGAGTTGTACTGCCTGACTGTGTGTATGTGTATTTTAATGAGTTGTACTGCCTGACTGTGTGTATGTGTATTTTAATGAGTTGTAGTGCCTGACTGTGTTTTTGTGTATTATAATGAGTTGTAGTGCCTGACTGTGTGTATGTGTATTTTAATGAGTTGTAGTGCCTGACTGTGTGTATGTGTATTTTAATGAGTTGTACTGCCTGACTGTGTTTTTGTGTATTATAATGAGTTGTAGTGCCTGACTGTGTATGTGTGTTTTAATGAGTTGAACTGCCTGACTGTGTCTATGTGTGTTTTAATGAGTTGTACTGCCTGACTGTGTGTATGTGTGTTTTAATGAGTTGAACTGCCTGACTGTGTGTATGTGTGTTTTAATGAGTTGAACTGCCTGACTGTGTGTATGTGTGTTTTAATGAGTTGAACTGCCTGACTGTGTCTATGTGTGTTTTAATGACTTGAACTGCCTGACTGTGTGTATGTGTATTTTAATGAGTTGTAATGCCTGACTGTGTGTATGTGTATTTTAATGAGTTGAACTGCCTGACTGTGTGTATGTGTATTTTAATGAGTTGTAGTGCCTGACTGTGTGTATGTGTGTTTTAATGAGTTGTACTGCCTGACTGTGTTTTTGTGTATTTTAATGAGTTGTACTGCCTGACTGTGTGTATGTGTATTTTAATGAGTTGTAGTGCCTGACTGTGTTTTTGTGTGTTTTAATGAGTTGTACTGCCTGACTGTGTTTTTGTGTATTTTAATGAGTTGTACTGCCTGACTGTGTGTGTATGTGTATTTTAATGAGTTGTACTGCCTGACTGTGTTTTTGTGTAATTTAATGAGTTGTACTGCCTGACTGTGTATGTGTATTTTAATGAGTTGTACTGCCTGTCTGTGTGTATGTGTATTTTTATGAGTTGTACTGCCTGACTGTGTTTTTGTGTATTTTAATGAGTTGTACTGCCTGACTGTGTATGTGTATTTTAATGAGTTGTACTGCCTGACTGTGTGTATGTGTATTTCAATGAGTTGTACTGCCTGACTGTGTTTTTGTGTATTTTAATGAGTTGTACTGCCTGACTGTGTATGTGTATTTTAATGAGTTGTACTGCCTGACTGTGTGTGTATGTGTATTTTAATGAGTTGTACTGCCTGACTGTGTTTTTGTGTGTTTTAATGAGTTGTACTGCCTGACTGTGTGTGTATGTGTATTTTAATGAGTTGTAGTGCCTGACTGTGTGTATGTGAATTTTAATGAGTTGTACTGCCTGACTGTGTATGTGTATTTTAATGAGTTGTACTGCCTGACTGTGTTTTTGTGTATTTTAATGAGTTGTAGTGCCTGACTGTGTATGTGTATTTTATAGAGTTGTACTGCCTGACTGTGTGTATGTGTATTTTAATGAGTTGTACTGCCTGACTGTGTGTGTATGTGTATTTTAATGAGTTGTACTGCCTGACTGTGTGTATGTGTATTTTAATGAGTTGTACTGCCTGACTGTGTGTGTATGTGTATTTTAATGAGTTGTACTGCCTGACTGTGTATGTGTATTTTAATGAGTTGTACTGCCTGACTGTGTGTATGTGTATTTTAATGAGTTGTACTGCCTGACTGTGTGTATGTGAATTTCAATGAGTTGTACTGCCTGACTGTGTATGTGTATTTTAATGAGTTGTACTGCCTGACTGTGTTTTTGTGTATTTTAATGAGTTGTACTGCCTGACTGTGTGTGTATGTGTATTTTAATGAGTTGTACTGCCTGACTGTGTTTTTGTGTATTTTAATGAGTTGTACTGCCTGACTGTGTATGTGTATTTTAATGAGTTCTACTGCCTGACTGTGTTTTTGTGTATTTTAATGAGTTGTACTGCCTGACTGTGTGTGTATGTGTATTTTAATGAGTTGTACTGCCTGACTGTGTTTTTGTGTGTTTTAATGAGTTGTACTGCCTGACTGTGTGTATGTGAATTTTAATGAGTTGTACTGCCTGACTGTGTTTTTGTGTGTTTTAATGAGTTGTACTGCCTGACTGTGTGTGTATGTGTATTTTAATGAGTTGTACTGCCTGACTGTGTGTATGTGAATTTTAATGAGTTGTACTGCCTGACTGTGTTTTTGTGTGTTTTAATGAGTTGTACTGCCTGACTGTGTGTATGTGTATTTTAATGAGTTGTAGTGCCTGACTGTGTGTATGTGTGTTTTAATGAGTTGTAGTGCCTGACTGTGTGTATGTGTGTTTTAATGAGTTGTAGTGCCTGACTGTGTGTATGTGTATTTTAATGAGTTGTAGTGCCTGACTGTGTGTATGTGTATTTTAATGAGTTGTAGTGCCTGACTGTGTCTATGTGTATTTCAATGAGTTGTACTGCCTGACTGTGTGTATGTGTGTTTTAATGAGTTGTAGTGCCTGACTGTGTGTATGTGTATTTTAATGAGTTGTACTGCCTGACTGTGTGTATGTGTATTTTAATGAGTTGTAGTGCCTGACTGTGTGTATGTGTGTTTTAATGAGTTGTACTGCCTGACTGTGTGTATGTGTATTTTAATGAGTTGTAGTGCCTGACTGTGTGTATGTGTATATTTTAATGAGTTGTACTGCCTGACTGTGTGTATGTGTATTTTAATGAGTTGTACTGCCTGACTGTGTGTATGTGTATTTTAATGAGTTGTAGTGCCTGAGTGTGTATGTGTATTTTAATGAGTTGTACTGCCTGATTGTGTGTGTGTATTTTAATGAGTTGTACTGCCTGACTGTGTGTATGTGTATTTTAATGAGTTGAACTGCCTGACTGTGTGTATGTGTATTTTAATGAGTTGTACTGCCTGACTGTGTGTATCTGTATTTTAATGAGTTGTACTGCCTGACTGTGTATGTGTATTTTAATGAGTTGTACTGCCTGACTGTGTGTGTATGTGTATTTTAATGAGTTGTACTGCCTGACTGTGTGTATGTGTATTTTAATGAGTTGTACTGCCTGACTGTGTGTATGTGTTTTAATGAGTTGTACTGCCTGACTGTGTATGTGTATTTTAATGAGTTGTACTGCCTGACTGTGTGTATGTGTATTTTAATGAGTTGTACTGCCTGACTGTGTGTATGTGTATATTTTAATGAGTTGTACTGCCTGACTGTGTGTATGTGTGTTTTAATGATTTGTACTGCCTGACTGTGTGTATGTGTGTTTTAATGATTTGTACTGCCTGACTGTGTGTATGTGTATTTTAATGAGTTGTACTGCCTGACTGTGTTTTTGTGTGTTTTAATGAGTTGTACTGCCTGACTGTGTGTGTATGTGTATTTTAATGAGTTGTAGTGCCTGACTATGTGTATGTGTATTTTAATGAGTTGTAGTGCCTGACTGTGTATGTGTATTTTAATGAGTTGTACTGCCTGACTGTGTGTATGTGTATTTTAATGAGTTGTACTGCCTGACTGTGTGTATGTGTATATTTTAATGAGTTGTACTGCCTGACTGTGTGTATGTGTGTTTTAATGAGTTGTACTGCCTGACTGTGTGTATGTGTATTTTAATGGGTTGTGTTGCCTGACTGTGTTTTTGTGTATTTTAATGAGTTGTACTGCCTGACTGTGTGTATGTGTGTTTTAATGAGTTGTACTGCCTGACTGTGTGTATGTGTGTATTTTAATGAGTTGTACTGCCTGACTGTGTATGTGTATTTTAATGAGTTGTACTGCCTGACTGTGTGTATGTGTATTTTAATGAGTTGTAGTGCCTGACTGTGTGTATGTATATTTTAATGAGTTGTACTGCCTGACTGTGTGTATGTGTATTTTAATGAGTTGTACTGCCTGACTGTGTGTATGTGTATTTTAATGAGTTGTACTGCCTGACTGTGTGTATGTGTGTTTTAATGAGTTGTACTGCCTGACTGTGTGTATGTGTATTTTATTGAGTTGTACTGCCTGACTGTGTGTATGTGTATTTTAATGAGTTGTACTGCCTGACTGTGTGTATGTGTGTTTTAATGAGTTGTACTGCCTGACTGTGTGTATGTGTATTTTAATGAGTTGTACTGCCTGACTGTGTGTATGTGTATATTTTAATGAGTTGTACT
The DNA here is from genome assembly GCA_030765065.1 of Deroplatys truncata. Classification (NCBI taxonomy): domain Eukaryota; kingdom Metazoa; phylum Arthropoda; class Insecta; order Mantodea; family Mantidae; genus Deroplatys; species Deroplatys truncata. Next base: position 1,147,553 of record CM060975.1, read on the forward strand.
GCCTGACTGTGTGTATGTGTATATTTTAATGAGTTGTACTGCCTGACTGTGTGTATGTGTGTTTTAATGAGTTGTACTGCCTGACTGTGTGTATGTGTGTTTTAATGAGTTGTACTTCCTGACTGTGTGTATGTGTATATTTTAATGAGTTGTACTGCCTGACTGTGTGTATGTGTATATTTTAATGAGTTGTACTGCCTGACTGTGTGTATGTGTATTTTAATGAGTTGTACTGCCTGACTGTGTGTATGTGTATTTTAATGAGTTGTACTGCCTGACTGTGTGTATGTGTATTTTAATGAGTTGTACTGCCTGCCTGTGTGTATGTGTATTTTAATGAGTTGTACTGCCTGACTGTGTTTTTGTGTGTTTTAATGAGTTGTACTGCCTGACTGTGTTTTTGTGTGTTTTAATGAGTTGTACTGCCTGACTGTGTTTTTGTGTGTTTTAATGAGTTGTACTGCCTGACTGTGTATGTGTATTTTAATGAGTTGTACTGCCTGACTGTGTTTTTGTGTGTTTTAATGAGTTGTACTGCCTGACTGTGTATGTATATTTTAATGAGTTGTACTGCCTGACTGTGTGTATGTGTGTTTTAATGAGTTGTACTGCCTGACTGTGTGTATGTGTATATTTTAATGAGTTGTACTGCCTGACTGTGTGTATGTGTATTTTAATGAGTTGTACTGCCTGACTGTGTGTATGTGTATTTTAATGAGTTGTACTGCCTGACTGTGTTTTTGTGTGTTTTAATGAGTTGTACTGCCTGACTGTGTATGTGTATTTTAATGAGTTGTACTGCCTGACTGTGTGTAAGTGTATTTTAATGAGTTGTAGTGCCTGACTGTGTGTATGTATATTTTAATGAGTTGTACTGCCTGACTGTGTGTATGTGTATTTTAATGAGTTGTACTGCCTGACTGTGTGTATGTGTATTTTAATGAGTTGTACTGCCTGACTGTGTGTATGTGTATTTTAATGAGTTGTACTGCCTGACTGTGTATGTGTATTTTAATGAGTTGTACTGCCTGACTGTGTGTGTGTATTTTAATGAGTTGTACTGCCTGACTGTGTGTGTGTGTATTTTAATGAGTTGTACTGCCTGACTGTGTGTATGTGTATTTTAATGAGTTGAACTGCCTGACTGTGTGTATGTGTATTTTAATGAGTTGTACTGCCTGACTGTGTGTATGTGTATTTTAATGAGTTGTACTGCCTGACTGTGTATGTGTATTTTAATGAGTTGTACTGCCTGACTGTGTGTGTATGTGTATTTTAATGAGTTGTACTGCCTGACTGTGTGTATGTGTATTTTAATGAGTTGTACGGCCTGACTGTGTGTATGTGTTTTAATGAGTTGTACTGCCTGACTGTGTATGTGTATTTTAATGAGTTGTACTGCCTGACTGTGTGTATGTGTATTTTAATGAGTTGTACTGCCTGACTGTGTGTATGTGTATATTTTAATGAGTTGTACTGCCTGACTGTGTGTATGTGTGTTTTAATGCGTTGTACTGCCTGACTGTGTGTATGTGTATTTTAATGAGTTGTACTGCCTGACTGTGTTTTTGTGTGTTTTAATGAGTTGTACTGCCTGACTGTGTGTGTATGTGTATTTTAATGAGTTGTAGTGCCTGACTGTGTGTATGTGTATTTTAATGAGTTGTAGTGCCTGACTGTGTATGTGTATTTTAATGAGTTGTACTGCCTGACTGTGTGTATGTGTATTTTAATGAGTTGTACTGCCTGACTGTGTGTATGTGTATATTTTAATGAGTTGTACTGCCTGACTGTGTGTATGTGTGTTTTAATGAGTTGTACTGCCTGACTGTGTGTATGTGTATTTTAATGGGTTGTACTGCCTGACTGTGTTTTTGTGTATTTTAATGAGTTGTACTGCCTGACTGTGTGTATGTGTGTTTTAATGAGTTGTACTGCCTGACTGTGTGTATGTGTGTTTTAATGAGTTGTACTGCCTGACTGTGTATGTGTATTTTAATGAGTTGTACTGCCTGACTGTGTGTATGTGTATTTTAATGAGTTGTAGTGCCTGACTGTGTGTATGTATATTTTAATGAGTTGTACTGCCTGACTGTGTGTATGTGTATTTTAATGAGTTGTACTGCCTGACTGTGTGTATGTGTATTTTAATGAGTTGTACTGCCTGACTGTGTGTATGTGTGTTTTAATGAGTTGTACTGCCTGACTGTGTGTATGTGTATTTTATTGAGTTGTACTGCCTGACTGTGTGTATGTGTATTTTAATGAGTTGTACTGCCTGACTGTGTGTATGTGTGTTTTAATGAGTTGTACTGCCTGACTGTGTGTATGTGTATTTTAATGAGTTGTACTGCCTGACTGTGTGTATGTGTATATTTTAATGAGTTGTACTGCCTGACTGTGTGTATGTGTATATTTTAATGAGTTGTACTGCCTGACTGTGTGTATGTGTGTTTTAATGAGTTGTACTGCCTGACTGTGTGTATGTGTGTTTTAATGAGTTGTACTTCCTGACTGTGTGTATGTGTATATTTTAATGAGTTGTACTGCCTGACTGTGTGTATGTGTATATTTTAATGAGTTGTACTGCCTGACTGTGTGTATGTGTATTTTAATGAGTTGTACTGCCTGACTGTGTGTATGTGTATTTTAATGAGTTGTACTGCCTGACTGTGTGTATGTGTATTTTAATGAGTTGTACTGCCTGACTGTGTGTATGTGTATTTTAATGAGTTGTACTGCCTGACTGTGTTTTTGTGTGTTTTAATGAGTTGTACTGCCTGACTGTGTTTTTGTGTGTTTTAATGAGTTGTACTGCCTGACTGTGTTTTTGTGTGTTTTAATGAGTTGTACTGCCTGACTGTGTATGTGTATTTTAATGAGTTGTACTGCCTGACTGTGTTTTTGTGTGTTTTAATGAGTTGTACTGCCTGACTGTGTATGTATATTTTAATGAGTTGTACTGCCTGACTGTGTGTATGTGTGTTTTAATGAGTTGTACTGCCTGACTGTGTGTATGTGTATATTTTAATGAGTTGTACTGCCTGACTGTGTGTATGTGTATTTTAATGAGTTGTACTGCCTGACTGTGTGTATGTGTATTTTAATGAGTTGTACTGCCTGACTGTGTTTTTTTGTGTTTTAATGAGTTGTACTGCCTGACTGTGTATGTGTATTTTAATCAGTTGTACTGGCTGACTGTGTGTAAGTGTATTTTAATGAGTTGTAGTGCCTGACTGTGTGTATGTATATTTTAATGAGTTGTACTGCCTGACTGTGTGTATGTGTATTTTAATGAGTTGAACTGCCTGACTGTGTGTATGTGTATTTTAATGAGTTGTACTGCCTGACTGTGTGTATGTGTATTTTAATGAGTTGTACTGCCTGACTGTGTATGTGTATTTTAATGAGTTGTACTGCCTGACTGTGTGTGTATGTGTATTTTAATGAGTTGTACTGCCTGACTGTGTGTATGTGTATTTTAATGAGTTGTACTGCCTGACTGTGTGTATGTGTTTTAATGAGTTGTACTGCCTGACTGTGTATGTGTATTTTAATGAGTTGTACTGCCTGACTGTGTGTATGTGTATTTTAATGAGTTGTACTGCCTGACTGTGTGTATGTGTATATTTTAATGAGTTGTACTGCCTGACTGTGTGTATGTGTGTTTTAATGCGTTGTACTGCCTGACTGTGTGTATGTGTATTTTAATGAGTTGTACTGCCTGACTGTGTTTTTGTGTGTTTTAATGAGTTGTACTGCCTGACTGTGTGTGTATGTGTATTTTAATGAGTTGTACTGCCTGACTGTGTGTATGTGTATTTTAATGAGTTGTAGTGCCTGACTGTGTGTGTATGTGTATTTTAATGAGTTGTACTGCCTGACTGTGTGTGTATGTGTATTTTAATGAGTTGTACTGCCTGACTGTGTGTATGTGTATTTTAATGAGTTGTACTGCCTGACTGTGTGTATGTGTTTTAATGAGTTGTACTGCCTGACTGTGTATGTGTATTTTAATGAGTTGTACTGCCTGACTGTGTGTATGTGTATTTTAATGAGTTGTACTGCCTGACTGTGTGTATGTGTATATTTTAATGAGTTGTACTGCCTGACTGTGTGTAAGTGTGTTTTAATGCGTTGTACTGCCTGACTGTGTGTATGTGTATTTTAATGAGTTGTACTGCCTGACTGTGTTTTTGTGTGTTTTAATGAGTTGTACTGCCTGACTGTGTGTGTATGTGTATTTTAATGAGTTGTACTGCCTGACTGTGTGTATGTGTATTTTAATGAGTTGTAGTGCCTGACTGTGTGTGTATGTGTATTTTAATGAGTTGTGGTGCCTGACTGTGTGTGTATGTGTATTTTAATGAGTTGTACTGCCTGACTGTGTATGTGTATTTTAATGAGTTGTACTGCCTGACTGTGTGTGTATGTGTATTTTAATGAGTTGTAGTGCCTGACTGTGTGTGTATGTGTATTTTAATGAGTTGTACTGCCTGACTGTGTGTGTATGTGTATTTTAATGAGTTGTAGTGCCTGACTGTGTGTGTATGTGTATTTTAATGAGTTGTACTGCCTGACTGTGTGTGTATGTGTATTTTAATGAGTTGTACTGCCTGACTGTGTGTATGTGTATTTTAATGAGTTGTAGTGCCTGACTGTGTGTGTATGTGTATTTTAATGAGTTGTACTGCCTGACTGTGTGTATGTGTATTTTAATGAGTTGTAGTGCCTGACTGTGTGTATGTGTGTTTTAATGAGTTGTACTGCCTGACTGTGTGTATGTGTATTTTAATGAGTTGTACTGCCTGACTGTGAGTATGTGTGTTTTAATGAGTTGTAGTGCCTGACTGTGTGTATGTGTATTTTAATGAGTTGTAGTGCCTGACTGTTTGTATGTGTATTTTAATGAGTTGTAGTGCCTGACTGTGTGTATGTGTGTTTTAATGAGTTGTACTGCCTGACTGTGTGTATGTGTGTTTTAATGAGTTGTAGTGCCTGACTGTGTGTATGTGTATTTTAATGAGATGTAGTGCCTGACTGTGTGTATGTGTATTTCAATGAGTTGTAGTGCCTGACTGTGTGTATGTGTGTTTTAATGAGTTGTAGTGCCTGACTGTGTGTATGTGTATTTTAATGAGTTGTAGTGCCTGACTGTGTGTATGTGTGTTTTAATGAGATGTAGTGCCTGACTGTGTGTATGTGTATTTTAATGAGTTGTAGTGCCTGACTGTGTGTATGTGTATTTTAATGAGTTGTAGTGCCTGACTGTGTGTATGTGTATTTTAATGAGTTGTAGTGCCTGACTGTGTGTATGTGTATTTTAATGAGTTGTACTGCCTGACTGTGTGTATGTGTATTTTAATGAGTTGTAGTGCCTGACTGTGTGTATGTGTATTTTAATGAGATGTAGTGCCTGACTGTGTGTATGTGTATTTTAATGAGTTGTAGTGCCTGACTGTGTGTATGTGTGTTTTAATGAGTTGTAGTGCCTGACTGTGTGTATGTGTATTTTAATGAGTTGTAGTGCCTGACTGTGTGTATGTGTGTTTTAATGAGTTGTAGTGCCTGACTCTGTGTATGTGTGTTTTAATGAGTTGTAGTGCCTGACTGTGTGTATGTGTATTTTAATGAGTTGTAGTGCCTGACTGTGTGTATGTGTATTTTAATGAGTTGTAGTGCCTGACTGTGTCTATGTGTATTTTAATGAGTTGTACTGCCTGACTGTGTGTATGTGTGTTTTAATGAGTTGTAGTGCCTGACTGTGTGTATGTGTATTTTAATGAGTTGTACTGCCTGACTGTGTGTATGTGTATTTTAATGAGTTGTAGTGCCTGACTGTGTGTATGTGTGTTTTAATGAGTTGTACTGCCTGACTGTGTGTATGTGTATTTTAATGAGTTGTAGTGCCTGACTGTGTGTATGTGTATATTTTAATGAGTTGTACTGCCTGACTGTGTGTATGTGTATATTTTAATGAGTTGTACTGCCTGACTGTGTGTATGTGTATTTTAATGAGTTGTAGTGCCTGTCTGTGTATGTGTATTTTAATGAGTTGTACTGCCTGACTGTGTGTGTGTGTATTTTAATGAGTTGTACTGCCTGACTGTGTGTATGTGTATTTTAATGAGTTGAACTGCCTGACTGTGTGTATGTGTATTTTAATGAGTTGTACTGCCTGACTGTGTGTATGTGTATTTTAATGAGTTGTACTGCCTGACTGTGTATGTGTATTTTAATGAGTTGTACTGCCTGACTGTGTGTGTATGTGTATTTTAATGAGTTGTACTGCCTGACTGTGTGTATGTGTATTTTAATGAGTTGTACTGCCTGACTGTGTGTATGTGTTTTAATGAGTTGTACTGCCTGACTGTGTATGTGTATTTTAATGAGTTGTACTGCCTGACTGTGTGTATGTGTATTTTAATGAGTTGTACTGCCTGACTGTGTGTATGTGTATATTTTAATGAGTTGTACTGCCTGACTGTGTGTATGTGTGTTTTAATGAGTTGCACTGCCTGACTGTGTGTATGTGTATTTTAATGAGTTGTACTGCCTGACTGTGTTTTTGTGTGTTTTAATGAGTTGTACTGCCTGACTGTGTGTGTATGTGTATTTTAATGAGTTGTAGTGCCTGACTGTGTGTATGTGTATTTTAATGAGTTGTAGTGCCTGACTGTGTATGTGTATTTTAATGAGTTGTACTGCCTGACTGTGTGTATGTGTATTTTAATGAGTTGTACTGCCTGACTGTGTGTATGTGTATATTTTAATGAGTTGTACTGCCTGACTGTGTGTATGTGTGTTTTAATGAGTTGTACTGCCTGACTGTGTGTATGTGTATTTTAATGAGTTGTACTGCCTGACTGTGTTTTTGTGTGTTTTAATGTGTTGTACTGCCTGACTGTGTATGTGTATTTTAATGAGTTGAACTGCCTGACTGTGTGTATGTGTGTTTTAATGAGTTGTACTGCCTGACTGTGTGTATGTGTATTTTAATGAGTTGTACTGCCTGACTGTGTGTATGTGTGTTTTAATGAGTTGTACTGCCTGACTGTGTGTATGTGTGTTTTAATGAGTTGTACTGCCTGACTGTGTGTATGTGTATTTTAATGAGTTGTACTGCCTGACTGTGTGTATGTGTATATTTTAATGAGTTGTACTGCCTGACTGTGTGTATGTGTATATTTTAATGAGTTGTACTGCCTGACTGTGTGTATGTGTGTTTTAATGAGTTGTACTGCCTGACTGTGTGTATGTGTGTTTTAATGAGTTGTACTGCCTGACTGTGTGTATGTGTATATTTTAATGAGTTGTACTGCCTGACTGTGTGTATGTGTATATTTTAATGAGTTGTACTGCCTGACTGTGTGTATGTGTATATTTTAATGAGTTGTACTGCCTGACTGTGTGTATGTGTGTTTTAATGAGTTGTACTGCCTGACTGTGTGTATGTGTATTTTAATGAGTTGTAGTGCCTGACTGTGTGTATGTGTATTTTAATGAGTTGTACTGCCTGACTGTGTGTATGTGTATTTTAATGAGTTGTACTGCCTGACTGTGTGTATGTGTATTTTAATGAGTTGTACTGCCTGACTGTGTGTATGTGTATTTTAATGAGTTGTACTGCCTGACTGTGTGTATGTGTATTTTAATGAGTTGTACTGCCTGACTGTGTTTTTGTGTGTTTTAATGAGTTGTACTGCCTGACTGTGTTTTTGTGTGTTTTAATGAGTTGTACTGCCTGACTGTGTTTTTGTGTGTTTTAATGAGTTGTACTGCCTGACTGTGTATGTGTATTTTAATGAGTTGTACTGCCTGACTGTGTTTTTGTGTGTTTTAATGAGTTGTACTGCCTGACTGTGTATGTATATTTTAATGAGTTGTACTGCCTGACTGTGTGTATGTGTGTTTTAATGAGTTGTACTGCCTGACTGTGTGTATGTGTATATTTTAATGAGTTGTACTGCCTGACTGTGTGTATGTGTATTTTAATGAGTTGTACTGCCTGACTGTGTGTATGTGTATTTTAATGAGTTGTACTGCCTGACTGTGTTTTTGTGTGTTTTAATGAGTTGTACTGCCTGACTGTGTATGTGTATTTTAATGAGTTGTACTGCCTGACTGTGTGTATGTGTATTTTAATGAGTTGTAGTGCCTGACTGTGTGTATGTATATTTTAATGAGTTGTACTGCCTGACTGTGTATGTGTATTTTAATGAGTTGTACTGCCTGACTGTGTGTATGTATATTTTAATGAGTTGTACTGCCTGACTGTGTGTATGTGTATTTTAATGAGTTGTACTGCCTGACTGTGTGTATGTGTATTTTAATGAGTTGTACTGCCTGACTGTGTATGTGTATTTTAAAGAGTTGTACTGCCTGACTGTGTGTGTGTGTATTTTAATGAGTTGTACTGCCTGACTGTGTGTATGTGTATTTTAATGAGTTGAACTGCCTGACTGTGTGTATGTGTATTTTAATGTGTTGTACTGCCTGACTGTGTGTATGTGTATTTTAATGAGTTGTACTGCCTGACTGTGTATGTGTATTTTAATGAGTTGTACTGCCTGACTGTGTGTGTATGTGTATTTTAATGAGTTGTACTGCCTGACTGTGTGTATGTGTATTTTAATGAGTTGTACTGCCTGACTGTGTGTATGTGTTTTAATGAGTTGTACTGCCTGACTGTGTATGTGTATTTTAATGAGTTGTACTGCCTGACTGTGTGTATGTGTATTTTAATGAGTTGTACTGCCTGACTGTGTGTATGTGTATATTTTAATGAGTTGTACTGCCTGACTGTGTGTATGTGTGTTTTAATGAGTTGTACTGCCTGACTGTGTGTATGTGTATTTTAATGAGTTGTACTGCCTGACTGTGTTTTTGTGTGTTTTAATGAGTTGTACTGCCTGACTGTGTGTGTATGTGTATTTTAATGAGTTGTAGTGCCTGACTGTGTGTATGTGTATTTTAATGAGTTGTAGTGCCTGACTGTGTATGTGTATTTTAATGAGTTGTACTGCCTGACTGTGTGTATGTGTATTTTAATGAGTTGTACTGCCTGACTGTGTGTATGTGTATATCTTAATGAGTTGTACTGCCTGACTGTGTGTATGTGTGTTTTAATGAATTGTACTGCCTGACTGTGTGTATGTGTATTTTAATGAGTTGTACTGCCTGACTGTGTTTTTGTGTGTTTTAATGAGTTGTACTGCCTGACTGTGTATGTGTATTTTAATGAGTTGAACTGCCTGACTGTGTGTATGTGTGTTTTAATGAGTTGTACTGCCTGACTGTGTGTATGTGTATTTTAATGAGTTGTACTGCCTGACTGTGGGTATGTGTGTTTTAATGAGTTGTACTGCCTGACTGTGTGTATGTGTATTTTAATGAGTTGTACTGCCTGACTGTGTGTATGTGTTTTAATGAGTTGTACTGCCTGACTGTGTATGTGTATTTTAATGAGTTGTACTGCCTGACTGTGTGTATGTGTATTTTAATGAGTTGTACTGCCTGACTGTGTGTATGTGTATTTTAATGAGTTGTAGTGCCTGACTGTGTTTTTGTGTATTATAATGAGTTGTAGTGCCTGACTGTGTGTATGTGTATTTTAATGAGTTGTAGTGCCTGACTGTGTGTATGTGTATTTTAATGAGTTGTACTGCCTGACTGTGTTTTTGTGTATTATAATGAGTTGTAGTGCCTGACTGTGTATGTGTGTTTTAATGAGTTGAACTGCCTGACTGTGTCTATGTGTGTTTTAATGAGTTGTACTGCCTGACTGTGTGTATGTGTGTTTTAATGAGTTGAACTGCCTGACTGTGTGTATGTGTGTTTTAATGAGTTGAACTGCCTGACTGTGTGTATGTGTGTTTTAATGAGTTGAACTGCCTGACTGTGTCTATGTGTGTTTTAATGACTTGAACTGCCTGACTGTGTGTATGTGTATTTTAATGAGTTGTAATGCCTGACTGTGTGTATGTGTATTTTAATGAGTTGAACTGCCTGACTGTGTGTATGTGTATTTTAATGAGTTGTAGTGCCTGACTGTGTGTATGTGTGTTTTAATGAGTTGTACTGCCTGACTGTGTTTTTGTGTATTTTAATGAGTTGTACTGCCTGACTGTGTGTATGTGTATTTTAATGAGTTGTAGTGCCTGACTGTGTTTTTGTGTGTTTTAATGAGTTGTACTGCCTGACTGTGTTTTTGTGTATTTTAATGAGTTGTACTGCCTGACTGTGTGTGTATGTGTATTTTAATGAGTTGTACTGCCTGACTGTGTTTTTGTGTAATTTAATGAGTTGTACTGCCTGACTGTGTATGTGTATTTTAATGAGTTGTACTGCCTGTCTGTGTGTATGTGTATTTTTATGAGTTGTACTGCCTGACTGTGTTTTTGTGTATTTTAATGAGTTGTACTGCCTGACTGTGTATGTGTATTTTAATGAGTTGTACTGCCTGACTGTGTGTATGTGTATTTCAATGAGTTGTACTGCCTGACTGTGTTTTTGTGTATTTTAATGAGTTGTACTGCCTGACTGTGTATGTGTATTTTAATGAGTTGTACTGCCTGACTGTGTGTGTATGTGTATTTTAATGAGTTGTACTGCCTGACTGTGTTTTTGTGTGTTTTAATGAGTTGTACTGCCTGACTGTGTGTGTATGTGTATTTTAATGAGTTGTAGTGCCTGACTGTGTGTATGTGAATTTTAATGAGTTGTACTGCCTGACTGTGTATGTGTATTTTAATGAGTTGTACTGCCTGACTGTGTTTTTGTGTATTTTAATGAGTTGTAGTGCCTGACTGTGTATGTGTATTTTATAGAGTTGTACTGCCTGACTGTGTGTATGTGTATTTTAATGAGTTGTACTGCCTGACTGTGTGTGTATGTGTATTTTAATGAGTTGTACTGCCTGACTGTGTGTATGTGTATTTTAATGAGTTGTACTGCCTGACTGTGTGTGTATGTGTATTTTAATGAGTTGTACTGCCTGACTGTGTATGTGTATTTTAATGAGTTGTACTGCCTGACTGTGTGTATGTGTATTTTAATGAGTTGTACTGCCTGACTGTGTGTATGTGAATTTCAATGAGTTGTACTGCCTGACTGTGTATGTGTATTTTAATGAGTTGTACTGCCTGACTGTGTTTTTGTGTATTTTAATGAGTTGTACTGCCTGACTGTGTGTGTATGTGTATTTTAATGAGTTGTACTGCCTGACTGTGTTTTTGTGTATTTTAATGAGTTGTACTGCCTGACTGTGTATGTGTATTTTAATGAGTTCTACTGCCTGACTGTGTTTTTGTGTATTTTAATGAGTTGTACTGCCTGACTGTGTGTGTATGTGTATTTTAATGAGTTGTACTGCCTGACTGTGTTTTTGTGTGTTTTAATGAGTTGTACTGCCTGACTGTGTGTATGTGAATTTTAATGAGTTGTACTGCCTGACTGTGTTTTTGTGTGTTTTAATGAGTTGTACTGCCTGACTGTGTGTGTATGTGTATTTTAATGAGTTGTACTGCCTGACTGTGTGTATGTGAATTTTAATGAGTTGTACTGCCTGACTGTGTTTTTGTGTGTTTTAATGAGTTGTACTGCCTGACTGTGTGTATGTGTATTTTAATGAGTTGTACTGCCTGACTGTGTGTATGTGAATTTTAATGAGTTGTACTGCCTGACTGTGTTTTTGTGTGTTTTAATGAGTTGTACTGCCTGACTGTGTGTGTATGTGTATTTTAATGAGTTGTACTGCCTGACTGTGTTTTTGTGTGTTTTAATGAGTTGTACTGCCTGACTGTGTGTGTATGTGTATTTTAATGAGTTGTACTGCCTGACTGTGTTTTTGTGTGTTTTAATGAGTTGTACTGCCTGACTGTGTGTATGTGTATTTTAATGAGTTGTACTGCCTGACTGTGTTTTTGTGTGTTTTAATGAGTTGTACTGCCTGACTGTGTGTATGTGTGTTTTAATGAGTTGTACTGCCTGACTGTGTTTTTGTGTGTTTTAATGAGTTGTACTGCCTGACTGTGTTTTTGTGTGTTTTAATGAGTTGTAGTGCCTGACTGTGTATGTGTATTTTAATGAGTTGTACTGCCTGACTGTGTTTTTGTGTGTTTTATTGAGTTGTACTGCCTGACTGTGTGTATGTGTATTTTAATGAGTTGTACTGCCTGACTGTGTTTTTGTGTGTTTTAATGAGTTGTACTGCATGACTGTATTTTTGTGTGTTTTAATGAGTTGTAGTGCGTGACTGTGTATGTGTATTTTAATGAGTTGTACTGCCTGACTGTGTTTTTGTGTGTTTTAATGAGTTGTAGTGCCTGACTGTGTATGTGTATTTTAATGAGTTGTACTGCCTGACTGTGTTCTTGTGTGTTTTAATGAGTTGTACTGCCTGACTGTGTGTATGTGTGTTTTAATGAGTTGTACTGCCTGACTGTGTGTATGTGTATTTTAATGAGTTGTACTGCCTGACTGTGTGTATGTGTATTTTAATGAGTTGTACTGCCTGACTGTGTGTATGTGTATTTTAATGAGTTGAACTGCCTGACTGTGTGTATATGTATTTTAATGAGTTGTAGTGCCTGACTGTGTATGTGTATTTTAATGAGTTGTAGTGCCTGACTGTGTTTTGTGTGTTTTAATGAGTTGTAGTGCCTGACTGTGTCTATGTGTATTTTAATGAGTTGTAGTGCCTGACTGTGTTTTTGTGTGTTTTAATGAGTTGTAGTGCCTGGCTGTGTATGTGTATTTTAATGAGTTGTACTGCCTGACTGTGTGTATGTGTATTATAATGAGTTGTACTGCCTGACTGTGTTTTTGTGTATTATAATGAGTTGTAGTGCCTGACTGTGTGTATGTGTACTTTAATGAGTTGTACTGCCTGACTGTGTTTTTGTGTATTATAATGAGTTGTAGTACCTGACTGTGTGTATGTGTATTTTAATAAGTTGTAGTGCCTGACTGTGTGTATGTGTATTTTAATGAGTTGTAGTGCCTGTCTGTGTTTTTGTGTATTATAATGAGTTGTAGTGCCTGACTGTGTGTATGTGTATTATAATGAGTTGTAGTGCCTGACTGTGTGTATGTGTATTTTAATGAGTTGTAGTGCCTGACTGTGTATGTGTATTTTAATGAGTTGTACTGCCTGACTGTGTTTTTGTGTATTATAATGAGTTGTAGTGCCTGACTGTGTATGTGTATTTTAATGAGTTGTAGTGCCTGACTGTGTTTTTGTGTGTTTTAATGAGTTGAACTGCCTGACTGTGTGTATGTGTGTTTTAATGAGTTGAACTGCCTGACTGTGTCTATGTGTGTTTTAATGACTTGTACTGCCTGACTGCGTGTATGTGTGTTTTAATGAGTTGTACTGCCTGACTGTGTTTTTGTGTGTTTTAATGAGTTGAACTGCCTGACTGTGTGTATGTGTGTTTTAATGAGTTGAACTGCCTGTGTGAATGTGTATTTTAATGAGTTGTAATGCCTGACTGTGTGTATGTGTATTTTAATGAGTTGTAGTGCCTGACTGTGTGTATGTGTATATTTTAATGAGTTGTACTGCCTGACTGTGTGTATGTGTATATTTTAATGAGTTGTACTGCCTGACTGTGTGTATGTGTATTTTAATGAGTTGTAGTGCCTGTCTGTGTATGTGTATTTTAATGAGTTGTACTGCCTGACTGTGTGTGTGTGTATTTTAATGAGTTGTACTGCCTGACTGTGTGTATGTGTATTTTAATGAGTTGAACTGCCTGACTGTGTGTATGTGTATTTTAATGAGTTGTACTGCCTGACTGTGTGTATGTGTATTTTAATGAGTTGTACTGCCTGACTGTGTATGTGTATTTTAATGAGTTGTACTGCCTGACTGTGTGTGTATGTGTATTTTAATGAGTTGTACTGCCTGACTGTGTGTATGTGTATTTTAATGAGTTGTACTGCCTGACTGTGTGTATGTGTTTTAATGAGTTGTACTGCCTGACTGTGTATGTGTATTTTAATGAGTTGTACTGCCTGACTGTGTGTATGTGTATTTTAATGAGTTGTACTGCCTGACTGTGTGTATGTGTATATTTTAATGAGTTGTACTGCCTGACTGTGTGTATGTGTGTTTTAATGAGTTGCACTGCCTGACTGTGTGTATGTGTATTTTAATGAGTTGTACTGCCTGACTGTGTTTTTGTGTGTTTTAATGAGTTGTACTGCCTGACTGTGTGTGTATGTGTATTTTAATGAGTTGTAGTGCCTGACTGTGTGTATGTGTATTTTAATGAGTTGTAGTGCCTGACTGTGTATGTGTATTTTAATGAGTTGTACTGCCTGACTGTGTGTATGTGTATTTTAATGAGTTGTACTGCCTGACTGTGTGTATGTGTATATTTTAATGAGTTGTACTGCCTGACTGTGTGTATGTGTGTTTTAATGAGTTGTACTGCCTGACTGTGTGTATGTGTATTTTAATGAGTTGTACTGCCTGACTGTGTTTTTGTGTGTTTTAATGTGTTGTACTGCCTGACTGTGTATGTGTATTTTAATGAGTTGAACTGCCTGACTGTGTGTATCTGTGTTTTAATGAGTTGTACTGCCTGACTGTGTGTATGTGTATTTTAATGAGTTGTACTGCCTGACTGTGTGTATGTGTGTTTTAATGAGTTGTACTGCCTGACTGTGTGTATGTGTGTTTTAATGAGTTGTACTGCCTGACTGTGTGTATGTGTATTTTAATGAGTTGTACTGCCTGACTGTGTGTATGTGTATATTTTAATGAGTTGTACTGCCTGACTGTGTGTATGTGTATATTTTAATGAGTTGTACTGCCTGACTGTGTGTATGTGTGTTTTAATGAGTTGTACTGCCTGACTGTGTGTATGTGTGTTTTAATGAGTTGTACTGCCTGACTGTGTGTATGTGTATATTTTAATGAGTTGTACTGCCTGACTGTGTGTATGTGTATATTTTAATGAGTTGTACTGCCTGACTGTGTGTATGTGTATATTTTAATGAGTTGTACTGCCTGACTGTGTGTATGTGTGTTTTAATGAGTTGTACTGCCTGACTGTGTGTATGTGTATTTTAATGAGTTGTAGTGCCTGACTGTGTGTATGTGTATTTTAATGAGTTGTACTGCCTGACTGTGTGTATGTGTATTTTAATGAGTTGTACTGCCTGACTGTGTGTATGTGTATTTTAATGAGTTGTACTGCCTGACTGTGTGTATGTGTATTTTAATGAGTTGTACTGCCTGACTGTGTGTATGTGTATTTTAATGAGTTGTACTGCCTGACTGTGTTTTTGTGTGTTTTAATGAGTTGTACTGCCTGACTGTGTTTTTGTGTGTTTTAATGAGTTGTACTGCCTGACTGTGTTTTTGTGTGTTTTAATGAGTTGTACTGCCTGACTGTGTATGTGTATTTTAATGAGTTGTACTGCCTGACTGTGTTTTTGTGTGTTTTAATGAGTTGTACTGCCTGACTGTGTATGTATATTTTAATGAGTTGTACTGCCTGACTGTGTGTATGTGTGTTTTAATGAGTTGTACTGCCTGACTGTGTGTATGTGTATATTTTAATGAGTTGTACTGCCTGACTGTGTGTATGTGTATTTTAATGAGTTGTACTGCCTGACTGTGTGTATGTGTATTTTAATGAGTTGTACTGCCTGACTGTGTTTTTGTGTGTTTTAATGAGTTGTACTGCCTGACTGTGTATGTGTATTTTAATGAGTTGTACTGCCTGACTGTGTGTATGTGTATTTTAATGAGTTGTAGTGCCTGACTGTGTGTATGTATATTTTAATGAGTTGTACTGCCTGACTGTGTATGTGTATTTTAATGAGTTGTACTGCCTGACTGTGTGTATGTATATTTTAATGAGTTGTACTGCCTGACTGTGTGTATGTGTATTTTAATGAGTTGTACTGCCTGACTGTGTGTATGTGTATTTTAATGAGTTGTACTGCCTGACTGTGTATGTGTATTTTAAAGAGTTGTACTGCCTGACTGTGTGTGTGTGTATTTTAATGAGTTGTACTGCCTGACTGTGTGTATGTGTATTTTAATGAGTTGAACTGCCTGACTGTGTGTATGTGTATTTTAATGTGTTGTACTGCCTGACTGTGTGTATGTGTATTTTAATGAGTTGTACTGCCTGACTGTGTATGTGTATTTTAATGAGTTGTACTGCCTGACTGTGTGTGTATGTGTATTTTAATGAGTTGTACTGCCTGACTGTGTGTATGTGTATTTTAATGAGTTGTACTGCCTGACTGTGTGTATGTGTTTTAATGAGTTGTACTGCCTGACTGTGTATGTGTATTTTAATGAGTTGTACTGCCTGACTGTGTGTATGTGTATTTTAATGAGTTGTACTGCCTGACTGTGTGTATGTGTATATTTTAATGAGTTGTACTGCCTGACTGTGTGTATGTGTGTTTTAATGAGTTGTACTGCCTGACTGTGTGTATGTGTATTTTAATGAGTTGTACTGCCTGACTGTGTTTTTGTGTGTTTTAATGAGTTGTACTGCCTGACTGTGTGTGTATGTGTATTTTAATGAGTTGTAGTGCCTGACTGTGTGTATGTGTATTTTAATGAGTTGTAGTGCCTGACTGTGTATGTGTATTTTAATGAGTTGTACTGCCTGACTGTGTGTATGTGTATTTTAATGAGTTGTACTGCCTGACTGTGTGTATGTGTATATCTTAATGAGTTGTACTGCCTGACTGTGTGTATGTGTGTTTTAATGAATTGTACTGCCTGACTGTGTGTATGTGTATTTTAATGAGTTGTACTGCCTGACTGTGTTTTTGTGTGTTTTAATGAGTTGTACTGCCTGACTGTGTATGTGTATTTTAATGAGTTGAACTGCCTGACTGTGTGTATGTGTGTTTTAATGAGTTGTACTGCCTGACTGTGTGTATGTGTATTTTAATGAGTTGTACTGCCTGACTGTGGGTATGTGTGTTTTAATGAGTTGTACTGCCTGACTGTGTGTATGTGTATTTTAATGAGTTGTACTGCCTGACTGTGTGTATGTGTTTTAATGAGTTGTACTGCCTGACTGTGTATGTGTATTTTAATGAGTTGTACTGCCTGACTGTGTGTATGTGTATTTTAATGAGTTGTACTGCCTGACTGTGTGTATGTGTATTTTAATGAGTTGTAGTGCCTGACTGTGTTTTTGTGTATTATAATGAGTTGTAGTGCCTGACTGTGTGTATGTGTATTTTAATGAGTTGTAGTGCCTGACTGTGTGTATGTGTATTTTAATGAGTTGTACTGCCTGACTGTGTTTTTGTGTATTATAATGAGTTGTAGTGCCTGACTGTGTATGTGTGTTTTAATGAGTTGAACTGCCTGACTGTGTCTATGTGTGTTTTAATGAGTTGTACTGCCTGACTGTGTGTATGTGTGTTTTAATGAGTTGAACTGCCTGACTGTGTGTATGTGTGTTTTAATGAGTTGAACTGCCTGACTGTGTGTATGTGTGTTTTAATGAGTTGAACTGCCTGACTGTGTCTATGTGTGTTTTAATGACTTGAACTGCCTGACTGTGTGTATGTGTATTTTAATGAGTTGTAATGCCTGACTGTGTGTATGTGTATTTTAATGAGTTGAACTGCCTGACTGTGTGTATGTGTATTTTAATGAGTTGTAGTGCCTGACTGTGTGTATGTGTGTTTTAATGAGTTGTACTGCCTGACTGTGTTTTTGTGTATTTTAATGAGTTGTACTGCCTGACTGTGTGTATGTGTATTTTAATGAGTTGTAGTGCCTGACTGTGTTTTTGTGTGTTTTAATGAGTTGTACTGCCTGACTGTGTTTTTGTGTATTTTAATGAGTTGTACTGCCTGACTGTGTGTGTATGTGTATTTTAATGAGTTGTACTGCCTGACTGTGTTTTTGTGTAATTTAATGAGTTGTACTGCCTGACTGTGTATGTGTATTTTAATGAGTTGTACTGCCTGTCTGTGTGTATGTGTATTTTAATGAGTTGTACTGCCTGACTGTGTTTTTGTGTATTTTAATGAGTTGTACTGCCTGACTGTGTATGTGTATTTTAATGAGTTGTACTGCCTGACTGTGTGTATGTGTATTTCAATGAGTTGTACTGCCTGACTGTGTTTTTGTGTATTTTAATGAGTTGTACTGCCTGACTGTGTATGTGTATTTTAATGAGTTGTACTGCCTGACTGTGTGTGTATGTGTATTTTAATGAGTTGTACTGCCTGACTGTGTTTTTGTGTGTTTTAATGAGTTGTACTGCCTGACTGTGTGTGTATGTGTATTTTAATGAGTTGTAGTGCCTGACTGTGTGTATGTGAATTTTAATGAGTTGTACTGCCTGACTGTGTATGTGTATTTTAATGAGTTGTACTGCCTGACTGTGTTTTTGTGTATTTTAATGAGTTGTAGTGCCTGACTGTGTATGTGTATTTTATAGAGTTGTACTGCCTGACTGTGTGTATGTGTATTTTAATGAGTTGTACTGCCTGACTGTGTGTGTATGTGTATTTTAATGAGTTGTACTGCCTGACTGTGTGTATGTGTATTTTAATGAGTTGTACTGCCTGACTGTGTGTGTATGTGTATTTTAATGAGTTGTACTGCCTGACTGTGTATGTGTATTTTAATGAGTTGTACTGCCTGACTGTGTGTATGTGTATTTTAATGAGTTGTACTGCCTGACTGTGTGTATGTGAATTTCAATGAGTTGTACTGCCTGACTGTGTATGTGTATTTTAATGAGTTGTACTGCCTGACTGTGTTTTTGTGTATTTTAATGAGTTGTACTGCCTGACTGTGTGTGTATGTGTATTTTAATGAGTTGTACTGCCTGACTGTGTTTTTGTGTATTTTAATGAGTTGTACTGCCTGACTGTGTATGTGTATTTTAATGAGTTCTACTGCCTGACTGTGTTTTTGTGTATTTTAATGAGTTGTACTGCCTGACTGTGTGTGTATGTGTATTTTAATGAGTTGTACTGCCTGACTGTGTTTTTGTGTGTTTTAATGAGTTGTACTGCCTGACTGTGTGTATGTGAATTTTAATGAGTTGTACTGCCTGACTGTGTTTTTGTGTGTTTTAATGAGTTGTACTGCCTGACTGTGTGTGTATGTGTATTTTAATGAGTTGTACTGCCTGACTGTGTGTATGTGAATTTTAATGAGTTGTACTGCCTGACTGTGTTTTTGTGTGTTTTAATGAGTTGTACTGCCTGACTGTGTGTATGTGTATTTTAATGAGTTGTACTGCCTGACTGTGTGTATGTGAATTTTAATGAGTTGTACTGCCTGACTGTGTTTTTGTGTGTTTTAATGAGTTGTACTGCCTGACTGTGTGTGTATGTGTATTTTAATGAGTTGTACTGCCTGACTGTGTTTTTGTGTGTTTTAATGAGTTGTACTGCCTGACTGTGTGTGTATGTGTATTTTAATGAGTTGTACTGCCTGACTGTGTTTTTGTGTGTTTTAATGAGTTGTACTGCCTGACTGTGTGTATGTGTATTTTAATGAGTTGTACTGCCTGACTGTGTTTTTGTGTGTTTTAATGAGTTGTACTGCCTGACTGTGTGTATGTGTGTTTTAATGAGTTGTACTGCCTGACTGTGTTTTTGTGTGTTTTAATGAGTTGTACTGCCTGACTGTGTTTTTGTGTGTTTTAATGAGTTGTAGTGCCTGACTGTGTATGTGTATTTTAATGAGTTGTACTGCCTGACTGTGTTTTTGTGTGTTTTATTGAGTTGTACTGCCTGACTGTGTGTATGTGTATTTTAATGAGTTGTACTGCCTGACTGTGTTTTTGTGTGTTTTAATGAGTTGTACTGCATGACTGTATTTTTGTGTGTTTTAATGAGTTGTAGTGCGTGACTGTGTATGTGTATTTTAATGAGTTGTACTGCCTGACTGTGTTTTTGTGTGTTTTAATGAGTTGTAGTGCCTGACTGTGTATGTGTATTTTAATGAGTTGTACTGCCTGACTGTGTTCTTGTGTGTTTTAATGAGTTGTACTGCCTGACTGTGTGTATGTGTGTTTTAATGAGTTGTACTGCCTGACTGTGTGTATGTGTATTTTAATGAGTTGTACTGCCTGACTGTGTGTATGTGTATTTTAATGAGTTGTACTGCCTGACTGTGTGTATGTGTATTTTAATGAGTTGAACTGCCTGACTGTGTGTATATGTATTTTAATGAGTTGTAGTGCCTGACTGTGTATGTGTATTTTAATGAGTTGTAGTGCCTGACTGTGTTTTGTGTGTTTTAATGAGTTGTAGTGCCTGACTGTGTCTATGTGTATTTTAATGAGTTGTAGTGCCTGACTGTGTTTTTGTGTGTTTTAATGAGTTGTAGTGCCTGGCTGTGTATGTGTATTTTAATGAGTTGTACTGCCTGACTGTGTGTATGTGTATTTTAATGAGTTGTACTGCCTGACTGTGTTTTTGTGTATTATAATGAGTTGTAGTGCCTGACTGTGTATGTGTATTTTAATCAGTTGTAGTGCCTGACTGTGTGTATGTATATTTTAATGAGTTGTACTGCCTGACTGTGTGTATGTGTATTATAATGAGTTGTACTGCCTGACTGTGTTTTTGTGTATTATAATGAGTTGTAGTGCCTGACTGTGTGTATGTGTACTTTAATGAGTTGTACTGCCTGACTGTGTTTTTGTGTATTATAATGAGTTGTAGTACCTGACTGTGTGTATGTGTATTTTAATAAGTTGTAGTGCCTGACTGTGTGTATGTGTATTTTAATGAGTTGTAGTGCCTGTCTGTGTTTTTGTGTATTATAATGAGTTGTAGTGCCTGACTGTGTGTATGTGTATTATAATGAGTTGTAGTGCCTGACTGTGTGTATGTGTATTTTAATGAGTTGTAGTGCCTGACTGTGTATGTGTATTTTAATGAGTTGTACTGCCTGACTGTGTTTTTGTGTATTATAATGAGTTGTAGTGCCTGACTGTGTATGTGTATTTTAATGAGTTGTAGTGCCTGACTGTGTTTTTGTGTGTTTTAATGAGTTGAACTGCCTGACTGTGTGTATGTGTGTTTTAATGAGTTGAACTGCCTGACTGTGTCTATGTGTGTTTTAATGACTTGTACTGCCTGACTGCGTGTATGTGTGTTTTAATGAGTTGTACTGCCTGACTGTGTTTTTGTGTGTTTTAATGAGTTGAACTGCCTGACTGTGTGTATGTGTGTTTTAATGAGTTGAACTGCCTGTGTGAATGTGTATTTTAATGAGTTGTAATGCCTGACTGTGTGTATGTGTATTTTAATGAGTTGTAGTGCCTGACTGTGTGTATGTGTGTTTTAATGAGTTGAACTGCCTGACTGTGTTTTTGTGTGTTTTAATGAGTTGTAGTGCCTGACTGTGTGTATGTGTATTTTAATGAGTTGTAGTGCCTGACTGTGTGTATGTGTATTTTAATGAGTTGTAGTGCCTGACTGTGTGTATGTGTATTTTAATGAGTTGTACTGCCTGACTGTGTGTATGTGTATTTTAATGAGTTGTAGTGCCTGACTGTGTGTATGTGTATTTTAATGAGATGTAGTGCCTGACATTGTGTATGTGTATTTTAATGAGTTGTAGTGCCTGACTGTGTGTATGTGTGTTTTAATGAGTTGTAGTGCCTGACTGTGTGTATGTGTATTTTAATGAGTTGTAGTGCCTGACTGTGTGTATGTGTGTTTTAATGAGATGTAGTGCCTGACTGTGTGTATGTGTATTTTAATGAGTTGTAGTGCCTGACTGTGTGTATGTGTATTTTAATGAGTTGTAGTGCCTGACTGTGTGTATGTGTATTTTAATGAGTTGTACTGCCTGACTGTGTGTATGTGTATTTTAATGAGTTGTAGTGCCTGACTGTGTGTATGTGTATTTTAATGAGATGTAGTGCCTGACTGTGTGTATGTGTATTTTAATGAGTTGTAGTGCCTGACTGTGTGTATGTGTGTTTTAATGAGTTGTAGTGCCTGACTGTGTGTATGTGTATTTTAATGAGTTGTAGTGCCTGACTGTGTGTATGTGTGTTTTAATGAGTTGTAGTGCCTGACTGTGTGTATGTGTGTTTTAATGAGTTGTAGTGCCTGACTGTGTGTATGTGTATTTTAATGAGTTGTAGTGCCTGACTGTGTGTATGTGTATTTTAATGAGTTGTAGTGCCTGACTGTGTCTATGTGTATTTCAATGAGTTGTACTGCCTGACTGTGTGTATGTGTGTTTTAATGAGTTGTGTGCCTGACTGTGTGTATGTGTATTTTAATGAGTTGTACTGCCTGACTGTGTGTATGTGTATTTTAATGAGTTGTAGTGCCTGACTGTGTGTATGTGTATATTTTAATGAGTTGTACTGCCTGACTGTGTGTATGTGTATTTTAATGAGTTGTACTGCCTGACTGTGTGTATGTGTATTTTAATGAGTTGTAGTGCCTGAGTGTGTATGTGTATTTTAATGAGTTGTACTGCCTGACTGTGTGTGTGTGTGTATTTTAATGAGTTGTACTGCCTGACTGTGTGTATGTGTATTTTAATGAGTTGAACTGCCTGACTGTGTGTATGTGTATTTTAATGAGTTGTACTGCCTGACTGTGTGTATCTGTATTTTAATGAGTTGTACTGCCTGACTGTGTATGTGTATTTTAATGAGTTGTACTGCCTGACTGTGTGTGTATGTGTATTTTAATGAGTTGTACTGCCTGACTGTGTGTATGTGTATTTTAATGAGTTGTACTGCCTGACTGTGTGTATGTGTTTTAATGAGTTGTACTGCCTGACTGTGTATGTGTATTTTAATGAGTTGTACTGCCTGACTGTGTGTATGTGTATTTTAATGAGTTGTACTGCCTGACTGTGTGTATGTGTATATTTTAATGAGTTGTACTGCCTGACTGTGTGTATGTGTGTTTTAATGATTTGTACTGCCTGACTGTGTGTATGTGTATTTTAATGAGTTGTACTGCCTGACTGTGTTTTTGTGTGTTTTAATGAGTTGTACTGCCTGACTGTGTGTGTATGTGTATTTTAATGAGTTGTAGTGCCTGACTATGTGTATGTGTATTTTAATGAGTTGTAGTGCCTGACTGTGTATGTGTATTTTAATGAGTTGTACTGCCTGACTGTGTGTATGTGTATTTTAATGAGTTGTACTGCCTGACTGTGTGTATGTGTATATTTTAATGAGTTGTACTGCCTGACTGTGTGTATGTGTGTTTTAATGAGTTGTACTGCCTGACTGTGTGTATGTGTATTTTAATGGGTTGTGTTGCCTGACTGTGTTTTTGTGTATTTTAATGAGTTGTACTGCCTGACTGTGTGTATGTGTGTTTTAATGAGTTGTACTGCCTGACTGTGTGTATGTGTGTTTTAATGAGTTGTACTGCCTGACTGTGTATTTTAATGAGTTGTACTGCCTGACTGTGTGTATGTGTATTTTAATGAGTTGTAGTGCCTGACTGTGTGTATGTATATTTTAATGAGTTGTACTGCCTGACTGTGTGTATGTGTATTTTAATGAGTTGTACTGCCTGACTGTGTGTATGTGTATTTTAATGAGTTGTACTGCCTGACTGTGTGTATGTGTGTTTTAATGAGTTGTACTGCCTGACTGTGTGTATGTGTATTTTATTGAGTTGTACTGCCTGACTGTGTGTATGTGTATTTTAATGAGTTGTACTGCCTGACTGTGTGTATGTGTGTTTTAATGAGTTGTACTGCCTGACTGTGTGTATGTGTATTTTAATGAGTTGTACTGCCTGACTGTGTGTATGTGTATATTTTAATGAGTTGTACTGCCTGACTGTGTGTATGTGTATATTTTAATGAGTTGTACTGCCTGACTGTGTGTATGTGTGTTTTAATGAGTTGTACTGCCTGACTGTGTGTATGTGTGTTTTAATGAGTTGTACTTCCTGACTGTGTGTATGTGTATATTTTAATCAGTTGTACTGCCTGACTGTGTGTATGTGTATATTTTAATGAGTTGTACTGCCTGACTGTGTGTATGTGTATTTTAATGAGTTGTACTGCCTGACTGTGTGTATGTGTATTTTAATGAGTTGTACTGCCTGACTGTGTGTATGTGTATTTTAATGAGTTGTACTGCCTGACTGTGTGTATGTGTATTTTAATGAGTTGTACTGCCTGACTGTGTTTTTGTGTGTTTTAATGAGTTGTACTGCCTGACTGTGTTTTTGTGTGTTTTAATGAGTTGTACTGCCTGACTGTGTTTTTGTGTGTTTTAATGAGTTGTACTGCCTGACTGTGTATGTGTATTTTAATGAGTTGTACTGCCTGACTGTGTTTTTGTGTGTTTTAATGAGTTGTACTGCCTGACTGTGTATGTATATTTTAATGAGTTGTACTGCCTGACTGTGTGTATGTGTGTTTTAATGAGTTGTACTGCCTGACTGTGTGTGTATGTGTATATTTTAATGAGTTGTACTGCCTGACTGTGTGTATGTGTATTTTAATGAGTTGTACTGCCTGACTGTGTGTATGTGTATTTTAATGAGTTGTACTGCCTGACTGTGTTTTTGTGTGTTTTAATGAGTTGTACTGCCTGACTGTGTATGTGTATTTTAATGAGTTGTACTGCCTGACTGTGTGTAAGTGTATTTTAATGAGTTATAGTGCCTGACTGTGTGTATGTATATTTTAATGAGTTGTACTGCCTGACTGTGTGTATGTGTATTTTAATGAGTTGTACTGCCTGACTGTGTGTATGTGTATTTTAATGAGTTGTACTGCCTGACTGTGTGTATGTGTATTTTAATGAGTTGTACTGCCTGACTGTGTATGTGTATATTTTAATGAGTTGTACTGCCTGACTGTGTGTATGTGTGTTTTAATGCGTTGTACTGCCTGACTGTGTGTATGTGTATTTTAATGAGTTGTACTGCCTGACTGTGTTTTTGTGTGTTTTAATGAGTTGTACTGCCTGACTGTGTGTGTATGTGTATTTTAATGAGTTGTACTGCCTGACTGTGTGTATGTGTATTTTAATGAGTTGTAGTGCCTGACTGTGTGTGTATGTGTATTTTAATGAGTTGTGGTGCCTGACTGTGTGTGTATGTGTATTTTAATGAGTTGTACTGCCTGACTGTGTGTATGTGTATTTTAATGAGTTGTACTGCCTGACTGTGTGTGTATGTGTATTTTAATGAGTTGTAGTGCCTGACTGTGTGTGTATGTGTATTTTAATGAGTTGTACTGCCTGACTGTGTGTGTATGTGTATTTTAATGAGTTGTAGTGCCTGACTGTGTGTGTATGTGTATTTTAATGAGTTGTACTGCCTGACTGTGTGTGTATGTGTATTTTAATGAGTTGTACTGCCTGACTGTGTGTATGTGTATTTTAATGAGTTGTAGTGCCTGACTGTGTGTGTATGTGTATTTTAATGAGTTGTACTGCCTGACTGTGTGTATGTGTATTTTAATGAGTTGTAGTGCCTGACTGTGTGTATGTGTGTTTTAATGAGTTGTACTGCCTGACTGTGTGTATGTGTATTTTAATGAGTTGTACTGCCTGACTGTGAGTATGTGTGTTTTAATGAGTTGTAGTGCCTGACTGTGTGTATGTGTATTTTAATGAGTTGTAGTGCCTGACTGTGTGTATGTGTATTTTAATGAGTTGTAGTGCCTGACTGTGTGTATGTGTGTTTTAATGAGTTGTACTGCCTGACTGTGTGTATGTGTGTTTTAATGAGTTGTAGTGCCTGACTGTGTGTATGTGTATTTTAATGAGATGTAGTGCCTGACTGTGTGTATGTGTATTTCAATGAGTTGTAGTGCCTGACTGTGTGTATGTGTGTTTTAATGAGTTGTAGTGCCTGACTGTGTGTATGTGTATTTTAATGAGTTGTAGTGCCTGACTGTGTGTATGTGTGTTTTAATGAGATGTAGTGCCTGACTGTGTGTATGTGTATTTTAATGAGTTGTAGTGCCTGACTGTGTGTATGTGTATTTTAATGAGTTGTAGTGACTGACTGTGTGTATGTGTATTTTAATGAGTTGTAGTGCCTGACTGTGTGTATGTGTATTTTAATGAGTTGTACTGCCTGACTGTGTGTATGTGTATTTTAATGAGTTGTAGTGCCTGACTGTGTGTATGTGTATTTTAATGAGATGTAGTGCCTGACTGTGTGTATGTGTATTTTAATGAGTTGTAGTGCCTGACTGTGTGTATGTGTGTTTTAATGAGTTGTAGTGCCTGACTGTGTGTATGTGTATTTTAATGAGTTGTAGTGCCTGACTGTGTGTATGTGTGTTTTAATGAGTTGTAGTGCCTGACTGTGTGTATGTGTGTTTTAATGAGTTGTAGTGCCTGACTGTGTGTATGTGTATTTTAATGAGTTGTAGTGCCTGACTGTGTGTATGTGTATTTTAATGAGTTGTAGTGCCTGACTGTGTCTATGTGTATTTTAATGAGTTGTACTGCCTGACTGTGTGTATGTGTGTTTTAATGAGTTGTAGTGCCTGACTGTGTGTATGTGTATTTTAATGAGTTGTACTGCCTGACTGTGTGTATGTGTATTTTAATGAGTTGTAGTGCCTGACTGTGTGTATGTGTGTTTTAATGAGTTGTACTGCCTGACTGTGTGTATGTGTATTTTAATGAGTTGTAGTGCCTGACTGTGTGTATGTGTATATTTTAATGAGTTGTACTGCCTGACTGTGTGTATGTGTATATTTTAATGAGTTGTACTGCCTGACTGTGTGTATGTGTATTTTAATGAGTTGTAGTGCCTGTCTGTGTATGTGTATTTTAATGAGTTGTACTGCCTGACTGTGTGTGTGTGTATTTTAATGAGTTGTACTGCCTGACTGTGTGTATGTGTATTTTAATGAGTTGAACTGCCTGACTGTGTGTATGTGTATTTTAATGAGTTGTACTGCCTGACTGTGTGTATGTGTATTTTAATGAGTTGTACTGCCTGACTGTGTATGTGTATTTTAATGAGTTGTACTGCCTGACTGTGTGTGTATGTGTATTTTAATGAGTTGTACTGCCTGACTGTGTGTACGTTTATTTTAATGAGTTGTACTGCCTGACTGTGTGTATGTGTTTTAATGAGTTGTACTGCCTGACTGTGTATGTGTATTTTAATGAGTTGTACTGCCTGACTGTGTGTATGTGTATTTTAATGAGTTGTACTGCCTGACTGTGTGTATGTGTATATTTTAATGAGTTGTACTGCCTGACTGTGTGTATGTGTGTTTTAATGAGTTGCACTGCCTGACTGTGTGTATGTGTATTTTAATGAGTTGTACTGCCTGACTGTGTTTTTGTGTGTTTTAATGAGTTGTACTGCCTGACTGTGTGTGTATGTGTATTTTAATGAGTTGTAGTGCCTGACTGTGTGTATGTGTATTTTAATGAGTTGTAGTGCCTGACTGTGTATGTGTATTTTAATGAGTTGTACTGCCTGACTGTGTGTATGTGTATTTTAATGAGTTGTACTGCCTGACTGTGTGTATGTGTATATCTTAATGAGTTGTACTGCCTGACTGTGTGTATGTGTGTTTTAATGAATTGTACTGCCTGACTGTGTGTATGTGTATTTTAATGAGTTGTACTGCCTGACTGTGTTTTTGTGTGTTTTAATGAGTTGTACTGCCTGACTGTGTATGTGTATTTTAATGAGTTGAACTGCCTGACTGTGTGTATGTGTGTTTTAATGAGTTGTACTGCCTGACTGTGTGTATGTGTATTTTAATGAGTTGTACTGCCTGACTGTGGGTATGTGTGTTTTAATGAGTTGTACTGCCTGACTGTGTGTATGTGTATTTTAATGAGTTGTACTGCCTGACTGTGTGTATGTGTTTTAATGAGTTGTACTGCCTGACTGTGTATGTGTATTTTAATGAGTTGTACTGCCTGACTGTGTGTATGTGTATTTTAATGAGTTGTACTGCCTGACTGTGTGTATGTGTATTTTAATGAGTTGTAGTGCCTGACTGTGTTTTTGTGTATTATAATGAGTTGTAGTGCCTGACTGTGTGTATGTGTATTTTAATGAGTTGTAGTGCCTGACTGTGTGTATGTGTATTTTAATGAGTTGTACTGCCTGACTGTGTTTTTGTGTATTATAATGAGTTGTAGTGCCTGACTGTGTATGTGTGTTTTAATGAGTTGAACTGCCTGACTGTGTCTATGTGTGTTTTAATGAGTTGTACTGCCTGACTGTGTGTATGTGTGTTTTAATGAGTTGAACTGCCTGACTGTGTGTATGTGTGTTTTAATGAGTTGAACTGCCTGACTGTGTGTATGTGTGTTTTAATGAGTTGAACTGCCTGACTGTGTCTATGTGTGTTTTAATGACTTGAACTGCCTGACTGTGTGTATGTGTATTTTAATGAGTTGTAATGCCTGACTGTGTGTATGTGTATTTTAATGAGTTGAACTGCCTGACTGTGTGTATGTGTATTTTAATGAGTTGTAGTGCCTGACTGTGTGTATGTGTGTTTTAATGAGTTGTACTGCCTGACTGTGTTTTTGTGTATTTTAATGAGTTGTACTGCCTGACTGTGTGTATGTGTATTTTAATGAGTTGTAGTGCCTGACTGTGTTTTTGTGTGTTTTAATGAGTTGTACTGCCTGACTGTGTTTTTGTGTATTTTAATGAGTTGTACTGCCTGACTGTGTGTGTATGTGTATTTTAATGAGTTGTACTGCCTGACTGTTTTTTTGTGTAATTTAATGAGTTGTACTGCCTGACTGTGTATGTGTATTTTAATGAGTTGTACTGCCTGTCTGTGTGTATGTGTATTTTAATGAGTTGTACTGCCTGACTGTGTTTTTGTGTATTTTAATGAGTTGTACTGCCTGACTGTGTATGTGTATTTTAATGAGTTGTACTGCCTGACTGTGTGTATGTGTATTTCAATGAGTTGTACTGCCTGACTGTGTTTTTGTGTATTTTAATGAGTTGTACTGCCTGACTGTGTATGTGTATTTTAATGAGTTGTACTGCCTGACTGTGTGTGTATGTGTATTTTAATGAGTTGTACTGCCTGACTGTGTATGTGTATTTTAATGAGTTGTACTGCCTGACTGTGTGTATGTGTATTTTAATGAGTTGTACTGCCTGACTGTGTGTATGTGAATTTTAATGAGTTGTACTGCCTGACTGTGTATGTGTATTTTAATGAGTTGTACTGCCTGACTGTGTTTTTGTGTATTTTAATGAGTTGTAGTACCTGACTGTGTATGTGTATTTTATAGAGTTGTACTGCCTGACTGTGTGTATGTGTATTTTAATGAGTTGTACTGCCTGACTGTGTGTGTATGTGTATTTTAATGAGTTGTACTGCCTGACTGTGTGTATGTGTATTTTAATGAGTTGTACTGCCTGACTGTGTGTGTATGTGTATTTTAATGAGTTGTACTGCCTGACTGTGTATGTGTATTTTAATGAGTTGTACTGCCTGACTGTGTGTATGTGTATTTTAATGAGTTGTACTGCCTGACTGTGTGTATGTGAATTTCAATGAGTTGTACTGCCTGACTGTGTATGTGTATTTTAATGAGTTGTACTGCCTGACTGTGTTTTTGTGTATTTTAATGAGTTGTACTGCCTGACTGTGTGTGTATGTGTATTTTAATGAGTTGTACTGCCTGACTGTGTTTTTGTGTATTTTAATGAGTTGTACTGCCTGACTGTGTATGTGTATTTTAATGAGTTCTACTGCCTGACTGTGTTTTTGTGTATTTTAATGAGTTGTACTGCCTGACTGTGTGTGTATGTGTATTTTAATGAGTTGTACTGCCTGACTGTGTTTTTGTGTGTTTTAATGAGTTGTACTGCCTGACTGTGTGTATGTGAATTTTAATGAGTTGTACTGCCTGACTGTGTTTTTGTGTGTTTTAATGAGTTGTACTGCCTGACTGTGTGTGTATGTGTATTTTAATGAGTTGTACTGCCTGACTGTGTGTATGTGAATTTTAATGAGTTGTACTGCCTGACTGTGTTTTTGTGTGTTTTAATGAGTTGTACTGCCTGACTGTGTGTATGTGTATTTTAATGAGTTGTACTGCCTGACTGTGTGTATGTGAATTTTAATGAGTTGTACTGCCTGACTGTGTTTTTGTGTGTTTTAATGAGTTGTACTGCCTGACTGTGTGTGTATGTGTATTTTAATGAGTTGTACTGCCTGACTGTGTTTTTGTGTGTTTTAATGAGTTGTACTGCCTGACTGTGTGTGTATGTGTATTTTAATGAGTTGTACTGCCTGACTGTGTTTTTGTGTGTTTTAATGAGTTGTACTGCCTGAGCGTGTGTATGTGTATTTTAATGAGTTGTACTGCCTGACTGTGTTTTTGTGTGTTTTAATGAGTTGTACTGCCTGACTGTGTGTATGTGTGTTTTAATGAGTTGTACTGCCTGACTGTGTTTTTGTGTGTTTTAATGAGTTGTACTGCCTGACTGTGTTTTTGTGTGTTTTAATGAGTTGTAGTGCCTGACTGTGTATGTGTATTTTAATGAGTTGTACTGCCTGACTGTGTTTTTGTGTGTTTTAATGAGTTGTACTGCCTGACTGTGTGTATGTGTATTTTAATGAGTTGTACTGCCTGACTGTGTTTTTGTGTGTTTTAATGAGTTGTACTGCATGACTGTATTTTTGTGTGTTTTAATGAGTTGTAGTGCGTGACTGTGTATGTGTATTTTAATGAGTTGTACTGCCTGACTGTGTTTTTGTGTGTTTTAATGAGTTGTAGTGCCTGACTGTGTATGTGTATTTTAATGAGTTGTACTGCCTGACTGTGTTCTTGTGTGTTTTAATGAGTTGTACTGCCTGACTGTGTGTATGTGTGTTTTAATGAGTTGTACTGCCTGACTGTGTGTATGTGTATTTTAATGAGTTGTACTGCCTGACTGTGTGTATGTGTATTTTAATGCGTTGTACTGCCTGACTGTGTGTATGTGTATTTTAATGAGTTGAACTGCCTGACTGTGTGTATATGTATTTTAATGAGTTGTAGTGCCTGACTGTGTATGTGTATTTTAATGAGTTGTAGTGCCTGACTGTGTTTTGTGTGTTTTAATGAGTTGTAGTGCCTGACTGTGTCTATGTGTATTTTAATGAGTTGTAGTGCCTGACTGTGTTTTTGTGTGTTTTAATGAGTTGTAGTGCCTGGCTGTGTATGTGTATTTTAATGAGTTGTACTGCCTGACTGTGTGTATGTGTATTTTAATGAGTTGTACTGCCTGACTGTGTTTTTGTGTATTATAATGAGTTGTAGTGCCTGACTGTGTATGTGTATTTTAATCAGTTGTAGTGCCTGACTGTGTGTATGTATATTTTAATGAGTTGTACTGCCTGACTGTGTGTATGTGTATTATAATGAGTTGTACTGCCTGACTGTGTTTTTGTGTATTATAATGAGTTGTAGTGCCTGACTGTGTGTATGTGTACTTTAATGAGTTGTACTGCCTGACTGTGTTTTTGTGTATTATAATGAGTTGTAGTACCTGACTGTGTGTATGTGTATTTTAATGAGTTGTAGTGCCTGACTGTGTGTATGTGTATTTTAATGAGTTGTAGTGCCTGTCTGTGTTTTTGTGTATTATAATGAGTTGTAGTGCCTGACTGTGTGTATGTGTATTATAATGAGTTGTAGTGCCTGACTGTGTGTATGTGTATTTTAATGAGTTGTAGTGCCTGACTGTGTATGTGTATTTTAATGAGTTGTACTGCCTGACTGTGTTTTTGTGTATTATAATGAGTTGTAGTGCCTGACTGTGTATGTGTATTTTAATGAGTTGTAGTGCCTGACTGTGTTTTTGTGTGTTTTAATGAGTTGAACTGCCTGACTGTGTGTATGTGTGTTTTAATGAGTTGAACTGCCTGACTGTGTCTATGTGTGTTTTAATGACTTGTACTGCCTGACTGCGTGTATGTGTGTTTTAATGAGTTGTACTGCCTGACTGTGTTTTTGTGTGTTTTAATGAGTTGAACTGCCTGACTGTGTGTATGTGTGTTTTAATGAGTTGAACTGCCTGTGTGAATGTGTATTTTAATGAGTTGTAATGCCTGACTGTGTGTATGTGTATTTTAATGAGTTGTAGTGCCTGACTGTGTGTATGTGTGTTTTAATGAGTTGAACTGCCTGACTGTGTTTTTGTGTGTTTTAATGAGTTGTAGTGCCTGACTGTGTGTATGTGTATTTTAATGAGTTGTAGTGCCTGACTGTGTGTATGTGTATTTTAATGAGTTGTAGTGCCTGACTGTGTGTATGTGTATTTTAATGAGTTGTACTGCCTGACTGTGTGTATGTGTATTTTAATGAGTTGTAGTGCCTGACTGTGTGTATGTGTATTTTAATGAGATGTAGTGCCTGACATTGTGTATGTGTATTTTAATGAGATGTAGTGCCTGACATTGTGTATGTGTATTTTAATGAGTTGTAGTGCCTGACTGTGTGTATGTGTATTTTAATGAGTTGTACTGCCTGACTGTGTGTATGTGTATTTTAATGAGTTGTAGTGCCTGACTGTGTGTATGTGTATTTTAATGAGATGTAGTGCCTGACTGTGTGTATGTGTATTTTAATGAGTTGTAGTGCCTGACTGTGTGTATGTGTGTTTTAATGAGTTGTAGTGCCTGACTGTGTGTATGTGTATTTTAATGAGTTGTAGTGCCTGACTGTGTGTATGTGTGTTTTAATGAGTTGTAGTGCCTGACTGTGTGTATGTGTGTTTTAATGAGTTGTAGTGCCTGACTGTGTGTATGTGTATTTTAATGAGTTGTAGTGCCTGACTGTGTGTATGTGTATTTTAATGAGTTGTAGTGCCTGACTGTGTCTATGTGTATTTCAATGAGTTGTACTGCCTGACTGTGTGTATGTGTGTTTTAATGAGTTGTAGTGCCTGACTGTGTGTATGTGTATTTTAATGAGTTGTACTGCCTGACTGTGTGTATGTGTATTTTAATGAGTTGTAGTGCCTGACTGTGTGTATGTGTGTTTTAATGAGTTGTACTGCCTGACTGTGTGTATGTGTATTTTAATGAGTTGTAGTGCCTGACTGTGTGTATGTGTATATTTTAATGAGTTGTACTGCCTGACTGTGTGTATGTGTATTTTAATGAGTTGTACTGCCTGACTGTGTGTATGTGTATTTTAATGAGTTGTAGTGCCTGAGTGTGTATGTGTATTTTAATGAGTTGTACTGCCTGACTGTGTGTGTGTGTGTATTTTAATGAGTTGTACTGCCTGACTGTGTGTATGTGTATTTTAATGAGTTGAACTGCCTGACTGTGTGTATGTGTATTTTAATGAGTTGTACTGCCTGACTGTGTGTATCTGTATTTTAATGAGTTGTACTGCCTGACTGTGTATGTGTATTTTAATGAGTTGTACTGCCTGACTGTGTGTGTATGTGTATTTTAATGAGTTGTACTGCCTGACTGTGTGTATGTGTATTTTAATGAGTTGTACTGCCTGACTGTGTGTATGTGTTTTAATGAGTTGTACTGCCTGACTGTGTATGTGTATTTTAATGAGTTGTACTGCCTGACTGTGTGTATGTGTATTTTAATGAGTTGTACTGCCTGACTGTGTGTATGTGTATATTTTAATGAGTTGTACTGCCTGACTGTGTGTATGTGTGTTTTAATGATTTGTACTGCCTGACTGTGTGTATGTGTATTTTAATGAGTTGTACTGCCTGACTGTGTTTTTGTGTGTTTTAATGAGTTGTACTGCCTGACTGTGTGTGTATGTGTATTTTAATGAGTTGTAGTGCCTGACTATGTGTATGTGTATTTTAATGAGTTGTACTGCCTGACTGTGTATGTGTATTTTAATGAGTTGTACTGCCTGACTGTGTGTATGTGTATTTTAATGAGTTGTACTGCCTGACTGTGTGTATGTGTATATTTTAATGAGTTGTACTGCCTGACTGTGTGTATGTGTGTTTTAATGAGTTGTACTGCCTGACTGTGTGTATGTGTATTTTAATGGGTTGTGTTGCCTGACTGTGTTTTTGTGTATTTTAATGAGTTGTACTGCCTGACTGTGTGTATGTGTGTTTTAATGAGTTGTACTGCCTGACTGTGTGTATGTGTGTTTTAATGAGTTGTACTGCCTGACTGTGTATGTGTATTTTAATGAGTTGTACTGCCTGACTGTGTGTATGTGTATTTTAATGAGTTGTAGTGCCTGACTGTGTGTATGTATATTTTAATGAGTTGTACTGCCTGACTGTGTGTATGTGTATTTTAATGAGTTGTACTGCCTGACTGTGTGTATGTGTATTTTAATGAGTTGTACTGCCTGACTGTGTGTATGTGTGTTTTAATGAGTTGTACTGCCTGACTGTGTGTATGTGTATTTTATTGAGTTGTACTGCCTGACTGTGTGTATGTGTATTTTAATGAGTTGTACTGCCTGACTGTGTGTATGTGTGTTTTAATGAGTTGTACTGCCTGACTGTGTGTATGTGTATTTTAATGAGTTGTACTGCCTGACTGTGTGTATGTGTATATTTTAATGAGTTGTACTGCCTGACTGTGTGTATGTGTATATTTTAATGAGTTGTACTGCCTGACTGTGTGTATGTGTGTTTTAATGAGTTGTACTGCCTGACTGTGTGTATGTGTGTTTTAATGAGTTGTACTTCCTGACTGTGTGTATGTGTATATTTTAATGAGTTGTACTGCCTGACTGTGTGTATGTGTATATTTTAATGAGTTGTACTGCCTGACTGTGTGTATGTGTATTTTAATGAGTTGTACTGCCTGACTGTGTGTATGTGTATTTTAATGAGTTGTACTGCCTGACTGTGTGTATGTGTATTTTAATGAGTTGTACTGCCTGACTGTGTGTATGTGTATTTTAATGAGTTGTACTGCCTGACTGTGTTTTTGTGTGTTTTAATGAGTTGTACTGCCTGACTGTGTTTTTGTGTGTTTTAATGAGTTGTACTGCCTGACTGTGTTTTTGTGTGTTTTAATGAGTTGTACTGCCTGACTGTGTATGTGTATTTTAATGAGTTGTACTGCCTGACTGTGTTTTTGTGTGTTTTAATGAGTTGT
Source organism: Deroplatys truncata (assembly GCA_030765065.1). Taxonomy (NCBI): domain Eukaryota; kingdom Metazoa; phylum Arthropoda; class Insecta; order Mantodea; family Mantidae; genus Deroplatys; species Deroplatys truncata. The sequence goes on from CM060975.1 coordinate 1,182,594, forward strand.
ACTGCCTGACTGTGTATGTATATTTTAATGAGTTGTACTGCCTGACTGTGTGTATGTGTGTTTTAATGAGTTGTACTGCCTGACTGTGTGTATGTGTATATTTTAATGAGTTGTACTGCCTGACTGTGTGTATGTGTATTTTAATGAGTTGTACTGCCTGACTGTGTGTATGTGTATTTTAATGAGTTGTACTGCCTGACTGTGTTTTTGTGTGTTTTAATGAGTTGTACTGCCTGACTGTGTATGTGTATTTTAATGAGTTGTACTGCCTGACTGTGTGTAAGTGTATTTTAATGAGTTGTAGTGCCTGACTGTGTGTATGTATATTTTAATGAGTTGTACTGCCTGACTGTGTGTATGTGTATTTTAATGAGTTGTACTGCCTGTGTGTATGTGTATTTTAATGAGTTGTACTGCCTGACTGTGTGTATGTGTATTTTAATGAGTTGAACTGCCTGACTGTGTGTATGTGTGTTTTAATGAGTTGTACTGCCTGACTGTGTGTATGTGTATTTTAATGAGTTGTACTGCCTGACTGTGTGTATGTGTATTTTAATGAGTTGTAGTGCCTGACTGTGTGTATGTATATTTTAATGAGTTGTACTGCCTGACTGTGTGTATGTGTATTTTAATGAGTTGTACTGCCTGACTGTGTGTATGTGTATTTTAATGAGTTGTACTGCCTGACTGTGTGTATGTGTGTTTTAATGAGTTGTACTGCCTGACTGTGTGTATGTGTATTTTATTGAGTTGTACTGCCTGACTGTGTGTATGTGTATTTTAATGAGTTGTACTGCCTGACTGTGTGTATGTGTATTTTAATGAGTTGTACTGCCTGACTGTGTGTATGTGTATATTTTAATGAGTTGTACTGCCTGACTGTGTGTATGTGTATATTTTAATGAGTTGTACTGCCTGACTGTGTGTATGTGTGTTTTAATGAGTTGTACTGCCTGACTGTGTGTATGTGTGTTTTAATGAGTTGTACTCCTGACTGTGTGTATGTGTATATTTTAATGAGTTGTACTGCCTGACTGTGTGTATGTGTATATTTTAATGAGTTGTACTGCCTGACTGTGTGTATGTGTATATTTTAATGAGTTGTACTGCCTGACTGTGTGTATGTGTGTTTTAATGAGTTGTACTGCCTGACTGTGTGTATGTGTATTTTAATGAGTTGTAGTGCCTGACTGTGTGTATGTGTATTTTAATGAGTTGTACTGCCTGACTGTGTGTATGTGTATTTTAATGAGTTGTACTGCCTGACTGTGTGTATGTGTATTTTAATGAGTTGTACTGCCTGACTGTGTGTATGTGTATTTTAATGAGTTGTACTGCCTGACTGTGTGTATGTGTATTTTAATGAGTTGTACTGCCTGACTGTGTTTTTGTGTGTTTTAATGAGTTGTACTGCCTGACTGTGTTTTTGTGTGTTTTAATGAGTTGTACTGCCTGACTGTGTTTTTGTGTGTTTTAATGAGTTGTACTGCCTGACTGTGTATGTGTATTTTAATGAGTTGTACTGCCTGACTATGTTTTTGTGTGTTTTAATGAGTTGTACTGCCTGACTGTGTATGTATATTTTAATGAGTTGTACTGCCTGACTGTGTGTATGTGTATTTTAATGAGTTGTACTGCCTGACTGTGTGTATGTGTATTTTAATGAGTTGTAGTGCCTGACTGTGTGTATGTATATTTTATGAGTTGTACTGCCTGACTGTGTATGTGTATTTTAATGAGTTGTACTGCCTGACTGTGTGTATGTATATTTTAATGAGTTGTACTGCCTGACTGTGTGTATGTGTATTTTAATGAGTTGTACTGCCTGACTGTGTGTATGTGTATTTTAATGAGTTGTACTGCCTGACTGTGTATGTGTATTTTAATGAGTTGTACTGCCTGACTGTGTGTGTGTGTATTTTAATGAGTTGTACTGCCTGACTGTGTGTATGTGTATTTTAATGAGTTGAACTGCCTGACTGTGTGTATGTGTATTTTAATGTGTTGTACTGCCTGACTGTGTGTATGTGTATTTTAATGAGTTGTACTGCCTGACTGTGTATGTGTATTTTAATGAGTTGTACTGCCTGACTGTGTGTATGTGTATTTTAATGAGTTGTACTGCCTGACTGTGTGTATGTGTATATTTTAATGAGTTGTACTGCCTGACTGTGTGTATGTGTGTTTTAATGAGTTGTACTGCCTGACTGTGTGTATGTGTATTTTAATGAGTTGTACTGCCTGACTGTGTTTTTGTGTGTTTTAATGAGTTGTACTGCCTGACTGTGTGTGTATGTGTATTTTAATGAGTTGTAGTGCCTGACTGTGTGTATGTGTATTTTAATGAGTTGTAGTGCCTGACTGTGTATGTGTATTTTAATGAGTTGTACTGCCTGACTGTGTGTATGTGTATTTTAATGAGTTGTACTGCCTGACTGTGTGTATGTGTATATCTTAATGAGTTGTACTGCCTGACTGTGTGTATGTGTGTTTTAATGAATTGTACTGCCTGACTGTGTGTATGTGTATTTTAATGAGTTGTACTGCCTGACTGTGTTTTTGTGTGTTTTAATGAGTTGTACTGCCTGACTGTGTATGTGTATTTTAATGAGTTGAACTGCCTGACTGTGTGTATGTGTGTTTTAATGAGTTGTACTGCCTGACTGTGTGTATGTGTATTTTAATGAGTTGTACTGCCTGACTGTGGGTATGTGTGTTTTAATGAGTTGTACTGCCTGACTGTGTGTATGTGTATTTTAATGAGTTGTACTGCCTGACTGTGTGTATGTGTTTTAATGAGTTGTACTGCCTGACTGTGTATGTGTATTTTAATGAGTTGTACTGCCTGACTGTGTGTATGTGTATTTTAATGAGTTGTACTGCCTGACTGTGTGTATGTGTATTTTAATGAGTTGTAGTGCCTGACTGTGTTTTTGTGTATTATAATGAGTTGTAGTGCCTGACTGTGTGTATGTGTATTTTAATGAGTTGTAGTGCCTGACTGTGTGTATGTGTATTTTAATGAGTTGTACTGCCTGACTGTGTTTTTGTGTATTATAATGAGTTGCAGTGCCTGACTGTGTATGTGTGTTTTAATGAGTTGAACTGCCTGACTGTGTCTATGTGTGTTTTAATGAGTTGTACTGCCTGACTGTGTGTATGTGTGTTTTAATGAGTTGAACTGCCTGACTGTGTGTATGTGTGTTTTAATGAGTTGAACTGCCTGACTGTGTGTATGTGTGTTTTAATGAGTTGAACTGCCTGACTGTGTCTATGTGTGTTTTAATGACTTGAACTGCCTGACTGTGTGTATGTGTATTTTAATGAGTTGTAATGCCTGACTGTGTGTATGTGTATTTTAATGAGTTGAACTGCCTGACTGTGTGTATGTGTATTTTAATGAGTTGTAGTGCCTGACTGTGTGTATGTGTGTTTTAATGAGTTGTACTGCCTGACTGTGTTTTTGTGTATTTTAATGAGTTGTACTGCCTGACTGTGTGTATGTGTATTTTAATGAGTTGTAGTGCCTGACTGTGTTTTTGTGTGTTTTAATGAGTTGTACTGCCTGACTGTGTTTTTGTGTATTTTAATGAGTTGTACTGCCTGACTGTGTGTGTATGTGTATTTTAATGAGTTGTACTGCCTGACTGTGTTTTTGTGTAATTTAATGAGTTGTACTGCCTGACTGTGTATGTGTATTTTAATGAGTTGTACTGCCTGTCTGTGTGTATGTGTATTTTAATGAGTTGTACTGCCTGACTGTGTTTTTGTGTATTTTAATGAGTTGTACTGCCTGACTGTGTATGTGTATTTTAATGAGTTGTACTGCCTGACTGTGTGTATGTGTATTTCAATGAGTTGTACTGCCTGACTGTGTTTTTGTGTATTTTAATGAGTTGTACTGCCTGACTGTGTATGTGTATTTTAATGAGTTGTACTGCCTGACTGTGTGTGTATGTGTATTTTAATGAGTTGTACTGCCTGACTGTGTATGTGTATTTTAATGAGTTGTACTGCCTGACTGTGTGTATGTGTATTTTAATGAGTTGTACTGCCTGACTGTGTGTATGTGAATTTTAATGAGTTGTACTGCCTGACTGTGTATGTGTATTTTAATGAGTTGTACTGCCTGACTGTGTTTTTGTGTATTTTAATGAGTTGTAGTGCCTGACTGTGTATGTGTATTTTATAGAGTTGTACTGCCTGACTGTGTGTATGTGTATTTTAATGAGTTGTACTGCCTGACTGTGTGTGTATGTGTATTTTAATGAGTTGTACTGCCTGACTGTGTGTATGTGTATTTTAATGAGTTGTACTGCCTGACTGTGTGTGTATGTGTATTTTAATGAGTTGTACTGCCTGACTGTGTATGTGTATTTTAATGAGTTGTACTGCCTGACTGTGTGTATGTGTATTTTAATGAGTTGTACTGCCTGACTGTGTGTATGTGAATTTCAATGAGTTGTACTGCCTGACTGTGTATGTGTATTTTAATGAGTTGTACTGCCTGACTGTGTTTTTGTGTATTTTAATGAGTTGTACTGCCTGACTGTGTGTGTATGTGTATTTTAATGAGTTGTACTGCCTGACTGTGTTTTTGTGTATTTTAATGAGTTGTACTGCCTGACTGTGTATGTGTATTTTAATGAGTTCTACTGCCTGACTGTGTTTTTGTGTATTTTAATGAGTTGTACTGCCTGACTGTGTGTGTATGTGTATTTTAATGAGTTGTACTGCCTGACTGTGTTTTTGTGTGTTTTAATGAGTTGTACTGCCTGACTGTGTGTATGTGAATTTTAATGAGTTGTACTGCCTGACTGTGTTTTTGTGTGTTTTAATGAGTTGTACTGCCTGACTGTGTGTGTATGTGTATTTTAATGAGTTGTACTGCCTGACTGTGTGTATGTGAATTTTAATGAGTTGTACTGCCTGACTGTGTTTTTGTGTGTTTTAATGAGTTGTACTGCCTGACTGTGTGTATGTGTATTTTAATGAGTTGTACTGCCTGACTGTGTGTATGTGAATTTTAATGAGTTGTACTGCCTGACTGTGTTTTTGTGTGTTTTAATGAGTTGTACTGCCTGACTGTGTGTGTATGTGTATTTTAATGAGTTGTACTGCCTGACTGTGTTTTTGTGTGTTTTAATGAGTTGTACTGCCTGACTGTGTGTGTATGTGTATTTTAATGAGTTGTACTGCCTGACTGTGTTTTTGTGTGTTTTAATGAGTTGTACTGCCTGACTGTGTGTATGTGTATTTTAATGAGTTGTACTGCCTGACTGTGTTTTTGTGTGTTTTAATGAGTTGTACTGCCTGACTGTGTGTATGTGTGTTTTAATGAGTTGTACTGCCTGACTGTGTTTTTGTGTGTTTTAATGAGTTGTACTGCCTGACTGTGTTTTTGTGTGTTTTAATGAGTTGTAGTGCCTGACTGTGTATGTGTATTTTAATGAGTTGTACTGCCTGACTGTGTTTTTGTGTGTTTTAATGAGTTGTACTGCCTGACTGTGTGTATGTGTATTTTAATGAGTTGTACTGCCTGACTGTGTTTTTGTGTGTTTTAATGAGTTGTACTGCATCACTGTATTTTTGTGTGTTTTAATGAGTTGTAGTGCGTGACTGTGTATGTGTATTTTAATGAGTTGTACTGCCTGACTGTGTTTTTGTGTGTTTTAATGAGTTGTAGTGCCTGACTGTGTATGTGTATTTTAATGAGTTGTACTGCCTGACTGTGTGTATGTGTATTTTAATGAGTTGTACTGCCTGACTGTGTGTGTATGTGTATTTTAATGAGTTGTAGTGCCTGACTGTGTGTGTATGTGTATTTTAATGAGTTGTACTGCCTGACTGTGTGTGTATGTGTATTTTAATGAGTTGTAGTGCCTGACTGTGTGTATGTGTATTTTAATGAGTTGTACTGCCTGACTGTGTGTGTATGTGTATTTTAATGAGTTGTACTGCCTGACTGTGTGTATGTGTATTTTAATGAGTTGTAGTGCCTGACTGTGTTTTGTGTGTTTTAATGAGTTGTAGTGCCTGACTGTGTCTATGTGTATTTTAATGAGTTGTAGTGCCTGACTGTGTTTTGTGTGTTTTAATGAGTTGTAGTGCCTGGCTGTGTATGTGTATTTTAATGAGTTGTAGTGCCTGACTGTGTGTATGTGTATTTTAATGAGTTGTACTGCCTGACTGTGTGTATGTGTATTTTAATGAGTTGTAGTGCCTGACTGTGTGTATGTGTATTTTAATGAGATGTAGTGCCTGACTGTGTGTATGTGTATTTTAATGAGTTGTAGTGCCTGACTGTGTGTATGTGTGTTTTAATGAGTTGTAGTGCCTGACTGTGTGTATGTGTATTTTAATGAGTTGTAGTGCCTGACTGTGTGTATGTGTGTTTTAATGAGTTGTAGTGCCTGACTGTGTGTATGTGTGTTTTAATGAGTTGTAGTGCCTGACTGTGTGTATGTGTATTTTAATGAGTTGTAGTGCCTGACTGTGTGTATGTGTATTTTAATGAGTTGTAGTGCCTGACTGTGTCTATGTGTATTTCAATGAGTTGTACTGCCTGACTGTGTGTATGTGTGTTTTAATGAGTTGTAGTGCCTGACTGTGTGTATGTGTATTTTAATGAGTTGTACTGCCTGACTGTGTGTATGTGTATTTTAATGAGTTGTAGTGCCTGACTGTGTGTATGTGTGTTTTAATGAGTTGTACTGCCTGACTGTGTGTATGTGTATTTTAATGAGTTGTAGTGCCTGACTGTGTGTATGTGTATATTTTAATGAGTTGTACTGCCTGACTGTGTGTATGTGTATTTTAATGAGTTGTACTGCCTGACTGTGTGTATGTGTATTTTAATGAGTTGTAGTGCCTGAGTGTGTATGTGTATTTTAATGAGTTGTACTGCCTGACTGTGTGTAAGTGTGTATTTTAATGAGTTGTACTGCCTGACTGTGTGTATGTGTATTTTAATGAGTTGAACTGCCTGACTGTGTGTATGTGTATTTTAATGAGTTGTACTGCCTGACTGTGTGTATCTGTATTTTAATGAGTTGTACTGCCTGACTGTGTATGTGTATTTTAATGAGTTGTACTGCCTGACTGTGTGTGTATGTGTATTTTAATGAGTTGTACTGCCTGACTGTGTGTATGTGTATTTTAATGAGTTGTACTGCCTGACTGTGTGTATGTGTTTTAATGAGTTGTACTGCCTGACTGTGTATGTGTATTTTAATGAGTTGTACTGCCTGACTGTGTGTATGTGTATTTTAATGAGTTGTACTGCCTGACTGTGTGTATGTGTATATTTTAATGAGTTGTACTGCCTGACTGTGTGTATGTGTGTTTTAATGATTTGTACTGCCTGACTGTGTGTATGTGTATTTTAATGAGTTGTACTGCCTGACTGTGTTTTTGTGTGTTTTAATGAGTTGTACTGCCTGACTGTGTGTGTATGTGTATTTTAATGAGTTGTAGTGCCTGACTATGTGTATGTGTATTTTAATGAGTTGTAGTGCCTGACTGTGTATGTGTATTTTAATGAGTTGTACTGCCTGACTGTGTGTATGTGTATTTTAATGAGTTGTACTGCCTGACTGTGTGTATGTGTATATTTTAATGAGTTGTACTGCCTGACTGTGTGTATGTGTGTTTTAATGAGTTGTACTGCCTGACTGTGTGTATGTGTATTTTAATGGGTTGTGTTGCCTGACTGTGTTTTTGTGTATTTTAATGAGTTGTACTGCCTGACTGTGTGTATGTGTGTTTTAATGAGTTGTACTGCCTGACTGTGTGTATGTGTCTTTTAATGAGTTGTACTGCCTGACTGTGTATGTGTATTTTAATGAGTTGTACTGCCTGACTGTGTGTATGTGTATTTTAATGAGTTGTAGTGCCTGACTGTGTGTATGTATATTTTAATGAGTTGTACTGCCTGACTGTGTGTATGTGTATTTTAATGAGTTGTAGTGCCTGACTGTGTGTATGTGTATTTTAATGAGTTGTACTGCCTGACTGTGTGTGTATGTGTATTTTAATGAGTTGTACTGCCTGACTGTGTGTATGTGTATTTTAATGAGTTGTAGTGCCTGACTGTGTGTGTATGTGTATTTTAATGAGTTGTACTGCCTGACTGTGTGTATGTGTATTTTAATGAGTTGTAGTGCCTGACTGTGTGTATGTGTGTTTTAATGAGTTGTACTGCCTGACTGTGTGTATGTGTATTTTAATGAGTTGTACTGCCTGACTGTGAGTATGTGTGTTTTAATGAGTTGTAGTGCCTGACTGTGTGTATGTGTATTTTAATGAGTTGTAGTGCCTGACTGTGTGTATGTGTATTTTAATGAGTTGTAGTGCCTGACTGTGTGTATGTGTGTTTTAATGAGTTGTACTGCCTGACTGTGTGTATGTGTGTTTTAATGAGTTGTAGTGCCTGACTGTGTGTATGTGTATTTTAATGAGATGTAGTGCCTGACTGTGTGTATGTGTATTTCAATGAGTTGTAGTGCCTGACTGTGTGTATGTGTGTTTTAATGAGTTGTAGTGCCTGACTGTGTGTATGTGTATTTTAATGAGTTGTAGTGCCTGACTGTGTGTATGTGTGTTTTAATGAGATGTAGTGCCTGACTGTGTGTATGTGTATTTTAATGAGTTGTAGTGCCTGACTGTGTGTATGTGTATTTTAATGAGTTGTAGTGCCTGACTGTGTGTATGTGTATTTTAATGAGTTGTAGTGCCTGACTGTGTGTATGTGTATTTTAATGAGTTGTACTGCCTGACTGTGTGTATGTGTATTTTAATGAGTTGTAGTGCCTGACTGTGTGTATGTGTATTTTAATGAGATGTAGTGCCTGACTGTGTGTATGTGTATTTTAATGAGTTCTAGTGCCTGACTGTGTGTATGTGTGTTTTAATGAGTTGTAGTGCCTGACTGTGTGTATGTGTATTTTAATGAGTTGTAGTGCCTGACTGTGTGTATGTGTGTTTTAATGAGTTGTAGTGCCTGACTGTGTGTATGTGTGTTTTAATGAGTTGTAGTGCCTGACTGTGTGTATGTGTATTTTAATGAGTTGTAGTGCCTGACTGTGTGTATGTGTATTTTAATGAGTTGTAGTGCCTGACTGTGTCTATGTGTATTTTAATGAGTTGTACTGCCTGACTGTGTGTATGTGTGTTTTAATGAGTTGTAGTGCCTGACTGTGTGTATGTGTATTTTAATGAGTTGTACTGCCTGACTGTGTGTATGTGTATTTTAATGAGTTGTAGTGCCTGACTGTGTGTATGTGTGTTTTAATGAGTTGTACTGCCTGACTGTGTGTATGTGTATTTTAATGAGTTGTAGTGCCTGACTGTGTGTATGTGTATATTTTAATGAGTTGTACTGCCTGACTGTGTGTATGTGTATATTTTAATGAGTTGTACTGCCTGACTGTGTGTATGTGTATTTTAATGAGTTGTAGTGCCTGTCTGTGTATGTGTATTTTAATGAGTTGTACTGCCTGACTGTGTGTGTGTGTATTTTAATGAGTTGTACTGCCTGACTGTGTGTATGTGTATTTTAATGAGTTGAACTGCCTGACTGTGTGTATGTGTATTTTAATGAGTTGTACTGCCTGACTGTGTGTATGTGTATTTTAATGAGTTGTACTGCCTGACTGTGTATGTGTATTTTAATGAGTTGTACTGCCTGACTGTGTGTGTATGTGTATTTTAATGAGTTGTACTGCCTGACTGTGTGTATGTTTATTTTAATGAGTTGTACTGCCTGACTGTGTGTATGTGTTTTAATGAGTTGTACTGCCTGACTGTGTATGTGTATTTTAATGAGTTGTACTGCCTGACTGTGTGTATGTGTATTTTAATGAGTTGTACTGCCTGACTGTGTGTATGTGTATATTTTAATGAGTTGTACTGCCTGACTGTGTGTATGTGTGTTTTAATGAGTTGCACTGCCTGACTGTGTGTATGTGTATTTTAATGAGTTGTACTGCCTGACTGTGTTTTTGTGTGTTTTAATGAGTTGTACTGCCTGACTGTGTGTGTATGTGTATTTTAATGAGTTGTAGTGCCTGACTGTGTGTATGTGTATTTTAATGAGTTGTAGTGCCTGACTGTGTATGTGTATTTTAATGAGTTGTACTGCCTGACTGTGTGTATGTGTATTTTAATGAGTTGTACTGCCTGACTGTGTGTATGTGTATATTTTAATGAGTTGTACTGCCTGACTGTGTGTATGTGTGTTTTAATGAGTTGTACTGCCTGACTGTGTGTATGTGTATTTTAATGAGTTGTACTGCCTGACTGTGTTTTTGTGTGTTTTAATGAGTTGTACTGCCTGACTGTGTATGTGTATTTTAATGAGTTGAACTGCCTGACTGTGTGTATGTGTGTTTTAATGAGTTGTACTGCCTGACTGTGTGTATGTGTATTTTAATGAGTTGTACTGCCTGACTGTGTGTATGTGTGTTTTAATGAGTTGTACTGCCTGACTGTGTGTATGTGTGTTTTAATGAGTTGTACTGCCTGAGTGTGTATGTGTATTTTAATGAGTTGTACTGCCTGACTGTGTGTATGTGTATTTTAATGAGTTGTAGTGCCTGACTGTGTGTATGTATATTTTAATGAGTTGTACTGCCTGACTGTGTGTATGTGTATTTTAATGAGTTGTACTACCTGACTGTGTGTATGTGTATTTTAATGAGTTGTACTGCCTGACTGTGTGTATGTGTGTTCTAATGAGTTGTACTGCCTGACTGTGTGTATGTGTATTTTATTGAGTTGTACTGCCTGACTGTGTGTATGTGTATTTTAATGAGTTGTACTGCCTGACTGTGTGTATGTGTATTTTAATGAGTTGTACTGCCTGACTGTGTGTATGTGTATATTTTAATGAGTTGTACTGCCTGACTGTGTGTATGTGTATATTTTAATGAGTTGTACTGCCTGACTGTGTGTATGTGTGTTTTAATGAGTTGTACTGCCTGACTGTGTGTATGTGTGTTTTAATGAGTTGTACTCCTGACTGTGTGTATGTGTATATTTTAATGAGTTGTACTGCCTGACTGTGTGTATGTGTATATTTTAATGAGTTGTACTGCCTGACTGTGTGTATGTGTATATTTTAATGAGTTGTACTGCCTGACTGTGTGTATGTGTGTTTTAATGAGTTGTACTGCCTGACTGTGTGTATGTGTATTTTAATGAGTTGTAGTGCCTGACTGTGTGTATGTGTATTTTAATGAGTTGTACTGCCTGACTGTGTGTATGTGTATTTTAATGAGTTGTACTGCCTGACTGTGTGTATGTGTATTTTAATGAGTTGTACTGCCTGACTGTGTGTATGTGTATTTTAATGAGTTGTACTGCCTGACTGTGTTTTTGTGTGTTTTAATGAGTTGTACTGCCTGACTGTGTTTTTGTGTGTTTTAATGAGTTGTACTGCCTGACTGTGTTTTTGTGTGTTTTAATGAGTTGTACTGCCTGACTGTGTATGTGTATTTTAATGAGTTGTACTGCCTGACTGTGTTTTTGTGTGTTTTAATGAGTTGTACTGCCTGACTGTGTATGTATATTTTAATGAGTTGTACTGCCTGACTGTGTGTATGTGTATTTTAATGAGTTGTACTGCCTGACTGTGTGTATGTGTATTTTAATGAGTTGTAGTGCCTGACTGTGTGTATGTATATTTTAATGAGTTGTACTGCCTGACTGTGTATGTGTATTTTAATGAGTTGTACTGCCTGACTGTGTGTATGTATATTTTAATGAGTTGTACTGCCTGACTGTGTGTATGTGTATTTTAATGAGTTGTAGTGCCTGACTGTGTGTATGTATATTTTAATGAGTTGTACTGCCTGACTGTGTGTATGTGTATTTTAATGAGTTGTACTGCCTGACTGTGTGTATGTGTATTTTAATGAGTTGTACTGCCTGACTGTGTGTATGTGTGTTCTAATGAGTTGTACTGCCTGACTGTGTGTATGTGTATTTTATTGAGTTGTACTGCCTGACTGTGTGTATGTGTATTTTAATGAGTTGTACTGCCTGACTGTGTGTATGTGTATTTTAATGAGTTGTACTGCCTGACTGTGTGTATGTGTATATTTTAATGAGTTGTACTGCCTGACTGTGTGTATGTGTATATTTTAATGAGTTGTACTGCCTGACTGTGTGTATGTGTGTTTTAATGAGTTGTACTGCCTGACTGTGTGTATGTGTGTTTTAATGAGTTGTACTCCTGACTGTGTGTATGTGTATATTTTAATGAGTTGTACTGCCTGACTGTGTGTATGTGTATATTTTAATGAGTTGTACTGCCTGACTGTGTGTATGTGTATATTTTAATGAGTTGTACTGCCTGACTGTGTGTATGTGTGTTTTAATGAGTTGTACTGCCTGACTGTGTGTATGTGTATTTTAATGAGTTGTAGTGCCTGACTGTGTGTATGTGTATTTTAATGAGTTGTACTGCCTGACTGTGTGTATGTGTATTTTAATGAGTTGTACTGCCTGACTGTGTGTATGTGTATTTTAATGAGTTGTACTGCCTGACTGTGTGTATGTGTATTTTAATGAGTTGTACTGCCTGACTGTGTTTTTGTGTGTTTTAATGAGTTGTACTGCCTGACTGTGTGTATGTGTATTTTAATGAGTTGTACTGCCTGACTGTGTGTATGTGAATTTTAATGAGTTGTACTGCCTGACTGTGTTTTTGTGTGTTTTAATGAGTTGTACTGCCTGACTGTGTGTGTATGTGTATTTTAATGAGTTGTACTGCCTGACTGTGTTTTTGTGTGTTTTAATGAGTTGTACTGCCTGACTGTGTGTGTATGTGTATTTTAATGAGTTGTACTGCCTGACTGTGTTTTTGTGTGTTTTAATGAGTTGTACTGCCTGACTGTGTGTATGTGTATTTTAATGAGTTGTACTGCCTGACTGTGTTTTTGTGTGTTTTAATGAGTTGTACTGCCTGACTGTGTGTATGTGTGTTTTAATGAGTTGTACTGCCTGACTGTGTTTTTGTGTGTTTTAATGAGTTGTACTGCCTGACTGTGTTTTTGTGTGTTTTAATGAGTTGTAGTGCCTGACTGTGTATGTGTATTTTAATGAGTTGTACTGCCTGACTGTGTTTTTGTGTGTTTTAATGAGTTGTACTGCCTGACTGTGTGTATGTGTATTTTAATGAGTTGTACTGCCTGACTGTGTTTTTGTGTGTTTTAATGAGTTGTACTGCATCACTGTATTTTTGTGTGTTTTAATGAGTTGTAGTGCGTGACTGTGTATGTGTATTTTAATGAGTTGTACTGCCTGACTGTGTTTTTGTGTGTTTTAATGAGTTGTAGTGCCTGACTGTGTATGTGTATTTTAATGAGTTGTACTGCCTGACTGTGTGTATGTGTATTTTAATGAGTTGTACTGCCTGACTGTGTGTGTATGTGTATTTTAATGAGTTGTAGTGCCTGACTGTGTGTGTATGTGTATTTTAATGAGTTGTACTGCCTGACTGTGTGTGTATGTGTATTTTAATGAGTTGTAGTGCCTGACTGTGTGTATGTGTATTTTAATGAGTTGTACTGCCTGACTGTGTGTGTATGTGTATTTTAATGAGTTGTACTGCCTGACTGTGTGTATGTGTATTTTAATGAGTTGTAGTGCCTGACTGTGTTTTGTGTGTTTTAATGAGTTGTAGTGCCTGACTGTGTCTATGTGTATTTTAATGAGTTGTAGTGCCTGACTGTGTTTTGTGTGTTTTAATGAGTTGTAGTGCCTGGCTGTGTATGTGTATTTTAATGAGTTGTAGTGCCTGACTGTGTGTATGTGTATTTTAATGAGTTGTACTGCCTGACTGTGTGTATGTGTATTTTAATGAGTTGTAGTGCCTGACTGTGTGTATGTGTATTTTAATGAGATGTAGTGCCTGACTGTGTGTATGTGTATTTTAATGAGTTGTAGTGCCTGACTGTGTGTATGTGTGTTTTAATGAGTTGTAGTGCCTGACTGTGTGTATGTGTATTTTAATGAGTTGTAGTGCCTGACTGTGTGTATGTGTGTTTTAATGAGTTGTAGTGCCTGACTGTGTGTATGTGTGTTTTAATGAGTTGTAGTGCCTGACTGTGTGTATGTGTATTTTAATGAGTTGTAGTGCCTGACTGTGTGTATGTGTATTTTAATGAGTTGTAGTGCCTGACTGTGTCTATGTGTATTTCAATGAGTTGTACTGCCTGACTGTGTGTATGTGTGTTTTAATGAGTTGTAGTGCCTGACTGTGTGTATGTGTATTTTAATGAGTTGTACTGCCTGACTGTGTGTATGTGTATTTTAATGAGTTGTAGTGCCTGACTGTGTGTATGTGTGTTTTAATGAGTTGTACTGCCTGACTGTGTGTATGTGTATTTTAATGAGTTGTAGTGCCTGACTGTGTGTATGTGTATATTTTAATGAGTTGTACTGCCTGACTGTGTGTATGTGTATTTTAATGAGTTGTACTGCCTGACTGTGTGTATGTGTATTTTAATGAGTTGTAGTGCCTGAGTGTGTATGTGTATTTTAATGAGTTGTACTGCCTGACTGTGTGTAAGTGTGTATTTTAATGAGTTGTACTGCCTGACTGTGTGTATGTGTATTTTAATGAGTTGAACTGCCTGACTGTGTGTATGTGTATTTTAATGAGTTGTACTGCCTGACTGTGTGTATCTGTATTTTAATGAGTTGTACTGCCTGACTGTGTATGTGTATTTTAATGAGTTGTACTGCCTGACTGTGTGTGTATGTGTATTTTAATGAGTTGTACTGCCTGACTGTGTGTATGTGTATTTTAATGAGTTGTACTGCCTGACTGTGTGTATGTGTTTTAATGAGTTGTACTGCCTGACTGTGTATGTGTATTTTAATGAGTTGTACTGCCTGACTGTGTGTATGTGTATTTTAATGAGTTGTACTGCCTGACTGTGTGTATGTGTATATTTTAATGAGTTGTACTGCCTGACTGTGTGTATGTGTGTTTTAATGATTTGTACTGCCTGACTGTGTGTATGTGTATTTTAATGAGTTGTACTGCCTGACTGTGTTTTTGTGTGTTTTAATGAGTTGTACTGCCTGACTGTGTGTGTATGTGTATTTTAATGAGTTGTAGTGCCTGACTATGTGTATGTGTATTTTAATGAGTTGTAGTGCCTGACTGTGTATGTGTATTTTAATGAGTTGTACTGCCTGACTGTGTGTATGTGTATTTTAATGAGTTGTACTGCCTGACTGTGTGTATGTGTATATTTTAATGAGTTGTACTGCCTGACTGTGTGTATGTGTGTTTTAATGAGTTGTACTGCCTGACTGTGTGTATGTGTATTTTAATGGGTTGTGTTGCCTGACTGTGTTTTTGTGTATTTTAATGAGTTGTACTGCCTGACTGTGTGTATGTGTGTTTTAATGAGTTGTACTGCCTGACTGTGTGTATGTGTCTTTTAATGAGTTGTACTGCCTGACTGTGTATGTGTATTTTAATGAGTTGTACTGCCTGACTGTGTGTATGTGTATTTTAATGAGTTGTAGTGCCTGACTGTGTGTATGTATATTTTAATGAGTTGTACTGCCTGACTGTGTGTATGTGTATTTTAATGAGTTGTAGTGCCTGACTGTGTGTATGTGTATTTTAATGAGTTGTACTGCCTGACTGTGTGTGTATGTGTATTTTAATGAGTTGTACTGCCTGACTGTGTGTATGTGTATTTTAATGAGTTGTAGTGCCTGACTGTGTGTGTATGTGTATTTTAATGAGTTGTACTGCCTGACTGTGTGTATGTGTATTTTAATGAGTTGTAGTGCCTGACTGTGTGTATGTGTGTTTTAATGAGTTGTACTGCCTGACTGTGTGTATGTGTATTTTAATGAGTTGTACTGCCTGACTGTGAGTATGTGTGTTTTAATGAGTTGTAGTGCCTGACTGTGTGTATGTGTATTTTAATGAGTTGTAGTGCCTGACTGTGTGTATGTGTATTTTAATGAGTTGTAGTGCCTGACTGTGTGTATGTGTGTTTTAATGAGTTGTACTGCCTGACTGTGTGTATGTGTGTTTTAATGAGTTGTAGTGCCTGACTGTGTGTATGTGTATTTTAATGAGATGTAGTGCCTGACTGTGTGTATGTGTATTTCAATGAGTTGTAGTGCCTGACTGTGTGTATGTGTGTTTTAATGAGTTGTAGTGCCTGACTGTGTGTATGTGTATTTTAATGAGTTGTAGTGCCTGACTGTGTGTATGTGTGTTTTAATGAGATGTAGTGCCTGACTGTGTGTATGTGTATTTTAATGAGTTGTAGTGCCTGACTGTGTGTATGTGTATTTTAATGAGTTGTAGTGCCTGACTGTGTGTATGTGTATTTTAATGAGTTGTAGTGCCTGACTGTGTGTATGTGTATTTTAATGAGTTGTACTGCCTGACTGTGTGTATGTGTATTTTAATGAGTTGTAGTGCCTGACTGTGTGTATGTGTATTTTAATGAGATGTAGTGCCTGACTGTGTGTATGTGTATTTTAATGAGTTCTAGTGCCTGACTGTGTGTATGTGTGTTTTAATGAGTTGTAGTGCCTGACTGTGTGTATGTGTATTTTAATGAGTTGTAGTGCCTGACTGTGTGTATGTGTGTTTTAATGAGTTGTAGTGCCTGACTGTGTGTATGTGTGTTTTAATGAGTTGTAGTGCCTGACTGTGTGTATGTGTATTTTAATGAGTTGTAGTGCCTGACTGTGTGTATGTGTATTTTAATGAGTTGTAGTGCCTGACTGTGTCTATGTGTATTTTAATGAGTTGTACTGCCTGACTGTGTGTATGTGTGTTTTAATGAGTTGTAGTGCCTGACTGTGTGTATGTGTATTTTAATGAGTTGTACTGCCTGACTGTGTGTATGTGTATTTTAATGAGTTGTAGTGCCTGACTGTGTGTATGTGTGTTTTAATGAGTTGTACTGCCTGACTGTGTGTATGTGTATTTTAATGAGTTGTAGTGCCTGACTGTGTGTATGTGTATATTTTAATGAGTTGTACTGCCTGACTGTGTGTATGTGTATATTTTAATGAGTTGTACTGCCTGACTGTGTGTATGTGTATTTTAATGAGTTGTAGTGCCTGTCTGTGTATGTGTATTTTAATGAGTTGTACTGCCTGACTGTGTGTGTGTGTATTTTAATGAGTTGTACTGCCTGACTGTGTGTATGTGTATTTTAATGAGTTGAACTGCCTGACTGTGTGTATGTGTATTTTAATGAGTTGTACTGCCTGACTGTGTGTATGTGTATTTTAATGAGTTGTACTGCCTGACTGTGTATGTGTATTTTAATGAGTTGTACTGCCTGACTGTGTGTGTATGTGTATTTTAATGAGTTGTACTGCCTGACTGTGTGTATGTTTATTTTAATGAGTTGTACTGCCTGACTGTGTGTATGTGTTTTAATGAGTTGTACTGCCTGACTGTGTATGTGTATTTTAATGAGTTGTACTGCCTGACTGTGTGTATGTGTATTTTAATGAGTTGTACTGCCTGACTGTGTGTATGTGTATATTTTAATGAGTTGTACTGCCTGACTGTGTGTATGTGTGTTTTAATGAGTTGCACTGCCTGACTGTGTGTATGTGTATTTTAATGAGTTGTACTGCCTGACTGTGTTTTTGTGTGTTTTAATGAGTTGTACTGCCTGACTGTGTGTGTATGTGTATTTTAATGAGTTGTAGTGCCTGACTGTGTGTATGTGTATTTTAATGAGTTGTAGTGCCTGACTGTGTATGTGTATTTTAATGAGTTGTACTGCCTGACTGTGTGTATGTGTATTTTAATGAGTTGTACTGCCTGACTGTGTGTATGTGTATATTTTAATGAGTTGTACTGCCTGACTGTGTGTATGTGTGTTTTAATGAGTTGTACTGCCTGACTGTGTGTATGTGTATTTTAATGAGTTGTACTGCCTGACTGTGTTTTTGTGTGTTTTAATGAGTTGTACTGCCTGACTGTGTATGTGTATTTTAATGAGTTGAACTGCCTGACTGTGTGTATGTGTGTTTTAATGAGTTGTACTGCCTGACTGTGTGTATGTGTATTTTAATGAGTTGTACTGCCTGACTGTGTGTATGTGTGTTTTAATGAGTTGTACTGCCTGACTGTGTGTATGTGTGTTTTAATGAGTTGTACTGCCTGAGTGTGTATGTGTATTTTAATGAGTTGTACTGCCTGACTGTGTGTATGTGTATTTTAATGAGTTGTAGTGCCTGACTGTGTGTATGTATATTTTAATGAGTTGTACTGCCTGACTGTGTGTATGTGTATTTTAATGAGTTGTACTACCTGACTGTGTGTATGTGTATTTTAATGAGTTGTACTGCCTGACTGTGTGTATGTGTGTTCTAATGAGTTGTACTGCCTGACTGTGTGTATGTGTATTTTATTGAGTTGTACTGCCTGACTGTGTGTATGTGTATTTTAATGAGTTGTACTGCCTGACTGTGTGTATGTGTATTTTAATGAGTTGTACTGCCTGACTGTGTGTATGTGTATATTTTAATGAGTTGTACTGCCTGACTGTGTGTATGTGTATATTTTAATGAGTTGTACTGCCTGACTGTGTGTATGTGTGTTTTAATGAGTTGTACTGCCTGACTGTGTGTATGTGTGTTTTAATGAGTTGTACTCCTGACTGTGTGTATGTGTATATTTTAATGAGTTGTACTGCCTGACTGTGTGTATGTGTATATTTTAATGAGTTGTACTGCCTGACTGTGTGTATGTGTATATTTTAATGAGTTGTACTGCCTGACTGTGTGTATGTGTGTTTTAATGAGTTGTACTGCCTGACTGTGTGTATGTGTATTTTAATGAGTTGTAGTGCCTGACTGTGTGTATGTGTATTTTAATGAGTTGTACTGCCTGACTGTGTGTATGTGTATTTTAATGAGTTGTACTGCCTGACTGTGTGTATGTGTATTTTAATGAGTTGTACTGCCTGACTGTGTGTATGTGTATTTTAATGAGTTGTACTGCCTGACTGTGTTTTTGTGTGTTTTAATGAGTTGTACTGCCTGACTGTGTTTTTGTGTGTTTTAATGAGTTGTACTGCCTGACTGTGTTTTTGTGTGTTTTAATGAGTTGTACTGCCTGACTGTGTATGTGTATTTTAATGAGTTGTACTGCCTGACTGTGTTTTTGTGTGTTTTAATGAGTTGTACTGCCTGACTGTGTATGTATATTTTAATGAGTTGTACTGCCTGACTGTGTGTATGTGTATTTTAATGAGTTGTACTGCCTGACTGTGTGTATGTGTATTTTAATGAGTTGTAGTGCCTGACTGTGTGTATGTATATTTTAATGAGTTGTACTGCCTGACTGTGTATGTGTATTTTAATGAGTTGTACTGCCTGACTGTGTGTATGTATATTTTAATGAGTTGTACTGCCTGACTGTGTGTATGTGTATTTTAATGAGTTGTAGTGCCTGACTGTGTGTATGTATATTTTAATGAGTTGTACTGCCTGACTGTGTGTATGTGTATTTTAATGAGTTGTACTGCCTGACTGTGTGTATGTGTATTTTAATGAGTTGTACTGCCTGACTGTGTGTATGTGTGTTCTAATGAGTTGTACTGCCTGACTGTGTGTATGTGTATTTTATTGAGTTGTACTGCCTGACTGTGTGTATGTGTATTTTAATGAGTTGTACTGCCTGACTGTGTGTATGTGTATTTTAATGAGTTGTACTGCCTGACTGTGTGTATGTGTATATTTTAATGAGTTGTACTGCCTGACTGTGTGTATGTGTATATTTTAATGAGTTGTACTGCCTGACTGTGTGTATGTGTGTTTTAATGAGTTGTACTGCCTGACTGTGTGTATGTGTGTTTTAATGAGTTGTACTCCTGACTGTGTGTATGTGTATATTTTAATGAGTTGTACTGCCTGACTGTGTGTATGTGTATATTTTAATGAGTTGTACTGCCTGACTGTGTGTATGTGTATATTTTAATGAGTTGTACTGCCTGACTGTGTGTATGTGTGTTTTAATGAGTTGTACTGCCTGACTGTGTGTATGTGTATTTTAATGAGTTGTAGTGCCTGACTGTGTGTATGTGTATTTTAATGAGTTGTACTGCCTGACTGTGTGTATGTGTATTTTAATGAGTTGTACTGCCTGACTGTGTGTATGTGTATTTTAATGAGTTGTACTGCCTGACTGTGTGTATGTGTATTTTAATGAGTTGTACTGCCTGACTGTGTTTTTGTGTGTTTTAATGAGTTGTACTGCCTGACTGTGTTTTTGTGTGTTTTAATGAGTTGTACTGCCTGACTGTGTTTTTGTGTGTTTTAATGAGTTGTACTGCCTGACTGTGTATGTGTATTTTAATGAGTTGTACTGCCTGACTGTGTTTTTGTGTGTTTTAATGAGTTGTACTGCCTGACTGTGTATGTATATTTTAATGAGTTGTACTGCCTGACTGTGTGTATGTGTATTTTAATGAGTTGTACTGCCTGACTGTGTGTATGTGTATTTTAATGAGTTGTAGTGCCTGACTGTGTGTATGTATATTTTAATGAGTTGTACTGCCTGACTGTGTATGTGTATTTTAATGAGTTGTACTGCCTGACTGTGTGTATGTATATTTTAATGAGTTGTACTGCCTGACTGTGTGTATGTGTATTTTAATGAGTTGTACTGCCTGACTGTGTGTATGTGTATTTTAATGAGTTGTACTGCCTGACTGTGTATGTGTATTTTAATGAGTTGTACTGCCTGACTGTGTGTGTGTGTATTTTAATGAGTTGTACTGCCTGACTGTGTGTATGTGTATTTTAATGAGTTGAACTGCCTGACTGTGTGTATGTGTATTTTAATGTGTTGTACTGCCTGACTGTGTGTATGTGTATTTTAATGAGTTGTACTGCCTGACTGTGTATGTGTATTTTAATGAGTTGTACTGCCTGACTGTGTGTATGTGTATTTTAATGAGTTGTACTGCCTGACTGTGTGTATGTGTATATTTTAATGAGTTGTACTGCCTGACTGTGTGTATGTGTGTTTTAATGAGTTGTACTGCCTGACTGTGTGTATGTGTATTTTAATGAGTTGTACTGCCTGACTGTGTTTTTGTGTGTTTTAATGAGTTGTACTGCCTGACTGTGTGTGTATGTGTATTTTAATGAGTTGTAGTGCCTGACTGTGTGTATGTGTATTTTAATGAGTTGTAGTGCCTGACTGTGTATGTGTATTTTAATGAGTTGTACTGCCTGACTGTGTGTATGTGTATTTTAATGAGTTGTACTGCCTGACTGTGTGTATGTGTATATCTTAATGAGTTGTACTGCCTGACTGTGTGTATGTGTGTTTTAATGAATTGTACTGCCTGACTGTGTGTATGTGTATTTTAATGAGTTGTACTGCCTGACTGTGTTTTTGTGTGTTTTAATGAGTTGTACTGCCTGACTGTGTATGTGTATTTTAATGAGTTGAACTGCCTGACTGTGTGTATGTGTGTTTTAATGAGTTGTACTGCCTGACTGTGTGTATGTGTATTTTAATGAGTTGTACTGCCTGACTGTGGGTATGTGTGTTTTAATGAGTTGTACTGCCTGACTGTGTGTATGTGTATTTTAATGAGTTGTACTGCCTGACTGTGTGTATGTGTTTTAATGAGTTGTACTGCCTGACTGTGTATGTGTATTTTAATGAGTTGTACTGCCTGACTGTGTGTATGTGTATTTTAATGAGTTGTACTGCCTGACTGTGTGTATGTGTATTTTAATGAGTTGTAGTGCCTGACTGTGTTTTTGTGTATTATAATGAGTTGTAGTGCCTGACTGTGTGTATGTGTATTTTAATGAGTTGTAGTGCCTGACTGTGTGTATGTGTATTTTAATGAGTTGTACTGCCTGACTGTGTTTTTGTGTATTATAATGAGTTGCAGTGCCTGACTGTGTATGTGTGTTTTAATGAGTTGAACTGCCTGACTGTGTCTATGTGTGTTTTAATGAGTTGTACTGCCTGACTGTGTGTATGTGTGTTTTAATGAGTTGAACTGCCTGACTGTGTGTATGTGTGTTTTAATGAGTTGAACTGCCTGACTGTGTGTATGTGTGTTTTAATGAGTTGAACTGCCTGACTGTGTCTATGTGTGTTTTAATGACTTGAACTGCCTGACTGTGTGTATGTGTATTTTAATGAGTTGTAATGCCTGACTGTGTGTATGTGTATTTTAATGAGTTGAACTGCCTGACTGTGTGTATGTGTATTTTAATGAGTTGTAGTGCCTGACTGTGTGTATGTGTGTTTTAATGAGTTGTACTGCCTGACTGTGTTTTTGTGTATTTTAATGAGTTGTACTGCCTGACTGTGTGTGTATGTGTATTTTAATGAGTTGTACTGCCTGACTGTGTTTTTGTGTAATTTAATGAGTTGTACTGCCTGACTGTGTATGTGTATTTTAATGAGTTGTACTGCCTGTCTGTGTGTATGTGTATTTTAATGAGTTGTACTGCCTGACTGTGTTTTTGTGTATTTTAATGAGTTGTACTGCCTGACTGTGTATGTGTATTTTAATGAGTTGTACTGCCTGACTGTGTGTATGTGTATTTCAATGAGTTGTACTGCCTGACTGTGTTTTTGTGTATTTTAATGAGTTGTACTGCCTGACTGTGTATGTGTATTTTAATGAGTTGTACTGCCTGACTGTGTGTGTATGTGTATTTTAATGAGTTGTACTGCCTGACTGTGTATGTGTATTTTAATGAGTTGTACTGCCTGACTGTGTGTATGTGTATTTTAATGAGTTGTACTGCCTGACTGTGTGTATGTGAATTTTAATGAGTTGTACTGCCTGACTGTGTATGTGTATTTTAATGAGTTGTACTGCCTGACTGTGTTTTTGTGTATTTTAATGAGTTGTAGTGCCTGACTGTGTATGTGTATTTTATAGAGTTGTACTGCCTGACTGTGTGTATGTGTATTTTAATGAGTTGTACTGCCTGACTGTGTGTGTATGTGTATTTTAATGAGTTGTACTGCCTGACTGTGTGTATGTGTATTTTAATGAGTTGTACTGCCTGACTGTGTGTGTATGTGTATTTTAATGAGTTGTACTGCCTGACTGTGTATGTGTATTTTAATGAGTTGTACTGCCTGACTGTGTGTATGTGTATTTTAATGAGTTGTACTGCCTGACTGTGTGTATGTGAATTTCAATGAGTTGTACTGCCTGACTGTGTATGTGTATTTTAATGAGTTGTACTGCCTGACTGTGTTTTTGTGTATTTTAATGAGTTGTACTGCCTGACTGTGTGTGTATGTGTATTTTAATGAGTTGTACTGCCTGACTGTGTTTTTGTGTATTTTAATGAGTTGTACTGCCTGACTGTGTATGTGTATTTTAATGAGTTCTACTGCCTGACTGTGTTTTTGTGTATTTTAATGAGTTGTACTGCCTGACTGTGTGTGTATGTGTATTTTAATGAGTTGTACTGCCTGACTGTGTTTTTGTGTGTTTTAATGAGTTGTACTGCCTGACTGTGTGTATGTGAATTTTAATGAGTTGTACTGCCTGACTGTGTTTTTGTGTGTTTTAATGAGTTGTACTGCCTGACTGTGTGTGTATGTGTATTTTAATGAGTTGTACTGCCTGACTGTGTGTATGTGAATTTTAATGAGTTGTACTGCCTGACTGTGTTTTTGTGTGTTTTAATGAGTTGTACTGCCTGACTGTGTGTATGTGTATTTTAATGAGTTGTACTGCCTGACTGTGTGTATGTGAATTTTAATGAGTTGTACTGCCTGACTGTGTTTTTGTGTGTTTTAATGAGTTGTACTGCCTGACTGTGTGTGTATGTGTATTTTAATGAGTTGTACTGCCTGACTGTGTTTTTGTGTGTTTTAATGAGTTGTACTGCCTGACTGTGTGTGTATGTGTATTTTAATGAGTTGTACTGCCTGACTGTGTTTTTGTGTGTTTTAATGAGTTGTACTGCCTGACTGTGTGTATGTGTATTTTAATGAGTTGTACTGCCTGACTGTGTTTTTGTGTGTTTTAATGAGTTGTACTGCCTGACTGTGTGTATGTGTGTTTTAATGAGTTGTACTGCCTGACTGTGTTTTTGTGTGTTTTAATGAGTTGTACTGCCTGACTGTGTTTTTGTGTGTTTTAATGAGTTGTAGTGCCTGACTGTGTATGTGTATTTTAATGAGTTGTACTGCCTGACTGTGTTTTTGTGTGTTTTAATGAGTTGTACTGCCTGACTGTGTGTATGTGTATTTTAATGAGTTGTACTGCCTGACTGTGTTTTTGTGTGTTTTAATGAGTTGTACTGCATGACTGTATTTTTGTGTGTTTTAATGAGTTGTAGTGCGTGACTGTGTATGTGTATTTTAATGAGTTGTACTGCCTGACTGTGTTTTTGTGTGTTTTAATGAGTTGTAGTGCCTGACTGTGCATGTGTATTTTAATGAGTTGTACTGCCTGACTGTGTTCTTGTGTGTTTTAATGAGTTGTACTGCCTGACTGTGTGTATGTGTGTTTTAATGAGTTGTACTGCCTGACTGTGTGTATGTGTATTTTAATGAGTTGTACTGCCTGACTGTGTGTATGTGTATTTTAATGAGTTGTACTGCCTGACTGTGTGTATGTGTATTTTAATGAGTTGAACTGCCTGACTGTGTGTATATGTATTTTAATGAGTTGTAGTGCCTGACTGTGTATGTGTATTTTAATGAGTTGTAGTGCCTGACTGTGTTTTGTGTGTTTTAATGAGTTGTAGTGCCTGACTGTGTCTATGTGTATTTTAATGAGTTGTAGTGCCTGACTGTGTTTTGTGTGTTTTAATGAGTTGTAGTGCCTGGCTGTGTATGTGTATTTTAATGAGTTGTACTGCCTGACTGTGTGTATGTGTATTTTAATGAGTTGTACTGCCTGACTGTGTTTTTGTGTATTATAATGAGTTGTAGTGCCTGACTGTGTATGTGTATTTTAATCAGTTGTAGTGCCTGACTGTGTGTATGTATATTTTAATGAGTTGTACTGCCTGACTGTGTGTATGTGTATTATAATGAGTTGTACTGCCTGACTGTGTTTTTGTGTATTATAATGAGTTGTAGTGCCTGACTGTGTGTATGTGTACTTTAATGAGTTGTACTGCCTGACTGTGTTTTTGTGTATTATAATGAGTTGTAGTACCTGACTGTGTGTATGTGTATTTTAATAAGTTGTAGTGCCTGACTGTGTGTATGTGTATTTTAATGAGTTGTAGTGCCTGTCTGTGTTTTTGTGTATTATAATGAGTTGTAGTGCCTGACTGTGTGTATGTGTATTATAATGAGTTGTAGTGCCTGACTGTGTGTATGTGTATTTTAATGAGTTGTAGTGCCTGACTGTGTATGTGTATTTTAATGAGTTGTACTGCCTGACTGTGTTTTTGTGTATTATAATGAGTTGTAGTGCCTGACTGTGTATGTGTATTTTAATGAGTTGTAGTGCCTGACTGTGTTTTTGTGTGTTTTAATGAGTTGAACTGCCTGACTGTGTGTATGTGTGTTTTAATGAGTTGAACTGCCTGACTGTGTCTATGTGTGTTTTAATGACTTGTACTGCCTGACTGCGTGTATGTGTGTTTTAATGAGTTGTACTGCCTGACTGTGTTTTTGTGTGTTTTAATGAGTTGAACTGCCTGACTGTGTGTATGTGTGTTTTAATGAGTTGAACTGCCTGTGTGAATGTGTATTTTAATGAGTTGTAATGCCTGACTGTGTGTATGTGTATTTTAATGAGTTGTAGTGCCTGACTGTGTGTATGTGTGTTTTAATGAGTTGAACTGCCTGACTGTGTTTTTGTGTGTTTTAATGAGTTGTAGTGCCTGACTGTGTGTATGTGTATTTTAATGAGTTGTAGTGCCTGACTGTGTTTTTGTGTGTTTTAATGAGTTGAACTGCCTGACTGTGTGTATTTGTGTTTTAATGAGTTGTACTGCCTGACTGTGTGTATGTGTATTTTAATGAGTTGAACTGCCTGACTGTGTGTATGTGTATTTTAATGAGTTGTAGTGCCTGACTGTCTCTATGTGTATTTTAATGAGTTGTACTGCCTGACTGTGTGTATGTATATTTTAATGAGTTGTACTGCCTGACTGTGTGTATGTGTATTTTAATGAGTTGTACTGCCTGACTGTGTGTATGTGTATTTTAATGAGTTGTACTGCCTGACTGTGTATGTGTATTTTAATGAGTTGTACTGCCTGACTGTGTGTGTGTGTATTTTAATGAGTTGTACTGCCTGACTGTGTGTATGTGTATTTTAATGAGTTGAACTGCCTGACTGTGTGTATGTGTATTTTATGAGTTGTACTGCCTGACTGTGTGTATGTGTATTTTAATGAGTTGTACTGCCTGACTGTGTATGTGTATTTTAATGAGTTGTACTGCCTGACTGTGTGTATGTGTGTTTTAATGAGTTGTACTGCCTGACTGTGTATGTATATTTTAATGAGTTGTACTGCCTGACTGTGTATGTATATTTTAATGAGTTGTACTGCCTGACTGTGTATGTATATTTTAATGAGTTGTACTGCCTGACTGTGTATGTATATTTTAATGAGTTGTACTGCCTGACTGTGTGTATGTGTGTTTTAATGAGTTGTACTGCCTGACTGTGTATGTATATTTTAATGAGTTGAACTGCCTGACTGTGTGTATGTGTATTTTAATGAGTTGTAGTGCCTGACTGTCTCTATGTGTATTTTAATGAGTTGTACTGCCTGACTGTGTGTATGTATATTTTAATGAGTTGTACTGCCTGACTGTGTGTATGTGTATTTTAATGAGTTGTACTGCCTGACTGTGTATGTGTATTTTAATGAGTTGTACTGCCTGACTGTGTGTATGTGTATTTTAATGAGTTGTACTGCCTGACTGTGTGTATGTGTATTTTAATGAGTTGTACTGCCTGACTGTGTGTATGTGTATTTTAATGAGTTGTACTGCCTGACTGTCTCTATGTGTATTTTAATGAGTTGTACTGCCTGACTGTGTATGTGTGTATTTTAATGAGTTGTACTGCCTGACTGTGTATGTGTATTTTAATGAGTTGTACTGCCTGACTGTGTGTATGTGTGTATTTTAATGAGTTGTACTGCCTGACTGTGTATGTGTGTATTTTAATGAGTTGTACTGCCTGACTGTGTATGTGTATTTTAATGAGTTGTACTGCCTGACTGTGTATGTGTGTATTTTAATGAGTTGTACTGCCTGACTGTGTGTATGTGTATTTTAATGAGTTGTAGTGCCTGACTGTCTCTATGTGTATTTTAATGAGTTGTACTGCCTGACTGTGTATGTGTATTTTAATGAGTTGTACTGCCTGACTGTGTGTATGTGTATTTTAATGAGTTGTACTGCCTGACTGTGTGTATGTGTATTTTAATGAGTTGAACTGCCTGACTGTGTGTATGTGTATTTTAATGAGTTGTACTGCCTGACTGTGTGTATGTGTATTTTAATGAGTTGTACTGCCTGACTGTGTGTATGTGTATTGTATTGAGTTGTACTGCCTGACTGTGTGTATGTGTATTTTAATGAGTTGTACTGCCTGACTGTGTATGTGTATTTTAATGAGTTGTACTGCCTGACTGTGTGTGTGTGTATTTTAATGAGTTGTACTGCCTGACTGTGTGTATGTGTATTTTAATGAGTTGAACTGCCTGACTGTGTGTATGTGTATTTTATGAGTTGTACTGCCTGACTGTGTGTATGTGTATTTTAATGAGTTGTACTGCCTGACTGTGTATGTGTATTTTAATGAGTTGTACTGCCTGACTGTGTGTATGTGTGTTTTAATGAGTTGTACTGCCTTACTGTGTATGTATATTTTAATGAGTTGTACTGCCTGACTGTGTATGTATATTTTAATGAGTTGTACTGCCTGACTGTGTATGTATATTTTAATGAGTTGTACTGCCTGACTGTGTATGTATATTTTAATGAGTTGTACTGCCTGACTGTGTATGTGTATTTTAATGAGTTGTACTGCCTGACTGTGTGTATGTGTGTTTTAATGAGTTGTACTGCCTGACTGTGTATGTATATTTTAATGAGTTGTACTGCCTGACTGTGTATGTATATTTTAATGAGTTGTACTGCCTGACTGTGTGTATGTGTATTTTAATGAGTTGTACTGCCTGACTGTGTGTATGTGTATTTTAATGAGTTGTACTGCCTGACTGTGTGTATGTGTTTTAATGAGTTGTACTGCCTGACTGTGTATGTGTATTTTAATGAGTTGTACTGCCTGACTGTGTGTATGTGTATTTTAATGAGTTGTACTGCCTGACTGTGTGTATGTGTATATTTTAATGAGTTGTACTGCCTGACTGTGTGTATGTGTGTTTTAATGAGTTGTACTGCCTGACTGTGTGTATGTGTATTTTAATGAGTTGTACTGCCTGACTGTGTTTTTGTGTGTTTTAATGAGTTGTACTGCCTGACTGTGTGTGTACGTGTATTTTAATGAGTTGTAGTGCCTGACTGTGTGTATGTGTATTTTAATGAGTTGTAGTGCCTGACTGTGTATGTGTATTTTAATGAGTTGTACTGCCTGACTGTGTGTATGTGTATATCTTAATGAGTTGTACTGCCTGACTGTGTGTATGTGTGTTTTAATGAGTTGTACTGCCTGACTGTGTGTATGTGTATTTTAATGAGTTGTACTGCCTGACTGTGTTTTTGTGTGTTTTAATGAGTTGTACTGCCTGACTGTGTATGTGTATTTTAATGAGTTGAACTGCCTGACTGTGTGTATGTGTGTTTTAATGAGTTATACTGCCTGACTGTGTGTATGTGTATTTTAATGAGTTGTACTGCCTGACTGTGGGTATGTGTGTTTTAATGAGTTGTACTGCCTGACTGTGTGTATGTGTATTTTAATGAGTTGTACTGCCTGACTGTGTGTATGTGTTTTAATGAGTTGTACTGCCTGACTGTGTATGTGTATTTTAATGAGTTGTACTGCCTGACTGTGTGTATGTGTATTTTAATGAGTTGTACTGCCTGACTGTGTGTATGTGTATTTTAATGAGTTGTAGTGCCTGACTGTGTTTTTGTGTATTATAATGAGTTGTAGTGCCTGACTGTGTGTATGTGTATTTTAATGAGTTGTAGTGCCTGACTGTGTGTATGTGTATTTTAATGAGTTGTACTGCCTGACTGTGTTTTTGTGTATTATAATGAGTTGTAGTGCCTGACTGTGTATGTGTATTTTGATGAGTTGTAGTGCCTGACTGTGTTTTTGTGTGTTTTAATGAGTTGAACTGCCTGAGTGTGTGTATGTGTGTTTTAATGAGTTGAACTGCCTGACTGTGTCTATGTGTGTTTTAATGAGTTGTACTGCCTGACTGTGTGTATGTGTGTTTTAATGAGTTGAACTGCCTGACTGTGTGTATGTGTGTTTTAATGAGTTGAACTGCCTGACTGTGTGTATGTGTGTTTTAATGAGTTGAACTGCCTGACTGTGTCTATGTGTGTTTTAATGACTTGAACTGCCTGACTGTGTGTATGTGTATTTTAATGAGTTGTAATGCCTGCCTGTGTGTATGTGTATTTTAATGAGTTGAACTGCCTGACTGTGTGTATGTGTATTTTAATGAGTTGTAGTGCCTGACTGTGTGTATGTGTGTTTTAATGAGTTGTACTGCCTGACTGTGTTTTTGTGTATTTTAATGAGTTGTACTGCCTGACTGTGTGTATGTGTATTTTAATGAGTTGTAGTGCCTGACTGTGTTTTTGTGTGTTTTAATGAGTTGTACTGCCTGACTGTGTTTTTGTGTATTTTAATGAGTTGTACTGCCTGACTGTGTGTGTATGTGTATTTTAATGAGTTGTACTGCCTGACTGTGTTTTTGTGTATTTTAATGAGTTGTACTGCCTGACTGTGTATGTGTATTTTAATGAGTTGTACTGCCTGACTGTGTATGTGTATTTTAATGAGTTGTACTGCCTGACTGTGTATGTGTATTTTAATGAGTTGTACTGCCTGCCTGTGTGTATGTGTATTTTAATGAGTTGTACTGCCTGACTGTGTTTTTGTGTATTTTAATGAGTTGTACTGCCTGACTGTGTATGTGTATTTTAATGAGTTGTACTGCCTGACTGTGTGTATGTGTATTTTAATGAGTTGTACTGCCTGACTGTGTTTTTGTGTATTTTAATGAGTTGTACTGCCTGACTGTGTATGTGTATTTTAATGAGTTGTACTGCCTGACTGTGTGTGTATGTGTATTTTAATGAGTTGTACTGCCTGACTGTGTATGTGTATTTTAATGAGTTGTACTGCCTGACTGTGTGTATGTGTATTTTAATGAGTTGTACTGCCTGACTGTGTGTATGTGAATTTTAATGAGTTGTACTGCCTGACTGTGTATGTGTATTTTAATGAGTTGTACTGCCTGACTGTGTTTTTGTGTATTTTAATGAGTTGTACTGCCTGACTGTGTGTATGTGTGTTTTAATGAGTTGTACTGCCTGACTGTGTGTATGTGTATTTTAATGAGTTGTACTGCCTGACTGTGTGTGTATGTGTATTTTAATGAGTTGTACTGCCTGACTGTGTGTTTGTGTATTTTAATGAGTTGTACTGCCTGACTGTGTGTGTATGTGTATTTTAATGAGTTGTACTGCCTGACTGTGTATGTGTATTTTAATGAGTTGTACTGCCTGACTGTGTGTATGTGTATTTTAATGAGTTGTACTGCCTGACTGTGTGTATGTGAATTTTAATGAGTTGTACTGCCTGACTGTGTATGTGTATTTTAATGAGTTGTACTGCCTGACTGTGTATTTGTGTATTTTAATGAGTTGTACTGCCTGACTGTGTGTGTATGTGTATTTTAATGAGTTGTACTGCCTGACTGTGTTTTTGTGTATTTTAATGAGTTGTACTGCCTGACTGTGTATGTGTATTTTAATGAGTTCTACTGCCTGACTGTGTTTTTGTGTATTTTAATGAGTTGTACTGCCTGACTGTGTGTGTATGTGTATTTTAATGAGTTGTACTGCCTGACTGTGTTTTTGTGTGTTTTAATGAGTTGTACTGCCTGACTGTGTGTATGTGAATTTTAATGAGTTGTACTGCCTGACTGTGTTTTTGTGTGTTTTAATGAGTTGTACTGCCTGACTGTGTGTGTATGTGTATTTTAATGAGTTGTACTGCCTGACTGTGTGTATGTGAATTTTAATGAGTTGTACTGCCTGACTGTGTTTTTGTGTGTTTTAATGAGTTGTACTGCCTGACTGTGTGTATGTGTATTTTAATGAGTTGTACTGCCTGACTGTGTGTATGTGAATTTTAATGAGTTGTACTGCCTGACTGTGTTTTTGTGTGTTTTAATGAGTTGTACTGCCTGACTGTGTGTGTATGTGTATTTTAATGAGTTGTACTGCCTGACTGTGTTTTTGTGTGTTTTAATGAGTTGTACTGCCTGACTGTGTGTGTATGTGTATTTTAATGAGTTGTACTGCCAGACTGTGTTTTTGTGTGTTTTAATGAGTTGTACTGCCTGACTGTGTGTATGTGTATTTTAATGAGTTGTACTGCCTGACTGTGTTTTTGTGTGTTTTAATGAGTTGTACTGCCTGACTGTGTGTATGTGTGTTTTAATGAGTTGTACTGCCTGACTGTGTTTTTGTGTGTTTTAATGAGTTGTACTGCCTGACTGTGTTTTTGTGTGTTTTAATGAGTTGTAGTGCCTGACTGTGTATGTGTATTTTAATGAGTTGTACTGCCTGACTGTGTTTTTGTGTGTTTTAATGAGTTGTACTGCCTGACTGTGTGTATGTGTATTTTAATGAGTTGTACTGCCTGACTGTGTTTTTGTGTGTTTTAATGAGTTGTACTGCATGACTGTATTTTTGTGTGTTTTAATGAGTTGTAGTGCGTGACTGTGTATGTGTATTTTAATGAGTTGTACTGCCTGACTGTGTTTTTGTGTGTTTTAATGAGTTGTAGTGCCTGACTGTGTATGTGTATTTTAATGAGTTGTACTGCCTGACTGTGTTCTTGTGTGTTTTAATGAGTTGTACTGCCTGACTGTGTGTATGTGTGTTTTAATGAGTTGTACTGCCTGACTGTGTATGTGTATTTTAATGAGTTGTACTGCCTGACTGTGTGTATGTGTATTTTAATGAGTTGTACTGCCTGACTGTGTGTATGTGTATTTTAATGAGTTGAACTGCCTGACTGTGTGTATGTGTATTTTCATGAGTTGTAGTGCCTGACTGTGTATGTGTATTTTAATGAGTTGTAGTGCCTGACTGTGTTTTTGTGTGTTTTAATGAGTTGTAGTGCCTGACTGTGTCTATGTGTATTTTAATGAGTTGTAGTGCCTGACTGTGTTTTTGTGTGTTTTAATGAGTTGTAGTGCCTGGCTGTGTATGTGTATTTTAATGAGTTGTACTGCCTGACTGTGTGTATGTGTATTTTAATGAGTTGTACTGCCTGACTGTGTTTTTGTGTATTATAATGAGTTGTAGTGCCTGACTGTGTATGTGTATTTTAATGAGTTGTAGTGCCTGACTGTGTGTATGTATATTTTAATGAGTTGTAATGCCTGACTGTGTGTATGTGTATTATAATGAGTTGTACTGCCTGACTGTGTTTTTGTGTATTATAATGAGTTGTAGTGCCTGACTGTGTGTATGTGTACTTTAATGAGTTGTACTGCCTGACTGTGTTTTTGTGTATTATAATGAGTTGTAGTACCTGACTGTGTGTATGTGTATTTTAATGAGTTGTAGTGCCTGACTGTGTGTATGTGTATTTTAATGAGTTGTAGTGCCTGTCTGTGTTTTTGTGTATTATAATGAGTTGTAGTGCCTGACTGTGTGTATGTGTATTATAATGAGTTGTAGTGCCTGACTGTGTGTATGTGTATTTTAATGAGTTGTAGTGCCTGACTGTGTATGTGTATTTTAATGAGTTGTACTGCCTGACTGTGTTTTTGTGTATTATAATGAGTTGTAGTGCCTGACTGTGTATGTGTATTTTAATGAGTTGTAGTGCCTGACTGTGTTTTTGTGTGTTTTAATGAGTTGAACTGCCTGACTGTGTGTATGTGTGTTTTAATGAGTTGAACTGCCTGACTGTGTCTATGTGTGTTTTAATGAGTTGTACTGCCTGACTGCGTGTATGTGTGTTTTAATGAGTTGTACTGCCTGACTGTGTTTTTGTGTGTTTTAATGAGTTGAACTGCCTGACTGTGTGTATGTGTGTTTTAATGAGTTGAACTGCCTGTGTGAATGTGTATTTTAATGAGTTGTAATGCCTGACTGTGTGTATGTGTATTTTAATGAGTTGTAGTGCCTGACCGTGTGTATGTGTGTTTTAATGAGTTGAACTGCCTGACTGTGTTTTTGTGTGTTTTAATGAGTTGTAGTGCCTGACTGTGTGTATGTGTATTTTAATGAGTTGTAGTGCCTGACTGTGTTTTTGTGTGTTTTAATGAGTTGAACTGCCTGACTGTGTGTATTTGTGTTTTAATGAGTTGTACTGCCTGACTGTGTGTATGTGTATTTTAATGAGTTGAACTGCCTGACTGTGTGTATGTGTATTTTAATGAGTTGTAGTGCCTGACTGTCTCTATGTGTATTTTAATGAGTTGTACTGCCTGACTGTGTGTATGTATATTTTAATGAGTTGTACTGCCTGACTGTGTGTATGTGTATTTTAATGAGTTGTACTGCCTGACTGTGTGTATGTGTATTTTAATGAGTTGTACTGCCTGACTGTGTATGTGTATTTTAATGAGTTGTACTGCCTGACTGTGTGTGTGTGTATTTTAATGAGTTGTACTGCCTGACTGTGTGTATGTGTATTTTAATGAGTTGAACTGCCTGACTGTGTGTATGTGTATTTTATGAGTTGTACTGCCTGACTGTGTGTATGTGTATTTTAATGAGTTGTACTGCCTGACTGTGTATGTGTATTTTAATGAGTTGTACTGCCTGACTGTGTGTATGTGTGTTTTAATGAGTTGTACTGCCTGACTGTGTATGTATATTTTAATGAGTTGTACTGCCTGACTGTGTATGTATATTTTAATGAGTTGTACTGCCTGACTGTGTATGTATATTTTAATGAGTTGTACTGCCTGACTGTGTATGTATATTTTAATGAGTTGTACTGCCTGACTGTGTGTATGTGTGTTTTAATGAGTTGTACTGCCTGACTGTGTATGTATATTTTAATGAGTTGAACTGCCTGACTGTGTGTATGTGTATTTTAATGAGTTGTAGTGCCTGACTGTCTCTATGTGTATTTTAATGAGTTGTACTGCCTGACTGTGTGTATGTATATTTTAATGAGTTGTACTGCCTGACTGTGTGTATGTGTATTTTAATGAGTTGTACTGCCTGACTGTGTATGTGTATTTTAATGAGTTGTACTGCCTGACTGTGTGTATGTGTATTTTAATGAGTTGTACTGCCTGACTGTGTGTATGTGTATTTTAATGAGTTGTACTGCCTGACTGTGTGTATGTGTATTTTAATGAGTTGTACTGCCTGACTGTCTCTATGTGTATTTTAATGAGTTGTACTGCCTGACTGTGTATGTGTGTATTTTAATGAGTTGTACTGCCTGACTGTGTATGTGTATTTTAATGAGTTGTACTGCCTGACTGTGTGTATGTGTGTATTTTAATGAGTTGTACTGCCTGACTGTGTATGTGTGTATTTTAATGAGTTGTACTGCCTGACTGTGTATGTGTATTTTAATGAGTTGTACTGCCTGACTGTGTATGTGTGTATTTTAATGAGTTGTACTGCCTGACTGTGTGTATGTGTATTTTAATGAGTTGTAGTGCCTGACTGTCTCTATGTGTATTTTAATGAGTTGTACTGCCTGACTGTGTATGTGTATTTTAATGAGTTGTACTGCCTGACTGTGTGTATGTGTATTTTAATGAGTTGTACTGCCTGACTGTGTGTATGTGTATTTTAATGAGTTGAACTGCCTGACTGTGTGTATGTGTATTTTAATGAGTTGTACTGCCTGACTGTGTGTATGTGTATTTTAATGAGTTGTACTGCCTGACTGTGTGTATGTGTATTGTATTGAGTTGTACTGCCTGACTGTGTGTATGTGTATTTTAATGAGTTGTACTGCCTGACTGTGTATGTGTATTTTAATGAGTTGTACTGCCTGACTGTGTGTGTGTGTATTTTAATGAGTTGTACTGCCTGACTGTGTGTATGTGTATTTTAATGAGTTGAACTGCCTGACTGTGTGTATGTGTATTTTATGAGTTGTACTGCCTGACTGTGTGTATGTGTATTTTAATGAGTTGTACTGCCTGACTGTGTATGTGTATTTTAATGAGTTGTACTGCCTGACTGTGTGTATGTGTGTTTTAATGAGTTGTACTGCCTTACTGTGTATGTATATTTTAATGAGTTGTACTGCCTGACTGTGTATGTATATTTTAATGAGTTGTACTGCCTGACTGTGTATGTATATTTTAATGAGTTGTACTGCCTGACTGTGTATGTATATTTTAATGAGTTGTACTGCCTGACTGTGTATGTGTATTTTAATGAGTTGTACTGCCTGACTGTGTGTATGTGTGTTTTAATGAGTTGTACTGCCTGACTGTGTATGTATATTTTAATGAGTTGTACTGCCTGACTGTGTATGTATATTTTAATGAGTTGTACTGCCTGACTGTGTGTATGTGTATTTTAATGAGTTGTACTGCCTGACTGTGTGTATGTGTATTTTAATGAGTTGTACTGCCTGACTGTGTGTATGTGTTTTAATGAGTTGTACTGCCTGACTGTGTATGTGTATTTTAATGAGTTGTACTGCCTGACTGTGTGTATGTGTATTTTAATGAGTTGTACTGCCTGACTGTGTGTATGTGTATATTTTAATGAGTTGTACTGCCTGACTGTGTGTATGTGTGTTTTAATGAGTTGTACTGCCTGACTGTGTGTATGTGTATTTTAATGAGTTGTACTGCCTGACTGTGTTTTTGTGTGTTTTAATGAGTTGTACTGCCTGACTGTGTGTGTACGTGTATTTTAATGAGTTGTAGTGCCTGACTGTGTGTATGTGTATTTTAATGAGTTGTAGTGCCTGACTGTGTATGTGTATTTTAATGAGTTGTACTGCCTGACTGTGTGTATGTGTATTTTAATGAGTTGTACTGCCTGACTGTGTGTATGTGTATATCTTAATGAGTTGTACTGCCTGACTGTGTGTATGTGTGTTTTAATGAGTTGTACTGCCTGACTGTGTGTATGTGTATTTTAATGAGTTGTACTGCCTGACTGTGTTTTTGTGTGTTTTAATGAGTTGTACTGCCTGACTGTGTATGTGTATTTTAATGAGTTGAACTGCCTGACTGTGTGTATGTGTGTTTTAATGAGTTATACTGCCTGACTGTGTGTATGTGTATTTTAATGAGTTGTACTGCCTGACTGTGGGTATGTGTGTTTTAATGAGTTGTACTGCCTGACTGTGTGTATGTGTATTTTAATGAGTTGTACTGCCTGACTGTGTGTATGTGTTTTAATGAGTTGTACTGCCTGACTGTGTATGTGTATTTTAATGAGTTGTACTGCCTGACTGTGTGTATGTGTATTTTAATGAGTTGTACTGCCTGACTGTGTGTATGTGTATTTTAATGAGTTGTAGTGCCTGACTGTGTTTTTGTGTATTATAATGAGTTGTAGTGCCTGACTGTGTGTATGTGTATTTTAATGAGTTGTAGTGCCTGACTGTGTGTATGTGTATTTTAATGAGTTGTACTGCCTGACTGTGTTTTTGTGTATTATAATGAGTTGTAGTGCCTGACTGTGTATGTGTATTTTGATGAGTTGTAGTGCCTGACTGTGTTTTTGTGTGTTTTAATGAGTTGAACTGCCTGAGTGTGTGTATGTGTGTTTTAATGAGTTGAACTGCCTGACTGTGTCTATGTGTGTTTTAATGAGTTGTACTGCCTGACTGTGTGTATGTGTGTTTTAATGAGTTGAACTGCCTGACTGTGTGTATGTGTGTTTTAATGAGTTGAACTGCCTGACTGTGTGTATGTGTGTTTTAATGAGTTGAACTGCCTGACTGTGTCTATGTGTGTTTTAATGACTTGAACTGCCTGACTGTGTGTATGTGTATTTTAATGAGTTGTAATGCCTGCCTGTGTGTATGTGTATTTTAATGAGTTGAACTGCCTGACTGTGTGTATGTGTATTTTAATGAGTTGTAGTGCCTGACTGTGTGTATGTGTGTTTTAATGAGTTGTACTGCCTGACTGTGTTTTTGTGTATTTTAATGAGTTGTACTGCCTGACTGTGTGTATGTGTATTTTAATGAGTTGTAGTGCCTGACTGTGTTTTTGTGTGTTTTAATGAGTTGTACTGCCTGACTGTGTTTTTGTGTATTTTAATGAGTTGTACTGCCTGACTGTGTGTGTATGTGTATTTTAATGAGTTGTACTGCCTGACTGTGTTTTTGTGTATTTTAATGAGTTGTACTGCCTGACTGTGTATGTGTATTTTAATGAGTTGTACTGCCTGACTGTGTATGTGTATTTTAATGAGTTGTACTGCCTGACTGTGTATGTGTATTTTAATGAGTTGTACTGCCTGCCTGTGTGTATGTGTATTTTAATGAGTTGTACTGCCTGACTGTGTTTTTGTGTATTTTAATGAGTTGTACTGCCTGACTGTGTATGTGTATTTTAATGAGTTGTACTGCCTGACTGTGTGTATGTGTATTTTAATGAGTTGTACTGCCTGACTGTGTTTTTGTGTATTTTAATGAGTTGTACTGCCTGACTGTGTATGTGTATTTTAATGAGTTGTACTGCCTGACTGTGTGTGTATGTGTATTTTAATGAGTTGTACTGCCTGACTGTGTATGTGTATTTTAATGAGTTGTACTGCCTGACTGTGTGTATGTGTATTTTAATGAGTTGTACTGCCTGACTGTGTGTATGTGAATTTTAATGAGTTGTACTGCCTGACTGTGTATGTGTATTTTAATGAGTTGTACTGCCTGACTGTGTTTTTGTGTATTTTAATGAGTTGTACTGCCTGACTGTGTGTATGTGTGTTTTAATGAGTTGTACTGCCTGACTGTGTGTATGTGTATTTTAATGAGTTGTACTGCCTGACTGTGTGTGTATGTGTATTTTAATGAGTTGTACTGCCTGACTGTGTGTTTGTGTATTTTAATGAGTTGTACTGCCTGACTGTGTGTGTATGTGTATTTTAATGAGTTGTACTGCCTGACTGTGTATGTGTATTTTAATGAGTTGTACTGCCTGACTGTGTGTATGTGTATTTTAATGAGTTGTACTGCCTGACTGTGTGTATGTGAATTTTAATGAGTTGTACTGCCTGACTGTGTATGTGTATTTTAATGAGTTGTACTGCCTGACTGTGTATTTGTGTATTTTAATGAGTTGTACTGCCTGACTGTGTGTGTATGTGTATTTTAATGAGTTGTACTGCCTGACTGTGTTTTTGTGTATTTTAATGAGTTGTACTGCCTGACTGTGTATGTGTATTTTAATGAGTTCTACTGCCTGACTGTGTTTTTGTGTATTTTAATGAGTTGTACTGCCTGACTGTGTGTGTATGTGTATTTTAATGAGTTGTACTGCCTGACTGTGTTTTTGTGTGTTTTAATGAGTTGTACTGCCTGACTGTGTGTATGTGAATTTTAATGAGTTGTACTGCCTGACTGTGTTTTTGTGTGTTTTAATGAGTTGTACTGCCTGACTGTGTGTGTATGTGTATTTTAATGAGTTGTACTGCCTGACTGTGTGTATGTGAATTTTAATGAGTTGTACTGCCTGACTGTGTTTTTGTGTGTTTTAATGAGTTGTACTGCCTGACTGTGTGTATGTGTATTTTAATGAGTTGTACTGCCTGACTGTGTGTATGTGAATTTTAATGAGTTGTACTGCCTGACTGTGTTTTTGTGTGTTTTAATGAGTTGTACTGCCTGACTGTGTGTGTATGTGTATTTTAATGAGTTGTACTGCCTGACTGTGTTTTTGTGTGTTTTAATGAGTTGTACTGCCTGACTGTGTGTGTATGTGTATTTTAATGAGTTGTACTGCCAGACTGTGTTTTTGTGTGTTTTAATGAGTTGTACTGCCTGACTGTGTGTATGTGTATTTTAATGAGTTGTACTGCCTGACTGTGTTTTTGTGTGTTTTAATGAGTTGTACTGCCTGACTGTGTGTATGTGTGTTTTAATGAGTTGTACTGCCTGACTGTGTTTTTGTGTGTTTTAATGAGTTGTACTGCCTGACTGTGTTTTTGTGTGTTTTAATGAGTTGTAGTGCCTGACTGTGTATGTGTATTTTAATGAGTTGTACTGCCTGACTGTGTTTTTGTGTGTTTTAATGAGTTGTACTGCCTGACTGTGTGTATGTGTATTTTAATGAGTTGTACTGCCTGACTGTGTTTTTGTGTGTTTTAATGAGTTGTACTGCATGACTGTATTTTTGTGTGTTTTAATGAGTTGTAGTGCGTGACTGTGTATGTGTATTTTAATGAGTTGTACTGCCTGACTGTGTTTTTGTGTGTTTTAATGAGTTGTAGTGCCTGACTGTGTATGTGTATTTTAATGAGTTGTACTGCCTGACTGTGTTCTTGTGTGTTTTAATGAGTTGTACTGCCTGACTGTGTGTATGTGTGTTTTAATGAGTTGTACTGCCTGACTGTGTATGTGTATTTTAATGAGTTGTACTGCCTGACTGTGTGTATGTGTATTTTAATGAGTTGTACTGCCTGACTGTGTGTATGTGTATTTTAATGAGTTGAACTGCCTGACTGTGTGTATGTGTATTTTCATGAGTTGTAGTGCCTGACTGTGTATGTGTATTTTAATGAGTTGTAGTGCCTGACTGTGTTTTTGTGTGTTTTAATGAGTTGTAGTGCCTGACTGTGTCTATGTGTATTTTAATGAGTTGTAGTGCCTGACTGTGTTTTTGTGTGTTTTAATGAGTTGTAGTGCCTGGCTGTGTATGTGTATTTTAATGAGTTGTACTGCCTGACTGTGTGTATGTGTATTTTAATGAGTTGTACTGCCTGACTGTGTTTTTGTGTATTATAATGAGTTGTAGTGCCTGACTGTGTATGTGTATTTTAATGAGTTGTAGTGCCTGACTGTGTGTATGTATATTTTAATGAGTTGTAATGCCTGACTGTGTGTATGTGTATTATAATGAGTTGTACTGCCTGACTGTGTTTTTGTGTATTATAATGAGTTGTAGTGCCTGACTGTGTGTATGTGTACTTTAATGAGTTGTACTGCCTGACTGTGTTTTTGTGTATTATAATGAGTTGTAGTACCTGACTGTGTGTATGTGTATTTTAATGAGTTGTAGTGCCTGACTGTGTGTATGTGTATTTTAATGAGTTGTAGTGCCTGTCTGTGTTTTTGTGTATTATAATGAGTTGTAGTGCCTGACTGTGTGTATGTGTATTATAATGAGTTGTAGTGCCTGACTGTGTGTATGTGTATTTTAATGAGTTGTAGTGCCTGACTGTGTATGTGTATTTTAATGAGTTGTACTGCCTGACTGTGTTTTTGTGTATTATAATGAGTTGTAGTGCCTGACTGTGTATGTGTATTTTAATGAGTTGTAGTGCCTGACTGTGTTTTTGTGTGTTTTAATGAGTTGAACTGCCTGACTGTGTGTATGTGTGTTTTAATGAGTTGAACTGCCTGACTGTGTCTATGTGTGTTTTAATGAGTTGTACTGCCTGACTGCGTGTATGTGTGTTTTAATGAGTTGTACTGCCTGACTGTGTTTTTGTGTGTTTTAATGAGTTGAACTGCCTGACTGTGTGTATGTGTGTTTTAATGAGTTGAACTGCCTGTGTGAATGTGTATTTTAATGAGTTGTAATGCCTGACTGTGTGTATGTGTATTTTAATGAGTTGTAGTGCCTGACCGTGTGTATGTGTGTTTTAATGAGTTGAACTGCCTGACTGTGTTTTTGTGTGTTTTAATGAGTTGTAGTGCCTGACTGTGTGTATGTGTATTTTAATGAGTTGTAGTGCCTGACTGTGTTTTTGTGTGTTTTAATGAGTTGAACTGCCTGACTGTGTGTATTTGTGTTTTAATGAGTTGTACTGCCTGACTGTGTGTATGTGTATTTTAATGAGTTTAACTGCCTGACTGTGTCTATGTGTATTTTAAGAGTTGTACTGCCTGACTGTCTCTATGTGTATTTTAATGAGTTGTACTGCCTGACTGTGTCTATGTGTATTTTAATGAGTTGTACTGCCTGACTGTGTCTATGTGTATTTTAATGAGTTGTACTGCCTGACTGTGTCTATGTGTATTTTAATGAGTTGTACTGCCTGACTGTGTTTTAATGAGTTGAACTGCCTGACTGTGTCTATGTGTATTTTAATGAGTTGTACTGCCTGACTGTGTGTATGTGTATTTTAATGAGTTGAACTGCCTGACTGTGTGTATGTGTATTTTAATGAGTTGTACTGCCTGACTGTGTCTATGTGTATTTTAATGAGTTGTACTGCCTGACTGTATTTTGTGTGTTTTAATGAGTTGTAGTGCCTGACTGTGTGTATTTGTATTTTAATGAGTTGTACTGCCTGACTGTGTTTTTGTGTGTTTTAATGTGTTGTAGTGCCTGACTGTGTGTATGTGTATTTTAATGAGTTGTACTGCCTGACTGTGTGTATGTGTATTTTAATGAGTTGTACTGCCTGACTGTGTTTTTGTGTGTTTTAATGAGTTGAACTGCCTGACTGTGTGTATGTGTATTTTAATGAGTTGTACTGCCTGACTGTGTGTATGTGTATTTTAATGAGTTGTACTGCCTGACTGTGTGTATGTGTATTTTAATGAGTTGTACTGCCTGACTCTGTCTATGTGTATTTTAATGAGTTGTACTGCCTGACTGTGTCTATGTGTATTTTAATGAGTTGTACTGCCTGACTGTGTTTTTGTGTGTTTTAATGAGTTGAACTGCCTGACTGTGTCTATGTGTATTTTAATGAGTTGTACTGCCTGACTGTGTGTATGTGTATTTTAATGAGTTGAACTGCCTGACTGTGTGTATGTGTATTTTAATGAGTTGTACTGCCTGACTGTGTTTTTGTGTGTTTTAATGAGTTGAACTGCCTGACTGTGTGTATGTGTATTTTAATGAGTTGTACTGCCTGACTGTGTGTATGTGTATTTTAATGAGTTGTACTGCCTGACTGTGTGTATGTGTATTTTAATGAGTTGTACTGCCTGACTGTATTTTGTGTGTTTTAATGAGTTGTAGTGCCTGACTGTGTGTATTTGTATTTTAATGAGTTGTACTGCCTGACTGTGTTTTTGTGTGTTTTAATGTGTTGTAGTGCCTGACTGTGTGTATGTGTATTTTAATGAGTTGAACTGCCTGACTGTGTGTATGTGTATTTTAATGAGTTGTACTGCCTGACTGTGTTTTTGTGTGTTTTAATGAGTTGTAGTGCCTGACTGTGTGTATGTGTATTTTAATGAGTTGTACTGCCTGACTGTGTATGTGTATTTTAATGAGTTGTAGTGCCTGACTGTGTGTATGTGTGTTTTAATGAGTTGAACTGCCTTAGTGTGTGTATGTGTATTTTAATGAGTTGTACTGCCTGACTGTGTGTGTATGTGTATTTTAATGAGTTGTACTGCCTGACTGTGTGTATGTGTGTTTTAATGAGTTGTACTGCCTGACTGTGTATTTTAATGAGTTGTGGTGCCTTAGTGTGTGTATGTGTATTTTAATGAGTTGTACTGCCTTAGTGTGTGTATGTGTATTTTAATGAGTTGTACTGCCTGACTGTGTGTATGTGTATTTTAATGAGTTGTACTGCCTGACTGTGTGTGTATGTGTATTTTAATGAGTTGTACTGCCTGACTGTGTGTATGTGTATTTTAATGAGTTGTACTGCCTGACTGTGTGTGTATGTGTATTTTAATGAGTTGTACTGCCTGACTGTGTGTGTATGTGTATTTTAATGAGTTGTACTGCCTGACTGTGTGTATGTGTATTTTAATGAGTTGTACTGCCTGACTGTGTGTATATGTGTATTTTAATGAGTTGTACTGCCTGACTGTGTGTATGTGTGTTTTAATGAGTTGTACTGCCTGACTGTGTGTATGTGTATTTTAATGAGTTGTACTGCCTGACTGTGTGTATGTGTATTTTAATGAGTTGTACTGCCTGACTGTGTGTATGTGTGTTTTAATGAGTTGTACTGCCTGACTGTGTGTATGTGTATTTTAATGAGTTGTACTGCCTGACTGTGTGTATGTGTATTTTAATGAGTTGTACTGCCTGACTGTGTGTATATGTGTATTTTAATGAGTTGTACTGCCTGACTGTGTGTATGTGTGTTTTAATGAGTTGTACTGCCTGACTGTGTGTATGTGTATTTTAATGAGTTGTACTGCCTGACTGTGTGTAT
Organism: Deroplatys truncata; assembly: GCA_030765065.1. Taxonomy (NCBI): domain Eukaryota; kingdom Metazoa; phylum Arthropoda; class Insecta; order Mantodea; family Mantidae; genus Deroplatys; species Deroplatys truncata. The sequence goes on from CM060975.1 coordinate 1,226,062, forward strand.
GTGTATTTTAATGAGTTGTACTGCCTGACTGTGTGTATGTGTGTTTTAATGAGTTGTACTGCCTGACTGTGTGTATGTGTATTTTAATGAGTTGTACTGCCTGACTGTGTGTATGTGTATTTTAATGAGTTGTACTGCCTGACTGTGTGTATGTGTACTTTAATGAGTTGTACTGCCTGACTGTGTGTATGTGTATTTTAATGAGTTGTACTGCCTGACTGTGTGTATGTGTATTTTAATGAGTTGTACTGCCTGACTGTGTGTATGTGTATTTTAATGAGTTGTACTGCCTGACTGTGTTTTTGTGTGTTTTAATGAGTTGTAGTGCCTGACTGTGTGTATGTATATTTTAATGAGTTGTACTGCCTGACTGTGTGTATGTGTATTTTAATGAGTTGTACTGCCTGACTGTGTGTATGTGTGTTTTAATGAGTTGAACTGCCTGACTGTGTGTATGTGTATTTTAATGAGTTGTACTGCCTGAGTGTGTGTATGTGTGTTTTAATGAGTTGTACTGCCTGACTGTGAGTATGTGTGTTTTAATGAGTTGTACTGCCTGACTGTGTCTATGTGTATTTTAATGAGTTGTACTGCGTGACTGTGTGTATGTGTGTTTTAATGAGTTGTACTGCCTGACTGTGTGTATGTGTGTTTTAATGAGTTGTACTGCCTGACTGTGTCTATGTGTATTTTAATGAGTTGTACTGCCAGATTGTGTGTATGTGTGTTTTAATGAGTTGAACTGCCTGACTGTGTGTATGTGTGTTTTAATGAGTTGTACTGCCTGATTGTATGTATGTGTGTTTTAATGAGTTGTACTGCCTGACTGTGTGTATGTGTATTTTAATGAGTTGTGGTGTCTTAGTATGTGTATGTGTGTATTTTAATGAGTTGTACTGCCTGACTCTGTGTATGTGTATTTTAATGAGTTGAACTGCCTGACTGTGTGTATGTGTATTTTAATGAGTTGTACTGCCTGACTGTGTGTATGTGTATTTTAATGAGTTGTACTGCCTGGCTGTGTGTATGTGTATTTTAATGAGTTGTACTGCCTGACTGTGTGTATGTGTATTTTAATGAGTTGTACTGCCTGACTGTGTGTATGTGTATTTTAATGAGTTGTACTGCCTGACTGTGTGTATGTGTATTTTAATGAGTTGAACTGCCTGACTGTGTGTATGTGTATTTTAATGAGTTGTAGTGCCTGACTGTGTATGTGTATTTTAATGAGTTGTAGTGCCTGACTGTGTTTTTGTGTGTTTTAATGAGTTGTAGTGCCTGACTGTGTCTATGTGTATTTTAATGAGTTGTAGTGCCTGACTGTGTTTTTGTGTGTTTTAATGAGTTGTAGTGCCTGACTGTGTATGTGTATTTTAATGAGTTGTACTGCCTGACTGTGTGTATGTGTATTTTAATGAGTTGTACTGCCTCACTGTGTTTTTGTGTATTATAATGAGTTGTAGTGCCTGACTGTGTGTATGTGTGTTTTAATGAGTTGTACTGCCTGATTGTGTGTATGTGTATTTTAATGAGTTGTACTGCCTGACTGTGTGCATGTGTGTTTTAATGAGTTGTACTGCCTGACTGTGTGTATGTGTGTTTTAATGAGTTGTACTGCCTGATTGTGTGTATGTGTGTTTTAATGAGTTGTACTGCCTGATTGTGTGTATGTGTATTTTAATGAGTTGTAGTGCCTGACTGTGTGCATGTGTGTTTTAATGAGTTGTAGTGCCTTAGTGTGTGTATGTGTGTTTTAATGAGTTGTACTGCCTGATTGTGTGTATGTGTATTTTAATGAGTTCTAGTGTCTGACTGTGTGCATGTGTGTTTTAATGAGTTGTAGTGCCTTAGTGTGTGTATGTGTGTTTTAATGAGTTGTAGTGCCTTAGTGTGTGTATGTGTACTTTAATGAGTTGTAGTGCCTTAGTGTGTGTTTTAATGAGTTGTAGTGCCTGACTGTGTGTATGTGTATTTTAATGTGTTGTACTGCCTGACTGTGTGTATGTGTACTTTAATGAGTTGTAGTGCCTGACTGTGTGCATGTGTGTTTTAATGAGTTGTAGTGCCTTAGTGTGTGTTTTAATGAGTTGTAGTGTCTTAGTGTGTGTATGTGTGTTTTAATGAGATGCAGTGCCTTAGTGTGTGTTTTAATGAGTTGTAGTGCCTTAGTGTGTGTTTTAATGAGTTGTAGTGCTTTAGTGTGTGTGTGTGTGTGTGTGTGTATGTGTGTGATTTAATGAGTTGTAGTGCCTTAGTGTGTGTATGTATGTATTTTAATGATTTGTATAACCTGATTGTGTGTATGTGTGTAATTTTAATGAGTTTTATTGCCTTAGTGTGTGTGTGTGTGTGTGTGTGTGTGTGTGTGTGTGTGTGTGTGTATTTTAATGAGTTGTAGTGCCTTAGGGTATGTATGTGTGTTTTAATGAGTTGTAGTGCCATAGTGTGTGTATGTTTAGTTGTAGTGCCTTAGTGTGTGTATGTGTGTATTTTAATCAGTTGTGGTGCCTTAGTGTGAGTGTGTATTTTAATGAGTTGTAGTGCCTTAGTGTGTGTGTGTATTTTAATGAGTTGTAGTGCCTTAGTGTGTGTGTGTATTTTAATGAGTTGTAGTGCCTGACTGTGTGTATGTGTATTTTAATGAGTTGTAGATTGTGTGTGTGTGTGTGTGTGTGTGTGTGAATTTAATTAGTGGTAGTGCCTTAGTATGTGAGTTGGTATTTTAATGAGTTGTAGTGCCTTAATGTGTGTATGTGTTTAAATGAGTTGTAGTGCTTGAGCATGTGTTTGTTTTAATGAGTTGTGGAGCATGAGTGTGGGATTTTGCGTGTATGTGAGCTTTGGAGTGTGAGTGTTTGTGCTAGTGAGTTGTAGTGTTTGATCGCTAGTTTTTGAACTGAATAGGGATATTAAGGGCGCAAAACCAGAAAGGTCATTAGCGCCCATCACAGATAAAAAAACAGGTAAATTAGCAGTTAAAAACTAGACAAATAAAAAGGACTGAAAATTAGAAAATGTCAGGCATAAACTCGACTAGAAATAAAAGAAGCAGTGCCGTAGACTGTAGAACGCGAAGCTAAGAAACAAGGAGCTAAAATAATGGGTCTACAACACACTAAAAGCAAGTTAAGCAACTCAAGGACAGGTCAACTTCTGTCTTACAAACTGCTGCGTCGAATGAAAGTTAAAGCACGTTCCACAGCCAACATGTCATCCACCAGAATGGCGGACAATACTGCGTCCATCCGTAGAGAGGTACAAAGAGCAGCGAAACACTGACACTGCTCTTAAACATGCTTCACCAACCACGGCGAACCGCAAAGATTACAAACGGCTCTCGGCACAACAAGTTACAGTGGCTAAAATGACAGTGCCCGATGCGAAGTATACATAAAATTACTTCCTCTCGACGGGAAGAGCGGGAAGAAGTGGCCCAGGTAGAGGTTTTATCTCCCGCAATCTGTTACCCTGGACAAAGGACCAGGCACCAAAACAACAGGAGAAATAGACTTCTTTAAGTAAGGACTAAAATTATCCGAAGGAACACAGGGGCTAAAATAAGATTGGGATAAAATAGCACTTGTCAGCGGCATGTGCACCTTCATTGGATATACACTATGTGATCAAAAGTATCTGTACACCTGGCTGAAAATGACATACAAGTTCATGGGGCCCTCCATCGGTAATGCTGGAAGTCAATATGCTGTTGGCCCACCCTTAACCTTGATGACAGCATTCATACTCACATGCATACTTTCAATCAGGTGCTGGAATGTTTCTTGGGAATTCAGTCCATTCTTCACGGAGTGCAGAACTGAGGAGAGGTATCGATGTAGGCCGGTGAGGCCTGGCACGAAGCCAGCATTCCAAAACATCCCAAAGGTGTTCTATAGGATTCAAGTCAGGATTCTAAGCAGGCCAGTCCATTACAGGGATGTTGTCATCGTGTAACCACTCTGCCACGGCCCGTGAGGTATGAACAGGTGCTCGATCGTGTTGAAAGATGCAATCATCATCCCCGAATTGCTCTTCAACAGTGAGAAGCAAGAAGGTGCTTAAAATATCAATATAGGTCTGCGCTGCGATCGTGTCACGCAAAACAAGGGGTGCAAGCCCCCTCCAGGAAAAACACGACCACACCATAACACCACCACCTCCGAATTTCACTGTTGGCACTACACACACTGGCAGATGACGTTCACCGGGCATTCGCCATACCAACACCCTGCCATCGGATCGCTACATTGTGTACCGTGATTCGTCACTCCACACGACGTTTTGCCACTGTTCAATCGTGTAATGTTGATGCTCCTTACACCAAATGAGGTGTCGTTTGGCATTTTCCTGCATGATGTGTGGCTTATGAGCAGCCGCTCGTCCATGGAATCCAAGGTTTCTCACCTCACGCCTGTCATAGTCTTGGAGTGGATCCTGATGCAGTTTGGAATTCCTGTGTGATGGTCTGGATAGATGTCTGCCTATTACTCTTTACGACCCTCTTAAAATGTCGGTGGTCCCTGTCAGTCAACAGACGAGGTCGGCCTGTACATGTCCCTTCACTATCACATAAGAAACACAGGAGTGTGGACAGACTTCTGACACAAGTGACACGTTCGAAGTCCGTGATTTCCACGGAGGTTCCCATTCTGCTGTTTCACGATATCTAATGACTACTGAGGTCGCAGATAATGGGTACCAGGCAGTAGGTGGCAGCACAATGCGCCTAAGATGAGAAACTTATGTTTTTGAGGGTGTCCAGATAGTTTTGATCATATAGTGTACCTTCATTATCGCATATGCCGAAATTAAATTAAAGTGAGTTTTATTTATGGACGCTCTTTATCTACTATGGTCCTTATAGTCCCAATCTATATTGGGCGTGAAAAACAGGAAATTTTGCTCAGAGGCCTCTTTATGAGGCTTGAGGTTCTTTTATTACTTCCCTTCCGAAGGAAGCCATGCTAAGGATTCATCGCCCTCCGCCGGGTTTGAACCCGCGATCTTGGGAACTAGAGGCTAGCACGGTACGACTAGTCCACGGAGGACGACAGGGTATGCCGACGTGACCAGGAACCCAGATAAACGACAGGCTGACTCCATCAGTGGTAAGCTAGTGGGAACAATCCTGGAGACGCTGCACGATAGGATTACGAACGTACAGCGCACGAAGGCTAGAAAGGACGCTTAGAGAGTCCGTGCATAAAACACAATTCTGCAGACCACGCTGACGGATAAAGGACAGAGCTTGTTCCAGAGCAATAAGTTCAGCAGTAAAAACCGAGCACTGATCAGAGAGACGAAAGATAAAACGTTCTACACCAAATAAAAAGGTACATCCAACTCCACGATCATCCTTTGAGCCGTCAGTAGAAATAAAACAATGGCTGCCAAAGTGTGACTGCACTTCGGCAAAAGCCGAACGGATCGGGGGTCGTGGACTTTGGCATGGACGTCAAATCAAGGTGGCAAGATATTTCTGAATGCAGCCAAGGAGGGAAGTGTGTGTGACCTCTGTGTTGAAGCACACGGATAACCGTCAAGCATCGCTACAGAGAAGAACGTCACGACGATAAGAGAGCGGAGGTTCTGGAGCTTCTGCACAAAGACTCAAAACAGGACTGGTACGAAAAGCACCAGTTGATAGCCGGAGGCCCTGGTGGTGAACTGCGTTCAAGCGACTCAGGATGGAAGGTCGCGCAGCGGAATACACAATACACCCATAGACAAGCTTTGATCGAACTAATGATCGATAAAGTCGCAAAAGTAGCAAATAGGTGATATGCGACGACCAACACAACTTCCTATCAAAGATTAATCCGAGGAATTTCGTTCCGTCCGAAAAGGGGAGGAGTGCCGCACCGAGTCGGAGATAAGGTGGAGGGAACGCTTTTCTGCGCCAGAAATTAACGCAGACGCAAATTCTCGGCAGAAAATTGGAACCCGTTGGCAATACTCCAGGAGTGAAGGCAGTTAAGACACTGCTGTAGTCGGCGTTCCAAAATACAGGTGCGACGAGAAGTTGCGAATACGGAGGCCTTCTTGCTATCCTGAATAATGCGACGAACCCTGGCGCGCGACTGTTTAAAAGTAACCAAATTATCAAGTGTAGGGTGTCGCTGAAACACCCTGAGCGCAGCTCTACGAGCAAGAACGGCGTCCCGACAGTCCTCGGTCAGCCACGGAACAGGAATACGCCGAGGTTGGGAGGACCAATGGGGAATTGTGCGTTCGGCGGCAGATAGGATCTTAGACGTAAGGTGCTGCACCATTTGGTTAACGTCAGTGAAGGGCTGATCCACAAGACACGAGGCTAGAATACAGTCTCCAATCGGCTTTATGGAATTGCCAGGTAGGTACTCTCGAATGCTGGACATGGTGAGACAGAAGAGACACGATGCAGTAGGTGTCAGCGACGACGTTCCACTGCAGACGACAATCAAGCTGGATTGAGCAAACGGCAAGATCCAAGTGAGAGAATGTGCCAGAAGAATCAGAAAGAAAAGTAAACTCACCTGTATTGAGGATGAGAGGTTGAACTGAGTAAAAATGTCGGAAAGAAGCGTTCCGCTTGCACAAGCCCTAGGCGAACCCCACAGGGGGTGTTGGGAGAGCGGACAGGAGATCTAGAATGTCCGCGTTAGCGAGGAGAGACGATGGAGGTGAATAGACGGAGCAAAGAGAAAAGAAACAGCCGGGGAATTGAATCCTAACGGCAACAGCTTGCAAGTCGGACTATGCACTAATAGCATGACACTTCCATGAGCGGAGTACCCTCATCCGGTGCAAGATTGTAGCGAACAGGAGAATACCCTCGGAGATCAAAAGGATCGTGAAGGCGAAGCTTGGTCTCCTGTAAACACACGACCATAGGTGAATGGGAACGCAATAAAAGTTGCAGTTCCGCCCTATGCGATCGTACACCACGTAAATTCCAGGTCAGGATAGCCACGAATAAAAGGGATAAACTGTCTACTTAGAAGGGCGGCTCAAAATTACCTTCTGCTTAACCTTGGGGCTCGAGCTTTTGGTATGGAGTTGTTCAGACTCCATAGGCTCCTCGAAGGGAGGGCCCACGCGCTCAGTGCCAGAAACCGATTCAAGCGCCGAGAATCGGTTCTGGGTTTCAATGAGTGAAGGGTGCCGCTGAGCGCGGCTACCGCACGCACGCGGAGGGACTTTAAGAAAATCTTCCTTACGAAGTTTCTGCTTGGATTTCTTCTCAGTGCCTTGTGACTTCAGTACCTTAGGACCAGCTTTGGATGGCTCGATAACTGTGCCAGAGATGGACGACCGGATGGTAGTTGCGGTTGAAGTAGGGGTTTTCTTTACGTTATTTTTTACCACGCTTTGGGCGTCAATTTGAAGTAGGTCGTATTGAAGGAGTTGTATTATAGTTCAAATGTTGGAGAGCCGAACTTGAAGTTGTTGCAACCGCACGTATATTACCCGGTTTTTTGTAGCCTTCGCCCCCAAGTTTAAAAAATATTAGCTTTGTAATTTGACTGTTTCTTTAGATATTATTTTTATGTTTCCCTCGGCTGCGTCAGTATTATTGTTAGAGACATGTTTCTCTTGGTAGGGTTTTGGTGCGACTGAAGAATATAGGCTTACACAGATTTTAAGTTTTAATTCACTCCTTTTTATTAATCCTTGACACAATTTAAATAGCACTTCACTGATATAGAGCTGTGAGATTAACTTGCACTTTTTAACACGTAAACTATTCTCGTCTCACATAAATACGTATAAAATTTCTTGAGGACACGTTTTGCATCTGCCTAGTAACGCTGTCTGGAACCAGCTAAATAGATTTCAACTGCCCAAACCTGTAAATTTCTGTATTTCAAGTCTCTGATTGGCTAATCCTAGTCCAATAGAATACCTTCATTTTAACTAAAGCTTTTTCTGGTTGTTGATTGGCTATCTTTTTAAACTATCTCAAAATTTACATTATTGCTGCTCAATAATGACTAGTAGTATTATTAAACTTCCTTACTCATTATTGCCTCAAGGTTACCTCATTGTTAGCAACTTTAAACCTATTTCTCACAGCTCCTACATTATTAAATTACGTAATATATTCACATAACATTATTACACACAGATACAATAATATAAACATTTACAATGACTGTAATATACACTTTTTAGATGTTGTTACATACACATGTTGCTTTAAGGCGGGCTGTTATTGAATTTATATATTACATAATTAGACTGAAATTATTTAAGTGTTAAAAATACTGCCTCACGGTAAAGGCAGTCATGGTCCTGGTCTGAGTTTCGGCATGCTTCGGGGATACTGGCGAGGCAACAACAGAGCTGAATGTACCCGATCGCAGGAGCGCAGGTTGGCGCATATGGTAACACCTCCGGGCTTCAGCGAAGGATAGCTTTTCGTTTACCCGGATCTCCTGGATCGCCTTCTCGTCCAAGTACCGCGGACAGTCGGCAAATGATGCAGAATGAGACCCTTTGCAATTAACGCAGACGGGGGCTGATGAACAGGTATCATCATGTGAGGGCTGACTACATGAGGCACAGATGGAAACGGCACTCTTACAAGAGACTTGCGTATGCCCAAAAGTTGGCATTTAAAACAACGCAGAGGTCTAGGAATATTGTTCACTACAGTGCGTTCGTACCCTGCTGAAAGACTCGTGGGCAGATCGACGCCATAGAAAGTGAGAAACAGGGTACGAGTGGGTACCAACACTCCGTCGCGTTTAGCCTGCAGTCGAACTGCTGTCACCTTTTGATCACCACCTTTTGGGTGGTAACGACGCCTCGACAGGAATTTAAGGTGCGGTGTTTCTCAAAACGGATGGGATAACCGTGGAGAAGCGTGGCGCGCAACAAGATCTTACTTTGTTGATCGGACTTACTCTGAACCAACAATGAACCGAGGCGAAGGCGAAGGAATGAACCGGACCAGCAATAGAGTGAATACCCTTCTGTATTATAAAAGGGTTCACCTTCTCAAACGTTTGTCCTTTCTCTGTTCGCGTAATGACTAAGTAACAACCAGATGACAGTGGTGCTACTTCTGTTACCAAAACTTTTCGGCGTGTTATTAATAATGGAGAATGAGGGCTCCATAGCGAAAGAAATCCTCCACCATTGCAACCGTCTCCGACCTCGGGCTCTGTCTTCCCGGGCATTACCCCGGCTTGGGTGAGTGGCCTATCCATACCGGTCTCCCCCCAGGGTCACACCTCCCAGAACATAAGACAGAGAGACCCAATGGCCGTGGGGAGTCATCAGCTCGTCGAATGCCCCCCCCCGTGGGACTGCAGTTGAACAGCAGATACGAAAACACACCCTACATGACGACCCCGGGTGGTGGGGATGGCGCCATTACCCACTCACCCAACTGCGCACCAAGTGCGCGGGTATCTGTAAGGCTGTGTCCACGGAGGATTAAAATAAATAAAATTGGAAAATAAACCAAAAGTGTGTGGGCGTTTCGCACGCAAGGTAGCCCGGCGAGGAAGGAAAAGAGATACCTATGTGAATGGTCGTGGTGCGAAATGTTTGTAAATAGACTAGAGAAAAAAGCGATGGCGAGGGGGGGGGGTATGGAACGAAATGAAAAGAATGCACGAGAGCACACCTTGTGTCCCTGATCAAGAGGACGAACCCACCTCGACCGGACCAGGATGGAGGGATGACGATGGCGATGAGTGGCACGGGACCCCGGGTGCACCAAACCCGTACTCACATAAAATGAGCCCCTGGGGGGTTGGAAGCTGCGTCGAAACCGTGAGACAGCAACCACGGAAATAAAACAAATCCCCATTGGTGAGACAGGTGTTAGTAAAACTATAGAGCCAGAACCCAGTATAAGAAATTGTAGAAAAGGAAGAGTAAAATAAATGAAGATAACGCGGCTAGTCCAGATAAGGGTTAGGGGATGATTATGGTGAGGACTGGCTTGGGCACTCTGGGTACGTCAAAGCCATACTCACATAGTGAGCCCCTGGGGGGGGGGGGTTGAACTGTGAGTGCGTTTTGCTGGTGAGTTGTAGTATTTGATAGCGAGTTTGTGAGCTTTGGAGTGTGAGTGTGTTTTTGCTGATGAGTTGCAGTTTCTGACTGCGGGTGTGTCAGCTTTGGAGTGTTAGTGTGTTTGTGCTAGTGAGTTGTAGTGTGTGACTATGAGTGTGAAGTTGTAGAGTGTGGGTGTGTTTTTGCTGGTAAGTTGTAGTGTGTTACTGAGGGTGTGCGAACTTTGGAGTGTGAGTGTGTTTCTGATAGTATGTTGTAGTCTGTGACTGCGGGTGTGTGAGTTTTAAAGTGTGTTTGTGCTAGTGTGTTGTAGTGTGTGACTATGAGTGTGAAGTTTTGGAGTGTGAATGTTTTTGTGTTAATGAGTTGTAGTGTGTTACTGCGGGTGTGTGAGTTTTGGAGTGTGTTTGTGCTAGTGAGTTGTAGTGTGTGACTATGAGTGTGAAGTTTTGGAGTGTGGGTGTGTTTTTGCTGGTAAGTTGTAGTGTATTACTGCGGGTGTGCGAAATTTGGAGTGTGAGTGTATTTCTGATAGTGTGTTGTAGTCTGTGACTGCGGGTGTGTGAGCTTTGGAATGTTAGTGTGTTTGTGCTAGTGAGTTGTAGTGTGTGAGCTTTGGAGTGAGCGTGTTTCTGCTAATGAGATGTAGTCTGTTACTGTGGGTGTGTGTGAGCTTTGAAAAATGAGTGTGTTTTTGCTGGTGAGTTGTAGTGTGTGACTGTGTGGTTGTGAGCTTTGGAGTTGAGTGTGTTTGTGCTGATGAGTTGTAGTGTTTGATTGTGAATGTGTTGGCTTTGGAGTGTGTTTGTGCTAGTGAGTTGTACTGTTTGAATGCGAGTGTGTGAGCATTGGAGTGTATTTGTGCTAGTGAGTTGCAGTGTGTGACTGTGTGGGTGTGAGCTTTGGAGTATGAGTGTGTTTGTGCAAATGAGTTGTAGTGTATTACTGCAGGTGTGTGAGCTTTGGAGTGTGAGTGTGTTTGTACGAATGAGTTGTAGTGTGTTACTGTGGGTGTGTGTGAGCTTTGAAAAATGAGTGTGTTTTTGCTGGTGAGTTGTAGTGTTTGAATGCGAGTGTGTGAGCTTTGGAGTGTGTTTGTGCTAGTGAGTTGTAGTGTTTGATTGCAAGTGTGTTGGCTTTTGAGTGTGAGTGTGTTTGTTGTGCTAATGAGTTGAGGTCTGTGACTGCAGGTGTGTGAGCTTTGGAAGGTGAGTGTGTTTGTGCTGGTGAGTTGTAGTGTTTCGTTGCGAGTGTGTTGGCTTTGGAGTGTGTATGTGTTTGTTGTGCTAATGAGTTGTAGACTGTGACTATGGGTGTGTGAGCTTTGGAGAGTGAGTGTGTTTGTGCTAATGAGTTTAGTGTGTTACTGTGGGTGTGTGAGCTTTGGAGTGTGAGTGTTTGTAATAATGAATTGTAGTGTTTGAATGCAAGTGTGTGAGCTTTGGAGTGTGAGTTAGTTTGTACCAATGAGTTGTAGTGTTTGAATGCAAGTGTGTGAGCTTTGGAGTATGTTTGTGCTAGTGAGTTGTAGTGTGTGAGCTTTGGCGTGTGTTTGTGCTGGTGAATTGTGTGTGATTGCGAGTGTGTTGGCTTTGGAGTGTGAGTGTGTTTGCTATGCTAATGAGTTGTAGTCTATGACTGCGGGTGTGTGAGCTTTGGAGTGCGAGTGTGTTTGTGCTAATGAGTTGTAGTGTGTTACTGTGGGTGTGTGAGCTTTGGAATGTGTTTGTGCTAGTGAGTTGTAGTGTGTGAGCTTTGGAGTGGGAGCGTGTTTGTGCTAGTGAGTTTTAGTGACTATGAGTGTGAAGTTTTGGAGTGTGGATGTGTTTTTGCTGGTAAGTTGTAGTGTATTACTGCGGGTGTGCGAGCTTTGGAGTGTGAGTGTATTTCTGATAGTGTGTTGTAGTCTGTGACTGCGGGTGTGTGAGCTTTGGAATGTTAGTGTGTTTGTGCTAGTGAGTTGTAGTGTGTGAGCTTTGGAGTGAGCGTGTTTCTGCTAATGAGATGTAGTCTGTTACTGTGGGTGTGTGTGAGCTTTGAAAAATGAGTGTGTTTTTGCTGGTGAGTTGTAGTGTGTGACGTGTGGTTGTGAACTATGGAGTTGAGTGTGTTTGTGCTGGTGAGTTGCAGTGTTTGATTGCGAGTGTGTTTGTGCTAGTGAGTTGTACTGTTTGAATGCGAGTGTGTGAGCTTTGGAGTGTGTTTGTGCTAGTGAGTTGTAGTGTGTGACAGTGTGGGTGTGAGCTTTGGAGTTGAGTGTGTTTGTGCTGGAGTTGTAGTGTTTGATTGTGAGCGTGTTGGCTTTGGAGTGTGTTTGTTGTGCTAATGAGTTGTAGTCTGTGACTGCGGGTGTGTGAGCTTTGGAATGTTAGTGTGTTTGTGCTAGTGAGTTGTAGTGTGTGAGCTTTGGAGTGAGTGTGTTTCTGCTAATGAGATGTAGTGTGTTACTGCGGGTGTGTGTGAGCTTTGAAAAATGAGTGTGTTTTTGCTGGTGAGTTGTAGTGTGTGACGTGTGGTTGTGAACTATGGAGTTGATTGTGTTTGTGCTGGTGAGTTGCAGTGTTTGATTGTGGGTGTGTTTGTGCTAGTGAGTTGTACTGTTTGAATGCGAGTGTGTGAGCTTTGGAGTGTGTTTGTGCTAGTGAGTTGTAGTGTGTGACAGTGTGGGTGTGAGCTTTGGAGTTGAGTGTGTTTGTGCTGGAGTTGTAGTGTTTGATTGTGAGTGTGTTGGCTTTGGAGTGTGTTTGTTGTGCTAATGAGTTGTAATCTGTGACTATGGGTGTGTGAACTTTGGAGTGTGAGTGTGTTTGTGCTAATGAGCTATAGTGTGTTACTGCGGGTGTGTGTGTTTGTGCTAATGAGTTGTAGTGTGTTACTGCGGGTGTGTGTGAGCTTTGAAAAATGAGTGTGTTTTTGCTGGTGAGCTGCAGTGTTTGAATGCGAATGTGTGAGCTTTGGAGTGTGTTTGTGCTAGTGAGTTGGTGTGTGAGCTTTGGAGTGTGTTTGTGCTAGTGAGTTGTAGTGTTTTTTTGCAAGTGTGTGAGCTTTGGAGTGTGAGAGTGTTTGTTGTTTTAATGAGTTGTAGTCTGTGACTGCGGGTGTGTGAGCTTTCGAGTGTGAGTGTGTTTGTGCTGGTGAGTTGTAGTGTTTGATTGCGAGTGTGTTGGCTTTGAAGTGTGAGTGTGTTTGTTGTGCTAATGAGTTTTAGGCTGTGACTGCGGGTGTGTGAGCTTTGGAGTTGAGTGTGTTTGTGCTGGTGAGTTGTAGTGTTTGATTGCGAGTGTGTTGGCTTTGGAGTGTGAGTGTGTTTGTTGTGCTAATGAGTTGTAGTCTGTGACTGTGGGTGTGTGAGCTTTGGAATGTGAGTGTGTTTGTGCTAATGAGTTGTAGTGTGTTACTGCGGGTGTGTGAGCTTTGGAGTTGAGTATGTTTGTGCGAGTGTGTTGGCTTTGGTGTGTGAGTGTGTTTGTTGTGCTAATGAGTTGTAGTCTGTCACTGCGGGTGTGTGACCTTTGGAGTGTGAGTGTGCTTGTGCTAATGAGTTGTAGTGTGTTACTGCGGGTGTGTGATTTTTGGAGTGTGAGTGTTTGTGCTAATGAGTTGTAGTGTGTTACTGCGGGTGTGTGTGAGCCTTGAAAAATGAGTGTGTTTTTGCTGGTGAGTTGTAGTGTTTGAATGCAAGTGTGTGAGTTTAGAAGTGTGTTTGTGCTAGTGAGTTGTAGTCTGTGACTATGGGTGTGTGAACTTTGGAGTGTGTTTGTGCTAGTGAGTTGTAGTATGTGACTGTGGGTATGAGCTTTGGAGTTGAGTGTGTTTGTGCTGGTGAGTTGTGTTTGACTGTGAGTGTGTTGGCTTTGGAGTGTGTTTGTGCTAGTGAGTTGTATTGTTTGAATGCGAGTGTGTGAGCTACAGAGTGTTAGTGTGTTTATGCTGGTGAGTTCAAATAAAGCATGCATTTTGAATATTCTGGAAATGGCATGTGAACTCTCGTTCATTCCGATTGAATTTTGTATTGCGCTAAGTATCTAGGAAACTATGAAATGCTTTAAAATGCAGGAAAGATGTACAATTTGAGGCAAACCAATATTTTCTTGTGTTAGCATTTGTGATAATATTCCAGGATATGTCATTGCACTTAAAAGTGTATTATAAATGTTTGAAAGTTTGCATAATCTTATAACAGCCTTAGGGATGTTCTAAGTCTAAAAAATCATTTCATATTACAGCTGCTCTACCTGAAGATTCATTCATTTAAGATTTCTTGCTTTGTACAGACTGAAAAAAGGACACATTTAGTAACTCAAAACACCGTAATAATGTCATTCTTTGCAGCTTAGTAGCACAGAAAGTTAACTTGCTTTTAACTCCTTTTATAAAAAACAATAATAAAATTAAAATTGATTCATTCACATGACTTTCTCTACCCTCTATCGTTTATTAGTAGATACATAAATTATTCCTAAGCTTTTTTTCTGTCTACTACATTTTAATAAAAAAAAATCTAATGTGCTACACTCACATGACTCTCTCTACTCTTGTACAAACTATTTTTACAAATGCTTATTCTCCATATGCTTCATGTTAATCGAGATGCTAATTTTCTTGTAGATGCAAGGGGAATTGTTAGGCTTTAAGCGATAGTCAAATGTTTTAAGAGCTGGTTGCTATGTGGAGTATTCCATTCTCTTTGCATTACCAGCACAAAAAAAAATTAATAACGAATTTGAGAAAAGGTATAAGTATTGGAGAATTTAAGGGAATAACAAGCAATATCTCGAAAATGGTTCACTCAACAAAAAAAATGTATATGACATAAATTGTGTATTCTAACGCAACCTACATTTTTTGTGTAGTAAACTTTTGTCTATCTCTTATGGTTTACCAGTTATGCTAACGTCGTTCACAATGAAGAATACTTTTGAAAACATTCCCAGAAAATTCAAGATATACATTTCATTTGTCATGAAAATGTCTTAAACATATGATATTTTAATCAAAATCGTTAGAGCCATTTTTCAGAAAATTAAAATTTTCCAAAAATGTTCCATGTAAAGCGTAATCTGGGGTGGGGGATTTTCTTGAAAACCTTCGTGTCGCATCTCTGATACTGAACCTAAATACCAAGTTTGGTGTTTATCCGACTGTTCGTTTCTGAGTTATGCTGTTCACAGACACACAGACGGACATGTTTCCAAAAATGCTTCTTTTGGATTCAGGGGGTCTCAAAACATGTATTTCCGGTGAAATCTCGGTATCAAATTTTTGGGTGGAATACAATACTTCCCCTAATTACTATATGTAGTAGAGAAAGTAAAAAGACTTTGCAATAATAGCTACATTACACATTTTGTTTTCGATACAAACAGAACAGCAATAGTCAAATATTTAAGAACTGGACGCTATACACTGCTTTAAAATTCCATTGTTTTATGACATCACAAGAAACAAATGAATGTTGAAAGGACTTTAAGAGAATGACCAAAAAAATTAACAATTCGCACATTTAATAATGGATATCTCAGAAACGGCTAATGCCCAATAAAGTTTATTTTAAATATATTGTATGTTTTAAAGAGATCTACATTTTTGGTGTAGCACATCTTCCTCTATCACTTAACGATTACCAGTTATACTTGGTTATAAACAATTCCTTCCAAATGAAGGACTTCATAAGCTCTTCCCCGAAAATTCGAGATATACATTTTATTTGCCATGGAAATATTTGTAATGTATGGTATTTTAATCAAAATCGTTACAGCCATTTTTAGAACATAAAAAATTTCGAAAAATATTCCATGTAAAGGGAGTTTAGGTATTTATCCGACTTACAACATCAACGATAAATAACAAATATATATTTAGCAGATACTCTAATTTAGCAGATCCCTGGCTCCTTTATGTGAGGTTAGGTGAATAAATCTGCATCGACTTATCTGAAAAGATAGTTTTCCCATTATATTTTAAACAAATCTTCCATAGTATAGTACTGTTTACCCAAAAATAATGTTCCATTATCTAATTTAGCAGATCCCCCTTTATATTATGTGAGGTTAAGAGGATAAAACTGCATCGACTTTTCTATAAAGCTAGCTTTCCCATTATATTCTAAACACATCTTCCTCACCTTTTGTATTGCCTTTGCTCGTGCAACACCGGGAACACCTCTGTCGTGCTTTGATTTTCGTCCCAGCACATTGCACTTCTTACGATTCAAATGGATCTCAAAAGGGTTTAGGGATGCTTTCTGTTCAGATTTGTTTCTTGAGAGCTGCTCTGGGCCTTTTTTGTGTTTTATTTTTCCCATTTCTCTTAGCATTCTTCACATACTACGTTCGATAGTTGTAAACTTTCTTTAATGTAACTAACAACTGAAATTGCGGCACAAATTTCAGAACATCCAACTAATCACATGGCAGAGAAGAAGATTACAAGCAAGGATTACAAGCATAGACAAGCACTTGCAGATGGCTCACCCGAAGATAAACGAACCACAGAACAGCAAACTAAACGAACAGCACAAGCCCTTGCAGATAGCTCTCCCGAACTTGCCCGACGAAGTTGAGCGAATGCCGAAAATGAACGAAAGTGAATGATCTTAAGGGAGCATTCCAGTTCAAGGGGGAACATTCCATTCCGGCACATTTTGCTCCCATTGGCTGTGGTCAAATACGTGACGTGGAACGTTGGCGCGCGCATTTCGACTGACAATTGAAAGTGAATACATAAAGCCATGTGTTTCAAAGCAGGAATTTGTACATACATAGTACAAATCGGTATAAGTTCAGTACCTTCCAAAGATGCAACACAAAGATTTTCAAGAAAATTCCCCACCCAAAATAACCCTTTACACGGAAGAATTCTCGATTTTTTTTTCTGATAAATGACTCAAACGATTTTGATTAAAACGCCATTGTATTCAAGATATTTATATGAAGAATAAAATGTTTATTTTTAATTTTCTGGGAATAGCTTGTGAAGTCCTCTTCATTCGGAAGGAACTTTGTATAATCTTGTGTAACTGGTAAATTTAAGCAACAGAGGAAAATGGGAAATGCACATGCACAGATTCTGCTGTCCTGTGGAATATGTGTAAACATATTCATTTAGTATGCCAAGCATATAAGCCTGTACTTGCATGCCCCCAAAAGAAGGAGCCTGAAATAAATACTGAAGCGCATCTACCCACTGAAAATGCAGAATTTCTTGCCAAGGAGCTGTCACCAAGGAGGAAAGTAGATGACTTAGAGTTGAGGAAGAAATGTGAAGCAGAAAGGCTAATGAAAATTATAGATGGCATAAAAACAGAAGCTGGGCTTTTTGCCTTACAGAAATGGGCCGCTCCTCTTGAGATAGTGGTGAAAAATGCAGAGCAAACACCAGAACATACAACAGATTTCATTTGCCAAGCTGGAACTTTAAAAGAGCCAGCTAACAAAAAGGAATGTCCAAAGAGAAACATCATATTTTACTCTACAAAAAAGAAAACTATGAAATTATCTTCACGTTTTAAAAAGTCCAATCATGAAGAATGTAACCAGTTAGCGGTACAGCTCAGTAGTGGAATTGCACCAATCACTGGGTAGATACAGAAGGGTAGTGCCAAGATTTTCCTGGTGTGCTGAATTTGTTCTGCTGCTTTACTGATTGCACATCATGACTAGTCTTCTGCTGCTGGTCTATGCAGAGTTATCACATGGACGCAACTGTAACTGAAATTCCTTTCTTCTGTTTCCAAATGGTGATAATGAAGTAGTCTAGAGAGTATACAGGATTGCCATTTCAACTTTTGTATGCTACTTCACCTAGTTGAGTTGCATGAGTTTGTATAATGTTTGTTTAAACACATGTAGAAGCAAAGTGCAATAATTTCTTGGTTGTCTGTCGACTTGTAGTTGAACACACATGGTGAGGAAGCAGAGGAAATTATACACCTCCCCATTCCTGACATGTCTTTTGGGATATTGTCATCTTGCTACAGTGCCAGTCTCTACAGACATAGCAGGTTTGATATTTGACTTTAAATACTTAAGCTACCATGTAAATACTATTGCTGGATAGAAAGTAGTAGTATTACCGGTAGCACACAGTGATTGTATAATTGTTAGTCAATGGGATAGATGGATCTGTTGCATCCCAGTTTTATATGTTATAATGTTTTATGTATATGCAAACTCCACCATCTTCTAAATGTTTTCTTATACAGGGTGAAAGGTATTGCTTGAACTGTAATAAAATGGCTAATAGACACAGGCACAAGGAACATCACTATGTTTCATTTTTGTAGGTTTAATAACAAAAATTGTATTGTACATATTTGCACTACTCATTATATAGAATCCATGATTAACGTATGGTTCAAGCAGTACCTTCCATCCTGTATACTGTCCTCCCAAATAATACCCATGCAGTAATAATGAGAATTTCTGGTTTCAAGTGATGTCTTTCTCAAACATGTCTTCAAGGTAATAGAAATTACATGGGAAATTGAAATTTAAGCATAACATAAGTATAAAGCTATAATTTCGAGCTTATTCAAAGTGAATTAATCATCATAATAGTATCAACCTCATATAAGCACTTTATGTAGGGCAGATTGCATGTGATGGTGATTAACACATATTTGCTATTGTCCTACTGTAATGCGTGTCAAGAAGTTTACTGTTGAAATGGTGATGGTTTACAAATTTTTCTCTCTTAGATAAGAGGGGACCCCAGGGCTGTTCTTGGCGTTGGGTATATTCCTACTTACTCTGCATACTTCATAATTGTATGATGTGTTCAATTTCCCTGAGCATTGCTCACAGTGGAGCCAAATGAACAAACACAAACAAACATCACTGTATGGGCTCAATTTGTTTTTTCCCATATGACCTGTCAATAAATTTAAGGTTCCCATGAGCTGTAGGACCTCTACTGTGTTATATCAAATGTTATATATAGAACCTTTCCCAGGAAAAGGAATCAAAGTGTATTTTCTATTCAATAACTGCAAGCTTTATTAACTAGAACTGGCTTTGTGTATGCATAAGTGAGCAAGTGCAATTACAATTACCTATAAGATCATTCCAATAGATTGTAACAACAGACATTCAAGAGGTTAGAATTTAATGGACATTTTAATTGGGTAGGCCATTCAAATGTATATTAATGTAGGCACATGTTCCTTAAAATACCATACAAATGTATTATACAGTATTATTAAATATGAATGTGAATGCAATGTCTCTGTGTTTAACCATATCACACCCACCCTTCATAATTGTCAATCACTTTAACATGTAGTTTAGTGTGCCAGTATTAATTGTTTTTTCATATGTTGACAGCAGAAAGAATGTAACAGCACATGCTGGTTTATAAATTTGGGTGGCTGGATGAGACACTTGTTCATTAGTATTGCTCTCTGTCCTCCATAGTATTTTTAATTTTAATGTCCCTTTTAACTCCACAGGTTTACAGAGATTGGAGACTCGTGGGAGGGAGGATGACAATGATGAAGATGGTGCAATTGATGGAATTATGGTGGGGAAAACCAGAGAACATTCATTCTAAGTGCCATTTTATCTACCACAAAATCCCACCTCTGATCCCTAGGATTGAATCCAGGCTTTTTTGTGAGAGGCCATAGTGCTGCCCAATTAGAAGTGTGAATACGAGACAACATTTAAAACAGAGATAGTAGTACTCAATACTATCAAGTAATGAAACCAAGAAGTTGTTTTACAAGGCAGCTCCCACTATGACTTCACAAATGAGGTGTATGTAAATAATAGATACTTAAAAGAGAATAACCATTTCAGCAGATATTTTGCCATGCAATACATATTATACATTTATATAATTTAAGTTGGGTGTTTTGTCATAAATATGGTAGCTGACATTTCTATATGTAGAAATCATTCAGCAATAATGTGGTAATACACAAGTTTTATGTAACTATTTGTGCTTCCAAGGCCAGTGCTTAACCGAGTTACCCAGATTGACAAAAAATTATCAAAGATACACAGTACATATGGAGAATTTTCTGTTTATGAAATGCTTTAGGTTATTTTGCAATGAAAAGAGCATTATGTCCTAATTTATTTATTTGGTATAACAGCAGGAAATAGTGTTTGAGCACAACACTAATACACATTCAAAATCAAACTATGGATCCCAAACTATTATCATTATATCACATTCAAAATTGAAATAGGTATGAAACATAACCTTTGAGCATAAGTACTCATGTTCGTTTTACGATATTAGTGTGCAATCCACAAAAACAAACTTTTCGAAATACAGTCACTAATTCGAACACATTTCAACACTAAATAGCATAAACACACATTTTAACACCGTAACATACTAAGTATAGTTTATATTTAAGGTTAGCTTGTTTTCGCTATATATATTTTAATTCTTCATTAAAACCAACTAAACTTTCGATTCATATCCTGTCTTCTACCTTACTAGGTTTTCAGGTAATGTTCCAATTTTAAACATCGAATGCGCGTTATTTGGTACTCAATATTAAATGAGGTATAACTATAAACTCCTACATTTACACAATTGCTCGTTGATACGAAAATTCAGCTTTATTTTTATATTTTCGGCATTGCTATTTTATGCGGATGCTGCTCTGCCATGCAGATTGCTGAGGCTTGAAACCACAGAACACCAAAGTATCTTGAAACTATCTCTATCTGTGCTTGAAACTAAGGTGGAAGTCAGCTGATAAAATACGAGGTACGTCCAGAAAGTAAGTTCCGTTTGGTAATATAATTAAATTGTGTACAGATACAGAAAACGCATTTATTGCACAAAATTCTACAACTCTGAAACTACTTTTCCACATAACTGCCGAAATTTTGCATGCATTGTCATAGCGTGGCACAATTTTTTGTATACCTTCTTCATAGAAGTTTGCCGCCTGTGACTTCAACCAGTTGGAAACATTTTCTTTCAGCTCTTTGTCATTGTTGAAGTGTTGACCGCCAAGGAAAGACTTGAGATGTAAGAACAGATGAAAGTCGCTAGGAGCGATGTCAGGGCTGTACGGAGGATGGTCAAACACGACCCAGCCAAATCCCTGTAGGAGGTTTTGCGTCACATTTGCATTGTGTGGTCGTGCGTTGTAGTGAAGAAAAACAACACCTTTTGACAGCAATCCTCGGCGCTTATTCTGATGCTTCCAGTCCCAGAACACTGTGCACATCATTTTTCCAGGTGTCAAGATTTGTTTCGGCTTAACCTTTACTGGGGATGAAGTGTGACTCCATTCCATTGATTGCCGCTTACTTTCAGGGGTGTCGTAAGAAACCCAAGTTTCATCCCCTGTGACTATCTGTGTCAGAAATTCTTCGCCGTCTTCATCATAACGGGTCAAAAACTGAAGTGCACTACCCATCCGGTTTGTACACCATTGAATCACTCATCGCATTTTGTCCGTAAACTTCGCAAATTTGCCGATAAATTTCAATTGGTTTCACTTTCCTAGCATTCCGAAAACGAATCACAGATCTGATTTCACAAACGGCGGGATTTTCAATCAACACCGACATTGTAAACAAGCACAACAAAGCGTACGTGGCTGACAGCGATCTCAAAATGGCGTCCGTTTCTTCTCCTTGATACAGAGCGTCTACCGCGCAAGTGCGGAACTGCGATCGGAGCGCTGCAGCGGAGAGAAATTGAAACGGAACTTACTTTCTGGACGTACCTCGTAGCAATGCCGAATTTTGGTGTTCTGTGGTTTTAATGAAGAATTGAAATATATATAGCGAAAACAAGCTAACCTTAAATATAAACTATACTTGGTATGTTAAGGTGTTAAAATGTGTGTTTGTGCTATTTAGTGTTGAAATGTGTTCGAATTAGGGACTGTATTTTGAAAAGTTTGTTTTTGTGGATTGCACACTAATATCGTAAAACGAACATGAGTACTTATGCTCAAAGGTTAGGTTTCATACCTATTTCAATTTTGAATGTGATGTAATGATAATAGTTTGGGATCCATAGTTTGATTTTGAATGTGTATTAGTGTTGTGCTCAAACACTATTTCCTGCTGTTATACCAAATAAATAAATTAGGACATAATGCTCTTTTCATTGCAAAATAACCTAAAGCATTTCATAAACAGAAAATTCTCCATATGTACTGTGTATCTTTGATAATTTTTTGTCAATCTGGGTAACTCGGTTAAGCACTGGCCTTGGAAGCACAAATAGTTACATAAAACTTGTGTATTACCACATTATTGCTGAATGATTTCTACATATAGAAATGTCAGCTACCATATTTATGACAAAACACCCAACTTAAATTATATAAATGTATATGTATTGCATGGCAAAATATCTGCTGAAATAGTTATTCTTTTTACTTTCTCTACTTCGTATACTAAGTAGGGGAAGTATTGTATTCCACCCAAAAATTCGATACCGAGATTTCACCGGAAATACATGTTTTGAGACCCCTGAATCCAAAAAAAGCATTTTTGGAAACATGTCCGTGTGTGTGTGTGTCTGTGAACAGCATAACTCAGAAACGAACAGTCGGATAAACATCAAACTTGGTATTTAGGTTCAGTATCTTCCTGAGATGCGACACGAAGGTTTTCAAGAAAATCCTCCCACCCCAGACTACCCTTTACATGGAACATTTTTCGAAAATTTTAATTTTCTCAAAAATGGCTCTTAACGATTTTGATTAAAATGTCATATCTTTTAGATATTTTCATGACAAATAAAATGTATATCTTGAATTTTCTGGGAATGTCTCCAAAAGTATTCTTCATTGTGAACGACTTTTGCATAACTGGTAAACCATAAGAGATAGACAAAATTTTACTACACAAAAAATGTTGGTTGCGTTAGAATACACAATTTATGTCATATACTTTTTTTTGTTGAGTGAACCATTTTCGAGCTATTGCTTGTTATTCCCTTAAATTTTTCAATACTTATTTTCTCAAATGGGAATACGTTATTCATTTTTTTTGTCTTGGATATGCAAAGAGTATTAATCTGTGGCAAAGGGAATGGTGCTGCACCTAGCAACCAGCTATTAAGAGATATGTATGTGCTTAAAGGCTAGTGTATTTCTATATTGCCTTTGTAAATATATATTCCCCTTACATCTACAAGAAAATTAGCAATAAGATAGAGCCTTCAAATGTTTATCTCGATTAACATGAAAAAGATGGAGAATAAGCGTTTGTAAAAATATTTTTGCACAAGAATAGAGAAAGTTATGTGAGTGTAACACATCAGATTATTTTTATGTCCTGGACATGCAAAGAGAATGGAATACGCCACATAGCAACCAGCGCTTAAAAGATTTGACTATCGCTTATAACTTACCATATTCCCCTTGCATCTACAAGAAAATTAGCAATAAAGTTGACATTTCGATATCTCGATTAACATGAAGCATGTGTAGAATAAGCGTTTATAAAAATAGTTTGTACAAAAGTAGAGAAAGTCATGTGAGTGTAACACATCAGATTTTTTATGTATCTATAGATACTTTATTTACATACACCTCATTTGTGAAGTCATAGTGGGAGCTGCCTTGTAAAACAACTTCTTGGTTTCATTACTTGATAGTATTGGGTAATACTATCTCTGTTTTAAATGTTGTCTCATATTCACACTTCTAATTGGGCAGCACTATGGCCTCTCACAAAAAAGGCCTGGATTCAATCCTAGGGATCAGAGGTGGGATTTTGTGGTAGATAAAATGGCACTTAGAATGAGTGTTCTCTGGTTTTCCCCACCATAATTCCATCAATTGCACCATCTTCATCATTGTCATCCTCCCTCCCACCAGTCTCCAATCTCTGTAAACCTATGGAGTTAAAAGGGACATTAAAATTAAAAATACTATGGAGGACAGAGAGCAATACTAATGAACAAGTGTCTCATCCAGCCACCCAAATTTATAAACCAGCATGTGCTGTTACATTCTTTCTGCAGTCAACATATGAAAAAACAATTAATACTGGCACACTAAACTACATGTTAAAGTGATTGACAATTATGAAGGGTGGGTGTGATATGGTTAAATACAGAGACATTGCATTCACATTCATATTTAATAATACTGTATAATACATTTGTATGGTATTTTAAGGAACATGTGTCTACATTAATATACATTTGAATGGCCTACCCTTTTTAAAATGTCCATTAAATTTTAACCTCTTGAATGTCTGTTATTACAATCTATTGGAATGATCTTATAGGTAATTGTAATTGCACTTGCTCACTTATGCATACACAAAGCCAGTTCTAGTTAATAAAGCTTGCAGTTATTGAATAGAAAATACACTTTGATTCCTTTTCCTGGGAAAGGTTCTATATATAACATTTGATATAAAACAGTGGAGGTCCCACAGCACATGGGAACCTTAAATTTATTGACAGGCCATATGGGAAAAAAACAAATTGAGCCCATACAGTGATGCTTGTTTGTTTGTGTTTGTTCATTTGGCTTCACTGTGAGCAATGCTCAGGGAAATTGAACACATCATACAATTATGAAGTATGCAGAGTAAGTAGGAATATACCCAATGCCAAGAACAGCCTTTGGGGGGGGGAGATGCTCCCCTTCCCATCACGCATTATCTAAGAGAGAAAAATTTGTAAACCATCACCATTTCAACAGTAAACTTCTCGACACGCATTGCAGTAGGACAAAATAGCAAGTAAGTGTTAATCACCATCACATGCAATCTGCCCTACATAAAGTGCTTACCTACATGAGGTTGATACTATTATAATAATTAATTCACTTTGAATAAGCTCGAAATTATAACTTTATACTTATGTTATGCTTAAATTTCAATTTCCCATGTAATTTCTATTACCTTGAAGATATGTTTGAGAAAGACATCACTTGAAACGAGAAATTCTCATTATTACTGCATGGGTATTATTTGGGAGGACAGTATACAGGGTGGAAGGTACTGCTTGAACCGTACGTTAATCATGGATTCTATATAATGAGTAGTGCAAATATGTCCAATACAATTTTTGTCATTAAACCTACAAAAATGAAACATAGTGATGTTCCTTGTGCCTGTGTCTATTAGCCATTTTATTATAGTTCAAGCAATACCTTTCACCCTGTATAAGAAAACATTTATAAGATGGTGGAGTTTGCATATACATAAAACATTATAACATATAAAACTGGGATGCAACAGATCCATCTATCCCATTGACATTTTTTGTGTAGCCCATTTTCCTCTGTTGCTTAAATTTACCAGTTACACAAGATTATACAAAATTCCTTCCGAATGAAGAGGACTTCACAAGCTATTCCCAGAAAATTAAAAATAAACATTTTATTTTTCATGTAAATATCTTGAATACAATGGCATTTTAATCAAAATCGTTTGAGTGATTTTTCAGAAAAAAAATTCAAGAATTCTTCTGTGTAAAGGGTTATTTTGGGTGGGGAATTTTCTTGAAAATCTTTGTGTCGCATCTTTGGAAGGTACTGAATTTAAACCGATTTGTACTATGTATGTACAAATTCCTGCTTTGAAACGCATGGCTGTATGTATT
Organism: Deroplatys truncata; assembly: GCA_030765065.1. Classification (NCBI taxonomy): domain Eukaryota; kingdom Metazoa; phylum Arthropoda; class Insecta; order Mantodea; family Mantidae; genus Deroplatys; species Deroplatys truncata. Next base: position 1,251,622 of record CM060975.1, read on the forward strand.
CACTTTCAATTGTCAGTCGAAATGCGTGCGCCAACGTTCCACGTACGTATTTGACCACAGCCAATGGGAGTAAAATGTGCCAGAATGGACTACCTTCCCCCTTGCACTGGAATGGTCCCTTAAGATCGTTCGCTTTCGTTCATTTTCGGCATTCGCTCCAACTTCGACGAGCTATCTCCAAGCGCTTGTGAGCAAGTTGAGGTAGTGTTTTACGTAGAGTGACATCTATTGGAAATATACATCGTCATCGCTGTGGAAGATACAAATAGAGCAGAATGTCGAATTTTTCATTAAAAACAACTAACGTTCTGATTTTCGATACATAACCTGCCTTCTACCTTACTAGGTTTTCAGGTCATGCTCCAGTTTTAAACATTATTTGGTACTCATTAATAAGGTATCACTAGGAACTCCTATATTTACATAATTGTTCGTTGATACGAAAATTCAGCTTTAATTTTACATTTGCGGCATTGCAATTTTATCAGCAGGCTTCGATGTTGGTTTCAAGGTTGGGAGAGGTCGCGCCACAGCACAGAACAGCAAACTATCGCCACAGAACATCAAAGTCGCGCTATTTACTACCTGAACACATGCTGGAAGTTTCGGATATCGGTCGTTTACCTTCGGGTGTTCCGTCTCCAAGCGCTTGTCTGAGCAACATGAAGTATACCTACCTAGTTTTGAGGAAAATTGCCAGACGGCTATACAAATAAATCACTACTAGCTTTATTAGGTACAAGTTATCATAATTTAACCTATCACCTACAATTCCAAATAAAAGAAGGTAAATTAACACATGTATGCGTGCAAGCATTGTGATTAATGAATGGTTAGTGAGCGGAAAAAGGATAAATATGCCGCAAATTTATGAGACTTTTCTAAATGTTTGCATAAAGACTTTTTGTATTACATTGGTTGTAATAAACACAGGATATTACTCAGCATATAGTGCGCATAATGAAGAGTCTCTGGCTAGAAATCCTGCAGAAAATTTATGTATCCTTATCTAAAACAGCATTTTCCCCACCTAACCTTTAAAAGACTTCACAACCACCAAATTAAACATAGAGAATACCAAAAATATTCGTTCCCACTTAAAAATATTCTAGCAGCCAAAGATGCATAGATAAATTGTAAGTTTTAATATGGAAAAAGAACTAAAGATATACTTAACATGTTTTAAAGCTGTTTACAATTTTTCATATTATGGTTTTAATGCGTGGTGGTTACAAAATTGCATTATATGCAGGTTTTCTTCAGTCATAACTAGCAAATACTAGAGAGGTAGCTTAAGGCACAAATTTTAATCGATGCCCTAAAAAAGTCGCCACCAGATCTGTTTATAAAGTTAAGATTGTCTTGATTTTGACGGTCTGTTTTCCTCCATCAGCTTAAAACCCTTTTCACAGTAATTATTTCGAGCAAATTACCAAAAACTTTGCTCTATCAATTGTATGTAAAATGATTTTGTAAACATCGCATTCAAAAACATTAATGGTGGAACAAGCGAACTGTAATATTGTTCATCCTTTCTGCACATTATAAGTTATTGTTTTCACTGTTTGAATTAATACCCACTGGAGTCACTGTAGATGTCGCCCAATCTTAACTTTTCTCCTTGACAAGCAACAGTTACTTCACTTTTTAAGAAGAGGCGTGTTGAACAGCTGGCTGCTATCAAGAATATACTTGCTATGAATAATTACGAAAAACAACATAAAATGGTGACCATCATTACAGAAAAGGCTTTCAGTGTAAGAGCAAATATATAATGTTACTTTGCTCGATTTTTAATTCCATGCCAAACTCACATTAACCACTCCATCACTAATGCAGGTAATCCAGAGCAGTCGAATCATTCTTGAGAACTCCGGATATGTCCCAGGAGTGAGCCAGTTCCCCACTGAGGAGAAGACATTGGACGGTAAGGACATCTGCAATGTTATGTTGTCACCAACAGCTTACTCTTAGATATCTCCAACAATGTGCTTACTATATTCTTACTTTACTTCAAACTCTGACATATATTCTTGAAAACATAGCCTTTATTGTAGATATAATGTTGCAACTGTCAGATATTTCCAACAATGTGCTAATTAAATTCTTACTTCACTTCCAGGGCTGACAGACATTGTTGACAACACAACTTTTATTCGAGATATCATGTTGCAACTGTCAGATATCTCCAACAATGTGCTAATTAAATTCTTTATTTACCTCCAGCTCTGAGAAATGTTGACAACACCTTTATTGGAGATATCATGCTGCAACTGTAGATAACTTCAACAATGTGCTAATTAAATTGTTACATTACTTCCAACTCTGACATTGTTAAAAACACAACCTTTATTCAAGATATCATATTGCAACTGTCAGATATTTCTAACAATTTGCTAATTAAATTGTTACTTTACTTCCAGCTCTGACAGACATTGTTGACAACACAACTTTTATTCGAAATATCATGTTATAACTGTCAGATATCTCCAACAATGTGCTAATTAAATTCTTAATTTACTTCCAGCTCTGAGAAATGTTGTTGACAACACCTTTATTGGAGATATCATGTTGCAACTGTCAATAACTCCAACAATGTGCTAATTAAATTGTTACTTTACTTCCAGCTCTGACAGACATTGTTAAAAACACAACCTTTATTCGAGATATCATGTTGCAACTGTCAGATATTTCCAACAATTTGCTAATTAAACTGTTACTTTACTTCAAGCTCTGACAGACATTGTTGACAACACAACTTTTATTCAAGATATCATGTTGCTACTGTCAGATATCTCCAACAATGTGCTAATTAAATACTTCATTTACTTCCAGGTCTGAGAAATGTTGTTGACAACACCTTTATTGGAGATATCATGTTGTAACTGTCAATAACTTAGAAAAATGTGGTAATTAAATTGTTACTTTACTTCCAGCTCTGACAGACATTGTGAAAACACAGCTTTTATTGGAGATATCATGTTGCAATTGTCAGACATCTTCAACAATGTGCTTATTAAGTTCTTATTTTACTTCCAGCTCTGACAGACATTGTTGAAAACACAAACTTACTTCGAGATATCATGTTGCAATTGTCAGATATCTTCAACAATGTGCTTATTAAGTTCTTATTTTACTTCCAGCTCTAACAGACATTGTTGAAAACTAACCTTTATTCGAGCTATCATGCTGCAATTGTCATATCTTCAACAATGTGCTAAGTTCAAATTTACTTCCAGCTCTAATACACATTGTTGAAAACACAACCTTTATTCGAGATATGATGTTGCAACTGTCAGATATCTCCAACAATGTGCTAATTAAAATGTTACTTTACTTCCAGCTCTGACAGATATTGTTGACAACACAACTTTTATTCGAGATATCATGTTATAACCATCAGATATCTCCAACAATGTGCTAATTAAATTCTTAATTTACTTCAAGCTCTGACAGACATTGTTGAGAACACAGCTTTAATTGGAGATAACATGTTGCAATTTTCAGATATCTTCAACAATGTGCTTATTAAATTCTTGCTTTACTTCCAGCTCTGACAAACATTGTTAAGAACACAGAGTTTATGGGAGATATAGTGTTGCAACTGTCAGATATCTTAATAATGTGCTTATTAAGTTGTTACTTTACTTCCAGCTCTGGCATTGTTGAGAACACAGCTTTTATTGGAGATATCATGCTGCAACTGTCAGATATCTGTAACATTGTGCTTATTAAATTCTTACTTTACTTCCAGCTCTGAGAAATATTGTTGACAACACAACCCCTACAGGAGATATTGTGTTGCAGCTGACTGGTATCTTCAACAATGTGGCAATTAAATTATTACTTTACTTCCAGCTCTGAGAAATATTGTTGACAACACAACCTCTACTGGAGATATCATGTAGCAGCTGACAGATATCTACACCAATGTGGCAATTAAATTCTTACTTAACTTCCAGCTCTGAGAAATATTGTTGACAACACAACCTCTACAGGAGATATCGTGTTGCAGCTGACAGATATTTTCAGCAATGTGTCAATTAAATTATTACTTTACTTCCAGCTCTGAGAAATATTGTTGACAACACAACCTCTACTGGAGATATCGTGTTGCTACTGTTAGATATCTGCAATAATGTGCTTATTAAATTCTTGCTTTACTTCCAGCTCTGAGAAATATTATTGACAACACAACCTCTACTGGAGATATCGTGTTGCTACTGTTAGATATCTGCAATAATGTGCTTATTAAATTCTTGCTTTACTTCCAGCTCTGAGAAATATTATTGACAACACAACCTCTACTGGAGATATCGTGTTGCTACTGTCAGATATCTGCAATAATGTGCTTATTAAATTATTACTTTACTTCCAGCTCTGAAAAATATTGTTGACAATACAACCTCTACTGGAGATATCATGTTGCTACTGTCAGATATACTCAACAATGTGCCAATTAAATTATTACTTTACTTCCAGCTCTGAGAAATATTGTTGACAACACAACCTCTACTGGAGATATTGTGTTGCAACTGACAGATATCTTCAACAATGTGGCAATTAAATTATTACTTTACTTCCAGCTCTGAGAAATATTGTTGACAACACAACCTCTACTGGAGATATTGTGTTACAGCTGACAGGTATCTTCAACAATGTGGCAATTAAATTATTACTTTATTTCCAGCTCTGAGAAATATTGTTGACAACAAAACTTCTACTGGAGATATCGTGTTGCAGCTCACAGATATCTACAACAATGTGGCAATTAAATTCTTACTTTACTTCCAGCTCTGAGAAATATTGTTGACAACACAACCTCTACTGGAGATATTGTGTTGCAACTGACAGATATCTTCAACAATGTGGCAATTAAATTATTACTTTACTTCCAGCTCTGAGAAATATTGTTGACAACACAACCTCTACTGGAGATATTGTGTTGCAGCTGACAGGTATCTTCAACAATGTGGCAATTAAATTATTACTTTACTTCCAGCTCTGAAAAATATTGTTGACAACAAAACTTCTACTGGAGATATCGTGTTGCAGCTGACAGATATCTACAACAATGTGGCAATTAAATTCTTACTTTACTTCCAGCTCTGAGAAATATTATTGACAACACAACCTCTACAGGAGATATCGTATTGATACTGTCAGATATCTTCAACAATGTGCCAATTAAATTCTTGCTTTACTTCCAGCTCTGAGAAATATTGTTGACTACACAACCTCTACTGGAAATATCGTGTTGCAACTGTCAGATATCCTCAACAATGTGCCAATTAAATTATTCCTTTACTTCCAGCTCTGAGAAATATTGTTGACAACACAACCTCTAGTGGCGATATCGTGTTGCAACTGTCACACATCCTCAACAATGTGCCAATTAGATTATTACTTAATTACAGCTCTGAGAAATATTGTTGACAACACAACCTCTACTGGAGATATCATGTTGCAACTGTCAGATATCTTCAGGAATGTGCCAATTAAATTATTACTTTACTTCCAGCTCTGAGAAATATTGTTGACAACACAACCTCTACTGGAGATATCGTGTTGCAACTGTCAGATATCTTCAATAATGTGCCAATTAGCTATTACTTTACATCAAGCTCTGAGAAATATTGTTGACAACACAACCTCTACTGGAGATATCATGTTGCAACTGTCAGATATCTTCAACAATGTGCCAGTTAAATTATTACTTTACTTCCAGCTCTGAGAAATATTGTTGACAACACAACCACTACTGCAGATATCGTGTTGCAACTGATAGATATCTTCAACAATGTGCCAATTATATTATTACTTTACTTTCAGCTCTGAGAAATATTGTTGACAACACAACTTCTACTGGAGATATCGTGTTGAAACTGTCAGATATCTTCAAGAATGTGCCAATTAAATTATTACTTTACTTCCAGCTCTGAGAAATATTGTTGACAACACAACCTCTACTGGAGATATCGTGTTGCAACTGTCAGATATCTTCAAGAATGTGCCAATTAAATTATTACTTTACTTCCAGCTCTGAGAAATATTGTTGACAACACAACCTCTACTGGAGATATCGTGTTGCAACCGTCAGAGCTTGAAGTAAAGTAATATCTAATTGGCACATTGTTGAAGATATCTGAGAAATATTGTTGACAACACAACCTCTACTGGAGATATCGTGTTGCAACTGTCAGATACCTTCAACAATGTGCCAATTAAATTATTACTTTACTTCCAGCTCTGAGAAATATTGTTGACAACACAACCTCTACTGGAGATATCGTGTTGCAACCGACAGATATCTTAAACAATGTGCCAATTATATTATTACTTTACTTTCAGCTCTGAGAAATATTGTTGACAACACAACCTCTACTGGAGATTTCGTGTTACAACTGTCCGATATCTTCAACAATATTCCAATTAGATATTACTTTACTTCCAGCTCTGAGAAATATTGTTGACAACACAACCTCTACTGGAGATATCGTATTGCAACTGTCAGATATCTTCAACAATGTGCCAATTAGATTATTACTTTACTTCCAGCTTTGAGAAATATTGTTGACAACACAACCTCCACTGCAGATATCGCGTTGCAACTGACAGATATCTTCAACAATGTGCCAATTATATTATTACTTTACTTCCAGCTCTGAGAAATATTGTTGACTACACAACCTCTACTGGAGATATCGTGTTGCAACTGTCGGATATCTTAACAATGTGTCAATTAATTATTACTTTTCTTACAGCTCTGAGAAATATTGTTGAAACACAACTTCTACTGGAGATGTCGTGTTACAGCTGACAGATATCTTCAACAATGTGCCAATTAGATTATTACTTTACTTCCAGCTCTGACAGGCATTGTTTAGAACACAACTTTTATTGGAGATATCATGTTGCAACTGTCAGAAATCTTCAACAATGTGCTTATTAAATTATTACTTTACTTCCAGCTCTGAGAAATATTGTTGACAACACAACCTCTACTGGAGATATCGTGTTGCTACTGTTAGATATCTGCAATAATGTGCTTATTAAATTCTTGCTTTACTTCCAGCTCTGAGAAATATTGTTGACAACACTACCTCTACTGGAGATATCGTGTTGCTACTGTCAGATATCTGCAATAATGTGCTTATTAAATTATTACTTTACTTCCAACTCTGAAAAATATTGTTGACAACACAACCTCTACTGGAGATATCATGTTGCTACTGTCAGATATCCTCAACAATGTGCCGATTAAATTATTACTTTACTTCCAGCTCTGAGAAATATTGTTGACAACACAACCTCTACTGGAGATATTGTGTTGCAACTGACAGATATCTTCAACAATGTGCCAATTAAATTATTACTTTACTTCCAGCTCTGAGAAATATTGTTGACAACACAACCTCTACTGGAGATATTGTGTTGCAGCTGACACGTATCTTCAACAATGTGGCAATTAAATTATTACTTTACTTCCAGCTCTGAGAAATATTGTTGACAACACAACCTCTACTGGAGATATTGTGTTGCAACTGACAGATATCTTCAACAATGTGGCAATTAAATTATTACTTTACTTCCAGCTCTGAGAAATATTGTTTACAACACAACCTCTACTGGAGATATTGTGTTGCAACTGACAGATATCTTCAACAATGTGGCAATTAAATTATTACTTTACTTCCAGCTCTGAAAAGTATTGTTGACAACACAACCTCTACTGGAGATATTGTGTTGCAGCTGACAGATATCTTCAACAATGTTGAATTAAATTATTACTTTACTTCTAGCTCTGAGAAATATTGTTGACAACAAAACTTCTACTGGAGATATCGTGTTGCAGTTGACAGAGATCTACATCAATGTGGCAATTAAATTCTTACTTTACTTCCAGCTCTGAGAAATATTATTTACTACACAACCTCTACAGGAGATATCGTATTGATACTGTCAGATATCTTCAACAATGTGCGAATTAAATTCTTGCTTTACTTCCAGCTCTGAGAAACATTGTTGACAACAAACCCTCTACTGGAGATATTGTGTTGCAGCTGACAGGTATCTTCAACAATGTGGCAATTAAATTATTACTTTACTTCCAGCTCTGAGAAATATTGTTGACAACAAAACTTCTACTGGAGATATTGTATTGATACTGTCATATATCTTCAACAATGTGCTTATTAAATTCCTGCTTTACTTCCAGCTCTGAGAAATATTGCGAACAACACAACCTCTACTGGAGATATCGTGTTGCAACTGTAAGATACCCTCAACAATGTGCCAATTAAATTATTCCTTTAGTTCCAGCTCTGAGGAACATTGTTGACAACACAACCTCTAGTGGCGATATCGTGTTGATACTGTCAGATATCTTCAACAATGTGCTTATTAAATTCTTACTCTACTTCCAGCTCTGACAGGCATTGTTGAGAACACAGCTTTTATTGTAGATTTCATCTTGCAATTGTCAGATATGTTCAACGATGTGCTTATTAAGTTCTTATTTTACTTCCAGCTCTGACAGACATTGTTGAAAACACAACCTTTATTCGAGATATCATGTTGCAATTGTCAGATATCTTCAACAATGTGCTTATTAAGTAGTTATTTTACTTCAAGCTCTGACAGACATTGTTGAAAACACAACCTTACTTTGAGATATCATGTTGCAATTGTCAGATATATTCAACATTGTGATTATTAAGTTCTTATTTTACTTCCAGCTCTGACAGACATTGTTGAAAATGCAACCTTTAATCGAGATATCATGTTGCAATTGTCAGATATCTTCAACAAAGTGCTAAGTTCTTATTTTACTTCCAGGTCTAATAGACATTGTTGAAAAAACAACCTTTATTCAAGATATCATGTTGCAACTGTCAGATATCACCAAAAATGTGCTAATTAAACTGTTAGTTTACTTCCAGCACCAACAGACATTGTTCAAAACACAACCTTGATTCGAGATGTCATGTTGCAACTGTCAGATATCTTCAACAATGTGCTAATTAAATTCTTAATTTATATCCAGCTCTGAGAAATGTTGATGACAACACCTTTATGGGAGATATCATGTTGCAACTGTCAGATATGTTCAACAATGTGCTAAGTTCTTATTTTACTTCCAGCTCTAATAGACATTGTTGAAAAAACAACCTTTATTCGAGATATGATGTTGGAACTGTCAGATATCACCAAAAATGTGCTAATTAAACTGTTTGTTTACTTCCAGCACCAAAAGACATTGTTCAAAACACAACGTTTATTCGAGATGTCATGTTGCAACTGTCAGATATCTCCAACAATGTGCTAATTAAATTCTTAATTTATATCCAGCTCTGAGAAATCTTGATGACAACACCTTTATTGGAGATATCATGTTGCAACTGTCGATAACTTCAACAATGTGCTAATTAAATTGTAACTTTACTTCCAGCTCTGACAGACATTGTTGAAAACACAGCTTTTATTGGAGATATCAAGCAGAAACTGTCAGATATATTAAACAATGTGCTTATTAAGCTCTTACTTTATTTCCAGCTCTGACAGACATTGTTGAAAATACAGCATTTATTGGAGATATCAAGCACCAACTGTCAGATATATTCAACAATGTGCTTATTTAGCTCTTACTTTACTTCCAGCTCTGACAGACTTTTTTGAGAACACAGCTTTTATTGGAGATATGATGCTGCAACTGTCAGATATCTTGTTACTTTATTTCCAGCTCTGGCAGGCACTGTTGAGAGCACAACTTTTATTGGAGATATCATGTTGAGCTGACAGATATCTTCAACAATGTGGCAATTAAATTATTACTTTACTTCCAGCTCTGAGAAATATTGTTGACAACACAACCTCTACTGGAGATATCGTGTTGCAACTGTCAGATATCTTCAGGAATTAGCCAATTAGATATTACTTTACTTCAAGCTCTGAAAAATATTGTTGACAACACAAGCTCTACTGGAGATATCGTGTTGCAACTGTCAGATATCTCCAATAATGTGCCAATTACATTATTACTTTACTTACAGCTCTGAGAAATATTGTTGACAACACAACCTCTGCTGTGGATATCTTGTTGGAACTGTCAGATATCTGCAATAATGCGCTTATTAAATTCTTACTTTACTTCCAGCTCTGAGAAATATTGTTGACTACACAACCTATACTTGAGATCTTGTGTTGAAACTATCAGATATCTGCAATAATGTGCTTATTAAATTCTTACTTTGCTTCCAGCTCTGAGAAATATTGTTGACAACATAACCTCTACAGGAGATATCGAGTTGCAACTGTCAGATATCTTCAACAATGTGCCAATTAGATATTACTTTACTTTAACCTCTGAGAAATATTGTTGACAACACAACGTCTACTAGAGATATCGTGTTACAACTGTAAGATATCTTCAACAATGTGCCAATTAGATATTACTTTACTTCAAGCTCTGAGAAATATTGTTGACAACAAAACCTCTACTGGAGATATTGTGTTGCAACTGTCAGATATCTTCAACATTGTGTCAATTAGATTATTACTTCCAGCTCTGAGAAATATTGTTGGCAACACAACCTCTACTGGAGATATCTTGTTGCAACTGTCAGATATCTTCTACAATGTCTCAATTAGATATTACTTTACTTCCAGCTCTGAGAAATATTGTTGACAACACAACCTCTACTGGAGATATCGTGTTGCAACCGACAGATATCTTCAACAATGTGCCAATTAGATTATTACCTTACTTCCAGCTCTGAGAAATATTGTTGAAAACAAAACCTCTACTGGAGATATCGTGTTGCAACTGTCAGATATCTTCAACAATTAGCCAATTAAATATTACTTTACTTCAAGCTCTGAAAAATATTGTTGACAACACAAACTCTACTGGAGATATCGTGTTGCACTGTCAGATATCCTCAACAATGTGCCAATTATATTATTACTTTACTTCCAGCTCTGAGAAATATTGTTGACAACACAACCTGTACTGGAGATATCGTGTTACAACTGTCAGATATCTTCAACAATGTGCCAACTAGATATTACTTTACTTCCAGCTCTGAGAAATATTGTTGACAACACTACCTCTACTGGAGATATCCTGTTGCAACTGTCAGATATCTTCAAGAATGTGCCAATTAGATTACTACTTTACTTCCAGCTCTGAGAAATATTGTTGACAACACAACCTCTACTGGAGATATCGTGTTGCAACTGTCAAATATCTGCAACAATGTGCCAATTAGATTATTACTTTTCTTACAGCTCTGAGAAATATTGTTGAAACACAACCTCTACTGGAGATGTCGTGTTACAGCTGATAGATATCTTCAACAATGTGCCAATTAGATTATCAGTTTACTTCCAGCTCTGAGAAATATTGTTGACAACACAACCTCTATTGGAGATATCGTGTTGATACTCTCAAATATCTTCAACAATGTGCTTATTAAATTTTCTCTACTTCCAGCTCTTACAGGCATGGTTTAGAACACAGCTTTTATTGTAGATTTCACGTTGCAATTGTCAGATATGTACAACGATGTGCTTATTAAGTTCTTATTTTACTTCCAGCTCTGACAGACATTGTTGAAAACACAACCTTTATTCGAGATATCATGTTGCAATTGTAAGATATCTTCAACAATGTCGTTATTAAGTAGTTATTTTACTTCAAGCTCTGACACACATTGTTGAAAACACAACCTTACTTCGAGATATCATGTTGCAATTGTCACATATGTTCAACAATGTGCTATGTTCTTATTTTACTTCCAGCTCTAATAGACATTGTTGAAAAAACAAGCTTTATTCGAGATATGATGTTGGAACTGTCAGATAATACCAAACATGTGCTAATTAAACTGCTAGTTTACTTCCAGCACCAACAGACGTTGTTCAAAACACAACCTTTATTCGAGATGTCATGTTGCAACTGTCAGATATCTCCAACAATGTGCTAATTAAATTCTTAATTTATTTCCAGCTCTGAGAAATGTTGATGACAACACCTTTATGGGAGATATCATGTTGCAACTGTCGATAACTTCAACAATGTGCTAATTAAATTTTAACTTTACTTCCAAATCTGACAGACATTGTTGAAAACACAGCTTTTATTGGAGATATCAAGCAGAAACTGTCAGATATATTCAGCAATGTGCTTATTAAGCTCTTACTTTATTTCCAGCTCTGACAGACATTGTTGAGAACACAGATTTTATTGGAGATATCATGCTGCAAGTTTCAGATATATTCATCAATGTGCTTATTAAGCTCTTACTTTACTTCCATCTCTGACAGACATTGTTGAAAACACAGCTTTTATTGGAGATATCAAGCACCAACTCTCAGATATATTCATCAATGTGCTTATTAAGCTCTTACTTTACTTCCATCTCTGACAGACATTGTTGAAAACACAGCTTTTATTGGAGATATCATGCTGCAAGTTTCAGATATATTCATCAATGTGCTTATTAAGCTCTTACTTTACTTCCATCTCTGACAGACATTGTTGAAAACACAGCTTTTATTGGAGATTTCAAGCACGAACTGTCAGATATATTCAACAATGTGCTTATTAAGCTCTTACTTTACTTCGAGCTCTTACAGACTTTTTTGAGAACACAGCTTTTATTGGAGATATCATGCTCCAACTGTCAGATATCTTATTACTTTATTTCCAGCTCTGGTAGGCATTGTTGAGAGCACAACTTTTATTGGAGATATCATGTTGCAGCTGACAGATATCTTCAACAATGTGGCATCTAGATTATTGCTTTTCTTACAGCTCTGAGAAATATTGTTGAAGCACAACCTCTACTAGAGATGTCGTGTTGCTACTGTCAGATATCCTCAACAATTAGCCAATTAGATATTACTTTACTTCAAGCTCTGAAAAATATTGTTGACAACACAACCTCTACTGGAGATATCGTGTTGCAACTGTCAGATATCTTCAACAATGTGCCATCTAGATTATTGCTTTTCTTACAGCTCTGAGAAATATTGTTGAAGCACAACCTCTACTAGAGATGTCGTGTTACTGCTGACAGATATCTTCAACAATGTGACAATTAGATTATTACTTTACTTCCAGCTCTGAGAAATATTGTTGACAACACTACCTCTACTGGAGATATCGTGTTACAGCTGACAGATATCTTCAACAATGTGCAATTAGATTATTACTTTACTTCCAGCTCTGAGAAGTATTGTTGACAACGCAACCTCTACTAGAGAATTCGTGTTACAGCGGACAGATATCTTCAACAATGTGCCAATTAGATTATTACTTTACTTCCAGCTCTGAGAAATATTGTTGACAACACAACCTCTACTGGAGATATCGTGTTGCAACTGTCAGATATCTTCAACAATGTGCAATCTAGATTATTGCTTTTCTTACAGCTCTGAGAAATATTGTTGAAGCACAACCTCTACTAGAGATGTCGTGTTACTGCTGACAGATATCTTCAACAATGTGCCAATTATATTAATACTTTACTTCCAGCTCTGAGAAATATTGTTGACAACACAACTTCTGCTGGAGATATCATGTTGCAGCTGACAGATATCTTCAACAATGTGGCAATTAAATTATTACTTTACTTCCAGCTCTGAGAAATATTGTTGCCAACACAACCTCTACTGGAGATATCGTGTTGCAACTGTCAGATATCTTCAACAATTAGCCAATTAGATATTACTTTACTTCAAGCTCTGAAAAATATTGTTGACAACACAACCTCTACTGGAGATATCGTGTTGCAACTGTTAGATATCTTCAACAATGTGCCATCTAGATTATTGCTTTTCTTACAGCTCTGAGAAATATTGTTGAAGCACAACCTCTACTAGAGATGTCGTGTTACTGCTGACAGATATCTTCAACAATGTGACAATTAGATTATTACTTTACTTCCAGCTCTGAGAAATATTGTTGACAACACTACCTCTACTGGAGATATCGTGTTACAGCTGACAGATATCTTCAACAATGTGCAATTAGATTATTACTTTACTTCCAGCTCTGAGAAGTATTGTTGCACAACGCAACCTCTACTAGAGAATTCGTGTTACAGCTGACAGATATCTTCAACAATGTGCCAATTAGATTATTACTTTACTTCCAGCTCTCAGAAATATTGTTGACAACACAACCTCTACTGGAGATATCGTGTTATAGCTGACAGATATCTTCAACAATGTGCCAATTAGATTATTTCTTTACTTTCAGCTCTGAGAAGTATTGTTGACAACGCCACCTCTACTGGAGATGTCGTGTTACAGCTGACAGACATCTTGAACAATGTGCAATTATATTATTACTTTACTTCCAGCTCTGAGAAATATTGTTGACAACGCAACCTCTACTGGAGATATCGTGTTGCAACCGACAGATATCTTGAACAATGTGCCAATTAGATTATTACCTTACTTCCAGCTCTGAGAAGTATTGTTGACAACAAAACCTCTACTGGAGATATCGTGTTGCAACTGTCAGATATCTTCAACAATTAGCCAATTAGATATTACTTTACTTCAAGCTCTGAAAAATATTGTTGACAACACAACCTCTACTGGAGATATCGTGTTGCAACTGTCAGATAACTTCAACAATGTGCCAATTATATTATTACTTTACTTCCAGCTCTGAGAAATATTGTTGACAATACAACCTCTACTGCAGATATCATGTTGCAACTGACAGATATCTTCAACAATGTGCCAATTATATTAATACTTTACTTCCAGCTCTGAGAAATATTGTTGACAACACAACCTGTACTGGAGATATCGTGTTACAACTGTCAGATATCTTCAACAATGTGCCAACTAGATATTACTTAACTTCCAGCTCTGAGAAATATTGTTGACAACACTATCTCTACTGGAGATATCCTGTTGCAACTGTCAGATATCTTCAAGAATGTGCCAATTAGATTACTACTTTACTTCCAGCTCTGAGAAATATTGTTGACAACACAACTTCTACTGGAGATATCGTGTTGCAACCGTCAGATATCTTCAACAATGTGCCAATTAGATTATTACTTTTCTTACAGCTCTGTGAAATATTGTTGAAACATAACCTCTACTGGAGATGTCGTGTTACAGCTGACAGATATCTTCAACAATGTGCCAATTAGATTATCAGTTTACTTCCAGCTCTGAGAAATATTGTTGACAACACAACCTCTACTGGAGATATCGTGTTGCAACTGTCAGATAACTTCAACAATGTGCCAATTATATTATTACTTTACCTCCAGCTCTGAGAAATATTGTTGACAACACAACCTCTACTGCAGATATCATGTTGCAACTGACAGATATCTTCAACAATGTGCCAATTAAATTATTCCTTTACTTCCAGCTCTGAGAAGTATTGTTGACAACACAACCTCTACTGGAGATATCGTGTTGCAACCAACAGATATCTTCAACAATTTGCCAATTAGATTATTACTTTGCTTCCAGCTCTGAGAAATATTGTTGGCAACACAACCTCTACTGGAGATATCGTGTTGCAACTGTCAGATATCTTCAACAATGTGCCAATTAAATTATTACTTTACTTCCAGCTCTGAGAAATACTGTTGACAACACAACCTCTACTGCAGTTATCGTGTTGCAACTGACAGATATCTTCAACAATGTGCCAATTTTATCATTACTTTACTTCCAGCTCTGAGAAATATTGTTGACAACACAACCTCTACTGGAGATATCGTGTTGCAACTGTCAGATATCTTCAACAATGTGCCAATTAGATTATTACGTTACTTCCAGCTCTGAGAAATATTGTTGACAATGCAACCTCTACTGGAGATGTCGTGTTACAGCTGACAGATATCTTCAACTATGTGCAATTAGATTATTACTTTACTTCCAGCTCTGAGAAATATTGTTGACAACACAACCTCTACTGGAGATTTCACGTTACAGGTGACAGATATCTGCAACAATGTGCTTATTAAAATTATTACTTTACTACCAGCTCTGACAGGCATTGTCGAGAACCAACTTTAATTGGAGATATTATGTTGCAACTGACAGATATCTTCAAAAGGTGATTATTATATTATTACTTTACTTCCAGCTCTGACAGTCATTGTTGAGAACACAACTTTTATTGGAGATATCAGGTTGCAACTGTAAGAAATCTTCAACAATGGGCTTATTAAATTATTACTTTACTTACAGCTCTGAGAAATATTGTTGACAACACAACCTCTACAGGAGATATCGTATTGATACTGACAGATATCTTCAACAATGTGCTTATTAAATTCCTGCTTTACTTCCAGCTCTGAGAAATATTGTTGACAACACAACCTCTACTGGAGATATCGTGTTGCAACTGTCAGATATCTTCAACAATTAGCCAATTAGATATTACTTTACTTCAAGCTCTGAGAAATATGGTGGACAACACAACCTCTACTGGAGATATCGTGTTGCAACTGTCAGTAATCTTCAACAATTAGCCAATTAGATTATTACTTTACTTCCAGCTCTGAGAAATATTGTTGACAACACAACCTCTACTGGAGATATCGTGTTACAACTGTCAGATATCTTCAACAATGTGCCAACTAGATATTACTTTACTTCCAGCTCTGAGAAATATTGTTGACAACACTACCTCTACTGGAGATATCCTGTTGCAACTGTCAGATATCTTCAAGAATGTGCCAATTAGATTACTACTTTACTTCCAGCTCTGAGAAATATTGTTGACAACACAACCCCTACTGGAGATATCGTGTTGCAACTGTCAGAATACTTCAACAATGTGCCAATTAGATTATTACTTTTCTTACAGCTCTGAGAAATATTGTTGAAACACAACCTCTACTGGAGATGTCGTGTTACAGCTGACAGATATCTTCAACAATGTGCCAATTAGATTATGAGTTTACTTCCAGCTCTGAGAAATATTGTTGACAACACTACCTCTACTGGAGATATCGTTTTGCAACCGACAGATATCTTCAACAATGTGCCAATTAGATTATTACTTTGCTTCCAGCTCTGAGAAATATTGTTGGCAACACAACCTCTACTGGAGATATCGTGTTGCAACTGTCAGATATCTTCAACAATGTGCCAATTAAATTATTACTTTACTTCCAGCTCTGAGAAATATTGTTGACAACACAACCTCTACTGCAGATATCTTGTTGCAACTGACAGATATCTTCAACAATGTGGCAATTATATTATTACCTTACTTCCAGCTCTGAGAAATTTTGTTGACAACATAACCTCTACTGGAGATATCGTGTTGCAACTGTCAGATATCTTCAACAATGTGCCAATTAGATTATTACTTTACTTCCAGCTCTGAGAAATATTGTTGACAACGCAACCTCTACTGGAGATGTCGTGTTTCAGCTGACAGATATCTTCAACAATGTGCAATTAGATTATTACTTTACTTCCAGCTCTGAGGAATATTGTTGACAACACAACCTCTACTGGAGATGTGTTACAGGTGACAGATATCTGCAACAATGTGCTTATTAAAATTATTACTTTACTTCCAGCTCTGACAGGCATTGTCGAGAAAACAACTTTTATTGGAGATATCAGGTTGCAACTGTCAGAGATCTTCAACAATGGGCTTATTAAATTATTACTTTACTTACAGCACTGAGAAATATTGTTGACAACACAACCTCTACAGGAGATATCGTATTGATACTGACAGATATCTCGAACAATGTGCTTATTAAATTCCTGCTTTACTTCCAGCTCTGAGAAATATTGTTGACAACACAACCTCTACTGGAGATATCGTGTTGCAATTGTCAGATATCCTCAACAATGTGCCAATTAAATTATTCCTTTACTTCCAGCTCTGAGAAATATTGTTGACAACACAACCTCTAGTGGCGATATCGTGTTGCAACTGTCAGATATCCTCAACAATGTGATAATTATATAATTACTTAATTCCAGCTCTGAGAAATATTGTTGACAACACAACCTCTACTGGAGATATCGTATTGATACTCTCAGATATCTTCAACAATGTGCTTATTAAATTCTTACTCTACTTCCAGCTCTGACAGGCATTGTTTAGAACACAGCTTTTATTGTAGATTTCATGTTGCAATTGTCAGATTTGTTCAACGATGTGCTTATTAAGCTCTTACTTTACTTCCAGCTCTGACAGACATTGTTGAAAACACAGCTTTTATTGGAGATATCAAGCACCAACTCTCAGATATATTCAACAATGTGCTTATTAAGCTCTTACTTTACTTCCAGCTCTGACAGACATTGTTGAAAACACAGCTTTTATTGGAGATATCAAGCACCAACTCTCAGATATATTCAACAATGTGCTTATTAAGCTCTTACTTTACTTCCAGCTCTGACAGACATTGTTGAAAACACAGCTTTTATTGGAGATATCAAGCACCAACTGTCAGATATATTCAACAATGTGCTTATTAAGCTCTTACTTTATTTCCAGCTCTGACAGACATTGTTGAAAACACAGCTTTTATTGGAGATATCAAGCACCAACTGTCAGATATATTCAACAATGTGCTTATTAAGCTCTTACTTTACTTCCAGCTCTGACAGACATTGTTGAAAACACAGTTTTTATTGGAGATATCAAGCACCAACTCTCAGATATATTCAACAATGTGCTTATTAAGCTCTTACTTTATTTCCAGCTCTGACAGACATTGTTGAAAACACAGTTTTTATTGGAGATATCAAGCACCAACTCTCAGATATATTCAACAATGTGCTTATTAAGCTCTTACTTTACTTCCAGCTCTGACAGACATTGTTGATAATACAGCTTTTATTGGAGATATCAAGCACCAACTGTCAGATATATTCAACAATGTGCTTATTAAGCTCTTACTTTACTTCCAGCTCTGACAGACATTGTTGAAAACACAGTTTTTATTGGAGATATCAAGCACCAACTCTCAGATATATTCAACAATGTGCTTATTAAGCTCTTACTTTACTTCCAGCTCTGACAGACATTGTTGATAATACAGCTTTTATTGGAGATATCAAGCACCAACTGTCAGATATATTCAACAATGTGCTTATTAAGCTCTTACTTTACTTCCAGCTCTGACAGACATTGTTGAAAACACAGTTTTTATTGGAGATATCAAGCACCAACTCTCAGATATATTCAACAATGTGCTTATTAAGCTCTTACTTTATTTCCAGCTCTGACAGACATTGTTGAAAACACAGTTTTTATTGGAGATATCAAGCACCAACTCTCAGATATATTCAACAATGTGCTTATTAAGCTCTTACTTTATTTCCAGCTCTGACAGACATTGTTGAAAACACAGCTTTTATTGGAGATATCAAGCACCAACTGTCAGATATATTCAACAATGTGCTTATTAAGCTCTTACTTTACTTCCAGCTCTGACAGACATTGTTGAAAACACAGCTTTTATTGGAGATATCAAGCACCAACTCTCAGATATATTCAACAATGTGCTTATTAAGCTCTTACTTTATTTCCAGCTCTGATAGACATTGTTGAAAACACAGCTTTTATTGGAGATATCAAGCACCAACTCTCAGATATATTCAACAATGTGCTTATTAAGCTCTTACTTTATTTCCAGCTCTGATAGACATTGTTGAAAACACAGCTTTTATTGGAGATATCAAGCACCAACTGTCAGATATATTCAACAATGTGCTTATTAAGCTCTTACTTTATTTCCAGCTCTGATAGACATTGTTGAAAACACAGCTTTTATTGGAGATATCAAGCACCAACTCTCAGATATATTCAACAATGTGCTTATTAAGCTCTTACTTTATTTCCAGCTCTGATAGACATTGTTGAAAACACAGCTTTTATTGGAGATATCAAGCACCAACTGTCAGATATATTCAACAATGTGCTTATTAAGCTCTTACTTTATTTCCAGCTCTGACAGACATTGTTGATAATACAGCTTTTATTGGAGATATCAAGCACCAACTCTCAGATATATTCAACAATGTGCTTATTAAGCTCTTACTTTATTTCCAGCTCTGATAGACATTGTTGAAAACACAGCTTTTATTGGAGATATCAAGCACCAACTCTCAGATATATTCAACAATGTGCTTATTAAGCTCTTACTTTATTTCCAGCTCTGACAGACATTGTTGATAATACAGCTTTTATTGGAGATATCAAGCACCAACTCTCAGATATATTCAACAATGTGCTTATTAAGCTCTTACTTTATTTCCAGCTCTGACAGACATTGTTGATAATACAGCTTTTATTGGAGATATCAAGCACCAACTCTCAGATATATTCAACAATGTGCTTATTAAGCTCTTACTTTATTTCCAGCTCTGACAGACATTGTTGAAAACACAGCTTTTATTGGAGATATCAAGCACCAACTCTCAGATATATTCAACAATGTGCTTATTAAGCTCTTACTTTATTTCCAGCTCTGACAGACATTGTTGATAATACAGCTTTTATTGGAGATATCAAGCACCAACTCTCAGATATATTCAACAATGTGCTTATTAAGCTCTTACTTTATTTCCAGCTCTGATAGACATTGTTGAAAACACAGCTTTTATTGGAGATATCAAGCACCA
The DNA here is from genome assembly GCA_030765065.1 of Deroplatys truncata. NCBI lineage: Eukaryota > Metazoa > Arthropoda > Insecta > Mantodea > Mantidae > Deroplatys > Deroplatys truncata. Next base: position 1,272,271 of record CM060975.1, read on the forward strand.
ACTCTCAGATATATTCAACAATGTGCTTATTAAGCTCTTACTTTACTTCCAGCTCTGACAGACATTGTTGAAAACACAGCTTTTATTGGAGATATCAAGCACCAACTCTCAGATATATTCAACAATGTGCTTATTAAGCTCTTACTTTATTTCCAGCTCTGACAGACATTGTTGATAATACAGCTTTTATTGGAGATATCAAGCACCAACTCTCAGATATATTCAACAATGTGCTTATTAAGCTCTTACTTTATTTCCAGCTCTGATAGACATTGTTGAAAACACAGCTTTTATTGGAGATATCAAGCACCAACTCTCAGATATATTCAACAATGTGCTTATTAAGCTCTTACTTTACTTCCAGCTCTGACAGACATTGTTGAAAACACAGCTTTTATTGGAGATATCAAGCACCAACTCTCAGATATATTCAACAATGTGCTTATTAAGCTCTTACTTTATTTCCAGCTCTGATAGACATTGTTGAAAACACAGCTTTTATTGGAGATATCAAGCACCAACTGTCAGATATATTCAACAATGTGCTTATTAAGCTCTTACTTTATTTCCAGCTCTGATAGACATTGTGGAAAACACAGCTTTTATTGGAGATATCAAGCACCAACTCTCAGATATATTCAACAATGTGCTTATTAAGCTCTTACTTTATTTCCAGCTCTGATAGACATTGTTGAAAACACAGCTTTTATTGGAGATATCAAGCACCAACTGTCAGATATATTCAACAATGTGCTTATTAAGCTCTTACTTTATTTCCAGCTCTGACAGACATTGTTGAAAACACAGATTTTATTGGAGATATCAAGCACCAACTCTCAGATATATTCAACAATGTGCTTATTAAGCTCTTACTTTATTTCCAGCTCTGATAGACATTGTTGAAAACACAGCTTTTATTGGAGATATCAAGCACCAACTGTCAGATATATTCAACAATGTGCTTATTAAGCTCTTACTTTACTTCCAGCTCTGACAGACATTGTTGAAAACACAGCTTTTATTGGAGATATCAAGCACCAACTCTCAGATATATTCAACAATGTGCTTATTAAGCTCTTACTTTATTTCCAGCTCTGATAGACATTGTGGAAAACACAGCTTTTATTGGAGATATCAAGCACCAACTCTCAGATATATTCAACAATGTGCTTATTAAGCTCTTACTTTATTTCCAGCTCTGATAGACATTGTTGAAAACACAGCTTTTATTGGAGATATCAAGCACCAACTGTCAGATATATTCAACAATGTGCTTATTAAGCTCTTACTTTATTTCCAGCTCTGATAGACATTGTTGAAAACACAGCTTTTATTGGAGATATCAAGCACCAACTGTCAGATATATTCAACAATGTGCTTATTAAGCTCTTACTTTATTTCCAGCTCTGATAGACATTGTTGAAAACACAGCTTTTATTGGAGATATCAAGCACCAACTGTCAGATATATTCAACAATGTGCTTATTAAGCTCTTACTTTACTTCGAGCTCTTACAGACTTTTTTGAGAACACAGCTTTTATTGCAGATATCATGCTGCAACTGTCAGATATCTTTTACTTTATTTCCAGCTCTGGCAGGCATTGTTGAGAGCACAACCTTTATTGGAGATATCATGTTGCAGCTGACAAATATCTTCAACAATGTGGCAATTAAATTATTACTTTACTTCCAGCTCTGAGAAATATTGTTGACAACACAACCTCTACTGGAGATATCGTGTTGCAACTGTCAGATATCTTCAACAATTAGCCAATTAGATATTACTTTACTTCAAGCTCTGAGAAATATGGTGGACAACACAACCTCTACTGGAGATATCATGTTGCAGCTGACAGATATCTTGAACTATGTGCCAATTAGATTCTTACTTTACTTCCAGCTCTGAGAAATATTGTTGACAACACAACCTCACCTGGAGATATCGTGTTGCAACTGTCAGATATCTTCAACAATGTGCCAATTAGATTATTACTTTTCTTATAGCTCTGAGAAATATTGTTGAAACTCACCTCTACTGGAGATGTCGTGTTACAGCTGACAGATATCTTCAACAATGTGCCAATTAGATTATTACTTTACTTCCAGCTCTGAGTAATATTGTTGACAATGCAACCTCTACTGGAGATATTGTGTTGCAACCGACAGATATCTTCAACAATGTGCCAATTAGATACTACTTTACTTCCAGCTCTGACAGACATTGTTGAAAACGCAGCTTTTATTGGAGATATCAAGCACAAACTGTCAGATATATTCAACAATGTGCTTATTAAGCTCTTACTTTATTTCCAGCTCTGATAGACATTGTTGATAACACAGCTTTTATTGGAGATATCAAGCACCAACTCTCAGATATATTCAACAATGTGCTTATTAAGCTCTTACTTTACTTCCAGCTCTGACAGACATTGTTGAAAACACAGCTTTTATTGCAGATATCATGCTGCAACTGTCAGATATCTTATTACTTTATTTCCAGCTCTGGCAGGCATTGTTGAGAGCACAACTTTTATTGGAGATATCATGTTGCAGCTGACAAATATCTTCAACAATGTGGCAATTAAATTATTACTTTACTTCCAGCTCTGAGAAATATTGTTGACAACACAACCTCTACTGGAGATATCCTGTTGCAACTGTCAGATATCTTCAACAATGTGCCAATTAAATTATTACTTTACTTCCAGCTCTGAGAAATATTGCTGACAACACAACCTCTACTGGAGATATCCTGTTGCAACTGTCAGATATCTTCAACAATGTGCCAATTAAATTATTACTTTACTTCCAGCTCTGAGAAATATTGTTGACAACACAACCTCTACTGGAGATATCGTGTTACAACTGTCAGATATCTTCAACAATGTGCCAATTAGATACTACTTTACTTCCAGCTCTGAGAAATATGGTGGACAACACAACCTCTACTGCAGATATCATGTAGCAGCTGACAGATATCTTCAACTATGTGCCAATTAGATTCTTACTTTACTTCCAGCTCTGAGAAATATTGTTGACAACACAACCTCTACTGGAGATATCTTGTTGCAACTGTCAGATATCTTCAAGAATGTGCCAATTAGATTATTACTTTTCTTACAGCTCTGAGAAATATTGTTGAAACACAACCTCTACTGGAGATGTCGTGTTCCAGCTGACAGATATCTTCAACAATGTGCCAATTAGAATATTACTTTACTTCCAGCTCTAAGAAATATTGTTGACAACACAACCTCTACTGGAGATATTGTGTTGCAACCGACAGATATCTTCAACAATGTGCCAATTAGATTATTACTTTACTTCCAGCTCTGAGAAATATTGTTGACAACACAACCTCTACTGGATATATTGTGTTGCAATCGACAGATATCTTCAACAATGTGCCAATTAGATTATTATTTTTACTTCCAGCTCTGAGAAATATTCTTGACAACACAACCTCTACTGGAGATATCGTGTTGCAACTGTCAGAGATCTTCAACAATGTGCCAATTAGATTATTACTTTACTTCCAGCTCTGAGAAATATTGTTGACAACACAACCTCTACTGGAGATATCGTGTTGCAACTGTCAGATATCTTCAACAATGTGCCAATTACATTATTATTTTACTTCCAGCTCTGAGAAATATTGTTATCAACACAACCTCTACTGGAGATATCGTGTTGCAACTGTCAGATATCTTCAACAATGTGCCAATTAGATTATTGCTTTACTTCCAGCTCTGAGAAGTATTGTTGACAACACAACCTCTACTGGAGATGTCGTGTTGCAACTGTCAGATATCTTCAACAATGTGCCAATTAGATTATAACTTTACTTCCCGCTCTGAGAAATATTGTTGACAACACAACCTCTACTGGATATATCATGTTGCAACTGACAGATATCTTCAACAATGTGGCAATTAAATTTCTACCTTACTTCCAGCTCTGAGAAATATTGTTGACAGTACAACCTCTACTGCAGATTACGTGTTGCAACTGAAAGATATCTTCAACAATGTGCGTATTAAATTCTTACTTTACTTCCAGTTCTGACAGGCATTGTTGAGAACACAGGTTTTCTTGGAGATATCATGTTGCAGCTGACAGATATCTTCAACATTGTGCTTATTAAATTCTTACTTTACTTCCAGCTCTGACAAGCATTTTTGACAACACAACAATTATTGGAGATTTCTTGTTGTAGCTGACAGATATCTTCAACAATGCGCTTAATTAAATTATTTTTTTACTTCCATCTCTAACAGGCATTGTTGAGAACACAACTTTTATTGCAGATATCGTGTTGCAGCTGATATATCTTCAACAATGTGTTTATTAAACTATTACTTTACCTCCAGCTCTGACAGGCATTGTTGAGAACACAAATTTTATTGGGGATATCGTGTTGCAGCTGATATATGTTCAACAATGTGTTTATTAAATAATTACTTTACTTCCAGCTGTGACAGATATTGTTGAGAACACAACTTTTATTGGAGATATCATGTTGCAGCTGTCATATCTTCAACAATGTGCTTATTAAAGTATTACTTTACCTCCAGCTCTGACAGGCTTTGTTGAGAACACAACTTTTATTGGAGATATCGTGTTGCAACTGTCAGATATCTTCACCAATGTGCTTATTAAATTATTACTTTACTTCCAGCTTTGACAGGCATTGTTGAAAACACAACTTTTATTGGAGATATCGTGTTGCAACTATGAGATATCTTCAACAATGTGCTTATTAAATTATTACTTTACTTCCAGCTCTGACAGGCATTGTTGAGAACTCAACTTTTATTTGAGATATCGTATTGCAACAGACAGATATCTTCAACAATGTGCGTATTAATTTATTACTTTACTTCCAGCTCTGACAGGCATTGTTGAGAACACAACTTTTATTGGAGATATCAAGTTGCAGCTGAGATATCTTCAACAATGTGCCAATTAAATTATTACTTTACTTCCTGCTCTGGCGGAGATTGTTGAGAACACAGCTTTTATTGAGATGTCGTGTTGCAGCTGAAAAATTACTTCAACAATGTGCTTATTAAATTACTACTTTACTACCAGCTATGACAGGCATAGTTGAGAACCCAGATTTTATTGGAGATATGTTGCACCTGACAGATACCTTCAACAATGTGCTTATAAAATTATTTACTTCCAGCTCTGACAGGCATTGTGAGAAAACCGCTTTTATTGGAGATATCATGTTGCAGCTGACAGATATCTTCAACAATGTGCTTATTAAATTATTTCTTTACTTCCAGTTCTTACAGGCATTGATGAGAACAGAAATTTTATTGGAGATATCATGTTGCAGCTGACAGCTATCTACAACAATGTGCTTATTAAATTATTACTTTACTTCCAGCTGTGATAGGCATTGTTGAGAACAAAACTTTTATTGGAAATATCGTGTTGCAGGTGACATATCTTCAACAATGTGCTTATTAAATTACTACTTTACTTCCAGCTCTGAGAAATATGGTGGACGACACATCCGCTACTGGAGATGGCGTGTTGCAGCTGACAGATATCTACAACAATGTTCTTATTAAATTATTACTTTACTTCCAGCTCTGAAAGGCATTGTTGAGAACACAACTTTTATTGGAGATACCATGTCCCGTTGACAGATGTCCTCACAAATGTGCTTATTAAATTCTTACTTTACCTCCAGCTCTGACGGGCATTGTTGAGAACACAACTTTTATTTGAGATATCATGTTGCAACTGTGAGATATCTTCAACAATGTGCTTATTAAATTATTACTTTACCTCCAGCACTGACAGACATTATTGAGAACACAGCTTTTCTTGGAGATTTCATGTTGCAGCTGACAGATATCTTTAACAATGTGCTTATTAAATTATTACTTTACTTCCAGCTCTGACAGGCATTGTTGAGAACAGAACTTTTATTGGAGATATCGTGTTGCAACTGTCAGATATCTACAACAATGTGCCAATTATATTATTACTTTACTTCCAGCTCTGAGAAATATTGTTGACAACACAACCTCTACTGGAGATATCGTGTTACAACTGTCAGATATCTTCAACAATGTTCCAATTAGATATTACTTTACTTCCAGCTCTGAGAAATATTGTTGACAACACAACCTCTACTGGAGATATCGTGTTGCAACTGTCAGATATCTTCAACAATGTGCCAATTAGATTATTACTTTTCTTACAGCTCTGAGAAATATTGTTGAAACAACCTCTACTGGAGATGTCGTGTTACAGGTGACAGATATCTTCAACAATGTGCCAATTAGATTATTACTTTACTTCCAGCTCTGAGAAATATTGTTGACAACACAACCTCTACTGGAGATATCGTGTTGCAACATTCAGAAATCTTCAACAATGTGCCAATTGGATTATAACTTTACTTCCAGCTCAGAGAATTATTGTTGACAACACAACCTCTACTGGAGATGTCGTGTTACAGCTGACAGATATCTTCAACAATGTGTCAATTAGATTATTACTTTACTTCCAGCTCTGAGAGATATTGTTGACAACGCAACCTCTACTGGAGATGTCGTGTTACAGCTGAGAGATATCTTCAACAGTGTGCAATTAGTTTATTACTTTACTTCCATCTCTGAGAAATATTGTTGACAACACAACCTCTACTAGAGATATCGTGTTGCAACTGTCAGATATCTTCAACAATGTTCCAATTAGATATTACTTTACTTCCAGCCCTGAGAAATATTGTTGTCAACACAACCTCTACTGGATATATCGTGTTGCAACTGACAGATATCTTCAACAATGTGGCAATTAAATATCTACTTTACTTCCAGCTCTGAGATATTTTGTTGACAGCACAACCTCTACTGCAGATTACGTGTTGCAACTGTAAGATATCTTCAACAATGTGCTTATTAAATTCTTACTTTACTTCCAGCTCTGACAGGCATTGTTGAGAACACAGCTTTTATTGTAGATTTCATGTTGCAATTGTCAGATATGTTAAACGATGTGCTTATTAAGTTCTTATTTTACTTCCAGCTCTGACAGACATTGTTGAAAACACAACCTTTATTCGAGATATCATGTTGCAATTGTCAGATATCTTCAACAATGTGGTTATTAAGTAGTTATTTTACTTCAAGCTCTGACAGAAATGGTTGAAAACACAAACTTACTTCGATATATCATGTTGCAATTGTCAGATATATTCAAGATTGTGATTATTAAATTATTATTTAACTTCCAGCTCTGACAGATATTGTTGAAAATGCAACCTTTATTGGAGATATCATGTTGCAATTGTTAGATATCTTCAACAATGTGCTTATTAAATTATTACTTTACTTCCAGCTATGACAGGCATTGTTGAGAACACATCTTTTATTGGAGATATCGTGTTTGCAGCTGATATATCTTCAACAATGTGCTTATTAAATTATTACTGTACCTACAACTCTGACAGGCATTGTTGAGAACACAACTTTTATTGGAGATATCGTGTTGCAACTGTGAGATATCTTCAACAATGTGCCTATTAAATTATTACTTTACTTCCAGCTCTAACACGCATTGTTGAAAACACAACTTTTATTTGAGATGTGGTATTGCAACAGTCAGATATCTTCAACAATGTGCATATTAATTTATTACTTTACTTCCAGCTCTGACAGGCATTGTTGAGAACACAACTTTTATTGGAGATATCAAGTTGCAGCTGAGATATCTTCAACAATGTGCCAATTAAATTATTACTTTACTTCCTGCTCTGGCGGAGATTGTTGAGAACACAGCTTTTATTGAGATGTCGTGTTGCAGCTGACAGATATCTTCAACAATGTGCTTATTAAATTATTTCTTTACTTCCAGTTCTGACAGGCATTGATGAGAACTGAATTTTTATTGGAGATATCAATTTGCAGCTGAGATATCTTCAACAATGTGCCAATTAAATTATTACTTTACTTCCTGCGCTGGCGGACATTGTTGAGAACACAGCTTTTATTGAGATGTCGTGTTGCAGCTGAAAGATTACTTAAACAATGTGCTTATTAAATTACTAGTTTACTTCCAGCTTTGACAGGCATTGTGGAGAACGCAACTTTTATAGGAGATATCGTCTTGCAGCCGACAGATATCTTCAACAATGTGCTTATTAAAATACTACTTAACTTCCACCTCTGGCAGACATTGTTGAGAACACATGTTTAATTGGAGATATCCTGTTACAACTGTCGGATATCTAAAACAATGTGCTTATTAAATTATTACTTTACCACCAGCTCTGAATGCATTGTTGAGAACACAACTTTTATTGGAGATATCGTGTTCCAACTGTCAGATATCTTCACCAATGTGCTTATGAAATTTTTAACTCACTTTCAGCTCTGGCAGGCATTGTTGAGGACACAGGTTTTATTGGAGATACCATGTCCAGCTGACAGATATCTTAAACAATGTGCTTATTAAATTACTACTTTACTTCCACCTCTGACAGGCATTGTTGAGAACACAATTTTTGGTGGGGATATCATGTTGCAGCTGACAGATATCTTCAACAATGTGCTTATTAAATTATTAATTTACTTCCTGCTCTGACAGGCATTGTTGAGAACACAACTTTTATTGGGGATATCATGTTGCAGCTGACAGATATCTGCAACAATGTGCTTATTAAATTATTACTTTACCTGCAGTTCTGACAGGCATTGTTGAGAACACAGCTTTTATTGGTGATATCGTGTTGCAACTGTCGGATATCTTAAACAATGTGCTTATGAAATTATTAATTTACCTCCAGCTCTGAATGCATTCTGAGAACACAACTTTTATTGGAGATATCGTGTTCCAACTGTCAGATATCTTCAGCAATGTGCTTATTAAATTTTTAACTCACTTTCAGCTCTGGCAGGCATTGTTGAGAACACCGGTTTTATTGGAGATACCATGTCAAGCTGACAGATATCTTCAACAATGTGCTTATCAAATTATTACTTTACTTCCAGCTCTGACAGGCATTGTTGAGAACACAACTCTTATTGCAGATATGGTGTTGCAGCTGACATATCTTCAACAATGTACTTATTAAATAATTACTTTACTTCCAGCTCTGACAGGCTTTGTTGAGAACACAACTTTTATTGGAGATATGGTGTTGCAGCTGACATATCTTCAACAATGTACTTATTAAATAATTACTTTACTTCCAGATCTGACAGGCATTGTTGAGCACACAGCTTTTATTGGAGGTATCATGTTGCAACTGTCATATATCTACAAGAATGTGCGTATTAAATTATTACTTTTCTTCCAGCTCTGACAGGCGTTTGTTGAGCACACAACTTTTATTGGAAATATCATGTTGCAGCTGACAGATATCTTCAACAATGTGCTTATTAAATTATTACTTTACTTCCAGCTATGACAGGCATTGTTGAGAACACAACTTTTATTGGAGATATCGTGTTGCAGCTGATATATCTTCAACAATGTGCTTATTAAATTATTACTTTACCTCCAGCTCTGACAGGCTTTGTTGAGAACAAAACTTTTATTGGAGATATCGTGTTGCAACTGTGAGATATCTTCAACAATGTGCCTATTAAATTATTACTTTACTTCCAGCTCTGACACGCATTGTTGAGAATACAACTTTTATTTGAGATGTCGTATTGCAACAGTCAGATATCTTCAACAATGTCCATATTAATTTATTACTTTACTTCCAGCTCTGACAGGCATTGTTGAGAACACAACTTTTATTGGAGATATCAAGTTGCAGCTGAGATATCTTAAGTAATGTGCCAATTAAATTATTACTTTACTTCCTGCTCTGGCGGAGATTGTTGAGAACAGAATTTTTATTGGAGATATCATGTTGCAGCTGACAGCTATCTACAACAATGTACTTATTAAATTATTACTTTACTTCCAGCTCTGATAGGCATTGTTGAGAACACAACTTTTGTTGGAGATATCGTGTTGCAGGTGACATATCTTCAACAATGTGCTTATTAAATTACTACTTTACTACCAGCTCTGACAGGCATTGTTGAGAACACAACTTTTATTGGAGATATCAAGTTGCAGCTGAGATATCTTCAACAATGTGCCAATTAAATTATTACTTTACTTCCTGCGCTGGCGGACATTGTTGAGAACACAGCTTTTATTGAGATGTCGTGTTGCAGCTGAAAGATTACTTCAACAATGTGCTTATTAAATTACTAGTTTACTTCCAGCTTTGACAGGCATTGTGGAGAACGCAACTTTTATAGGAGATTTCGTCCTGCAGCCGAAGATATCTTCAACAATGTGCTTATTAAATTACTACTTTACTTCCACTTCTGGCAGGCATTGTTGAGAACACATCTTTAATTGGAGATATCCTGTTACAACTGTCGGATATCTAAAACAATGTGCTTATTAAATTATTACTTTACCACCAGCTCTGAATGCATTGTTGAGAACACAACTTTTATTGGAGATATCGTGTTCCAACTGTCAGATATCTTCAGCAATGTGCTTATTAAATTTTTAACTCACTTTCAGCTCTGGCAGGCATTGTTGAGGACACAGGTTTTATTGGAGATACCATGTCCAGCTGACAGATATCTTCAACAATGTGCTTATTAAATTACTACTTTACTTCCACCTCTGACAGGCATTGTTGAGAACACAATTTTTAGTGGGGATATCATGTTGCAGCTGACAGATATCTGCAACAATGTGCTTATTAAATTATTACTTTACCTCCAGCTCTGACAGGCATTGTTGAGAACACAGCTTTTATTGGTGATATCGTGTTGCAACTGTCGGATATCTTAAACAATGTGCTTATTAAATTTTTAACCCACATTCAGCTCTGGCAGGCATTGTTGAGAACACAGGTTTTATTGGAGATACCATGTCCAGCTGAGATATCTTCAACAATGTGCTCATCAAATTATTACTTTACTTCCAGCTCTGTTAGGCATTGTTGAGAACACAACTTTTAATGGAGATATGGTGTTGCAGCTGACATATCTTCAACAATGTACTTATTAAATAATTACTTTACTTCCAGCTCTGACAGGCTTTGTTGAGAACACAACTTTTATTGGAGATATCGTGTTCCAACTGTCAGATATCTTCAACAATGTTCCAATTAGATATTACTTTACTTCAAGCTCTGAGAAGTATTGTTGACAACACAACCGCTACTGGAGATGTCGTGTTACAGGTGACAGATATCTGCAACAATGTGCTTATTAAATTATTACTTTACCTCCAGCTTTGAATGCATTCAGAGAACACAACTTTTATTGGAGATATTGTGTTCCAACTGTCAGATATCTTCAGCAATGTGCTTATTAAATTTTTAACTCACATTCAGCTCTGGCAGGCATTGTTGAGAACACAGGTTTTATTGGAGATACCATGTCCAGCTGACAGATATCTTCAACAATGTGCTTATCAAATTATTACTTTACTTCCAGCTCTGACAGGCATTGTTGAGAAAACAACTTTTAATGGAGATATGGTGTTGCAGCTGACATATCTTCAACAATGTACTTATTAAATAATTACTTTACTTCCAGCTCTGACAGGCTTTGTTGAGAACACAACTTTTATTGGGGATATGGTGTTGCAGCTGACATATCTTCAACAATGTACTTATTAAATAATTACTTTACTTCCAGATCTGACAGGCATTGTTGAGCACACAGCTTCTATTGGAGGTATCATGTTGCAACTGTCATATATCTACAAGAATGTGCTTATTAATTTCTTACTTTACTTCCAGCTCTGAGAAATATGGTGGACAACACAACCGCTACTGGAGATGTCGTGTTACAGCTGACAGATATCTTCAACTATGTGCCAATTAGATTATTGCTTTACTTCCATCTCTGAGAAATATTGTTGACAACGCAACCTCTACTGGAGATGTCGTGTTACAGCTGAGAGATATCTTCAACAATGTGCAATTAGATTATTACTTTACTTCCAGCACTGACAGGCATTGTTGAGAACACAGCTTTTCTTGGAGAAACCATGTTGCAGCTGATAGATATCTTATACAATGTGCTTATTAAATTCTTGCTTTACTTCCAGCTCTGACAGGCATTTTTGACAACACAACGTTTATTGGAGATTTCATGTTGCAGCTTACAGATATCTTTAACAATGTGCTTATTAAATTATTACTTTACTTCCAGCTCTGACAGGCATTGTTGAGAACAGAACTTTTATTGGTGATATCGTGTTGCAGCTGACAGATATCTTCAACAATTTGCTGATTAGATTTTTATTTTACTACCATCTCTTACAGGCATTGTTGAGAATACAAGTTTTATTGGAGATATCGTGTTCCAACTGTCGGATATCTACAACAATGTGCTTATTAAATTTCTACTTAACTACTAGCTCTGACAGGTATTGTTGAAAACACAACTTTTATTGGAAATATCGTGTTACAACTGTCAGATATCTACAACAATGTGCCAATTATATTATTACTTTACTTCCAGCTCTGAGAAATATTGTTGACAACACAACCTCTACTGGAGATATCGTGTTACAACTGTCAGATATCTTCAACAATGTTCCAATTAGATATTACTTTACTTCAAGCTCTGAGAAATATTGTTGACAACACAACCGCTACTGGAGATGTCGTGTTACAGGTGACAGATATCTGCAACAATGTGCTTATTAAATTATTACTTTACTTCCAGCTCTGACAGGCATTGTTGAGAACACAACGTTTATTGGAGATATCGTGTTGCAACTGTCAGATATCTGCAACAATGTGCTTATTAAATTATTACTTTACTTCCAGCTCTGACAGGCATTGTCGAGAACACAACTTTTATTGGAGATATTATGTTGCAACTGACAGATATCTTCAAAATGTGCTTATTAAATTATTACTTTACTTCCAGCTCTGACAGTCATTGGTGAGAACACAACTTTTATTGGAGATATCGTGTTGCAATTGTTAGTTATCTTCAACAATGTGCTTATTATATTATTACTTTACTTCCAGCTCTTAAAGGCATTGTTGAGAACATAGCTTTTATTGCAGATATCGTGTTGCAACTGTCAGAAATCTTCAACAATGTGCTTATTAAATTATTACTTTACTTACAGCTCTGAGAAATATTGTTGACAACACAGCCTGTACAGGAGATATCGTATTGATACTGTCAGATATCTTCAACAATGTGCTTATTAAATTCCTGCTTTACTTCTAACTCTGAGAAATATTGTTGACAACACAACCTCTATTGGAGATATAGTGTTGCAACTGTCAGATATCCTCAACAATGTGCCAATTAAGTTATTCCTTTACTTCCAGCTCTGAGAAATATTGTTGACAAAACAACCTCTAGTGGCGATATCGTGTTGCAACTGTCAGATATCCTCAACAATGTGCCAATTAGATAATTACTTAATTCCAGCTCTGAGAAATATTGTTGACAACACAACCTCTACTGGAGATATCTTGTTGATACTGTCAGATATCTTCAACAATGTGCTTATTAAATTCTTACTCTACTTCCAGCTCTGACAGGCATTGTTGAGAACACAGCTTTTATTGTAGATTTCATGTTGCAATTGTCAGATATGTTCAACGATGTGCTTATTAAGTTCTTATTTTACTTCCAGCTCTGACAGACATTGTTGAAAACACAACCTTTATTCGAGATATCATGTTGCAATTGTCAGATATCTTCAACAATGTGGTTATTAAGTAGTCATTTTACTTCAAGCTCTGACAGAAATGGTTGAAAACACAAACTTACTTCGAGATATCATGTTGCAATTGTCAGATATATTCAACATTGTGATTATTAAGTTCTTATTTTACTTCCAACTCTGATAGACATTGTTGAAAATGCAACCTTTATTCGAAATATCATGTTGCAATTGTCAGATATCTTCAACAATGTGCTAAGTTCTTATTTTACTTTCAGTTCTAATAGACATTGTTGAAAAAACAACCTTTATTCGAGATATGATGTTGGAACTGTCAGATATCACCAAACATGTGCCAATTAAACTGTTAGTTTACTTCCAGCACCAACAGACATTGTTCAAAACACAACCTTTATTCGAGATGTCATGTTGCAACTGTCAGATATCTCCAACAATGTGATAATTAAATTCTTAATTTATTTCCAGCTCTGAGAAATATGGTGGACAACACAACCTCTACTGGAGATATCATGTTGCAGCTGACAGATATCTTCAACAATGTGCCATTTAAATTCTTACTTTACTTCCAGTTCTGAGAAATATGGTGGACAACACAACCTCTACTGGAGATATCATGTTGCAGCTGACAGATATCTTCAACAATGTGCCAATTAAATTCTTACTTTACTTCCTGCTCTGAGAAATATTGTTGACAACACAACCTCTACTGGAGATATCATGTTGCAACAGTCAGATATCTTCAACAATGTGCCAATTAGATTATTACTTTACTTCCTGCTCTGAGAAATATGGTGGACAACACAACCTCTACTGGAGATATCATGTTGCAGCTGACAGATATCTTCAACAATGTGCCAATTAGATTATTACTTTACTTCCAGCTCTGACCAATGTTGTTGACAACACAACCTCTACTGGAGATATCGTGTTGTAACAGTCAGATATCTTCAACAATGTGCCAATTGGATTATTACTTTACTTCCAGCTCTGAGAAATATTGTTGACAAGACAACCTCTACTGGAGATGTCGTGTTGTAACAGTCAGATATCTTCAACAATGTGCCAATTAGATTATTACTTTACTTCCAGCTGTGAGAAATATTGTTGATAACACAACCTCTACTGGAGATATCATGTTGCAGCTGATAGATATCTGCATCAATGTGCCAATTAGATTATTACTTTACTTCAAGCTCTGAGAAATATTGTTGACAACACAACCTCTACTGGAGATATCGTGTTGTAACAGTCAGATATCTTCAACAATGTTCCAATTAGATTATTACTTTAGTTCCAGCTCTTAGAAATATTGTTGACAACACAACCTCTACTGGAGATATCGTGTTGTAACAGTCAGATATCTTCAACAATGTGCCAATTAAATTCTTACTTTACTTCCTGCTCTGAGAAATATTGTTGACAACACAACCTCTACTGGAGATATCATGTTGTAACAGTCAGATATCTTCAACAATGTGCCAATTAGATTATTACTTTACTTCCTGCTCTGAGAAATATGGTGGACAACACAACCTCTACTGGAGATATCATGTTGCAGCTGACAGATATCTTCAACAATGTGCCAATTAGATTATTACTTTACTTCCAGCTCTGACCAATGTTGTTGACAACACAACCTCTACTGGAGATATCGTGTTGTAACAGTCAGATATCTTCAACAATGTGCCAATTAGATTATTACTTTACTTCCAGCTCTCAGAAATATTGTTGACAAGACAACCTCTACTGGAGATGTCGTGTTGTAACAGTCAGATATCTTCAACAATGTGCCAATTAGATTATTACTTTACTTCCAGCTGTGAGAAATATTGTTGATAACACAACCTCTACTGGAGATATCATGTTGCAGCTGATAGATATCTGCATCAATGTGCCAATTAGATTATTACTTTACTTCAAGCTCTGAGAAATATTGTTGACAACACAACCTCTACTGGAGATATCGTGTTGTAACAGTCAGATATCTTCAACAATGTTCCAATTAGATTATTACTTTAGTTCCAGCTCTTAGAAATATTGTTGACAACACAACCTCTACTGGAGATATCGTGTTGTAACAGTCAGATATCTGCAACAATGTGCCAATTAGATTATTACTTTACTTCGAGCTGTGAGAAATATTGTTGACAACACAACCTCTACTGGAGATATCGTGTTGTAACAGTCAGATATCTTCAACAATGTGCCAATTAAATTATTACTTTACTTCCAGCTCTGAGCAATGTTGTTGACAACATAACCTCTACTGGAGATATCGTGTTGTAACAGTCAGATATCTTCAACAATGTGCCAATTAAATTATTACTTTAGTTCCAGCTCTGAGAAATATTGTATACAACACAACCTCTACTGGAGATATCGTGTTGTAACAGTCAGATATCTTCAACAATGTGCCAATTAAATTATTACTTTACTTCAAGCTCTGAGAAATATTGTTGACAACACAACCTCTAATGGAGATATCGTGTTGTAACAGTCAGATATCTTCAACAATGTGCCAATTAAATTATTACTTTACTTCAAGCTCTGAGAAATATTGTTGACAACACAACCTCTACTGGAGATATCGTGTTGTAACAGTCAGATATCTTCAACAATGTTCCAATTAGATTATTACTTTAGTTCCAGCTCTTAGAAATATTGTTGACAACACAACCTCTACTGGAGATATCGTGTTGTAACAGTCAGATATCTGCAACAATGTGCCAATTAGATGATTACTTTACTTCGAGCTGTGAGAAATATTGTTGACAACACAACCTCTACTGGAGATATCGTGTTGTAACAGCCAGATATCTTCAACAATGTGCCAATTAAATTATTACTTTACTTCCAGCTCTGAGCAATGTTGTTGACAACATAACCTCTCCTGGAGATATCGTGTTGTAACAGTCAGATAACTGCAATAATGTGCTTATTAAATTCTTACTTTACTTCCAGCTCTGAGAAATATTGTTGACAACACAACCTCTACTGGAGATATCGTGTTGCAACCGACAGATATCTTCAACAATGTGCCAATTAGATTATTACCTTACTTCCAGCTCTGAGAAATATTGTTGACAACGCAACCTCTACTGGAGATATCGTGTTGTAACAGTCAGATATCTTGAACAATGTGCCAATTAAATTCTTACTTTACTTCCAGCTCTGAGAAATATTGTTGACAACACAACCTCTACTGGAGATATGGTGTTGTAACAGTCAGATATCTTGAACAATGTGCCAATTAAATTCTTACTTTACTTCCAGCTCTGAGAAATATTGTTGACAACACAACCTCTATTGGAGGTATCATGTTGCAGCTGACAGATAACTGCAATAATGTGCTTATTAAATTCTCACTCTACTTCCAGCTCTGAGAAATATGGTGGACAACACAACCTCTACTGGTGATATCATGTTGCAGCTGACAGATATCTTCAACAATGTGCCAATTAAATTCTTACTTTACTTCCAGCTCTGAGAAATATGGTGACAACACAACCTCTACTGGAGATATCATGTTGCAGCTAACAGATATCTTCAACAATGTGCCAATTAAATTCTTACTTTACTTCCAGCTCTGAGAAATATGGTGACAACACAACCTCTACTGGAGATATCATGTTGCAGCTGACAGATATCTTCAACAATGTGCCAATTAAATTCTTACTTTACATCCAGCTCTGAGTAATGTTGTTGATAACACAACCTCTACTGGAGATATCATGTTGCAGCTGACAGATATCTTCAACAATGTGCCAATTAAATTCTTACTTTACTTCCAGCGCTGAGAAATGTGGTTGACTACACAACCTCTATTGGAGATATCATGTTGCAGCTGACAGATATCTTCAACAATGTGCCAATTAAATTCTTACTTTACTTCCAGCTCTGAGAAATATGGTGGACAACACAACCTCTACTGGAGATATCGTGTTGTAACAGTCAGATATCTTCAACAATGTGCCAATTAAATTATTACTTTACTTCAAGCTCTGAGAAATATTGTTGACAACACAACCTCTAATGGAGATATCGTGTTGTAACAGTCAGATATCTTCAACAATGTGCCAATTAAATTATTACTTTACTTCAAGCTCTGAGAAATATTGTTGACAACACAACCTCTACTGGAGATATCGTGTTGTAACAGTCAGATATCTTCAACAATGTTCCAATTAGTTTATTACTTTAGTTCCAGCTCTTAGAAATATTGTTGACAACACAACCTCTACTGGAGTTATCGTGTTGTAACAGTCAGATATCTGCAACAATGTGCCAATTAGATGATTACTTTACTTCGAGCTGTGAGAAATATTGTTGACAACACAACCTCTACTGGAGATATCGTGTTGTAACAGTCAGATATCTTCAACAATGTGCCAATTAAATTATTACTTTACTTCCAGCTCTGAGCAATGTTGTTGACAACATAACCTCTACTGGAGATATCGTGTTGTAACAGTCAGATAACTGCAATAATGTGCTTATTAAATTCTTACTTTACTTCCAGCTCTGAGAAATATTGTTGACAACACAACCTCTACTGGAGATATCGTGTTGCAACCGACAGATATCTTCAACAATGTGCCAATTAGATTATTACCTTACTTCCAGCTCTGAGAAATATTGTTGACAACACAACCTCTACTGGAGATATCGTGTTGTAACAGTCAGATATCTTGAACAATGTGCCAATTAAATTCTTACTTTACTTCCAGCTCTGAGAAATATTGTTGACAACACAACCTCTACTGGAGATATGGTGTTGTAACAGTCAGATATCTTGAACAATGTGCCAATTAAATTCTTACTTTACTTCCAGCTCTGAGAAATATTGTTGACAACACAACCTCTATTGGAGGTATCATGTTGCAGCTGACAGATAACTGCAATAATGTGCTTATTAAATTCTTACTTTACTTCCAGCTCTGAGAAATATGGTGGACAACACAACCTCTACTGGTGATATCATGTTGCAGCTGACAGATATCTTCAACAATGTGCCAATTAAATTCTTACTTTACTTCCAGCTCTGAGAAATATGGTGACAACACAACCTCTACTGGAGATATCATGTTGCAGCTAACAGATATCTTCAACAATGTGCCAATTAAATTCTTACTTTACTTCCAGTTCTGAGAAATATGGTGACAACACAACCTCTACTGGAGATATCATGTTGCAGCTGACAGATATCTTCAACAATGTGCCAATTAAATTCTTACTTTACATCCAGCTCTGAGTAATGTTGTTGATAACACAACCTCTACTGGAGATATCATGTTGCAGCTGACAGATATCTTCAACAATGTGCCAATTAAATTCTTACTTTACTTCCAGCGCTGAGAAATGTGGTTGACTACACAACCTCTATTGGAGATATCATGTTGCAGCTGACAGATATCTTCAACAATGTGCCAATTAAATTCTTACTTTACTTCCAGCTCTGAGAAATATGGTGGACAACACAACCTCTACTGGAGATATCGTGTTGTAACAGTCAGATATCTTCAACAATGTGCCAATTAAATTCTTAACACAACCTCTACTGGAGATATCGTGTTGTAACAGTCAGATATCTTCAACAATGTGCCAATTAAATTATTAACACAACCTCTACTGGAGATATCATGTTGCAGCTGACAGATAACTGCAATAATGTGCTTATTAAATTCTTACTTTACTTCCAGCTCTGAGAAATATTGTTGACAACACAACCATAACTGGAGATATCGTGTTGCAACCGACAGATATCTTTAACAATGTGCGAATTAGATTATTACCTTACTTCCAGCTCTGAGAAATATTGTTGACAACACAACTTCTACTGGATATATTGTGTTGCTACCGACAGATATCTTCAACAATGTGTCAATTAGATTATTACCTTACTTCCAGCTCTGAGAAATATGTTGATAACACAACCTCTACTGGAGATATCGTGTTGCAACCGACAGATATGTTTAACAATGTGCCAAGTTGTTTATTACCTTACTTCCAGCTCTGAGAAATATGGTGGACAACACAACTTCTACTGGAGATATCGTGTTGCAACCGACAGATATCTTCAACAATGTGCCAATTAGATTATTACCTTACTTCCAGCTCTGAGAAATATGGTGGACAACACAACCTCTACTGGAGATATCGTGTTACAACTGTCAGATATCTTCAACAATGTGCCAATTAAATTCTTACTTTACTTCCAGCTCTGAGAAATATGTTGATAACACAACCTCTACTGGAGATATCATGTTGCCACTGTCAGATATCTGCAATAATGTGCTTATTAAATTCTTACTTTGTGAAATATTGTTGACAACACGTCTACTGGAGATATCGTGTTGCCACTGACAGATATCTTCAACAATGTGCCAATTAAATTCTTACTTTACTTCCAGCTCTGGCAAATATTCTTGAAAACACAGCTCTTATTGCGGATATTGTATTGCGACTACCAGACGTCTTCCACAGAGTGCTTCTATCACAATATGAGGGGATGAAGCTGTACCAGTGGAGCTTGGTATTCTCCAATCAGACTGAACTACTGGACAAACAATCTGAGAAACTAATTTACCTGGTATGTTATCATTT
The DNA here is from genome assembly GCA_030765065.1 of Deroplatys truncata. Lineage (NCBI taxonomy): Eukaryota > Metazoa > Arthropoda > Insecta > Mantodea > Mantidae > Deroplatys > Deroplatys truncata. Next base: position 1,292,588 of record CM060975.1, read on the forward strand.
GTTTGTCATTCCCAAGAAACAGAGACATATTCATGAGTTACATCATTCACAGTTAATTCTGATACATGCAGTAATTTAGTTTCCACATTCTTAATGTGAAAATTGAAATTAATATTACTATCAATACTAACTGCCCTACCTTTGGCTATTTTGTTTAAGCTTAAACTGTTAAGTCGTTAACCAATTGGTTGGCTTTCTGCAACTTCGTAACAAAACAAAATGTTGTTAAGATAAAAGATTTGCTTGTTAAATGCAACAAATCCCGAGACCCTCATATTAATGCATTTGTTATACAACAGATTCCCATAGATGTCATATTAGTGATGCTATAAGAGGAAAATCACCATAAAAGTTTGTCAGTTTAATTATCAAATGTTTATTTCTTCGTTTAGCATAAAATATAAATGTTACTGCAATGTCCTGTGTGATAGCATTGGTAAATGATATGACTTTTAAAAATACAAAGTTTAATATGAAAATAAGTCTTTTAGTGTAATAAAAACTAAGAGTTATTAGTTTAAGAATCTTAGGATCAAATAGTGATCAATTTTGTGTTTATTTGTAGGTTAAGGTAGGATAGTACAGCATTCCCAAAGCTAATTTCTGGTAAGCACAGCAATTGAATTTATAGTCATACTGCTGGAAGAAGAACATAAGTCAGTTGGGTTATAAAATGATCCTTTATACGTAGTAAATAATCTGTAATAAAATACTTGTAACATTCCCCCAGATAACACAACTAGTGAAACTAACCTTTCTTTTCACTACGACCTTCTCAATACCTAAAATGATATGGAGATTGTCAGATACCAATACATTTAAAGATTAAGATGCAAGAACATGTCCACAGAACTGATCTAAAGCTGTACATTGCCAAATCATGAATAAAAAAATTAGTATGTACTTGTGCTTAATGGTATACGAGGTCTGTTCAAAAAATTCCGGAACATTCATAACTTCGCGCCAATGGAGTGAAACGCGGTTGGCATCCTTCAACTCACCTGTGCCTAATGTGTGACTGCAGGAAGTTTCATTATTCTCTGTCTGTTTAGTGCTGCATTGAGTAGAATGTTGTGTCGCAGAGTTAGAGGAACAACGTGTCTGCATTAAATGTTGTGTGAAACTCAAGTAAACCTTTACAGAGACACCCAAATTATTCAGGAAGTCTACAGTGATGAGTGCTAAAGTCATACTTGGTGTTATGAAAGGTTCACATGATTTAAAAATGGCCACATCAAAGTTAAATTTGACCGTCATTCAGGACGTCTGCTGAAAACAATCATGTCAGGAACGTCAAAAAAATTGTGCATGCCAATCAAAGATTGACAATCGGGACGTGATGTGATGCCTGCAAGAAAATGTGAGAAGGAAACGGCCTGAAATATAGCGAGACAGTTCATGACTCTTGAGTCACAATCATGAGTCAATTATAGAGTATATTGCTGTCAGTCTCAGTGTTCCACAAGGCTGAACACACACTTATAGAGCATATTGCTGTCAGTCTCTGTGTCCTACAAGTAGAACACACACTTATAGAATATATTGCTGTCAGTCTCTGTGGCCTACAAAGGTGAACACACACTTATAGAGTATATTGCTGTCAGTCTCAGTGTTCCACAAGGGTGAACACACATTTATAGATTATATTGCAGTCAGTCTCTGTGTCCTACAAGGGTGAACACACACTTATAGAGTATATTGCTGTCAGTCTCTGTGTCCTACAAGGGTGAACACACACTTATAGAATATATTGCTTTCAGTCTCTGTGTCCTACAAGGGTGAACACCACACTTATAGAATATATTGCTGTCAGTCTCAGTGTCCTACAAGGGTGAACACACACTTATAGAGTATATTACTGTCATTCTCAGTGTCCTACAAGGGTGAAAACACACTTATAGAGTTATTGCTGTCAGTCTCAGTGTCCTACAAGGGTAAACACACACTTATAGAATATATTGCTGTCAGTCTCTGTGTCCTACAAGGGTGAAAACACACTTATAGAGTTATTGCTGTCAGTCTCAGTGTCCAACAAGGGTGAACACCACACTTATAGAATATATTGCTGTCAGTCTCAGTGTCCTACAAGGGTGAAAACACACTTATAGAGTTATTGCTCTCAGTCTCAGTGTCCTACAAGGGCGAACACCACACTTATAGAATATATTGCTGTCAGTCTCAGTGTCCTACAAGGTTTAACACCACACTTATAGAGTATATTGAGTCAGTCTATGTGTCCTACAAGGGTGAACACACACTTATAGAATATTATGCTGTCAGTCTCTGTGTCCTACAAGGGTGAACACCACACTTATAGAATATATTGCTGTCAGTCTCTGTGTCCTACAAGGGTGAACACCACACTTATAGAATATATTGCTGTCAGTCTCTGTGACCTACAAGGGTGAACACACAATTATAGAGATTATTGCTGTCAGTCTCTGTGTCCTACAAGGGTGACCACCACACTTATAGAATATATTGCTGTCAGTCTCAGTGTCCTACAAGGTTGCACACACACTTATAGAGTATATTGCTGTCATTCTCAGTGTCCTACAAGGGTAATCACACACTCATAAAGTATATTGCTGTCAGTCTCTGTGTCTCACAAGGGTAAACACACACTCATAAAGTATATTGCTGTCAGTCTCTGTGTCCCACAAGGGTAAACACACACTCATAAAGTATATTGCTGTCAGTCTCTGTGTCCCACAAGGGTAAACACACACTCATAAAGTATATTGCTGTCAGTCTCTGTGTCCCACAAGGGTAAACACACACTCATAAAGTATATTGCTGTCAGTCTCTGTGTCCCACAAGGGTAAACACACACTCATAAAGTATATTGCTGTCAGTCTCTGTGTCCCACAAGGTTAAACACACACTCATAAAGTATATTGCTGTCAGTCTCTGTGTTCCACAAGGGTAAACACACACTCATAAAGCATATTGCTGTCAGTCTCTGTGTCCTACAAGGGTAAACACACACTCATAAAGTATATTGCTGTCAGTCTCTGTGTCCCACAAGCGTGAACACACACTCATAAAGAATATTGCTGTCAGTCTCTGTGTCCCACAAGGGTAAACACACACTCATAAAGTATATTCCTGTCAGTCTCTGTATCCCACAAGGGTAAACACACACTCATAAAGTATATTGCTGTCAGTCTCTGTGTCCCACAAGCGTGAACACACACTCATAAAGTATATTGCTGTCAGTCTTTGTATCCAACAAGGGTAAACACACACTCATAAAGTATATTGCTGTCAGTCTCTGTATCCCACAAGGGTAAACACACACTCATAAAGTATATTGCTGTCAGTCTCTCTTATCCCACAAACGTGAACACACACTCATAAAGTATATTGCTGTCAGTCTCTGTATCCAACAAGGGTAAACACACACTCATAAAGTATATTGCTGTCAGTCTCTGTATCCCACAAGGGTAAACACACACTCATAAAGTATATTGCTGTGAGTCTCTGTATCCAACAAGCGTAAACACACACTCATAAAGTATATTGCTGTCAGTCTCTGTATCCAACAAGGGTAAACACACACTCATAAAGTATATTCCTGTCAGTCTCTGTATCCCACAAGGGTAAACACACACTCATAAAGTATATTGCTGTCAGTCTCTGTATCCCACAAGGGTAAACACACACTCATAAAGTATATTGCTGTCAGTCTCTGTGTCCCTCAAGCGTGAACACACACTCATAAGGTATATTGATGTCAGTCTCTGTATCCAACAAGGGTAAACACACACTCATAAAGTATATTGCTGTCAGTCTCTGTGTGCCACAAGGGTAAACACACACTCATAAAGTATATTGCTGTCAGTCTCTCTTATCCCACAAACGTGAACACACACTCATAAAGTATATTGCTGTCAGTCTCTGTATCCAACAAGGGTAAACACACACTCATAAAGTATATTGCTGTCAGTCTCTGTATCCCACAAGGGTAAACACACACTCATAAAGTATATTGCTGTCAGTCTCTGTATCCAACAAGCGTAAACACACACTCATAAAGTATATTGCTGTCAGTCTCTGTATCCAACAAGGGTAAACACACACTCATAAAGTATATTGCTGTCAGTCTCTGTATCCCACAAGGGTAAACACACACTCATAAAGTATATTGCTGTCAGTCTCTGTGTCCCTCAAGCGTGAACACACACTCATAAGGTATACTGATGTCAGTCTCTGTATCCAACAAGGGTAAACACACACTCATAAAGTATATTGCTGTCAGTCTCTGTGTGCCACAAGGGTAAACACACACTCATAAAGTATATTGCTGTCAGTCTCTGTTTCCCACAAGCGTGAACACACACTCATAAAGTATATTGCTGTCAGTCTCTGTATCCAACAAGGGTAAACACACACTCATAAAGTATATTGCTGTCAGTCTCTGTATCCCACAAGGGTAAACACACACTCATAAAGTATATTGCTGTCAGTCTCTGTATCCAACAAGCGTAAACACACACTCATAAAGTATATTGATGTCAGTCTCTCTGTCCTATAAGGGTGAACACACACTCATAAGGTATATTGATCTCAGTCTCTGTGTCCCACAAGCGTGAACACACACTAATAAACTATATTGCTGTCAGCCTCTGTATCCCACAAGCGTAAACACACAGTCATAAAGTATATTGCTGTCAGTCTCTGTTTCCCACAAGGGTGAACACACACTTATAAAGCATATTGCTGTCAGTCTCTGGCCCCGCAAAGGTGAAAATGCACTTAAAGAGTATATTTATGTTAGTCTCTTTGTCCCAGATGGGTGAACACACACCTATAGAGTATATTGCTCTCAGTGTCAGTGTCCCACAAGGGTGAACACAGACTTATAGAGTATACTGCTGTCAGTCTCTGTATCCCACAAGCGTGTACACACACTTATAGAGTATATTGCTATCAGTCTCTGTGTCTCAGAAGTGTGCACACACACTTATAGAGTATATTGATGTCAGCCTCTGTGTACCACAAGCATGAACACACAATTACAGAGTATATTGCTGTTAGCCTCTGTGTCCAACAAGGGGAACACATACTGATAGTGTATATTGCTGTCAGTCTCTTTGTTCCACAAGGGGAACACACACTTACAGAGTATATTGCTGTCAGTCTCTTTATTCCACAAGGGGAACACACACATATAGAGTATATTGCTGTCAGTCTCTGTGTCCCACAAGGGGAACACACACTTATAGAGTATATTGCTATCAGTCTCTGTGTCCCACAAGGGGAACACACACTTATAGAGTATATTGCTGTCCAGTCTCTTTGTTCCACAAGGGGAACACACACTTATAGAGTATATTGCTGTCAGTCTCTGTGTTCCACAAGGGGAACACACACTTATAGAGTATATTGCTGTCAGTCTCTGTGTCCCACAAGGGGAACACACACTTATAGAGTATATTGCTGTCAGTCTCTGTGTCCCACAAGGGGAACACACACTTATAGAGTATATTGCTGTCAAGTCTCTTTGTTCCACAAGGGGAACACACACTTATAGAGTATATTGCTGTCAGTCTCTGTGTTCCACAAGGGGAACACACACTTATAGAGTATATTGCTGTCAGTCTCTTTGTTCCACAAGGGGAACACACACATATAGAGTATATTGCTGTCAGTCTCTTTGTTCCACAAGGGGAACACACACATATAGAGTATATTGCTGTCAAGTCTCTTTGTTCCACAAGGGGAACACACACTTATAGAGTATATTGCTGTCAGTCTCTGTGTCCAACAAGGGGAACACACACTTATAGAGTATATTGCTGTCAGTCTCTGTGTCCCACAAGGGAAACACACACTTATAGAGTATATTGCTGTCAGTCTCTGTGTCCCACAAGGGGAACACACACTTATAAAGTATATTGCTGTCAGTACCTTTGTTCCACAAGGGGAACACACACTTATAGAGTATATTGCTGTCAGTACCTTTGTTCCACAAGGGGAACACACACTTATAGAGTATATTGCTGTCAGTCTCTGTGTCCAACAAGGGGAACACATACTGATAGTGTATATTGCTGTCAGTCTCTTTGTTCCACAAGGGGAACACACACTTATAGAGTATATTGCTGTCAGTCTCTGTGTCCCACAAGGTGAACACACACTTATAGAGTATATTGCTGTCAGTCTCTGTGTCCCACAAGGGGAACACACACTTATAAAGTATATTGCTGTCAGTCTCTGTGTCCCACAAGGGGAACACACACATATAGAGTATATTGCTGTCAGTCTCTTTGTTCCACAAGGGGAACACACACATATAGAGTATATTGCTGTCAAGTCTCTGTGTCCAACAAGGGGAACACACACTTATAGAGTATATTGCTGTCAGTCTCTGTGTCCCACAAGGGGAACACACACATATAGAGTATATTGCTGTCAGTCTCTGTGTCCAACAAGGGGAACACACACTTATAGAGTATATTGCTGTCAAGTCTCTGTGTCCAACAAGGGGAACACACACATATAGAGTATATTGCTGTCAGTCTCTGTGTCCCACAAGGGGAACACACACATATAGAGTATATTGCTGTCAGTCTCTGTGTCCCACAAGGGGAACACACACTTATAGAGTATATTGCTGTCAGTCTCTGTGTCCAACAAGGGGAACACACACTTATAGAGTATATTGCTGTCAGTCTCTATGTACCACAAGCATGAACACACAATTACAGAGTATATTGCTGTTAGCCTCTGTGTCCAACAAGGGGAACACATACTGATAGTGTATATTGCTGTCAGTCTCTTTGTTCCACAAGGGGAACACATACATATAGAGTATATTGCTGTCAGTCTCTTTGTTCCACAAGGGGAACACACACTTATAGAGTATATTGCTGTCAGTCTCTTTGTTCCACAAGGGGAACACACACATATAGAGTATATTGCTGTCAGTCTCTTTGTTCCACAAGGGGAACACACACTTATAGAGTATATTGCTGTCAGTCTCTGTGTCCCACAAGGGGAACACACACTTATAGAGTATATTGCTGTCAGTCTCTGTGTCCCACAAGGGGAACACACACTTATAGAGTATATTGCTGTCAGTCTCTGTGTCCAACAAGGGGAACACATACTGATAGTGTATATTGCTGTCAGTCTCTTTGTTCCACAAGGGGAACACACACTTATAGAGTATATTGCTGTCAGTCTCTGTGTTCCACAAGGGGAACACACACTTATAAAGTATATTGCTGTCAGTCTCTGTGTCCCACAAGGGGAACACACACTTATAGAGTATATTGCTGTCAGTCTCTGTGTCCCACAAGGGGAACACACACATATAGAGTATATTGCTGTCAGTCTCTTTGTTCCACAAGGGGAACACACACATATAGAGTATATTGCTGTCAGTCTCTTTGTTCCACAAGGGGAACACACACATATAGAGTATATTGCTGTCAAGTCTCTGTGTCCCAAAAGGGGAACACACACATATAGAGTATATTGCTGTCAGTCTCTGTGTCCCACAAGGGGAATACACACTTATAGAGTATATTGCTGTCAGTCTCTGTGTCCCACAAGGGGAACACACACATATAGAGTATATTGCTGTCAGTCTCTGTGTCCCACAAGGGGAACACACACTTATAGAGTATATTGCTGTCAGTCTCTGTGTCCCACAAGGGGAACACACACTTATAGAGTATATTGCTGTCAGTCTCTGTGTTCCACAAGGGGAACACACACTTATAGAGTATATTGCTGTCAGTCTCTGTGTCCCACAAGGGGAACACACACTTATAGAGTATATTGCTATCAGTCTCTGTGTCCCACAAGGGGAACACACACTTATAGAGTATATTGCTGTCAGTCTCTGTGTCCAACAAGGGGAACACACACTTATAGAGTATATTGCTGTCAGTCTCTTTGTTCCACAAGGGGAACACACACTTATAGAGTATATTGCTGTCAGTCTCTTTATTCCACAAGGGGAACACACACATATAGAGTATATTGCTGTCAGTCTCTGTGTTCCACAAGGGGAACACACACTTATAGAGTATATTGCTGTCAGTCTCTTTGTTCCACAAGGGGAACACACACATATAGAGTATATTCCTATCAGTCTCTGTGTCCCACAAGGGGAACACACACTTATAGAGTATATTGCTGTCAGGTCTCTTTATTCCACAAGGGGAACACACACATATAGAGTATATTGCTGTCAAGTCTCTTTATTCCACAAGGGGAACACACACTTATAGAGTATATTGCTGTCAAGTCTCTTTATTCCACAAGGGGAACACACACATATAGAGTAGATTGCTGTCAAGTCTCTTTATTCCACAAGGGGAACACACACTTATAGAGTATATTGCTGTCAAGTCTCTTTATTCCACAAGGGGAACACACACATATAGAGTATATTGCTGTCAGTCTCTGTGTCCAACAAGGGGAACACACACTTATAGAGTATATTGCTGTCAGTCTCTGTGTCCAACAAGGGGAACACACACTTATAGAGTACATTGCTGTCAGTCTCTGTGTCCAACAAGGGGAACACACACTTATAGAGTATATTGCTGTCAGTCTCTTTGTTCCACAAGGGGAACACACACTTATAGAGTATATTGCTGTCAGTCTCTTTATTCCACAAGGGGAACACACACTTATAGAGTATATTGCTGTCAGTCTCTTTATTCCACAAGGGGAACACACACTTATAGAGTATATTGCTGTAAGTCTCTTTATTCAACAAGGGGAACACACACTTATAGAGTATATTGCTGTCAGTCTCTGTGTCCCACAAGGGGAACACACACTTATAGAGTATATTGCTGTCAGTCTCTGTGTCCCACAAGGGGAACACACACTTATAGAGTATATTGCTGTCAGTCTCTGTGTCCAACAAGGGGAACACACACTTATAGAGTATATTGCTGTCAGTCTCTGTGTCCCACAAGGGGAACACACACTTATAGAGTATATTGCTGTCAGTCTCTTTGTCCCACAAGGGGAACACACACTTATAGAGTATATTGCTGTCAGTCTCTTTGTTCCACAAGGGGAACACACACTTATAGAGTATATTGCTGTCAGTCTCTTTGTCCCACAAGGGGAACACACACTTATAGAGTATATTGCTGTCATTCTCTGTGTCCAACAAGGGGAACACACACTTATAGAGTATATTGCTGTCAGTCTCTGTGTTCCACAAGGGGAACACACACATATAGAGTATATTGCTGTCAGTCTCTGTGTCCCACAAGGGGAACACACACTTATAGAGTATATTGCTGTCAGTCTCTGTGTCCAACAAGGGGAACACACACTTATAGAGTATATTGCTGTCAGTCTCTTTGTTCCACAAGGGGAACACACACTTATAGAGTATATTGCTGTCAGTACCTTTGTTCCACAAGGGGAACACACACTTATAGAGTATATTGCTGTCAGTCTCTTTGTCCCACAAGGGGAACACACACTTATAGAGTATATTGCTGTCAGTCTCTTTGTTCCACAAGGGGAACACACACTTATAGAGTATATTGCTGTCAGTCTCTTTGTTCCACAAGGGGAACACACACTTATAGAGTATATTGCTGTCAGTCTCTTTGTTCCACAAGGGCAACACACACTTATAGAGTATATTGCTGTCAGTCTCTGTGTCCCACAAGGGGAACACACACTTATAGAGTATATTGCTATCAGTCTCTGTGTCCCACAAGGGGAACACACACTTATAGAGTATATTGCTGTCAGTCTCTGTGTCCAACAAGGGGAACACACACTTATAGAGTATATTGCTGTCAGTCTCTTTGTTCCACAAGGGGAACACACACTTATAGAGTATATTGCTGTCAAGTCTCTTTATTCCACAAGGGGAACACACACATATAGAGTATATTGCTGTCAGTCTCTGTGTCCCACAAGGGGAACACACACTTATAGAGTATATTGCTGTCAGTCTCTGTGTCCCACAAGGGGAACACACACATATAGAGTATATTGCTGTCAGTCTCTGTGTCCCACAAGGGGAACACACACTTATAGAGTATATTGCTGTCAGTCTCTGTGTCCAACAAGGGGAACACACACTTATAGAGTATATTGCTGTCAGTCTCTGTGTCCAACAAGGGGAACACACACTTATAGAGTATATTGCTGTCAGTCTCTGTGTCCAACAAGGGGAACACACACTTATAGAGTATATTGCTGTCAGTCTCTTTGTTCCACAAGGGGAACACACACTTATAGAGTATATTGCTGTCAGTCTCTTTATTCCACAAGGGGAACACACACTTATAGAGTATATTGCTGTCAGTCTCTTTGTTCCACAAGGGGAACACACACTTATAGAGTATATTGCTGTCAGTCTGTTTATTCCACAAGGGGAACACACACTTATAGAGTATATTGCTGTCAGTCTCTTTATTCCACAAGGGGAACACACACTTATAGAGTATATTGCTGTCAGTCTCTGTGTCCAACAAGGGGAACACACACTTATAGAGTATATTGCTGTCAGTCTCTTTGTTCCACAAGGGGAACACACACTTATAGAGTATATTGCTGTCAGTCTCTTTATTCCACAAGGGGAACACACACTTATAGAGTATATTGCTGTCAGTCTCTTTATTCCACAAGGGGAACACACACTTATAGAGTATATTGCTGTCAGTCTCTTTATTCCACAAGGGGAACACACACTTATAGAGTATATTGCTGTCAGTCTCTGTGTCCCACAAGGGTAAACACACACTCATAAAGTATATTGCTGTCAGTCTCTGTGTCCCACAAGGGTAAACACACACTCATAAAGTATATTGCTGTCAGTCTCTGTGTCCCACAAGGGTAAACACACACTCATAAAGTATATTGCTGTCAGTCTCTGTGTCCCACAAGGTTAAACACACACTCATAAAGTATATTGCTGTCAGTCTCTGTGTTCCACAAGGGTAAACACACACTCATAAAGCATATTGCTGTCAGTCTCTGTGTCCTACAAGGGTAAACACACACTCATAAAGTATATTGCTGTCAGTCTCTGTGTCCCACAAGCGTGAACACACACTCATAAAGAATATTGCTGTCAGTCTCTGTGTCCCACAAGGGTAAACACACACTCATAAAGTATATTCCTGTCAGTCTCTGTATCCCACAAGGGTAAACACACACTCATAAAGTATATTGCTGTCAGTCTCTGTGTCCCACAAGCGTGAACACACACTCATAAAGTATATTGCTGTCAGTCTTTGTATCCAACAAGGGTAAACACACACTCATAAAGTATATTGCTGTCAGTCTCTGTATCCCACAAGGGTAAACACACACTCATAAAGTATATTGCTGTCAGTCTCTCTTATCCCACAAACGTGAACACACACTCATAAAGTATATTGCTGTCAGTCTCTGTATCCAACAAGGGTAAACACACACTCATAAAGTATATTGCTGTCAGTCTCTGTATCCCACAAGGGTAAACACACACTCATAAAGTATATTGCTGTGAGTCTCTGTATCCAACAAGCGTAAACACACACTCATAAAGTATATTGCTGTCAGTCTCTGTATCCAACAAGGGTAAACACACACTCATAAAGTATATTCCTGTCAGTCTCTGTATCCCACAAGGGTAAACACACACTCATAAAGTATATTGCTGTCAGTCTCTGTATCCCACAAGGGTAAACACACACTCATAAAGTATATTGCTGTCAGTCTCTGTGTCCCTCAAGCGTGAACACACACTCATAAGGTATATTGATGTCAGTCTCTGTATCCAACAAGGGTAAACACACACTCATAAAGTATATTGCTGTCAGTCTCTGTGTGCCACAAGGGTAAACACACACTCATAAAGTATATTGCTGTCAGTCTCTCTTATCCCACAAACGTGAACACACACTCATAAAGTATATTGCTGTCAGTCTCTGTATCCAACAAGGGTAAACACACACTCATAAAGTATATTGCTGTCAGTCTCTGTATCCCACAAGGGTAAACACACACTCATAAAGTATATTGCTGTCAGTCTCTGTATCCAACAAGCGTAAACACACACTCATAAAGTATATTGCTGTCAGTCTCTGTATCCAACAAGGGTAAACACACACTCATAAAGTATATTGCTGTCAGTCTCTGTATCCCACAAGGGTAAACACACACTCATAAAGTATATTGCTGTCAGTCTCTGTGTCCCTCAAGCGTGAACACACACTCATAAGGTATACTGATGTCAGTCTCTGTATCCAACAAGGGTAAACACACACTCATAAAGTATATTGCTGTCAGTCTCTGTGTGCCACAAGGGTAAACACACACTCATAAAGTATATTGCTGTCAGTCTCTGTTTCCCACAAGCGTGAACACACACTCATAAAGTATATTGCTGTCAGTCTCTGTATCCAACAAGGGTAAACACACACTCATAAAGTATATTGCTGTCAGTCTCTGTATCCCACAAGGGTAAACACACACTCATAAAGTATATTGCTGTCAGTCTCTGTATCCAACAAGCGTAAACACACACTCATAAAGTATATTGATGTCAGTCTCTCTGTCCTATAAGGGTGAACACACACTCATAAGGTATATTGATCTCAGTCTCTGTGTCCCACAAGCGTGAACACACACTAATAAACTATATTGCTGTCAGCCTCTGTATCCCCACAAGCGTAAACACACAGTCATAAAGTATATTGCTGTCAGTCTCTGTTTCCCACAAGGGGTGAACACACACTTATAAAGCATATTGCTGTCAGTCTCTGGCCCCGCAAAGGTGAAAATGCACTTAAAGAGTATATTTATGTTAGTCTCTTTGTCCCAGATGGGTGAACACACACCTATAGAGTATATTGCTCTCAGTGTCAGTGTCCCACAAGGGTGAACACAGACTTATAGAGTATACTGCTGTCAGTCTCTGTATCCCACAAGCGTTGTACACACACTTATAGAGTATATTGCTATCATCTCTGTGTCTCAGAAGTGTGCACACACACTTATAGAGTATATTGATGTCAGCCTCTGTGTACCACAAGCATGAACACACAATTACAGAGTATATTGCTGTTATCCTCTGTGTCCAACAAGGGGAACACATACTGATAGTGTATATTGCTGTCAGTCTCTTTGTTCCACAAGGGGAACACACACTTACAGAGTATATTGCTGTCAGTCTCTTTATTCCACAAGGGGAACACACACATATAGAGTATATTGCTGTCAGTCTCTGTGTCCCACAAGGGGAACACACACTTATAGAGTATATTGCTATCAGTCTCTGTGTCCACAAGGGGAACACACACTTATAGAGTATATTGCTGTCAAGTCTCTTTGTTCCACAAGGGGAACACACACTTATAGAGTATATTGCTGTCAGTCTCTGTGTTCCACAAGGGGAACACACACTTATAGAGTATATTGCTGTCAGTCTCTGTGTCCCACAAGGGGAACACACACTTATAGAGTATATTGCTGTCAGTCTCTGTGTCCCACAAGGGGAACACACACTTATAGAGTATATTGCTGTCAAGTCTCTTTGTTCCACAAGGGGAACACACACTTATAGAGTATATTGCTGTCAGTCTCTGTGTTCCACAAGGGGAACACACACTTATAGAGTATATTGCTGTCAGTCTCTTTGTTCCACAAGGGGAACACACACATATAGAGTATATTGCTGTCAGTCTCTTTGTTCCACAAGGGGAACACACACATATAGAGTATATTGCTGTCAAGTCTCTTTGTTCCACAAGGGGAACACACACTTATAGAGTATATTGCTGTCAGTCTCTGTGTCCAACAAGGGGAACACACACTTATAGAGTATATTGCTGTCAGTCTCTGTGTCCCACAAGGGGAACACACACTTATAGAGTATATTGCTGTCAGGTCTCTGTGTCCCACAAGGGGAACACACACTTATAAAGTATATTGCTGTCAGTACCTTTGTTCCACAAGGGGAACACACACTTATAGAGTATATTGCTGTCAGTACCTTTGTTCCACAAGGGGAACACACACTTATAGAGTATATTGCTGTCAGTCTCTTATTCCACAAGGGGAACACACACATATAGAGTTATTGCTGTCAGTCTCTATGTTCCACAAGGGGAACACACACTTATAGAGTATATTGCTGTCAGTCTCTTTGTTCCACAAGGGGGAACACACACATATAGAGTATATTCCTATCAGTCTCTGTGTCCCACAAGGGAACACACACTTATAGGAGTATATTGCTGTCAGGTCTCTTTATTCCACAAGGGGAACACACACTTATAGAGTATATTGCTGTCAGTCTCTGTGTCCCACAAGGGGAACACACACATATAGAGTATATTGCTGTCAGTCTCTGTGTCCCACAAGGGGAACACACACTTATAGAGTATATTGCTGTCAGTCTCTGTGTCCAACAAGGGGAACACACACTTATAGAGTATATTGCTGTCAGTCTCTGTGTCCCACAAGGGGAACACACACATATAGAGTATATTGCTGTCAAGTCTCTTTGTTCCACAAGGGGAACACACACTTATAGAGTATATTGCTGTCAGTCTCTGTGTCCAACAAGGGGAACACACACTTATAGAGTATATTGCTGTCAGTCTCTGTGTCCACAAGGGGAACACACACTTATAGAGTATATTGCTGTCAGTCTCTGTGTCCCACAAGGGGAACACACACTTATAAAGTATATTGCTGTCATTACCTTTGTTCCACAAGGGGAACACACACTTATAGAGTATATTGCTGTCAGTACCTTTGTTCCACAAGGGGAACACACACTTATAGAGTATATTGCTGTCAGTCTCTTTATTCCACAAGGGGAACACACACATATAGAGTATATTGCTGTCAGTCTCTGTGTTCCACAAGGGAACACACACTACTTATAGAGTATATTGCTGTCAGTCTCTTTGTTCCACAAGGGGAACACACACATATAGAGTATATTCCTATCAGTCTCTGTGTCCCACAAGGGGAACACACACTTATAGAGTATATTGCTGTCAGGTCTCTTTATTCCACAAGGGGAACACACACTTATAGAGTATATTGCTGTCAGTCTCTGTGTCCCACAAGGGGAACACACACATATAGAGTATATTGCTGTCAGTCTCTGTGTCCCACAAGGGGAACACACACTTATAGAGTATATTGCTGTCAGTCTCTGTGTCCAACAAGGGGAACACACACTTATAGAGTATATTGCTGTCAGTCTCTGTGTCCCACAAGGGGAACAGACACATATAGAGTATATTGCTGTCAGTCTCTGTGTCCCACAAGGGGAACACACACTTATAGAGTATATTGCTGTCAGTCTCTATGTACCACAAGCATGAACACACAATTACAGAGTATATTGCTGTTAGCCTCTGTGTCCAACAAGGGGAACACATACTGATAGTGTATATTGCTGTCAGTCTCTTTGTTCCACAAGGGGAACACATACATATAGAGTATATTGCTGTCAGTCTCTTTGTTCCACAAGGGGAACACACACTTATAGAGTATATTGCTGTCAGTCTCTTTGTTCCACAAGGGGAACACACACATATAGAGTATATTGCTGTCAGTCTCTTTGTTCCACAAGGGGAACACACACTTATAGAGTATATTGCTGTCAGTCTCTGTGTCCCACAAGGGGGAACACACACTTATAGAGTATATTGCTGTCAGTCTCTGTGTCCCACAAGGGGAACACACACTTATAGAGTATATTGCTGTCAGTCTCTGTGTCCAACAAGGGGAACACATACTGATAGTGTATATTGCTGTCAGTCTCTTTGTTCCACAAGGGGAACACACACTTATAGAGTATATTGCTGTCAGTCTCTGTGTTCCACAAGGGGAACACACACTTATAAAGTATATTGCTGTCAGTCTCTGTGTCCCACAAGGGGAACACACACTTATAGAGTATATTGCTGTCAGTCTCTGTGTCCCACAAGGGGAACACACACATATAGAGTATATTGCTGTCAGTCTCTTTGTTCCACAAGGGGAACACACACATATAGAGTATATTGCTGTCAGTCTCTTTGTTCCACAAGGGGAACACACACATATAGAGTATATTGCTGTTAAGTCTCTGTGTCCCAAAAGGGGAACACACACATATAGAGTATATTGCTGTCAGTCTCTGTGTCCCACAAGGGGAACACACACTTATAGAGTATATTGCTGTCAGTCTCTGTGTCCCACAAGGGGAACACACACATATAGAGTATATTGCTGTCAGTCTCTGTGTCCCACAAGGGGAACACACACTTATAGAGTATATTGCTGTCAGTCTCTGTGTCCCACAAGGGGAACACACACTTATAGAGTATATTGCTGTCAGTCTCTGTGTTCCACAAGGGGAACACACACTTATAGAGTATATTGCTGTCAGTCTCTGTGTCCCACAAGGGGAACACACACTTATAGAGTATATTGCTATCAGTCTCTGTGTCCCACAAGGGGAACACACACTTATAGAGTATATTGCTGTCAGTCTCTGTGTCCAACAAGGGGAACACACACTTATAGAGTATATTGCTGTCAGTCTCTTTGTTCCACAAGGGGAACACACACTTATAGAGTATATTGCTGTCAGTCTCTTTATTCCACAAGGGGAACACACACATATAGAGTATATTGCTGTCAGTCTCTGTGTTCCACAAGGGGAACACACACTTATAGAGTATATTGCTGTCAGTCTCTTTGTTCCACAAGGGGAACACACACATATAGAGTATATTCCTATCAGTCTCTGTGTCCCACAAGGGGAACACACACTTATAGAGTATATTGCTGTCAGTCTCTGTGTCCCACAAGGGGAACACACACTTATAGAGTATATTGCTGTCAGTCTCTTTGTCCCACAAGGGGAACACACACTTATAGAGTATATTGCTGTCAGTCTCTTTGTTCCACAAGGGGAACACACACTTATAGAGTATATTGCTGTCAGTCTCTTTGTCCCACAAGGGGAACACACACTTATAGAGTATATTGCTGTCATTCTCTGTGTCCAACAAGGGGAACACACACTTATAGAGTATATTGCTGTCAGTCTCTGTGTTCCACAAGGGGAACACACACATATAGAGTATATTGCTGTCAGTCTCTGTGTCCCACAAGGGGAACACACACTTATAGAGTATATTGCTGTCAGTCTCTGTGTCCAACAAGGGGAACACACACTTATAGAGTATATTGCTGTCAGTCTCTTTGTTCCACAAGGGGAACACACACTTATAGAGTATATTGCTGTCAGTACCTTTGTTCCACAAGGGGAACACACACTTATAGAGTATATTGCTGTCAGTCTCTTTGTCCCACAAGGGGAACACACACTTATAGAGTATATTGCTGTCAGTCTCTTTGTTCCACAAGGGGAACACACACTTATAGAGTATATTGCTGTCAGTCTCTTTGTTCCACAAGGGGAACACACACTTATAGAGTATATTGCTGTCAGTCTCTTTGTTCCACAAGGGCAACACACACTTATAGAGTATATTGCTGTCAGTCTCTGTGTCCCACAAGGGGAACACACACTTATAGAGTATATTGCTATCAGTCTCTGTGTCCCACAAGGGGAACACACACTTATAGAGTATATTGCTGTCAGTCTCTGTGTCCAACAAGGGGAACACACACTTATAGAGTATATTGCTGTCAGTCTCTTTGTTCCACAAGGGGAACACACACTTATAGAGTATATTGCTGTCAAGTCTCTTTATTCCACAAGGGGAACACACACATATAGAGTATATTGCTGTCAGTCTCTGTGTCCCACAAGGGGAACACACACTTATAGAGTATATTGCTGTCAGTCTCTGTGTCCCACAAGGGGAACACACACATATAGAGTATATTGCTGTCAGTCTCTGTGTCCCACAAGGGGAACACACACTTATAGAGTATATTGCTGTCAGTCTCTGTGTCCAACAAGGGGAACACACACTTATAGAGTATATTGCTGTCAGTCTCTGTGTCCAACAAGGGGAACACACACTTATAGAGTATATTGCTGTCAGTCTCTGTGTCCAACAAGGGGAACACACACTTATAGAGTATATTGCTGTCAGTCTCTTTGTTCCACAAGGGGAACACACACTTATAGAGTATATTGCTGTCAGTCTCTTTATTCCACAAGGGGAACACACACTTATAGAGTATATTGCTGTCAGTCTCTTTGTTCCACAAGGGGAACACACACTTATAGAGTATATTGCTGTCAGTCTGTTTATTCCACAAGGGGAACACACACTTATAGAGTATATTGCTGTCAGTCTCTTTATTCCACAAGGGGAACACACACTTATAGAGTATATTGCTGTCAGTCTCTGTGTCCAACAAGGGGAACACACACTTATAGAGTATATTGCTGTCAGTCTCTTTGTTCCACAAGGGGAACACACACTTATAGAGTATATTGCTGTCAGTCTCTTTATTCCACAAGGGGAACACACACTTATAGAGTATATTGCTGTCAGTCTCTTTATTCCACAAGGGGAACACACACTTATAGAGTATATTGCTGTCAGTCTCTTTATTCCACAAGGGGAACACACACTTATAGAGTATATTGCTGTCAGTCTCTGTGTCCCACAAGGGTAAACACACACTCATAAAGTATATTGCTGTCAGTCTCTGTGTCCCACAAGGGTAAACACACACTCATAAAGTATATTGCTGTCAGTCTCTGTGTCCCACAAGGGTAAACACACACTCATAAAGTATATTGCTGTCAGTCTCTGTGTCCCACAAGGTTAAACACACACTCATAAAGTATATTGCTGTCAGTCTCTGTGTTCCACAAGGGTAAACACACACTCATAAAGCATATTGCTGTCAGTCTCTGTGTCCTACAAGGGTAAACACACACTCATAAAGTATATTGCTGTCAGTCTCTGTGTCCCACAAGCGTGAACACACACTCATAAAGAATATTGCTGTCAGTCTCTGTGTCCCACAAGGGTAAACACACACTCATAAAGTATATTCCTGTCAGTCTCTGTATCCCACAAGGGTAAACACACACTCATAAAGTATATTGCTGTCAGTCTCTGTGTCCCACAAGCGTGAACACACACTCATAAAGTATATTGCTGTCAGTCTTTGTATCCAACAAGGGTAAACACACACTCATAAAGTATATTGCTGTCAGTCTCTGTATCCCACAAGGGTAAACACACACTCATAAAGTATATTGCTGTCAGTCTCTCTTATCCCACAAACGTGAACACACACTCATAAAGTATATTGCTGTCAGTCTCTGTATCCAACAAGGGTAAACACACACTCATAAAGTATATTGCTGTCAGTCTCTGTATCCCACAAGGGTAAACACACACTCATAAAGTATATTGCTGTGAGTCTCTGTATCCAACAAGCGTAAACACACACTCATAAAGTATATTGCTGTCAGTCTCTGTATCCAACAAGGGTAAACACACACTCATAAAGTATATTCCTGTCAGTCTCTGTATCCCACAAGGGTAAACACACACTCATAAAGTATATTGCTGTCAGTCTCTGTATCCCACAAGGGTAAACACACACTCATAAAGTATATTGCTGTCAGTCTCTGTGTCCCTCAAGCGTGAACACACACTCATAAGGTATATTGATGTCAGTCTCTGTATCCAACAAGGGTAAACACACACTCATAAAGTATATTGCTGTCAGTCTCTGTGTGCCACAAGGGTAAACACACACTCATAAAGTATATTGCTGTCAGTCTCTCTTATCCCACAAACGTGAACACACACTCATAAAGTATATTGCTGTCAGTCTCTGTATCCAACAAGGGTAAACACACACTCATAAAGTATATTGCTGTCAGTCTCTGTATCCCACAAGGGTAAACACACACTCATAAAGTATATTGCTGTCAGTCTCTGTATCCAACAAGCGTAAACACACACTCATAAAGTATATTGCTGTCAGTCTCTGTATCCAACAAGGGTAAACACACACTCATAAAGTATATTGCTGTCAGTCTCTGTATCCCACAAGGGTAAACACACACTCATAAAGTATATTGCTGTCAGTCTCTGTGTCCCTCAAGCGTGAACACACACTCATAAGGTATACTGATGTCAGTCTCTGTATCCAACAAGGGTAAACACACACTCATAAAGTATATTGCTGTCAGTCTCTGTGTGCCACAAGGGTAAACACACACTCATAAAGTATATTGCTGTCAGTCTCTGTTTCCCACAAGCGTGAACACACACTCATAAAGTATATTGCTGTCAGTCTCTGTATCCAACAAGGGTAAACACACACTCATAAAGTATATTGCTGTCAGTCTCTGTATCCCACAAGGGTAAACACACACTCATAAAGTATATTGCTGTCAGTCTCTGTATCCAACAAGCGTAAACACACACTCATAAAGTATATTGATGTCAGTCTCTCTGTCCTATAAGGGTGAACACACACTCATAAGGTATATTGATCTCAGTCTCTGTGTCCCACAAGCGTGAACACACACTAATAAACTATATTGCTGTCAGCCTCTGTATCCCACAAGCGTAAACACACAGTCATAAAGTATATTGCTGTCAGTCTCTGTTTCCCACAAGGGTGAACACACACTTATAAAGCATATTGCTGTCAGTCTCTGGCCCCGCAAAGGTGAAAATGCACTTAAAGAGTATATTTATGTTAGTCTCTTTGTCCCAGATGGGTGAACACACACCTATAGAGTATATTGCTCTCAGTGTCAGTGTCCCACAAGGGTGAACACAGACTTATAGAGTATACTGCTGTCAGTCTCTGTATCCCACAAGCGTGTACACACACTTATAGAGTATATTGCTATCAGTCTCTGTGTCTCAGAAGTGTGCACACACACTTATAGAGTATATTGATGTCAGCCTCTGTGTACCACAAGCATGAACACACAATTACAGAGTATATTGCTGTTATCCTCTGTGTCCAACAAGGGGAACACATACTGATAGTGTATATTGCTGTCAGTCTCTTTGTTCCACAAGGGGAACACACACTTACAGAGTATATTGCTGTCAGTCTCTTTATTCCACAAGGGGAACACACACATATAGAGTATATTGCTGTCAGTCTCTGTGTCCCACAAGGGGAACACACACTTATAGAGTATATTGCTATCAGTCTCTGTGTCCCACAAGGGGAACACACACTTATAGAGTATATTGCTGTCAAGTCTCTTTGTTCCACAAGGGGAACACACACTTATAGAGTATATTGCTGTCAGTCTCTGTGTTCCACAAGGGGAACACACACTTATAGAGTATATTGCTGTCAGTCTCTGTGTCCCACAAGGGGAACACACACTTATAGAGTATATTGCTGTCAGTCTCTGTGTCCCACAAGGGGAACACACACTTATAGAGTATATTGCTGTCAAGTCTCTTTGTTCCACAAGGGGAACACACACTTATAGAGTATATTGCTGTCAGTCTCTGTGTTCCACAAGGGGAACACACACTTATAGAGTATATTGCTGTCAGTCTCTTTGTTCCACAAGGGGAACACACACATATAGAGTATATTGCTGTCAGTCTCTTTGTTCCACAAGGGGAACACACACATATAGAGTATATTGCTGTCAAGTCTCTTTGTTCCACAAGGGGAACACACACTTATAGAGTATATTGCTGTCAGTCTCTGTGTCCAACAAGGGGAACACACACTTATAGAGTATATTGCTGTCAGTCTCTGTGTCCCACAAGGGGAACACACACTTATAGAGTATATTGCTGTCAGTCTCTGTGTCCCACAAGGGGAACACACACTTATAAAGTATATTGCTGTCAGTACCTTTGTTCCACAAGGGGAACACACACTTATAGAGTATATTGCTGTCAGTACCTTTGTTCCACAAGGGGAACACACACTTATAGAGTATATTGCTGTCAGTCTCTTTATTCCACAAGGGGAACACACACATATAGAGTATATTGCTGTCAGTCTCTATGTTCCACAAGGGGAACACACACTTATAGAGTATATTGCTGTCAGTCTCTTTGTTCCACAAGGGGAACACACA
The DNA here is from genome assembly GCA_030765065.1 of Deroplatys truncata. Classification (NCBI taxonomy): domain Eukaryota; kingdom Metazoa; phylum Arthropoda; class Insecta; order Mantodea; family Mantidae; genus Deroplatys; species Deroplatys truncata. The sequence continues at coordinate 1,314,606 of CM060975.1, forward strand.
CATATAGAGTATATTCCTATCAGTCTCTGTGTCCCACAAGGGGAACACACACTTATAGAGTATATTGCTGTCAGGTCTCTTTATTCCACAAGGGGAACACACACTTATAGAGTATATTGCTGTCAGTCTCTGTGTCCCACAAGGGGAACACACACATATAGAGTATATTGCTGTCAGTCTCTGTGTCCCACAAGGGGAACACACACTTATAGAGTATATTGCTGTCAGTCTCTGTGTCCAACAAGGGGAACACACACTTATAGAGTATATTGCTGTCAGTCTCTGTGTCCCACAAGGGGAACACACACATATAGAGTATATTGCTGTCAAGTCTCTTTGTTCCACAAGGGGAACACACACTTATAGAGTATATTGCTGTCAGTCTCTGTGTCCAACAAGGGGAACACACACTTATAGAGTATATTGCTGTCAGTCTCTGTGTCCCACAAGGGGAACACACACTTATAGAGTATATTGCTGTCAGTCTCTGTGTCCCACAAGGGGAACACACACTTATAAAGTATATTGCTGTCAGTACCTTTGTTCCACAAGGGGAACACACACTTATAGAGTATATTGCTGTCAGTACCTTTGTTCCACAAGGGGAACACACACTTATAGAGTATATTGCTGTCAGTCTCTTTATTCCACAAGGGGAACACACACATATAGAGTATATTGCTGTCAGTCTCTGTGTTCCACAAGGGGAACACACACTTATAGAGTATATTGCTGTCAGTCTCTTTGTTCCACAAGGGGAACACACACATATAGAGTATATTCCTATCAGTCTCTGTGTCCCACAAGGGGAACACACACTTATAGAGTATATTGCTGTCAGGTCTCTTTATTCCACAAGGGGAACACACACTTATAGAGTATATTGCTGTCAGTCTCTGTGTCCCACAAGGGGAACACACACATATAGAGTATATTGCTGTCAGTCTCTGTGTCCCACAAGGGGAACACACACTTATAGAGTATATTGCTGTCAGTCTCTGTGTCCAACAAGGGGAACACACACTTATAGAGTATATTGCTGTCAGTCTCTGTGTCCCACAAGGGGAACAGACACATATAGAGTATATTGCTGTCAGTCTCTGTGTCCCACAAGGGGAACACACACTTATAGAGTATATTGCTGTCAGTCTCTATGTACCACAAGCATGAACACACAATTACAGAGTATATTGCTGTTAGCCTCTGTGTCCAACAAGGGGAACACATACTGATAGTGTATATTGCTGTCAGTCTCTTTGTTCCACAAGGGGAACACATACATATAGAGTATATTGCTGTCAGTCTCTTTGTTCCACAAGGGGAACACACACTTATAGAGTATATTGCTGTCAGTCTCTTTGTTCCACAAGGGGAACACACACATATAGAGTATATTGCTGTCAGTCTCTTTGTTCCACAAGGGGAACACACACTTATAGAGTATATTGCTGTCAGTCTCTGTGTCCCACAAGGGGAACACACACTTATAGAGTATATTGCTGTCAGTCTCTGTGTCCCACAAGGGGAACACACACTTATAGAGTATATTGCTGTCAGTCTCTGTGTCCAACAAGGGGAACACATACTGATAGTGTATATTGCTGTCAGTCTCTTTGTTCCACAAGGGGAACACACACTTATAGAGTATATTGCTGTCAGTCTCTGTGTTCCACAAGGGGAACACACACTTATAAAGTATATTGCTGTCAGTCTCTGTGTCCCACAAGGGGAACACACACTTATAGAGTATATTGCTGTCAGTCTCTGTGTCCCACAAGGGGAACACACACATATAGAGTATATTGCTGTCAGTCTCTTTGTTCCACAAGGGGAACACACACATATAGAGTATATTGCTGTCAGTCTCTTTGTTCCACAAGGGGAACACACACATATAGAGTATATTGCTGTTAAGTCTCTGTGTCCCAAAAGGGGAACACACACATATAGAGTATATTGCTGTCAGTCTCTGTGTCCCACAAGGGGAACACACACTTATAGAGTATATTGCTGTCAGTCTCTGTGTCCCACAAGGGGAACACACACATATAGAGTATATTGCTGTCAGTCTCTGTGTCCCACAAGGGGAACACACACTTATAGAGTATATTGCTGTCAGTCTCTGTGTCCCACAAGGGGAACACACACTTATAGAGTATATTGCTGTCAGTCTCTGTGTTCCACAAGGGGAACACACACTTATAGAGTATATTGCTGTCAGTCTCTGTGTCCCACAAGGGGAACACACACTTATAGAGTATATTGCTATCAGTCTCTGTGTCCCACAAGGGGAACACACACTTATAGAGTATATTGCTGTCAGTCTCTGTGTCCAACAAGGGGAACACACACTTATAGAGTATATTGCTGTCAGTCTCTTTGTTCCACAAGGGGAACACACACTTATAGAGTATATTGCTGTCAGTCTCTTTATTCCACAAGGGGAACACACACATATAGAGTATATTGCTGTCAGTCTCTGTGTTCCACAAGGGGAACACACACTTATAGAGTATATTGCTGTCAGTCTCTTTGTTCCACAAGGGGAACACACACATATAGAGTATATTCCTATCAGTCTCTGTGTCCCACAAGGGGAACACACACTTATAGAGTATATTGCTGTCAGGTCTCTTTATTCCACAAAAGGAACACACACATATAGAGTATATTGCTGTCAAGTCTCTTTATTCCACAAGGGGAACACACACTTATAGAGTATATTGCTGTCAAGTCTCTTTATTCCACAAGGGGAACACACACATATAGAGTATATTGCTGTCAAGTCTCTTTATTCCACAAGGGGAACACACACATATAGAGTATATTGCTGTCAGTCTCTGTGTCCAACAAGGGGAACACACACTTATAGAGTATATTGCTGTCATACTCTGTGTCCAACAAGGGGAACACACACTTATAGAGTATATTGCTGTCAGTCTCTGTGTCCAACAAGGGGAACACACACTTATAGAGTATATTGCTGTCAGTCTCTTTGTTCCACAAGGGGAACACACACTTATAGAGTATATTGCTGTCAGTCTCTTTATTCCACAAGGGGAACACACACTTATAGAGTATATTGCTGTCAGTCTCTTTATTCCACAAGGGGAACACACACTTATAGAGTATATTGCTGTAAGTCTCTTTATTCAACAAGGGGAACACACACTTATAGAGTATATTGCTGTCAGTCTCTGTGTCCCACAAGGGGAACACACACTTATAGAGTATATTGCTGTCAGTCTCTGTGTCCCACAAGGGGAACACACACTTATAGAGTATATTGCTGTCAGTCTCTGTGTCCAACAAGGGGAACACACACTTATAGAGTATATTGCTGTCAGTCTCTTTATTCCACAAGGGGAACACACACTTATAGAGTATATTGCTGTCAGTCTCTGTGTCCCACAAGGGGAACACACACTTATAGAGTATATTGCTGTCAGTCTCTGTGTCCCACAAGGGGAACACACACTTATAGAGTATATTGCTGTCAGTCTCTGTGTCCCACAAGGGGAACACACACTTATAGAGTATATTGCTGTCAGTCTCTGTGTCCCACAAGGGGAACACACACTTATAGAGTATATTGCTGTCAGTCTCTGTGTCCCACAAGGGGAACACATACTTATAGAGTATATTGCTGTCAGTCTCTTTATTCCACAAGGGGAACACACACTTATAGAGTATATTGCTGTAAGTCTCTTTATTCAACAAGGGGAACACACACTTATAGAGTATATTGCTGTCAGTCTCTGTGTCCCACAAGGGGAACACACACTTATAGAGTATATTGCTGTCAGTCTCTGTGTCCCACAAGGGGAACACACACTTATAGAGTATATTGCTGTCAGTCTCTGTGTCCAACAATGGAACACACACTTATAGAGTATATTGCTGTCAGTCTCTGTGTCCAACAAGGGGAACACACACTTATAGAGTATATTGCTGTCAGTCTCTGTGTCCCACAAGGGGAACACACACTTATAGAGTATATTGCTATCAGTCTCTGTGTCCCACAAGGGGAACACACACATATAGAGTATATTGCTGTCAGTCTCTGTGTACCACAAGGGTAAACACACACTCATAAAGTATATTGCTGTCAATCTCTGTGTCCCACAAGGGTAATCACACACTCATAAAGTATATTGCTGTCAGTCTCTGTGTCTCACAAGGGTAAACACACACTCATAAAGTATATTGCTGTCAGTCTCTGTGTCCCACAAGGGTAAACACACACTCATAAAGTATATTGCTGTCAGTCTCTGTGTCCCACAAGGGTAAACACACACTCATAAAGTATATTGCTGTCAGTCTCTGTGTCCCACAAGGGTAAACACACACTCATAAAGTATATTGCTGTCAGTCTCTGTGTCCCACAAGGGTAAACACACACTCATAAAGTATATTGCTGTCAGTCTCTGTGTCCCACAAGGTTAAACACACACTCATAAAGTATATTGCTGTCAGTCTCTTTGTTCCACAAGGGGAACACACACTTATAGAGTATATTGCTGTCAGTCTCTTTATTCCACAAGGGGAACACACACTTATAGAGTATATTGCTGTCAGTCTCTTTATTCCACAAGGGGAACACACACTTATAGAGTATATTGCTGTCAGTCTCTGTGTCCAACAAGGGGAACACACACTTATAGAGTATATTGCTGTCAGTCTCTTTGTTCCACAAGGGGAACACACACATATAGAGTATATTGCTGTCAGTCTCTCTGTTCCACAAGGGGAACACACACTTATAGAGTATATTGCTGTCAGTCTCTGTGTCCCACAAGGGGAACACACACATATAGAGTATATTGCTGTCAGTCTCTGTGTCCAACAAGGGGAACACACACTTATAGAGTATATTGCTGTCAGTCTCTTTATTCCACAAGGGGAACACACACTTATAGAGTATATTGCTGTCAGTCTCTTTATTCCACAAGGGGAACACACACTTATAGAGTATATTGCTGTCAGTCTCTTTATTCCACAAGGGGAACACACACTTATAGAGTATATTGCTGTCAGTCTCTGTGTCCAACAAGGGGAACACACACTTATAGAGTATATTGCTGTCAGTCTCTTATTTCCACAAGGGGAACACACACATATAGAGTATATTGCTGTCAGTCTCTTTGTTCCACAAGGGGAACACACACTTATAGAGTATATTGCTGTCAGTCTCTGTGTCCAACAAGGGGAACACACACTTATAGAGTATATTGCTGTCAGTCTCTTTGTTCCACAAGGGGAACACACACATATAGAGTATATTGCTGTCAGTCTCTGTGTCCAACAAGGGGAACACACACTTATAGAGTATATTGCTGTCAGTCTCTGTGTCCAACAAGGGGAACTCACACTTATAGAGTATATTGCTGTCAGTCTCTTTATTCCACAAGGGGAACACACACTTATAGAGTATATTGCTGTCAGTCTCTGTATCCAACAAGGGGAACACACACTTATAGAGTATATTGCTGTCAGTCTCTTTGTTCCACAAGGGGAACACACACTTATAGAGTATATTGCTGTCAGTCTCTTTGTTCCACAAGGGGAACACACACTTATAGAGTATATTGCTGTCAAGTCTCTTTATTCCACAAGGGGAACACACACATATAGAGTATATTGCTGTCAGTCTCTGTGTCCAACAAGGGGAACACACACTTATAGAGTATATTGCTGTCAGTCTCTGTGTCCAACAAGGGGAACACACACTTATAGAGTATATTGCATTCAGTCTCTTTGTTCCACAAGGGGAACACACACTTATAGAGTATATTGCTGTCAGTCTCTTTGTTCCACAAGGGGAACACACACTTATAGAGTATATTGCTGTCAGTCTCTTTGTTCCACAAGTGGAACACACACTTATAGAGTATATTGCTGTCAGTCTCTGTGTCCCACAAGGGGAACACACACTTATAGAGTATATTGCTGTCAGTCTCTGTGTCCCACAAGGGGAACACACACATATAGAGTATATTGCTGTCAGTCTCTGTGTCCCACAAGGGGAACACACACTTATAGAGTATATTGCTGTCAGTCTCTGTGTCCCACAAGGGGAACACACACTTATAGAGTATATTGCTATCAGTCTCTGTGTCCCACAAGGGGAACACACACTTATAGAGTATATTGCTGTCAAGTCTCTTTGTTCCACAAGGGGAACACACACTTATAGATTATATTGCTGTCAGTCTCTTTGTTCCACAAGGGGAACACACACATATAGAGTATATTGCTGTCAGTCTCTGTGTCCCACAAGGGGAACACACACATATAGAGTATATTGCTGTCAGTCTCTGTGTCCCACAAGGGGAACACACACATATAGAGTATATTGCTGTCAGTCTCTGTGTCCCACAAGGGGAACACACACTTATAGAGTATATTGCTGTCAGTCTCTGTGTCCCACAAGGGGAACACACACTTATAGAGTATATTGCTGTCAAGTCTCTTTGTTCCACAAGGGGAACACACACTTATAGAGTATATTGCTGTCAGTCTCTGTGTCCCACAAGGGGAACACACACTTATAGAGTATATTGCTGTCAAGTCTCTTTGTTCCACAAGGGGAACACACACTTATAGAGTATATTGCTGTCAGTCTCTGTGTCCCACAAGGGGAACACACACTTATAGAGTATATTGCTGTCAAGTCTCTTTGTTCCACAAGGGGAACACACACTTATAGAGTATATTGCTGTCAGTCTCTGTGTCCCACAAGGGGAACACACACTTATAGAGTATATTGCTGTCAGTCTCTGTGTCCCACAAGGGGAACACACACTTATAGAGTATATTGCTGTCAGTATCTGTGTCCTACAAGGGTGAACACACACCTATAAAGTATATTGCTGTCAGTCTCAGTGTCCTACAAGGGTGAACACACACCTATAGAGTATTTTGCTGTCAGTATCAGTGTCCTACAAGGGTGAACACACACTTATAGAGTATATTGCTGTCAGTCTCTGTATCCTACAAGGGTGAACACACACTTATAGGGTCTATTGCTGTCAGTCTCAGTGTCCCACAAGGGTAAACACAAACTTATAGAGTATATTGCTTTCAGCCTCAGTGTCCTACAAGGGTGAACACAACACTTATAGAGTATATTGCTGTCAGTCTCAGTGTTCTACAAGGGTGAACACACACTTATAGAGTATACTGCTGTCAGTCTCAGTGTCCTACAAGGGTTAAAAAACACCTATAGAGTATACTGCTGTCAGTCTCTATGTCCTACATTGGAGAACACCACACTTATAGAGTATATTGCTTTCAGTCTCAGTGTCCCACAAGGATGAACACACACTTATAGACTATATTGCTGTCAGTCTCTATGTCCTACAAGGGTGAACACACACTTATAGAGTATATTGCTGTCAGTCTCTTTGTCCCACAAGGGGGAATACACACATATAGAGTATATTGCTGTCAGTCTCTGTGTCCCACAAGGATGAACACCACATTTATAGAGTATATTGCTGTCAGTCTCTGTGTCACACAAGCGTGAACACACAGTCATAAAGTATATTGCTGTCAGTCTCTGTGTCCCACAAGGGAGAACTCACACTCATAAAGTATACTGCTGTCAGTCTCTATGTCTTATAAGGTAGAATACACACTTATAAAGTATATTAATCTCAGTCGCTGTGTCCTATAACGGTGAACACATACTCATAAGGTATATTGATGTCAGTCTCTGTGTCCCACAAGCGAGAACACACACACATAAAGTAAATTGCTGTCAGTCTCTGTATCCCACAAGGGTGAACACACACACACAAAGTATATTGCTGTCAGTCTCTGTATCCCACAAGGGTGAACACACACTCATAAAGTATATTGCTGTCAGTCTCTTTATCCCAGAAGGGTAAACACCCACTCATAAAGTATATTGCTGTCAGTCTTTGTATCCCACAAGGGTAAACACACACTCATAAAGTATATTGCTGTCAGTCTCTGTGTCCCACTAGCGTGAATACACACTCAAAGTATATTGCTGTCAGTCTCTGTATCCCAAAAGGGTTAAAACACACTCATAAAGTATATTACTGTCGGTCTCTGTGTCCCACAAGCGTGAACACACACTCATAAGCAATATTGCTGTCAGTCTCTGTGTCCCACAAGGGAGAACACACATTCAAAGTATACTGCTGTCAGTCTCTATGTCTTATAAGGCTGAACACACACTCCTAAGCTATATTGATGTAATTCTCTGTGTCCCATAAGCATGAACACACACTCATAAAGTATATTGCTGTCAGTCTCTGTATCCCACAAGGGTAAACACACACTAATAAAGTATATTGCCGTCAGTCTCTGTATCCCACAAGGGGAACACACACTCATAAGGTATATTGGTGTCAGTCTCTGTATCCCACAAGGGTAAACACACACTCATAAAGTATATTGCTGTCAGTCTCTGTATCCCACAAGGGTAAACACACACTCATAAAGTATATTGCTGTCAGTCTCTGTATCCCACAAGGGTAAACACACACTCATAAAGTATATTGCTGTCAGTTTCTGTATCAACAAGGGTAAACACACACTCAAAGTATATTGCTGTCAGTCTCTGTATCCCACAAGGGTAATAACACACTCATAAAGTATATTGCTGTCAGTCTCTGTATCCCACAAGGGTAAACACACACTCATAAAGTATATTGCTGTCAGTCTCTGTATCCCACAAGGGTAAAAACACACTAATAAAGTATATTGCTGTCAGTCTCTGTATCCCACAAGGGTAAACACACACTCATAAAGTATATTGCTGTCAGTCTCTGTATCCCACAAGGGTAAACACACACTCAGAAAGTATATTGCTGTCAGTCTCTGTATCCCACAAGGGTAAGCACACACTCATAAAGTATATTGCTGTCAGTCTCTGTATCCCACAAGGGTAAACACACACTCATAAAGTATATTGCTGTCAGTCTCTGTATCCCACAAGGGTAAACACACACTCATAAGGTATATTGCTGTCAGTCTCTGTATCCCACAAGGGTGAACACACACTCATAAGGTATATTGCTGTCAGTCTCTGTGTACCACAAGGGTGAACACACACTCATAAAGTATATTGCTGTCAGTCTCTGTGTCCCACAAGGGTAAACACACACTCATAAAGTATATTGTTGTCAGTCTCTGTGTACCACAAGGGTAAACACACACTCATAAAGTATATTGCTGTCAGTCTCTGTGTCCCACAAGGGTAAACACACACTCATGGAGTATATTGCTGTCAGTCTCTGTGTACCACAAGGGTAAACACACACTCATAAAGTATATTGCTGTCAGTCTCTGTGTACCACAAGGGTAAACACACACTCATAAAGTATATTGCTGTCAGTCTCTGTGTCCCACAAGGGTAAATACACACTCATAAAGTATATTGCTGTCAGTCTCTGTGTACCACAAGGGTAAACACACACTCATAAAGTATATTGCTGTCAGTCTCTGTGTCCCACAAGGGTAAACACACACTCATAAAGTATATTGCTGTCAGTCTCTGTGTACCACAAGGGTAAACACAGACTCATAAAGTATATTGCTGTCAATCTCTGTGTCCCACAAGCGTGAACACACACTCATAAAGTATATTGCTGTCAGTCACTGTGACCCACAATCATGAACACACACTCATAAAGTATATTCCTGTCAGTCTCTGTATCCCACAAAGGTAAACACACACTCATAAAGTATATTGCTGTCAGTCTCTGTGTCCCACAAGCGTGAACACACACTCATAAAGTATATTGCTGTCAGTCTCTGTATCCCACAAGGGTGAGCACACACTCATAAGGTATATTCCTGTCAGTCTCTGTATCCCACAAGCATGAACACACACTCATAAAGTATATTGCTGTCAGTCTCTGTGTCCCACAAGGGTAAACACACTCATAAAGTATATTGCTGTCAGTCTCTGTGTACCACAAGGGTAAACACACACTCATAAAGTATATTGCTGTCAGTCTCTGTGTCCCACAAGGGTACACACACTCATAAAGTATATTGCTGTCAGTCTCTGTGTACCACAAGGGTAAACACACACTCATAAAGTATATTGCTGTCAATCTCTGTGTCCCACAAGGGTAATCACACACTCATAAAGTATATTGCTGTCAGTCTCTGTGTCTCACAAGGGTAAACACACACTCATAAAGTATATTGCTGTCAGTCTCTGTGTCCCACAAGGGTAAACACACACTCATAAAGTATATTGCTGTCAGTCTCTGTGTCCCACAAGGGTAAACACACACTCATAAAGTATATTGCTGTCAGTCTCTGTGTCCCACAAGGGTAAACACACACTCATAAAGTATATTGCTGTCAGTCTCTGTGTCCCACAAGGGTAAACACACACTCATAAAGTATATTGCTGTCAGTCTCTGTGTCCCACAAGGTTAAACACACACTCATAAAGTATATTGCTGTCAGTCTCTGTGTTCCACAAGGGTAAACACACACTCATAAAGCATATTGCTGTCAGTCTCTGTGTCCCACAAGGGTAAACACACACTCATAAAGTATATTGCTGTCAGTCTCTGTGTCCCACAAGCGTGAACACACACTCATAAAGAATATTGCTGTCAGTCTCTGTGTCCCACAAGGGTAAACACACACTCATAAAGTATATTCCTGTCAGTCTCTGTATCCCACAAGGGTAAACACACACTCATAAAGTATATTGCTGTCAGTCTCTGTATCCCACAAGCGTGAACACACACTCATAAAGTATACTGCTGTCAGTCTTTGTATCCAACAAGGGTAAACACACACTCATAAAGTATATTGCTGTCAGTCTCTGTATCCCACAAGGGTAAACACACACTCATAAAGTATATTGCTGTCAGTCTCTCTTATCCCACAAACGTGAACACACACTCATAAAGTATATTGCTGTCAGTCTCTGTATCCAACAAGGGTAAACACACACTCATAAAGTATATTGCTGTCAGTCTCTGTATCCCACAAGGGTAAACACACACTCATAAAGTATATTGCTGTCAGTCTCTGTATCCAACAAGCGTAAACACACACTCATAAAGTATATTGCTGTCAGTCTCTGTATCCAACAAGGGTAAACACACACTCATAAAGTATATTCCTGTCAGTCTCTGTATCCCACAAGGGTAAACACACACTCATAAAGTATATTGCTGTCAGTCTCTGTTTCCCACAAGCGTGAACACACACTCATAAAGTATATTGCTGTCAGTCTCTGTATCCAACAAGGGTAAACACACACTCATAAAGTATATTGCTGTCAGTCTCTGTATCCCACAAGGGTAAACACACACTCATAAAGTATATTGCTGTCAGTCTCTGTATCCAACAAGCGTAAACACACACTCATAAAGTATATTGCTGTCAGTCTCTGTGTCCCACAAGGGTAAACACACACTCATAAAGTATATTGCTGTCAGTCTCTGTGTCCCTCAAGCGTGAACACACACTCATAAGGTATACTGATGTCAGTCTCTGTATCCAACAAGGGTAAACACACTTATAAAGTATATTGCTGTCAGTCTCTGTGTGCCACAAGGGTAAACACACACTCATAAAGAATATTGCTGTCAGTCTCTGTTTCCCACAAGCGTGAACACACACTCATAAAGTATATTGCTGTCAGTCTCTGTATCCAACAAGGGTAAACACACACTCATAAAGTATATTGCTGTCAGTCTCTGTATCCCACAAGGGTAAACACACACTCATAAAGTATATTGCTGTCAGTCTCTGTATCCAACAAGCGTAAACACACACTCATAAAGTATATTGATGTCAGTTTCTCTGTCCTATAAGGGTGAACACACACTCATAAGGTATATTGATCTCAGTTCTGTGTCCCACAAGCGTGAACACACACTAATAAACTATATTGCTGTCAGCCTCTGTATCCCACAAGCGTAAACACACAGTCATAAAGTATATTGCTGTCAGTCTCTGTTTCCCACAAGGGTGAACACACACTTATAAAGCATATTGCTGTCAGTCTCTGGCCCCGCAAAGGTGAAAATGCACTTAAAGAGTATATTTATGTTAGTCTCTTTGTCCCAGATGGGTGAACACACACCTATAGAGTATATTGCTCTCAGTGTCAGTGTCCCACAAGGGTGAACACAGACTTATAGAGTATACTGCTGTCAGTCTCTGTATCCCACAAGCGTGTACACACACTTATAGAGTATATTGCTATCAGTCTCTGTGTCTCAGAAGTGTGCACACACACTTATAGAGTATATTGATGTCAGCCTCTGTGTACCACAAGCATGAACACACAATTACAGAGTATATTGCTGTTAGCCTCTGTGTCCAACAAGGGGAACACATACTGATAGTGTATATTGCTGTCAGTCTCTTTGTTCCACAAGGGGAACACACACTTACAGAGTATATTGCTGTCAGTCTCTGTGTTCCACAAGGGGAACACACACTTATAGAGTATATTGCTGTCAGTCTCTGTGTCCCACAAGGGGAACACACACTTATAGAGTATATTGCTGTCAGTCTCTGTGTCCCACAAGGGGAACACACACTTATAGAGTATATTGCTGTCAAGTCTCTTTGTTCCACAAGGGGAACACACACTTATAGAGTATATTGCTGTCAGTCTCTGTGTTCCACAAGGGGAACACACACTTATAGAGTATATTGCTGTCAGTCTCTTTGTTCCACAAGGGGAACACACACATATAGAGTATATTGCTGTCAGTCTCTTTGTTCCACAAGGGGAACACACACATATAGAGTATATTGCTGTCAAGTCTCTTTGTTCCACAAGGGGAACACACACTTATAGAGTATATTGCTGTCAGTCTCTGTGTCCAACAAGGGGAACACACACTTATAGAGTATATTGCTGTCAGTCTCTGTGTCCCACAAGGGGAACACACACTTATAGAGTATATTGCTGTCAGTCTCTGTGTCCCACAAGGGGAACACACACTTATAAAGTATATTGCTGTCAGTACCTTTGTTCCACAAGGGGAACACACACTTATAGAGTATATTGCTGTCAGTCTCTGTGTCCAACAAGGGGAACACATACTGATAGTGTATATTGCTGTCAGTCTCTTTGTTCCACAAGGGGAACACACACTTATAGAGTATATTGCTGTCAGTCTCTGTGTCCCACAAGGGGAACACACACTTATAGAGTATATTGCTGTCAGTCTCTGTGTCCCACAAGGGGAACACACACTTATAAAGTATATTGCTGTCAGTCTCTTTGTTCCACAAGGGGAACACACACTTATAGAGTATATTGCTGTCAGTCTCTGTGTCCCACAAGGGGAACACACACATATAGAGTATATTGCTGTCAGTCTCTGTGTCCAACAAGGGGAACACACACTTATAGAGTATATTGCTGTCAGTCTCTGTGTCCAACAAGGGGAACACACACTTATAGAGTATATTGCTGTCAGTCTCTTTGTTCCACAAGGGGAACACACACTTATAGAGTATATTGCTGTCAGTCTCTTTGTTCCACAAGGGGAACACACACTTATAGAGTATATTGCTGTCAGTCTCTTTGTTCCACAAGTGGACCACACACTTATAGAGTATATTGCTGTCAGTCTCTGTGTCCCACAAGGGGAACACACACTTATAGAGTATATTGCTGTCAGTCTCTGTGTTCCACAAGGGGAACACACACATATAGAGTATATTGCTGTCAGTCTCTGTGTCCCACAAGGGGAACACACACTTATAGAGTATATTGCTGTCAGTCTCTGTGTCCAACAAGGGGAACACACACTTATAGAGTATATTGCTGTCAGTCTCTTTGTTCCACAAGGGGAACACACACTTATAGAGTATATTGCTGTCAGTCTCTTTGTTCCACAAGGGGAACACACACTTATAGAGTATATTGCTGTCAGTACCTTTGTTCCACAAGGGGAACACACACTTATAGAGTATATTTGTTTCAGTCTCTTTGTCCCACAAGGGGAACACACACTTATAGAGTATATTGCTGTCAGTCTCTTTGTTCCACAAGGGGAACACACACTTATAGAGTATATTGCTGTCAGTCTCTTTGTTCCACAAGGGGAACACACACTTATAGAGTATATTGCTGTCAGTCTCTTTGTTCCACAAGGGCAACACACACTTATAGAGTATATTGCTGTCAGTCTCTGTGTCCCACAAGGGGAACACACACTTATAGAGTATATTGCTATCAGTCTCTGTGTCCCACAAGGGGAACACACACTTATAGAGTATATTGCTGTCAGTCTCTGTGTCCAACAAGGGGAACACACACTTATAGAGTATATTGCTGTCAGTCTCTTTGTTCCACAAGGGGAACACACACTTATAGAGTATATTGCTGTCAAGTCTCTTTATTCCACAAGGGGAACACACACATATAGAGTATATTGCTGTCAGTCTCTGTGTCCCACAAGGGGAACACACACTTATAGAGTATATTGCTGTCAGTCTCTGTGTCCCACAAGGGGAACACACACATATAGAGTATATTGCTGTCAGTCTCTGTGTCCCACAAGGGGAACACACACTTATAGAGTATATTGCTGTCAGTCTCTGTGTCCAACAAGGGGAACACACACTTATAGAGTATATTGCTGTCAGTCTCTGTGTCCAACAAGGGGAACACACACTTATAGAGTATATTGCTGTCAGTCTCTGTGTCCAACAAGGGGAACACACACTTATAGAGTATATTGCTGTCAGTCTCTTTGTTCCACAAGGGGAACACACACTTATAGAGTATATTGCTGTCAGTCTCTTTATTCCACAAGGGGAACACACACTTATAGAGTATATTGCTGTCAGTCTCTTTGTTCCACAAGGGGAACACACACTTATAGAGTATATTGCTGTCAGTCTCTTTATTCCACAAGGGGAACACACACTTATAGAGTATATTGCTGTCAGTCTCTGTGTCCAACAAGGGGAACACACACTTATAGAGTATATTGCTGTCAGTCTCTGTGTCCAACAAGGGGAACACACACTTATAGAGTATATTGCTGTCAGTCTCTTTGTTCCACAAGGGGAACACACACTTATAGAGTATATTGCTGTCAGTCTCTTTATTCCACAAGGGGAACACACACTTATAGAGTATATTGCTGTCAGTCTCTTTGTTCCACAAGGGGAACACACACTTATAGAGTATATTGCTGTCAGTCTCTTTATTCCACAAGGGGAACACACACTTATAGAGTATATTGCTGTCAGTCTCTTTATTCCACAAGGGGAACACACACTTATAGAGTATATTGCTGTCAGTCTCTGTGTCCAACAAGGGGAACACACACTTATAGAGTATATTGCTGTCAGTCTCTTTGTTCCACAAGGGGAACACACACTTATAGAGTATATTGCTGTCAGTCTCTTTATTCCACAAGGGGAACACACACTTATAGAGTATATTGCTGTCAGTCTCTTTATTCCACAAGGGGAACACACACTTATAGAGTATATTGCTGTCAGTCTCTTTATTCCACAAGGGGAACACACACTTATAGAGTATATTGCTGTCAGTCTCTGTGTCCAACAAGGGGAACACACACTTATAGAGTATATTGCTGTCAGTCTCTTTGTTCCACAAGGGGAACACACACATATAGAGTATATTGCTGTCAGTCTCTTTGTTCCACAAGGGGAACACACACTTATAGAGTATATTGCTGTCAGTCTCTGTGTCCAACAAGGGGAACACACACTTTTAGAGTATATTGCTGTCAGTCTCTTTGTTCCACAAGGGGAACACACACATATAGAGTATATTGCTGTCAGTCTCTGTGTCCAACAAGGGGAACACACACTTATAGAGTATATTGCTGTCAGTCTCTGTGTCCAACAAGGGGAACTCACACTTATAGAGTATATTGCTGTCAGTCTCTTTATTCCACAAGGGGAACACACACTTATAGAGTATATTGCTGTCAGTCTCTTTATTCCACAAGGGGAACACACACTTATAGAGTATATTGCTGTCAGTCTCTGTATCCAACAAGGGGAACACACACTTATAGAGTATATTGCTGTCAGTCTCTTTGTTCCACAAGGGGAACACACACTTATAGAGTATATTGCTGTCAGTCTCTTTGTTCCACAAGGGGAACACACACATATAGAGTATATTGCTGTCAGTCTCTGTGTTCCACAAGGGGAACACACACTTATAGAGTATATTGCTGTCAGTCTCTTTGTTCCACAAGGGGAACACACACTTATAGAGTATATTGCTGTCAGTCTCTGTGTTCCACAAGGGGAACACACACATATAGAGTATATTGCTATCAGTCTCTGTGTCCCACAAGGGGAACACACACATATAGAGTATATTGCTGTCAGTCTCTGTGTCCCACAAGGGGAACACACACTTATAGAGTATATTGCTGTCAGTCTCTGTGTCCAACAAGGGGAACACACACTTATAGAGTATATTGCTGTCAGTCTCTGTGTCCAACAAGGGGAACACACACTTATAGAGTATATTGCTGTCAGTCTCTGTGTCCAACAAGGGGAACACACACTTATAGAGTATATTGCTGTCAGTCTCTTTGTTCCACAAGGGGAACACACACTTATAGAGTATATTGCTGTCAGTCTCTGTGTCCAACAAGGGGAACACACACTTATAGAGTATATTGCTGTCAGTCTCTGTGTCCAACAAGGGGAACTCACACTTATAGAGTATATTGCTGTCAGTCTCTTTATTCCACAAGGGGAACACACACTTATAGAGTATATTGCTGTCAGTCTCTTTATTCCACAAGGGGAACACACACTTATAGAGTATATTGCTGTCAGTCTCTGTATCCAACAAGGGGAACACACACTTATAGAGTATATTGCTGTCAGTCTCTTTGTTCCACAAGGGGAACACACACTTATAGAGTATATTGCTGTCAGTCTCTTTGTTCCACAAGGGGAACACACACATATAGAGTATATTGCTGTCAGTCTCTGTGTTCCACAAGGGGAACACACACTTATAGAGTATATTGCTGTCAGTCTCTTTGTTCCACAAGGGGAACACACACTTATAGAGTATATTGCTGTCAGTCTCTGTGTTCCACAAGGGGAACACACACATATAGAGTATATTGCTATCAGTCTCTGTGTCCCACAAGGGGAACACACACATATAGAGTATATTGCTGTCAGTCTCTGTGTCCCACAAGGGGAACACACACTTATAGAGTATATTGCTGTCAGTCTCTGTGTCCAACAAGGGGAACACACACTTATAGAGTATATTGCTGTCAGTCTCTGTGTCCAACAAGGGGAACACACACTTATAGAGTATATTGCTGTCAGTCTCTGTGTCCAACAAGGGGAACACACACTTATAGAGTATATTGCTGTCAGTCTCTTTGTTCCACAAGGGGAACACACCTTTATAGAGTATATTGCTGTCAGTCTCTTTATTCCACAAGGGGAACACACACTTATAGAGTATATTGCTGTCAGTCTCTTTGTTCCACAAGGGGAACACACACTTATAGAGTATATTGCTGTCAGTCTCTTTATTCCACAAGGGGAACACACACTTATAGAGTATATTGCTGTCAGTCTCTTTATTCCACAAGGGGAACACACACTTATAGAGTATATTGCTGTCAGTCTCTGTGTCCAACAAGGGGAACACACACTTATAGAGTATATTGCTGTCAGTCTCTTTGTTCCACAAGGGGAACACACACTTATAGAGTATATTGCTGTCAGTCTCTTTATTCCACAAGGGGAACACACACTTATAGAGTATATTGCTGTCAGTCTCTTTATTCCACAAGGGGAACACACACTTATAGAGTATATTGCTGTCAGTCTCTTTATTCCACAAGGGGAACACACACTTATAGAGTATATTGCTGTCAGTCTCTGTGTCCAACAAGGGGAACACACACTTATAGAGTATATTGCTGTCAGTCTCTTTGTTCCACAAGGGGAACACACACATATAGAGTATATTGCTGTCAGTCTCTTTGTTCCACAAGGGGAACACACACTTATAGAGTATATTGCTGTCAGTCTCTGTGTCCAACAAGGGGAACACACACTTATAGAGTATATTGCTGTCAGTCTCTTTGTTCCACAAGGGGAACACACACATATAGAGTATATTGCTGTCAGTCTCTGTGTCCAACAAGGGGAACACACACTTATAGAGTATATTGCTGTCAGTCTCTTTATTCCACAAGGGGAACACACACTTATAGAGTATATTGCTGTCAGTCTCTTTATTCCACAAGGGGAACACACACTTATAGAGTATATTGCTGTCAGTCTCTGTATCCAACAAGGGGAACACACACTTATAGAGTATATTGCTGTCAGTCTCTTTGTTCCACAAGGGGAACACACACTTATAGAGTATATTGCTGTCAGTCTCTTTGTTCCACAAGGGGAACACACACTTATAGAGTATATTGCTGTCAAGTCTCTTTATTCCACAAGGGGAACACACACATATAGAGTATATTGCTGTCAGTCTCTGTGTCCAACAAGGGGAACACACACTTATAGAGTATATTGCTGTCAGTCTCTGTGTCCAACAAGGGGAACACACACTTATAGAGTATATTGCTGTCAGTCTCTTTGTTCCACAAGGGGAACACACACTTATAGAGTATATTGCTGTCAGTCTCTTTGTTCCACAAGGGGAACACACACTTATAGAGTATATTGCTGTCAGTCTCTTTGTTCCACAGGTGGAACACACACTTATAGAGTATATTGCTGTCAGTCTCTGTGTCCCACAAGGGGAACACACACTTATAGAGTATATTGCTGTCAGTCTCTGTGTCCCACAAGGGGAACACATACATATAGAGTATATTGCTGTCAGTCTCTGTGTCCCACAAGGGGAACACACACTTATAGAGTATATTGCTGTAAGTCTCTGTGTCCCACAAGGGGAACACACACTTATAGAGTATATTGCTATCAGTCTCTGTGTCCCACAAGGGGAACACACACTTATAGAGTATATTGCTGTCAAGTCTCTTTGTTCCACAAGGGGAACACACACTTATAGAGTATATTGCTGTCAGTCTCTTTGTTCCACAAGGGGAACACACACATATAGAGTATATTGCTGTCAGTCTCTGTGTCCCACAAGGGGAACACACACATATAGAGTATATTGCTGTCAGTCTCTGTGTCCCACAAGGGGAACACACACATATAGAGTATATTGCTGTCAGTCTCTGTGTCCCACAAGGGGAACACACACTTATAGAGTATATTGCTGTCAGTCTCTGTGTCCCACAAGGGGAACACACACTTATAGAGTATATTGCTGTCAAGTCTCTTTGTTCCACAAGGGGAACACACACTTATAGAGTATATTGCTGTCAGTCTCTGTGTCCCACAAGGGGAACACACACTTATAGAGTATATTGCTGTCAAGTCTCTTTGTTCCACAAGGGGAAAACACACTTATAGAGTATATTGCTGTCAGTCTCTGTGTCCCACAAGGGGAACACACACTTATAGAGTATATTGCTGTCAAGTCTCTTTGTTCCACAAGGGGAACACACACTTATAGAGTATATTGCTGTCAGTCTCTGTGTCCCACAAGGGGAACACACACTTATAGAGTATATTGCTGTCAGTCTCTGTGTCCCACAAGGGGAACACACACTTATAGAGTATATTGCTGTCAGTATCTGTGTCCTACAAGGGTGAACACACACCTATAAAGTATATTGCTGTCAGTCTCAGTGTCCTACAAGGGTGAACACACACCTATAGAGTATTTTGCTGTCAGTATCAGTGTCCTACAAGGGTGAACACACACTTATAGAGTATATTGCTGTCAGTCTCTGTATCCTACAAGGGTGAACACACACTTATAGGGTCTATTGCTGTCAGTCTCAGTGTCCCACAAGGGTAAACACACACTCGTAAAGTATATTACTGTCACTGTCTGTGTCCTACAAGGGTGAACACAACACTTATAGAGTATATTGTTGTCAGTCTCAGTGTTCTACAAGGGTGAACACACACTTATAGAGTATACTGCTGTCAGTCTCAGTGTCCTACAAGGGTTAACAAACACCTATAGAGTATACTGCTGTCAGTCTCTATGTCCTACATTGGAGAACACCACACTTATAGAGTATATTGCTTTCAGTCTCAGTGTCCCACAAGGATGAACACACACTTATAGACTATATTGCTGTCAGTCTCTATGTCCTACAAGGGTGAACACACACTTATAGAGTATATTGCTGTCAGTCTCTTTGTCCCACAAGGGGGAATACACACATATAGAGTATATTGCTGTCAGTCTCTGTGTCCCACAAGGATGAACACCACATTTATAGAGTATATTGCTGTCAGTCTCTGTGTCCCACAAGCGTGAACACACAGTCATAAAGTATATTGCTGTCAGTCTCTGTGTCCCACAAGGGAGAACTCACACTCATAAAGTATACTGCTGTCAGTCTCTATGTCTTATAAGGTAGAATACACACTTATAAAGTATATTAATCTCAGTCGCTGTGTCCTATAACGGTGAACACATACTCATAAGGTATATTGATGTCAGTCTCTGTGTCCCACAAGCGAGAACACACACACATAAAGTAAATTGCTGTCAGTCTCTGTATCCCACAAGGGTGAACACACACACACAAAGTATATTGCTGTCAGTCTCTGTATCCCACAAGGGTGAACACACACTCATAAAGTATATTGCTGTCAGTCTCTTTATCCCAGAAGGGTAAACACACACTCATAAAGTATATTGCTGTCAGTCTTTGTATCCCACAAGGGTAAACACACACTCATAAAGTATATTGCTGTCAGTCTCTGTGTCCCACTAGCGTGAATACACACTCAAAGTATATTGCTGTCAGTCTCTGTATCCCAAAAGGGTTAAAACACACTCATAAAGTATATTACTGTCGGTCTCTGTGTCCCACAAGCGTGAACACACACTCATAAGCAATATTGCTGTCAGTCTCTGTGTCCCACAAGGGAGAACACACATTCAAAGTATACTGCTGTCAGTCTCTATGTCTTATAAGGCTGAACACACACTCCTAAGCTATATTGATGTAATTCTCTGTGTCCCATAAGCATGAACACACACTCATAAAGTATATTGCTGTCAGTCTCTGTATCCCACAAGGGTAAACACACACTAATAAAGTATATTGCTGTCAGTCTCTGTATCCCACAAGGGGAACACACACTCATAAGGTATATTGGTGTCAGTCTCTGTATCCCACAAGGGTAAACACACACTCATAAAGTATATTGCTGTCAGTCTCTGTATCCCACAAGGGTAAACACACACTCATAAAGTATATTGCTGTCAGTCTCTGTATCCCACAAGGGTAAACACACACTCATAAAGTATATTGCTGTCAGTTTCTGTATCAACAAGGGTAAACACACACTCAAAGTATATTGCTGTCAGTCTCTGTATCCCACAAGGGTAATCACACACTCATAAAGTATATTGCTGTCAGTCTCTGTATCCCACAAGGGTAAACACACACTCATAAAGTATATTGCTGTCAGTCTCTGTATCCCACAAGGGTAAAAACACACTAATAAAGTATATTGCTGTCAGTCTCTGTATCCCACAAGGGTAAACACACACTCATAAAGTATATTGCTGTCAGTCTCTGTATCCCACAAGGGTAAACACACACTCAGAAAGTATATTGCTGTCAGTCTCTGTATCCCACAAGGGTAAACACACACTCATAAAGTATATTGCTGTCAGTCTCTGTATCCCACAAGGGTAAACACACACTCATAAAGTATATTGCTGTCAGTCTCTGTATCCCACAAGGGTAAACACACACTCATAAGGTATATTGCTGTCAGTCTCTGTATCCCACAAGGGTGAACACACACTCATAAGGTATATTGCTGTCAGTCTCTGTGTACCACAAGGGTGAACACACACTCATAAAGTATATTGCTGTCAGTCTCTGTGTCCCACAAGGGTAAACACACACTCATAAAGTATATTGTTGTCAGTCTCTGTGTACCACAAGGGTAAACACACACTCATAAAGTATATTGCTGTCAGTCTCTGTGTCCCACAAGGGTAAACACACACTCATGGAGTATATTGCTGTCAGTCTCTGTGTACCACAAGGGTAAACACACACTCATAAAGTATATTGCTGTCAGTCTCTGTGTACCACAAGGGTAAACACACACTCATAAAGTATATTGCTGTCAGTCTCTGTGTCCCACAAGGGTAAATACACACTCATAAAGTATATTGCTGTCAGTCTCTGTGTACCACAAGGGTAAACACACACTCATAAAGTATATTGCTGTCAGTCTCTGTGTCCCACAAGGGTAAACACACACTCATAAAGTATATTGCTGTCAGTCTCTGTGTACCACAAGGGTAAACACAGACTCATAAAGTATATTGCTGTCAATCTCTGTGTCCCACAAGCGTGAACACACACTCATAAAGTATATTGCTGTCAGTCACTGTGACCCACAATCATGAACACACACTCATAAAGTATATTTCTTTCAGTCTCTGTATCCCACAAGGGTAAACACACACTCATAAAGTATATTGCTGTCAGTCTCTGTGTCCCACAAGCGTGAACACACACTCATAAAGTATATTGCTGTCAGTCTCTGTATCCCACAAGGGTGAGCACACACTCATAAAGTATATTCCTGTCAGTCTCTGTATCCCACAAGCATGAACACACACTCATAAAGTATATTGCTGTCAGTCTCTGTGTCCCACAAGGGTAAACACACTCATAAAGTATATTGCTGTCAGTCTCTGTGTACCACAAGGGTAAACACACACTCATAAAGTATATTGCTGTCAGTCTCTGTGTCCCACAAGGGTACACACACTCATAAAGTATATTGCTGTCAGTCTCTGTGTACCACAAGGGTAAACACACACTCATAAAGTATATTGCTGTCAATCTCTGTGTCCCACAAGGGTAATCACACACTCATAAAGTATATTGCTGTCAGTCTCTGTGTCTCACAAGGGTAAACACACACTCATAAAGTATATTGCTGTCAGTCTCTGTGTCCCACAAGGGTAAACACACACTCATAAAGTATATTGCTTTCAGTCTCTGTGTCCCACAAGGGTAAACACACACTCATAAAGTATATTGCTGTCAGTCTCTGTGTCCCACAAGGGTAAACACACACTCATAAAGTATATTGCTGTCAGTCTCTGTGTCCCACAAGGGTAAACACACACTCATAAAGTATATTGCTGTCAGTCTCTGTGTCCCACAAGGTTAAACACACACTCATAAAGTATATTGCTGTCAGTCTCTGTGTTCCACAAGGGTAAACACACACTCATAAAGCATATTGCTGTCAGTCTCTGTGTCCCACAAGGGTAAACACACACTCATAAAGTATATTGCTGTCAGTCTCTGTGTCCCACAAGCGTGAACACACACTCATAAAGAATATTGCTGTCAGTCTCTGTGTCCCACAAGGGTAAACACACACTCATAAAGTATATTCCTGTCAGTCTCTGTATCCCACAAGGGTAAACACACACTCATAAAGTATATTGCTGTCAGTCTCTGTATCCCACAAGCGTGAACACACACTCATAAAGTATACTGCTGTCAGTCTTTGTATCCAACAAGGGTAAACACACACTCATAAAGCATATTGCTGTCAGTCTCTGTATCCCACAAGGGTAAACACACACTCATAAAGTATATTGCTGTCAGTCTCTCTTATCCCACAAACGTGAACACACACTCATAAAGTATATTGCTGTCAGTCTCTGTATCCAACAAGGGTAAACACACACTCATAAAGTATATTGCTGTCAGTCTCTGTATCCCACAAGGGTAAACACACACTCATAAAGTATATTGCTGTCAGTCTCTGTATCCAACAAGCGTAAACACACACTCATAAAGTATATTGCTGTCAGTCTCTGTATCCAACAAGGGTAAACACACACTCATAAAGTATATTCCTGTCAGTCTCTGTATCCCACAAGGGTAAACACACACTCATAAAGTATATTGCTGTCAGTCTCTGTGTCCCTCAAGCGTGAACACACACTCATAAGGTATACTGATGTCAGTCTCTGTATCCAACAAGGGTAAACACACACTCATAAAGTATATTGCTGTCAGTCTCTGTGTGCCACAAGGGTAAACACACACTCATAAAGAATATTGCTGTCAGTCTCTGTTTCCCACAAGCGTGAACACACACTCATAAAGTATATTGCTGTCAGTCTCTGTATCCAACAAGGGTAAACACACACTCATAAAGTATATTGCTGTCAGTCTCTGTATCCCACAAGGGTAAACACACACTCATAAAGTATATTGCTGTCAGTCTCTGTATCCAACAAGCGTAAACACACACTCATAAAGTATATTGATGTCAGTCTCTCTGTCCTATAAGGGTGAACACACAATCATAAGGTATATTGATCTCAGTCTCTGTGTCCCACAAGCGTGAACACACACTAATAAACTATATTGCTGTCAGCCTCTGTATCCCACAAGCGTAAACACACAGTCATAAAGTATATTGCTGTCAGTCTCTGTTTCCCACAAGGGTGAACACACACTTATAAAGCATATTGCTGTCAGTCTCTGGGCCCGCAAAGGTGAAAATGCACTTAAAGAGTATATTTATGTTAGTCTCTTTGTCCCAAATGGGTGAACACACACCTATAGAGTATATTGCTCTCAGTGTCAGTGTCCCACAAGGGTGAACACAGACTTATAGAGTATACTGCTGTCAGTCTCTGTATCCCACAAGCGTGTACACACACTTATAGAGTATATTGCTATCAGTCTCTGTGTCTCAGAAGTGTGCACACACACTTATAGAGTATATTGATGTCAGCCTCTGTGTACCACAAGCATGAACACACAATTACAGAGTATATTGCTGTTAGCCTCTGTGTCCAACAAGGGGAACACATACTGATAGTGTATATTGCTGTCAGTCTCTTTGTTCCACAAGGGGAACACACACTTACAGAGTATATTGCTGTCAGTCTCTTTATTCCACAAGGGGAACACACACATATAGAGTATATTGCTGTCAGTCTCTGTGTCCCACAAGGGGAACACACACTTATAGAGTATATTGCTGTCAGTCTCTGTGTCCCACAAGGGGAACACACACTTATAGAGTATATTGCTATCAGTCTCTGTGTCCCACAAGGGGAACACACACTTATAGAGTATATTGCTGTCAAGTCTCTTTGTTCCACAAGGGGAGCACACACTTATAGAGTATATTGCTGTCAGTCTCTGTGTTCCACAAGGGGAACACACACTTATAGAGTATATTGCTGTCAGTCTCTGTGTTCCACAAGGGGAACACACACTTATAGAGTATATTGCTGTCAGTCTCTGTGTCCCACAAGGGGAACACACACTTATAGAGTATATTGCTGTCAAGTCTCTTTGTTCCACAAGGGGAACACACACTTATAGAGTATATTGCTGTCAGTCTCTGTGTTCCACAAGGGGAACACACACTTATAGAGTATATTGCTGTCAGTCTCTTTGTTCCACAAGGGGAACACACACTTATAGAGTATATTGCTGTCAGTCTCTGTGTCCCACAAGGGGAACACACACTTATAGAGTATATTGCTGTCAGTCTCTGTGTCCCACAAGGGGAACACACACTTATAGAGTATATTGCTGTCAGTCTCTGTGTCCAACAAGGGGAACACACACTTATAGAGTATATTGCTGTCAAGTCCCTGTGTCCCACAAGGGGAACACACACTTATAGAGTATATTGCTGTCAGTCTCTGTGTCCCACAAGGGGAACACACACTTATAGAGTATATTGCTGTCAGTCTCTGTGTCCAACAAGGGGATCACACACTTATAGAGTATATTGCTGTCAAGTCTCTTTGTTCCACAAGGGGAACACACACTTATAGAGTATATTGCTGTCAGTCTCTGTGTTCCACAAGGGGAACACACACTTATAGAGTATATTGCTGTCAGTCTCTGTGTTCCACAAGGGGAACACACACTTATAGAGTATATTGCTGTCAGTCTCTGTGTCCCACAAGGGGAACACACACTTATAGAGTATATTGCTGTCAGTCTCTGTGTCCCACAAGGGGAACACACACTTATAGAGTATATTGCTGTCAGTCTCTGTGTCCAACAAGGGGAACACACACTTATAGAGTATATTGCTGTCAAGTCTCTTTGTTCCACAAGGGGAACACTTACTGATAGAGTATATTGCTGTCAGTTTCTGTGGCGCACAAGAAGGAACATACATGCATTGAGTATATTGCCATGAGTCTCTGTGTCCCACAAGGAGAACACACACTTATAGAGAATATTGCTGTCAGTTTCTGTGTCCCACAACGGGGAACACACACTTATAGAGAATATTGCTGTCAGTTTCTGTGGCTCACAAGGGGAACACATACTTATAGAGTATATTGGTGTCAGTCTCTGTGTCCCACACGAATGAAGATATATGCATTGAGAACATTGCTGACAGTCTCTGTGTCCCACAGCATTGAAAATATATGCATTGAGTACATTGTTGTGAGTCTCTGTGTCCCATAAGAAGGAACATATATGCATTGATACATTGCTGTGAGTCTCTGTGTCCCAGAATAAGGAACATATTAGCATTGGTACATTGTTGTCAGTCTGTGCACCCACAAGAAGGAACATATATGCATTGATACATTTTTGTCAGTCTGTGTACCCACAAGAAGGAACATATATGCATTGAGCACATTGCCGTCGGTTTCTCTGTCCCACAAGAAGGAACATATATGCATTGAGTACATTGCCGTGAGTCTCTGTGTCCCACAACAATCATAATATGTGCTTTGATACATTGCTGCGAGTCTCTGTGTCCCACAACAATGAAAATATATCCATTGATATATTGCTGTCATTCTGTGTACCCACAAGAAAGAACATATTGTGACGTATGCAGAGATTATAGGACATACGCCTCTCTGGTCACCGGGATTCGAGATGGCAGTTGGTTTGGAGTAGGGAGAACTAGAATTTTTAGGAGGGAATGAGTTGTTTAGCGTCACTGACGCTTGAGCGTAGCGTGGGTTTGAGAAGGCGAGTCAGGAGGTAACCTTCGTACTGTAAGTACGTGCAACTGCTTTCTCCGTGCTAAGGCATGATGCCCGGTGCCTCCACCAACTGTCGTAGCCTCTCCTAAATAATACTCAGAAAATGATGGGGAGACACTCGCTTGCAAAAGGTACCGGTAAATTAATAAGATCTTCACATGGCGAGGCTACGACGGGGATGCAGCTAAGTTAAACACCAAAAATAATTACTATTCCAACATATTCCATGGCTTGAAGGAAGGAAAGGACACTACACTAACATAATTAAAACTTTCCGAAACCGGATGACTACTGAATTTAATGTATAAAGATAGATAACAGTGCATACACTCTCAGCCCAATGTCTGTCGGCGAGGCCAACAATGAAAGCAGTTGCACGTCCTTACAGTACGAAGGTTACCTCCTGACTCGCCTTCTCAAACCCACGCTACCCTCAAGCGTCAGTGACGCTAAACAACTCATCCCCTCCTAAAAATTCTAGTTCTCCCTACTCCAAACCAACTGCCATCACGAATCCCGGTGACCAGAGAGGCGTATGTCCTATAATCTCTGCATACGTCACAATATATGCATTGAGTACATTGCTGTGAGTCTCTGTGTCCTACAACAATGAAAATATATGCATTGATACATTGTTTTCAGTCTGCGTACCCACAAGAAGGAACATATATGTATTGAATACATTGCTGTGAGTCTCTGTGTCGCACAATAATGAAAATATATGCATTGATACATTGCTGTCATTCTGTGTAACCACAAGAAGGAACATATATGCATTGAGTACATTGCTGTGAGTCTCTGTGTCCCACAACAATGAAAATATATGCATTGATACATTGCTGTCATTCTGTGTACCCACAAGAAGGAACATATATGCATTGAGTACATTGCTGTGAGCCTCTGTGTCCCACAACAATGAAAATATATGCATTGATACATTGCTGTCATTCTGTGTACCCACAAGAAGGAACATATATGCATTGAGTACATTGCTGTGAGTCTCTGTGTCCCACAACAATGAAAATATATGCATTGATACATTGCTGTCAGTCTCTGTGTTCCACAACAATGAAAATATATGCATTGATACATTGCTGTGAGTCTCTGTGTCCCACAACAATGAAAATATATGCATTGATACATTGCTGTCATTCTGTGTACCCACAAGAAGGAACATATATGCATTGAGTACATTGCTGTGAGTCTCTGTGTCCCACAACAATGAAAATATATGCATTGATACATTGCTGTCATTCTGTGTACCCACAAGAAGGAACATATATGCATTGAGTACATTGCTGTGAGTCTCTGTGTCCCACAACAAGGAAAATATATGCATTGATACATTGCTGTCATTCTGTGTACCCACAAGAAGGAACATATATGCATTGAATACATTGCTGTGAGTCTCTGTGTCCCACAACAATGAAAATATATGCATTGATACATTGCTGTCATTCTGTGTACCCACAAGAAGGAACATATATGCATTGAGTACATTGCTGTGAGTCTCTGTGTCCCACAACAATGAAAATATATGCATTGATACATTGCTGTCATTCTGTGTACCCACAAGAAGGAACATATATGCATTGAGTACATTGCTGTGAGTCTCTGTGTCCCACAACAATGAAAATATATGCATTGATACATTGCTGTCATTCTGTGTACCCACAAGAAGGAACATATATGCATTGAGTACTTTGCTGTGAGTCTCTGTGTCCCAAAACAATGAAAATATATGCATTGATACATTGCTGTCATTCTGTGTACCCACAAGAAGGAACATATATGCATTGAGTACATTGCTGTGAGTCTCTGTGTCCCAAAACAATGAAAATATATACATTGATACATTGTTGTCAGTCTGTGTACCCACAAGAAGGAACATATATGCATTGAGTAAATTGCTGTGAGTCTCTGTGTCCCACAACAATGAAAATATATGCATTGATACATTGTTGTCAGTCTGTGTACCCACAAGAAGGAACATATATGCATTGAGTACATTGCTGTGAGTCTCTGTGTCCCACAACAATGAAAATATATGCATTGATACATTGCTGTCATTCTGTGTACCCACAAGAAGGAACATATATGCATTGAGTACATTGCTGTGAGTCTCTGTGTCCCACAACAATGAAAATATATGCATTGATACATTGCTGTCATTCTGTGTACCCACAAGAAGGAACATATATGCATTGAATACATTGCTGTGAGTCTCTGTGTCCCACAACAATGAAAATATATGCATTGATACATTGCTGTCATTCTGTGTACCCACAAGAAGGAACATATATGCATTGAATACATTGCTGTGAGTCTCTGTGTCCCACAAGAAGGAACATATATTCATTGAGTACATTGCTTTCAGTTGTTGTATCCCACAAGAAGGAACACATATGCATTGAGTACATTGCTGTGAGTCTCTGTGTCCCACAACAATGAAAATATATGCATTGATACATTGCTGTCATTCTGTGTACCCACAAGAAACAACATATATGCATTGAGTACATTGCTGTAAGTCTCTGTGTCCCACAACAATGAAAATATATGCATTGATACATTGCTGTCATTCTGTGTACCCACAAGAAACAACATATATGCATTGAGTACATTGCTGTAAGTCTCTGTGTCCCACAAGAAGGAACACATATGCATTGAATACATTGCTGTAAGTCTCTGTGTCCCACAAGAAAGAACACATATGCATTGAATACATTGCTGTGAGTCTCTGTGTCCCACAACAATGAAAATATATGCATTGATACATTGCTGTCATTCTGTGTACCCACAAGAAGGAACATATATGCATTGAATACATTGCTGAGTCTCTGTGTCCCACAACAATGAAAATATATGCATTGATACATTGCTGTCATTCTGTGTACCCACAAGAAGGAACATATATGCATTGAATACATTGCTGAGTCTCTGTGTCCCACAACAATGAAAATATATGCATTGATACATTGCTGTCATTCTGTGTACCCACAAGAAGGAACATATATGCATTGAATACATTGCTGTGAGTCTCTGTGTCCCACAACAATGAAAATATATGCATTGATACATTGCTGTCATTCTGTGTACCCACAAGAAACAACATATATGCATTGAGTACATTGCTGTAAGTCTCTGTGTCCCACAAGAAGGAACACATATGCATTGAATACATTGCTGTAAGTCTCTGTGTCCCACAAGAAAGAACACATATGCATTGAATACATTGCTGTGAGTCTCTGTGTCCCACAAGAAGGAACACATATTCATTGAGTACATTGCTTTCAGTTGTTGTATCCCACAAGAAGGAACACATATGCATTGAGTACATTGCTTTCAGTTGTTGTATCCCACAAGAAGGAACACATATGCATTGAGTACATTGCTTTCAGTTGTTGTATCCCACAAGAAGGAACACATATGCATTGAGTACATTGCTGTGAGTCTCTGTGTCCCACAACAATGAAAATATATGCATTGATACATTGCTGTCATTCTGTGTACCCACAAGAAGGAACACATATGCATTGAGTACATTGCTGTGAGTCTCTGTGTCCCACAACAATGAAAATATATGCATTGATACATTGCTGTCATTCTGTGTACCCACAAGAAGGAACATATATGCATTGAATACATTGCTGTGAGTCTCTGTGTCCCACAACAATGAAAATATATGCATTGATACATTGCTGTCATTCTGTGTACCCACAAGAAGGAACATATATGCATTGAGTACATTGCTGTGAGTCTCTGTGTCCCACAACAATGAAAATATATGCATTGATACATTGCTGTCATTCTGTGTACCCACAAGAAGGAACATATATGCATTGAGTACATTGCTGTGAGTCTCTGTGTCCCACAACAATGAAAATATATGCATTGATACATTGCTGTCATTCTGTGTACCCACAAGAAGGAACATATATGCATTGAATACATTGCTGTGAGTCTCTGTGTCCCACAACAATGAAAATATATGCATTGATACATTGCTGTCATTCTGTGTACCCACAAGAAGGAACATATATGCATTGAATACATTGCTGTGAGTCTCTGTGTCCCACAACAATGAAAATATATGCATTGATACATTGCTGTCATTCTGTGTACCCACAAGAAAGAACATATATGCATTGAATACATTGCTGTGAGTCTCTGTGTCCCACAAGAAGGAACACATATTCATTGAGTACATTGCTTTCAGTTGTTGTATCCCACAAGAAGGAACACATATGCATTGAGTACATTGCTGTGAGTCTCTGTGTCCCACAACAATGAAAATATATGCATTGATACATTGCTGTCATTCTGTGTACCCACAAGAAGGAACATATATGCATTGAATACATTGCTGTGAGTCTCTGTGTCCCACAACAATGAAAATATATGCATTGATACATTGCTGTCATTCTGTGTACCCACAAGAAGGAACATATATGCATTGAATACATTGCTGTGAGTCTCTGTGTCCCACAACAATGAAAATATATGCATTGATACATTGCTGTCATTCTGTGTACCCACAAGAAAGAACATATATGCATTGAATACATTGCTGTGAGTCTCTGTGTCCCACAAGAAGGAACACATATTCATTGAGTACATTGCTTTCAGTTGTTGTATCCCACAAGAAGGAACACATATGCATTGAGTACATTGCTTTCAGTTGTTGTATCCCACAAGAAGGAACACATATGCATTGAGTACATTGCTTTCAGTTGTTGTATCCCACAAGAAGGAACACATATGCATTGAGTACACTGTTGTCAGTTGTTGTATCCCACAAGAAGGAACACATATGCATTGAGTACATTGCTTTCAGTTGTTGTATCCCACAAGAAGGAACACATATGCATTGAGTACATTGCTTTCAGGTGTTGTATCCCACAAGAAGGAACACATATGCATTGAGTACATTGCTTTCAGTTGTTGTATCCCACAAGAAGGAACACATATGCATTGAGTACATTGCTTTCAGTTGTTGTATCCCACAAGAAGGAACACATATGCATTGAGTACAATGCTTTCAGTTGTTGTATCCCACAAGAAGGAACACATATGCATTGAGTACACTGTTGTCAGTCTCTATGTCCTACAAGAAGGAACACATATGCATTCAGTACATTGCTGTCAGTCTCTATGTCCTACAAGAAGGAACACATATGCATTCTGTACATTGCTGTCAGTCTCTATGTCCTACAAGAAGGAACACATATGCATTCAGTACATTGCTGTCAGTCTCTATGTCCTACAAGAAGGAACACATATGCATTCAGTACATTGCTGTCAGTCTCTATGTCCTACAAGAAGGAACACATATGCATTCAGTACATTGCTTTCAGTTGTTGTATCCTACAAGAAGGAACACATATGCTTTGAGTACACTGTTGTCAGTCTCTATGTCCTACAAGAAGGAACACATATGCATTGAGTACATTGCTGTAAGTCTCTGTGTCCCACAAGAAGGAACACATATGCATTGAATACATTGCTGTAAGTCTCTGTGTCCCACAAGAAAGAACACATATGCATTGAATACATTGCTGTGAGTCTCTGTGTCCCACAAGAAGGAACACATATTCATTGAGTACATTGCTTTCAGTTGTTGTATCCCACAAGAAGGAACACATATGCATTGAGTACATTGCTTTCAGTTGTTGTATCCCACAAGAAGGAACACATATGCATTGAGTACATTGCTTTCAGTTGTTGTATCCCACAAGAAGGAACACATATGCATTGAGTACATTGCTTTCAGTTGTTGTATCCCACAAGAAGGAACACATATGCATTGAGTACATTGCTTTCAGTTGTTGTATCCCACAAGAAGGAACACATATGCATTGAGTACATTGCTTTCAGTTGTTGTATCCCACAAGAAGGAACACATATGCATTGAGTACATTGCTTTCAGTTGTTGTATCCCACAAGAAGGAACACATATGCATTGAGTACATTGCTTTCAGTTGTTGTATCCCACAAGAAGGAACACATATGCATTGAGTACACTGTTGTCAGTCTCTATGTCCTACAAGAAGGAACACATATGCATTGAGTACATTGCTATCAGTCTGTGTCCTACAAGAAGGAACACATATGCATTGAGTACACTGTTGTCAGTCTCTATGTCCTACAAGAAGGAACACATATGCATTCAGTACATTGCTGTCAGTCTCTATGTCCTACAAGAAGGAACACATATGCATTGAGTACATTGCTGTCAGTCTCTATGTCCTACAAGAAGGAACACATATGCATTGAGTACATTGCTGTCAGTCTCTATGTCCTACAAGAAGGAACACATATGCATTCAGTACATTGCTGTCAGTCTCTATGTCCTACAAGAAGGAACACATATGCATTCAGTACATTGCTGTCAGTCTCTATGTCCTACAAGAAGGAACACATATGCATTCAGTACATTGCTGTCAGTCTCTATGTCCTACAAGAAGGAACACATATGCATTGAGTACATTGCTGTCAGTCTTGTCCTACAAGAAGGAACACATATGCATTCAGTACATTGCTGTCAGTCTCTATGTCCTACAAGAAGGAACACATATGCATTCAGTACATTGCTGTCAGTCTCTATGTCCTACAAGAAGGAACACATATGCATTGAGTACATTGCTGTCAGTCTTGTCCTACAAGAAGGAACACATATGCATTCAGTACATTGCTGTCAGTCTCTATGTCCTACAAGAAGGAACACATATGCATTGAGTACATTGCTGTCAGTCTCTATGTCCTACAAGAAGGAACACATATGCATTCAGTACATTGCTGTGAGTCTCTATGTCCTACAAGAAGGAACACATATGCATTCAGTACATTGCTGTCAGTCTCTATGTCCTACAAGAAGGAACACATATGCATTCAGTACATTGCTGTCACTCTCTATGTCCTACAAGAAGGAACACATATGCATTGAGTACATTGCTGTCAGTCTTGTCCTACAAGAAGGAACACATATGCATTCAGTACATTGCTGTCAGTCTCTATGTCCTACAAGAAGGAACACATATGCATTGAGTACATTGCTGTCAGTCTCTCTGTCCTACAAGAAGGAACACATATGCATTGAGTACATTGCTGTCAGTCTCTCTGTCCTACAAGAAGGAACACATATGCATTCAGTACATTGCTGTCAGTCTCTCTGTCCTACAAGAAGGAACACATATGCATTGAGTACATTGCTGTCAGTCTCTGTGTTCCACAAGAAGGAACACATATGCATTGAGTACATTGCTGTCAGTCTCTGTGTCCCACAAGAAGGAACACATATGCATTCAGTACATTGCTGTCAGTCTCTGTGTCCCACAAGAAGGAACACATATGCATTCAGTACATTGCTGTCAGTCTCTGTGTCCCACAAGAAGGAACACATATGCATTCAGTACATTGCTGTCAGTCTCTGTGTCCCACAAGAAGGAACACATATGCATTGAGTACATTGCTGTCAGTCTCTGTGTCCCACAAGAAGGAACACATATGCATTCAGGACATTGCTGTCAGTCTCTGTGTCCCACAAGAAGGAACACATATGCATTGAGTACATTGCTGTCAGTCTCTCTGTCCTACAAGAAGGAACACATATGCATTCAGTACATTGCTGTCAGTCTCTCTGTCCTACAAGAAGGAACACATATGCATTGAGTACACTGTTGTCAGTCTCTCTGTCCTACAAGAAGGAACACATATGCATTGAGTACACTGTTGTCAGTCTCTATGTCCTACAAGAAGGAACACATATGCATTGAGTACACTGTTGTCAGTCTCTCTGTCCTACAAGAAGGAACACATATGCATTCAGTACATTGCTGTCAGTCTCTATGTCCTACAAGAAGGAAAAAATATGCATTGAGTACACTGTTGTCAGTCTCTATGTCCTAAAAGAAGGAACACATATGCCTTCAGTACATTGCTGTCAGTCGCTCTGTCCTACAAGAAGGAACACATTGTCATTGAGTACATTGCTTTCAGTTGTTGTATCCTACAAGAAGGAACACATATGCATTGAGTACATTGCTGTCAGTCTCTGTGTCCTACAAGAAGGAACACATATGCATTCAGTACATTGCTGTAAGTCTCTATGTCCTACAAGAAGGAACACATATGCATTCAGTACATTGCTGTCAGTCTCTATGTCCTACAAGAAGGAACACATATTCATTGAGTACATTGCTGTCAGTCTCTATGTCCTACAAGAAGGAACACATATTCATTGAGTACATTGCTGTCAGTCTCTGTGTCCTACAAGAAGGAACACATATTCATTGAGTACATTGCTGTCAGTCTCTATGTCCTACAAGAAGGAACACATATTCATTGAGTACATTGCTGTCAGTCTCTATGTCCTACAAGAAGGAACACATATTCATTGAGTACATTGCTGTCAGTCTCTGTGTCCTACAAGAAGGAACACATATGCATTCAGTACAATGCTGTCAGTCTCTATGTCCTACAAGAAGGAACACATATGCATTCAGTACATTGCTGTCAGTCTCTATGTCCTACAAGAAGGAACACATATGCATTCAGTACATTGCTGTCAGTCTCTATGTCCTACCAGAAGGAACACATATGCATTCAGTACATTGCTTTCAGTTGTTGTATCCTACAAGAAGGAACACATATGCATTGAGTACACTGTTGTCAGTCTCTATGTCCTACAACAAGGAACACATATGCATTGAGTACACTGTTGTCAGTCTCTATGTCGTACAAGAAGGAACACATATGCATTGAGTACACTGTTGTCAGTCTCTATGTCCTACAAGAAGGAACACATATGCATTGAGTGCACTGTTGTCAGTCTCTATGTCCTACAAGAAGGAACACATATGCATTAAGTACACTGTTGTCAGTCTCTATGTCCTACAAGAAGGAACACATATGCATTGAGTACACTGTTGTCAGTCTCTCTGTCCTACAAGAAGGAACACATATGCATTGAGTACACTGTTGTCAGTCTCTCTGTCCTACAAGAAGGAACACATATGCATTGAGTACACTGTTGTCAGTCTCTCTGTCCTACAAGAAGGAACACATATGAATTGAGTACACTGTTGTCAGTCTCTCTGTCCTACAAGAAGGAACACATATGCATTGAGTACACTGTTGTCAGTCTCTATGTCCTACAAGAAGGAACACATATTCATTGAGTACATTGCTGTCAGTCTCTATGTCCTACAAGAAGGAACACATATGCATTCAGTACACTGTTGTCAGTCTCTATGTCCTACAAGAAGGAACACATATGCATTGAGTACACTGTTGTCAGTCTCTATGTCCTACAAGAAGGAACACATATGCATTGAGTACACTGTTGTCAGTCTCTATGTCCTACAAGAAGGAACACATATGCATTGAGTACATTGCTATCAGTCTGTGTCCTACAAGAAGGAACACATATGCATTGAGTACACTGTTGTCAGTCTCTATGTCCTACAAGAAGGAACACATATGCATTCAGTACATTGCTGTCAGTCTGTGTCCTACAAGAAGGAACACATATGCATTCAGTACACTGTTGTCAGTCTCTATGTCCTACAAGAAGGAACACATATGCATTCAGTACATTGCTGTCAGTCTGTGTCCTACAAGAAAGAACACATATGCATTGAGTACACTGTTGTCAGTCTCTATGTCCTACAAGAAGGAACACATATGCATTCAGTATATTGCTGTCAGTCTGTGTCCTACAAGAAGGAACACATATGCATTCAGCACATTGCTGTCAGTCTCTATGTCCTACAAGAAGGAACACATATGCATTGAGTACATTGCTATCAGTCTGTGTCCTACAAGAAGGAACACATATGCATTGAGTACATTGTTGTTAATCTCTGTGTCCCACAAGAAGTAACATATATGCATTGAGTACATTGCTGTGAGCCTGTGTCACACAAGAAGGAACACGTATGCATTGAGTACATTGCTGTCAGTCTCTGTATCCCACAAGAAGGAACAGATATGCATTGAGTACATTGCTGTCAGTCTTAGTCCCAAAAGAAGGAACACATATGCATTGAGTACATTGTTGTCAGTCTTTCTGCCCCACAAGAAGTAAGATATATGAATTGAGTATATTGTTGTCAGTCTGTAACCTACAAGAAGGAACACATATGCATTGAGTACATTGTTGTCAGTCTCTCTGCCCCACAAGAAGTAAGATATATGAATTGAGTATATTGTTGTTAGTCTGTAACCTACAAGAAGGAACACATATGCATTGAGTACATTGCTGCCAGTCTGTAACCTACAAGAAGGAACACATATGCAATGAGTACATTGCTGTCAGTATCTGTATCCCACAAGAAGGAACACATATGCATTGAGTACATTGCTGCCAGTCTGTAACCTACAAGAAGGAACACATATGCATTGAGTACATTGCTGTCAGTATCTGTATCCCACAAGAAGGAACACATATGCATTGAGTACATTGTTGTCAGTCTCTCTGCCCCACAAGAAGTAAGATATATGAATTGATTGAATTGTTGTCAGTCTGAAACCTGCAAGAAGGAACACATATGCATTGAGTACATTGTTGTCAGTCTCTCTGCCCCACAAGAAGTAAGATATATGAATTGAGTATATTGTTGTCAGTCTGGTACCTGCAAGAAGGAACACATATGCATTGAGTACATTGTTGTCAGTCTCTCTGCCCCACAAGAAGTAAGATATATGAATTGAGTATATTGTTGTCAGTCTGAAACCTGCAAGAAGGAACACATATGCATTGAGTACATTGTTGTGAGTCTCTCTGCCCCACAAGAAGTAAGGTATATTAATTGAGTATATTGTTGTCAGTCTGAAACCTGCGAGAAGGAACACATATGCATTGAGTACATTGTTGTCAGTCTCACTGCCCCACAAGAAGTAAGATATATGAATTGAGTATATTGTTGTCAGTCTGTAACCTACAAGAAGGAACACATATGCATTGAGTACATTGTTGTCAGTCTCTCTGCCCCACAAGAAGTAAGATATATGAATTGAGTATATTGTTGTCAGTCTGTAACCTACAAGAAGGAACACATATGCATTGAGTACATTTCTGTCAGTCTGTAACCTACAAGAAGGAACACATATGCATTGAGTATATTGCTGTCAGTCTGTAACCTACAAGAAGGAACACATATGCATTGAGTACATTGTTGTCAGTCTCTCTGCCCCACAAGAACTAAGATATATGAATTGAGTATATTGCTGTCAGTCTGTAACCCACAAGAAGGAACACATATGCATTGAGTACATTGCTGTCAGCCTGTAACCTAGAAGAAGGAACATATATGCATTGAGTACATTGCTGTCAGACTGTAACCCACATAGAGGAACACATATGCATTGAGTATATTCTGTCAGTCTGTAACCTACAAGAAGGAACGAATATGCATTGAGTACATTGCTGTCAGTCTGTAACCTACAAGAAGGAACACATATGCATTGAGTACATTGCTGTCAGTCTGTAACCCACAAGAAGGAACACATATGCATTGAGTATATTCTGTCAGTCTGTAACCTACAAGAAGGAACACATATGCATTGAGTACATTGCTGTCAGTCTGTAACCTACAAGAAGGAAAACATATGCATTGAGTACATTGCTGTCAGTCTCTCTGCCCCACAAGAAGTAAGATATATGCATTGATTATATTCTGTCAGTCTGTAACCTACAAGAAGGAACACATATGAATTGAGTACATTGCTGTCAGTCTCTCTGCCCCACAAGAAGTAAGATATATGCATTGAGTATATTCTGTCAGTCTGTAACCTACAAGAAGGAACACATATGCATTGAGTACATTGCTGTCAGTCTCTCTGCCCCACAAGAAGTAAAATATATGCATTGAGTATATTCTGTCAGTCTGTAACCTACAAGAAGCAACACATATGCATTGAGTACATTGTTCTCAGTCTCTCTGTCCCAAAAGCAGGAACACATATGCATTGAGTACATTGCTTTAAGTCTCTCTGCCCCACAAGAAGTAAAATATATGCATCGAGTATATTCTGTCAGTCTGTAACCTACAAGAAGGAACACATATGCATTGAGTACATTGCTGTCAGTCTCTCTGCCCAACAAGAAGTAAGATATATGCATTGAGTATATTGCTGTCAGTCTGTAACCTACAAGAAGGAACACATATGCATTGAGTATATTGCTGTGAGTCCCTGTGTCCTACAAGAAGGAACACATATGCATTGAGTATATTGCTGTGAGTCCCTGTGTCTAACAAGAAGTGTCATATATGCATTGAGTATATTGCTGTTGGTCTATGTCCCACAAGAAGGAACACATATGCATTGAGTATATTGCTGTGAGTCTATATTCTACAAGAAGGAACACATATGCATTGAGTATATTGCTGTGAGTCCCTGTGTCTAACAAGAAGTGTCATATATGCATTGAGTATATTGCTGTCAGTCTGTAACCTACAAGTAGGAATACATATGCATTGAGTATATTGCTGTCAGTCTATATCCTACAAGAAGGAACACATATGCATTGAGTATATTGCTGTTAGTCTGTGTCCCACAAGAAGGAACACATATGCATTTAGTATATTGCTGTCAGTCTGTAACCTACAAGAAGGAACATATATGCATTGAGTACATTGCTGTGAGTCCCTGTGTCTCACAAAGAAGGAACATATATGCATTGAGTACATTGCTGTCAGTCTGTAACCTACAAGAGGGAACACATATGCATTGAGTACATTGCTGTCAGTCTGTAACCTAAGGGAAGGACCACATATGCATTGAGTATATTGCTGTCAGTCTGTAACCTACAAGAAGGAACATATATGCATTGAGTACATTGCTGTGAGTCCCTGTGTTTCACAATAAGTGTCATATATGCATTGAGTACATTGATGTGAGTCCCTGTGTCTCACGAGAAGTGTCATATATGCATTGAGTACATTGCTGTGAGTCCCTGTGTCTAACAAGAAGTGTCATATGCATTGAGTACATTGCTGTGAGTCCCTGTGTCTCACAAGAAGTGTCATATGTGCATTGAGTACATTGCTGTGGATCCCTGTGTGTCACAAGAAGTGTCATATATGCATTAAGTACATTGCTGTGAGTCCCTGTGTCTCACAAGAAGTGTCATATATGCATTGAGTACATTGCTGTGACTGCCTGTGTGTCACAAGAAGTGTCATATATGCATTGAGTACATTGCTGTGAGTCCCTGTGTCTCACAGGAAGTGTCATATATGCATTGAGTACATTGCTGTGACTGCCTGTGTTTCACAAGAAGTGTCATATATGCATTGAGTACATTGCTGTGAGTCCCTGTGTCTCACAAGAAGTGTCATATATGCATTGAGTACATTGCTGTGACTGCCTGTGTGTCACAAGAAGTGTCATATATGCATTGAGTACATTGCTGTGAGTCCCTGTGTCTCACAAGAAGGAACACATATGCATTGAGTACATTGCTGTCAGTCTGTAACCTACAAGAAGGAACATATATGCATTGAGTACATTGCTGTGAGTCCCTGTGTCTCACAAGCAGTGTCATATATGCATTGAGTATATTGCTGTGAGTCCCTGTGTCTCACAAGAAGGAACGCATATGCATCGAGTACATTGCTGTCAGTCTGTAACCTACAAGAAGGAACATATATGCATTGAGTACATTGCTGTGAGTCCCTGTGTCTCACAAGAAGGAACATATATGCATTGAGTACATTGCTGTAAGTCCCTGTGTCTAACAAGAAGGAACATATATGCATTGAGTACATTGCTGTGAGTCCCTGTGTCTAACAAGAAGGAACATATATGCATTGAGTACATTGCTGTAAGTCCCTGTGTCTAACAAGAAGGAACATATATGCATTGAGTACATTGCTGTGACTCCCTGTGTGTAACAAGAAGGAACATATATGCATTGAGTACATTGCTGTAAGTCCCTGTGTCTAACAAGAAGGAACATATATGCATTGAGTACATTGCTGTAAGTCCCTGTGTCTAACAAGAAGGAACATATATGCATTGAGTACATTGCTGTAAGTCCCTGTGTCTAACAAGAAGTGTCATATATGCATTGAGTACATTGCTGTGAGTCCCTGTGTCTCACAAGAAGTGTCATATATGCATTGAGTACATTGATGTAAGTCCCTGTGTCTAACAAGAAGGAACATATATGCATTGAGTACATTGCTGTAAGTCCCTGTGTCTAACAAGAAGTGTCGTATATGCATTGAGTACATTGCTGTGAGTCCCTGTGTCTCACAAGAAGTGTCATATATGCATTGAGTACATTGCTGTGAGTCCCTGTGTCTCACAAGAAGGAACATATATGCATTGAGTACATTGCTGTGAGTCCCTGTGTCTAACAAGAAGGAACATATATGCATTGAGTACATTGCTGTGAGTCCCTGTGTCTAACAAGAAGGAACATATATGCATTGAGTACATTGCTGTGAGTCCCTGTGTCTAACAAGAAGGAACATATATGCATTGAGTACATTGCTGTGAGTCCCTGTGTCTAACAAGAAGGAACATATGTGCATTGAGTACATTCTGTGAGTCCCTGTGTCTAACAAGAAGGAACATATATGCATTGACTACTTTGCTGTGAGTCCCTGTGTCTAACAAGAAGGAACATATATGCATTGACTACTTTGCTGTGAGTCCCTGTGTCTAACAAGAAGGAACATATATGCATTGACTACTTTGCTGTGAGTCCCTGTGTCTAACAAGAAGGAACATATATGCATTGACTACTTTGCTGTGAGTCCCTGTGTCTAACAAGAAGGAACATATATGCATTGAGTATATTGCTGTGAGTCCCTGTGTCTAACAAGAAGGAACATATATGCATTGAGTACATTGCTGTGAGTCCCTGTGTCTAACAAGAAGGAACATATATGCTTTGAGTACATTGCTGTGAGTCCCTGTGTCTAACAAGAAGGAACATATATGCATTGAGTATATTGCTGTGAGTCCCTGTGTCTAACAAGAAGGAACATATATGCTTTGAGTACATTGCTGTGAGTCCCTGTGTCTAACAAGAAGGAACATATATGCTTTGAGTACATTGCTGTGAGTCCCTGTGTCTAACAAGAAGGAACATATATGCATTGAGTATATTGCTGTGAGTCCCTGTGTCTAACAAGAAGGAACATATATGCATTGAGTATATTGCTGTGAGTCCCTGTGTCTAACAAGAAGGAACATATATGCATTGAGTACATTGCTGTGAGTCCCTGTGTCTAACAAGAAGGAACATATATGGTTTGAGTACATTGCTGTGAGTCCCTGTGTCTAACAAGAAGGAACATATATGCATTGAGTATATTGCTGTGAGTCCCTGTGTCTAACAAGAAGGAACATATATGCTTTGAGTACATTGCTGTGAGTCCCTGTGTCTAACAAGAAGGAACATATATGCATTGAGTACATTGCTGTGAGTCCCTGTGTCTAACAAGAAGGAACATATATGCATTGAGTACATTGCTGTGAGTCCCTGTGTCTAACAAGAAGGAACATATATGCATTGAGTACATTGCTGTGAGTCCCTGTGTCTAACAAGAAGGAACATATATGCATTGAGTACATTACTGTGAGTCCCTGTGTCTCACCAGAAGTAACACATATGCATTGAGTGTATTGCTGTCAGTCTGTAACCTACAAGAAGCAACACATATGCATTGTGTATATTCCTGTGAGTCCCTGTGTCTCACAAGAAGGAACACATATGCATTGAGTGTATTGCTGTCAGTCTGTAACCTACAAGAGGCAACACATATGCATTATGTATATTGCTGTGAGTCCCTGTGTCTCACAAGAAGGAACACATATGCATTGAGTATATTGCTGTCAGTCTGTAACCTACAAGAACGAACACATATGCATTGAGTACATTGTTGTTGTGTCCCTGTGTCTCACAAGAAGTGTCATATATGCATTGAGTACATTGCTGTGAGTCCCTGTGTCTAACAAGAAGGAACGCATATGCATTGAGTATATTGCTGTCAGTCTGTAACCTACAAGAAGGAACACATATGCATTGAGTATATTGCTGTCAGTCTATGTCTCACAAGAAGGAACACATATGCATTGAGTATATTGCTGTCAATCTGTAACCTACAAGAAGGAACACATATGTATTGAGTATACTGCTGTCAGTCTGTAACCTACAAGAAGGAACATATATGCATTAGGTACATTGCTGTGAGTCCCTGTGTCTCACAAGAAGGAACATATATGCATTGAGTACATTGCTGTGAGTCCCTGTGTCTTACAAGAAGTGTCATATATGCATTGAGTACATTGCTGTGAGTCCCTGTGTCTCACAAGAAGTGTCATATATGCATTGCGTACATTGCTGAGAGACCCTGTGTCTCACAAGAAGGAACATATATGCATTGAGTACATTGCTGTGAGTCCCTGTGTCTCACAAGAAGTGTCATATATGCATTGCGTACATTGCTGTGAGTCCCTGTGTCTCACAAGAAGTGTCATATATGCATTGAGTACATTGCTGTGAGTCCCTGTGTCTCACAAGAAGGAACATATATGCATTGAGTACATTGCTGTGAGTCCCTGTGTCTCACAAGAAGTGTCATATATGCATTGAGTACATTGCTGTGAGTCCCTGT
Organism: Deroplatys truncata; assembly: GCA_030765065.1. Lineage (NCBI taxonomy): Eukaryota > Metazoa > Arthropoda > Insecta > Mantodea > Mantidae > Deroplatys > Deroplatys truncata. Next base: position 1,358,352 of record CM060975.1, read on the forward strand.
GTCTCACAATAAGTGTCATATATGCATTGAGTACATTGCTGTGAGCCTCTGTGTCTCACAAGAAGTGTCATATATGCATTGAGTACATTGCTGTGAGTCCCTGTGTCTAACAAGAAGGAACACATATGCATTGAGTATATTGCTGTCAGTCTGTAACCTACAAGAAGGAACACATATTTATTGAGTATATTGCTGTCAGTCTGTAACCTACAAGATGGAACACATATGCATTGAGTATATTGCGGTCAGTCTATGTCTCACAAGAAGGAACACATATGCATTGAGTATATTGCTGTCAGTCTGTAACCTACAAGAAGGAACATATATGCATTGAGTACATTGCTGTGAGTCCCTGTGTCTCACAAGAAGGAACATATATGCATTGAGTACATTGCTGTGAGCCTCTGTGTCTCACAAGAAGTGTCATATATGCATTGAGTACATTGCTGTGAGTCCCTGTGTCTAACAACAAGGAACACATATGCATTGAGTATATTGCTGTCAGTCTGTAACCTACAAGAAGGAACACATATTTATTGAGTATATTGCTGTCAGTCTGTAACCTACAAGATGGAACACATATGCATTGAGTATATTGCTGTCAGTCTATGTCTCACAAGAAGGAACACATATGCTTTGAGTATATTGCTGTCAGTCTGTAACCTACAAGAAGGAACATATATGCATTGAGTACATTGCTGTGAGTCCCTGTGTCTCACAAGAAGGAACATATATGCATTGAGTACATTGCTGTGAGTCCCTCTGTCTAACAAGAAGGAACATATATGCATTGAGTACATTGCTGTGAGTCCCTGTGTCTAACAAGAAGGAACATATATGCATTGAGTACATTACTGTGAGTCCCTCTGTCTAACAAGAAGGAACATATATGCATTGAATACATTGCTGTGAGTCCCTCTGTCTAACAAGAAGGAACATATATGCATTGAGTACATTGCTGTGAGTCCCTGTGTCTAACAAGAAGGAACATATGTGCATTGAGTACATTGCTGTGAGTCCCTCTGTCTAACAAGAAGGAACATATATGCATTGAGTACATTGCTGTGAGTCCCTGTGTTTCACAAGAAGGAACATATATGCATTGACTACTTTGCTGTGAGTCCCTGTGTCTAACAAGAAGGAACATATATGCATTGAGTACATTGCTGTGAGTCCCTCTGTCTAACAAGAAGGAACATATATGCATTGAGTACATTGCTGTGAGTCCCTGTGTCTAACAAGAAGGAACATATGTGCATTGAGTACATTGCTGTGAGTCCCTCTGTCTAACAAGAAGGAACATATATGCATTGAATACTTGCTGTGAGTCCCTGTGTAACAAGAAGGAACATATATGCATTGAGTATATATTGCTGTGAGTCCCTGTGTCTCACTAGAAGGAACATATATGCATTGAGTACATTGCTGTGAGTCCCTGTGTCTCACAAGAAGGAAGATATATGCATTGAGTACATTGCTGTGAGTCCCTGTGTCTAACAAGAAGGAACATATTTGCATTGAGTAAATTGCTGTTAGTCCATGTGTCTCACAAGAAGGAACATATATGCACTGAGTACATTGCTGTGAGTCCATGTGTCTCACAAGAAGTGTCATATATGCATTGAGTACATGGCTGTGAGTCCCTGTGTCTCAGAAGAAGGAACATATATGTACTGAGTACATTGCTGTAAGTCCCTGTGTATAACAAGAAGGAACATATATGGATTGAGTACATTGCTGTGAGTCCCTGTGTCTAACAAGAAGGAACATATATGCATTGAGTACATTGCTGTGAGTCCCTGTGTCTAACAAGAAGGAACATATATGCACTGAGTACATTGCTGTGAGTCCCTGCGTATAACAAGAAGGAACATATATGCATTGAGTACATTGCTGTGAGTCCCTGTGTCTAACAAGAAGGAACACATATGCATTGAGTACATTGCTGTCAGTCTGTAACCTACAAGAAGGAACACATATGCATTGAGTACATTGATGTCAGTCTGTAACCTACAAGAAGGAACATATATGCATTGAGTACATTGCTGTGAGTCCCTGTGTTTAACAAGAAGGAACACATATGCATTGAGTACATTGCTGTCAGTCTGTAACCTACAAGAAGGAACACATATGCATTGAGTACATTCCTGACAGTCTGTAACCTACAAGAAGGAACACATATGCATTGAGTACATTGCTGTGAGTCCCTGTGTCTCACAAGAAGGAACATATATGCATTGACTTCATTGTTGTCAGTCTGTGTACCCACAAGAAGGAACATATATGCATTGAGTACATTCCTGTCAGTCTGTAACCTACAAGAAGGAACACATATGCATTGAGTACATTGCTGTGAGTCCCTGTGTCTCACAAGAAGGAACATATATGCATTGAGTACATTGCTGTGAGTCCCTGTGTCTCACAAGAAGGAACATATATGCATTTTGTACATTGTTGTCAATCTCTGTGTCCCACAAGAAGGAACATACATGCATTGAGTACATTGTTGTCAGTCTGTGTATTCCACAACAAGGAACATATATGCATTGAGTACGTTGTTGTGAGTCTCTGTGTCCCACAAGAAGTGTCATATATGCATTGAGTAAATTGCTGTCATTCTGTAACCTACAAGAAGGAACACATATGCATTGAGTACATTGCTGTCAGTCTGTAACCTACAAGAAGGAACACATATGCATTGTGTATATTGCTGTCAGTCTGTAACCTACAAGAAGGAACATATATGCATTGAGTACATTGCTGTAATCCCCGAGTCTCACATGAAGTGTCATATATGCATTGAGTACATTGCTGTGAGTCCCTGTGTCTCACAAAAAGTGTCATATATGCATTGAGTACATTGCTGTGAGTCCCTGTGTCTCACAAGAAGTGTCATATATGCATTGAGTACATTGCTGTGACTCCCTGTGTGTCACAAGAAGTGTCATATATGCATTGAGTACATTGCTGTGAGTCCCTGTGTCTCACAAGATGTGTCATGTATGCATTGAGTACATTGCTGTGAGTCCCTGTGTCTCACAAGAAGTGTCATATATGCATTGAGTACATTGCTGTGAGTCCCTGTGTCTCAAAACAAGTGTCATATATGCATTGAGTACATTGCTGTGACTCCCTGTGTGTCACAAGAAGTGTCATATATGCATTGAGTACATTGCTGTGACTCCCTGTGTGTCACAAGAAGTGTCATATATGCATTGAGTACATTGCTGTGAGTCCCTGTGTCTCACAAGAAGGAACACATATGCATTGAGTACATTGCTGTCAGTCTGTAACCTACAAGAAGGAACATATATGCATTGAGTACATTGCTGTGAGTCCCTGTGTCTCACAAGAAGGAACATATATGCATTGAGTACATTGCTGTGAGTCCCTGTGTCTCACAAGAAGAAACATATATGCATTGAGTACATTGCTGTGAGTCCCTGTGTCTCACAAGAAGGAACATATATGCATTGAGTACATTGCTGTGAGTCCCTGTGTCTCACAAGAAGGAACATATATGCATTGAGTACATTGCTGTGAGTCCCTGTGTCTAACAAGAAGGAACATATATGCATTGAGTACATCGCTGTGAGTCCCTGTGTCTCACAAGAAGGAACACATATGCATTGAGCACATTGCTGTGACTCCCTGTGTCTCACAAGATGTGTCATGTATGCATTGAGTACATTGCTGTGAGTCCCTGTGGCTAACAAGAAGTGTCATATATGCATTGAGTACATTGCTGTGAGTCCCTGTGTGTCACAAGAAGTGTCATATATGCATTGAGTACATTGCTGTGACTCCCTGTGTGTCACAAGAAGTGTCATATATGCATTGAGTACATCGCTGTGAGTCCCTGGGTCTAACAAGAAGGAACACATATGCATTGAGTACATTGCTGTGAGTCCCTGTGTCTCACAAGAAGTGTCATATATCCATTGAGTACATTGCTGTGACTCCCTGTGTGTCACAAGAAGGAACACATATGCATTGAGTACATTGCTGTGACTCCCTGTGTGTCACAAGAAGTGTCATATATGCATTGAGTACATTGCTGTGAGTCCCTGTGTCTCACAAGAAGTGTCATATATGCATTCAGTACATTGCTGTGAGTCCCTGTGTCTAACAAGAAGTGTCATATATGCATTGAGTACATTGCTGTGACTCCCTGTGTCTCACAAGAAGTGTCATATATGCATTGAGTACATTGCTGTGAGTCCCTGTGTCTCACAAGAAGTGTCATATATGCATTGAGTACATTGCTGTGACTCCCTGTGTCTCACAAGAAGTGTCATATATGCATTGAGTACATTGCTGTGACTCCCTGTGTCTAACAAGAAGTGTCATATATGCATTGAGTACATTGCTGTGAGTCCCTGAGTCTCACAAGAAGTGTCATATATGCATTGAGTACATTGCTGTGACTCCCTGTGTCTCACAAGAAATTTCATATATGCATTGAGTACATTGCTGTGACTCCCTGTGTCTCACAAGAAGTGTCATATATGCATTGAGTACATTGCTGTGACTCCCTGTGTCTCACAAGAAGTGTCATATATGCATTGAGTACATTGCTGTGACTCCCTGTGTCTCACAAGAAGTGTCATATATGCATTGAGTACATTGCTGTGAGTCCCTGTGTCTCACAAGAAGTGTCATATATGCATTGAGTACATTGCTGTGACTCCCTGTGTCTCACAAGAAGTGTCATATATGCATTGAGTACATTGCTGTGAGTCCCTGTGTCTCACAAGAAGTGTCATATATGCATTGAGTACATTGCTGTGACTCCCTGTGTCTCACAAGAAGTGTCATATATGCATTGAGTACATTGCTGTGACTCCCTGTGTCTCACAAGAAGTGTCATATATGCATTGAGTACATTGCTGTGAGTCCCTGTGTCTCACAAGAAGTGTCATATATGCATTGAGTACATTGCTGTGACTCCCTGTGTGTCACAAGAAGTGTCATATATGCATTGAGTACATTGCTGTGACTCCCTGTATGTCACAAGAAGTGTCATATATGCATTGAGTACATTGCTGTGACTCCCTGTGTCTCACAAAAAGTGTCATATATGCATTGAGTACATTGCTGTGACTCCCTGTGTCTCACAAGAAGTGTCATATATGCATTGAGTACATTGCTGTGACTCCCTGTGTCTCACAAGAAGTGTCATATATGCATTGAGTACATTGCTGTGAGTCCCTGTGTCTCACAAGAAGTGTCATATATGCATTGAGTACATTGCTGTGACTCCCTGTGTGTCACAAGAAGTGTCATATATGCATTGAGTACATTGCTGTGACTCCCTGTGTGTCACAAGAAGTGTCATATATGCATTGAGTACATCGCTGTGAGTCCCTGTGTCTCACAAGAAGGAACACATATGCATTGAGTACATTGCTGTGACTCCCTGTGTGTCACAAGAAGTGTCATATATGCATTGAGTACATTGCTGTGAGTCCCTGTGTCTCACAAGAAGTGTCATATATGCATTGAGTACATTGCTGTGACTCCCTGTGTGTCACAAGAAGTGTCATATATGCATTGAGTACATTGCTGTGAGTCCCTGTGTGTCACAAGAAGTGTCATATATGCATTGAGTACATTGCTGTGACTCCCTGTGTGTCACAAGAAGTGTCATATATGCATTGAGTACATTGCTGTGAGTCCCTGTGTCTCACAAGAAGGAACACATATGCATTGAGTATATTGCTGTGAGTCCCTGTGTCTCACAAGAAGGAACACATATGCATTGAGTACATTGGGATGAGTCCCTGTGTCTCACAAGAAGGAACACATATGCATTGAGTACATTGCTGTGAGTCCCAATGTCTCACAAGAAGGAACACATATGCATTGAGTACATTGCTGTGAGTCCCTGTGTCTCACAAGAAGGAACATATATGCATTGAGTACATTACTGTGAGTCCCTGTGTCTCACAAGAAGGAACACATATGCATTGAGTACATTGCTGTGAGTCCCTGTGTCTCACAAGAAGGAACACATATGCATTGATCACATTGCTGTCAGTCTGTAACCTACAAGAAGGAACACATATGCATTGAGTACATTGCTGTCAGTCTGTAACCTACAAGAAGGAACATATATGCATTGAGTACATTGCTGTCAGTCTGTAACCTACAAGAAGGAACACATATGCATTGAGTACATTGCTGTCAGTCTGTAACCTACAAGAAGGAACATATATGCATTGAGTACATTGCTGTCAGTCTGTAACCTACAAGAAGGAACATATATGCATTGAGCACATTGCTGTCAGTCTGTAACCTACAAGAAGGAACATATATGCATTGAGCACATTGCTGTCAGTCTGTAACCTACAAGAAGGAACATATATGCATTGAGTACATTGCTGTCAGTCTGTAACCTACAAGAAGGAACATATATGCATTGAGCACATTGCTGTGAGTCCCTGTGTGTAACAAGAAGGAACATATATGCATTGAGTACATTGCTGTCAGTCTGTAACCTACAAGAAGGAACATATATGCATTGAGTACATTGCTGTGAGTCCCTGTGTGTAACAAGAAGGAACATATATGCATTGAGTACATTGCTGTGAGTCCGTGTGTCTAACAAGAAGGAACATATATGCATTGAGTACATTGTTGTGAGTCCCTGTGTCTAACAAGAAGGAACATATATGCATTGTGTAGATTGCTGTGAGTCCCTGGGTGTAACAAGAAGGAACATATATGCATTGACTACTTTGCTGTGAGCCCCTGTGTCTAACAAGAAGGAACATATATGCATGGAGTACATTGCTGTGAGTCCCTGTGTCTAACAAGAAGGAACATATATGCATTGAGTATATTGCTGTCAGTCTGTAACCTACAAGAAGGAACATATATGCATTGAGTACATTGCTGTGAGTCCCTGTGTCTCACAAGAAGGAACACATATGCATTGAGTATATTGCTGTCAGTCTGTAACCTACAAGAAGGAACACATATGCATTCAGTATATTGCTGTCAGTCTGTAACCTACAAGAAGGAGCACATATGCATTGAGTATATTGCTGTCAGTCTGTGTCCCACAAGAAGGAACACATATGCATTGAGTATATTGCTGTCAGTCTGTAACCTACAAGAAGGAACATATATGCATTGAGTACATTGCTGTGAGTCCCTGTGTCTCACAAAGAAGGAACATATATGCATTGAGTATATTTTGTCAGTCTGTAACCTACAAGAAGGAACAAATATGCATTGAGTACATTGCTGTCAGTCTCTCTGCCCCGCAAGAAGTAAGATATATGCATTGATTATATTCTGTCAGTCTGTAACCTACAAGAGGGAACACATGTGCATTGAGTACATTGCTGTCAGTCTCTCTGCCCCACAAGAAGTAAGATATATGCATTGAGTATATTCTGTCAGTCTGTAACCTACAAGAAGGAACACATATGCATTGAGTACATTGCTGTCAGTCTCTCTGCCCCACAAGAAGTAAAATATATGCATTGAGTATATTCTGTCAGTCTGTAACCTACAAGAAGGAACACATATGCATTGAGTACATTGCTCTCAGTTTCTCTGTCCCAAAAGCAGGAACACATATGCATTGAGTACATTGCTGTCAGTCTCTCTGCCCCACAAGAAGTAAAATATATGCATTGAGTATATTCTGTCAGTCTGTAACCTACAAGAAGGAACACATATGCATTGAGTACAATGCTGTCAGTCTCTCTGCCCCACAAGAATTAAGATATATGCATTGAGTATATTGCTGTCAGTCTGTAACCTACAAGAAGGAACACATATGCATTGAGTATATTGCTGTGAGTCCCTGTGTCCTACAAGAAGGAACACATATGCATTGAGTATATTGCTGTGAGTCCCTGTGTCTAACAAGAAGTGTCATATATGCATTGAGTATATTGCTGTTGGTCTATGTCCCACAAGAAGGAACACATATGCATTGAGTATATTGCTGTCAGTCTGTAACCTACAAGAAGGAATACATATGCATTGAGTATATTGCTGTCAGTCTATGTCCTACAAGAAGGAACACATATGCATTGAGTATATTGCTGTCAGTCTGTGTCGCACAACAAGGAACACATATGCATTGAGTATATTGCTGTCAGTCTGTAACCTACAAGAAGGAACATATATGCATTGAGTACATTGCTGTGAGTCCCTGTGTCTCACAAAGAAGGAACATATATGCATTGAGTACATTGCTGTCAGTCTGTAACCTACAAGAAGGAACACATATGCATTGAGTACATTGCTGTCAGTCTGTAACCTACAAGAAGGACCACATATGCATTGAGTATATTGCTGTCAGTCTGTAACCTACAAGAAGGAACATATATGCATTGAGTACATTGCTGTGAGTCCCTGTGTCTCACAAGAAGTAATATATATGCATTGAGTACATTGCTGTGAGTCCCTGTGTCTCACAATAAGTGTCATATATGCATTGCGTACATTGATGTGAGTCCCTGTGTCTCACAAGAAGTGTCATATATGCATTGAGTACATTGCAGTGAGTCCCTGTGTCTAACAAGAAGTGTCATATATGCATTGAGTACATTGCTGTGAGTCCCTGTGTCTCACAAGAAGTGTCATATATGCATTGAGTACATTGCTGTGGTTCCCTGTGTGTCACAAGAGGTGTCATATATGCATTGCGTACACTGCTGTGAGTCCCTGTGTCTCACAAGAAGTGTCGTATATGCATTGAGTACATTGCTGTGAGTCCCTGTGTTTCACAAGAAGTGTCATATATGCATTGAGTACATTGCTGTGACTCCTTGTGTGTCACAAGAAGTGTCATATATGCATTGAGTACATTGCTGTGAGTCCCTGTGTCTCACAAGAAGGAACACATATGCATTGAGTACATTGCTGTCAGTCTGTAACCTACAAGAAGGAACATATATGCATTGAGTACATTGCTGTGAGTCCCTGTGTCTCACAAGAAGGAACATATATGCATTGAGTACATTGCTGTGAGTCCCTGTGTCTAACAAGAAGGAACATATATGCATTGAGTACATTGCTGTGATTCCCTGTGTGTAACAAGAAGGAACATATATGCATTGAGTACAGTGCTGTGAGTCCCTGTGTCTAACAAGAAGGAACATATATGCATTGAGTACATTGCTGTGAGTCCCTGTGTCTAACAAGAAGGAACATATATGCATTGAGTACATTGCTGTGAGTCCCTGTGTCTAACAAGAAGGAACATATATGCATTGAGTACATTGCTGTGAGTCCCTGTGTCTAACAAGAAGGAACGTATATGCATTGAGTACATTGCTGTGAGTCCGTGTGTCTAACAAGAAGGAACATATATGCATTGAGTACATTGCTGTGAGTCCCTGTGTCTAACAAGAAGGAACATATATGCATTGACTACTTTGCTGTGAGTCCCTTTGTCTAACAAGAAGGAACATATATGCATTGACTACTTTGCTGTGAGTCCCTGTGTCTAACAAGAAGGGACATATATGCATTGAGTATATTGCTGTGAGTCCCTGTGTCTAACAAGAAGGAACATATATGCATTGAGTACATTGCTGTGAGTCCCTGTGTCTAACAAGAAGGAACATATATGCATTGAGTATATTGCTGTCAGTCTGTAACCTACAAGAAGGAACATATATGCATTGAGTACATTACTGTGAGTCCCTGTGTCTCACAAGAAGGAACACATATGCATTGAGTACATTGCTGTGAGTCCCTGTGTCTCACAAGAAGGAACACATATGCATTGACTACTTTGCTGTGAGTCCCTGTGTCTCACAAGAAGGAACATATATGCATTGAGTGTATTGCTGTCAGTCTGTAACCTACAAGAAGGAACACATATGCATTGTGTATATTGCTGTGAGTCCCTGTGTCTCACAAGAAGGAACACATATGCATTGAGTATATTGCTGTCAGTCTGTAACCTACAAGAAGGAACACATATGCATTGAGTACATTGCTGTGAGTCCTTTTGTGTCACAAGAAGTGTCGTATATGCATTGAGTACATTGCTGTGAGTCCCTGTGTCTCACAAGAAGTGTCATATATGCATTGAGTACATTGCTGTGAGTCCCTGTGTCTAACAAGAAGGAACGCATATGCATTGAGTATATTGCTGTCAGTCTGTAACCTACAAGAAGGAACACATATGCATTGAGTATATTGCTGTCAGTCTATGTCTCACAAGAAGGAACACATATGCATTGAGTATATTGCTGTCAATCTGTAACCTACAAGAAGGAACACATATGCATTGAGTATACTGCTGTCAGTCTGTAACCTACAAGAAGGAACATATATGCATTGAGTACATTGCTGTGAGTCCCTGTGTCTCACAAGAAGGAACATATATGCATTGAGTACATTGCTGTGAGTCCCTGTGTCTCACAAGAAGTGTCATATATGCATTGAGTACATTGCTGTGAGTCCCTGTGTCTCACAAGAAGTGTCATATATGCATTGAGTACATTGCTGTGAGTCCCTGTGTCTCACAAGAAGGAACATGTATGCATTGAGTACATTGCTGTGAGTCCCTGTGTCTCACAAGAAGTGTCATATATGCATTGAGTACATTGCTATGAGTCCCTGTGTATCACAATAAGTGTCATATATGCATTGAGTACATTGCTGTGAGTCCCTGTGTCTAACAAGAATGAACACATATGCATTGAGTATATTGCTGTCAGTCTGTAACCTACAAGAAGGAACACATATGCATTGAGTACATTGCTCTCAGTTTCTCTGTCCCAAAAGCAGGAACACATATGCATTGAGTACATTGCTGTCAGTCTCTCTGCCCCACAAGAAGTAAAATATATGCATTGAGTATATTCTGTCAGTCTGTAACCTACAAGAAGGAACACATATGCATTGAGTACAATGCTGTCAGTCTCTCTGCCACTCAAGAATTAAGATATATGCATTGAGTATATTGCTGTCAGTCTGTAACCTACAAGAAGGAATACATATGCATTGAGTATATTGCTGTCAGTCTATGTCCTACAAGAAGGAACACATATGCATTGAGTATATTGCTGTCAGTCTGTGTCCCACAAGAAGGAACACATATGCATTGAGTATATTGCTGTCAGTCTGTAACCTACAAGAAGGAACATATATGCATTGAGTACATTGCTGTGAGTCCCTGTGTCTCACAAAGAAGGAACATATATGCATTGAGTACATTGCTGTCAGTCTGTAACCTACAAGAAGGAACACATATGCATTGAATACATTGCTGTCAGTCTGTAACCTACAAGAAGGACCACATATGCATTGAGTATATTGCTGTCAGTCTGTAACCTACAAGAAGGAACATATATGCATTGAGTACATTGCTGTGAGTCCCTGTGTCTCACAAGAAGTAATATATATGCATTGAGTACATTGCTGTGAGTCCCTGTGTCTCACAATAAGTGTCATATATGCATTGCGTACATTGATGTGAGTCCCTGTGTCTCACAAGAAGTGTCATATATGCATTGAGTACATTGCAGTGAGTCCCTGTGTCTAACAAGAAGTGTCATATATGCATTGAGTACATTGCTGTGAGTCCCTGTGTCTCACAAGAAGTGTCATATATGCATTGAGTACATTGCTGTGGTTCCCTGTGTGTCACAAGAAGTGTCATATATGCATTGAGTACATTGCTGTGAGTCCCTGTGTCTCACAAGAAGTGTCATATATGCATTGAGTACATTGCTGTGAGTCCCTGAGTCTCACAAGAAGTGTCATATATGCATTGAGTACATTGCTGTGACTCCCTGTGTGTCACAAGAAGTGTCATATATGCATTGAGTACATTGCTGTGAGTCCCTGTGTCTCACAAGAAGGAACACATATGCATTGAGTACATTGCTGTCAGTCTGTAACCTACAAGAAGGAACATATATGCATTGAGTACATTGCTGTGAGTCCCTTTGTCTCACAAGAAGGAACATATATGCATTGAGTACATTGCTGTGAGTCCCTGTGTCTAACAAGAAGGAACATATATGCATTGAGTACATTGCTGTGAGTCCCTGTGTCTAACAAGAAGGAACATATATGCATTGAGTACATTGCTGTGAGTCCCTGTGTCTAACAAGAAGGAACATATATGCATTGAGTACATTGCTGTGAGTCCCTGTGTCTAACAAGAAGGAACGTATATGCATTGAGTACATTGCTGTGAGTCCGTGTGTCTAACAAGAAGGAACATATATGCATTGAGTACATTGCTGTGAGTCCCTGTGTCTAACAAGAAGGAACATATATGCATTGACTACTTTGCTGTGAGTCCCTTTGTCTAACAAGAAGGAACATATATGCATTGACTACTTTGCTGTGAGTCCCTGTGTCTAACAAGAAGGGACATATATGCATTGAGTATATTGCTGTGAGTCCCTGTGTCTAACAAGAAGGAACATATATGCATTGAGTACATTGCTGGGAGTCCCTGTGTCTAACAAGAAGGAACATATATGCATTGAGTATATTGCTGTCAGTCTGTAACCTACAAGAAGGAACATATATGCATTGAGTACATTACTGTGAGTCCCTGTGTCTCACAAGAAGGAACACATATGCATTGAGTACATTGCTGTGAGTCCCTGTGTCTCACAAGAAGGAACACATATGCATTGACTACTTTGCTGTGAGTCCCTGTGTCTCACAAGAAGGAACATATATGCATTGAGTGTATTGCTGTCAGTCTGTAACCTACAAGAAGGAACACATATGCATCGTGTATATTGCTGTGAGTCCCTGTGTCTCACAAGAAGGAACACATATGCATTGAGTATATTGCTGTCAGTCTGTAACCTACAAGAAGGAACACATATGCATTGAGTACATTGCTGTGAGTCCTTTTGTGTCACAAGAAGTGTCGTATATGCATTGAGTACATTGCTGTGAGTCCCTGTGTCTCACAAGAAGTGTCATATATGCATTGAGTACATTGCTGTGAGTCCCTGTGTCTAACAAGAAGGAACGCATATGCATTGAGTATATTGCTGTCAGTCTGTAACCTACAAGAAGGAACACATATGCATTGAGTATATTGCTGTCAGTCTATGTCTCACAAGAAGGAACACATATGCATTGAGTATATTGCTGTCAATCTGTAACCTACAAGAAGGAACACATATGCATTGAGTATACTGCTGTCAGTCTGTAACCTACAAGAAGGAACATATATGCATTGAGTACATTGCTGTGAGTCCCTGTGTCTCACAAGAAGGAACATATATGCATTGAGTACATTGCTGTGAGTCCCTGTGTCTCACAAGAAGTGTCATATATGCATTGAGTACATTGCTGTGAGTACCTGTGTCTCACAAGAAGTGTCATATATGCATTGAGTACATTGCTGTGAGTCCCTGTGTCTCAAAGAAGGAACATGTATGCATTGAGTACATTGCTGTGAGTCCCTGTGTCTCACAAGAAGTGTCATATATGCATTGAGTACATTGCTATGAGTCCCTGTGTATCACAATAAGTGTCATATATGCATTGAGTACATTGCTGTGAGTCCCTGTGTCTAACAAGAATGAACACATATGCATTGAGTATATTGCTGTCAGTCTGTAACCTACAAGAAGGAACATATATTTATTGAGTACATTGCTGTCAGTCTCTGTATCCTGCAAGAAGTAACACATATGCATTGAGTACATTGCTGTCAGTGTCTGTATCCCACAAGAGGGAACACATATGCATTGAGTACATTGCTGTCAGTCTGTGTATCCCACAAGAGGGAACACATATGCATTGAGTACATTGCTGTCAGTCTGTGTATCTCACAAGAGGGAACACATATGCATTGAGTATATTGCTGTCAGTCTGTGTATCCCACAAGAGGGAACACATATGCATTGAGTACATTGCTGTCAGTCTCTGTATCCTGCAAGAAGTAACACATATGCATTGAGTACATTGCTGTCAGTGTCTGTATCCCACAAGAGGGAACACATATGCATTGAGTACATTGCTGTCAGTCTGTGTATCCCACAAGAGGGAACACATATGCATTGAGTATATTGCTGTCAGTCTGTGTATCTCACAAGAGGGAACACATATGCATTGAGTACATTGCTGTCAGTCTGTGTATCCCACAAGAGGGAACACATATGCATTGAGTATATTGCTGTCAGTCTGTGTATCCCACAAGAAGTAACACATTTGCATTGAGTACATTGCTGTCAGTCTGTGTATCGCACAAGAGGGAACACATATGCATTGAGTACATTGCTGTTTGTCTGTGTATCCCACAAGAGGGAACACATATGCATTGAGTATATTGCTGTCAGTCTCTGTATCGCACAAGAAGTAACATATATGCATTGAGTACATTGCTGTCAGTCTCTGTATCCCACAAGAGGGAACACATATGCATTGAGTACATTGCTGTCAGTCTCTGTATCCCACAAGAGGGAACAAATATGCATTGAGTACATTGCTGTCAGTCTCTGTATCCCACAAGAGGGAACACATAAGCATTGAGTACATTGCTGTCAGTCTCTGTATCCCACAAGAGGGAACACATATGCATTGAGTACATTGCTGTCAGTCTCTGTATCCAACAAGAGGGAACACATATGCATTGAGTATATTTGTTTCAGTCTCTGTATCGCACAAGAAGTAACACATATGCATTGAGTACATTGCTGTCAGTCTCTGTATCCCACGAGAGGGAACACATATGCATTGAGTACATTGCTGTCAGTCTCTGTATCTCATAAGAGGGAACACATATGCATTGAGTATATTGCTGTCAGTCTGTGTCCCACAAGAAGTAACACATATGCATTAGTACATTGCTGTCAGTCCCTGTGTCCCACAAGAAGTAACACATATGCATTGAGTACATTGCTGTCAGTCTGTGTCCCACAAGAAGGAACACATATGCATTGAGTACATTGCTGTCAGTCTCTGTATCTCATAAGAGGGAACACATATGCATTGAGTATATTGCTGTCAGTCTGTGTCCCACAAGAAGTAACACATATGCATTGAGTACATTGCTGTCAGTCCCTGTGTCCCACAAGAAGGAACACATATGCATTGAGTACATTGCTGTCAGTCTGTGTCCCACAAGAAGTAACACATATGCATTAGTACATTGCTGTCAGTCTGTGTCCCACAAGAAGTAACACATATGCATTGAGTACATTGCTGTCAGTCCCTGTGTCCCACAAGAAGGAATACATATGCATTGAGTACATTGCTGTCATTCTCTGTATCCCACAAGAAGGAACACATATGCATTGAGTACATTGCTGTCAGTCTGTAACCCACAAGAAGGAACACATATGCATTGAGTATATTGCTGTCAGTCTCTGTATCCCACAAGAAGGAACATATATGCATTGAGTACATTGCTGTCAGTCTCTGTGTCCCACAAGAAGGAACACATATGCATTGAGTACATTGCTGTCATTCTCTGTATCCCACAAGAAGGAATACATATGCATTGAGTACATTGCTGTCATTCTCTGTATCCCACAAGAAGGAACATATATGCATTGAGTACATTGATGTCAGTCTCTGTGTCCCACAAGAAGGAACATATATGCATTGAGTACATTGCTGTCAGTCCCTGTGTCCCACAAGAAGGAATACATATGCATTGAGTACATTGCCGTCATTCTCTGTATCCCACAAGAAGGAACATATATGCATTGAGTACATTGCTGTCAGTCTGTGTCCTACAAGAAGTAACACATATGCATTGAGTACATTGCTGTCATTCTCTGTATCCCACAAGAAAGAACATATATGCATTGAGTACATTGATGTCAGTCTCTGTGTCCCACAAGAAGGAACATATATGCATTGAGTACATTGCTGTCAGTCCCTGTGTCTAACAAGAATGAACACATATGCATTGAGTATATTGCTGTCAGTCTGTAACCTACAAGAAGGAACATATATTTATTGAGTACATTGCTGTCAGTCTCTGTATCCTGCAAGAAGTAACACATATGCATTGAGTACATTGCTGTCAGTGTCTGTATCCCACAAGAGGGAACACATATGCATTGAGTACATTGCTGTCAGTCTGTGTATCCCACAAGAGGGAACACATATGCATTGAGTACATTGCTGTCAGTCTGTGTATCTCACAAGAGGGAACACATATGCATTGAGTATATTGCTGTCAGTCTGTGTATCCCACAAGAGGGAACACATATGCATTGAGTACATTGCTGTCAGTCTCTGTATCCTGCAAGAAGTAACACATATGCATTGAGTACATTGCTGTCAGTGTCTGTATCCCACAAGAGGGAACACATATGCATTGAGTACATTGCTGTCAGTCTGTGTATCCCACAAGAGGGAACACATATGCATTGAGTATATTGCTGTCAGTCTGTGTATCTCACAAGAGGGAACACATATGCATTGAGTACATTGCTGTCAGTCTGTGTATCCCACAAGAGGGAACACATATGCATTGAGTATATTGCTGTCAGTCTGTGTATCCCACAAGAGGGAACACATATGCATTGAGTACATTGCTGTCAGTCTCTGTATCCTGCAAGAAGTAACACATATGCATTGAGTACATTGCTGTCAGTGTCTGTATCCCACAAGAGGGAACACATATGCATTGAGTACATTGCTGTCAGTCTGTGTATCCCACAAGAGGGAACACATATGCATTGAGTATATTGCTGTCAGTCTGTGTATCTCACAAGAGGGAACACATATGCATTGAGTATATTGCTGTCAGTCTGTGTATCTCACAAGAGGGAACACATATGCATTGAGTACATTGCTGTCAGTCTGTGTATCCCACAAGAGGGAACACATATGCATTGAGTACATTGCTGTCATTCTCTGTATCCCACAAGAAAGAACATATATGCATTGAGTACATTGATGTCAGTCTCTGTGTCCCACAAGAAGGAACATATATGCATTGAGTACATTGCTGTCAGTCCCTGTGTCCCACAAGAAGGAACACATATGCATTGAGTACATTGCTGTCATTCTCTGTATCCCACAAGAAGGAACATATATGCATTGAGTACATTGATGTCAGTCTGTGTCCCACAAGAAGGAACACATATGCATTGAGTATATTGCTGTCAGTCTCTGTATCCCACAAGAAGTAACACATATGCATTGAGTACATTGCTGTCAGTCTGTGTCCCACAAGAAGTAACACATATGCATTGTGTACATTGCTGTCAGTCTGTGTCCCACAAGAAGTAACACATATGCATTGAGTACATTGCTGTCAGTCTGTGTCCCACAAGAAGTAACACATATGCATTGAGTACATTGCTGTCAGTCTGTGTCCCACAAGAAGTAACACATATGCATTGAGTACATTGCTGTCAGTCTCTGTATCCCACAAGAAGTAACACATATGCATTGAGTACATTGCTGTCAGTCTGTGTCCCACAAGAAGTAACACATATGCATTGAGTATATTGCTGTCAGTCTCTGTGTCCCACAAGAAGTAACACATATGCATTGAGTATATTGCTGTCAGTCTGTGTCCCACAAGAAGTAACACATATGCATTGAGTATATTGCTGTCAGTCTCTGTATCCCACAAGAGGGAACACATATGCTATGAGTACATTGCTGTCAGTCTGCGTATCCCACGAGAGGGAACACATATGCATTGAGTACATTGCTGTCAGTCTCTGTATCCCACAAGAGGGAACACATATGCATTGAGTACATTGCTGTCAGTCTCTGTATCCCACGAGAGGGAACACATATGCATTGAGTACATTGCTGTCAGTCTCTGTATCTCATAAGAGGGAACACATATGCATTGAGTATATTGCTGTCAGTCTGTGTCCCACAAGAAGTAACACATATGCATCAGTACATTGCTGTGAGTCTGTGTCCCACAAGAAGTAACACATATGCATTGAGTACATTGCTGTCAGTCCCTGTGTCCCACAAGAAGGAACACATATGCATTGAGTACATTGCTGTCAGTCTGTGTCCCACAAGAAGTAACACATATGCATTAGTACATTGCTGTCAGTCTGTGTCCCACAAGAAGTAACACATATGCATTGAATACATTGCTGTCAGTCCCTGTGTCCCACAAGAAGGAACACATATGCATTGAGTACATTGCTGTCATTCTCTGTATCCCACAAGAAGGAACATATATGCATTGAGTACATTGATGTCAGTCCCTGTGTCCCACAAGAAGGAACACATATGCATTGAGTACATTGCTGTCCTTCTCTGTATCCCACAAGAAGGAACATATATGCATTGAGTACATTGCTGTCAGTCTGTGTCCTACAAGAAGGAACACATATGCATTGAGTACATTGCTGTCAGTCTCTGTGTCCCACAAGAAGGAACATATATGCATTGAGTACATTGCTGTCAGTCTGTGTCCTACAAGAAGTAACACTTCTGCATTGAGTACATTGCTGTCAGTCTGTGTCCTACACGAAGGAACACTTCTGCATTGAGTACATTGCTGTCAGTCTGTGTCCTACAAGAAGGAACACTTCTGCATTGAGTACATTGCTGTCAGTCTGTGTCCTACAAGAAGGAACACATATGCATTGAGTACATTGCTGTCAGTCTGTAACCTACAAGAAGGTAGACATATGCATTGAGTACATTGCTGTCAGTCTGTAACCTACAAGAAGGATTATATATGCATTGAGTACATTGCTGTCAGTCTGTAACCTACAAGAAGGAACACATATGCATTGAGTACATTGCTGTCAGTCTGTAACCTACAAGAAGGAACATATATGCATTGAGTACATTGCTGTCAGTCTGAAACCTACAAGAAGGAACACATATGCATTGAGTACATCGCTGTCAGTCTGTAACCTACAAGAAGGAACACATATGCATTGAGTACATTGCTGTCAGTCTGTAACCTACAAGAAGGAACATATATGCATTGAGTACATTGCTGTCAGTCTGTGTCCTACAAGAAGGAACACATATGCATTGAGTACAATGCTGTCAGTCTGTAACCTACAAGAAGGAAAATATATGCATTGAGTACATTGCTGTCCTTCTCTGTATCCCACAAGAAGGAACACATATGCATTGAGTACATTGCTGTCAGTCTGTAACCAACAAGAAGAAACACATATGCATTGAGTACATTGCTGTCAGTCTGTAACCTACAAGAAGGAACACATATGCATTGAGTACATTGCTGTCCTTCTCTGTATCCCACAAGAAGGAACATATATGCATTGAGTACATGGCTGTCCTTCTCTGTATCCCACAAGAAGGAACACATATGCATTGAGTACATTGCTGTCAGTCTGTAACCTACAAGAAGGAACACATATGCATTGAGTACATTGCTGTCAGTCAGTAACCTACAAGAAGGAACACATATGCATTGAGTACTTTGCTGTCAGTCCCAGTATCCCACAAGAAGTAACACTTCTGCATTGAGTACATTGCTGTCAGTCTGTGTCCTACAAGAAGGAACACTTCTGCATTGAGTACATTGCTGTCGATCTGTGTCCTACAAGAAGGAACACATATGCATTGAGTACATTGCTGTCAGTCTGTGTCCTACAAGAAGGAACACATATGCATTGAGTATATTGCTGTCATTCTGTGTCCTACAAGAAGGAACACATATGCATTGAGTACATTGCTGTCAGTCTGTGTCCTACAAGAAGGAACACATATGCATTGAGTACATTGCTGTCAGTCTGTGTCCTACAAGAAGGAACACATATGCATTGCGTACATTGCTGTCAGTCTGTGTCCTACAAGAAGGAACACATATGCATTGAGTACATTGCTGTCAGTCTGTGTCCTACAAGAAGGAACACATATGCATTGAGTAAATTGCTGTCAGTCTGTGTCCTACAAGAAGGAACACATATGCATTGAGTACATTGCTGTCAGTCTGTGTCCTACAAGAAGGAACACATATGCATTGAGTACATTGCTGTCAGTCTGTGTCCTACAAGAAGAAACACATATGCATTGAGTACATTGCTGTCAGTCTGTGTCCTACAAGAAGGAACACATATGCATTGAGTACATTGCTGTCAGTCTGTGTCCTACAAGAAGGAACACATATGCATTGAGTACATTGCTGTCAGTCTGTGTATCTCACAAGAGGGAACACATATGCATTGAGTACATTGCTGTTTGTCTGTGTATCCCACAAGAGGGAACACATATGCATTGAGTATATTGCTGTCAGTCTCTGTATCGCACAAGAAGTAACATATATGCATTGAGTACATTGCTGTCAGTCTCTGTATCCCACAAGAGGGAACACATATGCATTGAGTACATTGCTGTCAGTCTCTGTATCCCACAAGAGGGAACAAATATGCATTGAGTACATTGCTGTCAGTCTCTGTATCCCACAAGAGGGAACACATAAGCATTGAGTACATTGCTGTCAGTCTCTGTATCCCACAAGAGGGAACACATATGCATTGAGTACATTGCTGTCAGTCTCTGTATCCAACAAGAGGGAACACATATGCATTGAGTATATTTGTTTCAGTCTCTGTATCGCACAAGAAGTAACACATATGCATTGAGTACATTGCTGTCAGTCTCTGTATCCCACGAGAGGGAACACATATGCATTGAGTACATTGCTGTCAGTCTCTGTATCTCATAAGAGGGAACACATATGCATTGAGTATATTGCTGTCAGTCTGTGTCCCACAAGAAGTAACACATATGCATTAGTACATTGCTGTCAGTCCCTGTGTCCCACAAGAAGTAACACATATGCATTGAGTACATTGCTGTCAGTCTGTGTCCCACAAGAAGGAACACATATGCATTGAGTACATTGCTGTCAGTCTCTGTATCTCATAAGAGGGAACACATATGCATTGAGTATATTGCTGTCAGTCTGTGTCCCACAAGAAGTAACACATATGCATTGAGTACATTGCTGTCAGTCCCTGTGTCCCACAAGAAGGAACACATATGCATTGAGTACATTGCTGTCAGTCTGTGTCCCACAAGAAGTAACACATATGCATTAGTACATTGCTGTCAGTCTGTGTCCCACAAGAAGTAACACATATGCATTGAGTACATTGCTGTCAGTCCCTGTGTCCCACAAGAAGGAATACATATGCATTGAGTACATTGCTGTCATTCTCTGTATCCCACAAGAAGGAACACATATGCATTGAGTACATTGCTGTCAGTCTGTAACCCACAAGAAGGAACACATATGCATTGAGTATATTGCTGTCAGTCTCTGTATCCCACAAGAAGGAACATATATGCATTGAGTACATTGCTGTCAGTCTCTGTGTCCCACAAGAAGGAACACATATGCATTGAGTACATTGCTGTCATTCTCTGTATCCCACAAGAAGGAATACATATGCATTGAGTACATTGCTGTCATTCTCTGTATCCCACAAGAAGGAACATATATGCATTGAGTACATTGATGTCAGTCTCTGTGTCCCACAAGAAGGAACATGTATGCATTGAGTACATTGCTGTCAGTCCCTGTGTCCCACAAGAAGGAATACATATGCATTGAGTACATTGCTGTCATTCTCTGTATCCCACAAGAAGGAACATATATGCATTGAGTACATTGCTGTCAGTCTGTGTCCTACAAGAAGTAACACATATGCATTGAGTACATTGCTGTCATTCTCTGTATCCCACAAGAAAGAACATATATGCATTGAGTACATTGATGTCAGTCTCTGTGTCCCACAAGAAGGAACATATATGCATTGAGTACATTGCTGTCAGTCCCTGTGTCCCACAAGAAGGAACACATATGCATTGAGTACATTGCTGTCATTCTCTGTATCCCACAAGAAGGAACATATATGCATTGAGTACATTGATGTCAGTCTGTGTCCCACAAGAAGGAACACATATGCATTGAGTATATTGCTGTCAGTCTCTGTATCCCACAAGAAGTAACACATATGCATTGAGTACATTGCTGTCAGTCTGTGTCCCACAAGAAGTAACACATATGCATTGTGTACATTGCTGTCAGTCTGTGTCCCACAAGAAGTAACACATATGCATTGAGTACATTGCTGTCAGTCTGTGTCCCACAAGAAGTAACACATATGCATTGAGTACATTGCTGTCAGTCTGTGTCCCACAAGAAGTAACACATATGCATTGAGTACATTGCTGTCAGTCTCTGTATCCCACAAGAAGTAACACATATGCATTGAGTACATTGCTGTCAGTCTGTGTCCCACAAGAAGTAACACATATGCATTGAGTATATTGCTGTCAGTCTCTGTGTCCCACAAGAAGTAACACATATGCATTGAGTATATTGCTGTCAGTCTGTGTCCCACAAGAAGTAACACATATGCATTGAGTATATTGCTGTCAGTCTCTGTATCCCACAAGAGGGAACACATATGCTATGAGTACATTGCTGTCAGTCTGCGTATCCCACGAGAGGGAACACATATGCATTGAGTACATTGCTGTCAGTCTCTGTATCCCACAAGAGGGAACACATATGCATTGAGTACATTGCTGTCAGTCTCTGTATCCCACGAGAGGGAACACATATGCATTGAGTACATTGCTGTCAGTCTCTGTATCTCATAAGAGGGAACACATATGCATTGAGTATATTGCTGTCAGTCTGTGTCCCACAAGAAGTAACACATATGCATCAGTACATTGCTGTGAGTCTGTGTCCCACAAGAAGTAACACATATGCATTGAGTACATTGCTGTCAGTCCCTGTGTCCCACAAGAAGGAACACATATGCATTGAGTACATTGCTGTCAGTCTGTGTCCCACAAGAAGTAACACATATGCATTAGTACATTGCTGTCAGTCTGTGTCCCACAAGAAGTAACACATATGCATTGAATACATTGCTGTCAGTCCCTGTGTCCCACAAGAAGGAACACATATGCATTGAGTACATTGCTGTCATTCTCTGTATCCCACAAGAAGGAACATATATGCATTGAGTACATTGATGTCAGTCCCTGTGTCCCACAAGAAGGAACACATATGCATTGAGTACATTGCTGTCCTTCTCTGTATCCCACAAGAAGGAACATATATGCATTGAGTACATTGCTGTCAGTCTGTGTCCTACAAGAAGGAACACATATGCATTGAGTACATTGCTGTCAGTATCTGTGTCCCACAAGAAGGAACATATATGCATTGAGTACATTGCTGTCAGTCTGTGTCCTACAAGAAGTAACACTTCTGCATTGAGTACATTGCTGTCAGTCTGTGTCCTACACGAAGGAACACTTCTGCATTGAGTACATTGCTGTCAGTCTGTGTCCTACAAGAAGGAACACTTCTGCATTGAGTACATTGCTGTCAGTCTGTGTCCTACAAGAAGGAACACATATGCATTGAGTACATTGCTGTCAGTCTGTAACCTACAAGAAGGAAGACATATGCATTGAGTACATTGCTGTCAGTCTGTAACCTACAAGAAGGAACATATATGCATTGAGTACATTGCTGTCAGTCTGTAACCTACAAGAAGGAACACATATGCATTGAGTACATTGCTGTCAGTCTGTAACCTACAAGAAGGAACATATATGCATTGAGTACATTGCTGTCAGTCTGAAACCTACAAGAAGGAACACATATGCATTGAGTACATCGCTGTCAGTCTGTAACCTACAAGAAGGAACACATATGCATTGAGTACATTGCTGTCAGTCTGTAACCTACAAGAAGGAACATATATGCATTGAGTACATTGCTGTCAGTCTGTGTCCTACAAGAAGGAACACATATGCATTGAGTACAATGCTGTCAGTCTGTAACCTACAAGAAGGAAAATATATGCATTGAGTACATTGCTGTCCTTCTCTGTATCCCACAAGAAGGAACACATATGCATTGAGTACATTGCTGTCAGTCTGTAACCAACAAGAAGGAACACATATGCATTGAGTACATTGCTGTCAGTCTGTAACCTACAAGAAGGAACACATATGCATTGAGTACATTGCTGTCCTTCTCTGTATCCCACAAGAAGGAACATATATGCATTGAGTACATGGCTGTCCTTCTCTGTATCCCACAAGAAGGAACACATATGCATTGAGTACATTGCTGTCAGTCTGTAACCTACAAGAAGGAACACATATGCATTGAGTACATTGCTGTCAGTCAGTAACCTACAAGAAGGAACACATATGCATTGAGTACTTTGCTGTCAGTCCCAGTATCCCACAAGAAGTAACACTTCTGCATTGAGTACATTGCTGTCAGTCTGTGTCCTACAAGAAGGAACACTTCTGCATTGAGTACATTGCTGTCGATCTGTGTCCTACAAGAAGGAACACATATGCATTGAGTACATTGCTGTCAGTCTGTGTCCTACAAGAAGGAACACATATGCATTGAGTATATTGCTGTCATTCTGTGTCCTACAAGAAGGAACACATATGCATTGAGTACATTGCTGTCAGTCTGTGTCCTACAAGAAGGAACACATATGCATTGAGTACATTGCTGTCAGTCTGTGTCCTACAAGAAGGAACACATATGCATTGCGTACATTGCTGTCAGTCTGTGTCCTACAAGAAGGAACACATATGCATTGAGTACATTGCTGTCAGTCTGTGTCCTACAAGAAGGAACACATATGCATTGAGTAAATTGCTGTCAGTCTGTGTCCTACAAGAAGGAACACATATGCATTGAGTACATTGCTGTCAGTCTGTGTCCTACAAGAAGGAACACATATGCATTGAGTACATTGCTGTCAGTCTGTGTCCTACAAGAAGAAACACATATGCATTGAGTACATTGCTGTCAGTCTGTGTCCTACAAGAAGGAACACATATGCATTGAGTACATTGCTGTCAGTCTGTGTCCTACAAGAAGGAACACATATGCATTGAGTACATTGCTGTCAGTCTGTGTCCTACAAGAAGGAACACATATGCATTGAGTACATTGCTGTCCTTCTCTGTATCCCACAAGAAGGAACATATATGCATTGAGTACATTGCTGTCCTTCTCTGTATCCCACAAGAGGGAACACATATGCATTGAGTACATTGCTGTCCTTCTCTGTATCCCACAAGAAGGAACACATATGCATTGAGTACATTGCTGTCAGACCCAGTATCCCACAAGAAGTAACACTTCTGCATTGAGTACATTGCTGTCAGTCTGTGTCCTACAAGAAGGAACACTTCTGCATTGAGTACATTGCTGTCAGTCTGTGTCCTACAAGAAGGAACATATATGCATTGAGTACATTGCTGTCCTTCTCTGTATCCCACACGAGGGAACACATATGCATTGAGTACATTGCTGTCCTTCTCTGTATCCCACAAGAAGGAACACATATGCATTGAGTACATTGCTGTCAGTCCCAGTATCCCACAAGAAGTAACACTTCTGCATTGAGTACATTGCTGTCAGTCTGTGTCCTACAAGAAGGAACACTTCTGCATTGAGTACATTGCTGTCAGTCTGTGTCCTACAAGAAGGAACACATATGCATTGAGTACATTGCTGTCAGTCTCTGTGTCCCACAAGAAGGAACATATATGCATTGAGTACATTGCTGTCAGTCTGTGTCCTACAAGAAGTAACACTTCTGCATTGAGTACATTGCTGTCAGTCTGTGTCCTACAAGAAGGAACACTTCTGCATTGAGTACATTGCTGTCAGTCTGTGTCCTACAAGAAGGAACACTTCTGCATTGAGTACATTGCTGTCAGTCTGTGTCCTACAAGAAGGAACACATATGCATTGAGTACATTGCTGTCAGTCTCTGTGTCCCACAAGAAGGAACATATATGCATTGAGTACATTGCTGTCAGTCTGTGTCTCACAAGAAGGAACATATATGCATTGAGTACATTGCTGTCAGTCTCTGTGTCCCACAAGAAGGAACACATATGCATTGAGTACATTGCTGTCAGTCTCTGTGTCTCACAAAAAGGAACACATATGCATTGAGTACATTGCTGTCAGTCTCTGTGTCACACAAGAAGGAACACATATGCATTGAGTACATTGCTGTCAGTCTCTGTGTCCCACAAGAAGGAACACATATGCATTGAGTACATTGCTGTCAGTCTCTGTGTCCCACAAGAAGGAACATATATGCATTGAGTACATTGCTGTCAGTCTCTGTGTCTCACAAGAAGGAACACATGCATTGAGTACATTGCTGTCAGTCTCTGTGTCTCACAAGAAGGAACATATATGCATTGAGTACATTGCTGTCAGTCTGTGTCTCACAAGAAGGAACACATATGCATTGAGTACATTGCTGTCAGTCTCTGTGTCCCACAAGAAGGAACATATATATTCATTGAGTACATTGCTGTCAGTCTGTGTCCTACAAGAAGGAACACTTCTGCATTGAGTACATTGCTGTCAGTCTCTGTGTCCCACAAGAAGGAACACATATGCATTGAGTACATTGCTGTCAGTCTCTGTGTCCCACAAGAAGGAACACATATGCATTGAGTACATTGCTGTCAGTCTCTGTGTCCCACAAGAAGGAACATATATGCATTGAGTACATTGCTGTCAGTCTGTGTCTCACAAGAAGGAACATATATGCATTGAGTACATTGCTGTCAGTCTCTGTGTCCCACAAGAAGGAACATATATGCATTGAGTACATTGCTGTCAGTCCCAGTATCCCACAAGAAGTAACACTTCTGCATTGAGTACATTGCTGTCAGTCTGTGTCCTACAAGAAGGAACACATATGCATTGAGTACATTGCTGTCAGTCTCTGTGTCCCACAAGAAGGAACATATATGCATTGAGTACATTGCTGTCAGTCTGTGTCCTACAAGAAGGAACACTTCTGCATTGAGTACATTGCTGTCAGTCTGTGTCCTACAAGAAGGAACACATATGCATTGAGTACATTGCTGTCAGTCTGTGTCCTACAAGAAGGAACACATATGCATTGAGTACATTGCTGTCAGTCTCTGTGTCCCACAAGAAGGAACATATATGCATTGAGTACATTGCTGTCAGTCCCAGTATCCCACAAGAAGTAACACTTCTGCATTGAGTACATTGCTGTCAGTCTGTGTCCTACAAGAAGGAACACATATGCATTGAGTACATTGCTGCCAGTCTGAGTATCCCAAAGGAAGGAATATATGTGCATTGTGTACATTGCTGTCTGTCTGTGTATCCAACAATAAGGAAAATATATGCATTGAGTATATTGCTGTAAGTCTCTGTTTCCCAAAAGATGGAACATATATGCGTTGAGTACCTTGCTGTCACTTTGTGTATCCAACAAGAAGGAAAATATATGCATTAAGTACCTTGCTGTCCGTCTGTGTATCCAACAAGAAGGAAAATATATGCATTGAGTACATTGCTGTCAGTTTGTGTATCCAACAAGAAGGAAAATATATGCATTGAGTACCTTGCTGTCAGTTTGTGTATCCAACAAGAAGGAAAATATATGCATTGAGTATATTGCTGTAAGTTTGTGTATCCAACAAGAAGGAAAATATATGCATTGAGTACATTGCTGTCAGTTTGTGTATCCAACAAGAAGGAAAATATATGCATTGAGTACCTTGCTGTCAGTTTGTGTATCCAACAAGAAGGAAAATATATGCATTGAGTACCTTGCTGTCAGTTTGTGTATCCAACAAGAAGGAAAATATATGCATTGAGTACCTTGCTGTCAGTTTGTGTATCCAACAAGAAGGAAAATATATGCATTGAGTATATTGCTGTAAGTCTCTGTTTCCCAAAAGAAGGAACATATATGCGTTGAGTACCTTGCTGTCCGTCTGTGTATCCAACAAGAAGGAAAATATATGCGTTGAGTACATTGCTGTCAGTCTCTGTGTCTCACAAGAAGGAAAATATATGCATTGAGTATATTGCTGTCCGTCTGTGTATCCAACAAGAAGGAAAATATATGCATTGAGTACATTGCTGTCCGTCTGTGTATCCAACAAGAAGGAAAATATATGCATTAAGTACATTGCTGTCCGTCTGTGTATCCAACAAGAAGGAAAATATATGCATTAAGTACATTGCTGTCAGTTTGTGTATCCAACAAGAAGGAAAATATATGCGTTGAGTACATTGCTGTCAGTTTGTGTATCCAACAAGAAGGAAAATATATGCATTGAGTATATTGCTGTAAGTTTGTGTATCCCATAGAGAAGGAAAATATATGCATTGAGTATATTGCTGTCAGTTTGTGTATCCAACAAGAAGGAAAATATATGCATTGAGTACATTGCTGTCAGTCTCTGTGTCTCACAAGAAGGAAAATATATGCATTGAGTACCTTGCTGTCAGTTTGTGTATCCAACAAGAAGGAAAATATATGCATTGAGTATATTGCTGTAAGTTTGTGTATCCAACAAGAAGGAAAATATATGCTTTGAGTATATTGCTGTAAGTCTCTGTGTCCCGAAAGAAGCAACATATATGCGTTGAGTACCTTGCTGTCAGTTTGTGTATCCAACAAGAAGGAAAATATATGCATTGAGTATATTGCTGTAAGTCTCTGTGTCCCAAAAGAAGCAACATATATGCATTGAGTACATTGCTGTCAGTCGCTGTGTCCCACAAGAAGGAACATATATGCATTGAGTACCTTGCTGTCAGTCTCTGTGTCCCAAAAGAAGCAACATATATGCATTGAGTACATTGCTGTCAGTCTCTGTGTCCCAAAAGAAGCAACATATATGCATTGAGTACCTTGCTGTCAGTTTGTGTATCCAACAAGAAGGAAAATATATGCATTGAGTACATTGCTGTCAGTCGCTGTGTCCCAAAAGAAGCAACATATATGCATTGAGTATATTGCTGTAAGTCTCTGTGTCCCAAAAGAAGCAACATATATGCATTGAGTACATTGCTGTCAGTCGCTGTGTCCCACAAGAAGGAACATATATGCATTGAGTACATTGCTGTCAGTCGCTGTGTCCCACAAGAAGGAAAATATATGCATTGAGTAAATTGCTGTAAGTCTCCGTTTCCCAAAAGAAGGAACATATATGCGTTGAGTACCTTGCTGTCAGTTTGTGTATCCAACAAGAAGGAAAATATATGCATTGAGTACATTGCTGTCAGTCGCTGTGTCCCACAAGAAGGAAAATATATGCATTGAGTAAATTGCTGTAAGTCTCCGTTTCCCAAAAGAAGGAACATATATGCGTTGAGTACCTTGCTGTCAGTTTGTGTATCCAACAAGAAGGAAAATATATGCATTGAGTACCTTGCTGTCAGTCGCTGTGTCCCACAAGAAGGAACATATATGCATTGAGTAAATTGCTGTAAGTCTCCGTTTCCCAAAAGAAGGAACATATATGCGTTGAGTACCTTGCTGTCAGTTTGTGTATCCACAAAGAAGGAAAATATATGCATTGAGTATATTGCTGTAAGTCGCTGTGTCCCACAAGAAGGAACATATATGCATTAAGTACATTGCTGTCCGTCTGTGTATCCAACAAGAAGGAAAATATATGCATTAAGTACATTGCTGTCCGTCTGTGTATCCAACAAGAAGGAAAATATATGCATTGAGTATATTGCTGTCAGTCGCTGTGTCCCACAAGAAGGAACATATATGCATTAAGTACATGGCTGTCCGTCTGTGTATCCAACAAGAAGGAAAATATATGCATTAAGTACATTGCTGTCCGTCTGTGTATCCAACAAGAAGGAAAATATATGCATTGAGTACATTGCTGTCAGTCGCTGTGTCCCACAAGAAGGAACATATATGCATTAAGTACATTGCTGTCCGTCTGTGTATCCAACAAGAAGGAAAATATATGCATTGAGTACATTGCTGTCAGTCTCTGTGTCCCACAAGAAGGAACATATATGCATTGAGTACATTGCAGTCAGTCTGTGTATCCCACAAGAAGGAACATATATGCATTGAGTACATTGCTGTCAGTCTGTGTATCCAACAAGAAGGAACATATATGCATTGAGTACATTTCTGTCAGTCTGTGTGTCCCACAAGAAGGAACATATATGCATTGAGTACATTGCTGTCAGTCTGTGTATCCAACAAGAAGGAACATATATGCATTGAGTACATTGCTGTCAGTCTGTGTATCCAACAAGAAGGATAATATATGCATTGAGTACATTGCTGTCAGTCTCTGTGTCCCCCAAGAAGGAACATATATGCATTGAGTACATTGCTGTCAGTCTGTGTATCCAACAAGAAGGAACATATATGCATTGAGTACATTGCTGTCAGTCTCTGTGTCCCACAAGAAGGAACATATATGCATTAAGTACATTGCTGTCCGTCTGTGTATCCAACAAGAAGGAAAATATATGCATTGAGTATATTGCTGTCAGTCTCTGTGTCCCAAAAGAAGCAACATATATGCATTGAGTACATTGCTGTCAGTCGCTGTGTCCCACAAGAAGGAACATATATGCATTAAGTACATTGCTGTCAGTCTGTGTCTCCAACAAGAAGGAACATATATGCATTAAGTACATTGCTGTCAGTCTGTGTCCCACAAGAAGGAACATATATGCATTGAGTACATTGCTGTCAGTCTGTGTCTCCAACAAGAAGGAACATATATGCATTAAGTACATTGCTGTCAGTCTGTGTCCAACAAGAAGGAACATATATGCATTAAGTACATTGCTGTCAGTCTGTGTCCCACAAGAAGGAACATATATGCATTAAGTACATTGCTGTCAGTCTGTGTCCCACAAGAAGGAACATATATGCATTAAGTACATTGCTGTCAGTCTGTGTCCCACAAGAAGGAACATATATGCATTAAGTACATTGCTGTCAGTTTGTGTATCCAACAAGAAGGAAAATATATGCATTAAGTACATTGCTGTCCGTCTGTGTATCCAACAAGAAGGAAAATATATGCATTGAGTACATTGCTGTAAGTCTCTGTGTCCCACAAGAAGGAACATATATGCATTGAGTACATTGCTGTCAGTTTGTGTATCCTACAAGTAACATATATGCACTGACTACATTGTTGTCAGTCTCTGTGTCCCACAAAAAGGAACATAAATGCATTAAGTACATTGCTGTCAGTCTGTGTACCCCATAGAGAAGGAACATATATGCATTGAGTACATTGCTGTCAGTCTCTGTGTCGCACAGGAAGGAACATATGTGCATTGAGTACATTGCTGTCAGTCTGTGTATTCCACAAGAAGGAACATATATGCATTAAGTACATTGCTGTCAGTCTGTGTACCCCATAGAGAAGGAACATATATGCATTGAGTACATTGCTGTCAGTCTGTGTATTCCACAAGAAGGAACATATATGCATTAAGTACATTGCTGTCAGTCTGTGTATTCCACAAAAAGGAACATAAATGCATTAAGTACATTGCTGTCAGTCTGTGTACCCCATAGAGAAGGAACATATATGCATTGAGTACATTGCTGTCAGTCTGTGTATTCCACAAGAAGGAACATATATGCATTAAGTACATTGCTGTCAGTCTGTGTATTCCACAAGAAGGAACATATATGCATTAAGTACATTGCTGTCAGTCTGTGTATTCCACAAAAAGGAACATAAATGCATTAAGTACATTGCTGTCAGTCTGTGTACCCCATAGAGAAGGAACATATATGCATTGAGTACATTGCTGTCAGTCTCTGTGTCGCACAGGAAGGAACATATGTGCATTGAGTACATTGCTGTCAGTCTGTGTATTCCACACGAAGGAACATATGTGCATTGAGTACATTGCTGTCAGTCTGTGTATTCCACAAGAAGGAACATATATGCATTAAGTACATTGCTGTCAGTCTGTGTACCCCATAGAGAAGGAACATATATGCATTGAGTACATTGCTGTCAGTCTCTGTACCTCATAGAGAAGGAACATATATGCATTAAGTACATTGCTGTCAGTCTCTGTACCCCATAGAGAAGGAACATATATGCATTGAGTACATTGCTGTCAGTCTCTGTACCCCATAGAGAAGGAACATATATGCATTAAGTACATTGCTGTCAGTCTGTGTACCCCATAGAGAAGGAACATATATGCATTGAGTACATTGCTGTCAGTCTCTGTGTCGCACAGGAAGGAACATATGTGCATTGACTACATTGCTGTCAGTCTCTGTGTCGCACAGGAAGGAACATATGTGCATTGAGTACATTGCTGTCAGTCTCTGTGTGTCACAAGAAGGATCATTTATGCATTGAGTATATTTCTGTCAGTCTCTTTGTCCCACAAGAAAGAACATATATGCATTGAGTATATTGCTGTCAGTCTCTGTATCCTGCAAGAAGGAACACATATGCATTGAGTACATTGTTGTCAGTCTCTGTATCCCACAAGAAGGAACACATATGCATTGAGTACATTGCTGTCAGTCTGTGTCACACAAGAAGGAACACGTATGCAATGAGTACATTGCTGTCAGTCTCTGTATCCCCCAAGAAGGAACACATATGCATTGAGTACATTGCTGTCAGTCTTAGTCCCAAAACAAGGAACACATATGCATTGAGTACATTCCTGTCAGTCTGTGTATCCCACAAGAAGGAACATATATATGCTGAACACAGTGCTGTCGGTCTGTGTCCCACAAGAAGGAACATATGTATGCTGAGTACAGTCCTGTCAGTCTGTGTATTCCACAAGAAGGAACATATGTATGCTGAGTACAGTCCTGTCAGTCTGTGTCCCACAAGAAGAAACATATATATGCTGAGTACAGTGCTGTCAGTCTGTGTATTCCACAAGAAGGAACATATATATGCTAAACACAGTGCCGTCGGTCTGTGTCCCACAAGAAGGAACATATATATGCTGAGTACAGTGCTGTCAGTCTGTGTATTCCACAAGAAGGAACAAATATATGCTGAGTACAGTGCTGGCAGGCTGTGTCTTCCACAAGAAGGAACAAATATATGCTGAGTACAGTGCTGTCAGTCTGTGTATTCCACAAGAAGGAACAAATATATGCTGAGTACAGTGCTGTCAGTCTGTGTATTCCACAAGAAGGAACAAATATATGCTGAGTACAGTTCTGTCAGTCTGTGTATTCCACAAGAAGGAACAAATATATGGTGAGTACAGTGCTGTCAGTCTGTGTATCCCACAAGAAGGAACATATATATGCCGAGTACAGTGCCGTCGGTCTGTGTCCCACAAGAAGGAACATATGCATGTTGAGTACAGTGCTGTCAGTCTGTGTATCCCACAAGAAGGAACATATGTATGCCGAGTACAGTGCTGTCAGTCTGTGTATCCCACAAGAAGGAACATATGTATGCTGAGTACAGTGCTGTCAGTCTGTGTATCCCACAAGAAGGAACATATGCATGCCGAGTACAGTGCTGTCAGTCTGTGTATCCCACAAGAAGGAACATATGTATGCTGAGTACTGTGCTGTCAGTCTGTGTATCCCACAAGAAGGAACATATATATGCCGAGTACAGTGCTGTCAGTCTGTGTATCCCACAAGAAGGAACATATGTATGCCGAGTACAGTGCTGTCAGTCTGTGTATCCCACAAGAAGGAACATATGTATGCCGAGTACAGTGCTGCCATTCTGTCCCCCACAAGAAGTAACACATATGCATTGAGTACATTGCTGTCAGTCTCTGTATCCCACAAGAAGTAACACATATGCATTGAGTACATTGCTGTCAGTCTCTGTGTCTCTAAAAAAGGTACATATAAGCATTGAGTACATTGTGGTCAGTCTCTGTGTCCCACAAGAAGGATCATTTATGCATTGAGTATATTTCTGTCAGTCTCTTTGTCCCACAAGAAAGAACATATATGCATTGAGTATATTGCTGTCAGTCTCTGTATCCTGCAAGAAGGAACACATATGCATTGAGTACATTGCTGTCAGTCTCTGTATCCCACAAGAGGGAACACATATGCATTGAGTACATTGCTGTCAGTCTCTGTATCCCACAAGAGGGAACACATATGCATTGAGTACATTGCTGTCAGTCTCTGTATCCCACAAGAGGGAACACATATGCATTGAGTACATTGCTGTCAGTCTGTGTATCCCACAAGAAGTAACACATATGCATTGAGTACATTGCTGTCAGTCTGTGTATCCCACAAGAAGTAACACATATGCATTGAGTACATTGCTGTCAGTCTGTGTATCCCACAAGAAGTAACATATATATGCCGAGTACAGTGCTGTCAGTCTGTGTATCCCACAAGAAGGAACATATATATGTCGAGTACAGTGCTGCTATTCTGTCCCCCACAAGAAGTAACACATATGCATTGAGTACATTGCTGTCGGTCTGTGTATCCCACAAGAAGGAACATATATATGCCGAGTACAGTGCTGCCATTCTGTCCCCCACAAGAAGTAACACATATGCATTGAGTACATTGCTGTCGGTCTGTGTATCCCACAAGAAGGAACATATATATGCCGAGTACAGTGCTGCCATTCTGTCCCCCACAAGAAGTAACACATATGCATTGAGTAAATTGCTGTCAGTCTGTGTATCCCACAAGAAGGAACATATGTATGCTGAGTACAGTGCTGTCAGTCTGTGTATCCCACAAGAAGGAACATATGTATGCCGAGTACAGTGCTGCCATTCTGTCCCCCACAAGAAGTAACACATATACATTGAGTACATTGCTGTCAGTCTGTGTATCCCACAAGAAGGAACATATGTATGCCGAGTACAGTGCTGTCAGTCTGTGTATCCCACAAGAAGGAACATATGTATGCTGAGTACAGTGCTGCCATTCTGTCCCCCACAAGAAGTAACACATATGCATTGAGTACATTGCTGTCAGTCTGTGTCCCACAAGAAGTAAAATATATGCATTGAGTACATTGCTGTCAGTCTGTGTATCCCACAAGAAGGAACATATGTATGCCGAGTACAGTGCTGTCAGTCCGTGTATCCCACAAGAAGGAACATATATATGCGGAGTACAGTGCTGTCAGGTTGTGTATCCCACAAGAAGGAACATATGTATGCCGAGTACAGTGCTGCCATTCTGTCCCCCAAAAGAAGTAACACATATGCATTGAGTACATTGCTGTCAGTCTGTGTATCCCACAAGAAGGAACATATGTATGCTGAGTACAGTGCTGTCAGTCTGTGTATCCCACAAGAAGGAACATATGTATGCCGAGTACAGTGCTGGCATTCTGTCCCCCACAAGAAGTAACACATATGCATTGAGTACATTGCTGTCAGTCTGTGTCCCACAAGAAGTAACACATATGCATTGAGTACATTGCTGTCAGTCTGTGTATTCCACAAGAAGGAACAAATATATGCTGAGTACAGTGCTGTGAGTCTGTGTATTCCACAAGAAGGAACAAATATATGCTGAGTACAGTGCTGTCAGTCTGTGTATTCCACAAGAAGGAACAAATATATGCTGAGTACAGTGCTGTCAGTCTGTGTATCCCACAAGAAGGAACAAATATATGCTGAGTACATTGCTGTCAGTCTGTGTATCCCACAAGAAGGAACATATGTATGCTGAGTACATTGCTGTCAGTCTGTGTATCCCACAAGAAGGAACAAATATATGCTGAGTACAGTGCTGTCAGTCTGTGTATTCCACAAGAAGGAACAAATATATGCTGAGTACATTGCTGTCAGTCTGTGTATCCCACAAGAAGGAACATATGTATGCTGAGTACATTGCTGTCAGTCTGTGTATCCCACAAGAAGGAACATATGTATGCTGAGTACATTGCTGTCAGTCTGTGTATCCCACAAGAAGGAACATATGTATGCTGAGTACATTGCTGTCAGTCTGTGTATCCCACAAGAAGGAACAAATATATGCTGAGTACAGTGCTGTCAGTCTGTGTATTCCACAAGAAGGAACAAATATATGCTGAGTACAGTGCTGTCAGTCTGTGTATCCCACAAGAAGGAACATATGTATGCCGAGTACAGTGCTGTCAGTCTGTGTATTCCACAAGAAGGAACATATGTATGCCGAGTACAGTGCTGTCAGTCTGTGTATCCCACAAGAAGGAACATATGTATGCTGAGTACAGTGCTGTCAGTCGGTGTATCCCACAAGAAGGAACATATATATGCTGAGTACATTGCTGTCAGTCTGTGTATCCCACAAGAAGGAACATATGTATGCCGAGTACAGTGCTGTCAGTCTGTGTATCCCACAAGAAGGAACATATGTATGCCAAGTACAGTGCTGTCAGTCTGTGTATCCCACAAGAAGGAACATATATATGCCGAGTACAGTGCTGTCAGTCTGTGTATCCCACAAGAAGGAACATATGTATGCCGAGTACAGTGCTGTCAGTCTGTGTATCCCACAAGAAGGAACATATGTATGCCGAGTACAGTGCTGTCAGTCTGTATATCGCACAAGAAGGAACATATATATGCTGAACACAGTGCCGTCGGTCTGTGTCCCACAAGAAGGAACATATGTATACCGAGTACAGTGCTGTCAGTCTGTGTATCCCACAAGAAGGAACATATGTATGCTGAGTACATTGCTGTCAGTCTGTGTATCCCACAAGAAGGAACATATGTATGCTGAGTACATTGCTGTCAGTCTGTGTATCCCACAAGAAGGAACATATGTATGCTGAGTACATTGCTGTCATTCTCTGTATCCCACAAGAAGGAACATATATGCATTGAGTACATTGATGTCAGTCTCTGTGTCCCACAAGAAGGAACATATATGCATTGAGTACATTGATGTCAGTCTCTGTGTCCCACAAGAAGGAAAATATATGCATTGAGTACATTGATGTCAGTCTCTGTGTCCCACAAGAAGGAACATATATGCATTGAGTACATTGATGTCAGTCTCTGTGTCCCACAAGAAGGAACATATATGCATTGAGTACATTGCTGTCAGTCCCTGTGTCCCACAAGAAGGAACACATATGCATTGAGTACATTGCTGTCATTCTCTGTATCCCACAAGAAGGAACATATATGCATTGAGTACATTGATGTCAGTCTCTGTGTCCCACAAGAAGGAACACATATGCATTGAGTACATTGCTGTCAGTCTGTGTATCCCACAAGAAGGAACATATATGCATTGAGTACATTGATGTCAGTCTCTGTGTCCCACAAGAAGGAAAATATATGCATTGAGTACATTGATGTCAGTCTCTGTGTCCCACAAGAAGGAACATATATGCATTGAGTACATTGATGTCAGTCTCTGTGTCCCACAAGAAGGAACATATATGCATTGAGTACATTGCTGTCAGTCCCTGTGTCCCACAAGAAGGAACACATATGCATTGAGTACATTGCTGTCATTCTCTGTATCCCACAAGAAGGAACATATATGCATTGAGTACATTGATGTCAGTCTCTGTCTCCCACAAGAAGGAACACATATGCATTGAGTACATTGCTGTCAGTCTGTGTATCCCACAAGAAGGAACAAATATATGCATTGAGTACATTGATGTCAGTCTCTGTGTCCCACAAGAAGGAACATATATGCATTGAGTACATTGATGTCATTCTCTGTATCCCACAAGAAGGCACATATATGCATTGAGTACATTGATGTCAGTCCCTGTGTTCCACAAGAAGGAACATATATGCATTGAGTACATTGATGTCAGTCCCTGTGTCCCACAAGAAGGAACATATATGCATTGAGTACATTGCTGTCATTCTCTGTATCCCACAAGAAGGAACATATATGCATTGAGTACATTGATGTCAGTCCCTGTGTCCCACAAGAAGGAACATATATGCATTGAGTACATTGCTGTCCTTCTCTGTATCCCACAAGAAGGAACACATATGCATTGAGTACATTGATGTCAGTCTCTGTGTCCCACAAGAAGGAACATATATGCATTGAGTACATTGATGTCAGTCCCTGTGTCCCACAAGAAGGAACACATATGCATTGAGTACATTGCTGTCATTCTCTGTATCCCACAAGAAGGAACATATATGCATTGAGTA
Organism: Deroplatys truncata; assembly: GCA_030765065.1. Lineage (NCBI taxonomy): Eukaryota > Metazoa > Arthropoda > Insecta > Mantodea > Mantidae > Deroplatys > Deroplatys truncata. The sequence goes on from CM060975.1 coordinate 1,396,231, forward strand.
CATTGATGTCAGTCCCTGTGTCCCACAAGAAGGAACATATATGCATTGAGTACATTGCTTTCAGTCCCTGTATCCCACAAGAAGGAACACATATGCATTGAGTACATTGCTTTCAGTCCCAGTATCCCACAAGAAGTAACGCTTATGATTGAGTACATTGCTCCCAGTCTGTGTATCCCAAAGGAAGGAATATATGTGCATTGTGTACATTGCTGTCTGTCTGTGTATCCAACAAGAAGGAAAATATATGCATTGAGTACATTGCTGTCAGTTTGTGTATCCTACAAGTAACATATATGCACTGACTACATTGTTGTCAGTCTCTGTGTCTCACAAAAAGGAACATAAATGCATTAAGTACATTGCTGTCAGTCTGTGTACCCCATAGAGAAGGAACATATATGCATTGAGTACATTGCTGTCATTCTGTGTACCCACAAGAAGGAACATATATGCATTGAGTACATTGCTGTAAGTCCCTGTGTCCCATAAGAAGGAAAATATATGCATTGAGTACATTTTAATCAGTCTCTGTGTCCCACAAGAAGGAACATATATGCATTAAGTACATTGCTGTCATTCTGTGTACCCACAAGAAGGAAAATATATGCATTGAGTACATTGCTGTCATTCTGTGTACCCACAAGAAGGAAAATATATGCATTGAGTACATTGCTGTAAGTCCCTGTGTCCCACAAGAAGGAAAATATATGCATTGAGTACATTGCTGTCAGTCTCTGTGTCCCACAAGAAGGAACATATATGCATTAAGTACATTGCTGTCCGTCTGTGTATCCAACAAGAAGGAAAATATATGCATTGAGTACATTGCTGTAAGTCTCTGTGTCCCACAAGAAGGAAAATATATGCATTGAGTACATTGCTGTCAGTCTCTGTGTCTAACAAAAAGGAACATAAATGCATTAAGTACATTGCTGTCAGTCTGTGTACCCCATAGAGAAGGAAAATATATGCATTGAGTACATTGCTGTCAGTCTGTGTATCTAACAAGAAGGAAAATATATGCATTGAGTACATTGCTGTAAGTCTCTGTGTCCCACAAGAAGGAACATATATGCATTGAGTACATTGCTGTCCTTTTCTGTATCCCACAAGAGGGAACACATATGCATTGAGTACATTGCTGTCCTTCTCTGTATCCCACAAGAAGGAACACATATGCATTGAGTACATTGCTGTCAGTCCCAGTATCCCACAAGAAGTAACACTTCTGCATTGAGTACATTGCTGTCAGTCTGTGTCCTACAAGAAGGAACACTTCTGCATTGAGTACATTGCTGTCAGTCTGTGTCCTACAAGAAGGAACATATATGCATTGAGTACATTGCTGTCCTTCTCTGTATCCCACACGAGGGAACACATATGCATTGAGTACATTGCTGTCCTTCTCTGTATCCCACAAGAAGGAACACATATGCATTGAGTACATTGCTGTCAGTCCCAGTATCCCACAAGAAGTAACACTTCTGCATTGAGTACATTGCTGTCAGTCTGTGTCCTACAAGAAGGAACACTTCTGCATTGAGTACATTGCTGTCAGTCTGTGTCCTACAAGAAGGAACACATATGCATTGAGTACATTGCTGTCAGTCTCTGTGTCCCACAAGAAGGAACATATATGCATTGAGTACATTGCTGTCAGTCTGTGTCCTACAAGAAGTAACACTTCTGCATTGAGTACATTGCTGTCAGTCTGTGTCCTACAAGAAGGAACACTTCTGCATTGAGTACATTGCTGTCAGTCTGTGTCCTACAAGAAGGAACACTTCTGCATTGAGTACATTGCTGTCAGTCTGTGTCCTACAAGAAGGAACACATATGCATTGAGTACACTGCTGTCAGTCTGTGTCTCACAAGAAGGAACATATATGCATTGAGTACATTGCTGTCAGTCTCTGTGTCTCACAAAAAGGAACACATATGCATTGAGTACATTGCTGTCAGTCTCTGTGTCACACAAGAAGGAACACATATGCATTGAGTACATTGCTGTAAGTCTCTGTTTCCCAAAAGAAGGAACATATATGCGTTGAGTACCTTGCTGTCCGTCTGTGTATCCAACAAGAAGGAAAATATATGCGTTGAGTACATTGCTGTCAGTCTCTGTGTCTCACAAGAAGGAAAATATATGCATTGAGTATATTGCTGTCCGTCTGTGTATCCAACAAGAAGGAAAATATATGCATTGAGTACATTGCTGTCCGTCTGTGTATCCAACAAGAAGGAAAATATATGCATTAAGTACATTGCTGTCCGTCTGTGTATCCAACAAGAAGGAAAATATATGCATTAAGTACATTGCTGTCAGTTTGTGTATCCAACAAGAAGGAAAATATATGCATTGAGTACATTGCTGTCAGTTTGTGTATCCAACAAGAAGGAAAATATATGCATTGAGTATATTGCTGTCCGTCTGTGTATCCAACAAGAAGGAAAATATATGCATTGAGTACATTGCTGTCAGTTTGTGTATCCAACAAGAAGGAAAATATATGCATTGAGCACCTTGCTGTCAGTTTGTGTATCCAACAAGAAGGAAAATATATGCATTGAGTATATTGCTGTAAGTTTGTGTATCCAACAAGAAGGAAAATATATGCATTGAGTACCTTGCTGTCAGTTTGTGTCTCACAAGAAGGAAAATATATGCATTGAGTATATTGCTGTAAGTTTGTGTATCCAACAAGAAGGAAAATATATGCATTGAGTATATTGCTGTAAGTTTGTGTATCCAACAAGAAGGAAAATATATGCATTGAGTACCTTGCTGTCAGTTTGTGTCTCACAAGAAGGAAAATATATGCATTGAGTATATTGCTGTAAGTTTGTGTATCCAACAAGAAGGAAAATATATGCATTGAGTACATTGCTGTCCGTCTGTGTATCCAACAAGAAGGAAAATATATGCATTGAGTATATTGCTGTCAGTTTGTGTATCCAACAAGAAGGAAAATATATGCATTGAGTATATTGCTGTAAGTTTGTGTATCCAACAAGAAGGAAAATATATGCATTGAGTACCTTGCTGTCAGTTTGTGTATCCAACAAGAAGGAAAATATATGCATTGAGTACCTTGCTGTCAGTTTGTGTATCCAACAAGAAGGAAAATATATGCATTGAGTACCTTGCTGTCAGTTTGTGTATCCAACAAGAAGGAAAATATATGCATTGAGTACCTTGCTGTCAGTTTGTGTATCCAACAAGAAGGAAAATATATGCATTGAGTATATTGCTGTAAGTTTGTGTATCCAACAAGAAGGAAAATATATGCATTGAGTACATTGCTGTCAGTTTGTGTATCCAACAAGAAGGAAAATATATGCATTGAGTACATTGCTGTCAGTTTGTGTATCCAACAAGAAGGAAAATATATGCATTGAGTACATTGCTGTCCGTCTGTGTATCCAACAAGAAGGAAAATATATGCATTGAGTATATTGCTGTCAGTTTGTGTATCCAACAAGATGGAAAATATATGCATTGAGTATATTGCTGTCAGTTTGTGTATCCAACAAGAAGGAAAATATATGCATTGAGTACATTGCTGTCAGTCTCTGTGTCTCACAAGAAGGAAAATATATGCATTGAGTACCTTGCTGTCAGTTTGTGTATCCAACAAGAAGGAAAATATATGCATTGAGTATATTGCTGTAAGTTTGTGTATCCAACAAGAAGGAAAATATATGCATTGAGTATATTGCTGTAAGTCTCTGTGTCCCAAAAGAAGCAACATATATGCGTTGAGTACCTTGCTGTCAGTTTGTGTATCCAACAAGAAGGAAAATATATGCATTGAGTATATTGCTGTAAGTCTCTGTGTCCCAAAAGAAGCAACATATATGCATTGAGTACATTGCTGTCAGTCGCTGTGTCCCACAAGAAGGAACATATATGCATTGAGTACCTTGCTGTCAGTCTCTGTGTCCCAAAAGAAGCAACATATATGCATTGAGTACCTTGCTGTCAGTTTGTGTATCCAACAAGAAGGAAAATATATGCATTGAGTACATTGCTGTCAGTCGCTGTGTCCCAAAAGAAGCAACATATATGCATTGAGTATATTGCTGTAAGTCTCTGTGTCCCAAAAGAAGCAACATATATGCATTGAGTACATTGCTGTCAGTCGCTGTGTCCCACAAGAAGGAACATATATGCATTGAGTACATTGCTGTCAGTCGCTGTGTCCCACAAGAAGGAAAATATATGCATTGAGTAAATTGCTGTAAGTCTCCGTTTCCCAAAAGAAGGAACATATATGCGTTGAGTACCTTGCTGTCAGTTTGTGTATCCAACAAGAAGGAAAATATATGCATTGAGTACATTGCTGTCAGTCGCTGTGTCCCACAAGAAGGAAAATATATGCATTGAGTAAATTGCTGTAAGTCTCCGTTTCCCAAAAGAAGGAACATATATGCGTTGAGTACCTTGCTGTCAGTTTGTGTATCAACAAAGAAGGAAAATATATGCATTGAGTATATTGCTGTAAGTCGCTGTGTCCCACAAGAAGGAACATATATGCATTAAGTACATTGCTGTCCGTCTGTGTATCCAACAAGAAGGAAAATATATGCATTAAGTACACTGCTGTCCGTCTGTGTATCCAACAAGAAGGAAAATATATGCATTGAGTATATTGCTGTCAGTCGCTGTGTCCCACAAGAAGGAACATATATGCATTAAGTACATGGCTGTCCATCTGTGTATCCAACAAGAAGGAAAATATATGCATTAAGTACATTGCTGTCCGTCTGTGTATCCAACAAGAAGGAAAATATATGCATTGAGTACAGTGCTGTCAGTCGCTGTGTCCCACAAGAAGGAACATATATGCATTAAGTACATTGCTGTCCGTCTGTGTATCCAACAAGAAGGAAAATATATGCATTGAGTACATTGCTGTCAGTCTCTGTGTCCCACAAGAAGGAACATATATGCATTGAGTACATTGCTGTCAGTCTGTGTATCCCACAAGAAGGAACATATATGCATTGAGTACATTACTGTCAGTCTGTGTATCCAACAAGAAGGAACATATATGCATTGAGTACATTGCTGTCAGTCTGTGTGTCCCACAAGAAGGAACATATATGCATTGAGTACATTGCTGTCAGTCTGTGTATCCAACAAGAAGGAACATATATGCATTGAGTACATTGCTGTCAGTCTGTGTATCCAACAAGAAAGAACATATATGCATTGAGTACATTGCTGTCAGTCTCTGTGTCCCCCAAGAAGGAACATATATGCATTGAGTACATTGCTGTCAGTCTGTGTATCCAACAAGAAGGAACATATATGCATTGAGTACATTGCTGTCAGTCTCTGTGTCCCACAAGAAGGAACATATATGCATTAAGTACATTGCTGTCCGTCTGTGTATCCAACAAGAAGGAAAATATATGCATTGAGTATATTGCTGTCAGTCTCTGTGTCCCAAAAGAAGCAACATATATGCATTTAGTACATTGCTGTCAGTCGCTGTGTCCCACAAGAAGGAACATATATGCATTAAGTACATTGCTGTCAGTCTGTGTCTCCAACAAGAAGGAACATATATGCATTAAGTACATTGCTGTCAGTCTGTGTCCCACAAGAAGGAACATATATGCATTGAGTACATTGCTGTCAGTCTGTGTCCCACAAGAAGGAACATATATGCATTAAGTACATTGCTGTCAGTCTGTGTCCCACAAGAAGGGACATATATGCATTGAGTACATTGCTGTCAGTCTGTGTCTCCAACAAGAAGGAACATATATGCATTAAGTACATTGCTGTCAGTCTGTGTCCAACAAGAAGGAACATATATGCATTAAGTACATTGCTGTCAGTCTGTGTCCCACAAGAAGGAACATATATGCATTAAGTACATTGCTGTCAGTCTGTGTCCCACAAGAAGGAACATATATGCATTAAGTACATTGCTGTCAGTCTGTGTCCCACAAGAAGGAACATATATGCATTAAGTACATTGCTGTCAGTTTGTGTATCCAACAAGAAGAAAAATATATGCATTAAGTACATTGCTGTCCGTCTGTGTATCCAACAAGAAGGAAAATATATGCATTGAGTACATTGCTGTAAGTCTCTGTGTCCCACAAGAAGGAACATATATGCATTGAGTACATTGCTGTCAGTTTGTGTATCCTACAAGTAACATATATGCACTGACTACATTGTTGTCAGTCTCTGTGTCCCACAAAAAGGAACATAAATGCATTAAGTACATTGCTGTCAGTCTGTGTACCCCATAGAGAAGGAACATATATGCATTGAGTACATTGCTGTCAGTCTCTGTGTCGCACAGGAAGGAACATATGTGCATTGAGTACATTGCTGTCAGTCTGTGTATTCCACAAGAAGGAACATATGTGCATTGAGTACATTGCTGTCAGTCTGTGTATTCCACAAGAAGGAACATATATGCATTAAGTACATTGCTGTCAGTCTGTGTACCCCATAGAGAAGGAACATATATGCATTGAGTACATTGCTGTCAGTCTGTGTATTCCACAAGAAGGAACATATATGCATTAAGTACATTGCTGTCAGTCTGTGTATTCCACAAAAAGGAACATAAATGCATTAAGTACATTGCTGTCAGTCTGTGTACCCCATAGAGAAGGAACATATATGCATTGAGTACATTGCTGTCAGTCTCTGTGTCTGACAAGAAGGAACATATATGCATTAAGTACATTGCTGTCAGTCTGTGTGTCGCACAGGAAGGAACATATGTGCATTGAGTACATTGCTGTCAGTCTGTGTATTCCACAAGAAGGAACATATATGCATTAAGTACATTGCTGTCAGTCTGTGTGTCGCACAGGAAGGAACATATGTGCATTGAGTACATTGCTGTCAGTCTCTGTGTCTGACAAGAAGGAACATATATGCATTAAGTACATTGCTGTCAGTCTCTGTGTCGCACAGGAAGGAACATATGTGCATTGAGTACATTGCTGTCAGTCTGTGTATTCCACAAGAAGGAACATATATGCATTAAGTACATTGCTGTCAGTCTGTGTATTCCACAAAAAGGAACATAAATGCATTAAGTACATTGCTGTCAGTCTGTGTACCCCATAGAGAAGGAACACATATGCATTGAGTACATTGCTGTCAGTCTGTGTATTCCACAAGAAGGAACATATATGCATTGAGTACATTGCTGTCAGTCTGTGTATTCCACAAAAAGGAACATATATGCATTAAGTACATTGCTGTCAGTCTGTGTATTCCACAAAAAGGAACATAAATGCATTCAGTACATTGCTGTCAGTCTGTGTACCCCATAGAGAAGGAACATATGTGCATTGAGTACATTGCTGTCAGTCTGTGTATTCCACAAAAAGGAACATATGTGCATTAAGTACATTGCTGTCAGTCTGTGTATTCCACAAAAAGGAACATAAATGCATTAAGTACATTGCTGTCAGTCTGTGTATTCCACAAAAAGGAACATAAATGCATTAAGTACATTGCTGTCAGTCTGTGTACCCCATAGAGAAGGAACATATATGCATTGAGTACATTGCTGTCAGTCTGTGTATTCCACAAGAAGGAACATATATGCATTGAGTACATTGCTGTCAGTCTGTGTACCCCATAGAGAAGGAACATATATGCATTGAGTACATTGCTGTCAGTCTCTGTGTCGCACAGGAAGGAACATATGTGCATTGAGTACATTGCTGTCAGTCTGTGTATTCCACAAGAAGGAACATATATGCATTAAGTACATTGCTGTCAGTCTGTGTATTCCACAAGAAGGAACATATATGCATTGAGTACATTGCTGTCAGTCTGTGTATTCCACAAGAAGGAACATATATGCATTGAGTACATTGCTGTCAGTCTGTGTACCCCATAGAGAAGGAACATATATGCATTGAGTACATTGCTGTCAGTCTGTGTATTCCACAAGAAGGAACATATATGCATTAAGTACATTGCTGTCAGTCTGTGTATTCCACAAAAAGGAACATAAATGCATTAAGTACATTGCTGTCAGTTTGTGTATCCTACAAGTAACATATATGCACTGACTACATTGTTGTCAGTCTCTGTGTCCCACAAAAAGGAACATATATGCATTAAGTACATTGCTGTCAGTTTGTGTATCCTACAAGTAACATATATGCACTGACTACATTGTTGTCAGTCTCTGTGTCCCACAAGAAGGAACATAAATGCATTAAGTACATTGCTGTCAGTTTGTGTATCCTACAAGTAACATATATGCACTGACTACATTGTTGTCAGTCTCTGTGTCCCACAAGAAGGAACATAAATGCATTAAGTACATTGCTGTCAGTTTGTGTATCCTACAAGTAACATATATGCACTGACTACATTGTTGTCAGTCTCTGTGTCCCACAAGAAGGAACATAAATGCATTAAGTACATTGCTGTCAGTCTGTGTACCCCATAGAGAAGGAACATATATGCATTGAGTACATTGCTGTCAGTCCCTGTGTCGCACAGGAAGGAACATATGTGCATTGAGTACATTGCTGTCAGTCTGTGTATTCCACAAGAAGGAACATATGTGCATTAAGTACATTGCTGTCAGTCTGTGTATTCCACAAGAAGGAACATATGTGCATTAAGTACATTGCTGTCAGTCTGTGTATTCCACAAGAAGGAACATATGTGCATTAAGTACATTGCTGTCAGTCTGTGTATTCCACAAGAAGGAACATATGTGCATTAAGTACATTGCTGTCAGTCTGTGTATTCCACAAGAAGGAACATATGTGCATTAAGTACATTGCTGTCAGTCTCTGTGTCGCACAGGAAGGAACATATGTGCATTGAGTACATTGCTGTCAGTCTGTGTATTCCACAAGAAGGAACATATATGCATTGAGTACATTGCTGTCAGTCTCTGTGTCGCACAGGAAGGAACATATGTGCATTAAGTACATTGCTGTCAGTCTGTGTATTCCACAAGAAGGAACATATATGCATTGAGTACATTGCTGTCAGTCTCTGTGTCGCACAGGAAGGAACATATGTGCATTAAGTACATTGCTGTCAGTCTGTGTATTCCACAAGAAGGAACATATATGCATTGAGTACATTGCTGTCAGTCTGTGTATTCCACAAGAAGGAACATATATGCATTGAGTACATTGCTGTCAGTCTCTGTGTCGCACGGGAAGGAACATATGTGCATTGAGTACATTACTGTCAGTCTGTGTACCCCATAGAGAAGGAACATATATGCATTGAGTACATTGCTGTCAGTCTGTGTATTCCACAAGAAGGAACATATGTGCATTGAGTACATTGCTGTCAGTCTGTGTATTCCACAAGAAGGAACATATGTGCATTGAGTACATTGCTGTCAGTCTGTGTATTCCACAAGAAGGAACATATATGCATTAAGTACATTGCTGTCAGTCTGTGTACCCCATAGAGAAGGAACATATATGCATTGAGTACATTGCTGTCAGTCTCTGTGTCGCACAGGAAAGAACATATATGCATTGAGTATATTTCTGTCAGTCTCTTTGTCCCACAAGAAGGAACATATATGCATTGAGTACATTGCTGTCAGTCTTTGTGTCGCACAGGAAGGAACATATATGCATCGAGTACATTGCTGTCAGTCTCTGTATCCCACAAGAAGGAACACATATGCATTGAGTGCATTGCTGTCAGTCTCTGTATCCCACAAGAAGGAACATATATGCATTGAGTACATTGCTGTCAGTCTCTGTATCCCACAAGAAGGAACACATATGCATTGAGTACATTGCTGTCAGTCTGTGTCACACAAGAAGGAACACATATGCAATGAGTACATTGCTGTCAGTCTCTGTATCCCCCAAGAAGGAACACATATGCATTGAGTACAATGCTGTCAGTCTTAGTCCCAAAACAAGGAACACATATGCATTGAGTACATTCCTGTCAGTCTGTGTATCCCACAAGAAGGAACATATATATGCTGAACACAGTGCTGTCGGTCTGTGTCCCACAAGAAGGAACATATATATGCTGAGTACAGTCGTGTCAGTCTGTGTATTCCACAAGAAGGAACATATGTATGCTGAGTACAGTCCTGTCAGTCTGTGTCCCACAAGAAGAAACATATATATGCTGAGTACATTGCTGTCAGTCTGTGTATTCCACAAGAAGGAACATATATATGCTGAACACAGTGCCGTCGGTCTGTGTCCCACAAGAAGGAACATATATATGCTGAGTACAGTGCTGTCAGTCTGTGTATTCCACAAGAAGGAACAAATATATGCTGAGTACAGTGCTGGCAGGCTGTGTCTTCCACAAGAAGGAACAAATATATGCTGAGTACAGTGCTGTCAGTCTGTGTATTCCACAAGAAGGAACACATATATGCTGAGTACAGTGCTGTCAGTCTGTGTATTCCACAAGAAGGAACAAATATCTGCTGAGTACAGTGCTGTCAGTCTGTGTATTCCACAAGAAGGAACAAATATATGGTGAGTACAGTGCTGTCAGTCTATGTATCCCACAAGAAGGAACATATATATGCCGAGTACAGTGCCGTCGGTCTGTGTCCCACAAGAAGGAACATATGCATGCTGAGTACAGTGCTGTCAGTCTGTGTATCCCACAAGAAGGAACATATGTATGCCGAGTACAGTGCTGTCAGTCTGTGTATCCCACAAGAAGGAACATATGTATGCTGAGTACAGTGCTGTCAGTCTGTGTATCCCACAAGAAGGAACATATGCATGCCGAGTACAGTGCTCTCAGTCTGTGTATCCCACAAGAAGGAACATATGTATGCTGAGTACTGTGCTGTCAGTCTGTGTATCCCACAAGAAGGAACATATGTATGCCGAGTACAGTGCTGTCAGTCTGTGTATCCCACAAGAAGGAACATATGTATGCCGAGTACAGTGCTGCCATTCTGTCCCCCACAAGAAGTAACACATATGCATTGAGTACATTGCTGTCAGTCTCTGTATCCCACAAGAAGTATCACATATGCATTGAGTACATTGCTGTCAGTCTCTGTGTCTCTTAAAAAGGAACATATAAGCATTGAGTACATTGTGGTCAGTCTCTGTGTCCCACAAGAAGGATCATTTATGCATTGAGTATATTTCTGTCAGTCTCTTTGTCCCACAAGAAAGAACATATATGCATTGAGTATATTGCTGTCAGTCTCTGTATCCTGCAAGAAGGAACACATATGCATTGAGTACATTGCTGTCAGTCTCTGTATCCCACAAGAGGGAACACATATGCATTGAGTACATTGCTGTCAGTCTCTGTATCCCACAAGAGGGAACACATATGCATTGAGTACATTGCTGTCAGTCTCTGTATCCCACAAGAGGGAACACATATGCATTGAGTACATTGCTGTCAGTCTCTGTATCCCACAAGAGGGAACACATATGCATTGAGTACATTGCTGTCAGTCTGTGTATCCCACAAGAAGTAACACATATGCATTGAGTACATTGCTGTCAGTCTGTGTATCCCACAAGAAGTAACACATATGCATTGAGTACATTGCTGTCAGTCTGTGTATCCCACAAGAAGTAACATATATATGCCGAGTACAGTGCTGTCAGTCTGTGTATCCCACAAGAAGGAACATATACATGCCGAGTACAGTGCTGCTATTCTGTCCCCCACAAGAAGTAACACATATGCATTGAGTACATTGCTGTCGGTCTGTGTATCCCACAAGAAGGAACATATATATGCCGAGTACAGTGCTGCCATTCTGTCCCCCACAAGAAGTAACACATATGCATTGAGTAAATTGCTGTCAGTCTGTGTATCCCACAAGAAGGAACATAAGTATGCCGAGTACAGTGCTGCCATTCTGTCCCCCACAAGAAGTAACACATATACATTGAGTACATTGCTGTCAGTCTGTGTATCCCACAAGAAGGAACATATGTATGCCGAGTACAGTGCTGTCAGTATGTGTATCCCACAAGAAGGAACATATATATGCGGAGTACAGTGCTGTCAGGTTGTGTATCCCACAAGAAGGAACATATGTATGCCGAGTACAGTGCTGCCATTCTGTCCCCCAAAAGAAGTAACACATATGCATTGAGTACATTGCTGTCAGTCTGTGTATCCCACAAGAAGGAACATATGTATGCCGAGTACAGTGCTGTCAGTCTGTGTATCCCACAAGAAGGAACATATATATGCGGAGTACAGTGCTGTCAGGTTGTGTATCCCACAAGAAGGAACATATGTATGCCGAGTACAGTGCTGCCATTCTGTCCCCCAAAAGAAGTAACACATATGCATTGAGTACATTGCTGTCAGTCTGTGTATCCCACAAGAAGGAACATATGTATGCTGAGTACAGTGCTGTCAGTCTGTGTATCCCACAAGAAGGAACATATGTATGCCGAGTACAGTGCTGCCATTCTGTCCCCCACAAGAAGTAACACATATGCATTGAGTACATTGCTGTCAGTCTGTGTCCCACAAGAAGTAACACATATGCATTGAGTACATTGCTGTCAGTCTGTGTATTCCACAAGAAGGAACAAATATATGCTGAGTACAGTGCTGTGAGTCTGTGTATTCCACAAGAAGGAACAAATATATGCTGAGTACAGTGCTGTCAGTCTGTGTATTCCACAAGAAGGAACAAATATATGCTGAGTACAGTGCTGTCAGTCTGTGTATCCCACAAGAAGGAACATATGTATGCCGAGTACAGTGCTGTCAGTCTGTGTATCCCACAAGAAGGAACATATATATGCGGAGTACAGTGCTGTCAGGTTGTGTATCCCACAAGAAGGAACATATGTATGCCGAGTACAGTGCTGCCATTCTGTCCCCCAAAAGAAGTAACACATATGCATTGAGTACATTGCTGTCAGTCTGTGTATCCCACAAGAAGGAACATATGTATGCCGAGTACAGTGCTGTCAGTCTGTGTATCCCACAAGAAGGAACATATATATGCGGAGTACAGTGCTGTCAGGTTGTGTATCCCACAAGAAGGAACATATGTATGCCGAGTACAGTGCTGCCATTCTGTCCCCCAAAAGAAGTAACACATATGCATTGAGTACATTGCTGTCAGTCTGTGTATCCCACAAGAAGGAACATATGTATGCTGAGTACAGTGCTATCAGTCTGTGTATCCCACAAGAAGGAACATATGTATGCCGAGTACAGTGCTGCCATTCTGTCCCCCACAAGAAGTAACACATATGCATTGAGTACATTGCTGTCAGTCTGTGTCCCACAAGAAGTAACACATATGCATTGAGTACATTGCTGTCAGTCTGTGTATTCCACAAGAAGGAACAAATATATGCTGAGTACAGTGCTGTGAGTCTGTGTATTCCACAAGAAGGAACAAATATATGCTGAGTAGAGTGCTGTCAGTCTGTGTATTCCACAAGAAGGAACAAATATATGCTGAGTACAGTGCTGTCAGTCTGTGTATCCCACAAGAAGGAACAAATATATGCTGAGTACATTGCTGTCAGTCTGTGTATCCCACAAGAAGGAACATATGTATGCTGAGTACATTGCTGTCAGTCTGTGTATCCCACAAGAAGGAACAAATATATGCTGAGTACAGTGCTGTCAGTCTGTGTATTCCACAAGAAGGAACAAATATATGCTGAGTACATTGCTGTCAGTCTGTGTATCCCACAAGAAGGAACACATGTATGCTGAGTACATTGCTGTCAGTCTGTGTATCCCACAAGAAGGAACATATGTATGCTGAGTACATTGCTGTCAGTCTGTGTATCCCACAAGAAGGAACATATGTATGCTGAGTACATTGCTGTCAGTCTGTGTATCCCACAAGAAGGAACAAATATATGCTGAGTACAGTGCTGTCAGTCTGTGTATTCCACAAGAAGGAACAAATATATGCTGAGTACAGTGCTGTCAGTCTGTGTATCCCACAAGAAGGAACATATGTATGCCGAGTACAGTGCTGTCAGTCTGTGTATTCCACAAGAAGGAACATATGTATGCCGAGTACAGTGCTGTCAGTCTGTGTATCCCACAAGAAGGAACATATGTATGCTGAGTACAGTGCTGTCAGTCTGTGTATCCCACAAGAAGGAACATATATATGCTGAGTACATTGCTGTCAGTCTGTGTATCCCACAAGAAGGAACATATGTATGCCGAGTACAGTGCTGTCAGTCTGTGTATCCCACAAGAAGGAACATATGTATGCCGAGTACAGTGCTGTCAGTCTGTGTATCCCACAAGAAGGAACATATATATGCCGAGTACAGTGCTGTCAGTCTGTGTATCCCACAAGAAGGAACATATATATGCCGAGTACAGTGCTGTCAGTCTGTGTATCCCACAAGAAGGAACATATGTATGCTGAGTACAGTGCTGTCAGTCTGTGTATCCCACAAGAAGGAACATATGTATGCTGAGTACATTGCTGTCAGTCTGTGTATCCCACAAGAAGGAACATATGTATGCTGAGTACAGTGCTGTCAGTCTGTGTATCCCACAAGAAGGAACATATGTATGCTGAGTACATTGCTGTCATTCTCTGTATCCCACAAGAAGGAACATATATGCATTGTGTACATTGGTGTCTGTCTGTTTATCCCACAAGAAGGAACATATATATGCCGAGTACAGTGCTGTCAGTCTGCGTATCCCACAAGAAGGAACATATATATGCCGAGTACAGTGCTGTCAGTCTGTATATCGCACAAGAAGGAACATATGTATGCTGAGTACAGTGCTGTCAGTCTGTGTATCCCACAAGAAGGAACATATATATGCCGAGTACAGTGCTGTCAGTCTGTATATCGCACAAGAAGGAACATATATATGCCGAGTACAGTGCTGTCAGGCTGTATATCGCACAAGAAGGAACATATGTATGCTGAGTACAGTGCTGTCAGTCTGTGTATCCCTCAAGAAGGAACATATGTATGCTGAGTACATTGCTGTCAGTCTGTGTATCCCACAAGAAGGAACATATGTATGCTGAGTACAGTGCTGTCAGTCTGTGTATCCCACAAGAAGGAACATATGTATGCTGAGTACATTGCTGTAATTCTCTGTATCCCACAAGAAGGAAAATATATGCATTGAGTAAATTGCTGTCATTCTCTGTATCCCACAAGAAGGAACATATATGCATTGAGTACATTGCTGTCAGTCTCTGTGTCCCACAAGAAGGAACATATATGCATTGAGTAAATTGCTGTCATTCTCTGTATCCCACAAGAAGGAACATATATGCATTGAGTACATTGATGTCAGTCTCTGTGTCCCACAAGAAGGAACATACATGCATTGAGTACATTGATGTCATTTTCTGTATCCCACAAGAAGGAACATATATGCATTGAGTACATTGATGTCAGTCTCTGTGTCCCACAAGAAGGAACATATATGCATTGAGTACATTGATGTCAGTCTCTGTGTCCCACAAGAAGGAACATATATGCATTGAGTACATTGCTGTCAGTCCCTGTGTCCCACAAGAAGGAACACATATGCATTGAGTACATTGCTGTCATTCTCTGTATCCCACAAGAAGGAACATATATGCATTGAGTACATTGATGTCAGTCTCTGTCTCCCACAAGAAGGAACACATATGCATTGAGTACATTGCTGTCAGTCTGTGTATCCCACAAGAAGGAACAAATATATGCATTGAGTAAATTGATGTCAGTCTCTGTGTCCCACAAGAAGGAACATATATGCATTGAGTACATTGATGTCATTCTCTGTATCCCACAAGAAGGCACATATATGCATTGAGTACATTGATGTCAGTCCCTGTGTCCCACAAGAAGGAACATAAATGCATTAAGTACATTGCTGTCAGTCTGTGTACCCCATAGAGAAGGAACATATATGCATTGAGTACATTGCTGTCAGTCTCTGTGTCTGACAAGAAGGAACATATATGCATTAAGTACATTGCTGTCAGTCTGTGTGTCGCACAGGAAGGAACATATGTGCATTGAGTACATTGCTGTCAGTCTGTGTATTCCACAAGAAGGAACATATATGCATTAAGTACATTGCTGTCAGTCTGTGTGTCGCACAGGAAGGAACATATGTGCATTGAGTACATTGCTGTCAGTCTCTGTGTCTGACAAGAAGGAACATATATGCATTAAGTACATTGCTGTCAGTCTCTGTGTCGCACAGGAAGGAACATATGTGCATTGAGTACATTGCTGTCAGTCTGTGTATTCCACAAGAAGGAACATATATGCATTAAGTACATTGCTGTCAGTCTGTGTATTCCACAAAAAGGAACATAAATGCATTAAGTACATTGCTGTCAGTCTGTGTACCCCATAGAGAAGGAACACATATGCATTGAGTACATTGCTGTCAGTCTGTGTATTCCACAAGAAGGAACATATATGCATTGAGTACATTGCTGTCAGTCTGTGTATTCCACAAAAAGGAACATATATGCATTAAGTACATTGCTGTCAGTCTGTGTATTCCACAAAAAGGAACATAAATGCATTCAATACATTGCTGTCAGTCTGTGTACCCCATAGAGAAGGAACATATGTGCATTGAGTACATTGCTGTCAGTCTGTGTATTCCACAAAAAGGAACATATGTGCATTAAGTACATTGCTGTCAGTCTGTGTATTCCACAAAAAGGAACATAAATGCATTAAGTACATTGCTGTCAGTCTGTGTATTCCACAAAAAGGAACATAAATGCATTAAGTACATTGCTGTCAGTCTGTGTACCCCATAGAGAAGGAACATATATGCATTGAGTACATTGCTGTCAGTCTGTGTATTCCACAAGAAGGAACATATATGCATTGAGTACATTGCTGTCAGTCTGTGTATCCCATAGAGAAGGAACATATATGCATTGAGTACATTGCTGTCAGTCTCTGTGTCGCACAGGAAGGAACATATGTGCATTGAGTACATTGCTGTCAGTCTGTGTATTCCACAAGAAGGAACATATATGCATTAAGTACATTGCTGTCAGTCTGTGTATTCCACAAGAAGGAACATATATGCATTGAGTACATTGCTGTCAGTCTGTGTATTCCACAAGAAGGAACATATATGCATTGAGTACATTGCTGTCAGTCTGTGTACCCCATAGAGAAGGAACATATATGCATTGAGTACATTGCTGTCAGTCTGTGTATTCCACAAGAAGGAACATATATGCATTAAGTACATTGCTGTCAGTCTGTGTATTCCACAAAAAGGAACATAAATGCATTAAGTACATTGCTGTCAGTTTGTGTATCCTACAAGTAACATATATGCACTGACTACATTGTTGTCAGTCTCTGTGTCCCACAAAAAGGAACATATATGCATTAAGTACATTGCTGTCAGTTTGTGTATCCTACAAGTAACATATATGCACTGACTACATTGTTGTCAGTCTCTGTGTCCCACAAGAAGGAACATAAATGCATTAAGTACATTGCTGTCAGTTTGTGTATCCTACAAGTAACATATATGCACTGACTACATTGTTGTCAGTCTCTGTGTCCCACAAGAAGGAACATAAATGCATTAAGTACATTGCTGTCAGTTTGTGTATCCTACAAGTAACATATATGCACTGACTACATTGTTGTCAGTCTCTGTGTCCCACAAGAAGGAACATAAATGCATTAAGTACATTGCTGTCAGTCTGTGTACCCCATAGAGAAGGAACATATATGCATTGAGTACATTGCTGTCAGTCCCTGTGTCGCACAGGAAGGAACATATGTGCATTGAGTACATTGCTGTCAGTCTGTGTATTCCACAAGAAGGAACATATGTGCATTAAGTACATTGCTGTCAGTCTGTGTATTCCACAAGAAGGAACATATGTGCATTAAGTACATTGCTGTCAGTCTGTGTATTCCACAAGAAGGAACATATGTGCATTAAGTACATTGCTGTCAGTCTGTGTATTCCACAAGAAGGAACATATGTGCATTGAGTACATTGCTGTCAGTCTGTGTATTCCACAAGAAGGAACATATGTGCATTGAGTACATTGCTGTCAGTCTGTGTATTCCACAAGAAGGAACATATGTGCATTAAGTACATTGCTGTCAGTCTGTGTATTCCACAAGAAGGAACATATGTGCATTAAGTACATTGCTGTCAGTCTGTGTATTCCACAAGAAGGAACATATGTGCATTAAGTACATTGCTGTCAGTCTGTGTATTCCACAAGAAGGAACATATGTGCATTAAGTACATTGCTGTCAGTCTCTGTGTCGCACAGGAAGGAACATATGTGCATTGAGTACATTGCTGTCAGTCTGTGTATTCCACAAGAAGGAACATATATGCATTGAGTACATTGCTGTCAGTCTCTGTGTCGCACAGGAAGGAACATATGTGCATTAAGTACATTGCTGTCAGTCTGTGTATTCCACAAGAAGGAACATATATGCATTGAGTACATTGCTGTCAGTCTCTGTGTCGCACAGGAAGGAACATATGTGCATTAAGTACATTGCTGTCAGTCTGTGTATTCCACAAGAAGGAACATATATGCATTGAGTACATTGCTGTCAGTCTGTGTATTCCACAAGAAGGAACATATATGCATTGAGTACATTGCTGTCTGTCTCTGTGTCGCACGGGAAGGAACATATGTGCATTGAGTACATTACTGTCAGTCTGTGTACCCCATAGAGAAGGAACATATATGCATTGAGTACATTGCTGTCAGTCTGTGTATTCCACAAGAAGGAACATATGTGCATTGAGTACATTGCTGTCAGTCTGTGTATTCCACAAGAAGGAACATATGTGCATTGAGTACATTGCTGTCAGTCTGTGTATTCCACAAAAAGGAACATATATGCATTAAGTACATTGCTGTCAGTCTGTGTACCCCATAGAGAAGGAACATATATGCATTGAGTACATTGCTGTCAGTCTCTGTGTCGCACAGGAAAGAACATATATGCATTGAGTATATTTCTGTCAGTCTCTTTGTCCCACAAGAAGGAACATATATGCATTGAGTACATTGCTGTCAGTCTCTGTGTCGCACAGGAAGGAACATATATGCATCGAGTACATTGCTGTCAGTCTCTGTATCCCACAAGAAGGAACACATATGCATTGAGTACATTGCTGTCAGTCTCTGTATCCCACAAGAAGGAACATATATGCATTGAGTACATTGCTGTCAGTCTCTGTATCCCACAAGAAGGAACACATATGCATTGAGTACATTGCTGTCAGTCTGTGTCACACAAGAAGGAACACATATGCAATGAGTACATTGCTGTCAGTCTCTGTATCCCCCAAGAAGGAACACATATGCATTGAGTACAATGCTGTCAGTCTTAGTCCCAAAACAAGGAACACATATGCATTGAGTACATTCCTGTCAGTCTGTGTATCCCACAAGAAGGAACATATATATGCTGAACACAGTGCTGTCGGTCTGTGTCCCACAAGAAGGAACATATATATGCTGAGTACAGTCCTGTCAGTCTGTGTATTCCACAAGAAGGAACATATGTATGCTGAGTACAGTCCTGTCAGTCTGTGTCCCACAAGAAGAAACATATATATGCTGAGTACATTGCTGTCAGTCTGTGTATTCCACAAGAAGGAACATATATATGCTGAACACAGTGCCGTCGGTCTGTGTCCCACAAGAAGGAACATATATATGCTGAGTACAGTGCTGTCAGTCTGTGTATTCCACAAGAAGGAACAAATATATGCTGAGTACAGTGCTGGCAGGCTGTGTCTTCCACAAGAAGGAACAAATATATGCTGAGTACAGTGCTGTCAGTCTGTGTATTCCACAAGAAGGAACAAATATATGCTGAGTACAGTGCTGTCAGTCTGTGTATTCCACAAGAAGGAACAAATATATGCTGAGTACAGTGCTGTCAGTCTGTGTATTCCACAAGAAGGAACAAATATATGGTGAGTACAGTGCTGTCAGTCTATGTATCCCACAAGAAGGAACATATATATGCCGAGTACAGTGCCGTCGGTCTGTGTCCCACAAGAAGGAACATATGCATGCTGAGTACAGTGCTGTCAGTCTGTGTATCCCACAAGAAGGAACATATGTATGCCGAGTACAGTGCTGTCAGTCTGTGTATCCCACAAGAAGGAACATATGTATGCTGAGTACAGTGCTGTCAGTCTGTGTATCCCACAAGAAGGAACATATGCATGCCGAGTACAGTGATCTCAGTCTGTGTATCCCACAAGAAGGAACATATGTATGCTGAGTACTGTGCTGTCAGTCTGTGTATCCCACAAGAAGGAACATATGTATGCCGAGTACAGTGCTGTCAGTCTGTGTATCCCACAAGAAGGAACATATGTATGCCGAGTACAGTGCTGCCATTCTGTCCCCCACAAGAAGTAACACATATGCATTGAGTACATTGCTGTCAGTCTCTGTATCCCACAAGAAGTATCACATATGCATTGAGTACATTGCTGTCAGTCTCTGTGTCTCTTAAAAAGGAACATATAAGCATTGAGTACATTGTGGTCAGTCTCTGTGTCCCACAAGAAGGATCATTTATGCATTGAGTATATTTCTGTCAGTCTCTTTGTCCCACAAGAAAGAACATATATGCATTGAGTATATTGCTGTCAGTCTCTGTATCCTGCAAGAAGGAACACATATGCATTGAGTACATTGCTGTCAGTCTCTGTATCCCACAAGAGGGAACACATATGCATTGAGTACATTGCTGTCAGTCTCTGTATCCCACAAGAGGGAACACATATGCATTGAGTACATTGCTGTCAGTCTCTGTATCCCACAAGAGGGAACACATATGCATTGAGTACATTGCTGTCAGTCTCTGTATCCCACAAGAGGGAACACATATGCATTGAGTACATTGCTGTCAGTCTGTGTATCCCACAAGAAGTAACACATACGCATTGAGTACATTGCTGTCAGTCTGTGTATCCCACAAGAAGTAACACATATGCATTGAGTACATTGCTGTCAGTCTGTGTATCCCACAAGAAGTAACATATATATGCCGAGTACAGTGCTGTCAGTCTGTGTATCCCACAAGAAGGAACATATACATGCCGAGTACAGTGCTGCTATTCTGTCCCCCACAAGAAGTAACACATATGCATTGAGTACATTGCTGTCGGTCTGTGTATCCCACAAGAAGGAACATATATATGCCGAGTACAGTGCTGCCATTCTGTCCCCCACAAGAAGTAACACATATGCATTGAGTAAATTGCTGTCAGTCTGTGTATCCCACAAGAAGGAACATAAGTATGCCGAGTACAGTGCTGCCATTCTGTCCCCCACAAGAAGTAACACATATACATTGAGTACATTGCTGTCAGTCTGTGTATCCCACAAGAAGGAACATATGTATGCCGAGTACAGTGCTGTCAGTCTGTGTATCCCACAAGAAGGAACATATATATGCGGAGTACAGTGCTGTCAGGTTGTGTATCCCACAAGAAGGAACATATGTATGCCGAGTACAGTGCTGCCATTCTGTCCCCCAAAAGAAGTAACACATATGCATTGAGTACTTTGCTGTCAGTCTGTGTATCCCACAAGAAGGAACATATGTATGCCGAGTACAGTGCTGTCAGTCTGTGTATCCCACAAGAAGGAACATATATATGCGGAGTACAGTGCTGTCAGGTTGTGTATCCCACAAGAAGGAACATATGTATGCCGAGTACAGTGCTGCCATTCTGTCCCCCAAAAGAAGTAACACATATGCATTGAGTACATTGCTGTCAGTCTGTGTATCCCACAAGAAGGAACATATGTATGCTGAGTACAGTGCTGTCAGTCTGTGTATCCCACAAGAAGGAACATATGTATGCCGAGTACAGTGCTGCCATTCTGTCCCCCACAAGAAGTAACACATATGCATTGAGTACATTGCTGTCAGTCTGTGTCCCACAAGAAGTAACACATATGCATTGAGTACATTGCTGTCAGTCTGTGTATTCCACAAGAAGGAACAAATATATGCTGAGTACAGTGCTGTGAGTCTGTGTATTCCACAAGAAGGAACAAATATATGCTGAGTACAGTGCTGTCAGTCTGTGTATTCCACAAGAAGGAACAAATATATGCTGAGTACAGTGCTGTCAGTCTGTGTATCCCACAAGAAGGAACATATGTATGCCGAGTACAGTGCTGTCAGTCTGTGTATCCCACAAGAAGGAACATATATATGCGGAGTACAGTGCTGTCAGGTTGTGTATCCCACAAGAAGGAACATATGTATGCCGAGTACAGTGCTGCCATTCTGTCCCCCAAAAGAAGTAACACATATGCATTGAGTACATTGCTGTCAGTCTGTGTATCCCACAAGAAGGAACATATGTATGCCGAGTACAGTGCTGTCAGTCTGTGTATCCCACAAGAAGGAACATATATATGCGGAGTACAGTGCTGTCAGGTTGTGTATCCCACAAGAAGGAACATATGTATGCCGAGTACAGTGCTGCCATTCTGTCCCCCAAAAGAAGTAACACATATGCATTGAGTACATTGCTGTCAGTCTGTGTATCCCACAAGAAGGAACATATGTATGCTGAGTACAGTGCTATCAGTCTGTGTATCCCACAAGAAGGAACATATGTATGCCGAGTACAGTGCTGCCATTCTGTCCCCCACAAGAAGTAACACATATGCATTGAGTACATTGCTGTCAGTCTGTGTCCCACAAGAAGTAACACATATGCATTGAGTACATTGCTGTCAGTCTGTGTATTCCACAAGAAGGAACAAATATATGCTGAGTACAGTGCTGTGAGTCTGTGTATTCCACAAGAAGGAACAAATATATGCTGAGTACAGTGCTGTCAGTCTGTGTATTCCACAAGAAGGAACAAATATATGCTGAGTACAGTGCTGTCAGTCTGTGTATCCCACAAGAAGGAACAAATATATGCTGAGTACATTGCTGTCAGTCTGTGTATCCCACAAGAAGAAACATATGTATGCTGAGTACATTGCTGTCAGTCTGTGTATCCCACAAGAAGGAACAAATATATGCTGAGTACAGTGCTGTCAGTCTGTGTATTCCACAAGAAGGAACAAATATATGCTGAGTACATTGCTGTCAGTCTGTGTATCCCACAAGAAGGAACACATGTATGCTGAGTACATTGCTGTCAGTCTGTGTATCCCACAAGAAGGAACATATGTATGCTGAGTACATTGCTGTCAGTCTGTGTATCCCACAAGAAGGAACATATGTATGCTGAGTACATTGCTGTCAGTCTGTGTATCCCACAAGAAGGAACAAATATATGCTGAGTACAGTGCTGTCAGTCTGTGTATTCCACAAGAAGGAACAAATATATGCTGAGTACAGTGCTGTCAGTCTGTGTATCCCACAAGAAGGAACATATGTATGCCGAGTACAGTGCTGTCAGTCTGTGTATTCCACAAGAAGGAACATATGTATGCCGAGTACAGTGCTGTCAGTCTGTGTATCCCACAAGAAGGAACATATGTATGCTGAGTACAGTGCTGTCAGTCTGTGTATCCCACAAGAAGGAACATATATATGCTGAGTACATTGCTGTCAGTCTGTGTATCCCACAAGAAGGAACATATGTATGCCGAGTACAGTGCTGTCAGTCTGTGTATCCCACAAGAAGGAACATATGTATGCCGAGTACAGTGCTGTCAGTCTGTGTATCCCACAAGAAGGAACATATATATGCCGAGTACAGTGCTGTCAGTCTGTGTATCCCACAAGAAGGAACATATATATGCCGAGTACAGTGCTGTCAGTCTGTGTATCCCACAAGAAGGAACATATGTATGCTGAGTACAGTGCTGTCAGTCTGTGTATCCCACAAGAAGGAACATATGTATGCTGAGTACATTGCTGTCAGTCTGTGTATCCCACAAGAAGGAACATATGTATGCTGAGTACAGTGCTGTCAGTCTGTGTATCCCACAAGAAGGAACATATGTATGCTGAGTACATTGCTGTCATTCTCTGTATCCCACAAGAAGGAACATATATGCATTGTGTACATTGGTGTCTGTCTGTTTATCCCACAAGAAGGAACATATATATGCCGAGTACAGTGCTGTCAGTCTGCGTATCCCACAAGAAGGAACATATATATGCCGAGTACAGTGCTGTCAGTCTGTATATCGCACAAGAAGGAACATATGTATGCTGAGTACAGTGCTGTCAGTCTGTGTATCCCACAAGAAGGAACATATATATGCCGAGTACAGTGCTGTCAGTCTGTATATCGCACAAGAAGGAACATATATATGCCGAGTACAGTGCTGTCAGGCTGTATATCGCACAAGAAGGAACATATGTATGCTGAGTACAGTGCTGTCAGTCTGTGTATCCCTCAAGAAGGAACATATGTATGCTGAGTACATTGCTGTCAGTCTGTGTATCCCACAAGAAGGAACATATGTATGCTGAGTACAGTGCTGTCAGTCTGTGTATCCCACAAGAAGGAACATATGTATGCTGAGTACATTGCTGTAATTCTCTGTATCCCACAAGAAGGAAAATATATGCATTGAGTAAATTGCTGTCATTCTCTGTATCCCACAAGAAGGAACATATATGCATTGAGTACATTGCTGTCAGTCTCTGTGTCCCACAAGAAGGAACATATATGCATTGAGTAAATTGCTGTCATTCTCTGTATCCCACAAGAAGGAACATATATGCATTGAGTACATTGATGTCAGTCTCTGTGTCCCACAAGAAGGAACATACATGCATTGAGTACATTGATGTCATTTTCTGTATCCCACAAGAAGGAACATATATGCATTGAGTACATTGATGTCAGTCTCTGTGTCCCACAAGAAGGAACATATATGCATTGAGTACATTGATGTCAGTCTCTGTGTCCCACAAGAAGGAACATATATGCATTGAGTACATTGCTGTCAGTCCCTGTGTCCCACAAGAAGGAACACATATGCATTGAGTACATTGCTGTCATTCTCTGTATCCCACAAGAAGGAACATATATGCATTGAGTACATTGATGTCAGTCTCTGTCTCCCACAAGAAGGAACACATATGCATTGAGTACATTGCTGTCAGTCTGTGTATCCCACAAGAAGGAACAAATATATGCATTGAGTAAATTGATGTCAGTCTCTGTGTCCCACAAGAAGGAACATATATGCATTGAGTACATTGATGTCATTCTCTGTATCCCACAAGAAGGCACATATATGCATTGAGTACATTGATGTCAGTCCCTGTGTCCCACAAGAAGGAACATATATGCATTGAGTACATTGATGTCAGTCCCTGTGTCCCACAAGAAGGAACATATATGCATTGAGTACATTGCAGTCATTCTCTGTATCCCACAAGAAGGAACATATATGCATTGAGTACATTGATGTCAGTCCCTGTGTCCCACAAGAAGGAACATATATGCATTGAGTACATTGCTGTCCTTCTCTGTATCCCACAAGAAGGAACACATATGCATTGAGTACATTGATGTCAGTCTCTGTGTCCCACAAGAAGGAACATATATGCATTGAGTACATTGATGTCAGTCCCTGTGTCCCACAAGAAGGAACACATATGCATTGAGTACATTGCTGTCATTCTCTGTATCCCACAAGAAGGAACATATATGCATTGAGTACATTGATGTCAGTCCCTGTGTCCCACAAGAAGGAACATATATGCATTGAGTACATTGCTTTCAGTCCCTGTATCCCACAAGAAGGAACACATATGCATTGAGTACATTGCTTTCAGTCCCAGTATCCCACAAGAAGTAACACTTATGATTGAGTACCTTGCTGTCAGTTTGTGTATCCAACAAGAAGGAAAATATATGCATTAAGTACATTGCTGTAAGTCTCTGTGTCCCAAAAGAAGCAACATATATGCATTGAGTACATTGCTGTAAGTCTCTGTGTCCCAAAAGAAGCAACATATATGCATTGAGTACATTGCTGTAAGTCTCTGTGTCCCAAAAGAAGCAACATATATGCATTGAGTACATTGCTGTAAGTCTCTGTGTCCCAAAAGAAGCAACATATATGCATTAAGTACATTGCTGTAAGTCTCTGTGTCCCAAAAGAAGCAACATATATGCTTTAAGTACATTGCTGTCCATCTGTGTATCCAACAAGAAGGAAAATATATGCATTGAGTACATTGCTGTCAGTTTGTGTATCCTACAAGTAACATATATGCACTGAGTACATTGTTGTCAGTCTCTGTGTCTCACAAAAAGGAACATAAATGCATTAAGTACATTGCTGTCAGTCTGTGTACCCCATAAGGAAGGAACATATATGCATTGAGTACATTGCTGTCATTCTGTGTACCCACAAGAAGGAACATATATGCATTGAGTACATTGCTGTAAGTCCCTGTGTCCCATAAGAAGGAAAATATATGCATTGAGTACATTGCTGTCAGTCTCTGTGTCCCACAAGAAGGAACATATATGCATTAAGTACATTGCTGTCATTCTGTGTACCCACAAGAAGGAAAATATATGCATTGAGTACATTGCTGTCATTCTGTGTACCCACAAGAAGGAAAATATATGCATTGAGTACATTGCTGGCAGTCTCTGTGTCCCACAAGAAGGAACTTATATGCATTAAGTACATTGCTGTCCGTCTGTGTATCCAACAAGAAGGAAAATATATGCATTGAGTACATTGCTGTAAGTCTCTGTGTCCCACAAGAAGGAAAATATATGCATTGAGTACATTTCTGTCAGTCTCTGTGTCTCACAAAAAGGAACATAAATGCATTAAGTACATTGCTGTCAGTCTGTGTACCCCATAGAGAAGGAAAATATATGCATTGAGTACATTGCTGTCAGTCTGTGTATCCAACAAGAAGGAAAATATATGCATTGAGTACATTGCTGTAAGTCTCTGTGTCCCACAAGAAGGAAAATATATGCATTGAGTACATTGCTGTCAGTCTGTGTATCCAACAAGAAGGAAAATATATGCATCGAGTACATTGCTGTCAGTCTGTGTCCCACAAGAAGGAAAATATATGCATTGAGTACATTGCTGTCAGTCTGTGTATCCAACAAGAAGGAAAATATATGCATTGAGTACATTGCTGTCAGTCTGTTTCCCACAAGAAGGAAAATATATGCATTGAGTACATTGCTGTCAGTCTGTGTATCCAACAAGAAGGAAAATATATGCATTGAGTACATTGCTGTCAGTCTCTGTGTCTCACAAGAAGGAAAATATATGCATTGAGTACATTGCTGTCGGTTTGTGTATCCAACAAGAAGGAAAATATATGCATTGAGTACATTGCTGTCAGTCTGTGTATCCAACAAGAAGGAAAATATATGCATTGAGTACATTGCTGTCAGTCTGTGTATCCAACAAGAAGGAAAATATATGCATTGAGTACATTGCTGTCAGTCTGTGTCCCACAAGAAGGAAAATATATGCATTGAGTACATTGCTGTCAGTCTGTGTATCCAACAAGAAGGAAAATATATGCATTGAGTACATTGCTGTCAGTCTCTGTGTCTCACAAGAAGGAAGATATATGCATTGAGTACATTGCTGTCAGTTTGTGTATCCAACAAGAAGGAAAATATATGCATTGAGTACATTGCTGTCAGTCTGTGTCCCACAAGAAGGAAAATATATGCATTGAGTACATTGCTGTCAGTCTGTGTATCCAACAAGAAGGAAAATATATGCATTGAGTACATTGCTGTCAGTCTCTGTGTCTCACAAGAAGGAAAATATATGCATTGAGTACATTGCTGTCAGTTTGTGTATCCAACAAGAAGGAAAATATATGCATTGAGTACATTGCTGTCAGTCTGTGTCCCACAAGAAGGAAAATATATGCATTGAGTACATTGCTGTCAGTTTGTGTATCCAACAAGAAGGAAAATATATGCATTGAGTATATTGCTGTCAGTTTGTGTATCCAACAAGAAGGAAAATATATGCATTGAGTATATTGCTGTAAGTTTGTGTATCCAACAAGAAGGAAAATATATGCATTGAGTATATTGCTGTCAGTTTGTGTATCCAACAAGAAGGAACATATATGCATTGAGTATATTGCTGTAAGTATGTGTATCCAACAAGAAGGAAAATATATGCATTGAGTATATTGCTGTCAGTTTGTGTATCCAACAAGAAGGAACATATATGCATTGAGTACATTGCTGTACGTTTGTGTATCCAACAAGAAGGAAAATATATGCATTGAGTACATTGCTGTCAGTTTGTGTATCCAACAAGAAGGAAAATATATGCATTGAGTACATTGCTGTCCGTCTGTGTATCCAACAAGAAGGAAAATATATGCATTGAGTACATTGCTTTCAGTCTCTGTGTCCCACAAGAAGGAACATATATGCATTGAGTACATTGATGTCATTCTCTGTATCCCACAAGAAGGAACATATATGCCTTGAGTACATTGATGTCAGTCCCTGTGTCCCACAAGAAGGAACATATATGCATTGAGTACATTGATGTCAGTCCCTGTGTCCCACAAGAAGGAACATATATGCATTGAGTACATTGCTGTCATTCTCTGTATCCCACAAGATGGAACATATATGCATTGAGTACATTGATGTCAGTCCCTGTGTCCCACAAGAAGGAACATATATGCATTGAGTACATTGCCGTCCTTCTCTGTATCCCACAAGAAGGAACACATATGCATTGAGTACATTGATGTCAGTCTCTGTGTCCCACAAGAAGGAACATATATGCATTGAGTACATTGATGTCAGTCCCTGTGTCCCACAAGAAGGAACACATATGCATTGAGTACATTGCTGTCATTCTCTGTATCCCACAAGAAGGAACATATATGCATTGAGTACATTGATGTCAGTCCCTGTGTCCCACAAGAAGGAACATATATGCATTGAGTACATTGCTTTCAGTCCCAGTATCCCACAAGAAGTAACGCTTATGCATTGAGTACATTCCTCCAAGTCTGTGTATCCCAAAGGAAGGAATATATGTGCATTGTGTACATTGCTGTCTGTCTGTGTATCCAACAATAAGGAAAATATATGTATTGAGTAAGTTGCTGTCAGTCGCTGTGTCCCACAAGAAGGAAAATATATGCATTGAGTAAATTGCTGTAAGTATCTGTTTCCCAAAAGAAGCAACATATATGCATTGAGTACCTTGCTGTCAGTTTGTGTATCCAACAAGAAGGAAAATATATGTATTAAGTACATTGCTGTAAGTCTCTGTGTCCCAAAAGAAGCAACATATATGCATTGAGTACATTGCTGTAAGTCTCTGTGTCCCAAAAGAAGCAACATATATGCATTGAGTACATTGCTGTAAGTCTCTGTGTCCCAAAAGAAGCAACATATATGCATTGAGTACATTGCTGTAAGTCTCTGTGTCCCAAAAGAAGCAACATATATGCATTAAGTACATTGCTGTAAGTCTCTGTGTCCCAAAAGAAGCAACATATATGCATTAAGTAAATTGCTGTCCGTCTGTGTATCCAACAAGAAGGAAAATATATGCATTGAGTACATTGCTGTCAGTTTGTGTATCCTACAAGTAACATATATGCACTGACTACATTGTTGTCAGTCTCTGTGTCTCACAAAAAGGAACATAAATGCATTAAGTACATTGCTGTCAGTCTGTGTACCCCATAGAGAAGGAACATATATGCATTGAGTACATTGCTGTAAGTCCCTGTGTCCCATAAGAAGGAAAATATATGCATTGAGTACATTGCTGTCAGTCTCTGTGTCCCACAAGAAGGAACATATATGCATTAAGTACATTGCTGTCATTCTGTGTACCCACAAGAAGGAAAATATATGCATTGAGTACATTGCTGTCATTCTGTGTACCCACAAGAAGGAAAATATATGCATTGAGTACATTGCTGTAAGTCCCTGTGTCCCACAAGAAGGAAAATATATGCATTGAGTACATTGCTGTCAGTCTCTGTGTCCCACAAGAAGGAACATATATGCATTAAGTACATTGCTGTCCGTCTGTGTATCCAACAAGAAGGAAAATATATGCATTGAGTACATTGCTGTAAGTCTCTGTGTCCCACAAGAAGGAAAATATATGCATTGAGTACATTGCTGTCAGTCTCTGTGTCTAACAAAAAGGAACATAAATGCATTAAGTACATTGCTGTCAGTCTGTGTACCCCATAGAGAAGGAAAATATATGCATTGAGTACATTGCTGTCAGTCTGTGTATCCAACAAGAAGGAAAATATATGCATTGAGTACATTGCTGTAAGTCTCTGTGTCCCACAAGAAGGAAAATATATGCATTGAGTACATTGCTGTCAGTCTGTGTATCCAACAAGAAGGAAAATATATGCATTGAGTACATTGCTGTCAGTCTGTGTCCCACAAGAACGAAAATATATGCATTGAGTACATTGCTGTCAGTCTGTGTATCCAACAAGAAGGAAAATATATGCATTGAGTACATTGCTGTCAGTCTGTGTATCCAACAAGAAGGAAAATATATGCATTGAGTAAATTGCTGTCAGTCTGTGTCCCACAAGAAGGAAAATATATGCATTGAGTACAATGCTGTCAGTTTGTGTATCCAACAAGAAGGAAAATATATGCATTGAGTACATTGCTGTCAGTCTGTGTCCCACAAGAAGGAAAATATATGCATTGAGTACATTGCTGTCAGTCTGTGTATCCAACAAGAAGGAAAATATATGCATTGAGTACATTGCTGTCAGTCTCTGTGTCTCACAAGAAGGAAAATATATGCATTGAGTACATTGCTGTCAGTTTGTGTATCCAACAAGAAGGAAAATATATGCATTCAGTACATTGCTGTCAGTCTGTGTATCCAACAAGAAGGAAAATATATGCATTGAGTACATTGCTGTCAGTCTCTGTGTCTCACAAGAAGGAAAATATATGCATTGAGTACATTGCTGTCAGTTTGTGTATCCAACAAGAAGGAAAATATATGCATTGAGTACATTGCTGTCCGTCTGTGTATCCAACAAGAAGGAAAATATATGCATTGAGTACATTGCTGTCCGTCTGTGTATCCAACAAGAAGGAAAATATATGCATTGAGTATATTGCTGTCAGTCTGTGTACCCCATAGAGAAGGAAAATATATGCATTGAGTATATTGCTGTCAGTTTGTGTATCCCATAGTGAAGGAAAATATATGCATTGAGTACATTGCTGTCAGTTTGTGTATCCCATAGAGAAGGAAAATATATGCATTGAGTACATTGCTGTCAGTCTGTGTCCCACAAGAAGGAAAATATATGCATTGAGTATATTGCTGTCAGTTTGTGTATCCAACAAGAAGGAAAATATATGCATTGAGTATATTGCTGTAAGTTTGTGTATCCAACAAGAAGGAAAATATATGCATTGAGTATATTGCTGTCAGTTTGTGTATCCAACATGAAGGAACATATATGCATTGAGTATATTGCTGTAAGTTTGTGTATCCAACAAGAAGGAAAATATATGCATTGAGTATATTGCTGTCAGTTTGTGTATCCAACAAGAAGGAACATATATGCATTGAGTACATTGCTGTAAGTTTGTGTATCCAACAAGAAGGAAAATATATGCATTGAGTATATTGCTGTCAGTTTGTGTATCCAACAAGAAGGAAAATATATGCATTGAGTACATTGCTGTCAGTTTGTGTATCCAACAAGTAGGAAAATATATGCATTGAGTATATTGCTGTCAGTTTGTGTATCCAACAAGAAGGAAAATATATGCATTGAGTACATTGCTGTCAGTTTGTGTATCCCATAGAGAAGGAAAATATATGCATTGAGTACATTGCTGTGAGTTTGTGTATCCAACAAGAAGGAAAATATATGCATTGAGTACATTGCTGTAAGTTTGTGTATCCCATAGAGAAGGAAAATATATGCATTGAGCACATTGCTGTCAGTTTGTGTATCCCATAGAGAAGGAAAATATATGCATTGAGTACATTGCTGTCAGTTTGTGTATCCCATAGAGAAGGAAAATATATGCATTGAGTACATTGCTGTAAGTTTGTGTATCCAACAAGAAGGAAAATATATGCATTGAGTACATTGCTGTCAGTTTGTGTATCCCATAGAGAAGGAAAATATATGCATTGAGTATATTGCTGTCAGTTTGTGTATCCAACAAGAAGGAAAATATATGCATTGAGTACATTGCTGTAAGTTTGTGTATCCAACAAGAAGGAAAATATATGCATTGAGTACATTGCTGTAAGTTTGTGTATCCAACAAGAAGGAAAATATATGCATTGAGTACATTGCTGTCAGTTTGTGTATCCAACAAGAAGGAGAATATATGCATTGAGTACATTGCTGTAAGTTTGTGTATCCAACAAGAAGGAAAATATATGCATTGAGTACATTGCTGTCAGTTTGTGTATCCAACAAGAAGGAAAATATATGCATTGAGTACATTGCTGTAAGTTTGTGTATCCAACAAGAAGGAAAATATATGCATTGAGTACATTGCTGTCAGTTTGTGTATCCAACAAGAAGGAAAATATATGCACTGAGTACATTGCTGTAAGTTTGTGTATCCAACAAGAAGGAAAATATATGCATTGAGTACATTGCTGTCAGTTTGTGTATCCCATAGAGAAGGAAAATATATGCATTGAGTACATTGCTGTCAGTTTGTGTATCCAACAAGAAGGAAAATATATGCAATGAGTACATTGCTGTAAGTTTGTGTATCCCATAGAGAAGGAAAATATATGCATTGAGTACATTGCTGTCAGTTTGTGTATCCCATAGAGAAGGAAAACATATGCATTGAGTACATTGCTGTCAGTTTGTGTATCCCATAGAGAAGGAAAATATATGCATTGAGTACATTGCTGTCCGTCTGTGTATCCAACAAGAAGGAAAATATATGCATTGAGTACATTGCTGTCAGTGTGTGTACCCCATAGAGAAGGAAAATATATGCATTGAGTACATTGCTGTCAGTCTCTGTGTCCCACAAAAAGGAACATAAATGCATTAAGTACATTGCTGTCAGTCTGTGTACCCCATAGAGAAGGAAAATATATGCATTGAGTACATTGCTGTCAGTCTCTGTGTCTCACAAAAAGGTACATAAATGCATTAAGTACATTGCTGTCAGTCTGTGTACCCCATAGAGAAGGAAAATATATGCATTGAGTACATTGCTGCCAGTCTCTGTGTCTCACAAAAAGGAACATAAATGCATTAAGTACATTGCTGTCAGTCTGTGTACCCCATAGAGAAGGAAAATATATGCATTGAGTACATTGCTGTAAGTCTCTGTGTCTCACAAGAAGGAACATATATGCATTGAGTACATTGCTGTCAGTGTGTGTACCCCATAGAGAAGCAAAATATATGCATTGAGTACATTGCTGTCAGTCTCTGTGTCTCACAAGAAGGAAAATATATGCATTGAGTACATTGCTGTCAGTTTGTGTATCCAACAAGAAGGAAAATATATGCATTGAGTACATTGCTGTCAGTCTGTGTATCCAACAAGAAGGAAAATATATGCATTGAGTACATTGCTGTCAGTCTGTGTATCCAACAAGAAGGAAAATATATGCATTGAGTACATTGCTGTCAGTCTGTGTCCCACAAGAAGGAAAATATATGCATTGAGTACATTGCTGTCAGTCTGTGTATCCAACAAGAAGGAAAATATATGCATTGAGTACATTGCTGTCAGTCTCTGTGTCTCACAAGAAGGAAAATATATGCATTGAGTACATTGCTGTCAGTTTGTGTATCCAACAAGAAGGAAAATATATGCATTGAGTACATTGCTGTCAGTCTGTGTCCCACAAGAAGGAAAATATATGCATTGAGTACATTGCTGTCAGTCTGTGTATCCAACAAGAAGGAAAATATATGCATTGAGTACATTGCTGTCAGTCTCTGTGTCTCACAAGAAGCAAAATATATGCATTGAGTACATTGCTGTCAGTTTGTGTATCCAACAAGAAGGAAAATATATGCATTGAGTATATTGCTGTCAGTTTGTGTATCCAACAAGAAGGAAAATATATGCATTGAGTATATTGCTGTAAGTTTGTGTATCCAACAAGAAGGAAAATATATGCATTGAGTATATTGCTGTCAGTTTGTGTATCCAACAAGAAGGAACATATATGCATTGAGTATATTGCTGTAAGTTTGTGTATCCAACAAGAAGGAAAATATATGCATTGAGTATATTGCTGTCAGTGTGTGTATCCAACAAGAAGGAACATATATGCATTGAGTACATTGCTGTAAGTTTGTGTATCCAACAAGAAGGAAAATATATGCATTGAGTACATTGCTGTCAGTTTGTGTATCCAACAAGAAGGAAAATATATGCATTGAGTACATTGCTGTCCGTCTGTGTATCCAACAAGAAGGAAAATATATGCATTGAGTACATTGCTTTCAGTCTCTGTGTCCCACAAGAAGGAACATATATGCATTGAGTACATTGATGTCATTCTCTGTATCCCACAAGAAGGAACATATATGCTTTGAGTACATTGATGTCAGTCCCTGTGTCCCACAAGAAGGAACATATATGCATTGAGTACATTGATGTCAGTCCCTGTGTCCCACAAGAAGGAACATATATGCATTGAGTACATTGCTGTCATTCTCTGTATCCCACAAGATGGAACATATATGCATTGAGTACATTGATGTCAGTCCCTGTGTCCCACAAGAAGGAACATATATGCATTGAGTACATTGCCGTCCTTCTCTGTATCCCACAAGAAGGAACACATATGCATTGAGTACATTGATGTCAGTCTCTGTGTCCCACAAGAAGGAACATATAAGCATTGAGTACATTGATGTCATTCCCTGTGTCCCACAAGAAGGAACACATATGCATTGAGTACATTGCTGTCATTCTCTGTATCCCACAAGAAGGAACATATATGCATTGAGTACATTGATGTCAGTCCCTGTGTCCCACAAGAAGCAACATATATGCATTGAGTACATTGCTTTCAGTCCCAGTATCCCACAAGAAGTAACGCTTATGCATTGAGTACATTCCTCCCAGTCTGTGTATCCCAAAGGAAGGAATATATGTGCATTGTGTACATTGCTGTCTGTCTGTGTATCCAACAATAAGGAAAATATATGTATTGAGTAAATTGCTGTCAGTCGCTGTGTCCCACAAGAAGGAAAATATATGCATTGAGTAAATTGCTGTAAGTATCTGTTTCCCAAAAGAAGCAACATATATGCATTGAGTACCTTGCTGTCAGTTTGTGTATCCAACAAGAAGGAAAATATATGTATTAAGTACATTGCTGTAAGTCTCTGTGTCCCAAAAGAAGCAACATATATGCATTGAGTACATTGCTGTAAGTCTCTGTGTCCCAAAAGAAGCAACATATATGCATTGAGTACATTGCTGTAAGTCTCTGTGTCCCAAAAGAAGCAACATATATGCATTGAGTACATTGCTGTAAGTCTCTGTGTCCCAAAAGAAGCAACATATATGCATTAAGTACATTGCTGTAAGTCTCTGTGTCCCAAAAGAAGCAACATATATGCATTAAGTAAATTGCTGTCCGTCATTGTATCCAACAAGAAGGAAAATATATGCATTGAGTACATTGCTGTCAGTTTGTGTATCCTACAAGTAACATATATGCACTAACTACATTGTTGTCAGTCTCTGTGTCTCACAAAAAGGAACATAAATGCATTAAGTACATTGCTGTCAGTCTTTGTACCCCATAGAGAAGGAACATATATGCATTGAGTACATTGCTGTCATTCTGTGTACCCACAAGAAGGAACATATATGCATTGAGTACATTGCTGCAAGTCCCTGTGTCCCATAAGAAGGAAAATATATGCATTGAGTACATTGCTGTCAGTCTCTGTGTCCCACAAGAAGGAACATATATGCATTAAGTACATTGCTGTCATTCTGTGTACCCACAAGAAGGAAAATATATGCATTGAGTACATTGCTGTCATTCTGTGTACCCACAAGAAGGAAAATATATGCATTGAGTACATTGCTGTAAGTCCCTGTGTCCCACAAGAAGGAAAATATATGCATTGAGTACATTGCTGTCAGTCTCTGTGTCCCACAAGAAGGAACATATATGCATTAAGTACATTGCTGTCCGTCTGTGTATCCAACAAGAAGGAAAATATATGCATTGAGTACATTGCTGTAAGTCTCTGTGTCCCACAAGAAGGAAAATATATGCATTGAGTACATTGCTGTCAGTCTCTGTGTCTAACAAAAAGGAACATAAATGCATTAAGTACATTGCTGTCAGTCTGTGTACCCCATAGAGAAGGAAAATATATGCATTGAGTACATTGCTGTCAGTCTGTGTATCCAACAAGAAGGAAAATATATGCATTGAGTACATTGCTGTAAGTCTCTGTGTCCCACAAGAAGGAAAATATATGCATTGAGTACATTGCTGTCAGTCTGTGTATCCAACAAGAAGGAAAATATATGCATTGAGTACATTGCTGTCAGTCTGTGTCCCACAAGAACGAAAATATATGCATTGAGTACATTGCTGTCAGTCTGTGTATCCAACAAGAAGGAAAATATATGCATTGAGTACATTGCTGTCAGTCTGTGTATCCAACAAGAAGGAAAATATATGCATTGAGTAAATTGCTGTCAGTCTGTGTCCCACAAGAAGGAAAATATATGCATTGAGTACAATGCTGTCAGTTTGTGTATCCAACAAGAAGGAAAATATATGCATTGAGTACATTGCTGTCAGTCTGTGTCCCACAAGAAGGAAAATATATGCATTGAGTACATTGCTGTCAGTCTGTGTATCCAACAAGAAGGAAAATATATGCATTGAGTACATTGCTGTCAGTCTCTGTGTCTCACAAGAAGGAAAATATATGCATTGAGTACATTGCTGTCAGTTTGTGTATCCAACAAGAAGGAAAATATATGCATTCAGTACATTGCTGTCAGTCTGTGTATCCAACAAGAAGGAAAATATATGCATTGAGTACATTGCTGTCAGTCTCTGTGTCTCACAAGAAGGAAAATATATGCATTGAGTACATTGCTGTCAGCTTGTGTATCCAACAAGAAGGAAAATATATGCATTGAGTACATTGCTGTCCGTCTGTGTATCCAACAAGAAGGAAAATATATGCATTGAGTACATTGCTGTCCGTCTGTGTATCCAACAAGAAGGAAAATATATGCATTGAGTATATTGCTGTCAGTTTTGTACCCCATAGAGAAGGAAAATATATGCATTGAGTATATTGCTGTCAGTTTGTGTATCCCATAGAGAAGGAAAATATATGCATTGAGTACATTGCTGTCAGTTTGTGTATCCCATAGAGAAGGAAAATATATGCATTGAGTATATTGCTGTCAGTTTGTGTATCCAACAAGAAGGAAAATATATGCATTGAGTATATTGCTGTCAGTTTGTGTATCCCATAGAGAAGGAAAATATATGCATTGAGTACATTGCTGTCAGTCTGTGTCCCACAAGAAGGAAAATATATGCATTGAGTATATTGCTGTCAGTTTGTGTATCCAACAAGAAGGAAAATATGTGCATTGAGTATATTGCTGTAAGTTTGTGTATCCAACAAGAAGGAAAATATATGCATTGAGTATATTGCTGTCAGTTTGTGTATCCAACAAGAAGGAACATATATGCATTGAGTATATTGCTGTAAGTTTGTGTATCCAACAAGAAGGAAAATATATGCATTGAGTATATTGCTGTCAGTTTGTGTATCCAACAAGAAGGAACATATATGCATTGAGTACATTGCTGTAAGTTTGTGTATCCAACAAGAAGGAAAATATATGCATTGAGTATATTGCTGTCAGTTTGTGTATCCAACAAGAAGGAAAATATATGCATTGAGTACATTGCTGTCAGTTTGTGTATCCAACAAGAAGGAAAATATATGCATTGAGTATATTGCTGTCAGTTTGTGTATCCAACAAAAGGAAAATATATGCATTGAGTACATTGCTGTAAGTTTGTGTATCCCATAGAGAAGGAAAATATATGCATTGAGTACATTGCTGTCAGTTTGTGTATCCAACAAGAAGGAAAATATATGCATTGAGTACATTGCTGTAAGTTTGTGTATCCCATAGAGAAGGAAAATATATGCATTGAGTACATTGCTGTCAGTTTGTGTATCCCATAGAGAAGGAAAATATATGCATTGAGTACATTGCTGTCAGTTTGTGTATCCCATAGAGAAGGAAAATATATGCATTGAGTACATTGCTGTAAGTTTGTGTATCCAACAAGAAGGAAAATATATGCATTGAGTACATTGCTGTCAGTTTGTGTATCCCATAGAGAAGGAAAATATATGCATTGAGTATATTGCTGTCAGTTTGTGTATCCAACAAGAAGGAAAATATATGCATTGAGTACATTGCTGTAAGTTTGTGTATCCAACAAGAAGGAAAATATATGCATTGAGTACATTGCTGTAAGTTTGTGTATCCAACAAGAAGGAAAATATATGCATTGAGTACATTGCTGTCAGTTTGTGTATCCAACAAGAAGGAAAATATATGCATTGAGTACATTGCTGTAAGTTTGTGTATCCAACAAGAAGGAAAATATATGCATTGAGTACATTGCTGTCAGTTTGTGTATCCAACAAGAAGGAAAATATATGCATTGAGTACATTGCTGTAAGTTTGTGTATCCAACAAGAAGGAAAATATATGCATTGAGTACATTGCTGTCAGTTTGTGTATCCAACAAGAAGGAAAATATATGCACTGAGTACATTGCTGTAAGTTTGTGTATCCAACAAGAAGGAAAATATATGCATTGAGTACATTGCTGTCAGTTTGTGTATCCCATAGAGAAGGAAAATATATGCATTGAGTACATTGCTGTCAGTTTGTGTATCCAACAAGAAGGAAAATATATGCAATGAGTACATTGCTGTAAGTTTGTGTATCCCATAGAGAAGGAAAATATATGCATTGAGTACATTGCTGTCAGTTTGTGTATCCCATAGAGAAGGAAAACATATGCATTGAGTACATTGCTGTCAGTTTGTGTATCCCATAGAGAAGGAAAATATATGCATTGAGTACATTGCTGTCCGTCTGTGTATCCAACAAGAAGGAAAATATATGCATTGAGTACATTGCTGTCAGTCTGTGTACCCCATAGAGAAGGAAAATATATGATTTGAGTACATTGCTGTCAGTCTCTGTGTCCCACAAAAAGGAACATAAATGCATTAAGTACATTGCTGTCAGTCTGTGTACCCCATAGAGAAGGAAAATATATGCATTGAGTACATTGCTGTCAGTCTCTGTGTCTCACAAAAAGGAACATAAATGCATTAAGTACATTGCTGTCAGTCTGTGTACCCCATAGAGAAGGAAAATATATGCATTGAGTACATTGCTGCCAGTCTCTGTGTCTCACAAAAAGGAACATAAATGCATTAAGTACATTGCTGTCAGTCTGTGTACCCCATAGAGAAGGAAAATATATGCATTGAGTACATTGCTGTAAGTCTCTGTGTCTCACAAGAAGGAACATATATGCATTGAGTACATTGCTGTCAGTGTGTGTACCCCATACAGAAGGAAAATATATGCATTGAGTACATTGCTGTCAGTCTGTGTACCCCATAGAGAAGGAACATATATGCATTGAGTACATTGCTGTAAGTCTGTGTACCCCATAGAGAAGGAAAATATATGCATTGAGTACATTGCTGTCAGTCTGTGTACCCCATAGAGAAGGAAAATATATGCATTGAGTATATTGCTGTAAGTCTGTGTACCCCATAGAGAAGGAAAATGTATGCATTGAGTACATTGCTGTCAGTTTGTGTACCCCATAGAGAAGGAAAATATATGCATTGAGTATATTGCTGTAAGTCTCTGTGTCCCATAGAGAAGGAAAATATATGCATTGAGTATATTGCTGTAAGTCTGTGTACCCCATAGAGAAGGAAAATATATGCATTGAGTATATTGCTGTAAGTCTGTGTACCCCATAGAGAAGGAAAATATATGCATTGAGTATATTGCTGTAAGTCTCTGTGTCCCACAAGAAGGAACATAAATGCATTAAGTACATTGCTGTCAGTCTGTGTACCCCATAGAGAAGGAAAATATATGCATTGAGTATATTGCTGTAAGTCTCTGTGTCCCACAAGAAGGAAAATATATGCATTAAGTACATCTGTCAGTCTCTGTGTCCCACAAGAAGGAACATAAATGCATTAAGTACATTGCTGTCAGTCTGTGTACCCCATGGAGAAGGAACATATATGCATTGAGTACATTGCTGTCAGTCTCTGTGTCTGACAAGAAGGAACATATATGCATTGAGTACATTGCTGTCAGTCTCTGTGTCTGACAAGAAGGAACATATATGCATTGAGTACATTGCTGTCAGTCTGTGTATTCCACAAGAAGGAACATATATGCATTGCATACATTGTATCAGTCTCCCACAAGAAGTGACATATATGCATTGAGTACATTGTTGTCAGTCCCTGTCTCACAAGAAGGAACATATATGCATTGAGTACATTGTTGTCAATCTCTGTGTCCCACAAGAAGTAACATATATGCATTGAGTACATTGTTGTCAGTCCATATGTCTCACAAGATGGAACATATATGCATTAAGTACATTGCTGTCCGTCTGTGTATCCAACAAGAAGGAAAATATATGCATTGAGTACATTGCTGTAAGTCTCTGTGTCCCACAAGAAGGAAAATATATGCATTGAGTACATTGCTGTCAGTCTCTGTGTCTAACAAAAAGGAACATAAATGCATTAAGTACATTGCTGTCAGTCTGTGTACCCCATAGAGAAGGAAAATATATGCATTGAGTACATTGCTGTCAGTCTGTGTATCCAACAAGAAGGAAAATATATGCATTGAGTACATTGCTGTAAGTCTCTGTGTCCCACAAGAAGGAAAATATATGCATTGAGTACATTGCTGTCAGTCTGTGAATCCAACAAGAAGGAAAATATATGCATTGAGTACATTGCTGTCAGTCTGTGTCCCACAAGAACGAAAATATATGCATTGAGTACATTGCTGTCAGTCTGTGTATCCAACAAGAAGGAAAATATATGCATTGAGTACATTGCTGTCAGTCTGTGTATCCAACAAGAAGGAAAATATATGCATTGAGTAAATTGCTGTCAGTCTGTGTCCCACAAGAAGGAAAATATATGCATTGAGTACATTGCTGTCAGTTTGTGTATCCAACAAGAAGGAAAATATATGCATTGAGTACATTGCTGTCAGTCTGTGTCCCACAAGAAGGAAAATATATGCATTGAGTACATTGCTGTCAGTCTGTGTATCCAACAAGAAGGAAAATATATGCATTGAGTACATTGCTGTCAGTCTCTGTGTCTCACAAGAAGGAAAATATATGCATTGAGTACATTGCTGTCAGTTTGTGTATCCAACAAGAAGGAAAATATATGCATTCAGTACATTGCTGTCAGTCTGTGTATCCAACAAGAAGGAAAATATATGCATTGAGTACATTGCTGTCAGTCTCTGTGTCTCACAAGAAGGAAAATATATGCATTGAGTACATTGCTGTCAGTTTGTGTATCCAACAAGAAGGAAAATATATGCATTGAGTACATTGCTGTCCGTCTGTGTATCCAACAAGAAGGAAAATATATGCATTGAGTACATTGCTGTCCGTCTGTGTATCCAACAAGAAGGAAAATATATGCATTGAGTATATTGCTGTCAGTCTGTGTACCCCATAGAGAAGGAAAATATATGCATTGAGTATATTGCTGTCAGTTTGTGTATCCCATAGAGAAGGAAAATATATGCATTGAGTACATTGCTGTCAGTTTGTGTATCCCATAGAGAAGGAAAATATATGCATTGAGTATATTGCTGTCAGTTTGTGTATCCAACAAGAAGGAAAATATATGCATTGAGTATATTGCTGTCAGTTTGTGTATCCCATAGAGAAGGAAAATATATGCATTGAGTATATTGCTGTCAGTTTGTGTATCCCATAGAGAAGGAAAATATATGCATTGAGTACATTGCTGTCAGTCTGTGTCCCACAAGAAGGAAAATATATGCATTGAGTATATTGCTGTCAGTTTGTGTATCCAACAAGAAGGAAAATATATGCATTGAGTATATTGCTGTAAGTTTGTGTATCCAACAAGAATGAAAATATATGCATTGAGTATATTGCTGTCAGTTTGTGTATCCAACAAGAAGGAACATGTATGCATTGAGTATATTGCTGTAAGTTTGTGTATCCAACAAGAAGGAAAATATATGCATTGAGTATATTGCTGTCAGTTTGTGTATCCAACAAGAAGGAACATATATGCATTGAGTACATTGCTGTAAGTTTGTGTATCCAACAAGAAGGAAAATATATGCATTGAGTATATTGCTGTCAGTTTGTGTATCCAACAAGAAGGAAAATATATGCATTGAGTACATTGCTGTCAGTTTGTGTATCCAACAAGAAGGAAAATATATGCATTGAGTATATTGCTGTCAGTTTGTGTATCCAACAAGAAGGAAAATATATGCATTGAGTACATTGCTGTCAGTTTGTGTATCCCATAGAGAAGGAAAATATATGCATTGAGTACATTGCTGTCAGTTTGTGTATCCAACAAGAAGGAAAATATATGCATTGAGTACATTGCTGTAAGTTTGTGTATCCCATAGAGAAGGAAAATATATGCATTGAGTACATTGCTGTCAGTTTGTGTATCCCATAGAGAAGGAAAATATATGCATTGAGTACATTGCTGTCAGTTTGTGTATCCCATAGAGAAGGAAAATATATGCATTGAGTACATTGCTGTAAGTTTGTGTATCCAACAAGAAGGAAAATATATGCATTGAGTACATTGCTGTCAGTTTGTGTATCCCATAGAGAAGGAAAATATATGCATTGAGTATATTGCTGTCAGTTTGTGTATCCAACAAGAAGGAAAATATATGCATTGAGTACATTGCTGTAAGTTTGTGTATCCAACAAGAAGGAAAATATATGCATTGAGTACATTGCTGTAAGTTTGTGTATCCAACAAGAAGGAAAATATATGCATTGAGTACATTGCTGTAAGTTTGTGTATCCAACAAGAAGGAAAATATATGCATTGAGTACATTGCTGTCAGTTTGTGTATCCCATAGAGAAGGAAAATATATGCATTGAGTACATTGCTGTCAGTTTGTGTATCCAACAAGAAGGAAAATATATGCAATGAGTACATTGCTGTAAGTTTGTGTATCCCATAGAGAAGGAAAATATATGCATTGAGTACATTGCTGTCAGTTTGTGTATCCCATAGAGAAGGAGAACATATGCATTGAGTACATTGCTGTCAGTTTGTGTATCCCATAGAGAAGGAAAATATATGCATTGAGTACATTGCTGTCCGTCTGTGTATCCAACAAGAAGGAAAATATATGCATTGAGTACATTGCTGTCAGTCTGTGTACCCCATAGAGAAGGAAAATATATGCATTGAGTACATTGCTGTCAGTCTCTGTGTCCCACAAAAAGGAACATAAATGCATTAAGTACATTGCTGTCAGTCTGTGTACCCCATAGAGAAGGAAAATATATGCATTGAGTACATTGCTGTCAGTCTCTGTGTCTCACAAAAAGGAACATAAATGCATTAAGTACATTGCTGTCAGTCTGTGTACCCCATAGAGAAGGATAATATATGCATTGAGTACATTGCTGCCAGTCTCTGTGTCTCACAAAAAGGAACATAAATGCATTAAGTACATTGCTGTCAGTCTGTGTACCCCATAGAGAAGGAAAATATATGCATTGAGTACATTGCTGTAAGTCTCTGTGTCTCACAAGAAGGAACTTATATGCATTGAGTACATTGCTGTCAGTGTGTGTACCCCATAGAGAAGCAAAATATATGCATTGAGTACATTGCTGTCAGTTTGTGTACCCCATACAGAAGGAAAATATATGCATTGAGTACATTGCTGTCAGTCTGTGTACCCCATAGAGAAGGAACATATATGCATTGAGTACATTGCTGTAAGTCTGTGTACCCCATAGAGAAGGAAAATATATGCATTGAGTACATTGCTGTCAGTCTGTGTACCCCATAGAGAAGGAAAATATATGCATTGAGTATATTGCTGTAAGTCTGTGTACCCCATAGAGAAGGAAAATGTATGCATTGAGTACATTGCTGTCAGTTTGTGTACCCCATAGAGAAGGAAAATATATGCATTGAGTATATTGCTGTAAGTCTCTGTGTCCCATAGAGAAGGAAAATATATGCATTGAGTATATTGCTGTAAGTCTGTGTACCCCATAGAGAAGGAAAATATATGCATTGAGTATATATCTGTAAGTCTGTGTACCCCATAGAGAAGGAAAATATATGCATTGAGTATATTGCTGTAAGTCTGTGTACCCCATAGAGAAGGAAATTATATGCATTGAGTATATTGCTGTAAGTCTCTGTGTCCCACAAGAAGGAACATAAATGCATTAAGTACATTGCTGTCAGTCTGTGTACCCCATAGAGAAGGAAAATATATGCATTGAGTATATTGCTGTAAGTCTCTGTGTCCCACAAGAAGGAAAATATATGCATTAAGTACATCTGTCAGTCTCTGTGTCCCACAAGAAGGAACATAAATGCATTAAGTACATTGCTGTCAGTCTGTGTACCCCATGGA
The DNA here is from genome assembly GCA_030765065.1 of Deroplatys truncata. Lineage (NCBI taxonomy): Eukaryota > Metazoa > Arthropoda > Insecta > Mantodea > Mantidae > Deroplatys > Deroplatys truncata. The sequence goes on from CM060975.1 coordinate 1,440,927, forward strand.
GAAGGAACATATATGCATTGAGTACATTGCTGGCAGTCTCTGTGTCTGACAAGAAGGAACATATATGCATTGAGTACATTGCTGTCAGTCTCTGTGTCTGACAAGAAGGAACATATATGCATTGAGTACATTGCTGTCAGTCTGTGTATTCCACAAGAAGGAACATATATGCATTGCATACATTGTATCAGTCTCCCACAAGAAGTGACATATATGCATTGAGTACATTGTTGTCAGTCCCTGTCTCACAAGAAGGAACATATATGCATTGAGTACATTGTTGTCAATCTCTGTGTCCCACAAGAAGTAACATATATGCATTGAGTACATTGTTGTCAGTCCATATGTCTCACAAGATGGAACATATATGCATTAAGTACATTGCTGTCCGTCTGTGTATCCAACAAGAAGGAAAATATATGCATTGAGTACATTGCTGTAAGTCTCTGTGTCCCACAAGAAGGAAAATATATGCATTGAGTACATTGCTGTCAGTCTCTGTGTCTAACAAAAAGGAACATAAATGCATTAAGTACATTGCTGTCAGTCTGTGTACCCCATAGAGAAGGAAAATATATGCATTGAGTACTTTGCTGTCAGTCTGTGTATCCAACAAGAAGGAAAATATATGCATTGAGTACATTGCTGTAAGTCTCTGTGTCCCACAAGAAGGAAAATATATGCATTGAGTACATTGCTGTCAGTCTGTGAATCCAACAAGAAGGAAAATATATGCATTGAGTACATTGCTGTCAGTCTGTGTCCCACAAGAACGAAAATATATGCATTGAGTACATTGCTGTCAGTCTGTGTATCCAACAAGAAGGAAAATATATGCATTGAGTACATTGCTGTCAGTCTGTGTATCCAACAAGAAGGAAAATATATGCATTGAGTAAATTGCTGTCAGTCTGTGTCCCACAAGAAGGAAAATATATGCATTGAGTACATTGCTGTCAGTTTGTGTATCCAACAAGAAGGAAAATATATGCATTGAGTACATTGCTGTCCGTCTGTGTATCCAACAAGAAGGAAAATATATGCATTGAGTACATTGCTGTCCGTCTGTGTATCCAACAAGAAGGAAAATATATGCATTGAGTATATTGCTGTCAGTCTGTGTACCCCATAGAGAAGGAAAATATATGCATTGAGTATATTGCTGTCAGTTTGTGTATCCCATAGAGAAGGAAAATATATGCATTGAGTACATTGCTGTCAGTTTGTGTATCCCATAGAGAAGGAAAATATATGCATTGAGTATATTGCTGTCAGTTTGTGTATCCAACAAGAAGGAAAATATATGCATTGAGTATATTGCTGTCAGTTTGTGTATCCCATAGAGAAGGAAAATATATGCATTGAGTATATTGCTGTCAGTTTGTGTATCCCATAGAGAAGGAAAATATATGCATTGAGTACATTGCTGTCAGTCTGTGTCCCACAAGAAGGAAAATATATGCATTGAGTATATTGCTGTCAGTTTGTGTATCCAACAAGAAGGAAAATATATGCATTGAGTATATTGCTGTAAGTTTGTGTATCCAACAAGAATGAAAATATATGCATTGAGTATATTGCTGTCAGTTTGTGTATCCAACAAGAAGGAACATATATGCATTGAGTATATTGCTGTAAGTTTGTGTATCCAACAAGAAGGAAAATATATGCATTGAGTATATTGCTGTCAGTTTGTGTATCCAACAAGAAGGAACATATATGCATTGAGTACATTGCTGTAAGTTTGTGTATCCAACAAGAAGGAAAATATATGCATTGAGTATATTGCTGTCAGTTTGTGTATCCAACAAGAAGGAAAATATATGCATTGAGTACATTGCTGTCAGTTTGTGTATCCAACAAGAAGGAAAATATATGCATTGAGTATATTGCTGTCAGTTTGTGTATCCAACAAGAAGGAAAATATATGCATTGAGTACATTGCTGTCAGTTTGTGTATCCCATAGAGAAGGAAAATATATGCATTGAGTACATTGCTGTCAGTTTGTGTATCCAACAAGAAGGAAAATATATGCATTGAGTACATTGCTGTAAGTTTGTGTATCCCATAGAGAAGGAAAATATATGCATTGAGTACATTGCTGTCAGTTTGTGTATCCCATAGAGAAGGAAAATATATGCATTGGGTACATTGCTGTCAGTTTGTGTATCCAACAAGAAGGAAAATATATGCATTGAGTACATTGCTGTCAGTTTGTGTATCCCATAGAGAAGGAAAATATATGCATTGAGTATATTGCTGTCAGTTTGTGTATCCCATAGAGAAGGAAAATATATGCATTGAGTATATTGCTGTCAGTTTGTGTATCCAACAAGAAGGAAAATATATGCATTGAGTATATTGCTGTCAGTTTGTGTATCCCATAGAGAAGGAAAATATATGCATTGAGTACATTGCTGTCAGTCTGTGTCCCACAAGAAGGAAAATATATGCATTGAGTATATTGCTGTCAGTTTGTGTATCCAACAAGAAGGAAAATATATGCATTGAGTATATTGCTGTCAGTTTGTGTATCCAACAAGAAGGAAAATATATGCATTGAGTATATTGCTGTCAGTTTGTGTATCCAACAAGAAGGAAAATATATGCACTGAGTATATTGCTGTCCGTCTGTGTATCCAACAAGAAGGAAAATATATGCATTGAGTACATTGCTGTCCGTCTGTGTATCCAACAAGAAGGAAAATATATGCATTGAGTACATTGCTGTCAGTTTGTGTATCCAACAAGAAGGAAAATATATGCATTGAGTACATTGCTGTCAGTTTGTGTATCCCATAGAGAAGGAAAATATATGCATTGAGTACATTGCTGTCAGTTTGTGTATCCAACAAGAAGGAAAATATATGCAATGAGTACATTGCTGTAAGTTTGTGTATCCCATAGAGAAGGAAAATATATGCATTGAGTACATTGCTGTCAGTTTGTGTATCCCATAGAGAAGGAAAACATATGCATTGAGTACATTGCTGTCAGTTTGTGTATCCCATAGAGAAGGAAAATATATGCATTGAGTACATTGCTGTCCGTCTGTGTATCCAACAAGAAGGAAAATATATGCATTGAGTACATTGCTGTCAGTCTGTGTACCCCATAGAGAAGGAAAATATATGATTTGAGTACATTGCTGTCAGTCTCTGTGTCCCACAAAAAGGAACATAAATGCATTAAGTACATTGCTGTCAGTCTGTGTACCCCATAGAGAAGGAAAATATATGCATTGAGTACATTGCTGTCAGTCTCTGTGTCTCACAAAAAGGAACATAAATGCATTAAGTACATTGCTGTCAGTCTGTGTACCCCATAGAGAAGGAAAATATATGCATTGAGTACATTGCTGCCAGTCTCTGTGTCTCACAAAAAGGAACATAAATGCATTAAGTACATTGCTGTCAGTCTGTGTACCCCATAGAGAAGGAAAATATATGCATTGAGTACATTGCTGTAAGTCTCTGTGTCTCACAAGAAGGAACATATATGCATTGAGTACATTGCTGTCAGTGTGTGTACCCCATACAGAAGGAAAATATATGCATTGAGTACATTGCTGTCAGTCTGTGTACCCCATAGAGAAGGAACATATATGCATTGAGTACATTGCTGTAAGTCTGTGTACCCCATAGAGAAGGAAAATATATGCATTGAGTACATTGCTGTCAGTCTGTGTACCCCATAGAGAAGGAAAATATATGCATTGAGTATATTGCTGTAAGTCTGTGTACCCCATAGAGAAGGAAAATGTATGCATTGAGTACATTGCTGTCAGTTTGTGTACCCCATAGAGAAGGAAAATATATGCATTGAGTATATTGCTGTAAGTCTCTGTGTCCCATAGAGAAGGAAAATATATGCATTGAGTATATTGCTGTAAGTCTGTGTACCCCATAGAGAAGGAAAATATATGCATTGAGTATATTGCTGTAAGTCTGTGTACCCCATAGAGAAGGAAAATATATGCATTGAGTATATTGCTGTAAGTCTCTGTGTCCCACAAGAAGGAACATAAATGCATTAAGTACATTGCTGTCAGTCTGTGTACCCCATAGAGAAGGAAAATATATGCATTGAGTATATTGCTGTAAGTCTCTGTGTCCCACAAGAAGGAAAATATATGCATTAAGTACATCTGTCAGTCTCTGTGTCCCACAAGAAGGAACATAAATGCATTAAGTACATTGCTGTCAGTCTGTGTACCCCATGGAGAAGGAACATATATGCATTGAGTACATTGCTGTCAGTCTCTGTGTCTGACAAGAAGGAACATATATGCATTGAGTACATTGCTGTCAGTCTCTGTGTCTGACAAGAAGGAACATATATGCATTGAGTACATTGCTGTCAGTCTGTGTATTCCACAAGAAGGAACATATATGCATTGCATACATTGTATCAGTCTCCCACAAGAAGTGACATATATGCATTGAGTACATTGTTGTCAGTCCCTGTCTCACAAGAAGGAACATATATGCATTGAGTACATTGTTGTCAATCTCTGTGTCCCACAAGAAGTAACATATATGCATTGAGTACATTGTTGTCAGTCCATATGTCTCACAAGATGGAACATATATGCATTAAGTACATTGCTGTCCGTCTGTGTATCCAACAAGAAGGAAAATATATGCATTGAGTACATTGCTGTAAGTCTCTGTGTCCCACAAGAAGGAAAATATATGCATTGAGTACATTGCTGTCAGTCTCTGTGTCTAACAAAAAGGAACATAAATGCATTAAGTACATTGCTGTCAGTCTGTGTACCCCATAGAGAAGGAAAATATATGCATTGAGTACATTGCTGTCAGTCTGTGTATCCAACAAGAAGGAAAATATATGCATTGAGTACATTGCTGTAAGTCTCTGTGTCCCACAAGAAGGAAAATATATGCATTGAGTACATTGCTGTCAGTCTGTGAATCCAACAAGAAGGAAAATATATGCATTGAGTACATTGCTGTCAGTCTGTGTCCCACAAGAACGAAAATATATGCATTGAGTACATTGCTGTCAGTCTGTGTATCCAACAAGAAGGAAAATATATGCATTGAGTACATTGCTGTCAGTCTGTGTATCCAACAAGAAGGAAAATATATGCATTGAGTAAATTGCTGTCAGTCTGTGTCCCACAAGAAGGAAAATATATGCATTGAGTACATTGCTGTCAGTTTGTGTATCCAACAAGAAGGAAAATATATGCATTGAGTACATTGCTGTCAGTCTGTGTCCCACAAGAAGGAAAATATATGCATTGAGTACATTGCTGTCAGTCTGTGTATCCAACAAGAAGGAAAATATATGCATTGAGTACATTGCTGTCAGTCTCTGTGTCTCACAAGAAGGAAAATATATGCATTGAGTACATTGCTGTCAGTTTGTGTATCCAACAAGAAGGAAAATATATGCATTCAGTACATTGCTGTCAGTCTGTGTATCCAACAAGAAGGAAAATATATGCATTGAGTACATTGCTGTCAGTCTCTGTGTCTCACAAGAAGGAAAATATATGCATTGAGTACATTGCTGTCAGTTTGTGTATCCAACAAGAAGGAAAATATATGCATTGAGTACATTGCTGTCCGTCTGTGTATCCAACAAGAAGGAAAATATATGCATTGAGTACATTGCTGTCCGTCTGTGTATCCAACAAGAAGGAAAATATATGCATTGAGTATATTGCTGTCAGTCTGTGTACCCCATAGAGAAGGAAAATATATGCATTGAGTATATTGCTGTCAGTTTGTGTATCCCATAGAGAAGGAAAATATATGCATTGAGTACATTGCTGTCAGTTTGTGTATCCCATAGAGAAGGAAAATATATGCATTGAGTATATTGCTGTCAGTTTGTGTATCCAACAAGAAGGAAAATATATGCATTGAGTATATTGCTGTCAGTTTGTGTATCCCATAGAGAAGGAAAATATATGCATTGAGTATATTGCTGTCAGTTTGTGTATCCCATAGAGAAGGAAAATATATGCATTGAGTACATTGCTGTCAGTCTGTGTCCCACAAGAAGGAAAATATATGCATTGAGTATATTGCTGTCAGTTTGTGTATCCAACAAGAAGGAAAATATATGCATTGAGTATATTGCTGTAAGTTTGTGTATCCAACAAGAATGAAAATATATGCATTGAGTATATTGCTGTCAGTTTGTGTATCCAACAAGAAGGAACATGTATGCATTGAGTATATTGCTGTAAGTTTGTGTATCCAACAAGAAGGAAAATATATGCATTGAGTATATTGCTGTCAGTTTGTGTATCCAACAAGAAGGAACATATATGCATTGAGTACATTGCTGTAAGTTTGTGTATCCAACAAGAAGGAAAATATATGCATTGAGTATATTGCTGTCAGTTTGTGTATCCAACAAGAAGGAAAATATATGCATTGAGTACATTGCTGTCAGTTTGTGTATCCAACAAGAAGGAAAATATATGCATTGAGTATATTGCTGTCAGTTTGTGTATCCAACAAGAAGGAAAATATATGCATTGAGTACATTGCTGTCAGTTTGTGTATCCCATAGAGAAGGAAAATATATGCATTGAGTACATTGCTGTCAGTTTGTGTATCCAACAAGAAGGAAAATATATGCATTGAGTACATTGCTGTAAGTTTGTGTATCCCATAGAGAAGGAAAATATATGCATTGAGTACATTGCTGTCAGTTTGTGTATCCCATAGAGAAGGAAAATATATGCATTGAGTACATTGCTGTCAGTTTGTGTATCCCATAGAGAAGGAAAATATATGCATTGAGTACATTGCTGTAAGTTTGTGTATCCAACAAGAAGGAAAATATATGCATTGAGTACATTGCTGTCAGTTTGTGTATCCCATAGAGAAGGAAAATATATGCATTGAGTATATTGCTGTCAGTTTGTGTATCCAACAAGAAGGAAAATATATGCATTGAGTACATTGCTGTAAGTTTGTGTATCCAACAAGAAGGAAAATATATGCATTGAGTACATTGCTGTAAGTTTGTGTATCCAACAAGAAGGAAAATATATGCATTGAGTACATTGCTGTAAGTTTGTGTATCCAACAAGAAGGAAAATATATGCATTGAGTACATTGCTGTCAGTTTGTGTATCCCATAGAGAAGGAAAATATATGCATTGAGTACATTGCTGTCAGTTTGTGTATCCAACAAGAAGGAAAATATATGCAATGAGTACATTGCTGTAAGTTTGTGTATCCCATAGAGAAGGAAAATATATGCATTGAGTACATTGCTGTCAGTTTGTGTATCCCATAGAGAAGGAGAACATATGCATTGAGTACATTGCTGTCAGTTTGTGTATCCCATAGAGAAGGAAAATATATGCATTGAGTACATTGCTGTCCGTCTGTGTATCCAACAAGAAGGAAAATATATGCATTGAGTACATTGCTGTCAGTCTGTGTACCCCATAGAGAAGGAAAATATATGCATTGAGTACATTGCTGTCAGTCTCTGTGTCCCACAAAAAGGAACATAAATGCATTAAGTACATTGCTGTCAGTCTGTGTACCCCATAGAGAAGGAAAATATATGCATTGAGTACATTGCTGTCAGTCTCTGTGTCTCACAAAAAGGAACATAAATGCATTAAGTACATTGCTGTCAGTCTGTGTACCCCATAGAGAAGGATAATATATGCATTGAGTACATTGCTGCCAGTCTCTGTGTCTCACAAAAAGGAACATAAATGCATTAAGTACATTGCTGTCAGTCTGTGTACCCCATAGAGAAGGAAAATATATGCATTGAGTACATTGCTGTAAGTCTCTGTGTCTCACAAGAAGGAACTTATATGCATTGAGTACATTGCTGTCAGTGTGTGTACCCCATAGAGAAGCAAAATATATGCATTGAGTACATTGCTGTCAGTTTGTGTACCCCATACAGAAGGAAAATATATGCATTGAGTACATTGCTGTCAGTCTGTGTACCCCATAGAGAAGGAACATATATGCATTGAGTACATTGCTGTAAGTCTGTGTACCCCATAGAGAAGGAAAATATATGCATTGAGTACATTGCTGTCAGTCTGTGTACCCCATAGAGAAGGAAAATATATGCATTGAGTATATTGCTGTAAGTCTGTGTACCCCATAGAGAAGGAAAATGTATGCATTGAGTACATTGCTGTCAGTTTGTGTACCCCATAGAGAAGGAAAATATATGCATTGAGTATATTGCTGTAAGTCTCTGTGTCCCATAGAGAAGGAAAATATATGCATTGAGTATATTGCTGTAAGTCTGTGTACCCCATAGAGAAGGAAAATATATGCATTGAGTATATATCTGTAAGTCTGTGTACCCCATAGAGAAGGAAAATATATGCATTGAGTATATTGCTGTAAGTCTGTGTACCCCATAGAGAAGGAAATTATATGCATTGAGTATATTGCTGTAAGTCTCTGTGTCCCACAAGAAGGAACATAAATGCATTAAGTACATTGCTGTCAGTCTGTGTACCCCATAGAGAAGGAAAATATATGCATTGAGTATATTGCTGTAAGTCTCTGTGTCCCACAAGAAGGAAAATATATGCATTAAGTACATCTGTCAGTCTCTGTGTCCCACAAGAAGGAACATAAATGCATTAAGTACATTGCTGTCAGTCTGTGTACCCCATGGAGAAGGAACATATATGCATTGAGTACATTGCTGGCAGTCTCTGTGTCTGACAAGAAGGAACATATATGCATTGAGTACATTGCTGTCAGTCTCTGTGTCTGACAAGAAGGAACATATATGCATTGAGTACATTGCTGTCAGTCTGTGTATTCCACAAGAAGGAACATATATGCATTGCATACATTGTATCAGTCTCCCACAAGAAGTGACATATATGCATTGAGTACATTGTTGTCAGTCCCTGTCTCACAAGAAGGAACATATATGCATTGAGTACATTGTTGTCAATCTCTGTGTCCCACAAGAAGTAACATATATGCATTGAGTACATTGTTGTCAGTCCATATGTCTCACAAGATGGAACATATATGCATTAAGTACATTGCTGTCCGTCTGTGTATCCAACAAGAAGGAAAATATATGCATTGAGTACATTGCTGTAAGTCTCTGTGTCCCACAAGAAGGAAAATATATGCATTGAGTACATTGCTGTCAGTCTCTGTGTCTAACAAAAAGGAACATAAATGCATTAAGTACATTGCTGTCAGTCTGTGTACCCCATAGAGAAGGAAAATATATGCATTGAGTACTTTGCTGTCAGTCTGTGTATCCAACAAGAAGGAAAATATATGCATTGAGTACATTGCTGTAAGTCTCTGTGTCCCACAAGAAGGAAAATATATGCATTGAGTACATTGCTGTCAGTCTGTGAATCCAACAAGAAGGAAAATATATGCATTGAGTACATTGCTGTCAGTCTGTGTCCCACAAGAACGAAAATATATGCATTGAGTACATTGCTGTCAGTCTGTGTATCCAACAAGAAGGAAAATATATGCATTGAGTACATTGCTGTCAGTCTGTGTATCCAACAAGAAGGAAAATATATGCATTGAGTAAATTGCTGTCAGTCTGTGTCCCACAAGAAGGAAAATATATGCATTGAGTACATTGCTGTCAGTTTGTGTATCCAACAAGAAGGAAAATATATGCATTGAGTACATTGCTGTCCGTCTGTGTATCCAACAAGAAGGAAAATATATGCATTGAGTACATTGCTGTCCGTCTGTGTATCCAACAAGAAGGAAAATATATGCATTGAGTATATTGCTGTCAGTCTGTGTACCCCATAGAGAAGGAAAATATATGCATTGAGTATATTGCTGTCAGTTTGTGTATCCCATAGAGAAGGAAAATATATGCATTGAGTACATTGCTGTCAGTTTGTGTATCCCATAGAGAAGGAAAATATATGCATTGAGTATATTGCTGTCAGTTTGTGTATCCAACAAGAAGGAAAATATATGCATTGAGTATATTGCTGTCAGTTTGTGTATCCCATAGAGAAGGAAAATATATGCATTGAGTATATTGCTGTCAGTTTGTGTATCCCATAGAGAAGGAAAATATATGCATTGAGTACATTGCTGTCAGTCTGTGTCCCACAAGAAGGAAAATATATGCATTGAGTATATTGCTGTCAGTTTGTGTATCCAACAAGAAGGAAAATATATGCATTGAGTATATTGCTGTAAGTTTGTGTATCCAACAAGAATGAAAATATATGCATTGAGTATATTGCTGTCAGTTTGTGTATCCAACAAGAAGGAACATATATGCATTGAGTATATTGCTGTAAGTTTGTGTATCCAACAAGAAGGAAAATATATGCATTGAGTATATTGCTGTCAGTTTGTGTATCCAACAAGAAGGAACATATATGCATTGAGTACATTGCTGTAAGTTTGTGTATCCAACAAGAAGGAAAATATATGCATTGAGTATATTGCTGTCAGTTTGTGTATCCAACAAGAAGGAAAATATATGCATTGAGTACATTGCTGTCAGTTTGTGTATCCAACAAGAAGGAAAATATATGCATTGAGTATATTGCTGTCAGTTTGTGTATCCAACAAGAAGGAAAATATATGCATTGAGTACATTGCTGTCAGTTTGTGTATCCCATAGAGAAGGAAAATATATGCATTGAGTACATTGCTGTCAGTTTGTGTATCCAACAAGAAGGAAAATATATGCATTGAGTACATTGCTGTAAGTTTGTGTATCCCATAGAGAAGGAAAATATATGCATTGAGTACATTGCTGTCAGTTTGTGTATCCCATAGAGAAGGAAAATATATGCATTGGGTACATTGCTGTCAGTTTGTGTATCCAACAAGAAGGAAAATATATGCATTGAGTACATTGCTGTCAGTTTGTGTATCCCATAGAGAAGGAAAATATATGCATTGAGTATATTGCTGTCAGTTTGTGTATCCCATAGAGAAGGAAAATATATGCATTGAGTATATTGCTGTCAGTTTGTGTATCCAACAAGAAGGAAAATATATGCATTGAGTATATTGCTGTCAGTTTGTGTATCCCATAGAGAAGGAAAATATATGCATTGAGTACATTGCTGTCAGTCTGTGTCCCACAAGAAGGAAAATATATGCATTGAGTATATTGCTGTCAGTTTGTGTATCCAACAAGAAGGAAAATATATGCATTGAGTATATTGCTGTCAGTTTGTGTATCCAACAAGAAGGAAAATATATGCATTGAGTATATTGCTGTCAGTTTGTGTATCCAACAAGAAGGAAAATATATGCACTGAGTATATTGCTGTCCGTCTGTGTATCCAACAAGAAGGAAAATATATGCATTGAGTACATTGCTGTCCGTCTGTGTATCCAACAAGAAGGAAAATATATGCATTGAGTACATTGCTGTCAGTTTGTGTATCCAACAAGAAGGAAAATATATGCATAGAGTACATTGCTGTCTGTTTGTGTATCCCATAGAGAAGGAAAATATATGCATTGAGTACATTGCTGTCAGTTTGTGTATCCCATAGAGAAGGAAAATATATGCATTGAGTACATTGCTGTCAGTTTGTGTATCCCATAGAGAAGGAAAATATATGCATTGAGTACATTGCTGTCAGTTTGTGTATCCCATAGAGAAGGAAAATATATGCATTGAGTACATTGCTGTCAGTCTCTGTGTCCCACAAAAAGGAACATAAATGCATTAAGTACATTGCTGACAGTCTGTGTACCCCATAGAGAAGGAAAATATATGCATTGAGTACATTGCTGTCAGTCTCTGTGTCTCACAAAAAGGAACATAAATGCATTAAGTACATTGCTGTCAGTCTGTGTACCCCATAGAGAAGGAAAATATATGCATTGAGTACATTGCTGTCAGTCTCTGTGTCTCACAAAAAGGAACATAAATGCATTAAGTACATTGCTGTCAGTCTGTGTACCCCATAGAGAAGGAAAATATATGCATTGAGTACATTGCTGTAAGTCTCTGTGTCTCACAAGAAGGAACATATATGCATTGAGTACATTGCTTTCAGTCTCTGTGTCCCACAAGAAGGAACATATATGCATTGAGTACATTGCTGTAAGTCTCTGTGTCTCACAAGAAGGAACATATATGCATTGAGTACATTGCTGTAAGTCTCTGTGTCTCACAAGAAGGAACATATATGCATTGAGTACATTGCTGTAAGTCTCTGTGTCTCACAAGAAGGAACATATATGCATTGAGTACATTGCTTTCAGTCTCTGTGTCCCACAAGAAGGAAAATATATGCATTGAGTACATTGCTGTAAGTCTCTGTGTCTCACAAGAAGGAACATATATGCATTGAGTACATTGCTGTAAGTCTCTGTGTCTCACAAGAAGGAACATATATGCATTGAGTACATTGCTGTCAGTCTCTGTGTCTCACAAAAAGGAACATAAATGTATTAAGTACATTGCTGTCAGTCTGTGTACCCCATAGAGAAGGAAAATATATGCATTGAGTACATTGCTGTCAGTTTGTGTACCCCATAGAGAAGGAACATATATGCATTGAGTACATTGCTGTCAGTCTGTGTACCCCATAGAGAAGGAAAATATATGCATTGAGTACATTGCTGTCAGTCTGTGTACCCCATAGAGAAGGAACATATATGCATTGAGTACATTGCTGTAAGTCTGTGTACCCCATAGAGAAGGAAAATATATGCATTGAGTACATTGCTGTCAGTCTGTGTACCCCATAGAGAAGGAAAATATATGCATTGAGTATATTGCTGTAAGTCTGTGTACCCCATAGAGAAGGAAAATATATGCATTGAGTACATTGCTGTCAGTTTGTGTACCCCATAGAGAAGGAAAATATATGCATTGAGTATATATCTGTAAGTCTGTGTACCCCATAGAGAAGGAACATATATGCATTGAGTACATTGCTGTCAGTCTGTGTACCCCATAGAGAAGGAAAATATATGCATTGAGTACATTGCTGTCAGTCTGTGTACCCCATAGAGAAGGAAAATATATGCATTGAGTACATTGCTGTCAGTCTGTGTACCCCATAGAGAAGGAACATATATGCATTGAGTACATTGCTGTAAGTCTGTGTACCCCATAGAGAAGGAAAATATATGCATTGAGTACATTGCTGTCAGTCTGTGTACCCCATAGAGAAGGAAAATATATGCATTGAGTATATTGCTGTAAGTCTGTGTACCCCATAGAGAAGGAAAATATATGCATTGAGTACATTGCTGTCAGTTTGTGTACCCCATAGAGAAGGAAAATATATGCATTGAGTATATTGCTGTAAGTCTGTGTACCCCATAGAGAAGGAACATATATGCATTGAGTACATTGCTGTCAGTTTGTGTACCCCATAGAGAAGGAAAATATATGCATTGAGTATATTGCTGTGAGTCTGTGTGTCCCATAGAGAAGGAAAATATATGCATTGAGTATATTGCTGTAAGTCTGTGTACCCCATAGAGAAGGAACATATATGCATTGAGTATATTGCTGTCAGTCTGTGTGTCCCATAGAGAAGGAAAATATATGCATTGAGTATATTGCTGTAAGTCTGTGTACCCCATAGAGAAGGAACATATATGCATTGAGTATATTGCTGTAAGTCTGTGTACCCCATAGAGAAGGAACATATATGCATTGAGTATATTGCTTGAGTCTGTGTGTCCCATAGAGAAGGAAAATATATGCATTGAGTATATTGCTGTCAGTCTGTGTACCCCATAGAGAACGAACATATATGCATTGAGTATATTGCTGTAAGTCTGTGTACCCCATAGAGAAGGAAAATATATGCATTGAGTATATTGCTGTAAGTCTGTGTACCCCATAGAGAAGGAACATATATGAATTGAGTATATTGCTGTAAGTCTGTGTACCCCATAGAGAAGGAACATATATGCATTGAGTATATTGCTGTGAGTCTGTGTGTCCCATAGAGAAGGAAAATATATGCATTGAGTATATTGCTGTGAGTCTGTGTGTCCCATAGAGAAGGAACATATATGCATTGAGTATATTGCTGTGAGTCTGTGTGTCCCATAGAGAAGGAAAATATATGCATTGAGTATATTGCTGTGAGTCTGTGTACCCCATAGAGAAGGAACATATATGCATTGAGTATATTGATGTGAGTCTGTGTGTCCCATAGAGAAGGAACATATATGCATTGAGTATATTGCTGTGAGTCTGTGTACCCCATAGAGAAGGAAAATATATGCATTGAGTATATTGCTGTGAGTCTGTGTGTCCCATAGAGAAGGAACATATATGCATTGAGTATATTGCTGTGAGTCTGTGTGTCCCATAGAGAAGGAAAATATATGCATTGAGTATATTGCTGTAAGTCTGTGTACCCCATAGAGAAGGAACATATATGCATTGAGTATATTGCTGTGAGTCTGTGTGTCCCATAGAGAAGGAAAATATATGCATTGAGTATATTGCTGTCAGTCTGTGTACCCCATAGAGAAGAGAATATATGCATTGAGTATATTGCTGTCAGTCTGTGTACCCCATAGAGAAGGAACATATATGCATTGAGTACATTGCTGTCAGTTTGTGTACCCCATAGAGAAGGAACATATATGCATTGAGTATATTGCTGTAAGTCTGTGTACCCCATAGAGAAGGAAAATATATGCATTGAGTATATTGCTGTAAGTCTGTGTACCCCATAGAGAAGGAACATATATGCATTGAGTATATTGCTGTAAGTCTGTGTACCCCATAGAGAAGGAACATATATGCATTGAGTACATTGCTGTCAATTTGTGTACCCCATAGAGAAGGAACATATATGCATTGAGTACATTGCTGTCAATTTGTGTACCCCATAGAGAAGGAACATATATGCATTGAGTATATTGCTGTAAGTCTGTGTACCCCATAGAGAAGGAACATATATGCATTGAGTACATTGCTGTCAATTTGTGTACCCCATAGAGAAGGAACATATATGCATTGAGTACATTGCTGTCAATTTGTGTACCCCATAGAGAAGGAACATATATGCATTGAGTATATTGCTGTAAGTCTGTGTACCCCATAGAGAAGGAACATATATGCATTGAGTACATTGCTGTCAATTTGTGTACCCCATAGAGAAGGAACATATATGCATTGAGTACATTGCTGTCAGTTTGTGTACCCCATAGAGAAGGAACATATATGCATTGAGTACATTGCTGTCAGTTTGTGTACCCCATAGAGAAGGAACATATATGCATTGAGTATATTGCTGTAAGTCTGTGTACCCCATAGAGAAGGAACATATATGCATTGAGTATATTGCTGTAAGTCTGTGTACCCCATAGAGAAGGAACATATATGCATTGAGTACATTGCTGTCAGTTTGTGTACCCCATAGAGAAGGAAAATATATACATTGAGTATATTGCTGTGAGTCTGTGTGTCCCATAGAGAAGGAAAATATATGCATTAAGTACATTGCTGTCAGTCTGTGTACCCCATAGAGAAGGAAAATATATGCATTGAGTATATTGCTGTAAGTCTCTGTGTCCCCCAGGAAGGAACATAAATGCATTAAGTACATTGCTGTCAGTCTGTGTACCCCATAGAGAAGGAAAATATATGCATTGAGTACATTGCTGTAAGTCTCTGTGTCCCACAAGAAGGAACATAAATGCATTAAGTACATTGCTGTCAGTCTGTGTACCCCATAGAGAAGGAAAATATATGCATTGAGTATATTGCTGTAAGTCTCTGTGTCCCACAAGAAGGAACATATATGCATTGAGTACATTGCTGTCAGTCTCTGTGTCCCACAAGAAGGAAAATATATGCATTGAGTATATTGCTGTAAGTCTCTGTGTCCCATAGAGAAGGAAAATATATGCATTGAGTATATTGCTGTAAGTCTCTGTGTCCCACAAGAAGGAAAATATATGCATTGAGTACATTGCTGTAAGTTTCTGTGTCCCACAAGAAGGAAAATATATGCATTGAGTAAATTGCTGTAAGTCTCTGTGTCCCACAAGAAGGAAAATATATGCATTGAGTACATTGCTGTCAGTCTCTGTGTCCCACAAGAAGGAAAATATATGCATTGAGTACATTGCTGTAAGTCTCTGTGTCCCACAAGAAGGAAAATATATGCATTGAGTACATTGCTGTCAGTCTCTGTGTCCCATAGAGAAGGAAAATACATGCATTGAGTATATTGCTGTCAGTCTCTGTGTCCCACAAGAAGGAACATATATGCATTGAGTACATTGCTGTAAGTCTCTGTGTCCCACAAGAAGGAAAATATATGCATTGAGTATATTGCTGTAAGTCTCTGTGTCCCATAGAGAAGGAAAATATATGCATTGAGTATATTGCTGTAAGTCTCTGTGTCCCACAAGAAGGAACATATATGCATTGAGTATATTGCTGTCAGTCTGTGTACCCCATAGAGAAGGAACATATATGCATTGAGTACATTGCTGTCAGTTTGTGTACCCCATAGAGAAGGAAAATATATGCATTGAGTACATTGCTGTCAGTTTGTGTATCCTACAAGTAACATATATGCACTGACTACATTGTTGTCAGTCTTTGTGTCTCACAAAAAGGAACATAAATGCATTAAGTACATTGCTGTCAGTCGGTGTACCCCATAGAGAAGGAACATATATGCATTGAGTACATTGCTGTCAGTCTCTGTGTCGCACAGGAAGGAACATATATGCAATGAGTACATTGCTTTCAGTCTCTGTGTCCCACAAGAAGGAACATATATGCATTGAGTACATTGCTGTAAGTCTCTGTGTCTCACAAGAAGGAACATATATGCATTGAGTACATTGCTGTAAGTCTCTGTGTCTCACAAGAAGGAACATATATGCATTGAGTACATTGCTGTAAGTCTCTGTGTCTCACAAGAAGGAACATATATGCATTGAGTACATTGCTTTCAGTCTCTGTGTCCCACAAGAAGGAAAATATATGCATTGAGTACATTGCTGTAAGTCTCTGTGTCTCACAAGAAGGAACATATATGCATTGAGTACATTGCTGTAAGTCTGTGTCTCACAAGAAGGAACATATATGCATTGAGTACATTGCTGTCAGTCTCTGTGTCTCACAAAAAGGAACATAAATGCATTAAGTACATTGCTGTCAGTCTGTGTACCCCATAGAGAAGGAAAATATATGCATTGAGTACATTGCTGTCAGTTTGTGTACCCCATAGAGAAGGAACATATATGCATTGAGTACATTGCTGTCAGTCTGTGTACCCCATAGAGAAGGAAAATATATGCATTGAGTACATTGCTGTCAGTCTGTGTACCCCATAGAGAAGGAACATATATGCATTGAGTACATTGCTGTAAGTCTGTGTACCCCATAGAGAAGGAAAATATATGCATTGAGTACATTGCTGTCAGTCTGTGTACCCCATAGAGAAGGAAAATATATGCATTGAGTATATTGCTGTAAGTCTGTGTACCCCATAGAGAAGGAAAATATATGCATTGAGTACATTGCTGTCAGTTTGTGTACCCCATAGAGAAGGAAAATATATGCATTGAGTATATTGATGTAAGTCTGTGTACCCCATAGAGAAGGAACATATATGCATTGAGTACATTGCTGTCAGTCTGTGTACCCCATAGAGAAGGAAAATATATGCATTGAGTACATTGCTGTCAGTCTGTGTACCCCATAGAGAAGGAAAATATATGCATTGAGTACATTGCTGTCAGTCTGTGTACCCCATAGAGAAGGAACATATATGCATTGAGTACATTGCTGTAAGTCTGTGTACCCCATAGAGAAGGAAAATATATGCATTGAGTACATTGCTGTCAGTCTGTGTACCCCATAGAGAAGGAAAATATATGCATTGAGTATATTGCTGTAAGTCTGTGTACCCCATAGAGAAGGAAAATATATGCATTGAGTACATTGCTGTCAGTTTGTGTACCCCATAGAGAAGGAAAATATATGCATTGAGTATATTGCTGTAAGTCTGTGTACCCCATAGAGAAGGAACATATATGCATTGAGTACATTGCTGTCAGTTTGTGTACCCCATAGAGAAGGAAAATATATGCATTGAGTATATTGCTGTGAGTCTGTGTGTCCCATAGAGGAGGAAAATATATGCATTGAGTATATTGCTGTAAGTCTGTGTACCCCATAGAGAAGGAACATATATGCATTGAGTATATTGCTGTCAGTCTGTGTGTCCCATAGAGAAGGAAAATATATGCATTGAGTATATTGCTGTAAGTCTGTGTACCCCATAGAGAAGGAACATATATGCATTGAGTATATTGCTGTAAGTCTGTGTACCCCATAGAGAAGGAACATATATGCATTGAGTATATTGCTGTGAGTCTGTGTGTCCCATAGAGAAGGAAAATATATGCATTGAGTATATTGCTGTCAGTCTGTGTACCCCATAGAGAACGAACATATATGCATTGAGTATATTGCTGTAAGTCTGTGTACCCCATAGAGAAGGAAAATATATGCATTGAGTATATTGCTGTAAGTCTGTGTACCCCATAGAGAAGGAACATATATGCATTGAGTATATTGCTGTAAGTCTGTGTACCCCATAGAGAAGGAACATATATGCATTGAGTATATTGCTGTGAGTCTGTGTGTCCCATAGAGAAGGAAAATATATGCATTGAGTATATTGCTGTGAGTCTGTGTGTCCCATAGAGAAGGAACATATATGCATTGAGTATATTGCTGTGAGTCTGTGTGTCCCATAGAGAAGGAAAATATATGCATTGAGTATATTGCTGTGAGTCTGTGTACCCCATAGAGAAGGAACATATATGCATTGAGTATATTGCTGTGAGTCTGTGTGTCCCATAGAGAAGGAACATATATGCATTGAGTATATTGCTGTGAGTCTGTGTACCCCATAGAGAAGGAAAATATATGCATTGAGTATATTGCTGTGAGTCTGTGTGTCCCATAGAGAAGGAACATATATGCATTGAGTATATTGCTGTGAGTCTGTGTGTCCCATAGAGAAGGAAAATATATGCATTGAGTATATTGCTGTAAGTCTGTGTACCCCATAGAGAAGGAACATATATGCATTGAGTATATTGCTGTGAGTCTGTGTGTCCCATAGAGAAGGAAAATATATGCATTGAGTATATTGCTGTCAGTCTGTGTACCCCATAGAGAAGGAAAATATATGCATTGAGTATATTGCTGTCAGTCTGTGTACCCCATAGAGAAGGAACATATATGCATTGAGTACATTGCTGTCAGTTTGTGTACCCCATAGAGAAGGAACATATATGCATTGAGTATATTGCTGTAAGTCTGTGTACCCCATAGAGAAGGAAAATATATGCATTGAGTATATTGCTGTAAGTCTGTGTACCCCATAGAGAAGGAACATATATGCATTGAGTATATTGCTGTAAGTCTGTGTACCCCATAGAGAAGGAACATATATGCATTGAGTACATTGCTGTCAATTTGTGTACCCCATAGAGAAGGAACATATATGCATTGAGTACATTGCTGTCAATTTGTGTACCCCATAGAGAAGGAACATATATGCATTGAGTATATTGCTGTAAGTCTGTGTACCCCATAGAGAAGGAACATATATGCATTGAGTACATTGCTGTCAATTTGTGTACCCCATAGAGAAGGAACATATATGCATTGAGTACATTGCTGTCAATTTGTGTACCCCATAGAGAAGGAACATATATGCATTGAGTATATTGCTGTAAGTCTGTGTACCCCATAGAGAAGGAACATATATGCATTGAGTACATTGCTGTCAATTTGTGTACCCCATAGAGAAGGAACATATATGCATTGAGTACATTGCTGTCAGTTTGTGTACCCCATAGAGAAGGAACATATATGCATTGAGTACATTGCTGTCAGTTTGTGTACCCCATAGAGAAGGAACATATATGCATTGAGTATATTGCTGTAAGTCTGTGTACCCCATAGAGAAGGAACATATATGCATTGAGTATATTGCTGTAAGTCTGTGTACCCCATAGAGAAGGAACATATATGCATTGAGTACATTGCTGTCAGTTTGTGTACCCCATAGAGAAGGAAAATATATACATTGAGTATATTGCTGTGAGTCTGTGTGTCCCATAGAGAAGGAAAATATATGCATTAAGTACATTGCTGTCAGTCTGTGTACCCCATAGAGAAGGAAAATATATGCATTGAGTATATTGCTGTAAGTCTCTGTGTCCCACAAGAAGGAACATAAATGCATTAAGTACATTGCTGTCAGTCTGTGTACCCCATAGAGAAGGAAAATATATGCATTGAGTACATTGCTGTAAGTCTCTGTGTCCCACAAGAAGGAACATAAATGCATTAAGTACATTGCTGTCAGTCTGTGTACCCCATAGAGAAGGAAAATATATGCATTGAGTATATTGCTGTAAGTCTCTGTGTCCCACAAGAAGGAACATATATGCATTGAGTACATTGCTGTCAGTCTCTGTGTCCCACAAGAAGGAAAATATATGCATTGAGTATATTGCTGTAACTCTCTGTGTCCCATAGAGAAGGAAAATATATGCATTGCGTATATTGCTGTAAGTCTCTGTGTCCCACAAGAAGGAAAATATATGCATTGAGTACATTGCTGTAAGTTTCTGTGTCCCACAAGAAGGAAAATATATGCATTGAGTAAATTGCTGTAAGTCTCTGTGTCCCACAAGAAGGAAAATATATGCATTGAGTACATTGCTGTCAGTCTCTGTGTCCCACAAGAAGGAAAATATATGCATTGAGTACATTGCTGTAAGTCTCTGTGTCCCACAAGAAGGAAAATATATGCATTGAGTACATTGCTGTCAGTTTGTGTGTCCCACAAGAAGGACCATATATGCACTGAGTACATTGCTGTCAGTCTCTGTGTCCCACAAGAAGGAAAATATATGCATTGAGTACATTGCTGTAAGTCCCTGTGTCCCACAAGAAGGAAAATATATGCATTGAGTACATTGCTGTCAGTCTCTGTGTCCCACAAGAAGGAACATATATGCATTGAGTACATTGCTGTAAGTCCCTGTGTCCCACAAGAAGGAAAATATATGCATTGAGTACATTGCTGTAAGTCTCTGTGTCCCACAAGAAGGAAAATATATGCATTGAGTAAATTGCTGTAAGTCTCTGTGTCCCACAAGAAGGAAAATATATGCATTGAGTACATTGCTGTCAGTCTCTGTGTCCCACAAGAAGGAAAATATATGCATTGAGTACATTGCTGTAAGTCTCTGTGTCCCACAAGAAGGAAAATATATGCATTGAGTACATTGCTGTCAGTCTCTGTGTCCCATAGAGAAGGAAAATATATGCATTGAGTATATTGCTGTAAGTCTCTGTGTCCCACAAGAAGGAACATATATGCATTGAGTACATTGCTGTAAGTCTCTGTGTCCCACAAGAAGGAAAATATATGCATTGAGTACATTGCTGTAAGTCTCTGTGTCCCACAAGAAGGAAAATATATGCATTGAGTATATTGCTGTAAGTCTCTGTGTCCCATAGAGAAGGAAAATATATGCATTGAGTATATTGCTGTAAGTCTCTGTGTCCCACAAGAAGGAACATATATGCATTGAGTATATTGCTGTCAGTCTGTGTACCCCATAGAGAAGGAACATATATGCATTGAGTACATTGCTGTCAGTTTGTGTACCCCATAGAGAAGGAAAATATATGCATTGAGTACATTGCTGTCAGTTTGTGTATCCTACAAGTAACATATATGCACTGACTACATTGTTGTCAGTCTTTGTGTCTCACAAAAAGGAACATAAATGCATTAAGTACATTGCTGTCAGTCGGTGTACCCCATAGAGAAGGAACATATATGCATTGAGTACATTGCTGTCAGTCTCTGTGTCGCACAGGAAGGAACATATATGCAATGAGTACATTGCTTTCAGTCTCTGTGTCCCACAAGAAGGAACATATATGCATTGAGTACATTGCTGTAAGTCTCTGTGTCTCACAAGAAGGAACATATATGCATTGAGTACATTGCTGTAAGTCTCTGTGTCTCACAAGAAGGAACATATATGCATTGAGTACATTGCTGTAAGTCTCTGTGTCTCACAAGAAGGAACATATATGCATTGAGTACATTGCTTTCAGTCTCTGTGTCCCACAAGAAGGAAAATATATGCATTGAGTACATTGCTGTAAGTCTCTGTGTCTCACAAGAAGGAACATATATGCATTGAGTACATTGCTGTAAGTCTGTGTCTCACAAGAAGGAACATATATGCATTGAGTACATTGCTGTCAGTCTCTGTGTCTCACAAAAAGGAACATAAATGCATTAAGTACATTGCTGTCAGTCTGTGTACCCCATAGAGAAGGAAAATATATGCATTGAGTACATTGCTGTCAGTTTGTGTACCCCATAGAGAAGGAACATATATGCATTGAGTACATTGCTGTCAGTCTGTGTACCCCATAGAGAAGGAAAATATATGCATTGAGTACATTGCTGTCAGTCTGTGTACCCCATAGAGAAGGAACATATATGCATTGAGTACATTGCTGTAAGTCTGTGTACCCCATAGAGAAGGAAAATATATGCATTGAGTACATTGCTGTCAGTCTGTGTACCCCATAGAGAAGGAAAATATATGCATTGAGTATATTGCTGTAAGTCTGTGTACCCCATAGAGAAGGAAAATATATGCATTGAGTACATTGCTGTCAGTTTGTGTACCCCATAGAGAAGGAAAATATATGCATTGAGTATATTGATGTAAGTCTGTGTACCCCATAGAGAAGGAACATATATGCATTGAGTACATTGCTGTCAGTCTGTGTACCCCATAGAGAAGGAAAATATATGCATTGAGTACATTGCTGTCAGTCTGTGTACCCCATAGAGAAGGAAAATATATGCATTGAGTACATTGCTGTCAGTCTGTGTACCCCATAGAGAAGGAACATATATGCATTGAGTACATTGCTGTAAGTCTGTGTACCCCATAGAGAAGGAAAATATATGCATTGAGTACATTGCTGTCAGTCTGTGTACCCCATAGAGAAGGAAAATATATGCATTGAGTATATTGCTGTAAGTCTGTGTACCCCATAGAGAAGGAAAATATATGCATTGAGTACATTGCTGTCAGTTTGTGTACCCCATAGAGAAGGAAAATATATGCATTGAGTATATTGCTGTAAGTCTGTGTACCCCATAGAGAAGGAACATATATGCATTGAGTACATTGCTGTCAGTTTGTGTACCCCATAGAGAAGGAAAATATATGCATTGAGTATATTGCTGTGAGTCTGTGTGTCCCATAGAGAAGGAAAATATATGCATTGAGTATATTGCTGTAAGTCTGTGTACCCCATAGAGAAGGAACATATATGCATTGAGTATATTGCTGTCAGTCTGTGTGTCCCATAGAGAAGGAAAATATATGCATTGAGTATATTGCTGTAAGTCTGTGTACCCCATAGAGAAGGAACATATATGCATTGAGTATATTGCTGTAAGTCTGTGTACCCCATAGAGAAGGAACATATATGCATTGAGTATATTGCTGTGAGTCTGTGTGTCCCATAGAGAAGGAAAATATATGCATTGAGTATATTGCTGTCAGTCTGTGTACCCCATAGAGAACGAACATATATGCATTGAGTATATTGCTGTAAGTCTGTGTACCCCATAGAGAAGGAAAATATATGCATTGAGTATATTGCTGTAAGTCTGTGTACCCCATAGAGAAGGAACATATATGCATTGAGTATATTGCTGTAAGTCTGTGTACCCCATAGAGAAGGAACATATATGCATTGAGTATATTGCTGTGAGTCTGTGTGTCCCATAGAGAAGGAAAATATATGCATTGAGTATATTGCTGTGAGTCTGTGTGTCCCATAGAGAAGGAACATATATGCATTGAGTATATTGCTGTCAGTCTGTGTGTCCCATAGAGAAGGAAAATATATGCATTGAGTATATTGCTGTCAGTCTGTGTACCCCATAGAGAAGGAAAATATATGCATTGAGTATATTGCTGTCAGTCTGTGTACCCCATAGAGAAGGAACATATATGCATTGAGTACATTGCTGTCAGTTTGTGTACCCCATAGAGAAGGAAAATATATGCATTGAGTATATTGCTGTAAGTCTGTGTACCCCATAGAGAAGGAACATATATGCATTGAGTATATTGCTGTAAGTTTGTGTACCCCATAGAGAAGGAACATATATGCATTGAGTACATTGCTGTCAATTTGTGTACCCCATAGAGAAGGAACATATATGCATTGAGTACATTGCTGTCAGTTTGTGTACCCCATAGAGAAGGAACATATATGCATTGAGTATATTGCTGTAAGTCTGTGTACCCCATAGAGAAGGAACATATATGCATTGAGTACATTGCTGTCAGTTTGTGTACCCCATAGAGAAGGAACATATATGCATTGAGTATATTGCTGTAAGTCTGTGTACCCCATAGAGAAGGAACATATATGCATTGAGTACATTGCTGTCAGTTTGTGTACCCCATAGAGAAGGAACATATATGCATTGAGTATATTGCTGTAAGTCTGTGTACCCCATAGAGAAGGAACATATATGCATTGAGTACATTGCTGTCAGTTTGTGTACCCCATAGAGAAGGAAAATATATACATTGAGTATATTGCTGTGAGTCTGTGTGTCCCATAGAGAAGGAAAATATATGCATTGAGTATATTGCTGTAAGTCTCTGTGTCCCACAAGAAGGAACATAAATGCATTAAGTACATTGCTGTCAGTCTGTGTACCCCATAGAGAAGGAAAATATATGCATTGAGTACATTGCTGTAAGTCTCTGTGTCCCACAAGAAGGAACATAAATGCATTAAGTACATTGCTGTCAGTCTGTGTACCCCATAGAGAAGGAAAATATATGCATTGAGTATATTGCTGTAAGTCTCTGTGTCCCACAAGAAGGAACATATATGCATTGAGTACATTGCTGTCAGTCTCTGTGTCCCACAAGAAGGAAAATATATGCATTGAGTATATTGCTGTAAGTCTCTGTGTCCCATAGAGAAGGAAAATATATGCACTGAGTATATTGCTGTAAGTCTCTGTGTCCCACAAGAAGGAAAATATATGCATTGAGTACATTGCTGTAAGTCTCTGTGTCCCACAAGAAGGAAAATATATGCATTGAGTAAATTGCTGTAAGTCTCTGTGTCCCACAAGAAGGAAAATATATGCATTGAGTACATTGCTGTCAGTCTCTGTGTCCCACAAGAAGGAAAATATATGCATTGAGTACATTGCTGTAAGTCTCTGTGTCCCACAAGAAGGAAAATATATGCATTGAGTACATTGCTGTCAGTTTGTGTGTCCCACAAGAAGGACCATATATGCACTGAGTACATTGCTGTCAGTCTCTGTGTCCCACAAGAAGGAAAATATATGCATTGAGTACATTGCTGTAAGTCCCTGTGTCCCACAAGAAGGAAAATATATGCATTGAGTACATTGCTGTCAGTCTCTGTGTCCCACAAGAAGGAACATATATGCATTGAGTACATTGCTGTAAGTCCCTGTGTCCCACAAGAAGGAAAATATATGCATTGAGTACATTGCTGTAAGTCTCTGTGTCCCACAAGAAGGAAAATATATGCATTGAGTAAATTGCTGTAAGTCTCTGTGTCCCACAAGAAGGAAAATATATGCATTGAGTACATTGCTGTCAGTCTCTGTGTCCCACAAGAAGGAAAATATATGCATTGAGTACATTGCTGTAAGTCTCTGTGTCCCACAAGAAGGAAAATATATGCATTGAGTACATTGCTGTCAGTCTCTGTGTCCCATAGAGAAGGAAAATATATGCATTGAGTATATTGCTATAAGTCTCTGTGTCCCACAAGAAGGAACATATATGCATTGAGTACATTGCTGTAAGTCTCTGTGTCCCACAAGAAGGAAAATATATGCATTGAGTACATTGCTGTAAGTCTCTGTGTCCCACAAGAAGGAAAATATATGCATTGCGTATATTGCTGTAAGTCTCTGTGTCCCATAGAGAAGGAAAATATATGCATTGAGTATATTGCTGTAAGTCTCTGTGTCCCACAAGAAGGAACATATATGCATTGAGTATATTGCTGTCAGTCTGTGTACCCCATAGAGAAGGAACATATATGCATTGAGTACATTGCTGTCAGTTTGTGTACCCCATAGAGAAGGAAAATATATGCATTGAGTACATTGCTGTCAGTTTGTGTATCCTACAAGTAACATATATGCACTGACTACATTGTTGTCAGTCTTTGTGTCTCACAAAAAGGAACATAAATGCATTAAGTACATTGCTGTAAGTCTGTGTACCCCATAGAGAAGGAACATATATGCATTGAGTACATTGCTGTCAGTCTCTGTGTCGCACAGGAAGGAACATATATGCATTGAGTACATTGCTGTCAGTCTGTGTATTCCACAAGAGGGAACATATATGCATTAAGTACATTGCTGTCAGTCTCTGTGTATTCCACAAGAAGGAACATAAATGCATTAAGTACATTGCTGTCAGTCTGTGTATTCCACAAGAGGGAACATATATGCAATAAGTACATTGCTGTCAGTCTCTGTGTCCCACAAGAAGGAACATAAATGCATTAAGTACATTGCTGTCAGTCTGTGTACCCCATAGAGAAGGAAAATATATGCATTGAGTATATTGCTGTAAGTCTCTGTGTCCCACAAGAAGGAACATAAATGCATTAAGTACATTGCTGTCAGTCTGTGTACCCCATAGAGAAGGAAAATATATGCATTGAGTATATTGCTGTAAGTCTCTGTGTCCCACAAGAAGGAAAATATATGCATTAAGTACATTGCTGTCAGTCTCTGTGTCCCACAAGAAGGAACATAAATGCATTAAGTACATTGCTGTCAGTCTGTGTACCCCATAGAGAAGGAACATATATGCATTGAGTACATTGCTGTCAGTCTCTGTGTCGCACAGGAAGGAACATTTATGCACTGAGTACATTGTTGTCAGTCTCTGTGTCTCAAAAAAAGGAACATAAATGCATTAAGTACATTGCTGTCAGTCTGTGTACCCCATAGAGAAGGAACATATATGCATTGAGTACATTGCTGTCAGTCTCTGTGTCTGACAAGAAGGAACATATATGCATTGAGTACATTGCTGTCAGTCTCTGTGTCTGACAAGAAGGAACATATATGCATTGAGTACATTGCTGTCAGTCTGTGTATTCCACAAGAAGGAACATATA
Source organism: Deroplatys truncata (assembly GCA_030765065.1). Lineage (NCBI taxonomy): Eukaryota > Metazoa > Arthropoda > Insecta > Mantodea > Mantidae > Deroplatys > Deroplatys truncata. Next base: position 1,468,183 of record CM060975.1, read on the forward strand.
TGCATTGCATACATTGTATCAGTCTCCCACAAGAAGTGACATATATGCATTGAGTACATTGTTGTCAGTCCCTGTCTCACAAGAAGGAACATATATGCATTGAGTACATTGTTGTCAATCTCTGTGTCCCACAAGAAGTAACATATATGCATTGAGTACATTGTTGTCAATCCATATGTCTCACAAGATGGAACATATATGCATTGCGTACATTGCTGTCAGTCAGTGTATCCCCCAAAAGGGAACATATATGAATTGAGTAAATTGCTGTCAGTCTCTGTGTACCACAAGAAGGAACATATATGCATTGAGTATATTGCTATCAATCTCTGTGTATCACAAGAAGGAACATATATGCATTGAGTACATTGCTGTCAGTCTCTGTGTCTCACAAGAAGTAACATATATGCATTGAGTACATTGCTGTCAGTCTCTGTGTCTCACAAGTAGGAACATATATGCAATGAGTATATTCTGCTAGTCTGTGTGTCTCACAAGAAGTAACAGATATATGCAATGAGTATATTGCTGCCAGTCTGTGTGTCCCACAAGAAGTAACATATATGCATTGAGTATATTGCTGTCAGTCTCTGTGTCTCACAAGAAGGAACATATATGCATTGAGTACATTGCTGTCAGTCTGTGTGTCCCACAAGAAGGAACATATATGCATTGAGTATATTGCTGTCAGTCTCTGTGTCTCACAAGAAGGAACATATATGCATTGAGTATATTGCTGTCAGTCCCTGTGTCCCACAAGAAGGAACATATATGCATTGAGTACATTGCTGTCAGTCTGTGTGTCCCACAAGAAGGACCATATATGCACTGAGTACATTGCTGTCAGTCTCTGTGTCTCACAAGAAGGAACATATATGCATTGAGTATATTGCTGTCAGTCTCTGTGTCTCACAAGAAGGAACATATATGCATTGAGTATATTGCTGTCAGTCTCTGTGTGTCACAAGAAGGAACATATATGCATTGAGTACATTGCTGTCAGTCTGTGTGTCCCACAAGAAGGAACATATATGCATTGAGTACATTGCTGTCAGTCTCTGTGTCTCACAAGAAGGAACATATATGCATTGAGTACATTGCTGTCAGTCTCTGTGTCTCACAAGAAGGAATGTATATGCATTGAGTATATTGCTGTCAGTCTCTGTGTCTCACAAGAAGGAACATATATGCATTGAGTACATTGCTGTCAGTCTCTGTGTTTTACAAGAAGGAACATATATGCATTGAGTACATTGCTGTCAGTCTCTGTGTCTCACAAGAAGGAACGTATATGCATTGAGTACATTGCTGTCAGTCTGTGTGTCTCACAGGAAGGAACATATATGTGTTGAGTACATTGCTGTCAGTCTCTGTGTCTCACAAGAAGGAACATATATATGTTGAGTACATTGCTGTCAGTCTCTGTGTCTCACAAGAAGGAACATATATGTGTTGAGTACATTGCTGTCAGTCTCTGTGTCTCATAAGGATTAACAGAGACTCATTGAGTATATTGCTGTTAGTTTCTCTCTCCCACAAGGATGAACAGAGACTCATTGAGCACATTGCTGTCAGTCTCTGTGTCCCACAAGAAGGAACATATATGCATTGAGTATATTGAGGTTAGTGTCCCTGTCCCACATTGCTACCCTCTCTGAGACATGTGCCTTGGAGAGAAAAATGGAATACAACTTTGTTGCGGATAGGTGAATACAAGGAAAACTGTGGAAGGTATTATTGGACCCATGTGCAACCACTACTGTAATTAGACCAGACATGGGGGTGGATTTCCATCAAGGAAGCTGGATGAGCCCTATGAAGTAGTGATGGCATGGAGGGAATTGTTTCCTGTGGAGAAAGAGTTTGTGCTGGAATTGAAGCATGTCTGAGCGAGCACCTTAAGACTGGGTGTTTGTCGCTGAAGATGTTACACTGGGACTGGATGCCCTCAGGAACTATGAGGCAATGGTTGACTTGTGAAGGAGACGTTTGCATCTTAGCCAAGATGAGGTGATACTCCAAAGCTCCAATGGAGGTCCTTGAATTTGTAGGGTATCCTTGACAGAGGGTGCCTGCAAGACATGAGCTGGCTTTGAGGACACATTTGAAGGGCTGTGGACTGTTTCTATGATGGGCACAAGATGATCTGTCAACACGTGCAAGTAGCAAGCAATCGCATGAAGACCTATAATGATGGCAAGCCATCAACCAAGGTTTCCTATCTGGTGTGGTCTTATTGCCCTACGAAGATCAAGGGATGTTGTCCCAAGCTTCACTCACCATACCGCATCTAGAGGCTGATGCTGGTGGTACATAGGAGGGAGAAGTCTGATGTGAATTAGCTAAGGGCCAGTAGTGTGAGGGCAACCTGACTTGGCGACAGAACAATAGCCATCAGGTATCCCTCTGCTGCAGAGGATTCTTTTTGCACCATTTGTATGTGGGTGCTATACAAGGGGCTGCACTTGCCGGAGAGTGCGAGTTGTTTTGCATCCCAAGTGTAAAGTTTGTGCTATACCTAAGTGATGAATAAAGTGTGTTCTCATTTGTTACAATATGTATATTTATTGTTGCAGACATGAAATGTTACCATATTTTATTTAAATCTTATTGTCTTTATTTCCCTGTTTGTTTGTTAATATTTACTTATTTAATTAATTCAGTTGTTGATTGGGTTGGTTAACACTACTGGGCGTGACAAGTCGATCATAAGGGCAATCATGCTCAACCTTGGTACTGCTTTTGAACAGCTGAGTAATTAATTTTATTTTCATGTAAATATTTCCATTATTCACTATCATGGAAAATATAGTGTACAATACACATGTGTTAATTTGCTTCACAGAAAGTTGACTTCGTCTGGTATTTTCAAACTTCTTTCTCGTTCACAATTTACTATTTCCCAAACTAATGGAATGTACACATATCACAATGAGAGAATGTTATTACTGTTTCAGACAAGTCAAGAGCTCAACATTACAGAAAGGGATCCTGACTACATCAACCCCTATCACAAGAAAAATACTGTTGATAATGCAGAAAGTCAAGCCAAGAAAGGCACTAAGGAAAAGAAGAGGATTAGAAAAGGACCCCGTTTATCAGCTGGAACTCTTTCTGGAGAACTATAGCACTTTATTATTGAATACAAAATAAATTCAGTTTATTTTTCAGCAGTTTGATGTGTAATGGCTTCAGTTCGTAGTCCTCATTGTCTATTGAAATCCATTTTGGTGAAATCTGAAACATAAAGTGACATTCATTTGTAATTGTGAACTGTACAAGGAGATTACAAATAAATACACTTGTATAAATAAGAGCTGATGACATGTGACTCTACAGCCAGTTAAAGGGTTGGTTTAAAACCGAGATTTCAACAGCTTCGTCTTTGGGATAAAAATGGAAGTCCAGAGTGAAGCTGAAATCTCATTGAATTGCATGGGTACTGGTTATACATACATTTGTGTGCACTTAAGACCTAGTACATAACACACATTATGTTTTTTAATTCAAGCACAAGAAGATGATGGGCTGACGATGTGTCAGTCTTTTGTAGGCCTGAAAATTAACAAGATTATTTATTTCAGATGAGATGGCTACACTCCTTCATTACCCAGGTCTTGCCTTTATCAATACAATGTTTAGGTCTGGACCAATGTAGATCAAACATGACTGCAGTTTATAACTCTCCATCACTGTCTGTTTAGCATTGCTTTAATGTGGTTACTCCTTAAAAAATGGATGTTACTGAAAAGCGTGCGTTAAATTAAAGTGGCTATTTTAATTAATACAAAAAAACATGCAAATAATTGAAAATAAATCTGTTTCCACCAAAACAAAGAGGCATCGAAAGAAATACACAGGCAATTTTGTGCAGTTTTCGACGAAAAGGAAAGAGCACCTAAAAGAGCAGGGGAAGAGACAGGCCAAAGAAAAGTAAGCGCAGTCTTTATTTTGATTCCCTTAACCATGAAATGTAGAGGTTAGGTTAGCTTAGCCTGTAATATTACATGTTCTTTTAACTATCTGCCAGCCCTGGGTAAAAGGAACTCCACTACGGTCATGCAACTCATTAACTGAGAGACTTATACGTCCCTGCACTAAGAACACATGTTGGCACCAAGAGAAGATAATACCCGTTTAGTGAATTTCAGTGGGTGTGAAAGAAACAGATTTCATATCTAAATATTATGGTTCTATAACACAATTCTCAATTTAAAAACCTACTTGGTATAAAACATTAGTTTTGGTATCTAAATATTATGTCTCTATAACACAATTCTCAATTTAAAAACCTACTTGGTATGAAACATTACTTTTGATATCTCAATATTATGTCTCTATAACACAACTCTCAATTTAAAAACCTATTTGGTATGAAACATTACTTTTGATATCTCAATATTATGTCTCTATAACACAATTCTCAATTTAAAAACCTACTTGGTATGAAACATTACTTTTGATATCTCAATATTATGTCTCTATAACACAACTCTCAATTTAAAAACCTATTTGTTATGAAACATTAGTTTTGATATCTGAATATTATGTCTCTATAACACAACTCTCAATTTAAAAACCTACTTGGTATGAAACATTACTTTTGATATCTCAATATTATGTCTCTATAACACAATTCTCAATTTAAAAACCTACTTGGTATGAAACATTAGTTTTGATATCTGAGTATTATGTTCTTATAACACAATTCTCAATTTAGAAAACTTACTTGGTATGAAACATTAGTTTTGATATCTGAGTATTATATTTTTATAACACAATTCTCAATTTAAAAACTTACTTGGTATGAAACGTTAGTTCTGATATCTGAATATTATGTCTCTATAACAGAATTCTCAATTTAAAAACCTACTTGGTATGAAACATTAGTTTTGATATCTGAGTATTATATTTTTATAACACAATTCTCAATTTAAAAACTTACTTGGTATGAAACGTTAGTTTTGATATCTGAATATTATGTCTCTATAACAGAATTCTCAATTTAAAAACCTACTTGGTATGAAACATTAGTTTTGATATCTGAGTATTATGTTCTTATAACACAATTCTCAATTTAGAAAACTTACTTGGTATGAAACATTAGTTTTGATATCTGAGTATTATATTTTTATAACACAATTCTCAATTTAAAAACTTACTTGGTATGAAACGTTAGTTTTGATATCTGAATATTATGTCTCTATAACAGAATTCTCAATTTAAAAACCTACTTGGTATGAAACATTAGTTTTGATATCTGAATATTATGTCTCTATAACACAACTCTCAATTTAAAAACCTATTTGGTATGAAACATTAGTTTTGATATCTGAATATTATGTCTCTATAACACAATTCTCAATTTAAAAACCTACTTGGTATGAAACATTACTTTTGATATCTCAATATTATGTCTCTATAACACAATTCTCAATTTAAAAACCTATTTGGTATGCAACATTAGTTTTGATATCTCAATAACACAATTCTCAATTCAGAAACCTACTTGGTATGAAACATTACTTTTGATATATAAATATTATGATTCTATAACACAATTCTCAATTTAAAAACATACTGGGTATGAAACATTAGTTTTGATATCTGAATATTATGTCTCTATAACACAATTCTCAATTTAAAAACCTACTTGGTATGAAACATTAGTTTTGATATCTCAATATTATGTCTCTATAACACAATTGTCAATTTGAAAACCTACTTGGTATAAAACATTACTTTTGATATCTCAATATTATGTCTCTATAACACAATTGTCAATTTAAAAACCTACTTGGTATAAAACATTACTTTTGATATCTCAATATTATGTCTCTATAACACAATTGTCAATTTAAAAACCTACTTGGTATAAAACATTACTTTTGATATCTCAATATTATGTCTCTATAACACAATTGTCAATTTGAAAACTTACTTGGTATAAAACATTACTTTTGATATCTCAATATTATGCCTCTATAACACAATTGTCAATTTAAAAACCTACTTGGTATAAAACATTACTTTTGATATCTCAATATTATGCCTCTATAACACAATTGTCAATTTAAAAACCTACTTGGTATGAAACATTACTTTTGATATCTCAATATTATGTCTCTACAACACAATTGTCAATTTGAAAACTTACTTGGTATAAAACATTACTTTTGATATCTCAATATTATGTCTCTACAACACAATTGTCAATTTGAAAACTTACTTGGTATAAAACATTACTTTTGATATCTCAATATTATGTCTCTATAACACAATTGTCAATTTAAAAACCTACTTGGTATAAAACATTACTTTTGATATCTCAATATTATGCCTCTATAACACAATTGTCAATTTAAAAACCTACTTGGTATAAAACATTACTTTTGATATCTCAATATTATGCCTCTATAACACAATTGTCAATTTAAAAACCTACTTGGTATAAAACATTACTTTTGATATCTCAATATTATTCCTCTATAACACAATTGTCAATTTAAAAACCTACTTGGTATGAAACATTACTTTTGATATCTCAATATTATGTCTCTATAACACAATTGTCAATTTGAAAACTTACTTGGTATAAAACATTACTTTTGATATCTCAATATTATGTCTCTATAACACAATTGTCAATTTGAAAACTTACTTGGTATAAAACATTACTTTTGATATCTCAATATTATGTCTCTATAACACAATTGTCAATTTAAAAACCTACTTGGTATAAAACATTACTTTTGATATCTCAATATTATGCCTCTATAACACAATTGTCAATTTAAAAACCTACTTGGTATGAAACATTACTTTTGATATCTCAATATTATGTCTCTATAACACAATTGTCAATTTGAAAACTTACTTGGTATAAAACATTACTTTTGATATCTCAATATTATGTCTCTATAACACAATTGTCAATTTGAAAACTTACTTGGTATAAAACATTACTTTTGATATCTCAATATTATGTCTCTATAACACAATTGTCAATTTAAAAACCTACTTGGTATAAAACATTACTTTTGATATCTCAATATTATGCCTCTATAACACAATTGTCAATTTAAAAACCTACTTGGTATAAAACATTACTTTTGATATCTCAATATTATGGCTCTATAACACAATTGTCAATTTAAAAAACTACTTGGTATAAAACATTACTTTTGATATCTCAATATTATGTCTCTATAACACAATTGTCAATTTAAAAACCTACTTGGTATGAAACATTACTTTTGATATCTCCATATTATGCCTCTATAACACAATTGTCAATTTAAAAACCTACTTGGTATAAAACATTACTTTTGATATCTCAATATTATGTCTCTATAACACAATTGTCAATTTGAAAACTTACTTGGTATAAAACATTACTTTTGATATCTCAATATTATGCCTCTATAACACAATTGTCAATTTAAAAACCTACTTGGTATAAAACATTACTTTTGATATCTCAATATTATGTCTCTATAACACAATTGTCAATTTGAAAACTTACTTGGTATAAAACATTACTTTTGATATCTCAATATTATGCCTCTATAACACAATTGTCAATTTAAAAACCTACTTGGTATAAAACATTACTTTTGATATCTCAATATTATGCCTCTATAACACAATTGTCAATTTAAAAACCTACTTGGTATGAAACATTAGTTTTGATATCTGAGTATTATGTCTCTATAACACAATTGTCAATTTAAAAACCTACTTGGTATAAAACATTACTTTTGATATCTCAATATTATGCCTCTATAACACAATTGTCAATTTAAAAACCTACTTGGTATGAAACATTAGTTTTGATATCTGAGTATTATGTCTCTATAACACAATTGTCAATTTAAAAACCTACTTGGTATAAAACATTACTTTTGATATCTCAATATTATGCCTCTATAACACAATTGTCAATTTAAAAACCTACTTGGTATGAAACATTAGTTTTGATATCTGAGTATTATGCCTCTATAACACAATTGTCAATTTAAAAACCTACTTGGTATGAAACATTAGTTTTGATATCTGAGTATTATGTCTCTATAACACAATTGTCAATTTAAAAACCTACTTGGTATAAAACATTACTTTTGATATCTGAGTATTATGTCTCTATAACACAATTGTCAATTTAAAAACCTACTTGGTATAAAACATTAGTTTTGATATCTGAGTATTATGTCTCTATAACACAATTGTCAATTTAAAAACCTACTTGGTATAAAACATTAGTTTTGATATCTGAGTATTATGTCTCTATAACACAATTGTCAATTTAAAAACCTACTTGGTATAAAACATTAGTTTTGATATCTGAGTATTATGTCTCTATAACACAATTGTCAATTTAAAAACCTACTTGGTATGAAACATTACTTTTGATATCTCAATATTATGTCTCTATAACACAATTCTCAATTTAAAAACCTACTTGGTATGAAACATTAGTTTTGATATCTGAGTATTATGTCTCTATAACACAATCGTCAATTTGAAAACCTACTTGGTATAAAACATTACTTTTGATATCTCAATATTATGTCTCTATAACACAACTCTCAATTTAAAAACCTATTTGGTATGAAACATTACTTTTGATATCTCAATATTATGTCTCTATAACACAATTCTCAATTTAAAAACCTACTTGGTATGAAACATTAGTTTTGATATCTGAGTATTATGTTCTTATAACACAATTCTCAATTTAGAAAACTTACTTGGTATGAAACATTAGTTTTGATATCTGAGTATTATATTTTTATAACACAATTCTCAATTTAAAAACTTACTTGGTATGAAACGTTAGTTTTGATATCTGAATATTATGTCTCTATAACAGAATTCTCAATTTAAAAACCTACTTGGTATGAAACATTAGTTTTGATATCTGAGTATTATATTTTTATAACACAATTCTCAATTTAAAAACCTACTTGGTATGAAACATTAGTTTTGATATCTGAGTATTATGTTTTTATAACACAATTCTCAATTTAAAAACTTACTTGGTATGAAACGTTAGTTTTGATATCTGAATATTATGTCTCTATAACAGAATTCTCAATTTAAAAACCTACTTGGTATGAAACATTAGTTTTGATATCTGAGTATTATATTTTTATAACACAATTCTCAATTTAAAAACCTACTTGGTATGAAACATTAGTTTTGATATCTGAGTATTATATTTTTATAACACAATTCTCAATTTAAAAACCTACTTGGTATGAAACATTAGTTTTGATATCTGAATATTATGTCTCAATAACACAATTCTCAATTTAAAAACCTACTTGGTATGAAACATTAGTTTTGATATCTGAATATTATGTCTCTATAACACAATTGTCAATTTGAAAACCTACTTGGTATGAAACATTACTTTTGATATCTGAATATTATGTCTCTATAACACAATTGTGAATTTAAAAACCTACTTGGTATGAAACATTAGTTTTGATATCTGAATATTATGTCTCTATAACACAATTGTGAATTTAAAAACGTACTTGGTATGAAACGTTAGTTTTGATATCTGAATATTATCTCTCTATAACATAATTCTCAATTTAAAAACGTACTTGGTATGAAACGTTAGTTTTGATATTTGAATATTATCTTGCAGCTGTTTCTTATTGCCATTGTGTCTCAGAGTTTCACACTCTCCATTCAGTCTTGTCTTGATGACAGTCATCATAAATAGTCAAATGCAGCTGTTTCTTATTACCATTGTGTTTCAGAGTTTCACACTCTCCGTTCAGTCTTGTCTTGGTGACAGTCATAAATAGTCAAGTGCAGCTGTTTCTTATTGCCATTGTGTCTCAGAGTTTCACACTCTCCATTCAGTCTTGACTTGATGACAATAGTCATAAGTAGTCAAGTGCAGCTGTTTCTTATTGCCATTGTGTCTCAGAGTTTCACACTCTCCTTTCAGTCTTGTCTTGGTGACAGTCATCATAAATAGTCAAGTGCAGCTGTTTCTTATTGCCATTGTGTCTCAGAGTTTCACACTCTCCATTCAGTCTTGACTTGATGACAATAGTCATAAGTAGTCAAGTGCAGCTGTTTCTTATTGCCATTGTGTCTCAGAGTTTCACACTCTCCTTTCAGTCTTGTCTTGGTGACAGTCATCATAAATAGTCAAGTGCAGCTGTTTCTTATTGCCATTGTATCTCAGAGTTTCACACTCTCCTTTCAGTCTTGTCTTGGTGACAGTCATCATAAATAGTCAAGTGCAGCTGTTTCTTATTGCCATTGTGTCTCAGATTTTCACACTCTTTGTTCAGTTTTGTCTTGATGACAGTCATAAATAGTCAAGTGCAGCTGTTTCTTATTGCCATTGTGTCTCAGAGTTTCACACTCTCCATTCAGTCTTGTCTTTGTGACTGTCATCATAAATAGTCAAGTGCAGCTGTTTCTTATTGCCATTGTGTCTCAGAGTTTCACACTCTCCATTCAGTCTTGTCTTTGTGACTGTCATCATAAATAGTCAAGTGCAGCTGTTTCTTATTGCCACTGTGTCTCAGAGTTTCAAACTCTCCGTTCAGTCTTGTCTTGGTGACAGTCATCATAAATAGTCAAGTGCAGCTGTTTCTTATTGCCACTGTGTCTCGGAGTTTCACACTCTCCGTTCAGTCTTGTCTTGGTGACAGTCATCATAAATAGTCAAGTGCAGTTGTTTCTTATTGCCATTGTGTCTCAGAGTTTCACACTCTCCATTCAGTCTTGTCTTGGTGACAGTCATCATAAATAGTCAAGTGCAGTTGTTTCTTATTGCCATTGTGTCTCAGAGTTTCACACTCTCCATTCATTCTTGACTTGATGACAATAATCATAAATAGTCAAGTGCAGCTGTTTCTTATTGTATTGTGTCTCAGAGTTTCACACTCTCCGTTCAGTCTTGTCTTGGTGACAGTCATCATAAATAGTCAAGTGCAGCTATTTCTTATTGCCATTGTGTCTCAAGAGTTTCACACTCTCCATTCAGTCTTGTCTTGGTGACAGTCATCATAAATAGTCAAGTGCAGCTGTTTCTTATTGCCATTGTGTCTCAGAGTTTCACACTCTCCATTCAGTCTTGTCTTGGTGACAGTCATCATAAATAGTCAAGTGCAGCTGTTTCTTATTGTATTGTGTCTCAGAGTTTCACACTCTCCGTTCAGTCTTGTCTTGATGACAGTAATCATAAATAGTCAAGTGCAGCTGTTTCTTATTGTATTGTGTCTCAGAGTTTCACACTCTCATTTCAGTCTTGTCTTGATGACAGTCATCATAAATAGTCAAATGCAGCTGTTTCTTATTACCATTGTGTTTCAGAGTTTCACACTCTCCGTTCAGTCTTGTCTTGGTACAGTCATAAATAGTCAAGTGCAGCTGTTTCTTATTGCCAATGTGTTTCAGAGTTTCACACTCTCCGTTCAGTCTTGTCTTGGTGACAGTCGTAAATAGTCAAGTGCAGCTGTTTCTTATTGCCATTGTGTCTCAGAGTTTACACTCTCCATTCAGTCTTGACTTGATGACAATAATCATAAATAGTCAAGTGCAGCTGTTTCTTATTGCCATTGTGTCTCAGAGTTTCACACTCTCCATTCAGTCTTGACTTGATGACAATAGTCATAAATAGTCAAGTGCAGCTGTTTCTTATTGCCATCGTGTCTCCGAGTTTCACACTCTCCATTCAGTCTTGACTTGATGACAATAGTCATAAATAGTCAAGTGCAGCTGTTTCTTATTGCCATCGTGTCTCAGAGTTTACACTCTCCATTCAGTCTTGACTTGATGACAATAGTCATAAATAGTCAAGTGCAGCTGTTTCTTATTGCCATTGTGTCTCAGAGTTTCACACTCTCCATTCAGTCTTGACTTGATGACAATAGTCATAAATAGTCAAGTGCAGCTGTTTCTTATTGCCATTGTTTCTCAGATTTTCACACTCTTTGTTCAGTATTGTCTTGGTGACAGTCATGATAAATAGTCAAGTGCAGCTGTTTTTTATTGCCATTGTGTCTCAGAATTTCACACTCTCCATTCAGTCTTGTCTTTGTGACTGTCATCATAAATAGTCAAGTGCAGCTGTTTCTTATTGCCATTGTGTCTCAGAGTTTCACACTCTCCATTCAGTCTTGTCTTTGTGACTGTCATCATGAATAGTCAAGTGCAGCTGTTTCTTATTGCCATTGTGCCTCAGATTTTCACACTCTTTGTTCAGTTTTGTCTTGATGACAGTCATAAACAGTCAAGTGCAGCTGTTTCTTATTGCCATTGTGTCTCAGAGTTTCACACTCTCCATTCAGTCTTGTCTTTGTGACTGTCATTATAAATAGTCAAGTGCAGCTGTTTGTTATTGCCATTGTGTCTCAGAGTTTCACACTCTCCATTCAGTCTTGTCTTGGTGACAGTCATCATAAATAGTCAAGTGCAGCTGTTTCTTGTTGCCATTCTGTCTCAGAGTTTCACACTCTCCATTCAGTCTTGTCTTGGTGACAGTCATCATAAATAGTCAAGTGCAGCTGTTTCTTATTGCCATTCTGTCTCAGAGTTTCACACTCTCCATTCAGTCTTGTCTTGGTGACAGTCATCATAAATAGTCAAGTGCAGCTGTTTCTTATTGCCACTGCGTCTCAGAGTCTCACACTCTCTGTTCAGTCTTGTCTTGGTGACAGTCATCATAAATAGTCAAGTGCAGCTGTTTCTTATTGCCATTGTGTCTCAGAGTTTCACACTCTCCATTCAGTCTTGTCTTGGTGACAGTCATCATAAATAGTCAAGTGCAGCTGTTTTTTTATTGCCATTGTGACTCAGAGTTTCACACTCTCCGTTCAGTCCTGTCTTGGTGACAGTCATCATAAATAGTCAAGTGCAGCTGTTTCTTGTTGACACTGTGTCTCAGAGTTTCACACTCTCCGTTCAGTCTTGTCTTGGTGACAGTCATCATAAATACTCAAGTGCAGCTGTTTCTTGTTGACACTGTGTCTCAGAGTTTCACACTCTCCGTTCAGTCTTGTCTTGGTGACAGTCATCATAAATAGTCAAGTGCAGCTGTTTCTTATTGCCATTGTGTCTCAGAGTTTCACACTCTCCATTCATTCTTGACTTGATGACAATAATCATAAATAGTCAAGTGCAGCTGTTTCTTATTGCCATTGTGTCTCAGAGTTTCACACTCTCCATTCAGTCTTGTCTTATGACAGTCATCATAAATAGTCAAATGCAGCTGTTTCTTATTGCCATTGTGTCTCAGAGTTTCACACTCCCCATTCTGTCTTGTCTTGGTGACAGTCATCATAAATAGTCAATTGCAGCTGTTTCTTATTGCCATTGTGTCTCAGAGTTTCGCACTCTCCATTCAGTCTTGTCTTGGTGACAGTCATCATAAATAGTCAAGTGCAGCTGTTTCTTATTGCCATTGTGTCTCAGAGTTTCACACTCTCCGTTCAGTCTTGTGTTGGTGAAGTCATCATAAATAGTCAAGTGCAGTTGTTTCTTATTACGATTGTGTCTCAGAGTTTCACACTCTCCATTCAGTCTTGTCTTGGTGACAGTCATCATAAATAGTCAAGTGCAGCTGTTTCTTATTGCCATTGTGTCTCAGAGTTTCACACTCTCTCTTCAGTCTTGTCTTATGACAGTCATCATAAATAGTCAAGTGCAGCTGTTTCTTCTTGCCATTGTGTCTCACAGTTTCACACTCTCCATTCTGTCTTGTCTTGGTGACAGTCATCATAAATAGTCAAGTGCAGCTGTTTCTTATTGCCATTGTGTCTCAGAGTTTCACACTCTCCGTTCAGTCTTGTGTTGGTGAAGTCATCATAAATAGTCAAGTGCAGTTGTTTCTTATTGCCATTGTGCCTCAGAGTTTCACACTCTCTGTTCAGTCTTGTCTTATGACAGTCATCATAAATAGTCAAGTGCAGCTGTTTCTTATTGCGATTGTGTCTCACAGTTTCACACTCTCCATTCTGTCTTGTCTTGGTGACAGTCATCATAAATAGTCAAGTGCAGCTGTTTCTTATTGCCATTGTATGTCAGAGTTTCACACTCTCCGTTCAGTCTTGTCTTGGTGACAGTCATTAGAAATACTCAAGTGCAGCTGTTTCTTATTGCCATTGTGTCTCAGAGTTTCTCACTCTCCCTTCAGTCTTGTCTTGGTGACAGTCATCATAAATAGTCAGTGCAGCTGTTACTTATTGCCATTGTGTCTCAGAGTTTCACACTCTCCCTTCAGTCTTGTCTTGATGACAGTCATCATAAATAGTCAAGTGCAGCTGTTTCTTATTGCCATTGTGTCTCAGAGTTTCACACTCTCCGTTAAGTCTTGTCTTGATGAAAGTCATCATAAATAGTCAAGTGCAGCTGTTTCTTATTGCCATTGTGTCTCAGAGTTTCACACTCTCCCTTCAGTCTTGTCTTGGTGACAGTCATCATAAATAGTCAAGTGCAGCTGTTTCTTATTGCCATTGTGTCTCAGAGTTTCACACTCTCCGTTCAGTCTTGTCTTTGTGACTGTCATCATAAATAGTCAAGTGCAGCTGTTTCTTATTGCCATTGTGTCTCACGAGTTTCACACTCTCCGTTCTGTCTTGTCTTTGTGACTGTCATCATAGATAGTCAAGTGCAGCTGTTTCTTGTTACCACTGTGTCTCAGAGTTTCTAACTCTCCGTTCAGTCTTGTCTTGGTAACAGCCATCATAAATAGTCAAGTGCAGCTGTTTCTTATTGCCATTGTGTCTGAGAGTTTCACACTCTTCGTTCAGTCTTGTCTTGGTGACAGTCATCATACATAGTCAAGTGCAGCTGTTTCTTGTTGCCACTGCATCTCAAGAGTTTCACATTCTCTGTTCAGTCTTGTCTTGGTGACAGTCATCATAAATAGTCAAGTGCAGTTGTTTCTTATTGCGATTGTGTCTCAGAGTTTCGCACCCTCAATTCAGTCTAGTCTTGGTGACAGTCATCATAAATAGTCAAGTGCAGCTGTTTCTTATTGCCATTGTGTCTCAAGAGTTTCACACTCTCTGTTCAGTCTTGTCTTGGTGACAGTCATCATAAATAGTCAAGTGCAGCTGTTTCTTATTGCCATTGTGTCTCAGAGATTCACACTCTCTGTTCAGTCTTGTCTTGATGTCAGTTATCATAAATAGTCAAGTGCAGCTGTTTCTTATTGCCATTGTGTCTCAAGAGTTTCACACTCTCCATTCAGTCTTGTCTTGGTGACAGTCATCATAAATAGTCAAGTTCAGCTGTTTCTTTTTGCCATTGTGTCTCAAGAGTTTCACACTCTCCGTTTAGTCTTGTCTTGGTGACAGTCATCATAAATAGTCAAGTGCAGCTGTTTCTTATGCCATTGTGTCTCAACCGTTTCACACTCTCCGTTCAGTCTTGCCTTGATGACAGTCACCATAAATAGTCAAATTCAGTTGTTTCTTGTTGCCACTGCATCTCAACAGTTTCACACTCTCCATTCAGTCTTGTCTTGATGACAGTTATCATAAATAGTCAAGTTCAGCTGTTTCTTGTTGCCACTGCATCTCAACAGTTTCACACTCTCCGTTCAGTCTTGTCTTGGTGACAGTCATCATAAATAGTCAAGTGCAGCTGTTTCTTATTGCCATTGTGTCTCAGAGTTTCACACTCTCCATTCAGTCTTGTCTTGGTGACAGTCATCATAAATAGTCAAGTTCAGCTGTTTCTTATTGCCATTGTGTCTCAGACTTTCACACTCTCCGTTCAGTCTTGTGTTGGTGAAGTCATCATAAATAGTAAGTGCAGTTGTTTCTTATTGCGATTGTGTCTCAGAGTTTCACACTCTCCATTCAGTCTTGTCTTGATGACTGTCATCATAAATAGTCAATTGCAGCTGTTTCTTATTGCCATTGTGTCTCAGAGTTTCACACTCTCCATTCAGTCTTGTCTTATGACAGTCATCATAAATAGTCAAATGCAGCTGTTTCTTATTGCCATTGTGTCTCAGAGTTTCACACTCCCCATTCTGTCTTGTCTTGGTGACAGTCATCATAAATAGTCAAGTGCAGCTGTTTCTTCTTGCCATTGTGTCTCAGAGTTTCACACTCTCCATTCAGTCTTGTCTTGGTGACAGTCATCATAAATAGTCAAGTGCAGCTGTTTCTTATTGCCATTGTGTCTCAGAGTTTCACACTGTCCGTTCAGTCTTCTGTTGGTGAAGTCATCATAAATAGTCAAGTGCAGCTGTTTCTTATTGCGATTGTGTCTCAGAGTTCCACACTCTCCATTCAGTCTTGTCTTGGTGACAGTCATCATAAATAGTTAATTGCAGCTGTTTCTTATTGCCATTGTGTCCCAGAGTTTCACACTCTCCATTCAGTCTTGTCTTGGTGACAGTCATCATAAATAGTCAAGTGCAGCTGTTTCTTATTGCCATTGTGTCTCAGAGTTTCACACTCTCCGTTCAGTCTTGTGTTGGTGAAGTCATCATAAATAGTCAAGTGCAGTTGTTTCTTATTGCGATTGTGTCTCAGAGTTTCACACTCTCCATTCAGTCTTGTCTTGGTGACAGTCATCATAAATAGTCAATTGCAGCTGTTTCTTATTGCCATTGTGTCTCAGAGTTTCACACACTCTGTTCAGTCTTGTCTTATGACAGTCATCATAAATAGTCAAGTGCAGCTGTTTCTTCTTGCCATTGTGTCTCACAGTTTCACACTCTCCATTCTGTCTTGTCTTGGTGACAGTCATCATAAATAGTCAAGTGCAGCTGTTTCTTATTGCCATTGTGTCTCAGAGTTTCACACTCTCTCTTCAGTCTTGTCTTATGACAGTCATCATAAATAGTCAAGTGCAGCTGTTTCTTATTGTATTGTGTCTCAGAGTTTCACACTCTCCGTTCAGTCTTGTCTTGGTGACAGTCATCATAAATAGTCAAGTGCAGCTATTTCTTATTGCCATTGTGTCTCAAGAGTTTCACACTCTCCATTCAGTCTTGTCTTGGTGACAGTCATCATAAATAGTCAAGTGCAGCTATTTCTTATTGCCATTGTGTCTCAAGAGTTTCACACTCTCCATTCAGTCTTGTCTTGGTGACAGTCATCATAAATAGTCAAGTGCAGCTGTTTCTTATTGCCATTGTGTCTCAAGAGTTTCACACTCTCCATTCAGTCTTGTCTTGGTGACAGTCATCATAAATAGTCAAGTGCAGCTATTTCTTATTGCCATTGTGTCTCAAGAGTTTCACACTCTCCATTCAGTCTTGTCTTGGTGACAGTCATCATAAATAGTCAAGTGCAGCTGTTTCTTATTGCCATTGTGTCTCAAGACTTTCACACTCTCCATTCAGTCTTGTCTTGGTGACAGTCATCATAAATAGTCAAGTGCAGCTGTTTCTTATTGCCATTGTGTCTCAGAGTTTCACACACTCCATTCAGTCTTGTCTTGGTGACAGTCATCATAAATAGTCAAGTGCAGCTTTTTCTTATTGCCATTGTGTCTCAGAGTTTCACACTCTCCATTCAGTCTTGTCTTGGTGACAGTCATCATAAATAGTCAAGTGCAGCTGTTTCTTATTGCCATTGTGTCTCAGAGTTTCACACTCTCCGTTCAGTCTTGTCTTGATGACAGTAATCATAAATAGTCAAGTGCAGCTGTTTCTTATTGTATTGTGTCTCAGAGTTTCACACTCTCATTTCAGTCTTGTCTTGATGACAGTCATCATAAATAGTCAAATGCAGCTGTTTCTTATTACCATTGTGTTTCAGAGTTTCACACTCTCCGTTCAGTCTTGTCTTGGTACAGTCATAAATAGTCAAGTGCAGCTGTTTCTTATTGCCAATGTGTTTCAGAGTTTCACACTCTCCATTCAGTCTTGTCTTGGTGACAGTCATAAATAGTCAAGTGCAGCTGTTTCTTATTGCCATTGTTTCTCAGAGTTTACACTCTCCATTCAGTCTTGACTTGATGACAATAATCATAAATAGTCAAGTGCAGCTGTTTCTTATTGCCATTGTGTCTCAGAGTTTCACACTCTACATTCAGTCTTGACTTGGTGACAGTCATCATAAATAGTCAAGTGCAGCTGTTTCTTATTGCCATTGTGTCTCAGAGTTTCACACTCTCCTTTCAGTCTTGTGTTGGTGACAGTCATCATAAATAGTCAAGTGCTGCTGTTTCTTATTGCCATTGTGTCTCAGATTTTCACACTCTCCATTCAGTCTTGTCTTGGTGACAGTCATCATAAATAGTCAAGTGCAGCTGTTTTTTTATTGCCATTGTGACTCAGAGTTTCACACTCTCCATTCAGTCTTGTCTTGGTGACAGTCATCATAAATAGTCAAGTGCAGCTGTTTCTTGTTGCCACTGCATCTCAAGAGTTTCACATTCTCTGTTCAGTCTTGTCTTGGTGACAGTCATCATAAATAGTCAAGTGCAGTTGTTTCTTATTGCGATTGTGTCTCAGAGTTTCGCACCCTCAATTCAGTCTAGTCTTGGTGACAGTCATCATAAATAGTCAAGTGCAGCTGTTTCTTATTGCCATTGTGTCTCAAGAGTTTCACACTCTCTGTTCAGTCTTGTCTTGGTGACAGTCATCATAAATAGTCAAGTGCAGCTGTTTCTTATTGCCATTGTGTCTCAGAGATTCACACTCTCTGTTCAGTCTTGTCTTGATGTCAGTTATCATAAATAGTCAAGTGCAGCTGTTTCTTATTGCCATTGTGTCTCAAGAGTTTCACACTCTCCATTCAGTCTTGTCTTGGTGACAGTCATCATAAATAGTCAAGTTCAGCTGTTTCTTTTTGCCATTGTGTCTCAAGAGTTTCACACTCTCCGTTTAGTCTTGTCTTGGTGACAGTCATCATAAATAGTCAAATTCAGTTGTTTCTTGTTGCCACTGCATCTCAACAGTTTCACACTCTCCATTCAGTCTTGTCTTGATGACAGTTATCATAAATAGTCAAGTTCAGCTGTTTCTTGTTGCCACTGCATCTCAACAGTTTCACACTCTCCATTCAGTCTTGTCTTGGTGACAGTCATCATAAATAGTCAAGTTCAGCTGTTTCTTATTGCCATTGTGTCTCAGACTTTCACACTCTCCGTTCAGTCTTGTGTTGGTGAAGTCATCATAAATAGTAAGTGCAGTTGTTTCTTATTGCGATTGTGTCTCAGAGTTTCACACTCTCCATTCAGTCTTGTCTTGATGACTGTCATCATAAATAGTCAATTGCAGCTGTTTCTTATTGCCATTGTGTCTCAGAGTTTCACACTCTCCATTCAGTCTTGTCTTATGACAGTCATCATAAATAGTCAAATGCAGCTGTTTCTTATTGCCATTGTGTCTCAGAGTTTCACACTCCCCATTCTGTCTTGTCTTGGTGACAGTCATCATAAATAGTCAAGTGCAGCTGTTTCTTCTTGCCATTGTGTCTCAGAGTTTCACACTCTCCATTCAGTCTTGTCTTGGTGACAGTCATCATAAATAGTCAAGTGCAGCTGTTTCTTATTGCCATTGTGTCTCAGAGTTTCACACTCTCCGTTCAGTCTTCTGTTGGTGAAGTCATCATAAATAGTCAAGTGCAGCTGTTTCTTATTGCGATTGTGTCTCAGAGTTTCACACTCTCCATTCAGTCTTGTCTTGGTGACAGTCATCATAAATAGTTAATTGCAGCTGTTTCTTATTGCCATTGTGTCTCAGAGTTTCGCACTCTCCATTCAGTCTTGTCTTGGTGACAGTCATCATAAATAGTCAAGTGCAGCTGTTTCTTATTGCCATTGTGTCTCAGAGTTTCACACTCTCCGTTCAGTCTTGTGTTGGTGAAGTCATCATAAATAGTCAAGTGCAGTTGTTTCTTATTGC
Source organism: Deroplatys truncata (assembly GCA_030765065.1). Lineage (NCBI taxonomy): Eukaryota > Metazoa > Arthropoda > Insecta > Mantodea > Mantidae > Deroplatys > Deroplatys truncata. The sequence goes on from CM060975.1 coordinate 1,488,035, forward strand.
GATTGTGTCTCAGAGTTTCACACTCTCCATTCAGTCTTGTCTTGGTGACAGTCATCATAAATAGTCAATTGCAGCTGTTTCTTATTGCCATTGTGTCTCAGAGTTTCTCACACTCTGTTCAGTCTTGTCTTATGACAGTCATCATAAATAGTCAAGTGCAGCTGTTTCTTCTTGCCATTGTGTCTCACAGTTTCACACTCTCCATTCTGTCTTGTCTTGGTGACAGTCATCATAAATAGTCAAGTGCAGCTGTTTCTTATTGCCATTGTGTCTCAGAGTTTCACACTCTCTCTTCAGTCTTGTCTTATGACAGTCATCATAAATAGTCAAGTGCAGCTGTTTCTTATTGTATTGTGTCTCAGAGTTTCACACTCTCCGTTCAGTCTTGTCTTGGTGACAGTCATCATAAATAGTCAAGTGCAGCTATTTCTTATTGCCATTGTGTCTCAAGAGTTTCACACTCTCCATTCAGTCTTGTCTTGGTGACAGTCATCATAAATAGTCAAGTGCAGCTATTTCTTATTGCCATTGTGTCTCAAGAGTTTCACACTCTCCATTCAGTCTTGTCTTGGTGACAGTCATCATAAATAGTCAAGTGCAGCTGTTTCTTATTGCCATTGTGTCTCAAGAGTTTCACACTCTCCATTCAGTCTTGTCTTGGTGACAGTCATCATAAATAGTCAAGTGCAGCTATTTCTTATTGCCATTGTGTCTCAAGAGTTTCACACTCTCCATTCAGTCTTGTCTTGGTGACAGTCATCATAAATAGTCAAGTGCAGCTGTTTCTTATTGCCATTGTGTCTCAAGACTTTCACACTCTCCATTCAGTCTTGTCTTGGTGACAGTCATCATAAATAGTCAAGTGCAGCTGTTTCTTATTGCCATTGTGTCTCAGAGTTTCACACACTCCATTCAGTCTTGTCTTGGTGACAGTCATCATAAATAGTCAAGTGCAGCTTTTTCTTATTGCCATTGTGTCTCAGAGTTTCACACTCTCCATTCAGTCTTGTCTTGGTGACAGTCATCATAAATAGTCAAGTGCAGCTGTTTCTTATTGCCATTGTGTCTCAGAGTTTCACACACTCCGTTCAGTCTTGTCTTGATGACAGTAATCATAAATAGTCAAGTGCAGCTGTTTCTTATTGTATTGTGTCTCAGAGTTTCACACTCTCATTTCAGTCTTGTCTTGATGACAGTCATCATAAATAGTCAAATGCAGCTGTTTCTTATTACCATTGTGTTTCAGAGTTTCACACTCTCCGTTCAGTCTTGTCTTGGTACAGTCATAAATAGTCAGTGCAGCTGTTTCTTATTGCCAATGTGTTTCAGAGTTTCACACTCTCCATTCAGTCTTGTCTTGGTGACAGTCATAAATAGTCAAGTGCAGCTGTTTCTTATTGCCATTGTTTCTCAGAGTTTACACTCTCCATTCAGTCTTGACTTGATGACAATAATCATAAATAGTCAAGTGCAGCTGTTTCTTATTGCCATTGTGTCTCAGAGTTTCACACTCTACATTCAGTCTTGACTTGGTGACAGTCATCATAAATAGTCAAGTGCAGCTGTTTCTTATTGCCATTGTGTCTCAGAGTTTCACACTCTCCTTTCAGTCTTGTGTTGGTGACAGTCATCATAAATAGTCAAGTGCTGCTGTTTCTTATTGCCATTGTGTCTCAGATTTTCACACTCTCCATTCAGTCTTGTCTTGGTGACAGTCATCATAAATAGTCAAGTGCAGCTGTTTTTTTATTGCCATTGTGACTCAGAGTTTCACACTCTCCATTCAGTCTTGTCTTGGTGACAGTCATCATAAATAGTCAAGTGCAGCTGTTTCTTGTTGCCACTGAATCTCAAGAGTTTCACATTCTCTGTTCAGTCTTGTCTTGGTGACAGTCATCATAAATAGTCAAGTGCAGTTGTTTCTTATTGCGATTGTGTCTCAGAGTTTCGCACCCTCAATTCAGTCTAGTCTTGGTGACAGTCATCATAAATAGTCAAGTGCAGCTGTTTCTTATTGCCATTGCGTCTCAAGAGTTTCACACTCTCTGTTCAGTCTTGTCTTGGTGACAGTCATCATAAATAGTCAAGTGCAGCTGTTTCTTATTGCCATTGTGTCTCAGAGATTCACACTCTCTGTTCAGTCTTGTCTTGATGTCAGTTATCATAAATAGTCAAGTGCAGCTGTTTCTTATTGCCATTGTGTCTCAAGAGTTTCACACTCTCCATTCAGTCTTGTCTTGGTGACAGTCATCATAAATAGTCAAGTTCAGCTGTTTCTTTTTGCCATTGTGTCTCAAGAGTTTCACACTCTCCATTCAGTCTTGTCTTGGTGACAGTCATCATAAATAGTCAAGTTCAGCTGTTTCTTATTGCCATTGTGTCTCAGACTTTCACACTCTCCGTTCAGTCTTGTGTTGGTGAAGTCATCATAAATAGTAAGTGCAGTTGTTTCTTATTGCGATTGTGTCTCAGAGTTTCACACTCTCCATTCAGTCATGTCTTGATGACTGTCATCATAAATAGTCAATTGCAGCTGTTTCTTATTGCCATTGTGTCTCAGAGTTTCACACTCTCCATTCAGTCTTGTCTTATGACAGTCATCATAAATAGTCAAATGCACCTGTTTCTTATTGCCATTGTGTCTCAGAGTTTCACACTCCCCATTCTGTCTTGTCTTGGTGACAGTCATCATAAATAGTCAAGTGCAGCTGTTTCTTCTTGCCATTGTGTCTCAGAGTTTCACACTCTCCATTCAGTCTTGTCTTGGTGACAGTCATCATAAATAGTCAAGTGCAGCTGTTTCTTATTGCCATTGTGTCTCAGAGTTTCACACTCTCCGTTCAGTCTTCTGTTGGTGAAGTCATCATAAATAGTCAAGTGCAGCTGTTTCTTATTGCGATTGTGTCTCAGAGTTTCACACTCTCCATTCAGTCTTGTCTTGGTGACAGTCATCATAAATAGTTAATTGCAGCTGTTTCTTATTGCCATTGTGTCTCAGAGTTTCGCACTCTCCATTCAGTCTTGTCTTGGTGACAGTCATCATAAATAGTCAAGTGCAGCTGTTTCTTATTGCCATTGTGTCTCAGAGTTTCACACTCTCCGTTCAGTCTTGTGTTGGTGAAGTCATCATAAATAGTCAAGTGCAGTTGTTTCTTATTGCGATTGTGTCTCAGAGTTTCACACTCTCCATTCAGTCTTGTCTTGGTGACAGTCATCATAAATAGTCAATTGCAGCTGTTTCTTATTGCCATTGTGTCTCAGAGTTTCACACACTCTGTTCAGTCTTGTCTTATGACAGTCATCATAAATAGTCAAGTGCAGCTGTTTCTTCTTGCCATTGTGTCTCACAGTTTCACACTCTCCATTCTGTCTTGTCTTGGTGACAGTCATCATAAATAGTCAAGTGCAGCTGTTTCTTATTGCCATTGTGTCTCAGAGTTTCACACTCTCTCTTCAGTCTTGTCTTATGACAGTCATCATAAATAGTCAAGTGCAGCTGTTTCTTATTGCCATTGTGTCTCAAGAGTTTCACACTCTCCATTCAGTCTTGTCTTGGTGACAGTCATCATAAATAGTCAAGTGCAGCTGTTTCTTATTGCCATTGTGTCTCAAGAGTTTCACACTCTCCATTCAGTCTTGTCTTGGTGACAGTCATCATAAATAGTCAAGTGCAGCTGTTTCTTATTGCCATTGTGTCTCAGAGTTTCACACACTCCATTCAGTCTTGTCTTGGTGACAGTCATCATAAATAGTCAAGTGCAGCTGTTTCTTATTGCCATTGTGTCTCAGAGTTTCACACTCTCCATTCAGTCTTGTCTTGGTGACAGTCATCATAAATAGTCAAGTGCAGCTGTTTCTTATTGCCATTGTGTCTCAGAGTTTCACACTCTCCGTTCAGTCTTGTCTTGATGACAGTAATCATAAATAGTCAAGTGCAGCTGTTTCTTATTGTATTGTGTCTCAGAGTTTCACACTCTCATTTCAGTCTTGTCTTGATGACAGTCATCATAAATAGTCAAATGCAGCTGTTTCTTATTACCATTGTGTTTCAGAGTTTCACACTCTCCGTTCAGTCTTGTCTTGGTACAGTCATAAATAGTCAAGTGCAGCTGTTTCTTATTGCCAATATGTTTCAGAGTTTCACACTCTCCATTCAGTCTTGTCTTGGTGACAGTCATAAATAGTCAAGTGCAGCTGTTTCTTATTGCCATTGTTTCTCAGAGTTTACACTCTCCATTCAGTCTTGACTTGATGACAATAATCATAAATAGTCAAGTGCCGCTGTTTCTTATTGCCATTGTGTCTCAGAGTTTCACACTCTACATTCAGTCTTGACTTGGTGACAGTCATCATAAATAGTCAAGTGCAGCTGTTTCTTATTGCCATTGTGTCTCAGAGTTTCACACTCTCCTTTCAGTCTTGTGTTGGTGACAGTCATCATAAATAGTCAAGTGCTGCTGTTTCTTATTGCCATTGTGTCTCAGATTTTCACACTCTCCATTCAGTCTTGTCTTGGTGACAGTCATCATAAATAGTCAAGTGCAGCTGTTTTTTTATTGCCATTGTGACTCAGAGTTTCACACTCTCCATTCAGTCTTGTCTTGGTGACAGTCATCATAAATAGTCAAGTGCAGCTGTTTCTTATTGCCATTGTGTCTCAGAGTTTCACACTCTCCATTCAGTCTTGTCTTGGTGACAGTCATCATAAATAGTCAAGTGCAGCTGTTTTTTTATTGCCATTGTGACTCAGAGTTTCCCACTCTCTGTTCATTCCTGTCTTGGTGACAGTCATCATAAATACTCAAGTGCAGCTGTTTCTTGTTGACACTGTGTCTCAGAGTTTCACACTCTCCGTTCAGTCTTGTCTTAGTGACAGTCATCATAAATAGTCAAGTGCAGTTGTTTCTTATTGCCATTGTGTCTCAGAGTTTCACACTCTCCATCCATTCTTGACTTGATGACAATAATCATAAATAGTCAAGTGCAGCTGTTTCTTATTGCCATTGTGTCTCAGAGTTTCACACTCTCCATTCAGTCTTGTCTTATGACAGTCATCATAAATAGTCAAATGCAGCTGTTTCTTATTGCCATTGTGTCTCAGAGTTTCACACTCCCCATTCTGTCTTGTCTTGGTGACAGTCATCATAAATAGTCAAGTGCAGCTGTTTCTTCTTGCCATTGTGTCTCACAGTTTCACACTCTCCATTCAGTATTGTCTTGGTGACAGTCATCATAAATAGTCAAGTGCAGCTGTTTCTTATTGCCATTGTGTCTCAGAGTTTCACACTCTCCGTTCAGTCTTGTGTTGGTGAAGTCATCATAAATAGTCAAGTGCAGCTGTTTCTTATTGCGATTGTGTCTCAGAGTTTCACACTCTCCATTCAGTCTTGTCTTGGTGACAGTCATCATAAATAGTCAATTGCAGCTGTTTCTTATTGCCATTGTGTCTCAGAGTTTCGCACTCTCCATTCAGTCTTGTCTTGGTGACAGTCATCATAAATAATCAAGTGCAGCTGTTTCTTATTGCCATTGTGTCTCAGAGTTTCATACTCTCTCCGTTCAGTCTTGTGTTGGTGAAGTCATCATAAATAGTCAAGTGCAGTTGTTTCTTATTGCGATTGTGTCTCAGAGTTTCACACTCTCCATTCAGTCTTGTCTTGGTGACAGTCATCATAAATAGTCAATTGCAGCTGTTTCTTATTTCCATTGTGTCTCAGAGTTTCACACTCTCTGTTCAGTCTTGTCTTATGACAGTCATCATAAATAGTCAAGTGCAGCTGTTTCTTCTTGCCATTGTGTCTCACAGTTTCACACTCTCCATTCTGTCTTGTCTTGGTGACAGTCATCATAAATAGTCAAGTGCAGCTGTTTCTTATTGCCATTGTGTCTCAGAGTTTCACACTCTCTCTTCAGTCTTGTCTTATGACAGTCATCATAAATAGTCAAGTGCAGCTGTTTCTTCTTGCCATTGTGTCTCACAGTTTCACTTCTCCATTCTGTCTTGTCTTGGTGACAGTCATCATAAATAGTCAATTGCAGCTGTTTCTTATTGCCATTGTGTCTCAGAGTTTCACACTCTCCGTTCAGTCTTGTGTTGGTGAAGTCATCATAAATAGTCAAGTGCAGTTGTTTCTTATTGCCATTGTGTCTCAGAGTTTCACACTCTCTGTTCAGTCTTGTCTTATGACAGTCATCATAAATAGTCAAGTGCAGCTGTTTCTTCTTGCCATTGTGTCTCACAGTTTCACACTCTCCATTCTGTCTTGTCTTGGTGACAGTCATCATAAATAGTCAAGTGCAGCTGTTTCTTATTGCCATTGTATCTCAGAGTTTCACACTCTCCGTTCAGTCTTGTCTTGGTGACAGTCATTAGAAATAGTCAAGTGCAGCTGTTTCTTATTGCCATTGTGTCTCAGAGTTTCTCACTCTCCCTTCAGTCTTGTCTTGGTGACAGTCATCATAAATAGTCAGTGCAGCTGTTTCTTATTGCCATTGTGTCTCAGAGTTTCACACTCTCGCTTCAGTCTTGTCTTGATGACAGTCATCATAAATAGTCAAGTGCAGCTGTTTCTTATTGCCATTGTGTCTCAGAGTTACACACTCTCCGTTAAGTCTTGTCTTGATGAAAGTCATCATAAAAAGTCAAGTGCAGCTGTTTCTTATTGCCATTGTGTCTCAGAGTTTCACACTCTCCCTTCAGTCTTGTCTTGGTGACAGTCATCATAAATAGTCAAGTGCAGCTGTTTCTTATTGCCGCTGTGTCTCAGAGTTTCACACTCTCCGTTCAGTCTTGTCTTTGTGACTGTCATCATAAATAGTCAAGTGCAGCTGTTTCTTATTGCCATTGTGTCTCAAGAGTTTCACATTCTCTGTTCAGTCTTGTCTTGGTGACAGTCATCATAAATAGTCAAGTGCAGTTGTTTCTTATTGCGATTGTGTCTCAGAGTTTCGCACCCTCAATTCAGTCTAGTCTTGGTGACAGTCATCATAAATAGTCAAGTGCAGCTGTTTCTTATTGCCATTGTGTCTCAAGAGTTTCACACTCTCTGTTCAGTCTTGTCTTGGTGACAGTCATCATAAATAGTCAAGTGCAGCTGTTTCTTATTGCCATTGTGTCTCAGAGTTTCACACTCTCTGTTCAGTCTTGTCTTGATGTCAGTTATCATAAATAGTCAAGTGCAGCTGTTTCTTATTGCCATTGTGTCTCAAGAGTTTCACACTCTCCATTCAGTCTTGTCTTGGTGACAGTCATCAGAAATAGTCAAGTTCACCTGTTTCTTTTTGCCATTGTGTCTCAAGAGTTTCACACTCTCCATTCAGTCTTGTCTTGGTGACAGTCATCATAAATAGTCAAGTGCAGCTGTTTCTTATTGCCACTGTGTCTCAGCGTTTCACACTCTCCGTTCAGTCTTGTCTTGGTGGCAGTCATCATAAATAGTCAAGTGCAGCTCTTTCGTATTGCCACTGTGTCACAGAGTTTCACACTCTCCGTTCAGTCTTGTCTTGTTGACAGTCATCATAAATAGACAAGTGCAGCTGTTTCTTATTGCCACTGTGTCTCAGAGTTTCACACTCTCCGTTCAGTCTTGTCTTGGTGACAGTCATCATAAATAGTCAAGTGCAGCTGTTTCTTATTGCCATTGTGTCTCAGAGTTTCAAACTCTCCATTTAGTGTTGTCTTGGTGACAGTCATCATAAATAGTCAAGTGCAGCTGTTTCTTATTGCCATTGTGTCTCAGAGTTTCACACTCTCCGTTCAGTCTTGTCTTGATGAAAGTCATCATAAATAGTCAAGTGCAGCTGTTTCTTCTTGCCACTGTGTCTCAGAGTTTCACACTCTCCGTTCAGTCTAGTCTTGGTGACAGTCATCATAAACAGTCAAGTGCAGCTGTTTCTTATTGCCACTGTGTCTCAGAGTTTCACACTCTCCGTTCAGTCTTGTCTTGGTGACAGTCATCATAAATAGTCAAGTGCAGCTGTTTCTTATTGCCACTGTGTCTCAGAGTTTCACACTCTCCGTTCAGTCTTGTCTTGGTGACAGTCATCATAAATAGTCAAGTGCAGCTCTTTCTTATTGCCATTGTGTCTCAGAGTTTCACACTCTCCGTTGAGTCTTGTCTTGGTGACAGTCATCATAAATAGTCAAGTGCAGCTGTTTCTTATTGCCGTTGTGTCTCAGAGTTTCACACTCTCCTTTCAGTCTTGTCTTGGTGACCGTCATCATAAATAGTCAAGTGCAGCTGTTTCTTATTGCCATTGTGTCTCAGAGTTTCACACTCTCTGTTCAGTCTTGTCTTGGTGACAGTCATCATAAATAGTCAAGTGCAGCTGTTTCTTATTGCCATTGTGTCGCAGAGTTTCACACTCTCCGTTCAGTCTTGTCTTGGTGACAGTCATTATAAATAGTCAAGTGCAGCTTTTTCCTATTGCCATTGTGTCTCAGAGTTTCACACTCTCCTTTCAGTCTTGTCTTGGTGACTGTCATCATAAATAGTCAGTGCAGCTGTTTCTTATTGCCGCTGTGTCTCAGAGTTTCACACTCTCTGTTCAGTCTTGTCTTATGACAGTCTTCATAAATAGTCAAGTGCAGCTGTTTCTTATTGCCGCTGTGTCTCAGAGTTTCACACTCTCCGTTCAGTCTTGTCTTGGTGACAGTCATCATAAATAGTCAAGTGCAGTTGTTTCTTATTGCGATTGTGTCTCAGAGTTTCGCACTCTCCATTCAGTCTTGTCTTGGTGACAGTCATCATAAATAGTCCAGTTCAGCTGTTTCTTGTTGCCACTGCATTTCAACAGTTTCGCACTCTCCATTCAGTCTTGTCGTGATGACTGTCATCATAAATAGTCAAGTGCAGTTGTTTCTTATTGCGATTGTGTCTCAGAGTTTCAAACTCTCCATTTAGTGTTGTCTTGATGATAGTCATCATAAATAGTCAAGTGCAGTTGTTTCTTATTGCGATTGTGTCTCAGAGTTTCAAACTCTCCATTTAGTGTTGTCTTGATGACAGTCATCATAAATAGTCCAGTTCAGCTGTTTCTTGTTGCCACTGCATTTCAAAAGTTTCACACTCTCTGTTCAGTCTTGTCTTGATGACATCATAAATAGTCAAGTGCAGTTGTTTCTTATTGCCACTGTGTCTCAGAGTTTCAAACTCTCCGTTTAGTGTTGTCTTGGTGACAGTCATCATAAATAGTCAAGTGCAGCTGTTTCTTATTGCCACTGTGTCTCAGAGTTTCACACTCTCCGTTCAGTCTTGTCTTGGTGACAGTCATCATAAATAGTCAAGTGCAGCTGTTTCTTATTGCCACTGTGTCTCAGAGTTTCACACTCTCCGTTCAGTCTTGTCTTGGTGACAGTCATCATAAATAGTCAAGTGCAGCTGTTTCTTATTGCCACTGTGTCTCAGAGTTTCACACTCTCCGTTCAGTCTTGTCTTGGTGACAGTCATCATAAATAGTCAAGTGCAGCTGTTTCTTATTGCCACTGTGTCTCAGAGTTTCACACTCTCCGTTCAGTCTTGTCTTGGTGACAGTCATCATAAATAGTCAAGTGCAGCTGTTTCTTATTGCCATTGTGTCTCAGAGTTTCAAACTCTCCATTTAGTGTTGTCTTGGTGACAGTCATCATAAATAGTCAGTGCAGCTGTTTCTTATTGCCATTGTGTCTCAGAGTTTCACACTGTCTGTTCAGTCTTGTCTTGGTGACAGTCATCATAAATAGTCAAGTGCAGCTGTTTCTTATTGCCATTGTGTCTCAGAGTTTCACGCTCTCCGTTCAGTCTTGTCTTGGTGACAGTCATCATAAATAGTCAAGTGCAGCTGTTTCTTATTGCCGTTGTGTCTCAGAGTTTCACACTCTCCTTTCAGTCTTGTCTTGGTGACAGTCATCATAAATAGTCAAGTGCAGCTGTTTCTTATTGCCATTGTGTCTCAGAGTTTCACACCATCCATTCAGTCTTGTCTTGGTGACAGTCATTATAAATAGTCAAATGCAGCTTTTTCCTATTGCCATTGTGTCTCAGAGTTTCACACTCTCCTTTCAGTCTTGTCTTGGTGACTGTCATCATAAATAGTCAAGTGCAGCTGTTTCTTATTGCCATTGTGTCTCAGAATTTCGCACTCTCCTTTCAGTCTTGTCTTGTTGACTGTCATCATAAATAGTCAAGTGCAGCTGTTTCTAATTGCCATTGTGTCTCAGAGTTTCACACTCTCCATTCAGTCTTGTCTTGATGACTGTCATCATAAATAGTCAAGTGCAGTTGTTTCTTATTGCCACTGTGTCTCAGAGTTTCAAACTCTCCATTTAGTGTTGTCTTGGTGACAGTCATCATAAATAGTCAAGTGCAGCTGTTTCTTATTGCCACTGTGTCTCAGAGTTTCACACTCTCCATTCAGTCTTGTCTTGGTGACAGTCATCGTAAATAGTCAAGTTCAGCTGTTTCTTTTTGCCATTGTGTCTCAAGAGTTTCACACTCTCCGTTTAGTCTTGTCTTGGTGACAGTCATCATAAATAGTCAAGTGCAGCTGTTTCTTATTGCCACTGTGTCTCAGAGTTTCACACTCTCCGTTCAGTCTTGTCTTGGTGACAGTCATCATAAATAGTCAAGTGCAGCTCTTTCGTATTGCCACTGTGTCTCACGAGTTTCACACTCTCCGTTCTGTCTTGTCTTTGTGACTGTCATCATAGATAGTCAAGTGCAGCTGTTTCTTGTTACCACTGTGTCTCAGAGTTTCTAACTCTCCGTTCAGTCTTGTCTTGGTAACAGCCATCATAAATAGTCAAGTGCAGCTGTTTCTTATTGCCATTGTGTCTGAGAGTTTCACACTCTTCGTTCAGTCTTGTCTTGGTGACAGTTATCATAAATAGTCAAGTTCAGCTGTTTCTTGTTGCCACTGCATCTCAACAGTTTCACACTCTCCGTTCAGTCTTGTCTTGGTGACAGTCATCATAAATAGTCAAGTGCAGCTGTTTCTTATTGCCATTGTGTCTCAGAGTTTCACACTCTCCATTCAGTCTTGTCTTGGTGACAGTCATCATAAATAGTCAAGTTCAGCTGTTTCTTATTGCCATTGTGTCTCAGACTTTCACACTCTCCGTTCAGTCTTGTGTTGGTGAAGTCATCATAAATAGTAAGTGCAGTTGTTTCTTATTGCGATTGTGTCTCAGAGTTTCACACTCTCCATTCAGTCTTGTCTTGATGACTGTCATCATAAATAGTCAATTGCAGCTGTTTCTTATTGCCATTGTGTCTCAGAGTTTCACACTCTCCATTCAGTCTTGTCTTATGACAGTCATCATAAATAGTCAAATGCAGCTGTTTCTTATTGCCATTGTGTCTCAGAGTTTCACACTCCCCATTCTGTCTTGTCTTGGTGACAGTCATCATAAATAGTCAAGTGCAGCTGTTTCTTCTTGCCATTGTGTCTCAGAGTTTCACACTCTCCATTCAGTCTTGTCTTGGTGACAGTCATCATAAATAGTCAAGTGCAGCTGTTTCTTATTGCCATTGTGTCTCAGAGTTTCACACTCTCCGTTCAGTCTTCTGTTGGTGAAGTCATCATAAATAGTCAAGTGCAGCTGTTTCTTATTGCGATTGTGTCTCAGAGTTTCACACTCTCCATTCAGTCTTGTCTTGGTGACAGTCATCATAAATAGTTAATTGCAGCTGTTTCTTATTGCCATTGTGTCTCAGAGTTTCGCACTCTCCATTCAGTCTTGTCTTGGTGACAGTCATCATAAATAGTCAAGTGCAGCTGTTTCTTATTGCCATTGTGTCTCAGAGTTTCACACTCTCCATTCAGTCTTGTCTTGGTGACAGTCATCATAAATAGTCAATTGCAGCTGTTTCTTATTGCCATTGTGTCTCAGAGTTTCACACACTCTGTTCAGTCTTGTCTTATGACAGTCATCATAAATAGTCAAGTGCAGCTGTTTCTTCTTGCCATTGTGTCTCACAGTTTCACACTCTCCATTCTGTCTTGTCTTGGTGACAGTCATCATAAATAGTCAAGTGCAGCTGTTTCTTATTGCCATTGTGTCTCAGAGTTTCACACTCTCTCTTCAGTCTTGTCTTATGACAGTCATCATAAATAGTCAAGTGCAGCTGTTTCTTATTGTATTGTGTCTCAGAGTTTCACACTCTCCGTTCAGTCTTGTCTTGGTGACAGTCATCATAAATAGTCAAGTGCAGCTATTTCTTATTGCCATTGTGTCTCAAGAGTTTCACACTCTCCATTCAGTCTTGTCTTGGTGACAGTCATCATAAATAGTCAAGTGCAGCTATTTCTTATTGCCATTGTGTCTCAAGAGTTTCACACTCTCCATTCAGTCTTGTCTTGGTGACAGTCATCATAAATAGTCAAGTGCAGCTGTTTCTTATTGCCATTGTGTCTGAAGAGTTTCACACTCTCCATTCAGTCTTGTCTTGGTGACAGTCATCATAAATAGTCAAGTGCAGCTATTTCTTATTGCCATTGTGTCTCAGAGTTTCGCACTCTCCATTCAGTCTTGTCTTGGTGACAGTCATCATAAATAGTCAAGTGCAGCTGTTTCTTATTGCCATTGTGTCTCAGAGTTTCACACACTCCATTCAGTCTTGTCTTGGTGACAGTCATCATAAATAGTCAAGTGCAGCTGTTTCTTATTGCCATTGTGTCTCAGAGTTTCACACTCTCCATTCAGTCTTGTCTTGGTGACAGTCATCATAAATAGTCAAGTGCAGCTGTTTCTTATTGCCATTGTGTCTCAGAGTTTCACACTCTCCGTTCAGTCTTGTCTTGATGACAGTAATCATAAATAGTCAAGTGCAGCTGTTTCTTATTGTATTGTGTCTCAGAGTTTCACACTCTCCATTCAGTCTTGTCTTGGTGACAGTCATCATAAATAGTCAATTGCAGCTGTTTCTTATTGCCATTGTGTCTCAGAGTTTCGCACTCTCCATTCAGTCTTGTCTTGGTGACAGTCATCATAAATAATCAAGTGCAGCTGTTTCTTATTGCCAATGTGTTTCAGAGTTTCATACTCTCCATTCAGTCTTGTCTTGGTGACAGTCATAAATAGTCAAGTGCAGCTGTTTCTTATTGCCATTGTTTCTCAGAGTTTACACTCTCCATTCAGTCTTGACTTGATGACAATAATCATAAATAGTCAAGTGCAGCTGTTTCTTATTGCCATTGTGTCTCAGAGTTTCACACTCTCTGTTCAGTCTTGTCTTGATGTCAGTTATCATAAATAGTCAAGTGCAGCTGTTTCTTATTGCCATTGTGTCTCAAGAGTTTCACACTCTCCATTCAGTCTTGTCTTGGTGACAGTCATCACAAATAGTCAAGTTCACCTGTTTCTTTTTGCCATTGTGTCTCAAGAGTTTCACACTCTCCATTCAGTCTTGTCTTGGTGACAGTCATCATAAATAGTCAAGTGCAGCTGTTTTTTTATTGCCATTGTGACTCAGAGTTTCACACTCTCCATTCAGTCTTGTCTTGGTGACAGTCATCATAAATAGTCAAGTGCAGCTGTTTCTTATTGCCATTGTGTCTCAGAGTTTCACACTCTCCATTCAGTCTTGTCTTGGTGACAGTCATCATAAATAGTCAAGTGCAGCTGTTTTTTTATTGCCATTGTGACTCAGAGTTTCCCACTCTCCGTTCATTCCTGTCTTGGTGACAGTCATCATAAATACTCAAGTGCAGCTGTTTCTTGTTGACACTGTGTCTCAGAGTTTCACACTCTCCGTTCAGTCTTGTCTTAGTGACAGTCATCATAAATAGTCAAGTGCAGTTGTTTCTTATTGCCATTGTGTCTCAGAGTTTCACACTCTCCATTCATTCTTGACTTGATGACAATAATCATAAATAGTCAAGTGCAGCTGTTTCTTATTGCCATTGTGTCTCAGAGTTTCACACTCCCCATTCTGTCTTGTCTTGGTGACAGTCATCATAAATAGTCAAGTGCAGCTGTTTCTTCTTGCCATTGTGTCTCACAGTTTCACACTCTCCATTCAGTATTGTCTTGGTGACAGTCATCATAAATAGTCAAGTGCAGCTGTTTCTTATTGCCATTGTGTCTCAGAGTTTCACACTCTCCGTTCAGTCTTGTGTTGGTGAAGTCATCATAAATAGTCAAGTGCAGCTGTTTCTTATTGCGATTGTGTCTCAGAGTTTCACACTCTCCATTCAGTCTTGTCTTGGTGACAGTCATCATAAATAGTCAATTGCAGCTGTTTCTTATTGCCATTGTGTCTCAGAGTTTCGCACTCTCCATTCAGTCTTGTCTTGGTGACAGTCATCATAAATAATCAAGTGCAGCTGTTTCTTATTGCCATTGTGTCTCAGAGTTTCACACTCTCCGTTCAGTCTTGTGTTGGTGAAGTCATCATAAATAGTCAAGTGCAGTTGTTTCTTATTGCGATTGTGTCTCAGAGTTTCACACTCTCCATTCAGTCTTGTCTTGGTGACAGTCATCATAAATAGTCAATTGCAGCTGTTTCTTATTTCCATTGTGTCTCAGAGTTTCACACTCTCTGTTCAGTCTTGTCTTATGACAGTCATCATAAATAGTCAAGTGCAGCTGTTTCTTCTTGCCATTCTGTCTCACAGTTTCACACTCTCCATTCTGTCTTGTCTTGGTGACAGTCATCATAAATAGTCAAGTGCAGCTGTTTCTTATTGCCATTGTGTCTCAGAGTTTCACACTCTCTCTTCAGTCTTGTCTTATGACAGTCATCATAAATAGTCAAGTGCAGCTGTTTCTTCTTGCCATTGTGTCTCACAGTTTCACTTCTCCATTCTGTCTTGTCTTGGTGACAGTCATCATAAATAGTCAATTGCAGCTGTTTCCTATTGCCATTGTGTCTCAGAGTTTCACACTCTCCGTTCAGTCTTGTGTTGGTGAAGTCATCATAAATAGTCAAGTGCAGTTGTTTCTTATTGCCATTGTGTCTCAGAGTTTCACACTCTCTGTTCAGTCTTGTCTTGGTGACAGTCATCATAAATAGTCAAGTGCAGCTGTTTCTTATTGCCATTGTATCTCAGAGTTTCACACTCTCCGTTCAGTCTTGTCTTGGTGACAGTCATTAGAAATAGTCAAGTGCAGCTGTTTCTTATTGCCATTGTGTCTCAGAGTTTCTCACTCTCCCTTCAGTCTTGTCTTGGTGACAGTCATCATAAATAGTCAGTGCAGCTGTTTCTTATTGCCATTGTGTCTCAGAGTTTCACACTCTCCCTTCAGTCTTGTCTTGATGACAGTCATCATAAATAGTCAAGTGCAGCTGTTTCTTATTGCCATTGTGTCTCAGAGTTTCACACTCTCCGTTAAGTCTTGTCTTGATGAAAGTCATCATAAATAGTCAAGTGCAGCTGTTTCTTATTGCCATTGTGTCTCAGAGTTTCACACTCTCCCTTCAGTCTTGTCTTGGTGACAGTCATCATAAATAGTCAAGTGCAGCTGTTTCTTATTGCCATTGTGTCTCAGAGTTTCACACTCTCCGTTCAGTCTTGTCTTTGTGACTGTCATCATAAATAGTCAAGTGCAGCTGTTTCTTATTGCCATTGTGTCTCAAGAGTTTCACACTCTCCGTTCAGTCTTGTCTTTGTGACTGTCATCATAGATAGTCAAGTGCAGCTGTTTCTTATTACCACTGTGTCTCAGAGTTTCTAACTCTCCGTTCAGTCTTGTCTTGGTAACAGCCATCATAAATAGTCAAGTGCAGCTGTTTCTTATTGCCATTGTGTCTTAGAGTTTCACACTCTTCGTTCAGTCTTGTCTTGGTGACAGTCATCATACATAGTCAAGTGCAGCTGTTTCTTGTTGCCACTGCATCTCAAGAGTTTCACATTCTCTGTTCAGTCTTGTCTTGGTGACAGTCATCATAAATAGTCAAGTGCAGTTGTTTCTTACTGCAATTGTGTCTCAGAGTTTCGCACCCTCAATTCAGTCTAGTCTTGGTGACAGTCATCATAAATAGTCAAGTGCAGCTGTTTCTTATTGCCATTGTGTCTCAAGAGTTTCACACTCTCTGTTCAGTCTTGTCTTGGTGACAGTCATCATAAATAGTCAAGTGCAGCTGTTTCTTATTGCCATTGTGTCTCAGAGTTTCACACTCTCTGTTCAGTCTTGTCTTGATGTCAGTTATCATAAATAGTCAAGTGCAGCTGTTTCTTATTGCCATTGTGTCTCAAGAGTTTCACACTCTCCATTCAGTCTTGTCTTGGTGACAGTCATCACAAATAGTCAAGTTCACCTGTTTCTTTTTGCCATTGTGTCTCAAGAGTTTCACACTCTCCATTCAGTCTTGTCTTGGTGACAGTCATAAATAGTCAAGTGCAGCTGTTTCTTATTGCCACTGTGTCTCAGAGTTTCACACTCTCCGTTCGGTCTTGTCTTGGTGACAGTCATCATAAATAGTCAAGTGCAGCTCTTTCGTATTGCCACTGTGTCACAGAGTTTCACACTCTCCGTTCAGTCTTGTCTTGGTGACAGTCATCATAAATAGACAAGTGCAGCTGTTTCTTATTGCCACTGTGTCTCAGAGTTTCAAACTCTCCGTTCAGTCTTGTCTTGGTGACAGTCATCATAAATAGTCAAGTGCAGCTGTTTCTTATTGCCATTGTGTCTCAGAGTTTCAAACTCTCCATTTAGTGTTGTCTTGGTGACAGTCATCATAAATAGTCAAGTGCAGCTGTTTCTTATTGCCATTGTGTCTCAGAGTTTCACACTCTCCGTTCAGTCTTGTCTTGATGAAAGTCATCATAAATAGTCAAGTGCAGCTGTTTCTTCTTGCCACTGTGTCTCAGAGTTTCACACTCTCCGTTCAGTCTAGTCTTGGTGACAGTCATCATAAACAGTCAAGTGCAGCTGTTTCTTATTGCCACTGTGTCTCAGAGTTTCACACTCTCCGTTCAGTCTTGTCTTGGTGACAGTCATCATAAATAGTCAAGTGCAGCTGTTTCTTATTGCCACTGTGTCTCAGAGTTTCACACTCTCCGTTCAGTCTTGTCTTGGTGACAGTCATCATAAATAGTCAAGTGCAGCTCTTTCTTATTGCCATTGTGTCTCAGAGTTTCACACTCTCCGTTGAGTCTTGTCTTGGTGACAGTCATCATAAATAGTCAAGTGCAGCTGTTTCTTATTGCCGTTGTGTCTCAGAGTTTCACACTCTCCTTTCAGTCTTGTCTTGGTGACCGTCATCATAAATAGTCAAGTGCAGCTGTTTCTTATTGCCATTGTGTCTCAGAGTTTCACACTCTCTGTTCAGTCTTGTCTTGGTGACAGTCATCATAAATAGTCAAGTGCAGCTGTTTCTTATTGCCATTGTGTCTCAGAGTTTCACACTCTCCTTTCAGTCTTGTGTTGGTGACAGTCATCATAAATAGTCAAGTGCTGCTGTTTCTTATTGACATTGTGTCTCAGATTTTCACACTCTCCATTCAGTCTTGTCTTGGTGACAGTCATCATAAATAGTCAAGTGCAGCTGTTTTTTTATTGCCATTGTGACTCAGAGTTTCACACTCTCCATTCAGTCTTGTCTTGGTGACAGTCATCATAAATAGTCAAGTGCAGCTGTTTCTTATTGCCATTGTGTCTCAGAGTTTCACACTCTCCATTCAGTCTTGTCTTGGTGACAGTCATCATAAATAGTCAAGTGCAGCTGTTTTTTTATTGCCATTGTGACTCAGAGTTTCCCACTCTCCGTTCATTCCTGTCTGTGTGACAGTCATCATAAATACTCAAGTGCAGCTGTTTCTTGTTGACACTGTGTCTCAGAGTTTCACACTCTCCGTTCAGTCTTGTCTTAGTGACAGTCATCATAAATAGTCAAGTGCAGTTGTTTCTTATTGCCATTGTGTCTCAGAGTTTCACACTCTCCATTCATTCTTGACTTGATGACAATAATCATAAATAGTCAAGTGCAGCTGTTTCTTATTGCCATTGTGTCTCAGAGTTTCACACTCCCCATTCTGTCTTGTCTTGGTGACAGTCATCATAAATAGTCAAGTGCAGCTGTTTCTTCTTGCCATTGTGTCTCACAGTTTCACACTCTCCATTCAGTATTGTCTTGGTGACAGTCATCATAAATAGTCAAGTGCAGCTGTTTCTTATTGCCATTGTGTCTCAGAGTTTCACACTCTCCGTTCAGTCTTGTGTTGGTGAAGTCATCATAAATAGTCAAGTGCAGCTGTTTCTTATTGCGATTGTGTCTCAGAGTTTCACACTCTCCATTCAGTCTTGTCTTGGTGACAGTCATCATAAATAGTCAATTGCAGCTGTTTCTTATTGCCATTGTGTCTCAGAGTTTCGCACTCTCCATTCAGTCTTGTCTTGGTGACAGTCATCATAAATAATCAAGTGCAGCTGTTTCTTATTGCCATTGTGTCTCAGAGTTTCACACTCTCCGTTCAGTCTTGTGTTGGTGAAGTCATCATAAATAGTCAAGTGCAGTTGTTTCTTATTGCGATTGTGTCTCAGAGTTTCACACTCTCCATTCAGTCTTGTCTTGGTGACAGTCATCATAAATAGTCAATTGCAGCTGTTTCTTATTTCCATTGTGTCTCAGAGTTTCACACTCTCTGTTCAGTCTTGTCTTATGACAGTCATCATAAATAGTCAAGTGCAGCTGTTTCTTCTTGCCATTCTGTCTCACAGTTTCACACTCTCCATTCTGTCTTGTCTTGGTGACAGTCATCATAAATAGTCAAGTGCAGCTGTTTCTTATTGCCATTGTGTCTCAGAGTTTCACACTCTCTCTTCAGTCTTGTCTTATGACAGTCATCATAAATAGTCAAGTGCAGCTGTTTCTTGTTGCCATTGTGTCTCACAGTTTCACTTCTCCATTCTGTCTTGTCTTGGTGACAGTCATCATAAATAGTCAATTGCAGCTGTTTCCTATTGCCATTGTGTCTCAGAGTTTCACACTCTCCGTTCAGTCTTGTGTTGGTGAAGTCATCATAAATAGTCAAGTGCAGTTGTTTCTTATTGCCATTGTGTCTCAGAGTTTCACACTCTCTGTTCAGTCTTGTCTTGGTGACAGTCATCATAAATAGTCAAGTGCAGCTGTTTCTTATTGCCATTGTATCTCAGAGTTTCACACTCTCCGTTCAGTCTTGTCTTGGTGACAGTCATTAGAAATAGTCAAGTGCAGCTGTTTCTTATTGCCATTGTGTCTCAGAGTTTCTCACTCTCCCTTCAGTCTTGTCTTGGTGACAGTCATCATAAATAGTCAGTGCAGCTGTTTCTTATTGCCATTGTGTCTCAGAGTTTCACACTCTCCCTTCAGTCTTGTCTTGATGACAGTCATCATAAATAGTCAAGTGCAGCTGTTTCTTATTGCCATTGTGTCTCAGAGTTTCACACTCTCCGTTAAGTCTTGTCTTGATGAAAGTCATCATAAATAGTCAAGTGCAGCTGTTTCTTATTGCCATTGTGTCTCAGAGTTTCACACTCTCCCTTCAGTCTTGTCTTGGTGACAGTCATCATAAATAGTCAAGTGCAGCTGTTTCTTATTGCCATTGTGTCTCAGAGTTTCACACTCTCCGTTCAGTCTTGTCTTTGTGACTGTCATCATAAATAGTCAAGTGCAGCTGTTTCTTATTGCCATTGTGTCTCAAGAGTTTCACACTCTCCGTTCAGTCTTGTCTTTGTGACTGTCATCATAGATAGTCAAGTGCAGCTGTTTCTTATTACCACTGTGTCTCAGAGTTTCTAACTCTCCGTTCAGTCTTGTCTTGGTAACAGCCATCATAAATAGTCAAGTGCAGCTGTTTCTTATTGCCATTGTGTCTTAGAGTTTCACACTCTTCGTTCAGTCTTGTCTTGGTGACAGTCATCATACATAGTCAAGTGCAGCTGTTTCTTGTTGCCACTGCATCTCAAGAGTTTCACATTCTCTGTTCAGTCTTGTCTTGGTGACAGTCATCATAAATAGTCAAGTGCAGTTGTTTCTTACTGCAATTGTGTCTCAGAGTTTCGCACCCTCAATTCAGTCTAGTCTTGGTGACAGTCATCATAAATAGTCAAGTGCAGCTGTTTCTTATTGCCATTGTGTCTCAAGAGTTTCACACTCTCTGTTCAGTCTTGTCTTGGTGACAGTCATCATAAATAGTCAAGTGCAGCTGTTTCTTATTGCCATTGTGTCTCAGAGTTTCACACTCTCTGTTCAGTCTTGTCTTGATGTCAGTTATCATAAATAGTCAAGTGCAGCTGTTTCTTATTGCCATTGTGTCTCAAGAGTTTCACACTCTCCATTAAGTCTTGTCTTGGTGACAGTCATCACAAATAGTCAAGTTCACCTGTTTCTTTTTGCCATTGTGTCTCAAGAGTTTCACACTCTCCATTCAGTCTTGTCTTGGTGACAGTCATAAATAGTCAAGTGCAGCTGTTTCTTATTGCCACTGTGTCTCAGAGTTTCACACTCTCCGTTCGGTCTTGTCTTGGTGACAGTCATCATAAATAGTCAAGTGCAGCTCTTTCGTATTGCCACTGTGTCACAGAGTTTCACACTCTCCGTTCAGTCTTGTCTTGGTGACAGTCATCATAAATAGACAAGTGCAGCTGTTTCTTATTGCCACTGTGTCTCAGAGTTTCAAACTCTCCGTTCAGTCTTGTCTTGGTGACAGTCATCATAAATAGTCAAGTGCAGCTGTTTCTTATTGCCATTGTGTCTCAGAGTTTCAAACTCTCCATTTAGTGTTGTCTTGGTGACAGTCATCATAAATAGTCAAGTGCAGCTGTTTCTTATTGCCATTGTGTCTCAGAGTTTCACACTCTCCGTTCAGTCTTGTCTTGATGAAAGTCATCATAAATAGTCAAGTGCAGCTGTTTCTTCTTGCCACTGTGTCTCAGAGTTTCACACTCTCCGTTCAGTCTAGTCTTGGTGACAGTCATCATAAACAGTCAAGTGCAGCTGTTTCTTATTGCCACTGTGTCTCAGAGTTTCACACTCTCCGTTCAGTCTTGTCTTGGTGACAGTCATCATAAATAGTCAAGTGCAGCTGTTTCTTATTGCCACTGTGTCTCAGAGTTTCACACTCTCCGTTCAGTCTTGTCTTGGTGACAGTCATCATAAATAGTCAAGTGCAGCTCTTTCTTATTGCCATTGTGTCTCAGAGTTTCACACTCTCCGTTGAGTCTTGTCTTGGTGACAGTCATCATAAATAGTCAAGTGCAGCTGTTTCTTATTGCCGTTGTGTCTCAGAGTTTCACACTCTCCTTTCAGTCTTGTCTTGGTGACCGTCATCATAAATAGTCAAGTGCAGCTGTTTCTTATTGCCATTGTGTCTCAGAGTTTCACACTCTCTGTTCAGTCTTGTCTTGGTGACAGTCATCATAAATAGTCAAGTGCAGCTGTTTCTTATTGCCATTGTGTCGCAGAGTTTCACACTCTCCGTTCAGTCTTGTCTTGGTGACAGTCATTATAAATAGTCAAGTGCAGCTTTTTCCTATTGCCATTGTGTCTCAGAGTTTCATACTCTCCTTTCAGTCTTGTCTTGGTGACTGTCATCATAAATAGTCAGTGCAGCTGTTTCTTATTGCCGCTGTGTCTCAGAGTTTCACACTCTCTGTTCAGTCTTGTCTTATGACAGTCTTCATAAATAGTCAAGTGCAGCTGTTTCTTATTGCCGCTGTGTCTCAGAGTTTCACACTCTCCGTTCAGTCTTGTCTTGGTGACAGTCATCATAAATAGTCAAGTGCAGTTGTTTCTTATTGCGATTGTGTCTCAGAGTTTCGCACTCTCCATTCAGTCTTGTCTTGGTGACAGTCATCATAAATAGTCCAGTTCAGCTGTTTCTTGTTGCCACTGCATTTCAACAGTTTCGCACTCTCCATTCAGTCTTGTCGTGATGACTGTCATCATAAATAGTCAAGTGCAGTTGTTTCTTATTGCGATTGTGTCTCAGAGTTTCAAACTCTCCATTTAGTGTTGTCTTGATGATAGTCATCATAAATAGTCAAGTGCAGTTGTTTCTTATTGCGATTGTGTCTCAGAGTTTCAAACTCTCCATTTAGTGTTGTCTTGATGACAGTCATCATAAATAGTCCAGTTCAGCTGTTTCTTGTTGCCACTGCATTTCAAAAGTTTCACACTCTCTGTTCAGTCTTGTCTTGATGACAGTCATCATAAATAGTCAAGTGCAGTTGTTTCTTATTGCCACTGTGTCTCAGAGTTTCAAACTCTCCGTTTAGTGTTGTCTTGGTGACAGTCATCATAAATAGTCAAGTGCAGCTGTTTCTTATTGCCACTGTGTCTCAGAGTTTCACACTCTCCGTTCAGTCTTGTCTTGGTGACAGTCATCATAAATAGTCAAGTGCAGCTGTTTCTTATTGCCACTGTGTCTCAGAGTTTCACACTCTCCGTTCAGTCTTGTCTTGGTGACAGTCATCATAAATAGTCAAGTGCAGCTGTTTCTTATTGCCACTGTGTCTCAGAGTTTCACACTCTCCGTTCAGTCTTGTCTTGGTGACAGTCATCATAAATAGTCAAGTGCAGCTGTTTCTTATTGCCACTGTGTCTCAGAGTTTCACACTCTCCGTTCAGTCTTGTCTTGGTGACAGTCATCATAAATAGTCAAGTGCAGCTGTTTCTTATTGCCATTGTGTCTCAGAGTTTCAAACTCTCCATTTAGTGTTGTCTTGGTGACAGTCATCATAAATAGTCAGTGCAGCTGTTTCTTATTGCCATTGTGTCTCAGAGTTTCACACTCTCTGTTCAGTCTTGTCTTGGTGACAGTCATCATAAATAGTCAAGTGCAGCTGTTTCTTATTGCCATTGTGTCTCAGAGTTTCACACTCTCCGTTCAGTCTTGTCTTGGTGACAGTCATCATAAATAGTCAAGTGCAGCTGTTTCTTATTGCCGTTGTGTCTCAGAGTTTCACACTCTCCTTTCAGTCTTGTCTTGGTGACAGTCATCATAAATAGTCAAGTGCAGCTGTTTCTTATTGCCATTGTGTCTCAGAGTTTCACACCATCCATTCAGTCTTGTCTTGGTGACAGTCATTATAAATAGTCAAATGCAGCTTTTTCCTATTGCCATTGTGTCTCAGAGTTTCACACTCTCCTTTCAGTCTTGTCTTGGTGACTGTCATCATAAATAGTCAAGTGCAGCTGTTTCTTATTGCCATTGTGTCTCAGAATTTCGCACTCTCCTTTCAGTCTTGTCTTGTTGACTGTCATCATAAATAGTCAAGTGCAGCTGTTTCTAATTGCCATTGTGTCTCAGAGTTTCACACTCTCCATTCAGTCTTGTCTTGATGACTGTCATCATAAATAGTCAAGTGCAGTTGTTTCTTATTGCCACTGTGTCTCAGAGTTTCAAACTCTCCATTTAGTGTTGTCTTGGTGACAGTCATCATAAATAGTCAAGTGCAGCTGTTTCTTATTGCCACTGTGTCTCAGAGTTTCACACTCTCCATTCAGTCTTGTCTTGGTGACAGTCATCATAAATAGTCAAGTTCAGCTGTTTCTTTTTGCCATTGTGTCTCAAGAGTTTCACACTCTCCGTTTAGTCTTGTCTTGGTGACAGTCATCATAAATAGTCAAGTGCAGCTGTTTCTTATTGCCACTGTGTCTCAGAGTTTCACACTCTCCGTTCAGTCTTGTCTTGGTGACAGTCATCATAAATAGTCAAGTGCAGCTCTTTCGTATTGCCACTGTGTCACAGAGTTTCACACTCTCCGTTCAGTCTTGTCTTGGTGACAGTCATCATAAATAGACAAGTGCAGCTGTTTCTTATTGCCACTGTGTCTCAGAGTTTCACACTCTCCGTTCAGTCTTGTCTTGGTGACAGTCATCATAAATAGTCAAGTGCAGCTGTTTCTTATTGCCATTGTGTCTCAGAGTTTCAAACTCTCCATTTAGTGTTGTCTTGGTGACAGTCATCATAAATAGTCAAGTGCAGCTGTTTCTTATTGCCATTGTGTCTCAGAGTTTCACACTCTCCGTTCAGTCTTGTCTTGATGAAAGTCATCATAAATAGTCAAGTGCAGCTGTTTCTTATTGCCATTGTGTCTCAGAGTTTCACACTCTCCGTTCAGTCTTGTCTTGATGAAAGTCATCATAAATAGTCAAGTGCAGCTGTTTCTTCTTGCCACTGTGTCTCAGAGTTTCACACTCTCCGTTCAGTCTAGTCTTGATGACAGTCATCATAAACAGTCAAGTGCAGCTGTTTCTTATTGCCACTGTGTCTCAGAGTTTCACACTCTCCGTTCAGTCTTGTCTTGGTGACAGTCATCATAAATAGTCAAGTGCAGCTGTTTCTTATTGCCACTGTGTCTCAGAGTTTCACACTCTCCGTTCAGTCTTGTCTTGGTGACAGTCATCATAAATAGTCAAGTGCAGCTCTTTCTTATTGCCATTGTGTCTCAGAGTTTCACACTCTCCGTTGAGTCTTGTCTATGTGACAGTCATCATAAATAGTCAAGTGCAGCTGTTTCTTATTGCCGTTGTGTCTCAGAGTTTCACACTCTCCTTTCAGTCTTGTCTTGGTGACCGTCATCATAAATAGTCAAGTGCAGCTGTTTCTTATTGCCATTGTGTCTCAGAGTTTCACACTCTCTGTTCAGTCTTGTCTTGGTGACAGTCATCATAAATAGTCAAGTGCAGCTGTTTCTTATTGCCATTGTGTCGCAGAGTTTCACACTCTCCGTTCAGTCTTGTCTTGGTGACAGTCATTATAAATAGTCAAGTGCAGCTTTTTCCTATTGCCATTGTGTCTCAGAGTTTCACACTCTCCTTTCAGTCTTGTCTTGGTGACTGTCATCATAAATAGTCAGTGCAGCTGTTTCTTATTGCCGCTGTGTCTCAGAGTTTCACACTCTCTGTTCAGTCTTGTCTTATGACAGTCTTCATAAATAGTCAAGTGCAGCTGTTTCTTATTGCCGCTGTGTCTCAGAGTTTCACACTCTCCGTTCAGTCTTGTCTTGGTGACAGTCATCATAAATAGTCAAGTGCAGTTGTTTCTTATTGCGATTGTGTCTCAGAGTTTCGCACGCTCCATTCAGTCTTGTCTTGGTGACAGTCATCATAAATAGTCCAGTTCAGCTGTTTCTTGTTGCCACTGCATTTCAACAGTTTCGCACTCTCCATTCAGTCTTGTCGTGATGACTGTCATCATAAATAGTCAAGTGCAGTTGTTTCTTATTGCGATTGTGTCTCAGAGTTTCAAACTCTCCATTTAGTGTTGTCTTGATGATAGTCATCATAAATAGTCAAGTGCAGTTGTTTCTTATTGCGATTGTGTCTCAGAGTTTCAAACTCTCCATTTAGTGTTGTCTTGATGACAGTCATCATAAATAGTCCAGTTCAGCTGTTTCTTGTTGCCACTGCATTTCAAAAGTTTCACACTCTCTGTTCAGTCTTGTCTTGATGACAGTCATCATAAATAGTCAAGTGCAGTTGTTTCTTATTGCCACTGTGTCTCAGAGTTTCAAACTCTCCGTTTAGTGTTGTCTTGGTGACAGACATCATAAATAGTCAAGTGCAGCTGTTTCTTATTGCCACTGTGTCTCAGAGTTTCACACTCTCCGTTCAGTCTTGTCTTGGTGACAGTCATCATAAATAGTCAAGTGCAGCTGTTTCTTATTGCCACTGTGTCTCAGAGTTTCACACTCTCCGTTCAGTCTTGTCTTGGTGACAGTCATCATAAATAGTCAAGTGCAGCTGTTTCTTATTGCCACTGTGTCTCAGAGTTTCACACTCTCCGTTCAGTCTTGTCTTGGTGACAGTCATCATAAATAGTCAAGTGCAGCTGTTTCTTATTGCCACTGTGTCTCAGAGTTTCACACTCTCCGTTCAGTCTTGTCTTGGTGACAGTCATCATAAATAGTCAAGTGCAGCTGTTTCTTATTGCCATTGTGTCTCAGAGTTTCAAACTCTCCATTTAGTGTTGTCTTGGTGACAGTCATCATAAATAGTCAGTGCAGCTGTTTCTTATTGCCATTGTGTCTCAGAGTTTCACACTCTCTGTTCAGTCTTGTCTTGGTGACAGTCATCATAAATAGTCAAGTGCAGCTGTTTCTTATTGCCGTTGTGTCTCAGAGTTTCACACTCTCCTTTCAGTCTTGTCTTGGTGACAGTCATCATAAATAGTCAAGTGCAGCTGTTTCTTATTGCCATTGTGTCTCAGAGTTTCACACCATCCATTCAGTCTTGTCTTGGTGACAGTCATTATAAATATTCAAATGCAGCTTTTTCCTATTGCCATTGTGTCTCAGAGTTTCACACTCTCCTTTCAGTCTTGTCTTGGTGACTGTCATCATAAATAGTCAAGTGCAGTTGTTTCTTATTGCGATTGTGTCTCAGAGTTTCAAACTCTCCATTTAGTGTTGTCTTGATGACAGTCATCATAAATAGTCCAGTTCAGCTGTTTCTTGTTGCCACTGCATTTCAAAAGTTTCACACTCTCTGTTCAGTCTTGTCTTGATGACAGTCATCATAAATAGTCAAGTGCAGTTGTTTCTTATTGCCACTGTGTCTCAGAGTTTCAAACTCTCCGTTTAGTGTTGTCTTGGTGACAGTCATCATAAATAGTCAAGTGCAGCTGTTTCTTATTGCCACTGTGTCTCAGAGTTTCACACTCTCCGTTCAGTCTTGTCTTGATGAAAGTCATCATAAATAGTCAAGTGCAGCTGTTTCTTCTTGCCACTGTGTCTCAGAGTTTCACACTCTCCGTTCAGTCTAGTCTTGGTGACAGTCATCATAAATAGTCAAGTGAAGCTGTTTCTTATTGCCACTGTGTCTCAGAGTTTCACACTCTCCGTTCAGTCTTGTCTTGGTGACAGTCATCATAAATAGTCAAGTGCAGCTGTTTCTTATTGCCACTGTGTCTCAGAGTTTCACACTCTCCGTTCAGTCTTGTCTTGGTGACAGTCATCATAAATAGTCAAGTGCAGCTCTTTCTTATTGCCATTGTGTCTCAGAGTTTTACACTCTCCGTTGAGTCTTGTCTTGGTGACAGTCATCATAAATAGTCAAGTGCAGCTGTTTCTTATTGCCGTTGTGTCTCAGAGTTTCACACTCTCCTTTCAGTCTTGTCTTGGTGACCGTCATCATAAATAGTCAAGTGCAGCTGTTTCTTATTGCCATTGTGTCTCAGAGTTTCACACTCTCTGTTCAGTCTTGTCTTGGTGACAGTCATCATAAATAGTCAAGTGCAGCTGTTTCTTATTGCCATTGTGTCGCAGAGTTTCACACTCTCCGTTCAGTCTTGTCTTGGTGACAGTCATTATAAATAGTCAAGTGCAGCTTTTTCCTATTGCCATTGTGTCTCAGAGTTTCACACTCTGTTTTCAGTCTTGTCTTGGTGACTGTCATCATAAATAGTCAGTGCAGCTGTTTCTTATTGCCGCTGTGTCTCAGAGTTTCACACTCTCTGTTCAGTCTTGTCTTATGACAGTCCTCATAAATAGTCAAGTGCAGCTGTTTCTTATTGCCGCTGTGTCTCAGAGTTTCACACTCTCCGTTCAGTCTTGTCTTGGTGACAGTCATCATAAATAGTCAAGTGCAGTTGTTTCTTATTGCGATTGTGTCTCAGAGTTTCGCACTCTCCATTCAGTCTTGTCTTGGTGACAGTCATCATAAATAGTCCAGTTCAGCTGTTTCTTGTTGCCACTGCATTTCAACAGTTTCGCACTCTCCATTCAGTCTTGTCGTGATGACTGTCATCATAAATAGTCAAGTGCAGTTGTTTCTTATTGCGATTGTGTCTCAGAGTTTCAAACTCTCCATTTAGTGTTGTCTTGATGATAGTCATCATAAATAGTCAAGTGCAGTTGTTTCTTATTGCGATTGTGTCTCAGAGTTTCAAACTCTCCATTTAGTGTTGTCTTGATGACAGTCATCATAAATAGTCCAGTTCAGCTGTTTCTTGTTGCCACTGCATTTCAAAAGTTTCACACTCTCTGTTCAGTCTTGTCTTGATGACAGTCATCATAAATAGTCAAGTGCAGTTGTTTCTTATTGCCACTGTGTCTCAGAGTTTCAAACTCTCCGTTTAGTGTTGTCTTGGTGACAGTCATCATAAATAGTCAAGTGCAGCAGTTTCTTATTGCCACTGTGTCTCAGAGTTTCACACTCTCCGTTCAGTCTTGTCTTGGTGACAGTCATCATAAATAGTCAAGTGCAGCTGTTTCTTATTGCCACTGTGTCTCAGAGTTTCACACTCTCCGTTCAGTCTTGTCTTGGTGACAGTCATCATAAATAGTCAAGTGCAGCTGTTTCTTATTGCCACTGTGTCTCAGAGTTTCACACTCTCCGTTCTGTCTTGTCTTGGTGACAGTCATCATAAATAGTCAAGTGCAGCTGTTTCTTATTGCCACTGTGTCTCAGAGTTTCACACGCTCCGTTCAGTCTTGTCTTGGTGACAGTCATCATAAATAGTCAAGTGCAGCTGTTTCTTATTGCCATTGTGTCTCAGAGTTTCAAACTCTCCATTTAGTGTTGTCTTGGTGACAGTCATCATAAATAGTCAGTGCAGCTGTTTCTTATTGCCATTGTGTCTCAGAGTTTCACACTCTCTGTTCAGTCTTGTCTTGGTGACAGTCATCATAAATAGTCAAGTGCAGCTGTTTCTTATTGCCATTGTGTCTCAGAGTTTCACCCTCTCCGTTCAGTCTTGTCTTGGTGACAGTCATCATAAATAGTCAAGTGCAGCTGTTTCTTATTGCCGTTGTGTCTCAGAGTTTCACACTCTCCTTTCAGTCTTGTCTTGGTGACAGTCATCATAAATAGTCAAGTGCAGCTGTTTCTTATTGCCATTGTGTCTCAGAGTTTCACACCATCCATTCAGTCTTGTCTTGGTGACAGTCATTATAAATAGTCAAATGCAGCTTTTTCCTATTGCCATTGTGTCTCAGAGTTTCACACTCTCCTTTCAGTCTTGTCTTGGTGACTGTCATCATAAATAGTCAAGTGCAGCTGTTTCTTATTGCCATTGTGTCTCAGAATTTCGCACTCTCCTTTCAGTCTTGTCTTGTTGACTGTCACCATAAATAGTCAAGTGCAGCTGTTTCTAATTGCCATTGTGTCTCAGAGTTTCACACTCTCCATTCAGTCTTGTCTTGATGACTGTCATCATAAATAGTCAAGTGCAGTTGTTTCTTATTGCCACTGTGTCTCAGAGTTTCAAACTCTCCATTTAGTGTTGTCTTGGTGACAGTCATCATAAATAGTCAAGTGCAGCTGTTTCTTATTGCCACTGTGTCTCAGAGTTTCACACTCTCCATTCAGTCTTGTCTTGGTGACAGTCATCATAAATAGTCAAGTTCAGCTGTTTCTTTTTGCCATTGTGTCTCAAGAGTTTCACACTCTCCGTTTAGTCTTGTCTTGGTGACAGTCATCATAAATAGTCAAGTGCAGCTGTTTCTTATTGCCATTGTGTCTCAACAGTTTCACACTCTCCGTTCAGTCTTGCCTTGATGACAGTCACCATAAATAGTCAAATGCAGTTGTTTCTTGTTGCCACTGCATCTCAACAGTTTCACACTCTCCATTCAGTCTTGTCTTGATGACAGTTATCATAAATAGTCAAGTTCAGCTGTTTCTTGTTGCCACTGCATCTCAACAGTTTCACACTCTCCGTTCAGTCTTGTCTTGGTGACAGTCATCATAAATAGTCAAGTGCAGCTGTTTCTTATTGCCATTGTGTCTCAGAGTTTCACAGTCTCCATTCAGTCTTGTCTTGGTGACAGTCATCATAAATAGTCAAGTTCAGCTGTTTCTTATTGCCATTGTGTCTCAGACTTTCACACTCTCCGTTCAGTCTTGTGTTGGTGAAGTCATCATAAATAGTCAAGTGCAGTTGTTTCTTATTGCGATTGTGTCTCAGAGTTTGACACTCTCCATTCAGTCTTGTCTTGATGACTGTCATCATAAATAGTCAATTGCAGCTGTTTCTTATTGCCATTGTGTCTCAGAGTTTCACACTCTCCATTCAGTCTTGTCTTATGACAGTCATCATAAATAGTCAAATGCAGCTGTTTCTTATTGCCATTGTGTCTCAGAGTTTCACACTCCCCATTCTGTCTTGTCTTGGTGACAGTCATCATAAATAGTCAAGTGCAGCTGTTTCTTCTTGCCATTGTGTCTCAGAGTTTCACACTCTCCATTCAGTCTTGTCTTGGTGACAGTCATCATAAATAGTCAAGTGCAGCTGTTTCTTATTCCCATTGTGTCTCAGAGTTTCACACTCTCCGTTCAGTCTTCTGTTGGTGAAGTCATCATAAATAGTCAAGTGCAGCTGTTTCTTATTGCGATTGTGTCTCAGAGTTTCACACTCTCCATTCAGTCTTGTCTTGGTGACAGTCATCATAAATAGTCAATTGCAGCTGTTTCTTATTGCCATTGTGTCTCAGAGTTTCGCACTCTCCATTCAGTCTTGTCTTGGTGACAGTCATCATAAATAGTCAAGTGCAGCTGTTTCTTATTGCCATTGTGTCTCAGAGTTTCACACTCTCCGTTCAGTCTTGTTTTGGTGAAGTCATCATAAATAGTCAAGTGCAGTTGTTTCTTATTGCGATTGTGTCTCAGAGTTTCACACTCTCCATTCAGTCTTGTCTTGGTGACAGTCATCATAAATAGTCAATTGCAGCTGTTTCTTATTGCCATTGTGTCTCAGAGTTTCACACTCTCTGTTCAGTCTTGTCTTATGACAGTCATCATAAATAGTCAAGTGCAGCTGTTTCTTCTTGCCATTGTGTCTCACAGTTTCACACTCTCCATTCTGTCTTGTCTTGTTGACAGTCATCATAAATAGTCAAGTGCAGCTGTTTCTTATTGCCATTGTGTCTCAGAGTTTCACACTCTCTCTTCAGTCTTGTCTTATGACAGTCATCATAAATAGTCAAGTGCAGCTGTTTCTTATTGTATTGTGTCTCAGAGTTTCACACTCTCCGTTCAGTCTTGTCTTGGTGACAGTCATCATAAATAGTCAAGTGCAGTTGTTTCTTATTGCGATTGTGTCTCAGAGTTTCACACTCTCCATTCAGTCTTGTCTTGGTGACAGTCATCATAAATAGTCAATTGCAGCTGTTTCTTATTTCCATTGTGTCTCAGAGTTTCACACTCTCTGTTCAGTCTTGTCTTATGACAGTCATCATAAATAGTCAAGTGCAGCTGTTTCTTCTTGCCATTCTGTCTCACAGTTTCACACTCTCCATTCTGTCTTGTCTTGGTGACAGTCATCATAAATAGTCAAGTGCAGCTGTTTCTTATTGCCATTGTGTCTCAGAGTTTCACACTCTCTCTTCAGTCTTGTCTTATGACAGTCATCATAAATAGTCAAGTGCAGCTGTTTCTTCTTGCCATTGTGTCTCACAGTTTCACTTCTCCATTCTGTCTTGTCTTGGTGACAGTCATCATAAATAGTCAATTGCAGCTGTTTCCTATTGCCATTGTGTCTCAGAGTTTCACACTCTCCGTTCAGTCTTGTGTTGGTGAAGTCATCATAAATAGTCAAGTGCAGTTGTTTCTTATTGCCATTGTGTCTCAGAGTTTCACACTCTCTGTTCAGTCTTGTCTTGGTGACAGTCATCATAAATAGTCAAGTGCAGCTGTTTCTTATTGCCATTGTATCTCAGAGTTTCACACTCTCCGTTCAGTCTTGTCTTGGTGACAGTCATTAGAAATAGTCAAGTGCAGCTGTTTCTTATTGCCATTGTGTCTCAGAGTTTCTCACTCTCCCTTCAGTCTTGTCTTGGTGACAGTCATCATAAATAGTCAGTGCAGCTGTTTCTTATTGCCATTGTGTCTCAGAGTTTCACACTCTCCCTTCAGTCTTGTCTTGATGACAGTCATCATAAATAGTCAAGTGCAGCTGTTTCTTATTGCCATTGTGTCTCAGAGTTTCACACTCTCCGTTAAGTCTTGTCTTGATGAAAGTCATCATAAATAGTCAAGTGCAGCTGTTTCTTATTGCCATTGTGTCTCAGAGTTTCACACTCTCCCTTCAGTCTTGTCTTGGTGACAGTCATCATAAATAGTCAAGTGCAGCTGTTTCTTATTGCCATTGTGTCTCAGAGTTTCACACTCTCCGTTCAGTCTTGTCTTTGTGACTGTCATCATAAATAGTCAAGTGCAGCTGTTTCTTATTGCCATTGTGTCTCAAGAGTTTCACACTCTCCGTTCAGTCTTGTCTTTGTGACTGTCATCATAGATAGTCAAGTGCAGCTGTTTCTTATTACCACTGTGTCTCAGAGTTTCTAACTCTCCGTTCAGTCTTGTCTTGGTAACAGCCTCATAAATAGTCAAGTGCAGCTGTTTCTTATTGCCATTGTGTCTTAGAGTTTCACACTCTTCGTTCAGTCTTGTCTTGGTGACAGTCATCATACATAGTCAAGTGCAGCTGTTTCTTGTTGCCACTGCATCTCAAGAGTTTCACATTCTCTGTTCAGTCTTGTCTTGGTGACAGTCATCATAAATAGTCAAGTGCAGTTGTTTCTTACTGCAATTGTGTCTCAGAGTTTCGCACCCTCAATTCAGTCTAGTCTTGGTGACAGTCATCATAAATAGTCAAGTGCAGCTGTTTCTTATTGCCATTGTGTCTCAAGAGTTTCACACTCTCTGTTCAGTCTTGTCTTGGTGACAGTCATCATAAATAGTCAAGTGCAGCTGTTTCTTATTGCCATTGTGTCTCAGAGTTTCACACTCTCTGTTCAGTCTTGTCTTGATGTCAGTTATCATAAATAGTCAAGTGCAGCTGTTTCTTATTGCCATTGTGTCTCAAGAGTTTCACACTCTCCATTCAGTCTTGTCTTGGTGACAGTCATCACAAATAGTCAAGTTCACCTGTTTCTTTTTGCCATTGTGTCTCAAGAGTTTCACACTCTCCATTCAGTCTTGTCTTGGTGACAGTCATAAATAGTCAAGTGCAGCTGTTTCTTATTGCCACTGTGTCTCAGAGTTTCACACTCTCCGTTCGGTCTTGTCTTGGTGACAGTCATCATAAATAGTCAAGTGCAGCTCTTTCGTATTGCCACTGTGTCACAGAGTTTCACACTCTCCGTTCAGTCTTGTCTTGGTGACAGTCATCATAAATAGACAAGTGCAGCTGTTTCTTATTGCCACTGTGTCTCAGAGTTTCAAACTCTCCGTTCAGTCTTGTCTTGGTGACAGTCATCATAAATAGTCAAGTGCAGCTGTTTCTTATTGCCATTGTGTCTCAGAGTTTCAAACTCTCCATTTAGTGTTGTCTTGGTGACAGTCATCATAAATAGTCAAGTGCAGCTGTTTCTTATTGCCATTGTGTCTCAGAGTTTCACACTCTCCGTTCAGTCTTGTCTTGATGAAAGTCATCATAAATAGTCAAGTGCAGCTGTTTCTTCTTGCCACTGTGTCTCAGAGTTTCACACTCTCCGTTCAGTCTAGTCTTGGTGACAGTCATCATAAACAGTCAAGTGCAGCTGTTTCTTATTGCCACTGTGTCTCAGAGTTTCACACTCTCCGTTCAGTCTTGTCTTGGTGACAGTCATCATAAATAGTCAAGTGCAGCTGTTTCTTATTGCCACTGTGTCTCAGAGTTTCACACTCTCCGTTCAGTCTTGTCTTGGTGACAGTCATCATAAATAGTCAAGTGCAGCTCTTTCTTATTGCCATTGTGTCTCAGAGTTTCACACTCTCCGTTGAGTCTTGTCTTGGTGACAGTCATCATAAATAGTCAAGTGCAGCTGTTTCTTATTGCCGTTGTGTCTCAGAGTTTCACACTCTCCTTTCAGTCTTGTCTTGGTGACCGTCATCATAAATAGTCAAGTGCAGCTGTTTCTTATTGCCATTGTGTCTCAGAGTTTCACACTCTCTGTTCAGTCTTGTCTTGGTGACAGTCATCATAAATAGTCAAGTGCAGCTGTTTCTTATTGCCATTGTGTCGCAGAGTTTCACACTCTCCGTTCAGTCTTGTCTTGGTGACAGTCATTATAAATAGTCAAGTGCAGCTTTTTCCTATTGCCATTGTGTCTCAGAGTTTCATACTCTCCTTTCAGTCTTGTCTTGGTGACTGTCATCATAAATAGTCAGTGCAGCTGTTTCTTATTGCCGCTGTGTCTCAGAGTTTCACACTCTCTGTTCAGTCTTGTCTTATGACAGTCTTCATAAATAGTCAAGTGCAGCTGTTTCTTATTGCCGCTGTGTCTCAGAGTTTCACACTCTCCGTTCAGTCTTGTCTTGGTGACAGTCATCATAAATAGTCAAGTGCAGTTGTTTCTTATTGCGATTGTGTCTCAGAGTTTCGCACTCTCCATTCAGTCTTGTCTTGGTGACAGTCATCATAAATAGTCCAGTTCAGCTGTTTCGTGTTGCCACTGCATTTCAACAGTTTCGCACTCTCCATTCAGTCTTGTCGTGATGACTGTCATCATAAATAGTCAAGTGCAGTTGTTTCTTATTGCGATTGTGTCTCAGAGTTTCAAACTCTCCATTTAGTGTTGTCTTGATGATAGTCATCATAAATAGTCAAGTGCAGTTGTTTCTTATTGCGATTGTGTCTCAGAGTTTCAAACTCTCCATTTAGTGTTGTCTTGATGACAGTCATCATAAATAGTCCAGTTCAGCTGTTTCTTGTTGCCACTGCATTTCAAAAGTTTCACACTCTCTGTTCAGTCTTGTCTTGATGACAGTCATCATAAATAGTCAAGTGCAGTTGTTTCTTATTGCCACTGTGTCTCAGAGTTTCAAACTCTCCGTTTAGTGTTGTCTTGGTGACAGTCATCATAAATAGTCAAGTGCAGCTGTTTCTTATTGCCACTGTGTCTCAGAGTTTCACACTCTCCGTTCAGTCTTGTCTTGGTGACAGTCATCATAAATAGTCAAGTGCAGCTGTTTCTTATTGCCACTGTGTCTCAGAGTTTCACACTCTCCGTTCAGTCTTGTCTTGGTGACAGTCATCATAAATAGTCAAGTGCAGCTGTTTCTTATTGCCACTGTGTCTCAGAGTTTCACACTCTCCGTTCAGTCTTGTCTTGGTGACAGTCATCATAAATAGTCAAGTGCAGCTGTTTCTTATTGCCACTGTGTCTCAGAGTTTCACACTCTCCGTTCAGTCTTGTCTTGGTGACAGTCATCATAAATAGTCAAGTGCAGCTGTTTCTTATTGCCATTGTGTCTCAGAGTTTCAAACTCTCCATTTAGTGTTGTCTTGGTGACAGTCATCATAAATAGTCAGTGCAGCTGTTTCTTATTGCCATTGTGTCTCAGAGTTTCACACTCTCTGTTCAGTCTTGTCTTGGTGACAGTCATCATAAATAGTCAAGTGCAGCTGTTTCTTATTGCCATTGTGTCTCAGAGTTTCACACTCTCCGTTCAGTCTTGTCTTGGTGACAGTCATCATAAATAGTCAAGTGCAGCTGTTTCTTATTGCCGTTGTGTCTCAGAGTTTCACACTCTCCTTTCAGTCTTGTCTTGGTGACAGTCATCATAAATAGTCAAGTGCAGCTGTTTCTTATTGCCATTGTGTCTCAGAGTTTCACACCATCCATTCAGTCTTGTCTTGGTGACAGTCATTATAAATAGTCAAATGCAGCTTTTTCCTATTGCCATTGTGTCTCAGAGTTTCACACTCTCCTTTCAGTCTTGTCTTGGTGACTGTCATCATAAATAGTCAAGTGCAGCTGTTTCTTATTGCCATTGTGTCTCAGAATTTCGCACTCTCCTTTCAGTCTTGTCTTGTTGACTGTCATCATAAATAGTCAAGTGCAGCTGTTTCTAATTGCCATTGTGTCTCAGAGTTTCACACTCTCCATTCAGTCTTGTCTTGATGACTGTCATCATAAATAGTCAAGTGCAGTTGTTTCTTATTGCCACTGTGTCTCAGAGTTTCAAACTCTCCATTTAGTGTTGTCTTGGTGACAGTCATCATAAATAGTCAAGTGCAGCTGTTTCTTATTGCCACTGTGTCTCAGAGTTTCACACTCTCCATTCAGTATTGTCTTGGTGACAGTCATCATAAATAGTCAAGTTCAGCTGTTTCTTTTTGCCATTGTGTCTCAAGAGTTTCACACTCTCCGTTTAGTCTTGTCTTGGTGACAGTCATCATAAATAGTCAAGTGCAGCTGTTTCTTATTGCCACTGTGTCTCAGAGTTTCACACTCTCCGTTCAGTCTTGTCTTGGTGACAGTCATCATAAATAGTCAAGTGCAGCTCTTTCGTATTGCCACTGTGTCACAGAGTTTCACACTCTCCGTTCAGTCTTGTCTTGGTGACAGTCATCATAAATAGACAAGTGCAGCTGTTTCTTATTGCCACTGTGTCTCAGAGTTTCACACTCTCCGTTCAGTCTTGTCTTGGTGACAGTCATCATAAATAGTCAAGTGCAGCTGTTTCTTATTGCCATTGTGTCTCAGAGTTTCAAACTCTCCATTTAGTGTTGTCTTGGTGACAGTCATCATAAATAGTCAAGTGCAGCTGTTTCTTATTGCCATTGTGTCTCAGAGTTTCACACTCTCCGTTCAGTCTTGTCTTGATGAAAGTCATCATAAATAGTCAAGTGCAGCTGTTTCTTATTGCCATTGTGTCTCAGAGTTTCACACTCTCCGTTCAGTCTTGTCTTGATGAAAGTCATCATAAATAGTCAAGTGCAGCTGTTTCTTCTTGCCACTGTGTCTCAGAGTTTCACACTCTCCGTTCAGTCTAGTCTTGGTGACAGTCATCATAAACAGTCAAGTGCAGCTGTTTCTTATTGCCACTGTGTCTCAGAGTTTCACACTCTCCGTTCAGTCTTGTCTTGGTGACAGTCATCATAAATAGTCAAGTGCAGCTGTTTCTTATTGCCATTGTGTCTCAGAATTTCGCACTCTCCTTTCAGTCTTGTCTTGTTGACTGTCACCATAAATAGTCAAGTGCAGCTGTTTCTAATTGCCATTGTGTCTCAGAGTTTCACACTCTCCATTCAGTCTTGTCTTGATGACTGTCATCATAAATAGTCAAGTGCAGTTGTTTCTTATTGCCACTGTGTCTCAGAGTTTCACACTCTCCTTTCAGTCTTGTCTTGGTGACCGTCATCATAAATAGTCAAGTGCAGCTGTTTCTTATTGCCATTGTGTCTCAGAGTTTCACACTCTCTGTTCAGTCTTGTCTTGGTGACAGTCATCATAAATAGTCAAGTGCAGCTGTTTCTTATTGCCATTGTGTCGCAGAGTTTCACACTCTCCGTTCAGTCTTGTCTTGGTGACAGTCATTATAAATAGTCAAGTGCAGCTTTTTCCTATTGCCATTGTGTCTCAGAGTTTCACACTCTCCTTTCAGTCTTGTCTTGGTGACTGTCAT
Source organism: Deroplatys truncata (assembly GCA_030765065.1). NCBI lineage: Eukaryota > Metazoa > Arthropoda > Insecta > Mantodea > Mantidae > Deroplatys > Deroplatys truncata. The sequence continues at coordinate 1,525,273 of CM060975.1, forward strand.
CATAAATAGTCAGTGCAGCTGTTTCTTATTGCCGCTGTGTCTCAGAGTTTCACACTCTCTGTTCAGTCTTGTCTTATGACAGTCTTCATAAATAGTCAAGTGCAGCTGTTTCTTATTGCCGCTGTGTCTCAGAGTTTCACACTCTCCGTTCAGTCTTGTCTTGGTGACAGTCATCATAAATAGTCAAGTGCAGTTGTTTCTTATTGCGATTGTGTCTCAGAGTTTCGCACGCTCCATTCAGTCTTGTCTTGGTGACAGTCATCATAAATAGTCCAGTTCAGCTGTTTCTTGTTGCCACTGCATTTCAACAGTTTCGCACTCTCCATTCAGTCTTGTCGTGATGACTGTCATCATAAATAGTCAAGTGCAGTTGTTTCTTATTGCGATTGTGTCTCAGAGTTTCAAACTCTCCATTTAGTGTTGTCTTGATGATAGTCATCATAAATAGTCAAGTGCAGTTGTTTCTTATTGCGATTGTGTCTCAGAGTTTCAAACTCTCCATTTAGTGTTGTCTTGATGACAGTCATCATAAATAGTCCAGTTCAGCTGTTTCTTGTTGCCACTGCATTTCAAAAGTTTCACACTCTCTGTTCAGTCTTGTCTTGATGACAGTCATCATAAATAGTCAAGTGCAGCTGTTTCTTATTGCCATTGTGTCTCAGAGTTTCACACCATCCATTCAGTCTTGTCTTGGTGACAGTCATTATAAATAGTCAAATGCAGCTTTTTCCTATTGCCATTGTGTCTCAGAGTTTCACACTCTCCTTTCAGTCTTGTCTTGGTGACTGTCATCATAAATAGTCAAGTGCAGCTGTTTCTTATTGCCATTGTGTCTCAGAATTTCGCACTCTCCTTTCAGTCTTGTCTTGTTGACTGTCACCATAAATAGTCAAGTGCAGCTGTTTCTAATTGCCATTGTGTCTCAGAGTTTCACACTCTCCATTCAGTCTTGTCTTGATGACTGTCATCATAAATAGTCAAGTGCAGTTGTTTCTTATTGCCACTGTGTCTCAGAGTTTCAAACTCTCCATTTAGTGTTGTCTTGGTGACAGTCATCATAAATAGTCAAGTGCAGCTGTTTCTTATTGCCACTGTGTCTCAGAGTTTCACACTCTCCATTCAGTCTTGTCTTGGTGACAGTCATCATAAATAGTCAAGTTCAGCTGTTTCTTTTTGCCATTGTGTCTCAAGAGTTTCACACTCTCCGTTTAGTCTTGTCTTGGTGACAGTCATCATAAATAGTCAAGTGCAGCTGTTTCTTATTGCCATTGTGTCTCAACAGTTTCACACTCTCCGTTCAGTCTTGCCTTGATGACAGTCACCATAAATAGTCAAATGCAGTTGTTTCTTGTTGCCACTGCATCTCAACAGTTTCACACTCTCCATTCAGTCTTGTCTTGATGACAGTTATCATAAATAGTCAAGTTCAGCTGTTTCTTGTTGCCACTGCATCTCAACAGTTTCACACTCTCCGTTCAGTCTTGTCTTGGTGACAGTCATCATAAATAGTCAAGTGCAGCTGTTTCTTATTGCCATTGTGTCTCAGAGTTTCACAGTCTCCATTCAGTCTTGTCTTGGTGACAGTCATCATAAATAGTCAAGTTCAGCTGTTTCTTATTGCCATTGTGTCTCAGACTTTCACACTCTCCGTTCAGTCTTGTGTTGGTGAAGTCATCATAAATAGTCAAGTGCAGTTGTTTCTTATTGCGATTGTGTCTCAGAGTTTGACACTCTCCATTCAGTCTTGTCTTGATGACTGTCATCATAAATAGTCAATTGCAGCTGTTTCTTATTGCCATTGTGTCTCAGAGTTTCACACTCTCCATTCAGTCTTGTCTTATGACAGTCATCATAAATAGTCAAATGCAGCTGTTTCTTATTGCCATTGTGTCTCAGAGTTTCACACTCCCCATTCTGTCTTGTCTTGGTGACAGTCATCATAAATAGTCAAGTGCAGCTGTTTCTTCTTGCCATTGTGTCTCAGAGTTTCACACTCTCCATTCAGTCTTGTCTTGGTGACAGTCATCATAAATAGTCAAGTGCAGCTGTTTCTTATTCCCATTGTGTCTCAGAGTTTCACACTCTCCGTTCAGTCTTCTGTTGGTGAAGTCATCATAAATAGTCAAGTGCAGCTGTTTCTTATTGCGATTGTGTCTCAGAGTTTCACACTCTCCATTCAGTCTTGTCTTGGTGACAGTCATCATAAATAGTCAATTGCAGCTGTTTCTTATTGCCATTGTGTCTCAGAGTTTCGCACTCTCCATTCAGTCTTGTCTTGGTGACAGTCATCATAAATAGTCAAGTGCAGCTGTTTCTTATTGCCATTGTGTCTCAGAGTTTCACACTCTCCGTTCAGTCTTGTTTTGGTGAAGTCATCATAAATAGTCAAGTGCAGTTGTTTCTTATTGCGATTGTGTCTCAGAGTTTCACACTCTCCATTCAGTCTTGTCTTGGTGACAGTCATCATAAATAGTCAATTGCAGCTGTTTCTTATTGCCATTGTGTCTCAGAGTTTCACACTCTCTGTTCAGTCTTGTCTTATGACAGTCATCATAAATAGTCAAGTGCAGCTGTTTCTTCTTGCCATTGTGTCTCACAGTTTCACACTCTCCATTCTGTCTTGTCTTGTTGACAGTCATCATAAATAGTCAAGTGCAGCTGTTTCTTATTGCCATTGTGTCTCAGAGTTTCACACTCTCTCTTCAGTCTTGTCTTATGACAGTCATCATAAATAGTCAAGTGCAGCTGTTTCTTATTGTATTGTGTCTCAGAGTTTCACACTCTCCGTTCAGTCTTGTCTTGGTGACAGTCATCATAAATAGTCAAGTGCAGTTGTTTCTTATTGCGATTGTGTCTCAGAGTTTCACACTCTCCATTCAGTCTTGTCTTGGTGACAGTCATCATAAATAGTCAATTGCAGCTGTTTCTTATTTCCATTGTGTCTCAGAGTTTCACACTCTCTGTTCAGTCTTGTCTTATGACAGTCATCATAAATAGTCAAGTGCAGCTGTTTCTTCTTGCCATTCTGTCTCACAGTTTCACACTCTCCATTCTGTCTTGTCTTGGTGACAGTCATCATAAATAGTCAAGTGCAGCTGTTTCTTATTGCCATTGTGTCTCAGAGTTTCACACTCTCTCTTCAGTCTTGTCTTATGACAGTCATCATAAATAGTCAAGTGCAGCTGTTTCTTCTTGCCATTGTGTCTCACAGTTTCACTTCTCCATTCTGTCTTGTCTTGGTGACAGTCATCATAAATAGTCAATTGCAGCTGTTTCCTATTGCCATTGTGTCTCAGAGTTTCACACTCTCCGTTCAGTCTTGTGTTGGTGAAGTCATCATAAATAGTCAAGTGCAGTTGTTTCTTATTGCCATTGTGTCTCAGAGTTTCACACTCTCTGTTCAGTCTTGTCTTGGTGACAGTCATCATAAATAGTCAAGTGCAGCTGTTTCTTATTGCCATTGTATCTCAGAGTTTCACACTCTCCGTTCAGTCTTGTCTTGGTGACAGTCATTAGAAATAGTCAAGTGCAGCTGTTTCTTATTGCCATTGTGTCTCAGAGTTTCTCACTCTCCCTTCAGTCTTGTCTTGGTGACAGTCATCATAAATAGTCAGTGCAGCTGTTTCTTATTGCCATTGTGTCTCAGAGTTTCACACTCTCCCTTCAGTCTTGTCTTGATGACAGTCATCATAAATAGTCAAGTGCAGCTGTTTCTTATTGCCATTGTGTCTCAGAGTTTCACACTCTCCGTTAAGTCTTGTCTTGATGAAAGTCATCATAAATAGTCAAGTGCAGCTGTTTCTTATTGCCATTGTGTCTCAGAGTTTCACACTCTCCCTTCAGTCTTGTCTTGGTGACAGTCATCATAAATAGTCAAGTGCAGCTGTTTCTTATTGCCATTGTGTCTCAGAGTTTCACACTCTCCGTTCAGTCTTGTCTTTGTGACTGTCATCATAAATAGTCAAGTGCAGCTGTTTCTTATTGCCATTGTGTCTCAAGAGTTTCACACTCTCCGTTCAGTCTTGTCTTTGTGACTGTCATCATAGATAGTCAAGTGCAGCTGTTTCTTATTACCACTGTGTCTCAGAGTTTCTAACTCTCCGTTCAGTCTTGTCTTGGTAACAGCCATCATAAATAGTCAAGTGCAGCTGTTTCTTATTGCCATTGTGTCTTAGAGTTTCACACTCTTCGTTCAGTCTTGTCTTGGTGACAGTCATCATACATAGTCAAGTGCAGCTGTTTCTTGTTGCCACTGCATCTCAAGAGTTTCACATTCTCTGTTCAGTCTTGTCTTGGTGACAGTCATCATAAATAGTCAAGTGCAGTTGTTTCTTACTGCAATTGTGTCTCAGAGTTTCGCACCCTCAATTCAGTCTAGTCTTGGTGACAGTCATCATAAATAGTCAAGTGCAGCTGTTTCTTATTGCCATTGTGTCTCAAGAGTTTCACACTCTCTGTTCAGTCTTGTCTTGGTGACAGTCATCATAAATAGTCAAGTGCAGCTGTTTCTTATTGCCATTGTGTCTCAGAGTTTCACACTCTCTGTTCAGTCTTGTCTTGATGTCAGTTATCATAAATAGTCAAGTGCAGCTGTTTCTTATTGCCATTGTGTCTCAAGAGTTTCACACTCTCCATTCAGTCTTGTCTTGGTGACAGTCATCACAAATAGTCAAGTTCACCTGTTTCTTTTTGCCATTGTGTCTCAAGAGTTTCACACTCTCCATTCAGTCTTGTCTTGGTGACAGTCATAAATAGTCAAGTGCAGCTGTTTCTTATTGCCACTGTGTCTCAGAGTTTCACACTCTCCGTTCGGTCTTGTCTTGGTGACAGTCATCATAAATAGTCAAGTGCAGCTCTTTCGTATTGCCACTGTGTCACAGAGTTTCACACTCTCCGTTCAGTCTTGTCTTGGTGACAGTCATCATAAATAGACAAGTGCAGCTGTTTCTTATTGCCACTGTGTCTCAGAGTTTCAAACTCTCCGTTCAGTCTTGTCTTGGTGACAGTCATCATAAATAGTCAAGTGCAGCTGTTTCTTATTGCCATTGTGTCTCAGAGTTTCAAACTCTCCATTTAGTGTTGTCTTGGTGACAGTCATCATAAATAGTCAAGTGCAGCTGTTTCTTATTGCCATTGTGTCTCAGAGTTTCACACTCTCCGTTCAGTCTTGTCTTGATGAAAGTCATCATAAATAGTCAAGTGCAGCTGTTTCTTCTTGCCACTGTGTCTCAGAGTTTCACACTCTCCGTTCAGTCTAGTCTTGGTGACAGTCATCATAAACAGTCAAGTGCAGCTGTTTCTTATTGCCACTGTGTCTCAGAGTTTCACACTCTCCGTTCAGTCTTGTCTTGGTGACAGTCATCATAAATAGTCAAGTGCAGCTGTTTCTTATTGCCACTGTGTCTCAGAGTTTCACACTCTCCGTTCAGTCTTGTCTTGGTGACAGTCATCATAAATAGTCAAGTGCAGCTCTTTCTTATTGCCATTGTGTCTCAGAGTTTCACACTCTCCGTTGAGTCTTGTCTTGGTGACAGTCATCATAAATAGTCAAGTGCAGCTGTTTCTTATTGCCGTTGTGTCTCAGAGTTTCACACTCTCCTTTCAGTCTTGTCTTGGTGACCGTCATCATAAATAGTCAAGTGCAGCTCTTTCTTATTGCCATTGTGTCTCAGAGTTTCACACTCTCCTTTCAGTCTTGTCTTGGTGACAGTCATCATAAATAGTCAAGTGCAGCTCTTTCTTATTGCCATTGTGTCTCAGAGTTTCACACTCTCCGTTGAGTCTTGTCTTGGTGACAGTCATCATAAATAGTCAAGTGCAGCTGTTTCTTATTGCCGTTGTGTCTCAGAGTTTCACACTCTCCTTTCAGTCTTGTCTTGGTGACCGTCATCATAAATAGTCAAGTGCAGCTGTTTCTTATTGCCATTGTGTCTCAGAGTTTCACACTCTCTGTTCAGTCTTGTCTTGGTGACAGTCATCATAAATAGTCAAGTGCAGCTGTTTCTTATTGCCATTGTGTCGCAGAGTTTCACACTCTCCGTTCAGTCTTGTCTTGGTGACAGTCATTATAAATAGTCAAGTGCAGCTTTTTCCTATTGCCATTGTGTCTCAGAGTTTCATACTCTCCTTTCAGTCTTGTCTTGGTGACTGTCATCATAAATAGTCAGTGCAGCTGTTTCTTATTGCCGCTGTGTCTCAGAGTTTCACACTCTCTGTTCAGTCTTGTCTTATGACAGTCTTCATAAATAGTCAAGTGCAGCTGTTTCTTATTGCCGCTGTGTCTCAGAGTTTCACACTCTCCGTTCAGTCTTGTCTTGGTGACAGTCATCATAAATAGTCAAGTGCAGTTGTTTCTTATTGCGATTGTGTCTCAGAGTTTCGCACTCTCCATTCAGTCTTGTCTTGGTGACAGTCATCATAAATAGTCCAGTTCAGCTGTTTCTTGTTGCCACTGCATTTCAACAGTTTCGCACTCTCCATTCAGTCTTGTCGTGATGACTGTCATCATAAATAGTCAAGTGCAGTTGTTTCTTATTGCGATTGTGTCTCAGAGTTTCAAACTCTCCATTTAGTGTTGTCTTGATGATAGTCATCATAAATAGTCAAGTGCAGTTGTTTCTTATTGCGATTGTGTCTCAGAGTTTCAAACTCTCCATTTAGTGTTGTCTTGATGACAGTCATCATAAATAGTCCAGTTCAGCTGTTTCTTGTTGCCACTGCATTTCAAAAGTTTCACACTCTCTGTTCAGTCTTGTCTTGATGACAGTCATCATAAATAGTCAAGTGCAGTTGTTTCTTATTGCCACTGTGTCTCAGAGTTTCAAACTCTCCGTTTAGTGTTGTCTTGGTGACAGTCATCATAAATAGTCAAGTGCAGCTGTTTCTTATTGCCACTGTGTCTCAGAGTTTCACACTCTCCGTTCAGTCTTGTCTTGGTGACAGTCATCATAAATAGTCAAGTGCAGCTGTTTCTTATTGCCACTGTGTCTCAGAGTTTCACACTCTCCGTTCAGTCTTGTCTTGGTGACAGTCATCATAAATAGTCAAGTGCAGCTGTTTCTTATTGCCACTGTGTCTCAGAGTTTCACACTCTCCGTTCAGTCTTGTCTTGGTGACAGTCATCATAAATAGTCAAGTGCAGCTGTTTCTTATTGCCACTGTGTCTCAGAGTTTCACACTCTCCGTTCAGTCTTGTCTTGGTGACAGTCATCATAAATAGTCAAGTGCAGCTGTTTCTTATTGCCATTGTGTCTCAGAGTTTCAAACTCTCCATTTAGTGTTGTCTTGGTGACAGTCATCATAAATAGTCAGTGCAGCTGTTTCTTATTGCCATTGTGTCTCAGAGTTTCACACTCTCTGTTCAGTCTTGTCTTGGTGACAGTCATCATAAATAGTCAAGTGCAGCTGTTTCTTATTGCCATTGTGTCTCAGAGTTTCACACTCTCCGTTCAGTCTTGTCTTGGTGACAGTCATCATAAATAGTCAAGTGCAGCTGTTTCTTATTGCCGTTGTGTCTCAGAGTTTCACACTCTCCTTTCAGTCTTGTCTTGGTGACAGTCATCATAAATAGTCAAGTGCAGCTGTTTCTTATTGCCATTGTGTCTCAGAGTTTCACACCATCCATTCAGTCTTGTCTTGGTGACAGTCATTATAAATAGTCAAATGCAGCTTTTTCCTATTGCCATTGTGTCTCAGAGTTTCACACTCTCCTTTCAGTCTTGTCTTGGTGACTGTCATCATAAATAGTCAAGTGCAGCTGTTTCTTATTGCCATTGTGTCTCAGAATTTCGCACTCTCCTTTCAGTCTTGTCTTGCTGACTGTCATCATAAATACTCAAGTGCAGCTGTTTCTAATTGCCATTGTGTCTCAGAGTTTCACACTCTCCATTCAGTCTTGTCTTGATGACTGTCATCATAAATAGTCAAGTGCAGTTGTTTCTTATTGCCACTGTGTCTCAGAGTTTCAAACTCTCCATTTAGTGTTGTCTTGGTGACAGTCATCATAAATAGTCAAGTGCAGCTGTTTCTTATTGCCACTGTGTCTCAGAGTTTCACACTCTCCATTCAGTATTGTCTTGGTGACAGTCATCATAAATAGTCAAGTTCAGCTGTTTCTTTTTGCCATTGTGTCTCAAGAGTTTCACACTCTCCGTTTAGTCTTGTCTTGGTGACAGTCATCATAAATAGTCAAGTGCAGCTGTTTCTTATTGCCACTGTGTCTCAGAGTTTCACACTCTCCGTTCAGTCTTGTCTTGGTGACAGTCATCATAAATAGTCAAGTGCAGCTCTTTCGTATTGCCACTGTGTCACAGAGTTTCACACTCTCCGTTCAGTCTTGTCTTGGTGACAGTCATCATAAATAGACAAGTGCAGCTGTTTCTTATTGCCACTGTGTCTCAGAGTTTCACACTCTCCGTTCAGTCTTGTCTTGGTGACAGTCATCATAAATAGTCAAGTGCAGCTGTTTCTTATTGCCATTGTGTCTCAGAGTTTCAAACTCTCCATTTAGTGTTGTCTTGGTGACAGTCATCATAAATAGTCAAGTGCAGCTGTTTCTTATTGCCATTGTGTCTCAGAGTTTCACACTCTCCGTTCAGTCTTGTCTTGATGAAAGTCATCATAAATAGTCAAGTGCAGCTTTTTCTTATTGCCATTGTGTCTCAGAGTTTCACACTCTCCGTTCAGTCTTGTCTTGATGAAAGTCATCATAAATAGTCAAGTGCAGCTGTTTCTTCTTGCCACTGTGTCTCAGAGTTTCACACTCTCCGTTCAGTCTAGTCTTGGTGACAGTCATCATAAACAGTCAAGTGCAGCTGTTTCTTATTGCCACTGTGTCTCAGAGTTTCACACTCTCCGTTCAGTCTTGTCTTGGTGACAGTCATCATAAATAGTCAAGTGCAGCTGTTTCTTATTGCCACTGTGTCTCAGAGTTTCACACTCTCCGTTCAGTCTTGTCTTGGTGACAGTCATCATAAATAGTCAAGTGCAGCTCTTTCTTATTGCCATTGTGTCTCAGAGTTTCACACTCTCCGTTGAGTCTTGTCTTGGTGACAGTCATCATAAATAGTCAAGTGCAGCTGTTTCTTATTGCCGTTGTGTCTCAGAGTTTCACACTCTCCTTTCAGTCTTGTCTTGGTGACCGTCATCATAAATAGTCAAGTGCAGCTGTTTCTTATTGCCATTGTGTCTCAGAGTTTCACACTCTCTGTTCAGTCTTGTCTTGGTGACAGTCATCATAAATAGTCAAGTGCAGCTGTTTCTTATTGCCATTGTGTCGCAGAGTTTCACACTCTCCGTTCAGTCTTGTCTTGGTGACAGTCATTATAAATAGTCAAGTGCAGCTTTTTCCTATTGCCATTGTGTCTCAGAGTTTCACACTCTCCTTTCAGTCTTGTCTTGGTGACTGTCATCATAAATAGTCAGTGCAGCTGTTTCTTATTGCCGCTGTGTCTCAGAGTTTCACACTCTCTGTTCAGTCTTGTCTTATGACAGTCTTCATAAATAGTCAAGTGCAGCTGTTTCTTATTGCCGCTGTGTCTCAGAGTTTCACACTCTCCGTTCAGTCTTGTCTTGGTGACAGTCATCATAAATAGTCAAGTGCAGTTGTTTCTTATTGCGATTGTGTCTCAGAGTTTCGCACGCTCCATTCAGTCTTGTCTTGGTGACAGTCATCATAAATAGTCCAGTTCAGCTGTTTCTTGTTGCCACTGCATTTCAACAGTTTCGCACTCTCCATTCAGTCTTGTCGTGATGACTGTCATCATAAATAGTCAAGTGCAGTTGTTTCTTATTGCGATTGTGTCTCAGAGTTTCAAACTCTCCATTTAGTGTTGTCTTGATGATAGTCATCATAAATAGTCAAGTGCAAATGTTTCTTATTGCGATTGTGTCTCAGAGTTTCAAACTCTCCATTTAGTGTTGTCTTGATGACAGTCATCATAAATAGTCCAGTTCAGCTGTTTCTTGTTGCCACTGCATTTCAAAAGTTTCACACTCTCTGTTCAGTCTTGTCTTGATGACAGTCATCATAAATAGTCAAGTGCAGCTGTTTCTTATTGCCATTGTGTCTCAGAGTTTCACACCATCCATTCAGTCTTGTCTTGGTGACAGTCATTATAAATAGTCAAATGCAGCTTTTTCCTATTGCCATTGTGTCTCAGAGTTTCACACTCTCCTTTCAGTCTTGTCTTGGTGACTGTCATCATAAATAGTCAAGTGCAGCTGTTTCTTATTGCCATTGTGTCTCAGAATTTCGCACTCTCCTTTCAGTCTTGTCTTGTTGACTGTCACCATAAATAGTCAAGTGCAGCTGTTTCTAATTGCCATTGTGTCTCAGAGTTTCACACTCTCCATTCAGTCTTGTCTTGATGACTGTCATCATAAATAGTCAAGTGCAGTTGTTTCTTATTGCCACTGTGTCTCAGAGTTTCAAACTCTCCATTTAGTGTTGTCTTGGTGACAGTCATCATAAATAGTCAAGTGCAGCTGTTTCTTATTGCCACTGTGTCTCAGAGTTTCACACTCTCCATTCAGTCTTGTCTTGGTGACAGTCATCATAAATAGTCAAGTTCAGCTGTTTCTTTTTGCCATTGTGTCTCAAGAGTTTCACACTCTCCGTTTAGTCTTGTCTTGGTGACAGTCATCATAAATAGTCAAGTGCAGCTGTTTCTTATTGCCATTGTGTCTCAACAGTTTCACACTTTCCGTTCAGTCTTGCCTTGATGACAGTCACCATAAATAGTCAAATGCAGTTGTTTCTTGTTGCCACTGCATCTCAACAGTTTCACACTCTCCATTCAGTCTTGTCTTGATGACAGTTATCATAAATAGTCAAGTTCAGCTGTTTCTTGTTGCCACTGCATCTCAACAGTTTCACACTCTCCGTTCAGTCTTGTCTTGGTGACAGTCATCATAAATAGTCAAGTGCAGCTGTTTCTTATTGCCATTGTGTCTCAGAGTTTCACAGTCTCCATTCAGTCTTGTCTTGGTGACAGTCATCATAAATAGTCAAGTTCAGCTGTTTCTTATTGCCATTGTGTCTCAGACTTTCACACTCTCCGTTCAGTCTTGTGTTGGTGAAGTCATCATAAATAGTCAAGTGCAGTTGTTTCTTATTGCGATTGTGTCTCAGAGTTTGACACTCTCCATTCAGTCTTGTCTTGATGACTGTCATCATAAATAGTCAATTGCAGCTGTTTCTTATTGCCATTGTGTCTCAGAGTTTCACACTCTCCATTCAGTCTTGTCTTATGACAGTCATCATAAATAGTCAAATGCAGCTGTTTCTTATTGCCATTGTGTCTCAGAGTTTCACACTCCCCATTCTGTCTTGTCTTGGTGACAGTCATCATAAATAGTCAAGTGCAGCTGTTTCTTCTTGCCATTGTGTCTCAGAGTTTCACACTCTCCATTCAGTCTTGTCTTGGTGACAGTCATCATAAATAGTCAAGTGCAGCTGTTTCTTATTCCCATTGTGTCTCAGAGTTTCACACTCTCCGTTCAGTCTTCTGTTGGTGAAGTCATCATAAATAGTCAAGTGCAGCTGTTTCTTATTGCGATTGTGTCTCAGAGTTTCACACTCTCCATTCAGTCTTGTCTTGGTGACAGTCATCATAAATAGTCAATTGCAGCTGTTTCTTATTGCCATTGTGTCTCAGAGTTTCGCACTCTCCATTCAGTCTTGTCTTGGTGACAGTCATCATAAATAGTCAAGTGCAGCTGTTTCTTATTGCCATTGTGTCTCAGAGTTTCACACTCTCCGTTCAGTCTTGTTTTGGTGAAGTCATCATAAATAGTCAAGTGCAGTTGTTTCTTATTGCGATTGTGTCTCAGAGTTTCACACTCTCCATTCAGTCTTGTCTTGGTGACAGTCATCATAAATAGTCAATTGCAGCTGTTTCTTATTGCCATTGTGTCTCAGAGTTTCACACTCTCTGTTCAGTCTTGTCTTATGACAGTCATCATAAATAGTCAAGTGCAGCTGTTTCTTCTTGCCATTGTGTCTCACAGTTTCACACTCTCCATTCTGTCTTGTCTTGTTGACAGTCATCATAAATAGTCAAGTGCAGCTGTTTCTTATTGCCATTGTGTCTCAGAGTTTCACACTCTCTCTTCAGTCTTGTCTTATGACAGTCATCATAAATAGTCAAGTGCAGCTGTTTCTTATTGTATTGTGTCTCAGAGTTTCACACTCTCCGTTCAGTCTTGTCTTGGTGACAGTCATCATAAATAGTCAAGTGCAGTTGTTTCTTATTGCGATTGTGTCTCAGAGTTTCACACTCTCCATTCAGTCTTGTCTTGGTGACAGTCATCATAAATAGTCAATTGCAGCTGTTTCTTATTTCCATTGTGTCTCAGAGTTTCACACTCTCTGTTCAGTCTTGTCTTATGACAGTCATCATAAATAGTCAAGTGCAGCTGTTTCTTCTTGCCATTCTGTCTCACAGTTTCACACTCTCCATTCTGTCTTGTCTTGGTGACAGTCATCATAAATAGTCAAGTGCAGCTGTTTCTTATTGCCATTGTGTCTCAGAGTTTCACACTCTCTCTTCAGTCTTGTCTTATGACAGTCATCATAAATAGTCAAGTGCAGCTGTTTCTTCTTGCCATTGTGTCTCACAGTTTCACTTCTCCATTCTGTCTTGTCTTGGTGACAGTCATCATAAATAGTCAATTGCAGCTGTTTCCTATTGCCATTGTGTCTCAGAGTTTCACACTCTCCGTTCAGTCTTGTGTTGGTGAAGTCATCATAAATAGTCAAGTGCAGTTGTTTCTTATTGCCATTGTGTCTCAGAGTTTCACACTCTCTGTTCAGTCTTGTCTTGGTGACAGTCATCATAAATAGTCAAGTGCAGCTGTTTCTTATTGCCATTGTATCTCAGAGTTTCACACTCTCCGTTCAGTCTTGTCTTGGTGACAGTCATTAGAAATAGTCAAGTGCAGCTGTTTCTTATTGCCATTGTGTCTCAGAGTTTCTCACTCTCCCTTCAGTCTTGTCTTGGTGACAGTCATCATAAATAGTCAGTGCAGCTGTTTCTTATTGCCATTGTGTCTCAGAGTTTCACACTCTCCCTTCAGTCTTGTCTTGATGACAGTCATCATAAATAGTCAAGTGCAGCTGTTTCTTATTGCCATTGTGTCTCAGAGTTTCACACTCTCCGTTAAGTCTTGTCTTGATGAAAGTCATCATAAATAGTCAAGTGCAGCTGTTTCTTATTGCCATTGTGTCTCAGAGTTTCACACTCTCCCTTCAGTCTTGTCTTGGTGACAGTCATCATAAATAGTCAAGTGCAGCTGTTTCTTATTGCCATTGTGTCTCAGAGTTTCACACTCTCCGTTCAGTCTTGTCTTTGTGACTGTCATCATAAATAGTCAAGTGCAGCTGTTTCTTATTGCCATTGTGTCTCAAGAGTTTCACACTCTCCGTTCAGTCTTGTCTTTGTGACTGTCATCATAGATAGTCAAGTGCAGCTGTTTCTTATTACCACTGTGTCTCAGAGTTTCTAACTCTCCGTTCAGTCTTGTCTTGGTAACAGCCATCATAAATAGTCAAGTGCAGCTGTTTCTTATTGCCATTGTGTCTTAGAGTTTCACACTCTTCGTTCAGTCTTGTCTTGGTGACAGTCATCATACATAGTCAAGTGCAGCTGTTTCTTGTTGCCACTGCATCTCAAGAGTTTCACATTCTCTGTTCAGTCTTGTCTTGGTGACAGTCATCATAAATAGTCAAGTGCAGTTGTTTCTTACTGCAATTGTGTCTCAGAGTTTCGCACCCTCAATTCAGTCTAGTCTTGGTGACAGTCATCATAAATAGTCAAGTGCAGCTGTTTCTTATTGCCATTGTGTCTCAAGAGTTTCACACTCTCTGTTCAGTCTTGTCTTGGTGACAGTCATCATAAATAGTCAAGTGCAGCTGTTTCTTATTGCCATTGTGTCTCAGAGTTTCACACTCTCTGTTCAGTCTTGTCTTGATGTCAGTTATCATAAATAGTCAAGTGCAGCTGTTTCTTATTGCCATTGTGTCTCAAGAGTTTCACACTCTCCATTCAGTCTTGTCTTGGTGACAGTCATCACAAATAGTCAAGTTCACCTGTTTCTTTTTGCCATTGTGTCTCAAGAGTTTCACACTCTCCATTCAGTCTTGTCTTGGTGACAGTCATAAATAGTCAAGTGCAGCTGTTTCTTATTGCCACTGTGTCTCAGAGTTTCACACTCTCCGTTCGGTCTTGTCTTGGTGACAGTCATCATAAATAGTCAAGTGCAGCTCTTTCGTATTGCCACTGTGTCACAGAGTTTCACACTCTCCGTTCAGTCTTGTCTTGGTGACAGTCATCATAAATAGACAAGTGCAGCTGTTTCTTATTGCCACTGTGTCTCAGAGTTTCAAACTCTCCGTTCAGTCTTGTCTTGGTGACAGTCATCATAAATAGTCAAGTGCAGCTGTTTCTTATTGCCATTGTGTCTCAGAGTTTCAAACTCTCCATTTAGTGTTGTCTTGGTGACAGTCATCATAAATAGTCAAGTGCAGCTGTTTCTTATTGCCATTGTGTCTCAGAGTTTCACACTCTCCGTTCAGTCTTGTCTTGATGAAAGTCATCATAAATAGTCAAGTGCAGCTGTTTCTTCTTGCCACTGTGTCTCAGAGTTTCACACTCTCCGTTCAGTCTAGTCTTGGTGACAGTCATCATAAACAGTCAAGTGCAGCTGTTTCTTATTGCCACTGTGTCTCAGAGTTTCACACTCTCCGTTCAGTCTTGTCTTGGTGACAGTCATCATAAATAGTCAAGTGCAGCTGTTTCTTATTGCCACTGTGTCTCAGAGTTTCACACTCTCCGTTCAGTCTTGTCTTGGTGACAGTCATCATAAATAGTCAAGTGCAGCTCTTTCTTATTGCCATTGTGTCTCAGAGTTTCACACTCTCCGTTGAGTCTTGTCTTGGTGACAGTCATCATAAATAGTCAAGTGCAGCTGTTTCTTATTGCCGTTGTGTCTCAGAGTTTCACACTCTCCTTTCAGTCTTGTCTTGGTGACCGTCATCATAAATAGTCAAGTGCAGCTCTTTCTTATTGCCATTGTGTCTCAGAGTTTCACACTCTCCTTTCAGTCTTGTCTTGGTGACAGTCATCATAAATAGTCAAGTGCAGCTCTTTCTTATTGCCATTGTGTCTCAGAGTTTCACACTCTCCGTTGAGTCTTGTCTTGGTGACAGTCATCATAAATAGTCAAGTGCAGCTGTTTCTTATTGCCGTTGTGTCTCAGAGTTTCACACTCTCCTTTCAGTCTTGTCTTGGTGACCGTCATCATAAATAGTCAAGTGCAGCTGTTTCTTATTGCCATTGTGTCTCAGAGTTTCACACTCTCTGTTCAGTCTTGTCTTGGTGACAGTCATCATAAATAGTCAAGTGCAGCTGTTTCTTATTGCCATTGTGTCGCAGAGTTTCACACTCTCCGTTCAGTCTTGTCTTGGTGACAGTCATTATAAATAGTCAAGTGCAGCTTTTTCCTATTGCCATTGTGTCTCAGAGTTTCATACTCTCCTTTCAGTCTTGTCTTGGTGACTGTCATCATAAATAGTCAGTGCAGCTGTTTCTTATTGCCGCTGTGTCTCAGAGTTTCACACTCTCTGTTCAGTCTTGTCTTGGTGACAGTCATCATAAATAGTCAAGTGCAGTTGTTTCTTATTGCGATTGTGTCTCAGAGTTTCGCACTCTCCATTCAGTCTTGTCTTGGTGACAGTCATCATAAATAGTCCAGTTCAGCTGTTTCTTGTTGCCACTGCATTTCAACAGTTTCGCACTCTCCATTCAGTCTTGTCGTGATGACTGTCATCATAAATAGTCAAGTGCAGTTGTTTCTTATTGCGATTGTGTCTCAGAGTTTCAAACTCTCCATTTAGTGTTGTCTTGATGATAGTCATCATAAATAGTCAAGTGCAGTTGTTTCTTATTGCGATTGTGTCTCAGAGTTTCAAACTCTCCATTTAGTGTTGTCTTGATGACAGTCATCATAAATAGTCCAGTTCAGCTGTTTCTTGTTGCCACTGCATTTCAAAAGTTTCACACTCTCTGTTCAGTCTTGTCTTGATGACAGTCATCATAAATAGTCAAGTGCAGTTGTTTCTTATTGCCACTGTGTCTCAGAGTTTCAAACTCTCCGTTTAGTGTTGTCTTGGTGACAGTCATCATAAATAGTCAAGTGCAGCTGTTTCTTATTGCCACTGTGTCTCAGAGTTTCACACTCTCCGTTCAGTCTTGTCTTGGTGACAGTCATCATAAATAGTCAAGTGCAGCTGTTTCTTATTGCCACTGTGTCTCAGAGTTTCACACTCTCCGTTCAGTCTTGTCTTGGTGACAGTCATCATAAATAGTCAAGTGCAGCTGTTTCTTATTGCCACTGTGTCTCAGAGTTTCACACTCTCCGTTCAGTCTTGTCTTGGTGACAGTCATCATAAATAGTCAAGTGCAGCTGTTTCTTATTGCCACTGTGTCTCAGAGTTTCACACTCTCCGTTCAGTCTTGTCTTGGTGACAGTCATCATAAATAGTCAAGTGCAGCTGTTTCTTATTGCCATTGTGTCTCAGAGTTTCAAACTCTCCATTTAGTGTTGTCTTGGTGACAGTCATCATAAATAGTCAGTGCAGCTGTTTCTTATTGCCATTGTGTCTCAGAGTTTCACACTCTCTGTTCAGTCTTGTCTTGGTGACAGTCATCATAAATAGTCAAGTGCAGCTGTTTCTTATTGCCATTGTGTCTCAGAGTTTCACACTCTCCGTTCAGTCTTGTCTTGGTGACAGTCATCATAAATAGTCAAGTGCAGCTGTTTCTTATTGCCGTTGTGTCTCAGAGTTTCACACTCTCCTTTCAGTCTTGTCTTGGTGACAGTCATCATAAATAGTCAAGTGCAGCTGTTTCTTATTGCCATTGTGTCTCAGAGTTTCACACCATCCATTCAGTCTTGTCTTGGTGACAGTCATTATAAATAGTCAAATGCAGCTTTTTCCTATTGCCATTGTGTCTCAGAGTTTCACACTCTCCTTTCAGTCTTGTCTTGGTGACTGTCATCATAAATAGTCAAGTGCAGCTGTTTCTTATTGCCATTGTGTCTCAGAATTTCGCACTCTCCTTTCAGTCTTGTCTTGTTGACTGTCATCATAAATAGTCAAGTGCAGCTGTTTCTAATTGCCATTGTGTCTCAGAGTTTCACACTCTCCATTCAGTCTTGTCTTGATGACTGTCATCATAAATAGTCAAGTGCAGTTGTTTCTTATTGCCACTGTGTCTCAGAGTTTCAAACTCTCCATTTAGTGTTGTCTTGGTGACAGTCATCATAAATAGTCAAGTGCAGCTGTTTCTTATGTCCACTGTGTCTCAGAGTTTCACACTCTCCATTCAGTATTGTCTTGGTGACAGTCATCATAAATAGTCAAGTTCAGCTGTTTCTTTTTGCCATTGTGTCTCAAGAGTTTCACACTCTCCGTTTAGTCTTGTCTTGGTGACAGTCATCATAAATAGTCAAGTGCAGCTGTTTCTTATTGCCACTGTGTCTCAGAGTTTCACACTCTCCGTTCAGTCTTGTCTTGGTGACAGTCATCATAAATAGTCAAGTGCAGCTCTTTCGTATTGCCACTGTGTCACAGAGTTTCACACTCTCCGTTCAGTCTTGTCTTGGTGACAGTCATCATAAATAGACAAGTGCAGCTGTTTCTTATTGCCACTGTGTCTCAGAGTTTCACACTCTCCGTTCAGTCTTGTCTTGGTGACAGTCATCATAAATAGTCAAGTGCAGCTGTTTCTTATTGCCATTGTGTCTCAGAGTTTCAAACTCTCCATTTAGTGTTGTCTTGGTGACAGTCATCATAAATAGTCAAGTGCAGCTGTTTCTTATTGCCATTGTGTCTCAGAGTTTCACACTCTCCGTTCAGTCTTGTCTTGATGAAAGTCATCATAAATAGTCAAGTGCAGCTGTTTCTTATTGCCATTGTGTCTCAGAGTTTCACACTCTCCGTTCAGTCTTGTCTTGATGAAAGTCATCATAAATAGTCAAGTGCAGCTGTTTCTTCTTGCCACTGTGTCTCAGAGTTTCACACTCTCCGTTCAGTCTAGTCTTGGTGACAGTCATCATAAACAGTCAAGTGCAGCTGTTTCTTATTGCCACTGTGTCTCAGAGTTTCACACTCTCCGTTCAGTCTTGTCTTGGTGACAGTCATCATAAATAGTCAAGTGCAGCTGTTTCTTATTGCCACTGTGTCTCAGAGTTTCACACTCTCCGTTCAGTCTTGTCTTGGTGACAGTCATCATAAATAGTCAAGTGCAGCTCTTTCTTATTGCCATTGTGTCTCAGAGTTTCACACTCTCCGTTGAGTCTTGTCTTGGTGACAGTCATCATAAATAGTCAAGTGCAGCTGTTTCTTATTGCCGTTGTGTCTCAGAGTTTCACACTCTCCTTTCAGTCTTGTCTTGGTGACCGTCATCATAAATAGTCAAGTGCAGCTGTTTCTTATTGCCATTGTGTCTCAGAGTTTCACACTCTCTGTTCAGTCTTGTCTTGGTGACAGTCATCATAAATAGTCAAGTGCAGTTGTTTCTTATTGCGATTGTGTCTCAGAGTTTCACACTCTCCATTCAGTCTTGTCTTGGTGACAGTCATCATAAATAGTCAATTGCAGCTGTTTCTTATTGCCATTGTGTCTCAGAGTTTCACACTCTCTGTTCAGTCTTGTCTTATGACAGTCATCATAAATAGTCAAGTGCAGCTGTTTCTTCTTGCCATTGTGTCTCACAGTTTCACACTCTCCATTCTGTCTTGTCTTGTTGACAGTCATCATAAATAGTCAAGTGCAGCTGTTTCTTATTGCCATTGTGTCTCAGAGTTTCACACTCTCTCTTCAGTCTTGTCTTATGACAGTCATCATAAATAGTCAAGTGCAGCTGTTTCTTATTGTATTGTGTCTCAGAGTTTCACACTCTCCGTTCAGTCTTGTCTTGGTGACAGTCATCATAAATAGTCAAGTGCAGTTGTTTCTTATTGCGATTGTGTCTCAGAGTTTCACACTCTCCATTCAGTCTTGTCTTGGTGACAGTCATCATAAATAGTCAATTGCAGCTGTTTCTTATTTCCATTGTGTCTCAGAGTTTCACACTCTCTGTTCAGTCTTGTCTTATGACAGTCATCATAAATAGTCAAGTGCAGCTGTTTCTTCTTGCCATTCTGTCTCACAGTTTCACACTCTCCATTCTGTCTTGTCTTGGTGACAGTCATCATAAATAGTCAAGTGCAGCTGTTTCTTATTGCCATTGTGTCTCAGAGTTTCACACTCTCTCTTCAGTCTTGTCTTATGACAGTCATCATAAATAGTCAAGTGCAGCTGTTTCTTCTTGCCATTGTGTCTCACAGTTTCACTTCTCCATTCTGTCTTGTCTTGGTGACAGTCATCATAAATAGTCAATTGCAGCTGTTTCCTATTGCCATTGTGTCTCAGAGTTTCACACTCTCCGTTCAGTCTTGTGTTGGTGAAGTCATCATAAATAGTCAAGTGCAGTTGTTTCTTATTGCCATTGTGTCTCAGAGTTTCACACTCTCTGTTCAGTCTTGTCTTGGTGACAGTCATCATAAATAGTCAAGTGCAGCTGTTTCTTATTGCCATTGTATCTCAGAGTTTCACACTCTCCGTTCAGTCTTGTCTTGGTGACAGTCATTAGAAATAGTCAAGTGCAGCTGTTTCTTATTGCCATTGTGTCTCAGAGTTTCTCACTCTCCCTTCAGTCTTGTCTTGGTGACAGTCATCATAAATAGTCAGTGCAGCTGTTTCTTATTGCCATTGTGTCTCAGAGTTTCACACTCTCCCTTCAGTCTTGTCTTGATGACAGTCATCATAAATAGTCAAGTGCAGCTGTTTCTTATTGCCATTGTGTCTCAGAGTTTCACACTCTCCGTTAAGTCTTGTCTTGATGAAAGTCATCATAAATAGTCAAGTGCAGCTGTTTCTTATTGCCATTGTGTCTCAGAGTTTCACACTCTCCCTTCAGTCTTGTCTTGGTGACAGTCATCATAAATAGTCAAGTGCAGCTGTTTCTTATTGCCATTGTGTCTCAGAGTTTCACACTCTCCGTTCAGTCTTGTCTTTGTGACTGTCATCATAAATAGTCAAGTGCAGCTGTTTCTTATTGCCATTGTGTCTCAAGAGTTTCACACTCTCCGTTCAGTCTTGTCTTTGTGACTGTCATCATAGATAGTCAAGTGCAGCTGTTTCTTATTACCACTGTGTCTCAGAGTTTCTAACTCTCCGTTCAGTCTTGTCTTGGTAACAGCCATCATAAATAGTCAAGTGCAGCTGTTTCTTATTGCCATTGTGTCTTAGAGTTTCACACTCTTCGTTCAGTCTTGTCTTGGTGACAGTCATCATACATAGTCAAGTGCAGCTGTTTCTTGTTGCCACTGCATCTCAAGAGTTTCACATTCTCTGTTCAGTCTTGTCTTGGTGACAGTCATCATAAATAGTCAAGTGCAGTTGTTTCTTACTGCAATTGTGTCTCAGAGTTTCGCACCCTCAATTCAGTCTAGTCTTGGTGACAGTCATCATAAATAGTCAAGTGCAGCTGTTTCTTATTGCCATTGTGTCTCAAGAGTTTCACACTCTCTGTTCAGTCTTGTCTTGGTGACAGTCATCATAAATAGTCAAGTGCAGCTGTTTCTTATTGCCATTGTGTCTCAGAGTTTCACACTCTCTGTTCAGTCTTGTCTTGATGTCAGTTATCATAAATAGTCAAGTGCAGCTGTTTCTTATTGCCATTGTGTCTCAAGAGTTTCACACTCTCCATTCAGTCTTGTCTTGGTGACAGTCATCACAAATAGTCAAGTTCACCTGTTTCTTTTTGCCATTGTGTCTCAAGAGTTTCACACTCTCCATTCAGTCTTGTCTTGGTGACAGTCATAAATAGTCAAGTGCAGCTGTTTCTTATTGCCACTGTGTCTCAGAGTTTCACACTCTCCGTTCGGTCTTGTCTTGGTGACAGTCATCATAAATAGTCAAGTGCAGCTCTTTCGTATTGCCACTGTGTCACAGAGTTTCACACTCTCCGTTCAGTCTTGTCTTGGTGACAGTCATCATAAATAGACAAGTGCAGCTGTTTCTTATTGCCACTGTGTCTCAGAGTTTCAAACTCTCCGTTCAGTCTTGTCTTGGTGACAGTCATCATAAATAGTCAAGTGCAGCTGTTTCTTATTGCCATTGTGTCTCAGAGTTTCAAACTCTCCATTTAGTGTTGTCTTGGTGACAGTCATCATAAATAGTCAAGTGCAGCTGTTTCTTATTGCCATTGTGTCTCAGAGTTTCACACTCTCCGTTCAGTCTTGTCTTGATGAAAGTCATCATAAATAGTCAAGTGCAGCTGTTTCTTCTTGCCACTGTGTCTCAGAGTTTCACACTCTCCGTTCAGTCTAGTCTTGGTGACAGTCATCATAAACAGTCAAGTGCAGCTGTTTCTTATTGCCACTGTGTCTCAGAGTTTCACACTCTCCGTTCAGTCTTGTCTTGGTGACAGTCATCATAAATAGTCAAGTGCAGCTGTTTCTTATTGCCACTGTGTCTCAGAGTTTCACACTCTCCGTTCAGTCTTGTCTTGGTGACAGTCATCATAAATAGTCAAGTGCAGCTCTTTCTTATTGCCATTGTGTCTCAGAGTTTCACACTCTCCGTTGAGTCTTGTCTTGGTGACAGTCATCATAAATAGTCAAGTGCAGCTGTTTCTTATTGCCGTTGTGTCTCAGAGTTTCACACTCTCCTTTCAGTCTTGTCTTGGTGACCGTCATCATAAATAGTCAAGTGCAGCTCTTTCTTATTGCCATTGTGTCTCAGAGTTTCACACTCTCCTTTCAGTCTTGTCTTGGTGACAGTCATCATAAATAGTCAAGTGCAGCTCTTTCTTATTGCCATTGTGTCTCAGAGTTTCACACTCTCCGTTGAGTCTTGTCTTGGTGACAGTCATCATAAATAGTCAAGTGCAGCTGTTTCTTATTGCCGTTGTGTCTCAGAGTTTCACACTCTCCTTTCAGTCTTGTCTTGGTGACCGTCATCATAAATAGTCAAGTGCAGCTGTTTCTTATTGCCATTGTGTCTCAGAGTTTCACACTCTCTGTTCAGTCTTGTCTTGGTGACAGTCATCATAAATAGTCAAGTGCAGCTGTTTCTTATTGCCATTGTGTCGCAGAGTTTCACACTCTCCGTTCAGTCTTGTCTTGGTGACAGTCATTATAAATAGTCAAGTGCAGCTTTTTCCTATTGCCATTGTGTCTCAGAGTTTCATACTCTCCTTTCAGTCTTGTCTTGGTGACTGTCATCATAAATAGTCAGTGCAGCTGTTTCTTATTGCCGCTGTGTCTCAGAGTTTCACACTCTCTGTTCAGTCTTGTCTTATGACAGTCTTCATAAATAGTCAAGTGCAGCTGTTTCTTATTGCCGCTGTGTCTCAGAGTTTCACACTCTCCGTTCAGTCTTGTCTTGGTGACAGTCATCATAAATAGTCAAGTGCAGTTGTTTCTTATTGCGATTGTGTCTCAGAGTTTCGCACTCTCCATTCAGTCTTGTCTTGGTGACAGTCATCATAAATAGTCCAGTTCAGCTGTTTCTTGTTGCCACTGCATTTCAACAGTTTCGCACTCTCCATTCAGTCTTGTCGTGATGACTGTCATCATAAATAGTCAAGTGCAGTTGTTTCTTATTGCGATTGTGTCTCAGAGTTTCAAACTCTCCATTTAGTGTTGTCTTGATGATAGTCATCATAAATAGTCAAGTGCAGTTGTTTCTTATTGCGATTGTGTCTCAGAGTTTCAAACTCTCCATTTAGTGTTGTCTTGATGACAGTCATCATAAATAGTCCAGTTCAGCTGTTTCTTGTTGCCACTGCATTTCAAAAGTTTCACACTCTCTGTTTAGTCTTGTCTTGATGACAGTCATCATAAATAGTCAAGTGCAGTTGTTTCTTATTGCCACTGTGTCTCAGAGTTTCAAACTCTCCGTTTAGTGTTGTCTTGGTGACAGTCATCATAAATAGTCAAGTGCAGCTGTTTCTTATTGCCACTGTGTCTCAGAGTTTCACACTCTCCGTTCAGTCTTGTCTTGGTGACAGTCATCATAAATAGTCAAGTGCAGCTGTTTCTTATTGCCACTGTGTCTCAGAGTTTCACACTCTCCGTTCAGTCTTGTCTTGGTGACAGTCATCATAAATAGTCAAGTGCAGCTGTTTCTTATTGCCACTGTGTCTCAGAGTTTCACACTCTCCGTTCAGTCTTGTCTTGGTGACAGTCATCATAAATAGTCAAGTGCAGCTGTTTCTTATTGCCACTGTGTCTCAGAGTTTCACACTCTCCGTTCAGTCTTGTCTTGGTGACAGTCATCATAAATAGTCAAGTGCAGCTGTTTCTTATTGCCATTGTGTCTCAGAGTTTCAAACTCTCCATTTAGTGTTGTCTTGGTGACAGTCATCATAAATAGTCAGTGCAGCTGTTTCTTATTGCCATTGTGTCTCAGAGTTTCACACTCTCTGTTCAGTCTTGTCTTGGTGACAGTCATCATAAATAGTCAAGTGCAGCTGTTTCTTATTGCCATTGTGTCTCAGAGTTTCACACTCTCCGTTCAGTCTTGTCTTGGTGACAGTCATCATAAATAGTCAAGTGCAGCTGTTTCTTATTGCCGTTGTGTCTCAGAGTTTCACACTCTCCTTTCAGTCTTGTCTTGGTGACAGTCATCATAAATAGTCAAGTGCAGCTGTTTCTTATTGCCATTGTGTCTCAGAGTTTCACACCATCCATTCAGTCTTGTCTTGGTGACAGTCATTATAAATAGTCAAATGCAGCTTTTTCCTATTGCCATTGTGTCTCAGAGTTTCACACTCTCCTTTCAGTCTTGTCTTGGTGACTGTCATCATAAATAGTCAAGTGCAGCTGTTTCTTATTGCCATTGTGTCTCAGAATTTCGCACTCTCCTTTCAGTCTTGTCTTGTTGACTGTCATCATAAATAGTCAAGTGCAGCTGTTTCTAATTGCCATTGTGTCTCAGAGTTTCACACTCTCCATTCAGTCTTGTCTTGATGACTGTCATCATAAATAGTCAAGTGCAGTTGTTTCTTATTGCCACTGTGTCTCAGAGTTTCAAACTCTCCATTTAGTGTTGTCTTGGTGACAGTCATCATAAATAGTCAAGTGCAGCTGTTTCTTATTGCCACTGTGTCTCAGAGTTTCACACTCTCCATTCAGTATTGTCTTGGTGACAGTCATCATAAATAGTCAAGTTCAGCTGTTTCTTTTTGCCATTGTGTCTCAAGAGTTTCACACTCTCCGTTTAGTCTTGTCTTGGTGACAGTCATCATAAATAGTCAAGTGCAGCTGTTTCTTATTGCCACTGTGTCTCAGAGTTTCACACTCTCCGTTCAGTCTTGTCTTGGTGACAGTCATCATAAATAGTCAAGTGCAGCTCTTTCGTATTGCCACTGTGTCACAGAGTTTCACACTCTCCGTTCAGTCTTGTCTTGGTGACAGTCATCATAAATAGACAAGTGCAGCTGTTTCTTATTGCCACTGTGTCTCAGAGTTTCACACTCTCCGTTCAGTCTTGTCTTGGTGACAGTCATCATAAATAGTCAAGTGCAGCTGTTTCTTATTGCCATTGTGTCTCAGAGTTTCAAACTCTCCATTTAGTGTTGTCTTGGTGACAGTCATCATAAATAGTCAAGTGCAGCTGTTTCTTATTGCCATTGTGTCTCAGAGTTTCACACTCTCCGTTCAGTCTTGTCTTGATGAAAGTCATCATAAATAGTCAAGTGCAGCTGTTTCTTATTGCCATTGTGTCTCAGAGTTTCACACTCTCCGTTCAGTCTTGTCTTGATGAAAGTCATCATAAATAGTCAAGTGCAGCTGTTTCTTCTTGCCACTGTGTCTCAGAGTTTCACACTCTCCGTTCAGTCTAGTCTTGGTGACAGTCATCATAAACAGTCAAGTGCAGCTGTTTCTTATTGCCACTGTGTCTCAGAGTTTCACACTCTCCGTTCAGTCTTGTCTTGGTGACAGTCATCATAAATAGTCAAGTGCAGCTGTTTCTTATTGCCACTGTGTCTCAGAGTTTCACACTCTCCGTTCAGTCTTGTCTTGGTGACAGTCATCATAAATAGTCAAGTGCAGCTCTTTCTTATTGCCATTGTGTCTCAGAGTTTCACACTCTCCGTTGAGTCTTGTCTTGGTGACAGTCATCATAAATAGTCAAGTGCAGCTGTTTCTTATTGCCGTTGTGTCTCAGAGTTTCACACTCTCCTTTCAGTCTTGTCTTGGTGACCGTCATCATAAATAGTCAAGTGCAGCTGTTTCTTATTGCCATTGTGTCTCAGAGTTTCACACTCTCTGTTCAGTCTTGTCTTGGTGACAGTCATCATAAATAGTCAAGTGCAGCTGTTTCTTATTGCCATTGTGTCGCAGAGTTTCACACTCTCCGTTCAGTCTTGTCTTGGTGACAGTCATTATAAATAGTCAAGTGCAGCTTTTTCCTATTGCCATTGTGTCTCAGAGTTTCACACTCTCCTTTCAGTCTTGTCTTGGTGACTGTCATCATAAATAGTCAGTGCAGCTGTTTCTTATTGCCGCTGTGTCTCAGAGTTTCACACTCTCTGTTCAGTCTTGTCTTATGACAGTCTTCATAAATAGTCAAGTGCAGCTGTTTCTTATTGCCGCTGTGTCTCAGAGTTTCACACTCTCCGTTCAGTCTTGTCTTGGTGACAGTCATCATAAATAGTCAAGTGCAGTTGTTTCTTATTGCGATTGTGTCTCAGAGTTTCGCACGCTCCATTCAGTCTTGTCTTGGTGACAGTCATCATAAATAGTCCAGTTCAGCTGTTTCTTGTTGCCACTGCATTTCAACAGTTTCGCACTCTCCATTCAGTCTTGTCGTGATGACTGTCATCATAAATAGTCAAGTGCAGTTGTTTCTTATTGCGATTGTGTCTCAGAGTTTCAAACTCTCCATTTAGTGTTGTCGTGATGATAGTCATCATAAATAGTCAAGTGCAGTTGTTTCTTATTGCGATTGTGTCTCAGAGTTTCAAACTCTCCATTTAGTGTTGTCTTGATGACAGTCATCATAAATAGTCCAGTTCAGCTGTTTCTTGTTGCCACTGCATTTCAAAAGTTTCACACTCTCTGTTCAGTCTTGTCTTGATGACAGTCATCATAAATAGTCAAGTGCAGTTGTTTCTTATTGCCACTGTGTCTCAGAGTTTCAAACTCTCCGTTTAGTGTTGTCTTGGTGACAGACATCATAAATAGTCAGGTGCAGCTGTTTCTTATTGCCACTGTGTCTCAGAGTTTCACACTCTCCGTTCAGTCTTGTCTTGGTGACAGTCATCATAAATAGTCAAGTGCAGCTGTTTCTTATTGCCACTGTGTCTCAGAGTTTCACACTCTCCGTTCAGTCTTGTCTTGGTGACAGTCATCATAAATAGTCAAGTGCAGCTGTTTCTTATTGCCACTGTGTCTCAGAGTTTCACACATTTCGTTCAGTCTTGTCTTGGTGACAGTCATCATAAATAGTCAAGTGCAGCTGTTTCTTATTGCCACTGTGTCTCAGAGTTTCACACTCTCCGTTCAGTCTTGTCTTGGTGACAGTCATCATAAATAGTCAAGTGCAGCTGTTTCTTATTGCCATTGTGTCTCAGAGTTTCAAACTCTCCATTTAGTGTTGTCTTGGTGACAGTCATCATAAATAGTCAGTGCAGCTGTTTCTTATTGCCATTGTGTCTCAGAGTTTCACACTCTCTGTTCAGTATTGTCTTGGTGACAGTCATCATAAATAGTCAAGTGCAGCTGTTTCTTATTGCCGTTGTGTC
Organism: Deroplatys truncata; assembly: GCA_030765065.1. Lineage (NCBI taxonomy): Eukaryota > Metazoa > Arthropoda > Insecta > Mantodea > Mantidae > Deroplatys > Deroplatys truncata. The sequence continues at coordinate 1,552,137 of CM060975.1, forward strand.
TCAGAGTTTCACACTCTCCTTTCAGTCTTGTCTTGGTGACAGTCATCATAAATAGTCAAGTGCAGCTGTTTCTTATTGCCATTGTGTCTCAGAGTTTCACACCATCCATTCAGTTTTGTCTTGGTGACAGTCATTATAAATATTCAAATGCAGCTTTTTCCTATTGCCATTGTGTCTCAGAGTTTCACACTCTCCTTTCAGTCTTGTCTTGGTGACTGTCATCATAAATAGTCAAGTGCAGCTGTTTCTTATTGCCATTGTGTCTCAGAATTTCGCACTCTCCTTTCAGTCTTGTCTTGTTGACTGTCATCATAAATAGTCAAGTGCAGCTGTTTCTAATTGCCATTGTGTCTCAGAGTTTCACACTCTCCATTCAGTCTTGTCTTGATGACTGTCATCATAAATAGTCAAGTGCAGTTGTTTCTTATTGCCACTGTGTCTCAGAGTTTCAAACTCTCCATTTAGTGTTGTCTTGGTGACAGTCATCATAAATAGTCAAGTGCAGCTGTTTCTTATTGCCACTGTGTCTCAGAGTTTCACACTCTCCATTCAGTCTTGTCTTGGTGACAGTCATCATAAATAGTCAAGTTCAGCTGTTTCTTTTTGCCATTGTGTCTCAAGAGTTTCACACTCTCCGTTTAGTCTTGTCTTGGTGACAGTCATCATAAATAGTCAAGTGCAGCTGTTTTTTATTGCCATTGTGTCTCAACAGTTTCACACTCTCCGTTCAGTCTTGCCTTGATGACAGTCACCATAAATAGTCAAATGCAGTTGTTTCTTGTTGCCACTGCATCTCAACAGTTTCACACTCTCCATTCAGTCTTGTCTTGATGACAGTTATCATAAATAGTCAAGTTCAGCTGTTTCTTGTTGCCACTGCATCTCAACAGTTTCACACTCTCCGTTCAGTCTTGTCTTGGTGACAGTCATCATAAATAGTCAAGTGCAGCTGTTTCTTATTGCCATTGTGTCTCAGAGTTTCACACTCTCCATTCAGTCTTGTCTTGGTGACAGTCATCATAAATAGTCAAGTTCAGCTGTTTCTTATTGCCATTGTGTCTCAGACTTTCACACTCTCCGTTCAGTCTTGTGTTGGTGAAGTCATCATAAATAGTCAAGTGCAGTTGTTTCTTATTGCGATTGTGTCTCAGAGTTTCACACTCTCCATTCAGTCTTGTCTTGATGACTGTCATCATAAATAGTCAATTGCAGCTGTTTCTTATTTCCATTGTGTCTCAGAGTTTCACACTCTCCATTCAGTCTTGTCTTATGACAGTCATCATAAATAGTCAAATGCAGCTGTTTCTTATTGCCATTGTGTCTCAGAGTTTCACACTCCCCATTCTGTCTTGTCGTCTTGGTGACAGTCATCATAAATAGTCAAGTGCAGCTGTTTCTTCTTGCCATTGTGTCTCAGAGTTTCACACTCTCCATTCAGTCTTGTCTTGGTGACAGTCATCATAAATAGTCAAGTGCAGCTGTTTCTTATTGCCATTGTGTCTCAGAGTTTCACACTCTCCATTCAGTCTTGTCTTGGTGACAGTCATCATAAATAGTCAAGTGCAGCTGTTTCTTATTGCGATTGTGTCTCAGAGTTTCACACTCTCCATTCAGTCTTGTCTTCGTGACAGTCATCATAAATAGTCAATTGCAGCTGTTTCTTATTGCCATTGTGTCTCAGAGTTTCGCACTCTCCATTCAGTCTTGTCTTGGTGACAGTCATCATAAATAGTCAAGTGCAGCTGTTTCTTATTGCCATTGTGTCTCAGAGTTTCACACTCTCCGTTCAGTCTTGTTTTGGTGAAGTCATCATAAATAGTCAAGTGCAGTTGTTTCTTATTGCGATTGTGTCTCAGAGTTTCACACTCTCCATTCAGTCTTGTCTTGGTGACAGTCATCATAAATAGTCAATTGCAGCTGTTTCTTATTGCCATTGTGTCTCAGAGTTTCACACTCTCTGTTCAGTCTTGTCTTATGACAGTCATCATAAATAGTCAAGTGCAGCTGTTCCTTCTTGCCATTGTGTCTCACAGTTTCACACTCTCCATTCTGTCTTGTCTTGGTGACAGTCATCATAAATAGTCAAGTGCAGCTGTTTCTTATTGCCATTGTGTCTCAGAGTTTCACACTCTCTCTTCAGTCTTGTCTTATGACAGTCATCATAAATAGTCAAGTGCAGCTGTTTCTTATTGTATTGTGTCTCAGAGTTTCACACTCTCCGTTCAGTCTTGTCTTGGTGACAGTCATCATAAATAGTTAAGTGAAGCTATTTCTTATTGCCATTGTGTCTCAAGAGTTTCACACTCTCCATTCAGTCTTGTCTTGGTGACAGTCATCATAAATAGTCAAGTGCAGCTATTTCTTATTGCCATTGTGTCTCAAGAGTTTCACACTCTCCATTCAGTCTTGTCTTGGTGACAGTCATCATAAATAGTCAAGTGCAGCTATTTCTTATTGCCATTGTGTCTCAAGAGTTTCACACTCTCCATTCAGTCTTGTCTTGGTGACAGTCATCATAAATAGTCAAGTGCAGCTGTTTCTTATTGCCATTGTTTCTCAGAGTTTACACTCTCCATTCAGTCTTGACTTGATGACAATAATCATAAATAGTCAAGTGCAGCTGTTTCTTATTGCCATTGTGTCTCAGAGTTTCACACTCTACATTCAGTCTTGACTTGGTGACAGTCATCATAAATAGTCAAGTGCAGCTGTTTCTTATTGCCATTGTGTCTCAGAGTTTCACACTCTCCTTTCAGTCTTGTGTTGGTGACAGTCATCATAAATAGTCAAGTGCTGCTGTTTCTTATTGCCATTGTGTCTCAGATTTTCACACTCTCCATTCAGTCTTGTCTTGGTGACAGTCATCATAAATAGTCAAGTGCAGCTGTTTTTTTATTGCCATTGTGACTCAGAGTTTCACACTCTCCATTCAGTCTTGTCTTGGTGACAGTCATCATAAATAGTCAAGTGCAGCTGTTTTTTTATTGCCATTGTGTCTCAGAGTTTCACACTCTCCATTCAGTCTTGTCTTGGTGACAGTCATCATAAATAGTCAAGTGCAGCTGTTTCTTATTGCCATTGTGTCTCAGAGTTTCACACTCTCCATTCAGTCTTGTCTTGGTGACAGTCATCATAAATAGTCAAGTGCAGCTGTTTTTTTATTGCCATTGTGACTCAGAGTTTCACACTCTCCGTTCAGTCCTGTCTTGGTGACAGTCATCATAAATACTCAAGTGCAGCTGTTTCTTGTTGACACTGTGTCTCAGAGTTTCACACTCTCCGTTCAGTCTTGTCTTGGTGACAGTCATCATAAATATTCAAGTGCAGTTGTTTCTTATTGCCATTGTGTCTCAGAGTTTCACACTCTCCATTCATTCTTGACTTGATGACAATAATCATAAATAGTCAAGTGCAGCTGTTTCTTATTGCCATTGCGTCTCAGAGTTTCACACTCTCCATTCAGTCTTGTCTTGATGACTGTCATCGTAAATAGTCAATTGCAGCTGTTTCTTATTGCCATTGTGTCTCAGAGTTTCACACTCTCCATTCAGTCTTGTCTTATGACAGTCATCATAAATAGTCAAATGCAGCTGTTTCTTATTGCCATTGTGTCTCAGAGTTTCACACTCCCCATTCTGTCTTGTCTTGGTGACAGTCATCATAAATAGTCAAGTGCAGCTGTTTCTTCTTGCCATTGTGTCTCACAGTTTCACACTCTCCACTCAGTATTGTCTTGGTGACAGTCATCATAAATAGTCAAGTGCAGCTGTTTCTTATTGCCATTGTGTCTCAGAGTTTCACACTCTCCGTTGAGTCTTGTGTTGGTGAAGTCATCATAAATAGTCAAGTGCAGCTGTTTCTTATTGCGATTGTGTCTCAGAGTTTCACACTCTCCATTCAGTCTTGTCTTGGTGACAGTCATCATAAATAGTCAATTGCAGCTGTTTCTTATTGCCATTGTGTCTCAGAGTTTCGCACTCTCCATTCAGTCTTGTCTTGGTGACAGTCATCATAAATAATCAAGTGCAGCTGTTTCTTATTGCCATTGTGTCTCAGAGTTTCACACTCTCCGTTCAGTCTTGTGTTGGTGAAGTCATCATAAATAGTCAAGTGCAGTTGTTTCTTATTGCGATTGTGTCTCAGAGTTTCACACTCTCCATTCAGTCTTGTCTTGGTGACAGTCATCATAAATAGTCAATTGCAGCTGTTTCTTATTGCCATTGTGGCTCAGAGTTTCACACTCTCCGTTCAGTCTTGTCTTGATGAAAGTCATCATAAATAGTCAAGTGCAGCTGTTTCTTCTTGCCACTGTGTCTCAGAGTTTCACACTCTCCGTTCAGTCTAGTCTTGGTGACAGTCATCATAAATAGTCAAGTGCAGCTGTTTCTTATTGCCACTGTGTCTCAGAGTTTCACACTCTCCGTTCAGTCTTGTCTTGGTGACAGTCATCATAAATAGTCAAGTGCAGCTGTTTCTTATTGCCACTGTGTCTCAGAGTTTCAAACTCTCCATTTAGTGTTGTCGTGATGATAGTCATCATAAATAGTCAAGTGCAGTTGTTTCTTATTGCGATTGTGTCTCAGAGTTTCAAACTCTCCATTTAGTGTTGTCTTGATGACAGTCATCATAAATAGTCCAGTTCAGCTGTTTCTTGTTGCCACTGCATTTCAAAAGTTTCACACTCTCTGTTCAGTCTTGTCTTGATGACAGTCATCATAAATAGTCAAGTGCAGTTGTTTCTTATTGCCACTGTGTCTCAGAGTTTCAAACTCTCCGTTTAGTGTTGTCTTGGTGACAGACATCATAAATAGTCAGGTGCAGCTGTTTCTTATTGCCACTGTGTCTCAGAGTTTCACACTCTCCGTTCAGTCTTGTCTTGGTGACAGTCATCATAAATAGTCAAGTGCAGCTGTTTCTTATTGCCACTGTGTCTCAGAGTTTCACACTCTCCGTTCAGTCTTGTCTTGGTGACAGTCATCATAAATAGTCAAGTGCAGCTGTTTCTTATTGCCACTGTGTCTCAGAGTTTCACACATTTCGTTCAGTCTTGTCTTGGTGACAGTCATCATAAATAGTCAAGTGCAGCTGTTTCTTATTGCCACTGTGTCTCAGAGTTTCACACTCTCCGTTCAGTCTTGTCTTGGTGACAGTCATCATAAATAGTCAAGTGCAGCTGTTTCTTATTGCCATTGTGTCTCAGAGTTTCAAACTCTCCATTTAGTGTTGTCTTGGTGACAGTCATCATAAATAGTCAGTGCAGCTGTTTCTTATTGCCATTGTGTCTCAGAGTTTCACACTCTCTGTTCAGTCTTGTCTTGGTGACAGTCATCATAAATAGTCAAGTGCAGCTGTTTCTTATTGCCGTTGTGTCTCAGAGTTTCACACTCTCCTTTCAGTCTTGTCTTGGTGACAGTCATCATAAATAGTCAAGTGCAGCTGTTTCTTATTGCCATTGTGTCTCAGAGTTTCACACCATCCATTCAGTTTTGTCTTGGTGACAGTCATTATAAATATTCAAATGCAGCTTTTTCCTATTGCCATTGTGTCTCAGAGTTTCACACTCTCCTTTCAGTCTTGTCTTGGTGACTGTCATCATAAATAGTCAAGTGCAGCTGTTTCTTATTGCCATTGTGTCTCAGAATTTCGCACTCTCCTTTCAGTCTTGTCTTGTTGACTGTCATCATAAATAGTCAAGTGCAGCTGTTTCTAATTGCCATTGTGTCTCAGAGTTTCACACTCTCCATTCAGTCTTGTCTTGATGACTGTCATCATAAATAGTCAAGTGCAGTTGTTTCTTATTGCCACTGTGTCTCAGAGTTTCAAACTCTCCATTTAGTGTTGTCTTGGTGACAGTCATCATAAATAGTCAAGTGCAGCTGTTTCTTATTGCCACTGTGTCTCAGAGTTTCACACTCTCCATTCAGTCTTGTCTTGGTGACAGTCATCATAAATAGTCAAGTTCAGCTGTTTCTTTTTGCCATTGTGTCTCAAGAGTTTCACACTCTCCGTTTAGTCTTGTCTTGGTGACAGTCATCATAAATAGTCAAGTGCAGCTGTTTTTTATTGCCATTGTGTCTCAACAGTTTCACACTCTCCGTTCAGTCTTGCCTTGATGACAGTCACCATAAATAGTCAAATGCAGTTGTTTCTTGTTGCCACTGCATCTCAACAGTTTCACACTCTCCATTCAGTCTTGTCTTGATGACAGTTATCATAAATAGTCAAGTTCAGCTGTTTCTTGTTGCCACTGCATCTCAACAGTTTCACACTCTCCGTTCAGTCTTGTCTTGGTGACAGTCATCATAAATAGTCAAGTGCAGCTGTTTCTTATTGCCATTGTGTCTCAGAGTTTCACACTCTCCATTCAGTCTTGTCTTGGTGACAGTCATCATAAATAGTCAAGTTCAGCTGTTTCTTATTGCCATTGTGTCTCAGACTTTCACACTCTCCGTTCAGTCTTGTGTTGGTGAAGTCATCATAAATAGTCAAGTGCAGTTGTTTCTTATTGCGATTGTGTCTCAGAGTTTCACACTCTCCATTCAGTCTTGTCTTGATGACTGTCATCATAAATAGTCAATTGCAGCTGTTTCTTATTGCCATTGTGTCTCAGAGTTTCACACTCTCCATTCAGTCTTGTCTTATGACAGTCATCATAAATAGTCAAATGCAGCTGTTTCTTATTGCCATTGTGTCTCAGAGTTTCACACTCCCCATTCTGTCTTGTCGTCTTGGTGACAGTCATCATAAATAGTCAAGTGCAGCTGTTTCTTCTTGCCATTGTGTCTCAGAGTTTCACACTCTCCATTCAGTCTTGTCTTGGTGACAGTCATCATAAATAGTCAAGTGCAGCTGTTTCTTATTGCCATTGTGTCTCAGAGTTTCACACTCTCCATTCAGTCTTGTCTTGGTGACAGTCATCATAAATAGTCAAGTGCAGCTGTTTCTTATTGCGATTGTGTCTCAGAGTTTCACACTCTCCATTCAGTCTTGTCTTCGTGACAGTCATCATAAATAGTCAATTGCAGCTGTTTCTTATTGCCATTGTGTCTCAGAGTTTCGCACTCTCCATTCAGTCTTGTCTTGGTGACAGTCATCATAAATAGTCAAGTGCAGCTGTTTCTTATTGCCATTGTGTCTCAGAGTTTCACACTCTCCGTTCAGTCTTGTTTTGGTGAAGTCATCATAAATAGTCAAGTGCAGTTGTTTCTTATTGCGATTGTGTCTCAGAGTTTCACACTCTCCATTCAGTCTTGTCTTGGTGACAGTCATCATAAATAGTCAATTGCAGCTGTTTCTTATTGCCATTGTGTCTCAGAGTTTCACACTCTCTGTTCAGTCTTGTCTTATGACAGTCATCATAAATAGTCAAGTGCAGCTGTTCCTTCTTGCCATTGTGTCTCACAGTTTCACACTCTCCATTCTGTCTTGTCTTGGTGACAGTCATCATAAATAGTCAAGTGCAGCTGTTTCTTATTGCCATTGTGTCTCAGAGTTTCACACTCTCTCTTCAGTCTTGTCTTATGACAGTCATCATAAATAGTCAAGTGCAGCTGTTTCTTATTGTATTGTGTCTCAGAGTTTCACACTCTCCGTTCAGTCTTGTCTTGGTGACAGTCATCATAAATAGTTAAGTGAAGCTATTTCTTATTGCCATTGTGTCTCAAGAGTTTCACACTCTCCATTCAGTCTTGTCTTGGTGACAGTCATCATAAATAGTCAAGTGCAGCTATTTCTTATTGCCATTGTGTCTCAAGAGTTTCACACTCTCCATTCAGTCTTGTCTTGGTGACAGTCATCATAAATAGTCAAGTGCAGCTATTTCTTATTGCCATTGTGTCTCAAGAGTTTCACACTCTCCATTCAGTCTTGTCTTGGTGACAGTCATCATAAATAGTCAAGTGCAGCTGTTTCTTATTGCCATTGTTTCTCAGAGTTTACACTCTCCATTCAGTCTTGACTTGATGACAATAATCATAAATAGTCAAGTGCAGCTGTTTCTTATTGCCATTGTGTCTCAGAGTTTCACACTCTACATTCAGTCTTGACTTGGTGACAGTCATCATAAATAGTCAAGTGCAGCTGTTTCTTATTGCCATTGTGTCTCAGAGTTTCACACTCTCCTTTCAGTCTTGTGTTGGTGACAGTCATCATAAATAGTCAAGTGCTGCTGTTTCTTATTGCCATTGTGTCTCAGATTTTCACACTCTCCATTCAGTCTTGTCTTGGTGACAGTCATCATAAATAGTCAAGTGCAGCTGTTTTTTTATTGCCATTGTGACTCAGAGTTTCACACTCTCCATTCAGTCTTGTCTTGGTGACAGTCATCATAAATAGTCAAGTGCAGCTGTTTTTTTATTGCCATTGTGTCTCAGAGTTTCACACTCTCCATTCAGTCTTGTCTTGGTGACAGTCATCATAAATAGTCAAGTGCAGCTGTTTCTTATTGCCATTGTGTCTCAGAGTTTCACACTCTCCATTCAGTCTTGTCTTGGTGACAGTCATCATAAATAGTCAAGTGCAGCTGTTTTTTTATTGCCATTGTGACTCAGAGTTTCACACTCTCCGTTCAGTCCTGTCTTGGTGACAGTCATCATAAATACTCAAGTGCAGCTGTTTCTTGTTGACACTGTGTCTCAGAGTTTCACACTCTCCGTTCAGTCTTGTCTTGGTGACAGTCATCATAAATATTCAAGTGCAGTTGTTTCTTATTGCCATTGTGTCTCAGAGTTTCACACTCTCCATTCATTCTTGACTTGATGACAATAATCATAAATAGTCAAGTGCAGCTGTTTCTTATTGCCATTGCGTCTCAGAGTTTCACACTCTCCATTCAGTCTTGTCTTGATGACTGTCATCGTAAATAGTCAATTGCAGCTGTTTCTTATTGCCATTGTGTCTCAGAGTTTCACACTCTCCATTCAGTCTTGTCTTATGACAGTCATCATAAATAGTCAAATGCAGCTGTTTCTTATTGCCATTGTGTCTCAGAGTTTCACACTCCCCATTCTGTCTTGTCTTGGTGACAGTCATCATAAATAGTCAAGTGCAGCTGTTTCTTCTTGCCATTGTGTCTCAGAGTTTCACACTCTCCATTCAGTCTTGTCTTGGTGACAGTCATCATAAATAGTCAAGTGCAGCTGTTTCTTATTGCCATTGTGTCTCAGAGTTTCACACTCTCCGTTGAGTCTTGTGTTGGTGAAGTCATCATAAATAGTCAAGTGCAGCTGTTTCTTATTGCGATTGTGTCTCAGAGTTTCACACTCTCCATTCAGTCTTGTCTTGGTGACAGTCATCATAAATAGTCAATTGCAGCTGTTTCTTATTGCCATTGTGTCTCAGAGTTTCGCACTCTCCATTCAGTCTTGTCTTGGTGACAGTCATCATAAATAATCAAGTGCAGCTGTTTCTTATTGCCATTGTGTCTCAGAGTTTCACACTCTCCGTTCAGTCTTGTGTTGGTGAAGTCATCATAAATAGTCAAGTGCAGTTGTTTCTTATTGCGATTGTGTCTCAGAGTTTCACACTCTCCATTCAGTCTTGTCTTGGTGACAGTCATCATAAATAGTCAATTGCAGCTGTTTCTTATTGCCATTGTGGCTCAGAGTTTCACACTCTCCGTTCAGTCTTGTCTTGATGAAAGTCATCATAAATAGTCAAGTGCAGCTGTTTCTTCTTGCCACTGTGTCTCAGAGTTTCACACTCTCCGTTCAGTCTAGTCTTGGTGACAGTCATCATAAATAGTCAAGTGCAGCTGTTTCTTATTGCCACTGTGTCTCAGAGTTTCACACTCTCCGTTCAGTCTTGTCTTGGTGACAGTCATCATAAATAGTCAAGTGCAGCTCTTTCTTATTGCCATTGTGTCTCAGAGTTTCACACTCTCCGTTGAGTCTTGTCTTGGTGACAGTCATCATAAATAGTCAAGTGCAGCTGTTTCTTATTGCCGTTGTGTCTCAGAGTTTCACACTCTCCTTTCAGTCTTGTCTTGGTGACCGTCATCATAAATAGTCAAGTGCAGCTGTTTCTTATTGCCATTGTGTCTCAGAGTTTCACACTCTCTGTTCAGTCTTGTCTTGGTGACAGTCATCATAAATAGTCAAGTGCAGCTGTTTCTTATTGCCATTGTGTCGCAGAGTTTCACACTCTCCGTTCAGTCTTGTCTTGGTGACAGTCATTATAAATAGTCAAGTGCAGCTTTTTCCTATTGCCATTGTGTCTCAGAGTTTCACACTCTCCTTTCAGTCTTGTCTTGGTGACTGTCATCATAAATAGTCAGTGCAGCTGTTTCTTATTGCCGCTGTGTCTCAGAGTTTCACACTCTCTGTTCAGTCTTGTCTTATGACAGTCTTCATAAATAGTCAAGTGCAGCTGTTTCTTATTGCCGCTGTGTCTCAGAGTTTCACACTCTCCGTTCAGTCTTGTCTTGGTGACAGTCATCATAAATAGTCAAGTGCAGTTGTTTCTTATTGCGATTGTGTCTCAGAGTTTCGCACTCTCCATTCAGTCTTGTCTTGGTGACAGTCATCATAAATAGTCCAGTTCAGCTGTTTCTTGTTGCCACTGCATTTCAACAGTTTCGCACTCTCCATTCAGTCTTGTCGTGATGACTGTCATCATAAATAGTCAAGTGCAGTTGTTTCTTAATGCGATTGTGTCTCAGAGTTTCAAACTCTCCATTTAGTGTTGTCTTGATGATAGTCATCATAAATAGTCAAGTGCAGTTGTTTCTTATTGCGATTGTATCTCAGAGTTTCAAACTCTCCATTTAGTGTTGTCTTGATGACAGTCATCATAAATAGTCCAGTTCAGCTGTTTCTTGTTGCCACTGCATTTCAAAAGTTTCACACTCTCTGTTCAGTCTTGTCTTGATGACAGTCATCATAAATAGTCAAGTGCAGTTGTTTCTTATTGCCACTGTGTCTCAGAGTTTCAAACTCTCCGTTTAGTGTTGTCTTGGTGACAGTCATCATAAATAGTCAAGTGCAGCTGTTTCTTATTGCCACTGTGTCTCAGAGTTTCACACTCTCCGTTCAGTCTTGTCTTGATGAAAGTCATCATAAATAGTCAAGTGCAGCTGTTTCTTCTTGCCACTGTGTCTCAGAGTTTCACACTCTCCGTTCAGTCTAGTCTTGGTGACAGTCATCATAAATAGTCAAGTGCAGCTGTTTCTTATTGCCACTGTGTCTCAGAGTTTCACACTCTCCGTTCAGTCTTGTCTTGGTGACAGTCATCATAAATAGTCAAGTGCAGCTGTTTCTTATTGCCACTGTGTCTCAGAGTTTCACACTCTCCGTTCAGTCTTGTCTTGGTGACAGTCATCATAAATAGTCAAGTGCAGCTCTTTCTTATTGCCATTGTGTCTCAGAGTTTTACACTCTCCGTTGAGTCTTGTCTTGGTGACAGTCATCATAAATAGTCAAGTGCAGCTGTTTCTTATTGCCGTTGTGTCTCAGAGTTTCACACTCTCCTTTCAGTCTTGTCTTGGTGACCGTCATCATAAATAGTCAAGTGCAGCTGTTTCTTATTGCCATTGTGTCTCAGAGTTTCACACTCTCTGTTCAGTCTTGTCTTGGTGACAGTCATCATAAATAGTCAAGTGCAGCTGTTTCTTATTGCCATTGTGTCGCAGAGTTTCACACTCTCCGTTCAGTCTTGTCTTGGTGACAGTCATTATAAATAGTCAAGTGCAGCTTTTTCCTATTGCCATTGTGTCTCAGAGTTTCACACTCTGTTTTCAGTCTTGTCTTGGTGACTGTCATCATAAATAGTCAGTGCAGCTGTTTCTTATTGCCGCTGTGTCTCAGAGTTTCACACTCTCTGTTCAGTCTTGTCTTATGACAGTCCTCATAAATAGTCAAGTGCAGCTGTTTCTTATTGCCGCTGTGTCTCAGAGTTTCACACTCTCCGTTCAGTCTTGTCTTGGTGACAGTCATCATAAATAGTCAAGTGCAGTTGTTTCTTATTGCGATTGTGTCTCAGAGTTTCGCACTCTCCATTCAGTCTTGTCTTGGTGACAGTCATCATAAATAGTCCAGTTCAGCTGTTTCTTGTTGCCACTGCATTTCAACAGTTTCGCACTCTCCATTCAGTCTTGTCGTGATGACTGTCATCATAAATAGTCAAGTGCAGTTGTTTCTTATTGCGATTGTGTCTCAGAGTTTCAAACTCTCCATTTAGTGTTGTCTTGATGATAGTCATCATAAATAGTCAAGTGCAGTTGTTTCTTATTGCGATTGTGTCTCAGAGTTTCAAACTCTCCATTTAGTGTTGTCTTGATGACAGTCATCATAAATAGTCCAGTTCAGCTGTTTCTTGTTGCCACTGCATTTCAAAAGTTTCACACTCTCTGTTCAGTCTTGTCTTGATGACAGTCATCATAAATAGTCAAGTGCAGTTGTTTCTTATTGCCACTGTGTCTCAGAGTTTCAAACTCTCCGTTTAGTGTTGTCTTGGTGACAGTCATCATAAATAGTCAAGTGCAGCAGTTTCTTATTGCCACTGTGTCTCAGAGTTTCACACTCTCCGTTCAGTCTTGTCTTGGTGACAGTCATCATAAATAGTCAAGTGCAGCTGTTTCTTATTGCCACTGTGTCTCAGAGTTTCACACTCTCCGTTCAGTCTTGTCTTGGTGACAGTCATCATAAATAGTCAAGTGCAGCTGTTTCTTATTGCCACTGTGTCTCAGAGTTTCACACTCTCCGTTCTGTCTTGTCTTGGTGACAGTCATCATAAATAGTCAAGTGCAGCTGTTTCTTATTGCCACTGTGTCTCAGAGTTTCACACGCTCCGTTCAGTCTTGTCTTGGTGACAGTCATCATAAATAGTCAAGTGCAGCTGTTTCTTATTGCCATTGTGTCTCAGAGTTTCAAACTCTCCATTTAGTGTTGTCTTGGTGACAGTCATCATAAATAGTCAGTGCAGCTGTTTCTTATTGCCATTGTGTCTCAGAGTTTCACACTCTCTGTTCAGTCTTGTCTTGGTGACAGTCATCATAAATAGTCAAGTGCAGCTGTTTCTTATTGCCATTGTGTCTCAGAGTTTCACCCTCTCCGTTCAGTCTTGTCTTGGTGACAGTCATCATAAATAGTCAAGTGCAGCTGTTTCTTATTGCCGTTGTGTCTCAGAGTTTCACACTCTCCTTTCAGTCTTGTCTTGGTGACAGTCATCATAAATAGTCAAGTGCAGCTGTTTCTTATTGCCATTGTGTCTCAGAGTTTCACACCATCCATTCAGTCTTGTCTTGGTGACAGTCATTATAAATAGTCAAATGCAGCTTTTTCCTATTGCCATTGTGTCTCAGAGTTTCACACTCTCCTTTCAGTCTTGTCTTGGTGACTGTCATCATAAATAGTCAAGTGCAGCTGTTTCTTGTTGCCATTGTGTCTCAGAATTTCGCACTCTCCTTTCAGTCTTGTCTTGTTGACTGTCACCATAAATAGTCAAGTGCAGCTGTTTCTAATTGCCATTGTGTCTCAGAGTTTCACACTCTCCATTCAGTCTTGTCTTGATGACTGTCATCATAAATAGTCAAGTGCAGTTGTTTCTTATTGCCACTGTGTCTCAGAGTTTCAAACTCTCCATTTAGTGTTGTCTTGGTGACAGTCATCATAAATAGTCAAGTGCAGCTGTTTCTTATTGCCACTGTGTCTCAGAGTTTCACACTCTCCATTCAGTCTTGTCTTGGTGACAGTCATCATAAATAGTCAAGTTCAGCTGTTTCTTTTTGCCATTGTGTCTCAAGAGTTTCACACTCTCCGTTTAGTCTTGTCTTGGTGACAGTCATCATAAATAGTCAAGTGCAGCTGTTTCTTATTGCCATTGTGTCTCAACAGTTTCACACTCTCCGTTCAGTCTTGCCTTGATGACAGTCACCATAAATAGTCAAATGCAGTTGTTTCTTGTTGCCACTGCATCTCAACAGTTTCACACTCTCCATTCAGTCTTGTCTTGATGACAGTTATCATAAATAGTCAAGTTCAGCTGTTTCTTGTTGCCACTGCATCTCAACAGTTTCACACTCTCCGTTCAGTCTTGTCTTGGTGACAGTCATCATAAATAGTCAAGTGCAGCTGTTTCTTATTGCCATTGTGTCTCAGAGTTTCACAGTCTCCATTCAGTCTTGTCTTGGTGACAGTCATCATAAATAGTCAAGTTCAGCTGTTTCTTATTGCCATTGTGTCTCAGACTTTCACACTCTCCGTTCAGTCTTGTGTTGGTGAAGTCATCATAAATAGTCAAGTGCAGTTGTTTCTTATTGCGATTGTGTCTCAGAGTTTGACACTCTCCATTCAGTCTTGTCTTGATGACTGTCATCATAAATAGTCAATTGCAGCTGTTTCTTATTGCCATTGTGTCTCAGAGTTTCACACACTCCATTCAGTCTTGTCTTATGACAGTCATCATAAATAGTCAAATGCAGCTGTTTCTTATTGCCATTGTGTCTCAGAGTTTCACACTCCCCATTCTGTCTTGTCTTGGTGACAGTCATCATAAATAGTCAAGTGCAGCTGTTTCTTCTTGCCATTGTGTCTCAGAGTTTCACACTCTCCATTCAGTCTTGTCTTGGTGACAGTCATCATAAATAGTCAAGTGCAGCTGTTTCTTATTCCCATTGTGTCTCAGAGTTTCACACTCTCCGTTCAGTCTTCTGTTGGTGAAGTCATCATAAATAGTCAAGTGCAGCTGTTTCTTATTGCGATTGTGTCTCAGAGTTTCACACTCTCCATTCAGTCTTGTCTTGGTGACAGTCATCATAAATAGTCAATTGCAGCTGTTTCTTATTGCCATTGTGTCTCAGAGTTTCGCACTCTCCATTCAGTCTTGTCTTGGTGACAGTCATCATAAATAGTCAAGTGCAGCTGTTTCTTATTGCCATTGTGTCTCAGAGTTTCACACTCTCCGTTCAGTCTTGTTTTGGTGAAGTCATCATAAATAGTCAAGTGCAGTTGTTTCTTATTGCGATTGTGTCTCAGAGTTTCACACTCTCCATTCAGTCTTGTCTTGGTGACAGTCATCATAAATAGTCAATTGCAGCTGTTTCTTATTGCCATTGTGTCTCAGAGTTTCACACTCTCTGTTCAGTCTTGTCTTATGACAGTCATCATAAATAGTCAAGTGCAGCTGTTTCTTCTTGCCATTGTGTCTCACAGTTTCACACTCTCCATTCTGTCTTGTCTTGTTGACAGTCATCATAAATAGTCAAGTGCAGCTGTTTCTTATTGCCATTGTGTCTCAGAGTTTCACACTCTCTCTTCAGTCTTGTCTTATGACAGTCATCATAAATAGTCAAGTGCAGCTGTTTCTTATTGTATTGTGTCTCAGAGTTTCACACTCTCCGTTCAGTCTTGTCTTGGTGACAGTCATCATAAATAGTCAAGTGCAGCTATTTCTTATTGCCATTGTGTCTCAAGAGTTTCACACTCTCCATTCAGTCTTGTCTTGGTGACAGTCATCATAAATAGTCACGTGCAGCTATTTCTTATTGCCATTGTGTCTCAAGAGTTTCACACTCTCCATTCAGTCTTGTCTTGGTGACAGTCATCATAAATAGTCAAGTGCAGCTGTTTCTTATTGCCATTGTGTCTCAAGAGTTTCACACTCTCCATTCAGTCTTGTCTTAGTGACAGTCATCATAAATAGTCAAGTGCAGCTATTTCTTATTGCCATTGTGTCTCAAGAGTTTCACACTCTCCATTCAGTCTTGTCTTGGTGACAGTCATCATAAATAGTCAAGTGCAGCTGTTTCTTATTGCCATTGTGTCTCAAGAGTTTCACACTCTCCATTCAGTCTTGTCTTGGTGACAGTCATCATAAATAGTCAAGTGCAGCTGTTTCTTATTGCCATTGTGTCTCAGAGTTTCACACTCTCCATTCAGTCTTGTCTTGGTGACAGTCATCATAAATAGTCAAGTGCAGCTGTTTCTTATTGCCATTGTGTCTCAGAGTTTCACACTCTCCATTCAGTCTTGTCTTGGTGACAGTCATCATAAATAGTCAAGTGCAGCTGTTTCGTATTGCCATTGTGTCTCAGAGTTTCACACTCTCCGTTCAGTCTTGTCTTGATGACAGTAATCATAAATAGTCAAGTGCAGCTGTTTCTTATTGTATTGTGTCTCAGAGTTTCACACTCTCATTTCAGTCTTGTCTTGATGACAGTCATCATAAATAGTCAAATGCAGCTGTTTCTTATTACCATTGTGTTTCAGAGTTTCACACTCTCCGTTCAGTCTTGTCTTGGTACAGTCATAAATAGTCAAGTGCAGCTGTTTCTTATTGCCAATGTGTTTCAGAGTTTCACACTCTCCATTCAGTCTTGTCTTGGTGACAGTCATAAATAGTCAAGTGCAGCTGTTTCTTATTCCCATTGTTTCTCAGAGTTTACACTCTCCATTCAGTCTTGACTTGATGACAATAATCATAAATAGTCAAGTGCAGCTGTTTCTTATTGCCATTGTGTCTCAGAGTTTCACACTCTACATTCAGTCTTGACTTGGTGACAGTCATCATAAATAGTCAAGTGCAGCTGTTTCTTATTGCCATTGTGTCTCAGAGTTTCACACTCTCCTTTCAGTCTTGTGTTGGTGACAGTCATCATAAATAGTCAAGTGCTGCTGTTTCTTATTGCCATTGTGTCTCAGATTTTCACACTCTCCATTCAGTCTTGTCTTGGTGACAGTCATCATAAATAGTCAAGTGCAGCTGTTTTTTTATTGCCATTGTGACTCAGAGTTTCACACTCTCCATTCAGTCTTGTCTTGGTGACAGTCATCATAAATAGTCAAGTGCAGCTGTTTTTTTATTGCCATTGTGTCTCAGAGTTTCACACTCTCCATTCAGTCTTGTCTTGGTGACAGTCATCATAAATAGTCAAGTGCAGCTGTTTTTTTATTGCTATTGTGACTCAGAGTTTCACACTCTCCGTTCAGTCCTGTCTTGGTGACAGTCATCATAAATACTCAAGTGCAGCTGTTTCTTGTTGACACTGTGTCTCAGAGTTTCACACTCTCCGTTCAGTCTTGTCTTGGTGACAGTCATCATAAATAGTCAAGTGCAGCTGTTTTTTTATTGCCATTGTGTCTCAGAGTTTCACACTCTCCATTCAGTCTTGTCTTGGTGAC
This sequence comes from Deroplatys truncata, assembly GCA_030765065.1. Lineage (NCBI taxonomy): Eukaryota > Metazoa > Arthropoda > Insecta > Mantodea > Mantidae > Deroplatys > Deroplatys truncata. The sequence continues at coordinate 1,569,251 of CM060975.1, forward strand.
AGTCATCATAAATAGTCAAGTGCAGCTGTTTCTTATTGCCATTGTGTCTCAGAGTTTCACACTCTCCATTCAGTCTTGTCTTGGTGACAGTCATCATAAATAGTCAAGTGCAGCTGTTTTTTTATTGCCATTGTGACTCAGAGTTTCACACTCTCCGTTCAGTCCTGTCTTGGTGACAGTCATCATAAATACTCAAGTGCAGCTGTTTCTTGTTGACACTGTGTCTCAGAGTTTCACACTCTCCGTTCAGTCTTGTCTTGGTGACAGTCATCATAAATATTCAAGTGCAGTTGTTTCTTATTGCCATTGTGTCTCAGAGTTTCACACTCTCCATTCATTCTTGACTTGATGACAATAATCATAAATAGTCAAGTGCAGCTGTTTCTTATTGCCATTGTGTCTCAGAGTTTCACACTCTCCATTCAGTCTTGTCTTATGACAGTCATCATAAATAGTCAAATGCAGCTGTTTCTTATTGCCATTGTGTCTCAGAGTTTCACACTCCCCATTCTGTCTTGTCTTGGTGACAGTCATCATAAATAGTCAAGTGCAGCTGTTTCTTCTTGCCATTGTGTCTCACAGTTTCACACTCTCCACTCAGTATTGTCTTGGTGACAGTCATCATAAATAGTCAAGAGCAGCTGTTTCTTATTGCCATTGTGTCTCAGAGTTTCACACTCTCCGTTCAGTCTTGTGTTGGTGAAGTCATCATAAATAGTCAAGTGCAGCTGTTTCTTATTGCGATTGTGTCTCAGAGTTTCACACTCTCCATTCAGTCTTGTCTTGGTGACAGTCATCATAAATAGTCAATTGCAGCTGTTTCTTATTGCCATTGTGTCTCAGAGTTTCGCACTCTCCATTCAGTCTTGTCTTGGTGACAGTCATCATAAATAATCAAGTGCAGCTGTTTCTTATTGCCATTGTGTCTCAGAGTTTCACACTCTCCGTTCAGTCTTGTGTTGGTGAAGTCATCATAAATAGTCAAGTGCAGTTGTTTCTTATTGCGATTGTGTCTCAGAGTTTCACACTCTCCATTCAGTCTTGTCTTGGTGACAGTCATCATAAATAGTCAATTGCAGCTGTTTCTTATTGCCATTGTGGCTCAGAGTTTCACACTCTCCGTTCAGTCTTGTCTTGATGAAAGTCATCATAAATAGTCAAGTGCAGCTGTTTCTTCTTGCCACTGTGTCTCAGAGTTTCACACTCTCCGTTCAGTCTAGTCTTGGTGACAGTCATCATAAATAGTCAAGTGCAGCTGTTTCTTATTGCCACTGTGTCTCAGAGTTTCACACTCTCCGTTCAGTCTTGTCTTGGTGACAGTCATCATAAATAGTCAAGTGCAGCTGTTTCTTATTGCCACTGTGTCTCAGAGTTTCACACTCTCCGTTCAGTCTTGTCTTGGTGACAGTCATCATAAATAGTCAAGTGCAGCTCTTTCTTATTGCCATTGTGTCTCAGAGTTTCACACTCTCCGTTGAGTCTTGTCTTGGTGACAGTCATCATAAATAGTCAAGTGCAGCTGTTTCTTATTGCCGTTGTGTCTCAGAGTTTCACACTCTCCTTTCAGTCTTGTCTTGGTGACCGTCATCATAAATAGTCAAGTGCAGCTGTTTCTTATTGCCATTGTGTCTCAGAGTTTCACACTCTCTGTTCAGTCTTGTCTTGGTGACAGTCATCATAAATAGTCAAGTGCAGCTGTTTCTTATTGCCATTGTGTCGCAGAGTTTCACACTCTCCGTTCAGTCTTGTCTTGGTGACAGTCATTATAAATAGTCAAGTGCAGCTTTTTCCTATTGCCATTGTGTCTCAGAGTTTCACACTCTCCTTTCAGTCTTGTCTTGGTGACTGTCATCATAAATAGTCAGTGCAGCTGTTTCTTATTGCCGCTGTGTCTCAGAGTTTCACACTCTCTGTTCAGTCTTGTCTTATGACAGTCTTCATAAATAGTCAAGTGCAGCTGTTTCTTATTGCCGCTGTGTCTCAGAGTTTCACACTCTCCGTTCAGTCTTGTCTTGGTGACAGTCATCATAAATAGTCAAGTGCAGTTGTTTCTTATTGCGATTGTGTCTCAGAGTTTCGCACTCTCCATTCAGTCTTGTCTTGGTGACAGTCATCATAAATAGTCCAGTTCAGCTGTTTCTTGTTGCCACTGCATTTCAACAGTTTCGCACTCTCCATTCAGTCTTGTCGTGATGACTGTCATCATAAATAGTCAAGTGCAGTTGTTTCTTAATGCGATTGTGTCTCAGAGTTTCAAACTCTCCATTTAGTGTTGTCTTGATGATAGTCATAATAAATAGTCAAGTGCAGTTGTTTCTTATTGCGATTGTGTCTCAGAGTTTCAAACTCTCCATTTAGTGTTGTCTTGATGACAGTCATCATAAATAGTCCAGTTCAGCTGTTTCTTGTTGCCACTGCATTTCAAAAGTTTCACACTCTCTGTTCAGTCTTGTCTTGATGACAGTCATCATAAATAGTCAAGTGCAGTTGTTTCTTATTGCCACTGTGTCTCAGAGTTTCAAACTCTCCGTTTAGTGTTGTCTTGGTGACAGTCATCATAAATAGTCAAGTGCAGCTGTTTCTTATTGCCACTGTGTCTCAGAGTTTCACACTCTCCGTTCAGTCTTGTCTTGATGAAAGTCATCATAAATAGTCAAGTGCAGCTGTTTCTTCTTGCCACTGTGTCTCAGAGTTTCACACTCTCCGTTCAGTCTAGTCTTGGTGACAGTCATCATAAATAGTCAAGTGCAGCTGTTTCTTATTGCCACTGTGTCTCAGAGTTTCACACTCTCCGTTCAGTCTTGTCTTGGTGACAGTCATCATAAATAGTCAAGTGCAGCTGTTTCTTATTGCCACTGTGTCTCAGAGTTTCACACTCTCCGTTCAGTCTTGTCTTGGTGACAGTCATCATAAATAGTCAAGTGCAGCTCTTTCTTATTGCCATTGTGTCTCAGAGTTTCACACTCTCCGTTGAGTCTTGTCTTGGTGACAGTCATCATAAATAGTCAAGTGCAGCTGTTTCTTATTGCCGTTGTGTCTCAGAGTTTCACACTCTCCTTTCAGTCTTGTCTTGGTGACCGTCATCATAAATAGTCAAGTGCAGCTGTTTCTTATTGCCATTGTGTCTCAGAGTTTCACACTCTCTGTTCAGTCTTGTCTTGGTGACAGTCATCATAAATAGTCAAGTGCAGCTGTTTCTTATTGCCATTGTGTCGCAGAGTTTCACACTCTCCGTTCAGTCTTGTCTTGGTGACAGTCATTATAAATAGTCAAGTGCAGCTTTTTCCTATTGCCATTGTGTCTCAGAGTTTCACACTCTCTTTTCAGTCTTGTCTTGGTGACTGTCATCATAAATAGTCAGTGCAGCTGTTTCTTATTGCCGCTGTGTCTCAGAGTTTCACACTCTCTGTTCAGTCTTGTCTTATGACAGTCTTCATAAATAGTCAAGTGCAGCTGTTTCTTATTGCCGCTGTGTCTCAGAGTTTCACACTCTCCGTTCAGTCTTGTCTTGGTGACAGTCATCATAAATAGTCAAGTGCAGTTGTTTCTTATTGCGATTGTGTCTCAGAGTTTCGCACTCTCCATTCAGTCTTGTCTTGGTGACAGTCATCATAAATAGTCCAGTTCAGCTGTTTCTTGTTGCCACTGCATTTCAACAGTTTCGCACTCTCCATTCAGTCTTGTCGTGATGACTGTCATCATAAATAGTCAAGTGCAGTTGTTTCTTATTGCGATTGTGTCTCAGAGTTTCAAACTCTCCATTTAGTGTTGTCTTGATGATAGTCATCATAAATAGTCAAGTGCAGTTGTTTCTTATTGCGATTGTGTCTCAGAGTTTCAAACTCTCCATTTAGTGTTGTCTTGATGACAGTCATCATAAATAGTCCAGTTCAGCTGTTTCTTGTTGCCACTGCATTTCAAAAGTTTCACACTCTCTGTTCAGTCTTGTCTTGATGACAGTCATCATAAATAGTCAAGTGCAGTTGTTTCTTATTGCCACTGTGTCTCAGAGTTTCAAACTCTCCGTTTAGTGTTGTCTTGGTGACAGTCATCATAAATAGTCAAGTGCAGCTGTTTCTTATTGCCACTGTGTCTCAGAGTTTCACACTCTCCGTTCAGTCTTGTCTTGGTGACAGTCATCATAAATAGTCAAGTGCAGCTGTTTCTTATTGCCACTGTGTCTCAGAGTTTCACACTCTCCGTTCAGTCTTGTCTTGGTGACAGTCATCATAAATAGTCAAGTGCAGCTGTTTCTTATTGCCACTGTGTCTCAGAGTTTCACAGTCTCCGTTCAGTCTTGTCTTGGTGACAGTCATCATAAATAGTCAAGTGCAGCTGTTTCTTATTGCCACTGTGTCTCAGAGTTTCACACGCTCCGTTCAGTCTTGTCTTGGTGACAGTCATCATAAATAGTCAAGTGCAGCTGTTTCTTATTGCCATTGTGTCTCAGAGTTTCAAACTCTCCATTTAGTGTTGTCTTGGTGACAGTCATCATAAATAGTCAGTGCAGCTGTTTCTTATTGCCATTGTGTCTCAGAGTTTCACACTCTCTGTTCAGTCTTGTCTTGGTGACAGTCATCATAAATAGTCAAGTGCAGCTGTTTCTTATTGCCATTGTGTCTCAGAGTTTCACACTCTCCGTTCAGTCTTGTCTTGGTGACAGTCATCATAAATAGTCAAGTGCAGCTGTTTCTTATTGCCGTTGTGTCTCAGAGTTTCACACTCTCCTTTCAGTCTTGTCTTGGTGACAGTCATCATAAATAGTCAAGTGCAGCTGTTTCTTATTGCCATTGTGTCTCAGAGTTTCACACCATCCATTCAGTCTTGTCTTGGTGACAGTCATTATAAATAGTCAAATGCAGCTTTTTCCTATTGCCATTGTGTCTCAGAGTTTCACACTCTCCTTTCAGTCTTGTCTTGGTGACTGTCATCATAAATAGTCAAGTGCAGCTGTTTCTTATTGCCATTGTGTCTCAGAATTTCGCACTCTCCTTTCAGTCTTGCTTGTTGACTGTCATCATAAATAGTCAAGTGCAGCTGTTTCTAATTGCCATTGTGTCTCAGAGTTTCACACTCTCCATTCAGTCTTGTCTTGATGACTGTCATCATAAATAGTCAAGTGCAGTTGTTTCTTATTGCCACTGTGTCTCAGAGTTTCAAACTCTCCATTTAGTGTTGTCTTGGTGACAGTCATCATAAATAGTCAAGTGCAGCTGTTTCTTATTGCCACTGTGTCTCAGAGTTTCACACTCTCCATTCAGTCTTGTCTTGGTGACAGTCATCATAAATAGTCAAGTTCAGCTGTTTCTTTTTGCCATTGTGTCTCAAGAGTTTCACACTCTCCGTTTAGCCTTGTCTTGGTGACAGTCATCATAAATAGTCAAGTGCAGCTGTTTCTTATTGCCACTGTGTCTCAGAGTTTCACACTCTCCGTTCAGTCTTGTCTTGGTGACAGTCATCATAAATAGTCAAGTGCAGCTGTTTCTTATTGCCACTGTGTCTCAGAGTTTCACACTCTCCGTTCAGTCTTGTCTTGGTGACAGTCATCATAAATAGTCAAGTGCAGCTGTTTCTTATTGCCATTGTGTCTCAGAGTTTCAAACTCTCCATTTAGTGTTGTCTTGGTGACAGTCATCATAAATAGTCAGTGCAGCTGTTTCTTATTGCCATTGTGTCTCAGAGTTTCACACTCTCTGTTCAGTCTTGTCTTGGTGACAGTCATCATAAATAGTCAAGTTCAGCTGTTTCTTATTGCCATTGTGTCTCAGACTTTCACACTCTCCGTTCAGTCTTGTGTTGGTGAAGTCATCATAAATAGTCAAGTGCAGTTGTTTCTTATTGCGATTGTGTCTCAGAGTTTCACACTCTCCATTCAGTCTTGTCTTGATGACTGTCATCATAAATAGTCAATTGCAGCTGTTTCTTATTGCCATTGTGTCTCAGAGTTTCACACTCTCCATTCAGTCTTGTCTTATGACAGTCATCATAAATAGTCAAATGCAGCTGTTTCTTATTGCCATTGTGTCTCAGAGTTTCACACTCCCCATTCTGTCTTGTCTTGGTGACAGTCATCATAAATAGTCAATTGCAGCTGTTTCTTATTGCCATTGTGTCTCAGAGTTTCGCACTCTCCATTCAGTCTTGTCTTGGTGACAGTCATCATAAATAGTCAAGTGCAGCTGTTTCTTATTGCCATTGTGTCTCAGAGTTTCACACTCTCCATTCAGTCTTGTCTTGGTGACAGTCATCATAAATAGTCAATTGCAGCTGTTTCTTATTGCCATTGTGTCTCAGAGTTTCGCACTCTCCATTCAGTCTTGTCTTGGTGACAGTCATCATAAATAGTCAAGTGCAGCTGTTTCTTATTGCCATTGTGTCTCAGAGTTTCACACTCTCCGTTCAGTCTTGTTTTGGTGTAGTCATCATAAATAGTCAAGTGCAGTTGTTTCTTATTGCGATTGTGTCTCAGAGTTTCACACTCTCCATTCAGTCTTGTCTTGGTGACAGTCATCATAAATAGTCAATTGCAGCTGTTTCTTATTGCCATTGTGTCTCAGAGTTTCACACTCTCTGTTCAGTCTTGTCTTATGACAGTCATCATAAATAGTCAAGTGCAGCTGTTTCTTCTTGCCATTGTGTCTCACAGTTTCACACTCTCCATTCTGTCTTGTCTTGTTGACAGTCATCATAAATAGTCAAGTGCAGCTGTTTCTTATTGCCATTGTGTCTCAGAGTTTCACACTCTCTCTTCAGTCTTGTCTTATGACAGTCATCATAAATAGTCAAGTGCAGCTGTTTCTTATTGTATTGTGTCTCAGAGTTTCACACTCTCCGTTCAGTCTTGTCTTGGTGACAGTCATCATAAATAGTCAAGTGCAGCTATTTCTTATTGCCATTGTGTCTCAAGAGTTTCACACTCTCCATTCAGTCTTGTCTTGGTGACAGTCATCATAAATAGTCAAGTGCAGCTATTTCTTATTGCCATTGTGTCTCAAGACTTTCACACTCTCCATTCAGTCTTGTCTTGGTGACAGTCATCATAAATAGTCAAGTGCAGCTGTTTCTTATTGCCATTGTGTCTCAAGAGTTTCACACTCTCCATTCAGTCTTGTCTTAGTGACAGTCATCATAAATAGTCAAGTGCAGCTATTTCTTATTGCCATTGTGTCTCAAGAGTTTCACACTCTCCATTCAGTCTTGTCTTGGTGACAGTCATCATAAATAGTCAAGTGCAGCTGTTTCTTATTGCCATTGTGTCTCAAGAGTTTCACACTCTCCATTCAGTCTTGTCTTGGTGACAGTCATCATAAATAGTCAAGTGCAGCTGTTTCTTATTGCCATTGTGTCTCAGAGTTTCACACTCTCCATTCAGTCTTGTCTTGGTGACAGTCATCATAAATAGTCAAGTGCAGCTGTTTCTTATTGCCATTGTGTCTCAGAGTTTCACACTCTCCATTCAGTCTTGTCTTGGTGACAGTCATCATAAATAGTCAAGTGCAGCTGTTTCTTATTGCGATTGTGTCTCAGAGTTTCACACTCTCCATTCAGTCTTGTCTTGGTGACAGTCATCATAAATAGTCAATTGCAGCTGTTTCTTATTGCCATTGTGTCTCAGAGTTTCACACTCTCTGTTCAGTCTTGTCTTATGACAGTCATCATAAATAGTCAAGTGCAGCTGTTTCTTCTTGCCATTGTGTCTCACAGTTTCACACTCTCCATTCTGTCTTGTCTTGTTGACAGTCATCATAAATAGTCAAGTGCAGCTGTTTCTTATTGCCATTGTGTCTCAGAGTTTCACACTCTCTCTTCAGTCTTGTCTTATGACAGTCATCATAAATAGTCAAGTGCAGCTGTTTCTTATTGTATTGTGTCTCAGAGTTTCACACTCTCCGTTCAGTCTTGTCTTGGTGACAGTCATCATAAATAGTCAAGTGCAGTTGTTTCTTATTGCGATTGTGTCTCAGAGTTTCACACTCTCCATTCAGTCTTGTCTTGGTGACAGTCATCATAAATAGTCAAGTGCAGCTGTTTCTTATTGCCATTGTGTCTCAGAGTTTCACACTCTCCGTTCAGTCTTGTCTTGATGAAAGTCATCATAAATAGTCAAGTGCAGCTGTTTCTTCTTGCCACTGTGTCTCAGAGTTTCACACTCTCCGTTCAGTCTAGTCTTGGTGACAGTCATCATAAACAGTCAAGTGCAGCTGTTTCTTATTGCCACTGTGTCTCAGAGTTTCACACTCTCCGTTCAGTCTTGTCTTGGTGACAGTCATCATAAATAGTCAAGTGCAGCTGTTTCTTATTGCCACTGTGTCTCAGAGTTTCACACTCTCCGTTCAGTCTTGTCTTGGTGACAGTCATCATAAATAGTCAAGTGCAGCTCTTTCTTATTGCCATTGTGTCTCAGAGTTTCACACTCTCCGTTGAGTCTTGTCTTGGTGACAGTCATCATAAATAGTCAAGTGCAGCTGTTTCTTATTGCCGTTGTGTCTCAGAGTTTCACACTCTCCTTTCAGTCTTGTCTTGGTGACCGTCATCATAAATAGTCAAGTGCAGCTGTTTCTTATTGCCATTGTGTCTCAGAGTTTCACACTCTCTGTTCAGTCTTGTCTTGGTGACAGTCATCATAAATAGTCAAGTGCAGCTGTTTCTTATTGCCATTGTGTCGCAGAGTTTCACACTCTCCGTTCAGTCTTGTCTTGGTGACAGTCATTATAAATAGTCAAGTGCAGCTTTTTCCTATTGCCATTGTGTCTCAGAGTTTCATACTCTCCTTTCAGTCTTGTCTTGGTGACTGTCATCATAAATAGTCAGTGCAGCTGTTTCTTATTGCCGCTGTGTCTCAGAGTTTCACACTCTCTGTTCAGTCTTGTCTTATGACAGTCATCATAAATAGTCAAGTGCAGCTGTTTCTTATTGCCATTGTGTCTCAGAGTTTCACACTCTCCATTCAGTCTTGTCTTGGTGACAGTCATCATAAATAGTCAAGTGCAGCTGTTTCTTATTGCCATTGTGTCTCAGAGTTTCACACTCTCCATTCAGTCTTGTTTTGGTGAAGTCATCATAAATAGTCAAGTGCAGTTGTTTCTTATTGCGATTGTGTCTCAGAGTTTCACACTCTCCATTCAGTCTTGTCTTGGTGACAGTCATCATAAATAGTCAATTGCAGCTGTTTCTTATTGCCATTGTGTCTCAGAGTTTCACACTCTCTGTTCAGTCTTGTCTTATGACAGTCATCATAAATAGTCAAGTGCAGCTGTTTCTTCTTGCCATTGTGTCTCACAGTTTCACACTCTCCATTCTGTCTTGTCTTGTTGACAGTCATCATAAATAGTCAAGTGCAGCTGTTTCTTATTGCCATTGTGTCTCAGAGTTTCACACTCTCTCTTCAGTCTTGTCTTATGACAGTCATCATAAATAGTCAAGTGCAGCTGTTTCTTATTGTATTGTGTCTCAGAGTTTCACACTCTCCGTTGAGTCTTGTCTTGGTGACAGTCATCATAAATAGTCAAGTGCAGCTGTTTCTTATTGCCGTTGTGTCTCAGAGTTTCACACTCTCCTTTCAGTCTTGTCTTGGTGACTGTCATCATAAATAGTCAATTGCAGCTGTTTCTTATTGCCATTGTGTCTCAGAGTTTCACACTCTCCATTCAGTCTTGTCTTATGACAGTCATCATAAATAGTCAAATGCAGCTGTTTCTTATTGCCATTGTGTCTCAGAGTTTCACACTCCCCATTCTGTCTTGTCTTGGTGACAGTCATCATAAATAGTCAATTGCAGCTGTTTCTTATTGCCATTGTGTCTCAGAGTTTCGCACTCTCCATTCAGTCTTGTCTTGGTGACAGTCATCATAAATAGTCAAGTGCAGCTGTTTCTTATTGCCATTGTGTCTCAGAGTTTCACACTCTCCATTCAGTCTTGTCTTGGTGACAGTCATCATAAATAGTCAATTGCAGCTGTTTCTTATTGCCATTGTGTCTCAGAGTTTCGCACTCTCCATTCAGTCTTGTCTTGGTGACAGTCATCATAAATAGTCAAGTGCAGCTGTTTCTTATTGCCATTGTGTCTCAGAGTTTCACACTCTCCGTTCAGTCTTGTTTTGGTGTAGTCATCATAAATAGTCAAGTGCAGTTGTTTCTTATTGCGATTGTGTCTCAGAGTTTCACACTCTCCATTCAGTCTTGTCTTGGTGACAGTCATCATAAATAGTCAATTGCAGCTGTTTCTTATTGCCATTGTGTCTCAGAGTTTCACACTCTCTGTTCAGTCTTGTCTTATGACAGTCATCATAAATAGTCAAGTGCAGCTGTTTCTTCTTGCCATTGTGTCTCACAGTTTCACACTCTCCATTCTGTCTTGTCTTGTTGACAGTCATCATAAATAGTCAAGTGCAGCTGTTTCTTATTGCCATTGTGTCTCAGAGTTTCACACTCTCTCTTCAGTCTTGTCTTATGACAGTCATCATAAATAGTCAAGTGCAGCTGTTTCTTATTGTATTGTGTCTCAGAGTTTCACACTCTCCGTTCAGTCTTGTCTTGGTGACAGTCATCATAAATAGTCAAGTGCAGCTATTTCTTATTGCCATTGTGTCTCAAGAGTTTCACACTCTCCATTCAGTCTTGTCTTGGTGACAGTCATCATAAATAGTCAAGTGCAGCTATTTCTTATTGCCATTGTGTCTCAAGACTTTCACACTCTCCATTCAGTCTTGTCTTGGTGACAGTCATCATAAATAGTCAAGTGCAGCTGTTTCTTATTGCCATTGTGTCTCAAGAGTTTCACACTCTCCATTCAGTCTTGTCTTAGTGACAGTCATCATAAATAGTCAAGTGCAGCTATTTCTTATTGCCATTGTGTCTCAAGAGTTTCACACTCTCCATTCAGTCTTGTCTTGGTGACAGTCATCATAAATAGTCAAGTGCAGCTGTTTCTTATTGCCGTTGTGTCTCAGAGTTTCACACTCTCCTTTCAGTCTTGTCTTGGTGACTGTCATCATAAATAGTCAATTGCAGCTGTTTCTTATTGCCATTGTGTCTCAGAGTTTCACACTCTCCATTCAGTCTTGTCTTATGACAGTCATCATAAATAGTCAAATGCAGCTGTTTCTTATTGCCATTGTGTCTCAGAGTTTCACACTCCCCATTCTGTCTTGTCTTGGTGACAGTCATCATAAATAGTCAATTGCAGCTGTTTCTTATTGCCATTGTGTCTCAGAGTTTCGCACTCTCCATTCAGTCTTGTCTTGGTGACAGTCATCATAAATAGTCAAGTGCAGCTGTTTCTTATTGCCATTGTGTCTCAGAGTTTCACACTCTCCATTCAGTCTTGTCTTGGTGACAGTCATCATAAATAGTCAATTGCAGCTGTTTCTTATTGCCATTGTGTCTCAGAGTTTCGCACTCTCCATTCAGTCTTGTCTTGGTGACAGTCATCATAAATAGTCAAGTGCAGCTGTTTCTTATTGCCATTGTGTCTCAGAGTTTCACACTCTCCGTTCAGTCTTGTTTTGGTGTAGTCATCATAAATAGTCAAGTGCAGTTGTTTCTTATTGCGATTGTGTCTCAGAGTTTCACACTCTCCATTCAGTCTTGTCTTGGTGACAGTCATCATAAATAGTCAATTGCAGCTGTTTCTTATTGCCATTGTGTCTCAGAGTTTCACACTCTCTGTTCAGTCTTGTCTTATGACAGTCATCATAAATAGTCAAGTGCAGCTGTTTCTTCTTGCCATTGTGTCTCACAGTTTCACACTCTCCATTCTGTCTTGTCTTGTTGACAGTCATCATAAATAGTCAAGTGCAGCTGTTTCTTATTGCCATTGTGTCTCAGAGTTTCACACTCTCTCTTCAGTCTTGTCTTATGACAGTCATCATAAATAGTCAAGTGCAGCTGTTTCTTATTGTATTGTGTCTCAGAGTTTCACACTCTCCGTTCAGTCTTGTCTTGGTGACAGTCATCATAAATAGTCAAGTGCAGCTATTTCTTATTGCCATTGTGTCTCAAGAGTTTCACACTCTCCATTCAGTCTTGTCTTGGTGACAGTCATCATAAATAGTCAAGTGCAGCTATTTCTTATTGCCATTGTGTCTCAAGACTTTCACACTCTCCATTCAGTCTTGTCTTGGTGACAGTCATCATAAATAGTCAAGTGCAGCTGTTTCTTATTGCCATTGTGTCTCAAGAGTTTCACACTCTCCATTCAGTCTTGTCTTAGTGACAGTCATCATAAATAGTCAAGTGCAGCTATTTCTTATTGCCATTGTGTCTCAAGAGTTTCACACTCTCCATTCAGTCTTGTCTTGGTGACAGTCATCATAAATAGTCAAGTGCAGCTGTTTCTTATTGCCATTGTGTCTCAAGAGTTTCACACTCTCCATTCAGTCTTGTCTTGGTGACAGTCATCATAAATAGTCAAGTGCAGCTGTTTCTTATTGCCATTGTGTCTCAGAGTTTCACACTCTCCATTCAGTCTTGTCTTGGTGACAGTCATCATAAATAGTCAAGTGCAGCTGTTTCTTATTGCCATTGTGTCTCAGAGTTTCACACTCTCCATTCAGTCTTGTCTTGGTGACAGTCATCATAAATAGTCAAGTGCAGCTGTTTCTTATTGCGATTGTGTCTCAGAGTTTCACACTCTCCATTCAGTCTTGTCTTGGTGACAGTCATCATAAATAGTCAATTGCAGCTGTTTCTTATTGCCATTGTGTCTCAGAGTTTCACACTCTCTGTTCAGTCTTGTCTTATGACAGTCATCATAAATAGTCAAGTGCAGCTGTTTCTTCTTGCCATTGTGTCTCACAGTTTCACACTCTCCATTCTGTCTTGTCTTGTTGACAGTCATCATAAATAGTCAAGTGCAGCTGTTTCTTATTGCCATTGTGTCTCAGAGTTTCACACTCTCTCTTCAGTCTTGTCTTATGACAGTCATCATAAATAGTCAAGTGCAGCTGTTTCTTATTGTATTGTGTCTCAGAGTTTCACACTCTCCGTTCAGTCTTGTCTTGGTGACAGTCATCATAAATAGTCAAGTGCAGTTGTTTCTTATTGCGATTGTGTCTCAGAGTTTCACACTCTCCATTCAGTCTTGTCTTGGTGACAGTCATCATAAATAGTCAAGTGCAGCTGTTTCTTATTGCCATTGTGTCTCAGAGTTTCACACTCTCCGTTCAGTCTTGTCTTGATGAAAGTCATCATAAATAGTCAAGTGCAGCTGTTTCTTCTTGCCACTGTGTCTCAGAGTTTCACACTCTCCGTTCAGTCTAGTCTTGGTGACAGTCATCATAAACAGTCAAGTGCAGCTGTTTCTTATTGCCACTGTGTCTCAGAGTTTCACACTCTCCGTTCAGTCTTGTCTTGGTGACAGTCATCATAAATAGTCAAGTGCAGCTGTTTCTTATTGCCACTGTGTCTCAGAGTTTCACACTCTCCGTTCAGTCTTGTCTTGGTGACAGTCATCATAAATAGTCAAGTGCAGCTCTTTCTTATTGCCATTGTGTCTCAGAGTTTCACACTCTCCGTTGAGTCTTGTCTTGGTGACAGTCATCATAAATAGTCAAGTGCAGCTGTTTCTTATTGCCGTTGTGTCTCAGAGTTTCACACTCTCCTTTCAGTCTTGTCTTGGTGACCGTCATCATAAATAGTCAAGTGCAGCTGTTTCTTATTGCCATTGTGTCTCAGAGTTTCACACTCTCTGTTCAGTCTTGTCTTGGTGACAGTCATCATAAATAGTCAAGTGCAGCTGTTTCTTATTGCCATTGTGTCGCAGAGTTTCACACTCTCCGTTCAGTCTTGTCTTGGTGACAGTCATTATAAATAGTCAAGTGCAGCTTTTTCCTATTGCCATTGTGTCTCAGAGTTTCATACTCTCCTTTCAGTCTTGTCTTGGTGACTGTCATCATAAATAGTCAGTGCAGCTGTTTCTTATTGCCGCTGTGTCTCAGAGTTTCACACTCTCTGTTCAGTCTTGTCTTATGACAGTCATCATAAATAGTCAAGTGCAGCTGTTTCTTATTGCCATTGTGTCTCAGAGTTTCACACTCTCCATTCAGTCTTGTCTTGGTGACAGTCATCATAAATAGTCAAGTGCAGCTGTTTCTTATTGCCATTGTGTCTCAGAGTTTCACACTCTCCATTCAGTCTTGTTTTGGTGAAGTCATCATAAATAGTCAAGTGCAGTTGTTTCTTATTGCGATTGTGTCTCAGAGTTTCACACTCTCCATTCAGTCTTGTCTTGGTGACAGTCATCATAAATAGTCAATTGCAGCTGTTTCTTATTGCCATTGTGTCTCAGAGTTTCACACTCTCTGTTCAGTCTTGTCTTATGACAGTCATCATAAATAGTCAAGTGCAGCTGTTTCTTCTTGCCATTGTGTCTCACAGTTTCACACTCTCCATTCTGTCTTGTCTTGTTGACAGTCATCATAAATAGTCAAGTGCAGCTGTTTCTTATTGCCATTGTGTCTCAGAGTTTCACACTCTCTCTTCAGTCTTGTCTTATGACAGTCATCATAAATAGTCAAGTGCAGCTGTTTCTTATTGTATTGTGTCTCAGAGTTTCACACTCTCCGTTCAGTCTTGTCTTGGTGACAGTCATCATAAATAGTCAAGTGCAGTTGTTTCTTATTGCGATTGTGTCTCAGAGTTTCACACTCTCCATTCAGTCTTGTCTTGGTGACAGTCATCATAAATACTCAATTGCAGCTGTTTCTTATTTCCATTGTGTCTCAGAGTTTCACACTCTCTGTTCAGTCTTGTCTTATGACAGTCATCATAAATAGTCAAGTGCAGCTGTTTCTTCTTGCCATTCTGTCTCACAGTTTCACACTCTCCATTCTGTCTTGTCTTGGTGACAGTCATCATAAATAGTCAAGTGCAGCTGTTTCTTATTGCCATTGTGTCTCAGAGTTTCACACTCTCTCTTCAGTCTTGTCTTATGACAGTCATCATAAATAGTCAAGTGCAGCTGTTTCTTCTTGCCATTGTGTCTCACAGTTTCACTTCTCCATTCTGTCTTGTCTTGGTGACAGTCATCATAAATAGTCAATTGCAGCTGTTTCCTATTGCCATTGTGTCTCAGAGTTTCACACTCTCCGTTCAGTCTTGTGTTGGTGAAGTCATCATAAATAGTCAAGTGCAGTTGTTTCTTATTGCCATTGTGTCTCAGAGTTTCACACTCTCTGTTCAGTCTTGTCTTGGTGACAGTCATCATAAATAGTCAAGTGCAGCTGTTTCTTATTGCCATTGTATCTCAGAGTTTCACACTCTCCGTTCAGTCTTGTCTTGGTGACAGTCATTAGAAATAGTCAAGTGCAGCTGTTTCTTATTGCCATTGTGTCTCAGAGTTTCTCACTCTCCCTTCAGTCTTGTCTTGGTGACAGTCATCATAAATAGTCAGTGCAGCTGTTTCTTATTGCCATTGTGTCTCAGAGTTTCACACTCTCCCTTCAGTCTTGTCTTGATGACAGTCATCATAAATAGTCAAGTGCAGCTGTTTCTTATTGCCATTGTGTCTCAGAGTTTCACACTCTCCGTTAAGTCTTGTCTTGATGAAAGTCATCATAAATAGTCAAGTGCAGCTGTTTCTTATTGCCATTGTGTCTCAGAGTTTCACACTCTCCCTTCAGTCTTGTCTTGGTGACAGTCATCATAAATAGTCAAGTGCAGCTGTTTCTTATTGCCATTGTGTCTCAGAGTTTCACACTCTCCGTTCAGTCTTGTCTTTGTGACTGTCATCATAAATAGTCAAGTGCAGCTGTTTCTTATTGCCATTGTGTCTCAAGAGTTTCACACTCTCCGTTCAGTCTTGTCTTTGTGACTGTCATCATAGATAGTCAAGTGCAGCTGTTTCTTATTACCACTGTGTCTCAGAGTTTCTAACTCTCCGTTCAGTCTTGTCTTGGTAACAGCCATCATAAATAGTCAAGTGCAGCTGTTTCTTATTGCCATTGTGTCTTAGAGTTTCACACTCTTCGTTCAGTCTTGTCTTGGTGACAGTCATCATAAATAGTCAAGTGCAGCTGTTTCTTATTGCCATTGTGTCTCAGAGTTTCACACTCTCCGTTCAGTCTTGTCTTGGTGACAGTCATCATAAATAGTCAAGTGCAGCTGTTTCTTATTGCCGTTGTGTCTCAGAGTTTCACACTCTCCTTTCAGTCTTGTCTTGGTGACAGTCATCATAAATAGTCAAGTGCAGCTGTTTCTTATTGCCATTGTGTCTCAGAGTTTCACACCATCCATTCAGTCTTGTCTTGGTGACAGTCATTATAAATAGTCAAGTGCAGCTGTTTCTTATTGCCATTGTGTCTCAGAGTTTCACACTCTCTGTTCAGTCTTGTCTTGATGTCAGTTATCATAAATAGTCAAGTGCAGCTGTTTCTTATTGCCATTGTGTCTCAAGAGTTTCACACTCTCCATTCAGTCTTGTCTTGGTGACAGTCATCACAAATAGTCAAGTTCACCTGTTTCTTTTTGCCATTGTGTCTCAAGAGTTTCACACTCTCCATTCAGTCTTGTCTTGGTGACAGTCATAAATAGTCAAGTGCAGCTGTTTCTTATTGCCACTGTGTCTCAGAGTTTCACACTCTCCGTTCGGTCTTGTCTTGGTGACAGTCATCATAAATAGTCAAGTGCAGCTCTTTCGTATTGCCACTGTGTCACAGAGTTTCACACTCTCCGTTCAGTCTTGTCTTGGTGACAGTCATCATAAATAGACAAGTGCAGCTGTTTCTTATTGCCACTGTGTCTCAGAGTTTCAAACTCTCCGTTCAGTCTTGTCTTGGTGACAGTCATCATAAATAGTCAAGTGCAGCTGTTTCTTATTGCCATTGTGTCTCAGAGTTTCAAACTCTCCATTTAGTGTTGTCTTGGTGACAGTCATCATAAATAGTCAAGTGCAGCTGTTTCTTATTGCCATTGTGTCTCAGAGTTTCACACTCTCCGTTCAGTCTTGTCTTGATGAAAGTCATCATAAATAGTCAAGTGCAGCTGTTTCTTCTTGCCACTGTGTCTCAGAGTTTCACACTCTCCGTTCAGTCTAGTCTTGGTGACAGTCATCATAAACAGTCAAGTGCAGCTGTTTCTTATTGCCACTGTGTCTCAGAGTTTCACACTCTCCGTTCAGTCTTGTCTTGGTGACAGTCATCATAAATAGTCAAGTGCAGCTGTTTCTTATTGCCACTGTGTCTCAGAGTTTCACACTCTCCGTTCAGTCTTGTCTTGGTGACAGTCATCATAAATAGTCAAGTGCAGCTCTTTCTTATTGCCATTGTGTCTCAGAGTTTCACACTCTCCGTTGAGTCTTGTCTTGGTGACAGTCATCATAAATAGTCAAGTGCAGCTGTTTCTTAATGCCGTTGTGTCTCAGAGTTTCACACTCTCCTTTCAGTCTTGTCTTGGTGACCGTCATCATAAATAGTCAAGTGCAGCTGTTTCTTATTGCCATTCTGTCTCAGAGTTTCACACTCTCTGTTCAGTCTTGTCTTGGTGACAGTCATCATAAATAGTCAAGTGCAGCTGTTTCTTATTGCCATTGTGTCGCAGAGTTTCACACTCTCCGTTCAGTCTTGTCTTGGTGACAGTCATTATAAATAGTCAAGTGCAGCTTTTTCCTATTGCCATTGTGTCTCAGAGTTTCATACTCTCCTTTCAGTCTTGTCTTGGTGACTGTCATCATAAATAGTCAGTGCAGCTGTTTCTTATTGCCGCTGTGTCTCAGAGTTTCACACTCTCTGTTCAGTCTTGTCTTATGACAGTCTTCATAAATAGTCAAGTGCAGCTGTTTCTTATTGCCGCTGTGTCTCAGAGTTTCACACTCTCCGTTCAGTCTTGTCTTGGTGACAGTCATCATAAATAGTCAAGTGCAGTTGTTTCTTATTGCGATTGTGTCTCAGAGTTTCGCACTCTCCATTCAGTCTTGTCTTGGTGACAGTCATCATAAATAGTCCAGTTCAGCTGTTTCTTGTTGCCACTGCATTTCAACAGTTTTGCACTCTCCATTCAGTCTTGTCGTGATGACTGTCATCATAAATAGTCAAGTGCAGTTGTTTCTTATTGCGATTGTGTCTCAGAGTTTCAAACTCTCCATTTAGTGTTGTCTTGATGATAGTCATCATAAATAGTCAAGTGCAGTTGTTTCTTATTGCGATTGTGTCTCAGAGTTTCAAACTCTCCATTTAGTGTTGTCTTGATGACAGTCATCATAAATAGTCCAGTTCAGCTGTTTCTTGTTGCCACTGCATTTCAAAAGTTTCACACTCTCTGTTCAGTCTTGTCTTGATGACAGTCATCATAAATAGTCAAGTGCAGTTGTTTCTTATTGCCACTGTGTCTCAGAGTTTCAAACTCTCCGTTTAGTGTTGTCTTGGTGACAGTCATCATAAATAGTCAAGTGCAGCTGTTTCTTATTGCCACTGTGTCTCAGAGTTTCACACTCTCCGTTCAGTCTTGTCTTGGTGACAGTCATCATAAATAGTCAAGTGCAGCTGTTTCTTATTGCCACTGTGTCTCAGAGTTTCACACTCTCCGTTCAGTCTTGTCTTGGTGACAGTCATCATAAATAGTCAAGTGCAGCTGTTTCTTATTGCCACTGTGTCTCAGAGTTTCACACTCTCCGTTCAGTCTTGTCTTGGTGACAGTCATCATAAATAGTCAAGTGCAGCTGTTTCTTATTGCCACTGTGTCTCAGAGTTTCACACTCTCCGTTCAGTCTTGTCTTGGTGACAGTCATCATAAATAGTCAAGTGCAGCTGTTTCTTATTGCCATTGTGTCTCAGAGTTTCAAACTCTCCATTTAGTGTTGTCTTGGTGACAGTCATCATAAATAGTCAGTGCAGCTGTTTCTTATTGCCATTGTGTCTCAGAGTTTCACACTCTCTTTTCAGTCTTGTCTTGGTGACAGTCATCATAAATAGTCAAGTGCAGCTGTTTCTTATTGCCATTGTGTCTCAGAGTTTCACACTCTCCGTTCAGTCTTGTCTTGGTGACAGTCATCATAAATAGTCAAGTGCAGCTGTTTCTTATTGCCGTTGTGTCTCAGAGTTTCACACTCTCCTTTCAGTCTTGTCTTGGTGACAGTCATCATAAATAGTCAAGTGCAGCTGTTTCTTATTGCCATTGTGTCTCAGAGTTTCACACCATCCATTCAGTCTTGTCTTGGTGACAGTCATCATAAATAGTCAAGTGCAGCTGTTTCTTATTGCCATTGTGTCTCAGAGTTTCAAACTCTCCATTTAGTGTTGTCTTGGTGACAGTCATCATAAATAGTCAGTGCAGCTGTTTCTTATTGCCATTGTGTCTCAGAGTTTCACACTCTCTGTTCAGTCTTGTCTTGGTGACAGTCATCATAAATAGTCAAGTGCAGCTGTTTCTTATTGCCATTGTGTCTCAGAGTTTCACACTCTCCGTTCAGTCTTGTCTTGGTGACAGTCATCATAAATAGTCAAGTGCAGCTGTTTCTTATTGCCGTTGTGTCTCAGAGTTTCACACTCTCCTTTCAGTCTTGTCTTGGTGACAGTCATCATAAATAGTCAAGTGCAGCTGTTTCTTATTGCCATTGTGTCTCAGGGTTTCACACCATCCATTCAGTCTTGTCTTGGTGACGGTCATTATAAATAGTCAAATGCAGCTTTTTCCTATTGCCATTGTGTCTCAGAGTTTCACACTCTCCTTTCAGTCTTGTCTTGGTGACTGTCATCATAAATAGTCAAGTGCAGCTGTTTCTTATTGCCATTGTGTCTCAGAATTTCGCACTCTCCTTTCAGTCTTGTCTTGTTGACTGTCATCATAAATAGTCAAGTGCAGCTGTTTCTAATTGCCATTGTGTCTCAGAGTTTCACACTCTCCATTCAGTCTTGTCTTGATGACTGTCATCATAAATAGTCAAGTGCAGTTGTTTCTTATTGCCACTGTGTCTCAGAGTTTCAAACTCTCCATTTAGTGTTGTCTTGGTGACAGTCATCATAAATAGTCAAGTGCAGCTGTTTCTTATTGCCACTGTGTCTCAGAGTTTCACACTCTCCATTCAGTATTGTCTTGGTGACAGTCATCATAAATAGTCAAGTTCAGCTGTTTCTTTTTGCCATTGTGTCTCAAGAGTTTCACACTCTCCGTTTAGTCTTGTCTTGGTGACAGTCATCATAAATAGTCAAGTGCAGCTGTTTCTTATTGCCACTGTGTCTCAGAGTTTCACACTCTCCGTTCAGTCTTGTCTTGGTGACAGTCATCATAAATAGTCAAGTGCAGCTCTTTCGTATTGCCACTGTATCACAGAGTTTCACACTCTCCGTTCAGTCTTGTCTTGGTGACAGTCATCATAAATAGACAAGTGCAGCTGTTTCTTATTGCCACTGTGTCTCAGAGTTTCACACTCTCCGTTCAGTCTTGTCTTGGTGACAGTCATCATAAATAGTCAAGTGCAGCTGTTTCTTATTGCCATTGTGTCTCAGAGTTTCAAACTCTCCATTTAGTGTTGTCTTGGTGACAGTCATCATAAATAGTCAAGTGCAGCTGTTTCTTATTGCCATTGTGTCTCAGAGTTTCACACTCTCCGTTCAGTCTTGTCTTGATGAAAGTCATCATAAATAGTCAAGTGCAGCTGTTTCTTATTGCCATTGTGTCTCAGAGTTTCACACTCTCCGTTCAGTCTTGTCTTGATGAAAGTCATCATAAATAGTCAAGTGCAGCTGTTTCTTCTTGCCACTGTGTCTCAGAGTTTCACACTCTCCATTCAGTCTTGTCTTGATGACTGTCATCATAAATAGTCAAGTGCAGTTGTTTCTTATTGCCACTGTGTCTCAGAGTTTCAAACTCTCCATTTAGTGTTGTCTTGGTGACAGTCATCATAAATAGTCAAGTGCAGCTGTTTCTTATTGCCACTGTGTCTCAGAGTTTCACACTCTCCATTCAGTATTGTCTTGGTGACAGTCATCATAAATAGTCAAGTGCAGCTGTTTCTTATTGCCATTGTGTCTCAGAGTTTCACACTCTCCGTTCAGTCTTGTCTTGATGAAAGTCATCATAAATAGTCAAGTGCAGCTGTTTCTTATTGCCATTGTGTCTCAGAGTTTCACACTCTCCGTTCAGTCTTGTCTTGATGAAAGTCATCATAAATAGTCAAGTGCAGCTGTTTCTTCTTGCCACTGTGTCTCAGAGTTTCACACTCTCCGTTCAGTCTAGTCTTGGTGACAGTCATCATAAACAGTCAAGTGCAGCTGTTTCTTATTGCCACTGTGTCTCAGAGTTTCACACTCTCCGTTCAGTCTTGTCTTGGTGACAGTCATCATAAATAGTCAAGTGCAGCTGTTTCTTATTGCCACTGTGTCTCAGAGTTTCACACTCTCCGTTCAGTCTTGTCTTGGTGACAGTCATCATAAATAGTCAAGTGCAGCTCTTTCTTATTGCCATTGTGTCTCAGAGTTTCACACTCTCCGTTGAGTCTTGTCTTGGTGACAGTCATCATAAATAGTCAAGTGCAGCTGTTTCTTATTGCCGTTGTGTCTCAGAGTTTCACACTCTCCTTTCAGTCTTGTCTTGGTGACCGTCATCATAAATAGTCAAGTGCAGCTGTTTCTTATTGCCATTGTGTCTCAGAGTTTCACACTCTCTGTTCAGTCTTGTCTTGGTGACAGTCATCATAAATAGTCAAGTGCAGCTGTTTCTTATTGCCATTGTGTCGCAGAGTTTCACACTCTCCGTTCAGTCTTGTCTTGGTGACAGTCATTATAAATAGTCAAGTGCAGCTTTTTCCTATTGCCATTGTGTCTCAGAGTTTCACACTCTCCTTTCAGTCTTGTCTTGGTGACTGTCATCATAAATAGTCAGTGCAGCTGTTTCTTATTGCCGCTGTGTCTCAGAGTTTCACACTCTCTGTTCAGTCTTGTCTTATGACAGTCTTCATAAATAGTCAAGTGCAGCTGTTTCTTATTGCCGCTGTGTCTCAGAGTTTCACACTCTCCGTTCAGTCTTGTCTTGGTGACAGTCATCATAAATAGTCAAGTGCAGTTGTTTCTTATTGCGATTGTGTCTCAGAGTTTCGCACGCTCCATTCAGTCTTGTCTTGGTGACAGTCATCATAAATAGTCCAGTTCAGCTGTTTCTTGTTGCCACTGCATTTCAACAGTTTCGCACTCTCCATTCAGTCTTGTCGTGATGACTGTCATCATAAATAGTCAAGTGCAGTTGTTTCTTATTGCGATTGTGTCTCAGAGTTTCAAACTCTCCATTTAGTGTTGTCTTGATGATAGTCATCATAAATAGTCAAGTGCAGTTGTTTCTTATTGCGATTGTGTCTCAGAGTTTCAAACTCTCCATTTAGTGTTGTCTTGATGACAGTCATCATAAATAGTCTAGTTCAGCTGTTTCTTGTTGCCACTGCATTTCAAAAGTTTCACACTCTCTGTTCAGTCTTGTCTTGATGACAGTCATCATAAATAGTCAAGTGCAGCTGTTTCTTATTGCCATTGTGTCTCAGAGTTTCACACCATCCATTCAGTCTTGTCTTGGTGACAGTCATTATAAATAGTCAAATGCAGCTTTTTCCTATTGCCATTGTGTCTCAGAGTTTCACACTCTCCTTTCAGTCTTGTCTTGGTGACTGTCATCATAAATAGTCAAGTGCAGCTGTTTCTTATTGCCATTGTGTCTCAGAATTTCGCACTCTCCTTTCAGTCTTGTCTTGTTGACTGTCACCATAAATAGTCAAGTGCAGCTGTTTCTAATTGCCATTGTGTCTCAGAGTTTCACACTCTCCATTCAGTCTTGTCTTGATGACTGTCATCATAAATAGTCAAGTGCAGTTGTTTCTTATTGCCACTGTGTCTCAGAGTTTCAAACTCTCCATTTAGTGTTGTCTTGGTGACAGTCATCATAAATAGTCAAGTGCAGCTGTTTCTTATTGCCACTGTGTCTCAGAGTTTCACACTCTCCATTCAGTCTTGTCTTGGTGACAGTCATCATAAATAGTCAAGTTCAGCTGTTTCTTTTTGCCATTGTGTCTCAAGAGTTTCACACTCTCCGTTTAGTCTTGTCTTGGTGACAGTCATCATAAATAGTCAAGTGCAGCTGTTTCTTATTGCCATTGTGTCTCAACAGTTTCACACTCTCCGTTCAGTCTTGCCTTGATGACAGTCACCATAAATAGTCAAATGCAGTTGTTTCTTGTTGCCACTGCATCTCAACAGTTTCACACTCTCCATTCAGTCTTGTCTTGATGACAGTTATCATAAATAGTCAAGTTCAGCTGTTTCTTGTTGCCACTGCATCTCAACAGTTTCACACTCTCCGTTCAGTCTTGTCTTGGTGACAGTCATCATAAATAGTCAAGTGCAGCTGTTTCTTATTGCCATTGTGTCTCAGAGTTTCACAGTCTCCATTCAGTCTTGTCTTGGTGACAGTCATCATAAATAGTCAAGTTCAGCTGTTTCTTATTGCCATTGTGTCTCAGACTTTCACACTCTCCGTTCAGTCTTGTGTTGGTGAAGTCATCATAAATAGTCAAGTGCAGTTGTTTCTTATTGCGATTGTGTCTCAGAGTTTGACACTCTCCATTCAGTCTTGTCTTGATGACTGTCATCATAAATAGTCAATTGCAGCTGTTTCTTATTGCCATTGTGTCTCAGAGTTTCACACTCTCCATTCAGTCTTGTCTTATGACAGTCATCATAAATAGTCAAATGCAGCTGTTTCTTATTGCCATTGTGTCTCAGAGTTTCACACTCCCCATTCTGTCTTGTCTTGGTGACAGTCATCATAAATAGTCAAGTGCAGCTGTTTCTTCTTGCCATTGTGTCTCAGAGTTTCACACTCTCCATTCAGTCTTGTCTTGGTGACAGTCATCATAAATAGTCAAGTGCAGCTGTTTCTTATTCCCATTGTGTCTCAGAGTTTCACACTCTCCGTTCAGTCTTCTGTTGGTGAAGTCATCATAAATAGTCAAGTGCAGCTGTTTCTTATTGCGATTGTGTCTCAGAGTTTCACACTCTCCATTCAGTCTTGTCTTGGTGACAGTCATCATAAATAGTCAATTGCAGCTGTTTCTTATTGCCATTGTGTCTCAGAGTTTCGCACTCTCCATTCAGTCTTGTCTTGGTGACAGTCATCATAAATAGTCAAGTGCAGCTGTTTCTTATTGCCATTGTGTCTCAGAGTTTCACACTCTCCGTTCAGTCTTGTTTTGGTGAAGTCATCATAAATAGTCAAGTGCAGTTGTTTCTTATTGCGATTGTGTCTCAGAGTTTCACACTCTCCATTCAGTCTTGTCTTGGTGACAGTCATCATAAATAGTCAATTGCAGCTGTTTCTTATTGCCATTGTGTCTCAGAGTTTCACACTCTCTGTTCAGTCTTGTCTTATGACAGTCATCATAAATAGTCAAGTGCAGCTGTTTCTTCTTGCCATTGTGTCTCACAGTTTCACACTCTCCATTCTGTCTTGTCTTGTTGACAGTCATCATAAATAGTCAAGTGCAGCTGTTTCTTATTGCCATTGTGTCTCAGAGTTTCACACTCTCTCTTCAGTCTTGTCTTATGACAGTCATCATAAATAGTCAAGTGCAGCTGTTTCTTATTGTATTGTGTCTCAGAGTTTCACACTCTCCGTTCAGTCTTGTCTTGGTGACAGTCATCATAAATAGTCAAGTGCAGTTGTTTCTTATTGCGATTGTGTCTCAGAGTTTCACACTCTCCATTCAGTCTTGTCTTGGTGACAGTCATCATAAATAGTCAATTGCAGCTGTTTCTTATTTCCATTGTGTCTCAGAGTTTCACACTCTCTGTTCAGTCTTGTCTTATGACAGTCATCATAAATAGTCAAGTGCAGCTGTTTCTTCTTGCCATTCTGTCTCACAGTTTCACACTCTCCATTCTGTCTTGTCTTGGTGACAGTCATCATAAATAGTCAAGTGCAGCTGTTTCTTATTGCCATTGTGTCTCAGAGTTTCACACTCTCTCTTCAGTCTTGTCTTATGACAGTCATCATAAATAGTCAAGTGCAGCTGTTTCTTCTTGCCATTGTGTCTCACAGTTTCACTTCTCCATTCTGTCTTGTCTTGGTGACAGTCATCATAAATAGTCAATTGCAGCTGTTTCCTATTGCCATTGTGTCTCAGAGTTTCACACTCTCCGTTCAGTCTTGTGTTGGTGAAGTCATCATAAATAGTCAAGTGCAGTTGTTTCTTATTGCCATTGTGTCTCAGAGTTTCACACTCTCTGTTCAGTCTTGTCTTGGTGACAGTCATCATAAATAGTCAAGTGCAGCTGTTTCTTATTGCCATTGTATCTCAGAGTTTCACACTCTCCGTTCAGTCTTGTCTTGGTGACAGTCATTAGAAATAGTCAAGTGCAGCTGTTTCTTATTGCCATTGTGTCTCAGAGTTTCT
Source organism: Deroplatys truncata (assembly GCA_030765065.1). Classification (NCBI taxonomy): domain Eukaryota; kingdom Metazoa; phylum Arthropoda; class Insecta; order Mantodea; family Mantidae; genus Deroplatys; species Deroplatys truncata. The sequence goes on from CM060975.1 coordinate 1,594,617, forward strand.
CACTCTCCCTTCAGTCTTGTCTTGGTGACAGTCATCATAAATAGTCAGTGCAGCTGTTTCTTATTGCCATTGTGTCTCAGAGTTTCACACTCTCCCTTCAGTCTTGTCTTGATGACAGTCATCATAAATAGTCAAGTGCAGCTGTTTCTTATTGCCATTGTGTCTCAGAGTTTCACACTCTCCGTTAAGTCTTGTCTTGATGAAAGTCATCATAAATAGTCAAGTGCAGCTGTTTCTTATTGCCATTGTGTCTCAGAGTTTCACACTCTCCCTTCAGTCTTGTCTTGGTGACAGTCATCATAAATAGTCAAGTGCAGCTGTTTCTTATTGCCATTGTGTCTCAGAGTTTCACACTCTCCGTTCAGTCTTGTCTTTGTGACTGTCATCATAAATAGTCAAGTGCAGCTGTTTCTTATTGCCATTGTGTCTCAAGAGTTTCACACTCTCCGTTCAGTCTTGTCTTTGTGACTGTCATCATAGATAGTCAAGTGCAGCTGTTTCTTATTACCACTGTGTCTCAGAGTTTCTAACTCTCCGTTCAGTCTTGTCTTGGTAACAGCCATCATAAATAGTCAAGTGCAGCTGTTTCTTATTGCCATTGTGTCTTAGAGTTTCACACTCTTCGTTCAGTCTTGTCTTGGTGACAGTCATCATACATAGTCAAGTGCAGCTGTTTCTTGTTGCCACTGCATCTCAAGAGTTTCACATTCTCTGTTCAGTCTTGTCTTGGTGACAGTCATCATAAATAGTCAAGTGCAGTTGTTTCTTACTGCAATTGTGTCTCAGAGTTTCGCACCCTCAATTCAGTCTAGTCTTGGTGACAGTCATCATAAATAGTCAAGTGCAGCTGTTTCTTATTGCCATTGTGTCTCAAGAGTTTCACACTCTCTGTTCAGTCTTGTCTTGGTGACAGTCATCATAAATAGTCAAGTGCAGCTGTTTCTTATTGCCATTGTGTCTCAGAGTTTCACACTCTCTGTTCAGTCTTGTCTTGATGTCAGTTATCATAAATAGTCAAGTGCAGCTGTTTCTTATTGCCATTGTGTCTCAAGAGTTTCACACTCTCCATTCAGTCTTGTCTTGGTGACAGTCATCACAAATAGTCAAGTTCACCTGTTTCTTTTTGCCATTGTGTCTCAAGAGTTTCACACTCTCCATTCAGTCTTGTCTTGGTGACAGTCATAAATAGTCAAGTGCAGCTGTTTCTTATTGCCACTGTGTCTCAGAGTTTCACACTCTCCGTTCGGTCTTGTCTTGGTGACAGTCATCATAAATAGTCAAGTGCAGCTCTTTCGTATTGCCACTGTGTCACAGAGTTTCACACTCTCCGTTCAGTCTTGTCTTGGTGACAGTCATCATAAATAGACAAGTGCAGCTGTTTCTTATTGCCACTGTGTCTCAGAGTTTCAAACTCTCCGTTCAGTCTTGTCTTGGTGACAGTCATCATAAATAGTCAAGTGCAGCTGTTTCTTATTGCCATTGTGTCTCAGAGTTTCAAACTCTCCATTTAGTGTTGTCTTGGTGACAGTCATCATAAATAGTCAAGTGCAGCTGTTTCTTATTGCCATTGTGTCTCAGAGTTTCACACTCTCCGTTCAGTCTTGTCTTGATGAAAGTCATCATAAATAGTCAAGTGCAGCTGTTTCTTCTTGCCACTGTGTCTCAGAGTTTCACACTCTCCGTTCAGTCTAGTCTTGGTGACAGTCATCATAAACAGTCAAGTGCAGCTGTTTCTTATTGCCACTGTGTCTCAGAGTTTCACACTCTCCGTTCAGTCTTGTCTTGGTGACAGTCATCATAAATAGTCAAGTGCAGCTGTTTCTTATTGCCACTGTGTCTCAGAGTTTCACACTCTCCGTTCAGTCTTGTCTTGGTGACAGTCATCATAAATAGTCAAGTGCAGCTCTTTCTTATTGCCATTGTGTCTCAGAGTTTCACACTCTCCGTTGAGTCTTGTCTTGGTGACAGTCATCATAAATAGTCAAGTGCAGCTGTTTCTTATTGCCGTTGTGTCTCAGAGTTTCACACTCTCCTTTCAGTCTTGTCTTGGTGACCGTCATCATAAATAGTCAAGTGCAGCTCTTTCTTATTGCCATTGTGTCTCAGAGTTTCACACTCTCCTTTCAGTCTTGTCTTGGTGACAGTCATCATAAATAGTCAAGTGCAGCTCTTTCTTATTGCCATTGTGTCTCAGAGTTTCACACTCTCCGTTGAGTCTTGTCTTGGTGACAGTCATCATAAATAGTCAAGTGCAGCTGTTTCTTATTGCCGTTGTGTCTCAGAGTTTCACACTTTCCTTTCAGTCTTGTCTTGGTGACCGTCATCATAAATAGTCAAGTGCAGCTGTTTCTTATTGCCATTGTGTCTCAGAGTTTCACACTCTCTGTTCAGTCTTGTCTTGGTGACAGTCATCATAAATAGTCAAGTGCAGCTGTTTCTTATTGCCATTGTGTCGCAGAGTTTCACACTCTCCGTTCAGTCTTGTCTTGGTGACAGTCATTATAAATAGTCAAGTGCAGCTTTTTCCTATTGCCATTGTGTCTCAGAGTTTCATACTCTCCTTTCAGTCTTGTCTTGGTGACTGTCATCATAAATAGTCAGTGCAGCTGTTTCTTATTGCCGCTGTGTCTCAGAGTTTCACACTCTCTGTTCAGTCTTGTCTTATGACAGTCTTCATAAATAGTCAAGTGCAGCTGTTTCTTATTGCCGCTGTGTCTCAGAGTTTCACACTCTCCGTTCAGTCTTGTCTTGGTGACAGTCATCATAAATAGTCAAGTGCAGTTGTTTCTTATTGCGATTGTGTCTCAGAGTTTCGCACTCTCCATTCAGTCTTGTCTTGGTGACAGTCATCATAAATAGTCCAGTTCAGCTGTTTCTTGTTGCCACTGCATTTCAACAGTTTCGCACTCTCCATTCAGTCTTGTCGTGATGACTGTCATCATAAATAGTCAAGTGCAGTTGTTTCTTATTGCGATTGTGTCTCAGAGTTTCAAACTCTCCATTTAGTGTTGTCTTGATGATAGTCATCATAAATAGTCAAGTGCAGTTGTTTCTTATTGCGATTGTGTCTCAGAGTTTCAAACTCTCCATTTAGTGTTGTCTTGATGACAGTCATCATAAATAGTCCAGTTCAGCTGTTTCTTGTTGCCACTGCATTTCAAAAGTTTCACACTCTCTGTTCAGTCTTGTCTTGATGACAGTCATCATAAATAGTCAAGTGCAGTTGTTTCTTATTGCCACTGTGTCTCAGAGTTTCAAACTCTCCGTTTAGTGTTGTCTTGGTGACAGTCATCATAAATAGTCAAGTGCAGCTGTTTCTTATTGCCACTGTGTCTCAGAGTTTCACACTCTCCGTTCAGTCTTGTCTTGGTGACAGTCATCATAAATAGTCAAGTGCAGCTGTTTCTTATTGCCACTGTGTCTCAGAGTTTCACACTCTCCGTTCAGTCTTGTCTTGGTGACAGTCATCATAAATAGTCAAGTGCAGCTGTTTCTTATTGCCACTGTGTCTCAGAGTTTCACACTCTCCGTTCAGTCTTGTCTTGGTGACAGTCATCATACATAGTCAAGTGCAGCTGTTTCTTATTGCCACTGTGTCTCAGAGTTTCACACTCTCCGTTCAGTCTTGTCTTGGTGACAGTCATCATAAATAGTCAAGTGCAGCTGTTTCTTATTGCCATTGTGTCTCAGAGTTTCAAACTCTCCATTTAGTGTTGTCTTGGTGACAGTCATCATAAATAGTCAGTGCAGCTGTTTCTTATTGCCATTGTGTCTCAGAGTTTCACACTCTCTGTTCAGTCTTGTCTTGGTGACAGTCATCATAAATAGTCAAGTGCAGCTGTTTCTTATTGCCATTGTGTCTCAGAGTTTCACACTCTCCGTTCAGTCTTGTCTTGGTGACAGTCATCATAAATAGTCAAGTGCAGCTGTTTCTTATTGCCGTTGTGTCTCAGAGTTTCACACTCTCCTTTCAGTCTTGTCTTGGTGACAGTCATCATAAATAGTCAAGTGCAGCTGTTTCTTATTGCCATTGTGTCTCAGAGTTTCACACCATCCATTCAGTCTTGTCTTGGTGACAGTCATTATAAATAGTCAAATGCAGCTTTTTCCTATTGCCATTGTGTCTCAGAGTTTCACACTCTCCTTTCAGTCTTGTCTTGGTGACTGTCATCATAAATAGTCAAGTGCAGCTGTTTCTTATTGCCATTGTGTCTCAGAATTTCGCACTCTCCTTTCAGTCTTGTCTTGTTGACTGTCATCATAAATAGTCAAGTGCAGCTGTTTCTAATTGCCATTGTGTCTCAGAGTTTCACACTCTCCATTCAGTCTTGTCTTGATGACTGTCATCATAAATAGTCAAGTGCAGTTGTTTCTTATTGCCACTGTGTCTCAGAGTTTCAAACTCTCCATTTAGTGTTGTCTTGGTGACAGTCATCATAAATAGTCAAGTGCAGCTGTTTCTTATTGCCACTGTGTCTCAGAGTTTCACACTCTCCATTCAGTATTGTCTTGGTGACAGTCATCATAAATAGTCAAGTTCAGCTGTTTCTTTTTGCCATTGTGTCTCAAGAGTTTCACACTCTCCGTTTAGTCTTGTCTTGGTGACAGTCATCATAAATAGTCAAGTGCAGCTGTTTCTTATTGCCACTGTGTCTCAGAGTTTCACACTCTCCGTTCAGTCTTGTCTTGGTGACAGTCATCATAAATAGTCAAGTGCAGCTCTTTCGTATTGCCACTGTGTCACAGAGTTTCACACTCTCCGTTCAGTCTTGTCTTGGTGACAGTCATCATAAATAGACAAGTGCAGCTGTTTCTTATTGCCACTGTGTCTCAGAGTTTCACACTCTCCGTTCAGTCTTGTCTTGGTGACAGTCATCATAAATAGTCAAGTGCAGCTGTTTCTTATTGCCATTGTGTCTCAGAGTTTCAAACTCTCCATTTAGTGTTGTCTTGGTGACAGTCATCATAAATAGTCAAGTGCAGCTGTTTCTTATTGCCATTGTGTCTCAGAGTTTCACACTCTCCGTTCAGTCTTGTCTTGATGAAAGTCATCATAAATAGTCAAGTGCAGCTGTTTCTTATTGCCATTGTGTCTCAGAGTTTCACACTCTCCGTTCAGTCTTGTCTTGATGAAAGTCATCATAAATAGTCAAGTGCAGCTGTTTCTTCTTGCCACTGTGTCTCAGAGTTTCACACTCTCCGTTCAGTCTAGTCTTGGTGACAGTCATCATAAACAGTCAAGTGCAGCTGTTTCTTATTGCCACTGTGTCTCAGAGTTTCACACTCTCCGTTCAGTCTTGTCTTGGTGACAGTCATCATAAATAGTCAAGTGCAGCTGTTTCTTATTGCCACTGTGTCTCAGAGTTTCACACTCTCCGTTCAGTCTTGTCTTGGTGACAGTCATCATAAATAGTCAAGTGCAGCTCTTTCTTATTGCCATTGTGTCTCAGAGTTTCACACTCTCCGTTGAGTCTTGTCTTGGTGACAGTCATCATAAATAGTCAAGTGCAGCTGTTTCTTATTGCCGTTGTGTCTCAGAGTTTCACACTCTCCTTTCAGTCTTGTCTTGGTGACCGTCATCATAAATAGTCAAGTGCAGCTGTTTCTTATTGCCATTGTGTCTCAGAGTTTCACACTCTCTGTTCAGTCTTGTCTTGGTGACAGTCATCATAAATAGTCAAGTGCAGCTGTTTCTTATTGCCATTGTGTCGCAGAGTTTCACACTCTCCGTTCAGTCTTGTCTTGGTGACAGTCATTATAAATAGTCAAGTGCAGCTTTTTCCTATTGCCATTGTGTCTCAGAGTTTCACACTCTCCTTTCAGTCTTGTCTTGGTGACTGTCATCATAAATAGTCAGTGCAGCTGTTTCTTATTGCCGCTGTGTCTCAGAGTTTCACACTCTCTGTTCAGTCTTGTCTTATGACAGTCTTCATAAATAGTCAAGTGCAGCTGTTTCTTATTGCCGCTGTGTCTCAGAGTTTCACACTCTCCGTTCAGTCTTGTCTTGGTGACAGTCATCATAAATAGTCAAGTGCAGTTGTTTCTTATTGCGATTGTGTCTCAGAGTTTCGCACGCTCCATTCAGTCTTGTCTTGGTGACAGTCATCATAAATAGTCCAGTTCAGCTGTTTCTTGTTGCCACTGCATTTCAACAGTTTCGCACTCTCCATTCAGTCTTGTCGTGATGACTGTCATCATAAATAGTCAAGTGCAGTTGTTTCTTATTGCGATTGTGTCTCAGAGTTTCAAACTCTCCATTTAGTGTTGTCTTGATGATAGTCATCATAAATAGTCAAGTGCAGTTGTTTCTTATTGCGATTGTGTCTCAGAGTTTCAAACTCTCCATTTAGTGTTGTCTTGATGACAGTCATCATAAATAGTCCAGTTCAGCTGTTTCTTGTTGCCACTGCATTTCAAAAGTTTCACACTCTCTGTTCAGTCTTGTCTTGATGACAGTCATCATAAATAGTCAAGTGCAGTTGTTTCTTATTGCCACTGTGTCTCAGAGTTTCAAACTCTCCGTTTAGTGTTGTCTTGGTGACAGACATCATAAATAGTCAGGTGCAGCTGTTTCTTATTGCCACTGTGTCTCAGAGTTTCACACTCTCCGTTCAGTCTTGTCTTGGTGACAGTCATCATAAATAGTCAAGTGCAGCTGTTTCTTATTGCCACTGTGTCTCAGAGTTTCACACTCTCCGTTCAGTCTTGTCTTGGTGACAGTCATCATAAATAGTCAAGTGCAGCTGTTTCTTATTGCCACTGTGTCTCAGAGTTTCACACTCTCCGTTCAGTCTTGTCTTGGTGACAGTCATCATAAATAGTCAAGTGCAGCTGTTTCTTATTGCCACTGTGTCTCAGAGTTTCACACTCTCCGTTCAGTCTTGTCTTGGTGACAGTCATCATAAATAGTCAAGTGCAGCTGTTTCTTATTGCCATTGTGTCTCAGAGTTTCAAACTCTCCATTTAGTGTTGTCTTGGTGACAGTCATCATAAATAGTCAGTGCAGCTGTTTCTTATTGCCATTGTGTCTCAGAGTTTCACACTCTCTGTTCAGTCTTGTCTTGGTGACAGTCATCATAAATAGTCAAGTGCAGCTGTTTCTTATTGCCGTTGTGTCTCAGAGTTTCACACTCTCCTTTCAGTCTTGTCTTGGTGACAGTCATCATAAATAGTCAAGTGCAGCTGTTTCTTATTGCCATTGTGTCTCAGAGTTTCACACCATCCATTCAGTCTTGTCTTGGTGACAGTCATTATAAATATTCAAATGCAGCTTTTTCCTATTGCCATTGTGTCTCAGAGTTTCACACTCTCCTTTCAGTCTTGTCTTGGTGACTGTCATCATAAATAGTCAAGTGCAGCTGTTTCTTATTGCCATTGTGTCTCAGAATTTCGCACTCTCCTTTCAGTCTTGTCTTGTTGACTGTCATCATAAATAGTCAAGTGCAGCTGTTTCTAATTGCCATTGTGTCTCAGAGTTTCACACTCTCCATTCAGTCTTGTCTTGATGACTGTCATCATAAATAGTCAAGTGCAGTTGTTTCTTATTGCCACTGTGTCTCAGAGTTTCAAACTCTCCATTTAGTGTTGTCTTGGTGACAGTCATCATAAATAGTCAAGTGCAGCTGTTTCTTATTGCCACTGTGTCTCAGAGTTTCACACTCTCCATTCAGTCTTGTCTTGGTGACAGTCATCATAAATAGTCAAGTTCAGCTGTTTCTTTTTGCCATTGTGTCTCAAGAGTTTCACACTCTCCGTTTAGTCTTGTCTTGGTGACAGTCATCATAAATAGTCAAGTGCAGCTGTTTTTTATTGCCATTGTGTCTCAACAGTTTCACACTCTCCGTTCAGTCTTGCCTTGATGACAGTCACCATAAATAGTCAAATGCAGTTGTTTCTTGTTGCCACTGCATCTCAACAGTTTCACACTCTCCATTCAGTCTTGTCTTGATGACAGTTATCATAAATAGTCAAGTTCAGCTGTTTCTTGTTGCCACTGCATCTCAACAGTTTCACACTCTCCGTTCAGTCTTGTCTTGGTGACAGTCATCATAAATAGTCAAGTGCAGCTGTTTCTTATTGCCATTGTGTCTCAGAGTTTCACACTCTCCATTCAGTCTTGTCTTGGTGACAGTCATCATAAATAGTCAAGTTCAGCTGTTTCTTATTGCCATTGTGTCTCAGACTTTCACACTCTCCGTTCAGTCTTGTGTTGGTGAAGTCATCATAAATAGTCAAGTGCAGTTGTTTCTTATTGCGATTGTGTCTCAGAGTTTCACACTCTCCATTCAGTCTTGTCTTGATGACTGTCATCATAAATAGTCAATTGCAGCTGTTTCTTATTGCCATTGTGTCTCAGAGTTTCACACTCTCCATTCAGTCTTGTCTTATGACAGTCATCATAAATAGTCAAATGCAGCTGTTTCTTATTGCCATTGTGTCTCAGAGTTTCACACTCCCCATTCTGTCTTGTCTTGGTGACAGTCATCATAAATAGTCAAGTGCAGCTGTTTCTTCTTGCCATTGTGTCTCAGAGTTTCACACTCTCCATTCAGTCTTGTCTTGGTGACAGTCATCATAAATAGTCAAGTGCAGCTGTTTCTTATTGCCATTGTGTCTCAGAGTTTCACACTCTCCATTCAGTCTTGTCTTGGTGACAGTCATCATAAATAGTCAAGTGCAGCTGTTTCTTATTGCGATTGTGTCTCAGAGTTTCACACTCTCCATTCAGTCTTGTCTTCGTGACAGTCATCATAAATAGTCAATTGCAGCTGTTTCTTATTGCCATTGTGTCTCAGAGTTTCGCACTCTCCATTCAGTCTTGTCTTGGTGACAGTCATCATAAATAGTCAAGTGCAGCTGTTTCTTATTGCCATTGTGTCTCAGAGTTTCACACTCTCCGTTCAGTCTTGTTTTGGTGAAGTCATCATAAATAGTCAAGTGCAGTTGTTTCTTATTGCGATTGTGTCTCAGAGTTTCACACTCTCCATTCAGTCTTGTCTTGGTGACAGTCATCATAAATAGTCAATTGCAGCTGTTTCTTATTGCCATTGTGTCTCAGAGTTTCACACTCTCTGTTCAGTCTTGTCTTATGACAGTCATCATAAATAGTCAAGTGCAGCTGTTTCTTCTTGCCATTGTGTCTCACAGTTTCACACTCTCCATTCTGTCTTGTCTTGGTGACAGTCATCATAAATAGTCAAGTGCAGCTGTTTCTTATTGCCATTGTGTCTCAGAGTTTCACACTCTCTCTTCAGTCTTGTCTTATGACAGTCATCATAAATAGTCAAGTGCAGCTGTTTCTTATTGTATTGTGTCTCAGAGTTTCACACTCTCCGTTCAGTCTTGTCTTGGTGACAGTCATCATAAATAGTTAAGTGAAGCTATTTCTTATTGCCATTGTGTCTCAAGAGTTTCACACTCTCCATTCAGTCTTGTCTTGGTGACAGTCATCATAAATAGTCAAGTGCAGCTATTTCTTATTGCCATTGTGTCTCAAGAGTTTCACACTCTCCATTCAGTCTTGTCTTGGTGACAGTCATCATAAATAGTCAAGTGCAGCTATTTCTTATTGCCATTGTGTCTCAAGAGTTTCACACTCTCCATTCAGTCTTGTCTTGGTGACAGTCATCATAAATAGTCAAGTGCAGCTGTTTCTTATTGCCATTGTTTCTCAGAGTTTACACTCTCCATTCAGTCTTGACTTGATGACAATAATCATAAATAGTCAAGTGCAGCTGTTTCTTATTGCCATCGTGTCTCAGAGTTTCACACTCTACATTCAGTCTTGACTTGGTGACAGTCATCATAAATAGTCAAGTGCAGCTGTTTCTTATTGCCATTGTGTCTCAGAGTTTCACACTCTCCTTTCAGTCTTGTGTTGGTGACAGTCATCATAAATAGTCAAGTGCTGCTGTTTCTTATTGCCATTGTGTCTCAGATTTTCACACTCTCCATTCAGTCTTGTCTTGGTGACAGTCATCATAAATAGTCAAGTGCAGCTGTTTTTTTATTGCCATTGTGACTCAGAGTTTCACACTCTCCATTCAGTCTTGTCTTGGTGACAGTCATCATAAATAGTCAAGTGCAGCTGTTTTTTTATTGCCATTGTGACTCAGAGTTTCACACTCTCCATTCAGTCTTGTCTTGGTGACAGTCATCATAAATAGTCAAGTGCAGCTGTTTTTTTATTGCCATTGTGTCTCAGAGTTTCACACTCTCCATTCAGTCTTGTCTTGGTGACAGTCATCATAAATAGTCAAGTGCAGCTGTTTTTTTATTGCCATTGTGACTCAGAGTTTCACACTCTCTGTTCAGTCCTGTCTTGGTGACAGTCATCATAAATACTCAAGTGCAGCTGTTTCTTGTTGACACTGTGTCTCAGAGTTTCACACTCTCCGTTCAGTCTTGTCTTGGTGACAGTCATCATAAATATTCAAGTGCAGTTGTTTCTTATTGCCATTGTGTCTCAGAGTTTCACACTCTCCATTCATTCTTGACTTGATGACAATAATCATAAATAGTCAAGTGCAGCTGTTTCTTATTGCCATTGCGTCTCAGAGTTTCACACTCTCCATTCAGTCTTGTCTTGATGACTGTCATCGTAAATAGTCAATTGCAGCTGTTTCTTATTGCCATTGTGTCTCAGAGTTTCACACTCTCCATTCAGTCTTGTCTTATGACAGTCATCATAAATAGTCAAATGCAGCTGTTTCTTATTGCCATTGTGTCTCAGAGTTTCACACTCCCCATTCTGTCTTGTCTTGGTGACAGTCATCATAAATAGTCAAGTGCAGCTGTTTCTTCTTGCCATTGTGTCTCACAGTTTCACACTCTCCACTCAGTATTGTCTTGGTGACAGTCATCATAAATAGTCAAGTGCAGCTGTTTCTTATTGCCATTGTGTCTCAGAGTTTCACACTCTCCGTTGAGTCTTGTGTTGGTGAAGTCATCATAAATAGTCAAGTGCAGCTGTTTCTTATTGCGATTGTGTCTCAGAGTTTCACACTCTCCATTCAGTCTTGTCTTGGTGACAGTCATCATAAATAGTCAATTGCAGCTGTTTCTTATTGCCATTGTGTCTCAGAGTTTCGCACTCTCCATTCAGTCTTGTCTTGGTGACAGTCATCATAAATAATCAAGTGCAGCTGTTTCTTATTGCCATTGTGTCTCAGAGTTTCACACTCTCCGTTCAGTCTTGTGTTGGTGAAGTCATCATAAATAGTCAAGTGCAGTTGTTTCTTATTGCGATTGTGTCTCAGAGTTTCACACTCTCCATTCAGTCTTGTCTTGGTGACAGTCATCATAAATAGTCAATTGCAGCTGTTTCTTATTGCCATTGTGGCTCAGAGTTTCACACTCTCCGTTCAGTCTTGTCTTGATGAAAGTCATCATAAATAGTCAAGTGCAGCTGTTTCTTCTTGCCACTGTGTCTCAGAGTTTCACACTCTCCGTTCAGTCTAGTCTTGGTGACAGTCATCATAAATAGTCAAGTGCAGCTGTTTCTTATTGCCACTGTGTCTCAGAGTTTCACACTCTCCGTTCAGTCTTGTCTTGGTGACAGTCATCATAAATAGTCAAGTGCAGCTGTTTCTTATTGCCACTGTGTCTCAGAGTTTCACACTCTCCGTTCAGTCTTGTCTTGGTGACAGTCATCATAAATAGTCAAGTGCAGCTCTTTCTTATTGCCATTGTGTCTCAGAGTTTCACACTCTCCGTTGAGTCTTGTCTTGGTGACAGTCATCATAAATAGTCAAGTGCAGCTGTTTCTTATTGCCGTTGTGTCTCAGAGTTTCACACTCTCCTTTCAGTCTTGTCTTGGTGACCGTCATCATAAATAGTCAAGTGCAGCTGTTTCTTATTGCCATTGTGTCTCAGAGTTTCACACTCTCTGTTCAGTCTTGTCTTGGTGACAGTCATCATAAATAGTCAAGTGCAGCTGTTTCTTATTGCCATTGTGTCGCAGAGTTTCACACTCTCCGTTCAGTCTTGTCTTGGTGACAGTCATTATAAATAGTCAAGTGCAGCTTTTTCCTATTGCCATTGTGTCTCAGAGTTTCACACTCTCCTTTCAGTCTTGTCTTGGTGACTGTCATCATAAATAGTCAGTGCAGCTGTTTCTTATTGCCGCTGTGTCTCAGAGTTTCACACTCTCTGTTCAGTCTTGTCTTATGACAGTCTTCATAAATAGTCAAGTGCAGCTGTTTCTTATTGCCGCTGTGTCTCAGAGTTTCACACTCTCCGTTCAGTCTTGTCTTGGTGACAGTCATCATAAATAGTCAAGTGCAGTTGTTTCTTATTGCGATTGTGTCTCAGAGTTTCGCACTCTCCATTCAGTCTTGTCTTGGTGACAGTCATCATAAATAGTCCAGTTCAGCTGTTTCTTGTTGCCACTGCATTTCAACAGTTTCGCACTCTCCATTCAGTCTTGTCGTGATGACTGTCATCATAAATAGTCAAGTGCAGTTGTTTCTTAATGCGATTGTGTCTCAGAGTTTCAAACTCTCCATTTAGTGTTGTCTTGATGATAGTCATCATAAATAGTCAAGTGCAGTTGTTTCTTATTGCGATTGTATCTCAGAGTTTCAAACTCTCCATTTAGTGTTGTCTTGATGACAGTCATCATAAATAGTCCAGTTCAGCTGTTTCTTGTTGCCACTGCATTTCAAAAGTTTCACACTCTCTGTTCAGTCTTGTCTTGATGACAGTCATCATAAATAGTCAAGTGCAGTTGTTTCTTATTGCCACTGTGTCTCAGAGTTTCAAACTCTCCGTTTAGTGTTGTCTTGGTGACAGTCATCATAAATAGTCAAGTGCAGCTGTTTCTTATTGCCACTGTGTCTCAGAGTTTCACACTCTCCGTTCAGTCTTGTCTTGATGAAAGTCATCATAAATAGTCAAGTGCAGCTGTTTCTTCTTGCCACTGTGTCTCAGAGTTTCACACTCTCCGTTCAGTCTAGTCTTGGTGACAGTCATCATAAATAGTCAAGTGCAGCTGTTTCTTATTGCCACTGTGTCTCAGAGTTTCACACTCTCCGTTCAGTCTTGTCTTGGTGACAGTCATCATAAATAGTCAAGTGCAGCTGTTTCTTATTGCCACTGTGTCTCAGAGTTTCACACTCTCCGTTCAGTCTTGTCTTGGTGACAGTCATCATAAATAGTCAAGTGCAGCTCTTTCTTATTGCCATTGTGTCTCAGAGTTTTACACTCTCCGTTGAGTCTTGTCTTGGTGACAGTCATCATAAATAGTCAAGTGCAGCTGTTTCTTATTGCCGTTGTGTCTCAGAGTTTCACACTCTCCTTTCAGTCTTGTCTTGGTGACCGTCATCATAAATAGTCAAGTGCAGCTGTTTCTTATTGCCATTGTGTCTCAGAGTTTCACACTCTCTGTTCAGTCTTGTCTTGGTGACAGTCATCATAAATAGTCAAGTGCAGCTGTTTCTTATTGCCATTGTGTCGCAGAGTTTCACACTCTCCGTTCAGTCTTGTCTTGGTGACAGTCATTATAAATAGTCAAGTGCAGCTTTTTCCTATTGCCATTGTGTCTCAGAGTTTCACACTCTGTTTTCAGTCTTGTCTTGGTGACTGTCATCATAAATAGTCAGTGCAGCTGTTTCTTATTGCCGCTGTGTCTCAGAGTTTCACACTCTCTGTTCAGTCTTGTCTTATGACAGTCCTCATAAATAGTCAAGTGCAGCTGTTTCTTATTGCCGCTGTGTCTCAGAGTTTCACACTCTCCGTTCAGTCTTGTCTTGGTGACAGTCATCATAAATAGTCAAGTGCAGTTGTTTCTTATTGCGATTGTGTCTCAGAGTTTCGCACTCTCCATTCAGTCTTGTCTTGGTGACAGTCATCATAAATAGTCCAGTTCAGCTGTTTCTTGTTGCCACTGCATTTCAACAGTTTCGCACTCTCCATTCAGTCTTGTCGTGATGACTGTCATCATAAATAGTCAAGTGCAGTTGTTTCTTATTGCGATTGTGTCTCAGAGTTTCAAACTCTCCATTTAGTGTTGTCTTGATGATAGTCATCATAAATAGTCAAGTGCAGTTGTTTCTTATTGCGATTGTGTCTCAGAGTTTCAAACTCTCCATTTAGTGTTGTCTTGATGACAGTCATCATAAATAGTCCAGTTCAGCTGTTTCTTGTTGCCACTGCATTTCAAAAGTTTCACACTCTCTGTTCAGTCTTGTCTTGATGACAGTCATCATAAATAGTCAAGTGCAGTTGTTTCTTATTGCCACTGTGTCTCAGAGTTTCAAACTCTCCGTTTAGTGTTGTCTTGGTGACAGTCATCATAAATAGTCAAGTGCAGCAGTTTCTTATTGCCACTGTGTCTCAGAGTTTCACACTCTCCGTTCAGTCTTGTCTTGGTGACAGTCATCATAAATAGTCAAGTGCAGCTGTTTCTTATTGCCACTGTGTCTCAGAGTTTCACACTCTCCGTTCAGTCTTGTCTTGGTGACAGTCATCATAAATAGTCAAGTGCAGCTGTTTCTTATTGCCACTGTGTCTCAGAGTTTCACACTCTCCGTTCTGTCTTGTCTTGGTGACAGTCATCATAAATAGTCAAGTGCAGCTGTTTCTTATTGCCACTGTGTCTCAGAGTTTCACACGCTCCGTTCAGTCTTGTCTTGGTGACAGTCATCATAAATAGTCAAGTGCAGCTGTTTCTTATTGCCATTGTGTCTCAGAGTTTCAAACTCTCCATTTAGTGTTGTCTTGGTGACAGTCATCATAAATAGTCAGTGCAGCTGTTTCTTATTGCCATTGTGTCTCAGAGTTTCACACTCTCTGTTCAGTCTTGTCTTGGTGACAGTCATCATAAATAGTCAAGTGCAGCTGTTTCTTATTGCCATTGTGTCTCAGAGTTTCACCCTCTCCGTTCAGTCTTGTCTTGGTGACAGTCATCATAAATAGTCAAGTGCAGCTGTTTCTTATTGCCGTTGTGTCTCAGAGTTTCACACTCTCCTTTCAGTCTTGTCTTGGTGACAGTCATCATAAATAGTCAAGTGCAGCTGTTTCTTATTGCCATTGTGTCTCAGAGTTTCACACCATCCATTCAGTCTTGTCTTGGTGACAGTCATTATAAATAGTCAAATGCAGCTTTTTCCTATTGCCATTGTGTCTCAGAGTTTCACACTCTCCTTTCAGTCTTGTCTTGGTGACTGTCATCATAAATAGTCAAGTGCAGCTGTTTCTTATTGCCATTGTGTCTCAGAATTTCGCACTCTCCTTTCAGTCTTGTCTTGTTGACTGTCACCATAAATAGTCAAGTGCAGCTGTTTCTAATTGCCATTGTGTCTCAGAGTTTCACACTCTCCATTCAGTCTTGTCTTGATGACTGTCATCATAAATAGTCAAGTGCAGTTGTTTCTTATTGCCACTGTGTCTCAGAGTTTCAAACTCTCCATTTAGTGTTGTCTTGGTGACAGTCATCATAAATAGTCAAGTGCAGCTGTTTCTTATTGCCACTGTGTCTCAGAGTTTCACACTCTCCATTCAGTCTTGTCTTGGTGACAGTCATCATAAATAGTCAAGTTCAGCTGTTTCTTTTTGCCATTGTGTCTCAAGAGTTTCACACTCTCCGTTTAGTCTTGTCTTGGTGACAGTCATCATAAATAGTCAAGTGCAGCTGTTTCTTATTGCCATTGTGTCTCAACAGTTTCACACTCTCCGTTCAGTCTTGCCTTGATGACAGTCACCATAAATAGTCAAATGCAGTTGTTTCTTGTTGCCACTGCATCTCAACAGTTTCACACTCTCCATTCAGTCTTGTCTTGATGACAGTTATCATAAATAGTCAAGTTCAGCTGTTTCTTGTTGCCACTGCATCTCAACAGTTTCACACTCTCTGTTCAGTCTTGTCTTGGTGACAGTCATCATAAATAGTCAAGTGCAGCTGTTTCTTATTGCCATTGTGTCTCAGAGTTTCACAGTCTCCATTCAGTCTTGTCTTGGTGACAGTCATCATAAATAGTCAAGTTCAGCTGTTTCTTATTGCCATTGTGTCTCAGACTTTCACACTCTCCGTTCAGTCTTGTGTTGGTGAAGTCATCATAAATAGTCAAGTGCAGTTGTTTCTTATTGCGATTGTGTCTCAGAGTTTGACACTCTCCATTCAGTCTTGTCTTGATGACTGTCATCATAAATAGTCAATTGCAGCTGTTTCTTATTGCCATTGTGTCTCAGAGTTTCACACTCTCCATTCAGTCTTGTCTTATGACAGTCATCATAAATAGTCAAATGCAGCTGTTTCTTATTGCCATTGTGTCTCAGAGTTTCACACTCCCCATTCTGTCTTGTCTTGGTGACAGTCATCATAAATAGTCAAGTGCAGCTGTTTCTTCTTGCCATTGTGTCTCAGAGTTTCACACTCTCCATTCAGTCTTGTCTTGGTGACAGTCATCATAAATAGTCAAGTGCAGCTGTTTCTTATTCCCATTGTGTCTCAGAGTTTCACACTCTCCGTTCAGTCTTCTGTTGGTGAAGTCATCATAAATAGTCAAGTGCAGCTGTTTCTTATTGCGATTGTGTCTCAGAGTTTCACACTCTCCATTCAGTCTTGTCTTGGTGACAGTCATCATAAATAGTCAATTACAGCTGTTTCTTATTGCCATTGTGTCTCAGAGTTTCGCACTCTCCATTCAGTCTTGTCTTGGTGACAGTCATCATAAATAGTCAAGTGCAGCTGTTTCTTATTGCCATTGTGTCTCAGAGTTTCACACTCTCCGTTCAGTCTTGTTTTGGTGAAGTCATCATAAATAGTCAAGTGCAGTTGTTTCTTATTGCGATTGTGTCTCAGAGTTTCACACTCTCCATTCAGTCTTGTCTTGGTGACAGTCATCATAAATAGTCAATTGCAGCTGTTTCTTATTGCCATTGTGTCTCAGAGTTTCACACTCTCTGTTCAGTCTTGTCTTATGACAGTCATCATAAATAGTCAAGTGCAGCTGTTTCTTCTTGCCATTGTGTCTCACAGTTTCACACTCTCCATTCTGTCTTGTCTTGTTGACAGTCATCATAAATAGTCAAGTGCAGCTGTTTCTTATTGCCATTGTGTCTCAGAGTTTCACACTCTCTCTTCAGTCTTGTCTTATGACAGTCATCATAAATAGTCAAGTGCAGCTGTTTCTTATTGTATTGTGTCTCAGAGTTTCACACTCTCCGTTCAGTCTTGTCTTGGTGACAGTCATCATAAATAGTCAAGTGCAGCTATTTCTTATTGCCATTGTGTCTCAAGAGTTTCACACTCTCCATTCAGTCTTGTCTTGGTGACAGTCATCATAAATAGTCACGTGCAGCTATTTCTTATTGCCATTGTGTCTCAAGAGTTTCACACTCTCCATTCAGTCTTGTCTTGGTGACAGTCATCATAAATAGTCAAGTGCAGCTGTTTCTTATTGCCATTGTGTCTCAAGAGTTTCACACTCTCCATTCAGTCTTGTCTTAGTGACAGTCATCATAAATAGTCAAGTGCAGCTATTTCTTATTGCCATTGTGTCTCAAGAGTTTCACACTCTCCATTCAGTCTTGTCTTGGTGACAGTCATCATAAATAGTCAAGTGCAGCTGTTTCTTATTGCCATTGTGTCTCAAGAGTTTCACACTCTCCATTCAGTCTTGTCTTGGTGACAGTCATCATAAATAGTCAAGTGCAGCTGTTTCTTATTGCCATTGTGTCTCAGAGTTTCACACTCTCCATTCAGTCTTGTCTTGGTGACAGTCATCATAAATAGTCAAGTGCAGCTGTTTCTTATTGCCATTGTGTCTCAGAGTTTCACACTCTCCATTCAGTCTTGTCTTGGTGACAGTCATCATAAATAGTCAAGTGCAGCTGTTTCGTATTGCCATTGTGTCTCAGAGTTTCACACTCTCCGTTCAGTCTTGTCTTGATGACAGTAATCATAAATAGTCAAGTGCAGCTGTTTCTTATTGTATTGTGTCTCAGAGTTTCACACTCTCATTTCAGTCTTGTCTTGATGACAGTCATCATAAATAGTCAAATGCAGCTGTTTCTTATTACCATTGTGTTTCAGAGTTTCACACTCTCCGTTCAGTCTTGTCTTGGTACAGTCATAAATAGTCAAGTGCAGCTGTTTCTTATTGCCAATGTGTTTCAGAGTTTCACACTCTCCATTCAGTCTTGTCTTGGTGACAGTCATAAATAGTCAAGTGCAGCTGTTTCTTATTCCCATTGTTTCTCAGAGTTTACACTCTCCATTCAGTCTTGACTTGATGACAATAATCATAAATAGTCAAGTGCAGCTGTTTCTTATTGCCATTGTGTCTCAGAGTTTCACACTCTCCTTTCAGTCTTGTGTTGGTGACAGTCATCATAAATAGTCAAGTGCTGCTGTTTCTTATTGCCATTGTGTCTCAGATTTTCACACTCTCCATTCAGTCTTGTCTTGGTGACAGTCATCATAAATAGTCAAGTGCAGCTGTTTTTTTATTGCCATTGTGACTCAGAGTTTCACACTCTCCATTCAGTCTTGTCTTGGTGACAGTCATCATAAATAGTCAAGTGCAGCTGTTTTTTTATTGCCATTGTGTCTCAGAGTTTCACACTCTCCATTCAGTCTTGTCTTGGTGACAGTCATCATAAATAGTCAAGTGCAGCTGTTTTTTTATTGCGATTGTGACTCAGAGTTTCACACTCTCCGTTCAGTCCTGTCTTGGTGACAGTCATCATAAATACTCAAGTGCAGCTGTTTCTTGTTGACACTGTGTCTCAGAGTTTCACACTCTCCGTTCAGTCTTGTCTTGGTGACAGTCATCATAAATAGTCAAGTGCAGCTGTTTTTTTATTGCCATTGTGTCTCAGAGTTTCACACTCTCCATTCAGTCTTGTCTTGGTGACAGTCATCATAAATAGTCAAGTGCAGCTGTTTCTTATTGCCATTGTGTCTCAGAGTTTCACACTCTCCATTCAGTCTTGTCTTGGTGACAGTCATCATAAATAGTCAAGTGCAGCTGTTTTTTTATTGCCATTGTGACTCAGAGTTTCACACTCTCCGTTCAGTCCTGTCTTGGTGACAGTCATCATAAATACTCAAGTGCAGCTGTTTCTTGTTGACACTGTGTCTCAGAGTTTCACACTCTCCGTTCAGTCTTGTCTTGGTGACAGTCATCATAAATATTCAAGTGCAGTTGTTTCTTATTGCCATTGTGTCTCAGAGTTTCACACTCTCCATTCATTCTTGACTTGATGACAATAATCATAAATAGTCAAGTGCAGCTGTTTCTTATTGCCATTGTGTCTCAGAGTTTCACACTCTCCATTCAGTCTTGTCTTATGACAGTCATCATAAATAGTCAAATGCAGCTGTTTCTTATTGCCATTGTGTCTCAGAGTTTCACACTCCCCATTCTGTCTTGTCTTGGTGACAGTCATCATAAATAGTCAAGTGCAGCTGTTTCTTCTTGCCATTGTGTCTCACAGTTTCACACTCTCCACTCAGTATTGTCTTGGTGACAGTCATCATAAATAGTCAAGAGCAGCTGTTTCTTATTGCCATTGTGTCTCAGAGTTTCACACTCTCCGTTCAGTCTTGTGTTGGTGAAGTCATCATAAATAGTCAAGTGCAGCTGTTTCTTATTGCGATTGTGTCTCAGAGTTTCACACTCTCCATTCAGTCTTGTCTTGGTGACAGTCATCATAAATAGTCAATTGCAGCTGTTTCTTATTGCCATTGTGTCTCAGAGTTTCGCACTCTCCATTCAGTCTTGTCTTGGTGACAGTCATCATAAATAATCAAGTGCAGCTGTTTCTTATTGCCATTGTGTCTCAGAGTTTCACACTCTCCGTTCAGTCTTGTGTTGGTGAAGTCATCATAAATAGTCAAGTGCAGTTGTTTCTTATTGCGATTGTGTCTCAGAGTTTCACACTCTCCATTCAGTCTTGTCTTGGTGACAGTCATCATAAATAGTCAATTGCAGCTGTTTCTTATTGCCATTGTGGCTCAGAGTTTCACACTCTCCGTTCAGTCTTGTCTTGATGAAAGTCATCATAAATAGTCAAGTGCAGCTGTTTCTTCTTGCCACTGTGTCTCAGAGTTTCACACTCTCCGTTCAGTCTAGTCTTGGTGACAGTCATCATAAATAGTCAAGTGCAGCTGTTTCTTATTGCCACTGTGTCTCAGAGTTTCACACTCTCCGTTCAGTCTTGTCTTGGTGACAGTCATCATAAATAGTCAAGTGCAGCTGTTTCTTATTGCCACTGTGTCTCAGAGTTTCACACTCTCCGTTCAGTCTTGTCTTGGTGACAGTCATCATAAATAGTCAAGTGCAGCTCTTTCTTATTGCCATTGTGTCTCAGAGTTTCACACTCTCCGTTGAGTCTTGTCTTGGTGACAGTCATCATAAATAGTCAAGTGCAGCTGTTTCTTATTGCCGTTGTGTCTCAGAGTTTCACACTCTCCTTTCAGTCTTGTCTTGGTGACCGTCATCATAAATAGTCAAGTGCAGCTGTTTCTTATTGCCATTGTGTCTCAGAGTTTCACACTCTCTGTTCAGTCTTGTCTTGGTGACAGTCATCATAAATAGTCAAGTGCAGCTGTTTCTTATTGCCATTGTGTCGCAGAGTTTCACACTCTCCGTTCAGTCTTGTCTTGGTGACAGTCATCATAAATAGTCAATTGCAGCTGTTTCTTATTGCCATTGTGGCTCAGAGTTTCACACTCTCCGTTCAGTCTTGTCTTGATGAAAGTCATCATAAATAGTCAAGTGCAGCTGTTTCTTATTGCCATTGTGTCTCAGAGTTTCAAACTCTCCATTTAGTGTTGTCTTGGTGACAGTCATCATAAATAGTCAGTGCAGCTGTTTCTTATTGCCATTGTGTCTCAGAGTTTCACACTCTCTGTTCAGTCTTGTCTTGGTGACAGTCATCATAAATAGTCAAGTGCAGCTGTTTCTTATTGCCATTGTGTCTCAGAGTTTCACACTCTCCGTTCAGTCTTGTCTTGGTGACAGTCATCATAAATAGTCAAGTGCAGCTGTTTCTTATTGCCGTTGTGTCTCAGAGTTTCACACTCTCCTTTCAGTCTTGTCTTGGTGACAGTCATCATAAATAGTCAAGTGCAGCTGTTTCTTATTGCCATTGTGTCTCAGAGTTTCACACCATCCATTCAGTCTTGTCTTGGTGACAGTCATTATAAATAGTCAAATGCAGCTTTTTCCTATTGCCATTGTGTCTCAGAGTTTCACACTCTCCTTTCAGTCTTGTCTTGGTGACTGTCATCATAAATAGTCAAGTGCAGCTGTTTCTTATTGCCATTGTGTCTCAGAATTTCGCACTCTCCTTTCAGTCTTGCTTGTTGACTGTCATCATAAATAGTCAAGTGCAGCTGTTTCTAATTGCCATTGTGTCTCAGAGTTTCACACTCTCCATTCAGTCTTGTCTTGATGACTGTCATCATAAATAGTCAAGTGCAGTTGTTTCTTATTGCCACTGTGTCTCAGAGTTTCAAACTCTCCATTTAGTGTTGTCTTGGTGACAGTCATCATAAATAGTCAAGTGCAGCTGTTTCTTATTGCCACTGTGTCTCAGAGTTTCACACTCTCCATTCAGTCTTGTCTTGGTGACAGTCATCATAAATAGTCAAGTTCAGCTGTTTCTTTTTGCCATTGTGTCTCAAGAGTTTCACACTCTCCGTTTAGCCTTGTCTTGGTGACAGTCATCATAAATAGTCAAGTGCAGCTGTTTCTTATTGCCATTGTGTCTCAACAGTTTCACACTCTCCGTTCAGTCTTGCCTTGATGACAGTCACCATAAATAGTCAAATGCAGTTGTTTCTTGTTGCCACTGCATCTCAACAGTTTCACACTCTCCATTCAGTCTTGTCTTGATGACAGTTATCATAAATAGTCAAGTTCAGCTGTTTCTTGTTGCCACTGCATCTCAACAGTTTCACACTCTCCGTTCAGTCTTGTCTTGGTGACAGTCATCATAAATAGTCAAGTGCAGCTGTTTCTTATTGCCATTGTGTCTCAGAGTTTCACAGTCTCCATTCAGTCTTGTCTTGGTGACAGTCATCATAAATAGTCAAGTTCAGCTGTTTCTTATTGCCATTGTGTCTCAGACTTTCACACTCTCCGTTCAGTCTTGTGTTGGTGAAGTCATCATAAATAGTCAAGTGCAGTTGTTTCTTATTGCGATTGTGTCTCAGAGTTTCACACTCTCCATTCAGTCTTGTCTTGATGACTGTCATCATAAATAGTCAATTGCAGCTGTTTCTTATTGCCATTGTGTCTCAGAGTTTCACACTCTCCATTCAGTCTTGTCTTATGACAGTCATCATAAATAGTCAAATGCAGCTGTTTCTTATTGCCATTGTGTCTCAGAGTTTCACACTCCCCATTCTGTCTTGTCTTGGTGACAGTCATCATAAATAGTCAATTGCAGCTGTTTCTTATTGCCATTGTGTCTCAGAGTTTCGCACTCTCCATTCAGTCTTGTCTTGGTGACAGTCATCATAAATAGTCAAGTGCAGCTGTTTCTTATTGCCATTGTGTCTCAGAGTTTCACACTCTCCATTCAGTCTTGTCTTGGTGACAGTCATCATAAATAGTCAATTGCAGCTGTTTCTTATTGCCATTGTGTCTCAGAGTTTCGCACTCTCCATTCAGTCTTGTCTTGGTGACAGTCATCATAAATAGTCAAGTGCAGCTGTTTCTTATTGCCATTGTGTCTCAGAGTTTCACACTCTCCGTTCAGTCTTGTTTTGGTGAAGTCATCATAAATAGTCAAGTGCAGTTGTTTCTTATTGCGATTGTGTCTCAGAGTTTCACACTCTCCATTCAGTCTTGTCTTGGTGACAGTCATCATAAATAGTCAATTGCAGCTGTTTCTTATTGCCATTGTGTCTCAGAGTTTCACACTCTCTGTTCAGTCTTGTCTTATGACAGTCATCATAAATAGTCAAGTGCAGCTGTTTCTTCTTGCCATTGTGTCTCACAGTTTCACACTCTCCATTCTGTCTTGTCTTGTTGACAGTCATCATAAATAGTCAAGTGCAGCTGTTTCTTATTGCCATTGTGTCTCAGAGTTTCACACTCTCTCTTCAGTCTTGTCTTATGACAGTCATCATAAATAGTCAAGTGCAGCTGTTTCTTATTGTATTGTGTCTCAGAGTTTCACACTCTCCGTTCAGTCTTGTCTTGGTGACAGTCATCATAAATAGTCAAGTGCAGCTATTTCTTATTGCCATTGTGTCTCAAGAGTTTCACACTCTCCATTCAGTCTTGTCTTGGTGACAGTCATCATAAATAGTCAAGTGCAGCTATTTCTTATTGCCATTGTGTCTCAAGACTTTCACACTCTCCATTCAGTCTTGTCTTGGTGACAGTCATCATAAATAGTCAAGTGCAGCTGTTTCTTATTGCCATTGTGTCTCAAGAGTTTCACACTCTCCATTCAGTCTTGTCTTAGTGACAGTCATCATAAATAGTCAAGTGCAGCTATTTCTTATTGCCATTGTGTCTCAAGAGTTTCACACTCTCCATTCAGTCTTGTCTTGGTGACAGTCATCATAAATAGTCAAGTGCAGCTGTTTCTTATTGCCATTGTGTCTCAAGAGTTTCACACTCTCCATTCAGTCTTGTCTTGGTGACAGTCATCATAAATAGTCAAGTGCAGCTGTTTCTTATTGCCATTGTGTCTCAGAGTTTCACACTCTCCATTCAGTCTTGTCTTGGTGACAGTCATCATAAATAGTCAAGTGCAGCTGTTTCTTATTGCCATTGTGTCTCAGAGTTTCACACTCTCCATTCAGTCTTGTCTTGGTGACAGTCATCATAAATAGTCAAGTGCAGCTGTTTCGTATTGCCATTGTGTCTCAGAGTTTCACACTCTCCGTTCAGTCTTGTCTTGATGACAGTAATCATAAATAGTCAAGTGCAGCTGTTTCTTATTGTATTGTGTCTCAGAGTTTCACACTCTCATTTCAGTCTTGTCTTGATGACAGTCATCATAAATAGTCAAATGCAGCTGTTTCTTATTACAATTGTGTTTCAGAGTTTCACACTCTCCGTTCAGTCTTGTCTTGGTACAGTCATAAATAGTCAAGTGCAGCTGTTTCTTATTGCCAATGTGTTTCAGAGTTTCACACTCTCCATTCAGTCTTGTCTTGGTGACAGTCATAAATAGTCAAGTGCAGCTGTTTCTTATTGCCATTGTTTCTCAGAGTTTACACTCTCCATTCAGTCTTGACTTGATGACAATAATCATAAATAGTCAAGTGCAGCTGTTTCTTATTGCCATTGTGTCTCAGAGTTTCACACTCTACATTCAGTCTTGACTTGGTGACAGTCATCATAAATAGTCAAGTGCAGCTGTTTCTTATTGCCATTGTGTCTCAGAGTTTCACACTCTCCTTTCAGTCTTGTGTTGGTGACAGTCATCATAAATAGTCAAGTGCTGCTGTTTCTTATTTCCATTGTGTCTCAGATTTTCACACTCTCCATTCAGTCTTGTCTTGGTGACAGTCATCATAAATAGTCAAGTGCAGCTGTTTTTTTATTGCCATTGTGACTCAGAGTTTCACACTCTCCATTCAGTCTTGTCTTGGTGACAGTCATCATAAATAGTCAAGTGCAGCTGTTTTTTTATTGCCATTGTGTCTCAGAGTTTCACACTCTCCATTCAGTCTTGTCTTGGTGACAGTCATCATAAATAGTCAAGTGCAGCTGTTTTTTTATTGCCATTGTGACTCAAAGTTTCACACTCTCCGTTCAGTCCTGTCTTGGTGACAGTCATCATAAATACTCAAGTGCAGCTGTTTCTTGTTGACACTGTGTCTCAGAGTTTCACACTCTCCGTTCAGTCTTGTCTTGGTGACAGTCATCATAAATAGTCAAGTGCAGTTGTTTCTTATTGCCATTGTGTCTCAGAGTTTCACACTCTCCATTCATTCTTGACTTGATGACAATAATCATAAATAGTCAAGTGCAGCTGTTTCTTATTGCCATTGTGTCTCAGAGTTTCACACTCTCCATTCAGTCTTGTCTTATGACAGTCATCATAAATAGTCAAATGCAGCTGTTTCTTATTGCCATTGTGTCTCAGAGTTTCACACTCCCCATTCTGTCTTGTCTTGGTGACAGTCATCATAAATAGTCAAGTGCAGCTGTTTCTTCTTGCCATTGTGTCTCACAGTTTCACACTCTCCATTCAGTCTTGTCTTGGTGACAGTCATCATAAATAGTCAATTGCAGCTGTTTCTTATTGCCATTGTGTCTCAGAGTCTCGCACTCTCCATTCAGTCTTGTCTTGGTGACAGTCATCATAAATAATCAAGTGCAGCTGTTTCTTATTGCCATTGTGTCTCAGAGTTTCACACTCTCCGTTCAGTCTTGTGTTGGTGAAGTCATCATAAATAGTCAAGTGCAGTTGTTTCTTATTGCGATTGTGTCTCAGAGTTTCACACTCTCCATTCAGTCTTGTCTTGGTGACAGTCATCATAAATAGTCAATTGCAGCTGTTTCTTATTGCCATTGTGTCTCAGAGTTTCACACTCTCCGTTCAGTCTTGTCTTGATGAAAGTCATCATAAATAGTCAAGTGCAGCTGTTTCTTCTTGCCACTGTGTCTCAGAGTTTCACACTCTCCGTTCAGTCTAGTCTTGGTGACAGTCATCATAAATAGTCAAGTGCAGCTGTTTCTTATTGCCACTGTGTCTCAGAGTTTCACACTCTCCGTTCAGTCTTGTCTTGGTGACAGTCATCATAAATAGTCAAGTGCAGCTGTTTCTTATTGCCACTGTGTCTCAGAGTTTCACACTCTCCAATCAGTCTTGTCTTGGTGACAGTCATCATAAATAGTCAAGTGCAGCTCTTTCTTATTGCCATTGTGTCTCAGAGTTTCACACTCTCCGTTGAGTCTTGTCTTGGTGACAGTCATCATAAATAGTCAAGTGCAGCTTTTTCCTATTGCCATTGTGTCTCAGAGTTTCACACTCTCCTTTCAGTCTTGTCTTGGTGACTGTCATCATAAATAGTCAGTGCAGCTGTTTCTTATTGCCGCTGTGTCTCAGAGTTTCACACTCTCTGTTCAGTCTTGTCTTATGACAGTCTTCATAAATAGTCAAGTGCAGCTGTTTCTTATTGCCGCTGTGTCTCAGAGTTTCACACTCTCCGTTCAGTCTTGTCTTGGTGACAGTCATCATAAATAGTCAAGTGCAGTTGTTTCTTATTGCGATATTGTCTCAGAGTTTCGCACTCTCCATTCAGTCTTGTCTTGGTGACTGTCATCATAAATAGTCCAGTTCAGCTGTTTCTTGTTGCCACTGCATTTCAACAGTTTCGCACTCTCCATTCAGTCTTGTCGTGATGACTGTCATCATAAATAGTCAAGTGCAGTTGTTTCTTATTGCGATTGTGTCTCAGAGTTTCAAACTCTCCATTTAGTGTTGTCTTGATGATAGTCATCATAAATAGTCAAGTGCAGTTGTTTCTTATTGCGATTGTGTCTCAGAGTTTCAAACTCTCCATTTAGTGTTGTCTTGATGACAGTCATCATAAATAGTCCAGTTCAGCTGTTTCTTGTTGCCACTGCATTTCAAAAGTTTCACACTCTCTGTTCAGTCTTGTCTTGATGACAGTCATCATAAATAGTCAAGTGCAGTTGTTTCTTATTGCCACTGTGTCTCAGAGTTTCAAACTCTCCGTTTAGTGTTGTCTTGGTGACAGTCATCATAAATAGTCAAGTGCAGCTGTTTCTTATTGCCACTGTGTCTCAGAGTTTCACACTCTCCGTTCAGTCTTGTCTTGGTGACAGTCATCATAAATAGTCAAGTGCAGCTGTTTCTTATTGCCACTGTGTCTCAGAGTTTCACATTCTCTGTTCAGTCTTGTCTTGGTGACAGTCATCATAAATAGTCAAGTGCAGTTGTTTCTTATTGCGATTGTGTCTCAGAGTTTCGCACGCTCAATTCAGTCTAGTCTTGGTGACAGTCATCATAAATAGTCAAGTGCAGCTGTTTCTTATTGCCATTGTGTCTCAAGAGTTTCACACTCTCTGTTCAGTCTTGTCTTGGTGACAGTCATCATAAATAGTCAAGTGCAGCTGTTTCTTATTGCCATTGTGTCTCAGAGTTTCACACTTTCTGTTTAGTCTTGTCTTGATGTCAGTTATCATAAATAGTCAAGTGCAGCTGTTTCTTATTGCCATTGTGTCTCAAGAGTTTCACACTCTCCATTCAGTCTTGTCTTGGTGACAGTCATCAGAAATAGTCAAGTTCACCTGTTTCTTTTTGCCATTGTGTCTCAAGAGTTTCACACTCTCCATTCAGTCTTGTCTTGGTGACAGTCATCATAAATAGTCAAGTGCAGCTGTTTCTTATTGCCACTGTGTCTCAGAGTTTCACACTCTCCGTTCAGTCTTGTCTTGGTGACAGTCATCATAAATAGTCAAGTGCAGCTCTTTCGTATTGCCACTGTGTCACAGAGTTTCACACTCTCCGTTCAGTCTTGTCTTGGTGACAGTCATCATAAATAGACAAGTGCAGCTGTTTCTTATTGCCACTGTGTCTCAGAGTTTCACACTCTCCGTTCAGTCTTGTCTTGGTGACAGTCATCATAAATAGTCAAGTGCAGCTGTTTCTTATTGCCACTGTGTCTCAGAGTTTCACACTCTCCGTTCAGTCTTTTCTTGGTGACAGTCATCATAAATAGTCAAGTGCAGCTGTTTCTTATTGCCACTGTGTCTCAGAGTTTCACACTCTCCGTTCAGTCTTGTCTTGGTGACAGTCATCATAAATAGTCAAGTGCAGCTGTTTCTTATTGCCACTGTGTCTCAGAGTTTCACACTCTCCGTTCAGTCTTGTCTTGGTGACAGTCATCATAAATAGTCAAGTGCAGCTGTTTCTTATTCCCACTGTGTCTCAGACTTTCACACTCTCCGTTCAGTCTTGTCTTGGTGACAGTCATCATAAATAGTCAAGTGCAGCTGTTTCTTATTGCCATTGTGTCTCAGAGTTTCAAACTCTCCATTTAGTGTTGTCTTGGTGACAGTCATCATAAATAGTCAGTGCAGCTGTTTCTTATTGCCATTGTGTCTCAGAGTTTCACACTCTCTGTTCAGTCTTGTCTTGGTGACAGTCATCATAAATAGTCAAGTGCAGCTGTTTCTTATTGCCATTGTGTCTCAGAGTTTCACACTCTCCGTTCAGTCTTGTCTTGGTGACAGTCATCATAAATAGTCAAGTGCAGCTGTTTCTTATTGCCGTTGTGTCTCAGAGTTTCACACTCTCCTTTCAGTCTTGTCTTGGTGACAGTCATCATAAATAGTCAAGTGCAGCTGTTTCTTATTGCCATTGTGTCTCAGAGTTTCACACCATCCATTCAGTCTTGTCTTGGTGACAGTCATTATAAATAGTCAAATGCAGCTTTTTCCTATTGCCATTGTGTCTCAGAGTTTCACACTCTCCTTTCAGTCTTGTCTTGGTGACTGTCATCATAAATAGTCAAGTGCAGCTGTTTCTTATTGCCATTGTGTCTCAGAATTTCGCACTCTCCTTTCAGTCTTGTCTTGTTGACTGTCATCATAAATAGTCAAGTGCAGCTGTTTCTAATTGCCATTGTGTCTCAGAGTTTCACACTCTCCATTCAGTCTTGTCTTGATGACTGTCATCATAAATAGTCAAGTGCAGCTGTTTCTTATTGCCATTGTGTCTCAGAGTTTCACACTCTCTGTTCAGTCTTGTCTTGATGACAGTCATCATAAATACTCAAGTGCAGCTGTTTCTTATTGCCATTGTGTCTCAGAGTTTCACACTCTCCGTTCAGTCTTGTCTTGATGACTGTCATCATAGATAGTCAAGTGCAGCTGTTTCTTATTGCCACTGTG
The DNA here is from genome assembly GCA_030765065.1 of Deroplatys truncata. NCBI lineage: Eukaryota > Metazoa > Arthropoda > Insecta > Mantodea > Mantidae > Deroplatys > Deroplatys truncata. Next base: position 1,623,458 of record CM060975.1, read on the forward strand.
TCTCAGAGTTTCACACTCTCCATTCAGTCTTGTCTTGATGACTGTTATCATAAATAGTCAAGTGCAGCTGTTTCTTATTGCCATTGTGTCTCAGAGTTTCGCACTCTCCATTCAGTCTTGTCTTGAGGACTGTCATCATAAATAGTCAAGTGCAGGTGTTTCTTATTGCCATTGTGTCTCAGAGTTTCACACTCTCCGTTCAGTCTTGTCTTGATGAAAGTCATCATAAATAGTCAAGTGCAGCTGTTTCTTATTGCCACTGTGTCTTAGAGTTTCACACTCTCTGTTCAGTCTTGTCTTGGTGACAGTCATCATAAATAGTCAAGTGCAGCTGTTTCTTATTGCCACTGTGTCTGAGAGTTTCACACTCTCTGTTCAGTCTTGTCTTGATGAAAGTCATCATAAATAGTCAAGTGCAGCTGTTTCTTATTGCCATTGTGTCTCAGAGTTTCACACTCTCTGTTCAGTCTTGTCTTGGTGACAGTCATCATAAATATTCAAGTGCAGCTGTTTCTTATTGCCACTGTGTCTCAGAGTTTCACACTCTCTGTTCAGTCTTGTCTTGATGAAAGTCATCATAAATAGTCAAGTGCAGCTGTTTCTTATTGCCACTGTGTCTCAGAGTTTTGCACTCTCCGTTCAGTTCTTCTTGATGACTGTCATCATAAATAGTCAAGTGCAGCTGTTTGTTATTGCCATTGTGTCTCAGAGTTTCACACTCTCCATTCAGTCTTGTCTTGGTGACAGTCATCATAAATAGTCAAGTGCAGCTTTTTCTTATTGCCATTGTGTCTCAGAGTTTCACACTCTCCATTCAGTCTTGTCTTGATGACTGTCATCATAAATAGTCAAGTGCAGCTGTTTCTTATTGCCATTGTGTCTCAGAGTTTCACACTCTCCATTCAGTCTTGTCTTGATGACTGTCATCATGAATAGTCAAGTGCAGCTGTTTCTTATTGCCATTATGTCTCAGAGTTTCACACTCTCCATTCAGTCTTGTGTTGATGACAGTCATCATAAATAGTCAAGTGCAGCTGTTTCTTGTTGCCACTGTATCTCAGAGTTTAACACTCTCCGTTCAGTCTTGTCTTGGTGACAGTCATCATAAATAGTCAAGTGCAGCTGTTTCTTATTGTATTGTGTCTCAGAGTTTCACACTCTCCGTTCAGTCTTGTCTTGATGACAGAAATCATAAATAGTCAAGTGCAGCTGTTTCTTATTGTATTGTGTCTCAGAGTTTCACACTCTCCGTTCAGTCTAGTCTTGGTGAAAGTCATCGTAAATAGTCAAGTGCAGTTGTTTCTTATTGCCATTGTGTCTCAGAGTTTCACACTCTGCATTCAGTCTTGTCTTGGTGACAGTCATCAAAAATAGTCAAGTGCAGTTGTTTCTTATTGCCATTGCGACTCAGAGTTTCACACTCTCCGTTCAGTCTTGTGTTGGTGAAGTCATCATAAATAGTCAAGTGCAGCTGTGTCTTGTTTACATTGTGTCTCAGAGTTTCACACTCTCCGTTCAGTCTTGTGTTGGTGAAGTCATCATAAATAGTCAAGTGCAGTTGTTTCTTATTGCCATTGTGTCTCATTGTTTCACACTCTCCATTCAGTCTTGTCTTGGTGACAGTCATCATAAATAGTCAAGTTCAGCTGTTTCTTATTGCCGCTGTGTCTCAGAGTTTCACACTCTCTGTTCAGTCTTGTCTTGATGACTGTCATCATAAATAGTCAAGTGCAGCTGTTTCTTATTGCCATTGTGTCTCAGAGTTTCACACTCTCCATTCAGTCTTGTCTTGGTGACAGTCATCATAAATAGTCAAGTGCAGCTGTTTCTTATTGTATTGTGTCTCAGAGTTTCACACTCTCCGTTCAGTCTTGTCTTGATGACAGTAATCATAAATAGTCAAGTGCAGCTGTTTCTTATTGTATTGTGTCTCAGAGTTTCACACTCTCCGTTCAGTCTTGTCCTTGTGACAGTCATCATAAATAGTCAAGTGCAGTTGTTTCTTATTGCCATTGTGTCTCAGAGTTTCACACTCTGCATTCAGTCTTGTCTTGGTGACAGTCATCATAAATAGTCAAGTGCAGTTGTTTCTTATTTCCATTGCGCCTCAGAGTTTCACACTCTCCGTTCAGTCTTGCGTTGGTGAAGTCATCATAAATAGTCAAGTGCAGTTGTTTCTTATTGCCATTGTGTCTCAGAGTTTCACACTCTCCGTTCAGTCTTGTCTTGGTGACAGACATCATAAATAGTCAAGTGCAGTTGTTTCTTGTTGCCACTGCATCTCAACAGTTTCACACTCTCCGTTCAGTCTTGTCTTGATGACAGTCATCATAAATAGTCAAGTGCAGTTGTTTCTTGTTGCCACTGCATCTCAACAGTTTCACAATCACCGTTCAGTCTTGTCTTGATGACAGTCATCATAAATAGTCAAGTTCAGCTGTTTCTTGTTGCCACTGCATCTCAACAGTTTCACACTCTCCGTTCTGTCTTGCCTTGGTGACAGTCATCATAAATAGTCAAGTTCAGCTGTTTCTTGTTGCCACTGCATTTCAACAGTTTCACACTCTCCGTTCAGTCTTGTCTTGATGACAGTCATCATAAATAGTCAAGTGCAGTTGTTTCTTATTGCGATTGTGTCTCAGAGTTTCACACTCTCCATTCAGTCTTGTCTTGATGACTGTCATCATAAATAGTCAAGTGCAGCTGTTTCTTATTGCCACTGTGTCTCAGAGTTTCACACTCTCCGTTCAGTCTTGTCTTGGTGACAGTCATCATAAATAGTCAAGTGCAGCTGTTTCTTATTGCCACTGTGTCTCAGAGTTTCACACTCTCCGTTCAGTCTTGTCTTGGTGACAGTCATCATAAATAGTCAAGTGCAGCTGTTTCTTATTGCCACTGTGTCTCAGAGTTTCACACTCTCCGTTCAGTCTTGTCTTGGTGACAGTCATCATAAATAGTCAAGTGCAGCTGTTTCTTATTGCCACTGTGTCTCAGTGTTTCACACTCTCCGTTCAGTCTTGTCTTGGTGACAGTCATCATAAATAGTCAAGTGCAGCTGTTTCTTATTGCCACTGCGTCTCAGAGTGTCACACTCTCCGTTCAGTCTTGTCTTGGTGACAGTCATCATAAATAGTCAAGTGCAGCTGTTTCTTATTGCCACTGTGTCTCAGAGTTTCACACTCTCCGTTCAGTCTTGTCTTGGTGACAGTCATCATAAATAGTCAAGTGCAGCTGTTTCTTATTGCCACTGTGTCTCAGAGTTTCACACTCTCCGTTCAGTCTTGTATTGGTGACAGTCATCATAAATAGTCAAGTGCAGCTGTTTCTTATTGCCATTGTGTCTCAGAGTTTCACACTCTCCGTTCAGTCTTGTCTTGATGAAAGTCATCATAAATAGTCAAGTGCAGCTGTTTCTTATTGCCACTGTGTCTTAGAGTTTCACACTCTCTGTTCAGTCTTGTCTTGGTGACAGTCATCATAAATAGTCAAGTGCAGCTGTTTCTTATTGCCACTGTGTCTGAGAGTTTCACACTCTCTGTTCAGTCTTGTCTTGATGAAAGTCATCATAAATAGTCAAGTGCAGCTGTTTCTTATTGCCATTGTGTCTCAGAGTTTCACACACTCTGTTCAGTCTTGTCTTGGTGACAGTCATCATAAATATTCAAGTGCAGCTGTTTCTTATTGCCACTGTGTCTCAGAGTTTCACACTCTCTGTTCAGTCTTGTCTTGATGAAAGTCATCATAAATAGTCAAGTGCAGCTGTTTCTTATTGCCACTGTGTCTCAGAGTTTCGCACTCTCCGTTCAGTTCTTCTTGATGACTGTCATCATAAATAGTCAAGTGCAGCTGTTTGTTATTGCCATTGTGTCTCAGAGTTTCACACTCTCCATTCAGTCTTGTCTTGGTGACAGTCATCATAAATAGTCAAGTGCAGCTTTTTCTTATTGCCATTGTGTCTCAGAGTTTCACACTCTCCATTCAGTCTTGTGTTGATGACAGTCATCATAAATAGTCAAGTGCAGCTGTTTCTTGTTGCCACTGTGTCTCAGAGTTTAACACTCTCCGTTCAGTCTTGTCTTGGTGACAGTCATCATAAATAGTCAAGTGCAGCTGTTTCTTATTGTATTGTGTCTCAGAGTTTCACACTCTCCGTTCAGTCTTGTCTTGATGACAGAAATCATAAATAGTCAAGTGCAGCTGTTTCTTATTGTATTGTGTCTCAGAGTTTCACACTCTCCGTTCAGTCTAGTCTTGGTGAAAGTCATCGTAAATAGTCAAGTGCAGTTGTTTCTTATTGCCATTGTGTCTCAGAGTTTCACACTCTGCATTCAGTCTTGTCTTGGTGACAGTCATCAAAAATAGTCAAGTGCAGTTGTTTCTTATTGCCATTGCGACTCAGAGTTTCACACTCTCCGTTCAGTCTTGTGTTGGTGAAGTCATCATAAATAGTCAAGTGCAGCTGTGTCTTGTTTACATTGTGTCTCAGAGTTTCACACTCTCCGTTCAGTCTTGTGTTGGTGAAGTCATCATAAATAGTCAAGTGCAGTTGTTTCTTATTGCCATTGTGTCTCATTGTTTCACACTCTCCATTCAGTCTTGTCTTGGTGACAGTCATCATAAATAGTCAAGTTCAGCTGTTTCTTATTGCCGCTGTGTCTCAGAGTTTCACACTCTCTGTTCAGTCTTGTCTTGATGACTGTCATCATAAATAGTCAAGTGCAGCTGTTTCTTATTGCCATTGTGTCTCAGAGTTTCACACTCTCCATTCAGTCTTGTCTTGGTGACAGTCATCATAAATAGTCAAGTGCAGCTGTTTCTTATTGTATTGTGTCTCAGAGTTTCACACTCTCCGTTCAGTCTTGTCTTGATGACAGTAATCATAAATAGTCAAGTGCAGCTGTTTCTTATTGTATTGTGTCTCAGAGTTTCACACTCTGCATTCAGTCTTGTCTTGGTGACAGTCATCATAAATAGTCAAGTGCAGTTGTTTCTTATTGCCATTGTGTCTCAGAGTTTCACACTCTCCGTTCAGTCTTGTCTTGGTGACAGACATCATAAATAGTCAAGTGCAGTTGTTTCTTGTTGCCACTGCATCTCAACAGTTTCACACTCTCCGTTCAGTCTTGTCTTGATGACAGTCATCATAAATAGTCAAGTGCAGTTGTTTCTTGTTGCCACTGCATCTCAACAGTTTCACACTCACCGTTCAGTCTTGTCTTGATGACAGTCATCATAAATAGTCAAGTTCAGCTGTTTCTTGTTGCCACTGCATCTCAACAGTTTCACACTCTCCGTTCTGTCTTGCCTTGGTGACAGTCATCATAAATAGTCAAGTTCAGCTGTTTCTTGTTGCCACTGCATTTCAACAGTTTCACACTCTCCGTTCAGTCTTGTCTTGATGACAGTCATCATAAATAGTCAAGTGCAGTTGTTTCTTATTGCGATTGTGTCTCAGAGTTTCACACTCTCCATTCAGTCTTATCTTGATGACTGTCATCATAAATAGTCAAGTGCAGCTGTTTCTTATTGCCACTGTGTCTCAGAGTTTCACACTCTCCGTTCAGTCTTGTCTTGGTGACAGTCATCATAAATAGTCAAGTGCAGCTGTTTCTTATTGCCACTGTGTCTCAGAGTTTCACACTCTCCGTTCAGTCTTGTCTTGGTGACAGTCATCATAAATAGTCAAGTGCAGCTGTTTCTTATTGCCACTGTGTCTGAGAGTTTCACACTCTCCGTTCAGTCTTGTCTTGGTGACAGTCATCATAAATAGTCAAGTGCAGCTGTTTCTTATTGCCACTGTGTCTCAGTGTTTCACACTCTCCGTTCAGTCTTGTCTTGGTGACAGTCATCATAAATAGTCAAGTGCAGCTGTTTCTTATTGCCACTGCGTCTCAGAGTGTCACACTCTCCGTTCAGTCTTGTCTTGGTGACAGTCATCATAAATAGTCAAGTGCAGCTGTTTCTTATTGCCACTGTGTCTCAGAGTTTCACACTCTCCGTTCAGTCTTGTCTTGGTGACAGTCATCATAAATAGTCAAGTGCAGCTGTTTCTTATTGCCACTGTGTCTCAGAGTTTCACACTCTCCGTTCAGTCTTGTATTGGTGACAGTCATCATAAATAGTCAAGTGCAGCTGTTTTTTTATTGCCATTGTGACTCAAAGTTTCACACTCTCCGTTCAGTCCTGTCTTGGTGACAGTCATCATAAATACTCAAGTGCAGCTGTTTCTTGTTGACACTGTGTCTCAGAGTTTCACACTCTCCGTTCAGTCTTGTCTTGGTGACAGTCATCATAAATAGTCAAGTGCAGTTGTTTCTTATTGCCATTGTGTCTCAGAGTTTCACACTCTCCATTCATTCTTGACTTGATGACAATAATCATAAATAGTCAAGTGCAGCTGTTTCTTATTGCCATTGTGTCTCAGAGTTTCACACTCTCCATTCAGTCTTGTCTTATGACAGTCATCATAAATAGTCAAATGCAGCTGTTTCTTATTGCCATTGTGTCTCAGAGTTTCACACTCCCCATTCTGTCTTGTCTTGGTGACAGTCATCATAAATAGTCAAGTGCAGCTGTTTCTTCTTGCCATTGTGTCTCACAGTTTCACACTCTCCATTCAGTCTTGTCTTGGTGACAGTCATCATAAATAGTCAATTGCAGCTGTTTCTTATTGCCATTGTGTCTCAGAGTCTCGCACTCTCCATTCAGTCTTGTCTTGGTGACAGTCATCATAAATAATCAAGTGCAGCTGTTTCTTATTGCCATTGTGTCTCAGAGTTTCACACTCTCCGTTCAGTCTTGTGTTGGTGAAGTCATCATAAATAGTCAAGTGCAGTTGTTTCTTATTGCGATTGTGTCTCAGAGTTTCACACTCTCCATTCAGTCTTGTCTTGGTGACAGTCATCATAAATAGTCAATTGCAGCTGTTTCTTATTGCCATTGTGTCTCAGAGTTTCACACTCTCCGTTCAGTCTTGTCTTGATGAAAGTCATCATAAATAGTCAAGTGCAGCTGTTTCTTCTTGCCACTGTGTCTCAGAGTTTCACACTCTCCGTTCAGTCTAGTCTTGGTGACAGTCATCATAAATAGTCAAGTGCAGCTGTTTCTTATTGCCACTGTGTCTCAGAGTTTCACACTCTCCGTTCAGTCTTGTCTTGGTGACAGTCATCATAAATAGTCAAGTGCAGCTGTTTCTTATTGCCACTGTGTCTCAGAGTTTCACACTCTCCAATCAGTCTTGTCTTGGTGACAGTCATCATAAATAGTCAAGTGCAGCTCTTTCTTATTGCCATTGTGTCTCAGAGTTTCACACTCTCCGTTGAGTCTTGTCTTGGTGACAGTCATCATAAATAGTCAAGTGCAGCTTTTTCCTATTGCCATTGTGTCTCAGAGTTTCACACTCTCCTTTCAGTCTTGTCTTGGTGACTGTCATCATAAATAGTCAGTGCAGCTGTTTCTTATTGCCGCTGTGTCTCAGAGTTTCACACTCTCTGTTCAGTCTTGTCTTATGACAGTCTTCATAAATAGTCAAGTGCAGCTGTTTCTTATTGCCGCTGTGTCTCAGAGTTTCACACTCTCCGTTCAGTCTTGTCTTGGTGACAGTCATCATAAATAGTCAAGTGCAGTTGTTTCTTATTGCGATATTGTCTCAGAGTTTCGCACTCTCCATTCAGTCTTGTCTTGGTGACTGTCATCATAAATAGTCCAGTTCAGCTGTTTCTTGTTGCCACTGCATTTCAACAGTTTCGCACTCTCCATTCAGTCTTGTCGTGATGACTGTCATCATAAATAGTCAAGTGCAGTTGTTTCTTATTGCGATTGTGTCTCAGAGTTTCAAACTCTCCATTTAGTGTTGTCTTGATGATAGTCATCATAAATAGTCAAGTGCAGTTGTTTCTTATTGCGATTGTGTCTCAGAGTTTCAAACTCTCCATTTAGTGTTGTCTTGATGACAGTCATCATAAATAGTCCAGTTCAGCTGTTTCTTGTTGCCACTGCATTTCAAAAGTTTCACACTCTCTGTTCAGTCTTGTCTTGATGACAGTCATCATAAATAGTCAAGTGCAGTTGTTTCTTATTGCCACTGTGTCTCAGAGTTTCAAACTCTCCGTTTAGTGTTGTCTTGGTGACAGTCATCATAAATAGTCAAGTGCAGCTGTTTCTTATTGCCACTGTGTCTCAGAGTTTCACACTCTCCGTTCAGTCTTGTCTTGGTGACAGTCATCATAAATAGTCAAGTGCAGCTGTTTCTTATTGCCACTGTGTCTCAGAGTTTCACATTCTCTGTTCAGTCTTGTCTTGGTGACAGTCATCATAAATAGTCAAGTGCAGTTGTTTCTTATTGCGATTGTGTCTCAGAGTTTCGCACGCTCAATTCAGTCTAGTCTTGGTGACAGTCATCATAAATAGTCAAGTGCAGCTGTTTCTTATTGCCATTGTGTCTCAAGAGTTTCACACTCTCTGTTCAGTCTTGTCTTGGTGACAGTCATCATAAATAGTCAAGTGCAGCTGTTTCTTATTGCCATTGTGTCTCAGAGTTTCACACTTTCTGTTTAGTCTTGTATTGATGTCAGTTATCATAAATAGTCAAGTGCAGCTGTTTCTTATTGCCATTGTGTCTCAAGAGTTTCACACTCTCCATTCAGTCTTGTCTTGGTGACAGTCATCAGAAATAGTCAAGTTCACCTGTTTCTTTTTGCCATTGTGTCTCAAGAGTTTCACACTCTCCATTCAGTCTTGTCTTGGTGACAGTCATCATAAATAGTCAAGTGCAGCTGTTTCTTATTGCCACTGTGTCTCAGAGTTTCACACTCTCCGTTCAGTCTTGTCTTGGTGACAGTCATCATAAATAGTCAAGTGCAGCTCTTTCGTATTGCCACTGTGTCACAGAGTTTCACACTCTCCGTTCAGTCTTGTCTTGGTGACAGTCATCATAAATAGACAAGTGCAGCTGTTTCTTATTGCCACTGTGTCTCAGAGTTTCACACTCTCCGTTCAGTCTTGTCTTGGTGACAGTCATCATAAATAGTCAAGTGCAGCTGTTTCTTATTGCCACTGTGTCTCAGAGTTTCACACTCTCCGTTCAGTCTTGTCTTGGTGACAGTCATCATAAATAGTCAAGTGCAGCTGTTTCTTATTGCCACTGTGTCTCAGAGTTTCACACTCTCCGTTCAGTCTTGTCTTGGTGACAGTCATCATAAATAGTCAAGTGCAGCTGTTTCTTATTGCCACTGTGTCTCAGAGTTTCACACTCTCCGTTCAGTCTTGTCTTGGTGACAGTCATCATAAATAGTCAAGTGCAGCTGTTTCTTATTCCCACTGTGTCTCAGACTTTCACACTCTCCGTTCAGTCTTGTCTTGGTGACAGTCATCATAAATAGTCAAGTGCAGCTGTTTCTTATTGCCATTGTGTCTCAGAGTTTCAAACTCTCCATTTAGTGTTGTCTTGGTGACAGTCATCATAAATAGTCAGTGCAGCTGTTTCTTATTGCCATTGTGTCTCAGAGTTTCACACTCTCTGTTCAGTCTTGTCTTGGTGACAGTCATCATAAATAGTCAAGTGCAGCTGTTTCTTATTGCCATTGTGTCTCAGAGTTTCACACTCTCCGTTCAGTCTTGTCTTGGTGACAGTCATCATAAATAGTCAAGTGCAGCTGTTTCTTATTGCCGTTGTGTCTCAGAGTTTCACACTCTCCTTTCAGTCTTGTCTTGGTGACAGTCATCATAAATAGTCAAGTGCAGCTGTTTCTTATTGCCATTGTGTCTCAGAGTTTCACACCATCCATTCAGTCTTGTCTTGGTGACAGTCATTATAAATAGTCAAATGCAGCTTTTTCCTATTGCCATTGTGTCTCAGAGTTTCACACTCTCCTTTCAGTCTTGTCTTGGTGACTGTCATCATAAATAGTCAAGTGCAGCTGTTTCTTATTGCCATTGTGTCTCAGAATTTCGCACTCTCCTTTCAGTCTTGTCTTGTTGACTGTCATCATAAATAGTCAAGTGCAGCTGTTTCTAATTGCCATTGTGTCTCAGAGTTTCACACTCTCCATTCAGTCTTGTCTTGATGACTGTCATCATAAATAGTCAAGTGCAGCTGTTTCTTATTGCCATTGTGTCTCAGAGTTTCACACTCTCTGTTCAGTCTTGTCTTGATGACAGTCATCATAAATACTCAAGTGCAGCTGTTTCTTATTGCCATTGTGTCTCAGAGTTTCACACTCTCCGTTCAGTCTTGTCTTGATGACTGTCATCATAGATAGTCAAGTGCAGCTGTTTCTTATTGCCACTGTGTCTCAGAGTTTCACACTCTCCATTCAGTCTTGTCTTGATGACTGTTATCATAAATAGTCAAGTGCAGCTGTTTCTTATTGCCATTGTGTCTCAGAGTTTCGCACTCTCCATTCAGTCTTGTCTTGAGGACTGTCATCATAAATAGTCAAGTGCAGGTGTTTCTTATTGCCATTGTGTCTCAGAGTTTCACACTCTCCGTTCAGTCTTGTCTTGATGAAAGTCATCATAAATAGTCAAGTGCAGCTGTTTCTTATTGCCACTGTGTCTTAGAGTTTCACACTCTCTGTTCAGTCTTGTCTTGGTGACAGTCATCATAAATAGTCAAGTGCAGCTGTTTCTTATTGCCACTGTGTCTGAGAGTTTCACACTCTCTGTTCAGTCTTGTCTTGATGAAAGTCATCATAAATAGTCAAGTGCAGCTGTTTCTTATTGCCATTGTGTCTCAGAGTTTCACACTCTCTGTTCAGTCTTGTCTTGGTGACAGTCATCATAAATATTCAAGTGCAGCTGTTTCTTATTGCCACTGTGTCTCAGAGTTTCACACTCTCTGTTCAGTCTTGTCTTGATGAAAGTCATCATAAATAGTCAAGTGCAGCTGTTTCTTATTGCCACTGTGTCTCAGAGTTTCGCACTCTCCGTTCAGTTCTTCTTGATGACTGTCATCATAAATAGTCAAGTGCAGCTGTTTGTTATTGCCATTGTGTCTCAGAGTTTCACACTCTCCATTCAGTCTTGTCTTGGTGACAGTCATCATAAATAGTCAAGTGCAGCTTTTTCTTATTGCCATTGTGTCTCAGAGTTTCACACTCTCCATTCAGTCTTGTCTTGATGACTGTCATCATAAATAGTCAAGTGCAGCTGTTTCTTATTGCCATTGTGTCTCAGAGTTTCACACTCTCCATTCAGTCTTGTCTTGATGACTGTCATCATGAATAGTCAAGTGCAGCTGTTTCTTATTGCCATTATGTCTCAGAGTTTCACACTCTCCATTCAGTCTTGTGTTGATGACAGTCATCATAAATAGTCAAATGCAGCTGTTTCTTGTTGCCACTGTATCTCAGAGTTTAACACTCTCCGTTCAGTCTTGTCTTGGTGACAGTCATCATAAATAGTCAAGTGCAGCTGTTTCTTATTGTATTGTGTCTCAGAGTTTCACACTCTCCGTTCAGTCTTGTCTTGATGACAGAAATCATAAATAGTCAAGTGCAGCTGTTTCTTATTGTATTGTGTCTCAGAGTTTCACACTCTCCGTTCAGTCTAGTCTTGGTGAAAGTCATCGTAAATAGTCAAGTGCAGTTGTTTCTTATTGCCATTGTGTCTCAGAGTTTCACACTCTGCATTCAGTCTTGTCTTGGTGACAGTCATCAAAAATAGTCAAGTGCAGTTGTTTCTTATTGCCATTGCGACTCAGAGTTTCACACTCTCCGTTCAGTCTTGTGTTGGTGAAGTCATCATAAATAGTCAAGTGCAGCTGTGTCTTGTTTACATTGTGTCTCAGAGTTTCACACTCTCCGTTCAGTCTTGTGTTGGTGAAGTCATCATAAATAGTCAAGTGCAGTTGTTTCTTATTGCCATTGTGTCTCATTGTTTCACACTCTCCATTCAGTCTTGTCTTGGTGACAGTCATCATAAATAGTCAAGTTCAGCTGTTTCTTATTGCCGCTGTGTCTCAGAGTTTCACACTCTCTGTTCAGTCTTGTCTTGATGACTGTCATCATAAATAGTCAAGTGCAGCTGTTTCTTATTGCCATTGTGTCTCAGAGTTTCACACTCTCCATTCAGTCTTGTCTTGGTGACAGTCATCATAAATAGTCAAGTGCAGCTGTTTCTTATTGTATTGTGTCTCAGAGTTTCACACTCTCCGTTCAGTCTTGTCTTGATGACAGTAATCATAAATAGTCAAGTGCAGCTGTTTCTTATTGTATTGTGTCTCAGAGTTTCACACTCTCCGTTCAGTCTTGTCCTTGTGACAGTCATCATAAATAGTCAAGTGCAGTTGTTTCTTATTGCCATTGTGTCTCAGAGTTTCACACTCTGCATTCAGTCTTGTCTTGGTGACAGCCATCATAAATAGTCAAGTGCAGTTGTTTCTTATTTCCATTGCGCCTCAGAGTTTCACACTCTCCGTTCAGTCTTGCGTTGGTGAAGTCATCATAAATAGTCAAGTGCAGTTGTTTCTTATTGCCATTGTGTCTCAGAGTTTCACACTCTCCGTTCAGTCTTGTCTTGGTGACAGACATCATAAATAGTCAAGTGCAGTTGTTTCTTGTTGCCACTGCATCTCAACAGTTTCACACTCTCCGTTCAGTCTTGTCTTGATGACAGTCATCATAAATAGTCAAGTGCAGTTGTTTCTTGTTGCCACTGCATCTCAACAGTTTCACAATCACCGTTCAGTCTTGTCTTGATGACAGTCATCATAAATAGTCAAGTTCAGCTGTTTCTTGTTGCCACTGCATCTCAACAGTTTCACACTCTCCGTTCTGTCTTGCCTTGGTGACAGTCATCATAAATAGTCAAGTTCAGCTGTTTCTTGTTGCCACTGCATTTCAACAGTTTCACACTCTCCGTTCAGTCTTGTCTTGATGACAGTCATCATAAATAGTCAAGTGCAGTTGTTTCTTATTGCGATTGTGTCTCAGAGTTTCACACTCTCCATTCAGTCTTGTCTTGATGACTGTCATCATAAATAGTCAAGTGCAGCTGTTTCTTATTGCCACTGTGTCTCAGAGTTTCACACTCTCCGTTCAGTCTTGTCTTGGTGACAGTCATCATAAATAGTCAAGTGCAGCTGTTTCTTATTGCCACTGTGTCTCAGAGTTTCACACTCTCCGTTCAGTCTTGTCTTGGTGACAGTCATCATAAATAGTCAAGTGCAGCTGTTTCTTATTGCCACTGTGTCTCAGAGTTTCACACTCTCCGTTCAGTCTTGTCTTGGTGACAGTCATCATAAATAGTCAAGTGCAGCTGTTTCTTATTGCCACTGTGTCTCAGTGTTTCACACTCTCCGTTCAGTCTTGTCTTGGTGACAGTCATCATAAATAGTCAAGTGCAGCTGTTTCTTATTGCCACTGCGTCTCAGAGTGTCACACTCTCCGTTCAGTCTTGTCTTGGTGACAGTCATCATAAATAGTCAAGTGCAGCTGTTTCTTATTGCCACTGTGTCTCAGAGTTTCACACTCTCCGTTCAGTCTTGTCTTGGTGACAGTCATCATAAATAGTCAAGTGCAGCTGTTTCTTATTGCCACTGTGTCTCAGAGTTTCACACTCTCCGTTCAGTCTTGTATTGGTGACAGTCATCATAAATAGTCAAGTGCAGCTGTTTCTTATTGCCATTGTGTCTCAGAGTTTCACACTCTCCGTTCAGTCTTGTCTTGATGAAAGTCATCATAAATAGTCAAGTGCAGCTGTTTCTTATTGCCACTGTGTCTTAGAGTTTCACACTCTCTGTTCAGTCTTGTCTTGGTGACAGTCATCATAAATAGTCAAGTGCAGCTGTTTCTTATTGCCACTGTGTCTGAGAGTTTCACACTCTCTGTTCAGTCTTGTCTTGATGAAAGTCATCATAAATAGTCAAGTGCAGCTGTTTCTTATTGCCATTGTGTCTCAGAGTTTCACACACTCTGTTCAGTCTTGTCTTGGTGACAGTCATCATAAATATTCAAGTGCAGCTGTTTCTTATTGCCACTGTGTCTCAGAGTTTCACACTCTCTGTTCAGTCTTGTCTTGATGAAAGTCATCATAAATAGTCAAGTGCAGCTGTTTCTTATTGCCACTGTGTCTCAGAGTTTCGCACTCTCCGTTCAGTTCTTCTTGATGACTGTCATCATAAATAGTCAAGTGCAGCTGTTTGTTATTGCCATTGTGTCTCAGAGTTTCACACTCTCCATTCAGTCTTGTCTTGGTGACAGTCATCATAAATAGTCAAGTGCAGCTTTTTCTTATTGCCATTGTGTCTCAGAGTTTCACACTCTCCATTCAGTCTTGTGTTGATGACAGTCATCATAAATAGTCAAGTGGAGCTGTTTCTTGTTGCCACTGTGTCTCAGAGTTTAACACTCTCCGTTCAGTCTTGTCTTGGTGACAGTCATCATAAATAGTCAAGTGCAGCTGTTTCTTATTGTATTGTGTCTCAGAGTTTCACACTCTCCGTTCAGTCTTGTCTTGATGACAGAAATCATAAATAGTCAAGTGCAGCTGTTTCTTATTGTATTGTGTCTCAGAGTTTCACACTCTCCGTTCAGTCTAGTCTTGGTGAAAGTCATCGTAAATAGTCAAGTGCAGTTGTTTCTTATTGCCATTGTGTCTCAGAGTTTCACACTCTGCATTCAGTCTTGTCTTGGTGACAGTCATCAAAAATAGTCAAGTGCAGTTGTTTCTTATTGCCATTGCGACTCAGAGTTTCACACTCTCCGTTCAGTCTTGTGTTGGTGAAGTCATCATAAATAGTCAAGTGCAGCTGTGTCTTGTTTACATTGTGTCTCAGAGTTTCACACTCTCCGTTCAGTCTTGTGTTGGTGAAGTCATCATAAATAGTCAAGTGCAGTTGTTTCTTATTGCCATTGTGTCTCATTGTTTCACACTCTCCATTCTGTCTTGTCTTGGTGACAGTCATCATAAATAGTCAAGTTCAGCTGTTTCTTATTGCCGCTGTGTCTCAGAGTTTCACACTCTCTGTTCAGTCTTGTCTTGATGACTGTCATCATAAATAGTCAAGTGCAGCTGTTTCTTATTGCCATTGTGTCTCAGAGTTTCACACTCTCCATTCAGTCTTGTCTTGGTGACAGTCATCATAAATAGTCAAGTGCAGCTGTTTCTTATTGTATTGTGTCTCAGAGTTTCACACTCTCCGTTCAGTCTTGTCTTGATGACAGTAATCATAAATAGTCAAGTGCAGCTGTTTCTTATTGTATTGTGTCTCAGAGTTTCACACTCTGCATTCAGTCTTGTCTTGGTGACAGTCATCATAAATAGTCAAGTGCAGTTGTTTCTTATTTCCATTGCGCCTCAGAGTTTCACACTCTCCGTTCAGTCTTGCGTTGGTGAAGTCATCATAAATAGTCAAGTGCAGTTGTTTCTTATTGCCATTGTGTCTCAGAGTTTCACACTCTCCGTTCAGTCTTGTCTTGGTGACAGACATCATAAATAGTCAAGTGCAGTTGTTTCTTGTTGCCACTGCATCTCAACAGTTTCACACTCTCCGTTCAGTCTTGTCTTGATGACAGTCATCATAAATAGTCAAGTGCAGTTGTTTCTTGTTGCCACTGCATCTCAACAGTTTCACACTCACCGTTCAGTCTTGTCTTGATGACAGTCATCATAAATAGTCAAGTTCAGCTGTTTCTTGTTGCCACTGCATCTCAACAGTTTCACACTCTCCGTTCTGTCTTGCCTTGGTGACAGTCATCATAAATAGTCAAGTTCAGCTGTTTCTTGTTGCCACTGCATTTCAACAGTTTCACACTCTCCGTTCAGTCTTGTCTTGATGACAGTCATCATAAATAGTCAAGTGCAGTTGTTTCTTATTGCGATTGTGTCTCAGAGTTTCACACTCTCCATTCAGTCTTATCTTGATGACTGTCATCATAAATAGTCAAGTGCAGCTGTTTCTTATTGCCACTGTGTCTCAGAGTTTCACACTCTCCGTTCAGTCTTGTCTTGGTGACAGTCATCATAAATAGTCAAGTGCAGCTGTTTCTTATTGCCACTGTGTCTCAGAGTTTCACACTCTCCGTTCAGTCTTGTCTTGGTGACAGTCATCATAAATAGTCAAGTGCAGCTGTTTCTTATTGCCACTGTGTCTCAGAGTTTCACACTCTCCGTTCAGTCTTGTCTTGGTGACAGTCATCATAAATAGTCAAGTGCAGCTGTTTCTTATTGCCACTGTGTCTCAGTGTTTCACACTCTCCGTTCAGTCTTGTCTTGGTGACAGTCATCATAAATAGTCAAGTGCAGCTGTTTCTTATTGCCACTGCGTCTCAGAGTGTCACACTCTCCGTTCAGTCTTGTCTTGGTGACAGTCATCATAAATAGTCAAGTGCAGCTGTTTCTTATTGCCACTGTGTCTCAGAGTTTCACACTCTCCGTTCAGTCTTGTCTTGGTGACAGTCATCATAAATAGTCAAGTGCAGCTGTTTCTTATTGCCACTGTGTCTCAGAGTTTCACACTCTCCGTTCAGTCTTGTATTGGTGACAGTCATCATAAATAGTCAAGTGCAGCTGTTTCTTATTGCCATTGTGTCTCAGAGTTTCACACTCTCCGTTCAGTCTTGTCTTGATGAAAGTCATCATAAATAGTCAAGTGCAGCTGTTTCTTATTGCCACTGTGTCTTAGAGTTTCACACTCTCTGTTCAGTCTTGTCTTGGTGACAGTCATCATAAATAGTCAAGTGCAGCTGTTTCTTATTGCCACTGTGTCTGAGAGTTTCACACTCTCTGTTCAGTCTTGTCTTGATGAAAGTCATCATAAATAGTCAAGTGCAGCTGTTTCTTATTGCCATTGTGTCTCAGAGTTTCACACTCTCTGTTCAGTCTTGTCTTGGTGACAGTCATCATAAATATTCAAGTGCAGCTGTTTCTTATTGCCACTGTGTCTCAGAGTTTCACACTCTCTGTTCAGTCTTGTCTTGATGAAAGTCATCATAAATAGTCAAGTGCAGCTGTTTCTTATTGCCACTGTGTCTCAGAGTTTCGCACTCTCCGTTCAGTTCTTCTTGATGACTGTCATCATAAATAGTCAAGTGCAGCTGTTTGTTATTGCCATTGTGTCTCAGAGTTTCACACTCTCCATTCAGTCTTGTCTTGGTGACAGTCATCATAAATAGTCAAGTGCAGCTTTTTCTTATTGCCATTGTGTCTCAGAGTTTCACACTCTCCATTCAGTCTTGTCTTGATGACTGTCATCATAAATAGTCAAGTGCAGCTGTTTCTTATTGCCATTGTGTCTCAGAGTTTCACACTCTCCATTCAGTCTTGTCTTGATGACTGTCATCATGAATAGTCAAGTGCAGCTGTTTCTTATTGCCATTATGTCTCAGAGTTTCACACTCTCCATTCAGTCTTGTGTTGATGACAGTCATCATAAATAGTCAAGTGCAGCTGTTTCTTGTTGCCACTGTGTCTCAGAGTTTAACACTCTCCGTTCAGTCTTGTCTTGGTGACAGTCATCATAAATAGTCAAGTGCAGCTGTTTCTTATTGTATTGTGTCTCAGAGTTTCACACTCTCCGTTCAGTCTTGTCTTGATGACAGTAATCATAAATAGTCAAGTGCAGCTGTTTCTTATTGTATTGTGTCTCAGAGTTTCACACTCTCCGTTCAGTCTAGTCTTGGTGAAAGTCATCGTAAATAGTCAAGTGCAGTTGTTTCTTATTGCCATTGTGTCTCAGAGTTTCACACTCTGCATTCAGTCTTGTCTTGGTGACAGTCATCAAAAATAGTCAAGTGCAGTTGTTTCTTATTGCCATTGCGACTCAGAGTTTCACACTCTCCGTTCAGTCTTGTGTTGGTGAAGTCATCATAAATAGTCAAGTGCAGCTGTGTCTTGTTTACATTGTGTCTCAGAGTTTCACACTCTCCGTTCAGTCTTTTGTTGGTGAAGTCATCATAAATAGTCAAGTGCAGTTGTTTCTTATTGCCATTGTGTCTCATTGTTTCACACTCTCCATTCAGTCTTGTCTTGGTGACAGTCATCATAAATAGTCAAGTTCAGCTGTTTCTTATTGCCGCTGTGTCTCAGAGTTTCACACTCTCTGTTCAGTCTTGTCTTGATGACTGTCATCATAAATAGTCAAGTGCAGCTGTTTCTTATTGCCATTGTGTCTCAGAGTTTCACACTCTCCATTCAGTCTTGTCTTGGTGACAGTCATCATAAATAGTCAAGTGCAGCTGTTTCTTATTGTATTGTGTCTCAGAGTTTCACACTCTCCGTTCAGTCTTGTCTTGATGACAGTCATCATAAATAGTCAAGTGCAGCTCTTTCGTATTGCCACTGTGTCACAGAGTTTCACACTCTCCGTTCAGTCTTGTCTTGGTGACAGTCATCATAAATAGACAAGTGCAGCTGTTTCTTATTGCCACTGTGTCTCAGAGTTTCACACTCTCCGTTCAGTCTTGTCTTGGTGACAGTCATCATAAATAGTCAAGTGCAGCTGTTTCTTATTGCCACTGTGTCTCAGAGTTTCACACTCTCCGTTCAGTCTTGTCTTGGTGACAGTCATCATAAATAGTCAAGTGCAGCTGTTTCTTATTGCCACTGTGTCTCAGAGTTTCACACTCTCCGTTCAGTCTTGTCTTGGTGACAGTCATCATAAATAGTCAAGTGCAGCTGTTTCTTATTGCCACTGTGTCTCAGAGTTTCACACTCTCCGTTCAGTCTTGTCTTGGTGACAGTCATCATAAATAGTCAAGTGCAGCTGTTTCTTATTCCCACTGTGTCTCAGACTTTCACACTCTCCGTTCAGTCTTGTCTTGGTGACAGTCATCATAAATAGTCAAGTGCAGCTGTTTCTTATTGCCATTGTGTCTCAGAGTTTCAAACTCTCCATTTAGTGTTGTCTTGGTGACAGTCATCATAAATAGTCAGTGCAGCTGTTTCTTATTGCCATTGTGTCTCAGAGTTTCACACTCTCTGTTCAGTCTTGTCTTGGTGACAGTCATCATAAATAGTCAAGTGCAGCTGTTTCTTATTGCCATTGTGTCTCAGAGTTTCACACTCTCCGTTCAGTCTTGTCTTGGTGACAGTCATCATAAATAGTCAAGTGCAGCTGTTTCTTATTGCCGTTGTGTCTCAGAGTTTCACACTCTCCTTTCAGTCTTGTCTTGGTGACAGTCATCATAAATAGTCAAGTGCAGCTGTTTCTTATTGCCATTGTGTCTCAGAGTTTCACACCATCCATTCAGTCTTGTCTTGGTGACAGTCATTATAAATAGTCAAATGCAGCTTTTTCTTATTGCCATTGTGTCTCAGAGTTTCACACTCTCCATTCAGTCTTGTCTTGGTGACAGTCATCATAAATAGTCAAGTGCAGCTGTTTCTTATTGTATTGTGTCTCAGAGTTTCACACTCTCCGTTCAGTCTTGTCTTGATGACAGTAATCATAAATAGTCAAGTGCAGCTGTTTCTTATTGTATTGTGTCTCAGAGTTTCACACTCTCCGTTCAGTCTTGTCCTTGTGACAGTCATCATAAATAGTCAAGTGCAGTTGTTTCTTATTGCCATTGTGTCTCAGAGTTTCACACTCTGCATTCAGTCTTGTCTTGGTGACAGTCATCATAAATAGTCAAGTGCAGTTGTTTCTTATTTCCATTGCGCCTCAGAGTTTCACACTCTCCGTTCAGTCTTGCGTTGGTGAAGTCATCATAAATAGTCAAGTGCAGTTGTTTCTTATTGCCATTGTGTCTCAGAGTTTCACACTCTCCGTTCAGTCTTGTCTTGGTGACAGACATCATAAATAGTCAAGTGCAGTTGTTTCTTGTTGCCACTGCATCTCAACAGTTTCACACTCTCCGTTCAGTCTTGTCTTGATGACAGTCATCATAAATAGTCAAGTGCAGTTGTTTCTTGTTGCCACTGCATCTCAACAGTTTCACAATCACCGTTCAGTCTTGTCTTGATGACAGTCATCATAAATAGTCAAGTTCAGCTGTTTCTTGTTGCCACTGCATCTCAACAGTTTCACACTCTCCGTTCTGTCTTGCCTTGGTGACAGTCATCATAAATAGTCAAGTTCAGCTGTTTCTTGTTGCCACTGCATTTCAACAGTTTCACACTCTCCGTTCAGTCTTGTCTTGATGACAGTCATCATAAATAGTCAAGTGCAGTTGTTTCTTATTGCGATTGTGTCTCAGAGTTTCACACTCTCCATTCAGTCTTGTCTTGATGACTGTCATCATAAATAGTCAAGTGCAGCTGTTTCTTATTGCCACTGTGTCTCAGAGTTTCACACTCTCCGTTCAGTCTTGTCTTGGTGACAGTCATCATAAATAGTCAAGTGCAGCTGTTTCTTATTGCCACTGTGTCTCAGAGTTTCACACTCTCCGTTCAGTCTTGTCTTGGTGACAGTCATCATAAATAGTCAAGTGCAGCTGTTTCTTATTGCCACTGTGTCTCAGAGTTTCACACTCTCCGTTCAGTCTTGTCTTGGTGACAGTCATCATAAATAGTCAAGTGCAGCTGTTTCTTATTGCCACTGTCTCTGAGAGTTTCACACTCTCTGTTCAGTCTTGTCTTGATGAAAGTCATCATAAATAGTCAAGTGCAGCTGTTTCTTATTGCCATTGTGTCTCAGAGTTTCACACTCTCTGTTCAGTCTTGTCTTGGTGACAGTCATCATAAATATTCAAGTGCAGCTGTTTCTTATTGCCACTGTGTCTCAGAGTTTCACACTCTCTGTTCAGTCTTGTCTTGATGAAAGTCATCATAAATAGTCAAGTGCAGCTGTTTCTTATTGCCACTGTGTCTCAGAGTTTCGCACTCTCCGTTCAGTTCTTCTTGATGACTGTCATCATAAATAGTCAAGTGCAGCTGTTTGTTATTGCCATTGTGTCTCAGAGTTTCACACTCTCCATTCAGTCTTGTCTTGGTGACAGTCATCATAAATAGTCAAGTGCAGCTTTTTCTTATTGCCATTGTGTCTCAGAGTTTCACACTCTCCATTCAGTCTTGTCTTGATGACTGTCATCATAAATAGTCAAGTGCAGCTGTTTCTTATTGCCATTGTGTCTCAGAGTTTCACACTCTCCATTCAGTCTTGTCTTGATGACTGTCATCATGAATAGTCAAGTGCAGCTGTTTCTTATTGCCATTATGTCTCAGAGTTTCACACTCTCCATTCAGTCTTGTGTTGATGACAGTCATCATAAATAGTCAAGTGCAGCTGTTTCTTGTTGCCACTGTGTCTCAGAGTTTAACACTCTCCGTTCAGTCTTGTCTTGGTGACAGTCATCATAAATAGTCAAGTGCAGCTGTTTCTTATTGTATTGTGTCTCAGAGTTTCACACTCTCCGTTCAGTCTTGTCTTGATGACAGTAATCATAAATAGTCAAGTGCAGCTGTTTCTTATTGTATTGTGTCTCAGAGTTTCACACTCTCCGTTCAGTCTAGTCTTGGTGAAAGTCATCGTAAATAGTCAAGTGCAGTTGTTTCTTATTGCCATTGTGTCTCAGAGTTTCACACTCTGCATTCAGTCTTGTCTTGGTGACAGTCATCAAAAATAGTCAAGTGCAGTTGTTTCTTATTGCCATTGCGACTCAGAGTTTCACACTCTCCGTTCAGTCTTGTGTTGGTGAAGTCATCATAAATAGTCAAGTGCAGCTGTGTCTTGTTTACATTGTGTCTCAGAGTTTCACACTCTCCGTTCAGTCTTGTGTTGGTGAAGTCATCATAAATAGTCAAGTGCAGTTGTTTCTTATTGCCATTGTGTCTCATTGTTTCACACTCTCCATTCAGTCTTGTCTTGGTGACAGTCATCATAAATAGTCAAGTTCAGCTGTTTCTTATTGCCGCTGTGTCTCAGAGTTTCACACTCTCTGTTCAGTCTTGTCTTGATGACTGTCATCATAAATAGTCAAGTGCAGCTGTTTCTTATTGCCATTGTGTCTCAGAGTTTCACACTCTCCATTCAGTCTTGTCTTGGTGACAGTCATCATAAATAGTCAAGTGCAGCTGTTTCTTATTGTATTGTGTCTCAGAGTTTCACACTCTCCGTTCAGTCTTGTCTTGATGACAGTAATCATAAATAGTCAAGTGCAGCTGTTTCTTATTGTATTGTGTCTCAGAGTTTCACACTCTCCGTTCAGTCTTGTCCTTGTGACAGTCATCATAAATAGTCAAGTGCAGTTGTTTCTTATTGCCATTGTGTCTCAGAGTTTCACACTCTGCATTCAGTCTTGTCTTGGTGACAGTCATCATAAATAGTCAAGTGCAGTTGTTTCTTATTTCCATTGCGCCTCAGAGTTTCACACTCTCCGTTCAGTCTTGCGTTGGTGAAGTCATCATAAATAGTCAAGTGCAGTTGTTTCTTATTGCCATTGTGTCTCAGAGTTTCACACTCTCCGTTCAGTCTTGTCTTGGTGACAGACATCATAAATAGTCAAGTGCAGTTGTTTCTTGTTGCCACTGCATCTCAACAGTTTCACACTCTCCGTTCAGTCTTGTCTTGATGACAGTCATCATAAATAGTCAAGTGCAGTTGTTTCTTGTTGCCACTGCATCTCAACAGTTTCACACTCACCGTTCAGTCTTGTCTTGATGACAGTCATCATAAATAGTCAAGTTCAGCTGTTTCTTGTTGCCACTGCATCTCAACAGTTTCACACTCTCCGTTCTGTCTTGCCTTGGTGACAGTCATCATAAATAGTCAAGTTCAGCTGTTTCTTGTTGCCACTGCATTTCAACAGTTTCACACTCTCCGTTCAGTCTTGTCTTGATGACAGTCATCATAAATAGTCAAGTGCAGTTGTTTCTTATTGCGATTGTGTCTCAGAGTTTCACACTCTCCATTCAGTCTTGTCTTGATGACTGTCATCATAAATAGTCAAGTGCAGCTGTTTCTTATTGCCACTGTGTCTCAGAGTTTCACACTCTCCGTTCAGTCTTGTCTTGGTGACAGTCATCATAAATAGTCAAGTGCAGCTGTTTCTTATTGCCACTGTGTCTCAGAGTTTCACACTCTGCGTTCAGTCTTGTCTTGGTGACAGTCATCATAAATAGTCAAGTGCAGCTGTTTCTTATCGCCACTGTGTCTCAGAGTTTCACACTCTCCGTTCAGTCTTGTCTTGGTGACAGTCATCATAAATAGTCAAGTGCAGCTGTTTCTTATTGCCACTGTGTCTCAGTGTTTCACACTCTCCGTTCAGTCTTGTCTTGGTGACAGTCATCATAAATAGTCAAGTGCAGCTGTTTCTTATTGCCACTGCGTCTCAGAGTGTCACACTCTCCGTTCAGTCTTGTCTTGGTGACAGTCATCATAAATAGTCAAGTGCAGCTGTTTCTTATTGCCACTGTGTCTCAGAGTTTCACACTCTCCGTTCAGTCTTGTCTTGGTGACAGTCATCATAAATAGTCAAGTGCAGCTGTTTCTTATTGCCACTGTGTCTCAGAGTTTCACACTCTCCGTTCAGTCTTGTATTGGTGACAGTCATCATAAATAGTCAAGTGCAGCTGTTTCTTATTGCCATTGTGTCTCAGAGTTTCAAACTCTCCATTTAGTGTTGTCTTGGTGACAGTCATCATAAATAGTCTGTGCAGCTGTTTCTTATTGCCATTGTGTCTCAGAGTTTCACACTCTCCGTTCAGTCTTGTCTTGGTGACTGTCATCATAAATAGTCAAGTGCAGCTGTTTCTTATTGCCGTTGTGTCTCAGAGTTTCACACTCTCCGTTCAGTCTTGTCTTGGTGACAGTCATCATATATAGTCAAGTGCAGCTGTTTCTTATTGCCGTTGTGTCTCAGAGTTTCACACTCTCCTTTCAGTCTTGTCTTGGTGACAGTCATCACAAATAGTCAAGTGCAGCTGTTTCTTATCGTATTGTGTCTCAGAGTTTCACACTCTCCGTTCAGTCTAGTCTTGGTGACAGTCATCATAAATAGTCAAGTGCAGTTGTTTCTTATTGCCATTGTGTCTCAGAGTTTCACACTCTGCATTCAGTCTTGTCTTGGTGACAGTCATCAAAAATAGTCAAGTGCAGTTGTTTCTTATTGCCATTGCGACTCAGAGTTTCACACTCTCCGTTCAGTCTTGTGTTGGTGAAGTCATCATAAATAGTCAAGTGCAGCTGTGTCTTGTTTACATTGTGTGTCAGAGTTTCACACTCTCCGTTCAGTCTTGTGTTGGTGAAGTTATCATAAATAGTCAAGTGCAGTTGTTTCTTATTGCCATTGTGTCTCATTGTTTCACACTCTCCATTCAGTCTTGTCTTGGTGACAGTCATCATAAATAGTCAAGTTCAGCTGTTTCTTATTGCCGCTGTGTCTCAGAGTTTCACACTCTCTGTTCAGTCTTGTCTTGATGACTGTCATCATAAATAGTCAAGTGCAGCTGTTTCTTATTGCCATTGTGTCTCAGAGTTTCACACTCTCCATTCAGTCTTGTCTTGGTGACAGTCATAAATAGTCAAGTGCAGCTGTTTCTTATTGTATTGTGTCTCAGAGTTTCACACTCTCCGTTCAGTCTTGTCTTGATGACAGTAATCATAAATAGTCAAGTGCAGCTGTTTCTTATTGTATTGTGTCTCAGAGTTTCACACTCTCCGTTCAGTCTTGTCTTTGTGACAGTCATCATAAATAGTCAAGTGCAGCTGTTTCTTATTGCCGCTGTGTCTCAGAGTTTCACACTCTCCGTTCAGTCTTGTGCTGGTGAAGTCATCATAAATAGTCAAGTGCAGCTGTGTCTTGTTTACATTGTGTCTCAGAGTTTCACACTCTCCGTTCAGTCTTGTCTTGGTGACAGTAATCATAAATAGTCAAGTGCAGCTGTTTCTTATTGCCACTGTGTCTCAGAGTTTCACACTCTCCATTCAGTCTTGTCTTGGTGACAGTCATCATAAATAGTCAAGTGCAGCTGTTTCTTATTGCCATTGTGTCTCGGAGTTTCACACTCTCCGTTCAGTCTTGTCTTGGTGACAGTCATCATAAATAGTCAAGTGCAGCTGTTTCTTATTGCCACTGTGTCTCAGAGTTTCACACTCTCCGTTCAGTTTTGTCTTGGTGACAGTCATCATAAATAGTCAGTGCAGCTGTTTCTTATTGCCATTGTGTCTCAGAGTTTCACACTCTCTGTTCAGTCTTGTTTTGGTGACAGTCATCATAAATAGTCAAGTGCAGCTGTTTCTTATTGCCATTGTGTCTCAGAGTTTCACACTCTCCATTCAGTCTTGTCTTGGTGACAGTCATCATAAATAGTCAAGTGCAGCTGTTTCTTATTGCCGTTGTGTCTCAGAGTTTCACACTCGCCTTTCAGTCTTGTCTTGGTGACAGTCATCATAAATAGTCAAGTGCAGCTGTTTCTTATTGCCATTGTGTCTCAGAGTTTCACACCATCCATTCAGTCTTTTCTTGGTGACAGTCATCATAAATAGTCAAATGCAGCTTTTTCCTATTGCCATTGTGTCTCAGAGTTTCACACTCTCCTTTCAGTCTTGTCTTGGTGACTGTCATCATAAATAGTCAAGTGCAGCTGTTTCTTATTGCCATTGTGTCTCAGAGTTTCGCACTCTCCTTTCAGTCTTGTCTTGGTGACTGTCATCATAAATAGTCAAGTGCAGTTGTTTCTTATTGCCATTGTGTCTCATTGTTTCACAATCTCCATTCAGTCTTGTCTTGGTGACAGTCATCATAAATAGTCAAGTTCAGCTGTTTCTTATTGCCGCTGTGTCTCAGAGTTTCACACTCTCTGTTCAGTCTTGTCTTGATGACTGTCATCATAAATAGTCAAGTGCAGCTGTCTCTTATTGCCATTGTGTCTCAGAGTTTCACACTCTCCATTCAGTCTTGTCTTGGTGACAGTCATCATAAATAGTCAAGTGCAGCTGTGTCTTGTTTACATTGTGTCTCAGAGTTTCACACCATCCATTCAGTCTTTTCTTGGTGACAGTCATCATAAATAGTCAAATGCAGCTTTTTCCTATTGCCATTGTGTCTCAGAGTTTCACACTCTCCTTTCAGTCTTGTCTTGGTGACTGTCATCATAAATAGTCAAGTGCAGCTGTTTCTTATTGTATTGTGTCTCAGAGTTTCACACTCTCCGTTCAGTCTTGTCTTGATGACAGTAATCATATATAGTCAAGTGCAGCTGTTTCTTATTGTATTGTGTCTCAGAGTTTCACACTCTCCGTTCAGTCTTGTCTTGGTGACAGTCATCATAAATAGTCAAGTGCAGTTGTTTCTTATTGCCATTGTGTCTCAGAGTTTCACACTCTGCATTCAGTCTTGTCTTGGGGACAGTCATCATAAATAGTCAAGTGCAGTTGTTTCTTATTTCCATTGCGCCTCAGAGTTTCACACTCTCCGTTCAGTCTTGTGTTGGTGAAGTCATCATAAATTGTCAAGTGCAGCTGTGTCTTGTTTACATTGTGTCTCAGAGTTTCACACTCTCCGTTCAGTCTTGCGTTGGTGAAGTCATCATAAATAGTCAAGTGCAGTTGTTTCTTATTGCCATTGTGTCTCAGAGTTTCACACTCTCCGTTCAGTCTTGTCTTGGTGACAGTCATCATAAATAGTCAAGTGCAGTTGTTTCTTGTTGCCACTGCATCTCAACAGTTTCACACTCTCCGTTCAGTCTTGTCTTGATGACAGTCATCATAAATAGTCAAGTTCAGCTGTTTCTTATTGCCACTGCATCTCAACAGTTTCACACTCTCCGTTCTGTCTTGTCTTGATGACAGTCATCATAAATAGTCAAGTTCAGCTGTTTCTTGTTGCCACTGCATCTCAACAGTTTCACACTCTCCGTTCAGTCTTGTCTTGATGACAGTCATCATAAATAGTCAAGCTCAGCTGTTTCTTATTGCCACTGCATCTCAACAGTTTCACACTCTCCGTTCTGTCTTGTCTTGATGACAGTCATCATAAATAGTCAAGTTCAGCTGTTTCTTATTGCCACTGCATCTCAACAGTTTCACACTCTCCGTTCAGTCTTGTCTTGATGACAGTCATCATAAATAGTCAAGTTCAGCTGTTTCTTGTTGCCACTGCATCTCAACAGTTTCACACTCTCCATTCTGTCTTGCCTTGGTGACAGTCATCATAAATAGTCAAGTTCAGCTGTTTCTTGTTGCCACTGCATTTCAACAGTTTCACACTCTCCGTTCAGTCTTGTCTTGATGACAGTCATCATAAATAGTCAAGTGCAGTTGTTTCTTATTGCGATTGTGTCTCAGAGTTTCGCACTCTCCATTCAGTCTTGTCTTGGTGACAGTCATCATAAATAGTCAAGTGCAGTTGTTTCTTATTGCGATTGTGTCTCAGAGTTTCACACTCTCCATTCAGTCTTGTCTTGATGACTGTCATCATAAATAGTCAAGTGCAGCTGTTTCTTATTGCCACTGTGTCTCAGAGTTTCACACTCTCCGTTCAGTCTTGTCTTGGTGACAGTCATCATAAATAGTCAAGTGCAGCTGTTTCTTATTGCCACTGTGTCTCAGAGTTTCACACTCTCCGTTCAGTCTTGTCTTGGTGACAGTCATCATAAATAGTCAAGTGCAGCTGTTTCTTATTGCCACTGTGTCTCAGTGTTTCACACTCTCCATTCAGTCTTGTCTTGGTGACAGTCATCATAAATAGTCAAGTGCAGCTGTTGCTTATTGCCACTGCGTCTCAGAGTTTCACACTCTCCGTTCAGTCTTGTCTTGGTGACAGTCATCATAAATAGTCAAGTGCAGCTGTTTCTTATTCCACTGTGTCTCAGAGTTTCACACTCTCCGTTCAGTCTTGTCTTGGTGACAGTCATCATAAATAGTCAAGTGCAGCTGTTTCTTATTGCCACTGTGTCTCAGAGTTTCACACTCTCCGTTCAATCTTGTATTGGTGACAGTCATCATAAATAGTCAAGTGCAGCTGTTTCTTATTGCCATTGTGTCTCATAGTTTCAAACTCTCCATTTAGTGTTGTCTTGGTGACAGTCATCATAAATAGTCAGTGCAGCTGTTTCTTATTGCCATTGTGTCTCAGAGTTTCACACTCTCCGTTCAGTCTTGTCTTGGTGACTGTCATCATAAATAGTCAAGTGCAGCTGTATCTTATTGCCATTGTGTCTCAGAGTTTAACACTCTCCGTTCAGTCTTGTCTTGGTGACAGTCATCATATATAGTCAAGTGCAGCTGTTTCTTATTGCCGTTGTGTCTCAGAGTTTCACACTCTCCTTTCAGTCTTGTCTTGGTGACAGTCATCACAAATAGTCAAGTGCAGCTGTTTCTTATTGCCATTGTGTCTCAGAGTTTCACACTCTCCATTCAGTCTTCTCTTAGTGACAGTCATTATAAATAGTCAAGTGCAGCTTTTTCCTATTGCCATTTGTCTCAGAGTTTCACACTCTCCTTTCAGTCTTGTCTTGGTGACTGTCATCATAAATAGTCAAGTGCAGCTGTTTCTTATTGCCATTGTGTCTCAGAGTTTCACACTCTCCTTTCAGTCTTGTCTTGGTGACTGTCATCATAGATAGTCAAGTGCAGCTGTTTCTTATTGCCATTGTGTCTCAGAGTTTCACACTCTCTGTTCAGTCTTGTCTTGATGACAGTCATCATAAATAGTCAAGTGCAGCTGTTTCTTATTGCCATTGTGTCTCAGAGTTTCACACTCTCCGTTCAGTCTTGTCTTGATGACTGATATCATAAATAGTCAATTGCAGCTGTTTCTTATTGCCATTGTGTCTCAGAGTTTCACACTCTCCATTCAGTCTTGTCTTGATGACTGTCATCATAAATAGTCAAGTGCAGCTGTTTCTTATTGCCATTGTGTCTCAGAGTTTCACACTCTCCATTCAGTCTTGTCTTGATGACTGTCATCATAAATAGTCAAGTGCAGCTGTTTCTTATTGCCATTGTGTCTCAGAGTTTCACACTCTCCGTTCAGTCTTGTCTTGATGAAAGTCATCATAAATAGTCAAGTGCAGCTGTTGCTTCTTGCCACTGTGTCTCAGAGTTTCACACTCTCTGTTCAGTCTTGTCTTGGTGACAGTCATCATAAATAGTCAAGTGCAGCTGTTTCTTATTGCCACTGTGTCTCAGAGTTTCACACTCTCCGTTCAGTCTTGTCTTGGTGACAGTCATCATAAATAGTCAAGTGCAGCTGTTTCTTATTGTATTGTGTCTCAGAGTTTCACACTCTCCGTTCAGTCTTGTCTTGGTGACAGTCATCATAAATAGTCAAGTGCAGCTGTTTCTTATTGTATTCTGTCTCAGAGTTTCACACTCTCCGTTCAGTCTTGTCTTGATGACAGTAATCATAAATAGTCAAGTGCAGCTGTTTCTTATTGTATTGTGTCTCAGAGTTTCACACTCTCCGTTCAGTCTTGTCTTTGTGACAGTCATCATAAATAGTCAAGTGCAGCTGTTTCTTATTGCCGCTGTGTCTCAGAGTTTCACACTCTCCGTTCAGTCTTGTGTTGGTGAAGTCATCATAAATAGTCAAGTGCAGCTGTGTCTTGTTTACATTGTGTCTCAGAGTTTCACACTCTCCGTTCAGTCTTGCGTTGGTGAAGTCATCATAAATAGTCAAGTGCAGTTGTTTCTTATTGCCATTGTGTCTCATAGTTTCACACTCTCCATTCAGTCTTGTCTTGGTGACAGTAATCATAAATAGTCAAGTGCAGCTGTTTCTTATTGCCACTGTGTCTCAGAGTTTCACACTCTCCGTTCAGTCTTGTCTTGGTGACAGTCATCATAAATAGTCAAGTGCAGCTGTTTCTTATTGCCATTGTGTCTCGGAGTTTCACACTCTCCGTTCAGTCTTGTCTTGGTGACAGTCATCATAAATAGTCAAGTGCAGTTGTTTCTTATTGCGATTGTGTCTCAGAGTTTCACACTCTCCATTCAGTCTTGTCTTGATGACTGTCATCATAAATAGTCAAGTGCAGCTGTTTCTTATTGCCACTGTGTCTCAGAGTTTCACACTCTCCGTTCAGTCTTGTCTTGGTGACAGTCATCATAAATAGTCAAGTGCAGCTGTTTCTTATTGCCACTGTGTCTCAGAGTTTCACACTCTCCGTTCAGTCTTGTCTTGGTGACAGTCATCATAAATAGTCAAGTGCAGCTGTTTCTTATTGCCACTGTGTCTCAGTGTTTCACACTCTCCGTTCAGTCTTGTCTTGGTGACAGTCATCATAAATAGTCAAGTGCAGCTGTTGCTTATTGCCACTGCGTCTCAGAGTTTCACACTCTCCGTTCAGTCTTGTCTTGGTGACAGTCATCATAAATAGTCAAGTGCAGCTGTTTCTTATTCCACTGTGTCTCAGAGTTTCACACTCTCCGTTCAATCTTGTCTTGGTGACAGTCATCATAAATAGTCAAGTGCAGCTGTTTCTTATTGCCACTGTGTCTCAGAGTTTCACACTCTCCGTTCAATCTTGTATTGGTGACAGTCATCATAAATAGTCAAGTGCAGCTGTTTCTTATTGCCATTGTGTCTCAGAGTTTCAAACTCTCCATTTAGTGTTGTCTTGGTGACAGTCATCATAAATAGTCAGTGCAGCTGTTTCTTATTGCCATTGTGTCTCAGAGTTTCACACTCTCCGTTCAGTCTTGTCTTGGTGACTGTCATCATAAATAGTCAAGTGCAGCTGTTTCTTATTGCCATTGTGTCTCAGAGTTTAACACTCTCCGTTCAGTCTTGTCTTGGTGACAGTCATCATATATAGTCAAGTGCAGCTGTTTCTTATTGCCGTTGTGTCTCAGAGTTTCACACTCTCCTTTCAGTCTTGTCTTGGTGACAGTCATCACAAATAGTCAAGTGCAGCTGTTTCTTATTGCCATTGTGTCTCAGAGTTTCACACTCTCCATTCAGTCTTCTCTTAGTGACAGTCATTATAAATAGTCAAGTGCAGCTTTTTCCTATTGCCATTTGTCTCAGAGTTTCACACTCTCCTTTCAGTCTTGTCTTGGTGACTGTCATCATAGATAGTCAAGTGCAGCTGTTTCTTATTGCCATTGTGTCTCAGAGTTTCACACTCTCTGTTCAGTCTTGTCTTGATGACAGTCATCATAAATAGTCAAGTGCAGCTGTTTCTTATTGCCATTGTGTCTCAGAGTTTCACACTCTCCGTTCAGTCTTGTCTTGATGACTGATATCATAAATAGTCAATTGCAGCTGTTTCTTATTGCCATTGTGTCTCAGAGTTTCACACTCTCCATTCAGTCTTGTCTTGATGACTGTCATCATAAATAGTCAAGTGCAGCTGTTTCTTATTGCCATTGTGTCTCAGAGTTTCACACTCTCCATTCAGTCTTGTCTTGATGACTGTCATCATAAATAGTCAAGTGCAGCTGTTTCTTATTGCCATTGTGTCTCAGAGTTTCACACTCTCCGTTCAGTCTTGTCTTGATGAAAGTCATCATAAATAGTCAAGTGCAGCTGTTGCTTCTTGCCACTGTGTCTCAGAGTTTCACACTCTCTGTTCAGTCTTGTCTTGGTGACAGTCATCATAAATAGTCAAGTGCAGCTGTTTCTTATTGCCACTGTGTCTCAGAGTTTCACACTCTCCGTTCAGTCTTGTCTTGGTGACAGTCATCATAAATAGTCAAGTGCAGCTGTTTCTTATTGCCATTGTGTCTCAGAGTTTCACACTCTCCATTCAGTCTTGTCTTGGTGACAGTCATCATAAATAGTCAAGTGCAGCTGTTTCTTATTGTATTGTGTCTCAGAGTTTCACACTCTCCGTTCAGTCTTGTCTTGATGACAGTAATCATAAATAGTCAAGTGCAGCTGTTTCTTATTGTATTGTGTCTCAGAGTTTCACACTCTCCGTTCAGTCTTGTCTTTGTGACAGTCATCATAAATAGTCAAGTGCAGCTGTTTCTTATTGCCGCTGTGTCTCAGAGTTTCACACTCTCCGTTCAGTCTTGTCTTGGTGACAGTCATCATAAATAGTCAAGTGCAGTTGTTTCTTGTTGCCACTGCATCTCAACAGTTTCACACTCTCCGTTCAGTCTTGTCTTGATGACAGTCATCATAAATAGTCAAGTTCAGCTGTTTCTTATTGCCACTGCATCTCAACAGTTTCACACTCTCCGTTCTGTCTTGTCTTGATGACAGTCATCATAAATAGTCAAGTTCAGCTGTTTCTTGTTGCCACTGCATCTCAACAGTTTCACACTCTCCGTTCAGTCTTGTCTTGATGACAGTCCTCATAAATAGTCAAGCTCAGCTGTTTCTTATTGCCACTGCATCTCAACAGTTTCACACTCTCCGTTCTGTCTTGTCTTGATGACAGTCATCATAAATAGTCAAGTTCAGCTGTTTCTTATTGCCACTGCATCTCAACAGTTTCACACTCTCCGTTCAGTCTTGTCTTGATGACAGTCATCATAAATAGTCAAGTTCAGCTGTTTCTTGTTGCCACTGCATCTCAACAGTTTCACACTCTCCATTCTGTCTTGCCTTGGTGACAGTCATCATAAATAGTCAAGTTCAGCTGTTTCTTGTTACCACTGCATTTCAACAGTTTCACACTCTCCGTTCAGTCTTGTCTTGATGACAGTCATCATAAATAGTCAAGTGCAGTTGTTTCTTATTGCGATTGTGTCTCAGAGTTTCGCACTCTCCATTCAGTCTTGTCTTGGTGACAAGTCATCATAAATAGTCAAGTGCAGTTGTTTCTTATTGCGATTGTGTCTCAGAGTTTCACACTCTCCATTCAGTCTTGTCTTGATGACTGTCATCATAAATAGTCAAGTGCAGCTGTTTCTTATTGCCACTGTGTCTCAGAGTTTCACACTCTCCGTTCAGTCTTGTCTTGGTGACAGTCATCATAAATAGTCAAGTGCAGCTGTTTCTTATTGCCACTGTGTCTCAGAGTTTCACACTCTCCTTTCAGTCTTGTCTTGGTGACAGTCATCATAAATAGTCAAGTGCAGCTGTTTCTTATTGCCACTGTGTCTCAGTGTTTCACACTCTCCGTTCAGTCTTGTCTTGGTGACAGTCATCATAAATAGTCAAGTGCAGCTGTTGCTTATTGCCACTGCGTCTCAGAGTTTCACACTCTCCGTTCAGTCTTGTCTTGGTGACAGTCATCATAAATAGTCAAGTGCAGCTGTTTCTTATTCCACTGTGTCTCAGAGTTTCACACTCTCCGTTCAGTCTTGTCTTGGTGACAGTCATCATAAATAGTCAAGTGCAGCTGTTTCTTATTGCCACTGTGTCTCAGAGTTTCACACTCTCCGTTCAATCTTGTATTGGTGACAGTCATCATAAATAGTCAAGTGCAGCTGTTTCTTATTGCCATTGTGTCTCAGAGTTTCAAACTCTCCATTTAGTGTTGTCTTGGTGACAGTCATCATAAATAGTCAGTGCAGCTGTTTCTTATTGCCATTGTGTCTCAGAGTTTCACACTCTCCGTTCAGTCTTGTCTTGGTGACTGTCATCATAAATAGTCAAGTGCAGCTGTTTCTTATTGCCATTGTGTCTCAGAGTTTAACACTCTCCGTTCAGTCTTGTCTTGGTGACAGTCATCATATATAGTCAAGTGCAGCTGTTTCTTATTGCCGTTGTGTCTCAGAGTTTCACACTCTCCTTTCAGTCTTGTCTTGGTGACAGTCATCACAAATAGTCAAGTGCAGCTGTTTCTTATTGCCATTGTGTCTCAGAGTTTCACACTCTCCATTCACTCTTCTCTTAGTGACAGTCATTATAAATAGTCAAGTGCAGCTTTTTCCTATTGCCATTTGTCTCAGAGTTTCACACTCTCCTTTCAGTCTTGTCTTGGTGACTGTCATCATAAATAGTCAAGTGCAGCTGTTTCTTATTGCCATTGTGTCTCAGAGTTTCACACTCTCCCTTCAGTCTTGTCTTGGTGACTGTCATCATAGATAGTCAAGTGCAGCTGTTTCTTATTGCCATTGTGTCTCAGAGTTTCACACTCTCTGTTCAGTCTTGTCTTGATGACAGTCATCATAAATAGTCAAGTGCAGCTGTTTCTTATTGCCATTGTGTCTCAGAGTTTCACACTCTCCGTTCAGTCTTGTCTTGATGACTGATATCATAAATAGTCAATTGCAGCTGTTTCTTATTGCCATTGTGTCTCAGAGTTTCACACTCTCCATTCAGTCTTGTCTTGATGACTGTCATCATAAATAGTCAAGTGCAGCTGTTTCTTATTGCCATTGTGTCTCAGAGTTTCACACTCTCCATTCAGTCTTGTCTTGATGACTGTCATCATAAATAGTCAAGTGCAGCTGTTTCTTATTGCCATTGTGTCTCAGAGTTTCACACTCTCCGTTCAGTCTTGTCTTGATGAAAGTCATCATAAATAGTCAAGTGCAGCTGTTGCTTCTTGCCACTGTGTCTCAGAGTTTCACACTCTCTGTTCAGTCTTGTCTTGGTGACAGTCATCATAAATAGTCAAGTGCAGCTGTTTCTTATTGCCACTGTGTCTCAGAGTTTCACACTCTCCGTTCAGTCTTGTCTTGGTGACAGTCATCATAAATAGTCAAGTGCAGCTGTTTCTTATTGTATTGTGTCTCAGAGTTTCACACTCTCCGTTCAGTCTTGTCTTTGTGACAGTCATCATAAATAGTCAAGTGCAGTTGTTTCTTATTTCCATTGCGCCTCAGAGTTTCACACTCTCCGTTCAGTCTTGTGTTGGTGAAGTCATCATAAATAGTCAAGTGCAGCTGTGTCTTGTTTACATTGTGTCTCAGAGTTTCACACTCTCCGTTCAGTCTTGCGTTGGTGAAGTCATCATAAATAGTCAAGTGCAGTTGTTTCTTATTGCCATTGTGTCTCATAGTTTCACACTCTCCGTTCAGTCTTGTCTTGGTGACAGTAATCATAAATAGTCAAGTGCAGCTGTTTCTTATTGCCACTGTGTCTCAGAGTTTCACACTCTCCGTTCAGTCTTGTCTTGGTGACAGTCATCATAAATAGTCAAGTGCAGCTGTTTCTTATTGCCATTGTCTCTCGGAGTTTCACACTCTCCGTTCAGTCTTGTCTTGGTGACAGTCATCATAAATAGTCAAGTGCAGCTGTTTCTTATTGCCACTGTGTCTCAGAGTTTCACACTCTGCGTTCAGTTTTGTCTTGGTGACAGTCATCATAAATAGTCAGTGCAGCTGTTTCTTATTGCCATTGTGTCTCAGAGTTTCACACTCTCTGTTCAGTCTTGTTTTGGTGACAGTCATCATAAATAGTCAAGTGCAGCTGTTTCTTATTGCCATTGTGTCTCAGAGTTTCACACTCTCCGTTCAGTCTTGTCTTGGTGACAGTCATCATAAATAGTCAAGTGCAGCTGTTTCTTATTGCCGTTGTGTCTCAGAGTTTCACACTCTCCTTTCAGTCTTGTCTTGGTGACAGTCATCATAAATAGTCAAGTGCAGCTGTTTCTTATTGCCATTGTGTCTCAGAGTTTCACACCATCCATTCAGTCTTGTCTTGGTGACAGTCATCATAAATAGTCAAATGCAGCTTTTTCCTATTGCCATTGTGTCTCAGAGTTTCACACTCTCCTTTCAGTCTTGTCTTGGTGACTGTCATCATAAATAGTCAAGTGCAGCTGTTTCTTATTGCCATTGTGTCTCAGAGTTTCGCACTCTCCTTTCAGTCTTGTCTTGGTGACAGTCATCATAAATAGTCAAGTGCAGCTGTTTCTTATTGCCGTTGTGTCTCAGAGTTTCACACTCTCCTTTCAGTCTTGTCTTGGTGACAGTCATCATAAATAGTCAAGTGCAGCTGTTTCTTATTGCCATTGTGTCTCAGAGTTTCACACCATCCATTCAGTCTTTTCTTGGTGACAGTCATCATAAATAGTCAAATGCAGCTTTTTCCTATTGCCATTGTGTCTCAGAGTTTCACACTCTCCTTTCAGTCTTGTCTTGGTGACTGTCATCATAAATAGTCAAGTGCAGCTGTTTCTTATTGCCATTGTGTCTCAGAGTTTCGCACTCTCCTTTCAGTCTTGTCTTGGTGACTGTCATCATAAATAGTCAAGTGCAGTTGTTTCTTATTGCCATTGTGTCTCATTGTTTCACAATCTCCATTCAGTCTTGTCTTGGTGACAGTCATCATAAATAGTCAAGTTCAGCTGTTTCTTATTGCCGCTGTGTCTCAGAGTTTCACACTCTCTGTTCAGTCTTGTCTTGATGACTGTCATCATAAATAGTCAAGTGCAGCTGTCTCTTATTGCCATTGTGTCTCAGAGTTTCACACTCTCCATTCAGTCTTGTCTTGGTGACAGTCATCATAAATAGTCAAGTGCAGCTGTTTCTTATTGTATTGTGTCTCAGAGTTTCACACTCTCCGTTCAGTCTTGTCTTGATGACAGTAATCATATATAGTCAAGTGCAGCTGTTTCTTATTGTATTGTGTCTCAGAGTTTCACACTCTCCGTTCAGTCTTGTCTTGGTGACAGTCATCATAAATAGTCAAGTGCAGTTGTTTCTTATTGCCATTGTGTCTCAGAGTTTCACACTCTGCATTCAGTCTTGTCTTGGGGACAGTCATCATAAATAGTCAAGTGCAGTTGTTTCTTATTTCCATTGCGCCTCAGAGTTTCACACTCTCCGTTCAGTCTTGTGTTGGTGAAGTCATCATAAATTGTCAAGTGCAGCTGTGTCTTGTTTACATTGTGTCTCAGAGTTTCACACTCTCCGTTCAGTCTTGCGTTGGTGAAGTCATCATAAATAGTCAAGTGCAGTTGTTTCTTATTGCCATTGTGTCTCAGAGTTTCACACTCTCCGTTCAGTCTTGTCTTGGTGACAGTCATCATAAATAGTCAAGTTCAGCTGTTTCTTGTTGCCACTGCATCTCAACAGTTTCACACTCTCCGTTCAGTCTTGTCTTGATGACAGTCATCATAAATAGTCAAGCTCAGCTGTTTCTTATTGCCACTGCATCTCAACAGTTTCACACTCTCCGTTCTGTCTTGTCTTGATGACAGTCATCATAAATAGTCAAGTTCAGCTGTTTCTTATTGCCACTGCATCTCAACAGTTTCACACTCTCCGTTCAGTCTTGTCTTGATGACAGTCATCATAAATAGTCAAGTTCAGCTGTTTCTTGTTGCCACTGCATCTCAACAGTTTCACACTCTCCATTCTGTCTTGCCTTGGTGACAGTCATCATAAATAGTCAAGTTCAGCTGTTTCTTGTTGCCACTGCATTTCAACAGTTTCACACTCTCCGTTCAGTCTTGTCTTGATGACAGTCATCATAAATAGTCAAGTGCAGTTGTTTCTTATTGCGATTGTGTCTCAGAGTTTCGCACTCTCCATTCAGTCTTGTCTTGGTGACAGTCATCATAAATAGTCAAGTGCAGTTGTTTCTTATTGCGATTGTGTCTCAGAGTTTCACACTCTGCATTCAGTCTTGTCTTGATGACTGTCATCATAAATAGTCAAGTGCAGCTGTTTCTTATTGCCACTGTGTCTCAGAGTTTCACACTCTCTGTTCAGTCTTGTCTTGGTGACAGTCATCATAAATAGTCAAGTGCAGCTGTTTCTTATTGCCACTGTGTCTCAGAGTTTCACACTCTCCGTTCAGTCTTGTCTTGGTGACAGTCATCATAAATAGTCAAGTGCAGCTGTTTCTTATTGCCACTGTGTCTCAGTGTTTCACACTCTCCATTCAGTCTTGTCTTGGTGACAGTCATCATAAATAGTCAAGTGCAGCTGTTGCTTATTGCCACTGCGTCTCAGAGTTTCACACTCTCCGTTCAGTCTTGTCTTGGTGACAGTCATCATAAATAGTCAAGTGCAGCTGTTTCTTATTCCACTGTGTCTCAGAGTTTCACACTCTCCGTTCAGTCTTGTCTTGGTGACAGTCATCATAAATAGTCAAGTGCAGCTGTTTCTTATTGCCACTGTGTCTCAGAGTTTCACACTCTCCGTTCAATCTTGTATTGGTGACAGTCATCATAAATAGTCAAGTGCAGCTGTTTCTTATTGCCATTGTGTCTCAGAGTTTCAAACTCTCCATTTAGTGTTGTCTTGGTGACAGTCATCATAAATAGTCAGTGCAGCTGTTTCTTATTGCCATTGTGTCTCAGAGTTTCACACTCTCCGTTCAGTCTTGTCTTGGTGACTGTCATCATAAATAGTCAAGTGCAGCTGTATCTTATTGCCATTGTGTCTCAGAGTTTAACACTCTCCGTTCAGTCTTGTCTTGGTGACAGTCATCATATATAGTCAAGTGCAGCTGTTTCTTATTGCCGTTGTGTCTCAGAGTTTCACACTCTCCTTTCAGTCTTGTCTTGGTGACAGTCATCACAAATAGTCAAGTGCAGCTGTTTCTTATTGCCATTGTGTCTCAGAGTTTCACACTCTCCATTCAGTCTTCTCTTAGTGACAGTCATTATAAATAGTCAAGTGCAGCTTTTTCCTATTGCCATTTGTCTCAGAGTTTCACACTCTCCTTTCAGTCTTGTCTTGGTGACTGTCATCATAAATAGTCAAGTGCAGCTGTTTCTTATTGCCATTGTGTCTCAGAGTTTCACACTCTCCTTTCAGTCTTGTCTTGGTGACTGTCATCATAGATAGTCAAGTGCAGCTGTTTCTTATTGCCATTGTGTCTCAGAGTTTCACACTCTCTGTTCAGTCTTGTCTTGATGACAGTCATCATAAATAGTCAAGTGCAGCTGTTTCTTATTGCCATTGTGTCTCAGAGTTTCACACTCTCCGTTCAGTCTTGTCTTGATGACTGATATCATAAATAGTCAATTGCAGCTGTTTCTTATTGCCATTGTGTCTCAGAGTTTCACACTCTCCATTCAGTCTTGTCTTGATGACTGTCATCATAAATAGTCAAGTGCAGCTGTTTCTTATTGCCATTGTGTCTCAGAGTTTCACACTCTCCATTCAGTCTTGTCTTGATGACTGTCATCATAAATAGTCAAGTGCAGCTGTTTCTTATTGCCATTGTGTCTCAGAGTTTCACACTCTCCGTTCAGTCTTGTCTTGATGAAAGTCATCATAAATAGTCAAGTGCAGCTGTTGCTTCTTGCCACTGTGTCTCAGAGTTTCACACTCTCTGTTCAGTCTTGTCTTGGTGACAGTCATCATAAATAGTCAAGTGCAGCTGTTTCTTATTGCCACTGTGTCTCAGAGTTTCACACTCTCCGTTCAGTCTTGTCTTGGTGACAGTCATCATAAATAGTCAAGTGCAGCTGTTTCTTATTGTATTGTGTCTCAGAGTTTCACACTCTCCGTTCAGTCTTGTCTTGGTGACAGTCATCATAAATAGTCAAGTGCAGCTGTTTCTTATTGTATTGTGTCTCAGAGTTTCACACTCTCCGTTCAGTCTTGTCTTGATGACAGTAATCATAAATAGTCAAGTGCAGCTGTTTCTTATTGTATTGTGTCTCAGAGTTTCACACTCTCCGTTCAGTCTTGTCTTTGTGACAGTCATCATAAATAGTCAAGTGCAGCTGTTTCTTATTGCCGCTGTGTCTCAGAGTTTCACACTCTCCGTTCAGTCTTGTGTTGGTGAAGTCATCATAAATAGTCAAGTGCAGCTGTGTCTTGTTTACATTGTGTCTCAGAGTTTCACACTCTCCGTTCAGTCTTGCGTTGGTGAAGTCATCATAAATAGTCAAGTGCAGTTGTTTCTTATTGCCATTGTGTCTCATAGTTTCACACTCTCCATTCAGTCTTGTCTTGGTGACAGTAATCATAAATAGTCAAGTGCAGCTGTTTCTTATTGCCACTGTGTCTCAGAGTTTCACACTCTCCGTTCAGTCTTGTCTTGGTGACAGTCATCATAAATAGTCAAGTGCAGCTGTTTCTTATTGCCATTGTGTCTCGGAGTTTCACACTCTCCGTTCAGTCTTGTCTTGGTGACAGTCATCATAAATAGTCAAGTGCAGTTGTTTCTTATTGCGATTGTGTCTCAGAGTTTCACACTCTCCATTCAGTCTTGTCTTGATGACTGTCATCATAAATAGTCAAGTGCAGCTGTTTCTTATTGCCACTGTGTCTCAGAGTTTCACACTCTCCGTTCAGTCTTGTCTTGGTGACAGTCATCATAAATAGTCAAGTGCAGCTGTTTCTTATTGCCACTGTGTCTCAGAGTTTCACACTCTCCGTTCAGTCTTGTCTTGGTGACAGTCATCATAAATAGTCAAGTGCAGCTGTTTCTTATTGCCACTGTGTCTCAGTGTTTCACACTCTCCGTTCAGTCTTATCTTGGTGACAGTCATCATAAATAGTCAAGTGCAGCTGTTGCTTATTGCCACTGCGTCTCAGAGTTTCACACTCTCCGTTCAGTCTTGTCTTGGTGACAGTCATCATAAATAGTCAAGTGCAGCTGTTTCTTATTCCACTGTGTCTCAGAGTTTCACACTCTCCATTCAGTCCTGTCTTGATGACTGTTATCATAAATAGTCAAGTGCAACTGTTTCTTATTGCCATTGTGTCTCAGAGTTTCACACTCTCCATTCAGTCTTGTCTTAATGACTATCATCATAAATAGTCAAGTGCAGATGTTTCTTATTGCCATTGTGTCTCAGAGTTTCACACTCTCCGTTCAGTCTTGTCTTGATGACTGTCATCATAAATAGTCAAATGCAGCTGTTTCTTATTGCCATTGTGTCTCAGAGTTTCACACTCTCCATTCAATCTTGTCTTGATGACTGTCATCATAAATAGTCAAGTGCAGCTTTTTCTTATTGCCATTGTGTCTCAGAGTTTCACACTCTCCGTTCAGTCTTGTCTTGATGACTGTCATCATAAATAGTCAAGTGCAGCTGTTTCTTATTGCCATTGTGTCTCAGAGTTTCACACTCTCCATTCAGTCTTGTCTTGGTGACATCATCATAAATAGTCAAGTGCAGCTTTTTCTTATTGCCATTGTGTCTCAGAGTTTCACACTCTCCTTTCAGTCCTGTCTTGATGACTGTTATCATAAATAGTCAAGTGCAGCTGTTTCTTATTGCCATTGTGTCTCAGAGTTTCACACTCTCCATTCAGTCTTGTCTTAATGACTATCATCATAAATAGTCAAGTGCAGCTGTTTCTTATTGCCATTGTGTCTCAGAGTTTCACACTCTCCGTTCAGTCTTGTCTTGATGACTGTCATCATAAATAGTCAAGTGCAGCTGTTTCTTATTGCCATTGTGTCTCAGAGTTTCACACTCTCCATTCAATCTTGTCTTGATGACTGTCATCATAAATAGTCAAGTGCAGCTTTTTCTTATTGCCATTGTGTCTCAGAGTTTCACACTCTCCATTCAGTCTTGTCTTGGTGACAGTCATCATAAATAGTCAAGTTCAGCTGTTTCTTATTGCCGCTGTGTCTCAGAATTTCACACTCTCTGTTCAGTCTTGTCTTATGACAGTCTTCATAAATAGTCAAGTGCAGCTGTTTCATATTGCCGCTGTGTCTCAGAGTTTCACACTCTCTGTTCAGTCTTGTCTTGATGACTGTCATCATAAATAGTCAAGTGCAGCTGTTTCTTATTGCCATTGTGTCTCAGAGTTTCACACTCTCCATTCAGTCTTGTCTTGGTGACAGTCATCATAAATAGTCAAGTGCAGCTGTTTCTTATTGTATTGTGTCTCAGAGTTTCACACTCTCAGTCATCATAAATAGTCAAGTTCAGCTGTTTCTTATTGCCGCTGTGTCTCAGAATTTCACACTCTCTGTTCAGTCTTGTCTTATGACAGTCTTCATAAATAGTCAAGTGCAGCTGTTTCTTATTGCCGCTGTGTCTCAGAGTTTCACACTCTCTGTTCAGTCTTGTCTTGATGACTGTCATCATAAATAGTCAAGTGCAGCTGTTTCTTATTGCCATTGTGTCCCAGAGTTTCACACTCTCCATTCAGTCTTGTCTTGGTGACAGTCATCATAAATAGTCAAGTGCAGCTGTTTCTTATTGTATTGTGTCTCAGAGTTTCACACTCTCCGTTCAGTCTTGTCTTGATGACAGTAATCATAAATAGTCAAGTGCAGCTGTTTCTTATTGTATTGTGTCTCAGAGTTTCACACTCTCCGTTCAGTCTTGCTTTGGTGACAGTCATCATAAATAGTCAAGTGCAGTTGTTTCTTATTGCCATTGTGTCTCAGAGTTTAACACTCTCCGTTCAGTCTTGTCTTGGTGACAGTCATCATAAATAGTCAAGTGCAGCTGTTTCTTATTGCCATTGTGTCTCAGAGTTTCACACTCTCCGTTCAGTCTTGTCTTGGTGACAGTCATCATAAATAGTCAAGTGCAGCTGTTTCTTATTGCCATTGTGTCTCAGAGTTTCACACTCTCCGTTCAGTCTTGTCTTGGTGACAGTCATCATAAATAGTCAAGTGCAGCTGTTTCTTATTGTATTGTGTCTCAGAGTTTCACACTCTCCGTTCAGTCTTGTCTTGGTGACAGTCATCATAAATAGTCAAGTGCAGCTGTTTCTTATTGCCACTGTGTCTCAGAGTTTCACACTCTCTGTTCAGTCTTGTCTTGGTGACAGTCATCATAAATAGTCAAGTGCAGTTGTTTCTTATTGCCATTGCGTCTCAGAGTTTCACACTCTCCGTTCAGTGTTGTGTTGGTGAAGTCATCATAAATAGTCAAGTACAGCTGTGTCTTGTTTAAATTATGTCTCAGAGTTTCACACTCTCCGTTCAGTCTTGTGTTGGTGAAGTCATCATAAATAGTCAAGTGCAGTTGTTTCTTATTGCCATTGTGTCTCAGAGTTTCACGCTCTCCGTTCAGTCTTGTCTTGGTGACAGTCATCATAAATAGTCAAGTGCAGCTGTTTCTTATTGCCAATGTGTCTCAGAGTTTCACACTCTCCCTTCAGTCTTGTCTTGGTGACAGTCATCATAAATAGTCAAGTGCAGTTGTTTCTTATTGCCATTGCGTCTCAGAGTTTCACACTCTCCGTTCAGTCTTGTGTTGGTGAAGTCATCATAAATAGTCAAGTGCAGCTGTATCTTGTTTACATTATGTCTCAGAGTTTCACACTCTCCGTTCAGTCTTGTGTTGGTGAAGTCATCATAAATAGTCAAGTGCAGTTGTTTCTTATTGCCATTGTGTCTCAGAGTTTCACACTCTCCGTTCAGTCTTGTCTTGGTGACAGTCATCATAAATAGTCAAGTGCAGTTGTTACTTGTTGCCACTGCATCTCAACAGTTTCACACTCTCCGTTCAGTCTTGTCTTGATGACAGTCATCATAAATAGTCAAGTGCAGTTATTTCTTGTTGCCACTGCATCTCAACAGTTTCACACTCTCCGTTCAGTCTTGTCTTGATGACAGTCATCATAAATAGTCAAGTTCAGCTGTTTCTTGTTGCCACTGCATCTCAACAGTTTCACACTCTCCGTTCAGTCTTGTCTAATGACTGTCATCATAAATAGTCAAGTGCAGTTGTTTCTTGTTGCCACTGCAACGCAACAGTTTCACACTCTCCGTTCAG
This sequence comes from Deroplatys truncata, assembly GCA_030765065.1. Classification (NCBI taxonomy): domain Eukaryota; kingdom Metazoa; phylum Arthropoda; class Insecta; order Mantodea; family Mantidae; genus Deroplatys; species Deroplatys truncata. The sequence continues at coordinate 1,666,787 of CM060975.1, forward strand.
TCTTGTCTGGATGACACTCATCATAAATAGTCAAGTTCAGCTGTTTCTTGTTGCCACTGTGTCTTAGAGTTTCACACTCTCTGTTCAGTCTTGTCTTGGTGACACTCATCATAAATAGTCAAGTGCAGCTGTTTCTTATTGCCACTGTGTCTCAGAGTTTCACACTCTCTGTTCAGTCTTGTCTTGATGAAAGTCATCATAAATAGTCAAGTGCAGCTGTTTCTTATTGCCATTGTGTCTCAGAGTTTCACACTCTCTGTTCAGTCTTGTCTTGGTGACAGTCATCATAAATATTCAAGTGCAGCTGTTTCTTATTGCCACTGTGTCTCAGAGTTTCACACTCTCTGTTCAGTCTTGTCTTGATGAAAGTCATCATAAATAGTCAAGTGCAGCTGTTTCTTATTGCCACTGTGTCTCAGAGTTTCGCACTCTCCGTTCAGTCTTGTCTTGATGACTGTCATCATAAATAGTCAAGTGCAGCTTTTTCTTATTGCCATTGTGTCTCAGAGTTTCACACTCTCCATTCAGTCCTGTCTTGATGACTGTTATCATAAATAGTCAAGTGCAGCTGTTTCTTATTGCCATTGTGTCTCAGAGTTTCACACTCTCCATTCAGTCTTGCTTTATGACTATCATCATAAATAGTCAAGTGCAGATGTTTCTTATTGCCATTGTGTCTCAGAGTTTCACACTCTCCGTTCAGTCTTGTCTTGATGACTGTCATCATAAATAGTCAAGTGCAGCTGTTTCTTATTGCCATTGTGTCTCAGAGTTTCACACTCTCCATTCAATCTTGTCTTGATGACTGTCATCATAAATAGTCATGTGCAGCTTTTTCTTATTGCCATTGTGTCTCAGAGTTTCACACTCTCCATTCAGTCTTGTCTTGGTGACAGTCATCATAAATAGTCAAGTTCAGCTGTTTCTTATTGCCGCTGTGTCTCAGAATTTCACACTCTCTGTTCAGTCTTGTCTTATGACAGTCTTCATAAATAGTCAAGTGCAGCTGTTTCTTATTGCCGCTGTGTCTCAGAGTTTCACACTCTCTGTTCAGTCTTGTCTTGATGACTGTCATCATAAATAGTCAAGTGCAGCTGTTTCTTATTGCCATTGTGTCTCAGAGTTTCACACTCTCCATTCAGTCTTGTCTTGGTGACAGTCATCATAAATAGTCAAGTGCAGCTGTTTCTTATTGTATTGTGTCTCAGAGTTTCACACTCTCCGTTCAGTCTTGTCTTGATGACAGTAATCATAAATAGTCAAGTGCAGCTGTTTCTTATTGTATTGTGTCTCAGAGTTTCACACTCTGCATTCAGTCTTGTCTTGGTGACAGTCATCATAAATAGTCAAGTGCAGTTGTTTCTTATTGCCATTGCGTCTCAGAGTTTCACACTCTCCGTTCAGTCTTGTGTTGGTGAAGTCATCATAAATAGTCAAGTGCAGTTGTTTCTTATTGCCATTGTGTCTCAGAATTTCACACTCTCCGTTCAGTCTTGTCTTGGTGACAGTCATCATAAATAGTCAAGTGCAGCTGTTTCTTATTGCCATTGTGTCTCAGAGTTTCACACTCTCCCTTCAGTCTTGTCTTGGTGACAGTCATCATAAATAGTCAAGTGCAGTTGTTTCTTGTTGCCACTGCATCTCAACAGTTTCACACTCTCCGTTCAGTCTTGTCTTGATGACAGTCATCATAAATAGTCAAGTGCAGTTATTTCTTGTTGCCACTGCATCTCAACAGTTTCCCACTCTCCGTTCAGTCTTGTCTTGATGACAGTCATCATAAATAGTCAAGTTCAGCTGTTTCTTGTTGCCACTGCATCTCAACAGTTTCACACTCTCCGTTTAGTCTTGTCTTGATGACAGTCATCATAAATAGTCAAGTTCAGCTGTTTCTTGTTGCCACTGCATCTCAACAGTTTCATACTCTCCGTTCAGTCTTGTCTTGATGACAGTCATCATAAATAGTCAAGTGCAGCTGTTTCTTGTTGCCACTGTGTCTCAGAGTTTCACACTCTCCGTTCAGTCTTGTCTTGGTGACAGTCATAATAAATAGTCAAGTGCAGCTGTTTCTTGTTGCCACTGTGCCTCAGAGTTTCACACTCTCCGTTCAGTCTTGTCTTGGTGACAGTCATCATAAATAGTCAAGTGCAGCTGTTTCTTATTGCCGTTGTGTCTCAGAGTTTCACACTCTCCATTCAGTCTTGTCTTGGTGACTGTCATCATAAATAGTCAAGTGCAGCTTTTTCTTATTGCCATTGTGTCTCAGAGTTTCACACTCTCCATTCAGTCTTGTCTTGGTGACAATCATCATAAATAGTCAAGTTCAGCTGTTTCTTATTGCCGCTGTGTCTCAGAATTTCACACTCTCTGTTCAGTCTTGTCTTATGACAGTCTTCATAAATAGTCAAGTGCAGCTGTTTCTTATTGCCGCTGTGTCTCAGAGTTTCACACTCTCTGTTCAGTCTTGTCTTGATGACTGTCATCATAAATAGTCAAGTGCAGCTGTTTCTTATTGCCATTGTGTCTCAGAGTTTCACACTCTCCATTCAGTCCTGTCTTGGTGACAGTCATCATAAATAGTCAAGTGCAGCTGTTTCTTATTGTATTGTGTCTCAGAGTTTCACACTCTCCGTTCAGTCTTGTCTTGATGACAGTAATCATAAATAGTCAAGTGCAGCTGTTTCTTATTGTATTGTGTCTCAGAGTTTCACACTCTCCGTTCAGTCTTGTCTTGGTGACAGTCATCATAAACAGTCAAGTGCGGTTGTTTCTTATTGCCATTGTGTCTCAGAGTTTCACCCTCTGCATTCAGTCTTGTCTTGGTGACAGTCATCATAAATAGTCAAGTGCAGTTGTTTCTTATTGCCATTGCGTCTCAGAGTTTCACACTCTCCGTTCAGTCTTGTGTTGGTGAAGTCATCATAAATAGTCAAGTGCAGCTGTGTCTTGCTTACATTATGTCTCAGAGTTTCACACTCTCCGTTCAGTCTTGTGTTGGTGAAGTCATCATAAATAGTCAAGTGCAGTTGTTTCTTATTGCCATTGTGTCTCAGAGTTTCACACTCTCCGTTCAGTCTTGTCTTGGTGACAGTCATCATAAATAGTCAAGTGCAGCTGTGTCTTGTTTACATTATGTCTCAGAGTTTCACACTCTCCGTTCAGTCTTGTGTTGGTGAAGTCATCATAAACAGTCAAGTGCAGTTGTTTCTTGTTGCCACTGCATCTCAACAGTTTCACACTCTCCGTTCAGTCTTGTCTTGATGACAGTCATCATAAATAGTCAAGTGCAGTTATTTCTTGTTGCCACTGCATCTCAACAGTTTCACACTCTCCGTTCAGTCTTGTCTTGATGACAGTCATCATAAATAGTCAAGTTCAGCTGTTTCTTGTTGCCACTGCATCTCAACAGTTTCACACTCTCCGTTCAGTCTTGTCTTGATGACAGTCATCATAAATAGTCAAGTTCAGCTGTTTCTTGTTGCCACTGCATCTCAACAGTTTCATACTCTCCGTTCAGTCTTGCCTTGGTGACAGTCATCATAAATAGTCAAGTGCAGTTGTTTCTTGTTGCCACTGCATCTCAACAGTTTCACACTCTCCATTCAGTCTTGTCTTGATGACAGTCATCATAATTAGCCAAGTTCTGCTGTTTCTTGTTGCCACTGCATCTCAACAGTTTCACACTCTCCGTTCAGTCTTGTCTTGATGACAGTCATCATAAATAGTCAAGTTCAGCTGTTTCTTGTTGCCACTGCATTTCAACAGTTTCACACTCTCCATTCAGTCTTGTCTTGATGACAGTCATCATAAATAGTCAAGTGCAGCTATTTCTTATTGCGATTGTGCCTCAGAGTTTCAAACTCTCGGTTTAGTGTTGTCTTGATGACAGTCATCATAAATAGTCAAGTGCAGCTGTTTCTTATTGCGATTGTGTCTCAGAGTTTCAAACTCTCGATTTAGTGTTGTCTTGATGACAGTCATCATAAATAGTCAAGTGCAGTTGTTTCTTATTGCGATTGTGTCTCAGAGTTTCACACACTCCGTTCAGTCTTGTCTTGGTGACAGTCATCATAAATAGTCAAGTGCAGCTGTTTCTTATTGTATTGTGTCTCAGAGTTTCACACTCCCCGTTCAGTCTTGTCTTGGTGACAGTCATCATAAATAGTCAAGTGCAGCTGTTTCTTATTGTATTGTGTCTCAGAGTTTCACACTCTCCGTTCAGTCTTGTCTTGATGACAGTCATCATAAATAGTCAAGTGCAGCTGTTTCTTATTGTATTGTGTGTCAGAGTTTCACACTCTCCGTTCAGTCTTGTCTTGGTGACAGTCATCATAAATAGTCAAGTGCAGCTGTGTCTTGTTTACATTGTGTCTCAGAGTTTCACACTCTCCGTTCAGTCTTGTGTTGGTGACGACATCATAAATAGTCAAGTGCAGTTGTTTCTTATTGCCATTGTGTCTCAGAGTTTCACACTCTCCGTTCAGTCTTGCCTTGATGACAGTCATCATAAATAGTCAAGTGCAGTTGTTTCTTGTTGCCACTGCATCACAACAGTTTCAAACTCTCCGTTCAGTCTTGTCTTGATGACAGTCATCATAAATAGTCAAGTGCAGTTGTTTCTTGTTGCCACTGCATCTCAACAGTTTCACACTCTCCGTTTAGTCTTGTCTTGATGACAGTCATCATAAATAGTAAAGTGCAGCTGTGTCTTGTTTACATTGTGTCTCAGAGTTTCACACTCTCCGTTCAGTCTTGTCTTGATGACAGTCATCATAAATAGTAAAGTGCAGCTGTGTCTTGTTTACATTGTGTCTCAGAGTTTCACACTCTCCGTTCAGTCTTGTCTTGGTGACAGTCATCATAAATAGTCAAGTGCAGCTGTTTCTTATTGCCATTGTGTCTCAGAGTTTCACACTCTCCGTTCAGTCTTGTTTTGGTGACAGTCATCATAAATAGTCAAGTGCAGTTGTTTCTTGTTGCCACTGCATCTCAACAGTTTCACACTCTCCGTTCAGTCTTGTCTTGATGACAGTCATCATAAATAGTCAAGTGCAGTTGTTTCTTGTTGCCACTGCAACGCAACAGTTTCACACTCTCCGTTCAGTCTTGTCTTGATGACAGTCATCATAAATAGTCAAGTTCAGCTGTTTCTTGTTGCCACTGCATCTCAACAGTTTCACACTCTCCGTTCAGTCTTGTCTTGATGACAGTCATCATAAATAGTCAACTTCAGCTGTTTCTTGTTGCCACTGTGTCTCAGAGTTTCACACTCTCCATTCAGTCTTGTCTTGATGACTGTCATCATAAATAGTCAAGTGCAGCTGTTTCTTGTTCCACTGTGTCTCAGAGTTTCACACTCTCCATTCAGTCTTGTCTTGATGACTGTCATCATAAATAGTCAAGTTCAGCTGTTTCTTATTGCCACTGCATCTCAACAGTTTCACACTCTCCGTTCTGTCTTGTCTTGGTGACAGTCATCATAAATAGTCAAGTTCAGCTGTTTCTTGTTCCACTGCATTTCAACAGTTTCACACTCTCCATTTAGTCTTGTCTTGATGACAGTCATCATAAATAGTCAAGTGCAGCTGTTTCTTATTGTATTGTGTCTCAGAGTTTCGCACTCTCCATTCAGTCTTGTCTTGGTGACAGTCATCATAAATAGTCAAGTGCAGTTGTTTCTTATTGCGATTGTGTCTCAGAGTTTCAAACTCTCCGTTCAGTCTTGTCTTGGTGACAGTCATCATAAATAGTCAAGTGCAGCTGTTTCTTATTGCCATTGTGTCTCAGAGTTTCATACTCTCCGTTCAGTCTTGTCTTGGTGACAGTCATCATAAATAGTCAAGTGCAGCTGTTTCTTGTTGCCACTGCATCTCAACAGTTTCACACTCTCCGTTCAGTCTTGTCTTGATGACAGTCATCATAAATAGTCAAGTGCAGTTATTTCTTGTTGCCACTGCATCTCAACAGTTTCCCACTCTCCGTTCAGTCTTGTCTTGATGACAGTCATCATAAATAGTCAAGTTCAGCTGTTTCTTGTTGCCACTGCATCTCAACAGTTTCACACTCTCCGTTTAGTCTTGTCTTGATGACAGTCATCATAAATAGTCAAGTTCAGCTGTTTCTTGTTGCCACTGCATCTCAACAGTTTCATACTCTCCGTTCAGTCTTGTCTTGATGACAGTCATCATAAATAGTCAAGTGCAGCTGTTTCTTGTTGCCACTGTGTCTCAGAGTTTCACACTCTCCGTTCAGTCTTGTCTTGGTGACAGTCATAATAAATAGTCAAGTGCAGCTGTTTCTTGTTGCCACTGTGTCTCAGAGTTTCACACTCTCCGTTCAGTCTTGTCTTGGTGACAGTCATCATAAATAGTCAAGTGCAGCTGTTTCTTATTGCCGTTGTGTCTCAGAGTTTCACACTCTCCATTCAGTCTTGTCTTGGTGACTGTCATCATAAATAGTCAAGTGCAGCTTTTTCTTATTGCCATTGTGTCTCAGAGTTTCACACTCTCCATTCAGTCTTGTCTTGGTGACAATCATCATAAATAGTCAAGTTCAGCTGTTTCTTATTGCCGCTGTTTCTCAGAATTTCACACTCTCTGTTCAGTCTTGTCTTATGACAGTCTTCATAAATAGTCAAGTGCAGCTGTTTCTTATTGCCGCTGTGTCTCAGAGTTTCACACTCTCTGTTCAGTCTTGTCTTGATGACTGTCATCATAAATAGTCAAGTGCAGCTGTTTCTTATTGCCATTGTGTCTCAGAGTTTCACACTCTCCATTCAGTCTTGTCTTGGTGACAGTCATCATAAATAGTCAAGTGCAGCTGTTTCTTATTGTATTGTGTCTCAGAGTTTCACACTCTCCGTTCAGTCTTGTCTTGATGACAGTAATCATAAATAGTCAAGTGCAGCTGTTTCTTATTGTATTGTGTCTCAGAGTTTCACACTCTCCGTTCAGTCTTGTCTTGGTGACAGTCATCATAAATAGTCAAGTGCAGTTGTTTCTTATTGCCATTGTGTCTCAGAGTTTAACACTCTCCGTTCAGTCTTGTCTTGGTGACAGTCATCATAAATAGTCAAGTGCAGCTGGTTCTTATTGCCATTGTGTCTCAGAGTTTCATACTCTCCGTTCAGTCTTGTCTTGGTGACAGTCATCATAAATAGTCAAGTGCAGCTGTTTCTTATTGCCATTGTGTCTCAGAGTTTCACACTCTCCGTTCAGTCTTGTCTTGGTGACAGTCATCATAAATAGTCAAGTGCAGCTGTTTCTTATTGTATTGTGTCTCAGAGTTTCACACTCTCAGTCATCATAAATAGTCAAGTTCAGCTGTTTCTTATTGCCGCTGTGTCTCAGAATTTCACACTCTCTGTTCAGTCTTGTCTTATGACAGTCTTCATTAATAGTCAAGTGCAGCTGTTTCTTATTGCCGCTGTGTCTCAGAGTTTCACACTCTCTGTTCAGTCTTGTCTTGATGACTGTCATCATAAATAGTCAAGTGCAGCTGTTTCTTATTGCCATTGTGTCTCAGAGTTTCACACTCTCCATTCAGTCTTGTCTTGGTGACAGTCATCATAAATAGTCAAGTGCAGCTGTTTCTTATTGTATTGTGTCTCAGAGTTTCACACTCTCCGTTCAGTCTTGTCTTGATGACAGTAATCATAAATAGTCAAGTGCAGCTGTTTTTTATTGTATTGTGTCTCAGAGTTTCACACTCTCCGTTCAGTCTTGTCTTGGTGACAGTCATCATAAATAGTCAAGTGCAGTTGTTTCTTATTGCCATTGTGTCTCAGAGTTTCACACTCTGCATTCAGTCTTGTCTTGGTGACAGTCATCATAAATAGTCAAGTGCAGTTGTTTCTTATTGCCATTGCGTCTCAGAGTTTCACACTCTCTGTTCAGTCTTGTGTTGGTGAAGTCATCATAAATAGTCAAGTGCAGTTGTTTCTTATTGCCATTGTGTCTCAGAGTTTCACACTCTCCGTTCAGTCTTGTCTTGGTGACAGTCATCATAAATAGTCAAGTGCAGTTGTTTCTTATTGCGATTGTGTCTCAGAGTTTCAAACTCTCGATTTAGTGTTGTCTTGATGACAGTCATCATAAATAGTCAAGTGCAGCTGTTTCTTATTGCCACTGTGTCTCAGAGTTTCACACTCTCCGTTCAGTCTTGTCTTGGTGACAGTCATCATAAATAGTCAAGTGCAGCTGTTTCTTATTGCCACTGTGTCTCAGAGTTTCACACTCTCCCTTCAGTCTTGTCTTGGTGACAGTCATCATAAATAGTCAAGTGCAGTTGTTTCTTGTTGCCACTGCATCTCAACAGTTTCACACTCTCCGTTCAGTCTTGTCTTGATGACAGTCATCATAAATAGTCAAGTGCAGTTATTTCTTGTTGCCACTGCATCTCAACAGTTTCCCACTCTCCGTTCAGTCTTGTCTTGATGACAGTCATCATAAATAGTCAAGTTCAGCTGTTTCTTGTTGCCACTGCATCTCAACAGTTTCACACTCTCCGTTTAGTCTTGTCTTGATGACAGTCATCATAAATAGTCAAGTTCAGCTGTTTCTTGTTGCCACTGCATCTCAACAGTTTCATACTCTCCGTTCAGTCTTGTCTTGATGACAGTCATCATAAATAGTCAAGTGCAGCTGTTTCTTGTTGCCACTGTGTCTCAGAGTTTCACACTCTCCGTTCAGTCTTGTCTTGGTGACAGTCATAATAAATAGTCAAGTGCAGCTGTTTCTTATTGCCGTTGTGTCTCAGAATTTCACACTCTCTGTTCAGTCTTGTCTTATGACAGTCTTCATAAATAGTCAAGTGCAGCTGTTTCTTATTGCCGCTGTGTCTCAGAGTTTCACACTCTCTGTTCAGTCTTGTCTTGATGACTGTCATCATAAATAGTCAAGTGCAGCTGTTTCTTATTGCCATTGTGTCTCAGAGTTTCACACTCTCCATTCAGTCTTGTCTTGGTGACAGTCATCATAAATAGTCAAGTGCAGCTGTTTCTTATTGTATTGTGTCTCAGAGTTTCACACTCTCCGTTCAGTCTTGTCATGATGACAGTAATCATAAATAGTCAAGTGCAGCTGTTTCTTATTGTATTGTGTCTCAGAGTTTCACACTCTCCGTTCAGTCTTGTCTTGGTGACAGTCATCATAAATAGTTAAGTGCAGTTGTTTCTTATTGCCATTGTGTCTCAGAGTTTACCACTCTCCGTTCAGTCTTGTCTTGGTGACAGTCATCATAAATAGTCAAGTGCAGCTGTTTCTTATTGCCATTGTGTCTCAGAGTTTCATACTCTCCGTTCAGTCTTGTCTTGGTGACAGTCATCATAAATAGTCAAGTGCAGCTGTTTCTTATTGCCATTGTGTCTCAGAGTTTCACACTCTCCGTTCAGTCTTGTCTTGGTGACAGTCATCATAAATAGTCAAGTGCAGCTGTTTCTTATTGTATTGTGTCTCAGAGTTTCACACTCTCCGTTCAGTCTTGTCTTGGTGACAGTCATCATAAATAGTCAAGTGCAGCTGTTTCTTATTGCCACTGTGTCTCAGAGTTACACACTCTCTGTTCAGTCTTGTCTTGGTGACAGTCATCATAAATAGTCAAGTCCAGTTGTTTCTTATTGCCATTGCGTCTCAGAGTTTCACACTCTCCGTTCAGTGTTGTGTTGGTGAAGTCATCATTAATAGTCAAGTGCAGCTGTGTCTTGTTTACATTATGTCTCAGAGTTTCACACTCTCCGTTCAGTCTTGTGTTGGTGAAGTCATCATAAATAGTCAAGTGCAGTTGTTTCTTATTGCCATTGTGTCTCAGAGTTTCACACTCTCCGTTCAGTCTTGTCTTGGTGACAGTCATAATAAATAGTCAAGTGCAGTTATTTCTTGTTACCACTGCATCTCAACAGTTTCACACTCTCCGTTCAGTCTTGTCTTGATGACAGTCATCATAAATAGTCAAGTTCAGCTGTTTCTTGTTGCCACTGCATCTCAACAGTTTCACACTCTCCGTTCAGTCTTGTCTAATGACAGTCATCATAAATAGTCAAGTGCAGTTGTTTCTTGTTGCCACTGCAACGCAACAGTTTCACACTCTCCGTTCAGTCTTGTCTGGATGACACTCATCATAAATAGTCAAGTTCAGCTGCTTCTTGTTGCCACTGCATCTCAACAGTTTCACACTCTCCGTTCAGTCTTGTCTTGATGACAGTCATCATAAATAGTCAAGTTCAGCTGTTTCTTGTTGACACTGTGTCTTAGAGTTTCACACTCTCTGTTCAGTCTTGTCTTGGTGACACTCATCATAAATAGTCAAGTGCAGCTGTTTCTTATTGCCACTGTGTCTCAGAGTTTCACACTCTCTGTTCAGTCTTGTCTTGATGAAAGTCATCATAAATAGTCAAGTGCAGCTGTTTCTTATTGCCATTGTGTCTCAGAGTTTCACACTCTCTGTTCAGTCTTGTCTTGGTGACAGTCATCATAAATATTCAAGTGCAGCTGTTTCTTATTGCCACTGTGTCTCAGAGTTTCACACTCTCTGTTCAGTCTTGTCTTGATGAAAGTCATCATAAATAGTCAAGTGCAGCTGTTTCTTATTGCCACTGTGTCTCAGAGTTTCGCACTCTCCGTTCAGTCTTGTCTTGATGACTGTCATCATAAATAGTCAAGTGCAGCTTTTTCTTATTGCCATTGTGTCTCAGAGTTTCACACTCTCCATTCAGTCCTGTCTTGATGACTGTTATCATAAATAGTCAAGTGCAGCTGTTTCTTATTGCCATTGTGTGTCAGAGTTTCTTACTCTCCATTCAGTCTTGTCTTAATGACTATCATCATAAATAGTCAAGTGCAGATGTTTCTTATTGCTATTGTGTCTCAGAGTTTCACACTCTCCGTTCAGTCTTGTCTTGATGACTGTCATCATAAATAGTCAAGTGCAGCTGTTTCTTATTGCCATTGTGTCTCAGAGTTCCACACTCTCCATTCAATCTTGTCTTGATGACTGTCATCATAAATAGTCAAGTGCAGCTTTTTCTTATTGCCATTGTGTCTCAGAGTTTCACACTCTCCATTCAGTCTTGTCTTGGTGACAGTCATCATAAATAGTCAAGTTCAGCTGTTTCTTATTGCCGCTGTGTCTCAGAATTTCACACTCTCTGTTCAGTCTAATCTTATGACAGTCTTCATAAATAGTCAAGTGCAGCTGTTTCATATTGCCGCTGTGTCTCAGAGTTTCACACTCTCTGTTCAGTCTTGTCTTGATGACTGTCATCATAAATAGTCAAGTGCAGCTGTTTCTTATTGCCTTTGTGTCTCAGAGTTTCACACTCTCCATTCAGTCTTGTCTTGGTGACAGTCATCATAAATAGTCAAGTGCAGCTGTTTCTTATTGTATTGTGTCTCAGAGTTTCACACTCTCAGTCATCATAAATAGTCAAGTTCAGCTGTTTCTTATTGCCGCTGTGTCTCAGAATTTCACACTCTCTGTTCAGTCTTGTCTTATGACAGTCTTCATAAATAGTCAAGTGCAGCTGTTTCTTATTGCCGCTGTGTCTCAGAGTTTCACACTCTCTGTTCAGTCTTGTCTTGTTGACTGTCATCATAAATAGTCAAGTGCAGCTGTTTCTTATTGCCATTGTGTCTCAGAGTTTCACACTCTCCATTCAGTCTTGTCTTGGTGACAGTCATCATAAATAGTCAAGTGCAGCTGTTTCTTATTGTATTGTGTCTCAGAGTTTCACACTCTCCGTTCAGTCTTGTCTTGATGACAGTAATCATAAATAGTCAAGTGCAGCTGTTTTTTATTGTATTGTGTCTCAGAGTTTCACACTCTCCGTTCAGTCTTGTCTTGGTGACAGTCATCATAAATAGTCAAGTGCAGTTGTTTCTTATTGCCATTGTGTCTCAGAGTTTCACACTCTGCATTCAGTCTTGTCTTGGTGACAGTCATCATAAATAGTCAAGTGCAGTTGTTTCTTATTGCCATTGCGTCTCAGAGTTTCACACTCTCCGTTCAGTCTTGTGTTGGTGAAGTCATCATAAATAGTCAAGTGCAGTTGTTTCTTATTGCCATTGTGTCTCAGAGTTTCACACTCTCCGTTCAGTCTTGTCTTGGTGACAGTCATCATAAATAGTCAAGTGCAGCTGTTTCTTATTGCCATTGTGTCTCAGAGTTTCACACTCTCCCTTCAGTCTTTTCTTGGTGACAGTCATCATAAATAGTCAAGTGCAGTTGTTTCTTGTTGCCACTGCATCACAACAGTTTCACACTCTCCGTTCAGTCTTGTCTTGATGACAGTCATCATAAATAGTCAAGTGCAGTTATTTCTTGTTGCCACTGCATCTCAACAGTTTCCCACTCTCCGTTCAGTCTTGTCTTGATGACAGTCATCATAAATAGTCAAGTTCAGCTGTTTCTTGTTGCCACTGCATCTCAACAGTTTCACACTCTCCGTTTAGTCTTGTCTTGATGACAGTCATCATAAATAGTCAAGTTCAGCTGTTTCTTGTTGCCACTGCATCTCAACAGTTTCATACTCTCCGTTCAGTCTTGTCTTGATGACAGTCATCATAAATAGTCAAGTGCAGCTGTTTCTTGTTGCCACTGTGTCTCAGAGTTTCACACTCTCCGTTCAGTCTTGTCTTGGTGACAGTCATAATAAATAGTCAAGTGCAGCTGTTTCTTGTTGCCACTGTGTCTCAGAGTTTCACACTCTCCGTTCAGTCTTGTCTTGGTGACAGTCATCATAAATAGTCAAGTGCAGCTGTTTCTTATTGCCGTTGTGTCTCAGAGTTTCACACTCTCCATTCAGTCTTGTCTTGGTGACTGTCATCATAAATAGTCAAGTGCAGCTTTTTCTTATTGCCATTGTGTCTCAGAGTTTCACACTCTCCATTCAGTCTTGTCTTGGTGACAATCATCATAAATAGTCAAGTTCAGCTGTTTCTTATTGCCGCTGTGTCTCAGAATTTCACACTCTCTGTTCAGTCTTGTCTTATGACAGTCTTCATAAATAGTCAAGTGCAGCTGTTTCTTATTGCCGCTGTGTCTCAGAGTTTCACACTCTCTGTTCAGTCTTGTCTTGATGACTGTCATCATAAATATTCAAGTGAAGCTGTTTCTTATTGCCATTGTGTCTCAGAGTTTCACACTCTCCATTCAGTCTTGTCTTGGTGACAGTCATCATAAATAGTCAAGTGCAGCTGTTTCTTATTGTATTGTGTCTCAGAGTTTCACACTCTCCGTTCAGTCTTGTCTTGATGACAGTAATCATAAATAGTCAAGTGCAGCTGTTTCTTATTGTATTGTGTCTCAGAGTTTCACACTCTCCGTTCAGTCTTGTCTTGGTGACAGTCATCATAAATAGTCAAGTGCAGTTGTTTCTTATTGCCATTGTGTCTCAGAGTTTAACACTCTCCGTTCAGTCTTGTCTTGGTGACAGTCATCATAAATAGTCAAGTGCAGCTGTTTCTTATTGCCATTGTGTCTCAGAGTTTCATACTCTCCGTTCAGTCTTGTCTTGGTGACAGTCATCATAAATAGTCAAGTGCAGCTGTTTCTTATTGCCATTGTGTCTCAGAGTTTCACACTCTCCGTTCAGTCTTGTCTTGGTGACAGTCATCATAAATAGTCAAGTGCAGCTGTTTCTTATTGTATTGTGTCTCAGAGTTTCACACTCTCCGTTCAGTCTTGTCTTGGTGACAGTCATCATAAATAGTCAAGTGCAGCTGTTTCTTATTGCCACTGTGTCTCAGAGTTTCACACTCTCTGTTCAGTCTTGTCTTGGTGACAGTCATCATAAATAGTCAAGTCCAGTTGTTTCTTATTGCCATTGCGTCTCAGAGTTTCACACTCTCCGTTCAGTGTTGTGTTGGTGAAGTCATCATAAATAGTCAAGTGCAGCTGTGTCTTGTTTACATTATGTCTCAGAGTTTCACACTCTCCGTGCAGTCTTGTGTTGGTGAAGTCATCATAAATAGTCAAGTGCAGTTGTTTCTTATTGCCATTGTGTCTCAGAGTTTCACACTCTCCGTTCAGTCTTGTCTTGGTGACAGTCATCATAAATAGTCAAGTGCAGCTGTTTCTTATTGCCATTGTGTCTCAGAGTTTCACACTCTCCCTTCAGTCTTGTCTTGGTGACAGTCATCATAAATAGTCAAGTGCAGTTGTTTCTTATTGCCATTGCGTCTCAGAGTTTCACACTCTCCGTTCAGTCTTGTGTTGGTGAAGTCATCATAAATAGTCAAGTGCAGCTGTATCTTGTTTACATTATGTCTCAGAGTTTCACACTCTCCGTTCAGTCTTGTGTTGGTGAAGTCATCATAAATAGTCAAGTGCAGTTGTTTCTTATTGCCATTGTGTCTCAGAGTTTCACACTCTCCGTTCAGTCTTGTCTTGGTGACAGTCATCATAAATAGTCAAGTGCAGTTGTTTCTTGTTGCCACTGCATCTCAACAGTTTCACACTCTCCGTTCAGTCTTGTCTTGATGACAGTCATCATAAATAGTCAAGTGCAGTTATTTCTTGTTACCACTGCATCTCAACAGTTTCACACTCTCCGTTCAGTCTTGTCTTGATGACAGTCATCATAAATAGTCAAGTTCAGCTGTTTCTTGTTGCCACTGCATCTCAACAGTTTCACACTCTCCGTTCAGTCTTGTCTAATGACACTCATCATAAATAGTCAAGTTCAGCTGCTTCTTGTTGCCACTGCATCTCAACAGTTTCACACTCTCCGTTCAGTCTTGTCTTGATGACAGTCATCATAAATAGTCAAGTTCAGCTGTTTCTTGTTGCCACTGTGTCTTAGAGTTTCACACTCTCTGTTCAGTCTTGTCTTGGTGACACTCATCATAAATAGTCAAGTGCAGCTGTTTCTTATTGCCACTGTGTCTCAGAGTTTCACACTCTCTGTTCAGTCTTGTCTTGATGAAAGTCATCATAAATAGTCAAGTGCAGCTGTTTCTTATTGCCATTGTGTCTCAGAGTTTCACACTCTCTGTTCAGTCTTGTCTTGGTGACAGTCATCATAAATATTCAAGTGCAGCTGTTTCTTATTGCCACTGTGTCTCAGAGTTTCACACTCTCTGTTCAGTCTTGTCTTGATGAAAGTCATCATAAATAGTCAAGTGCAGCTGTTTCTTATTGCCACTGTGTCACAGAGTTTCGCACTCTCCGTTCAGTCTTGTCTTGATGACTGTCATCATAAATAGTCAAGTGCAGCTTTTTCTTATTGCCATTGTGTCTCAGAGTTTCACACTCTCCATTCAGTCCTGTCTTGATGACTGTTATCATAAATAGTCAAGTGCAGCTGTTTCTTATTGCCATTGTGTCTCAGAGTTTCACAGTCTCCGTTCAGTCTTGTCTTAATGACTATCATCATAAATAGTCAAGTGCAGATGTTTCTTATTGCCATTGTGTCTCAGAGTTTCACACTCTCCGTTCAGTCTTGTCTTGATGACTGTCATCATAAATAGTCAAGTGGAGCTGTTTCTTATTGCCATTGTGTCTCAGAGTTTCACACTCTCCATTCAATCTTGTCTTGATGACTGTCATCATAAATAGTCAAGTGCAGCTTTTTCTTATTGCCGTTGTGTCTCAGAGTTTCACACTCTCCATTCAGTCTTGTCTTGGTGACAGTCATCATAAATAGTCAAGTTCACCTGTTTCTTATTGCCGCTGTGTCTCAGAATTTCACACTCTCTGTTCAGTCTTGTCTTATGACAGTCTTCATAAATAGTCAAGTGCAGCTGTTTCATATTGCCGCTGTGTCTCAGAGTTTCACACTCTCTGTTCAGTCTTGTCTTGATGACTGTCATCATAAATAGTCAAGTGCAGCTGTTTCTTATTGCCATTTTTCTCAGAGTTTCACACTCTCCATTCAGTCTTGTTTTGGTGACAGTCATCATAAATAGTCAAGTGCAGCTGTTTCTTATTGTATTGTGTCTCAGAGTTTCACACTCTCAGTCATCATAAATAGTCAAGTTCAGCTTTTTCTTATTGCCGCTGTGTCTCAGAATTTCACACTCTCTGTTCAGTCTTGTCTTATGACAGTCTTCATAAATAGTCAAGTGCAGCTGTTTCTTATTGCCGCTGTGTCTCAGAGTTTCACACTCTCTGTTCAGTCTTGTCTTGATGACTGTCATCATAAATAGTCAAGTGCAGCTGTTTCTTATTGCCATTGTGTCTCAGAGTTTCACACTCTCCATTCAGTCTTGTCTTGGTGACAGTCATCATAAATAGTCAAGTGCAGCTGTTTCTTATTGTATTGTGTCTCAGAGTTTCACACTCTCCGTTCAGTCTTGTCTTGATGACAGTAATCATAAATAGTCAAGTGCAGCTGTTTCTTATTGTATTGTGTCTCAGAGTTTCACACTCTCCGTTCAGTCTTGTCTTGGTAACAGTCATCATAAATAGTCAAGTGCAGTTGTTTCTTATTGCCATTGTGTCTCAGAGTTTCACACTCTGCATTCAGTCTTGTCTTGGTGACAGTCATCATAAATAGTCAAGTGCAGTTGTTTCTTATTGCCATTGCGTCTCAGAGTTTCACACTCTCCGTTCAGTCTTGTGTTGGTGAAGTCATCATAAATAGTCAAGTGCAGTTGTTTCTTATTGCCATTGTGTCTCAGAGTTTCACACTCTCCGTTCAGTCTTGTCTTGGTGACAGTCATCATAAATATTCAAGTGCAGCTGTTTCTTATTGCCATTGTGTCTCAGAGTTTCACACTCTCCCTTCAGTCTTGTCTTGGTGACAGTCATCATAAATAGTCAAGTGCAGTTGTTTCTTGTTGCCACTGCATCTCAACAGTTTCACACTCTCCGTTCAGTCTTGTCTTGATGACAGTCATCATAAATAGTCAAGTGCAGTTATTTCTTGTTGCCACTGCATCTCAACAGTTTCCCACTCTCCGTTCAGTCTTGTCTTGATGACAGTCATCATAAATAGTCAAGTTCAGCTGTTTCTTGTTGCCACTGCATCTCAACAGTTTCACACTCTCCGTTTAGTCTTGTCTTGATGACAGTCATCATAAATAGTCAAGTGCAGCTGTTTCTTATTGCCGTTGTGTCTCAGAGTTTCACACTCTCCATTCAGTCTTGTCTTGGTGACTGTCATCATAAATAGTCAAGTGCAGCTTTTTCTTATTGCCATTGTGTCTCAGAGTTTCACACTCTCCATTCAGTCTTGTCTTGGTGACAATCATCATAAATAGTCAAGTTCAGCTGTTTCTTATTGCCGCTGTGTCTCAGAATTTCACACTCTCTGTTCAGTCTTGTCTTATGACAGTCTTCATAAATAGTCAAGTGCAGCTGTTTCTTATTGCCGCTGTGTCTCAGAGTTTCACACTCTCTGTTCAGTCTTGTCTTGATGACTGTCATCATAAATAGTCAAGTGCAGCTGTTTCTTATTGCCATTGTGTCTCAGAGTTTCACACTCTCCATTCAGTCTTGTCTTGGTGACAGTCATCATAAATAGTCAAGTGCAGCTGTTTCTTATTGTATTGTGTCTCAGAGTTTCACACTCTCCGTTCAGTCTTGTCTTGATGACAGTAATCATAAATAGTCAAGTGCAGCTGTTTCTTATTGTATTGTGTCTCAGAGTTTCACACTCTCCGTTCAGTCTTGTCTTGGTGACAGTCATCATAAACAGTCAAGTGCAGTTGTTTCTTATTGCCATTGTGTCTCAGAGTGTCACCCTCTGCATTCAGTCTTGTCTTGGTGACAGTCATCATAAATAGTCAAGTGCAGCTTTTTCATATTGCCATTGTGTCTCAGAGTTTCACACTCTCCGTTCAGTCTTGTGTTGGTGAAGTCATCATAAATAGTCAAGTGCAGCTGTGTCTTGTTTACATTATGTCTCAGAGTTTCACACTCTCCGTTCAGTCTTGTGTTGGTGAAGTCATCATAAATAGTCAAGTGCAGTTGTTTCTTATTGCCATTGTGTCTCAGAGTTTCACACTCTCCGTTCAGTCTTGTCTTGGTGACAGTCATCATAAATAGTCAAGTGCAGCTGTGTCTTGTTTACATTATGTCTCAGAGTTTCACACTCTCCGTTCAGTCTTGTGTTGGTGAAGTCATCATAAACAGTCAAGTGCAGTTGTTTCTTGTTGCCACTGCATCTCAACAGTTTCACACTCTCCGTTCAGTCTTGTCTTGATGACAGTCATCATAAATAGTCAAGTGCAGTTATTTCTTGTTGCCACTGCATCTCAACAGTTTCACACTCTCCGTTCAGTCTTGTCTTGATGACAGTCATCATAAATAGTCAAGTTCAGCTGTTTCTTGTTGCCACTGCATCTCAACAGTTTCATACTCTCCGTTCAGTCTTGCCTTCGTGACAGTCATCATAAATAGTCAAGTGCAGTTGTTTCTTGTTGCCACTGCATCTCAACAGTTTCACACTCTCCATTCAGTCTTGTCTTGATGACAGTCATCATAATTAGTCAAGTTCTGCTGTTTCTTGTTGCCACTGCATCTCAACAGTTTCACACTCTCCGTTCAGTCTTGTCTTGATGACAGTCATCATAAATAGTCAAGTTCAGCTGTTTCTTGTTGCCACTGCATTTCAACAGTTTCACACTCTCCATTCAGTCTTGTCTTGATGACAGTCATCATAAATAGTAAAGTGCAGCTATTTCTTATTGCGATTGTGCCTCAGAGTTTCAAACTCTCGGTTTAGTGTTGTCTTGATGACAGTCATCATAAATAGTCAAGTGCAGCTGTTTCTTATTGCGATTGTGTCTCAGAGTTTCAAACTCTCGATTTAGTGTTGTCTTGATGACAGTCATCATAAATAGTCAAGTGCAGTTGTTTCTTATTGCGATTGTGTCTCAGAGTTTCACACTCTCCGTTCAGTCTTGTCTTGGTGACAGTCATCATAAATAGTCAAGTGCAGCTGTTTCTTATTGTATTGTGTCTCAGAGTTTCACACTCCCCGTTCAGTCTTGTCTTGGTGACAGTCATCATAAATAGTCAAGTGCAGCTGTTTCTTATTGTATTGTGTCTCAGAGTTTCAGACTCTCCGTTCAGTCTTGTCTTGATGACAGTCATCATAAATAGTCAAGTGCAGCTGTTTCTTATTGTATTGTGTGTCAGAGTTTCACACTCTCCGTTCAGTCTTGTCTTGGTGACAGTCATCATAAATAGTCAAGTGCAGCTGTGTCTTGTTTACATTGTGTCTCAGAGTTTCACACTCTCCGTTCAGTCTTGTGTTGGTGAAGACATCATAAATAGTCAAGTGCAGTTGTTTCTTATTGCCATTGTGTCTCAGAGTTTCACACTCTCCGTTCAGTCTTGTCTTGATGACAGTCATCATAAATAGTCAAGTGCAGTTGTTTCTTGTTGCCACTGCATCTCAACAGTTTCACACTCTCCGTTCAGTCTTGTCTTGATGACAGTCATCATAAATAGTCAAGTGCAGTTGTTTCTTGTTGCCACTGCATCTCAACAGTTTCACACTCTCCGTTTAGTCTTGTCTTGATGACAGTCATCATAAATAGTAAAGTGCAGCTGTGTCTTGTTTACATTGTGTCTCAGAGTTTCACACTCTCCGTTCAGTCTTGTCTTGATGACAGTCATCATAAATAGTAAAGTGCAGCTGTGTCTTGTTTACATTGTGTCTCAGAGTTTCACACTCTCCGTTCAGTCTTGTCTTGGTGACAGTCATCATAAATAGTCAAGTGCAGTTGTTTCTTGTTGCCACTGCATCACAACAGTTTCACACTCTCCGTTTAGTCTTGTCTTGATGACAGTCATCATAAATAGTCAAGTGCAGCTGTTTCTTATTGCCATTGTGTCTCAGAGTTTCACACTCTCCGTTCAGTCTTGTCTTGGTGACAGTCATCATAAATAGTCAAGTGCAGTTGTTTCTTGTTGCCACTGCATCTCAACAGTTTCACACTCTCCGTTCAGTCTTGTCTTGATGACAGTCATCATAAATAGTCAAGTGCAGTTGTTTCTTGTTGCCACTGCAACGCAACAGTTTCACACTCTCCGTTCAGTCTTGTCTTGATGGCAGTCATCATAAATAGTCAAGTTCAGCTGTTTCTTGTTGCCACTGCATCTCAACAGTTTCACACTCTCCGTTCAGTCTTGTCTTGATGACAGTCATCATAAATAGTCAACTTCAGCTGTTTCTTGTTGCCACTGTGTCTCAGAGTTTCACACTCTCCATTCAGTCTTGTCTTGATGACTGTCATCATAAATAGTAAAGTGCAGCTGTTTCTTGTTCCACTGTGTCTCAGAGTTTCACACTCTCCATTCAGTCTTGTCTTGATGACTGTCATCATAAATAGTCAAGTTCAGCTGTTTCTTATTGCCACTGCATCTCAACAGTTTCACACTCTCCGTTCTGTCTTGTCTTGGTGACAGTCATCATAAATAGTCAAGTTAAGCTGTTTCTTTTTCCACTGCATTTCAACAGTTTCACACTCTCCATTCAGTCTTGTCTTGATGACAGTCATCATAAATAGTTAAGTGCAGCTGTTTCTTATTGTATTGTGTCTCAGAGTTTCGCACTCTCCATTCAGTCTTGTCATGGTGACAGTCATCATAAATAGTCAAGTGCAGTTGTTTCTTATTGCGATTGTGTCTCAGAATTTCAAACTCTCCGTTCAGTCTTGTCTTGGTGACAGTCATCATAAATAGTCAAGTGCAGTTGTTTCTTATTGCCATTGTGTCTCAGAGTTTAACACTCTCCGTTCAGTCTTGTCTTGGTGACAGTCATCATAAATAGTCAAGTGCAGCTGTTTCTTATTGCCATTGTGTCTCAGAGTTTCATACTCTCCGTTCAGTCTTGTCTTGGTGACAGTCATCATAAATAGTCAAGTGCAGCTGTTTCTTATTGCCATTGTGTCTCAGAGTTTCACACTCTCCGTTCAGTCTTGTCTTGGTGACAGTCATCATAAATAGATAAGTGCAGCTGTTTCTTATTGTATTGTGTCTCAGAGTTTCACACTCTCCGTTCAGTCTTGTCTTGGTGACAGTCATCATAAATAGTCAAGTGCAGCTGTTTCTTATTGCCACTGTGTCTCAGAGTTTCACACTCTCTGTTCAGTCTTGTCTTGGTGACAGTCATCATAAATAGTCAAGTCCAGTTGTTTCTTATTGCCATTGCGTCTCAGAGTTTCACACTCTCCGTTCAGTGTTGTGTTGGTGAAGTCATCATAAATAGTCAAGTGCAGCTGTGTCTTGTTTACATTATGTCTCAGAGTTTCACACTCTCCGTGCAGTCTTGTGTTGGTGAAGTCATCATAAATAGTCAAGTGCAGTTGTTTCTTATTGCCATTGTGTCTCAGAGTTTCACACTCTCCGTTCAGTCTTGTCTTGGTGACAGTCATCATAAATAGTCAAGTGCAGCTGTTTCTTATTGCCATTGTGTCTCAGAGTTTCACACTCTCCCTTCAGTCTTGTCTTGGTGACAGTCATCATAAATAGTCAAGTGCAGTTGTTTCTTATTGCCATTGCGTCTCAGAGTTTCACACTCTCCGTTCAGTCTTGTGTTGGTGAAGTCATCATAAATAGTCAAGTGCAGCTGTATCTTGTTTACATTATGTCTCAGAGTTTCACACTCTCCGTTCAGTCTTGTGTTGGTGAAGTCATCATAAATAGTCAAGTGCAGTTGTTTCTTATTGCCATTGTGTCTCAGAGTTTCACACTCTCCGTTCAGTCTTGTCTTGGTGACAGTCATCATAAATAGTCAAGTGCAGTTGTTTCTTGTTGCCACTGCATCTCAACAGTTTCACACTCTCCGTTCAGTCTTGTCTTGATGACAGTCATCATAAATAGTCAAGTGCAGTTATTTCTTGTTACCACTGCATCTCAACAGTTTCACACTCTCCGTTCAGTCTTGTCTTGATGACAGTCATCATAAATAGTCAAGTTCAGCTGTTTCTTGTTGCCACTGCATCTCAACAGTTTCACACTCTCCGTTCAGTCTTGTCTAATGACACTCATCATAAATAGTCAAGTTCAGCTGCTTCTTGTTGCCACTGCATCTCAACAGTTTCACACTCTCCGTTCAGTCTTGTCTTGATGACAGTCATCATAAATAGTCAAGTTCAGCTGTTTCTTGTTGCCACTGTGTCTTAGAGTTTCACACTCTCTGTTCAGTCTTGTCTTGGTGACACTCATCATAAATAGTCAAGTGCAGCTGTTTCTTATTGCCACTGTGTCTCAGAGTTTCACACTCTCTGTTCAGTCTTGTCTTGATGAAAGTCATCATAAATAGTCAAGTGCAGCTGTTTCTTATTGCCATTGTGTCTCAGAGTTTCACACTCTCTGTTCAGTCTTGTCTTGGTGACAGTCATCATAAATATTCAAGTGCAGCTGTTTCTTATTGCCACTGTGTCTCAGAGTTTCACACTCTCTGTTCAGTCTTGTCTTGATGAAAGTCATCATAAATAGTCAAGTGCAGCTGTTTCTTATTGCCACTGTGTCACAGAGTTTCGCACTCTCCGTTCAGTCTTGTCTTGATGACTGTCATCATAAATAGTCAAGTGCAGCTTTTTCTTATTGCCATTGTGTCTCAGAGTTTCACACTCTCCATTCAGTCCTGTCTTGATGACTGTTATCATAAATAGTCAAGTGCAGCTGTTTCTTATTGCCATTGTGTCTCAGAGTTTCACAGTCTCCGTTCAGTCTTGTCTTAATGACTATCATCATAAATAGTCAAGTGCAGATGTTTCTTATTGCCATTGTGTCTCAGAGTTTCACACTCTCCGTTCAGTCTTGTCTTGATGACTGTCATCATAAATAGTCAAGTGGAGCTGTTTCTTATTGCCATTGTGTCTCAGAGTTTCACACTCTCCATTCAATCTTGTCTTGATGACTGTCATCATAAATAGTCAAGTGCAGCTTTTTCTTATTGCCGTTGTGTCTCAGAGTTTCACACTCTCCATTCAGTCTTGTCTTGGTGACAGTCATCATAAATAGTCAAGTTCACCTGTTTCTTATTGCCGCTGTGTCTCAGAATTTCACACTCTCTGTTCAGTCTTGTCTTATGACAGTCTTCATAAATAGTCAAGTGCAGCTGTTTCATATTGCCGCTGTGTCTCAGAGTTTCACACTCTCTGTTCAGTCTTGTCTTGATGACTGTCATCATAAATAGTCAAGTGCAGCTGTTTCTTATTGCCATTTTTCTCAGAGTTTCACACTCTCCATTCAGTCTTGTTTTGGTGACAGTCATCATAAATAGTCAAGTGCAGCTGTTTCTTATTGTATTGTGTCTCAGAGTTTCACACTCTCAGTCATCATAAATAGTCAAGTTCAGCTTTTTCTTATTGCCGCTGTGTCTCAGAATTTCACACTCTCTGTTCAGTCTTGTCTTATGACAGTCTTCATAAATAGTCAAGTGCAGCTGTTTCTTATTGCCGCTGTGTCTCAGAGTTTCACACTCTCTGTTCAGTCTTGTCTTGATGACTGTCATCATAAATAGTCAAGTGCAGCTGTTTCTTATTGCCATTGTGTCTCAGAGTTTCACACTCTCCATTCAGTCTTGTCTTGGTGACAGTCATCATAAATAGTCAAGTGCAGCTGTTTCTTATTGTATTGTGTCTCAGAGTTTCACACTCTCCGTTCAGTCTTGTCTTGATGACAGTAATCATAAATAGTCAAGTGCAGCTGTTTCTTATTGTATTGTGTCTCAGAGTTTCACACTCTCCGTTCAGTCTTGTCTTGGTGACAGTCATCATAAATAGTCAAGTGCAGTTGTTTCTTATTGCCATTGTGTCTCAGAGTTTCACACTCTGCATTCAGTCTTGTCTTGGTGACAGTCATCATAAATAGTCAAGTGCAGTTGTTTCTTATTGCCATTGCGTCTCAGAGTTTCACACTCTCCGTTCAGTCTTGTGTTGGTGAAGTCATCATAAATAGTCAAGTGCAGTTGTTTCTTATTGCCATTGTGTCTCAGAGTTTCACACTCTCCGTTCAGTCTTGTCTTGGTGACAGTCATCATAAATATTCAAGTGCAGCAGTTTCTTATTGCCATTGTGTCTCAGAGTTTCACACTCTCCCTTCAGTCTTGTCTTGGTGACAGTCATCATAAATAGTCAAGTGCAGTTGTTTCTTGTTGCCACTGCATCTCAACAGTTTCACACTCTCCGTTCAGTCTTGTCTTGATGACAGTCATCATAAATAGTCAAGTGCAGTTATTTCTTGTTGCCACTGCATCTCAACAGTTTCCCACTCTCCGTTCAGTCTTGTCTTGATGACAGTCATCATAAATAGTCAAGTTCAGCTGTTTCTTGTTGCCACTGCATCTCAACAGTTTCACACTCTCCGTTTAGTCTTGTCTTGATGACAGTCATCATAAATAGTCAAGTGCAGCTGTTTCTTGTTGCCACTGTGTCTCAGAGTTTCACACTCTCCGTTCAGTCTTGTCTTGGTGACAGTCATAATAAATAGTCAAGTGCAGCTGTTTCTTGTTGCCACTGTGTCTCAGAGTTTCACACTCTCCGTTCAGTCTTGTCTTGGTGACAGTCATCATAAGTCAAGTGCAGCTGTTTCTTATTGCCGTTGTGTCTCAGAGTTTCACACTCTCCATTCAGTCTTGTCTTGGTGACTGTCATCATAAATAGTCAAGTGCAGCTTTTTCTTATTGCCATTGTGTCTCAGAGTTTCACACTCTCCATTCAGTCTTGTCTTGGTGACAATCATCATAAATAGTCAAGTTCAGCTGTTTCTTATTGCCGCTGTGTCTCAGAATTTCACACTCTCTGTTCAGTCTTGTCTTATGACAGTCTTCATAAATAGTCAAGTGCAGCTGTTTCTTATTGCCGCTGTGTCTCAGAGTTTCACACTCTCTGTTCAGTCTTGTCTTGATGACTGTCATCATAAATAGTCAAGTGCAGCTGTTTCTTATTGCCATTGTGTCTCAGAGTTTCACACTCTCCATTCAGTCTTGTCTTGGTGACAGTCATCATAAATAGTCAAGTGCAGCTGTTTCTTATTGTATTGTGTCTCAGAGTTTCACACTCTCCGTTCAGTCTTGTCTTGATGACAGTAATCATAAATAGTCAAGTGCAGCTGTTTCTTATTGTATTGTGTCTCAGAGTTTCACACTCTCCGTTCAGTCTTGTCTTGGTGACAGTCATCATAAACAGTCAAGTGCAGTTGTTTCTTATTGCCATTGTGTCTCAGAGTGTCACCCTCTGCATTCAGTCTTGTCTTGGTGACAGTCATCATAAATAGTCAAGTGCAGCTTTTTCATATTGCCATTGTGTCTCAGAGTTTCACACTCTCCGTTCAGTCTTGTGTTGGTGAAGTCATCATAAATAGTCAAGTGCAGCTGTGTCTTGTTTACATTATGTCTCAGAGTTTCACACTCTCCGTTCAGTCTTGTGTTGGTGAAGTCATCATAAATAGTCAAGTGCAGTTGTTTCTTATTGCCATTGTGTCTCAGAGTTTCACACTCTCCGTTCAGTCTTGTCTTGGTGACAGTCATCATAAATAGTCAAGTGCAGCTGTGTCTTGTTTACATTATGTCTCAGAGTTTCACACTCTCCGTTCAGTCTTGTGTTGGTGAAGTCATCATAAACAGTCAAGTGCAGTTGTTTCTTGTTGCCACTGCATCTCAACAGTTTCACACTCTCCGTTCAGTCTTGTCTTGATGACAGTCATCATAAATAGTCAAGTGCAGTTATTTCTTGTTGCCACTGCATCTCAACAGTTTCACACTCTCCGTTCAGTCTTGTCTTGATGACAGTCATCATAAATAGTCAAGTTCAGCTGTTTCTTGTTGCCACTGCATCTCAACAGTTTCATACTCTCCGTTCAGTCTTGCCTTCGTGACAGTCATCATAAATAGTCAAGTGCAGTTGTTTCTTGTTGCCACTGCATCTCAACAGTTTCACACTCTCCATTCAGTCTTGTCTTGATGACAGTCATCATAATTAGTCAAGTTCTGCTGTTTCTTGTTGCCACTGCATCTCAACAGTTTCACACTCTCCGTTCAGTCTTGTCTTGATGACAGTCATCATAAATAGTCAAGTTCAGCTGTTTCTTGTTGCCACTGCATTTCAACAGTTTCACACTCTCCATTCAGTCTTGTCTTGATGACAGTCATCATAAATAGTAAAGTGCAGCTATTTCTTATTGCGATTGTGCCTCAGAGTTTCAAACTCTCGGTTTAGTGTTGTCTTGATGACAGTCATCATAAATAGTCAAGTGCAGCTGTTTCTTATTGCGATTGTGTCTCAGAGTTTCAAACTCTCGATTTAGTGTTGTCTTGATGACAGTCATCATAAATAGTCAAGTGCAGTTGTTTCTTATTGCGATTGTGTCTCAGAGTTTCACACTCTCCGTTCAGTCTTGTCTTGGTGACAGTCATCATAAATAGTCAAGTGCAGCTGTTTCTTATTGTATTGTGTCTCAGAGTTTCACACTCCCCGTTCAGTCTTGTCTTGGTGACAGTCATCATAAATAGTCAAGTGCAGCTGTTTCTTATTGTATTGTGTCTCAGAGTTTCAGAGTCTCCGTTCAGTCTTGTCTTGATGACAGTCATCATAAATAGTCAAGTGCAGCTGTTTCTTATTGTATTGTGTGTCAGAGTTTCACACTCTCCGTTCAGTCTTGTCTTGGTGACAGTCATCATAAATAGTCAAGTGCAGCTGTGTCTTGTTTACATTGTGTCTCAGAGTTTCACACTCTCCGTTCAGTCTTGTGTTGGTGAAGACATCATAAATAGTCAAGTGCAGTTGTTTCTTATTGCCATTGTGTCTCAGAGTTTCACACTCTCCGTTCAGTCTTGTCTTGATGACAGTCATCATAAATAGTCAAGTGCAGTTGTTTCTTGTTGCCACTGCATCTCAACAGTTTCACACTCTCCGTTCAGTCTTGTCTTGATGACAGTCATCATAAATAGTCAAGTGCAGTTGTTTCTTGTTGCCACTGCATCTCAACAGTTTCACACTCTCCGTTTAGTCTTGTCTTGATGACAGTCATCATAAATAGTAAAGTGCAGCTGTGTCTTGTTTACATTGTGTCTCAGAGTTTCACACTCTCCGTTCAGTCTTGTCTTGATGACAGTCATCATAAATAGTAAAGTGCAGCTGTGTCTTGTTTACATTGTGTCTCAGAGTTTCACACTCTCCGTTCAGTCTTGTCTTGGTGACAGTCATCATAAATAGTCAAGTGCAGTTGTTTCTTGTTGCCACTGCATCACAACAGTTTCACACTCTCCGTTTAGTCTTGTCTTGATGACAGTCATCATAAATAGTCAAGTGCAGCTGTTTCTTATTGCCATTGTGTCTCAGAGTTTCACACTCTCCGTTCAGTCTTGTCTTGGTGACAGTCATCATAAATAGTCAAGTGCAGTTGTTTCTTGTTGCCACTGCATCTCAACAGTTTCACACTCTCCGTTCAGTCTTGTCTTGATGACAGTCATCATAAATAGTCAAGTGCAGTTGTTTCTTGTTGCCACTGCAACGCAACAGTTTCACACTCTCCGTTCAGTCTTGTCTTGATGGCAGTCATCATAAATAGTCAAGTTCAGCTGTTTCTTGTTGCCACTGCATCTCAACAGTTTCACACTCTCCGTTCAGTCTTGTCTTGATGACAGTCATCATAAATAGTCAACTTCAGCTGTTTCTTGTTGCCACTGTGTCTCAGAGTTTCACACTCTCCATTCAGTCTTGTCTTGATGACTGTCATCATAAATAGTAAAGTGCAGCTGTTTCTTGTTCCACTGTGTCTCAGAGTTTCACACTCTCCATTCAGTCTTGTCTTGATGACTGTCATCATAAATAGTCAAGTTCAGCTGTTTCTTATTGCCACTGCATCTCAACAGTTTCACGCTCTCCGTTCTGTCTTGTCTTGGTGACAGTCATCATAAATAGTCAAGTTAAGCTGTTTCTTTTTCCACTGCATTTCAACAGTTTCACACTCTCCATTCAGTCTTGTCTTGATGACAGTCATCATAAATAGTTAAGTGCAGCTGTTTCTTATTGTATTGTGTCTCAGAGTTTCGCACTCTCCATTCAGTCTTGTCTTGGTGACAGTCATCATAAATAGTCAAGTGCAGTTGTTTCTTATTGCGATTGTGTCTCAGAGTTTCAAACTCTCCGTTCAGTCTTGTCTTGGTGACAGTCATCATAAATAGTCAAGTGCAGTTGTTTCTTATTGCGATTGTGTCTCAGAGTTTCAAACTCTCGATTTAGTGTTGTCTTGATGACAGTCATCATAAATAGTCAAGTGCAACTGTTTCTTATTGCCACTGTGTCTCAGAGTTTCACACTCTCCGTTCAGTCTTGTCTTGGTGACAGTCATCATAAATAGTCAAGTGCAGCTGTTTCTTATTGCCACTGTGTCTCAGAGTTTCACACTCTCCGTTCAGTCTTGTCTTGGTGACAGTCATCATAAATAGTCAAGTGCAGCTGTTTCTTATTGCCACTGTGTCTCAGAGTTTCACACTCTCCGTTCAGTCTTGTCTAATGACAGTCATCATAAATAGTCAAGTGCAGTTGTTTCTTGTTGCCACTGCAACGCAACAGTTTCACACTCTCCGTTCAGTCTTGTCTGGATGACACTCATCATAAATAGTCAAGTTCAGCTGCTTCTTGTTGCCACTGCATCTCAACAGTTTCACACTCTCCGTTCAGTCTTGTCTTGATGACAGTCATCATAAATAGTCAAGTTCAGCTGTTTCTTGTTGCCACTGTGTCTTAGAGTTTCACACTCTCTGTTCAGTCTTGTCTTGGTGACACTCATCATAAATAGTCAAGTGCAGCTGTTTCTTATTGCCACTGTGTCTCAGAGTTTCACACTCTCTGTTCAGTCTTGTCTTGATGAAAGTCATCATAAATAGTCAAGTGCAGCTGTTTCTTATTGCCATTGTGTCTCAGAGTTTCACACTCTCTGTTCAGTCTTGTCTTGGTGACAGTCATCTAAATATTCAAGTGCAGCTGTTTCTTATTGCCACTGTGTCTCAGAGTTTCACACTCTCTGTTCAGTCTTGTCTTGATGAAAGTCATCATAAATAGTCAAGTGCAGCTGTTTCTTATTGCCATTGTGTCTCAGAGTTTCACACTCTCCATTCAGTCTTGTCTTGGTGACAGTCATCATAAATAGTCAAGTGCAGCTGTTTCTTATTGTATTGTGTCTCAGAGTTTCACACTCTCCGTTCAGTCTTGTCTTGATGACAGTAATCATAAATAGTCAAGTGCAGCTGTTTCTTATTGTATTGTGTCTCAGAGTTTCACACTCTCCGTTCAGTCTTGTCTTGGTGACAGTCATCATAAACAGTCAAGTGCAGTTGTTTCTTATTGCCATTGTGCCTCAGAGTTTCACCCTCTGCATTCAGTCTTGTCTTGGTGACAGTCATCATAAATAGTCAAGTGCAGCTTTTTCATATTGCCATTGCGTCTCAGAGTTTCACACTCTCCGTTCAGTCTTGTGTTGGTGAAGTCATCATAAATAGTCAAGTGCAGCTGTGTCTTGTTTACATTATGTCTCAGAGTTTCACACTCTCCGTTCAGTCTTGTGTTGGTGAAGTCATCATAAATAGTCAAGTGCAGTTGTTTCTTATTGCCATTGTGTCTCAGAGTTTCACACTCTCCGTTCAGTCTTGTCTTGGTGACAGTCATCATAAATAGTCAAGTGCAGCTGTGTCTTGTTTACATTATGTCTCAGAGTTTCACACTCTCCGTTCAGTCTTGTGTTGGTGAAGTCATCATAAACAGTCAAGTGCAGTTGTTTCTTGTTGCCACTGCATCTCAACAGTTTCACACTCTCCGTTCAGTCTTGTCTTGATGACAGTCATCATAAATAGTCAAGTGCAGTTATTTCTTGTTGCCACTGCATCTCAACAGTTTCACACTCTCCGTTCAGTCTTGTCTTGATGACAGTCATCATAAATAGTCAAGTTCAGCTGTTTCTTGTTGCCACTGCATCTCAACAGTTTCACACTCTCCGTTCAGTCTTGTCTTGATGACAGTCATCATAAATAGTCAAGTTCAGCTGTTTCTTGTTGCCACTGCATCTCAACAGTTTCATACTCTCCGTTCAGTCTTGCCTTGGTGACAGTCATCATAAATAGTCAAGTGCAGTTGTTTCTTCTTGCCACTGCATCTCAACAGTTTCACACTCTCCATTAAGTCTTGTCTTGATGACAGTCATCATAATTAGTCAAGTTCTGCTGTTTCTTGTTGCCACTGCATCTCAACAGTTTCACACTCTCCGTTCAGTCTTGTCTTGATGACAGTCATCATAAATAGTCAAGTTCAGCTGTTTCTTGTTACCACTGCATTTCAACAGTTTCACACTCTCCATTCAGTCTTGTCTTGATGACAGTCATCATAAATAGTAAAGTGCAGCTATTTCTTATTGCGATTGTGCCCCAGAGTTTCAAACTCTCGGTTTAGTGTTGTCTTGATGACAGTCATCATAAATAGTCAAGTGCAGCTGTTTCTTATTGCGATTGTGTCTCAGAGTTTCAAACTCTCGATTTAGTGTTGTCTTGATGACAGTCATCATAAATAGTCAAGTGCAGTTGTTTCTTATTGCGATTGTGTCTCAGAGTTTCACACTCTCCGTTCAGTCTTGTCTTGGTGACAGTCATCATAAATAGTCAAGTGCAGCTGTTTCTTATTGTATTGTGTCTCAGAGTTTCACACTCCCCGTTCAGTCTTGTCTTGGTGACAGTCATCATAAATAGTCAAGTGCAGCTGTTTCTTATTGTATTGTGTCTCAGAGTTTCAGACTCTCCGTTCAGTCTTGTCTTGATGACAGTCATCATAAATAGTCAAGTGCAGCTGTGTCTTGTTTACATTGTGTCTCAGAGTTTCACACTCTCCGTTCAGTCTTGTGTTGGTGAAGACATCATAAATAGTCAAGTGCAGTTGTTTCTTATTGCCATTGTGTCTCAGAGTTTCACACTCTCTGTTCAGTCTTGTCTTGATGACAGTCATCATAAATAGTCAAGTGCAGTTGTTTCTTGTTGCCGCTGCATCTCAACAGTTTCACACTCTCCGTTCAGTCTTGTCTTGATGACAGTCATCATAAATAGTCAAGTGCAGTTGTTTCTTGTTGCCACTGCATCTCAACAGTTTCACACTCTCCGTTTAGTCTTGTCTTGATGACAGTCATCATAAATAGTAAAGTGCAGCTGTGTCTTGTTTACATTGTGTCTCAGAGTTTCACACTCTCCGTTCAGTCTTGTCTTGATGACAGTCATCATAAATAGTAAAGTGCAGCTGTGTCTTGTTTACATTGTGTCTCAGAGTTTCACACTCTCCGTTCAGTCTTGTCTTGGTGACAGTCATCATAAATAGTCAAGTGCAGTTGTTTCTTGTTGCCACTGCATCACAACAGTTTCACACTCTCCGTTCAGTCTTGTCTAATGACAGTCATCATAAATAGTCAAGTGCAGTTGTTTCTTGTTGCCACTGCATCTCAACAGTTTCACACTCTCCGTTTAGTCTTGTCTTGATGACAGTCATCATAAATAGTCAAGTGCAGCTGTTTCTTATTGCCATTGTGTCTCAGAGTTTCACACTCTCCGTTCAGTCTTGTCTTGGTGACAGTCATCATAAATAGTCAAGTGCAGTTGTTTCTTGTTGCCACTGCATCTCAACAGTTTCACACTCTCCGTTCAGTCTTGTCTTGATGACAGTCATCATAAATAGTCAAGTGCAGTTGTTTCTTGTTGCCACTGCAACGCAACAGTTTCACACTCTCCGTTCAGTCTTGTCTTGATGACAGTCATCATAAATAGTCAAGTTCAGCTGTTTCTTGTTGCCACTGCATCTCAACAGTTTCACACTCTCCGTTCAGTCTTGTCTTGATGACAGTCATCATAAATAGTCAACTTCAGCTGTTTCTTGTTGCCACTGTGTCTCAGAGTTTCACACTCTCCATTCAGTCTTGTCTTGATGACTGTCATCATAAATAGTCAAGTGCAGCTGTTTCTTGTTCCACTGTGTCTCAGAGTTTCACACTCTCCATTCAGTCTTGTCTTGATGACTGTCATCATAAATAGTCAAGTGCAGCTGTTTCTTATTGCCACTGTGTCTCAGAGTTTCACACTCTCCGTTCAGTCTTGTCTTGGTGACAGTCATCATAAATAGTCAAGTGCAGCTGTTTCTTATTGCCACTGTGTCTCAGAGTTTCACACTCTCCGTTCAGTCTTGTCTAATGACAGTCATCATAAATAGTCAAGTGCAGTTGTTTCTTGTTGCCACTGCAACGCAACAGTTTCACACTCTCCGTTCAGTCTTGTCTGGATGACACTCATCATAAATAGTCAAGTTCAGCTGCTTCTTGTTGCCACTGCATCTCAACAGTTTCACACTCTCCGTTCAGTCTTGTCTTGATGACAGTCATCATAAATAGTCAAGTTCAGCTGTTTCTTGTTGCCACTGCATCTCAACAGTTTCATACTCTCCGTTCAGTCTTGCCTTGGTGACAGTCATCATAAATAGTCAAGTGCAGTTGTTTCTTGTTGCCACTGCATCTCAACAGTTTCACACTCTCCATTCAGTCTTGTCTTGATGACAGTCATCATAATTAGTCAAGTTCTGCTGTTTCTTGTTGCCACTGCATCTCAACAGTTTCACACTCTCCGTTCAGTCTTGTCTTGATGACAGTCATCATAAATAGTCAAGTTCAGCTGTTTCTTGTTGCCACTGCATTTCAACAGTTTCACACTCTCCATTCAGTCTTGTCTTGATGACAGTCATCATAAATAGTAAAGTGCGGCTATTTCTTATTGCGATTGTGCCTCAGAGTTTCAAACTCTCGGTTTAGTGTTGTCTTGATGACAGTCATCATAAATAGTCAAGTGCAGCTGTTTCTTATTGCGATTGTGTCTCAGAGTTTCAAACTCTCGATTTAGTGTTGTCTTGATGACAGTCATCATAAATAGTCAAGTGCAGTTGTTTCTTATTGCGATTGTGTCTCAGAGTTTCACACTCTCCGTTCAGTCTTGTCTTGGTGACAGTCATCATAAATAGTCAAGTGCAGCTTTTTCTTATTGTATTGTGTCTCAGAGTTTCACACTCCCCGTTCAGTCTTGTCTTGATGACAGTCATCATAAATAGTCAAGTGCAGTTGTTTCTTGTTGCCACTGCAACGCAACAGTTTCACACTCTCCGTTCAGTCTTGTCTTGATGACAGTCATCATAAATAGTCAAGTTCAGCTGTTTCTTGTTGCCACTGCATCTCAACAGTTTCACACTCTCCGTTCAGTCTTGTCTTGATGACAGTCATCATAAATAGTCAACTTCAGCTGTTTCTTGTTGCCACTGTGTCTCAGAGTTTCACACTCTCCATTCAGTCTTGTCTTGATGACTGTCATCATAAATAGTCAAGTGCAGCTGTTTCTTGTTCCACTGTGTCTCAGAGTTTCACACTCTCAATTCAGTCTTGTCTTGATGACTGTCATCATAAATAGTCAAGTTCAGCTGTTTCTTATTGCCACTGCATCTCAACAGTTTCACACTCTCCGTTCTGTCTTGTCTTGGTGACAGTCATCATAAATAGTCAAGTTCAGCTGTTTCTTGTTCCACTGCATTTCAACAGTTTCACACTCTCCATTCAGTCTTGTCTTGATGACAGTCATCATAAATAGTTAAGTGCAGCTGTTTCTTATTGTATTGTGTCTCAGAGTTTCGCACTCTCCATTCAGTCTTGTCTTGGTGACAGTCATCATAAATAGTCAAGTGCAGTTGTTTCTTATTGCGATTGTGTCTCAGAGTTTCAAACTCTCCGTTCAGTCTTTTCTTGGTGACAGTCATCATAAATAGTCAAGTGCAGTTGTTTCTTATTGCGATTGTGTCTCAGAGTTTCAAACTCTCGATTTAGTGTTGTCTTGATGACAGTCATCATAAATAGTCAAGTGCAGCTGTTTCTTATTGCCACTGTGTCTCAGAGTTTCACACTCTCCGTTCAGTCTTGTCTTGGTGACAGTCATCATAAATAGTCAAGTGCAGCTGTTTCTTATTGCCACTGTGTCTCAGAGTTTCACACTCTCCGTTCAGTCTTGTCTTGGTGACAGTCATCATAAATAGTCAAGTGCAGCTGTTTCTTATTGCCACTGTGTCTCAGAGTTTCACACTCTCTGTTCAGTCTTGTCTAATGACAGTCATCATAAATAGTCAAGTGCAGTTGTTTCTTGTTGCCACTGCAACGCAACAGTTTCACACTCTCCGTTCAGACTTGTCTGGATGACACTCATCATAAATAGTCAAGTTCAGCTGCTTCTTGTTGCCACTGCATCTCAACAGTTTCACACTCTCCGTTCAGTCTTGTCTTGATGACAGTCATCATAAATAGTCAAGTTCAGCTGTTTCTTGTTGCCACTGTGTCTCAGAGTTTCACACTCTCTGTTCAGTCTTGTCTTGATGAAAGTCATCATAAATAGTCAAGTGCAGCTGTTTCTTATTGCCATTGTGTCTCAGAGTTTCACACTCTCTGTTCAGTCTTGTCTTGGTGACAGTCATCATAAATATTCAAGTGCAGCTGTTTCTTATTGCCACTGTGTCTCAGAGTTTCACACTCTCTGTTCAGTCTTGTCTTGATGAAAGTCATCATAAATAGTCAAGTGCAGCTGTTTCTTATTGCCATTGTGTCTCAGAGTTTCACACTCTCCATTCAGTCTTGTCTTGGTGACAGTCATCATAAATAGTCAGGTGCAGCTGTTTCTTATTGTATTGTGTCTCAGAGTTTCACACTCTCCGTTCAGTCTTGTCTTGATGACAGTAATCATAAATAGTCAAGTAGAGCTGTTTCTTATTGTATTGTGTCTCAGAGTTTCACACTCTCCGTTCAGTCTTGTCTTGGTGACAGTCATCATAAACAGTCAAGTGCAGTTGTTTCTTATTGCCATTGTGTCTCAGAGTTTCACCCTCTGCATTCAGTCTTGTCTTGGTGACAGTCATCATAAATAGTCAAGTGCAGCTTTTTCATATTGCCATTGCGTCTCAGAGTTTCACACTCTCCGTTCAGTCTTGTGTTGGTGAAGTCATCATAAATAGTCAAGTGCAGCTGTGTCTTGTTTACATTATGTCTCAGAGTTTCACACTCTCCGTTCAGTCTTGTGTTGGTGAAGTCATCATAAATAGTCAAGTGCAGTTGTTTCTTATTGCCATTGTGTCTCAGAGTTTCACACTCTCCGTTCAGTCTTGTGTTGGTGAAGTCATCATAAACAGTCAAGTGCAGTTGTTTCTTGTTGCCACTGCATCTCAACAGTTTCACACTCTCCGTTCAGTCTTGTCTTGATGACAGTCATCATAAATAATCAAGTGCAGTTATTTCTTGTTTCCACTGCATCTCAACAGTTTCACACTCTCCGTTCAGTCTTGTCTTGATGACAGTCATCATAAATAGTCAAGTTCAGCTGTTTCTTGTTGCCACTGCATCTCAACAGTTTCACACTCTCCGTTCAGTCTTGTCTTGATGACAGTCATCATAAATAGTCAAGTTCAGCTGTTTCTTGTTGCCACTGCATCTCAACAGTTTCATACTCTCCGTTCAGTCTTGCCTTGGTGACAGTCATCATAAATAGTCAAGTGCAGTTGTTTCTTGTTGCCACTGCATCTCAACAGTTTCACACTCCTCATTCAGTCTTGTCTTGATGACAGTCATCATAATTAGTCAAGTTCTGCTGTTTCTTGTTGCCACTGCATCTCAACAGTTTCACACTCTCCGTTCAGTCTTGTCTTGATGACAGTCATCATAAATAGTCAAGTTCAGCTGTTTCTTGTTGCCACTGCATTTCAACAGTTTCACACTCTCCATTCAGTCTTGTCTTGATGACAGTCATCATAAATAGTAAAGTGCAGCTATTTCTTATTGCGATTGTGCCTCAGAGTTTCAAACTCTCGGTTTAGTGTTGTCTTGATGACAGTCATCATAAATAGTCAAGTGCAGCTGTTTCTTATTGCGATTGTGTCTCAGAGTTTCAAACTCTCGATTTAGTGTTGTCTTGATGACAGTCATCATAAATAGTCAAGTGCAGTTGTTTCTTATTGTATTGTGTCTCAGAGTTTCACACTCCCCGTTCAGTCTTGTCTTGGTGACAGTCATCATAAATAGTCAAGTGCAGCTGTTTCTTATTGTATTGTGTCTCAGAGTTTCAGACTCTCCGTTCAGTCTTGTCTTGATGACAGTCATCATAAATAGTCAAGTGCAGCTGTTTCTTATTGTATTGTGTGTCAGAGTTTCACACTCTCCGTTCAGTCTTGTCTTGGTGACAGTCATCATAAATAGTCAAGTGCAGCTGTGTCTTGTTTACATTGTGTCTCAGAGTTTCACACTCTCCGTTCAGTCTTGTGTTGGTGAAGACATCATAAATAGTCAAGTGCAGTTGTTTCTTATTGCCATTGTGTCTCAGAGTTTCACACTCTCCGTTCAGTCTTGTCTTGATGACAGTCATCATAAATAGTCAAGTGCAGTTGTTTCTTGTTGCCACTGCATCTCAACAGTTTCACACTCTCCGTTCAGTCTTGTCTTGATGACAGTCATCATAAATAGTCAAGTGCAGTTGTTTCTTGTTGCCACTGCATCTCAACAGTTTCACACTCTCCGTTTAGTCTTGTCTTGATGACAGTCATCATAAATAGTAAAGTGCAGCTGTGTCTTGTTTACATTGTGTCTCAGAGTTTCACACTCTCCGTTCAGTCTTGTCTTGATGACAGTCATCATAAATAGTAAAGTGCAGCTGTGTCTTGTTTACATTGTGTCTCAGAGTTTCACACTCTCCGTTCAGTCTTGTCTTGGTGACAGTCATCATAAATAGTCAAGTGCAGTTGTTTCTTGTTGCCACTGCATCACAACAGTTTCACACTCTCCGTTCAGTCTTGTCTAATGACAGTCATCATAAATAGTCAGGTGCAGTTGTTTCTTGTTGCCACTGCATCTCAACAGTTTCACACTCTCCGTTTAGTCTTGTCTTGATGACAGTCATCATAAATAGTCAAGTGCAGCTGTTTCTTATTGCCATTGTGTCTCAGAGTTTCACACTCTCCGTTCAGTCTTGTCTTGGTGACAGTCATCATAAATAGTCAAGTGCAGTTGTTTCTTGTTGCCACTGCATCTCAACAGTTTCACACTCTCCGTTCAGTCTTGTCTTGATGACAGTCATCATAAATAGTCAAGTGCAGTTGTTTCTTGTTGCCACTGCAACGCAACAGTTTCACACTCTCCGTTCAGTCTTGTCTTGATGACAGTCATCATAAATAGTCAAGTTCAGCTGTTTCTTGTTGCCACTGCATCTCAACAGTTTCACACTCTCCGTTCAGTCTTGTCTTGATGACAGTCATCATAAATAGTCAACTTCAGCTGTTTCTTGTTGCCACTGTGTCTCAGAGATTCACACTCTCCATTCAGTCTTGTCTTGATGACTGTCATCATAAATAGTCAAGTGCAGCTGTTTCTTGTTCCACTGTGTCTCAGAGTTTCACACTCTCCATTCAGTCTTGTCTTGATGACTGTCATCATAAATAGTCAAGTTCAGCTGTTTCTTATTGCCACTGCATCTCAACAGTTTCACACTCTCCGTTCTGTCTTGTCTTGGTGACAGTCATCATAAATAGTCAAGTTCAGCTGTTTCTTGTTCCACTGCATTTCAACAGTTTCACACTCTCCATTCAGTCTTGTCTTGATGACAGTCATCATAAATAGTTAAGTGCAGCTGTTTCTTATTGTATTGTGTCTCAGAGTTTCGCACTCTCCATTCAGTCTTGTCTTGGTGACAGTCATCATAAATAGTCAAGTGCAGTTGTTTCTTATTGCGATTGTGTCTCAGAGTTTCAAACTCTCCGTTCAGTCTTGTCTTGGTGACAGTCATCATAAATAGTCAAGTGCAGTTGTTTCTTATTGCGATTGTGTCTCAGAGTTTCAAACTCTCGATTTAGTGTTGTCTTGATGACAGTCATCATAAATAGTCAAGTGCAGCTGTTTCTTATTGCCACTGTGTCTCAGAGTTTCACACTCTCCGTTCAGTCTTGTCTTGGTGACAGTCATCATAAATAGTCAAGTGCAGCTGTTTCTTATTGCCACTGTGTCTCAGAGTTTCACACTCTCCGTTCAGTCTTGTCTTGGTGACAGTCATCATAAATAGTCAAGTGCAGCTGTATCTTATTGCCACTGTGTCTCAGAGTTTCACACTCTCCGTTCAGTCTTGTCTAATGACAGTCATCATAAATAGTCAAGTGCAGTTGTTTCTTGTTGCCACTGCAACGCAACAGTTTCACACTCTCCGTTCAGTCTTGTCTGGATGACACTCATCATAAATAGTCAAGTTCAGCTGCTTCTTGTTGCCACTGCATCTCAACAGTTTCACACTCTCCGTTCAGTCTTGTCTTGATGACAGTCATCATAAATAGTCAAGTTCAGCTGTTTCTTGTTGCCACTGTGTCTTAGAGTTTCACACTCTCTGTTCAGTCTTGTCTTGGTGACACTCATCATAAATAGTCAAGTGCAGCTGTTTCTTATTGCCACTGTGTCTCAGAGTTTCACACTCTCTGTTCAGTCTTGTCTTGATGAAAGTCATCATAAATAGTCAAGTGCAGCTGTTTCTTATTGCCATTGTGTCTCAGAGTTTCACACTCTCTGTTCAGTCTTGTCTTGGTGACAGTCATCATAAATATTCAAGTGCAGCTGTTTCTTATTGCCACTGTGTCTCAGAGTTTCACACTCTCTGTTCAGTCTTGTCTTGATGAAAGTCATCATAAATAGTCAAGTGCAGCTGTTTCTTATTGCCACTGTGTCTCAGAGTTTCGCACTCTCCGTTCAGTCTTGTCTTGATGACTGTCATCATAAATAGTCAAGTGCAGCTTTTTCTTATTGCCATTGTGTCTCAGAGTTTAACACTCTCCATTCAGTCCTGTCTTGATGACTGTTATCATAAATAGTCAAGTGCAGCTGTTTCTTATTGCCATTGTGTCTCAGAGTTTCACACTCTCCATTCAGTCTTGTCTTAATGACTATCATCATAAATAGTCAAGTGCAGATGTTTCTTATTGCCATTGTGTCTCAGAGTTTCACACTCTCCGTTCAGTCTTGTCTTGATGACTGTTATCATAAATACTCAAGTGCAGCTGTTTCTTATTGCCATTGTGTCTCAGAGTTTCACACTCTCCATTCAATCTTGTCTTGATGACTGTCATCATAAATAGTCAAGTGCAGCTTTTTCTTATTGCCATTGTGTCTCAGAGTTTCACACTCTCCATTCAGTCTTGTCTTGGTGACAGTCATCATAAATAGTCAAGTTCAGCTGTTTCTTATTGTCGCTGTGTCTCAGAATTTCACACTCTCTGTTCAGTCTTGTCTTATGACAGTCTTCATAAATAGTCAAGTGCAGCTGTTTCATATTGCCGCTGTGTCTCAGAGTTTCACACTCTCTGTTCAGTCTTGTCTTGATGACTGTCATCATAAATAGTCAAGTGCAGCTGTTTCTTATTGCCATTGTGTCTCAGAGTTTCACACTCTCCATTCAGTCTTGTTTTGGTGACAGTCATCATAAATAGTCAAGTGCAGCTGTTTCTTATTGTATTGTGTCTCAGAATTTCACACTCTCAGTCATCATAAATAGTCAAGTTCAGCTGTTTCTTATTGCCGCTGTGTCTCAGAATTTCACACTCTCTGTTCAGTCTTGTCTTATGACAGTCTTCATAAATAGTCAAGTGCAGCTGTTTCTTATTGCCGCTGTGTCTCAGAGTTTCACACTCTCTGTACAGTCTTGTCTTGATGACTGTCATCATAAATAGTCAAGTGCAGCTGTTTCTTAATGCCATTGTGTCTCAGAGTTTCACACTCTCCATTCAGTCTTGTCTTGGTGACAGTCATCATAAATAGTCAAGTGCAGCTGTTTCTTATTGTATTGTGTCTCAGAGTTTCACACTCTCCGTTCAGTCTTGTCTTGATGACAGTAATCATAAATAGTCAAGTGCAGCTGTTTCTTATTGTATTGTGTCTCAGAGTTTCACACTCTCCGTTCAGTCTTGTCTTGGTGACAGTCATCATAAATAGTCAAGTGCAGTTGTTTCTTATTGCCATTGCGTCTCAGAGTTTCACACTCTCCGTTCAGTCTTGTGTTGGTGAAGTCATCATAAATAGTCAAGTGCAGTTGTTTCTTATTGCCATTGTGTCTCAGAGTTTCACACTCTCCGTTCAGTCTTGTCTTGGTGACAGTCATCATAAATAGTCAAGTGCAGCTGTTTCTTATTGCCATTGTGTCTAAGAGTTTCACACTCTCCCTTCAGTCTTGTCTTGGTGACAGTCATCATAAATAGTCAAGTGCAGTTGTTTCTTGTTGCCACTGCATCTCAACAGTTTCACACTCTCCGTTCAGTCTTGTCTTGATGACAGTCATCATAAATAGTCAAGTGCAGTTATTTCTTGTTGCCACTGCATCTCAACAGTTTCCCACTCTCCGTTCAGTCTTGTCTTGATGACAGTCATCATAAATAGTCAAGTTCAGCTGTTTCTTGTTGCCACTGCATCTCAACAGTTTCACACTCTCCGTTTAGTCTTGTCTTGATGACAGTCATCATAAATAGTCAAGTTCAGCTGTTTCTTGTTGCCACTGCATCTCAACAGTTTCATACTCTCCGTTCAGTCTTGTCTTGATGACAGTCATCATAAATAGTCAAGTGCAGCTGTTTCTTGTTGCCACTGTGTCTCAGAGTTTCACACTCTCCGTTCAGTCTTGTCTTGGTGACAGTCATAATAAATAGTCAAGTGCAGCTGTTTCTTGTGGCCACTGTGTCTCAGAGTTTCACACTCTCCGTTCAGTCTTGTCTTGGTGACAGTCATCATAAATAGTCAAGTGCAGCTGTTTCTTATTGCCGTTGTGTCTCAGAGTTTCATACTCTCCATTCAGTCTTGTCTTGGTGACTGTCATCATAAATAGTCAAGTGCAGCTTTTTCTTATTGCCATTGTGTCTCAGAGTTTCACACTCTCCATTCAGTCTTGTCTTGGTGACAATCATCATAAATAGTCAAGTTCAGCTGTTTCTTATTGCCGCTGTGTCTCAGAATTTCACACTCTCTGTTCAGTCTTGTCTTATGACAGTCTTCATAAATAGTCAAGTGCAGCTGTTTCTTATTGCCGCTGTGTCTCAGAGTTTCACACTCTCTGTTCAGTCTTGTCTTGATGACTGTCATCATAAATAGTCAAGTGCAGCTGTTTCTAATTGCCATTGTGTCTCAGAGTTTCACACTCTCCATTCAGTCTTGTCTTGGTGACAGTCATCATAAATAGTCAAGTGCAGCTGTTTCTTATTGTATTGTGTCTCAGAGTTTCACACTCTCCGTTCAGTCTTGTCTTGGTGACAGTCATCATAAACAGTCAAGTGCAGTTGTTTCTTATTGCCATTGTGTCTCAGAGTTTCACACTCTCCGTTCAGTCTTGTGTTGGTGAAGTCATCATAAATAGTCAAGTGCAGCTGTGTCTTGTTTACATTATGTCTCACAGTTTCACACTCTCCGTTCAGTCTTGTGTTGGTGAAGTCATCATAAATAGTCAAGTGCAGTTGTTTCTTATTGCCATTGTGTCTCAGAGTTTCACACTCTCCGTTCAGTCTTGTCTTGGTGACAGTCATCATAAATAGTCAAGTGCAGCTGTGTCTTGTTTACATTATGTCTCAGAGTTTCACACTCTCCATTCAGTCTTGTGTTGGTGAAGTCATCATAAACAGTCAAGTGCAGTTGTTTCTTGTTGCCACTGCATCTCAACAGTTTCACACTCTCCATTCAGTCTTGTCTTGATGACAGTCATCATAAATAGTCAAGTGCAGTTACTTCTTGTTGCCACTGCATCTCAACAGTTTCACACTCTCCGTTCAGTCTTGTCTTGATGACAGTCATCATAAATAGTCAAGTTCAGCTGTTTCTTGTTGCCACTGCATCTCAACAGTTTCACACTCTCCGTTCAGTCTTGTCTTGATGACAGTCATCATAAATAGTCAAGTTCAGCTGTTTCTTGTTGCCACTGCATCTCAACAGTTTCATACTCTCCGTTCAGTCTTGCCTTGGTGACAGTCATCATAAATAGTCAAGTGCAGTTGTTTCTTGTTGCCACTGCATCTCAACAGTTTCACACTCTCCATTCAGTCTTGTCTTGATGACAGTCATCATAATTAGTCAAGTTCTGCTGTTTCTTGTTGCCACTGCATCTCAACAGTTTCACACTCTCCGTTCAGTCTTGTCTTGATGACAGTCATCATAAATAGTCAAGTTCAGCTGTTTCTTGTTGCCACTGCATTTCAACAGTTTCACACTCTCCATTCAGTCTTGTCTTGATGACAGTCATCATAAATAGTCAAGTGCAGCTATTTCTTATTGCGATTGTGTCTCAGAGTTTCAAACTCTCCGTTCAGTCTTGTCTTGGTGACAGTCATCATAAATAGTCAAGTGCAGTTGTTTCTTATTGCGATTGTGTCTCAGAGTTTCAAACTCTCGATTTAGTGTTGTCTTGATGACAGTCATCATAAATAGTCAAGTGCAGCTGTTTCTTATTTCCACTGTGTCTCAGAGTTTCACACTCTCCGTTCAGTCTTGTCTTGGTGACAGTCATCATAAATAGTCAAGTGCAGCTGTTTCTTATTGCCACTGTGTCTCAGAGTTTCACACTCTCCGTTCAGTCTTGTCTTGGTGACAGTCATCATAAATAGTCAAGTGCAGCTGTATCTTATTGCCACTGTGTCTCAGAGTTTCACACTCTCCGTTCAGTCTTGTCTAATGACAGTCATCATAAATAGTCAAGTGCAGTTGTTTCTTGTTGCCACTGCAACGCAACAGTTTCACACTCTCCGTTCAGTCTTGTCTGGATGACACTCATCATAAATAGTCAAGTTCAGCTGCTTCTTGTTGCCACTGCATCTCAACAGTTTCACACTCTCCGTTCAGTCTTGTCTTGATGACAGTCATCATAAATAGTCAAGTTCAGCTGTTTCTTGTTGCCACTGTGTCTTAGAGTTTCACACTCTCTGTTCAGTCTTGTCTTGGTGACACTCATCATAAATAGTCAAGTGCAGCTGTTTCTTATTGCCACTGTGTCTCAGAGTTTCACACTCTCTGTTCAGTCTTGTCTTGATGAAAGTCATCATAAATAGTCAAGTGCAGCTGTTTCTTATTGCCATTGTGTCTCAGAGTTTCACACTCTCTGTTCAGTCTTGTCTTGGTGACAGTCATCATAAATAGTCAAGTGCAGCTGTTTCTTATTGTATTGTGTCTCAGAGTTTCAGACTCTCCGTTCAGTCTTGTCTTGATGACAGTCATCATAAATAGTCAAGTGCAGCTGTTTCTTATTGCCACTGTGTCTCAGAGTTTCGCACTCTCCGTTCAGTCTTGTCTTGATGACTGTCATCATAAATAGTCAAGTGCAGCTTTTTCTTATTGCCATTGTGTCTCAGAGTTTCACACTCTCCATTCAGTCTTGTCTTAATGACTATCATCATAAATAGTCAAGTGCAGATGTTTCTTATTGCCATTGTGTCTCAGAGTTTCACACTCTCCGTTCAGTCTTGTCTTGATGACTGTCATCATAAATAGTCAAGTGCAGCTGTTTCTTATTGCCATTGTGTCTCAGAGTTTCACACTCTCCATTCAATCTTGTCTTGATGACTGTCATCATAAATAGTCAAGTGCAGCTTTTTCTTATTGCCATTGTGTCTCAGAGTTTCACACTCTCCATTCAGTCTTG
This sequence comes from Deroplatys truncata, assembly GCA_030765065.1. Taxonomy (NCBI): domain Eukaryota; kingdom Metazoa; phylum Arthropoda; class Insecta; order Mantodea; family Mantidae; genus Deroplatys; species Deroplatys truncata. The sequence goes on from CM060975.1 coordinate 1,710,411, forward strand.
TCTTGGTGACAGTCATCATAAATAGTCAAGTTCAGCTGTTTCTTATTGCCGCTGTGTCTCAGAATTTCACACTCTCTGTTCAGTCTTGTCTTATGACAGTCTTCATAAATAGTCAAGTGCAGCTGTTTCTTATTGCCGCTGTGTCTCAGAGTTTCACACTCTCTGTTCAGTCTTGTCTTGATGACTGTCATCATAAATAGTCAAGTGCAGCTGTTTCTTATTGCCATTGTGTCTCAGAGTTTCACACTCTCCATTCAGTCTTGTCTTGGTGACAGTCATCATAAATAGTCAAGTGCAGCTGTTTCTTATTGTATTGTGTCTCAGAGTTTCACACTCTCCGTTCAGTCTTGTCTTGATGACAGTAATCATAAATAGTCAAGTGCAGCTGTTTCTTATTGTATTGTGTCTCAGAGTTTCACACTCTCCGTTCAGTCTTGTCTTGGTGACAGTCATCATAAATAGTCAAGTGCAGTTGTTTCTTATTGCCATTGTGTCTCAGAGTTTAACACTCTCCGTTCAGTCTTGTCTTGGTGACAGTCATCATAAATAGTCAAGTGCAGCTGTTTCTTATTGCCATTGTGTCTCAGAGTTTCACACTCTCCGTTCAGTCTTGTCTTGGTGACAGTCATCATAAATAGTCAAGTGCAGCTGTTTCTTATTGCCATTGTGTCTCAGAGTTTCACACTCTCCGTTCAGTCTTGTCTTGGTTACAGTCATCATAAATAGTCAAGTGCAGCTGTTTCTTATTGTATTGTGTCTCAGAGATTCACACTCTCCATTCAGTCTTGTCTTGGTGACAGTCATCATAAATAGTCAAGTGCAGCTGTTTCTTATTGCCACTGTGTCTCAGAGTTTCACACTCTCTGTTCAGTCTTGTCTTGGTGACAGTCATCATAAATAGTCAAGTCCAGTTGTTTCTTATTGCCATTGCGTCTCAGAGTTTCACACTCTCCGTTCAGTGTTGTGTTGGTGAAGTCATCATAAATAGTCAAGTGCAGCTGTGTCTTGTTTACATTATGTCTCAGAGTTTCACACTCTCCGTGCAGTCTTGTGTTGGTGAAGTCATCATAAGTAGTCAAGTGCAGTTGTTTCTTATTGCCATTGTGTCTCAGAGTTTCACACTCTCCGTTCAGTCTTGTCTTGGTGACAGTCATCATAAATAGTCAAGTGCAGCTGTTTCTTATTGCCATTGTGTCTCAGAGTTTCACACTCTCCCTTCAGTCTTGTCTTGGTGACAGTCATCATAAATAGTCAAGTGCAGTTGTTTCTTATTGCCATTGCGTCTCAGAGTTTCACACTCTCCGTTCAGTCTTGTGTTGGTGAAGTCATCATAAATAGTCAAGTGCAGCTGTATCTTGTTTACATTATGTCTCAGAGTTTCACACTCTCCGTTCAGTCTTGTGTTGGTGAAGTCATCATAAATAGTCAAGTGCAGTTGTTTCTTATTGCCATTGTGTCTCAGAGTTTCACACTCTCCGTTCAGTCTTGTCTTGGTGACAGTCATCATAAATAGTCAAGTGCAGTTGTTTCTTGTTGCCACTGCATCTCAACAGTTTCACACTCTCCGTTCAGTCTTGTCTTGATGACAGTCATCATAAATAGTCAAGTGCAGTTATTTCTTGTTACCACTGCATCTCAACAGTTTCACACTCTCCGTTCAGTCTTGTCTTGATGACAGTCATCATAAATAGTCAAGTTCAGCTGTTTCTTGTTGCCACTGCATCTCAACAGTTTCACACTCTCCGTTCAGTCTTGTCTAATGACAGTCATCATAAATAGTCAAGTGCAGTTGTTTCTTGTTGCCACTGCAACGCAACAGTTTCACACTCTCCGTTCAGTCTTGTCTGGATGACACTCATCATAAATAGTCAAGTTCAGCTGCTTCTTGTTGCCACTGCATCTCAACAGTTTCACACTCTCCGTTCAGTCTTGTCTTGATGACAGTCATCATAAATAGTCAAGTTCAGCTGTTTCTTGTTGCCACTGTGTCCTAGAGTTTCACACTCTCTGTTCAGTCTTGTCTTGGTGACACTCATCATAAATAGTCAAGTGCAGCTGTTTCTTATTGCCACTGTGTCTCAGAGTTTCACACTCTCTGTTCAGTCTTGTCTTGATGAAAGTCATCATAAATAGTCAAGTGCAGCTGTTTCTTATTGCCATTGTGTCTCAGAGTTTCACACTCTCTGTTCAGTCTTGTCTTGGTGACAGTCATCATAAATATTCAAGTGCAGCTGTTTCTTATTGCCACTATGTCTCAGAGTTTCACACTCTCTGTTCAGTCTTGTCTTGATGACTGTCATCATAAATAGTCAAGTGCAGCTGTTTCTTATTGCCACTGTGTCTCAGAGTTTCACACTCTCTGTTCAGTCTTGTCTTGATGAAAGTCATCATAAATAGTCAAGTGCAGCTGTTTCTTATTGCCACTGTGTCTCAGAGTTTCGCACTCTCCGTTCAGTCTTGTCTTGATGACTGTCATCATAAATAGTCAAGTGCAGCTTTTTCTTATTGCCATTGTGTCTCAGAGTTTCACACTCTCCATTCAGTCCTGTCTTGATGACTGTTATCATAAATAGTCAAGTGCAGCTGTTTCTTATTGCCATTGTGTCTCAGAGTTTCACACTCTCCATTCAGTCTTGTCTTAATGACTATCATCATAAATAGTCAAGTGCAGATGTTTCTTATTGCCATTGTGTCTCAGAGTTTCACACTCTCCGTTCAGTCTTGTCTTGATGACTGTTATCATAAATAGTCAAGTGCAGCTGTTTCTTATTGCCATTGTGTCTCAGAGTTTCACACTCTCCATTCAATCTTGTCTTGATGACTGTCATCATAAATAGTCAAGTGCAGCTTTTTCTTATTGCCATTGTGTCTCAGAGTTTCACACTCTCCATTCAGTCTTGTCTTGGTGACAGTCATCATAAATAGTCAAGTTCAGCTGTTTCTTATTGTCGCTGTGTCTCAGAATTTCACACTCTCTGTTCAGTCTTGTCTTATGACAGTCTTCATAAATAGTCAAGTGCAGCTGTTTCATATTGCCGCTGTGTCTCAGAGTTTCACACTCTCTGTTCAGTCTTGTCTTGATGACTGTCATCATAAATAGTCAAGTGCAGCTGTTTCTTATTGCCATTGTGTCTCAGAGTTTCACACTCTCCATTCAGTCTTGTTTTGGTGACAGTCATCATAAATAGTCAAGTGCAGCTGTTTCTTATTGTATTGTGTCTCAGAGTTTCACACTCTCAGTCATCATAAATAGTCAAGTTCAGCTGTTTCTTATTGCCGCTGTGTCTCAGAATTTCACACTCTCTGTTCAGTCTTGTCTTATGACAGTCTTCATAAATAGTCAAGTGCAGCTGTTTCTTATTGCCGCTGTGTCTCAGAGTTTCACACTCTCTGTACAGTCTTGTCTTGATGACTGTCATCATAAATAGTCAAGTGCAGCTGTTTCTTATTGCCATTGTGTCTCAGAGTTTCACACTCTCCATTCAGTCTTGTCTTGGTGACAGTCATCATAAATAGTCAAGTGCAGCTGTTTCTTATTGTATTGTGTCTCAGAGTTTCACACTCTCCGTTCAGTCTTGTCTTGATGACAGTAATCATAAATAGTCAAGTGCAGCTGTTTCTTATTGTATTGTGTCTCAGAGTTTCACACTCTCCGTTCAGTCTTGTCTTGGTGACAGTCATCATAAATAGTCAAGTGCAGTTGTTTCTTATTGCCATTGTGTCTCAGAGTTTCACACTCTGCATTCAGTCTTGTCTTGGTGACAGTCATCATAAATAGTCAAGTGCAGTTGTTTCTTATTGCCATTGCGTCTCAGAGTTTCACACTCTCCGTTCAGTCTTGTGTTGGTGAAGTCATCATAAATAGTCAAGTGCAGTTGTTTCTTATTGCCATTGTGTCTCAGAGTTTCACACTCTCCGTTCAGTCTTGTCTTGATGACAGTCATCATAAATAGTCAAGTGCAGTTATTTCTTGTTGCCACTGCATCTCAACAGTTTCCCACTCTCCGTTCAGTCTTGTCTTGATGACAGTCATCATAAATAGTCAAGTTCAGCTGTTTCTTGTTGCCACTGCATCTCAACAGTTTCACACTCTCCGTTTAGTCTTAGCTTGATGACAGTCATCATAAATAGTCAAGTTCAGCTGTTTCTTGTTGCCACTGCATCTCAACAGTTTCATACTCTCCGTTCAGTCTTGTCTTGATGACAGTCATCATAAATAGTCAAGTGCAGCTGTTTCTTGTTGCCACTGTGTCTCAGAGTTTCACACTCTCCGTTCAGTCTTGTCTTGGTGACAGTCATAATAAATAGTCAAGTGCAGCTGTTTCTTGTGGCCACTGTGTCTCAGAGTTTCACACTCTCCGTTCAGTCTTGTCTTGGTGACAGTCATCATAAATAGTCAAGTGCAGCTGTTTCTTATTGCCGTTGTGTCTCAGAGTTTCACACTCTCCATTCAGTCTTGTCTTGGTGACTGTCATCATAAATAGTCAAGTGCAGCTTTTTCTTATTGCCATTGTGTCTCAGAGTTTCACACTCTCCATTCAGTCTTGTCTTGGTGACAATCATCATAAATAGTCAAGTTCAGCTGTTTCTTATTGCCGCTGTGTCTCAGAATTTCACACTCTCTGTTCAGTCTTGTCTTATGACAGTCTTCATAAATAGTCAAGTGCAGCTGTTTCTTATTGCCGCTGTGTCTCAGAGTTTCACACTCTCTGTTCAGTCTTGTCTTGATGACTGTCATCATAAATAGTCAAGTGCAGCTGTTTCTTATTGCCATTGTGTCTCAGAGTTTCACACTCTCCATTCAGTCTTGTCTTGGTGACAGTCATCATAAATAGTCAAGTGCAGCTGTTTCTTATTGTATTGTGTCTCAGAGTTTCACACTCTCCGTTCAGTCTTGTCTTGGTGACAGTCATCATAAACAGTCAAGTGCAGTTGTTTCTTATTGCCATTGTGTCTCAGAGTTTCACACTCTCCGTTCAGTCTTGTGTTGGTGAAGTCATCATAAATAGTCAAGTGCAGCTGTGTCTTGTTTACATTATGTCTCAGAGTTTCACACTCTCCGTTCAGTATTGTGTTGGTGAAGTCATCATAAATAGTCAAGTGCAGTTGTGTCTTGTTTACATTATGTCTCAGAGTTTCACACTCTCCATTCAGTCTTGTGTTGGTGAAGTCATCATAAACAGTCAAGTGCAGTTGTTTCTTATTGCCATTGTGTCTCAGAGTTTCACCCTCTGCATTCAGTCTTGTCTTGGTGACAGTCATCATAAATAGTCAAGTGCAGCTTTTTCATATTGCCATTGCGTCTCAGAGTTTCACACTCTCCGTTCAGTCTTGTGTTGGTGAAGTCATCATAAATAGTCAAGTGCACCTGTGTCTTGTTTACATTATGTCTCAGAGTTTCACACTCTCCGTTCAGTCTTGTGTTGGTGAAGTCATCATAAATAGTCAAGTGCAGTTGTTTCTTATTGCCATTGTGTCTCAGAGTTTCACACTCTCCGTTCAGTCTTGTCTTGGTGACAGTCATCATAAATAGTCAAGTGCAGCTGTGTCTGGTTTACATTATGTCTCAGAGTTTCACACTCTCCGTTCAGTCTTGTGTTGGTGAAGTCATCATAAACAGTCAAGTGCAGTTGTTTCTTGTTGCCACTGCATCTCAACAGTTTCACACTCTCCGTTCAGTCTTGTCTTGATGACAGTCATCATAAATAGTCAAGTGCAGTTATTTCTTGTTGCCACTGCATCTCAACAGTTTCACACTCTCCGTTCAGTCTTGTCTTGATGACAGTCATCATAAATAGTCAAGTTCAGCTGTTTCTTGTTGCCACTGCATCTCAACAGTTTCACACTCTCCGTTCAGTCTTGTCTTGATGACAGTCATCATAAATAGTCAAGTTCAGCTGTTTCTTGTTGCCACTGCATCTCAACAGTTTCATACTCTCCGTTCAGTCTTGCCTTGGTGACAGTCATCATAAATAGTCAAGTGCAGTTGTTTCTTGTTGCCACTGCATCTCAACAGTTTCACACTCTCCATTCAGTCTTGTCTTGATGACAGTCATCATAATTAGTCAAGTTCTGCTGTTTCTTGTTGCCACTGCATCTCAAGAGTTTCACACTCTCCGTTCAGTCTTGTCTTGATGACAGTCATCATAAATAGTCAAGTTCAGCTGTATCTTGTTGCCACTGCATTTCAACAATTTCACACTCTCCATTCAGTCTTGTCTTGATGACAGTCATCATAAATAGTAAAGTGCAGCTATTTCTTATTGCGATTGTGCCTCAGAGTTTCAAACTCTCGGTTTAGTGTTGTCTTGATGACAGTCATCATAAATAGTCAAGTGCAGCTGTTTCTTATTGCGATTGTGTCTCAGAGTTTCAAACTCTCGATTTAGTGTTGTCTTGATGACAGTCATCATAAATAGTCAAGTGCAGTTGTTTCTTATTGCGATTGTGTCTCAGAGTTTCACACTCTCCGTTCAGTCTTGTCTTGGTGACAGTCATCATAAATAGTCAAGTGCAGCTGTTTCTTATTGTATTGTGTCTCAGAGTTTCACACTCCCCGTTCAGTCTTGTCTTGGTGACAGTCATCATAAATAGTCAAGTGCAGCTGTTTCTTATTGTATTGTGTCTCAGAGTTTCAGACTCTCCGTTCAGTCTTGTCTTGATGACAGTCATCATAAATAGTCAAGTGCAGCTGTTTCTTATTGTATTGTGTGTCAGAGTTTCACACTCTCCGTTCAGTCTTGTCTTGGTGACAGTCATCATAAATAGTCAAGTGCAGCTGTATCTTGTTTACATTGTGTCTCAGAGTTTCACACTCTCCGTTCAGTCTTGTGTTGGTGAAGACATCATAAATAGTCAAGTGCAGTTGTTTCTTATTGCCATTGTGTCTCAGAGTTTCACACTCTCCGTTCAGTCTTGTCTTGATGACAGTCATCATAAATAGTCAAGTGCAGTTGTTTCTTGTTGCCACTGCATCTCAACAGTTTCACACTCTCCGTTCAGTCTTGTCTTGATGACAGTCATCATAAATAGTCAAGTGCAGTTGTTTCTTGTTGCCACTGCATCTCAACAGTTTCACACTCTCCGTTTAGTCTTGTCTTGATGACAGTCATCATAAATAGTAAAGTGCAGCTGTGTCTTGTTTACATTGTGTCTCAGAGTTTCACACTCTCCGTTCAGTCTTGTCTTGATGACAGTCATCATAAATAGTAAAGTGCAGCTGTGTCTTGTTTACATTGTGTCTCAGAGTTTCACACTCTCCGTTCAGTCTTGTCTTGGTGACAGTCATCATAAATAGTCAAGTGCAGTTGTTTCTTGTTGCCACTGCATCACAACAGTTTCACACTCTCCGTTCAGTCTTGTCTAATGACAGTCATCATAAATCGTCAAGTGCAGTTGTTTCTTGTTGCCACTGCATCTCAACAGTTTCACACTCTCCGTTTAGTCTTGTCTTGATGACAGTCATCATAAATAGTCAAGTGCAGCTGTTTCTTATTGGCATTGTGTCTCAGAGTTTCACACTCTCCGTTCAGTCTTGTCTTGGTGACAGTCATCATAAATAGTCAAGTGCAGTTGTTTCTTGTTGCCACTGCATCTCAACAGTTTCACACTCTCCGTTCAGTCTTGTCTTGATGACAGTCATCATAAATAGTCAAGTGCAGTTGTTTCTTGTTGCCACTGCAACGCAACAGTTTCACACTCTCCGTTCAGTCTTGTCTTGATGACAGTCATCATAAATAGTCAAGTTCAGCTGTTTCTTGTTGCCACTGCATCTCAACAGTTTCACACTCTCCGTTCAGTCTTGTCTTGATGACAGTCATCATAAATAGTCAACTTCAGCTGTTTCTTGTTGCCACTGTGTCTCAGAGTTTCACACTCTCCATTCAGTCTTGTCTTGATGACTGTCATCATAAATAGTCAAGTGCAGCTGTTTCTTGTTCCACTGTGTCTCAGAGTCTCACACTCTCCATTCAGTCTTGTCTTGATGAACGTCATCATAAATAGTCAAGTTCAGCTGTTTCTTATTGCCACTGCATCTCAACAGTTTCACACTCTCCGTTCTGTCTTGTCTTGGTGACAGTCATCATAAATAGTCAAGTTCAGCTGTTTCTTGTTCCACTGCATTTCAACAGTTTCACACTCTCCATTCAGTCTTGTCTTGATGACAGTCATCATAAATAGTCAAGTGCAGCTGTTTCTTATTGTATTGTGTCTCAGAGTTTCGCACTCTCCATTCAGTCTTGTCTTGGTGACAGTCATCATAAATAGTCAAGTGCAGTTGTTTCTTATTGCGATTGTGTCTCAGAGTTTCAAACTCTCCGTTCAGTCTTGTCTTGGTGACAGTCATCATAAATAGTCAAGTGCAGTTGTTTCTTATTGCGATTGTGTCTCAGAGTTTCAAACTCTCGATTTAGTGTTGTCTTGATGACAGTCATCATAAATAGTCAAGTGCAGCTGTTTCTTATTGCCACTGTGTCTCAGAGTTTCACACTCTCCGTTCAGTCTTGTCTTGGTGACAGTCATCATAAATAGTCAAGTGCAGCTGTTTCTTATTGCCACTGTGTCTCAGAGTTTCACACTCTCCGTTCAGTCTTGTCTAATGACAGTCATCATAAATAGTCAAGTGCAGTTGTTTCTTGTTGCCACTGCAACGCAACAGTTTCACACTCTCCGTTCAGTCTTTTCTGGATGACACTCATCATAAATAGTCAAGTTCAGCTGCTTCTTGTTGCCACTGCATCTCAACAGTTTCACACTCTCCGTTCAGTCTTGTCTTGATGACAGTCATCATAAATAGTCAAGTTCAGCTGTTTCTTGTTGCCACTGTGTCTTAGAGTTTCACACTCTCTGTTCAGTCTTGTCTTGGTGACACTCATCATAAATAGTCAAGTGCAGCTGTTTCTTATTGCCACTGTGTCTCAGAGTTTCACACTCTCTGTTCAGTCTTGTCTTGATGAAAGTCATCATAAATAGTCAAGTGCAGCTGTTTCTTATTGCCATTGTGTCTCAGAGTTTCACACTCTCTGTTCAGTCTTGTCTTGGTGACCGTCATCATAAATATTCAAGTGCAGCTGTTTCTTATTGCCACTGTGTCTCAGAGTTTCACACTCTCTGTTTAGACTTGTCTTGATGAAAGTCATCATAAATAGTCAAGTGCAGCTGTTTCTTATTGCCACTGTGTCTCAGAGTTTCGCACTCTCCGTTCAGTCTTGTCTTGATGACTGTCATCATAAATAGTCAAGTGCAGCTTTTTCTTATTGCCATTGTGTCTCAGAGTTTAACACTCTCCATTCAGTCCTGTCTTGATGACTGTTATCATAAATAGTCAAGTGCAGCTGTTTCTTATTGCCATTGTGTCTCAGAGTTTCACACTCTCCATTCAGTCTTGTCTTAATGACTATCATCATAAATAGTCAAGTGCAGATGTTTCTTATTGCCATTGTGTCTCAGAGTTTCACACTCTCCGTTCAGTCTTGTCTTGATGACTGTCATCATAAATAGTCAAGTGCAGCTGTTTCTTATTGCCATTGTGTCTCAGAGTTTCACACTCTCCATTCAATCTTGTCTTGATGACTGTCATCATAAATAGTCAAGTGCAGCTTTTTCTTATTGCCATTGTGTCTGAGAGTTTCACACTCTCCATTCAGTCTTGTCTTGGTGACAGTCATCATAAATAGTCAAGTTCAGCTGTTTCTTATTGCCGCTGTGTCTCAGAATTTCACACTCTCTGTTCAGTCTTGTCTTATGACAGTCTTCATAAATAGTCAAGTGCAGCTGTTTCATATTGCCGCTGTGTCTCAGAGTTTCACACTCTCTGTTCAGTCTTGTCTTGATGACTGTCATCATAAATAGTCAAGTGCAGCTGTTTCTTATTGCCATTGTGTCTCAGAGTTTCACACTCTCCATTCAGTCTTGTCTTGGTGACAGTCATCATAAATAGTCAAGTGCAGCTGTTTCTTATTGTATTGTGTCTCAGAGTTTCACACTCTCAGTCATCATAAATAGTCAAGTTCAGCTGTTTCTTATTGCCGCTGTGTCTCAGAATTTCACACTCTCTGTTCAGTCTTGTGTTATGACTGTCTTCATAAATAGTCAAGTGCAGCTGTTTCTTATTGCCATTGTGTCTCAGAGTTTCACACTCTCCCTTCAGTCTTTTCTTGGTGACAGTCATCATAAATAGTCAAGTGCAGTTGTTTCTTGTTGCCACTGCATCACAACAGTTTCACACTCTCCGTTCAGTCTTGTCTTGATGACAGTCATCATAAATAGTCAAGTGCAGTTATTTCTTGTTGCCACTGCATCTCAACAGTTTCCCACTCTCCGTTCAGTCTTGTCTTGATGACAGTCATCATAAATAGTCAAGTTCAGCTGTTTCTTGTTGCCACTGCATCTCAACAGTTTCACACTCTCAATTAGTCTTGTCTTGATGACAGTCATCATAAATAGTCAAGTTCAGCTGTTTCTTGTTGCCACTGCATCTCAACAGTTTCATACTCTCCGTTCAGTCTTGTCTTGATGACAGTCATCATAAATAGTCAAGTGCAGCTGTTTCTTGTTGCCACTGTGTCTCAGAGTTTCACACTCTCCGTTCAGTCTTGTCTTGGTGACAGTCATAATAAATAGTCAAGTGCAGCTGTTTCTTGTTGCCACTGTGTCTCAGAGTTTCACACTCTCCGTTCAGTCTTGTCTTGGTGACAGTCATCATAAATAGTCAAGTGCAGCTGTTTCTTATTGCCGTTGTGTCTCAGAGTTTCACACTCTCCATTCAGTCTTGTCTTGGTGACTGTCATCATAAATAGTCAAGTGCAGCTTTTTCTTATTGCCATTGTGTCTCAGAGTTTCACACTCTCCATTCAGTCTTGTCTTGGTGACAATCATCATAAATAGTCAAGTTCAGCTGTTTCTTATTGCCGCTGTGTCTCAGAATTTCACACTCTCTGTTCAGTCTTGTCTTATGACAGTCTTCATAAATAGTCAAGTGCAGCTGTTTCTTATTGCCGCTGTGTCTCAGAGTTTCACACTCTCTGTTCAGTCTTGTCTTGATGACTGTCATCATAAATAGTCAAGTGCAGCTGTTTCTTATTGCCATTGTGTCTCAGAGTTTCACACTCTCCATTCAGTCTTGTCTTGGTGACAGTCATCATAAATAGTCAAGTGCAGCTGTTTCTTATTGTATTGTGTCTCAGAGTTTCACACTCTCCGTTCAGTCTTGTCTTGATGACAGTAATCATAAATAGTCAAGTGCAGCTGTTTCTTAATGTATTGTGTCTCAGAGTTTCACACTCTCCGTTCAGTCTTGTCTTGGTGACAGTCATCATAAATAGTCAAGTGCAGTTGTTTCTTATTGCCATTGTGTCTCAGAGTTTAACACTCTCCGTTCAGTCTTGTCTTGGTGACAGTCATCATAAATAGTCAAGTGCAGCTGTTTCTTATTGCCATTGTGTCTCAGAGTTTCATACTCTCCGTTCAGTCTTGTCTTGGTGACAGTCATCATAAATAGTCAAGTGCAGCTGTTTCTTATTGCCATTGTGTCTCAGAGTTTCACACTCTCCGTTCAGTCTTGTCTTGGTGACAGTCATCATAAATAGTCAAGTGCAGCTGTTTCTTATTGTATTGTGTCTCAGAGTTTCACACTCTCCGTTCAGTCTTGTCTTGGTGACAGTCATCATAAATAGTCAACTGCAGCTGTTTCTTATTGCCACTGTGTCTCAGAGTTTCACACTCTCTGTTCAGTCTTGTCTTGGTGACAGTCATCATAAATAGTCAAGTCCAGTTGTTTCTTATTGCCATTGCGTCTCAGAGTTTCACACTCTCCGTTCAGTGTTGTGTTGGTGAAGTCATCATAAATAGTCAAGTGCAGCTGTGTCTTGTTTACATTATGTCTCAGAGTTTCACACTCTCCGTGCAGTCTTGTGTTGGTGAAGTCATCATAAATAGTCAAGTGCAGTTGTTTCTTATTGCCATTGTGTCTCAGAGTTTCACACTCTCCGTTCAGTCTTGTCTTGGTGACAGTCATCATAAATAGTCAAGTGCAGCTGTTTCTTATTGCCATTGTGTCTCAGAGTTTCACACTCTCCCTTCAGTCTTGTCTTGGTGACAGTCATCATAAATAGTCAAGTGCAGTTGTTTCTTATTGCCATTGCGTCTCAGAGTTTCACACTCTCCGTTCAGTCTTGTATTGTTGAAGTCATCATAAATAGTCAAGTGCAGCTGTATCTTGTTTACATTATGTCTCAGAGTTTCACACTCTCCGTTCAGTCTTGTGTTGGTGAAGTCATCATAAATAGTCAAGTGCAGTTGTTTCTTATTGCCATTGTGTCTCAGAGTTTCACACTCTCCGTTCAGTCTTGTCTTGGTGACAGTCATCATAAATAGTCAAGTGCAGTTGTTTCTTGTTGCCACTGCATCTCAACAGTTTCACACTCTCCGTTCAGTCTTGTCTTGATGACAGTCATCATAAATAGTCAAGTGCAGTTATTTCTTGTTACCACTGCATCTCAACAGTTTCACACTCTCTGTTCAGTCTTGTCTTGATGACAGTCATCATAAATAGTCAAGTTCAGCTGTTTCTTGTTGCCACTGCATCTCAACAGTTTCACACTCTCCGTTCAGTCTTGTCTAATGACACTCATCATAAATAGTCAAGTTCAGCTGCTTCTTGTTGCCACTGCATCTCAACAGTTTCACACTCTCCGTTCAGTCTTGTCTTGATGACAGTCATCATAAACAGTCAAGTTCAGCTGTTTCTTGTTGCCACTGTGTCTTAGAGTTTCACACTCTCTGTTCAGTCTTGTCTTGGTGACACTCATCATAAATAGTCAAGTGCAGCTGTTTCTTATTGCCACTGTGTCTCAGAGTTTCACACTCTCTGTTCAGTCTTGTCTTGATGAAAGTCATCATAAATAGTCAAGTGCAGCTGTTTCTTATTGCCATTGTGTCTCAGAGTTTCACACTCTCTGTTCAGTCTTGTCTTGGTGACAGTCATCATAAATATTCAAGTGCAGCTGTTTCTTATTGCCACTGTGTCTCAGAGTTTCACACTCTCTGTTCAGTCTTGTCTTGATGAAAGTCATCATAAATAGTCAAGTGCAGCTGTTTCTTATTGCCACTGTGTCACAGAGTTTCGCACTCTCCGTTCAGTCTTGTCTTGATGACTGTCATCATAAATAGTCAAGTGCAGCTTTTTCTTATTGCCATTGTGTCTCAGAGTTTCACACTCTCCATTCAGTCCTGTCTTGATGACTGTTATCATAAATAGTCAAGTGCAGCTGTTTCTTATTGCCATTGTGTCTCAGAGTTTCACACTCTCCATTCAGTCTTGTCTTAATGACTATCATCATAAATAGTCAAGTGCAGATGTTTCTTATTGCCATTGTGTCTCAGAGTTTCACACTCTCCGTTCAGTCTTGTCTTGATGACTGTCATCATAAATAGTCAAGTGCAGCTGTTTCTTATTGCCATTGTGTCTCAGAGTTTCAACTCTCCATTCAATCTTGTCTTGATGACTGTCATCATAAATAGTCAAGTGCAGCTTTTTCTTATTGCCATTGTGTCTCAGAGTTTCACACTCTCCATTCAGTCTTGTCTTGGTGACAGTCATCATAAATAGTCAAGTTCACCTGTTTCTTATTGCCGCTGTGTCTCAGAATTTCACACTCTCTGTTCAGTCTTGTCTTATGACAGTCTTCATAAATAGTCAAGTGCAGCTGTTTCATATTGCCGCTGTGTCTCAGAGTTTCACACTCTCTGTTCAGTCTTGTCTTGATGACTGTCATCATAAATAGTCAAGTGCAGCTGTTTCTTATTGCCATTTTTCTCAGAGTTTCACACTCTCCATTCAGTCTTGTTTTGGTGACAGTCATCATAAATAGTCAAGTGCAGCTGTTTCTTATTGTATTGTGTGTCAGAGTTTCACACTCTCAGTCATCATAAATAGTCAAGTTCAGCTGTTTCTTATTGCCGCTGTGTCTCAGAATTTCACACTCTCTGTTCAGTCTTGTCTTATGACAGTCTTCATAAATAGTCAAGTGCAGCTGTTTCTTATTGCCGCTGTGTCTCAGAGTTTCACACTCTCTGTTCAGTCTTGTCTTGATGACTGTCATCATAAATAGTCAAGTGCAGCTGTTTCTTATTGCCATTGTGTCTCAGAGTTTCACACTCTCCATTAAGTCTTGTCTTGGTGACAGTCATCATAAATAGTCAAGTGCAGCTGTTTCTTATTGTATTGTGTCTCAGAGTTTCACACTCTCCGTTCAGTCTTGTCTTGGTGACAGTCATCATAAATAGTCAAATGCAGTTGTTTGTTATTGCCATTGTGTCTCAGAGTTTCACACTCTGCATTCAGTCTTGTCTTGGTGACAGTCATCATAAATAGTCAAGTGCAGTTGTTTCTTATTGCCATTGTGTCTCAGAGTTTCACACTCTCCGTTCAGTCTTGTGTTGGTGAAGTCATCATAAATAGTCAAGTGCAGTTGTTTCTTATTGCCATTGTGTCTCAGAGTTTCACACTCTCCGTTCAGTCTTGTCTTGGAGACAGTCATCATAAATAGTCAAGTGCAGCTGTTTCTTATTGCCATTGTGTCTCAGAGTTTCACACTCTCCCTTCAGTCTTGTCTTGGTGACAGTCATCATAAATAGTCAAGTGCAGTTGTTTCTTGTTGCCACTGCATCTCAACAGTTTCACACTCTCCGTTCAGTCTTGTCTTGATGACAGTCATCATAAATAGTCAAGTGCAGTTATTTCTTGTTGCCACTGCATCTCAACAGTTTCCCACTCTCCGTTCAGTCTTGTCTTGATGACAGTCATCATAAATAGTCAAGTTCAGCTGTTTCTTGTTGCCACTGCATCTCAACAGTTTCACACTCTCCGTTTAGTCTTGTCTTGATGACAGTCATCATAAATAGTCAAGTTCAGCTGTTTCTTGTTGCCACTGCATCTCAACAGTTTCATACTCTCCGTTCAGTCTTGTCTTGATGACAGTCATCATAAATAGTCAAGTGCAGCTGTTTCTTGTTGCCACTGTGTCTCAGAGTTTCACACTCTCCGTTCAGTCTTGTCTTGGTGACAGTCATAATAAATAGTCAAGTGCAGCTGTTTCTTGTTGCCACTGTGTCTCAGAGTTTCACACTCTCCGTTCAGTCTTGTCTTGGTTACAGTCATCATAAATAGTCAAGTGCAGCTGTTTCTTATTGCCGTTGTGTCTCAGAGTTTCACACTCTCCATTCAGTCTTGTCTTGGTGACAATCATCATAAATAGTCAAGTTCAGCTGTTTCTTATTGCCGCTGTGTCTCAGAATTTCACACTCTCTGTTAAGTCTTGTCTTATGACAGTCTTCATAAATAGTCAAGTGCAGCTGTTTCTTATTGCCGCTGTGTCTCAGAGTTTCACACTCTCTGTTCAGTCTTGTCTTGATGACTGTCATCATAAATAGTCAAGTGCAGCTGTTTCTTATTGCCATTGTGTCTCAGAGTTTCACACTCTCCATTCAGTCTTGTCTTGGTGACAGTCATCATAAATAGTCAAGTGCAGCTGTTTCTTATTGTATTGTGTCTCAGAGTTTCACACTCTCCGTTCAGTCTTGTCTTGATGACAGTAATCATAAATAGTCAAGTGCAGCTGTTTCTTATTGTATTGTGTCTCAGAGTTTCACACTCTCCGTTCAGTCTTGTCTTGGTGACAGTCATCATAAACAGTCAAGTGCAGTTGTTTCTTATTGCCATTGTGTCTCAGAGTTTCACCCTCTGCATTCAGTCTTGTCTTGGTGACAGTCATCATAAATAGTCAAGTGCAGCTTTTTCATATTGCCATTGCGTCTCAGAGTTTCACACTCTCCGTTCAGTCTTGTGTTGGTGAAGTCATCATAAATAGTCAAGTGCACCTGTGTCTTGTTTACATTATGTCTCAGAGTTTCACACTCTCCGTTCAGTCTTGTGTTGGTGAAGTCATCATAAATAGTCAAGTGCAGTTGTTTCTTATTGCCATTGTGTCTCAGAGTTTCACACTCTCCGTTCAGTCTTGTCTTGGTGACAGTCATCATAAATAGTCAAGTGCAGCTGTGTCTGGTTTACATTATGTCTCAGAGTTTCACACTCTCCGTTCAGTCTTGTGTTGGTGAAGTCATCATAAACAGTCAAGTGCAGTTGTTTCTTGTTGCCACTGCATCTCAACAGTTTCACACTCTCCGTTCAGTCTTGTCTTGATGACAGTCATCATAAATAGTCAAGTGCAGTTATTTCTTGTTGCCACTGCATCTCAACAGTTTCACACTCTCCGTTCAGTCTTGTCTTGATGACAGTCATCATAAATAGTCAAGTTCAGCTGTTTCTTGTTGCCACTGCATCTCAACAGTTTCACACTCTCCGTTCAGTCTTGTCTTGATGACAGTCATCATAAATAGTCAAGTTCAGCTGTTTCTTGTTGCCACTGCATCTCAACAGTTTCATACTCTCCGTTCAGTCTTGCCTTGGTGACAGTCATCATAAATAGTCAAGTGCAGTTGTTTCTTGTTGCCACTGCATCTCAACAGTTTCACACTCTCCATTCAGTCTTGTCTTGATGACAGTCATCATAATTAGTCAAGTTCTGCTGTTTCTTGTTGCCACTGCATCTCAAGAGTTTCACACTCTCCGTTCAGTCTTGTCTTGATGACAGTCATCATAAATAGTCAAGTTCAGCTGTTTCTTGTTGCCACTGCATTTCAACAATTTCACACTCTCCATTCAGTCTTGTCTTGATGACAGTCATCATAAATAGTAAAGTGCAGCTATTTCTTATTGCGATTGTGCCTCAGAGTTTCAAACTCTCGGTTTAGTGTTGTCTTGATGACAGTCATCATAAATAGTCAAGTGCAGCTGTTTCTTATTGCGATTGTGTCTCAGAGTTTCAAACTCTCGATTTAGTGTTGTCTTGATGACAGTCATCATAAATAGTCAAGTGCAGTTGTTTCTTATTGCGATTGTGTCTCAGAGTTTCACACTCTCCGTTCAGTCTTGTCTTGGTGACAGTCATCATAAATAGTCAAGTGCAGCTGTTTCTTATTGTATTGTGTCTCAGAGTTTCACACTCCCCGTTCAGTCTTGTCTTGGTGACAGTCATCATAAATAGTCAAGTGCAGCTGTTTCTTATTGTATTGTGTCTCAGAGTTTCAGACTCTCCGTTCAGTCTTGTCTTGATGACAGTCATCATAAATAGTCAAGTGCAGCTGTTTCTTATTGTATTGTGTGTCAGAGTTTCACACTCTCCGTTCAGTCTTGTCTTGGTGACAGTCATCATAAATAGTCAAGTGCAGCTGTATCTTGTTTACATTGTGTCTCAGAGTTTCACACTCTCCGTTCAGTCTTGTGTTGGTGAAGACATCATAAATAGTCAAGTGCAGTTGTTTCTTATTGCCATTGTGTCTCAGAGTTTCACACTCTCCGTTCAGTCTTGTCTTGATGACAGTCATCATAAATAGTCAAGTGCAGTTGTTTCTTGTTGCCACTGCATCTCAACAGTTTCACACTCTCCGTTCAGTCTTGTCTTGATGACAGTCATCATAAATAGTCAAGTGCAGTTGTTTCTTGTTGCCACTGCATCTCAACAGTTTCACACTCTCCGTTTAGTCTTGTCTTGATGACAGTCATCATAAATAGTAAAGTGCAGCTGTGTCTTGTTTACATTGTGTCTCAGAGTTTCACACTCTCCGTTCAGTCTTGTCTTGATGACAGTCATCATAAATAGTAAAGTGCAGCTGTGTCTTGTTTACATTGTGTCTCAGAGTTTCACACTCTCCGTTCAGTCTTGTCTTGGTGACAGTCATCATAAATAGTCAAGTGCAGTTGTTTCTTGTTGCCACTGCATCACAACAGTTTCACACTCTCCGTTCAGTCTTGTCTAATGACAGTCATCATAAATCGTCAAGTGCAGTTGTTTCTTGTTGCCACTGCATCTCAACAGTTTCACACTCTCCGTTTAGTCTTGTCTTGATGACAGTCATCATAAATAGTCAAGTGCAGCTGTTTCTTATTGGCATTGTGTCTCAGAGTTTCACACTCTCCGTTCAGTCTTGTCTTGGTGACAGTCATCATAAATAGTCAAGTGCAGTTGTTTCTTGTTGCCACTGCATCTCAACAGTTTCACACTCTCCGTTCAGTCTTGTCTTGATGACAGTCATCATAAATAGTCAAGTGCAGTTGTTTCTTGTTGCCACTGCAACGCAACAGTTTCACACTCTCCGTTCAGTCTTGTCTTGATGACAGTCATCATAAATAGTCAAGTTCAGCTGTTTCTTGTTGCCACTGCATCTCAACAGTTTCACACTCTCCGTTCAGTCTTGTCTTGATGACAGTCATCATAAATAGTCAACTTCAGCTGTTTCTTGTTGCCACTGTGTCTCAGAGTTTCACACTCTCCATTCAGTCTTGTCTTGATGACTGTCATCATAAATAGTCAAGTGCAGCTGTTTCTTGTTCCACTGTGTCTCAGAGTTTCACACTCTCCATTCAGTCTTGTCTTGATGACTGTCATCATAAATAGTCAAGTTCAGCTGTTTCTTATTGCCACTGCATCTCAACAGTTTCACACTCTCCGTTCTGTCTTGTCTTGGTGACAGTCATCATAAATAGTCAAGTTCAGCTGTTTCTTGTTCCACTGCATTTCAACAGTTTCACACTCTCCATTCAGTCTTGTCTTGATGACAGTCATCATAAATAGTTAAGTGCAGCTGTTTCTTATTGTATTGTGTCTCAGAGTTTCGCACTCTCCATTCAGTCTTGTCTTGGTGACAGTCATCATAAATAGTCAAGTGCAGTTGTTTCTTATTGCGATTGTGTCTCAGAGTTTCAAACTCTCCGTTCAGTCTTGTCTTGGTGACAGTCATCATAAATAGTCAAGTGCAGTTGTTTCTTATTGCGATTGCGTCTCAGAGTTTCAAACTCTCGATTTAGTGTTGTCTTGATGACAGTCATCATAAATAGTCAAGTGCAGCTGTTTCTTATTGCCACTGTGTCTCAGAGTTTCACACTCTCCGTTCAGTCTTGTCTTGGTGACAGTCATCATAAATAGTCAAGTGCAGCTGTTTCTTATTGCCACTGTGTCTCTGAGTTTCACACTCTCCGTTCAGTCTTGTCTTGGTGACAGTCATCATAAATAGTCAAGTGCAGCTGTTTCTTATTGCCACTGTGTCTCAGAGTTTCACACTCTCCGTTCAGTCCAATCTAATGACAGTCATCATAAATAGTCAAGTGCAGTTGTTTCTTGTTGCCACTGCAACGCAACAGTTTCACACTCTCCGTTCAGTCTTGTCTGGATGACACTCATCATAAATAGTCAAGTTCAGCTGCTTCTTGTTGCCACTGCATCTCAACAGTTTCACACTCTCCGTTCAGTCTTGTCTTGATGACAGTCATCATAAATAGTCAAGTTCAGCTGTTTCTTGTTGCCACTGTGTCTTAGAGTTTCACACTCCCTGTTCAGTCTTGTCTTGGTGACACTCATCATAAATAGTCAAGTGCAGCTGTTTCTTATTGCCACTGTGTCTCAGAGTTTCACACTCTCTGTTCAGTCTTGTCTTGATGAAAGTCATCATAAATAGTCAAGTGCAGCTGTTTCTTATTGCCATTGTGTCTCAGAGTTTCACACTCTCTGTTCAGTCTTGTCTTGGTGACAGTCATCATAAATATTCAAGTGCAGCTGTTTCTTATTGCCACTGTGTCTCAGAGTTTCACACTCTCTGTTCAGTCTTGTCTTGATGAAAGTCATCATAAATAGTCAAGTGCAGCTGTTTCTTATTGTATTGTGTCTCAGAGTTTCACACTCTCCGTTCAGTCTTGTCTTGATGACAGTAATCATAAATAGTCAAGTGCAGCTGTTTCTTATTGTATTGTGTCTCAGAGTTTCACACTCTCCGTTCAGTCTTGTCTTGGTGACAGTCATCATAAACAGTCAAGTGCAGTTGTTTCTTATTGCCATTGTGTCTCAGAGTTTCACCCTCTGCATTCAGTCTTGTCTTGGTGACAGTCATCATAAATAGTCAAGTGCAGCTTTTTCATATTGCCATTGCGTCTCAGAGTTTCACACTCTCCGTTCAGTCTTGTGTTGGTGAAGTCATCATAAATAGTCAAGTGCAGCTGTGTCTTGTTTACATTATGTCTCAGAGTTTCACACTCTCCGTTCAGTCTTGTGTTGGTGAAGTCATCATAAATAGTCAAGTGCAGTTGTTTCTTATTGCCATTGTGTCTCAGAGTTTCACACTCTCCGTTCAGTCTTGTCTTGGTGACAGTCATCATAAATAGTCAAGTGCAGCTGTGTCTTGTTTACATTATGTCTCAGAGTTTCACACTCTCCGTTCAGTCTTGTGTTGGTGAAGTCATCATAAACAGTCAAGTGCAGTTGTTTCTTGTTGCCACTGCATCTCAACAGTTTCACACTCTCCGTTCAGTCTTGTCTTGATGACAGTCATCATAAATAGTCAAGTGCAGTTATTTCTTGTTGCCACTGCATCTCAACAGTTTCACACTCTCCGTTCAGTCTTGTCTTGATGACAGTCATCATAAATAGTCAAGTTCAGCTGTTTCATGTTGCCACTGCATTTCAACAGTTTCACACTCTCCGTTCAGTCTTGTCTTGATGACAGTCATCATAAATAGTCAAGTTCAGCTGTTTCTTGTTGCCACTGCATCTCAACAGTTTCATACTCTCCGTTCAGTCTTGCCTTGGTGACAGTCATCATAAATAGTCAAGTGCAGTTGTTTCTTGTTGCCACTGCATCTCAACAGTTTCACACTCTCCATTCAGTCTTGTCTTGATGACAGTCATCATAAATAGTAAAGTGCAGCTATTTCTTATTGCGATTGTGCCTCAGAGTTTCAAACTCTCGGTTTAGTGTTGTCTTGATGACAGTCATCATAAATAGTCAAGTGCAGCTGTTTCTTATTGCGATTGTGTCTCAGAGTTTCAAACTCTCGATTTAGTGTTGTCTTGATGACAGTCATCATAAATAGTCAAGTGCAGTTGTTTCTTATTGCGATTGTGTCTCAGAGTTTCACACTCTCCGTTCAGTCTTGTCTTGGTGACAGTCATCATAAATAGTCAAGTGCAGCTGTTTCTTATTGTATTGTGTCTCAGAGTTTCACACTCCCCGTTCAGTCTTGTCTTGGTGACAGTCATCATAAATAGTCAAGTGCAGCTGTTTCTTATTGTATTGTGTCTCAGAGTTTAAGACTCTCCGTTCAGTCTTGTCTTGATGACAGTCATCATAAATAGTCAAGTGCAGCTGTTTCTTATTGTATTGTGTGTCAGAGTTTCACACTCTCCGTTCAGTCTTGTCTTGGTGACAGTCATCATAAATAGTCAAGTGCAGCTGTGTCTTGTTTACATTGTGTCTCAGAGTTTTACACTCTCCGTTCAGTCTTGTGTTGGTGAAGACATCATAAATAGTCAAGTGCAGTTGTTTCTTATTGCCATTGTGTCTCAGAGTTTCACACTCTCCGTTCAGTCTTGTCTTGATGACAGTCATCATAAATAGTCAAGTGCAGTTGTTTCTTGTTGCCACTGCATCTCAACAGTTTCACACTCTCTGTTCAGTCTTGTCTTGATGACTGTCATCATAAATAGTCAAGTGCAGCTGTTTCTTATTGCCATTGTGTCTCAGAGTTTCACACTCTCCATTCAGTCTTGTCTTGGTGACAGTCATCATAAATAGTCAAGTGCAGCTGTTTCTTATTGTATTGTGTCTCAGAGTTTCACACTCTCCGTTCAGTCTTGTCTTGATGACAGTAATCATAAATAGTCAAGTGCAGCTGTTTCTTATTGTATTGTGTCTCAGAGTTTCACACTCTCTGTTCAGTCTTGTCTTGGTGACAGTCATCATAAATAGTCAAGTGCAGTTGTTTCTTATTGCCATTGTGTCTCAGAGTTTAACACTCTCCGTTCAGTCTTGTCTTGGTGACAGTCATCATAAATAGTCAAGTGCAGCTGTTTCTTATTGCCATTGTGTCTCAGAGTTTCACACTCTCCGTTCAGTCTTGTCTTGGTGACAGTCATCATAAATAGTCAAGTGCAGCTGTTTTTTATTGCCATTGTGTCTCAGAGTTTCACACTCTCCGTTCAGTCTTGTCTTGGTGACAGTCATCATAAATAGTCAAGTGCAGCTGTTTCTTATTGTATTGTGTCTCAGAGTTTCACACTCTCCGTTCAGTCTTGTCTTGGTGACAGTCATCATAAATAGTCAAGTGCAGCTGTTTCTTATTGCCACTGTGTCTCAGAGTTTCACACTCTCTGTTCAGTCTTGTCTTGGTGACAGTCATCATAAATAGTCAAGTCCAGTTGTTTCTTATTGCCATTGCGTCTCAGAGTTTCACACTCTCCGTTCAGTGTTGTGTTGGTGAAGTCATCATAAATAGTCAAGTGCAGCTGTGTCATGTTTACATTGTGTCTCAGAGTTTCACACTCTCCGTTCAGTCTTGTGTTGGTGAAGACATCATAAATAGTCAAGTGCAGTTGTTTCTTATTGCCATTGTGTCTCAGAGTTTCACACTCTCCGTTCAGTCTTGTCTTGATGACAGTCATCATAAATAGTCAAGTGCAGTTGTTTCTTGTTGCCACTGCATCTCAACAGTTTCACACTCTCCGTTCAGTCTTGTCTTGATAACAGTCATCATAAATAGTCAAGTGCAGTTGTTTCTTGTTGCCACTGCATCTCAACAGTTTCACACTCTCCGTTTAGTCTTGTCTTGATGACAGTCATCATAAATAGTAAAGTGCAGCTGTTTCTTATTGCCATTGTGTCTCAGAGTTTCATACTCACCGTTCAGTCTTGTCTGGATGACACTCATCATAAATAGTCAAGTTCAGCTGCTTCTTGTTGCCACTGCATCTCAACAGTTTCACACTCTCCGTTCAGTCTTGTCTTGATGACAGTCATCATAAATAGTCAAGTTCAGCTGTTTCTTGTTGCCACTGTGTCTTAGAGTTTCACACTCTCTGTTCAGTCTTGTCTTGGTGACACTCATCATAAATAGTCAAGTGCAGCTGTTTCTTATTGCCACTGTGTCTCAGAGTTTCACACTCTCTGTTCAGTCTTGTCTTGATGAAAGTCATCATAAATAGTCAAGTGCAGCTGTTTCTTATTGCCATTGTGTCTCAGAGTTTCACACTCTCTGTTCAGTCTTGTCTTGGTGACAGTCATCATAAATATTCAAGTGCAGCTGTTTCTTATTGCCACTGTGTCTCAGAGTTTCACACTCTCTGTTCAGTCTTGTCTTGATGAAAGTCATCATAAATAGTCAAGTGCAGCTGTTTCTTATTGCCACTGTGTCTCAGAGTTTCGCACTCTCCGTTCAGTCTTGTCTTGATGACTGTCATCATAAATAGTCAAGTGCAGCTTTTTCTTATTGCCATTGTGTCTCAGAGTTTCACACTCTCCATTCAGTCCTGTCTTGATGACTGTTATCATAAACAGTCAAGTGCAGCTGTTTCTTATTGCCATTGTGTCTCAGAGTTTCACACTCTCCATTCAGTCTTGTCTTAATGACTATCATCATAAATAGTCAAGTGCAGCTTTTTCATATTGCCATTGTGTCTCAGAGTTTCACACTCTCCGTTCAGTCTTGTCTTGATGACTGTTATCATAAATAGTCAAGTGCAGCTGTTTCTTATTGCCACTGTGTCTCAGAGTTTCACACTCTCCGTTCAGTCTTGTCTTGGTGACAGTCATCATAAATAGTCAAGTGCAGCTGTTTCTTATTGCCACTGTGTCTCAGAGTTTCACACTCTCCGTTCAGTCATCATAAATAGTCAAGTGCAGCTGTTTCTTATTGCCACTGTGTCTCAGAGTTTCACACTCTCCGTTCAGTCTTGTCTAATGACAGTCATCATAAATAGTCAAGTGCAGTTGTTTCTTGTTGCCACTGCAACGCAACAGTTTCACACTCTCCGTTCAGTCTTGTCTGGATGACACTCATCATAAATAGTCAAGTTCAGCTGCTTCTTGTTGCCACTGCATCTCAACAGTTTCACACTCTCCGTTCAGTCTTGTCTTGATGACAGTCATCATAAATAGTCAAGTTCAGCTGTTTCTTGTTGCCACTGTGTCTTAGAGTTTCACACTCTCTGTTCAGTCTTGTCTTGGTGACACTCATCATAAATAGTCAAGTGCAGCTGTTTCTTATTGCCACTGTGTCTCAGAGTTTCACACTCTCTGTTCAGTCTTGTCTTGATGAAAGTCATCATAAATAGTCAAGTGCAGCTGTTTCTTATTGCCATTGTGTCTCAGAGTTTCACACTCTCTGTTCAGTCTTGTCTTGGTGACAGTCATCATAAATATTCAAGTGCAGCTGATTCTTATTGCCACTGTGTCTCAGAGTTTCACACTCTCTGTTCAGTCCTGTCTTGATGAAAGTCATCATAAATAGTCAAGTGCAGCTGTTTCTTATTGCCACTGTGTCTCAGAGTTTCGCACTCTCCGTTCAGTCTTGTCTTGATGACTGTCATCATAAATAGTCAAGTGCAGCTTTTTCTTATTGCCATTGTGTCTCAGAGTTTCACACTCTCCATTCAGTCTTGTCTTAATGACTATCATCATAAATAGTCAAGTGCAGATGTTTCTTATTGCCATTGTGTCTCAGAGTTTCACACTCTCCGTTCAGTCTTGTCTTGATGACTGTCATCATAAATAGTCAAGTGCAGCTGTTTCTTATTGCCATTGTGTCTCAGAGTTTCACACTCTCCATTCAATCTTGTCTTGATGACTGTCATCATAAATAGTCAAGTGCAGCTGTTTCTTATTGCCATTGTGTCTCAGAGTTTCACACTCTCCATTCAGTCTTGTCTTGGTGACAGTCATCATAAATAGTCAAGTTCAGCTGTTTCTTATTGCCGCTGTGTCTCAGAATTTCACACTCTCTGTTCAGTCTTGTCTTATGACAGTCTTCATAAATAGTCAAGTGCAGCTGTTTCTTATTGCTGCTGTGTCTCAGAGTTTCACACTCTCTGTTCAGTCTTGTCTTGATGACTGTCATCATAAATAGTCAAGTGCAGCTGTTTCTTATTGCCATTGTGTCTCAGAGTTTCACACTCTCCATTCAGTCTTGTCTTGGTGACAGTCATCATAAATAGTCAAGTGCAGCTGTTTCTTATTGTATTGTGTCTCAGAGTTTCACACTCTCCGTTCAGTCTTGTCTTGATGACAGTAATCATAAATAGTCAAGTGCAGCTGTTTCTTATTGTATTGTGTCTCAGAGTTTCACACTCTCCGTTCAGTCTTGTCTTGGTGACAGTCATCATAAATAGTCAAGTGCAGTTGTTTCTTATTGCCATTGTGTCTCAGAGTTTAACACTCTCCGTTCAGTCTTGTCTTGGTGACAGTCATCATAAATAGTCAAGTGCAGCTGTTTCTTATTGCCATTGTGTCTCAGAGTTTCACACTCTCCGTTCAGTCTTGTCTTGGTGACAGTCATCATAAATAGTCAAGTGCAGCTGTTTTTTATTGCCATTGTGTCTCAGAGTTTCACACTCTCCGTTCAGTCTTGTCTTGGTGACAGTCATCATAAATAGTCAAGTGCAGCTGTTTCTTATTGTATTGTGTCTCAGAGTTTCACACTCTCCGTTCAGTCTTGTCTTGGTGACAGTCATCATAAATAGTCAAGTGCAGCTGTTTCTTATTGCCACTGTGTCTCAGAGTTTCACACTCTCTGTTCAGTCTTGTCTTGGTGACAGTCATCATAAATAGTCAAGTCCAGTTGTTTCTTATTGCCATTGTGTCTCAGAGTTTCACAATCTCCGTTCAGTCTTGTCTTGGTGAAGTCATCATAAATAGTGAGGTGCAGCTGTTTCTTATTGTATTGTGTCTCAGAGTTTCACACTCCCCGTTCAGTCTTGTCTTGGTGACAGTCATCATAAATAGTCAAGTGCAGCTGTTTCTTATTGTATTGTGTGTCAGAGTTTCACACTCTCCGTTCAGTCTTGTCTTGATGACAGTCATCATAAATAGTCAAGTGCAGTTGTTTCTTGTTGCCACTGCATCTCAACAGTTTCACACTCTCCGTTCAGTCTTGTCTTGATGACAGTCATCATAAATAGTCAAGTGCAGTTGTTTCTTGTTGCCACTGCATCTCAACAGTTTCACACTCTCCGTTTAGTCTTGTCTTGATGACAGTCATCATAAATAGTAAAGTGCAGCTGTTTCTTATTGCCATTGTGTCTCAGAGTTTCATACTCACCGTTCAGTCTTGTCTGGATGACACTCATCATAAATAGTCAAGTTCAGCTGCTTCTTGTTGCCACTGCATCTCAACAGTTTCACACTCTCCGTTTAGTCTTGTCTTGATGACAGTCATCATAAATAGTAAAGTGCAGCTGTTTCTTATTGCCATTGTGTCTCAGAGTTTCACACTCTCCATTCAGTCTTGTCTTAATGACTATCATCATAAATAGTCAAGTGCAGATGTTTCTTATTGCCATTGTGTCTCAGAGTTTCACACTCTCCGTTCAGTCTTGTCTTGATGACTGTTATCATAAATAGTCAAGTGCAGCTGTTTCTTATTGCCATTGTGTCTCAGAGTTTCAACTCTCCATTCAATCTTGTCTTGATGACTGTCATCATAAATAGCCAAGTGCAGCTTTTTCTTATTGCCATTGTGTCTCAGAGTTTCACACTCTCCATTCATTCTTGTCTTGGTGACAGTCATCATAAATAGTCAAGTTCAGCTGTTTCTTATTGCCGCTGTGTCTCAGAATTTCACACTCTCTGTTCAGTCTTGTCTTATGACAGTCTTCATAAATAGTCAAGTGCAGCTGTTTCATATTGGCGCTGTGTCTCAGAGTTTCACACTCTCTGTTCAGTCTTGTCTTGATGACTGTCATCATAAATAGTCAAGTGCAGCTGTTTCTTATTGCCATTGTGTCTCAGAGTTTCACACTCTCCATTCAGTCTTGTTTTGGTGACAGTCATCATAAATAGTCAAGTGCAGCTGTTTCTTATTGTATTGTGTCTCAGAGTTTCACACTCTCAGTCATCATAAATAGTCAACTTCAGCTGTTTCTTATTGCCGCTGTGTCTCAGAATTTCACACTCTCTGTTCAGTCTTGTCTTATGACAGTCTTCATAAATAGTCAAGTGCAGCTGTTTCTTATTGCCGCTGTGTCTCAGAGTTTCACACTCTCTGTTCAGTCTTGTCTTGATGACTGTCATCATAAATAGTCAAGTGCAGCTGTTTCTTATTGCCATTGTGTCTCAGAGTTTCACACTCTCCATTCAGTCTTGTCTTGGTGACAGTCATCATAAATAGTCAAGTGCAGCTGTTTCTTATTGTATTGTGTCTCAGAGTTTCACACTCTCCGTTCAGTCTTGTCTTGATGACAGTAATCATAAATAGTCAAGTGCAGCTGTTTCTTATTGTATTGTGTCTCAGAGTTTCACACTCTCCGTTCAGTCTTGTCTTGGTGACAGTCATCATAAATAGTCAAGTGCAGTTGTTTCTTATTGCCATTGTGTCTCAGAGTTTCACACTCTGCATTCAGTCTTGTCTTGGTGACAGTCATCATAAATAGTCAAGTGCAGTTGTTTCTTATTGCCATTAAGTCTCAGAGTTTCACACTCTCCGTTCAGTCTTGTGTTGGTGAAGTCATCATAAATAGTCAAGTGCAGTTGTTTCTTATTGCCATTGTGTCTCAGAGTTTCACACTCTCCGTTCAGTCTTGTCTTGGTGACAGTCATCATAAATAGTCAAGTGCAGCTGTTTCTTATTGCCATTGTGTCTCAGAGTTTCACACTCTCCCTTCAGTCTTGTCTTGGTGACAGTCATCATAAATAGTCAAGTGCAGTTGTTTCTTGTTGCCACTGCATCTCAACAGTTTCACACTCTCCGTTCAGTCTTGTCTTGATGACAGTCATCATAAATAGTCAAGTGCAGTTATTTCTTGTTGCCACTGCATCTCAACAGTTTCCCACTCTCCGTTCAGTCTTGTCTTGATGACAGTCATCATAAATAGTCAAGTTCAGCTGTTTCTTGTTGCCACTGCATCTCAACAGTTTCACACTCTCCGTTTAGTCTTGTCTTGATGACAGTCATCATAAATAGTCAAGTTCAGCTGTTTCTTGTTGCCACTGCATCTCAACAGTTTCATACTCTCCGTTCAGTCTTGTCTTGATGACAGTCATCATAAATAGTCAAGTGCAGCTGTTTCTTGTTGCCACTGTGTCTCAGAGTTTCACACTCTCCGTTCAGTCTTGTCTTGGTGACAGTCATAATAAATAGTCAAGTGCAGCTGTTTCTTGTGGCCACAGTGTCTCAGAGTTTCACACTCTCCGTTCAGTCTTGTCTTGGTGACAGTCATCATAAATAGTCAAGTGCAGCTGTTTCTTATTGCCGTTGTGTCTCAGAGTTTCACACTCTCCATTCAGTCTTGTCTTGGTGACTGTCATCATAAATAGTCAAGTGCAGCTTTTTCTTATTGCCATTGTGTCTCAGAGTTTCACACTCTCCATTCAGTCTTGTCTTGGTGACAATCATCATAAATAGTCAAGTTCAGCTGTTTCTTATTGCCGCTGTGTCTCAGAATTTCACACTCTCTGTTCAGTCTTGTCTTATGACAGTCTTCATAAATAGTCAAGTGCAGCTGTTTCTTATTGCCGCTGTGTCTCAGAGTTTCACACTCTCTGTTCAGTCTTGTCTTGATGACTGTCATCATAAATAGTCAAGTGCAGCTGTTTCTTATTGCCATTGTGTCTCAGAGTTTCACACTCTCCATTCAGTCTTGTCTTGGTGACAGTCATCATAAATAGTCAAGTGCAGCTGTTTCTTATTGTATTGTGTCTCAGAGTTTCACACTCTCCGTTCAGTCTTGTCTTGATGACAGTAATCATAAATAGTCAAGTGCAGCTGTTTCTTATTGTATTGTGTCACAGAGTTTCACACTCTCCGTTCAGTCTTGTCTTGGTGACAGTCATCATAAACAGTCAAGTGCAGTTGTTTCTTATTGCCATTGTGTCTCAGAGTTTCACCCTCTGCATTCAGTCTTGTCTTGGTGACAGTCATCATAAATAGTCAAGTGCAGCTGTTTCTTATTGCCATTGCGTCTCAGAGTTTTACACTCTCCGTTCAGTCTTGTGTTGGTGAAGTCATCATAAATAGTCAAGTGCAGCTGTGTCTTGTTTACATTATGTCTCAGAGTTTCACAGTCTCCATTCAGTCTTGTGTTGGTGAAGTCATCATAAATAGTCAAGTGCAGTTGTTTCTTATTGCCATTGTGTCTCAGAGTTTCACACTCTCCGTTCAGTCTTGTCTTGGTGACAGTCATCATAAATAGTCAAGTGCAGTTGTGTCTTGTTTACATTATGTCTCAGAGTTTCACACTCTCCGTTCAGTCTTGTGTTGGTGAAGTCATCATAAACAGTCAAGTGCAGTTGTTTCTTGTTGCCACTGCATCTCAACAGTTTCACACTCTCCATTCAGTCTTGTCTTGATGACAGTCATCATAAATAGTCAAGTGCAGTTATTTCTTGTTGCCACTGCATCTCAACAGTTTCACACTCTCCGTTCAGTCTTGTCTTGATGACAGTCATCATAAATAGTCAAGTTCAGCTGTTTCTTGTTGCCACTGCATCTCAACAGTTTCACACTCTCCGTTCAGTCTTGTCTTGATGACAGTCATCATAAATAGTCAAGTTCAGCTGTTTCTTGTTGCCACTGCATCTCAACAGTTTCATACTCTCCGTTCAGTCTTGCCTTGGTGACAGTCATCATAAATAGTCAAGTGCAGTTGTTTCTTGTTGCCACTGCATCTCAACAGTTTCACACTCTCCATTCAGTCTTGTCTTGATGACAGTCATCATAATTAGTCAAGTTCTGCTGTTTCTTGTTGCCACTGCATCTCAACAGTTTCACACTCTCCGTTCAGTCTTGTCTTGATGACAGTCATCATAAATAGTCAAGTTCAGCTGTTTCTTGTTGCCACTGCATTTCAACAGTTTCACACTCTCCATTCAGTCTTGTCTTGATGACAGTCATCATAAATAGTCAAGTGCAGCTATTTCTTATTGCGATTGTGCCTCAGAGTTTCAAACTCTCGGTTTAGTGTTGTCTTGATGACAGTCATCATAAATAGTCAAGTGCAGCTGTTTCTTATTGCGATTGTGTCTCAGAGTTTCAAACTCTCGATTTAGTGTTGTCTTGATGACAGTCATCATAAATAGTCAAGTGCAGTTGTTTCTTATTGCGATTGTGTCTCAGAGTTTCACAATCTCCGTTCAGTCTTGTCTTGGTGACAGTCATCATAAATAGTGAGGTGCAGCTGTTTCTTATTGTATTGTGTCTCAGAGTTTCACACTCCCCGTTCAGTCTTGTCTTGGTGACAGTCATCATAAATAGTCAAGTGCAGCTGTTTCTTATTGTATTGTGTGTCAGAGTTTCACACTCTCCGTTCAGTCTTGTCTTGGTGACAGTCATCATAAATAGTCAAGTGCAGCTGTGTCTTGTTTACATTGTGTCTCAGAGTTTCACACTCTCCGTTCAGTCTTGTGTTGGTGAAGACATCATAAATAGTCAAGTGCAGTTGTTTCTTATTGCCATTGTGTCTCAGAGTTTCACACTCTCCGTTCAGTCTTGTCTTGATGACAGTCATCATAAATAGTCAAGTGCAGTTGTTTCTTGTTGCCACTGCATCTCAACAGTTTCACACTCTCCGTTCAGTCTTGTCTTGATGACAGTCATCATAAATAGTCAAGTGCAGTTGTTTCTTGTTGCCACTGCATCTCAACAGTTTCACACTCTCCGTTTAGTCTTGTCTTGATGACAGTCATCATAAATAGTAAAGTGCAGCTGTGTCTTGTTTACATTGTGTCTCAGAGTTTCACACTCTCCGTTCAGTCTTGTCTTGATGACAGTCATCATAAATAGTAAAGTGCAGCTGTGTCTTGTTTACATTGTGTCTCAGAGTTTCACACTCTCCGTTCAGTCTTGTCTTGGTGACAGTCATCATAAATAGTCAAGTGCAGTTGTTTCTTGTTGCCACTGCATCACAACAGTTTCACACTCTCCGTTCAGTCTTGTCTAATGACAGTCATCATAAATAGTCAAGTGCAGTTGTTTCTTGTTGCCACTGCATCTCAACAGTTTCACACTCTCCGTTTAGTCTTATCTTGATGACAGTCATCATAAATAGTCAAGTGCAGCTGTTTCTTATTGCCATTGTGTCTCAGAGTTTCACACTCTCCGTTCAGTCTTGTCTTGGTGACAGTCATCATAAATAGTCAAGTGCAGTTGTTTCTTGTTGCCACTGCATCTCAACAGTTTCACACTCTCCGTTCAGTCTTGTCTTGATGACAGTCATCATAAATAGTCAAGTGCAGTTGTTTCTTGTTGCCACTGCAACGCAACAGTTTCACACTCTCCGTTCAGTCTTGTCTTGATGACAGTCATCATAAATAGTCAAGTTCAGCTGTTTCTTGTTGCCACTGAATCTCAACAGTTTCACACTCTCCGTTCAGTCTTGTCTTGATGACAGTCATCATAAATAGTCAACTTCAGCTGTTTCTTGTTGCCACTGTGTCTCAGAGTTTCACACTCTCCATTCAGTATTGTCTTGATGACTGTCATCATAAATAGTCAAGTGCAGCTGTTTCTTGTTCCACTGTGTCTCAGAGTTTCACACTCTCCATTCAGTCTTGTCTTGATGACTGTCATCATAAATAGTCAAGTTCAGCTGTTTCTTATTGCCACTGCATCTCAACAGTTTCACACTCTCCGTTCTGTCTTGTCTTGGTGACAGTCATCATAAATAGTCAAGTTCAGCTGTTTCTTGTTCCACTGCATTTCAACAGTTTCACACTCTCCATTCAGTCTTGTCTTGATGACAGTCATCATAAATAGTCAAGTGCAGCTGTTTCTTATTGTATTGTGTCTCAGAGTTTCGCACTCTCCATTCAGTCTTGTCTTGGTGACAGTCATCATAAATAGTCAAGTGCAGTTGTTTCTTATTGCGATTGTGTCTCAGAGTTTCAAACTCTCCGTTCAGTCTTGTCTTGGTGACAGTCATCATAAATAGTCAAGTGCAGTTGTTTCTTATTGCGATTGTGTCTCAGAGTTTCAAACTCTCGATTTAGTGTTGTCTTGATGACAGTCATCATAAATAGTCAAGTGCAGCTGTTTCTTATTGCCACTGTGTCTCAGAGTTTCACACTCTCCGTTCAGTCTTGTCTTGGTGACAGTCATCATAAATAGTCAAGTGCAGCTGTTTCTTATTGCCACTGTGTCTCAGAGTTTCACACTCTCCGTTCAGTCTTGTCTAATGACAGTCATCATAAATAGTCAAGTGCAGTTGTTTCTTGTTGCCACTGCAACGCAACAGTTTCACACTCTCCGTTCAGTCTTATCTGGATGACACTCATCATAAATAGTCAAGTTCAGCTGCTTCTTGTTGCCACTGCATCTCAACAGTTTCACACTCTCCGTTCAGTCTTGTCTTGATGACAGTCATCATAAATAGTCAAGTTCAGCTGTTTCTTGTTGCCACTGTGTCTTAGAGTTTCACACTCTCTGTTCAGTCTTGTCTTGGTGACACTCATCATAAATAGTCAAGTGCAGCTGTTTCTTATTGCCACTGTGTCTCAGAGTTTCACACTCTCCGTTCAGTCTTGTCTTGATGAAAGTCATCATAAATAGTCAAGTGCAGCTGTTTCTTATTGCCATTGTGTCTCAGAGTTTCACACTCTCTGTTCAGTCTTGTCTTGGTGACAGTCATCATAAATATTCAAGTGCAGCTGTTTCTTATTGCCACTGTGTCTCAGAGTTTCACACTCTCTGTTCAGTCTTGTCTTGATGAAAGTCATCATAAATAGTCAAGTGCAGCTGTTTCTTATTGCCACTGTGTCTCAGAGTTTCGCACTCTCCGTTCAGTCTTGTCTTGATGACTGTCATCATAAATAGTCAAGTGCAGCTTTTTCTTATTGCCATTGTGTCTCAGAGTTTCACACTCTCCATTCAGTCCTGTCTTGATGACTGTTATCATAAATAATCAAGTGCAGCTGTTTCTTATTGCCATTGTGTCTCAGAGTTTCACACTCTCCGTTCAGTCTTGTCTTGGTGACAGTCATCATAAACAGTCAAGTGCAGTTGTTTCTTATTGCCATTGTGTCTCAGAGTTTCACCCTCTGCATTCAGTCTTGTCTTGGTGACAGTCATCATAAATAGTCAAGTGCAGCTGTTTCTTATTGCCATTGCGTCTCAGAGTTTCACACTCTCCGTTCAGTCTTGTGTTGGTGAAGTCATCATAAATAGTCAAGTGCAGCTCTGTCTTGTTTACATTATGTCTCAGAGTTTCACAGTCTCCATTCAGTCTTGTGTTGGTGAAGTCATCATAAATAGTCAAGTGCAGTTGTTTCTTATTGCCATTGTGTCTCAGAGTTTCACACTCTCCGTTCAGTCTTGTCTTGGTGACAGTCATCATAAATAGTCAAGTGCAGTTGTGTCTTGTTTACATTATGTCTCAGAGTTTCACACTCTCCGTTCAGTCTTGTGTTGGTGAAGTCATCATAAACAGTCAAGTGCAGTTGTTTCTTGTTGCCACTGCATCTCAACAGTTTCACACTCTCCATTCAGTCTTGTCTTGATGACAGTCATCATAAATAGTCAAGTGCAGTTATTTCTTGTTGCCACTGCATCTCAACAGTTTCACACTCTCCGTTCAGTCTTGTCTTGATGACAGTCATCATAAATAGTCAAGTTCAGCTGTTTCTTGTTGCCACTGCATCTCAACAGTTTCACACTCTCCGTTCAGTCTTGTCTTGATGACAGTCATCATAAATAGTCAAGTTCAGCTGTTTCTTGTTGCCACTGCATCTCAACAGTTTCATACTCTCCGTTCAGTCTTGCCTTGGTGACAGTCATCATAAATAGTCAAGTGCAGTTGTTTCTTGTTGCCACTGCATCTCAACAGTTTCACACTCTCCATTCAGTCTTGTCTTGATGACAGTCATCATAATTAGTCAAGTTCTGCTGTTTCTTGTTGCCACTGCATCTCAACAGTTTCACACTCTCCGTTCAGTCTTGTCTTGATGACAGTCATCATAAATAGTCAAGTTCAGCTGTTTCTTGTTGCCACTGCATTTCAACAGTTTCACACTCTCCATTCAGTCTTGTCTTGATGACAGTCATCATAAATAGTCAAGTGCAGCTATTTCTTATTGCGATTGTGCCTCAGAGTTTCAAACTCTCGGTTTAGTGTTGTCTTGATGACAGTCATCATAAATAGTCAAGTGCAGCTGTTTCTTATTGCGATTGTGTCTCAGAGTTTCAAACTCTCGATTTAGTGTTGTCTTGATGACAGTCATCATAAATAGTCAAGTGCAGTTGTTTCTTATTGCGATTGTGTCTCAGAGTTTCACAATCTCCGTTCAGTCTTGTCTTGGTGACAGTCATCATAAATAGTGAGGTGCAGCTGTTTCTTATTGTATTGTGTCTCAGAGTTTCACACTCCCCGTTCAGTCTTGTCTTGGTGACAGTCATCATAAATAGTCAAGTGCAGCTGTTTCTTATTGTATTGTGTGTCAGAGTTTCACACTCTCCGTTCAGTCTTGTCTTGGTGACAGTCATCATAAGTAGTCAAGTGCAGCTGTGTCTTGTTTACATTGTGTCTCAGAGTTTCACACTCTCCGTTCAGTCTTGTGTTGGTGAAGACATCATAAATAGTCAAGTGCAGTTGTTTCTTATTGCCATTGTGTCTCAGAGTTTCACACTCTCCGTTCAGTCTTGTCTTGATGACAGTCATCATAAATAGTCAAGTGCAGTTGTTTCTTGTTGCCACTGCATCTCAACAGTTTCACACTCTCCGTTCAGTCTTGTCTTGATGACAGTCATCATAAATAGTCAAGTGCAGTTGTTTCTTGTTGCCACTGCATCTCAACAGTTTCACACTCTCCGTTTAGTCTTGTCTTGATGACAGTCATCATAAATAGTAAAGTGCAGCTGTGTCTTGTTTACATTGTGTCTCAGAGTTTCACACTCTCCGTTCAGTCTTGTCTTGATGACAGTCATCATAAATAGTAAAGTGCAGCTGTGTCTTGTTTACATTGTGTCTCAGAGTTTCACACTCTCCGTTCAGTCTTGTCTTGGTGACAGTCATCATAAATAGTCAAGTGCAGTTGTTTCTTGTTGCCACTGCATCACAACAGTTTCACACTCTCCGTTCAGTCTTGTCTAATGACAGTCATCATAAATAGTCAAGTGCAGTTGTTTCTTGTTGCCACTGCATCTCAACAGTTTCACACTCTCCGTTTAGTCTTATCTTGATGACAGTCATCATAAATAGTCAAGTGCAGCTGTTTCTTATTGCCATTGTGTCTCAGAGTTTCACACTCTCCGTTCAGTCTTGTCTTGGTGACAGTCATCATAAATAGTCAAGTGCAGTTGTTTCTTGTTGCCACTGCATCTCAACAGTTTCACACTCTCCGTTCAGTCTTGTCTTGATGACAGTCATCATAAATAGTCAAGTGCAGTTGTTTCTTGTTGCCACTGCAACGCAACAGTTTCACACTCTCCGTTCAGTCTTGTCTTGATGACAGTCATCATAAATAGTCAAGTTCAGCTGTTTCTTGTTGCCACTGAATCTCAACAGTTTCACACTCTCCGTTCAGTCTTGTCTTGATGACAGTCATCATAAATAGTCAACTTCAGCTGTTTCTTGTTGCCACTGTGTCTCAGAGTTTCACACTCTCCATTCAGTATTGTCTTGATGACTGTCATCATAAATAGTCAAGTGCAGCTGTTTCTTGTTCCACTGTGTCTCAGAGTTTCACACTCTCCATTCAGTCTTGTCTTGATGACTGTCATCATAAATAGTCAAGTTCAGCTGTTTCTTATTGCCACTGCATCTCAACAGTTTCACACTCTCCGTTCTGTCTTGTCTTGGTGACAGTCATCATAAATAGTCAAGTTCAGCTGTTTCTTGTTCCACTGCATTTCAACAGTTTCACACTCTCCATTCAGTCTTGTCTTGATGACAGTCATCATA
Organism: Deroplatys truncata; assembly: GCA_030765065.1. Taxonomy (NCBI): domain Eukaryota; kingdom Metazoa; phylum Arthropoda; class Insecta; order Mantodea; family Mantidae; genus Deroplatys; species Deroplatys truncata. The sequence goes on from CM060975.1 coordinate 1,746,395, forward strand.
AATAGTCAAGTGCAGCTGTTTCTTATTGTATTGTGTCTCAGAGTTTCGCACTCTCCATTCAGTCTTGTCTTGGTGACAGTCATCATAAATAGTCAAGTGCAGTTGTTTCTTATTGCGATTGTGTCTCAGAGTTTCAAACTCTCCGTTCAGTCTTGTCTTGGTGACAGTCATCATAAATAGTCAAGTGCAGTTGTTTCTTATTGCGATTGTGTCTCAGAGTTTCAAACTCTCGATTTAGTGTTGTCTTGATGACAGTCATCATAAATAGTCAAGTGCAGCTGTTTCTTATTGCCACTGTGTCTCAGAGTTTCACACTCTCCGTTCAGTCTTGTCTTGGTGACAGTCATCATAAATAGTCAAGTGCAGCTGTTTCTTATTGCCACTGTGTCTCAGAGTTTCACACTCTCCGTTCAGTCTTGTCTAATGACAGTCATCATAAATAGTCAAGTGCAGTTGTTTCTTGTTGCCACTGCAACGCAACAGTTTCACACTCTCCGTTCAGTCTTATCTGGATGACACTCATCATAAATAGTCAAGTTCAGCTGCTTCTTGTTGCCACTGCATCTCAACAGTTTCACACTCTCCGTTCAGTCTTGTCTTGATGACAGTCATCATAAATAGTCAAGTTCAGCTGTTTCTTGTTGCCACTGTGTCTTAGAGTTTCACACTCTCTGTTCAGTCTTGTCTTGGTGACACTCATCATAAATAGTCAAGTGCAGCTGTTTCTTATTGCCACTGTGTCTCAGAGTTTCACACTCTCCGTTCAGTCTTGTCTTGATGAAAGTCATCATAAATAGTCAAGTGCAGCTGTTTCTTATTGCCATTGTGTCTCAGAGTTTCACACTCTCTGTTCAGTCTTGTCTTGGTGACAGTCATCATAAATATTCAAGTGCAGCTGTTTCTTATTGCCACTGTGTCTCAGAGTTTCACACTCTCTGTTCAGTCTTGTCTTGATGAAAGTCATCATAAATAGTCAAGTGCAGCTGTTTCTTATTGCCACTGTGTCTCAGAGTTTCGCACTCTCCGTTCAGTCTTGTCTTGATGACTGTCATCATAAATAGTCAAGTGCAGCTTTTTCTTATTGCCATTGTGTCTCAGAGTTTCACACTCTCCATTCAGTCCTGTCTTGATGACTGTTATCATAAATAATCAAGTGCAGCTGTTTCTTATTGCCATTGTGTCTCAGAGTTTCACACTCTCCATTCAGTCTTGTCTTAATGACTATCATCATAAATAGTCAAGTGCAGATGTTTCTTATTGCCATTGTGTCTCAGAGTTTCACACTCTCCGTTCAGTCTTGTCTTGATGACTGTCATCATAAATAGTCAAGTGCAGCTGTTTCTTATTGCCATTGTGTCTCAGAGTTTCACACTCTCCATTCAATCTTGTCTTGATGACTGTCATCATAAATAGTCAAGTGCAGCTTTTTCTTATTGCCATTGTGTCTCAGAGTTTCACACTCTCCATTCAGTCTTGTCTTGGTGACAGTCATCATAAATAGTCAAGTTCAGCTGTTTCTTATTGCCGCTGTGTCTCAGAATTTCACACTCTCTGTTCAGTCTTGTCTTATGACAGTCTTCATAAATAGTCAAGTGCAGCTGTTTCATATTGCCGCTGTGTCTCAGAGTTTCACACTCTCTGTTCAGTCTTGTCTTGATGACTGTCATCATAAATAGTCAAGTGCAGCTGTTTCTTATTGCCATTGTGTCTCAGAGTTTCACACTCTCCATTCAGTCTTGTCTTGGTGACAGTCATCATAAATAGTCAAGTGCAGCTGTTTCTTATTGTATTGTGTCTCAGAGTTTCACACTCTCAGTCATCATAAATAGTCAAGTTCAGCTGTTTCTTATTGCCGCTGTGTCTCAGAATTTCACACTCTCTGATCAGTCTTGTCTTATGACAGTCTTCATAAATAGTCAAGTGCAGCTGTTTCTTATTGCCGCTGTGTCTCAGAGTTTCACACTCTCTGTTCAGTCTTGTCTTGATGACTGTCATCATAAATAGTCAAGTGCAGCTGTTTCTTATTGCCATTGTGTCTCAGAGTTTCACACTCTCCATTCAGTCTTGTCTTGGTGACAGTCATCATAAATAGTCAAGTGCAGCTGTTTCTTATTGTATTGTGTCTCAGAGTTTCACACTCTCCGTTCAGTCTTGTCTTGGTGACAGTCATCATAAATAGTCAAGTGCAGTTGTTTCTTATTGCCATTGTGCCTCAGAGTTTCACACTCTGCATTCAGTCTTGTCTTGGTGACAGTCATCATAAATAGTCAAGTGCAGTTGTTTCTTATTGCCATTGCGTCTCAGAGTTTCACACTCTCCGTTCAGTCTTGTGTTGGTGAAGTCATCATAAATAGTCAAGTGCAGTTGTTTCTTATTGCCATTGTGTCTCAGAGTTTCACACTGTCCGTTCAGTCTTGTCTTGGTGACAGTCATCATAAATAGTCAAGTGCAGCTGTTTCTTATTGCCATTGTGTCTCAGAGTTTCACACTCTCCCTTCAGTCTTGTCTTGGTGACAGTCATCATAAATAGTCAAGTGCAGTTGTTTCTTGTTGCCACTGCATCTCAACAGTTTCACACTCTCCGTTCAGTCTTGTCTTGCTGACAGTCATCATAAATAGTCAAGTGCAGTTATTTCTTGTTGCCACTGCATCTCAACAGTTTCCCACTCTCCGTTGAGTCTTGTCTTGATGACAGTCATCATAAATAGTCAAGTTCAGCTGTTTCTTGTTGCCACTGCATCTCAACAGTTTCACACTCTCCGTTTAGTCTTGTCTTGATGACAGTCATCATAAATAGTCAAGTTCAGCTGTTTCTTGTTGCCACTGCATCTCAACAGTTTCATACTCTCCGTTCAGTCTTGTCTTGATGACAGTCATCATAAATAGTCAAGTGCAGCTGTTTCTTGTTGCCACTGTGTCTCAGAGTTTCACACTCTCCGTTGAGTCTTGTCTTGGTGACAGTCATAATAAATAGTCAAGTGCAGCTGTTTCTTGTTGCCACTGTGTCTCAGAGTTTCACACCCTCCGTTCAGTCTTGTCTTGGTGACAGTCATCATAAATAGTCAAGTTCAGCTGTTTCTTGTTGCCACTGCATCTCAACAGTTTCATACTCTCCGTTCAGTCTTGTCGTGATGACAGTCATCATAAATAGTCAAGTTCTGCTGTTTCTTGTTGCCACTGCATCTCAACAGTTTCATACTCTCCGTTCAGTCTTGTCTTGATGACAGTCATCATAAATAGTCAAATGCAGCTGTTTCTTGTTGCCATTGTGTCTCAGAGTTTCACACTCTCCCTTCAGTCTTGTCTTGGTGACAGTCATCATAAATAGTCAAGTGCAGCTGTTTCTTGTTGCCACTGTGTCTCAGAGTTTCACACTCTCCGTTCAGTCTTGTCTTGGTGAGTGATAATAAATAGTCAAGTGCAGCTGTTTCTTATTGCCGTTGTGTCTCAGAGTTTCACACTCTCCATTCAGTCTTGTCTTGGTGACTGTCATCATAAATAGTCAAGTGCAGCTTTTTCTTATTGCCATTGTGTCTCAGAGTTTCACACTCTCCATTCAGTCTTGTCTTGGTGACAATCATCATAAATAGTCAAGTTCAGCTGTTTCTTATTGCCGCTGTGTCTCAGAATTTCACACTCTCTGTTCAGTCTTGTCTTATGACAGTCTTCATAAATAGTCAAGTGCAGCTGTTTCTTATTGCCGCTGTGTCTCAGAGTTTCACACTCTCTGTTCAGTCTTGTCTTGATGACTGTCATCATAAATAGTCAAGTGCAGCTGTTTCTTATTGCCATTGTGTCTCAGAGTTTCACACTCTCCATTCAGTCTTGTCTTGGTGACAGTCATCATAAATAGTCAAGTGCAGCTGTTTCTTATTGTATTGTGTCTCAGAGTTTCACACTCTCCGTTCAGTCTTGTCTTGATGACAGTAATCATAAATAGTCAAGTGCAGCTGTTTCTTATTGTATTGTGTCTCAGAGTTTCACACTCTCCGTTCAGTCTTGTCTTGGTGACAGTCATCATAAATAGTCAAGTGCAGTTGTTTCTTATTGCCATTGTGTCTCAGAGTTTAACACTTTACGTTCAGTCTTGTCTTGGTGACAGTCATCATAAATAGTCAAGTGCAGCTGTTTCTTATTGCCATTGTGTCTCAGAGTTTTACACTCTCCGTTCAGTCTTGTCTTGGTGACAGTCATCATAAATAGTCAAGTGCAGCTGTTTCTTATTGCCATTGTGTCTCAGAGTTTCACACTCTCCGTTCAGTCTTGTCTTGGTGACAGTCATCATAAATAGTCAAGTGCAGCTGTTTCTTATTGTATTGTGTCTCAGAGTTTCACACTCTCCGTTCAGTCTTGTCTTGGTGACAGTCATCATAAATAGTCAAGTGCAGCTGTGTCTTGTTTACATTATGTCTCAGAGTTTCACACTCTCCGTTCAGTCTTGTGTTGGTGAAGTCATCATAAACAGTCAAGTGCAGTTGTTTCTTGTTGCCACTGCATCTCAACAGTTTCACACTCTCCGTTCAGTCTTGTCTTGATGACAGTCATCATAAATAGTCAAGTGCAGTTATTTCTTGTTGCCACTGCATCTCAACAGTTTCACACTCTCCGTTCAGTCTTGTCTTGATGACAGTCATCATAAATAGTCAAGTTCAGCTGTTTCTTGTTGCCACTGCATCTCAACAGTTTCACACTCTCCGTTCAGTCTTGTCTTGATGACAGTCATCATAAATAGTCAAGTTCAGCTGTTTCTTGTTGCCACTGCATCTCAACAGTTTCATACTCTCCGTTCAGTCTTGCCTTGGTGACAGTCATCATAAATAGTCAAGTGCAGTTGTTTCTTGTTGCCACTGCATCTCAACAGTTTCACACTCTCCATTCAGTCTTGTCTTGATGACAGTCATCATAATTAGTCAAGTTCTGCTGTTTCTTGTTGCCACTGCATCTCAACAGTTTCACACTCTCAGTTCAGTCTTGTCTTGATGACAGTCATCATAAATAGTCAAGTTCAGCTGTTTCTTGTTGCCACTGCATTTCAACAGTTTCACACTCTCCATTCAGTCTTGTCTTGATGACAGTCATCATAAATAGTCAAGTGCAGCTATTTCTTATTGCGATTGTGCCTCAGAGTTTCAAACTCTCGGTTTAGTGTTGTCTTGATGACAGTCATCATAAATAGTCAAGTGCAGCTGTTTCTTATTGCGATTGTGTCTCAGAGTTTCAAACTCTCGATTTAGTGTTGTCTTGATGACAGTCATCATAAATAGTCAAGTGCAGTTGTTTCTTATTGCGATTGTGTCTCAGAGTTTCACACTCTCCGTTCAGTCTTGTCTTGGTGACAGTCATCATAAATAGTCAAGTGCAGCTGTTTCTTATTGTATTGTGTCTCAGAGTTTCACACTCCCCGTTCAGTCTTGTCTTGGTGACAGTCATCATAAATAGTCAAGTGCAGCTGTTTCTTATTGTATTGTGTCTCAGAGTTTCACACTCTCCGTTCAGTCTTGTCTTGATGACAGTCATCATAAATAGTCAAGTGCAGCTGTTTCTTATTGTATTGTGTGTCAGAGTTTCACACTCTCCGTTCAGTCTTGTCTTGGTGACAGTCATCATAAATAGTCAAGTGCAGCTGTGTCTTGTTTACATTGTGTCTCAGAGTTTCACACTCTCCGTTCAGTCTTGTGTTGGTGAAGACATCATAAATAGTCAAGTGCAGTTGTTTCTTATTGCCATTGTGTCTCAGAGTTTCACACTCTCCGTTCAGTCTTGTCTTGATGACAGTCATCATAAATAGTCAAGTGCAGTTGTTTCTTGTTGCCACTGCATCTAAACAGTTTCACACTCTCCGTTCAGTCTTGTCTTGATGACAGTCATCATAAATAGTCAAGTGCAGTTGTTTCTTGTTGCCACTGCATCTCAACAGTTTCACACTCTCCGTTTAGTCTTGTCTTGATGACAGTCATCATAAATTGTAAAGTGCAGCTGTGTCTTGTTTACATTGTGTCTCAGAGTTTCACACTCTCCGTTCAGTCTTGTCTTGATGACAGTCATCATAAATAGTAAAGTGCAGCTGTGTCTTGTTTACATTGTGTCTCAGAGTTTCACACTCTCCGTTCAGTCTTGTCTTGGTGACAGTCATCATAAATAGTCAAGTGCAGTTGTTTCTTGTTGCCACTGCATCACAACAGTTTCACACTCTCCGTTCAGTCTTGTCTAATGACAGTCATCATAAATAGTCAAGTGCAGTTGTTTCTTGTTGCCAGTGCATCTCAACAGTTTCACACTCTCCGTTTAGTCTTGTCTTGATGACAGTCATCATAAATAGTCAAGTGCAGCTGTTTCTTATTGCCATTGTGTCTCAGAGTTTCACACTCTCCGTTCAGTCTTGTCTTGGTGACAGTCATCATAAATAGTCAAGTGCAGTTGTTTCTTGTTGCCACTGCATCTCAACAGTTTCACACTCTCCGTTCAGTCTTGTCTTGATGACAGTCATCATAAATAGTCAAGTGCAGTTGTTTCTTGTTGCCACTGCAACGCAACAGTTTCACATTCTCCGTTCAGTCTTGTCTTGATGACAGTCATCATAAATAGTCAAGTTCAGCTGTTTCTTGTTGCCACTGCATCTCAACAGTTTCACACTCTCCGTTCAGTCTTGTCTTGATGACACTCATCATAAATAGTCAACTTCAGCTGTTTCTTGTTGCCACTGTGTCTCAGAGTTTCACACTCTCCATTCAGTCTTGTCTTGATGACTGTCATCATAAATAGTCAAGTGCAGCTGTTTCTTGTTCCACTGTGTCTCAGAGTTTCACACTCTCCATTCAGTCTTGTCTTGATGACTGTCATCATAAATAGTCAAGTTCAGCTGTTTCTTATTGCCACTGCATCTTAACAGTTTCACACTCTCCGTTCTGTCTTGTCTTGGTGACAGTCATCATAAATAGTCAAGTTCAGCTGTTTCTTGTTCCACTGCATTTCAACAGTTTCACACTCTCCATTCAGTCTTGTCTTGATGACAGTCATCATAAATAGTCAAGTGCAGCTGTTTCTTGTTGCCACTGTGTCTCAGAGTTTCACACTCTCCGTTCAGTCTTGTCTTGGTGACAGTCATAATAAATAGTCAAGTGCAGCTGTTTCTTGTTGCCACTGTGTCTCAGAGTTTCACACTCTCCGTTCAGTCTTGTCTTGGTGACAGTCATCATAAATAGTCAAGTGCAGCTGTTTCTTATTGCCACTGTGTCTCAGAGTTTCACACTCTCCGTTCAGTCTTGTCTTGGTGACAGTCATCATAAATAGTCAAGTGCAGCTGTTTCTTATTGCCACTGTTACTCAGAGTTTCACACTCTCCGTTCAGTCTTGTCGTGATGACAGTCATCATAAATAGTCAAGTGCAGCTTTTTCCTATTGCCATTGTGTCTCAGAGTTTCACACTCTCCTTTCAGTCTTGTCTTGGTGACTGTCATCATAAATAGTCAGTGCAGCTGTTTCTTATTGCCACTGTGTCTCAGAGTTTCACACTCTCCTTTCAGTCTTGTCTTGATGACTGTCATCATAGATAGTCAAGTGCAGCTGTTTCTTATTGCCATTGTGTCTCAGAGTTTCACACTCTCTGTTCAGTCTTGTCTTGATGACAGTCATCATAAATAGTCAAGTGCAGCTGTTTCTTATTGCCATTGTGTCTCAGAGTTTCACACTCTCCGTTCAGTCTTGTCTTGATGACTGTCATCATAAATAGTCAAGTGCAGCTGTTTCTTATTGCCATTGTGTCTCAGAGTTTCACACTCTCCATTCAGTCTTGTCTTGATGACTGTCAGCATAAATAGTCAAGTGCAGCTGTTTCTTATTGCCATTGTGTCTCAGAGTTTCACACTCTCCATTCAGTCTTGCCTTGATGACTGTCATCATAAATAGTCAAGTGCAGCTGTTTCTTATTGCCATTGTGTCTCAGAGTTTCACACTCTCCATTCAGTCTTGTCTTGATGACTGTTATCATAAATAGTCAAGTGCAGCTGTTTCTTATTGCCATTGTGTCTCAGAGTTTCACACTCTCTGTTCAGTCTTGTCTTGATGACTGTCATCATAAATAGTCAAGTGCAGCTGTTTCTTATTGCCACTGTGTCTCAGAGTTTCACACTCTCTGTTCAGTCTTGTCTTGGTGACAATGATCATAAATAGTCAAGTGCAGCTGTTTCTTATTGCCACTGTGTCTCAGAGTTTCACACTCTCTGTTCAGTCTTGTCTTGATGAAAGTCATCATAAATAGTCAAGTGCAGCTGTTTCTTATTGCCATTGTGTCTCAGAGTTTCACACTCTCTGTTCAGTCTTGTCTTGGTGACAGTCATCATAAATAGTCAAGTGCAGCTGTTTCTTATTGCCACTGTGTCTCAGAGTTTACACTCTCTGTTCAGTCTTGTCTTGATGAAAGTCATCATAAATAGTCAAGTGCAGCTGTTTCTTATTGCCACTGTGTCTCAGAGTTTCACACTCTCTGTTCAGTCTTGTCTTGGTGACAGTCATCATACATAGTCAAGTGCAGCTGTTTCTTATTGCCACTGTGTCTCAGAGTTTCCCACTCTCCGTTCAGTCTTGTCTTGATGACTGTCACCATAAATAGTCAAGTGCAGCTGTTTCTTATTGCCATTGTGTCTGAGAGTTTCACACTCTCCATTCAGTCTTGTCTTGATGACTGTCATCATAAATAGTCAAGTGCAGCTGTTTCTTATTGCCATTGTGTCTCAGAGTTTCACACTCTCCATTCAGTCTTGTCTTGATGACTGTCATCATAAATAGTCAAGTGCAGCTGTTTCTTATTGCCATTGTGTCTCAGAGTTTCACACTCTCCGTTCAGTCTTGTCTTGATGACTGTCATCATAAATAGTCAAGTGCAGCTGTTTCTTATTGCCATTGTGTCTCAGTGTTTCACACTCTCCATTCAGTCTTGTCTTGATGACTGTCATCATAAATAGTCAAGTGCAGCTGTTTCTTATTGCCATTGTGTCTCAGAGTTTCACACTCTCTGTTCAGTCTTGTCTTGATGACTGTCATCATAAATAGTCAAGTGCAGCTGTTTCTTATTGCCATTGTGTCTCAGAGTTTCACACTCTCTGTTCAGTCTTGTCTTGATGACTGTCATCATAAATAGTCAAGTGCAGCTGTTTCTTATTGCCATTTTGTCTCAGAGTTTCACACTCTCTGTTCAGTCTTGTCTTGGTGACAGTCATCATAAATAGTCAAGTGCAGCTGTTTCTTATTGCCATTGTGTCTCAGAGTTTCACACTCTCCGTTCAGTCTTGTCTTGGTGACAGTCATCATAAATAGTCAAGTGCAGCTGTTTCTTATTGCCACTGTGTCTCAGAGTTTCACACTCTGTGTTCAGTCTTGTCTTGGTGACAGTCATCATAAATAGTCAAGTGCAGCTGTTTCTTATTGTATTGTGTCTCAGAGTTTCACACTCTCTGTTCAGTCTTGTCTTGGTGACAGTCATCATAAATAGTCAAGTGCAGGTGTTTCTTATTGTATTGTGTCTCAGAGTTTCATACTCTCTGTTCAGTCTTGTCTTGGTGACAGTCATCATAAATAGTCAAGTGCAGCTGTTTCTTATTGCCATTGTGTCTCAGAGTTTCACACTCTCTGTTCAGTCTTGTCATGGTGACAGTCATCATAAATAGTCAAGTGCAGCTGTTTCTTATTGCCATTGTGTCTCAGAGTTTCACACTCTCTGTTCAGTCTTGTCTTGGTGACAGTCATCATAAATAGTCAAGTGCAGCTGTTTCTTATTGCCATTGTGTCTCAGAGTTTCACACTCTCTGTTCAGTCTTGTCTTGGTGACAGTCATCATAAATAGTCAAGTGCAGTTGTTTCTTATTGCGATTGTGTCTCAGAGTTTCACACTCTCCGTTCAGTCTTGTCTTGGTGACAGTCATCATAAATAGTCAAGTGCAGCTGTTTCTTATTGCCACTGTGTCTCAGAGTTTCACACTCTCTGTTCAGTCTTGTCTTGGTGACAGTCATCATAAATAGTCAAGTGCAGTTGTTTCTTATTGCCACTGTGTCTCAGAGTTTCACACTCTCTGTTCAGTCTTGTCTTGGTGACAGTCATCATAAATAGTCAAGTGCAGCTGTTTCTTATTGCCTCTGCATCTCAAGAGTTTCACACTCTCTGTTCAGTCGTGTCTTGGTGACAGTCATCATAAATAGTCAAGTGCAGCTGTTTCTTATTGCCTCTGCATCTCAAGAGTTTCACACTCTCTGTTCAGTCTTGTCTTGGTGACAGTCATCATAAATAGTCAAGTGCAGCTGTTTCTTATTGCCTCTGCATCTCAAGAGTTTCACACTCTCTGTTCAGTCTTGTCTTGGTGACAGTCATCATAAATAGTCAAGTGCAGCTGTTTCTTATTGCCTCTGCATCTCAAGAGTTTCACACTCTCTGTTCAGTCTTGTCTTGGTGACAGTGATCATAAATAGTCAAGTGCAGCTGTTTCTTATTGCCTCTGCATCTCAAGAGTTTCACACTCTCTGTTCAGTCTTGTCTTGGTGACAGTCATCATAAATAGTCAAGTGCAGCTGTTTCTTATTGCCATTGTGTCTCAGAGTTTCACACTCTCCATTCAGTCTTGTCTTGATGACAGTCATCATAAATAGTCAAGTGCGTGAATCTAGTGCATAGAAAATAATTATGAAACCAATGATCACGCACCAGGCCCTTCAAAACACGTCCGTATTACAACACAGAAAAAACAATGCGACTGGAATTGGACTAAAACTAACAATAACCCTGTTCTCTACCCTTTTACTGCACATGGCGGTGTTTGTAAAGACTTACTGAACAAGCATCCATCACAGATGCCATCTGTGCTCTCAATCGTTTCGGCCATTGTTTGACAAACTAATGCTTATGCAATGAGGCAGTTGAACAATTTGACAGAAAAAGGTTCAAACACTACAGCTGAAGGGTCTTTATTATTATTTACCGCTCAAGTGCATATTCAACTGGCCTTGACACCCCATTTGTAAGATGATGATGCTCATCTTCATTTAGAGGGCTATCACACACAACAACACTACAGCTGAAGGGTCTGTATTATTATTTACCGCTCAAGTGCATATTCAACTGGCCTTGACACCCCATTTGTAAGATGATGATGCTCATCTTCATTTAGAGGGCTATCACACACAACAACACTACAGCTGAAGGGTCTGTATTATTATTTACCGCTCAAGTGCATATTCAACTGGCCTTGACACCCCATTTGTAAGATGATGATGCTCATCTTCATTTAGAGGGCTATCACACACAACAACACTACAGCTGAAGGGTCTGTATTATTATTTACCGCTCAAGTGCATATTCAACTGGCCTTGACCCCCCATTTGTAAGATGATGATGCTCATCTTCATTTAGAGGGCTATCACACACAACACTACAGCTGAAGGGTCTTTATTATTATTTACCGCTCAAGTGCATATTCAACTGGCTTTGACACCCCATTTGTAAGATGATGATGCTCATCTTCATTTAGAGGGCTATCACACACAACAACACTACAGCTGAAGGGTCTTTATTATTATTTACCGCTCAAGTGCATATTCAACTGGCCTTGACACCCCATTTGTAAGATGATGATGCTCATCTTCATTTAGAGGGCTATCACACACAACAACACTACAGCTGAAGGGTCTGTATTATTATTTACCGCTCAAGTGCATATTCAACTGGCCTTGACACCCCATTTGTAAGATGATGATGCTCATCTTCATTTAGAGGGCTATCACACACAACAACACTACAGCTGAAGGGTCTGTATTATTATTTACCGCTCAAGTGCATATTCAACTGGCCTTGACCCCCCATTTGTAAGATGATGATGCTCATCTTCATTTAGAGGGCTATCACACACAACAACACTACAGCTGAAGGGTCTTTATTATTATTTACCGCTCAAGTGCATATTCAACTGTCCTTGACACCCCATTTGTAAGATGATGATGCTCATCTTCATTTAGAGGGCTATCACACACAACAACACTACTGGTGGTGGGTTTATGTTTTTGGCATTGTGCACACAAATTTTCAGCAAGAAACTTATTGGTTCATTTTAAATGCTTTTTTAAGCACTAAACTGTTACCACCCTCACTACTAGGGGATTTAAATATGATTTCTTGATTAGTTGAATAGGCATTTAGTTGTGATGATGTGATGCCATTACAACCTCACAGTATTCATATACATACTTGCCAACTTCTTGAAATGGAATACCATAATACTTTTGCTTGTCCAGCAATGTTATAATTTTGCGATGACATGAAATTTAGAATGCGTAAAATGTTCAATGCAGTAAATGTACAAAAATTCTATGTAAACTAAATGGGAATTCAGTTTTATAAGAATTCTTGAAGATCTGCTTTTTTGTGTCACGCATGCTAAAATTCTTGCTGGTACGACATTAAAGCAAAGAACAACACTTGCTAGGCTATACACAGATTTCTTGTCCATATTACATCAACTATAAAAAAAATGCCAAAATAATGAGAAACCTGCAACCGTAGAACACAATTTACATAAAGGAGCTGACTTGATAATTCACCCAGTTATCACCAGAGTGGTGCAAAACAAAGTACGCAAGCCAGTGAAGAAGCAACATGACCACAAAATGGTACATTTACACTGCAATCTTTAGTTAAAGAGAAGTCTTATAAAACAATGCAACACAAGTTAATGTTTTGTCCTGTTTGTGACGAAAATCTACAACATTGTCAATCAGCCCAAAATGCTGTTAAAAAGAAAAAGGAATCTATTGGCATAAAGTTGTAAAAAGCCTGCATTCCCACAAATTTTATGGGCAAATTGTAAAAGTTGGCAAGCCTACAAATACAAAGCGACTCTTCTATTCATGTTACATTACAATATGATACAAAGGAGTGTGGCTGCTCGCTTCGTTTAGCATCGAATACAGAAATGTTCTCTTACTAATGAACCTATGTGACAAATATAGATGTTGCATGAAAGTTTGAAAACCACAACAAAAATTCTTTTTAAATACTAAATTGTATATTTCATTAAGCTCTGCAAGCTTTTATATACCTCTTATAGTTTACCAGTTATTTTAGAAAACTCAAGGTACAGATTTCCTTAGTAAAGGAAATATCATAAATAATAATATTTCTTAGAGCCATTTATGACAAAAATAAAAATAATGAACATCTTTCCATGTACAGGATAGTTTGTGTTGCATTCAAGTGTGATGCTGGTCTTCAACCTTTAAGGTATGATATGAAGATTCACTGAGGTACATATCTCATCATGGTAGCTCAAGTGGTAACATCACGGTTAAAATCCCAGCTGTAGCACTTAATCTTTCAAATGTGATTCTATCAACATGGATATTTATTTGAATTTGAATTTTTGAAGTATACTTTCTCTCCCATTGAGACCTCAAAACATGCATTTCAGTAAGTGGCTGAATGTGTTACCTGTTTTTCCAACAATGTTGGTTTGAATTTCATTTCCCCGACATGCAGCACCTGCTCTCTGCGTGGCTCAACATTCCTTAATCTTCTCCAGCCCTCCGTTACAAAGTCTACGTAACTCACAGTTTTTGGTCCTATAAAACAACAAACACAATTACCTCAAACTTTCAATAGAAACAGCAAAATACAAAGTTCCCTAAACACATTTACCTTTAAGTCTTCTAAAGTTGATGCTAATTTACCAAAGTATAAAACTCTAGCACACAACTCACTTCTCTTGTTTTTACCACAATTTCTAAATTCCCTTTCACAATCTTGTAATTGGAAACAAAGGCACATCTTTGACTGGTGAGGTTTCCCCCAAAGTGTGACGGCCTAGGGGTTCAAACCCAACAGAGGGCAATGGATTTTTTTGAGCATAAAAATCCTTAGCATGGCTTCCTTTGGAAGGTAAGTAAAGTTAGTGGTACTGTGTCATATATTTATGGCATGTAAAACAACCTCAAGCCCGATAGAGGCCTCTGAGCAAAATTTCCACTCTTTCACGCAGAATGGGATGCTAAGAACCATAGTAGTTAAAAAAGAATCTCCTTAAATAAAACTCAATTTAACTTAAACTGTATAGACAAGTGGGATATCCATGTAAAGCAGTACACATAGTAGTTAAACTGTATAGACAAGTGGGATATCCATGTAAAGCAGTACACATAGTAGTTAAACTGTATAGACAAGTGGGATATGCATGTAAAGCAGTACACATAATAGTTAAACTGTATAGACAAGTGGGATATGCATGTAAAGCAGTACACATAGTAGTTAAACTGTATAGACAAGTGGGATATCCATGTAAAGCAGTACACATAATAGTTAAACTGTATAGACAAGTGGGATATGCATGTAAAGCAGTACACATAGTAGTTAAACTGTATAGACAAGTGGGATATCCATGTAAAGCAGTACACTTAATAGTTAAACTGTATAGACAAGTGGGATATGCATGTAAAGCAGTACACATAATAGTTAAACTGTATAGACAAGTGGGATATGCATGTAAAGCAGTACACATAGTAGTTAAACTGTATAGACAAGTGGGATATCCATGTAAAGCAGTACACATAGTAGTTAAACTGTATAGACAAGTGGGATATCCATGTAAAGCAGTACACATAGTAGTTAAACTGTATAGACAAGTGGGATATGCATATAAAGCAGTACACATAGTAGTTAAACTGTATAGACAAGTGGGATATCCATGTAAAGCAGTACACATAGTAGTTAAACTGTATAGACAAGTGGAATATGCATATAAAGCAGTACACATAGTAGTTAAACTGTATAGACAAGTGGGATATGCATGTAAAGCAGTACACATAGTAGTTAAACTGTATAGACAAGTGGGATATCCATGTAAAGCAGTACACATAGTAGTTAAACTGTATAGACAAGTGGGATATGCATATAAAGCAGTACACATAGTAGTTAAACTGTATAGACAAGTGGGATATCCATGTAAAGCAGTACACATAGTAGTTAAACTGTATAGACAAGTGGAATATGCATATAAAGCAGTACACATAGTAGTTAAACTGTATAGACAAGTGGGATATGCATGTAAAGCAGTGCACATAGTAGTTAAACTGTATAGACAAGTGGGATATGCATATAAAGCAGTACACATAGTAGTTAAACTGTATAGACAAGTGGGATATGCATGTAAAGCAGTACACATAGTAGTTAAACTGTATAGACAAGTGGGATATGCATATAAAGCAGTACACATAGTAGTTAAACTGTATACACAAGTGGGATATGCATGTAAAGCAGTACACATAGTAGTTAAACTGTATAGACAAGTGGGATATGCATATAAAGCAGTACACATAGTAGTTAAACTGTATAGACAAGTGGGATATCCATGTAAAGCAGTACACATAGTAGTTAAACTGTATAGACAAGTGGGATATGCATATAAAGCAGTACACATAGTAGTTAAACTGTATAGACAAGTGGGATATGCATGTAAAGCAGTACACATAGTAGTTAAACTGTATAGACAAGTGGGATATGCATGTAAAGCAGTACACATAGTAGTTAAACTGTATAGACAAGTGGGATATGCATATAAAGCAGTACACATAGTAGTTAAACTGTATAGACAAGTGGGATATCCATATAAAGCAGTACACATAGTAGCTAAACTGTATAGACAAGTGGGATATCCATGTAAAGCAGTACACATAGTAGTTAAACTGTATAGACAAGTGGGATATCCATGTAAAGCAGTACACATAGTAGTTAAACTGTATAGACAAGTGGGATATCCATGTAAAGCAGTACACATAGTAGTTAAACTGTATAGACAAGTGGGATATGCATGTAAAGCAGTACACATAGTAGTTAAACTGTATAGACAAGTGGGATATCCATGTAAAGCAGTACACATAGTAGTTAAACTGTATAGACAAGTGGGATATGCATGTAAAGCAGTACACATAGTAGTTAAACTGTATAGACAAGTGGGATATGCATGTAAAGCAGTACACATAGTAGTTAAACTGTATACACAAGTGGGATATGCATGTAAAGCAGTACACATAGTAGTTAAACTGTATAGACAAGTGGGATATCCATGTAAAGCAGTACACATAGTAGTTAAACTGTATAGACAAGTGGGATATGCATGTAAAGCAGTACACATAGTAGTTAAACTGTATAGACAAGTGGGATATGCATGTAAAGCAGTACACATAGTAGTTAAACTGTATAGACAAGTGGGATATCCATGTAAAGCAGTACACATAGTAGTTAAACTGTATAGACAAGTGGGATATGCATGTAAAGCAGTACACATAGTAGTTAAACTGTATAGACAAGTGGGATATGCATGTAAAGCAGTACACATAGTAGTTAAACTGTATAGACAAGTGGGATATGCATGTAAAGCAGTACACATAGTAGTTAAACTGTATAGACAAGTGGGATATGCATATAAAGCAACACATAGTAGTTAAACTGTATAGACAAGTGGGATATGCATGTAAAGCAGTACACATAGTAGTTAAACTGTATAGACAAGTGGGATATCCATGTAAAGCAGTACACATAGTAGTTAAACTGTATAGACAAGTGGGATATGCATGTAAAGCAGTACACATAGTAGTTAAACTGTATAGACAAGTGGGATATCCATGTAAAGCAGTACACATAGTAGTTAAACTGTATAGACAAGTGGGATATCCATGTAAAGCAGTACACATAGTAGTTAAACTGTATAGTCAAGTGGGATATCCATGTAAAGCAGTACACATAGTAGTTAAAAAAGAGTCTCCTTAAATAAAACTCAATTTAACTTAAACTGTATAGACAAGTGGGATATCCATGTAAAGCAGTACACATAGTAGTTAAACTGTATAGACAAGTGGGATATGCATGCAAAGCAGTACACATAGTAGTTAAAAAAGAGTCTCCTTAAATAAAACTCAATTTAACTTAAACTGTATAGACAAGTGGGATATCCATGTAAAGCAGTACACATAGTAGTTAAACTGTATAGACAAGTGGGATATCCATGTAAAGCAGTACACATAGTAGTTAAAAAAGAGTCTCCTTAAATAAAACTCAATTTAACTTAAACTGTATAGACAAGTGGGATATCCATGTAAAGCAGTACACATAGTAGTTAAACTGTATAGACAAGTGGGATATGCATGTAAAGCAGTACACATAGTAGTTAAACTGTATAGACAAGTGGGATATCCATGTAAAGCAGTACACATAGTAGTTAAACTGTATAGACAAGTGGGATATCCATGTAAAGCAGTACACATAGTAGTTAAACTGTATAGACAAGTGGGATATGCATATAAAGCAGTACACATAGTAGTTAAACTGTATAGACAAGTGGGATATCCATGTAAAGCAGTACACATAGTAGTTAAACTGTATAGACAAGTGGGATATGCATGTAAAGCAGTACACATAGTAGTTAAACTGTATAGACCAGTGGGATATCCATGTAAAGCAGTACACATAGTAGTTAAACTGTATAGACAAGTGGGATATGCATATAAAGCAGTACACATAGTAGTTAAACTGTATAGACAAGTGGGATATCCATGTAAAGCAGTACACATAGTAGTTAAACTGTATAGACAAGTGGGATATCCATGTAAAGCAGTACACATAGTAGTTAAACTGTATAGACAAGTGGGATATCCATGTAAAGCAGTACACATAGTAGTTAAACTGTATAGACAAGTGGGATATCCATGTAAAGCAGTACACATAGTAGTTAAACTGTATAGACAAGTGGGATATGCATGTAAAGCAGTACACGTAGTAGTTAAAAAAGAGTTTCCTTAAATAAAACTCAATTTAACTTAAACTGTATAGACAAGTGGCATATCCATGTAAAGCAGTACACATAGTAGTTAAACTGTATAGACAAGTGGGATATCCATGTAAAGCAGTACACATAGTAGTTAAACTGTATAGACAAGTGGGATATCCATGTAAAGCAGTACACATAGTAGTTAAACTGTATAGACAAGTGGGATATCCATGTAAAGCAGTACACATAGTAGTTAAACTGTATAGACAAGTGGGATATGCATATAAAGCAGTACACATAGTAGTTAAACTGTATAGACAAGTGGGATATGCATATAAAGCAGTACACATAGTAGTTAAACTGTATAGACAAGTGGGATATGCATATAAAGCAGTACACATAGTAGTTAAACTGTATAGACAAGTGGGATATCCATGTAAAGCAGTACACATAGTAGTTAAACTGTATAGACAAGTGGGATATCCATGTAAAGCAGTACACATAGTAGTTAAACTGTATAGACAAGTGGGATATCCATGTAAAGCAGTACACATAGTAGTTAAAGACAAGTGGGATATGCATATAAAGCAGTACACATAGTAGTTAAAAAAGAGTCTCCTTAAATAAAACCCAATTTAACTTAAACTGTATAGACAAGTGGGATATCCATGTAAAGCAGTACACATAGTAGTTAAACTGTATAGACAAGTGGAATATCCATGTAAAGGAGTACACATAGTAGTTAAACTGTATAGACAAGTGGGATATGCATGTAAAGCAGTACACATAGTAGTTAAAGTGTATAGACAAGTGGGATATCCATGTAAAGCAGTACACATAGTAGTTAAAGTGTATAGACAAGTGGGATATCCATGTAAAGCAGTACACATAGTAGTTAAACTGTATAGACAAGTGGGATATGCATGTAAAGCAGTAGACATAGTAGTTAAACTGTATAGACAAGTGGGATATCCATGTAAAGCAGTACACATAGTAGTTAAACTGTATAGACAAGTGGGATATGCATGTAAAGCAGTACACATAGTAGTTAAACTGTATAGACAAGTGGGATATGCATGTAAAGCAGTACACATAGTAGTTAAACTGTATAGACAAGTGGGATATCCATGTAAAGCAGTACACATAGTAGTTAAAGTGTATAGACAAGTGGGATATGCATGTAAAGCAGTACACATAGTAGTTAAACTGTATAGACAAGTGGGATATCCATGTAAAGCAGTACACATAGTAGTTAAAGTGTATAGACAAGTGGGATATGCATGTAAAGCAGTACACATAGTAGTTAAACTGTATAGACAAGTGGGATATGCATGTAAAGCAGTACACATAGTAGTTAAACTGTATAGAAAAGTGGGATATGCATGTAAAGCAGTACACAAAGTAGTTAAACTGTATAGACAAGTGGGATATGCTAGTAAAGCAGTACACATAGTAGTTAAACTGTATAGACAAGTGGGATATGCATGTAAAGCAGTACACATAGTAGTTAAACTGTATAGACAAGTGGGATATGCATGTAAAGCAGTACACATAGTAGTTAAACTGTATAGACAAGTGGGATATCCATGTAAAGCAGTACACATAGTAGTTAAACTGTATAGACAAGTGGGATATCCATGTAAAGCAGTACACATAGTAGTTAAACTGTATAGACAAGTGGGATATGCATGTAAAGCAGTACACATAGTAGTTAAACTGTATAGACAAGTGGGATATCCATGTAAAGCAGTACACATAATAGTTAAACTGTATAGACAAGTGGGATATCCATGTAAAGCAGTACACATAGTAGTTAAAAAAGAGTCTCCTTAAATAAAACTCAATTTAACTTAAACTGTATAGACAAGTGGGATATCCATGTAAAGCAGTACACATAGTAGTTAAACTGTATAGACAAGTGGGATATGCATGTAAAGCAGTACACATAGTAGTTAAACTGTATAGACAAGTGGGATATGCATCTAAAGCAGTACACATAGTAGTTAAACTGTATAGACAAGTGGGATATCCATGTAAAGCAGTACACATAGTAGTTAAACTGTATAGACAAGTGGGATATGCATGTAAAGCAGTACACATAGTAGTTAAACTGTATAGACAAGTGGGATATGCATATAAAGCAGTACACATAGTAGTTAAACTGTATAGACAAGTGGGATATGCATATAAAGCAGTACACATAGTAGTTAAACTGTATAGACAAGTGGGATATGCATATAAAGCAGTACACATAGTAGTTAAACTGTATAGACAAGTGGGATATGCATGTAAAGCAGTACACGTAGTAGTTAAAAAAGAGTTTCCTTAAATAAAACTCAATTTAACTTAAACTGTATAGACAAGTGGGATATGCATATAAAGCAGTACACATAGTAGTTAAAAAAGAGTCTCCTTAAATAAAACTCAATTTAACTTAAACTGTATAGACAAGTGGGATATCCATGTAAAGCAGTACACATAGTAGTTAAACTGTATAGACAAGTGGGATATGCATGTAAAGCAGTACACATAGTAGTTAAACTGTATAGACAAGTGGGATATCCATGTAAAGCAGTACACATAGTAGTTAAACTGTATAGACAAGTGGGATATCCATGTAAAGCAGTACACATAGTAGTTAAACTGTATAGACAAGTGGGATATGCATATAAAGCAGTACACATAGTAGTTAAACTGTATAGACAAGTGGGATATGCATATAAAGCAGTACACATAGTAGTTAAACTGTATAGTCAAGTGGGATATCCATATAAAGCAGTACACATAGTAGTTAAACTGTATAGACAAGTGGGATATGCATATAAAGCAGTACACATAGTAGTTAAACTGTATAGTCAAGTGGGATATCCATATAAAGCAGTACACATAGTAGTTAAACTGTATAGTCAAGTGGGATATGCATATAAAGCAGTACACATAGTAGTTAAACTGTATAGTCAAGTGGGATATCCATATAAAGCAGTACACATAGTAGTTAAACTGTATAGACAAGTGGGATATGCATATAAAGCAGTACACATAGTAGTTAAACTGTATAGTCAAGTGGGATATCCATATAAAGCAGTACACATAGTAGTTAAACTGTATAGACAAGTGGGATATGCATATAAAGCAGTACACATAGTAGTTAAACTGTATAGACAAGTGGGATATGCATATAAAGCAGTACACATAGTAGTTAAACTGTATAGACAAGTGGGATATGCATATAAAGCAGTACACATAGTAGTTAAACTGTATAGACAAGTGGGATATGCATGTAAAGCAGTACACGTAGTAGTTAAAAAAGAGTTTCCTTAAATAAAACTCAATTTAACTTAAACTGTATAGACAAGTGGGATATGCATATAAAGCAGTACACATAGTAGTTAAAAAAGAGTCTCCTTAAATAAAACTCAATTTAACTTAAACTGTATAGACAAGTGGGATATCCATGTAAAGCAGTACACATAGTAGTTAAACTGTATAGACAAGTGGGATATGCATGTAAAGCAGTACACATAGTAGTTAAACTGTATAGACAAGTGGGATATGCATATAAAGCAGTACACATAGTAGTTAAACTGTATAGACAAGTGGGATATGCATATAAAGCAGTACACATAGTAGTTAAACTGTATAGACAAGTGGGATATGCATATAAAGCAGTACACATAGTAGTTAAACTGTATAGACAAGTGGGATATGCATATAAAGCAGTACACATAGTAGTTAAACTGTATAGACAAGTGGGATATGCATATAAAGCAGTACACATAGTAGTTAAACTGTATAGACAAGTGGGATATCCATGTAAAGCAGTACACATAGTAGTTAAACTGTATAGACAAGTGGGATATGCATGTAAAGCAGTACACATAGTAGTTAAACTGTATAGACAAGTGGGATATGCATATAAAGCAGTACACATAGTAGTTAAACTGTATAGACAAGTGGGATATGCATGTAAAGCAGTACACATAGTAGTTAAACTGTATAGACAAGTGGGATATGCATGTAAAGCAGTACACATAGTAGTTAAACTGTATAGACAAGTGGGATATGCATATAAAGCAGTACACATAGTAGTTAAACTGTATAGACAAGTGGGATATGCATGTAAAGCAGTACACATAGTAGTTAAACTGTATAGACAAGTGGGATATGCATATAAAGCAGTACACATAGTAGTTAAACTGTATAGACAAGTGGGATATGCATGTAAAGCAGTACACATAGTAGTTAAACTGTATAGACAAGTGGGAGATGCATATAAAGCAGTACACATAGTAGTTAAACTGTATAGACAAGTGGGATATGCATGTAAAGCAGTACACATAGTAGTTAAACTGTATAGACAAGTGGGATATGCATGTAAAGCAGTACACATAGTAGTTAAACTGTATAGACAAGTGGGATATCCATGTAAAGCAGTACACATAGTAGTTAAACTGTATAGACAAGTGGGATATGCATGTAAAGCAGTACACATAGTAGTTAAACTGTATAGACAAGTGGGATATCCATGTAAAGCAGTACACATAGTAGTTAAACTGTATAGACAAGTGGGATATGCATGTAAAGCAGTACACATAGTAGTTAAACTGTATAGACAAGTGGGATATCCATGTAAAGCAGTACACATAGTAGTTAAACTGTATAGACAAGTGGGATATCCATGTAAAGCAGTACACATAGTAGTTAAACTGTATAGACAAGTGGGATATCCATGTAAAGCAGTACACATAGTAGTTAAAAAAGAGTCTCCTTAAATAAAACTCAATTTAACTTAAACTGTATAGACAAGTGGGATATGCATATAAAGCAGTACACATAGTAGTTAAACTGTATAGACAAGTGGGATATCCATGTAAAGCAGTACACATAGTAGTTAAACTGTATAGACAAGTGGGATATCCATGTAAAGCAGTACACATAGAAGTTAAACTGTATAGACAAGTGGGATATCCATGTAAAGCAGTACACATAGTAGTTAAACTGTATAGACAAGTGGGATATCCATGTAAAGCAGTACACATAGTAGTTAAACTGTATAGACAAGTGGGATATCCATGTAAAGCAGTACACATAGTAGTTAAAAAAGAGTCTCCTTAAATAAAACTCAATTTAACTTAAACTGTATAGACAAGTGGGATATCCATGTAAAGCAGTACACATAGTAGTTAAACTGTATAGACAAGTGGGATATCCATGTAAAGCAGTACACATAGTAGTTAAACTGTATAGACAAGTGGGATATCCATGTAAAGCAGTACACATAGTAGTTAAACTGTATAGACAAGTGGGATATGCATATAAAGCAGTACACATAGTAGTTAAACTGTATAGACAAGTGGGATATGCATATAAAGCAGTACACATAGTAGTTAAACTGTATAGACAAGTGGGATATGCATATAAAGCAGTACACATAGTAGTTAAACTGTATAGACAAGTGGGATATGCATATAAAGCAGTACACATAGTAGTTAAACTGTATAGACAAGTGGGATATGCATATAAAGCAGTACACATAGTAGTTAAACTGTATAGACAAGTGGGATATGCATATAAAGCAGTACACATAGTAGTTAAACTGTATAGACAAGTGGGATATGCATGTAAAGCAGTACACATAGTAGTTAAACTGTATAGACAAGTGGGATATGCATGTAAAGCAGTACACATAGTAGTTAAACTGTATAGACAAGTGGGATATGCATGTAAAGCAGTACACATAGTAGTTAAAAAAGAGTCTCCTTAAATAAAACTCAATTTAACTTAAACTGTATAGACAAGTGGGATATCCATGTAAAGCAGTACACATAGTAGTTAAACTGTATAGACAAGTGGGATATCCATGTAAAGCAGTACACATAGTAGTTAAACTGTATAGACAAGTGGGATATGCATGTAAAGCAGTACACATAGTAGTTAAACTGTATAGACAAGTGGGATATCCATGTAAAGCAGTACACATAGTAGTTAAACTGTATAGACAAGTGGGATATGCATGTAAAGCAGTACACATAGTAGTTAAACTGTATAGACAAGTGGGATATGCATATAAAGCAGTACACATAGTAGTTAAACTGTATAGACAAGTGGGATATCCATGTAAAGCAGTACACATAGTAGTTAAACTGTATAGACAAGTGGGATATCCATGTAAAGCAGTACACATAGTAGTTAAACTGTATAGACAAGTGGGATATCCATGTAAAGCAGTACACATAGTAGTTAAACTGTATAGACAAGTGGGATATCCATGTAAAGCAGTACACATAGTAGTTAAACTGTATAGACAAGTGGGATATCCATGTAAAGCAGTACACATAGTAGTTAAACTGTATAGACAAGTGGGATATCCATGTAAAGCAGTACACATAGTAGTTAAACTGTATAGACAAGTGGGATATGCATGTAAAGCAGTACACGTAGTAGTTAAAAAAGAGTTTCCTTAAATAAAACTCAATTTAACTTAAACTGTATAGACAAGTGGGATATGCATATAAAGCAGTACACATAGTAGTTAAAAAAGAGTCTCCTTAAATAAAACTCAATTTAACTTAAACTGTATAGACAAGTGGGATATCCATGTAAAGCAGTACACATAGTAGTTAAACTGTATAGACAAGTGGGATATGCATGTAAAGCAGTACACATAGTAGTTAAACTGTATAGACAAGTGGGATATGCATATAAAGCAGTACACATAGTAGTTAAACTGTATAGACAAGTGGGATATGCATATAAAGCAGTACACATAGTAGTTAAACTGTATAGACAAGTGGGATATGCATATAAAGCAGTACACATAGTAGTTAAACTGTATAGACAAGTGGGATATGCATATAAAGCAGTACACATAGTAGTTAAACTGTATAGACAAGTGGGATATGCATATAAAGCAGTACACATAGTAGTTAAACTGTATAGACAAGTGGGATATCCATGTAAAGCAGTACACATAGTAGTTAAACTGTATAGACAAGTGGGATATGCATGTAAAGCAGTACACATAGTAGTTAAACTGTATAGACAAGTGGGATATGCATATAAAGCAGTACACATAGTAGTTAAACTGTATAGACAAGTGGGATATGCATGTAAAGCAGTACACATAGTAGTTAAACTGTATAGACAAGTGGGATATGCATGTAAAGCAGTACACATAGTAGTTAAACTGTATAGACAAGTGGGATATGCATATAAAGCAGTACACATAGTAGTTAAACTGTATAGACAAGTGGGATATGCATGTAAAGCAGTACACATAGTAGTTAAACTGTATAGACAAGTGGGATATGCATATAAAGCAGTACACATAGTAGTTAAACTGTATAGACAAGTGGGATATGCATGTAAAGCAGTACACATAGTAGTTAAACTGTATAGACAAGTGGGAGATGCATATAAAGCAGTACACATAGTAGTTAAACTGTATAGACAAGTGGGATATGCATGTAAAGCAGTACACATAGTAGTTAAACTGTATAGACAAGTGGGATATGCATGTAAAGCAGTACACATAGTAGTTAAACTGTATAGACAAGTGGGATATCCATGTAAAGCAGTACACATAGTAGTTAAACTGTATAGACAAGTGGGATATGCATGTAAAGCAGTACACATAGTAGTTAAACTGTATAGACAAGTGGGATATCCATGTAAAGCAGTACACATAGTAGTTAAACTGTATAGACAAGTGGGATATGCATGTAAAGCAGTACACATAGTAGTTAAACTGTATAGACAAGTGGGATATCCATGTAAAGCAGTACACATAGTAGTTAAACTGTATAGACAAGTGGGATATCCATGTAAAGCAGTACACATAGTAGTTAAACTGTATAGACAAGTGGGATATCCATGTAAAGCAGTACACATAGTAGTTAAAAAAGAGTCTCCTTAAATAAAACTCAATTTAACTTAAACTGTATAGACAAGTGGGATATGCATATAAAGCAGTACACATAGTAGTTAAACTGTATAGACAAGTGGGATATCCATGTAAAGCAGTACACATAGTAGTTAAACTGTATAGACAAGTGGGATATCCATGTAAAGCAGTACACATAGTAGTTAAACTGTATAGACAAGTGGGATATCCATGTAAAGCAGTACACATAGTAGTTAAACTGTATAGACAAGTGGGATATCCATGTAAAGCAGTACACATAGTAGTTAAACTGTATAGACAAGTGGGATATCCATGTAAAGCAGTACACATAGTAGTTAAAAAAGAGTCTCCTTAAATAAAACTCAATTTAACTTAAACTGTATAGACAAGTGGGATATCCATGTAAAGCAGTACACATAGTAGTTAAACTGTATAGACAAGTGGGATATCCATGTAAAGCAGTACACATAGTAGTTAAACTGTATAGACAAGTGGGATATCCATGTAAAGCAGTACACATAGTAGTTAAACTGTATAGACAAGTGGGATATGCATATAAAGCAGTACACATAGTAGTTAAACTGTATAGACAAGTGGGATATGCATATAAAGCAGTACACATAGTAGTTAAACTGTATAGACAAGTGGGATATGCATATAAAGCAGTACACATAGTAGTTAAACTGTATAGACAAGTGGGATATGCATATAAAGCAGTACACATAGTAGTTAAACTGTATAGACAAGTGGGATATGCATATAAAGCAGTACACATAGTAGTTAAACTGTATAGACAAGTGGGATATGCATATAAAGCAGTACACATAGTAGTTAAACTGTATAGACAAGTGGGATATGCATGTAAAGCAGTACACATAGTAGTTAAACTGTATAGACAAGTGGGATATGCATGTAAAGCAGTACACATAGTAGTTAAACTGTATAGACAAGTGGGATATGCATGTAAAGCAGTACACATAGTAGTTAAAAAAGAGTCTCCTTAAATAAAACTCAATTTAACTTAAACTGTATAGACAAGTGGGATATCCATGTAAAGCAGTACACATAGTAGTTAAACTGTATAGACAAGTGGGATATCCATGTAAAGCAGTACACATAGTAGTTAAACTGTATAGACAAGTGGGATATGCATGTAAAGCAGTACACATAGTAGTTAAACTGTATAGACAAGTGGGATATCCATGTAAAGCAGTACACATAGTAGTTAAACTGTATAGACAAGTGGGATATGCATGTAAAGCAGTACACATAGTAGTTAAACTGTATAGACAAGTGGGATATGCATATAAAGCAGTACACATAGTAGTTAAACTGTATAGACAAGTGGGATATCCATGTAAAGCAGTACACATAGTAGTTAAACTGTATAGACAAGTGGGATATCCATGTAAAGCAGTACACATAGTAGTTAAACTGTATAGACAAGTGGGATATCCATGTAAAGCAGTACACATAGTAGTTAAACTGTATAGACAAGTGGGATATCCATGTAAAGCAGTACACATAGTAGTTAAACTGTATAGACAAGTGGGATATCCATGTAAAGCAGTACACATAGTAGTTAAACTGTATAGACAAGTGGGATATCCATGTAAAGCAGTACACATAGTAGTTAAACTGTATAGACAAGTGGGTTATCCATGTAAAGCAGTACACATAGTAGTTAAACTGTATAGACAAGTGGGATATCCATGTAAAGCAGTACACATAGTAGTTAAACTGTATAGACAAGTGGGATATCCATGTAAAGCAGTACACATAGTAGTTAAACTGTATAGACAAGTGGGATATGCATGTAAAGCAGTACACATAGTAGTTAAACTGTATAGACAAGTGGGATATCCATGTAAAGCAGTACACATAGTAGTTAAACTGTATAGACAAGTGGGATATGCATGTAAAGCAGTACACATAGTAGTTAAACTGTATAGACAAGTGGGATATCCATGTAAAGCAGTACACATAGTAGTTAAACTGTATAGACAAGTGGGATATCCATGTAAAGCAGTACACATAGTAGTTAAACTGTATAGACAAGTGGGATATCCATGTAAAGCAGTACACATAGTAGTTAAACTGTATAGACAAGTGGGTTATCCATGTAAAACAGTACACATAGTAGTTAAACTGTATAGACAAGTGGGATATCCATGTAAAGCAGTACACATAGTAGTTAAACTGTATAGACAAGTGGGATATCCATGTAAAGCAGTACACATAGTAGTTAAACTGTATAGACAAGTGGGATATGCATGTAAAGCAGTACACATAGTAGTTAAACTGTATAGACAAGTGGGATATCCATGTAAAGCAGTACACATAGTAGTTAAACTGTATAGACAAGTGGGATATGCATGTAAAGCAGTACACATAGTAGTTAAACTGTATAGACAAGTGGGATATCCATGTAAAGCAGTACACATAGTAGTTAAACTGTATAGACAAGTGGGATATGCATGTAAAGCAGTACACATAGTAGTTAAAAAAGAGTCTCCTTAAATAAAATTCAATTTAACTTAAACTGTATAGATAACTGGGATATCCATGTAAAGCAGTACACATAGTAGTTAAACTGTATAGACAAGTGGGATATGCATGTAAAGCAGTACACATAGTAGTTAAAAAAGAGTCTCCTTAAATAAAATTCAATTTAACTTAAACTGTATATAATAACTGGGATATCCATGTAAAGCAGTACACATAGTAGTTTCAATGTACATGGGACCTCCCTACCATTGCCACCTTCCTTCTATACTCCATCAAGGTTATTGTTTTAACTTGCATGCTAGCCTCTAGTTCCCAGGTTCCAACCTGGCGGAGGGCAATGGCCTTTTTTGGGCGTAAAAAATCCTTAGCATGGCTTCCTTCGGGAGGGAAGTAAAGCCCGGGGTCCCGTGTCGTAGAAGAACCTCAAGCCTGATAAAGAGGCCTCTGAGCAAAATTACCGGTCTTTCATGGCCAATATAGAATGGGACGGTAAGGACCACAGCAGTTAAAGAGCATCCATAAATAAAACTCAATTTAATTTTTGATTTTGCTCGATTCCTTCCTGTTGTCAAATAAGGCATAATCAGAAGCAGTAAAATTCTGGTGGGTGTGGCACAATGAACTTCAGTGATACCAACTATGCATTCATAGTGTTGCTGGTGTGGGGCCATGCATTCCTTTCAACCACTTTCCCCTTTGAATCCTGCATCTAAGTCATCATATAAAGGTGTTACAGTGCACCCTGTTCCTTGAGTAACAGTATGTCGCAAGTGTTCAAAAAGATGGTGATCACCTGGTTACACGCAGATGAAGCAGCATCCACAGCTCCATTGGGCTTCACCATGATTCATCCCTAGTTCTCCAAACAATCTTCATTTCAAGTAGTCAACAACAGATCAACTCTCTTCTACTTCTCGGCCTGTGTCGAGTCCCAATTATGTGCAGGGCTGCAGCATAACCAATGCCAGTCTGACATTCCAATTCATAATGCACCTATCAGCATAATCAATTCAGACACAACCTCAATGTTCCTGGAGACTAGTACACACACTTGTCTTCCTGAGTGAACCCACATCTAGCTGTAAACAGTGTTCTGACCATATACGTCTATAAATTTCTGCTGTTTTCAATCCTTCCTTCCACAAAATCCATTCGGTGCATGATATTCCACTACAATCTATATCACTTCTTTCTCACCTTGACAACAAACAAACGATGTCCATACAATCTCCTTAAAACTGCATGCTGTCCAGGTATTACTTCATTGTCCTATGAAAGGATGTGGCCTAAGATTGCATCATATTGTAACACATTTCGGAATCCGCCTCGTAAATAACTCAATCTAGTGAGCATTTAAAATTTATACTTATAGTAACATATGGGAGTGCTTCACAGCCTCAAACTTCTACCTCTAAATCATTTACAAAGCCTTAACTTAGTGTATGACCACACAGGAGGAAATAGTGGCCAACATGTTTTGACTGGTTTAAGCCTCATAAAAGCTATACATTATAAAACTGAAAATAATATTTTTTTTCTAAAAAACAAAAAAATCCATCACCAACCAGATAGGGTTGCTGCCAGGTTCGCAACCGTACCCTTCCAGGGCGAATACAAAAAACAATACGCAACACTGGGCTTATTCTTACACATACATCAACAAAGAGCTCTTATCTACGAAGACTTGCATGTCAGATGTTACATTAGAAGCTCATGTTAGTAATGGAGTCTTGCATAGAGAATGTTATATTGGGTAGCTCATGTTTATAGTGACATAAACAACGAATCTCACATAATGTTGTTAGTAATGGAGTCTTGCATGTGAGATGTTATATTGGGTAGCTCATGTTTATAGTGACATAAACAACGAATCTCACATAATGTTGTTAGTAATGGAGTCTTGCATGTGAGATGTTATATTGGGTAGCTCATGTTTATAGTGACATAAACAACGAATCTCACATAATGTTGTTAGTAATGGAGTCTTGCATGTGAGATGTTATATTGGGTAGCTCATGTTTATAGTGACATAAACAACGAATCTCACATAATGTTGTTAGTAATGGAGTCTTGCATAGAGAATGTTATATTGGGTAGCTCAGGTTTACAGCTACATAAACAACGAATCTCACATAATGTTGTTAGTAATGGAGTCTTGCATAGAGAATGTTATATTGGGTAGCTCAGGTTTACAGCTACATAAACAACGAATCTCACATAATGTTGTTAGTAATGGAGTCTTGCATAGAGAATGTTATATTGGGTAGCTCAGGTTTATAGTGACATAAACAACGAATCTCACATAATGTTGTTAGTAATGGAGTCTTGCATAGAGAATGTTATATTGGGTAGCTCAGGTTTACAGCTACATAAACAACGAATCTCACATAATGTTGTTAGTAATGGAGTCTTGCATGTGAGATGTTATATTGGGTAGCTCATGTTTATAGTGACATAAACAACGAATCTCACATAATGTTGTTAGTAATGGAGTCTTGCATAGAGAATGTTATATTGGGTAGCTCAGGTTTACAGCTACATAAACAACGAATCTCACATAATGTTGTTAGTAATGGAGTCTTGCATAGAGAATGTTATATTGGGTAGCTCAGGTTTACAGCTACATAAACAACGAATCTCACATAATGTTGTTAGTAATGGAGTCTTGCATGTGAGATGTTATATTGGGTAGCTCATGTTTATAGTGACATAAACAACGAATCTCACATAATGTTGTTAGTAATGGAGTCTTGCATAGAGAATGTTATATTGGGTAGCTCAGGTTTACAGCTACATAAACAACGAATCTCACATAATGTTGTTAGTAATGGAGTCTTGCATAGAGAATGTTATATTGGGTAGCTCAGGTTTACAGCTACATAAACAACGAATCTCACATAATGTTGTTAGTAATGGAGTCTTGCATAGAGAATGTTATATTGGGTAGCTCAGGTTTACAGCTACATAAACAAAAAATCTCACATAATGTTGTTAGTAATGGAGTCCTCCATGTGAGATGTTATATTGGGTAGCTCAGGTTTACAGCTACAAAAACAAAAAATCTCACATAATGTTGTTAGTAATGGAGTCCTCCATGTGAGATGTTATATTGGGTAGCTCAGGTTTACAGCTACAAAAACAAAAAATCTCACATAATGTTGTTAGTAATGGAGTCTTGCATGTGAGATGTAATATTGGGTAGCTCAAGTGTATAGTGACAAACAACGAATCTCACATAATGATGTTAGTAATGGAGTCCTGCATGTGAGATGTTATATTGGGTAGCTCAGGTTTACAGCTAAGAAAACAACAAATCTCACATAATGTTGTAAGTAAAGGAGTCCTTCATGTGAGATGTTTTATTGGGTAGCTCAGGTTTACAGCTACAAAAACAAAAAATCTCACATAATGTTGTTAGTAATGGAGTCCTCCATGTGAGATGTTATATTGGGTAGCTCAGGTTTACAGCTACAAAAACAAAAAATCTCACATAATGTTGTTAGTAATGGAGTCTTGCATGTGAGATGTAATATTGGGTAGCTCAAGTGTATAGTGACAAACAACGAATCTCACATAATGATGTTAGTAATGGAGTCCTGCATGTGAGATGTTATATTGGGTAGCTCAGGTTTACAGCTAAGAAAACAACAAATCTCACATAATGTTGTAAGTAAAGGAGTCCTTCATGTGAGATGTTTTATTGGGTAGCTCAGGTTTACAGCTACAAAAACAAAAAATCTCACATAATGTTGTTAGTAATGGAGTCCTGCATGTGAGATGTTATATTGGGTAGCTCAAGTTTACAGCTACAAAAACAAAAAATCTCACATAATGATGTTAGTAATGGAGTCCTGCATGTGAGATGTTATATTGGGTAGCTCAAGTTTACAGCTACAAAAACAAAAAATCTCACATAATGTTGTTAGTAATGGAGTCCTGCATGTGAGATGTTATATTGGGTAGCTCAGGTTTACAGCTACAAAAACAAAAATCTCACATAATGTTGTTAGTAATGGAGTCCTACATGCGAGATGTTATATTGGGTAGCTCATGTTTATAGTGACATAAACAACGAATCTCACATAATGTTGTTAGTAATGGAGTCTTGCATGTGAGATGTTATATTGGGTAGCTCATGTTTATAGTGACATAAACAACGAATCTCACATAATGTTGTTAGTAATGGAGTCTTGCATAGAGATGGTATATTGGGTAGCTCATGTTTATAGTGACATAAACAACGAATCTCATATAATGTTGTTAGTAATGGAGTCTTGCATAGAGATGTTATATTGGGTAGCTCATGCTTATAGTGACATAAACAAAGAATCTCACATAATGTTGTTAGTAATGGAGTCTTGCATAGAGATGTTATATTGGATAGCTCATGTTTATAGTGACATAAACAACGAATCTCATATAATGTTGTTAGTAATGGAGTCTTGCATAGAGCTCTTATATTGGGTAGCTCATGTTTATAGTGACATAAACAACGAATCTCATATAATGTTGTTAGTAATGGAGTCTTGCATAGAGATGTTATATTGGGTAGCTCATGTTTATAGTGACATAAACAACGAATCTCATATAATGTTGTTAGTAATGGAGTCTTGCATAGAGATGTTATATTGGGTAGCTCATGTTTATAGTGACATAAACAACGAATCTCACATAATGTTGTTAGTAATGGAGTCTTGCATGTGAGATGTTATATTGGGTAGCTCATGTTTATAGTGACATAAACAACGAATCTCATATAATGTTGTTAGTATTGGAGTCTTGCATGTGAGATGTTATATTGGGTAGCTCATGTTTATAGTGACATAAACAACGAATCTCATATATTGTTGTTAGTAATGGAGTCTTGCATGTGACATGTTACATCAGTAGCTTATGTTTAAAGTGACATAAACAACGAATCTCATATGTGTTGTTAGTAATGTAGTCTTGTATGTGAGATGCTATATTGGGTAGCTCATATTTATAGTGACATAAACAACGAATCTCATATATGTTGTTAGTAATGGAGTCTTGCATAGAGATGTTATATTGGGTAGCTCATGTTTATAGTGACATAAACAACGAATCTCACATAATGTTGTTAGTAATGGAGTATTGCATAGAGATGTTATATTGGGTAGCTCATGTTTATAGTGACATAAACAACGAATCTCATATATGTTGTTAGTAATGGAGTCTTGCATGTGAGATCTTACAACAGTAGCTCATGCTTATAGTGACATAAAACAACGAATCTCACATAATGTTGTTAGTAATGGAGTCTTGCATGTGAGAACTTACAACAGTAGCTCATGCTTATAGTGACATAAACAACGAATCTCACATAATGTTGTTAGTAATGGAGTCTTGCATGTGAGATCTTACAACAGTAGCTCATGTTTATAGTGACATAAACAACGAACCTCACATAATGTTGTTAGTAATGGAGTCTTGAATGTGACATCTTACAACAGTAGCTCATGCTTATAGTGACATAAACAAGGAATCTCATATAATGTTCTTAGTAATGGAGCCTTGCATGTGAGATGTTACATCAGTAGCTCATGTTTATAGTGACATAAACAAGGAATCTCATATAATGTTCTTAGTAATCGAGCCTTGCATGTGAGATGTTACATCAGTAGCTCATGTTTATAGTGACATAAAAAGGAATCTCATATAATGTTCTTAGTAATGGAGCCTTGCATGTGAGATGTTACATCAGTAGCTCATGCTTATAGTGACATAAACAAGGAATCTCATATAATGTTCTTAGTAATGGAGTCTTGCATGTGAGATGTTACATCAGTAGCTCATGCTTATAGTGACATAAATAAGGAATCGCATATAATGTTCTTAGTAATGGAGCCTTGCATGTGAGATGTTACATCAGTAGCTCATGTTTATAGTCACATAAACAACGAATCTCACATAATGTTGTTAGTAATGGAGCCTTGCATGTGAGATGTTACATCAGTAGCTCATGCTTATAGTCACATAAACAACGAATCTCACATAATGTTGTTAGTAATGGAATCTTGCATATGAGATGTTACATCAGTAGCTCATGCTTATAGTGACATAAACAACGAATCTCATATAATGTACTTACTAATGGAGCCTTGCATGTGAGATGTTACATCAGTAGCTCATGCTTATAGTGACATAAACAAGGAATCTCATATAATGTTGTTAGTAATGGAAATTTGCATGTGAGATGTTACATCAGTAGCTCATGTTTACAGCTACATAAACAACGAATATCGTATAATGTTGTTAGCAATGGAGTCTTGCATGTGAGATGTTATATTGGGTAGCTCATGTCTACAGCTACATAAACGAGTCTCATATAATGTAGTTAGTAATGAACACTTGCATGTGAGATGTTATATTGGGTAGCTCATGTTTATAATGACATAAACAACGAATCTCATATAATGTTGTTTGTAATGGAGTGTTGCATGTGAAAGGTTACATCAGTAGCTCATGTTAATAGTGACATAGATAACAAATCTCACATAATGTTGTTAGTAATGAAGTCCTCCATGTGAGATGATACATCAGTAGCTCATGTTAATAGTGACATAAACAACGAATCTCATATATGTTGTTAGTATAGGGGTCTTGTATGTTAGATGTTACATCAGTAGCTCATGTTTATAGTGACATAAACAACGAATCTCATATATGTTGTTAGTAATGGAGTCTTGCATGTGAGATGTTACATCGGTAGCTCACATTTATATTGACATAAACAACGAATCTCATATATGTTGTTAGTAATGGAGTCTTGTATGTTAGATGTTATATTGGGTAGCTCATGTTTATAGTGACATAAACAACGAATCTCATAATGTTGCTAGTAATGGAGTCTTGCATGTGTGATGTTATATTGGGTAGCTCATGTTTATAGTGACATAAACAACGTATCTCATATATGTTGTTAGTAATGGAGTCTTGCATGTGAGATGTTACATCAGTAGCTCATGCTTATAGTGACATAAACAACGAATCGCATATATGTTGTTAGTAATGGAGGCTTGTATGTGAGATGTTATATTGGGTAGCTCATGTTTATAGTGATATAAACAACGAATCTCATGTATGTTCTTAGTAATGGATCCTTACATGTGAGATGTTACATCAGTAGATCATGTTTACATTTACATAAACAAGTAGACTCATGTAAAGGTGTTATTAATGGAGCCTTACATGAGAGATGTTACATCAGTAACTCATCTTTACAGTTACATAAACAAGCTATCACACATAAAGTTGTTAGTAATGAAGCCTTGCATATGAGATGTTACATCAGTAGCTCATGTTTACATTTACATAAACAAGTAGACTCATGTAAAGTTGTTATTAATGGAGCCTTACATGAGAGATATTACATCAGTAGCTCAGGTTTACAGCTACATAAACAAGGGATCTCACATAATGTTGTTAGTAATGGAGACTTACATGAGAGATGTTACATAACTAGCTCATGTTTACAACTACATAAACAAGGGATTTCACATACTGTTGTTAGTAATGGAGTCCTACATATGAGATGTTACATCAGTAGCTCATGTTTACAGCTATATAAACAAGGGATCTCACATACTGTTGTTAGTAATGGAGTCTTAAATGTGAAATGT
Organism: Deroplatys truncata; assembly: GCA_030765065.1. Taxonomy (NCBI): domain Eukaryota; kingdom Metazoa; phylum Arthropoda; class Insecta; order Mantodea; family Mantidae; genus Deroplatys; species Deroplatys truncata. The sequence goes on from CM060975.1 coordinate 1,782,241, forward strand.
TACATCAGTAGCTCATGTTTACAGATACATAAACAAGGGATCTCAAATACTGTTGTTAGTAATGGAGTTTTACATGAGAGATGATACATCAGTAGCTCATGTTTACAGTTACATAAACAAGGGATCTCACATACAGTTGTTAGTAATGGAGTCTTACTAAAGAGATGTTACATCAGTAGCTCATGTTTACAACTACATAACCAAGGGATCTCACATACTGTTGTTAGTAATGGAGTCTTACATGTGAGATGTCAAATCAGTAGCTCATGTTTACAACTACATAAACAAGGGATCACACATACTGTTGTTAGTAATGGAGTCTTACATGAGAGATGTTACATCAGTAGCTCATGTTTACAGTTCAACAAACAAGGGATCTCACATAATGTTGTTAGTAATGGAGGCTTACATGAGAGATGTTACATAACTAGCTCATGTTTACAACTACATAAACAAGGGATCTCACATACTGTTGTTAGTAATGGAGTCTTACATGTGAGAGGTTACATCAGTAGCTCATGTTTACAGCTACATAAACAAGGGATCTCAGATACTGTTGTTAGTAATGAAGTCTTGCATGTGAGATCTTACAACAGTAGCTCATGCTTATAGTGACATAAACAACGAATCTCACATAATGTTGTTAGTAATGGAGTCTTGCATGTGAGATCTTATAACAGTAGCTCATGTTTATAGTGAAATAAACAACGAATCTCACATAATGTTGTTAGTAATGGAGTCTTGCATGTGACATCTTACAACAGTAGCTCATGCTTATAGTGACATAAACAAGGAATCCCATATAATGTTCTTAATAATGGAGCCTTGCATGTGAGATGTTACATCAGTAGCTCATGCTTATAGTGACATAAACAACGAATCTCATATAATGTTCTTAGTAATGGAGTCTTGCATGTGAGATGTTACATCAGTAGCTCATGCTTATAGTGACATAAACAAGGAATCTCATATAATGTTGTTAGTAATGGAGTCTTGCATATGAGATGTTACATCAGTAGCTCATGCTTATAGTGACATAAACAAGGAATCTCATATAAAGTTCTTAGTAATGGAGCCTTGCATGTGAGATGTTACATCAGTAGCTCACGCTTATATTGACATAAACAAGGAATCTCATATAATATTGTTAGTAATGGAATCTTGCATGTGAGATGTTACATCAGTAGCTCATGCTTAAAGTGACATAAAGAAGGAATCTCATATAATATTCTTAGTAATGGAGCCTTGCAAGTGCGATGTTACATCAGTAGCTCATGTTTATAGTCACATAAACAAGGAATCTCATATAATGTTGTTAGTAATGGAGTCTTGCATGTGAGATGTTACATCAGTAGCTAATGTTTATAGTCACTTAAACAACGAATCTCACATAAAGTTGTTAGTAATGGAGCCTTGCATGTGAGATGTTACATCAGTAGCTCATGCTTATAGTGACATAAACAAGGAATCTCATATAATGTTGTTAGTAATGGAGTCTTGCATGTGAGATGTTACATCAGTAGCTAATGTTTATAGTCACTTAAACAACGAATCTCACATAAAGTTGTTAGTAATGGAGACTTGCATGTGAGATGTTACATCAGTAGCTCATGTTTATAGTCACATAAACAACGAATCTCATATAATGTTGTTAGTAATGGAGTCTTGCATGTGAGATGTTACATCAGTAGCTCATGTTTACAGTTCAACAAACAAGGGATCTCACATAATGTTGTTAGTAATCAAGGCTTACATGAGAGATGTTACATAACTAGCTCATGTTTACAACTACATAAACAAGGGATCTCACATACTGTTGTTAGTAATGGAGCCTTGCATGTGAGATGTTACATCAGTAGCTCATGTTTATAGTGACATAAACAAGGAATCTCATATAATGTTCTTAGTAATGGAGCCTTGCATGTGAGATGTTACATTAGTAGCTCATGTTTATAGTGACATAAACAAGGAATCTCATATAATGTTCTTAGTAATGGAGCCTTGCATGTGAGATGTTACATCAGTAGCTCATGCTTATAGTGACATAAACAAGGAATCTCATATAATGTTCTTAGTAATGGAGCCATGCATGTGAGATGTTACATAGGTAGCTCATGCTTATAGTGACATAAACAAGGAATCTCACATAATGTTGTTAGTAACGGAGCCATGCATGTGAGATGTTACATCAGTAGCTCATGCTTATAGTGACATAAACAAGGAATCTCATATAATGTTCTTAGTAATGGATCCATGCATGTGAGATGTTACATCATTAGCTCATGCTTATAGTGACATAAACAAGGAATCTCATATAATGTTCTTAGTAATGGAGCCTTGCATGTGAGATGTTCCATCAGTAGCTCATGCTTATAGTGACATAAACAAGGAATCTCATATAATGTTCTTAGTAATGGAGCCTTGCATGTGAGATGTTACATCAGTAGCTCATGCTTATAGTGACATAAACAAGCAATCTCATATAATGTTCTTAGTAATGGAGCCTTGCATAAGAGATGTTACATCAGTAGCTCATGCTTATAGTGACATAAACAAGGAATCTCATATAATGTTGTTAGTAATGGAGTCTTGCATGTGAGATGTTACATCAGTAGCTTATGCTTATAACGACATAAACAAGGAATCTCATATAATGTTATTAGTAATGGAGCCTTGCATGTGAGATGTTATATCAGTAGCTCATGTATATAGTGACATAAACAAGGAATCTCACATAATGTTGTTAGTAATGGTGCCTTGCATGTGAGATGTTACATCAGTAGCTCATGTTTATAGTCACATAAACAACGAATCTCACATAATGTTGTTAGTAATGGAGTCTTGCATGTGAGATATTACATCAGTAGCTCATGTTTACAGCTACATAAACAAGGGATCTCACATACTGTTGTTAGTAATGAAGTCTTACATGTGAGATGTTATATCAGTAGCTCATGTTTACAACTATATAAACAAGGGATCTCGCATAATGTTGTTAGAAATGGAGTCTTACATGAGATGTTACATCAGTAGTTCATGTTTACAGTTACATAAACAAGGGATCTCACATAATGTTGTTAGTAATGGAGCCTTACATGAGAGATGTTACATAACCAGCTCATGTTAACAACTACATAAACAAGGGATCTCACATACTGCTGCTAGTAATGGAGTCTTACATGTGAGATGTTACATCAGTAGCTCATGTTTACAGCCACATAAACAAGGGATCTCACATAGTGTTGTTACTAATGGAGTCTTGCATGTGAGATGTTATATTGGGTAGCTCATGTTTACAGCTACATAAACAACGAATCTCATATAATGATGTTAGTAATGAAGACTTGCATGTGAGATGTTATATTGGGTAGCGCATGTTTATAGTGACATAAACAACGAATCTGATATATGTTGTTAGTAATGCAGTCTTGTATGTGAGATGTTATATTGGGTAGCTCACGTTTATAGTGACATAAACAACGAATCTCATATAATCTTGTTTGTAATGGAGTCTTGATAGTGAAAGGTTACATCAGTAGATCATGTTTATAGTTACATAAACAAGGGATCTCACATAATGTTGTTATTAATGGAGGCTTACATGAGAGATGTTACATAACTAGCTCATGTCTACAACTACATAAACAAGTGATCTCACATACTGTTGTTAGTAATGGAGTCTTACATGTGAGAGGTTACATCAGTAGCTCATGTTTACAGCTACATAAACAAGGGATCTCACATAATGTTGTTAGTAATGGAGGATTACATGAGAGATGTTACATAACTAGCTCATGTTTACAAATACATAAACAAGGGATCTCACATACTGTTGTTAGTAATGGAGTCTTACATGTGAGAGGTTACATCAGTAGCTCATGTTTACAGCTACATAAACAAGGGATCTCACATACTGTTGTTAGTAATGAAGTCTTACATGTGAGATGTTATATGAGTAGCTCATGTTTACAAATACATAAACAAGGGATCTCGCATACTGTTGTTAGTAATGGAGTCTTACATGTGAGATGTTACATCAGTAGCTCATGTTTACAGTTACATAAACAAGGGATCTCCCATAATGTTGTTAGAAATGCAGTCTTACATGAGAGATGTTACATCAGTAGTTCATGTTTACAGTTACATAAACAAGGGATCTCACATAATGTTGTTAGTAATGGAGCCTTACATGAGAGATGTTACAAAACTAGCTCATGTTAACAACTACATAAACAAGGGATCTCACATACTGTTGTTAGTAATGGAGTCTTGCATGTGAAATCTTACAACAGTAGTTCATGTTTATAGTGACATAAACAACGAATCTCACATAATGTTGTTAGTAATGGAGTCCTTCATGTGAGATCTTACAACAGTAGCTCATGCTTATAGTGACATAGACAACGAATCTCACATAATGTTGTTCGTAATGGAGTCCTTCATGTGAGATCTTACAACAGTAGTTCATGTTTATAGTGACATTAACAACGAATCTCACATAATGTTGTTAGTAATGGAGTCTTGCATGTGAGATCTTACAACAGTAGTTCATGTTTATAGTGACATAAACAACGAATCTCACATAATGCTGTTAGTAATGGAGTCTTGCATGTGAGATCTTACAACAGTAGTTCATGTTTATAGTGACATAAACAACGAATCTCACATAATGTTGTTAGTAATGGAGTCTTGCATGTGAGATCTTACAACAGTAGTTCATGTTTATAGTGACATAAACAACGAATCTCACATAATGTTGTTCGTAATGGAGTCTTGCATGTGAGATCTTACAACAGTAGTTCATGTTTATAGTGACATAAACAACGAATCTCACATAATGTTGTTAGTAATGGAGTCTTGCATGTGAGATCTTACAACAGTAGTTCATGTTTATAGTGACATAAACAACGAATCTCACATAATGTTGTTCGTAATGGAGTCTTGCATGTGAGATCTTACAACAGTAGTTCATGTTTATAGTGACATAAACAACGAATCTCACATAATGCTGTTAGTAATGGAGTCTTGCATGTGAGATCTTACAACAGTAGTTCATGTTTATAGTCACATAAACAACGAATCTCACATAATGTTGTTAGTAATGGAGCCTTGCATGTGAGATCTTACAACAGTAGTTCATGTTTATAGTGACATAAACAACGAATCTCACATAATGTTGTTAGTAATGGAGTCTTGCATGTGAGATCTTACAACAGTAGTTCATGTTTATAGTGACATAAACAACGAATCTCACATAATGTTGTTAGTAATGGAGCCTTGCATGTGACATCTTACAACAGTAGCTCAAGCTTATAGTGACATAAGCAAGGAATCTCATATAATGTTCTTAGTAATGGAGCCTTGCATGTGAGATGTTACATCAGTAGCTCGTGCTTATAGTGACATAAACAAGGAATCTCATATAATGTTCTTAGTAATGGAGCCTTGCATGTGAGATGTTACAACAGTAGCTCATGCTTATAGTGACATAAACAAGGAATCTCATATAATGTTCTTAGTAATGGAGCCTTGCATGTGAGATGTTACATCAGTAGCTCGTGCTTATAGTGACATAAACAAGGAATCTCATATAATGTCCTTAGTAATGGAGCCTTGCATGTGAGATGTTACATCAGTAGCTCATGTTTATAGTGACATAAACAAGGAATCTCATATAATGTTCTTAGTAATGGAGCCTTGCATGTGAGATGTTACATCAGTAGCTCATGCTTATAGTGACATAAACAAGGAATCTCATATAATGTTCTTAGTAATGGAGCCTTGCATGTGAGATGTTACATCAGTAGCTCGTGCTTATAGTGACATAAACAAGGAATCTCATATAATGTTCTTAGTAATGGAGCCTTGCATGTGAGATGTTACATCAGTAGCTCGTGCTTATAGTGACATAAACAAGGAATCTCATATAATGTTCTTAGTAATGGAGCCTTGCATGTGAGATGTTACATCAGTAGCTCGTGCTTATAGTGACATAAACAAGGAATCTCATATAATGTTCTTAGTAATGGAGCCTTGCATGTGAGATGTTACATCAGTAGCTCGTGCTTATAGTGACATAAACAAGGAATCTCATATAATGTTCTTAGTAATGGAGCCTTGCATGTGAGATGTTACATCAGTAGCTCGTGCTTATAGTGACATAAACAAGGAATCTCATATAATGTTCTTAGTAATGGAGCCTTGCATGTGAGATGTTACATCAGTAGCTCATGTTTATAGTGACATAAACAAGGAATCTTATATAATGTTCTTAGTAATGGAGCCTTGCATGTGAGAACTTACAACAGTAGCTCATGCTTATAGTGACATAAACAAGGAATCTCACATAATGTTGTTAGTAATGGAGTCTTGCATGTGAGAACTTACAACAGTAGCTCATGCTTATAGTGACATAAACAAGGAATCTCATATAATGTTATTAGTAATGGAGCCTTGCATGTGAGATGTTATATCAGTAGCTCATGTTTATAGTGACATAAACAAGGAATCTCACATAATGTTCTTAGTAATGGTGCCTTGCATGTGAGATGTTACATCAGTAGCTCATGTTTATAGTCACATAAACAACGAATCTCACATAATGTTGTTAGTAATGGAGTCTTGCATGTGAGATATTACATCAGTAGCTCATGTTTATAGTCACATAAACAAGGAATCTCATATAATGTTGTTAGTAATGGAAACTTGCATGTGAGATGTTACATCAGTAGCTCATGTTTACAGCTACATAAACAAGGGATCTCACATACTGTTGTTAGTAATGAAGTCTTACATGTGAGATGTTATATCAGTAGCTCATGTTTACAACTATATAAACAAGGGATCTCGCATAATGTTGTTAGAAATGGAGTCTTACATGAGAGATGTTACATCAGTAGTTCATGTTTACAGTTACATAAACAAGGGATCTCACATAATGTTGTTAGTAATGGAGCCTTACATGAGAGATGTTACATAACCAGCTCATGTTAACAACTACATAAACAAGGGATCTCACATACTGCTGCTAGTAATGGAGTCTTACATGTGAGATGTTACATCAGTAGCTCATGTTTACAGCCACATAAACAAGGGATCTCACATAGTGTTGTTACTAATGGAGTCTTGCATGTGAGATGTTATATTGGGTAGCTCATGTTTACAGCTACATAAACAACGAATCGCATATAATGATGTTAGTAATGAAGACTTGCATGTGAGATGTTATATTGGGTAGCGCATGTTTATAGTGACATAAACAACGAATCTCATATATGTTGTTAGTAATGCAGTCTTGTATGTGAGATGTTATATTGGGTAGCTCACGTTTATAGTGACATAAACAACGAATCTCATATAATCTTGTTTGTAATGGAGTCTTGATAGTGAAAGGTTACATCAGTAGATCATGTTTATAGTTACATAAACAAGGGATCTCACATAATGTTGTTAGTAATGGAGGCTTACATGAGAGATGTTACATAACTAGCTCATGTCTACAACTACATAAACAAGTGATCTCACATACTGTTGTTAGTAATGGAGTCTTACATGTGAGAGGTTACATCAGTAGCTCATGTTTACAGCTACATAAACAAGGGATCTCACATAATGTTGTTAGTAATGGAGGATTACATGAGAGATGTTACATAACTAGCTCATGTTTACAAATACATAAACAAGGGATCTCACATACTGTTGTTAGTAATGGAGTCTTACATGTGAGAGGTTACATCAGTAGCTCATGTTTACAGCTACATAAACAAGGGATCTCACATACTGTTGTTAGTAATGAAGTCTTACATGTGAGATGTTATATGAGTAGCTCATGTTTACAAATACATAAACAAGGGATCTCGCATACTGTTGTTAGTAATGGAGTCTTACATGTGAGATGTTACATCAGTAGCTCATGTTTACAATTACATAAACAAGGGATCTCCCATAATGTTGTTAGAAATGCAGTCTTACATGAGAGATGTTACATCAGTAGTTCATGTTTACAGTTACATAAACAAGGGATCTCACATAATGTTGTTAGTAATGGAGCCTTACATGAGAGATGTTACAAAACTAGCTCATGTTAACAACTACATAACAAGGGATCTCACATACTGTTGTTAGTAATGGAGTCTTGCATGTGAGATCTTACAACAGTAGTTCATGTTTATAGTGACATAAACAACGAATCTCACATAATGTTGTTAGTAATGGAGTCCTTCATGTGAGATCTTACAACAGTAGCTCATGCTTATAGTGACATAGACAACGAATCTCACATAATGTTGTTCGTAATGGAGTCCTTCATGTGAGATCTTACAACAGTAGTTCATGTTTATAGTGACATTAACAACGAATCTCACATAATGCTGTTAGTAATGGAGTCTTGCATGTGAGATCTTACAACAGTAGTTCATGTTTATAGTGACATAAACAACGAATCTCACATAATGTTGTTAGTAATGGAGTCTTGCATGTGAGATCTTACAACAGTAGTTCATGTTTATAGTGACATAAACAAGGGATCTCACATAATGTTGTTAGTAATGGAGTCTTGCATGTGAGATCTTACAACAGTAGTTCATGTTTATAGTGACATAAACAACGAATCTCACATAATGTTGTTAGTAATGGAGTCTTGCATGTGAGATCTTACAACAGTAGTTCATGTTTATAGTGACATAAACAAGGGATCTCACATAATGTTGTTAGTAATGGAGTCTTGCATGTGAGATCTTACAACAGTAGTTCATGTTTATAGTGACATAAACAACGAATCTCACATAATGCTGTTAGTAATGGAGTCTTGCATGTGAGATCTTACAACAGTAGTTCATGTTTATAGTGACATAAACAACGAATCTCACATAATGTTGTTAGTAATGGAGTCTTGCATGTGAGATCTTACAACAGTAGTTCATGTTTATAGTGACATAAACAACGAATCTCACATAATGTTGTTCGTAATGGAGTCTTGCATGTGAGATCTTACAACAGTAGTTCATGTTTATAGTGACATAAACAACGAATCTCACATAATGTTGTTAGTAATGGAGTCTTGCATGTGAGATCTTACAACAGTAGTTCATGTTTATAGTGACATAAACAACGAATCTCACATAATGTTGTTCGTAATGGAGTCTTGCATGTGAGATCTTACAACAGTAGTTCATGTTTATAGTGACATAAACAACGAATCTCACATAATGTTGTTAGTAATGGAGGCTTGCATGTGAGATCTTACAACAGTAGTTCATGTTTATAGTGACATAAACAACGAATCTCACATAATGTTGTTAGTAATGGAGCCTTGCATGTGACATCTTACAACAGTAGCTCAAGCTTATAGTGACATAAGCAAGGAATCTCATATAATGTTCTTAGTAATGGAGCCTTGCATGTGAGATGTTACATCAGTAGCTCATGCTTATAGTGACATAAACAAGGAATCTCATATAATGTTCTTAGTAATGGAGCCTTGCATGTGAGATGTTACAACAGTAGCTCATGCTTATAGTGACATAAACAAGGAATCTCATATAATGTTCTTAGTAATGGAGCCTTGCATGTGAGATGTTACATCAGTAGCTCGTGCTTATAGTGACATAAACAAGGAATCTCATATAATGTTCTTAGTAATGGAGCCTTGCATGTGAGATGTTACATCAGTAGCTCATGTTTATAGTGACATAAACAAGGAATCTCATATAATGTTCTTAGTAATGGAGCCTTGCATGTGAGATGTTACATCAGTAGCTCATGCTTATAGTGACATAAACAAGGAATCTCATATAATGTTCTTAGTAATGGAGCCTTGCATGTGAGATGTTACATCAGTAGCTCGTGCTTATAGTGACATAAACAAGGAATCTCATATAATGTTCTTAGTAATGGAGCCTTGCATGTGAGATGTTACATCAGTAGCTCGTGCTTATAGTGACATAAACAAGGAATCTCATATAATGTTCTTAGTAATGGAGCCTTGCATGTGAGATGTTACATCAGTAGCTCATGTTTATAGTGACATAAACAAGGAATCTCATATAATGTTCTTAGTAATGGAGCCTTGCATGTGAGAACTTACAACAGTAGCTCATGCTTATAGTGACATAAACAAGGAATCTCACATAATGTTGTTAGTAATGGAGTCTTGCATGTGAGAACTTACAACAGTAGCTCATGCTTATAGTGACATAAACAAGGAATCTCATATAATGTTCTTAGTAATGGAGCCTTGCATGCGAGATGTTACATTAGTAGCTCATGTTTATAGTCACATAAACTCCGAATCTCACATAATGTTGTTAGTAATGGAGTCTTGCATGTGAGATGTTACATCAGTAGCTCATGTTTATAGTGACATAAACAAGGAATCTCATATAATGTTGTAAGTAATGTTAACTTGCATGTGAGATGTTACATCAGTAGCTCATGTGTACAGCTACATGAACAACGAATATCGTATAATGTTGTTAGCAATGGAGTCTTGCATGTGAGATGTTATATTGGGTAGCTCATGTTTATAGTGGCATAAACAACGAATCTCACATAACGTTCTTAGCAATGGAGTCTTTCATGTGAGATATTTTATTGGGTAGCTCATGTTTACAGCTACATAAACAATGAATCTCATATAATGTTGTTAGTAATGAAGACTTGCATGTGAGATGTTATATTGGATAGCTCATGTTTGTAATGACATAAACAACGAATCAAATATAATGTTGTTTGTAATGGAGTCTTGCATGTGAAAGGTTACATCAGTAGCTCATGTTAATAGTGACATAAATAACAAATCTCACATAATGTTGTTAGTAATGAAGTCCTCCATGTGAGAGGTTACATCAGTAGCTCATGTTCATAGTTACATAAACAAAAAATCTCATATAATGTTGTTAGTAATGGAGTCTTGCATGTGAGATGTTATATTGGGTAGCTCACATTTATAGTGACATAAACAACGAATCTCATGTATGTTGTTAGTAATGGAGTCTTACATGTGAGATTCTACATCAGTAGCTCATGTTTATAGTGACATAAACAACGATTCCCTTATATGTTGTTAGTAATGGAGTCTTGTATGTTAGATGTTACATCCGTAGCTCATGTTTATAGTGACATAAACAATGAATCTCATATATGTTATTAGTAATGGAGTCTTGCATGTGAGATGTTACATCAGTAGCTCATGTTTACAGTGACATAAACAACGAATCTCATATATGTTGTTAGTAATGGAGTCTTGTATGTGAGATGTTATATTGGGTAGCTCATGTTTATAGTGACATAAACAACGAATCTCATATATGTTGTTATTAATGGAGTCTTGCATGTGAGATGTTATATTGGGTAGCTCATGTTTATAGTGACATAAACAACGAATCTCATATATGTTCTTAGTAATGGAGCCTTACATGATAGATGTTACATCGGTAGCTCATGTTTACACTTACATAAACAAGGGATCTCACATAATGTTGTTAGTAGTGGAGCCTTACATGAAGAGATGTTACATAACTAGCTCATGTTTACAACTACATAAACAAGCTATCTCACATAATGTTGTTAGTAATGGAGCCTTGCCTATGAGATGTTACATCAGTAGCTCATGTTTACATTTACATAAACAAGTAGACTCATGTAAAGTTGTTATTAATGGAGCCTTACATGAGAGATGTTACACCAGTAGCTCATGTTTACAGTTACATAAACAAGGGATCTCACATAATGTTGTTAGTAATGCAGTCTTGTATGTGAGATGTTATATTGGGTAGCTCACGTTTATAGTGACATAAACAACGAATCTCATATAATGTTGTTTGTAATGGAGTCTTGAAAGTGAAACGTTACATCAGTAGATCATGTTTATAGTTACATAAACAAGGGATCTCACAAAATGTTGTTAGTAATGGAGGCTTACATGAGAGATGTTACATCAGTAGCTCATGTTTACATTTACATAAACAAGTAGACTCAGGTAAAGTTGTTATTAATGGAGCCTTACATGAAAGATGTTACATCAGTAGCTCATGTTTACAGCTACATAAACAAGGGATCTCACAAAATGTTGTTAGTAATGGAGGCTTACATGAGAGATGTTACAACAGTAGCTCATGTTTACAGTTACATAAACAAGGGATCTCACAAAATGTTGTTAGTAATGGAGGCTTACATGAGAGATGTTACATAACTAGCTCATGTTTACAACTACATAACAAGGGATCTCACATACTGTTAGTAATGGAGTCTTACATGTGATAGGTTACATCAGTAGCTCATGTTTACAGCTACATAAACAAGGGATCTCACATACTGTTGTTAGTAATGAAGTCTTACATGTGAGATGTTATATCAGTAGCTCATGTTTACAACTACATAAACAAGGGATCTCGCATACTGTTGTTAGAAATGGAGTCTTACATGTGAGATGCTACATCAGTAGCTCATGTTTACAGTTACATAAACAAGGGATCTCCCATAAAGTTGTTAGAAATGGAGTCTTACATGAGAGATGTTACATCAGTAGTTCATGTTTACAGTTACATAAACAAGGGATCTCACATAATGTTGTTAGTAATGGAGCCTTACATGAGAGATGTTACATAACCAGCTCATGTTAACAACTACATAAACAAGGGATCTCACATACTGCTGCTAGTAATGGAGTCTTACATGTGAGATGTTACATCAGTAGCTCATGTTTACAGCCACATAAACAAGGGATCTCACATAGTGTTGTTACTAATGGAGTCTTGCATGTGAGATGTTATATTGGGTAGCTCATGTTTACAGCTACATAAACAACGAATCTCATATAATGATGTTAGTAATGAAGACTTGCATGTGAGATGTTATATTGGGTAGCGCATGTTTATAGTGACATAAACAACGAATCTCATATATGTTGTTAGTAATGCAGTCTTGTATGTGAGATGTTATATTGGGTAGCTCACGTTTATAGTGACATAAACAACGAATCTCATATAATGTTGTTTGTAATGGAGTCTTGAAAGTGAAACGTTACATCAGTAGATCATGTTTATAGTTACATAAACAAGGGATCTCACAAAATGTTGTTAGTAATGGAGGCTTACATGAGAGATGTTACATAACTAGCTCATGTCTACAACTACATAAACAAGTGATCTCACATACTGTTGTTAGTAATGGAGTCTTACATGTGAGAGGTTACATCAGTAGCTCATGTTTACAGCTAAATAAACAAGGGATCTCACATAATGTTGTTAGTAATGGAGGCTTACATGAGAGATGTTACATAACTAGCTCATGTTTACAAATACATAAACAAGGGATCTCACATACTGTTGTTAGTAATGGAGTCTTACATGTGAGAGGTTACATCAGTAGCTCATGTTTACAGCTACATAAACAAGGGATCTCACATACTGTTGTTAGTAATGAAGTCTTACATGTGAGATGTTATATGAGTAGCTCATGTTTACAAATACATAAACAAGGGATCTCGCATACTGTAGTTAGTAATGGAGTCTTACATGTGAGATGTTACATCAGTAGCTCATGTTTACAGTTACATAAACAAGGGATCTCCCATAATGTTGTTAGAAATGCAGTCTTACATGAGAGATGTTACATCAGTAGTTCATGTTTACAGTTACATAAACAAGGGATCTCACATAATGTTGTTAGTAATGGAGCCTTACATGAGAGATGTTACATAACTAGCTCATGTGAACAACTACATAAACAAGGGATCTCACATACTGTTGTTAGTAATGGAGTCTTACATGTGAGATGTTACAACAGTAGTTCATGTTTATAGTGACATAAACAACGAATCTCACATAATGTTGTTGGTAATGGAGTCCTTCATGTGAGATCTTACAACAGTAGTTCATGTTTATAGTGACATAGACAACGAAACTCACATAATGTTGTTCGTAATGGAGTCCTTCATGTGAGATCTTACAACAGTAGCTCATGTTTATAGTGACATAAACAACGAATCTCACATAATGCTGTTAGTAATGGAGTCTTGCATGTGAGATCTTACAACAGTAGTTCATGTTTATAGTGACATAAACAACGAATCTCACATAATGTTGTTGGTAATGGAATCATGTATGTGAGATCTTACAACAGTAGCTCATGCTTATAGTGACATAAACAACGAATCTCACATAATGTTGTTGGTAATGGAGTCTTGCATGTGAGATCTTACAACAGTAGCTCATGTTTATAGTGACATAAACAACGAATCTCACATAATGTTGTTGGTAATGGAATCATGTATGTGAGATCTTACAACAGTAGTTCATGTTTATAGTGACATAAACAACGAATCTCACATAATGTTGTTGGTAATGGAATCATGTATGTGAGATCTTACAACAGTAGTTCATGTTTATAGTGACATAAACAACGAATCTCACATAATGTTGTTGGTAATGGAATCATGTATGTGAGATCTTACAACAGTAGCTCATGCTTATAGTGACATAAACAACGAATCTCACATAATGTTGTTCGTAATGGAGTCTTGCATGTGAGATCTTACAACAGTAGCTCATGTTTATAGTGACATAAACAACGAATCTCACATAATGTTGTTAGTAATGGAGTCTTGCATGTGAGATCTTACAACAGTAGTTCATGTTTATAGTGACATAAACAACGAATCTCACATAATGCTGTTAGTAATGGAGTCTTGCATGTGAGATCTTACAACAGTAGCTCATGTTTATAGTGACATAAACAACGAATCTCACATAATGCTGTTAGTAATGGAGTCTTGCATGTGAGATCTTACAACAGTAGTTCATGTTTATAGTGACATAAACAACGAATCTCACATAATGTTGTTCGTAATGGAGTCTTGCATGTGAGATCTTACAACAGTAGTTCATGATTATAGTGACATAAACAACGAATCTCACATAATGTTGTTCGTAATGGAGTCTTGCATGTGAGATCTTACAACAGTAGTTCATGTTTATAGTGACATAAACAACGAATCTCACATAATGTTGTTCGTAATGGAGTCTTGCATGTGAGATCTTACAACAGTAGTTCATGTTTATAGTGACATAAACAACGAATCTCACATAATGCTGTTAGTAATGGAGTCTTGCATGTGAGATCTTACAACAGTAGTTCATGTTTATAGTGACATAAACAACGAATCTCACATAATGTTGTTAGTAATGGAGCTTTGCATGTGACATCTTACAACAGTAGCTCAAGCTTATAGTGACATAAACAACGAATCTCACATAATGTTGTTAGTAATGGAGTCTTGCATGTGAGATCTTACAACATTAGTTCATGTTTATAGTGACATAAACAACGAATCTCACATAATGGTGTTAGTAATGGAGCCTTGCATGTGAGATCTTACAACAGTAGTTCATGTTTATAGTGACATAAACAACGAATCTCACATAATGTTGTTCGTAATGGAGTCTTGCATGTGAGATCTTACAACAGTAGTTCATGTTTATAGTGACATAAACAACGAATCTCACATAATGTTGTTAGTAATGGAGCTTTGCATGTGACATCTTACAACAGTAGCTCAAGCTTATAGTGACATAAACAACGAATCTCACATAATGTTGTTCGTAATGGAGCCTTGCATGTGAGATCTTACAACAGTAGTTCATGTTTATAGTGACATTAACAACGAATCTCACATAATGCTGTTAGTAATGGAGTCTTGCATGTGAGATCTTACAACAGTAGTTCATGTTTATAGTGACATAAACAACGAATCTCACATAATGTTGTTCGTAATGGAGTCTTGCATGTGAGATCTTACAACAGTAGTTCATGTTTATAGTGACATAAACAACGAATCTCACATAATGTTGTTAGTAATGGAGTCTTGCATGTGAGATCTTACAACAGTAGTTCATGTTTATAGTGACATAAACAACGAATCTCACATAATGTTGTTAGTAATGGAGCCTTGCATGTGACATCTTACAACAGTAGTTCATGTTTATAGTGACATAAACAACGAATCTCACATAATGTTGTTCGTAATGGAGTCTTGCATGTGAGATCTTACAACAGTAGTTCATGTTTATAGTGACATAAACAACGAATCTCACATAATGTTGTTAGTAATGGAGTCTTGCATGTGAGATCTTACAACAGTAGTTCATGTTTATAGTGACATAAACAACGAATCTCACATAATGTTGTTCGTAATGGAGTCTTGCATGTGAGATCTTACAACAGTAGTTCATGTTTATAGTGACATTAACAACGAATCTCACATAATGTTGTTAGTAATGGAGTCTTGCATGTGAGATCTTACAACAGTAGTTCATGTTTATAGTGACATAAACAAGGAATCTCATATAATGTTGTTAGTAATGGAGTCTTGCATGTGAGATCTTACAACAGTAGCTCAAGCTTATAGTGACATAAGCAAGAAATCTCATATAATGTTCTTAGTAATGGAGCCTTGCATGTGAGATCTTACAACAGTAGCTCATGCTTATAGTGACATAAGCAAGGAATCTCATATAATGTTCTTAGTAATGGAGCCTTGCATGTGAGATCTTACAACAGTAGCTCAAGCTTATAGTGACATTAACAACGAATCTCACATAATGTTGTTAGTAATGGAGTCTTGCATGTGAGATCTTACAACAGTAGCTCAAGCTTATAGTGACATTAACAACGAATCTCACATAATGCTGTTAGTAATGGAGCCTTGCATGTGAGATCTTACAACAGTAGCTCAAGCTTATAGTGACATAAGCAAGGAATCTCATATAATGTTCTTAGTAATGGAGCCTTGCATGTGAGATCTTACAACAGTAGCTCAAGCTTATAGTGACATTAACAACGAATCTCATATAATGTTGTTAGTAATGGAGTCTTGCATGTGAGATCTTACAACAGTAGCTCATGCTTATAGTGACATAAGCAAGGAATCTCATATAATGTTCTTAGTAATGGAGCCTTGCATGTGAGATCTTACAACAGTAGCTCATGCTTATAGTGACATTAACAACGAATCTCATATAATGTTCTTAGTAATGGAGCCTTGCATGTGAGATCTTACAACAGTAGCTCATGCTTATAGTGACATAAGCAAGGAATCTCATATAATGTTCTTAGTAATGGAGCCTTGCATGTGAGATCTTACAACAGTAGCTCAAGCTTATAGTGACATTAACAACGAATCTCACATAATGTTGTTAGTAATGGAGTCTTGCATGTGAGATCTTACAACAGTAGCTCAAGCTTATAGTGACATTAACAACGAATCTCACATAATGCTGTTAGTAATGGAGCCTTGCATGTGAGATCTTACAACAGTAGCTCAAGCTTATAGTGACATAAGCAAGGAATCTCATATAATGTTCTTAGTAATGGAGCCTTGCATGTGAGATCTTACAACAGTAGCTCAAGCTTATAGTGACATTAACAACGAATCTCACATAATGTTGTTAGTAATGGAGTCTTGCATGTGAGATCTTACAACAGTAGCTCAAGCTTATAGTGACATAAGCAAGGAATCTCATATAATGTTCTTAGTAATGGAGCCTTGCATGTGAGATCTTACAACAGTAGCTCATGCTTATAGTGACATAAACAAGGAATCTCATATAATGTTCTTAGTAATGGAGTCTTGCATGTGAGATCTTACAACAGTAGTTCATGTTTATAGTGACATAAAAACCGAATCTCACATAATGTTGTTCGTAATGGAGTCTTGCATGTGAGATCTTACAACAGTAGTTCATGCTTATAGTGACATAAACAACGAATCTCACATAATGCTGTTAGTAATGGAGTCTTGCATGTGAGATCTTACAACAGTAGTTCATGTTTATAGTGACATAAACAACGAATCTCACATAATGTTGTTCGTAATGGAGCCTTGCATGTGAGATCTTACAACAGTAGTTCATGTTTATAGTGACATAAACAACGAATCTCACATAATGTTGTTCGTAATGGAGTCTTGCATGTGAGATCTTACAACAGTAGTTCATGTTTATAGTGACATAAACAACGAATCTCACATAATGTTGTTCGTAATGGAGTCTTGCATGTGAGATGTTACATCAGTAGCTCATGTTTATAGTGACATTAACAACGAATCTCACACAATGTTGTTAGTAATGGAGCCTTGCATGTGAGATCTTACAACAGTAGCTCAAGCTTATAGTGACATAAGCAAGGAATCTCATATAATGTTCTTAGTAATGGAGCCTTGCATGTGAGATGTTACATCAGTAGCTCGTGCTTATAGTGACATAAACAAGGAATCTCATATAATGTTCTTAGTAATGGAGCCTTGCATGTGAGATGTTACATCAGTAGCTCGTGCTTATAGTGACATAAACAAGGAATCTCATATAATGTTCTTAGTAATGGAGCCTTGCATGTGAGATGTTACATCAGTAGCTCGTGCCTATAGTGACATAAACAAGGAATCTCATATAATGTTCTTAGTAATGGAGCCTTGCATGTGAGATGTTACATCAGTAGCTCATGCTTATAGTGACATAAACAAGGAATCTCATATAATGTTCTGAGTAATGGAGCCTTGCATGTGAGATGTTACATCAGTAGCTCGTGCTTATAGTGACATAAACAAGGAATATCATATAATGTTCTTAGTAATGGAGCCTTGCATGTGAGATGTTACATCAGTAGCTCATGCTTATAGTGACATAATCAAGGAATCTCATATAATGTTCTTAGTAATGGAGCCTTGCATGTGAGATGTTACATCAGTAGCTCATGCTAATAGTGACACAAACAAGGAATCTCATATAATGTTCTTAGTAATGGAGCCTTGCATGTGAGAACTTATGACAGTAGCTCATGCTTACAGTGACATAAACAAGGAATCTCACATAATTTTGTTAGTAATGGAGTCTTGCATGTGAGAACTTACAACAGTAGCTCATGCTTATAGTGACATAAACAAGGAATCTCATATAATGTTCTTAGTAATGGAGCCTTGCATGTGAGATGTTACATCAGTAGCTCATGTTTATAGTCACATAAACAACGAATCTCACATAATGTTGTTAGTAATGGAGTCTTGCATGTGAGATGTTACATCAGTAGCTCATGTTTATAGTGACATAAACAAGCAATCTCATATAATGTTGTTAGTAATGTTAACTTGCATGTGAGATGTTACATCAGTAGCTCATGTGTACAGCTACATAAACAACGAATATCGTATAATGTTGTTAGCAATGGAGTCTTGCATGTGAGATGTTATATTGGGTAGCTCATGTTTATAGTGGCATAAACAACGAATCTCACATAACGTTCTTAGCAATGGAGTCTTTCATGTGAGATATTTTATTGGGTAGCTCATGTTTATAGTGCCATAAAAAACTCATCTCATATAATGTTGTTAGTAATGGAGTCTTGCATGTGAGATGTTATATTGGGTAGCTCATGTTTACAGCTACATAAACAATGAATCTCATATAATGTTGTTAGTAATGAAGACTTGCATGTGAGATGTTATATTGGATAGCTCATGTTTGTAATGACATAAACAACGAATCAAATATAATGTTGTTTGTAATGGAGTCTTGCATGTGAAAGGTTACATCAGTAGCTCATGTTAATAGTGACATAAATAACAAATCTCACATAATGTTGTTAGTAATGAAGTCCTCCATGTGAGATGTTACATCAGTAGCTCATGTTCATAGTGACATAAACAAAAAATCTCATATAATGTTGTTAGTAATGGTGTCTTGCATGTGAGATGTTATATTGGGTAGCTCATGTTTATAGTGACATAAACAACGAATCTCATATATGTTGTTAGTAATGGAGTCTTGTATGTGAGATGTTATATTGGGTAGCTCACATTTATAGTGACATAAACAACGAATCTCATGTATGTTTTTAGTAATGGAGTCTTGCATGTGAGATTCTACATCAGTAGCTCATGTTTATAGTGACATAAACAACGATTCCCTTATATGTTGTTAGTAATGGAGTCTTGTATGTTACATGTTACATCCGTAGCTCATGTTTATAGTGACATAAACAATGAACCTCATATATGTTATTAGTAATGGAGTCTTGCATGTGAGATGTTACATCAGTAGCTCATGTTTATAGTGACATAAACAACGAATCTCATATATGTTGTTAGTAATGGAGTCTGGTATGTGAGATGTTATATTGGGTAGCTCATGTTTATAGTGACATAAACAACGAATCTCATATATGTTGTTAGTAATGGAGTCTTGCATGTGAGATGCTATATTGGGTAGCTCATGTTTATAGTGACATAAACAATGAATCTCATATATGTTGTTAGTAATGGAGTCTTGTATGTGAGATGTTATATTGGGTAGCTCATGTTTATAGTGACATAAACAACGAATCTCATATATGTTCTTAGTAATGGAGCCTTACATGATAGATGTTACATCGGTAGCTCATGTTTACACTTACATAAACAAGGGATCTCACATAATGTTGTTAGTAGTGGAGCCTTACATGAAGAGATGTTACATAACTAGCTCATGTTTACAACTACATAAACAAGCTATCTCACATAATGTTGTTAGTAATGGAGCCTTGCATATGAGATGTTACATCAGTAGCTCATGTTTACATTTACATAAACAAGTAGACTCATGTAAAGTTGTTATTAATGGAGCCTTACATGAGAGATGTTACATCAGTAGCTCATGTTAACAGCTACATAAACAACGGATCTCACATAATGTTGTTAGTAATGGAGCCTTACATGAGACATGTTACATCAGTAGCTCATGTTTACATTTACATAAACAAGTAGACTCAGGTAAAGTTGTTATTAATGGAGCCTTACATGAGAGATGTTACATCAGTAGCTCATGTGTACAGCTACATAAACAAGGGATCTCACATAATGTTGTTAGTAATGGAGCCTTACATGAGAGATGTTACAACACTAGCTCATGTTTACAGTTACATAAACAAGGGATCTCACAAAATGTTGTTAGTAATGGAGGCTTACATGAGAGATGTTACATAACTAGCTCATGTTTACAACTACATAACAAGGGATCTCACATACTGTTAGTAATGGAGTCTTACATGTGAAACGTTACATCAGTAGCTCATGTTTACAGCTACATAAACAAGGGATCTCACATACTGTTGTTAGTAATGAAGTCTTACATGTGAGATGTTATATCAGTAGCTCATGTTTACAACTACATAAACAAGGGATCTCGCATACTGTTGTTAGTAATGGAGTCTTACATGTGAGATGCTACATCAGTAGCTCATGTTTACAGTTACATAAGCAAGGGATCTCCCATAAAGTTGTTAGAAATGGAGTCTTACATGAGAGATGTTACATCAGTAGTTCATGTTTACAGTTACATAAACAAGGGATCTCACATAATGTTGTTAGTAATGGGGCCTTACATGAGAGATGTTACATCAGTAGCTCATGTTTACAGTTACATAAACAAGGAATTTTACATAATGTTGTTAGTAATGGAGCCTTGTATGTGAGATGTTACATCAGTAGCTCATGTTTATAGTTACATAAACAAGGAATCCCACATAATGTTGTTAGTAATGGAGGCTTATATGTGAGATGTTACATCAGTAGCTCATGTTTATAGTTACATAAACAAGGAATCTCACATAATGTTGTTAGTAATGGAGCCTTGTATGTGAGATGTTACATCAGTAGCTCATGTTTATAGTTACATAAACAGGAAAACTCACATAATGTTGTTAGTAAAGGAGCCTTACATGAGAAATGTTACATCCGTAGCTCAATTTTACAACTACATAAACAAGGGATCTAACATACTGTTGTTAGTAATAGACTCTTATGAGAGATGTTACATCAGTAGCTCATGTTTACATTTACATAAACAAGGGATCTCACATAACGTTGTGTGTAATGGAGTCGTACATGAGAGATGTTACATCAGTAGCTCATTTTTACAGCTACATAAACAAGGGATCTCACATAATGTTGTTAGTAATGGAGCCTTGCCTGTGACATGTTACATCAGTAGCTCATGTTTACAACTACATAAAGCAGGGATCTCACATAATGTTGATAGTAATGGAGCCGTACATGAGAGATTTACATCAAGAGCTCATGTTTACAGTAACATAAAAGAGGAATCTCACATAATGTTGTTAGTAATGGAGTTTTACATGAGAGATGTTACATCAGTAGCTCATGTTTACAGTTACATAGACAAGGGATCTCACATAATAGTGTTAGTAATAAAGCCTTACATGAGAGATGTTACATAAGTAGCTCATGTTTACAGTTAGATAAACAAGTAATCTCCCAAAATGTTGTTAAAAATGGAGCCTTGCCTGTGAGATGTTACATCAGTAGCTCATGTTTACATTTACATAAACAAGGAATCTCCCAAAAGGTTGTTAAAAATGAAGCCTTGCCTGTGACATGTTACATCAGTAGCTCATGTTTACAACTACATAAAGCAGGGATCTCACATAATGTTGATAGTAATGGAGCCGTACATGAGAGATTTACATCAAGAGCTCATGTTTACAGTAACATAAAAGAGGAATCTCACATAATGTTGTTAGTAATGGAGTTTTACATGAGAGATGTTACATCAATAGCTCATGTTTACATTTACATAAACAAGTAGACTCATGTAAAGTTGTTATTAATGGAGCCTTACATGAGAGATGTTACATCAGTAACTCACGTTTACAGTTACATAAACAAGCTATCTCACATAATGTTGTTAGTAATGGAGCCTTGCATATGAGATGTTACATCAGTAGCTCATGTTTACAGTTACATAAACAAGTTTACTCATCTAAAGTTGTTATTAATGGAGCCTTACATGAGAGATGATACATCAGTAGCTCATGTTTACAGCTACATAAACAGGGGATCTCACATAATGTTGTTAGTAATGGAGCCTTACATGAGAGATGTTACATAACTAGCTCATGTTTACAACTACATAAAAAGGGATCTCACATACTGTTGTTAGTAATGGAGTCTTACATGAGAGATGTTACATAACTAGCTCATGTTTGCAACAACATAAACAAGGGATCTCACATAATGTTGTTAGTAATGGAGTCTTACATGTGAGATGTTACATCAGTAGCTCATGTTTACAGCTACATAAACAAGGGGTCTCACATACTGTTGTTAGTAATGGAGTCTTACATGTGAAATGTTACATCAGTGGCTCATGTTTACAGCTACATAAACAAGGGATCTCACATACTGTTGTTAGTAATGGAGTCTTACATGTGAGATGTTACATCAGTAGCTCATGTTTACAGTTACATAAATAAGGAATCTCCCAAAATGTTGTTAAAAATGGAGCCTTGCCTGTGAGATGTAACATCAGTAGCTCATGTTTACATTTACATAAACAAGGAATCTCTCAAAATATTGTTAAAAATGAAGCCTTGCCTGTGAGATGTTACATCAGTAGCTCATGTTTACAGTTACATAGACATGGGATCTCACATAATGTTGTTAGTAATAAAGCCTTACATGAGGGATGTTACATCAGTAGCTCATGTTTTCATTTACATAAACAAGGAATCTCCCAAAATGTTGTTAAAAATGAAGCCTTGCCTGTGAGATGTTACATCAGTAGCTCATGTTTACAGTTACATAGACAAGGGATCTCACATAATGTTGTTAGTAATAAAGCCTTACATGAGAGATGTTACATCAGTAGCTCATGTTTACAGTTACATAGACAAGGGATCTCCCATAAATGTTGTTAAAAATCAAGCCATGCCTGTGAGATGTTACATCAGTAGCTCATGTTTACAGTTACATAGACAAGGGATCTCACATAATGTTGTTAGTAATAAAGCCTTACATGAGAGATGTTACATCAGTAGCTCATGTTTATAGTTACATAAACAAGGAATTTCACATAATGTTGCTAGTAATGAAGCCTTGCCTGTGAGATGTTACTTCAGTAGCTCATTTTACAATTACATAAACAAGGAATCCCACATAATGTTGCTAAAAATGGAAGCTTGCCTGTGAGATGTTACATTAGTAGCTCATGTTTACAGCTACATAAACAAGGAATATCCCAAAATGTTGTTAAAATGGAGTCTTACATGAGAGATGTTATATCAGTAGCTGATGTTTACAGTTACATAAACAAGGAATCTCACATAATATTGCTTAAAATGGAAGCTTGCCTGTGAGATGTTACATCAGTAGCTCATGTGTATAGTTACATAAAAAGGGAATCTCACCTAATGTTGTTAGTAATGGAGCCTTACATGAGGGATGTTATATCAGTAGCTCATGTTTACATTTACATAAACAAGGAATCTCACATAATGTTGTTAGTAATGGAGCCTTACATGAGAGATGTTATCGGTATCTCATGTTTACAGTTACATAAACAAGGAATCTCACATAATTTTGTTAGTAATAGAGCCTTACATGAGAGATGTTACATCAGTAGCTCATGTTTACAGTTACATAAACAAGGAATCTCACATAATGTTGTTAGTAATGGAGCCTTACATGAGAGATGTTAAATCAGTAGCTCATGGTTACAGTTACATAAACAAAAAATCTCACATAATGTTGTTAGTAATGGAGCCTTACATGAGAGATGTTACATGAGTAGCTCATGTTTACAGTTACATAAACAAGGAATCTCACATAATGTTGTTAGTAATGGAGCCTTACATGAGAAATGTTACATCAGTAGCTCATGTTTACAGTTACATAAACAAGGAATCTCACTTAATGTTGTTAGTAATGGAGCCTTACATGAGAAATGTTACATCAGTAGCTCATGTTTACAGTTACATAAACAAGGAATCTCACATAATCTTGTTAGTAATGGAGCCTTGTATGTGAGATGTTACATAGTAGCTAATGTTTATAGTTACATAAATAGAAGTCTCACATAATGTTCTTAGTAATGGGGCCTTACATGAGAGACGTTACATCAGTAGCTCATGTTTACAGTTACATAAACAAGGAATTTTACATAATGTTGTTAGTAATGGAGCCTTGCATGTGAGATGTTACATCAGTAGCTCATGTTTATAGTTACATAAACAAGGAATCTCACATAATGTTGTTAGTAACGGAGGCTTATATGTGAGATGTTACATCAGTAGCTCATGTTTATAGTTACATAAACAAGGAATCTCACATAATGTTGTTAGTAATGGAGCCTTGTATGTGAGATGTTACATCAGTAGCTCATGTTTATTGTTACATAAACAGGAAAACTCACATAATGTTGTTAGTAAAGGAGCCTTACATGAGAAATGTTACATCCGTAGCTCATGTTTACAGTTACATAAACAAGGAATCTCACATAATGCTTTAGAAATGGAGCCTTACATGAGAGATGTTACATCAGTAGCTCATGTTTACAGTTACATAAACAAGGAATCTCACATAATGTTGTTCGTAATGGAGTCTTAGATGTGAGATGTTAAATCAGTAGCTCATGTTTGCAGCTACATAAACAAGGGATCTCACATACTGTTGTTAGTAATGGAGCCTTCCCTGTGAGATGTAACATCAGTAGCTCATGTTTGCAACTACATAAACAAGGGATCTCACATAATGTTGATAGTAATGGAGCCTTACATGAGAGATGTTACATCAGTAGCTCATGTTTAGAGTAACATAATCAAGGAATCTCACATAATGTTGTTAGTAATGGAGGTTTACATGAGAGATGTTACATGAGTAGCTCATGTTTACAGCTACATAAACAAGGAATCTCACATAATGTTATTAGTAATGGTGCCTTACATGAGGGATGTTACATCAGTAGCTCATGTTTACAGCTACATAAACAAGGGATCTTCCATAATGTTGTTAGTAATGGGGCCTAACATGAGAGATGTTACATCAGTAGCTTATGCCTACAGTTACATAAACAAGGAATCTCACATAATGTTGTTATTAATGGAGCCTTACATGAGCGATGTTACATCAGTAGCTCATGTTTACAGCTACGTAAACAAGGGATCTCAGATAATGTTGTTAGTAATGGAGCCTTACATGAGAGATACTACATCAGTAGCTCATGTTTTGAGTTACATAAATCAGGAATCTCACATAATCTTGTTAGTAATGAGGCCTTACATGAGAGATGTTACATCAGTAGCTCATGCTTACAGCTACGCAAACAAGGCATCTCACATAATGTATTTAGTAATGAAGCCTTACATGAGAGATGTTAAATCAGTAGCTCATGTTTACAGTTACATAGACAAGGGATCTCACAAAATAGTGTTAGTAATAAAGCCTTACATGAGAGATGTTACATAAGTAGCTCATGTTTACAGTTAGATAAACAAGTAATCTCCCAAAATGTTGTTAAAAATGGAGCCTTGCCTGTGAGATGTTACATCAGTAGCTCATGTTTACATTTACATAAACAAGGAATCTCCCAAAAGGTTGTTAAAAATGAAGCCTTTCCTGTGGGATGTTACATCAGTAGCTCATGTTTACAGTTACATAGACAAGGGATCTCACATAATGTTGTTAGTAATGGAGCCTTATATGAGAGATGTTACATCAGTAGCTCACGTTTACAGTTACATTTACAAGGAATCTCCCAAAATGTTGTTAAAAATGCAGCCTTGCCTGTGAGGTGTTACATTAGTAGCTCATGTTTACAGTTACATAATCAAGGAATCTCACATAATTTTGCTAAATAGGAAGCTTGCCTGTGAGATGTTACATCAGTTGCTCATGTTTACTGTTACATAAACAGGGAATCTCCCAAAATGTTGTTAAAATGGAGCCTTACATGAGAGATGTTATATCAGTAGCTTATGTTTACAGTAACATAAACAATGAATCTCATATAATGTGGCTAAAAATGGAAGCTTGCCTGTGAGATGTTACATCAGTAGCTCATGTGTATAGTTACATAAACAAGGAATCTCACATAATGTTATTAGTAATGGAGCCTTACATGAGAGATGTTATTTCAGTAGCTCAGGTTTACAGTTACATAAACAAGGAATCTCACATAATGTTGTTGGTAATGGAGCCTTACATGAGAGATGTTATATCAGTAGCTCATGTTTACAGTTACACAAACAAGGAATCTCACATAATGTTGTTAGTAATGGAGCCTTACATGAGAGATGTTACATCAGTAGCTCATGTTTACAACTACATAAACAAGGAATCTCACATAATGATGCTAGTAATGGAGCCTTACAAGAGAGATGTTATATCAGTAGCTCATGTTTACAGTTACATAAACAAGGAATCTCACATAATGTTGTTCGTAATGGAGCCTTACCTGAGAGATGTTACATCAGTAGCTCATGTTTACAGTTAAATAAACAAGGAATCTCACATTTTACTAGTAATGGAGCCTTGCATATGAGATGTTACATCAGTAGTTCATGTTTACAGTTACATAAACAAGGAATCTCACATAATGTTGTTAGTAATGGAGCCTTACATAAGAGATGTTACATCAGTAGCTCATGTTTACAGTTACATAAACAAGGATTCTAACATAATGTTGCTAGTAATGGAGCCTTACATGAGAGATGTTACATCAGTAGCTCATGTTTACAGTTACATAAACAAGGAATCTCACATAATCTTGTTAGTAATGCAGCCTTGTATGTGAGATGTTACATCAGTAGCTCATGTTTATAGTTACATAAACA
Organism: Deroplatys truncata; assembly: GCA_030765065.1. Taxonomy (NCBI): domain Eukaryota; kingdom Metazoa; phylum Arthropoda; class Insecta; order Mantodea; family Mantidae; genus Deroplatys; species Deroplatys truncata. The sequence continues at coordinate 1,809,895 of CM060975.1, forward strand.
AGGGATCTCACATAATGTTGTTAGTAATGGAGCCTTACATGAGAGATGTTACAACACTAGCTCATGTTTACAGTTACATAAACAAGGGATCTCACAAAATGTTGTTAGTAATGGAGGCTTACATGAGAGATGTTACATAACTAGCTCATGTTTACAACTACATAACAAGGGATCTCACATACTGTTAGTAATGGAGTCTTACATGTGAAAGGTTACATCAGTAGCTCATGTTTACAGCTACATAAACAAGGGATCTCACATACTGTTGTTAGTAATGAAGTCTTACATGTGAGATGTTATATCAGTAGCTCATGTTTACAACTACATAAACAAGGGATCTCGCATACTGTTGTTAGTAATGGAGTCTTACATGTGAGATGCTACATCAGTAGCTCATGTTTACAGTTACATAAGCAAGGGATCTCCCATAAAGTTGTTAGAAATGGAGTCTTACATGAGAGATGTTACATCAGTAGTTCATGTTTACAGTTACATAAACAAGGGATCTCACATAATGTTGTTAGTAATGGGGCCTTACATGAGAGATGTTACATCAGTAGCTCATGTTTACAGTTACATAAACAAGGAATTTTACATAATGTTGTTAGTAATGGAGCCTTGTATGTGAGATGTTACATCAGTAGCTCATGTTTATAGTTACATAAACAAGGAATCTCACATAATGTTGTTAGTAATGGAGGCTTATATGTGAGATGTTACATCAGTAGCTCATGTTTATAGTTACATAAACAAGGAATCTCACATAATGTTGTTAGTAATGGAGCCTTGTATGTGAGATGTTACATCAGTAGCTCATGTTTATAGTTACATAAACAGGAAAACTCACATAATGTTGTTAGTAAAGGAGCCTTACATGAGAAATGTTACATCCGTAGCTCATGTTTACAACTACATAAACAAGGGATCTAACATACTGTTGTTAGTAATAGACTCTTATGAGAGATGTTACATCAGTAGCTCATGTTTACATTTACATAAACAAGGGATCTCACATAACGTTGTGTGTAATGGAGTCGTACATGAGAGATGTTACATCAGTAGCTCATTTTTACAGCTACATAAACAAGGGATCTCACATAATGTTGTTAGTAATGGAGCCTTGCCTGTGACATGTTACATCAGTAGCTCATGTTTACAACTACATAAAGCAGGGATCTCACATAATGTTGATAGTAATGGAGCCGTACATGAGAGATTTACATCAAGAGCTCATGTTTACAGTAACATAAAAGAGGAATCTCACATAATGTTGTTAGTAATGGAGTTTTACATGAGAGATGTTACATCAGTAGCTCATGTTTACAGCTACATAAACAAGGGATCTCACATAATGTTGTTAGTAATGGAGCCTTACATGAGACATGTTACAAACGTAGCTCATGTTTACATTTACATAAACAAGTAGACTCAGGTAAAGTTGTTATTAATGGAGCCTTACATGAGAGATGTTACATCAGTAGCTCATGTTTACAGCTACATAAACAAGGGATCTCACATAATGTTGTTAGTAATGGAGCCTTACATGAGAGATGTTACAACACTAGCTCATGTTTACAGTTACATAAACAAGGGATCTCACAAAATGTTGTTAGTAATGGAGGCTTACATGAGAGATGTTACATAACTAGCTCATGTTTACAACTACATAACAAGGGATCTCACATACTGTTAGTAATGGAGTCTTACATGTGAAAGGTTACATCAGTAGCTCATGTTTACAGCTACATAAACAAGGGATCTCACATACTGTTGTTAGTAATGAAGTCTTACATGTGAGATGTTATATCAGTAGCTCATGTTTACAACTACATAAACAAGGGATCTCGCATACTGTTGTTAGTAATGGAGTCTTACATGTGAGATGCTACATCAGTAGCTCATGTTTACAGTTACATAAGCAAGGGATCTCCCATAAAGTTGTTAGAAATGGAGTCTTACATGAGAGATGTTACATCAGTAGTTCATGTTTACAGTTACATAAACAAGGGATCTCACATAATGTTGTTAGTAATGGGGCCTTACATGAGAGATGTTACATCAGTAGCTCATGTTTACAGTTACATAAACAAGGAATTTTACATAATGTTGTTAGTAATGGAGCCTTGTATGTGAGATGTTACATCAGTAGCTCATGTTTATAGTTACATAAACAAGGAATCTCACATAATGTTGTTAGTAATGGAGGCTTATATGTGAGATGTTACATCAGTAGCTCATGTTTATAGTTACATAAACAAGGAATCTCACATAATGTTGTTAGTAATGGAGCCTTGTATGTGAGATGTTACATCAGTAGCTCATGTTTATAGTTACATAAACAGGAAAACTCACATAATGTTGTTAGTAAAGGAGCCTTACATGAGAAATGTTACATCCGTAGCTCATGTTTACAACTACATAAACAAGGGATCTAACATACTGTTGTTAGTAATAGACTCTTATGAGAGATGTTACATCAGTAGCTCATGTTTACATTTACATAAACAAGGGATCTCACATAACGTTGTGTGTAATGGAGTCGTACATGAGAGATGTTACATCAGTAGCTCATTTTTACAGCTACATAAACAAGGGATCTCACATAATGTTGTTAGTAATGGAGCCTTGCCTGTGACATGTTACATCAGTAGCTCATGTTTACAACTACATAAAGCAGGGATCTCACATAATGTTGATAGTAATGGAGCCGTACATGAGAGATTTACATCAAGAGCTCATGTTTACAGTAACATAAAAGAGGAATCTCACATAATGTTGTTAGTAATGGAGTTTTACATGAGAGATGTTACATCAATAGCTCATGTTTACATTTACATAAACAAGTAGACTCATGTAAAGTTGTTATTAATGGAGCCTTACATGAGAGATGTTACATCAGTAACTCACGTTTACAGTTACATAAACAAGCTATCTCACATAATGTTGTTAGTAATGGAGCCTTGCATATGAGATGTTACATCAGTAGCTCATGTTTACAGTTACATAAACAAGTTTACTCATCTAAAGTTGTTATTAATGGAGCCTTACATGAGAGATGATACATCAGTAGCTCATGTTTACAGCTACATAAACAGGGGATCTCACATAATGTTGTTAGTAATGGAGCCTTACATGAGAGATGTTACATAACTAGCTCATGTTTACAACTACATAAAAAGGGATCTCACATACTGTTGTTAGTAATGGAGTCTTACATGAGAGATGTTACATAACTAGCTCATGTTTGCAACTACATAAACAAGGGATCTCACATAATGTTGTTAGTAATGGAGTCTTACATGTGAGATGTTACATCAGTAGCTCATGTTTACAGCTACATAAACAAGGGGTCTCACATACTGTTGTTAGTAATGGAGTCTTACATGTGAAATGTTACATCAGTAGCTCATGTTTACAGCTACATAAACAAGGGATCTCACATACTGTTGTTAGTAATGGAGTCTTACATGTGAGATGTTACATCAGTAGCTCATGTTTACAGTTACATAAATAAGGAGTCTCCCAAAATGTTGTTAAAAATGGAGCCTTGCCTGTGAGATGTAACATCAGTAGCTCATGTTTACATTTACATAAACAAGGAATCTCTCAAAATATTGTTAAAAATGAAGCCTTGCCTGTGAGATGTTACATCAGTAGCTCATGTTTACAGTTACATAGACATGGGATCTCACATAATGTTGTTAGTAATAAAGCCTTACATGAGGGATGTTACATCAGTAGCTCATGTTTTCATTTACATAAACAAGGAATCTCCCAAAATGTTGTTAAAAATGAAGCCTTGCCTGTGAGATGTTACATCAGTAGCTCATGTTTACAGTTACATAGACAAGGGATCTCACATAACGTTGTTAGTAATAAAGCCTTACATGAGAGATGTTACATCAGTAGCTCATGTTTACAGTTACATAGACAAGGGATCTCCCTAAATGTTGTTAAAAATCAAGCCATGCCTGTGAGATGTTACATCAGTAGCTCATGTTTACAGTTACATAGACAAGGGATCTCACATAATGTTGTTAGTAATAAAGCCTTACATGAGAGATTTTACATCAGTAGCTCATGTTTATAGTTACATAAACAAGGAATTTCACATAATGTTGCTAGTAATGAAGCCTTGCCTGTGAGATGTTACTTCAGTAGCTCATTTTACAATTACATAAACAAGGAATCCCACATAATGTTGCTAAAAATGGAAGCTTGCCTGTGAGATGTTACATTAGTAGCTCATGTTTACAGCTACATAAACAAGGAATATCCCAAAATGTTGTTAAAATGGAGCCTTACATGAGAGATGTTATATCAGTAGCTGATGTTTACAGTTACATAAACAAGGAATCTCACATAATATTGCTTAAAATGGAAGCTTGCCTGTGAGATGTTACATCAGTAGCTCATGTGTATAGTTACATAAAAAGGGAATCTCACCTAATGTTGTTAGTAATGGAGCCTTACATGAGGGATGTTATATCAGTAGCTCATGTTTACATTTACATAAACAAGGAATCTCACATAATGTTGTTAGTAATGGAGCCTTACATGAGAGATGTTATCGGTATCTCATGTTTACAGTTACATAAACAAGGAATCTCACATAATTTTTTTAGTAATAGAGCCTTACATGAGAGATGTTACATCAGTAGCTCATGTTTACAGTTACATAAACAAGGAATCTCACATAATGTTGTTAGTAATGGAGCCTTACATGAGAGATGTTATATCAGTAGCTCATGGTTACAGTTACATAAACAAGGAATCTCACATAATGTTGTTAGTAATGGAGCCTTACATGAGAGATGTTACATCAGTAGCTCATGTTTACAGTTACATAAACAAGGAATCTCACATAATGTTGTTAGTAATGGAGCCTTACATGAGAAATGTTACATCAGTAGCTCATGTTTACAGTTACATAAACAAGGAATCTCACTTAATGTTGTTAGTAATGGAGCCTTACATGAGAAATGTTACATCAGTAGCTCATGTTTACAGTTACATAAACAAGGAATCTCACATAATCTTGTTAGTAATGGAGCCTTGTATGTGAGATGTTACATAGTAGCTAATGTTTATAGTTACATAAATAGAAGTCTCACATAATGTTCTTAGTAATGGGGCCTTACATGCGAGACGTTACATCAGTAGCTCATGTTTACAGTTACATAAACAAGGAATTTTACATAATGTTGTTAGTAATGGAGCCTTGCATGTGAGATGTTACATCAGTAGCTCATGTTTATAGTTACATAAACAAGGAATCTCACATAATGTTGTTAGTAATGGAGGCTTATATGTGAGATGTTACATCAGTAGCTCATGTTTATAGTTACATAAACAAGGAATCTCACATAATGTTGTTAGTAATGGAGCCTTGTATGTGAGATGTTACATCAGTAGCTCATGTTTATTGTTACATAAACAGGAAAACTCACATAATGTTGTTAGTAAAGGAGCCTTACATGAGAAATGTTACATACGTAGCTCATGTTTACAGTTACATAAACAAGGAATCTCACATAATGCTTTAGAAATGGAGCCTTACATGAGAGATGTTACATCAGTAGCTCATGTTTACAGTTACATAAACAAGGAATCTCACATAATGTTGTTCGTAATGGAGTCTTAGATGTGAGATGTTAAATCAGTAGCTCATGTTTGCAGCTACATAAACAAGGGATCTCACATACTGTTGTTAGTAATGGAGCCTTCCCTGTGAGATGTAACATCAGTAGCTCATGTTTGCAACTACATAAACAAGGGATCTCACATAATGTTGATAGTAATGGAGCCTTACATGAGAGATGTTACATCAGTAGCTCATGTTTAGAGTAACATAATCAAGGAATCTCACATAATGTTGTTAGTAATGGAGGTTTACATGAGAGATGTTACATGAGTAGCTCATGTTTACAGCTACATAAACAAGGAATCTCACATAATGTTGTTAGTAATGGTGCCTTACATGAGGGATGTTACATCAGTAGCTCATGTTTACAGCTACATAAACAAAGGATCTTCCATAATGTTGTTAGTAATGGGGCCTAACATGAGAGATGTTACATCAGTAGCTTATGCCTACAGTTACATAAACAAGGAATCTCACATAATGTTGTTATTAATGGAGCCTTACATGAGCGATGTTACATCAGTAGCTCATGTTTACAGCTACGTAAACAAGGGATCTCAGATAATGTTGTTAGTAATGGAGCCTTACATGAGAGATACTACATCAGTAGCTCATGTTTTGAGTTACATAAATCAGGAATCTCACATAATCTTGTTAGTAATGAGGCCTTACATGAGAGATGTTACATCAGTAGCTCATGCTTACAGCTACGCAAACAAGGCATCTCACATAATGTATTTAGTAATGAAGCCTTACATGAGAGATGTTAAATCAGTAGCTCATGTTTACAGTTACATAGACAAGGGATCTCACATAATAGTGTTAGTAATAAAGCCTTACATGAGAGATGTTACATAAGTAGCTCATGTTTACAGTTAGATAAACAAGTAATCTCCCAAAATGTTGTTAAAAATTGAGCCTTGCCTGTGAGATGTTACATCAGTAGCTCATGTTTACATTTACATAAACAAGGAATCTCCCAAAAGGTTGTTAGTAATGGAGCCTTATATGAGAGATGTTACATCAGTAGCTCATGTTTACAGTTACATTTACAAGGAATCTCCCAAAATGTTGTTAAAAATGCAGCCTTGCCTGTGAGGTGTTACATTAGTAGCTCATGTTTACAATTACATAATCAAGGAATCTCACATAATTTTGCTAAATAGGAAGCTTGCCTGTGAGATGTTACATCAGTTGCTCATGTTTACTGTTACATAAACAGGGAATCTCCCAAAATGTTGTTAAAATGGAGCCTTACATGAGAGATGTTATATCAGTAGCTTATGTTTACAGTAACATAAACAATGAATCTCACATAATGTGGCTAAAAATGGAAGCTTGCCTGTGAGATGTTACATCAGTAGCTCATGTGTATAGTTACATAAACAAGGAATCTCACATAATGTTATTAGTAATGGAGCCTTACATGAGAGATGTTATTTCAGTAGCTCAGGTTTACAGTTACATAAACAAGGAATCTCACATAATGTTGTTGGTAATGGAGCCTTACATGAGAGATGTTATATCAGTAGCTCATGTTTACAGTTACACAAACAAGGAATCTCACATAATGTTGTTAGTAATGGAGCCTTACATGAGAGATGTTACATCAGTAGCTCATGTTTACAACTACATAAACAAGGAATCTCACATAATGATGTTAGTAATGGAGCCTTACAAGAGAGATGTTATATCAGTAGCTCATGTTTACAGTTACATAAACAAGGAATCTCACATAATGTTGTTCGTAATGGAGCCTTACATGAGAGATGTTACATCAGTAGCTCATGTTTACAGTTAAATAAACAAGGAATCTCACATTTTACTAGTAATGGAGCCTTGCATATGAGATGTTACATCAGTAGTTCATGTTTACAGTTACATAAACAAGGAATCTCACATAATGTTGTTAGTAATGGAGCCTTACATAAGAGATGTTACATCAGTAGCTCATGTTTACAGTTACATAAACAAGGGATCTCACATAATGTTGTTAGTAATGGGGCCTTACATGAGAGATGTTACATCAGTAGCTCATGTTTACAGTTACATAAACAAGGAATTTTACATAATGTTGTTAGTAATGGAGCCTTGTATGTGAGATGTTACATCAGTAGCTCATGTTTATAGTTACATAAACAAGGAATCTCACATAATGTTGTTAGTAATGGAGGCTTATATGTGAGATGTTACATCAGTAGCTCATGTTTATAGTTACATAAACAAGGAATCTCACATAATGTTGTTAGTAATGGAGCCTTGTATGTGAGATGTTACATCAGTAGCTCATGTTTATAGTTACATAAACAGGAAAACTCACATAATGTTGTTAGTAAAGGAGCCTTACATGAGAAATGTTACATCTGTAGCTCATGTTTACAACTACATAAACAAGGGATCTAACATACTGTTGTTAGTAATAGACTCTTATGAGAGATGTTACATCAGTAGCTCATGTTTACATTTACATAAACAAGGGATCTCACATAACGTTGTGTGTAATGGAGTCGTACATGAGAGATGTTACATCAGTAGCTCATTTTTACAGCTACATAAACAAGGGATCTCACATAATGTTGTTAGTAATGGAGCCTTGCCTGTGACATGTTACATCAGTAGCTCATGTTTACAACTACATAAAGCAGGGATCTCACATAATGTTGATAGTAATGGAGCCGTACATGAGAGATTTACATCAAGAGCTCATGTTTACAGTAACATAAAAGAGGAATCTCACATAATGTTGTTAGTAATGGAGTTTTACATGAGAGATGTTACATCAATAGCTCATGTTTACATTTACATAAACAAGTAGACTCATGTAAAGTTGTTATTAATGGAGCCTTACATGAGAGATGTTACATCAGTAACTCACGTTTACAGTTACATAAACAAGCTATCTCACATAATGTTGTTAGTAATGGAGCCTTGCATATGAGATGTTACATCAGTAGCTCATGTTTACAGTTACATAAACAAGTTTACTCATCTAAAGTTGTTATTAATGGAGCCTTACATGAGAGATGATACATCAGTAGCTCATGTTTACAGCTACATAAACAGGGGATCTCACATAATGTTGTTAGTAATGGAGCCTTACATGAGAGATGTTACATTACTAGCTCATGTTTACAACTACATAAAAAGGGATCTCACATACTGTTGTTAGTAATGGAGTCTTACATGAGAGATGTTACATAACTAGCTCATGTTTGCAACTACATAAACAAGGGATCTCACATAATGTTGTTAGTAATGGAGTCTTACATGTGAGATGTTACATCAGTAGCTCATGTTTACAGCTACATAAACAAGGGGTCTCACATACTGTTGTTAGTAATGGAGTCTTACATGTGAAATGTTACATCAGTAGCTCATGTTTACAGCTACATAAACAAGGGATCTCACATACTGTTGTTAGTAATGGAGTCTTACATGTGAGATGTTACATCAGTAGCTCATGTTTACAGTTACATAAATAAGGAGTCTCCCAAAATGTTGTTAAAAATGGAGCCTTGCCTGTGAGATGTAACATCAGTAGCTCATGTTTACATTTACATAAACAAGGAATCTCTCAAAATATTGTTAAAAATGAAGCCTTGCCTGTGAGATGTTACATCAGTAGCTCATGTTTACAGTTACATAGACATGGGATCTCACATAATGTTGTTAGTAATAAAGCCTTACATGAGGGATGTTACATCAGTAGCTCATGTTTTCATTTACATAAACAAGGAATCTCCCAAAATGTTGTTAAAAATGAAGCCTTGCCTGTGAGATGTTACATCAGTAGCTCATGTTTACAGTTACATAGACAAGGGATCTCACATAACGTTGTTAGTAATAAAGCCTTACATGAGAGATGTTACATCAGTAGCTCATGTTTACAGTTACATAGACAAGCGATCTCCCTAAATGTTGTTAAAAATCAAGCCATGCCTGTGAGATGTTACATCAGTAGCTCATGTTTACAGTTACATAGACAAGGGATCTCACATAATGTTGTTAGTAATAAAGACTTACATGAGAGATTTTACATCAGTAGCTCATGTTTATAGTTACATAAACAAGGAATTTCACATAATGTTGCTAGTAATGAAGCCTTGCCTGTGAGATGTTACTTCAGTAGCTCATTTTACAATTACATAAACAAGGAATCCCACGTAATGTTGCTAAAAATGGAAGCTTGCCTGTGAGATGTTACATTAGTAGCTCATGTTTACAGCTACATAAACAAGGAATATCCCAAAATGTTGTTAAAATGGAGCCTTACATGAGAGATGTTATATCAGTAGCTGATGTTTACAGTTACATAAACAAGGAATCTCACATAATATTGCTTAAAATGGAAGCTTCCCTGTGAGATGTTACATCAGTAGCTCATGTGTATAGTTACATAAAAAGGGAATCTCACCTAATGTTGTTAGTAATGGAGCCTTACATGAGGGATGTTATATCAGTAGCTCATGTTTACATTTACATAAACAAGGAATCTCACATAATGTTGTTAGTAATGGAGCCTTACATGAGAGATGTTATCTGTATCTCATGTTTACAGTTACATAAACAAGGAATCTCACATAATTTTTTTAGTAATAGAGCCTTACATGAGAGATGTTACATCAGTAGCTCATGTTTACAGTTACATAAACAAGGAATCTCACATAATGTTGTTAGTAATGGAGCCTTACATGAGAGATGTTATATCAGTAGCTCATGGTTACAGTTACATAAACAAGGAATCTCACATAATGTTGTTAGTAATGGAGCCTTACATGAGAGATGTTACATCAGTAGCTCATGTTTACAGTTACATAAACAAGGAATCTCACATAATGTTGTTAGTAATGGAGCCTTACATGAGAAATGTTACATCAGTAGCTCATGTTTACAGTTACATAAACAAGGAATCTCACTTAATGTTGTTAGTAATGGAGCCTTACATGAGAAATGTTACATCAGTAGCTCATGTTTACAGTTACATAAACAAGGAATCTCACATAATCTTGTTAGTAATGGAGCCTTGTATGTGAGATGTTACATAGTAGCTAATGTTTATAGTTACATAAATAGAAGTCTCACATAATGTTCTTAGTAATGGGGCCTTACATGCGAGACGTTACATCAGTAGCTCATGTTTACAGTTACATAAACAAGGAATTTTACATAATGTTGTTAGTAATGGAGCCTTGCATGTGAGATGTTACATCAGTAGCTCATGTTTATAGTTACATAAACAAGGAATCTCACATAATGTTGTTAGTAATGGAGGCTTATATGTGAGATGTTACATCAGTAGCTCATGTTTATAGTTACATAAACAAGGAATCTCACATAATCTTGTTAGTAATGGAGCCTTGTATGTGAGATGTTACATCAGTAGCTCATGTTTATAGTTACATAAACAAGGAATCTCACATAATCTTGTTAGTAATGGAGCCTTGTATGTGAGATGTTACATAAGTAGCTCATGTTTACAGTTACATAAACAAGGAATCTCACATAATGTTGTTAGTAATGGAGGCTTGTATGTGAGATGTTACATCAGTAGCTCATGTTTATAGTTACATAAACAAGGAATCTCACATAATGTTGTTAGTAATGGAGCCTTGTATGTGAGATGTTACATCAGTAGCTCATGTTTATTGTTACATAAACAGGAAAACTCACATAATGTTGTTAGTAAAGGAGCCTTACATGAGAAATGTTACATACGTAGCTCATGTTTACAGTTACATAAACAAGGAATCTCACATAATGCTTTAGAAATGGAGCCTTACATGAGAGATGTTACATCAGTAGCTCATGTTTACAGTTACATAAACAAGGAATCTCACATAATGTTGTTCGTAATGGAGTCTTAGATGTGAGATGTTAAATCAGTAGCTCATGTTTGCAGCTACATAAACAAGGGATCTCACATACTGTTGTTAGTAATGGAGCCTTCCCTGTGAGATGTAACATCAGTAGCTCATGTTTGCAACTACATAAACAAGGGATCTCACATAATGTTGATAGTAATGGAGCCTTACATGAGAGATGTTACATCAGTAGCTCATGTTTAGAGTAACATAATCAAGGAATCTCACATAATGTTGTTAGTAATGGAGGTTTACATGAGAGATGTTACATGAGTAGCTCATGTTTACAGCTACATAAACAAGGAATCTCACATAATGTTGTTAGTAATGGTGCCTTACATGAGGGATGTTACATCAGTAGCTCATGTTTACAGCTACATAAACAAAGGATCTTCCATAATGTTGTTAGTAATGGGGCCTAACATGAGAGATGTTACATCAGTAGCTTATGCCTACAGTTACATAAACAAGGAATCTCACATAATGTTGTTATTAATGGAGCCTTACATGAGCGATGTTACATCAGTAGCTCATGTTTACAGCTACGTAAACAAGGGATCTCAGATAATGTTGTTAGTAATGGAGCCGTACATGAGAGATACTACATCAGTAACTCATGTTTTGAGTTACATAAATCAGGAATCTCACATAATCTTGTTAGTAATGAGGCCTTAAATGAGAGATGTTACATCAGTAGCTCATGCTTACAGCTACGCAAACAAGGCATCTCACATAATGTATTTAGTAATGAAGCCTTACATGAGAGATGTTAAATCAGTAGCTCATGTTTACAGTTACATAGACAAGGGATCTCACATAATAGTGTTAGTAATAAAGCCTTACATGAGAGATGTTACATAAGTAGCTCATGTTTACAGTTAGATAAACAAGTAATCTCCCAAAATGTTGTTAAAAATGGAGCCTTGCCTGTGAGATGTTACATCAGTAGCTCATGTTTACATTTACATAAACAAGGAATCTCCCAAAAGGTTGTTAAAAATGAAGCCTTTCCTGTGAGATGTTACATCAGTAGCTCATGTTTACAGTTACATAGACAAGGGATCTCACATAATGTTGTTAGTAATGGAGCCTTATATGAGAGATGTTACATCAGTAGCTCATGTTTACAGTTACATTTACAAGGAATCTCCCAAAATGTTGTTAAAAATGCAGCCTTACCTGTGAGGTGTTACATTAGTAGCTCATGTTTACAATTACATAATCAAGGAATCTCACATAATTTTGCTAAATAGGAAGCTTGCCTGTGAGATGTTACATCAGTTGCTCATGTTTACTGTTACATAAACAGGGAATCTCCCAAAATGTTGTTAAAATGGAGCCTTACATGAGAGATGTTATATCAGTAGCTTATGTTTACAGTAACATAAACAATGAATCTCACATAATGTGGCTAAAAATGGAAGCTTGCCTGTGAGATGTTACATCAGTAGCTCATGTGTATAGTTACATAAACAAGGAATCTCACATAATGTTATTAGTAATGGAGCCTTACATGAGAGATGTTATTTCAGTAGCTCAGGTTTACAGTTACATAAACAAGGAATCTCACATAATGTTGTTGGTAATGGAGCCTTACATGAGAGATGTTATATCAGTAGCTCATGTTTACAGTTACACAAACAAGGAATCTCACATAATGTTATTAGTAATGGAGCCTTACATGAGAGATGTTACATCAGTAGCTCATGTTTACAACTACATAAACAAGGAATCTCACATAATGATGTTAGTAATGGAGCCTTACAAGAGAGATGTTATATCAGTAGCTCATGTTTACAGTTACATAAACAAGGAATCTCACATAATGTTGTTCGTAATGGAGCCTTACATGAGAGATGTTACATCAGTAGCTCATGTTTACAGTTAAATAAACAAGGAATCTCACATTTTACTAGTAATGGAGCCTTGCATATGAGATGTTACATCAGTAGTTCATGTTTACAGTTACATAAACAAGGAATCTCACATAATGTTGTTAGTAATGGAGCCTTACATAAGAGATGTTACATCAGTAGCTCATGTTTACAGTTACATAAACAAGGATTCTAACATAATGTTGCTAGTAATGGAGCCTTACATGAGAGATGTTACATCAGTAGCTCATGTTTACAGTTACATAAACAAGGAATCTCACATAATCTTGTTAGTAATGCAGCCTTGTATGTGAGATGTTACATCAGTAGCTCATGTTTATAGTTACATAAACAAGGAATCTCACATAATGTTGTTAGTAATGGAGCCTTGTATGTGAGATGTTACATAAGTAGCTCATGTTTACAGTTACATAAACAAGGAATCTGACATAATGCTGTTAGTAATGGAGCCTTGTATGTGAGATGTTACATCAGTAGCTCATGTTTATAGTTACATAAACAAGGAATCTCACATAATGTTGTTAGTAATGGAGCCTTACATGAGAGATGTTACATCAGTAGCTCATGTTTACACTTACATAAACAAGGAATCTCACATAATGTTGTTAGTAATGGAGCCTTGTATGTGAGATGTTACATCAGCAGCCCATGTTTATAGTTAGATAAACAAGGAATCTCACATAATGTTGTTAGTAATGGAGCCTTGTATGTGAGATGTTACATGAGTAGCTCATGTTTATAGTTACATAAACAAGGAATCTCACATAATGTTGTTAGTAATGGAGCCTTATATGTGAGATGTTGCATAAGTAGCTCATGTTTACAATTACATAAACAAGGAATCTCACATAATGTTGTTAGTAATGGAGCCTTGTATGTGAGATTTTACACCAGTAGCTCATGTTTATAGTTACATAAACAAGGAATCTCACATAATGTTGTTAGTAATGGAGGCTTCTATGTGAGATGTTACATCAGTAGCTCATGTTTATAGTTACATAAACAAAGAATCTCACATAATGTTGTTAGTAATGGAGCCTTGAATGTGAGATTTTACATCAGTAGCTCATGTTTATAGTTAGATAAACAAGGAATCTCACATAATGTTCTTAATAATGGAGCCTTGTATGTCAGATGTTACATCAGTAGCTCATGTTTATAGTTACATAAACAAGGAAACTCACATAATGTTGTTAGTAAAGGAGCCTTACATTAGAAATGTTACATCAGTAGCTCAATTTTACAGCCACATAAAGAAGGGATCTCACATAATGTTGTTAGTAATGGAGCCTTACATGAGAGATGTTACATAACTAGCTCATGTTTACAACTACATAAACAAGGGATCTCACATACTGTTGTTAGTAATGGAGTCTTACATGAGAGATGTTACATAACTAGCTCATGTTTACAACTACATAAACAAGGGATCTCACATAATGTTGTTAGTAATGGAGCCTTGTATGTGAGATGTTACATAAGTAGCTCATGTTTACAGTTACATAAACAAGGAATCTCACATAATGCTGTTAGTAATGGAGCCTTGTATGTGAGATGTTACATAAGTAGCTCATGTTTATAGTTACATAAACAAGGAATCTCACATAATGTTGTTAGTAATGGAGCCTTACATGAGAGATGTTACATCAGTAGCTCATGTTTACACTTACATAAACAAGGAATCTCACATAATGTTGTTAGTAATGGAGCCTTGTATGTGAGATGTTACATCAGCAGCCCATGTTAATACTTAGATAAACAAGGAATCTCACATAATGTTGTTAGTAATGGAGCCTTGTATGTGAGATGTTACATGAGTAGCTCATGTTTATAGTTACATAAACAAGGAATCTCACATAATGTTGTTAGTAATGGAGCCTTATATGTGAGATGTTGCATAAGTAGCTCATGTTTACAATTACATAAACAAGGAATCTCACATAATGTTGTTAGTAATGGAGCCTTTTATGTGAGATGTTACACCAGTAGCTCATGTTTATAGTTACATAAACAAGGAATCTCACATAATGTTGTTAGTAATGGAGGCTTCTATGTGAGATGTTACATCAGTAGCTCATGTTTATAGTTACATAAACAAAGAATCTCACATAATGTTGTTAGTAATGGAGCCTTGAATGTGAGATTTTACATCAGTAGCTCATGTTTACAGTTACATAAACAAGGAATCTCACATAATGTTCTTAATAATGGAGCCTTGTATGTCAGATGTTACATCAGTAGCTCATGTTTATAGTTACATAAACAAGGAAACTCACATGATGTTGTTAGTAAAGGAGCCTTACATTAGAAATGTTACATCAGTAGCTCAATTTTACAGCCACATAAAGAACGGATCTCACATAATGTTGTTAGTAATGGAGCCTTACATGAGAGATGTTACATAACTAGCTCATGTTTACAACTACATAAACAAGGGATCTCACATACTGTTGTTAGTAATGGAGTCTTACATGAGAGATGTTACATAACTAGCTCATGTTTACAACTACATAAACAAGGGATCTCACATAATGTTGTTAGTAATCAAGTCTTGCATGTGAGATGTTACATCAGTAGCTCATGTTTACAGCTACATAAACAACGGATCTCACATACTGTTGTTAGTAATGGAGTCTTACATGTGAGATGTTACATCAGTAGCTCATGTTTACATTTACATAAACAAGGAATCTCCCAAAATGTTGTTAAAGATGAAGCCTTGCCTGTGAGATGTTACATTAGTAGCTCGTGTTTACATTTACATAAACAAGGAATCTCCCTAAATGTTGTTAAAAATGAAGCCTTGCCTGTGAGATGTTACATCAGTAGCTCATGTTTACAGTTACATAGACAAGGGATCTCACATAATGTTGTTAGTAATAAAGCCGTACATGAGAGATGTTACATCAGTAGCTCAAGTTTACAGTTACATAGACAAGGGATCACCCTAAACGTTGTTAAAAATCAAGCCTTGCCTGTGAGATGTTACATCAGTAGCTCATGTTTACAGTTACATAGACAAGGGATCTCACATAATGTTGTTAGTAATAAAGCCTTACATGAAAGATGTTACATCAGTAGCTCATGTTTATAGTTACATAAACAAGGAATCTCACATAATGTTGTTATTAATGGAGCCTTACATGAGCGATGTTACATCAGTAGCTCATGTTTACAGCTACGTAAACAAGGGATCTCAGATAATGTTGTTAGTAATGGAGCCTTACATGAGAGATACTACATCAGTAGCTCATGTTTTGAGTTACATAAATCAGGAATCTCACATAATCTTGTTAGTAATGAGGCCTTACATGAGAGATGTTACATCAGTAGCTCATGCTTACAGCTACGCAAACAAGGCATCTCACATAATGTATTTAGTAATGAAGCCTTACATGAGAGATGTTAAATCAGTAGCTCATGTTTACAGTTACATAGACAAGGGATCTCACATAATAGTGTTAGTAATAAAGCCTTACATGAGAGATGTTACATAAGTAGCTCATGTTTACAGTTAGATAAACAAGTAATCTCCCAAAATGTTGTTAAAAATGGAGCCTTGCCTGTGAGATGTTACATCAGTAGCTCATGTTTACATTTACATAAACAAGGAATCTCCCAAAAGGTTGTTAAAAATGATGCCTTTCCTGTGAGATGTTACATCAGTAGCTCATGTTTACAGTTACATAGACAAGGGATCTCACATAATGTTGTTAGTAATGGAGCCTTATATGAGAGATGTTACATCAGTAGCTCATGTTTACAGTTACATTTACAAGGAATCTCCCAAAATGTTGTTAAAAATGCAGCCTTGCCTGTGAGGTGTTACATTAGTAGCTCATGTTTACAATTACATAATCAAGGAATCTCACATAATTTTGCTAAATAGGAAGCTTGCCTGTGAGATGTTACATCAGTTGCTCATGTTTACTGTTACATAAACAGGGAATCTCCCAAAATGTTGTTAAAATGGAGCCTTACATGAGAGATGTTATATCAGTAGCTTATGTTTACAGTAACATAAACAATGAATCTCACATAATGTGGCTAAAAATGGAAGCTTGCCTGTGAGATGTTACATCAGTAGCTCATGTGTATAGTTACATAAACAAGGAATCTCACATAATGTTATTAGTAATGGAGCCTTACATGAGAGATGTTATTTCAGTAGGTCAGGTTTACAGTTACATAAACAAGGAATCTCACATAATGTTGTTGGTAATGGAGCCTTACATGAGAGATGTTATATCAGTAGCTCATGTTTACAGTTACACAAACAAGGAATCTCACATAATGTTATTAGTAATGGAGCCTTACATGAGAGATGTTACATCAGTAGCTCATGTTTACAACTACATAAACAAGGAATCTCACATAATGATGTTAGTAATGGAGCCTTACAAGAGAGATGTTATATCAGTAGCTCATGTTTACAGTTACATAAACAAGGAATCTCACATAATGTTGTTCGTAATGGAGCCTTACATGAGAGATGTTACATCAGTAGCTCATGTTTACAGTTAAATAAACAAGGAATCTCACATTTTACTAGTAATGGAGCCTTGCATATGAGATGTTACATCAGTAGTTCATGTTTACAGTTACATAAACAAGGAATCTCACATAATGTTGTTAGTAATGGAGCCTTACATAAGAGATGTTACATCAGTAGCTCATGTTTACAGTTACATAAACAAGGATTCTAACATAATGTTGCTAGTAATGGAGCCTTACATGAGAGATGTTACATCAGTAGCTCATGTTTACAGTTACATAAACAAGGAATCTCACATAATCTTGTTAGTAATGCAGCCTTGTATGTGAGATGTTACATCAGTAGCTCATGTTTATAGTTACATAAACAAGGAATCTCACATAATGTTGTTAGTAATGGAGCCTTGTATGTGAGATGTTACATAAGTAGCTCATGTTTACAGTTACATAAACAAGGAATCTGACATAATGCTGTTAGTAATGGAGCCTTGTATGTGAGATGTTACATCAGTAGCTCATGTTTATAGTTACATAAACAAGGAATCTCACATAATGTTGTTAGTAATGGAGCCTTACATGAGAGATGTTACATCAGTAGCTCATGTTTACACTTACATAAACAAGGAATCTCACATAATGTTGTTAGTAATGGAGCCTTGTATGTGAGATATTACATCAGCAGCCCATGTTTATAGTTAGATAAACAAGGAATCTCACATAATGTTGTTAGTAATGGAGCCTTGTATGTGAGATGTTACATGAGTAGCTCATGTTTATAGTTACATAAACAAGGAATCTCACATAATGTTGTTAGTAATGGAGCCTTATATGTGAGATGTTGCATAAGTAGCTCATGTTTACAATTACATAAACAAGGAATCTCACATAATGTTGTTAGTAATGGAGCCTTGTATGTGAGATGTTACACCAGTAGCTCATGTTTATAGTTACATAAACAAGGAATCTCACATAATGTTGTTAGTAATGGAGGCTTCTATGTGAGATGTTACATCAGTAGCTCATGTTTATAGTTACATAAACAAAGAATCTCACATAATGTTGTTAGTAATGGAGCCTTGAATGTGAGATTTTACATCAGTAGCTCATGTTTATAGTTAGATAAACAAGGAATCTCACATAATGTTCTTAATAATGGAGCCTTGTATGTCAGATGTTACATCAGTAGCTCATGTTTATAGTTACATAAACAAGGAAACTCACATAATGTTGTTAGTAAAGGAGCCTTACATTAGAAATGTTACATCAGTAGCTCAATTTTACAGCCACATAAAGAAGGGATCTCACATAATGTTGTTAGTAATGGAGCCTTACATGAGAGATGTTACATAACTAGCTCATGTTTACAACTACATAAACAAGGGATCTCACATACTGTTGTTAGTAATGGAGTCTTACATGAGAGATGTTACATAACTAGCTCATGTTTACAACTACATAAACAAGGGATCTCACATAATGTTGTTAGTAATGGAGCCTTGTATGTGAGATGTTACATCAGTAGCTCATGTTTATAGTTACATAAACAAGGAATCTCACATAATCTTGTTAGTAATGGAGCCTTGTATGTGAGATGTTACATCAGTAGCTCATGTTTATAGTTACATAAACAAGGAATCTCACATAATCTTGTTAGTAATGGAGCCTTGTATGTGAGATGTTACATAAGTAGCTCATGTTTACAGTTACATAAACAAGGAATCTCACATAATGTTGTTAGTAATGGAGGCTTGTATGTGAGATGTTACATCAGTAGCTCATGTTTATAGTTACATAAACAAGGAATCTCACATAATGTTGTTAGTAATGGAGCCTTGTATGTGAGATGTTACATCAGTAGCTCATGTTTATTGTTACATAAACAGGAAAACTCACATAATGTTGTTAGTAAAGGAGCCTTACATGAGAAATGTTACATACGTAGCTCATGTTTACAGTTACATAAACAAGGAATCTCACATAATGCTTTAGAAATGGAGCCTTACATGAGAGATGTTACATCAGTAGCTCATGTTTACAGTTACATAAACAAGGAATCTCACATAATGTTGTTCGTAATGGAGTCTTAGATGTGAGATGTTAAATCAGTAGCTCATGTTTGCAGCTACATAAACAAGGGATCTCACATACTGTTGTTAGTAATGGAGCCTTCCCTGTGAGATGTAACATCAGTAGCTCATGTTTGCAACTACATAAACAAGGGATCTCACATAATGTTGATAGTAATGGAGCCTTACATGAGAGATGTTACATCAGTAGCTCATGTTTAGAGTAACATAATCAAGGAATCTCACATAATGTTGTTAGTAATGGAGGTTTACATGAGAGATGTTACATGAGTAGCTCATGTTTACAGCTACATAAACAAGGAATCTCACATAATGTTGTTAGTAATGGTGCCTTACATGAGGGATGTTACATCAGTAGCTCATGTTTACAGCTACATAAACAAAGGATCTTCCATAATGTTGTTAGTAATGGGGCCTAACATGAGAGATGTTACATCAGTAGCTTATGCCTACAGTTACATAAACAAGGAATCTCACATAATGTTGTTATTAATGGAGCCTTACATGAGCGATGTTACATCAGTAGCTCATGTTTACAGCTACGTAAACAAGGGATCTCAGATAATGTTGTTAGTAATGGAGCCGTACATGAGAGATACTACATCAGTAACTCATGTTTTGAGTTACATAAATCAGGAATCTCACATAATCTTGTTAGTAATGAGGCCTTAAATGAGAGATGTTACATCAGTAGCTCATGCTTACAGCTACGCAAACAAGGCATCTCACATAATGTATTTAGTAATGAAGCCTTACATGAGAGATGTTAAATCAGTAGCTCATGTTTACAGTTACATAGACAAGGGATCTCACATAATAGTGTTAGTAATAAAGCCTTACATGAGAGATGTTACATAAGTAGCTCATGTTTACAGTTAGATAAACAAGTAATCTCCCAAAATGTTGTTAAAAATGGAGCCTTGCCTGTGAGATGTTACATCAGTAGCTCATGTTTACATTTACATAAACAAGGAATCTCCCAAAAGGTTGTTAAAAATGAAGCCTTTCCTGTGAGATGTTACATCAGTAGCTCATGTTTACAGTTACATAGACAAGGGATCTCACATAATGTTGTTAGTAATGGAGCCTTATATGAGAGATGTTACATCAGTAGCTCATGTTTACAGTTACATTTACAAGGAATCTCCCAAAATGTTGTTAAAAATGCAGCCTTACCTGTGAGGTGTTACATTAGTAGCTCATGTTTACAATTACATAATCAAGGAATCTCACATAATTTTGCTAAATAGGAAGCTTGCCTGTGAGATGTTACATCAGTTGCTCATGTTTACTGTTACATAAACAGGGAATCTCCCAAAATGTTGTTAAAATGGAGCCTTACATGAGAGATGTTATATCAGTAGCTTATGTTTACAGTAACATAAACAATGAATCTCACATAATGTGGCTAAAAATGGAAGCTTGCCTGTGAGATGTTACATCAGTAGCTCATGTGTATAGTTACATAAACAAGGAATCTCACATAATGTTATTAGTAATGGAGCCTTACATGAGAGATGTTATTTCAGTAGCTCAGGTTTACAGTTACATAAACAAGGAATCTCACATAATGTTGTTGGTAATGGAGCCTTACATGAGAGATGTTATATCAGTAGCTCATGTTTACAGTTACACAAACAAGGAATCTCACATAATGTTATTAGTAATGGAGCCTTACATGAGAGATGTTACATCAGTAGCTCATGTTTACAACTACATAAACAAGGAATCTCACATAATGATGTTAGTAATGGAGCCTTACAAGAGAGATGTTATATCAGTAGCTCATGTTTACAGTTACATAAACAAGGAATCTCACATAATGTTGTTCGTAATGGAGCCTTACATGAGAGATGTTACATCAGTAGCTCATGTTTACAGTTAAATAAACAAGGAATCTCACATTTTACTAGTAATGGAGCCTTGCATATGAGATGTTACATCAGTAGTTCATGTTTACAGTTACATAAACAAGGAATCTCACATAATGTTGTTAGTAATGGAGCCTTACATAAGAGATGTTACATCAGTAGCTCATGTTTACAGTTACATAAACAAGGATTCTAACATAATGTTGCTAGTAATGGAGCCTTACATGAGAGATGTTACATCAGTAGCTCATGTTTACAGTTACATAAACAAGGAATCTCACATAATCTTGTTAGTAATGCAGCCTTGTATGTGAGATGTTACATCAGTAGCTCATGTTTATAGTTACATAAACAAGGAATCTCACATAATGTTGTTAGTAATGGAGCCTTGTATGTGAGATGTTACATAAGTAGCTCATGTTTACAGTTACATAAACAAGGAATCTGACATAATGCTGTTAGTAATGGAGCCTTGTATGTGAGATGTTACATCAGTAGCTCATGTTTATAGTTACATAAACAAGGAATCTCACATAATGTTGTTAGTAATGGAGCCTTACATGAGAGATGTTACATCAGTAGCTCATGTTTACACTTACATAAACAAGGAATCTCACATAATGTTGTTAGTAATGGAGCCTTGTATGTGAGATGTTACATCAGCAGCCCATGTTTATAGTTAGATAAACAAGGAATCTCACATAATGTTGTTAGTAATGGAGCCTTGTATGTGAGATGTTACATGAGTAGCTCATGTTTATAGTTACATAAACAAGGAATCTCACATAATGTTGTTAGTAATGGAGCCTTATATGTGAGATGTTGCATAAGTAGCTCATGTTTACAATTACATAAACAAGGAATCTCACATAATGTTGTTAGTAATGGAGCCTTGTATGTGAGATTTTACACCAGTAGCTCATGTTTATAGTTACATAAACAAGGAATCTCACATAATGTTGTTAGTAATGGAGGCTTCTATGTGAGATGTTACATCAGTAGCTCATGTTTATAGTTACATAAACAAAGAATCTCACATAATGTTGTTAGTAATGGAGCCTTGAATGTGAGATTTTACATCAGTAGCTCATGTTTATAGTTAGATAAACAAGGAATCTCACATAATGTTCTTAATAATGGAGCCTTGTATGTCAGATGTTACATCAGTAGCTCATGTTTATAGTTACATAAACAAGGAAACTCACATAATGTTGTTAGTAAAGGAGCCTTACATTAGAAATGTTACATCAGTAGCTCAATTTTACAGCCACATAAAGAAGGGATCTCACATAATGTTGTTAGTAATGGAGCCTTACATGAGAGATGTTACATAACTAGCTCATGTTTACAACTACATAAACAAGGGATCTCACATACTGTTGTTAGTAATGGAGTCTTACATGAGAGATGTTACATAACTAGCTCATGTTTACAACTACATAAACAAGGGATCTCACATAATGTTGTTAGTAATGGAGCCTTGTATGTGAGATGTTACATAAGTAGCTCATGTTTACAGTTACATAAACAAGGAATCTCACATAATGCTGTTAGTAATGGAGCCTTGTATGTGAGATGTTACATAAGTAGCTCATGTTTATAGTTACATAAACAAGGAATCTCACATAATGTTGTTAGTAATGGAGCCTTACATGAGAGATGTTACATCAGTAGCTCATGTTTACACTTACATAAACAAGGAATCTCACATAATGTTGTTAGTAATGGAGCCTTGTATGTGAGATGTTACATCAGCAGCCCATGTTAATACTTAGATAAACAAGGAATCTCACATAATGTTGTTAGTAATGGAGCCTTGTATGTGAGATGTTACATGAGTAGCTCATGTTTATAGTTACATAAACAAGGAATCTCACATAATGTTGTTAGTAATGGAGCCTTATATGTGAGATGTTGCATAAGTAGCTCATGTTTACAATTACATAAACAAGGAATCTCACATAATGTTGTTAGTAATGGAGCCTTTTATGTGAGATGTTACACCAGTAGCTCATGTTTATAGTTACATAAACAAGGAATCTCACATAATGTTGTTAGTAATGGAGGCTTCTATGTGAGATGTTACATCAGTAGCTCATGTTTATAGTTACATAAACAAAGAATCTCACATAATGTTGTTAGTAATGGAGCCTTGAATGTGAGATTTTACATCAGTAGCTCATGTTTACAGTTACATAAACAAGGAATCTCACATAATGTTCTTAATAATGGAGCCTTGTATGTCAGATGTTACATCAGTAGCTCATGTTTATAGTTACATAAACAAGGAAACTCACATGATGTTGTTAGTAAAGGAGCCTTACATTAGAAATGTTACATCAGTAGCTCAATTTTACAGCCACATAAAGAACGGATCTCACATAATGTTGTTAGTAATGGAGCCTTACATGAGAGATGTTACATAACTAGCTCATGTTTACAACTACATAAACAAGGGATCTCACATACTGTTGTTAGTAATGGAGTCTTACATGAGAGATGTTACATAACTAGCTCATGTTTACAACTACATAAACAAGGGATCTCACATAATGTTGTTAGTAATCAAGTCTTGCATGTGAGATGTTACATCAGTAGCTCATGTTTACAGCTACATAAACAACGGATCTCACATACTGTTGTTAGTAATGGAGTCTTACATGTGAGATGTTACATCAGTAGCTCATGTTTACATTTACATAAACAAGGAATCTCCCAAAATGTTGTTAAAGATGAAGCCTTGCCTGTGAGATGTTACATTAGTAGCTCGTGTTTACATTTACATAAACAAGGAATCTCCCTAAATGTTGTTAAAAATGAAGCCTTGCCTGTGAGATGTTACATCAGTAGCTCATGTTTACAGTTACATAGACAAGGGATCTCACATAATGTTGTTAGTAATAAAGCCGTACATGAGAGATGTTACATCAGTAGCTCAAGTTTACAGTTACATAGACAAGGGATCACCCTAAACGTTGTTAAAAAT
The DNA here is from genome assembly GCA_030765065.1 of Deroplatys truncata. Classification (NCBI taxonomy): domain Eukaryota; kingdom Metazoa; phylum Arthropoda; class Insecta; order Mantodea; family Mantidae; genus Deroplatys; species Deroplatys truncata. Next base: position 1,834,733 of record CM060975.1, read on the forward strand.
CAAGCCTTGCCTGTGAGATGTTACATCAGTAGCTCATGTTTACAGTTACATAGACAAGGGATCTCACATAATGTTGTTAGTAATAAAGCCTTACATGAAAGATGTTACATCAGTAGCTCATGTTTATAGTTACATAAACAAGGAATCTCACATAATGTTGTTATTAATGGAGCCTTACATGAGCGATGTTACATCAGTAGCTCATGTTTACAGCTACGTAAACAAGGGATCTCAGATAATGTTGTTAGTAATGGAGCCTTACATGAGAGATACTACATCAGTAGCTCATGTTTTGAGTTACATAAATCAGGAATCTCACATAATCTTGTTAGTAATGAGGCCTTACATGAGAGATGTTACATCAGTAGCTCATGCTTACAGCTACGCAAACAAGGCATCTCACATAATGTATTTAGTAATGAAGCCTTACATGAGAGATGTTAAATCAGTAGCTCATGTTTACAGTTACATAGACAAGGGATCTCACATAATAGTGTTAGTAATAAAGCCTTACATGAGAGATGTTACATAAGTAGCTCATGTTTACAGTTAGATAAACAAGTAATCTCCCAAAATGTTGTTAAAAATGGAGCCTTGCCTGTGAGATGTTACATCAGTAGCTCATGTTTACATTTACATAAACAAGGAATCTCCCAAAAGGTTGTTAAAAATGATGCCTTTCCTGTGAGATGTTACATCAGTAGCTCATGTTTACAGTTACATAGACAAGGGATCTCACATAATGTTGTTAGTAATGGAGCCTTATATGAGAGATGTTACATCAGTAGCTCATGTTTACAGTTACATTTACAAGGAATCTCCCAAAATGTTGTTAAAAATGCAGCCTTGCCTGTGAGGTGTTACATTAGTAGCTCATGTTTACAATTACATAATCAAGGAATCTCACATAATTTTGCTAAATAGGAAGCTTGCCTGTGAGATGTTACATCAGTTGCTCATGTTTACTGTTACATAAACAGGGAATCTCCCAAAATGTTGTTAAAATGGAGCCTTACATGAGAGATGTTATATCAGTAGCTTATGTTTACAGTAACATAAACAATGAATCTCACATAATGTGGCTAAAAATGGAAGCTTGCCTGTGAGATGTTACATCAGTAGCTCATGTGTATAGTTACATAAACAAGGAATCTCACATAATGTTATTAGTAATGGAGCCTTACATGAGAGATGTTATTTCAGTAGCTCAGGTTTACAGTTACATAAACAAGGAATCTCACATAATGTTGTTGGTAATGGAGCCTTACATGAGAGATGTTATATCAGTAGCTCATGTTTACAGTTACACAAACAAGGAATCTCACATAATGTTATTAGTAATGGAGCCTTACATGAGAGATGTTACATCAGTAGCTCATGTTTACAACTACATAAACAAGGAATCTCACATAATGATGTTAGTAATGGAGCCTTACAAGAGAGATGTTATATCAGTAGCTCATGTTTACAGTTACATAAACAAGGAATCTCACATAATGTTGTTCGTAATGGAGCCTTACATGAGAGATGTTACATCAGTAGCTCATGTTTACAGTTAAATAAACAAGGAATCTCACATTTTACTAGTAATGGAGCCTTGCATATGAGATGTTACATCAGTAGTTCATGTTTACAGTTACATAAACAAGGAATCTCACATAATGTTGTTAGTAATGGAGCCTTACATAAGAGATGTTACATCAGTAGCTCATGTTTACAGTTACATAAACAAGGATTCTAACATAATGTTGCTAGTAATGGAGCCTTACATGAGAGATGTTACATCAGTAGCTCATGTTTACAGTTACATAAACAAGGAATCTCACATAATCTTGTTAGTAATGCAGCCTTGTATGTGAGATGTTACATCAGTAGCTCATGTTTATAGTTACATAAACAAGGAATCTCACATAATGTTGTTAGTAATGGAGCCTTGTATGTGAGATGTTACATAAGTAGCTCATGTTTACAGTTACATAAACAAGGAATCTGACATAATGCTGTTAGTAATGGAGCCTTGTATGTGAGATGTTACATCAGTAGCTCATGTTTATAGTTACATAAACAAGGAATCTCACATAATGTTGTTAGTAATGGAGCCTTACATGAGAGATGTTACATCAGTAGCTCATGTTTACACTTACATAAACAAGGAATCTCACATAATGTTGTTAGTAATGGAGCCTTGTATGTGAGATATTACATCAGCAGCCCATGTTTATAGTTAGATAAACAAGGAATCTCACATAATGTTGTTAGTAATGGAGCCTTGTATGTGAGATGTTACATGAGTAGCTCATGTTTATAGTTACATAAACAAGGAATCTCACATAATGTTGTTAGTAATGGAGCCTTATATGTGAGATGTTGCATAAGTAGCTCATGTTTACAATTACATAAACAAGGAATCTCACATAATGTTGTTAGTAATGGAGCCTTGTATGTGAGATGTTACACCAGTAGCTCATGTTTATAGTTACATAAACAAGGAATCTCACATAATGTTGTTAGTAATGGAGGCTTCTATGTGAGATGTTACATCAGTAGCTCATGTTTATAGTTACATAAACAAAGAATCTCACATAATGTTGTTAGTAATGGAGCCTTGAATGTGAGATTTTACATCAGTAGCTCATGTTTATAGTTAGATAAACAAGGAATCTCACATAATGTTCTTAATAATGGAGCCTTGTATGTCAGATGTTACATCAGTAGCTCATGTTTATAGTTACATAAACAAGGAAACTCACATAATGTTGTTAGTAAAGGAGCCTTACATTAGAAATGTTACATCAGTAGCTCAATTTTACAGCCACATAAAGAAGGGATCTCACATAATGTTGTTAGTAATGGAGCCTTACATGAGAGATGTTACATAACTAGCTCATGTTTACAACTACATAAACAAGGGATCTCACATACTGTTGTTAGTAATGGAGTCTTACATGAGAGATGTTACATAACTAGCTCATGTTTACAACTACATAAACAAGGGATCTCACATAATGTTGTTAGTAATGGAGCCTTGTATGTGAGATGTTACATAAGTAGCTCATGTTTACAGTTACATAAACAAGGAATCTCACATAATGCTGTTAGTAATGGAGCCTTGTATGTGAGATGTTACATCAGTAGCTCATGTTTATAGTTACATAAACAAGGAATCTCACATAATGTTGTTAGTAATGGAGCCTTACATGAGAGATGTTACATCAGTAGCTCATGTTTACACTTACATAAACAAGGAATCTCACATAATGTTGTTAGTAATGGAGCCTTGTATGTGAGATGTTACATCAGCAGCCCATGTTTATAGTTAGATAAACAAGGAATCTCACATAATGTTGTTAGTAATGGAGCCTTGTATGTGAGATGTTACATGAGTAGCTCATGTTTATAGTTACATAAACAAGGAATCTCACATAATGTTGTTAGTAATGGAGCCTTATATGTGAGATGTTGCATAAGTAGCTCATGTTTACAATTACATAAACAAGGAATCTCACATAATGTTGTTAGTAATGGAGCCTTGTATGTGAGATGTTACACCAGTAGCTCATGTTTATAGTTACATAAACAAGGAATCTCACATAATGTTGTTAGTAATGGAGGCTTCTATGTGAGATGTTACATCAGTAGCTCATGTTTATAGTTACATAAACAAAGAATCTCACATAATGTTGTTAGTAATGGAGCCTTGAATGTGAGATTTTACATCAGTAGCTCATGTTTATAGTTAGATAAACAAGGAATCTCACATAATGTTCTTAATAATGGAGCCTTGTATGTCAGATGTTACATCAGTAGCTCATGTTTATAGTTACATAAACAAGGAAACTCACATGATGTTGTTAGTAAAGGAGCCTTACATTAGAAATGTTACATCAGTAGCTCAATTTTACAGCCACATAAAGAACGGATCTCACATAATGTTGTTAGTAATGGAGCCTTACATGAGACATGTTACATAACTAGCTCATGTTTACAACTACATAAACAAGGGATCTCACATACTGTTGTTAGTAATGGAGTCTTACATGAGAGATGTTACATAACTAGCTCATGTTTACAACTACATAAACAAGGGATCTCACATAATGTTGTTAGTAATCAAGTCTTGCATGTGAGATGTTACATCAGTAGCTCATGTTTACAGCTACATAAACAACGGATCTCACATACTGTTGTTAGTAATGGAGTCTTACATGTGAGATGTTACATCAGTAGCTCATGTTTACATTTACATAAACAAGGAATCTCCCAAAATGTTGTTAAAGATGAAGCCTTGCCTGTGAGATGTTACATTAGTAGCTCGTGTTTACATTTACATAAACAAGGAATCTCCCTAAATGTTGTTAAAAATGAAGCCTTGCCTGTGAGATGTTACATCAGTAGCTCATGTTTACAGTTACATAGACAAGGGATCTCCGTTAATGTTGTTAGTAATAAAGCCGTACATGAGAGATGTTACATCAGTAGCTCAAGTTTACAGTTACATAGACAAGGGATCACCCTAAACGTTGTTAAAAATCAAGCCTTGCCTGTGAGATGTTACATCAGTAGCTCATGTTTACAGTTACATAGACAAGGGATCTCACATAATGTTGTTAGTAATAAAGCCTTACATGAAAGATGTTACATCAGTAGCTCATGTTTATAGTTACATAAACAAGGAATCTCACATAATGTTGTTAGTAATGAAGCCTTGCCTGTGAGATGTTACATCAGTAGCTCATGTTTACAGCTACATAAACAAGGAATATCCCAAAATGTTGTTAAAATGGAGCCTTACATGAGAGATGTTATATCAGTAGCTGATGTTTACAGTTACATAAACAAGGAATCTCACATAATATTGCTAAAATTGGAAGCTTGCCTGTGAGATGTTACATCAGTAGCTCATGTGTATAGTTACATAAAAAGGGAATCTCACATAATGTTGTTAGTAATGGAGCCTTACATGAGAGATGTTACATGAGTAGCTCATGTTTACAGCTACATAAACAAGGAATCTCACATAATGTTGTTAGTAATGGAGCCTTACATGAGAGATGGTATATCAGTATCTCATGTTTACAGTTACATAAACAAGGAATCTCACATAATTTTGTTAGTAATAGAGCCTTACATAAGAGATGTTACATCAGTAGCTCATGTTTACAGTTAAATAAACAAGGAATCTCACTTAATGTTGTTAGTAATGGAGCCTTACATGAGAGATGTTACATCAGTAGCTCATGTTTATAGTTACATAAACAAGGAATCTCACATAATGTTGTTAGTAATGAAACCTTACATGAGAGATGTTACATCAGTAGCTCATGTTTACAGTTACATAAACAAGGAATCTCACATAATCTTGTTAGTAATGGAGCCTTGTATGTGAGATGTTACATCAGTAGCTAATGTTTATAGTTACATAAACAGAAGTCTCACATAATGTTGTTAGTAATGGGGCCTTACATGAGAGATGTTACATCAGTAGCTCATGTTTACAGTTACATAAACAAGGAATTTTACATAATGTTGTTAGTAATGGAGCCTTACATGAGAGATGTTACATCAGTAGCTCATGTTTACAGTTACATAAACAAGGAATCTCACATTTTACTAGTAATGGAGCCTTGCATATTAGATGTTACATCAGTAGCTCATGTTTACAGTTACATAAACAACGAATCTAATATAATGTTGTTAGTAATGGAGCCTTACATGAGAGACGTTACATCAGTAGCTCATGCTTACAGTTACATAAACAAGGAATCTCACATAATCTTGTTAGTAATGGAGCCTTGTATGTGAGATGTTACATAAGTAGCTCATGTTTACAGTTACATAAACAAGGAATCTCACATAATGTTGTTAGTAATGGAGGCTTATATGTGAGATGTTACATCAGTAGCTCATGTTTATAGTTACATAAACAAGGAATCTCACATAATGTTGCTAGTAATGGAGCCTTGTATGTGAGATGTTACATCAGTAGCTCATGTTTATAGTTACATAAACAAGGAAACTCACATAATGTTGTTAGTAAAGGAGCCTTACATGAGAAGTGTTACAACCGTAGCTCATGTTTACAGTTATATAAACAAGGAATCTCACATAATGTTGTTAGAAATGGAGCCTTACATGAGAGATGTTACATCAGTAGCTCATGTTTAAAGTTACATAAACAAGGAATCTCACATAATGTTGTTCGTAATGGAGTCTTAGATGTGAGATGTTACATCAGTAGCTCATGTTTGCAGCTACATAAACAAAGGATCTCACATACTGTTGTTAGTAATGGAGCCTTCCCTGTGAGATGTAACATCAGCAGCTCATGTTTGCAACTACATAAACAAGGGATCTCACATAATGTTGATAGTAATGGAGCCTTACATGAGAGATGTTACATCAGTAGCTCATGTTTAGAGTAACATAATCAAGGAATCTCACATAATGTTGTTAGTAATGGAGGTTTACATGAGAGATGTTACATGAGTAGCTCATGTTTACAGCTACATAAACAAGGAATCTCACATAATGTTGTTAGTAATGGTGCCTTACATGAGGGATGTTACATCAGTAGCTCATGTTTACAGCTACATAAACAAAGGATCTCACATAATGTTGTTAGTAATGGGGCCTAACATGAGAGATGTTACATCAGTAGCTCATGCCTACAGTTACATAAACAAGGAATTTCACATAATGTTGTTATTAATGGAGCCTTACATGAGCGATGTTACATCAGTAGCTCATGTTTACAGCTACGTAAACAAGGGATCTCAGATAATGTTGTTAGTAATGGAGCCTTACATGAGAGATGTTACATGAGTAGCTCATGTTTACAGCTACATAAACAAGGAATCTCACATAATGTTGTTAGTAATGGTGCCTTACATGAGGGATGTTACATCAGTAGCTCATGTTTAGAGCTACATAAACAAAGGATCTCACATAATGTTGTTGCAATGGGGCCTAACATGAGAGATGTTACATCAGTAGCTCATGCCTACAGTTACATAAACAAGGAATCTCACATAATGTTGTTATTAATGGAGCCTTACATGAGCGATGTTACATCAGTAGCTCATGTTTACAGCTACGTAAACAAGGGATCTCAGATAATGTTGTTAGTAATGGAGCCTTACATGAGAGATACTACATCAGTAGCTCATGTTTTGAGTTACATAAATCAGGAATCTCACATAATCTTGTTAGTAATGAGGCCTTACATGATAGATGTTACATCAGTAGCTCATGCTTACAGCTACGCAAACAAGGCATCTCACATAATGTATTTAGTAATGAAGCCTTACATGAGAGATGTTACATCAGTAGCTCATGTTTACAGTTACATAGACAAGGGATCTCACATAATAGTGTTAGTAATAAAGCCTTACATGAGAGATGTTACATAAGTAGCTCATGTTTACAGTTAGATAAACAAGTAATCTCCCAAAATGTTGTTAAAAATGAAGCCTTGCCTGTGAGATGTTACATCAGTAGCTCATGTTTACATTTACATAAACAAGGAATCTCCCAAAAGGTTGTTAAAAATGAAGCCTTTCCTGTGAGATGTTACATCAGTAGCTCATGTTTGCAGTTACATAGACAAGGGATCTCACATAATGTTGTTAGTAATGGAGCCTTATATGAGAGATGTTACATCAGTAGCTCATGTTTACAATTACATAATCAAGGAATCTCACATAATTTTGCTAAATAGGAAGCCTGCCTGTGAGATGTTACATCAGTTGCTCATGTTTACTGTTACATAAACAGGGAATCTCCCAAAATGTTGTCAAAATGGAGCCTTACATGAGAGATGTTATATCAGTAGCTTATGTTTACAGTAACATAAACAATGAATCTCACATAATGTGGCTAAAAATGGAAGCTTGCCTGTGAGATGTTACATCAGTAGCTCATGTGTATAGTTACATAAACATAGAATCTCACATAATGTTATTAGTAATGGAGCCTTACATGAGAGATGTTATTTCAGTAGCTCAGGTTTACAGTTACATAAACAAGGAATCTCACATAATGTTGTTGGTAATGGAGCCATACATGAGAGATGTTATATCAGTAGCTCATGTTTACAGTTACACAAACAAGGAATCTCACATAATGTTGTTAGTAATGGAGCCTTACATGAGAGATGTTACATCAGTAGCTCATGTTTACAACTACATAAACAAGGAATCTCACATAATGATGTTAGTAATGGAGCCTTACAAGAGAGATGTTATATCAGTAGCTCATGTTTACAGTTACATAAACAAGGAATCTCACATAATGTTGTTCGTAATGGAGCCTTACATGAGAGATGTTACATCAGTAGCTCATGTTTACAGTTAAATAAACAAGGAATCTCACATTTTACTAGTAATGGAGCCTTGCATATGAGATGTTACATCAGTAGCTCATGTTTACAGTTACATAAACAAGGAATCTCACATAATGTTGTTAGTAATGGAGCCTTACATAAGAGATGTTACATCAGTAGCTCATGTTTACAGTTACATAAACAAGGATTCTAACATAATGTTGCTAGTAATGGAGCCTTACATGAGAGATGTTACATCAGTACCTCATGTTTACAGTTACATAAACAAGGAATCTCACATAATCTTGTTAGTAATGGAGCCTTGTATGTGAGATGTTACATCAGTAGCTCATGTTTATAGTTACATAAACAAGGAATCTCACATAATGTTGTTAGTAATGGAGCCTTGTATGTGAGATGTTACATAAGTAGCTCATGTTTACAGTTACATAAACAAGGAATCTCACATAATGCTGTTAGTAATGGAGCCTTGTATGTGAGATGTTACATCAGTAGCTCATGTTTATAGTTACATAAACAAGGAATCTCACATAATGTTGTTAGTAATGGAGCCTTACATGAGAGATGTTACATCAGTAGCTCATGTTTACACTTACATAAACAAGGAATCTCACATAATGTTGTTAGTAATGGAGCCTTGTATGTGAGATGTTACATCAGCAGCCCATGTTTATAGTTAGATAAACAAGGAATCTCACATAATGTTGTTAGTAATGGAGCCTTGTATGTGAGATGTTACATGAGTAGCTCATGTTTATAGTTACATAAACAAGGAATCTCACATAATGTTGTTAGTAATGGAGCCTTATATATGAGATGTTGCATTTGTAGCTCATGTTTACAGTTACATAAACAAGGTGTCTCACATAATGTTGTTAGTAATGGAGCCTTGCATATGAGATGTTACATCAGTAGCTCATGTTTACAGTTACATAAACAAGGAATCTCACATAATGTTGTTAGTAATGGAGGCTTCTATGTGAGATGTTACATCAGTAGCTCATGTTTATAGTTACATAAACAAAGAATCTCACGTAATGTTGTTAGTAATGGAGCCTTGAGTGTGAGATTTTACATCAGTAGCTCATGTTTATAGTTAGATAAACAAGGAATCTCACATAATATTCTTAATAATGGAGCCTTGTATGTCAGATGTTACATCAGTTGCTCATGTTTATAGTTACATAAACAAGGAAACTCACATAATGTTGTTAGTAAAGGAGCCTTACATTAGAAATGTTACATCAGTAGCTCAATTTTACAGCTACATAAAGAAGGGATCTCACATAATGTTGTTAGTAATGGAGCCTTACATGAGAGATGTTACATAACTAGCTCATGTTTACAACTACATAAACAAGGGATCTCACATACTGTTGTTAGTAATGGAGTCTTACATGAGAGATGTTACATAACTAGCTCATGTTTACAACTACATAAACAAGGGATCTCACATAATGTTGTTAGTAATCGAGTCTTACATGTGAGATGTTACATCAGTAGCTCATGTTTACAGCTACATAAACAACGGATCTCACATACTGTTGTTAGTAATGGAGTCTTACATGTGAGATGTTACATCAGTAGCTCATGTTTACAGCTACATAAACAAGGGATCTCACATACTGTTGTTAGTAATGGAGTCTTACATGTGAGATGTTACATCAGTAGCTCATGTTTACATTTACATAAACAAGGAATCTCCCAAAATGTTGTTAAAGATGAAGCCTTGCCTGTGAGATGTTACATTAGTAGCTCGTGTTTACATTTACATAAACAAGGAATCTCCCTAAATGTTGTTAAAAATGAAGCCTTGCCTGTGAGATGTTACATCAGTAGCTCATGTTTACAGTTACATAGACAAGGGATCTCACATAATGTTGTTAGTAATAAAGCCTTACATGAAAGATGTTACATCAGTAGCTCATGTTTATAGTTACATAAACAAGGAATCTCACATAATGTTGTTAGTAATGAAGCCTTGCCTGTGAGATGTTACATCAGTAGTTCATTTTATAATTACATAAACAAGCAATCCCACATAATGTTGCTAAAAATGGCAGCTTGCCTGTGAGATGTTACATCAGTAGCTCATGTTTACAGCTACATAAACAAGGAATATCCCAAAATGTTGTTAAAATGGAGCCTTACATGAAAGATGTTATATCAGTAGCTGATGTTTACAGTTACATAAACAAGGAATCTCACATAATATTGCTAAAAATGGAAGCTTGCCTGTGAGATGTTACATCAGTAGCTCATGTGTATAGTTACATAAAAAGGGAATCTCACATAATGTCGTTAGTAATGGAGCCTTACATGAGAGATGTTATATCAGTAGCTCATGTTTACATTTACATAAACAAGGAATCTCACATAATGTTGTTAGTAATGGAGCCTTACATGAGAGATGGTATATCGGTATCTCATGTTTACAGTTACATAAACAAGGAATCTCACATAATTTTGTTAGTAATAGAGCCTTACATGAGAGATGTTACATCAGTAGCTCATGTTTACAGTTACATAAACAAGGAATCTCACTTAATGTTCTTAGTAATGGAGCCTTACATGAGAGATGTTATATCAGTAGCTCATGGTTACAGTTACATAAACAACGAATCTCACATAATGTTGGTAGTAATGGAGCCTTACATGAGAGATGTTACATCAGTAGCTCATGTTTATAGTTACATAAACAAGGAATCTCACATAATCTTGTTAGTAATGGAGCCTTGTATGTGAGATGTTACATGAGTAGCTAATGTTTATAGTTACATAAACAGAAGTCTCACATAATGTTGTTAGTAATGGGGCCTTACATGAGAGATGTTACATCAGTAGCTCATGTTTACAGTTACATAAACAAGGAATCTCACATTTTACTAGTAATGGAGCCTTGCATATTAGATGTTACATCAAAAGCTCATGTTTACAGTTACATAAACAAGGAATCTAATATAATGTTGTTAGTAATGGAGCCTTACATGAGAGACGTTACATCAGTAGCTCATGCTTACAGTTACATAAACAAGGAATCTCACATAATCTTGTTAGTAATGGAGCCTTGTATGTGAGATGTTACATAAGTAGCTCATGTTTACAGTTACATAAACAAGGAATCTCACATAATGTTGTTAGTAATGGAGGCTTATATGTGAGATGTTACATCAGTAGCTCATGTTTATAGTTACATAAACAAGGAATCTCACATAATGTTGCTAGTAATGGAGCCTTGTATGTGAGATGTTACATCAGTAGCTCATGTTTATAGTTACACAAACAAGGAAACTCACATAATGTTGTTAGTAAAGGAGCCTTACATGAGAAATGTTACAACCGTAGCTCATGTTTACAGTTATATAAACAAGGAATCTCACATAATGTTGTTAGAAATGGAGCCTTACATGAGAGATGTTACATCAGTAGCTCATGTTTACAGTTACATAAACAAGGAATCTCACATAATGTTGTTCGTAATGGAGTCTTAGATGTGAGATGTTACATCAGTACCTCATGTTTGCAGCTACATAAACAAAGGATCTCACATACTGTTGTTAGTAATGGAGCCTTCCCTGTGAGATGTAACATCAGTAGCTCATGTTTGCAACTACATAAACAAGGGATCTCACATAATGTTGATAGTAATGGAGCCTTACATGAGAGATGTTACATCAGTAGCTCATGTTTAGAGTAACATAATCAAGCAATCTCACATAATGTTGTTAGTAATGGAGGTTTACATGAGAGATGTTACATGAGTAGCTCATGTTTACAGCTACATAAACAAGGAATCTCACATAATGTTGTTAGTAATGGTGCCTTACATGAGGGATGTTACATCAGTAGCTCATGTTTACAGCTACATAAACAAAGGATCTCACATAATGTTGTTAGTAATGGGGCCTAACATGAGAGATGTTACATCAGTAGCTCATGCCTACAGTTACATAAACAAGGAATCTCACATAATGTTGTTATTAATGGAGCCTTACATGAGCGATGTTACATCAGTAGCTCATGTTTACAGCTACGTAAACAAGGGATCTCAGATAATGTTGTTAGTAATGGAGCCTTACATGAGAGATACTACATCAGTAGCTCATGTTTTGAGTTACGTAAATCAGGAATCTCACATAATCTTGTTAGTAATGAGGCCTTACATGAGAGATGTTACATCAGTAGCTCATGCTTACAGCTACGCAAACAAGGCATCTCACATAATGTATTTAGTAATGAAGCCTTACATGAGAGATGTTACATCAGTAGCTCATGTTTACAGTTACATAGACAAAGACAAGGGATCTCACATAATGGTGTTAGTAATAAAGCCTTACATGAGAGATGTTACATAAGTAGCTCATGTTTACAGTTAGATAAACAAGTAATCTCCCAAAATGTTGTTAAAAATGGAGCCTTGCCTGTGGGATGTTACATCAGTAGCTCATGTTTCCATTTACATAAACAAGGAATCTCCCAAAAGGTTGTTAAAAATGAAGCCTTTCCTGTGAGATGTTACATCAGTAGCTCATGTTTACAGTTACATAGACAAGGGATCTCACATAATGTTGTTAGTAATGGAGCCTTATATGAGAGATGTTACATCAGTAGCTCATGTTTACAGTTACATTTACAAGGAATCTCCCAAAATGTTGTTAAAAATGAAGCCTTGCCTGTGAGGTGTTACATTAGTAGCTCATGTTTACAATTACATAATCAAGGAATCTCACATAATTTTGCTAAATAGGAAGCTTGCCTGTGAGATGTTACATCAGTTGCTCATGTTTACTGTTACATAAACAGGGAATCTCCCAAAATGTTGTTAAAATGGAGCCTTACATGAGAGATGTTATATCAGTAGCTTATGTTTACAGTAACATAAACAAGGAATCTCACATAATGCTGTTAGTAATGGAGCCTTGTATGTGAGATGTTACATCAGTAGCTCATGTTTATAGTTACATAAACAAGGAATCTCACATAATGTTGTTAGTAATGGAGCCTTACATGAGAGATGTTACATCAGTAGCTCATGTTTACACTTACATAAACAAGGAATCTCACATAATGTTGTTAGTAATGGAGCCTTGTATGTGAGATGTTACATCAGCAGCCCATGTTTATACTTAGATAAACAAGGAATCTCACATAATGTTGTTAGTAATGGAGCCTTGTATGTGAGATGTTACATGAGTAGCTCATGTTTATAGTTACATAAACAAGGAATCTCACATAATGTTGTTAGTAATGGAGCCTTATATGTGAGATGTTGCATAAGTAGCTCATGTTTACAATTACATAAACAAGGAATCTCACATAATGTTGTTAGTAATGGAGCCTTGTATGTGAGATGTTACACCAGTAGCTCATGTTTATAGTTACATAAACAAGGAATCTCACATAATGTTGTTAGTAATGGAGGCTTCTATGTGAGATGTTACATCAGTAGCTCATGTTTATAGTTACATAAACAAAGAATCTCACATAATGTTGTTAGTAATGGAGCCTTGAATGTGAGATTTTACATCAGTAGCTCATGTTTACAGTTACATAAACAAGGAATCTCACATAATGTTCTTAATAATGGAGCCTTGTATGTCAGATGTTACATCAGTAGCTCATGTTTATAGTTACATAAACAAGGAAACTCACATGATGTTGTTAGTAAAGGAGCCTTACATTAGAAATGTTACATCAGTAGCTCAATTTTACAGCCACATAAAGAACGGATCTCACATAATGTTGTTAGTAATGGAGCCTTACATGAGAGATGTTACATAACTAGCTCATGTTTACAACTACATAAACAAGGGATCTCACATACTGTTGTTAGTAATGGAGTCTTACATGAGAGATGTTACATAACTAGCTCATGTTTACAACTACATAAACAAGGGATCTCACATAATGTTGTTAGTAATCAAGTCTTGCATGTGAGATGTTACATCAGTAGCTCATGTTTACAGCTACATAAACAACGGATCTCACATACTGTTGTTAGTAATGGAGTCTTACATGTGAGATGTTACATCAGTAGCTCATGTTTACATTTACATAAACAAGGAATCTCCCAAAATGTTGTTAAAGATGAAGCCTTGCCTGTGAGATGTTACATTAGTAGCTCGTGTTTACATTTACATAAACAAGGAATCTCCCTAAATGTTGTTAAAAATGAAGCCTTGCCTGTGAGATGTTACATCAGTAGCTCATGTTTACAGTTACATAGACAAGGGATCTCACATAATGTTGTTAGTAATAAAGCCGTACATGAGAGATGTTACATCAGTAGCTCAAGTTTACAGTTACATAGACAAGGGATCACCCTAAACGTTGTTAAAAATCAAGCCTTGCCTGTGAGATGTTACATCAGTAGCTCATGTTTACAGTTACATAGACAAGGGATCTCACATAATGTTGTTAGTAATAAAGCCTTACATGAAAGATGTTACATCAGTAGCTCATGTTTATAGTTACATAAACAAGGAATCTCACATAATGTTGTTATTAATGGAGCCTTACATGAGCGATGTTACATCAGTAGCTCATGTTTACAGCTACGTAAACAAGGGATCTCAGATAATGTTGTTAGTAATGGAGCCTTACATGAGAGATACTACATCAGTAGCTCATGTTTTGAGTTACATAAATCAGGAATCTCACATAATCTTGTTAGTAATGAGGCCTTACATGAGAGATGTTACATCAGTAGCTCATGCTTACAGCTACGCAAACAAGGCATCTCACATAATGTATTTAGTAATGAAGCCTTACATGAGAGATGTTAAATCAGTAGCTCATGTTTACAGTTACATAGACAAGGGATCTCACATAATAGTGTTAGTAATAAAGCCTTACATGAGAGATGTTACATAAGTAGCTCATGTTTACAGTTAGATAAACAAGTAATCTCCCAAAATGTTGTTAAAAATGGAGCCTTGCCTGTGAGATGTTACATCAGTAGCTCATGTTTACATTTACATAAACAAGGAATCTCCCAAAAGGTTGTTAAAAATGATGCCTTTCCTGTGAGATGTTACATCAGTAGCTCATGTTTACAGTTACATAGACAAGGGATCTCACATAATGTTGTTAGTAATGGAGCCTTATATGAGAGATGTTACATCAGTAGCTCATGTTTACAGTTACATTTACAAGGAATCTCCCAAAATGTTGTTAAAAATGCAGCCTTGCCTGTGAGGTGTTACATTAGTAGCTCATGTTTACAATTACATAATCAAGGAATCTCACATAATTTTGCTAAATAGGAAGCTTGCCTGTGAGATGTTACATCAGTTGCTCATGTTTACTGTTACATAAACAGGGAATCTCCCAAAATGTTGTTAAAATGGAGCCTTACATGAGAGATGTTATATCAGTAGCTTATGTTTACAGTAACATAAACAATGAATCTCACATAATGTGGCTAAAAATGGAAGCTTGCCTGTGAGATGTTACATCAGTAGCTCATGTGTATAGTTACATAAACAAGGAATCTCACATAATGTTATTAGTAATGGAGCCTTACATGAGAGATGTTATTTCAGTAGCTCAGGTTTACAGTTACATAAACAAGGAATCTCACATAATGTTGTTGGTAATGGAGCCTTACATGAGAGATGTTATATCAGTAGCTCATGTTTACAGTTACACAAACAAGGAATCTCACATAATGTTATTAGTAATGGAGCCTTACATGAGAGATGTTACATCAGTAGCTCATGTTTACAACTACATAAACAAGGAATCTCACATAATGATGTTAGTAATGGAGCCTTACAAGAGAGATGTTATATCAGTAGCTCATGTTTACAGTTACATAAACAAGGAATCTCACATAATGTTGTTCGTAATGGAGCCTTACATGAGAGATGTTACATCAGTAGCTCATGTTTACAGTTAAATAAACAAGGAATCTCACATTTTACTAGTAATGGAGCCTTGCATATGAGATGTTACATCAGTAGTTCATGTTTACAGTTACATAAACAAGGAATCTCACATAATGTTGTTAGTAATGGAGCCTTACATAAGAGATGTTACATCAGTAGCTCATGTTTACAGTTACATAAACAAGGATTCTAACATAATGTTGCTAGTAATGGAGCCTTACATGAGAGATGTTACATCAGTAGCTCATGTTTACAGTTACATAAACAAGGAATCTCACATAATCTTGTTAGTAATGCAGCCTTGTATGTGAGATGTTACATCAGTAGCTCATGTTTATAGTTACATAAACAAGGAATCTCACATAATGTTGTTAGTAATGGAGCCTTGTATGTGAGATGTTACATAAGTAGCTCATGTTTACAGTTACATAAACAAGGAATCTGACATAATGCTGTTAGTAATGGAGCCTTGTATGTGAGATGTTACATCAGTAGCTCATGTTTATAGTTACATAAACAAGGAATCTCACATAATGTTGTTAGTAATGGAGCCTTACATGAGAGATGTTACATCAGTAGCTCATGTTTACACTTACATAAACAAGGAATCTCACATAATGTTGTTAGTAATGGAGCCTTGTATGTGAGATATTACATCAGCAGCCCATGTTTATAGTTAGATAAACAAGGAATCTCACATAATGTTGTTAGTAATGGAGCCTTGTATGTGAGATGTTACATGAGTAGCTCATGTTTATAGTTACATAAACAAGGAATCTCACATAATGTTGTTAGTAATGGAGCCTTATATGTGAGATGTTGCATAAGTAGCTCATGTTTACAATTACATAAACAAGGAATCTCACATAATGTTGTTAGTAATGGAGCCTTGTATGTGAGATGTTACACCAGTAGCTCATGTTTATAGTTACATAAACAAGGAATCTCACATAATGTTGTTAGTAATGGAGGCTTCTATGTGAGATGTTACATCAGTAGCTCATGTTTATAGTTACATAAACAAAGAATCTCACATAATGTTGTTAGTAATGGAGCCTTGAATGTGAGATTTTACATCAGTAGCTCATGTTTATAGTTAGATAAACAAGGAATCTCACATAATGTTCTTAATAATGGAGCCTTGTATGTCAGATGTTACATCAGTAGCTCATGTTTATAGTTACATAAACAAGGAAACTCACATAATGTTGTTAGTAAAGGAGCCTTACATTAGAAATGTTACATCAGTAGCTCAATTTTACAGCCACATAAAGAAGGGATCTCACATAATGTTGTTAGTAATGGAGCCTTACATGAGAGATGTTACATAACTAGCTCATGTTTACAACTACATAAACAAGGGATCTCACATACTGTTGTTAGTAATGGAGTCTTACATGAGAGATGTTACATAACTAGCTCATGTTTACAACTACATAAACAAGGGATCTCACATAATGTTGTTAGTAATGGAGCCTTGTATGTGAGATGTTACATAAGTAGCTCATGTTTACAGTTACATAAACAAGGAATCTCACATAATGCTGTTAGTAATGGAGCCTTGTATGTGAGATGTTACATCAGTAGCTCATGTTTATAGTTACATAAACAAGGAATCTCACATAATGTTGTTAGTAATGGAGCCTTACATGAGAGATGTTACATCAGTAGCTCATGTTTACACTTACATAAACAAGGAATCTCACATAATGTTGTTAGTAATGGAGCCTTGTATGTGAGATGTTACATCAGCAGCCCATGTTTATAGTTAGATAAACAAGGAATCTCACATAATGTTGTTAGTAATGGAGCCTTGTATGTGAGATGTTACATGAGTAGCTCATGTTTATAGTTACATAAACAAGGAATCTCACATAATGTTGTTAGTAATGGAGCCTTATATGTGAGATGTTGCATAAGTAGCTCATGTTTACAATTACATAAACAAGGAATCTCACATAATGTTGTTAGTAATGGAGCCTTGTATGTGAGATGTTACACCAGTAGCTCATGTTTATAGTTACATAAACAAGGAATCTCACATAATGTTGTTAGTAATGGAGGCTTCTATGTGAGATGTTACATCAGTAGCTCATGTTTATAGTTACATAAACAAAGAATCTCACATAATGTTGTTAGTAATGGAGCCTTGAATGTGAGATTTTACATCAGTAGCTCATGTTTATAGTTAGATAAACAAGGAATCTCACATAATGTTCTTAATAATGGAGCCTTGTATGTCAGATGTTACATCAGTAGCTCATGTTTATAGTTACATAAACAAGGAAACTCACATGATGTTGTTAGTAAAGGAGCCTTACATTAGAAATGTTACATCAGTAGCTCAATTTTACAGCCACATAAAGAACGGATCTCACATAATGTTGTTAGTAATGGAGCCTTACATGAGAGATGTTACATAACTAGCTCATGTTTACAACTACATAAACAAGGGATCTCACATACTGTTGTTAGTAATGGAGTCTTACATGAGAGATGTTACATAACTAGCTCATGTTTACAACTACATAAACAAGGGATCTCACATAATGTTGTTAGTAATCAAGTCTTGCATGTGAGATGTTACATCAGTAGCTCATGTTTACAGCTACATAAACAACGGATCTCACATACTGTTGTTAGTAATGGAGTCTTACATGTGAGATGTTACATCAGTAGCTCATGTTTACATTTACATAAACAAGGAATCTCCCAAAATGTTGTTAAAGATGAAGCCTTGCCTGTGAGATGTTACATTAGTAGCTCGTGTTTACATTTACATAAACAAGGAATCTCCCTAAATGTTGTTAAAAATGAAGCCTTGCCTGTGAGATGTTACATCAGTAGCTCATGTTTACAGTTACATAGACAAGGGATCTCACATAATGTTGTTAGTAATAAAGCCGTACATGAGAGATGTTACATCAGTAGCTCAAGTTTACAGTTACATAGACAAGGGATCACCCTAAACGTTGTTAAAAATCAAGCCTTGCCTGTGAGATGTTACATCAGTAGCTCATGTTTACAGTTACATAGACAAGGGATCTCACATAATGTTGGTAGTAATAAAGCCTTACATGAAAGATGTTACATCAGTAGCTCATGTTTATAGTTACATAAACAAGGAATCTCACATAATGTTGTTAGTAATGAAGCCTTGCCTGTGAGATGTTACATCAGTAGCTCATGTTTACAGCTACATAAACAAGGAATATCCCAAAATGTTGTTAAAATGGAGCCTTACATGAGAGATGTTATATCAGTAGCTGATGTTTACAGTTACATAAACAAGGAATCTCACATAATATTGCTAAAATTGGAAGCTTGCCTGTGAGATGTTACATCAGTAGCTCATGTGTATAGTTACATAAAAAGGGAATCTCACATAATGTTGTTAGTAATGGAGCCTTACATGAGAGATGTTACATGAGTAGCTCATGTTTACAGCTACATAAACAAGGAATCTCACATAATGTTGTTAGTAATGGAGCCTTACATGAGAGATGGTATATCAATATCTCATGTTTACAGTTACATAAACAAGGAATCTCACATAATTTTGTTAGTAATAGAGCCTTACATAAGAGATGTTACATCAGTAGCTCATGTTTACAGTTAAATAAACAAGGAATCTCACTTAATGTTGTTAGTAATGGAGCCTTACATGAGAGATGTTACATCAGTAGCTCATGTTTATAGTTACATAAACAAGGAATCTCACATAATGTTGTTAGTAATGAAACCTTACATGAGAGATGTTACATCAGTAGCTCATGTTTACAGTTACATAAACAAGGAATCTCACATAATCTTGTTAGTAATGGAGCCTTGTATGTGAGATGTTACATCAGTAGCTAATGTTTATAGTTACATAAACAGAAGTCTCACATAATGTTGTTAGTAATGGGGCCTTACATGAGAGATGTTACATCAGTAGCTCATGTTTACAGTTACATAAACAAGGAATTTTACATAATGTTGTTAGTAATGGAGCCTTACATGAGAGATGTTACATCAGTAGCTCATGTTTACAGTTACATAAACA
Organism: Deroplatys truncata; assembly: GCA_030765065.1. Classification (NCBI taxonomy): domain Eukaryota; kingdom Metazoa; phylum Arthropoda; class Insecta; order Mantodea; family Mantidae; genus Deroplatys; species Deroplatys truncata. Next base: position 1,855,008 of record CM060975.1, read on the forward strand.
AGGAATCTCACATTTTACTAGTAATGGAGCCTTGCATATTAGATGTTACATCAGTAGCTCATGTTTACAGTTACATAAACAACGAATCTAATATAATGTTGTTAGTAATGGAGCCTTACATGAGAGACGTTACATCAGTAGCTCATGCTTACAGTTACATAAACAAGGAATCTCACATAATCTTGTTAGTAATGGAGCCTTGTATGTGAGATGTTACATAAGTAGCTCATGTTTACAGTTACATAAACAAGGAATCTCACATAATGTTGTTAGTAATGGAGGCTTATATGTGAGATGTTACATCAGTAGCTCATGTTTATAGTTACATAAACAAGGAATCTCACATAATGTTGCTAGTAATGGAGCCTTGTATGTGAGATGTTACATCAGTAGCTCATGTTTATAGTTACATAAACAAGGAAACTCACATAATGTTGTTAGTAAAGGAGCCTTACATGAGAAATGTTACAACCGTAGCTCATGTTTACAGTTATATAAACAAGGAATCTCACATAATGTTGTTAGAAATGGAGCCTTACATGAGAGATGTTACATCAGTAGCTCATGTTTAAAGTTACATAAACAAGGAATCTCACATAATGTTGTTCGTAATGGAGTCTTAGATGTGAGATGTTACATCAGTAGCTCATGTTTGCAGCTACATAAACAAAGGATCTCACATACTGTTGTTAGTAATGGAGCCTTCCCTGTGAGATGTAACATCAGCAGCTCATGTTTGCAACTACATAAACAAGGGATCTCACATAATGTTGATAGTAATGGAGCCTTACATGAGAGATGTTACATCAGTAGCTCATGTTTAGAGTAACATAATCAAGGAATCTCACATAATGTTGTTAGTAATGGAGGTTTACATGAGAGATGTTACATGAGTAGCTCATGTTTACAGCTACATAAACAAGGAATCTCACATAATGTTGGTAGTAATGGTGCCTTACATGAGGGATGTTACATCAGTAGCTCATGTTTACAGCTACATAAACAAAGGATCTCACATAATGTTGTTAGTAATGGGGCCTAACATGAGAGATGTTACATCAGTAGCTCATGCCTACAGTTACATAAACAAGGAATTTCACATAATGTTGTTATTAATGGAGCCTTACATGAGCGATGTTACATCAGTAGCTCATGTTTACAGCTACGTAAACAAGGGATCTCAGATAATGTTGTTAGTAATGGAGCCTTACATGAGAGATGTTACATGAGTAGCTCATGTTTACAGCTACATAAACAAGGAATCTCACATAATGTTGTTAGTAATGGTGCCTTACATGAGGGATGTTACATCAGTAGCTCATGTTTAGAGCTACATAAACAAAGGATCTCACATAATGTTGTTGCAATGGGGCCTAACATGAGAGATGTTACATCAGTAGCTCATGCCTACAGTTACATAAACAAGGAATCTCACATAATGTTGTTATTAATGGAGCCTTACATGAGCGATGTTACATCAGTAGCTCATGTTTACAGCTACGTAAACAAGGGATCTCAGATAATGTTGTTAGTAATGGAGCCTTACATGAGAGATACTACATCAGTAGCTCATGTTTTGAGTTACATAAATCAGGAATCTCACATAATCTTGTTAGTAATGAGGCCTTACATGATAGATGTTACATCAGTAGCTCATGCTTACAGCTACGCAAACAAGGCATCTCACATAATGTATTTAGTAATGAAGCCTTACATGAGAGATGTTACATCAGTAGCTCATGTTTACAGTTACATAGACAAGGGATCTCACATAATAGTGTTAGTAATAAAGCCTTACATGAGAGATGTTACATAAGTAGCTCATGTTTACAGTTAGATAAACAAGTAATCTCCCAAAATGTTGTTAAAAATGGAGCCTTGCCTGTGAGATGTTACATCAGTAGCTCATGTTTACATTTACATAAACAAGGAATCTCCCAAAAGGTTGTTAAAAATGAAGCCTTTCCTGTGAGATGTTACATCAGTAGCTCATGTTTGCAGTTACATAGACAAGGGATCTCACATAATGTTGTTAGTAATGGAGCCTTATATGAGAGATGTTACATCAGTAGCTCATGTTTACAATTACATAATCAAGGAATCTCACATAATTTTGCTAAATAGGAAGCCTGCCTGTGAGATGTTACATCAGTTGCTCATGTTTACTGTTACATAAACAGGGAATCTCCCAAAATGTTGTCAAAATGGAGCCTTACATGAGAGATGTTATATCAGTAGCTTATGTTTACAGTAACATAAACAATGAATCTCACATAATGTGGCTAAAAATGGAAGCTTGCCTGTGAGATGTTACATCAGTAGCTCATGTGTATAGTTACATAAACATAGAATCTCACATAATGTTATTAGTAATGGAGCCTTACATGAGAGATGTTATTTCAGTAGCTCAGGTTTACAGTTACATAAACAAGGAATCTCACATAATGTTGTTGGTAATGGAGCCTTACATGAGAGATGTTATATCAGTAGCTCATGTTTACAGTTACACAAACAAGGAATCTCACATAATGTTGTTAGTAATGGAGCCTTACATGAGAGATGTTACATCAGTAGCTCATGTTTACAACTACATAAACAAGGAATCTCACATAATGATGTTAGTAATGGAGCCTTACAAGAGAGATGTTATATCAGTAGCTCATGTTTACAGTTACATAAACAAGGAATCTCACATAATGTTGTTCGTAATGGAGCCTTACATGAGAGATGTTACATCAGTAGCTCATGTTTACAGTTAAATAAACAAGGAATCTCACATTTTACTAGTAATGGAGCCTTGCATATGAGATGTTACATCAGTAGCTCATGTTTACAGTTACATAAACAAGGAATCTCACATAATGTTGTTAGTAATGGAGCCTTACATAAGAGATGTTACATCAGTAGCTCATGTTTACAGTTACATAAACAAGGATTCTAACATAATGTTGCTAGTAATGGAGCCTTACATGAGAGATGTTACATCAGTACCTCATGTTTACAGTTACATAAACAAGGAATCTCACATAATCTTGTTAGTAATGGAACCTTGTATGTGAGATGTTACATCAGTAGCTCATGTTTATAGTTACATAAACAAGGAATCTCACATAATGTTGTTAGTAATGGAGCCTTGTATGTGAGATGTTACATAAGTAGCTCATGTTTACAGTTACATAAACAAGGAATCTCACATAATGCTGTTAGTAATGGAGCCTTGTATGTGAGATGTTACATCAGTAGCTCATGTTTATAGTTACATAAACAAGGAATCTCACATAATGTTGTTAGTAATGGAGCCTTACATGAGAGATGTTACATCAGTAGCTCATGTTTACACTTACATAAACAAGGAATCTCACATAATGTTGTTAGTAATGGAGCCTTGTATGTGAGATGTTACATCAGCAGCCCATGTTTATAGTTAGATAAGCAAGGAATCTCACATAATGTTGTTAGTAATGGAGCCTTGTATGTGAGATGTTACATGAGTAGCTCATGTTTATAGTTACATAAACAAGGAATCTCACATAATGTTGTTAGTAATGGAGCCTTATATATGAGATGTTGCATAAGTAGCTCATGTTTACAGTTACATAAACAAGGTGTCTCACATAATGTTGTTAGTAATGGAGCCTTGCATATGAGATGTTACATCAGTAGCTCATGTTTACAGTTACATAAACAAGGAATCTCACATAATGTTGTTAGTAATGGAGGCTTCTATGTGAGATGTTACATCAGTAGCTCATGTTTATAGTTACATAAACAAAGAATCTCACGTAATGTTGTTAGTAATGGAGCCTTGAGTGTGAGATTTTACATCAGTAGCTCATGTTTATAGTTAGATAAACAAGGAATCTCACATAATATTCTTAATAATGGAGCCTTGTATGTCAGATGTTACATCAGTTGCTCATGTTTATAGTTACATAAACAAGGAAACTCACATAATGTTGTTAGTAATGGAGCCTTACATGAGAGATGTTACATAACTAGCTCATGTTTACAACTACATAAACAAGGGATCTCACATACTGTTGTTAGTAATGGAGTCTTACATGAGAGATGTTACATAACTAGCTCATGTTTGCAACTACATAAACAAGGGATCTCACATAATGTTGTTAGTAATCGAGTCTTACATGTGAGATGTTACATCAGTAGCTCATGTTTACAGCTACATAAACAACGGATCTCACATACTGTTGTTAGTAATGGAGTCTTACATGTGAGATGTTACATCAGTAGCTCATGTTTACAGCTACATAAACAAGGGATCTCACATACTGTTGTTAGTAATGGAGTCTTACATGTGAGATGTTACATCAGTAGCTCATGTTTACATTTACATAAACAAGGAATCTCCCAAAATGTTGTTAAAGATGAAGCCTTGCCTGTGAGATGTTACATTAGTAGCTCGTGTTTACATTTACATAAACAAGGAATCTCCCTAAATGTTGTTAAAAATGAAGCCTTGCCTGTGAGATGTTACATCAGTAGCTCATGTTTACAGTTACATAGACAAGGGATCTCACATAATGTTGTTAGTAATAAAGCCTTACATGAAAGATGTTACATCAGTAGCTCATGTTTATAGTTACATAAACAAGGAATCTCACATAATGTTGTTAGTAATGAAGCCTTGCCTGTGAGATGTTACATCAGTAGTTCATTTTATAATTACATAAACAAGGAATCCCACATAATGTTGCTAAAAATGGCAGCTTGCCTGTGAGATGTTACATCAGTAGCTCATGTTTACAGCTACATAAACAAGGAATATCCCAAAATGTTGTTAAAATGGAGCCTTACATGAAAGATGTTATATCAGTAGCTGATGTTTACAGTTACATAAACAAGGAATCTCACATAATATTGCTAAAAATGGAAGCTTGCCTGTGAGATGTTACATCAGTAGCTCATGTGTATAGTTACATAAAAAGGGAATCTCACATAATGTCGTTAGTAATGGAGCCTTACATGAGAGATGTTATATCAGTAGCTCATGTTTACATTTACATAAACAAGGAATCTCACATAATGTTGTTAGTAATGGAGCCTTACATGAGAGATGGTATATCGGTATCTCATGTTTACAGTTACATAAACAAGGAATCTCACATAATTTTGTTAGTAATAGAGCCTTACATGAGAGATGTTACATCAGTAGCTCATGTTTACAGTTACATAAACAAGGAATCTCACTTAATGTTCTTAGTAATGGAGCCTTACATGAGAGATGTTATATCAGTAGCTCATGGTTACAGTTACATAAACAACGAATCTCACATAATGTTGGTAGTAATGGAGCCTTACATGAGAGATGTTACATCAGTAGCTCATGTTTATAGTTACATAAACAAGGAATCTCACATAATCTTGTTAGTAATGGAGCCTTGTATGTGAGATGTTACATGAGTAGCTAATGTTTATAGTTACATAAACAGAAGTCTCACATAATGTTGTTAGTAATGGGGCCTTACATGAGAGATGTTCAATATCAATTTATTGTCATTAAACAGTTATACAACTGCAATAGACATTGTCAGTATATACAAAAATACAAATTAATAATACAACATAAACCACACCTTGTGCAACTTTTACAGCAAAAAAGTAACAATTAAATATTAATATCAGATGCATTAAAAACAATAAATTCATTAATAGAATAAAATGGATTATCCACAAGCCAACAATGCAATCGCTTACAAAATATTTTATAAGGCAAATCTTTTACAGCTTGAGGTAGCTTGTTAAAAAGTTTAATGCCAATATAGTAGTAACTTTGAGAAGTTCTCTTAAGTCTATGCTGAGGAATATCGATCATTTGACCATTACGGATATTATAATTATGAATATTGGATCTCGTGTCATACAAATGTTGATTCTGTTTCATAAAACCCAATACAGTATAAATATACAAATTTATAACAGTCAAAATATTATATCTTTTAAAATAGGGTTTACAGTGTGTTCTAGTAGTTATCTTAGCCATAATTCTTATAGCTTTCTTTTGCACAAGTAATACATCTTGGATATATGAGCTATTACCCCAAAGTAAAATACCATAATTAATAATACTGTGAAAGTATGCAAAATATGAGACACGTATATACTCAAAGGGTACACAATTGACTAAGTTTCTCATCAGGAATAAAACCCTTGACAACTTTCTGCATAAAAATGTAATGTGTGACTCCCAGGTTAAAAATCTATCAATAAAAATGCCTAAAAACTTTACATTAGTACAAAGATTTGGGACAACAACATTATTTAAAGTAAAAATTATATTTTTAGTTTTAGAATCATTAAGTAAAAACTTATTTGCTTGAAACCATTGTGATATATACATTATATTATTTTGAACCTCAGTTTCAAGATACTGTATATTTGCATTGTTGTGAATAAAAGTTGTGTCATCAGCAAATAATATGGTTTTAGATTCAGTATTGAATGGTAAATCATTAATCATGATTAGGAATAGCAGAGGACCTAGGATAGAGCCCTGAGGAACACCGCACATTACTGAAGCCACATCCGAGACCTTATCATTAATCTGAACAACTTGTTTGCGGTTAGAGAGATAAGAAGAGAGCAATTTATTAGGCGTACCACAAATACCATAATGTGCTAATTTATCTAACAGTATACAGTGATCCACACAATCAAAGGCCTTGCTTAAGTCACAGCATGTGACCCAAGCAAAGCTCTTTGATTCAAAAGTATTCGTTATATTATCAATAAGTAATCGAACTGCATCAATAGTAGATTTACCAGCCCTAAATCCAAATTGATCGATAGAAAAGACCTTGTTTTGTTCAAAATAGGAATACATCTGGTTGTGGATTAATACCTCAAATATTTTAGAAAACACTGGCACCAGAGATATCGGTCGATAATTTTCCAATAATGATTTATTACCTTTCTTATGAACTGGTATTATTTTTGCTAATTTGAGTTTACTTGGAAATATGCCCTCAGTGAAGCATTTATTTATACAGATAGTTAATGGCAACACAATATAACCAATTATTTTCTTTAAAAAATTATTTGAAATATCATAGATATCTCTGGAATCAGAGTTATGCATTTTAGCAACGGCGTTCAACACATCATCACATGACACTTCCTTAAGTTGAAAAGAAACTACAGGCACCTCACAATTTGACAAGTAATCAAGCGCCAGTTTATTAGGCTTTGAAATATTTCTCTTTACCTCTTGTACAGATTCTATAAAAAACCCATTAACCTGATTAGGAGAAAAATGAATAGAAGCAGACCTTTCACCTTTGACCGTTCTATTTATAACATTCCATGCAGCTTTAACTTTGTTATTAGAGATTTCAATAAATTTAGCATTTGCAAGTTTCTTGGCTTGTGACATTAATATTCTATATTCGTTTCTAATCCGCTTAAAAGCATTTTTAGCATCTTCAGTGTGTGTACATTTATATATATTGTAACAGAATAGCAAATATTTCCTCATCTGTTTAAGGTCAGAAGTAAACCAAAATTTGTTTGTGGTTTTACCACGAGCTTCACCATTAAAATATCTAACATTCCTTTTAGGAAAACACAAATTGAATAGCATTAAAAACATAGTTAAAAATTCATCAAAAGTACGCTCAGCATTCAAATTATTACCGAGTCGAATCGTCCTCCATTCAGTTTGAGATAGACAATCGATAAAATAAATAAATTTATCTTCACTGTATGGTCTAATAAAACGAGTTATATATTTGAGTTTAGTCACAGGCTGTAAAAATGATAAAACTAGAGCAGAATGGTCAGATAGCATAGGGTCAATAACCTCAATATTATACCGCTGCGTATCTAAATTGGTTACAATGTTGTCTAAACATGAGTTGATTCTTGTAGGTTCAGAATTGGTACAGAAATGCCCAACAGATCTAAGCAAATTTTTAAACTGATAGTTTAATGAACATTCATCAATCATATTAATATTGAAATCCCCACATAGGACTACATTAAATTTTTCTCTATTGAAATGTATAAGCATTTCCTCAAGATTATTCATAAATATTTCGGGATCACCACTGGGTGAGCGATAAAGACTAATTATAACTATTTTGAGGTGAGTTACATAAATCGCCACTACTTCAATATGTTTTTCAATACAAAATTTAGTTACATCAATTTCAGAGAAGCTGATTTCTTTAGACACAAAAATACATACCCCACCATTTTTAATTGCCTTACGACAAAAAATAGCTGCCATTGTATAACCTTCAATGTGATACACATTACTTTCACCATCACTTAACCAATGTTCTGCAAAACATAAAACTTTATAGTCTTTTTCACTACATAATATTTCAAGTTCATTAATTTTGTTCCTAATACACTGTATATTAATGAAAAATACATCATGGGTCATGTGAGCTGCTACAGAATTAGTTGCATCTATGTTTTGTCTGGGTTTATTGGCCGAGGAGGATGAAAAAAACGCCTCACACGAGCGTTACTGGGCCACACATTAGGATTTAAAGCAGCTGCTAAGTGCTCTTCATGTATGTCAATTTTAAATGATGAGTATAAATCAGGATTCCGAGATGGTAATGGATGCACACAAACTTCCGGAAAACTTGGTTTTAAAAAATCACTTACATCAGTTACATCAGTAGCTCATGTTTACAGTTACATAAACAAGGAATCTCACATTTTACTAGTAATGGAGCCTTGCATATTAGATGTTACATCAAAAGCTCATGTTTACAGTTACATAAACAAGGAATCTAATATAATGTTGTTAGTAATGGAGCCTTACATGAGAGACGTTACATCAGTAGCTCATGCTTACAGTTACATAAACAAGGAATCTCACATAATCTTGTTAGTAATGGAGCCTTGTATGTGAGATGTTACATAAGTAGCTCATGTTTACAGTTACATAAACAAGGAATCTCACATAATGTTGTTAGTAATGGAGGCTTATATGTGAGATGTTACATCAGTAGCTCATGTTTATAGTTACATAAACAAGGAATCTCACATAATGTTGCTAGTAATGGAGCCTTGTATGTGAGATGTTACATCAGTAGCTCATGTTTATAGTTACATAAACAAGGAAACTCACATAATGTTGTTAGTAAAGGAGCCTTACATGAGAAATGTTACAACCGTAGCTCATGTTTACAGTTATATAAACAAGGAATCTCACATAATGTTGTTAGAAATGGAGCCTTACATGAGAGATGTTACATCAGTAGCTCATGTTTACAGTTACATAAACAAGGAATCTCACATAATGTTGTTCGTAATGGAGTCTTAGATGTGAGATGTTACATCAGTACCTCATGTTTGCAGCTACATAAACAAAGGATCTCACATACTGTTGTTAGTAATGGAGCCTTCCCTGTGAGATGTAACATCAGTAGCTCATGTTTGCAACTACATAAACAAGGGATCTCACATAATGTTGATAGTAATGGAGCCTTACATGAGAGATGTTACATCAGTAGCTCATGTTTAGAGTAACATAATCAAGCAATCTCACATAATGTTGTTAGTAATGGAGGTTTACATGAGAGATGTTACATGAGTAGCTCATGTTTACAGCTACATAAACAAGGAATCTCACATAATGTTGTTAGTAATGGTGCCTTACATGAGGGATGTTACATCAGTAGCTCATGTTTACAGCTACATAAACAAAGGATCTCACATAATGTTGTTAGTAATGGGGCCTAACATGAGAGATGTTACATCAGTAGCTCATGCCTACAGTTACATAAACAAGGAATCTCACATAATGTTGTTATTAATGGAGCCTTACATGAGCGATGTTACATCAGTAGCTCATGTTTACAGCTACGTAAACAAGGGATCTCAGATAATGTTGTTAGTAATGGAGCCTTACATGAGAGATACTACATCAGTAGCTCATGTTTTGAGTTACGTAAATCAGGAATCTCACATAATCTTGTTAGTAATGAGGCCTTACATGAGAGATGTTACATCAGTAGCTCATGCTTACAGCTACGCAAACAAGGCATCTCACATAATGTATTTAGTAATGAAGCCTTACATGAGAGATGTTACATCAGTAGCTCATGTTTACAGTTACATAGACAAAGACAAGGGATCTCACATAATGGTGTTAGTAATAAAGCCTTACATGAGAGATGTTACATAAGTAGCTCATGTTTACAGTTAGATAAACAAGTAATCTCCCAAAATGTTGTTAAAAATGGAGCCTTGCCTGTGGGATGTTACATCAGTAGCTCATGTTTCCATTTACATAAACAAGGAATCTCCCAAAAGGTTGTTAAAAATGAAGCCTTTCCTGTGAGATGTTACATCAGTAGCTCATGTTTACAGTTACATAGACAAGGGATCTCACATAATGTTGTTAGTAATGGAGCCTTATATGAGAGATGTTACATCAGTAGCTCATGTTTACAGTTACATTTACAAGGAATCTCCCAAAATGTTGTTAAAAATGAAGCCTTGCCTGTGAGGTGTTACATTAGTAGCTCATGTTTACAATTACATAATCAAGGAATCTCACATAATTTTGCTAAATAGGAAGCTTGCCTGTGAGATGTTACATCAGTTGCTCATGTTTACTGTTACATAAACAGGGAATCTCCCAAAATGTTGTTAAAATGGAGCCTTACATGAGAGATGTTATATCAGTAGCTTATGTTTACAGTAACATAAACGATGAATCTCAACATAATGTGGCTAAAAATGGAAGCTTGCCTGTGAGATGTTACATCAGTAGCTCATGTGTATAGTTACATAAACAAGGAATCTCACATAATGTTATTAGTAATGGAGCCTTACATGAGAGATGTTATTTCAGTAGCTCAGGTTTACAGTTACATAAACAAGGAATCTCACATAATGTTGTTGGTAATGGAGCCTTACATGAGAGATGTTATATCAGTAGCTCATGTTTACAGTTACACAAACAAGGAATCTCACATAATGTTGTTAGTAATGGAGCCTTACATGAGAGATGTTACATCAGTAGCTCATGTTTACAACTACATAAACAAGGAATCTCACATAATGATGTTAGTAATGGAGCCTTACAAGAGAGATGTTATATCAGTAGCTCATGTTTACAGTTACATAAACAAGGAATCTCACATAATGTTGTTAGTAATGGAGCCTTACATGAGAGATGTTACATCAGTAGCTCATGTTTACAGTTAAATAAACAAGGAATCTCACATTTTACTAGTAATGGAGCCTCGCATATGAGATGTTACATCAGTAGCTCATGTTTACAGTTACATAAACAAGGAATCTCACATAATCTTGTTAGTAATGGAGCCTTGTATGTGAGATGTTACATCAGTAGCTCATGTTTATAGTTACATAAACAAGGAATCTCACATAATGTTGTTAGTAATGGAGCCTTGTATGTGAGATGTTACATAAGTAGCTCATGTTTACAGTTACATAAACAAGGAATCTCACATAATGTTGTTAGTAATGGAGCCTTGTATGTGAGATGTTACATCAGTAGCTCATGTTTATAGTTACATAAACAAGGAATCTCACATAATGTTGTTAGTAATGGAGCCTTACATGAGAGATGTTACATCAGTAGCTCATGTTTACAACATAAACAAGGAATCTCACATAATGATGTTAGTAATGGAGCCTTACAAGAGAGATGTTATATCAGTAGCTGATGTTTGCAGTTACATAAACAAGGAATCTCACATAATGTTGTTAGTAATGGAGCCTTACATGAGAGATGTTACATCAGTAGCTCATGTTTACAGTTAAATAAACAAGGAATCTCACATTTTACTAGTAATGGAGCCTTGCATATGAGATGTTACATCAGTAGCTCATGTTTACAGTTACATAAACAAGGAATCTCACATAATGTTGTTAGTAATGGAGCATTACATAAGAGATGTTACATCAGTAGTTCATGTTTACAGTTACATAAACAAGGAATCTAACATAATGTTGCTAGTAATGGAGCCTTACATGAGAGATGTTACATCAGTAGCTCATGTTTACAGTTACATAGACAAGGGATCTCACATAATGGTGTTAGTAATAAAGCCTTACATGAGAGATGTTACATAAGTAGCTCATGTTTACAGTTAGATAAACAAGTAATCTCACATAATGTTGTTAATAATGGAGCCTTGTATGTGAGATGTTACATCAGTAGCTCATGTTTATAGTTACAAAAACAAGGAATCTCACATAATGTTGTTAGTAATGGAGCCTTACATGAGAGATGTTACATCAGTAGCTCATGTTTACAACTACATAAACAAGGAATCTCACATAATGATGTTAGTAATGGAGCCTTACAAGAGAGATGTTATATCAGTAGCTCATGTTTACAGTTACATAAACAAGGAATCTCACATAATGTTGTTAGTAATGGAGCCTTACATGAGAGATGTTACATCAGTAGCTCACGTTTACAGTTAAATAAACAAGGAATCTCACATTTTACTAGTAATGGAGCCTTGCATATGAGATGTTACATCAGTAGCTCATGTTTACAGTTACATAAACAAGGAATCTCACATAATATTGTTAGTAATGGAGCCTTACATAAGAGATGTTACATCAGTAGCTCATGTTTACAGTTACATAAACAAGGAATCTAACATAATGTTGCTAGTAATGGAGCCTTACATGAGAGATGTTACATCAGTAGCTCATGTTTACAGTTACATAAACAAGGAATCTCACATAATCTTGTTAGTAATGGAGGCTTGTATGTGAGATGTTACATCAGTAGCTCATGTTTATAGTTACATAAACAAGGAATCTCACATAATGTTGTTAGTAATGGAGCCTTGTATGTGAGATGTTACATAAGTAGCTCATGTTTACAGTTACATAAACAAGGAATCTCACATAATGTTGTTAGTAATGGAGCCTTGTATGTGAGATGTTACATCAGTAGCTCATGTTTATAGTTACATAAACAAGGAATCTCACATAATGTTGTTAGTAATGGAGCCTTACATGAGAGATGTTACATCAGTAGCTCATGTTTACACTTACATAAACAAGGAATCTCACATAATGTTGTTAGTAATGGAGCCTTGTATGTGAGATGTTACATCAGTAGCCCATGTTTATAGTTAGATAAACAAGGAATCTCACATAATGTTGTTAGTAATGGAGCCTTGTATGTGAGATGTTACATCAGTAGCTCATGTTTATAGTTACATAAACAAGGAATCTCACATAATGTTGTTAGTAATGGAGCCTTATATGTGAGATGTTGCATAAGTAGCTCATGTATACAGTTACATAAACAAGGAATCTCACATAATGTTGTTAGTAATGGAGCCTTGTATGTGAGATGTTACACCAGTAGCTCATGTTTATAGTTACATAAACAAGGAATCTCACATAATGTTGTTAGTAATGGAGGCTTCTATGTGAGATGTTACATCAATAGCTCATGTTTATAGTTACATAAACAAAGAATCTCACATAATGTTGTTAGTAATGGAGCCTTGAATGTGAGATTTTACATCAGTAGCTCATGTTTATAGTTAGATAAACAAGGAATCTCACATAATGTTCTTAATAATGGAGCCTTGTATGTCAGATGTTACATCAGTAGCTCATGTTTATAGTTACATAAACAAGGAAACTCACATAATGTTGTTAGTAAAGGAGCCTTACATTAGAAATGTTACATCAGTAGCTCAATTTTACAGCTACATAAACAAGGGATCTCACATAATGTTGTTAGTAATGGAGCCTTACATGAGAGATGTTACATAACTAGCTCATGTTTACAACTACATAAACAAGGGATCTCACATACTGTTGTTAGTAATGGAGTCTTACATGAGAGATGTTACATAACTAGCTCATGTTTACAACTACATAAAAAAGGGATCTCACATAATGTTGTTAGTAATGGAGTCTTACATGTGAGATGTTACATCAGTAGCTCATGTTTACAGCTACATAAACAACGGATCTCACATACTGTTGTTAGTAATGGAGCCTTACATGAGAGATGTTACATCAGTAGCTCACGTTTACAGTTAAATAAACAAGGAATCTCACATTTTACTAGTAATGGAGCCTTGCATATGAGATGTTACATCAGTAGCTCATGTTTACAGGTACATAAACAAGGAATCTCACATAATGTTGTTAGTAATGGAGCCTTACATAAGAGATGTTACATCAGTAGCTCATGTTTACAGTTACACAAACAAGGAATCTAACATAATGTTGCTAGTAATGGAGCCTTACATGAGAGATGTTACATCAGTAGCTCATGTTTACAGTTACATAAACAAGGAATCTCACATAATCTTGTTAGTAATGGAGCCTTGTATGTGAGATGTTACATCAGTAGCTCATGTTTATAGTTACATAAACAAGGGATCTCACATAATGTTGTTAGTAATGGAGTCTTACATGTGAGATGTTACATTAGTAGCTCATGTTTACAGCTACATAAACAACGGATCTCACATACTGTTGTTAGTAATGGAGTCTTACATGTGAGATGTTACATCAGTAGCTCATGTTTACAGCTACATAAACAAGGGATCTCACATACTGTTGTTAGTAATGGAGTCTTACATGTGAGATGTTACATCAGTAGCTCATGTTTACAGCTACATAAAACAAGGGATCTCGCATACTGTTGTTAGTAATGGAGTCTTACATGTGAGATGTTACATCAGTAGCTCATGTTTACATTTACATAAACAAGGAATCTCCCAAAATATTGTTAAAAATGAAGCCTTGCCTGTGAGATGTTACATCAGTAGCTCATGTTTACAGTTACATAGACCAGGGATCTCACATAAAGTTGTTAGTAATAAAGCCTTACATGAGCGATGTTACATCAGTAGCTCATGTTTTCATTTACATAAACAAGGAATCTCCCAAAATGTTGTTAAAGATGAAGCCTTGCCTGTGAGATGTTACATTAGTAGCCCGTGTTTACATTTACATAAACAAGGAATCTCCCTAAATGTTGTTAAAAATGAAGCCTTGCCTGTGAGATGTTACATCAGTAGCTAATGTTTACAGTTACATAGACAAGAGATCTCACACAATGTTGTTAGTAATAAAGCCGTACATGAGAGATGTTACATCAGTAGCTCATGTTTACAGTTACATAGACAAGGGATCACCCTAAACGTTGTTAAAAATCAAGCCTTGCCTGTGAGATGTTACATCAGTAGCTCATGTTTACAGTTACATAGACAAGGGATCTCACATAATGTTGTTAGTAATAAAGCCTTACAAGAAAGATGTTACATCAGTAGCTCATGTTTATAGTTACATAAACAAGGAATCTCACATAATGTTGTTAGTAATGAAGCCTTGCCTGTGAGATGTTACATCAGTAGTTCATTTTATAATTACATAAACAAGGAATCCCACATAATGTTGCTAAAAATGGAAGCTTGCCTGTGAGATGTTACATCAGTAGCTCATGTTTACAGCTACATAAACAAGGAATATCCCAAAATGTTGTTAAAATGGAGCCTTACATGAGAGATGTTATATCAGTAGCTGATGTTTACAGTTACATAAACAAGGAATCTCACATAATATTGCTAAAAATGGAAGCTTGCCTGTGAGATGTTACATCAGTAGCTCATGTGTATAGTTACATAAAAAGGGAATCTCACATAATGTCGTTAGTAATGGAGCCTTACATGAGAGATGTTATATCAGTAGCTCATGTTTACATTTACATAAACAAGGAATCTCACATAATGTTGTTAGTAATGGAGCCTTACATGAGAGATGGTATATCGGTATCTCATGTTTACAGTTACATAAACAAGGAATCTCACATAATTTTGTTAGTAATAGAGCCTTACATGAGAGATGTTACATCAATAGCTCATGTTTACAGTTACATAAACAAGGAATCTCACTTAATGTTGTTAGTAATGGAGCCTTACATGAGAGATGTTATATCAGTAGCTCATGGTTACAGTTACATAAACAACGAATCTCACATAATGTTGTTAGTAATGGAGCCTTACATGAGAGATGTTACATCAGTAGCTCATGTTTATAGTTACATAAACAAGGAATCTCACATAATGTTGGTAGTAATGAAACCTTACATGAGAGATGTTACATCAGTAGCTCATGTTTACAGTTACATAAACAAGGAATCTCACATAATCTTGTTAGTAATGGAGCCTTGTATGTGAGATGTTACATCAGTAGCTAATGTTTATAGTTACATAAACAGAAGTCTCACATAATGTTGTTAGTAATGGGGCCTTACATGAGAGATGTTACATCAGTAGCTCATGTTTACAGTTACATAAACAAGGAATTTTACATAATGTTGTTAGTAATGGAGCCTTACATGAGAGATGTTACATCAGTAGCTCATGTTTACAGTTACATAAACAAGGAATCTCACATTTTACTAGTAATGGAGCCTTGCATATTAGATGTTACATCAGTAGCTCATGTTTACAGTTACATAAACAAGGAATCTCACATAATGTTGCTAAGAATGGAGCCTTACATAAGAGATGTTACATCAGTAGCTCATGTTTACAGTTACATAAACAAGGAATCTAATATAATGTTGTTAGTAATGGAGCCTTACATGAGAGACGTTACATCAGTAGCTCATGCTTACAGTTACATAAACAAGGAATCTCACATAATCTTGTTAGTAATGGAGCCTTGTATGTGAGATGTTACATAAGTAGCTCATGTTTACAGTTACATAAACAAGGAATCTCACATAATGTTGTTAGTAATGGGGGCTTATATGTGAGATGTTACATGAGTAGCTCATGTTTATAGTTACATAAACAAGGAATCTCACATAATGTTGTTAGTAATGGAGCCTTGTATGTGAGATGTTACATCAGTAGCTCATGTTTATAGTTACATAAACAAGGAAACTCACATAATGTTTTTAGTAAAGGAGCCTTACATGAGAAATGTTACAACCGTAGCTCATGTTTACAGTTATATAAACAAGGAATCTCACATAATGTTGTTAGAAATGGAGCCTTACATGAGAGATGTTACATCAGTAGCTCATGTTTACAGTTACATAAACAAGGAATCTCACATAATGTTGTTCGTAATGGAGTATTAGAAGTGAGATGTTACATCAGTAGCTCATGTTTGCAGCTACATAAACAAAGGATCTCACATACTGTTGTTAGTAATGGAGCCTTCCCTGTGAGATGTAACATCAGTAGCTCATGTTTGCAACTACATAAACAAGGGATCTCACATAACGTTGATAGTAATGGAGCCTTACATGAGAGATGTTACATCAGTAGCTCATGTTTAGAGTAACATAATCAAGGAATCTCACATAATGTTGTTAGTAATGGAGGTTTACATGAGAGATGTCACATGAGTAGCTCATGTTTACAGCTACATAAACAAGGAATCTCACATAATGTTGTTAGTAATGGTGCCTTACATGAGGGATGTTACATCAGTAGCTCATGTTTACAGCTACATAAACAAAGGATCTCACATAATGTTGTTAGTAATGGGGCCTAACATGAGAGATGTTACATCAGTAGCTCATGCCTACAGTTACATAAACAAGGAATCTCACATAATGTTGTTATTAATGGAGGCTTACATGAGCGATGTTACATCAGTAGCTCATGTTTACAGCTACGTAAACAAGGGATCTCAGATAATGTTGTTAGTAATGGAACCTTACATGAGAGATACTACATCAGTAGCTCATGTTTTGAGTTACATAAATCAGGAATCTCACATAATCTTGTTAGTAATGAGGCCTTACATGAGAGATGTTACATCAGTAGCTCATGCTTACAGCTACGCAAACAAGGCATCTCACATAATGTATTTAGTAATGAAGCCTTACATGAGAGATGTTACATCAGTACCTCATGTTTACAGTTACATAGACAAGGGATCTCACATAATGGTGTTAGTAATAAAGCCTTACATGAGAGATGTTACATAAGTAGCTCATGTTTACAGTTAGATAAACAAGTAATCTCCCAAAATGTTGTTAAAATTGGAGCCTTGCCTGTGGGATGTTACATCAGTAGCTCATGTTTACATTTACATAAACAAGGAATCTCCCAAAAGGTTGTTAAAATGAAGCCTTTCCTGTGAGATGTTACATCAGTAGCTCATGTTTACAGTTACATAGACAAGGGATCTCACATAATGTTGTTAGTAATGGAGCCTTATATGAGAGATGTTACATCAGTAGCTCATGTTTACAGTTACATTTACAAGGAATCTCCCAAAATGTTGTTAAAAATGAAGCCTTGCCTGTGAGGTGTTACATTAGTAGCTCATGTTTACAATTACATAATCAAGGAATCTCACATAATTTTGCTAAATAGGAAGCTTGCCTGTGAGATGTTACATCAGTTGCTCATGTTTACTGTTACTAAAACAGGGAATCTCCCAAAATGTTGTTAAAATGGAGCCTTACATGAGAGATGTTATATCAGTAGCTTATGTTTACAGTAACATAAACAATGAATCTCACATAATGTGGCTAAAAATGGAAGCTTGCCTGTGAGATGTTACATCAGTAGCTCATGTGTATAGTTACATAAACAAGGAATCTCACATAATGTTATTAGTAATGGAGCCTTACATGAGAGATGTTATTTCAGTAGCTCAGGTTTACAGTTACATAAACAAGGAATCTCACATAATGTTGTTGGTAATGGAGCCTTACATGAGAGATGTTATATCAGTAGCTCATGTTTACAGTTACACAAACAAGGAATCTCACATAATGTTGTTAGTAATGGAGCCTTACATGAGAGATGTTACATCAGTAGCTCATGTTTACAATTACATAAACAAGGAATCTCACATAATGATGTTAGTAATGTAGCCTTACAAGAGAGATGTTATATCAGTAGCTCATGTTTACAGTTACATAAACAAGGAATCTCACATAATGTTGTTAGTAATGGAGCCTTACATGAGAGATGTTACATCAGTAGCTCATGTTTACAGTTAAATAAACAAGGAATCTCACATTTTACTAGTAATGGAGCCTTGCATATGAGATGTTACATCAGTAGCTCATGTTTACAGTTACATAAACAAGGAATCTCATATAATGTTGTTAGTAATGGAGCCTTACATAAGAGATGTTACATCAGTAGCTCATGTTTACAGTTACATAAACAAGGAATCTAACATAATGTTGCTAGTAATGGAGCCTTACGTGAGAGATGTTACATCAGTAGCTCATGTTTACAGTTACATAAACAAGGAATCTCACATAATCTTGTTAGTAATGGAGCCTTGTATGTGAGATGTTACATCAGTAGCTCATGTTTATAGTTACATAAACAAGGAATCCCACATAATGTTGCTAGTAATGGAGCCTTGTATGTGAGATGTTACATAAGTAGCTCATGTTTACAGTTACATAAACAAGGAATCTCACTTAATGTTGTTAGTAATGGAGCCCTACATGAGAGATGTTATATCAGTAGCTCATGGTTACAGTTACATAAACAACGAATCTCACATAATGTTGTTAGTAATGGAGCCTTACATGAGAGATGTTACATCAGTAGCTCATGTTTATAGTTACATAAACAAGGAATCTCACATAATGTTGGTAGTAATGAAACCTTACATGAGAGATGTTACATCAGTAGCTCATGTTTACAGTTACATAAACAAGGAATCTCACATAATCTTGTTAGTAATGGAGCCTTGTATGTGAGATGTTACATCAGTAGCTAATGTTTATAGTTACATAAACAGAAGTCTCACATAATGTTGTTAGTAATGGGGCCTTACATGAGAGATGTTACATCAGTAGCTCATGTTTACAGTTACATAAACAAGGAATTTTACATAATGTTGTTAGTAATGGAGCCTTACATGAGAGATGTTACATCAGTAGCTCATGTTTACAGTTACATAAACAAGGAATCTCACATTTTACTAGTAATGGAGCCTTGCATATTAGATGTTACATCAGTAGCTCATGTTTACAGTTACATAAACAAGGAATCTCACATAATGTTGCTAAGAATGGAGCCTTACATAAGAGATGTTACATCAGTAGCTCATGTTTACAGTTACATAAACAAGGAATCTAATATAATGTTGTTAGTAATGGAGCCTTACATGAGAGACGTTACATCAGTAGCTCATGCTTACAGTTACATAAACAAGGAATCTCACATAATCTTGTTAGTAATGGAGCCTTGTATGTGAGATGTTACATAAGTAGCTCATGTTTACAGTTACATAAACAAGGAATCTCACATAATGTTGTTAGTAATGGGGGCTTATATGTGAGATGTTACATGAGTAGCTCATGTTTATAGTTACATAAACAAGGAATCTCACATAATGTTGTTAGTAATGGAGCCTTGTATGTGAGATGTTACATCAGTAGCTCATGTTTATAGTTACATAAACAAGGAAACTCACATAATGTTTTTAGTAAAGGAGCCTTACATGAGAAATGTTACAACCGTAGCTCATGTTTACAGTTATATAAACAAGGAATCTCACATAATGTTGTTAGAAATGGAGCCTTACATGAGAGATGTTACATCAGTAGCTCATGTTTACAGTTACATAAACAAGGAATCTCACATAATGTTGTTCGTAATGGAGTATTAGAAGTGAGATGTTACATCAGTAGCTCATGTTTGCAGCTACATAAACAAAGGATCTCACATACTGTTGTTAGTAATGGAGCCTTCCCTGTGAGATGTAACATCAGTAGCTCATGTTTGCAACTACATAAACAAGGGATCTCACATAATGTTGATAGTAATGGAGCCTTACATGAGAGATGTTACATCAGTAGCTCATGTTTAGAGTAACATAATCAAGGAATCTCACATAATGTTGTTAGTAATGGAGGTTTACATGAGAGATGTCACATGAGTAGCTCATGTTTACAGCTACATAAACAAGGAATCTCACATAATGTTGTTAGTAATGGTGCCTTACATGAGGGATGTTACATCAGTAGCTCATGTTTACAGCTACATAAACAAAGGATCTCACATAATGTTGTTAGTAATGGGGCCTAACATGAGAGATGTTACATCAGTAGCTCATGCCTACAGTTACATAAACAAGGAATCTCACATAATGTTGTTATTAATGGAGCCTTACATGAGCGATGTTACATCAGTAGCTCATGTTTACAGCTACGTAAACAAGGGATCTCAGATAATGTTGTTAGTAATGGAACCTTACATGAGAGATACTACATCAGTAGCTCATGTTTTGAGTTACATAAATCAGGAATCTCACATAATCTTGTTAGTAATGAGGCCTTACATGAGAGATGTTACATCAGTAGCTCATGCTTACAGCTACGCAAACAAGGCATCTCACATAATGTATTTAGTAATGAAGCCTTACATGAGAGATGTTACATCAGTACCTCATGTTTACAGTTACATAGACAAGGGATCTCACATAATGGTGTTAGTAATAAAGCCTTACATGAGAGATGTTACATAAGTAGCTCATGTTTACAGTTAGATAAACAAGTAATCTCCCAAAATGTTGTTAAAATTGGAGCCTTGCCTGTGGGATGTTACATCAGTAGCTCATGTTTACATTTACATAAACAAGGAATCTCCCAAAAGGTTGTTAAAATGAAGCCTTTCCTGTGAGATGTTACATCAGTAGCTCATGTTTACAGTTACATAGACAAGGGATCTCACATAATGTTGTTAGTAATGGAGCCTTATATGAGAGATGTTACATCAGTAGCTCATGTTTACAGTTACATTTACAAGGAATCTCCCAAAATGTTGTTAAAAATGAAGCCTTGCCTGTGAGGTGTTACATTAGTAGCTCATGTTTACAATTACATAATCAAGGAATCTCACATAATTTTGCTAAATAGGAAGCTTGCCTGTGAGATGTTACATCAGTTGCTCATGTTTACTGTTACTAAAACAGGGAATCTCCCAAAATGTTGTTAAAATGGAGCCTTACATGAGAGATGTTATATCAGTAGCTTATGTTTACAGTAACATAAACAATGAATCTCACATAATGTGGCTAAAAATGGAAGCTTGCCTGTGAGATGTTACATCAGTAGCTCATGTGTATAGTTACATAAACAAGGAATCTCACATAATGTTATTAGTAATGGAGCCTTACATGAGAGATGTTATTTCAGTAGCTCAGGTTTACAGTTACATAAACAAGGAATCTCACATAATGTTGTTGGTAATGGAGCCTTACATGAGAGATGTTATATCAGTAGCTCATGTTTACAGTTACACAAACAAGGAATCTCACATAATGTTGTTAGTAATGGAGCCTTACATGAGAGATGTTACATCAGTAGCTCATGTTTACAATTACATAAACAAGGAATCTCACATAATGATGTTAGTAATGTAGCCTTACAAGAGAGATGTTATATCAGTAGCTCATGTTTACAGTTACATAAACAAGGAATCTCACATAATGTTGTTAGTAATGGAGCCTTACATGAGAGATGTTACATCAGTAGCTCATGTTTACAGTTAAATAAACAAGGAATCTCACATTTTACTAGTAATGGAGCCTTGCATATGAGATGTTACATCAGTAGCTCATGTTTACAGTTACATAAACAAGGAATCTCATATAATGTTGTTAGTAATGGAGCCTTACATAAGAGATGTTACATCAGTAGCTCATGTTTACAGTTACATAAACAAGGAATCTAACATAATGTTGCTAGTAATGGAGCCTTACGTGAGAGATGTTACATCAGTAGCTCATGTTTACAGTTACATAAACAAGGAATCTCACATAATCTTGTTAGTAATGGAGCCTTGTATGTGAGATGTTACATCAGTAGCTCATGTTTATAGTTACATAAACAAGGAATCTCACATAATGTTGCTAGTAATGGAGCCTTGTATGTGAGATGTTACATAAGTAGCTCATGTTTACAGTTACATAAACAAGGAATCTCACATAATGTTGTTAGTAATGGAGCCTTGTATGTGAGATGTTACATCAGTAGCTCATGTTTATAGTTACATAAACAAAGAATCTCACATAATGTTGTTAGTAATGGAGCCTTACATGAGAGATGTTACATCAGTAGCTCATGTTTACAAATACATAAACAAGGGATCTCACATACTGTTGTTAGTAATGGAGTCTTACATGTGAGATGTTACATCAGTAGCTCATGTTTACAACTACATAAACAAGGGATCTCACATACTGTTGTTAGTAATGGAGTCTTACATGTGAGATGTTACATCAGTAGCTCATGTTTACAGCCACATAAACAAGGGATCTCACATACTGTTATTAGTAATGGAGGCTTACATGTGAGATGTTACATCAGTAGCTCATGTTTACAAATACATAAACAAGGAATCTCACATAATGTTGTTAGTAATGGAGTCTTACATGTGAGATGTTACATCAGTAGCTCATGTTTACAAATACATAAACAAGGGATCTCACATAATGTTATTAGTAATGGAGTCTTACATGTGAGATGTTACATCAGTAGCTCATGTTTACAAATACATAAACAAGGGATCTCACATAATGTTGTTAGTAATGGAGGCTTACATGTGAGATGTTACATCAGTAGCTCATGTTTACAAATACATAAACAAGGGATCTCACATAATGTTATTAGTAATGGAGTCTTACATGTGAGATGTTACATCAGTAGCTCATGTTTACAAATACATAAACAAGGGATCTCACATAATGTTATTAGTAATGGAGTCTTACATGTGAGATGTTACATCAGTAGCTCATGTTTACAACTACATAAACAAGGGATCTCACATAATGTTATTAGTAATGGAGGCTTACATGAGAGATGTTACATCAGTAGCTCATGTTTACAAATACATAAACAAGGGATCTCACATAATGTTGTTAGTAATGGAGTCTTACATGAGAGATGTTACATCAGTAGCTCATGTTTACAAATACATAAACAAGGGATCTCACATACTGTTGTTAGTAATGGAGTCTTACATGTGAGATGTTACATCAGTAGCTCATGTTTACAACTACATAAACAAGGGATCTCACATACTGTTGTTAGTAATGGAGTCTTACATGAGAGATGTTACATCAGTAGCTCATGTTTACAAATACATAAACAAGGAATCTCACATACTGTTGTTAGTAATGGAGTCTTACATGAGAGATGTTACATCAGTAGCTCATGTTTACAACTACATAAACAAGGGATCTCACATAATGTTATTAGTAATGGAGTCTTACATGAGAGATGTTACATCAGTAGCTCATGTTTACAAATACATAAACAAGGGATCTCACATAATGTTATTAGTAATGGAGTCTTACATGAGAGATGTTACATCAGTAGCTCATGTTTACAACTACATAAACAAGGGATCTCACATAATGTTATTAGTAATGGAGTCTTACATGAGAGATGTTACATCAGTAGCTCATGTTTACAACTACATAAACAAGGGATCTCACATAATGTTATTAGTAATGGAGTCTTACATGAGAGATGTTACATCAGTAGCTCATGTTTACAACTACATAAACAAGGGATCTCACATAATGTTATTAGTAATGGAGTCTTACATGAGAGATGTTACATCAGTAGCTCATGTTTACAACTACATAAACAAGGGATCTCACATAATGTTGTTAGTAATGGAGTCTTACATGTGAGATGTTACATCAGTAGCTCATGTTTACAAATACATAAACAAGGAATCTCACATACTGTTATTAGTAATGGAGTCTTACATGTGAGATGTTACATCAGTAGCTCATGTTTACAACTACATAAACAAGGGATCTCACATAATGTTATTAGTAATGGAGTCTTACATGAGAGATGTTACATCAGTAGCTCATGTTTACAACTACATAAACAAGGGATCTCACATAATGTTATTAGTAATGGAGTCTTACATGTGAGATGTTACATCAGTAGCTCATGTTTACAACTACATAAACAAGGGATCTCACATAATGTTATTAGTAATGGAGTCTTACATGTGAGATGTTACATCAGTAGCTCATGTTTACAAATACATAAACAAGGGATCTCACATAATGTTATTAGTAATGGAGTCTTACATGAGAGATGTTACATCAGTAGCTCATGTTTACAACTACATAAACAAGGGATCTCACATAATGTTATTAGTAATGGAGTCTTACATGTGAGATGTTACATCAGTAGCTCATGTTTACAAATACATAAACAAGGGATCTCACATAATGTTATTAGTAATGGAGTCTTACATGAGAGATGTTACATCAGTAGCTCATGTTTACAACTACATAAACAAGGGATCTCACATAATGTTGTTAGTAATGGAGGCTTACATGAGAGATGTTACATCAGTAGCTCATGTTTACAAATACATAAACAAGGGATCTCACATAATGTTGTTAGTAATGGAGTCTTACATGTGAGATGTTACATCAGTAGCTCATGTTTACAAATACATAAACAAGGGATCTCACATAATGTTATTAGTAATGGAGTCTTACATGTGAGATGTTACATCAGTAGCTCATGTTTACAAATACATAAACAAGGGATCTCACATAATGTTATTAGTAATGGAGTCTTACATGTGAGATGTTACATCAGTAGCTCATGTTTACAACTACATAAACAAGGGATCTCACATAATGTTATTAGTAATGGAGTCTTACATGAGAGATGTTACATCAGTAGCTCATGTTTACAAATACATAAACAAGGGATCTCACATAATGTTATTAGTAATGGAGTCTTACATGAGAGATGTTACATCAGTAGCTCATGTTTACAACTACATAAACAAGGGATCTCACATAATGTTATTAGTAATGGAGTCTTACATGAGAGATGTTACATCAGTAGCTCATGTTTACAACTACATAAACAAGGGATCTCACATAATGTTATTAGTAATGGAGTCTTACATGAGAGATGTTACATCAGTAGCTCATGTTTACAACTACATAAACAAGGGATCTCACATAATGTTGTTAGTAATGGAGTCTTACATGTGAGATGTTACATCAGTAGCTCATGTTTACAAATACATAAACAAGGAATCTCACATACTGTTATTAGTAATGGAGTCTTACATGTGAGATGTTACATCAGTAGCTCATGTTTACAACTACATAAACAAGGAATCTCACATAATGTTATTAGTAATGGAGTCTTACATGTGAGATGTTATATCAGTAGCTCATGTTTACAGCTACATAAACAAGGAATCTCACATAATGTTGTTAGTAATGGAGTCTTACATGTGAGATGTTATATCAGTAGCTCATGTTTACAACTACATAAACAAGGAATCTCACATACTGTTATTAGTAATGGAGTCTTACATGTGAGATGTTACATCAGTAGCTCATGTTTACAACTACATAAACAAGGAATCTCACATAATGTTGTTAGTAATGGAGTCTTACATGTGAGATGTTATATCAGTAGCTCATGTTTACAGCTACATAAACAAGGAATCTCACATAATGTTGTTAGTAATGGAGTCTTACATGTGAGATGTTACATCAGTAGCTCATGTTTACAACTACATAAACAAGGAATCTCACATAATGTTATTAGTAATGGAGTCTTACATGAGAGATGTTACATCAGTAGCTCATGTTTACAACTACATAAACAAGGAATCTCACATAATGTTGTTAGTAATGGAGTCTTACATGAGAGATGTTACATCAGTAGCTCATGTTTACAACTACATAAACAAGGAATCTCACATAATGTTGTTAGTAATGGAGTCTTACATGTGAGATGTTACATCAGTAGCTCATGTTTACAACTACATAAACAAGGGATCTCACATAATGTTGTTAGTAATGGAGTCTTACATGTGAGATGTTACATCAGTAGCTCATGTTTACAACTACATAAACAAGGGATCTCACATAATGTTATTAGTAATGGAGTCTTACATGAGAGATGTTACATCAGTAGCTCATGTTTACAACTACATAAACAAGGGATCTCACATAATGTTATTAGTAATGGAGTCTTACATGTGAGATGTTACATCAGTAGCTCATGTTTACAACTACATAAACAAGGGATCTCACATAATGTTATTAGTAATGGAGTCTTACATGTGAGATGTTACATCAGTAGCTCATGTTTACAAATACATAAACAAGGGATCTCACATAATGTTATTAGTAATGGAGTCTTACATGAGAGATGTTACATCAGTAGCTCATGTTTACAACTACATAAACAAGGGATCTCACATAATGTTATTAGTAATGGAGTCTTACATGTGAGATGTTACATCAGTAGCTCATGTTTACAAATACATAAACAAGGGATCTCACATAATGTTATTAGTAATGGAGTCTTACATGAGAGATGTTACATCAGTAGCTCATGTTTACAACTACATAAACAAGGGATCTCACATAATGTTGTTAGTAATGGAGGCTTACATGAGAGATGTTACATCAGTAGCTCATGTTTACAAATACATAAACAAGGGATCTCACATAATGTTGTTAGTAATGGAGTCTTACATGTGAGATGTTACATCAGTAGCTCATGTTTACAAATACATAAACAAGGGATCTCACATAATGTTATTAGTAATGGAGTCTTACATGTGAGATGTTACATCAGTAGCTCATGTTTACAAATACATAAACAAGGGATCTCACATAATGTTATTAGTAATGGAGTCTTACATGTGAGATGTTACATCAGTAGCTCATGTTTACAACTACATAAACAAGGGATCTCACATAATGTTATTAGTAATGGAGTCTTACATGAGAGATGTTACATCAGTAGCTCATGTTTACAAATACATAAACAAGGGATCTCACATAATGTTATTAGTAATGGAGTCTTACATGTGAGATGTTACATCAGTAGCTCATGTTTACAACTACATAAACAAGGGATCTCACATAATGTTATTAGTAATGGAGGCTTACATGTGAGATGTTACATCAGTAGCTCATGTTTACAACTACATAAACAAGGGATCTCACATAATGTTATTAGTAATGGAGTCTTACATGAGAGATGTTACATCAGTAGCTCATGTTTACAACTACATAAACAAGGGATCTCACATAATGTTATTAGTAATGGAGTCTTACATGAGAGATGTTACATCAGTAGCTCATGTTTACAACTACATAAACAAGGGATCTCACATAATGTTATTAGTAATGGAGTCTTACATGTGAGATGTTACATCAGTAGCTCATGTTTACAACTACATAAACAAGGAATCTCACATAATGTTATTAGTAATGGAGTCTTACATGTGAGATGTTATATCAGTAGCTCATGTTTACAGCTACATAAACAAGGAATCTCACATAATGTTGTTAGTAATGGAGTCTTACATGTGAGATGTTATATCAGTAGCTCATGTTTACAACTACATAAACAAGGAATCTCACATAATGTTGTTAGTAATGGAGTCTTACATGTGAGATGTTATATCAGTAGCTCATGTTTACAGCTACATAAACAAGGAATCTCACATAATGTTGTTAGTAATGGAGTCTTACATGTGAGATGTTATATCAGTAGCTCATGTTTACAGCTACATAAACAAGGAATCTCACATAATGTTGTTAGTAATGGAGTCTTACATGTGAGATGTTACATCAGCAGCCCATGTTTATAGTTAGATAAACAAGGAATCTCACATAATGTTGTTAGTAATGGAGTCTTACATGTGAGATGTTATATCAGTAGCTCATGTTTATAGTTAGATAAACAAGGAATCTCACATAATGTTGTTAGTAATGGAGTCTTACATGTGAGATGTTACATCAGCAGCCCATGTTTATAGTTAGATAAACAAGGAATCTCACATAATGTTGTTAGTAATGGAGTCTTACATGTGAGATGTTATATCAGTAGCTCATGTTTACAACTACATAAACAAGGAATCTCACATAATGTTGTTAGTAATGGAGTCTTACATGTGAGATGTTATATCAGTAGCTCATGTTTACAACTACATAAACAAGGAATCTCACATAATGTTGTTAGTAATGGAGTCTTACATGTGAGATGTTATATCAGTAGCTCATGTTTACAATTACATAAACAAGGAATCTCACATACTGTTATTAGTAATGGAGTCTTACATGTGAGATGTTACATCAGTAGCTCATGTTTACAAATACATAAACAAGGAATCTCACATACTGTTATTAGTAATGGAGTCTTACATGTGAGATGTTACATCAGTAGCTCATGTTTACAACTACATAAACAAGGAATCTCACATAATGTTGTTAGTAATGGAGTCTTACATGTGAGATGTTATATCAGTAGCTCATGTTTACAGCTACATAAACAAGGGATCTCACATAATGTTATTAGTAATGGAGTCTTACATGAGAGATGTTACATCAGTAGCTCATGTTTACAACTACATAAACAAGGGATCTCACATAATGTTGTTAGTAATGGAGTCTTACATGAGAGATGTTACATCAGTAGCTCATGTTTACAAATACATAAACAAGGGATCTCACATAATGTTATTAGTAATGGAGTCTTACATGTGAGATGTTACATCAGTAGCTCATGTTTACAACTACATAAACAAGGAATCTCACATAATGTTGTTAGTAATGGAGTCTTACATGTGAGATGTTACATCAGTAGCTCATGTTTACAAATACATAAACAAGGGATCTCACATACTGTTGTTAGTAATGGAGTCTTACATGTGAGATGTTACATCAGTAGCTCATGTTTACAAATACATAAACAAGGGATCTCACATAATGTTATTAGTAATGGAGTCTTACATGTGAGATGTTACATCAGTAGCTCATGTTTACAACTACATAAACAAGGGATCTCACATAATGTTATTAGTAATGGAGTCTTACATGTGAGATGTTACATCAGTAGCTCATGTTTACAACTACATAAACAAGGGATCTCACATAATGTTATTAGTAATGGAGTCTTACATGTGAGATGTTACATCAGTAGCTCATGTTTACAACTACATAAA
This sequence comes from Deroplatys truncata, assembly GCA_030765065.1. Lineage (NCBI taxonomy): Eukaryota > Metazoa > Arthropoda > Insecta > Mantodea > Mantidae > Deroplatys > Deroplatys truncata. The sequence continues at coordinate 1,884,983 of CM060975.1, forward strand.
CAAGGAATCTCACATAATGTTGTTAGTAATGGAGTCTTACATGTGAGATGTTACATCAGTAGCTCATGTTTACAACTACATAAACAAGGGATCTCACATACTGTTGTTAGTAATGGAGTCTTACATGAGAGATGTTACATCAGTAGCTCATGTTTACAAATACATAAACAAGGGATCTCACATACTGTTGTTAGTAATGGAGGCTTACATGAGAGATGTTACATCAGTAGCTCATGTTTACAACTACATAAACAAGGGATCTCACATAATGTTATTAGTAATGGAGTCTTACATGTGAGATGTTACATCAGTAGCTCATGTTTACAAATACATAAACAAGGGATCTCACATAATGTTATTAGTAATGGAGTCTTACATGTGAGATGTTACATCAGTAGCTCATGTTTACAAATACATAAACAAGGGATCTCACATAATGTTATTAGTAATGGAGTCTTACATGTGAGATGTTACATCAGTAGCTCATGTTTACAACTACATAAACAAGGGATCTCACATAATGTTATTAGTAATGGAGTCTTACATGAGAGATGTTACATCAGTAGCTCATGTTTACAAATACATAAACAAGGGATCTCACATAATGTTGTTAGTAATGGAGTCTTACATGTGAGATGTTACATCAGTAGCTCATGTTTACAAATACATAAACAAGGGATCTCACATACTGTTATTAGTAATGGAGGCTTACATGAGAGATGTTACATCAGTAGCTCATGTTTACAAATACATAAACAAGGGATCTCACATACTGTTGTTAGTAATGGAGGCTTACATGAGAGATGTTACATCAGTAGCTCATGTTTACAAATACATAAACAAGGGATCTCACATACTGTTGTTAGTAATGGAGGCTTACATGAGAGATGTTACATCAGTAGCTCATGTTTACAAATACATAAACAAGGGATCTCACATACTGTTGTTAGTAATGGAGGCTTACATGAGAGATGTTACATCAGTAGCTCATGTTTACAAATACATAAACAAGGGATCTCACATAATGTTGTTAGTAATGGAGTCTTACATGAGAGATGTTACATCAGTAGCTCATGTTTACAAATACATAAACAAGGGATCTCACATAATGTTATTAGTAATGGAGTCTTACATGAGAGATGTTACATCAGTAGCTCATGTTTACAACTACATAAACAAGGGATCTCACATACTGTTGTTAGTAATGGAGGCTTACATGAGAGATGTTACATCAGTAGCTCATGTTTACAAATACATAAACAAGGGATCTCACATACTGTTGTTAGTAATGGAGGCTTACATGTGAGATGTTACATCAGTAGCTCATGTTTACAAATACATAAACAAGGGATCTCACATACTGTTATTAGTAATGGAGTCTTACATGTGAGATGTTACATCAGTAGCTCATGTTTACAAATACATAAACAAGGGATCTCACATACTGTTGTTAGTAATGGAGGCTTACATGAGAGATGTTACATCAGTAGCTCATGTTTACAAATACATAAACAAGGGATCTCACATACTGTTGTTAGTAATGGAGGCTTACATGAGAGATGTTACATCAGTAGCTCATGTTTACAACTACATAAACAAGGGATCTCACATACTGTTGTTAGTAATGGAGGCTTACATGAGAGATGTTACATCAGTAGCTCATGTTTACAACTACATAAACAAGGGATCTCACATACTGTTGTTAGTAATGGAGTCTTACATGTGAGATGTTACATCAGTAGCTCATGTTTACAAATACATAAACAAGGGATCTCACATACTGTTGTTAGTAATGGAGGCTTACATGAGAGATGTTACATCAGTAGCTCATGTTTACAACTACATAAACAAGGGATCTCACATAATGTTATTAGTAATGGAGTCTTACATGTGAGATGTTACATCAGTAGCTCATGTTTACAGTTACACAAACAAGGGATCTCACATACTGTTGTTAGTAATGGAGGCTTACATGAGAGATGTTACATCAGTAGCTCATGTTTACAACTACATAAACAAGGGATCTCACATAATGTTGTTAGTAATGGAGTCTTACATGTGAGATGTTACATCAGTAGCTCATGTTTACAAATACATAAACAAGGGATCTCACATAATGTTATTAGTAATGGAGTCTTACATGAGAGATGTTACATCAGTAGCTCATGTTTACAACTACATAAACAAGGGATCTCACATAATGTTATTAGTAATGGAGGCTTACATGAGAGATGTTACATCAGTAGCTCATGTTTACAAATACATAAACAAGGGATCTCACATAATGTTATTAGTAATGGAGGCTTACATGAGAGATGTTACATCAGTAGCTCATGTTTACAAATACATAAACAAGGGATCTCACATAATGTTATTAGTAATGGAGGCTTACATGAGAGATGTTACATCAGTAGCTCATGTTTACAAATACATAAACAAGGGATCTCACATACTGTTGTTAGTAATGGAGTCTTACATGTGAGATGTTACATCAGTAGCTCATGTTTACAAATACATAAACAAGGGATCTCACATACTGTTATTAGTAATGGAGTCTTACATGTGAGATGTTACATCAGTAGCTCATGTTTACAAATACATAAACAAGGGATCTCACATAATGTTGTTAGTAATGGAGCCTTGTATGTGAGATGTTACATCAGTAGCTCATGTTTATAGTTACATAAACAAGGAATCTCACATAATCTTGTTGGTAATGCAGCCTTGTATGTGAGAGGTTACATCAGTAGCTCATGTTTACATTTACATAAACAAGGAATCTCACATAATGTTGTTAGTAATGGAGCCTTACATGAGAGATGGTATATCGGTATCTCATGTTTACAGTTACATAAACAAGGAATCTCACATAATTTTGTTAGTAATAGAGCCTTACATGAGAGATGTTACATCAGTAGCTCATGTTTACAGTTACATAAACAAGGAATCTCACTTAATGTTGTTAGTAATGGAGCCTTACATGAGAGATGTTATATCAGTAGCTCATGGTTACAGTTACATAAACAACGAATCTCACATAATGTTGTTAGTACTGGAGCCTTACATGAGAGATGTTACGTCAGTAGCTCATGTTTATAGTTACATAAACAAGGAATCTCACATAATGTTCTTAGTAATGAAACCTTACATGAGAGATGTTACATCAGTAGCTCATGTTTACAGTTACATAAACAAGGAATCTCACATAATCTTGTTAGTAATGGAGCCTTGTATGTGAGATGTTACACCAGTAGCTAATGTTTATAGTTACATAAACAGAAGTCTCACAATATGTTGTTAGTAATGGGGCCTTACATGAGAGATGTTACATCAGTAGCTCATGTTTACAGTTACATAAACAAGGAATTTTACATAATGTTGTTAGTAATGGAGCCTTACATGAGAGATGTTACATCAGTAGCTCATGTTTACAGTTACATAAACAAGGAAAATCACATTTTACTAGTATTGGAGCCTTGCATATTAGATGTTACATCAGTAGCTTATGTTTACAGTTACATAAACAAGGAATCTCACATAATGTTGCTAAGAATGGAGCCTTACATAAGAGATGTTACATCAGTAGCTCATGTTTAGTTACATAAACAAGGAATCTAATATAATGTTGTTAGTAATGGAGCCTTACATGAGAGACGTTACATCAGTAGCTCATGTTTACAGTTACATAAACAAGGAATCTCACATAATGTTGTTAGTAATGGAGCCTTGTATGTGAGATGTTACATCAGTAGCTCATGTTCATAGTTACATAAACAAGGAAACTCACATAATGTTGTTAGTAAAGGAGCCTTACATGAGAAATGTTACAACCGTAGCTCATGTTTACAGTTATATAAACAAGGAATCTCACATAATGTTGTTAGAAATGGAGCCTTACATGAGAGATGTTACATCAGTAGCTCATGTTTACAGTTAAATAAACATGGAATCTTACATAATGTTGTTCGTAATGGAGTCTTAGATGTGAGATGTTACATCAGTAGCTCATGTTTGCAGCTACATAAACAAAGGATCTCACATACTGTTGTTAGTAATGGAGCCTTCCCTGTCAGATGTAACATCAGTAGCTCATGTTTGCAACTACATAAACAAGGGATCTCACATAATGTTGATAGTAATGGAGCCTTACATGAGAGATGTTACATCAGTAGCTCATGTTTAGAGTAACATAATCAAGGAATCTCACATAATGTTGTTAGTAATGGAGGTTTACATGAGAGATGTTACATGAGTAGCTCATGTTTACAGCTACATAAACAAGGAATCTCACATAATGTTGTTAGTAATGGTGCCTTACATGAGGGATGTTACATCAGTAGCTCATGTTTACAGCTACGTAAACAAGGGATCTCAGATAATGTTGTTAGTAATGGAGCCTTACATGAGAGATACTACATCAGTAGCTCATGTTTTGAGTTACATAAATCAGGAATCTCACATAATCTTGTTAGTAATGAGGCCTTACATGAGAGATGTTACATCAGTAGCCCATGCTTACAGCTACGCAAACAAGGCATCTCACATAATGTATTTAGTAATGAAGCCTTACATGAGAGTTGTTACATCAGTAGCTCATGTTTACAGTTACATAGACAAGGGATCTCACATAATGGTGTTAGTAATAAAGCCTTACATGAGAGATGTTACATAAGTAGCTCATGTTTACAGTTAGATAAACAAGTAATCTCCCAGAATGTTGTTAAAAATGGAGCCTTGCCTGTGGGATGTTACATCAGTAGCTCATGTTTACATTTACATAAACAAGGAATCTCCCAAAAGGTTGTTAAAAATGAAGCCTTTCCTGTGAAATGTTACATCAGTAGCTCATGTTTACAGTTACATAGACAAGGGATCTCACATAATGTTGTTAGTAATGGAGCCTTATATGAGAGATGTTACATCAGTAGCTCATGTTTACAGTTACATTTACAAGGAATCTCCCAGAATGTTGTTAAAAATGAAGCCTTGCCTGTGAGGTGTTACATTAGTAGCTCATGTTTACAATTACATTATCAAGGAATCTCACATAATTTTGCTAAATAGGAAGCTTGCCTGTGAGATGTTACATCAGTTGCTCATGTTTACTGTTACATAAACAGGGAATCTCCCAAAATGTTGTTAAAATGGAGCAGTAACAGAGCCTTGCATGTGAGATTTTACATCTGTAAGTGATTTTTACAGATACATAAACAGGGAACCTCACGTATTGTTCTTAGTAATGGAGCTTTACATGAGAGATGTTACATCTGTAACCGATATTTACAGTTACATAAACAGGGAACCTCACGTATTGTTCTTAGTAATGGAGCTTTACATGAGAGATGTTACATCTGTAGCTGATGTTTACAGTTACATAAAAAGCGAACCTCACGTATTGTTCTTAGTAAGGGTGCCTCATATGTGAGATGTAACATCTGTAGCTGATGTTTGCAGTTACATAAACAGCGAACCTTACGTAGTGTTATTAGTAAAGGAGCCTTACATGTGAGATGTTACATCTGTAGCTGATGTTTACAGTTACATAAACAGGGAACCTCATGTAATGTTCTTAGTAATGGAGACTTGCATGTGAGATGTTACATTAGTAGCTCATGTTAACTTTTACATAATCAAGGAACCTCTTATAATGTTGTTAGTAATGGAGCCTTGCATGTGAGATATTACATTAGTACCTCATGTTTACAGTTACATAAACAAGGAAGCTCACATAATGCTGTTAGTAATGGAGCCTTGTATGTGAGATGTTACATCAGTAGCTCATGTTTACAGTTACATAAACAAGGATCCTCACATAATGTTGTTATTAATGTAGCCTTGCATGTGAGATGTTAAATCAGTAGCTCATGTTTACAGTTACATAAACAAGGAACCTCACGTAATGTTGTTAGTAATGGAGCCTTGCATGTGAGATGTTACAATAGTAGCTCATGTTTACAGTTACATAAACAAGGAACCTCACGTAATGTTGTTAGTAATGGAGCCTTGCATGTGAGATGTTAGAATAGTAGCTCATGTTTACAGTTACATAAACAAGAAACCTCACGTAATGTTGTTAGTAATGGAGCCTTGCATGTGAGATGTTACATTAGTAGCTCATGTTTTCTTTTACATAAACAAGGAACTTCACATATAGTTGTTAGTAATGAAGCCTTGCATGTCAAATGTTACATAAGTAGCTCATCTTTACTTTTACATAAAAAAGGAACCTCACATAATGTTGTTAGTAATGTAGCCTTGCATGTGAGATGTTACATTAGTAGCTCATGTTTACTTCTACATAAACAAGGAACCTCACTTAATTTTGTTAGTAATGTAGCCTTGCATGTGAGATGTTACATTAGTAGCTCATGTTTTCTTTTACATAAAAAAGGAACCTCACATAATTTTGTTAGTAATGGAGGCTTGCATGTGAAATGTTACATCAGTAGCTCATGTTTACTTTTACATAAACAAGGAACCTCACATAATTTTGTTAGTAATGGAGCCTTGCATGTGAAATGTTACATTAGTAGCTCATGTTTTCTTTTACATAAAAAAGGAACCTCACATAATTTTGTTAGTAATGGAGGCTTGCATGTGAAATGTTACATCAGTAGCTCATGTTTACTTTTACATAAACAAGGAACCTCACATAATTTTGTTAGTAATGGAGCCTTGCATGTGAAATGTTACATTAGTAGCTCATGTTTACTTTTACATAAACAAGGAACCTCACATAATTTTGTTAGTAATGGAGGCTTGCATGTGAGATGTTACATTAGTAGCTCATGTTTACTTTTACATAAACAAGGAACCTCACATAATTTTGTTAGTAATGGAGCCTTGTATGTGAGATGTTACATTAGTAGCTCATGTTTACTTTTACATAAACAAGGAACCTCACATAATTTTGTTAGTAATGGAGCCTTGTATGTGAGATGTTACATTAGTAGCTCATGTTTACTTTTACATAAACAAGGAATCTCACATAATTTTGTTAGTAATGGAGGCTTGCATGTGAGATGTTACATTAGTAGCTCATGTTTACTTTTACATAAACAAGGAACCTCACATAATTTTGTTAGTAATGGAGCCTTTCATGTGAGATGTTACATTAGTAGCTCATGCTTACAGTTACATAAACAAGGAATCTCACATAATCTTGTTAGTAATGGAGCCTTGTATGTGAGATGTTACATAAGTAGCTCATGTTTACAGTTACATAAACAAGGAATCTCACATATAGTTGTTAGTAATGGAGCCTTGCATGTGAGATGTTACATCAGTAGCTGATGTTTACATTTACATAAACAAGAAACCTCACATAATGTTGTTAGTAATGAAGCCTTGCCTGTGAGATGTTACATCAGTAGCTCATGTTTATAGTTACATAAACAAGGAATCTCACATAATGTTGTTAGTAATGAAGCCTTGCCTGTGAGATGTTACATCAGTAGTTCATTTTATAATTACATAAACAAGGAATCCCACATAATGTTGCTAAAAATAGAAGCTTGCCTGTGAGATGTTACATCAGTAGCTCATGTTTACAGCTACATAAACAAGGAATATCCCAAAATGTTGTTAAAATGGAGCCTTACATGAGAGATGTTATATCAGTAGCTGATGTTTACAGTTACATAAACAAGGAATCTCACATAATATTGCTAAAAATGGAAGCTTGCCTGTGAGATGTTACATCAGTAACTCATGTGTATAGTTACATAAAAAGGGAATCTCACATAATGTTGTTAGTAATGGAGCCTTACATGAGAGATGTTATATCAGTAGCTCATGTTTACATTTACATAAACAAGGAATCTCACATAATGTTGTTAGTAGTGGAGCCTTACATGAGAGATGGTATATCGGTATCTCATGTTTACAGTTACATAAACAAGGAATCTCACATAATTTTGTTAGTAATAGAGCCTTACATGAGAGATGTTACATCAGTAGCTCATGTTTACAGTTACATAAACAAGGAATCTCACTTAATGTTGTTAGTAATGGAGCCTTACATGAGAGATGTTATATCAGTAGCTCATGGTTACAGTTACATAAACAACGAATCTCACATAATGTTGGTAGTAATGGAGCCTTACATGAGAGATGTTACATCAGTAGCTCATGTTTACAGTTACATAAACAAGGAATCTCACATAATCTTGTTAGTAATGGAGCCTTGTATGTGAGATGTTACATCAGTAGCTAATGTTTATAGTTACATAAACAGAAGTCTCACATAATGTTGTTAGTAATGGGGCCTTACATGAGAGATGTTACATCAGTAGCTCATGCTTACAGTTACATAAACAAGGAATTTTACATAATGTTGTTAGTAATGGAGCCTTACATGAGAGATGTTACATCAGTAGCTCATGTTTACAGTTACATAAACAAGGAATCTCACATTTTACTAGTAATGGAGCCTTGCATATTAGATGTTACATCAGTAGCTCATGTTTACAGTTACATAAACAAGGAATCTAATATAATGTTGTTAGTAATGGAGCCTTACATGAGAGACGTTACATCAGTAGCTCATGCTTACAGTTACATAAACAAGGAATCTCACATAATCTTGTTAGTAATGGAGCCTTGTATGTGAGATGTTACATGAGTAGCTCATGTTTACAGTTACATAAACAAAGAATCTCACATAATGTTGCTAGTAATGGAGCCTTGTATGTGAGATGTTACAACAGTAGCTCATGTTTATAGTTACATAAACAAGGAAACTCACATAATGTTGTTAGTAAAGGAGCCTTACATGAGAAATGTTACAACCGTAGCTCATGTTTACAGTTATATAAACAAGGAATCTCACATAATGTTGTTAGAAATGGAGCCTTACATGAGAGATGTTACATCAGTAGCTCATGTTTACAGTTACATAAACAAGGAATCTCACATAATGTTGTTCGTAATGGAGTCTTAGATGTGAGATGTTACATCAGTAGCTCATGCTTGCAGCTACATAAACAAAGGATCTCACATACTGTTGTTAGTAATGGAGCCTTCCCTGTGAGATGTAACATCAGTAGCTCATGTTTGCAACTACATAAACAAGGGATCTCACATAATGTTGATAGTAATGGAGCCTTACATGAGAGATGTTACATCAGTAGCTCATGTTTAGAGTAACATAATCAAGGAATCTCACATAATGTTGTTAGTAATGGAGGTTTACATGAGAGATGTTACATGAGTAGCTCATGTTTACAGCTACATAAACAAGGAATCTCACATAATGTTGTTAGTAATGGTGCCTTACATGAGGGATGTTACATCAGTAGCTCATGTTTACAGCTACATAAACAAAGGATCTCACATAATGTTGTTAGTAATGGGGCCTAACATGAGAGATGTTACATCAGTAGCTCATGCCTACAGTTACATAAACAAGGAATCTCACATAATGTTGTTATTAATGGAGCCTTACATGAGCGATGTTACATCAGTAGCTCATGTTTACAGCTACGTAAAACAGGGGATCTCAGATAATGTTGTTAGTAATGGAGCCTTACATGAGAGATACTACATCAGTAGCTCATGTTTTGAGTTACATAAATCAGGAATCTCACATAATCTTGTTAGTAATGAGGCCTTACATGAGAGATGTTACATCAGTAGCTCATGCTTACAGCTACGCAAACAAGGCATCTCACATAATGTATTTAGTAATGAAGCCTTACATGAGAGATGTTACATCAGTAGCTCATGTTTACAGTTACATAGACAAGGGATCTCACATAATGGTGTTAGTAATAAAGCCTTACATGAGAGATGTTACATAAGTAGCTCATGTTTACAGTTAGATAAACAAGTAATCTCCCAAAATGTTGTTAAAATGGAGCCTTGCCTTTGGGATGTTACATCAGTAGCTCATGTTTCCATTTACATAAACAAGGAATCTCCCAAAAGGTTGTTAAAAATGAAGCCTTTCCTGTGAGATGTTACATCACTAGCTCATGTTTACAGTTACATAGACAAGGGATCTCACAAAATGTTGTTAGTAATGGAGCCTTATATGAGAGATGTTACATCAGTAGCTCATGTTTACAGTTACATTTACAAGGAATCTCCCAAAATGTTGTTAAAAATGAAGCCTTGCCTGTGAGGTGTTACATTAGTAGCTCATGTTTACAATTACATAATCAAGGAATCTCACATAATTTTGCTAAATAGGAAGCTTGCCTGTGAGATGTTACATCAGTTGCTCATGTTTACTGTTACATAAACACGGAATCTCCCAAAATGTTGTTAAAATGGAGCCTTACATGAGAGATGTTATATCAGTAGCTTATGTTTACAGTAACATAAACAATGAATCTCACATAATGTGGCTAAAATCGGAAGCTTGCCTGTAAGATGTTACATCAGTAGCTCATGTGTATAGTTACATAAACAAGGAATCTCACATAATGTTATTAGTAATGGAGCCTTACATGAGAGATGTTATTTCAGTAGCTCAGGTTTACAGTTACATAAACAAGGAATCTCACATAATGTTGTTGGTAATGGAGCCTTACATGAGAGATGTTATATCAGTAGCTCATGTTTACAGTTACACAAACAAGGAATCTCACATAATGTTGTTAGTAATGGAGCCTTACATGAGAGATGTTACATCAGTAGCTCATGTTTACAACTACATAAACAAGGAATCTCACATAATGATGTTAGTAATGGAGCCTTACAAGAGAGATGTTATATCAGTAGCTCATGTTTACAGTTACATAAATAAGGAATCTCACATAATGTTGTTAGTAATAGAGCCTTACATGAGAGATGTTACATCAGTAGCTCATGTTTACAGTTAAATAAACAAGGAATCTCACATTTTACTAGTAATGGAGCCTTGCATATGAGATGTTACATCAGTAGCTCATGTTTACAGTTACATAAACAAGGAATCTCACATAATGTTGTTAGTAATGGAGCCATACATAAGAGATGTTACATCAGTAGCTCATGTTTAAAGTTACATAAACAAGGAATCTAACATAATGTTGCTAGTAATGGAGCCTTACATGAGAGATGTTACATCAGTAGCTCATGTTTACAGTTACATAAACAAGGAATCTCACATAATCTTGTTAGTAATGGAGCCTTGTATGTGAGATGTTACATCAGTAGCTCATGTTTATAGTTACATAAACAAGGAATCTCACATAATGTTGTTAGTAATGGAGCCTTGTATGTGAGATGTTACATAAGTAGCTCATGTTTACAGTTACATAAACAAGGAATCTCACATAATGTTGTTAGTAATGGAGCCTTGTATGTGAGATGTTACATCAGTAGATCATGTTTATAGTTACATAAACAAGGAATCTCACATAATGTTGTTAGTAATGGAGCCTTACATGAGAGATGTTACATCAGTAGCTCATGTTTACAACTACATTAACAAGGAATCTCACATAATGATGTTAGTAATGGAGCCTTACAAGAGAGATGTTATATCAGTAGCTCATGTTTACAGTTACATAAACAAGGAATCTCACATAATGTTGTTAGTAATGGAGCCTTACATGAGAGATGTTACATCAGTAGCTCATGTTTACAGTTAAATAAACAAGGAATCTCACATTTTACTAGTAATGGAGCCTTGCATATGAGATGTTACATCAGTAGCTCATGTTTACAGTTACATAAACAAGGAATCTCACATAATGTTGTTAGTAATGGAGCCTTACATAAGAGATGTTACATCAGTAGCTCATGTTTACAGTTACATAAACAAGGAATCTAACATAATGTTGCTAGTAATGGAGCCTTACATGAGAGATGTTACATCAGTAGCTCATGTTTACAGTTACATAGACAAGGGATCTCACATAATGGTGTTAGTAATAAAGCCTTACATGAGAGATGTTACATAAGTAGCTCATGTTTACAGTTAAATAAACAAGTAATCTCACATAATGTTGTTAGTAATGGAGCCTTGTATGTGAGATGTTACATCAGTAGCTCATGTTTATAGTTACATAAACAAGGAATCTCACATAATGTTGTTAGTAATGGAGCCTTACATGAGAGATGTTACATCAGTAGCTGATGTTTACAACTACATAAACAAGGAATCTCACATAATGATGTTAGTAATGGAGCCTTACAAGAGAGATGTTATATCAGTAGCTCATGTTTACAGTTACATAAACAAGGAATCTCACATAATGTTGTTAGTAATGGAGCCTTACAGGAGAGATGTTACATCAGTAGCTCATGTTTACAGTTAAATAAACAAGGAATCTCACATTTTATTAGTAATGGAGCCTTGCATATGAGATGTTACATCAGTAGCTCATGTTTACAGTTACATAAACAAGGAATCTCACATAATGTTGTTAGTAATGGAGCCTTACATAAGAGATGTTACATCAGTAGCTCATGTTTACAGTTACATAAACAAGGAATCTAACATAATGTTACTAGTAATGGAGCCTTACATGAGAGATGTTACATCAGTAGCTCATGTTTACAGTTACATAAACAAGGAATCTCACATAATCTTGTTAGTAATGGAGCCTTGTATGTGAGATGTTACATCAGTAGCTCATGTTTATAGTTACATAAACAAGGAATCTCACATAATGTTGTTAGTAATGGAGCCTTGTATGTGAGATGTTACATAAGTAGCTCATGTTTACAGTTACATAAACAAGGAATCTCACATAATGTTGTTAGTAATGGAGCCTTGTATGTGAGATGTTACATCAGTAGCTCATGTTTATAGTTACATAAACAAGGAATCTCACATAATGTTGTTAGTAATGGAGCCTTACATGAGAGATGTTACATCAGTAGCTCATGTTTACACTTACATAAACAAGGAATCTCACATAATGTTGTTAGTAATGGAGCCTTGTATGTGAGATGTTACATCAGTAGCCCATGTTTATAGTTAGATAAACAAGGAATCTCACATAATGTTGTTAGTAATGGAGCCTTGTATGTGAGATGTTACATCAGTAGCTCATGTTTATAGTTACATAAACAAGGAATCTCACATAATGTTGTTAGTAATGGAGCCTTATATGTGAGATGTTGCATAAGTAGCTCATGTTTACAGTTACATAAACAAGGAATCTCACATAATGTTGTTAGTAATGGAGCCTTGTATGTGAGATGTTACATCAGTAGCTCATGTTTATAGTTACATAAACAAGGAATCTCACATAATGTTGTTAGTAATGAAGCCTTGCCTGTGAGATGTTACATCAGTAGTTCATTTTATAATTACATAAACAAGGAATCCCACATAATGTTGCTAAAAATGGAAGCTTGCCTGTGAGATGTTACATCAGTAGCTCATGTTTACAGTTACATAAACAAGGAATCTCACATAATCTTGTTAGTAATGGAGCCTTGTATGTGAGATGTTACATCAGTAGCTCATGTTTATAGTTACATAAACAAGGAATCTCACATAATGTTGTTAGTAATGGAGCCTTGTATGTGAGATGTTACATAAGTAGCTCATGTTTACAGTTACATAAACAAGAAATCTCACATAATGTTGTTAGTAATGGAGCCTTGTATGTGAGATGTTACATCAGTAGCTCATGTTTATAGTTACATAAACAAGGAATCTCACATAATGTTGTTAGTAATGGAGCCTTACATGAGAGATGTTACATCAGTAGCTCATGTTTACACTTACATAAACAAGGAATCTCACATAATGTTGTTAGTAATGGAGCCTTGTATGTGAGATGTTACATCAGTAGCCCATGTTTATAGTTAGATAAACAAGGAATCTCACATAATGTTGTTAGTAATGGAGCCTTGTATGTGAGATGTTACATCAGTAGCTCATGTTTATAGTTACATAAACAAGGAATCTCACATAATGTTGTTAGTAATGGAGCCTTATATGTGAGATGTTGCATAAGTAGCTCATGTTTACAGTTACATAAACAAGGAATCTCACATAATGTTGTTAGTAATGGAGCCTTGTATGTGAGATGTTACATCAGTAGCTCATGTTTATAGTTACATAAACAAGGAATCTCACATAATGTTGTTAGTAATGAAGCCTTGCCTGTGAGATGTTACATCAGTAGTTCATTTTATAATTACATAAACAAGGAATCCCACATAATGTTGCTAAAAATGGAAGCTTGCCTGTGAGATGTTACATCAGTAGCTCATGTTTACAGTTACATAAACAAGGAATCTCACATAATCTTGTTAGTAATGGAGCCTTGTATGTGAGATGTTACATCAGTAGCTCATGTTTATAGTTACATAAACAAGGAATCTCACATAATGTTGTTAGTAATGGAGCCTTGTATGTGAGATGTTACATAAGTAGCTCATGTTTACAGTTACATAAACAAGGAATCTCACATAATGTTGTTAGTAATGGAGCCTTGTATGTGAGATGTTACATCAGTAGCTCATGTTTATAGTTACATAAACAAGGAATCTCACATAATGTTGTTAGTAATGGAGCCTTACATGAGAGATGTTACATCAGTAGCTCATGTTTACACTTACATAAACAAGGAATCTCACATAATGTTGTTAGTAATGGAGCCTTGTATGTGAGATGTTACATCAGTAGCCCATGTTTATAGTTAGATAAACAAGGAATCTCACATAATGTTGTTAGTAATGGAACCTTGTATGTGAGATGTTACATCAGTAGCTCATGTTTATAGTTACATAAACAAGGAATCTCACATAATGTTGTTAGTAATGGAGCCTTATATGTGAGATGTTGCATAAGTAGCTCATGTTTACAGTTACATAAACAAGGAATCTCACATAATGTTGTTAGTAATGGAGCCTTGTATGTGAGATGTTACATCAGTAGCTCATGTTTACATTTACATTTACAAGGAATCTCCCAAAATGTTGTTAAAAATGAAGCCTTGCCTGTGAGGTGTTACATTAGTAGCTCATGTTTACAATTACATAATCAAGGAATCTCACATAATTTTGCTAAATAGGAAGCTTGCCTGTGAGATGTTACATCAGTTGCTCATGTTTACTGTTACATAAACAGGGAATCTCCCAAAATGTTGTGAAAATGGAGGCTTACATGAGAGATGTTATATCAGTAGCTTATGTTTACAGTAACATAAACAATGAATCTCACATAATGTGGCTAAAAATGGAAGCTTGCCTGTGAGATGTTACATCAGTAGCTCATGTGTATAGTTACATAAACAAGGAATCTCACATAATGTTATTAGTAATGGAGCCTTACATGAGAAATGTTATTTCAGTAGCTCAGGTTTACAGTTACATAAACAAGGAATCTCACATAATGTTGTTGGTAATGGAGCCTTACATGAGAGATGTTATATCAGTAGCTCATGTTTACAGTTGGACAAACAAGGAATCTCACATAATGTTGTTAGTAATGGAGCCTTACATGAGAGATGTTACATTAGTAGCTCATGTTTACAACTACATAAACAAGGAATCTCACATAATGATGTTAGTAATGGAGCCTTACAAGAGAGATGTTATATCAGTAGCTCATGTTTACAGTTACATAAACAAGGAATCTCACATAATGTTGTTAGTAATGGAGCCTTACATGAGAGATGTTACATCAGTAGCTCATGTTTACAGTTACATAAACAAGGAATCTAATATAATGTTGTTAGTAATGGAGCCTTACATGAGAGACGTTACATCAGTAGCTCATGCTTACAGTTACATAAACAAGGAATCTCACATAATCTTGTTAGTAATGGAGCCTTGTATGTGAGATGTTACATGAGTAGCTCAAGTTTACAGTTACATAAACAAGGAATCTCACATAATGTTGTTAGTAATGGAGGCTTATATGTGAGATGTTACATCAGTAGCTCATGTTTATAGTTACATAAACAAGGAATCTCACATAATGTTGCTAGTAATGGAGCCTTGTATGTGAGATGTTACATCAGTAGCTCATGTTTATAGTTACATAAACAAGGAAACTCACATAATGTTGTTAGTAAACGAGCCTTACATGAGAAATGTTACAACCGTAGCTCATGTTTACAGTTATATAAACAAGGAATGTCACATAATGTTGTTAGAAATGGAGCCTTACATGAGAGATGTTACATCAGTAGCTCATGTTTACAGTTACATAAACAAGGAATCTCACTTAATGTTGTTAGTAATGGAGCCTTACATGAGAGATGTTATATCAGTAGCTCATGGTTACAGTTACATAAACAACGAATCTCACATAATGTTGGTAGTAATGGAGCCTTACATGAGAGATGTTACATCAGTAGCTCATGTTTACAGTTACATAAACAAGGAATCTCACATAATCTTGTTAGTAATGGAGCCTTGTATGTGAGATGTTACATCAGTAGCTAATGTTTATAGTTACATAAACAGAAGTCTCACATAATGTTGTTAGTAATGGGGCCTTACATGAGAGATGTTACATCAGTAGTTCATGTTTACAGTTACATAAACAAGGAATTTTACATAATGTTGTTAGTAATGGAGCCTTACATGAGAGATGTTACATCAGTAGGTCATGTTTACAGTTACATAAACAAGGAATCTCACATTTTACTAGCAATGGAGCCTTGCATATTAGATGTTACATCAGTAGCTCATGTTTACAGTTACATAAACAAGGAATCTAATATAATGTTGTTAGTAATGGAGCCTTACATGAGAGACGTTACATCAGTAGCTCATGCTTACAGTTACATAAACAAGGAATCTCACATAATCTTGTTAGTAATGGAGCCTTGTATGTGAGATGTTACATGAGTAGCTCATGTTTACAGTTACATAAACAAGGAATCTCACATAATGTTGTTAGTAATGGAGGCTTATATGTGAGATGTTACATCAGTAGCTCATGTTTATAGTTACATAAACAAGGAATCTCACATAATGTTGCTAGTAATGGAGCCTTGTATGTGAGATGTTACATCAGTAGCTCATGTTTACAGTTACATAAACAAGGAATCTAATATAATGTTGTTAGTAATGGAGCCTTACATGAGAGACGTTACATCAGTAGCTCATGCTTACAGTTACATAAACAAGGAATCTCACATAATGTTGCTAGTAATGGAGCCTTGTATGTGAGATGTTACATCAGTAGCTCATGTTTATAGTTACATAAACAAGGAAACTCACATAATGTTGTTAGTAAAGGAGCCTTACATGAGAAATGTTACAACCGTAGCTCATGTTTACAGTTATATAAACAAGGAATCTCACATAATGTTGTTAGAAATGGAGCCTTACATGAGAGATGTTACATCAGTAGCTCATGTTTACAGTTACATAAACAAGGAATCTCACATAATGTTGTTCGTAATGGAGTCTTAGATGTGAGATGTTACATCAGTAGCTCATGTTTGCAGCTACATAAACAAAGGATCTCACATACTGTTGTTAGTAATGGAGCCTTCCCTGTGAGATGTAACATCAGTAGCTCATGTTTGCAACTACATAAACAAGGGATCTCACATACTGTTGATAGTAATGGAGCCTTACATGAGAGATGTTACATATGTAGCTCATGTTTAGAGTAACATAATCAAGGAATCTCACATAATGTTGTTAGTAATGGAGGTTTACATGAGAGATGTTACATGAGTAGCTCATGTTTACAGCTACATAAACAAGGAATCTCACATAATGTTGTTAGTAATGGTGCCTTACATGAGGGATGTTACATCAGTAGCTCATGTTTACAGCTACATAAACAAAGGATCTCACATAATGTTGTTAGTAATGGGGCCTAACATGAGAGATGTTACATCAGTAGCTCATGCCTACAGTTACATAAACAAGGAATCTCACATAATGTTGTTATTAATGGAGCCTTACATGAGCGATGTTACATCAGTAGCTCATGTTTACAGCTACGTAAAACAGGGGATCTCAGATAATGTTGTTAGTAATGGAGCCTTACATGAGAGATACTACATCAGTAGCTCATGTTTTGAGTTACATAAATCAGGAATCTCACATAATCTTGTTAGTAATGAGGCCTTACATGAGAGATGTTACATCAGTAGCTCATGCTTACAGCTACGCAAACAAGGCATCTCACATAATGTATTTAGTAATGAAGCCTTACATGAGAGATGTTACATCAGTAGCTCATGTTTACAGTTACATAGACAAGGGATCTCACATAATGGTGTTAGTAATAAAGCCTTACATGAGAGATGTTACATAAGTAGCTCATGTTTACAGTTAGATAAACAAGTAATCTCCCAAAATGTTGTTAAAAATGGAGCCTTGCCTTTGGGATGTTACATCAGTAGCTCATGTTTCCATTTACATAAACAAGGAATCTCCCAAAAGGTTGTTAAAAATGAAGCCTTTCCTGTGAGATGTTACATCACTAGCTCATGTTTACAGTTACATAGACAAGGGATCTCACAAAATGTTGTTAGTAATGGAGCCTTATATGAGAGATGTTACATCAGTAGCTCATGTTTACAGTTACATTTACAAGGAATCTCCCAAAATGTTGTTAAAAATGAAGCCTTGCCTGTGAGGTGTTACATTAGTAGCTCATGTTTACAATTACATAATCAAGGAATCTCACATAATTTTGCTAAATAGGAAGCTTGCCTGTGAGATGTTACATCAGTTGCTCATGTTTACTGTTACATAAACACGGAATCTCCCAAAATGTTGTTAAAATGGAGCCTTACATGAGAGATGTTATATCAGTAGCTTATGTTTACAGTAACATAAACAATGAATCTCACATAATGTGGCTAAAATCGGAAGCTTGCCTGTAAGATGTTACATCAGTAGCTCATGTGTATAGTTACATAAACAAGGAATCTCACATAATGTTATTAGTAATGGAGCCTTACATGAGAGATGTTATTTCAGTAGCTCAGGTTTACAGTTACATAAACAAGGAATCTCACATAATGTTGTTGGTAATGGAGCCTTACATGAGAGATGTTATATCAGTAGCTCATGTTTACAGTTACACAAACAAGGAATCTCACATAATGTTGTTAGTAATGGAGCCTTACATGAGAGATGTTACATCAGTAGCTCATGTTTACAACTACATAAACAAGGAATCTCACATAATGATGTTAGTAATGGAGCCTTACAAGAGAGATGTTATATCAGTAGCTCATGTTTACAGTTACATAAATAAGGAATCTCACATAATGTTGTTAGTAATAGAGCCTTACATGAGAGATGTTACATCAGTAGCTCATGTTTACAGTTAAATAAACAAGGAATCTCACATTTTACTAGTAATGGAGCCTTGCATATGAGATGTTACATCAGTAGCTCATGTTTACAGTTACATAAACAAGGAATCTCACATAATGTTGTTAGTAATGGAGCCATACATAAGAGATGTTACATCAGTAGCTCATGTTTAAAGTTACATAAACAAGGAATCTAACATAATGTTGCTAGTAATGGAGCCTTACATGAGAGATGTTACATCAGTAGCTCATGTTTACAGTTACATAAACAAGGAATCTCACATAATCTTGTTAGTAATGGAGCCTTGTATGTGAGATGTTACATCAGTAGCTCATGTTTATAGTTACATAAACAAGGAATCTCACATAATGTTGTTAGTAATGGAGCCTTGTATGTGAGATGTTACATAAGTAGCTCATGTTTACAGTTACATAAACAAGGAATCTCACATAATGTTGTTAGTAATGGAGCCTTGTATGTGAGATGTTACATCAGTAGATCATGTTTATAGTTACATAAACAAGGAATCTCACATAATGTTGTTAGTAATGGAGCCTTACATGAGAGATGTTACATCAGTAGCTCATGTTTACAACTACATTAACAAGGAATCTCACATAATGATGTTAGTAATGGAGCCTTACAAGAGAGATGTTATATCAGTAGCTCATGTTTACAGTTACATAAACAAGGAATCTCACATAATGTTGTTAGTAATGGAGCCTTACATGAGAGATGTTACATCAGTAGCTCATGTTTACAGTTAAATAAACAAGGAATCTCACATTTTACTAGTAATGGAGCCTTGCATATGAGATGTTACATCAGTAGCTCATGTTTACAGTTACATAAACAAGGAATCTCACATAATGTTGTTAGTAATGGAGCCTTACATAAGAGATGTTACATCAGTAGCTCATGTTTACAGTTACATAAACAAGGAATCTAACATAATGTTGCTAGTAATGGAGCCTTACATGAGAGATGTTACATCAGTAGCTCATGTTTACAGTTACATAGACAAGGGATCTCACATAATGGTGTTAGTAATAAAGCCTTACATGAGAGATGTTACATAAGTAGCTCATGTTTACAGTTAAATAAACAAGTAATCTCA
Organism: Deroplatys truncata; assembly: GCA_030765065.1. Lineage (NCBI taxonomy): Eukaryota > Metazoa > Arthropoda > Insecta > Mantodea > Mantidae > Deroplatys > Deroplatys truncata. The sequence continues at coordinate 1,905,294 of CM060975.1, forward strand.
CATAATGTTGTTAGTAATGGAGCCTTGTATGTGAGATGTTACATCAGTAGCTCATGTTTATAGTTACATAAACAAGGAATCTCACATAATGTTGTTAGTAATGGAGCCTTACATGAGAGATGTTACATCAGTAGCTGATGTTTACAACTACATAAACAAGGAATCTCACATAATGATGTTAGTAATGGAGCCTTACAAGAGAGATGTTATATCAGTAGCTCATGTTTACAGTTACATAAACAAGGAATCTCACATAATGTTGTTAGTAATGGAGCCTTACAGGAGAGATGTTACATCAGTAGCTCATGTTTACAGTTAAATAAACAAGGAATCTCACATTTTATTAGTAATGGAGCCTTGCATATGAGATGTTACATCAGTAGCTCATGTTTACAGTTACATAAACAAGGAATCTCACATAATGTTGTTAGTAATGGAGCCTTACATAAGAGATGTTACATCAGTAGCTCATGTTTACAGTTACATAAACAAGGAATCTAACATAATGTTACTAGTAATGGAGCCTTACATGAGAGATGTTACATCAGTAGCTCATGTTTACAGTTACATAAACAAGGAATCTCACATAATCTTGTTAGTAATGGAGCCTTGTATGTGAGATGTTACATCAGTAGCTCATGTTTATAGTTACATAAACAAGGAATCTCACATAATGTTGTTAGTAATGGAGCCTTGTATGTGAGATGTTACATAAGTAGCTCATGTTTACAGTTACATAAACAAGGAATCTCACATAATGTTGTTAGTAATGGAGCCTTGTATGTGAGATGTTACATCAGTAGCTCATGTTTATAGTTACATAAACAAGGAATCTCACATAATGTTGTTAGTAATGGAGCCTTACATGAGAGATGTTACATCAGTAGCTCATGTTTACACTTACATAAACAAGGAATCTCACATAATGTTGTTAGTAATGGAGCCTTGTATGTGAGATGTTACATCAGTAGCCCATGTTTATAGTTAGATAAACAAGGAATCTCACATAATGTTGTTAGTAATGGAGCCTTGTATGTGAGATGTTACATCAGTAGCTCATGTTTATAGTTACATAAACAAGGAATCTCACATAATGTTGTTAGTAATGGAGCCTTATATGTGAGATGTTGCATAAGTAGCTCATGTTTACAGTTACATAAACAAGGAATCTCACATAATGTTGTTAGTAATGGAGCCTTGTATGTGAGATGTTACATCAGTAGCTCATGTTTATAGTTACATAAACAAGGAATCTCACATAATGTTGTTAGTAATGAAGCCTTGCCTGTGAGATGTTACATCAGTAGTTCATTTTATAATTACATAAACAAGGAATCCCACATAATGTTGCTAAAAATGGAAGCTTGCCTGTGAGATGTTACATCAGTAGCTCATGTTTACAGTTACATAAACAAGGAATCTCACATAATCTTGTTAGTAATGGAGCCTTGTATGTGAGATGTTACATCAGTAGCTCATGTTTATAGTTACATAAACAAGGAATCTCACATAATGTTGTTAGTAATGGAGCCTTGTATGTGAGATGTTACATAAGTAGCTCATGTTTACAGTTACATAAACAAGAAATCTCACATAATGTTGTTAGTAATGGAGCCTTGTATGTGAGATGTTACATCAGTAGCTCATGTTTATAGTTACATAAACAAGGAATCTCACATAATGTTGTTAGTAATGGAGCCTTACATGAGAGATGTTACATCAGTAGCTCATGTTTACACTTACATAAACAAGGAATCTCACATAATGTTGTTAGTAATGGAGCCTTGTATGTGAGATGTTACATCAGTAGCCCATGTTTATAGTTAGATAAACAAGGAATCTCACATAATGTTGTTAGTAATGGAGCCTTGTATGTGAGATGTTACATCAGTAGCTCATGTTTATAGTTACATAAACAAGGAATCTCACATAATGTTGTTAGTAATGGAGCCTTATATGTGAGATGTTGCATAAGTAGCTCATGTTTACAGTTACATAAACAAGGAATCTCACATAATGTTGTTAGTAATGGAGCCTTGTATGTGAGATGTTACATCAGTAGCTCATGTTTATAGTTACATAAACAAGGAATCTCACATAATGTTGTTAGTAATGAAGCCTTGCCTGTGAGATGTTACATCAGTAGTTCATTTTATAATTACATAAACAAGGAATCCCACATAATGTTGCTAAAAATGGAAGCTTGCCTGTGAGATGTTACATCAGTAGCTCATGTTTACAGTTACATAAACAAGGAATCTCACATAATCTTGTTAGTAATGGAGCCTTGTATGTGAGATGTTACATCAGTAGCTCATGTTTATAGTTACATAAACAAGGAATCTCACATAATGTTGTTAGTAATGGAGCCTTGTATGTGAGATGTTACATAAGTAGCTCATGTTTACAGTTACATAAACAAGGAATCTCACATAATGTTGTTAGTAATGGAGCCTTGTATGTGAGATGTTACATCAGTAGCTCATGTTTATAGTTACATAAACAAGGAATCTCACATAATGTTGTTAGTAATGGAGCCTTACATGAGAGATGTTACATCAGTAGCTCATGTTTACACTTACATAAACAAGGAATCTCACATAATGTTGTTAGTAATGGAGCCTTGTATGTGAGATGTTACATCAGTAGCCCATGTTTATAGTTAGATAAACAAGGAATCTCACATAATGTTGTTAGTAATGGAACCTTGTATGTGAGATGTTACATCAGTAGCTCATGTTTATAGTTACATAAACAAGGAATCTCACATAATGTTGTTAGTAATGGAGCCTTATATGTGAGATGTTGCATAAGTAGCTCATGTTTACAGTTACATAAACAAGGAATCTCACATAATGTTGTTAGTAATGGAGCCTTGTATGTGAGATGTTACATCAGTAGCTCATGTTTACATTTACATTTACAAGGAATCTCCCAAAATGTTGTTAAAAATGAAGCCTTGCCTGTGAGGTGTTACATTAGTAGCTCATGTTTACAATTACATAATCAAGGAATCTCACATAATTTTGCTAAATAGGAAGCTTGCCTGTGAGATGTTACATCAGTTGCTCATGTTTACTGTTACATAAACAGGGAATCTCCCAAAATGTTGTGAAAATGGAGGCTTACATGAGAGATGTTATATCAGTAGCTTATGTTTACAGTAACATAAACAATGAATCTCACATAATGTGGCTAAAAATGGAAGCTTGCCTGTGAGATGTTACATCAGTAGCTCATGTGTATAGTTACATAAACAAGGAATCTCACATAATGTTATTAGTAATGGAGCCTTACATGAGAAATGTTATTTCAGTAGCTCAGGTTTACAGTTACATAAACAAGGAATCTCACATAATGTTGTTGGTAATGGAGCCTTACATGAGAGATGTTATATCAGTAGCTCATGTTTACAGTTGGACAAACAAGGAATCTCACATAATGTTGTTAGTAATGGAGCCTTACATGAGAGATGTTACATTAGTAGCTCATGTTTACAACTACATAAACAAGGAATCTCACATAATGATGTTAGTAATGGAGCCTTACAAGAGAGATGTTATATCAGTAGCTCATGTTTACAGTTACATAAACAAGGAATCTCACATAATGTTGTTAGTAATGGAGCCTTACATGAGAGATGTTACATCAGTAGCTCATGTTTACAGTTACATAAACAAGGAATCTAATATAATGTTGTTAGTAATGGAGCCTTACATGAGAGACGTTACATCAGTAGCTCATGCTTACAGTTACATAAACAAGGAATCTCACATAATCTTGTTAGTAATGGAGCCTTGTATGTGAGATGTTACATGAGTAGCTCAAGTTTACAGTTACATAAACAAGGAATCTCACATAATGTTGTTAGTAATGGAGGCTTATATGTGAGATGTTACATCAGTAGCTCATGTTTATAGTTACATAAACAAGGAATCTCACATAATGTTGCTAGTAATGGAGCCTTGTATGTGAGATGTTACATCAGTAGCTCATGTTTATAGTTACATAAACAAGGAAACTCACATAATGTTGTTAGTAAACGAGCCTTACATGAGAAATGTTACAACCGTAGCTCATGTTTACAGTTATATAAACAAGGAATCTCACATAATGTTGTTAGAAATGGAGCCTTACATGAGAGATGTTACATCAGTAGCTCATGTTTACAGTTACATAAACAAGGAATCTCACTTAATGTTGTTAGTAATGGAGCCTTACATGAGAGATGTTATATCAGTAGCTCATGGTTACAGTTACATAAACAACGAATCTCACATAATGTTGGTAGTAATGGAGCCTTACATGAGAGATGTTACATCAGTAGCTCATGTTTACAGTTACATAAACAAGGAATCTCACATAATCTTGTTAGTAATGGAGCCTTGTATGTGAGATGTTACATCAGTAGCTAATGTTTATAGTTACATAAACAGAAGTCTCACATAATGTTGTTAGTAATGGGGCCTTACATGAGAGATGTTACATCAGTAGTTCATGTTTACAGTTACATAAACAAGGAATTTTACATAATGTTGTTAGTAATGGAGCCTTACATGAGAGATGTTACATCAGTAGGTCATGTTTACAGTTACATAAACAAGGAATCTCACATTTTACTAGCAATGGAGCCTTGCATATTAGATGTTACATCAGTAGCTCATGTTTACAGTTACATAAACAAGGAATCTAATATAATGTTGTTAGTAATGGAGCCTTACATGAGAGACGTTACATCAGTAGCTCATGCTTACAGTTACATAAACAAGGAATCTCACATAATCTTGTTAGTAATGGAGCCTTGTATGTGAGATGTTACATGAGTAGCTCATGTTTACAGTTACATAAACAAGGAATCTCACATAATGTTGTTAGTAATGGAGGCTTATATGTGAGATGTTACATCAGTAGCTCATGTTTATAGTTACATAAACAAGGAATCTCACATAATGTTGCTAGTAATGGAGCCTTGTATGTGAGATGTTACATCAGTAGCTCATGTTTACAGTTACATAAACAAGGAATCTAATATAATGTTGTTAGTAATGGAGCCTTACATGAGAGACGTTACATCAGTAGCTCATGCTTACAGTTACATAAACAAGGAATCTCACATAATGTTGCTAGTAATGGAGCCTTGTATGTGAGATGTTACATCAGTAGCTCATGTTTATAGTTACATAAACAAGGAAACTCACATAATGTTGTTAGTAAAGGAGCCTTACATGAGAAATGTTACAACCGTAGCTCATGTTTACAGTTATATAAACAAGGAATCTCACATAATGTTGTTAGAAATGGAGCCTTACATGAGAGATGTTACATCAGTAGCTCATGTTTACAGTTACATAAACAAGGAATCTCACATAATGTTGTTCGTAATGGAGTCTTAGATGTGAGATGTTACATCAGTAGCTCATGTTTGCAGCTACATAAACAAAGGATCTCACATACTGTTGTTAGTAATGGAGCCTTCCCTGTGAGATGTAACATCAGTAGCTCATGTTTGCAACTACATAAACAAGGGATCTCACATACTGTTGATAGTAATGGAGCCTTACATGAGAGATGTTACATATGTAGCTCATGTTTAGAGTAACATAATCAAGGAATCTCACATAATGTTGTTAGTAATGGAGGTTTACATGAGAGATGTTACATGAGTAGCTCATGTTTACAGCTACATAAACAAGGAATCTCACATAATGTTGTTAGTAATGGTGCCTTACATGAGGGATGTTACATCAGTAGCTCATGTTTACAGCTACATAAACAAAGGATCTCACATAATGTTGTTAGTAATGGGGCCTAACATGAGAGATGTTACATCAGTAGCTCATGCCTACAGTTACATAAACAAGGAATCTCACATAATGTTGTTATTAATGGAGCCTTACATGAGCGATGTTACATCAGTAGCTCATGTTTACAGCTACGTAAAACAGGGGATCTCAGATAATGTTGTTAGTAATGGAGCCTTGCATGAGAGATACTACATCAGTAGCTCATGTTTTGAGTTACATAAATCAGGAATCTCACATAATCTTGTTAGTAATGAGGCCTTACATGAGAGATGTTACATCAGTAGCTCATGCTTACAGCTACGCAAACAAGGTATCTCACATAATGTATTTAGTAATGAAGCCTTACATGAGAGATGTTACATCAGTAGCTCATGTTTACAGTTACATAGACAAGGGATCTCACATAATGGTGTTAGTAATAAAGCCTTACATGAGAGATGTTACATAAGTAGCTCATGTTTACAGTTAGATAAACAAGTAATCTCCCAAAATGTTGTTAAAAATGGAGCCTTGCCTGTGGGATGTTACATCAGTAGCTCATGTTTCCATTTACATAAACAAGGAATCTCCCAAAAGGTTCTTAAAAATGAAGCCTTTCCTGTGAGATGTTACATCAGTAGCTCATGTTTACAGTTACATAGACAAGGGATCTCACATAATGTTGTTAGTAATGGAGCCTTATATGAGAGATGTTACATCAGTAGCTCATGTTTACAGTTACATTTACAAGGAATCTCCCAAAATGTTGTTAAAAATGAAGCCTTGCCTGTGAGGTGTTACATTAGTAGCTCATGTTTACAATTACATAATCAAGGAATCTCACATAATTTTGCTAAATAGGAAGCTTGCCTGTGAGATGTTACATCAGTTGCTCATGTTTACTGTTACATAAACAGGGAATCTCCCAAAATGTTGTTAAAATGGAGCCTTACATGAGAGATGTTATATCAGTAGCTTATGTTTACAGTAACATAAACAATGAATCTCACATAATGTGGCTAAAAATGGAAGCTTGCCTGTGAGATGTTACATCAGTAGCTCATGTGTATAGTTACATAAACAAGGAATCTCACATAATGTTATTAGTAATGGAGCCTTACATGAGAGATGTTATTTCAGTAGCTCAGGTTTACAGTTACATAAACAAGGAATCTCACATAATGTTGTTGGTAATGGAGCCTTACATGAGAGATGTTATATCAGTAGCTCATGTTTACAGTTACACAAACAAGGAATCTCACATAATGTTGTTAGTAATGGAGCCTTACATGAGAGATGTTACATCAGTAGCTCATGTTTACAACTACATAAACAAGGAATCTCACATAATGATGTTAGTAATGGAGCCTTACAAGAGAGATGTTATATCAGTAGCTCATGTTTACAGTTACATAAATAAGGAATCTCACATAATGTTGTTAGTAATGGAGCCTTACATGAGAGATGTTACATCAGTAGCTCATGTTTACAGTTAAATAAACAAGGAATCTCACATTTTACTAGTAATGGAGCCTTGCATATGAGATGTTACATCAGTAGCTCATGTTTACAGTTACATAAACAAGGAATCTCACATAATGTTGTTAGTAATGGAGCCTTACATAAGAGATGTTACATCAGTAGCACATGTTTACAGTTACATAATCAAGGAATCTAACATAATGTTGCTAGTAATGGAGCCTTACATGAGAGATGTTACATCAGTAGCTCATGTTTACAGTTACATAAACAAGGAATCTCACATAATCTTGTTAGTAATGGCGCCTTGTATGTGAGATGTTACATCAGTAGCTCATGTTTATAGTTACATAAACAAGGAATCTCACATAATGTTGTTAGTAATGGAGCCTTGTATGTGAGATGTTACATAAGTAGCTCATGTTTACAGTTACATAAACAAGGAATCTCACATAATGTTGTTAGTAATGGAGCCTTGTATGTGAGATGTTACATCAGTAGCTCATGTTTATAGTTACATAAACAAGGAATCTCACATAATGTTGTTAGTAATGGAGCCTTACATGAGAGATGTTACATCAGTAGCTCATGTTTACAACTACATAAACAAGGAATCTCACATAATGATGTTAGTAATGGATCCTTACAAGAGAGATGTTATATCAAAAGCTCATGTTTACAGTTACATAAACAAGGAATCTCATATAATGTTGTTAGTAATGGAGCCTTACATGAGAGATGTTACATCAGTAGCTCATGTTTACAGTTAAATAAACAAGGAATCTCACATTTTACTAGTAATGGAGCCTTGCATATGAGATGTTACATCAGTAGCTCATGTTTACAGTTACATAAACAAGGAATCTCACATAATGTTGTTAGTAATGGAGCCTTACATAAGAGATGTTACATCAGTAGCTCATGTTTACAGTTACATAAACAAGGAATCTAACATAATGTTGCTAGTAATGGAGCCTCACATGAGAGATGTTACATCAGTAGCTTATGTTTACAGTTACATAGACAAGGGATCTCACATAATGGTGTTAGTAATAAAGCCTTACATGAGAGATGTTACATAAGTTGCTCATGTTTACAGTTAGATAAACAAGTAATCTCACATAATGTTGTTAGTAATGGAGCCTTGTATGTGAGATGTTACATCAGTAGCTCATGTTTATAGTTACATAAACAAGGAATCTCACATAATGTTGTTAGTAATGGAGCCTTACATGAGAGATGTCACATCAGTAGCTCATGTTTACAACTACATAAACAAGGAATCTCACATAATGATGTTAGTAATGGAGCCTTACAAGAGAGATGTTATATCAGTAGCTCATGTTTACAGTTACATAAACAAGGAATCTCACATAATGTTGTTAGTAATGGAGCCTTACATGAGAGATGTTACATCAGTAGCTCATGTTTACAGTTAAATAAACAAGGAATCTCACATTTTACTAGTAATGGAGCCTTGCATATGAGATGTTACATCAGTAGCTCATGTTTACAGTTACATAAACAAGGAATCTCACATAATGTTGTTAGTAATGGAGCCTTACATAAGAGATGTTACATCAGTAGCTTATGTTTACAGTTACATAAACAAGGAATCTAACATAATGTTGCTAGTAATGGAGCCTTACATGAGAGATGTTACATCAGTAGCTCATGTTTACAGTTTAATAAACAAGGAATCTCACATAATCTTGTGAGTAATGGAGCCTTGTATGTGAGATGTTACATCAGTAGCTCATGTTTATAGTTACATAAACAAGGAATCTCACATAATGTTGTTAGTAATGGAGCCTTGTATGTGAGATGTTACATAAGTAGCTCATGTTTACAGTTACATAAACAAGGAATCTCACATAATGTTGTTAGTAATGGAGCCTTGTATGTGAGATGTTACATCAGTAGCTCATGTTTATAGTTACATAAACAAGGAATCTCACATAATGTTGTTAGTAATGGAGCCTTACATGAGAGATGTTACATCAGTAGCTCATGTTTACACTTACATAAACAAGGAATCTCACATAATGTTGTTAGTAATGGAGCCTTACATGAGAGATGTTACATAACTAGCTCATGTTTACAACTACATAAACAAGGGATTTCACATACTGTTGTTAGTAATGGAGTCTTACATGAGAGATGTTACATAACTAGCTCATGTTTACAACTACATAAACAAGGAATCTCACTTAATGTTGTTAGTAATGGAGCCTTACATGAGAGATGTTATATCAGTAGCTCATGGTTACAGTTACATAAACAACGAATCTCACATAATGTTGGTAGTAATGGAGCCTTACATGAGAGATGTTACATCAGTAGCTCATGTTTACAGTTACATAAACAAGGAATCTCACATAATCTTGTTAGTAATGGAGCCTTGTATGTGAGATGTTACATCAGTAGCTAATGTTTATAGTTACATAAACAGAAGTCTCACATAATGTTGTTAGTAATGGGGCCTTACATGAGAGATGTTACATCAGTAGTTCATGTTTACAGTTACATAAACAAGGAATTTTACATAATGTTGTTAGTAATGGAGCCTTACATGAGAGATGTTACATCAGTAGGTCATGTTTACAGTTACATAAACAAGGAATCTCACATTTTACTAGCAATGGAGCCTTGCATATTAGATGTTACATCAGTAGCTCATGTTTACAGTTACATAAACAAGGAATCTAATATAATGTTGTTAGTAATGGAGCCTTACATGAGAGACGTTACATCAGTAGCTCATGCTTACAGTTACATAAACAAGGAATCTCACATAATCTTGTTAGTAATGGAGCCTTGTATGTGAGATGTTACATGAGTAGCTCATGTTTACAGTTACATAAACAAGGAATCTCACATAATGTTGTTAGTAATGGAGGCTTATATGTGAGATGTTACATCAGTAGCTCATGTTTATAGTTACATAAACAAGGAATCTCACATAATGTTGCTAGTAATGGAGCCTTGTATGTGAGATGTTACATCAGTAGCTCATGTTTACAGTTACATAAACAAGGAATCTAATATAATGTTGTTAGTAATGGAGCCTTACATGAGAGACGTTACATCAGTAGCTCATGCTTACAGTTACATAAACAAGGAATCTCACATAATGTTGCTAGTAATGGAGCCTTGTATGTGAGATGTTACATCAGTAGCTCATGTTTATAGTTACATAAACAAGGAAACTCACATAATGTTGTTAGTAAAGGAGCCTTACATGAGAAATGTTACAACCGTAGCTCATGTTTACAGTTATATAAACAAGGAATCTCACATAATGTTGTTAGAAATGGAGCCTTACATGAGAGATGTTACATCAGTAGCTCATGTTTACAGTTACATAAACAAGGAATCTCACATAATGTTGTTCGTAATGGAGTCTTAGATGTGAGATGTTACATCAGTAGCTCATGTTTGCAGCTACATAAACAAAGGATCTCACATACTGTTGTTAGTAATGGAGCCTTCCCTGTGAGATGTAACATCAGTAGCTCATGTTTGCAACTACATAAACAAGGGATCTCACATACTGTTGATAGTAATGGAGCCTTACATGAGAGATGTTACATATGTAGCTCATGTTTAGAGTAACATAATCAAGGAATCTCACATAATGTTGTTAGTAATGGAGGTTTACATGAGAGATGTTACATGAGTAGCTCATGTTTACAGCTACATAAACAAGGAATCTCACATAATGTTGTTAGTAATGGTGCCTTACATGAGGGATGTTACATCAGTAGCTCATGTTTACAGCTACATAAACAAAGGATCTCACATAATGTTGTTAGTAATGGGGCCTAACATGAGAGATGTTACATCAGTAGCTCATGCCTACAGTTACATAAACAAGGAATCTCACATAATGTTGTTATTAATGGAGCCTTACATGAGCGATGTTACATCAGTAGCTCATGTTTACAGCTACGTAAAACAGGGGATCTCAGATAATGTTGTTAGTAATGGAGCCTTGCATGAGAGATACTACATCAGTAGCTCATGTTTTGAGTTACATAAATCAGGAATCTCACATAATCTTGTTAGTAATGAGGCCTTACATGAGAGATGTTACATCAGTAGCTCATGCTTACAGCTACGCAAACAAGGTATCTCACATAATGTATTTAGTAATGAAGCCTTACATGAGAGATGTTACATCAGTAGCTCATGTTTACAGTTACATAGACAAGGGATCTCACATAATGGTGTTAGTAATAAAGCCTTACATGAGAGATGTTACATAAGTAGCTCATGTTTACAGTTAGATAAACAAGTAATCTCCCAAAATGTTGTTAAAAATGGAGCCTTGCCTGTGGGATGTTACATCAGTAGCTCATGTTTCCATTTACATAAACAAGGAATCTCCCAAAAGGTTCTTAAAAATGAAGCCTTTCCTGTGAGATGTTACATCAGTAGCTCATGTTTACAGTTACATAGACAAGGGATCTCACATAATGTTGTTAGTAATGGAGCCTTATATGAGAGATGTTACATCAGTAGCTCATGTTTACAGTTACATTTACAAGGAATCTCCCAAAATGTTGTTAAAAATGAAGCCTTGCCTGTGAGGTGTTACATTAGTAGCTCATGTTTACAATTACATAATCAAGGAATCTCACATAATTTTGCTAAATAGGAAGCTTGCCTGTGAGATGTTACATCAGTTGCTCATGTTTACTGTTACATAAACAGGGAATCTCCCAAAATGTTGTTAAAATGGAGCCTTACATGAGAGATGTTATATCAGTAGCTTATGTTTACAGTAACATAAACAATGAATCTCACATAATGTGGCTAAAAATGGAAGCTTGCCTGTGAGATGTTACATCAGTAGCTCATGTGTATAGTTACATAAACAAGGAATCTCACATAATGTTATTAGTAATGGAGCCTTACATGAGAGATGTTATTTCAGTAGCTCAGGTTTACAGTTACATAAACAAGGAATCTCACATAATGTTGTTGGTAATGGAGCCTTACATGAGAGATGTTATATCAGTAGCTCATGTTTACAGTTACACAAACAAGGAATCTCACATAATGTTGTTAGTAATGGAGCCTTACATGAGAGATGTTACATCAGTAGCTCATGTTTACAACTACATAAACAAGGAATCTCACATAATGATGTTAGTAATGGAGCCTTACAAGAGAGATGTTATATCAGTAGCTCATGTTTACAGTTACATAAATAAGGAATCTCACATAATGTTGTTAGTAATGGAGCCTTACATGAGATATGTTACATCAGTAGCTCATGTTTACAGTTAAATAAACAAGGAATCTCACATTTTACTAGTAATGCAGCCTTGCATATGAGATGTTACATCAGTAGCTCATGTTTACAGTTACATAAACAAGGAATCTCACATAATGTTGTTAGTAATGGAGCCTTACATAAGAGATGTTACATCAGTAGCACATGTTTACAGTTACATAATCAAGGAATCTAACATAATGTTGCTAGTAATGGAGCCTTACATGAGAGATGTTACATCAGTAGCTCATGTTTACAGTTACATAAACAAGGAATCTCACATAATCTTGTTAGTAATGGCGCCTTGTATGTGAGATGTTACATCAGTAGCTCATGTTTATAGTTACATAAACAAGGAATCTCACATAATGTTGTTAGTAATGGAGCCTTGTATGTGAGATGTTACATAAGTAGCTCATGTTTACAGTTACATAAACAAGGAATCTCACATAATGTTGTTAGTAATGGAGCCTTGTATGTGAGATGTTACATCAGTAGCTCATGTTTATAGTTACATAAACAAGGAATCTCACATAATGTTGTTAGTAATGGAGCCTTACATGAGAGATGTTACATCAGTAGCTCATGTTTACAACTACATAAACAAGGAATCTCACATAATGATGTTAGTAATGGATCCTTACAAGAGAGATGTTATATCAAAAGCTCATGTTTACAGTTACATAAACAAGGAATCTCATATAATGTTGTTAGTAATGGAGCCTTACATGAGAGATGTTACATCAGTAGCTCATGTTTACAGTTAAATAAACAAGGAATCTCACATTTTACTAGTAATGGAGCCTTGCATATGAGATGTTACATCAGTAGCTCATGTTTACAGTTACATAAACAAGGAATCTCACATAATGTTGTTAGTAATGGAGCCTTACATAAGAGATGTTACATCAGTAGCTCATGTTTACAGTTACATAAACAAGGAATCTAACATAATGTTGCTAGTAATGGAGCCTCACATGAGAGATGTTACATCAGTAGCTTATGTTTACAGTTACATAGACAAGGGATCTCACATAATGGTGTTAGTAATAAAGCCTTACATGAGAGATGTTACATAAGGTGCTCATGTTTACAGTTAGATAAACAAGTAATCTCACATAATGTTGTTAGTAATGGAGCCTTGTATGTGAGATGTTACATCAGTAGCTCATGTTTATAGTTACATAAACAAGGAATCTCACATAATGTTGTTAGTAATGGAGCCTTACATGAGAGATGTCACATCAGTAGCTCATGTTTACAACTACATAAACAAGGAATCTCACATAATGATGTTAGTAATGGAGCCTTACAAGAGAGATGTTATATCAGTAGCTCATGTTTACAGTTACATAAACAAGGAATCTCACATAATGTTGTTAGTAATGGAGCCTTACATGAGAGATGTTACATCAGTAGCTCATGTTTACAGTTAAATAAACAAGGAATCTCACATTTTACTAGTAATGGAGCCTTGCATATGAGATGTTACATCAGTAGCTCATGTTTACAGTTACATAAACAAGGAATCTCACATAATGTTGTTAGTAATGGAGCCTTACATAAGAGATGTTACATCAGTAGCTTATGTTTACAGTTACATAAACAAGGAATCTAACATAATGTTGCTAGTAATGGAGCCTTACATGAGAGATGTTACATCAGTAGCTCATGTTTACAGTTTAATAAACAAGGAATCTCACATAATCTTGTGAGTAATGGAGCCTTGTATGTGAGATGTTACATCAGTAGCTCATGTTTATAGTTACATAAACAAGGAATCTCACATAATGTTGTTAGTAATGGAGCCTTGTATGTGAGATGTTACATAAGTAGCTCATGTTTACAGTTACATAAACAAGGAATCTCACATAATGTTGTTAGTAATGGAGCCTTGTATGTGAGATGTTACATCAGTAGCTCATGTTTATAGTTACATAAACAAGGAATCTCACATAATGTTGTTAGTAATGGAGCCTTACATGAGAGATGTTACATCAGTAGCTCATGTTTACACTTACATAAACAAGGAATCTCACATAATGTTGTTAGTAATGGAGCCTTACATGAGAGATGTTACATAACTAGCTCATGTTTACAACTACATAAACAAGGGATTTCACATACTGTTGTTAGTAATGGAGTCTTACATGAGAGATGTTACATAACTAGCTCATGTTTACAACTACATAAACAAGGGATCTCAATAATGTTGTTAGTAATGGAGTCTTACATGTGAGATGTTACATCAGTAGCTCATGTTTACAGCTACATAAACAACGGATCTCACATACTGTTGTTCGTAATGGAGTCTTACATGTGAGATGTTACATCAGTAGCTCATGTTTACAGCTACATAAACAAGGAATCTCACATAATGTTGTTAGTAATGGAGCCTTACATGAGAGATGTTACATCAGTAGCTCATGTTTACAGTTAAATAAACAAGGAATCTCACATTTTACTAGTAATGGAGCCTTGCATATGAGATGTTACATCAGTAGCTCATGTTTACAGGTACATAAACAAGGAATCTCACATAATGTTGTTAGTAATGGAGCCTTACATAAGAGATGTTACATCAGTAGCTCATGTTTACAGTTACATAAACAAGGAATCTAACATAATGTTGCTAGTAATGGAGCCTTACATGAGAGATGTTACATCAGTAGCTCATGTTTACAGTTACATAAACAAGGAATCTCACATAATCTTTTAGTAATGGAGCCTTGTATGTGAGATGTTACATCAGTAGCTCATTTTATAGTTACATAAACAAGGGATCTCACATAATGTTGTTAGTAATGGAGTCTTACATGTGAGATGTTACATCAGTAGCTCATGTTTACAGCTACATAAACAACGGATCTCACATACTGTTGTTAGTAATGGAGTCTTACATGTGAGATGTTACATCAGTAGCTCATGTTTACATTTACATAAACAAGGAATCTCCCAAAATATTGTTAAAAATGAAGCCTTGCCTGTGAGATGTTACATCAGTAGCTCATGTTTACAGTTACATAGACCAGGGATCTCACATAATGTTGTTAGTAATAAAGCCTTACATGAGGGATGTTACATCAGTAGCTCATGTTTTCATTTACATAAACAAGGAATCTCCCAAAATGTTGTTAAAGATGAAGCCTTGCCTGTGAGATGTTACATTAGTAGCCCGTGTTTACATTTACATAAACAAGGAATCTCCCTAAATGTTGTTAAAAATGAAGCCTTGCCTGTGAGATGTTACATCAGTAGCTCATGTTTACAGTTACATAGACAAGAGATCTCACACAATGTTGTTAGTAATAAAGCCTTACAAGAAAGATGTTACATCAGTAGCTCATGTTTATAGTTACATAAACAAGGAATCTCACATAATGTTGTTAGTAATGAAGCCTTGCCTGTGAGATGTTACATCAGTAGCTCATGTTTACAGTTACATAGACAAGGGATCTCACATAATGTTGTTAGTAATAAAGCCTTACATGAAAGATGTTACATCAGTAGCTCATGTTTATAGTTACATAAACAAGGAATCTCACATAATGTTGTTAGTAATGAAGCCTTGCCTGTGAGATGTTACATCAGTAGTTCATTTTATAATCACATAAACAAGGAATCCCACATAATGTTGCTAAAAATGGAAGCTTGCCTGTGAGATGTTACATCAGTAGCTCATGTTTACAGCTACATAAACAAGGAATATCCCAAAATGTTGTTAAAATGGAGCCTTACATGAGAGATGTTATATCAGTAGCTGATGTTTACAGTTACATAAACAAGGAATCTCACATAATATTGCTAAAAATGGAAGCTTGCCTGTGAGATGTTACATCAGTAGCTCATGTGTATAGTTACATAAAAAGGGAATCTCACATAATGTCGTTAGTAATGGAGCCTTACATGAGAGATGTTATATCAGTAGCTCATGTTTACATTTACATAAACAAGGAATCTCACATAATGTTGTTAGTAATGGAGCCTTACATGAGAGATGGTATATCGGTATCTCATGTTTACAGTTACATAAACAAGGAATCTCACTTAATGTTGTTAGTAATGGAGCCTTACATGAGAGATGTTATATCAGTAGCTCATGGTTACAGTTACATAAACAACGAATCTCACATAATGTTGTTAGTAATGGAGCCTTACATGAGAGATGTTACATCAGTAGCTCATGTTTATAGTTACATAAACAAGGAATCTCACATAATGTTGGTAGTAATGCAACCTTACATGAGAGATGTTACATCAGTAGCTCATGTTTACAGTTACATAAACAAGGAATCTCACATAATCTTGTTAGTAATGGAGCCTTGTATGTGAGATGTTACATCAGTAGCTAATGTTTATAGTTACATAAACAGAAGTCTCACATAATGTTGTTAGTAATGGGGACTTACATGAGAGATGTTACATCAGTAGCTCATGTTTACAGTTACATAAACAAGGAATTTTACATAATGTTGTTAGTAATGGAGCCTTACATGAGAGATGTTACATCAGTAGCTCATGTTTACAGTTACATAAACAAGGAATCTCACATTTTACTAGTAATGGAGCCTTGCATATTAGATGTTACATCAGTAGCTCATGTTTACAGTTACATAAATTTGGAATCTCACATAATGTTGCTAAGAATGGAGCCTTACATAAGAGATGTCACATCAGTAGCTCATGTTTACAGTTACATAAACAAGGAATCTAATATAATGTTGTTAGTAATGGAGCCTTACATGAGAGACGTTACATCAGTAGCTCATGCTTACAGTTACATAAACAAGGAATCTCACATAATCTTGTTAGTAATGGAGCCTTGTATGTGAGATGTTACATAAGTAGCTCATGTTTACAGTTGCATAAACAAGGAATCTCACATAATGTTGTTAGTAATGGAGGCTTATATGTGAGATGTTACATGAGTAGCTCATGTTTATAGTTACATAAACAAGGAATCTCACATAATGTTGTTAGTAATGGAGCCTTGAATGTGAGATGTTACATCAGTAGCTCATGTTTATAGTTACATAAACAAGGAAACTCACATAATGGTTTTAAAAAAGGAGCCTTACATGAGAAATGTTACAACCGTAGCTCATGTTTACAGTTATATAAACAAGGAATCTCACATAATGTTGTTAGAAATGGAGCCTTACATGAGAGATGTTACATCAGTAGCTCATGTTTACAGTTACATAAACAAGGAATCTCACATAATGTTGTTCGTAATGGAGTATTAGATGTGAGATGTTACATCAGTAGCTCATGTTTGCAGCTACATAAACAAAGGATCTCACATACTGTTGTTAGTAATGGAGCCTTCCCTGTGAGATGTAACATCAGTAGCTCATGTTTGCAACTACATAAACAAGGGATCTCACATAATGTTGATAGTAATGGAGCCTTACATGAGAGATGTTACATCAGTAGCTCATGTTTAGAGAAACATAATCAAGGAATCTCACATAATGTTGTTAGTAATGGAGGTTTACATGAGAGATGTTACATGAGTAGCTCATGTTTACAGCTACATAAACAAGGAATCTCACATAATGTTGTTAGTAATGGTGCCTTACATGAGGGATGTTACATCAGTAGCTCATGTTTACAGCTACATAAACAAAGGATCTCACATAATGTTGTTAGTAATGGGGCCTAACATGAGAGATGTTACATCAGTAGCTCATGCCTACAGTTACATAAACAAGGAAACTCACATAAAGTTGTTATTAATGGAGCCTTACATGAGCGATGTTACATATGTAGCTCATGTTTACAGCTACGTAAACAAGGGATCTCAGATAATGTTGTTAGTAATGGAGCCTTACATGAGAGATACTACATCAGTAGCTCATGTTTTGAGTTACATAAATCAGGAATCTCACATAATCTTGTTAGTAATGAGGCCTTACATGAGAGATGTTACATCAGTAGCTCATGCTTACAGCTACGCAAACAAGGCATCTCACATAATGTATTTAGTAATGAAGCCTTACATGAGAGATGTTACATCAGTAGCTCATGTTTACAGTTACATAGACAAGGGATCTCACATAATGGTGTTAGTAATAAAGCCTTACATGAGAGATGTTACATAAGTAGCTCATGTTTACAGTTAGATAAACAAGTAATCTCCCAAAATGTTGTTAAAATTGGAGCCTTGCCTGTGGGATGTTACATCAGTAGCTCATGTTTACATTTACATAAACAAGGAATCTCCCAAAAGGTTGTTAAAAATGAAGCCTTTCCTGTGAGATGTTACATCAGTAGCTCATGTTTACAGTTACATAGACAAGGGATCTCACATAATGTTGTTAGTAATGGAGCCTTATATGAGAGATGTTACATCAGTAGCTCATGTTTACAGTTACATTTACAAGGAATCTCCCAAAATGTTAAAAATGAAGCCTTGCCTGTGAGGTGTTACATTAGTAGCTCATGTTTACAATTACATAAACAAGGAATCTCACACAATTTTGCTAAATAGGAAGCTTGCCTGTGAGATGTTACATCAGTTGCTCATGTTTACTGTTACATAAACAGGGAATCTCCCAAAATGTTGTGAAAATGGAGGCTTACATGAGAGATGTTATATCAGTAGCTTATGTTTACAGTAACATAAACAATGAATCTCACATAATGTGGCTAAAAATGGAAGCTTGCCTGTGAGATGTTACATCAGTAGCTCATGTGTATAGTTACATAAACAAGGAATCTCACATAATGTTATTAGTAATGGAGTCTTACATGAGAAATGTTATTTCAGTAGCTCAGGTTTAAAGTTACATAAACAAGGAATCTCACATAATGTTGTTGGTAATGGAGCCTTACATGAGAGATGTTATATCAGTAGCTCATGTTTAAAGTTACACAAACAAGGAATCTCACATAATGTTGTTAGTAATGGAGCCTTACATGAGAGATGTTACATTAGTAGCTCATGTTTACAACTACATAAACAAGGAATCTCACATAATGATGTTAGTAATGGAGCCTTACAAGAGAGATGTTATATCAGTAGCTCATGTTTACAGTTACATAAACAAGGAATCTCACATAATGTTGTTAGTAATGGAGCCTTACATGAGAGATGTTACATCAGTAGCTCATGTTTACAGTTAAATAAACAAGGAATCTCACATTTTACTAGTAATGGAGCCTTGCATATGCGATGTTACATCAGTAGCTCATGTTTACAGTTACATAAACAAGGAATCTCACATAATGTTGTTAGTAATGGAGCCTTACATAAGAGATGTTACATCAGTAGCTCATGTTTACAGTTACATAAACAAGGAATCTAACATAATGTTGCTAGTAATGGAGCCTTACATGAGAGATGTTACATCAGTAGCTCATGTTTACAGTTACATAAACAAGGAATCTCACATAATCTTGTTAGTAATGGAGCCTTGTATGTGAGATGTTACATCAGTAGCTCATGTTTATAGTTACATAAACAAGGAATCTCACATAATGTTGTTAGTAATGGAGCCTTGTATGTGAGATGTTACATAAGTAGCTCATGTTTACAGTTACATAAACAAGGAATCTCACATAATGTTGTTAGTAATGGAGCCTTGTATGTGAGATGTTACATCAGTAGCTCATGTTTATAGTTACATAAACAAGGAATCTCACATAATGTTGTTAGTAATGGAGCCTTACATGAGAGATGTTACATCAGTAGCTCATGTTTACAACTACATAAACAAGGAATCTCACATAATGATGTTAGTAATGGAGCCTTACAAGAGAGATGATATATCAGTAGCTCATGTTTACAGTTACATAAACAAGGAATCTCACATAATGTTGTTAGTAATGGAACCTTACATGAGAGATGTTACATCAGTAGCTCATGTTTACAGCTACATAAACAACGGATCTCACATACTGTTGTTAGTAATGGAGTCTTACATGTGAGATGTTACATCAGTAGCTCATGTTTACATTTACATAAACAAGGAATCTCCCAAAATATTGTTAAAAATGAAGCCTTGCCTGTGAGATGTTACATCAGTAGCTCATGTTTACAGTTACATAAACAAGGAATCTCACATAATCTTGTTAGTAATGGAGCCTTGTATGTGAGATGTTACATCAGTAGCTAATGTTTATAGTTACATAAACAGAAGTCTCACATAATGTTGCTAGTAATGGAGCCTTACATGAGAGATGTTACATCAATAGCTCATGTTTACAGTTACATAAACAAGGAATCTCACATAATCTTGTTAGTAATGGAGCCTTGTATGTGAGATGTTACATCAGTAGCTCATGTTTATAGTTACATAAACAAGGGATCTCACATAATGTTGCTAGTAATAAAGCCTTACATGAGGGATGTTACATCAGTAGCTCATGTTTTCATTTACATAAACAAGGAATCTCCCAAAATGTTGTTAAAGATGAAGCCTTGCCTGTGAGATGTTACATCAGTAGCTCATGTTTACAGTTACATAGACAAGGAATCTCCCAAAATATTGTTAAAAATGAAGCCTTGCCTGTGAGATGTTACATCAGTAGCTCATGTTTACAGTTACATAGACAAGGGATCTCACATAATGTTGTTAGTAATAAAGCCGTACATGAGAGATGTTACATCAGTAGCTCATGTTTACAGTTACATAGACAAGGGATCATCCTAAACGTTGTTAAAAATCAAGCCTTGCCTGTGAGATGTTACATCAGTAGCTCATGTTTACAGTTACATAGACAAGGGATCTCACATAATGTTGTTAGTAATAAAGCCTTACAAGAAAGATGTTACATCAGTAGCTCATGTTTATAGTTACATAAACAAGGAATCTCACATAATGTTGTTAGTAATGAAGCCTTGCCTGTGAGATGTTACATCAGTAGCTCATGTTTACAGTTACATAAACAAGGAATCTCACATAATTTTGTTAATAATAGAGCCTTACATGAGAGATGTTACATCAGTAGCTCATGTTTACAGTTACATAAACAAGGAATCTCACTTAATGTTGTTAGTAATGGAGCCTTACATGAGAGATGTTATATCAGTAGCTCATGGTTACAGTTACATAAACAATGAATCTCACATAATGTTGTTAGTAATGGAGCCTTACATGAGAGATGTTACATCAGTAGCTCATGTTTATAGTTACATAAACAAGGAATCTCACATAATGTTGTTAGTAATGAAGCCTTACATGAGAGATGTTATATCAGTAGCTGATGTTTACAGTTACATAAACAAGGAATCTCACATAATATTGCTAAAAATGGAAGCTTGCCTGTGAGATGTTACATCAGTAGCTCATGTGTATAGATACATAAAAAGGGAATCTCACATAATGTTGTTAGTAATGGAGCCTTACATGAGAGATGTTACATCAGTAGCTCATGTTTACATTTACATAAACAAGGAATCTCACATAATGTTGTTAGTAATGGAGCCTTACATGAGAGATGGTATATCGGTATCTCATGTTTACAGTTACATAAACAAGGAATCTCACATAATTTTGTTAGTAATAGAGCCTTACATGAGAGATGTTACATCAGTAGCTCATGTTTACAGTTACATAAACAAGGAATCTCACATAATGTTGTTAGTAATGGAGCCTTACATGAGAGATGTTATATCAGTAGCTCATGGTTACAGTTACATAAACAACGAATCTCACAAAATGTTGTTAGTAATGGAGCCTTACATGAGAGATGTTACATCAGTAGCTCATGTTTATAGTTACATAAACAAGGAATCTCACATAATGTTGTTAGTAATGAAACCTTACATGAGAGATGTTACATCAGTAGCTCATGTTTAAAGTTACATAAACAAGGAATCTCACATAATCTTGTTAGTAATGGAGCCTTGTATGTGAGATGTTACATCAGTAGCTAATGTTTATAGTTACATAAACAGAAGTCTCACATAATGTTGTTAGTAATGGGGCCTTACATGAGAGATGTTACATCAGTAGCTCATGTTTACAGTTACATAAACAAGGAATTTTACATAATGGTGTAAGTAATGGAGCCTTACATGAGAGATGTTACATCAGTAGCTCATGTTTACAGTTACATAAACAAGGAAAATCACATTTTACTAGTAATGGAGCCTTGCATATTAGATGTTACATCAGTAGCTCATGTTTACAGTTACATAAACAAGCAATCTCACATAATGTTGCTAAGAATGGAGCCTTACATAAGAGATGTTACATCAGTAGCTCATGTTTACAGTTACATAAACAAGGAATCTAATATAATGTTGTTAGTAATGGAGCCTTACATGAGAGACGTTACATCAGTAGCTGATGCTTACAGTTACATAAACAAGGAATCTCACATAATCTTGTTAGTAATGGAGCCTTGTATGTGAGATGTTACATAAGTAGCTCATGTTTACAGTTACATAAACAAGGAATCTCACATAATGTTGTTAGTAATGGAGGCTTATATGTGAGATGTTACATGAGTAGCTCATGTTTATAGTTACATAAACAAGGAATCTCACATAATGTTGTTAGTAATGGAGCCTTGTATGTGAGATGTTACATCAGTAGCTCATGTTTATAGTTACATAAACAAGGAAACTCACATAATGTTGTTAGTAAAGGAGCCTTACATGAGAAATGTTACAACCGTAGCTCATGTTTACAGTTATATAAACAAGGAATCTCACATAATGTTGTTAGAAATGGAGCCTTACATGAGAGATGTTACATCAGTAGCTCAAGTTTACAGTTACATAAACAAGGAATCTCACATAATGTTGTTCGTAATGGAGTCTTAGATGTGAGATGTTACATCAGTAGCTCATGTTTGCAGCTACATAAACAAAGGATCTCACATACTGTTGTTAGTAATGGAGCCTTCCCTGTCAGATGTAACATCAGTAGCTCATGTTTGCAACTACATAAACAAGGGATCTCACATAATGTTGATAGTAATGGAGCCTTACATGAGAGATGTTACATCAGTAGCTCATGTTTAGAGTAACATAATCAAGGAATCTCACATAATGTTGTTAGTAATGGAGGTTTACATGAGAGATGTTACATGAGTAGCTCATGTTTACAGCTACATAAACAAGGAATCTCACATAATGTTGTTAGTAATGGTGCCTTACATGAGGGATGTTACATCAGTAGCTCATGTTTACAGCTACATAAACAAAGGATCTCACATAATGTTGTTAGTAATGGGGCCTAACATGAGAGATGTTACATCAGTAGCTCATGCCTACAGTTACATAAACAAGGAATCTCACATAATGTTGTTATTAATGGACCCTTACATGAGCGATGTTACATCAGTAGCTCATGTTTACAGCTACGTAAACAAGGGATCTCAGATAATGTTGTTAGTAATGGAGCCTTACATGAGAGATACTACATCAGTAGCTCATGTTTTGAGTTACATAAATCAGGAATCTCACATAATCTTGTTAGTAATGAGGCCTTACATGAGAGATGTTACATCAGTAGCCCATGCTTACAGCTACGCAAACAAGGCATCTCACATAATGTATTTAGTAATGAAGCCTTACATGAGAGATGTTACATCAGTAGCTCATGTTTACAGTTACATAGACAAGGGATCTCACATAATGGTGTTAGTAATAAAGCCTTACATGAGAGATGTTACATAAGTAGCTCATGTTTACAGTTAGATAAACAAGTAATCTCCCAAAATGTTGTTAAAAATGGAGCCTTGCCTGTGGGATGTTACATCAGTAGCTCATGTTTACATTTACATAAACAAGGAATCTCCCAAAAGGTTGTTAAAAATGAAGCCTTTCCTGTGAAATGTTACATCAGTAGCTCATGTTTACAGTTACATAGACAAGGGATCTCACATAATGTTGTTAGTAATGGAGCCTTATATGAGAGATGTTACATCAGTAGCTCATGTTTACAGTTACATTTACAAGGAATCTCCCAAAATGTTGTTAAAAATGAAGCCTTGCCTGTGAGGTGTTACATTAGTAGCTCATGTTTACAATTACATAATCAAGGAATCTCACATAATTTTGCTAAATAGGAAGCTTGCCTGTGAGATGTTACATCAGTTGCTCAGGTTTACTGTTACATAAACAGGGAATCTCCCAAACTATTGTTAAAATGGAGCAGTAACAGAGCCTTGCATGTGAGATTTTACATCTGTAAGTGATTTTTACAGATACATAAACAGGGAACTTCACATAATGTTGTTAGTAATGGAGCCTTGTATGTGAGATGTTACATCAGTAGCTCATGTTTATAGTTACATAAACAAGGAATCTCACATAATGTTGTTAGTAATGGAGCCTTACATGAGAGATGTTACATCAGTAGCTCATGTTTACAACTACATAAACAAGGAATCTCACATAATGATGTTAGTAATGGAGCCTTACAAGAGAGATGTTATATCAGTAGCTCATGTTTACA
Source organism: Deroplatys truncata (assembly GCA_030765065.1). Lineage (NCBI taxonomy): Eukaryota > Metazoa > Arthropoda > Insecta > Mantodea > Mantidae > Deroplatys > Deroplatys truncata. The sequence continues at coordinate 1,930,253 of CM060975.1, forward strand.
GTTACATAAACAAGGAATCTCACATAATGTTGTTAGTAATGGAGCCTTACATGCGAGATGTTACATCAGTAGCTCATGTTTACAGTAAAATAAACAAGGAATCTCACATTTTACTAGTAATGGAGCCTTGCATATGAGATGTTACATCAGTAGCTCATGTTTACAGTTACATAAACAAGGAATCTCACATAATGTTGTTAGTAATGGAGCCTTACACAAGAAATGTTACATCAGTAGCTCATGTTTACAGTTACATAAACAAGGAATCTAACATAATGTTGCTAGTAATGGAGCCTTACATGAGAGATGTTACATCAGTAGCTCATGTTTACAGTTACATAAACAAGGAATCTCACATAATCTTGTTAGTAATGGAGCCTTGTATGTGAGATGTTACATCAGTAGCTCATGTTTATAGTTACATAAACAAGGGATCTCACATAATGTTGTTAGTAATGAAGTCTTACATGTGAGATGTTACATTAGTAGCTCATGTTTACAGCTACATAAACAACGGATCTCACATACTGTTGTTAGTAATGGAGTCTTACATGTGAGATGTTACATCAGTAGCTCATGTTTACATTTACATAAACAAGGAATCTCCCAAAATATTGTTAAAAATGAAGCCTTGCCTGTGAGATGTTACATCAGTAGCTCATGTTTACAGTTACATAAACAAGGAATCTCACATAATCTTGTTAGTAATGGAGCCTTGTATGTGAGATGTTACATCAGTAGCTAATGTTTATAGTTACATAAACAGAAGTCTCACATAATGTTGCTAGTAATGGAGCCTTACATGAGAGATGTTACATCAGTAGCTCATGTTTACAGTTACATAAACAAGGAATCTCACATAATCTTGTTAGTAATGGAGCCTTGTATGTGAGATGTTACATCAGTAGCTCATGTTTATAGTTACATAAACAAGGGATCTCACATAATGTTGTTAGTAATAAAGCCTTACATGAGGGATGTTACATCAGTAGCTCATGTTTTCATTTACATAAACAAGGAATCTCCCAAAATGTTGTTAAAGATGAAGCCTTGCCTGTGAGATGTTACATCAGTAGCTCATGTTTACAGTTACATAGACAAGGAATCTCCCAAAATATTGTTAAAAATGAAGCCTTGCCTGTGAGATGTTACATCAGTAGCTCATGTTTACAGTTACATAGACAAGGGATCTCACATAATGTTGTTAGTAATAAAGCCGTACATGAGAGATGTTACATCAGTAGCTCATGTTTACAGTTACATAGACAAGGGATCACCCTAAACGTTGTTAAAAATCAAGCCTTGCCTGTGAGATGTTACATCAGTAGCTCATGTTTACAGTTACATAGACAAGGGATCTCACATAATGTTGTTAGTAATAAAGCCTTACAAGAAAGATGTTACATCAGTAGCTCATGTTTATAGTTACATAAACAAGGAATCTCACATAATGTTGTTAGTAATGAAGCCTTGCCTGTGAGATGTTACATCAGTAGCTCATGTTTACAGTTACATAAACAAGGAATCTCACATAATTTTGTTAGTAATAGAGCCTTACATGAGAGATGTTACATCAGTAGCTCATGTTTACAGTTACATAAACAAGGAATCTCACTTAATGTTGTTAGTAATGGAGCCTTACATGAGAGATGTTATATCAGTAGCTCATGGTTACAGTTACATAAACAACGAATCTCACATAATGTTGTTAGTAATGGAGCCTTACATGAGAGATGTTACATCAGTAGCTCATGTTTATAGTTACATAAACAAGGAATCTCACATAATGTTGTTAGTAATGAAGCCTTACATGAGAGATGTTATATCAGTAGCTGATGTTTACAGTTACATAAACAAGGAATCTCACATATTATTGCTAAAAATGGAAGCTTGCCTGTGAGATGTTACATCAGTAGCTCATGTGTATAGTTACATAAAAAGGGAATCTCACATAATGTTGTTAGTAATGGAGCCTTACATGAGAGATGTTACATCAGTAGCTCATGTTTACATTTACATAAACAAGGAATCTCACATAATGTTGTTAGTAATGCAGCCTTACATGAGAGATGGTATATCGGTATCTCATGTTTACAGTTACATAAACAAGGAATCTCACATAATTTTGTTAGTAATAGAGCCTTACATGAGAGATGTTACATCAGTAGCTCATGTTTACAGTTACATAAACAAGGAATCTCACTTAATGTTGTTAGTAATTGAGCCTTACATGAGAGATGTTATATCAGTAGCTCATGGTTACAGTTACATAAACAACGAATCTCACATAATGTTGTTAGTAATGGAGCCTTACATGAGAGATGTTACATCAGTAGCTCATGTTTATAGTTACATAAACAAGGAATCTCATATAATGTTGTTAGTAATGAAACCTTACATGAGAGATGTTACATCAGTAGCTCATGTTTACAGTTACATAAACAAGGAATCTCACATAATCTTGTTAGTAATGGAGCCTTGTATGTGAGATGTTACATCAGTAGCTAATGTTTATAGTTACATAAACAGAAGTCTCACATAATGTTGTTAGTAATGGGGCCTTACATGAGAGATGTTACATCAGTAGCTCATGTTTACAGTTACATAAACAAGGAATTTTACATAATGTTGTTAGTAATGGAGCCTTACATGAGAGATGTTACATCAGTAGCTCATGTTTACAGTTACATAAACAAGGAAAATCACATTTTACTAGTAATGGAGCCTTGCATATTAGATGTTACATCAGTAGCTCATGTTTACAGTTACATAAACAAGGAATCTCACATAATGTTGCTAAGAATGGAGCCTTACATAAGAGATGTTACATCAGTAGCTCATGTTTACAGTTACATAAACAAGGAATCTAATATAATGTTGTTAGTAATGGAGCCTTACATGAGAGACGTTACATCAGTAGCTCATCCTTACAGTTACATAAACAAGGAATCTCACATAATCTTGTTAGTAATGGAGCCTTGTATGTGAGATGTTACATAAGTAGCTCATGTTTACAGTTACATAAACAAGGAATCTCACATAATGTTGTTAGTAATGGAGGCTTATATGTGAGATGTTACATGAGTAGCTCATGTTTATAGTTACATAAACAAGGAATCTCACATAATGTTGTTAGTAATGGAGCCTTGTATGTGAGATGTTACATCAGTAGCTCATGTTTATAGTTACATAAACAAGGAAACTCACATAATGTTGTTAGTAAAGGAGCCTTACATGAGAAATGTTACAACCGTAGCTCATGTTTACAGATATATAAACAAGGAATCTCACATAATGTTGTTAGAAATGGAGCCTTACATGAGAGATGTTACATCAGTAGCTCATGTTTACACTTACATAAACAAGGAATCTCACATAATGTTGTTCGTAATGGAGTCTTAGATGTGAGATGTTACATCAGTAGCTCATGTTTGCAGCTACATAAACAAAGGATCTCACATACTGTTGTTAGTAATGGAGCCTTCCCTGTCAGATGTAACATCAGTAGCTCATGTTTGCAACTACATAAACAAGGGATCTCACATAATGTTGATAGTAATGGAGCCTTACATGAGAGATGTTACATCAGTAGCTCATGTTTAGAGTAACATAATCAAGGAATCTCACATAATGTTGTTAGTAATGGAGGTTTACATGAGAGATGTTACATGAGTAGCTCATGTTTACAGCTACATAAACAAGGAATCTCACATAATGTTGTTAGTAATGGTGCCTTACATGAGGGATGTTACATCAGTAGCTCATGTTTACAGCTACATAAACAAAGGATCTCACATAATGTTGTTAGTAATGGGGCCTAACATGAGAGATGTTACATCAGTAGCTCATGCCTACAGTTACATAAACAAGGAATCTCACATAATGTTGTTATTAATGGAGCCTTACATGAGCGATGTTACATCAGTAGCTCATGTTTACAGCTACGTAAACAAGGGATCTCAGATAATGTTGTTAGTAATGGAGCCTTACATGAGAGATACTACATCAGTAGCTCATGTTTTGAGTTACATAAATCAGGAATCTCACATAATCTTGTTAGTAATGAGGCCTTACATGAGAGATGTTACATCAGTAGCCCATGCTTACAGCTACGCAAACAAGGCATCTCACATAATGTATTTAGTAATGAAGCCTTACATGAGAGATGTTACATCAGTAGCTCATGTTTACAGTTACATAGACAAGGGATCTCACATAATGGTGTTAGTAATAAAGCCTTACATGAGAGATGTTACATAAGTAGCTCATGTTTACAGTTAGATAAACAAGTAATCTCCCAAAATGTTGTTAAAAAGGGAGCCTTGCCTGTGGGATGTTACATCAGTAGCTCATGTTTACATTTACATAAACAAGGAATCTCCCAAAAGGTTGTTAAAAATGAAGCCTTTCCTGTGAAATGTTACATCAGTAGCTCATGTTTACAGTTACATACACAAGGGATCTCACATAATGTGGTTAGTAATGGAGCCTTATATGAGAGATGTTACATCAGTAGCTCATGTTTACAGTTACATTTACAAGGAATCTCCCAAAATGTTGTTAAAAATGAAGCCTTGCCTGTGAGGTGTTACATTAGTAGCTCATGTTTACAATTACATAATCAAGGAATCTCACATAAGTTTGCTAAATAGGAAGCTTGCCTGTGAGATGTTACATCAGTTGCTCATGTTTACTGTTACATAAACAGGGAATCTCCCAAAATATTGTTAAAATGGAGCAGTAACAGAGCCTTGCATGTGAGATTTTACATCTGTAAGTGATTTTTACAGATACATAAACAGGGAACCTCACATATTGTTCTTAGTAATGGAGCTTTACATGAGAGATGTTACATCTGTAACCGATATTTACAGTTACATAAACAGGGAACCTCACGTATTGTTCTTAGTAATGGAGCTTTACATGAGAGATGTTACATCTGTAGCTGATGTTTACAGTTACATAAAAAGCGAACCTCACGTATTGTTCTTAGTAAGGGTGCCTCATATGTGAGATGTAACATCTGTAGCTGATGTTTGCAGTTACATAAACAGGGAACCTTACGTAGTGTTATTAGTAATGGAGCCTTACATGTGAGATGTTACATCTGTAGCTGATGTTTACAGTTACATAAACAGGGAACCTCATGTAATGTTCTTAGTAATGGAGACTTGCATGTGAGGTGTTACATTAGTAGCTCATGTTTACTTTTACATAAACAAGGAAACTCACATATAGTTGTTAGTAATGAAGCCTTGCATGTCAGATGTTACATAAGTAGCTCATGTTTACTTCTACATGAACAACGATGCTCACAAAATGTTGTTAGTAATGTAGCCTTGCTTGTGAGATGTTACATTAGTAGCTCATGTTTACTTTTACATAATCAAGGAACCTCATATAATGTTGTTAGTAATGGAGCCTTGCATGTGAGATGTTACATTAGTAGCTCATGTTTACAGTTACATAAACAAGGAAGCTCACATAATGCTGTTAGTAATGGAGCCTTGTATGTGAGATGTTACATCAGTAGCTCATGTTTACAGTTACATAAACAAGGATCCTCACATAATGTTGTTATTAATGTAGCCTTGCATGTGAGATGTTACATCAGTAGCTCATGTTTACAGTTATATAAACAAGGAACCTCACATAATGTTGTTTGTAATGTAGCCTTGCATGTGAGATGTTACAATAGTAGCTCATGTTTACAGTTACATAAACAAGAAACCTCACGTAATGTTGTTAGTAATGTAGCCTTGCATGTGAGATGTTACATTAGTAGCTCATGTTTTCTTTTACATAAACAAGGAATCTCACATAATTTTGTTAGTAATGTAGCCTTGCATGTGAGATGTTACATCAGTAGCTCATGTTTTCTTTTACATAAACAAGCAATCTCACATAATGTTGTTAGTAATGTAGCCTTGCATGTGAAATGTTACATTAGTAGCTCATGTTTTCTTTTACATAAACAAGGAATCTCACATAATGTTGTTAGTAATGTAGCCTTGCATGTGAGATGTTACATTAGTAGCTCATGTTTTCTTTTACATAAACAAGGAATCTCACATAATGTTGTTAGTAATGTAGCCTTGCATGTGAAATGTTACATTAGTAGCTCATGTTTTCTTTTACATAAACAAGGAATCTCACATAATGTTGTTAGTAATGTAGCCTTGCATGTGAGATGTTACATTAGTAGCTCATGTTTTCTTTTATATAATCAAGGAACCTCACATAATGTTGTTAGTAATGTAGCCTTGCATGTGAGATGTTACATTAGTAGCTCATGTTTTCTTTTACATAAACAAGCAATCTCACATAATTTTGTTAGTAATGTAGCCTTGCATGTGAAATGTTACATTAGTAGCTCATGTTTTCTTTTACATAAACAAGGAATCTCACATAATGTTGTTAGTAATGTAGCCTTGCATGTGAGATGTTACATTAGTAGCTCATGTTTACTTTTACATAAACAAGGAACCTCACTTAATTTTGTTAGTAATGGAGCCTTGCATGTGAGATGTTACATCAGTAGCTCATGTTTACTTTTACATAAACAAGGAACCTCACTTAATTTTGTTAGTAATGTAGCCTTGCATGTGAAATGTTACATTAGTAGCTCATGTTTTCTTTTACATAAACAAGGAATCTCACATAATGTTGTTAGTAATGTAGCCTTGCATGTGAAATGTTACATTAGTAGCTCATGTTTTCTTTTACATAAACAAGGAATCTCACATAATTTTGTTAGTAATGTAGCCTTGCATGTGAAATGTTACATTAGTAGCTCATGTTTTCATTTACATAAACAAGGAACCTCACTTAATTTTGTTAGTAATGTAGCCTTGCATGTGAAATGTTACATTAGTAGCTCATGTTTTCTTTTACATAAACAAGGAATCTCACATAATGTTGTTAGTAATGTAGCCTTGCATGTGAAATGTTACATTAGTAGCTCATGTTTTCTTTTACATAAACAAGGAATCTCACATAATTTTGTTAGTAATGTAGCCTTGCATGTGAAATGTTACATTAGTAGCTCATGTTTACTTTTACATAAACAAGGAATCTCACATAATTTTGTTAGTAATGTAGCCTTGCATGTGAAATGTTACATCAGTAGCTCATGTTTACTTTTACATAAACAAGGAACCTCACATAATTTTGTTAGTAATGTAGCCTTGCATGTGAAATGTTACATTAGTAGCTCATGTTTTCTTTTACATAAACAAGGAATCTCACATAATGTTGTTAGTAATGTAGCCTTGCATGTGAAATGTTACATCAGTAGCTCATGTTTACTTTTACATAAACAAGGAACCTCACATAATTTTGTTAGTAATGTAGCCTTGCATGTGAAATGTTACATTAGTAGCTCATGTTTTCTTTTACATAAACAAGGAATCTCACATAATTTTGTTAGTAATGTAGCCTTGCATGTGAAATGTTACATTAGTAGCTCATGTTTTCTTTTACATAAACAAGGAATCTCACATAATGTTGTTAGTAATGTAGCCTTGCATGTGAAATGTTACATCAGTAGCTCATGTTTACTTTTACATAAACAAGGAACCTCACATAATTTTGTTAGTAATGTAGCCTTGCATGTGAAATGTTACATTAGTAGCTCATGTTTTCTTTTACATAAACAAGGAATCTCACATAATTTTGTTAGTAATGTAGCCTTGCATGTGAAATGTTACATTAGTAGCTCATGTTTACTTTTACATAAACAAGGAATCTCACATAATTTTGTTAGTAATGTAGCCTTGCATGTGAAATGTTACATCAGTAGCTCATGTTTACTTTTACATAAACAAGGAACCTCACATAATTTTGTTAGTAATGTAGCCTTGCATGTGAAATGTTACATTAGTAGCTCATGTTTACTTTTACATAAACAAGGAACCTCACATAATTTTGTTAGTAATGTAGCCTTGCATGTGAAATGTTACATTAGTAGCTCATGTTTTCTTTTACATAAACAAGGAATCTCACATAATGTTGTTAGTAATGTAGCCTTGCATGTGAGATGTTACATTAGTAGCTCATGTTTACTTTTACATAAACAAGGAACCTCACTTAATTTTGTTAGTAATGGAGCCTTGCATGTGAGATGTTACATCAGTAGCTCATGTTTACTTTTACATAAACAAGGAACCTCACTTAATGTTGTTAGTAATGGAGGCTTGCATGTGAGATGTTACATCAGTAGCTCATGTTTTCTTTTACATAAACTAGCAATCTCACATAATGTTGTTAGTAATGTAGCCTTGCATGTGAAATGTTACATCAGTAGCTCATGTTTACTTTTACATAAACAAGGAACCTCACTTAATTTTGTTAGTAATGTAGTCTTGCATGTGAAATGTTACATCAGTAGCTCATGTTTACTTCTACATAAACAAGGAATCTCACTTAATTTTGTTAGTAATGGAGGCTTGCATGTGAAATGTTACAACAGTAGCTCATGTTTACTTTTACATAAACAAGGAATCTCACTTAATTTTGTTAGTAATGGAGGCTTGCATGTGAAATGTTACAACAGTAGCTCATGTTTACTTTTACATAAACAAGGAATCTCACTTAATTTTGTTAGTAATGTAGTCTTGCATGTGAAATGTTACAACAGTAGCTCATGTTTACTTTTACATAAACAAGGAATCTCACTTAATTTTGTTAGTAATGTAGTCTTGCATGTGAAATGTTACAACAGTAGCTCATGTTTACTTTTACATAAACAAGGAATCTCACTTAATTTTGTTAGTAATGTAGTCTTGCATGTGAAATGTTACAACAGTAGCTCATGTTTACTTTTACATAAACAAGGAATCTCACTTAATTTTGTTAGTAATGGAGGCTTGCATGTGAAATGTTACAACAGTAGCTCATGTTTACTTTTACATAAACAAGGAATCTCACTTAATTTTGTTAGTAATGTAGTCTTGCATGTGAAATGTTACAACAGTAGCTCATGTTTACTTTTACATAAACAAGGAACCTCACATAATTTTGTTAGTAATGTAGCCTTGCATGTGAGATGTTACATCAGTAGCTCATGTTTACTTTTACATAAACAAGGAACCTCACTTAATTTTGTTAGTAATGGAGGCTTGCATGTGAGATGTTACATCAGTAGCTCATGTTTACTTTTACATAAACAAGGAATCTCACTTAATTTTGTTAGTAATGGAGGCTTGCATGTGAGATGTTACATCAGTAGCTCATGTTTACTTTTACATAAACAAGGAATCTCACTTAATTTTGTTAGTAATGGAGGCTTGCATGTGAGATGTTACATCAGTAGCTCATGTTTACTTTTACATAAACAAGGAATCTCACATAATTTTGTTAGTAATGTAGTCTTGCATGTGAAATGTTACATCAGTAGCTCATGTTTACTTTTACATAAACAAGGAACCTCACTTAATTTTGTTAGTAATGGAGGCTTGCATGTGAGATGTTACATCAGTAGCTCATGTTTACTTTTACATAAACAAGGAATCTCACTTAATTTTGTTAGTAATGTAGTCTTGCATGTGAAATGTTACATCAGTAGCTCATGTTTACTTTTACATAAACAAGGAACCTCACTTAATTTTGTTAGTAATGGAGGCTTGCATGTGAGATGTTACATCAGTAGCTCATGTTTACTTTTACATAAACAAGGAATCTCACTTAATTTTGTTAGTAATGGAGGCTTGCAAGTGAGATGTTACATCAGTAGCTCATGTTTACTTTTACATAAACAAGGAATCTCACATAATTTTGTTAGTAATGTAGTCTTGCATGTGAAATGTTACATCAGTAGCTCATGTTTACTTTTACATAAACAAGGAACCTCACTTAATTTTGTTAGTAATGGAGGCTTGCATGTGAGATGTTACATCAGTAGCTCATGTTTACTTTTACATAAACAAGGAATCTCACTTAATTTTGTTAGTAATGTAGTCTTGCATGTGAAATGTTACATCAGTAGCTCATGTTTACTTTTACATAAACAAGGAACCTCACTTAATTTTGTTAGTAATGGAGGCTTGCATGTGAAATGTTACATCAGTAGCTCATGTTTACTTTTACATAAACAAGGAATCTCACATAATTTTGTTAGTAATGGAGGCTTGCATGTGAGATGTTACATTAGTAGCTCATGTTTACTTTTACATAAACAAGGAACCTCACATAATTTTGTTAGTAATGGAGCCTTTCATGTGAGATGTTACATTAGTAGCTCATGTTTACTTTTACATAAACAAGGAACCTCACATAACTTTGTTAGTAATGGAGCCTTGCATGTGAGATGCTACATCAGTAGCTCATGTTTACAGTTACATAAACAAGGAACCTCACATAATTTTGTTAGTAATGTAGCCTTGCATGTGAAATGTTACATTAGTAGCTCATGTTTTCTTTTACATAAACAAGGAATCTCACATAATGTTGTTAGTAATGTAGCCTTGCATGTGAGATGTTACATTAGTAGCTCATGTTTACTTTTACATAAACAAGGAACCTCACTTAATTTTGTTAGTAATGGAGCCTTGCATGTGAGATGTTACATCAGTAGCTCATGTTTACTTTTACATAAACAAGGAACCTCACTTAATGTTGTTAGTAATGGAGGCTTGCATGTGAGATGTTACATCAGTAGCTCATGTTTTCTTTTACATAAACTAGCAATCTCACATAATGTTGTTAGTAATACAGCCTTGCATGTGAGGTGTTACATTGGTAGATAACGTTTACAGTTACATAAACACGGAACGACACATAATGTTGTTATTAATGGAGACTTGAATGTTAAATGTTACATCAGTAGCTCATGTTTACAGTTACATAAACAAGGAACCTCACACATAGTTTTTAGTAATGGAGCCTTGCATGTGAAATGTTACATCAGTAGCTCATGTTTACAGTTACATAAACAAGAAACTTCACATAATGTTGTTAGTAATGAAGCCTTGCATGTGAGATGTTACAGCAGTAGCTCATGTTTACAGTTACATAAACAAGAAACCTCACATAATGTTGTTAGTAATGGAGCCTTGCATGTGAGATGTTACATTAGTAGCTCATGTTTACTTTCACATAAACAAGAAACTTCACATATAGTTGTTAGTAATGAAGCCTTGCATGTCAGATGTTACATAAGTAGCTCATCCTCACTTTTACATAAATAAGGAACCTCACATAATGTTGTTAGTGATGTAGCCTTGCATGTCAGATGTTACATTAGTAGCTCATGTTTTCTTTTATATAATCAAGGAACCTCGCATAATGTTGTTAGTAATGTAGTCTTGCATGTGAGATGTTACATAAGTAGCTCATGTTTACTTTTACATGAACAACGATCCTCACATAATGTTGTTAGTATTGTAGCCTTGCATGTGAGATGTTACATCAGTAGCTCATGTTTACAGTTACATGAACAAGGAACAACACATAATGTTGTTAGTAATGTAGCCTTGCATGTGAGATGTTACATTAGTAGCTCATGTTTACAGTTACATAAACAAGGAAGCTCACATAATGTTGTTAGTAATGGAGCCTTGTATGTGAGATGTTACATCAGTAGCTCATGTTTACAGTTATATAAACAAGGATCCTCACATAATGTTGTTATTAATGTAGCCTTGCATGTGAGATGTTACATCAGTAGCTCATGTTTAAAGTTACATAAACAAGGAACCTCACATAATGTTGTTATTTATGGAGCCTAGCATGTGAGATGTTACATCAGTAGCTCATGTTTACAGTTACATAAACAAGGAACCTCACATAATGTTTAATTAATGGAGCCTTGCATGTGAGATGTTACATCAGTAGCTCATGTTTACAGTTACATAAACAAGGAACCTCACATAATGTTCTTAGTAACGGAGCCTTTCATGTGAGATGTAACATCAGTAGCGTATGTTTACAGTTACATAAACAGGGAACCGCACGTAATGTTCTTAGTAACGGAGCCTTGCATGTGAGATGTTACATCTGTAGGTGATGTTTACAGTTACATAAACAAGGAACCTCACGTAATGTTCTTAGTAACGGAACCTTGCATGTAAGATGTTACATCTGTAAGTGATGTTTACAGATACATAAACATGGAACCTCACGTAATGTTCTTAGTAATGGAGCTTTACATGAGAGATGTTACATCTGTAGCTGATGTTTACACTTACATAAACAGCGACCCTCACATATTGTTCTTAGTAACGGTGCCTTATTTGTGAGATCTTACATCTGTAGCTGATGTTTTCAGTTACATAAAATGGGAACCTTATGTAATGTTGTTAGTAATGGAGCCTTACATGTTAGATTTTACATCTGTAGCTGATGTTTACAGTTACATAAACAGCGAACCTCATGTATTGTTCTTAGTAACGGTGCCTTATATGTGAGATGTTACATCTGTAGCTGATGTTTACAGTTACATAAACAGGGAGCCTTACGTAATGTTGTTAGTAATGGAGCCTTACATGTGAGATGTTACATCGGTAGCTGATGTTTACAGTTACATAAACAGGGAACCTCATGTAATGTTCTTAGTAACGGAGCCTTGCATGTGAGATGTTACATCTGTAGGTGATGTTTACAGATACATAAACAGGGAACCTCACGTAATGTTCTTAGTAATGGAGCTTTACATGAGAGATGTTACATCTGTAGCTGATGTTTACAGTTACATAAAGAGCGAACCTCAATTATGTTCTTAGTGACGGTGCCTTATATGTGAGATGTTACATCTGTAGCTTATGTTTTCAGTTACATAAACAGCGAACCTCACGTATTGTTCTTAGTAACGGTGCCTTATATGTGAGATGTTACATCTGTAGCTGCTGTTTAGTTACATAAACAGCGAACCTCAATATTGTTCTTAGTAACGGTGCCTTATATGTGAGATGTTATATCTATAGCTGATGTTTTCAGTTACATAAACAGCGAACCTCACGTATTGTTCTTAGTAACGGTGCATTATATGTGAGATGTTACATCTGTAGCTGATGTTCTCAGTTACATAAACAGGGAACCTTACGTAATGTTGTTCGTAATGGAGCCTTACATGTGAGATGTTACATCTGTAGCTGATGATTACAGTTACATAAACAGGGAACCTCATGTAATGTTCTGAGAAACGCAGCCTTGCATGTGAGATTTTACATCTGTAAGTGATTTTTACAGATACATAAACAGGGAACCTCACGTAAAGTTCGTAGTAATGGAACTTTACATGAGAGATGTTACATCTGTAGCTGATGTTTACAGTTACATAAACAGGGAACCTCACGTATTGTTCTTAGTAATGGAGCTTTACATGAGAGATGTTACATCTGTAGCTGATGTTTACAGTTACATAAACAGCGAACCTCACGTATTGTTCTTAGTAAGGGTGCCTTACATGTGAGATGTTAAATATGTAGCTGATGTTTGAGTTACATAAACAGGGAACCTCACGTAATGTTCTTAGTAACGGAGCCTTACATGAGAGATGTTACATCTGTAACTGATGTTTGCAGTTACATAAACAGGGAACCTCACGTAATTGTCTAAGTAATGTAGCCTTGCATGTCACATGTTAAATCTGTAGCTGATGTTTGCAGTCACATAAACAGGGAACCTCACGTAATGTTGTTAGTAATGGAGCCTCTCATGTGAGATGTTACATCAGTAGCTAACGTTTATTGTTACATAAACAAGGAACCTCACATAATGTTGTAGTAATGTAGCCTTCCATGTGAGATGTTACTTCTGTAGCTGATGTTTACAGTTACATAAACAAGAAACCTCACATAATGTTATTAGTAATGGAGCCTCTCATGTGAGATTTTACATCAGTAGCTAATGTTTACAGTTACATAAACAAGGAACCTCACGTAATGTTCTTAGTAACGGAGCCTTACATGTGAGATGTTACATCTGTAAGTGATGTTTACAGATACATAAACAGGGAACCTCACGTAATGTTCTTAGTAATGGAGCTTTACATGAGAGATGTTACATCTGTAGCTGATGTTAACAGTTACATAAAGAGCGAACCTCAATTATGTTCTTAGTGACGGTGCCTTATATGTGAGATGTTACATCTGTAGCTTATGTTTTCAGTTACATAAACAGCGAACCTCACGTATTGTTCTTAGTAACGGTGCCTTTTATGTGAGATGTTACATCTGTAGCTGCTGTTTAGTTACATAAACAGCGAACCTCAATATTGTTCTTAGTAACGGTGCCTTATATGTGAGATGTTGCATCTATAGCTGATGTTTTCAGTTACATAAACAGCGAACCTCACGTATTGTTCTTAGTAACGGTGCATTATATGTGAGATGTTACATCTGTAGCTGATGTTCTCAGTTACATAAACAGGGAACCTTACGTAATGTTGTTGGTAATGGAGCCTTACATGTGGGATGTTACATCTGTAGCTGATGATTACAGTTACATAAACAGGGAACCTCATGTAATGTTCTTAGTAACGCAGCCTTGCATGTGAGATTTTACATCTGTAAGTGATTTTTACAGATACATAAACAGGGAACCTCACGTAAAGTTCTTAGTAATGGAAATTTACATGAGAGATGTTACATCTGTAGCTAATGTTTACAGTTACATAAACAGGGAACCTCACGTATTGTTCTTAGTAATGGAGCTTTACATGAGAGATGTTACATCTGTAGCTGATGTTTACAGTTACATAAACAGCGAACCTCACGTATTGTTCTTAGTAAGGGTGCCTTACATGTGAGATGTTAAATCTGTAGCTGATGTTTGAGTTACATAAACAGGGAACCTTACGTAATGTTCTTAGTAACGGAGCCTTACATGAGAGATGTTACATCTGTAGCTGATGTTTGCAGTTACATAAACAGGGAACCTCACGTAATTGTCTAAGTAATGTAGCCTTGCATGTCACATGTTAAATCTGTAGCTGATGTTTGCAGTCACATAAACAGGGAACCTCACGTAATGTTGTTAGTAATGGAGCCTCTCATGCGAGATGTTACATCAGTAGCTAACGTTTATTGTTACATAAACAAGGAACCTCACATAATGTTGTAGTAATGTAGCCTTCCATGTGAGATGTTACTTCTGTAGCTGATGTTTACAGTTACATAAACAAGAAACCTCACATAATGTTATTAGTAATGGAGCCTCTCATGTGAGATTTTACATCAGTAGCTAATGTTTACAGTTACATAAACAAGGAATCTCACATAATGTTGTTGGTAATGGAGCCTTTCATGAGAGATGTTATATCAGTAGCTCATGTTTACAGTTACACAAACAAGGAATCTCACCTAATCTTGTCAGTAATGGAGCCTTGTATGTGAGATGTTACATCAGTAGCTCATGTTTATAGTTACATAAACAAGGAATCTCACATAATGTTGTTAGTAATGGAGCCTTGTATGTGAGATGTTACATGAGTAGCTCATGTTTACAGTTACATAAACAAGGAATCTCATATAATGTTGTTAGTAATGGAGCCTTGTATGTGAGATGTTACATCAGTAGCTCATGTTTATAGTTACATAAACAAGGAATCTCACATAATGGTGTTAGTAATGGAGCCTTACATGAGAGATGTTACATCAGTAGCTCATGTTTACACTTACATAAACAAGGAATCTCACATAATGTTGTTAGTAATGGAGCCTTGTATGTGAGATGTTACATCAGTAGCCCATGTTTATAGTTAGATAAACAAGGAATCTCACATAATGTTGTTAGTAATGGAGCCTTGTATGTGAGATGTTACATCAGTAGCTCATGTTTATAGTTACATAAACAAGGAATCTCACATAATGTTGTTAGTAATGGGGCCTTATATGTGAGATGTTGCATAAGTAGCTCATGTTTACAGTTACATAAACAAGGAATCTCACATAATGTTGTTAGTAATGGAGCCTTGTATGTGAGATGTTACACCAGTAGCTCATGTTTATAGTTACATAAACAAGGAATCTCACGTAATGTTGTTAGTAATGGAGCTTTACATGAGAGATGTTACATCAGTAGCTCATGTTTACACTTACATAAACAAGGAATCTCACATAATGTTGTTAGTAATGGAGCCTTGTATGTGAGATGTTACATCAATAGCTCATGTTTATAGTTACATAAACAAAGAATCTCACATAATGTTGTTAGTAATGGAGCCTTGAATGTGAGATTTTACATCAGTAGCTCATGTTTATAGTTAGATACACAAGGAATCTCACATAATGTTCTTAATAATGGAGCCTTGTATGTCAGATGTTACATCAGTAGCTCATGTTTATAGTTACATAAACAAGGAAACTCACATAATGTTGTTAGTAAAGAAGCCTTACATTAGAAATGTTACATCAGTAGCTCAATTTTACAGCTACATAAACAAGGGATCTCACATAATGTTGTTAGTAATGGAGCCTTACATGAGAGATGTTACATAACTAGCTCATGTTTACAACTACATAAACAAGGGATCTCACATACTGTTGTTAGTAATGGAGTCTTACATGAGAGATGTCACATAACTAGCTCATGTTTACAACTACATAAACAAGGGATCTCAATAATGTTGTTAGTAATGGAGTCTTACATGTGAGATGTTACATCAGTAGCTCATGTTTACAGCTACATAAACAACGGATCTCACATACTGTTGTTAGTAATGGAGTCTTACATGTGAGATGTTACATCAGTAGCTCATGTTTACAGCTACATAAACAAGGAATCTCACATAATGTTGTTAGTAATGGAGCCTTACATGAGAGATGTTACATCAGTAGCTCATGTTTACAGTTAAATAAACAAGGAATCTCACATTTTACTAGTAATGGAGCCTTGCATATGAGATGTTACATCAGTAGCTCATGTTTACAGGTACATAAACAAGGAATCTCACATAATGTTGTTAGTAATGGAGCCTTACATAAGAGATGTTACATCAGTAGCTCATGTTTACAGTTACATAAACAAGGAATCTCACATAATCTTTTAGTAATGGAGCCTTGTATGTGAGATGTTACATCAGTAGCTCATTTTATAGTTACATAAACAAGGGATCTCACATAATGTTGTTAGTAATGGAGTCTTACATGTGAGATGTTACATCAGTAGCTCATGTTTACAACTACATAAACAACGGATCTCACATAATGTTATTAGTAATGGAGTCTTACATGTGAGATGTTACATCAGTAGCTCATGTTTACATTTACATAAACAAGGAATCTCACATAATGTTGTTAGTAATGGAGTCTTACATGTGAGATGTTACATCAGTAGCTCATGTTTACAGTTACATAGACCAGGGATCTCACATAATGTTGTTAGTAATAAAGCCGTACATGAGAGATGTTACATCAGTAGCTCATGTATACAGTTACATAAACAAGGAATCTCCCAAAATATTGTTAAAAATGAAGCCTTACCTGTGAGATGTTACATCAGTAGCTCATGTTTACAGTTACATAGACCAGGGATCTCACATAATGTTGTTAGTAATAAAGCCGTACATGAGAGATGTTACATCAGTAGCTCATGTTTACATTTACATAAACAAGGAATCTCCCAAAATATTGTTAAAAATGAAGCCTTGCCTGTGAGATGTTACATCAGTAGCTCATGTTTACAGTTACATAGACCAGGGATCTCACATAATGTTGTTAGTAATAAAGCCGTACATGAGAGATGTTACATCAGTAGCTCATGTTTACAGTTACATAGACCAGGGATCTCACATAATGTTGTTAGTAATAAAGCCTTACATGAGGGATGTTACATCAGTAGCTCATGTTTTCATTTACATAAACAAGGAATCTCCCAAAATGTTGTTAAAGATGAAGCCTTGCCTGTGAGATGTTACATTAGTAGCCCGTGTTTACATTTACATAAACAAGGAATCTCCCTAAATGTTGTTAAAAATGAAGCCTTGCCTGTGAGATGTTACATCAGTAGCTCATGTTTACAGTTACATAGACAAGAGATCTCACACAATGTTGTTAGTAATAAAGCCGTACATGAGAGATGTGACATCAGTAGCTCATGTTTACAGTTACATAGACAAGGGATCACCCTAAACGTTGTTAAAAATCAAGCCTTGCCTGTGAGATGTTACATCAGTAGCTCATGTTTACAGTTACATAGACAAGGGATCTCACATAATGTTGTTAGTAATAAAGCCTTACAAGAAAGATGTTACATCAGTAGCTCATGTTTATAGTTACATAAACAAGGAATCTCACATAATGTTGTTAGTAATGAAGCCTTGCCTGTGAGATGTTACATCAGTAGCTCATGTTTACAGTTACATAGACAAGGGATCTCACATAATGTTGTTAGTAATAAAGCCTTACATGAAAGATGTTACATCAGTAGCTCATGTTTATAGTTACATAAACAAGGAATCTCACATAATGTTGTTAGTAATGAAGCCTTGCCTGTGAGATGTTACATCAGTAGTTCATTTTATAATCACATAAACAAGGAATCCCACATAATGTTGCTAAAAATGGAAGCTTGCCTGTGAGATGTTACATCAGTAGCTCATGTTTACAGCTACATAAACAAGGAATGTCCCAAAATGTTGTTAAAATGGAGCCTTACATGAGAGAAGTTATATCAGTAGCTGATGTTTACAGTTACATAAACAAGGAATCTCACATAATATTGCTAAAAATGGAAGCTTGCCAGTGAGATGTTACATCAGTAGCTCATGTGTATAGTTACATAAAAAGGGAATCTCACATAATGTCGTTAGTAATGGAGCCTTACATGAGAGATGTTATATCAGTAGCTCATGTTTACATTTACATAAACAAGGAATCTCACATAATGTTGTTAGTAATGGAGCCTTACATGAGAGATGGTATATCGGTATCTCATGTTTACAGTTACATAAACAAGGAATCTCACATAATTTTGTTAGTAATAGAGCCTTACATGAGAGATGTTACATCAATAGCTCATGTTTACAGTTACATAAACAAGGAATCTCACTTAATGTTGTTAGTAATGGAGCCTTACATGAGAGATGTTATATCAGTAGCTCATGGTTACAGTTACATAAACAACGAATCTCACATAATGTTGTTAGTAATGGAGCCTTACATGAGAGATGTTACATCAGTAGCTCATGTTTATAGTTACATAAACAAGGAATCTCACATAATGTTGGTAGTAATGAAACCTTACATGAGAGATGTTACATCAGTAGCTCATGTTTACAGTTACATAAACAAGGAATCTCACATAATCTTGTTAGTAATCGAGCCTTGTATGTGAGATGTTACATCAGTAGCTAATGTTTATAGTTACATAAACAGAAGTCTCACATAATGTTGTTAGTAATGGGGCCTTACATGAGAGATGTTACATCAGTAGCTCATGTTTACAGTTACATAAACAAGGAATTTTACATAATGTTGTTAGTAATGGAGCCTTACATGAGAGATGTTACATCAGTAGCTCATGTTTACAGTTACATAAACAAGGAATCTCACATTTTACTAGTAATGGAGCCTTGCATATTAGATGTTACATCAGTAGCTCATGTTTACAGTTACATAAACAAGGAATCTCACATAATGTTGCTAAGAATGGAGCCTTACATAAGAGATGTTACATCAGTAGCTCATGTTTACAGTTACATAAACAAGGAATCTAATATAATGTTGTTAGTAATGGAGCCTTACATGAGAGACGTTACATCAGTAGCTCATGCTTACAGTTACATAAACAAGGAATCTCACATAATCTTGTTAGTAATGGAGCCTTGTATGTGAGATGTTACATAAGTAGCTCATGTTTACAGTTACATAAACAAGGAATCTCACATAATGTTGTTAGTAATGGAGGCTTATATGTGAGATGTTACATGAGTAGCTCATGTTTATAGTTACATAAACAAGGAATCTCACATAATGTTGTTAGTAATGGAGCCTTGTATGTGAGATGTTACATCAGTAGCTCATGTTTATAGTTACATAAACAAGGAAACTCACATAATGTTTTTAGTAAAGGAGCCTTACATGAGAAATGTTACAACCGTAGCTCATGTTTACAGTTATATAAACAAGGAATCTCACATAATGTTGTTAGAAATGGAGCCTTACATGAGAGATGTTACATCAGTAGCTCATGTTTACAGTTACATAAACAAGGAATCTCACATAATGTTGTTCGTAATGGAGTATTAGATGTGAGATGTTACATCAGTAGCTCATGTTTGCAGCTACATAAACAAAGGATCTCACATACTGTTGTTAGTAATGGAGCCTTCCCTGTGAGATGTAACATCAGTAGCTCATGTTTGCAACTACATAAACAAGGGATCTCACATAATGTTGATAGTAATGGAGCCTTACATGAGAGATGTTACATCAGTAGCTCATGTTTAGAGTAACATAATCAAGGAATCTCACATAATGTTGTTAGTAATGGAGGTTTACATGAGAGATGTTACATGAGTAGCTCATGTTTACAGCTACATAAACAAGGAATCTCACATAATGTTGTTAGTAATGGTGCCTTACATGAGGGATGTTACAACAGTAGCTCATGTTTACAGCTACATAAACAAAGGATCTCACATAATGTTGTTAGTAATGGGGCCTAACATGAGAGATGTTACATCAGTAGCTCATGCCTACAGTTACATAAACAAGGAATCTCACATAATGTTGTTATTAATGGAGCCTTACATGAGCGATGTTACATATGTAGCTCATGTTTACAGCTACGTAAACAAGGGATCTCAGATAATGTTGTTAGTAATGGAGCCTTACATGAGAGATACTACATCAGTAGCTCATGTTTTGAGTTACATAAATCAGGAATCTCACATAATCTTGTTAGTAATGAGGCCTTACATGAGAGATGTTACATCAGTAGCTCATGCTTACAGCTACGCAAACAAGGCATCTCACATAATGTATTTAGTAATGAAGCCTTACATGAGAGATGTTACATCAGTAGCTCATGTTTACAGTTACATAGACAAGGGATCTCACATAATGGTGTTAGTAATAAAGCCTTACATGAGAGATGTTACATAAGTAGCTCATGTTTACAGTTAGATAAACAAGTAATCTCCCAAAATGTTGTTAAAATTGGAGCCTTGCCTGTGGGATGTTACATCAGTAGCTCATGTTTACATTTACATAAACAAGGAATCTCCCAAAAGGTTGCTAAAAATGAAGCCTTTCCTGTGAGATGTTACATCAGTAGCTCATGTTTACAGTTACATAGACAAGGGATCTCACATAATGTTGTTAGTAATGGAGCCTTATATGAGAGATGTTACATCAGTAGCTCATGTTTACAGTTACATTTACAAGGAATCTCCCAAAATGTTGTTAAAAATGAAGCCTTGCCTGTGAGGTGTTACATTAGTAGCTCATGTTTACAATTACATAATCAAGGAATCTCACATAATTTTGCTAAATAGGAAGCTTGCCTGTGAGATGTTACATCAGTTGCTCATGTTTACTGTTACATAAACAGGGAATCTCCCAAAATGTTGTGAAAATGGAGGCTTACATGAGAGATGTTATATCAGTAGCTTATGTTTACAGTAACATAAACAATGAATCTCACATAATGTGGCTAAAAATGGAAGCTTGCCTGTGAGATGTTACATCAGTAGCTCATGTGTATAGTTACATAAACAAGGAATCTCACATAATGTTATTAGTAATGGAGCCTTACATGAGAAATGTTATTTCAGTAGCTCAGGTTTACAGTTACATAAACAAGGAATCTCACATAATGTTGTTGGTAATGGAGCCTTACATGAGAGATGTTATATCAGTAGCTCATGTTTACAGTTACACAAACAAGGAATCTCACATAATGTTGTTAGTAATGGAGCCTTACATGAGAGATGTTACATTAGTAGCTCATGTTTACAACTACATAAACAAGGAATCTCACATAATGATGTTAGTAATGGAGCCTTACAAGAGAGATGTTATATCAGTAGCTCATGTTTACAGTTACATAAACAAGGAATCTCACATAATGATGTTAGTAATGGAGCCTTACATGAGAGATGTTACATCAGTAGCTCATGTTTACAGTTAAATAAACAAGGAATCTCACATTTTACTAGTAATGGAGCCTTGCATATGAGATGTTACATCAGTAGCTCATGTTTACAGTTACATAAACAAGGAATCTCACATAATGTTGTTAGTAATGGAGCCTTACATAAGAGATGTTACATCAGTAGCTCATGTTTACAGTTACATAAACAAGGAATCTAACATAATGTTGCTAGTAATGGAGCCTTACATGAGAGATGTTACATCAGTAGCTCATGTTTACAGTTACATAAACAAGGAATCTCACATAATCTTGTTAGTAATGGAGCCTTGTATGTGAGATGTTACATCAGTAGCTCATGTTTATAGTTACATAAACAAGGAATCTCACATAATGTTGTTAGTAATGGAGCCTTGTATGTGAGATGTTACATAAGTAGCTCATGTTTACAGTTACATAAACAAGGAGTCTCACATAATGTTGTTAGTAATGGAGCCTTGTATGTGAGATGTTACATCAGTAGCTCATGTTTATAGTTACATAAAGAAGGAATCTCACATAATGTTGTTAGTAATGGAGCCTTACATGAGAGATGTTACATCAGTAGCTCATGTTTACAACTACATAAACAAGGAATCTCACATAATGATGTTAGTAATGGAGCCTTACAAGAGAGATGTTATATCAGTAGCTCATGTTTACAGTTACATAAACAAGGAATCTCACATAATGTTGTTAGTAATGGAGCCTTACATGAGAGATGTTACATCAGTAGCTCATGTTTACAGTTAAATAAACAAGGAATCTCACATTTTACTAGTAATGGAGCCTTGCATATGAGATGTTACATCAGTAGCTCATGTTTACAGTTACATAAACAAGGAATCTCACATAATGTTGTTAGTAATGGAGCCTTACATAAGAAATGTTACATCAGTAGCTCATGTTTACAGTTACATAAACAAGGAATCTAACATAATGTTGCTAGTAATGGAGCCTTACATGAGAGATGTTACATCTGTAGCTCATGTTTACAGTTACATAAACAAGGAATCTCACATAATCTTGTTAGTAATGGAGCCTTGTATGTGAGATGTTACATCAGTACCTAATGTTTATAGTTACATACACAGAAGTCTCACATAATGTTGCTAGTAATGGAGCCTTACATGAGAGATGTTACATCAATAGCTCATGTTTACAGTTACATAAACAAGGAATCTCACATAATCTTGTTAGTAATGGAGCCTTGTATGTGAGATGTTACATCAGTAGCTCATGTTTATAGTTACATAAACAAGGGATCTCACATAATGTTGTTAGTAATAAAGCCTTACATGAGGGATGTTACATCAGTAGCTCATGTTTTCATTTACATAAACAAGGAATCTCCCAAAATGTTGTTAAAGATGAAGCCTTGCCTGTGAGATGTTACATCAGTAGCTCATGTTTACAGTTACATAGACAAGGAATCTCCCAAAATATTGTTAAAAATGAAGCCTTGCCTGTGAGATGTTACATCAGTAGCTCATGTTTACAGTTACATAGACAAGGGATCTCACATAATGTTGTTAGTAATAAAGCCGTACATGAGAGATGTTACATCAGTAGCTCATGTTTACAGTTACATAGACAAGAGATCACCCTAAACGTTGTTAAAAATCAAGCCTTGCCTGTGAGATGTTACATCAGTAGCTCATGTTTACAGTTACATAGACAAGGGATCTCACATAATGTTGTTAGTAATAAAGCCTTACAAGAAAGATGTTACATCAGTAGCTCATGTTTATGGTTACATAAACAAGGAATCTCACATAATGTTGTTAGTAATGAAGCCTTGCCTGTGAGATGTTACATCAGTAGCTCATGTTTACAGTTACATAAACAAGGAATCTCACATAATTTTGGTAGTAATAGAGCCTTACATGAGAGATGTTACATCAGTAGCTCATGTTTACAGTTACATAAACAAGGAATCTCACTTAATGTTGTTAGTAATGGAGCCTTACATGAGAGATGTTATATCAGTAGCTCATGGTTACAGTTACATAAACAACGAATCTCACATAATGTTGTTAGTAATGGAGCCTTACATGAGAGATGTTACATCAGTAGCTCATGTTTATAGTTACATAAACAAGGAATCTCACATAATGTTGTTAGTAATGAAGCCTTACATGAGAGATGTTATATCAGTAGCTGATGTTTACAGTTACATAAACAAGGAATCTCACATAATATTGCTAAAAATGGAAGCCTGCCTGTGAGATGTTACATCAGTAGCTCATGTGTATAGATACATAAAAAGGGAATCTCACATAATGTTGTTAGTAATGGAGTCTTACATGAGAGATGTTACATCAGTAGCTCATGTTTACATTTACATAAACAAGGAATCTCACATAATGTTGTTAGTAATGGAGCCTTACATGAGAGATGGTATATCGGTATCTCATGTTTACAGTTACATAAACAAGGAATCTCACATAATTTTGTTAGTAATAGAGCCTTACATGAGAGATGTTACATCAGTAGCTCATGTTTACAGTTACATAAACAAGGAATCTCACTTAATGTTGTTAGTAATGGAGCCTTACATGAGAGATGTTATATCAGTAGCTCATGGTTACAGTTACATAAACTACGAATCTCACATAATGTTGTTAGTAATGGAGCCTTACATGAGAGATGTTACATCAGTAGCTCATGTTTATAGTTACATAAACAAGGAATCTCACATAATGTTGTTAGTAATGAAACCTTACATGAGAGATGTTACATCAGTAGCTCATGTTTACAGTTACATAAACAAGGAATCTCACATAATCTTGTTAGTAATGGAGCCTTGTATGTGAGATGTTACATCAGTAGCTAATGTTTATAGTTACATAAACAGAAGTCTCACATAATGTTGTTAGTAATGGGGCCTTACATGAGAGATGTTACATCAGTAGCTCATGTTTACAGTTACATAAACAAGGAATTTTACATAATGTTGTTAGTAATGGAGCCTTACATGAGAGATGTTACATCAGTAGCTCATGTTTACAGTTACATAAACAAGGAAAATCACATTTTACTAGTAATGGAGCCTTGCATATTAGATGTTACATCAGTAGCTCATGTTTACAGTTACATAAACAAGCAATCTCACATAATGTTGCTAAGAATGGAGCCTTACATAAGAGATGTTACATCAGTAGCTCATGTTTACAGTTACATAAACAAGGAATCTAATATAATGTTGTTAGTAATGGAGCCTTACATGAGAGACGTTACATCAGTAGCTCATGCTTACAGTTACATAAACAAGGAATCTCACATAATCTTGTTAGTAATGGAGCCTTGTATGTGAGATGTTACATAAGTAGCTCATGTTTACAGTTACATAAACAAGGAATCTCACATAATGTTGTTAGTAATGGAGGCTTATATGTGAGATGTTACATGAGTAGCTCATGTTTATAGTTACATAAACAAGGAATCTCACATAATGTTGTTAGTAATGGAGCCTTGTATGTGAGATGTTACATCAGTAGCTCATGTTTATAGTTACATAAACAAGGAAACTCACATAATGTTGTTAGTAAAGGAGCCTTACATGAGAAATGTTACAACCGTAGCTCATGTTTACAGTTATATAAACAAGGAATCTCACATAATGTTGTTAGAAATGGAGCCTTACATGAGAGATGTTACATCAGTAGCTCATGTTTACAGTTACATAAACAAGGAATCTCACATAATGTTGTTGGTAATGGAGTCTTAGATGTGAGATGTTACATCAGTAGCTCATGTTTGCAGCTACATAAACAAAGGATCTCACATACTGTTGTTAGTAATGGAGCCTTCCCTGTCAGATGTAACATCAGTAGCTCATGTTTGCAACTACATAAACAAGGGATCTCACATAATGTTGATAGTAATGGAGGCTTACATGAGAGATGTTACATCAGTAGCTCATGTTTAGAGTAACATAATCAAGGAATCTCACATAATGTTGTTAGTAATGGAGGTTTACATGAGAGATGTTACATGAGTAGCTCATGTTTACAGCTACATAAACAAGGAATCTCACATAATGTTGTTAGTAATGGTGCCTTACATGAGGGATGTTACATCAGTAGCTCATGTTTACAGCTACATAAATAAAGGATCTCACATAATGTTGTTAGTAATGGGGCCTAACATGAGAGATGTTACATCAGTAGCTCATGCCTACAGTTACATAAACAAGGAATCTCACATAATGTTGTTATTAATGGAGCCTTACATGAGCGATGTTACATCAGTAGCTCATGTTTACAGCTACGTAAACAAGGGATCTCAGATAATGTTGTTAGTAATGGAGCCTTACATGAGAGATACTACATCAGTAGCTCATGTTTTGAGTTACATAAATCAGGAATCTCACATAGTCTTGTTAGTAATGAGGCCTTACATGAGAGATGTTACATCAGTAGCCCATGCTTACAGCTACGCAAACAAGGCATCTCACATAATGTATTTAGTAATGAAGCCTTACATGAGAGATGTTACATCAGTAGCTCATGTTTACAGTTACATAGACAAGGGATCTCACATAATGGTGTTAGTAATAAAGCCTTACATGAGAGATGTTACATAAGTAGCTCATGTTTA
Organism: Deroplatys truncata; assembly: GCA_030765065.1. Classification (NCBI taxonomy): domain Eukaryota; kingdom Metazoa; phylum Arthropoda; class Insecta; order Mantodea; family Mantidae; genus Deroplatys; species Deroplatys truncata. The sequence continues at coordinate 1,956,926 of CM060975.1, forward strand.
CAGTTAGATAAACAAGTAATCTCCCAAAATGTTGTTAAAAATGGAGCCTTGCCTGTGGGATGTTACATCAGTAGCTCATGTTTACATTTACATAAACAAGGAATCTCCCAAAAGGTTGTTAAAAATGAAGCCTTTCCTGTGAAATGTTACATCAGTAGCTCATGTTTACAGTTACATAGACAAGGGATCTCACATAATGTTGTTAGTAATGGAGCCTTATATGAGAGATGTTACAAAAGTAGCTCATGTTTACAGTTACATTTACAAGGAATCTCCCAAAATGTTGTTAAAAATGAAGCCTTGCCTGTGAGGTGTTACATTAGTAGCTCATGTTTACAATTACATAATCAAGGAATCTCACATAATTTTGCTAAATAGGAAGCTTGCCTGTGAGATGTTACATCAGTTGCTCATGTTTACTGTTACATAAACAGGGAATCTCCCAAAATATTGTTAAAATGGAGCAGTAACAGAGCCTTGCATGTGAGATTTTACATCTGTAAGTGAGTTTTACAGATACATAAACAGGGAACCTCACATAATGTTGTTAGTAATGGAGCCTTGTATGTGAGATGTTACATCAGTAGCTCATGTTTATAGTTACATAAACAAGGAATCTCACATAATGTTGTTAGTAATGGAGCCTTACATGAGAGATGTTACATCAGTAGCTCATGTTTACAACTACATAAACAAGGAATCTCACATAATGATGTTAGTAATGGAGCCTTACAAGAGAGATGTTATATCAGTAGCTCATGTTTACAGTTACATAAACAAGGAATCTCACATAATGTTGTTAGTAATGGAGCCTTACATGAGAGATGTTACATCAGTAGCTCATGTTTACAGTTAAATAAACAAGGAATCTCACATTTTACTAGTAATGGAGCCTTGCATATGAGATGTTACATCAGTAGCTCATGTTTACAGTTACATAAACAAGGAATCTCACATAATGTTGTTAGTAATGGAGCCTTACATAAGAAATGTTACATCAGTAGCTCATGTTTACAGTTACATAAACAAGGAATCTAACATAATGTTGCTAGTAATGGAGCCTTACATGAGAGATGTTACATCAGTAGCTCATGTTTACAGTTACATAAACAAGGAATCTCACATAATCTTGTTAGTAATGGAGCCTTGTATGTGAGATGTTACATCAGTAGCTCATGTTTATAGTTACATAAACAAGGGATCTCACATAATGTTGTTAGTAATGGAGTCTTACATGTGAGATGTTACATCAGTAGCTCATGTTTACAGCTACATAAACAACGGATCTCACATACTGTTGTTAGTAATGGAGTCTTACATGTGAGATGTTACATCAGTAGCTCATGTTTACATTTACATAAACAAGGAATCTCCAAAAATATTGTTAAAAATGAAGCCTTGCCTGTGAGATGTTACATCAGTAGCTCATGTTTACAGTTACATAAACAAGGAATCTCACATAATCTTGTTAGTAATGGAGCCTTGTATGTGAGATGTTACATCAGTAGCTAATGTTTATAGTTACATAAACAGAAGTCTCACATAATGTTGCTAGTAATGGAGCCTTACATGAGAGATGTTACATCAGTAGCTCATGTTTACAGTTACATAAACAAGGAATCTCACATAATCTTGTTAGTAATGGAGCCTTGTATGTGAGATGTTACATCAGTAGCTCATGTTTATAGTTACATAAGCAAGGGATCTCACATAATGTTGTTAGTAATAAAGCCTTACATGAGGGATGTTACATCAGTAGCTCATGTTTTCATTTACATAAACAAGGAATCTCCCAAAATGTTGTTAAAGATGAAGCCTTGCCTGTGAGATGTTACATCAGTAGCTCATGTTTACAGTTACATAGACAAGGAATCTCCCAAAATATTGTTAAAAATGAAGCCTTGCCTGTGAGATGTTACATCAGTAGCTCATGTTTACAGTTACATAGACAAGGGATCTCACATAATGTTGTTAGTAATAAAGCCGTACATGAGAGATGTTACATCAGTAGCTCATGTTTACAGTTACATAGACAAGGGATCACCCTAAACGTTGTTAAAAATCAAGCCTTGCCTGTGAGATGTTACATCAGTAGCTCATGTTTACAGTTACATAGACAAGGGATCTCACATAATGTTGTTAGTAATAAAGCCTTACAAGAAAGATGTTACATCAGTAGCTCATGTTTATAGTTACATAAACAAGGAATCTCACATAATGTTGTTAGTAATGAAGCCTTGCCTGTGAGATGTTACATCAGTAGCTCATGTTTCCAGTTACATAAACAAGGAATCTCACATAATTTTGTTAGTAATAGAGCCTTACATGAGAGATGTTACATCAGTAGCTCATGTTTACAGTTACATAAACAAGGAATCTCACTTAATGTTGTTAGTAATGGAGCCTTACATGAGAGATGTTATATCAGTAGCTCATGGTTACAGTTACATAAACAACGAATCTCACATAATGTTGTTAGTAATGGAGCCTTACATGAGAGATGTTACATCAGTAGCTCATGTTTACAGTTACATAAACAAGGAATCTCACATAATGTTGTTAGTAATGAAGCCTTACATGAGAGATGTTATATCAGTAGCTGATGTTTACAGTTACATAAACAAGGAATCTCACATAATATTGCTAAAAATGGAAGCTTGCCTGTGAGATGTTACATCAGTAGCTCATCTGTATAGTTACATAAAAAGGGAATCTCACATAATGTTGTTAGTAATGGAGCCTTACATGAGAGATGTTACATCAGTAGATCATGTTTACATTTACATAAACAAGGAATCTCACATAATGTTGTTAGTAATGGAGCCTTACATGAGAGATGGTATATCGGTATCTCATGTTTACAGTTACATAAACAAGGAATCTCACATAATTTTGTTAGTAATAGAGCCTTACATGAGAGATGTTACATCAGTAGCTCATGTTTACAGTTACATAAACAAGGAATCTCACTTAATGTTGTTAGTAATTGAGCCTTACATGAGAGATGTTATATCAGTAGCTCATGGTTACAGTTACATAAACAATGAATCTCACATAATGTTGTTAGTAATGGAGCCTTACATGAGAGATGTTACATCAGTAGCTCATGTTTATAGTTACATAAACAAGGAATCTCACATAATGTTGTTAGTAATGAAACCTTACATGAGAGATGTTACATCAGTAGCTCATGTTTACAGTTACATAAACAAGGAATCTCACATAATCTTGTTAGTAATGGAGCCTTGTATGTGAGATGTTACATCAGTAGCTAATGTTTATAGTTACATAAACAGAAGTCTCACATAATGTTGTTAGTAATGGGGCCTTACATGAGAGATGTTACATCAGTAGCTCATGTTTACAGTTACATAAACAAGGAATTTTACATAATGTTGTTAGTAATGGAGCCTTACATGAGAGATGTTACATCAGTAGCTCATGTTTACAGTTACATAAACAAGGAAAATCACATTTTACTAGTAATGGAGCCTTGCATATTAGATGTTACATCAGTAGCTCATGTTTACAGTTACATAAACAAGGAATCTCACATAATGTTGCTAAGAATGGAGCCTTACATAAGAGATGTTACATCAGTAGCTCATGTTTACAGTTACATAAACAAGGAATCTAATATAATGTTATTAGTAATGGAGCCTTACATGAGAGACGTTACATCAGTAGCTCATGCTTACAGTTACATAAACAAGGAATCTCACATAATCTTGTTAGTAATGGAGACTTGTATGTGAGATGTTACATAAGTAGCTCATGTTTACAGTTACATAAACAAGGAATCTCACATAATGTTGTTAGTAATGGAGGCTTATATGTGAGATGTTACATGAGTAGCTCATGTTTATAGTTACATAAACAAGGGATCTCACATAATGTTGATAGTAATGGAGCCTTACATGAGAGATGTTACATCAGTAGCTCATGTTTAGAGTAACATAATCAAGGAATCTCACATAATGTTGTTAGTAATGGAGGTTTACATGAGAGATGTTACATGAGTAGCTCATGTTTACAGCTACATAAACAAGGAATCTCACATAATGTTGTTAGTAATGGTGCCTTACATGAGGGATGTTACATCAGTAGCTCATGTTTACAGCTACATAAATAAAGGATTTCACATAATGTTGTTAGTAATGGGGCCTAACATGAGAGATGTTACATCAGTAGCTCATGCCTACAGTTACATAAACAAGGAATCTCACATAATGTTGTTATTAATGGAGCCTTACATGAGCGATGTTACATCAGTAGCTCATGTTTACAGCTACGTAAGCAAGGGATCTCAGATAATGTTGTTAGTAATGGAGCCTTACATGAGAGATACTACATCAGTAGCTCATGTTTTGAGTTACATAAATCAGGAATCTCACATAATCTTGTTAGTAATGAGGCCTTACATGAGAGTTGTTACATCAGTAGCCCATGCTTACAGCTACGCAAACAAGGCATCTCACATAATGTATTTAGTAATGAAGCCTTACATGAGAGATGTTACATCAGTAGCTCATGTTTACAGTTACATAGACAAGGGATCTCACATAATGGTGTTAGTAATAAAGCCTTACATGAGAGATGTTACATAAGTAGCTCATGTTTACAGTTAGATAAACAAGTAATCTCCCAAAATGTTGTTAAAAATGGAGCCTTGCCTGTGGGATGTTACATCAGTAGCTCATGTTTACATTTACATAAACAAGGAATCTCCCAAAAGGTTGTTAAAAATGAAGCCTTTCCTGTGAAATGTTACATCAGTAGCTCATGTTTACAGTTACATAGACAAGGGATCTCACATAATGTGGTTAGTAATGGAGCCTTATATGAGAGATGTTACATCAGTAGCTCATGTTTACAGTTACATTTACAAGGAATCTCCCAAAATGTTGTTAAAAATGAAGCCTTGCCTGTGAGGTGTTACATTAGTAGCTCATGTTTACAATTACATAATCAAGGAATCTCACATAATTTTGCTAAATAGGAAGCTTGCCTGTGAGATGTTACATCAGTTGCTCATGTTTACTGTTACATAAACAGGGAATCTCCCAAAATATTGTTAAAATGGAGCAGTAACAGAGCCTTGCATGTGAGATTTTACATCTGTAAGTGATTTTTACAGATACATAAACAGGGAACCTCACATAATGTTGTTAGTAATGGAGCCTTGTATGTGAGATGTTACATCAGTAGCTCATGTTTATAGTTACATAAACAAGGAATCTCACATAATGTTGTTAGTAATGGAGCCTTACATGAGAGATGTTACATCAGTAGCTCATGTTTACAACTACATAAACAAGGAATCTCACATAATGATGTTAGTAATGGAGCCTTACAAGAGAGATGTTATATCAGTAGCTCATGTTTACAGTTACATAAACAAGGAATCTCACATAATGTTGTTAGTAATGGAGCCTTACATGAGAGATGTTACATCAGTAGCTCATGTTTACAGTTAAATAAACAAGGAATCTCACATTTTACTAGTAATGGAGCCTTGCATATGAGATGTTACATCAGTAGCTCATGTTTACAGTTACATAAACAAGGAATCTCACATAATGTTGTTAGTAATGGCGCCTTACATAAGAAATGTTACATCAGTAGCTCATGTTTACAGTTACATAAACAAGGAATCTAACATAATGTTGCTAGTAATGCAGCCTTACATGAGAGATGTTACATCAGTAGCTCATGTTTACAGTTACATAAACAAGGAATCTCACATAATCTTGTTAGTAATGGAGCCTTGTATGTGAGATGTTACATCAGTAGCTCATGTTTATAGTTACATAAACAAGGGATCTCACATAATGTTGTTAGTAATGGAGTCTTACATGTGAGATGTTACATCAGTAGCTCATGTTTACAGCTACATAAACAACGGATCTCACATACTGTTGTTAGTAATGGAGTCTTACATGTGAGATGTTACATCAGTAGCTCATGTTTACATTTACATAAACAAGGAATCTCCAAAAATATTGTTAAAAATGAAGCCTTGCCTGTGAGATGTTACATCAGTAGCTCATGTTTACAGTTACATAAACAAGGAATCTCACATAATCTTGTTAGTAATGGAGCCTTGTATGTGAGATGTTACATCAGTAGCTAATGTTTATAGTTACATAAACAGAAGTCTCACATAATGTTGCTAGTAATGGAGCCTTACATGAGAGATGTTACATCAGTAGCTCATGTTTACAGTTACATAAACAAGGAATCTCACATAATCTTGTTAGTAATGGAGCCTTGTATGTGAGATGTTACATCAGTAGCTCATGTTTATAGTTACATAAACAAGGGATCTCACATAATGTTGTTAGTAATAAAGCCTTACATGAGGGATGTTACATCAGTAGCTCATGTTTTCATTTACATAAACAAGGAATCTCCCAAAATGTTGTTAAAGATGAAGCCTTGCCTGTGAGATGTTACATCAGTAGCTCATGTTTACAGTTACATAGACAAGGAATCTCCCAAAATATTGTTAAAAATGAAGCCTTGCCTGTGAGATGTTACATCAGTAGCTCATGTTTACAGTTACATAGACAAGGGATCTCACATAATGTTGTTAGTAATAAAGCCGTACATGAGAGATGTTACATCAGTAGCTCATGTTTACAGTTACATAGACAAGGGATCACCCTAAACGTTGTTAAAAATCAAGCCTTGCCTGTGAGATGTTACATCAGTAGCTCATGTTTACAGTTACATAGACAAGGGATCTCACATAATGTTGTTAGTAATAAAGCCTTACAAGAAAGATGTTACATCAGTAGCTCATGTTTATAGTTACATAAACAAGGAATCTCACATAATGTTGTTAGTAATGAAGCCTTGCCTGTGAGATGTTACATCAGTAGCTCATGTTTCCAGTTACATAAACAAGGAATCTCACATAATTTTGTTAGTAATAGAGCCTTACATGAGAGATGTTACATCAGTAGCTCATGTTTACAGTTACATAAACAAGGAATCTCACTTAATGTTGTTAGTAATGGAGCCTTACATGAGAGATGTTATATCAGTAGCTCATGGTTACAGTTACATAAACAACGAATCTCACATAATGTTGTTAGTAATGGAGCCTTACATGAGAGATGTTACATCAGTAGCTCATGTTTATAGTTACATAAACAAGGAATCTCACATAATGTTGTTAGTAATGAAGCCTTACATGAGAGATGTTATATCAGTAGCTGATGTTTACAGTTACATAAACAAGGAATCTCACATAATATTGCTAAAAATGGAAGCTTGCCTGTGAGATGTTACATCAGTAGCTCATGTGTATAGTTACATAAAAAGGGAATCTCACATAATGTTGTTAGTAATGGAGCCTTACATGAGAGATGTTACATCAGTAGCTCATGTTTACATTTACATAAACAAGGAATCTCACATAATGTTGTTAGTAATGGAGCCTTACATGAGAGATGGTATATCGGTATCTCATGTTTACAGTTACATAAACAAGGAATCTCACATAATTTTGTTAGTAATAGAGCCTTACATGAGAGATGTTACATCAGTAGCTCATGTTTACAGTTACATAAACAAGGAATCTCACTTAATGTTGTTAGTAATTGAGCCTTACATGAGAGATGTTATATCAGTAGCTCATGGTTACAGTTAAATAAACAACGAATCTCACATAATGTTGTTAGTAATGGAGCCTTACATGAGAGATGTTACATCAGTAGCTCATGTTTATAGTTACATAAACAAGGAATCTCACATAATGTTGTTAGTAATGAAACCTTACATGAGAGATGTTACATCAGTAGCTCATGTTTACAGTTACATAAACAAGGAATCTCACATAATCTTGTTAGTAATGGAGCCTTGTATGTGAGATGTTACATCAGTAGCTCATGTTTATAGTTACATAAACAAGGAATCTCACATAATGTTGTTAGTAATGGAGCCTTACATGAGAGATGTTACATCAGTAGCTCATGTTTACAGTTAAATAAACAAGGAATCTCACATTTTACTAGTAATGGAGCCTTGCATATGAGATGTTACATCAGTAGCTCATGTTTACAGTTACATAAACAAGGAATCTCACATAATGTTGTTAGTAATGGAGCCTTACATAAGAAATGTTACATCAGTAGCTCATGTTTACAGTTACATAAACAAGGAATCTAACATAATGTTGCTAGTAATGGAGCCTTACATGAGAGATGTTACATCAGTAGCTCATGTTTACAGTTACATAAACAAGGAATCTCACATAATCTTGTTAGTAATGGAGTCTTGTATGTGAGATGTTACATCAGTAGCTCATGTTTATAGTTACATAAACAAGGGATCTCACATAATGTTGTTAGTAATGGAGTCTTACATGTGAGATGTTACATCAGTAGCTCATGTTTACAGCTACATAAACAACGGATCTCACATACTGTTGTTAGTAATGGAGTCTTACATGTGAGATGTTACATCAGTAGCTCATGTTTACATTTACATAAACAAGGAATCTCCAAAAATATTGTTAAAAATGAAGCCTTGCCTGTGAGATGTTACATCAGTAGCTCATGTTTACAGTTACATAAACAAGGAATCTCACATAATCTTGTTAGTAATGGAGCCTTGTATGTGAGATGTTACATCAGTAGCTAATGTTTATAGTTACATAAACAGAAATCTCACATAATGTTGCTAGTAATGGAGCCTTACATGAGAGATGTTACATCAGTAGCTCATGTTTACAGTTACATAAACAAGGAATCTCACATAATCTTGTTAGTAATGGAGCCTTGTATGTGAGATGTTACATCAGTAGCTCATGTTTATAGTTACATAAGCAAGGGATCTCACATAATGTTGTTCGTAATAAAGCCTTACATGAGGGATGTTACATCAGTAGCTCATGTTTTCATTTACATAAACAAGGAATCTCCCAAAATGTTGTTAAAGATGAAGCCTTGCCTGTGAGATGTTACATCAGTAGCTCATGTTTACAGTTACATAGACAAGGAATCTCCCAAAATATTGTTAAAAATGAAGCCTTGCCTGTGAGATGTTACATCAGTAGCTCATGTTTACAGTTACATAGACAAGGGATCTCACATAATGTTGTTAGTAATAAAGCCGTACATGAGAGATGTTACATCAGTAGCTCATGTTTACAGTTACATAGACAAGGGATCACCCTAAACGTTGTTAAAAATCAAGCCTTGCCTGTGAGATGTTACATCAGTAGCTCATGTTTACAGTTACATAGACAAGGGATCTCACATAATGTTGTTAGTAATAAAGCCTTACAAGAAAGATGTTACATCAGTAGCTCATGTTTATAGTTACATAAACAAGGAATCTCACATAATGTTGTTAGTAATGAAGCCTTGCCTGTGAGATGTTACATCAGTAGCTCATGTTTCCAGTTACATAAACAAGGAATCTCACATAATTTTGTTAGTAATAGAGCCTTACATGAGAGATGTTACATCAGTAGCTCATGTTTACAGTTACATAAACAAGGAATCTCACTTAATGTTGTTAGTAATGGAGCCTTACATGAGAGATGTTATATCAGTAGCTCATGGTTACAGTTACATAAACAACGAATCTCACATAATGTTGTTAGTAATGGAGCCTTACATGAGAGATGTTACATCAGTAGCTCATGTTTACAGTTACATAAACAAGGAATCTCACATAATGTTGTTAGTAATGAAGCCTTACATGAGAGATGTTATATCAGTAGCTGATGTTTACAGTTACATAAACAAGGAATCTCACATAATATTGCTAAAAATGGAAGCTTGCCTGTGAGATGTTACATCAGTAGCTCATCTGTATAGTTACATAAAAAGGGAATCTCACATAATGTTGTTAGTAATGGAGCCTTACATGAGAGATGTTACATCAGTAGATCATGTTTACATTTACATAAACAAGGAATCTCACATAATGTTGTTAGTAATGCAGCCTTACATGAGAGATGGTATATCGGTATCTCATGTTTACAGTTACATAAACAAGGAATCTCACATAATTTTGTTAGTAATAGAGCCTTACATGAGAGATGTTACATCAGTAGCTCATGTTTACAGTTACATAAACAAGGAATCTCACTTAATGTTGTTAGTAATTGAGCCTTACATGAGAGATGTTATATCAGTAGCTCATGGTTACAGTTACATAAACAATGAATCTCACATAATGTTGTTAGTAATGGAGCCTTACATGAGAGATGTTACATCAGTAGCTCATGTTTATAGTTACATAAACAAGGAATCTCACATAATGTTGTTAGTAATGAAACCTTACATGAGAGATGTTACATCAGTAGCTCATGTTTACAGTTACATAAACAAGGAATCTCACATAATCTTGTTAGTAATGGAGCCTTGTATGTGAGATGTTACATCAGTAGCTAATGTTTATAGTTACATAAACAGAAGTCTCACATAATGTTGTTAGTAATGGGGCCTTACATGAGAGATGTTACATCAGTAGCTCATGTTTACAGTTACATAAACAAGGAATTTTACATAATGTTGTTAGTAATGGAGCCTTACATGAGAGATGTTACATCAGTAGCTCATGTTTACAGTTACATAAAAAAGGAAAATCACATTTTACTAGTAATGGAGCCTTGCATATTAGATGTTACATCAGTAGCTCATGTTTACAGTTACATAAACAAGGAATCTCACATAATGTTGCTAAGAATGGAGCCTTACATAAGAGATGTTACATCAGTAGCTCATGTTTACAGTTACATAAACAAGGAATCTAATATAATGTTATTAGTAATGGAGCCTTACATGAGAGACGTTACATCAGTAGCTCATGCTTACAGTTACATAAACAAGGAATCTCACATAATCTTGTTAGTAATGGAGACTTGTATGTGAGATGTTACATAAGTAGCTCATGTTTACAGTTACATAAACAAGGAATCTCACATAATGTTGTTAGTAATGGAGGCTTATATGTGAGATGTTACATGAGTAGCTCATGTTTATAGTTACATAAACAAGGGATCTCACATAATGTTGATAGTAATGGAGCCTTACATGAGAGATGTTACATCAGTAGCTCATGTTTAGAGTAACATAATCAAGGAATCTCACATAATGTTGTTAGTAATGGAGGTTTACATGAGAGATGTTACATGAGTAGCTCATGTTTACAGCTACATAAACAAGGAATCTCACATAATGTTGTTAGTAATGGTGCCTTACATGAGGGATGTTACATCAGTAGCTCATGTTTACAGCTACATAAATAAAGGATCTCACATAATGTTGTTAGTAATGGGGCCTAACATGAGAGATGTTACATCAGTAGCTCATGCCTACAGTTACATAAACAAGGAATCTCACATAATGTTGTTATTAATGGAGCCTTACATGAGCGATGTTACATCAGTAGCTCATGTTTACAGCTACGTAAGCAAGGGATCTCAGATAATGTTGTTAGTAATGGAGCCTTACATGAGAGATACTACATCAGTAGCTCATGTTTTGAGTTACATAAATCAGGAATCTCACATAATCTTGTTAGTAATGAGGCCTTACATGAGAGTTGTTACATCAGTAGCCCATGCTTACAGCTACGCAAACAAGGCATCTCACATAATGTATTTAGTAATGAAGCCTTACATGAGAGATGTTACATCAGTAGCTCATGTTTACAGTTACATAGACAAGGGATCTCACATAATGGTGTTAGTAATAAAGCCTTACATGAGAGATGTTACATAAGTAGCTCATGTTTACAGTTAGATAAACAAGTAATCTCCCAAAATGTTGTTAAAAATGGAGCCTTGCCTGTGGGATGTTACATCAGTAGCTCATGTTTACATTTACATAAACAAGGAATCTCCCAAAAGGTTGTTAAAAATGAAGCCTTTCCTGTGAAATGTTACATCAGTAGCTCATGTTTACAGTTACATAGACAAGGGATCTCACATAATGTGGTTAGTAATGGAGCCTTATATGAGAGATGTTACATCAGTAGCTCATGTTTACAGTTACATTTACAAGGAATCTCCCAAAATGTTGTTAAAAATGAAGCCTTGCCTGTGAGGTGTTACATTAGTAGCTCATGTTTACAATTACATAATCAAGGAATCTCACATAATTTTGCTAAATAGGAAGCTTGCCTGTGAGATGTTACATCAGTTGCTCATGTTTACTGTTACATAAACAGGGAATCTCCCAAAATATTGTTAAAATGGAGCAGTAACAGAGCCTTGCATGTGAGATTTTACATCTGTAAGTGATTTTTACAGATACATAAACAGGGAACCTCACATAATGTTGTTAGTAATGGAGCCTTGTATGTGAGATGTTACATCAGTAGCTCATGTTTATAGTTACATAAACAAGGAATCTCACATAATGTTGTTAGTAATGGAGCCTTACATGAGAGATGTTACATCAGTAGCTCATGTTTACAACTTCATAAACAAGGAATCTCACATAATGATGTTAGTAATGGAGCCTTACAAGAGAGATGTTATATCAGTAGCTCATGTTTACAGTTACATAAACAAGGAATCTCACATAATGTTGTTAGTAATGGAGCCTTACATGAGAGATGTTACATCAGTAGCTCATGTTTACAGTTAAATAAACAAGGAATCTCACATTTTACTAGTAATGGAGCCTTGCATATGAGATGTTACATCAGTAGCTCATGTTTACAGTTACATAAACAAGGAATCTCACATAATGTTGTTAGTAATGGCGCCTTACATAAGAAATGTTACATCAGTAGCTCATGTTTACAGTTACATAAACAAGGAATCTAACATAATGTTGCTAGTAATGGAGCCTTACATGAGAGATGTTACATCAGTAGCTCATGTTTACAGTTACATAAACAAGGAATCTCACATAATCTTGTTAGTAATGGAGCCTTGTATGTGAGATGTTACATCAGTAGCTCATGTTTATAGTTACATAAACAAGGGATCTCACATAATGTTGTTAGTAATGGAGTCTTACATGTGAGATGTTACATCAGTAGCTCATGTTTACAGCTACATAAACAACGGATCTCACATACTGTTGTTAGTAATGGAGTCTTACATGTGAGATGTTACATCAGTAGCTCATGTTTACATTTACATAAACAAGGAATCTCCAAAAATATTGTTAAAAATGAAGCCTTGCCTGTGAGATGTTACATCAGTAGCTCATGTTTACAGTTACATAAACAAGGAATCTCACATAATCTTGTTAGTAATGGAGCCTTGTATGTGAGATGTTACATCAGTAGCTAATGTTTATAGTTACATAAACAGAAGTCTCACATAATGTTGCTAGTAATGGAGCCTTACATGAGAGATGTTACATCAGTAGCTCATGTTTACAGTTACATAAACAAGGAATCTCACATAATCTTGTTAGTAATGGAGCCTTGTATGTGAGATGTTACATCAGTAGCTCATGTTTATAGTTACATAAACAAGGGATCTCACATAATGTTGTTAGTAATAAAGCCTTACATGAGGGATGTTACATCAGTAGCTCATGTTTTCATTTACATAAACAAGGAATCTCCCAAAATGTTGTTAAAGATGAAGCCTTGCCTGTGAGATGTTACATCAGTAGCTCATGTTTACAGTTACATAGACAAGGAATCTCCCAAAATATTGTTAAAAATGAAGCCTTGCCTGTGAGATGTTACATCAGTAGCTCATGTTTACAGTTACATAGACAAGGGATCTCACATAATGTTGTTAGTAATAAAGCCGTACATGAGAGATGTTACATCAGTAGCTCATGTTTACAGTTACATAGACAAGGGATCACCCTAAACGTTGTTAAAAATCAAGCCTTGCCTGTGAGATGTTACATCAGTAGCTCATGTTTACAGTTACATAGACAAGGGATCTCACATAATGTTGTTAGTAATAAAGCCTTACAAGAAAGATGTTACATCAGTAGCTCATGTTTATAGTTACATAAACAAGGAATCTCACATAATGTTGTTAGTAATGAAGCCTTGCCTGTGAGATGTTACATCAGTAGCTCATGTTTCCAGTTACATAAACAAGGAATCTCACATAATTTTGTTAGTAATAGAGCCTTACATGAGAGATGTTACATCAGTAGCTCATGTTTACAGTTACATAAACAAGGAATCTCACTTAATGTTGTTAGTAATGGAGCCTTACATGAGAGATGTTATATCAGTAGCTCATGGTTACAGTTACATAAACAACGAATCTCACATAATGTTGTTAGTAATGGAGCCTTACATGAGAGATGTTACATCAGTAGCTCATGTTTATAGTTACATAAACAAGGAATCTCACATAATGTTGTTAGTAATGAAGCCTTACATGAGAGATGTTATATCAGTAGCTGATGTTTACAGTTACATAAACAAGGAATCTCACATAATATTGCTAAAAATGGAAGCTTGCCTGTGAGATGTTACATCAGTAGCTCATGTGTATAGTTACATAAAAAGGGAATCTCACATAATGTTGTTAGTAATGGAGCCTTACATGAGAGATGTTACATCAGTAGCTCATGTTTACATTTACATAAACAAGGAATCTCACATAATGTTGTTAGTAATGGAGCCTTACATGAGAGATGGTATATCGGTATCTCATGTTTACAGTTACATAAACAAGGAATCTCACATAATTTTGTTAGTAATAGAGCCTTACATGAGAGATGTTACATCAGTAGCTCATGTTTACAGTTACATAAACAAGGAATCTCACTTAATGTTGTTAGTAATTGAGCCTTACATGAGAGATGTTATATCAGTAGCTCATGGTTACAGTTAAATAAACAACGAATCTCACATAATGTTGTTAGTAATGGAGCCTTACATGAGAGATGTTACATCAGTAGCTCATGTTTATAGTTACATAAACAAGGAATCTCACATAATGTTGTTAGTAATGAAACCTTACATGAGAGATGTTACATCAGTAGCTCATGTTTACAGTTACATAAACAAGGAATCTCACATAATCTTGTTAGTAATGGAGCCTTGTATGTGAGATGTTACATCAGTAGCTAATGTTTATAGTTACATAAACAGAAGTCTCACATAATGTTGTTAGTAATGGGGCCTTACATGAGAGATGTTACATCAGTAGCTCATGTTTACAGTTACATAAACAAGGAATTTTACATAATGTTGTTAGTAATGGAGCCTTACATGAGAGATGTTACATCAGTAGCTCATGTTTACAGTTACATAAACAAGGAAAATCACATTTTACTAGTAATGGAGCCTTGCATATTAGATGTTACATCAGTAGCTCATGTTTACAGTTACATAAACAAGGAATCTCACATAATGTTGCTAAGAATGGAGCCTTACATAAGAGATGTTACATCAGTAGCTCATGTTTACAGTTACATAAACAAGGAATCTAATATAATGTTGTTAGAAATGGAGCCTTACATGAGAGACGTTACATCAGTAGCTCATGCTTACAGTTACATAAACAAGGAATCTCACATAATCTTGTTAGTAATGGAGCCTTGTATGTGAGATGTTACATAAGTAGCTCATGTTTACAGTTACATAAACAAGGAATCTCACATAATGTTGTTAGTAATGGAGGCTTATATGTGAGATGTTACATGAGTAGCTCATGTTTATAGTTACATAAACAAGGGATCTCACATAATGTTGATAGTAATGGAGCCTTACGTGAGAGATGTTACATCAGTAGCTCATGTTTAGAGTAACATAATCAAGGAATCTCACATAATGTTGTTAGTAATGGAGGTTTACATGAGAGATGTTACATGAGTAGCTCATGTTTACAGCTACATAAACAAGGAATCTCACATAATGTTGTTAGTAATGGTGCCTTACATGAGGGATGTTACATCAGTAGCTCATGTTTACAGCTACATAAATAAAGGATCTCACATAATGTTGTTAGTAATGGGGCCTAACATGAGAGATGTTACATCAGTAGCTCATGCCTACAGTTACATAAACAAGGAATCTCACATAATGTTGTTATTAATGGAGCCTTACATGAGCGATGTTACATCAGTAGCTCATGTTTACAGCTACGTAAACAAGGGATCTCAGATAATGTTGTTAGTAATGGAGCCTTACATGAGAGATACTACATCAGTAGCTCATGTTTTGAGTTACATAAATCAGGAATCTCACATAATCTTGTTAGTAATGAGGCCTTACATGAGAGATGTTACATCAGTAGCCCATGCTTACAGCTACGCAAACAAGGCATGTCACATAATGTATTTAGTAATGAAGCCTTACATGAGAGATGTTACATCAGTAGCTCATGTTTACAGTCACATAGACAAGGGATCTCACATAATGGTGTTAGTAATAAAGCCTTACATGAGAGATGTTACATAAGTAGCTCATGTTTACAGTTAGATAAACAAGTAATCTCCCAAAATGTTGTTAAAAATGGAGCCTTGCCTGTGGGATGTTACATCAGTAGCTCATGTTTACATTTACATAAACAAGGAATCTCCCAAAAGGTTGTTAAAAATGAAGCCTTTCCTGTGAAATGTTACATCAGTAGCTCATGTTTACAGTTACATAGACAAGGGATCTCACATAATGTTGTTAGTAATGGAGCCTTATATGAGAGATGTTACATCAGTAGCTCATGTTTACAGTTACATTTACAAGGAATCTCCCAAAATGTTGTTAAAAATGAAGCCTTGCCTGTGAGGTGTTACATTAGTAGCTCATGTTTACAATTACATAATCAAGGAATCTCACATAATTTTGCTAAATAGGAAGCTTGCCTGTGAGATGTTACATGAGTTGCTCATGTTTACTGTTACATAAACAGGGAATCTCCCAAAATATTGTTAAAATGGAGCAGTAACAGAGCCTTGCATGTGAGATTTTACATCTGTAAGTGATTTTTACAGATACATAAACAGGGAACCTCACATAATGTTGTTAGTAATGGAGCCTTGTATGTGAGATGTTACATCAGTAGCTCATGTTTATAGTTACATAAACAAGGAATCTCACATAATGTTGTTAGTAATGGAGCCTTACATGAGAGATGTTACATCAGTAGCTCATGTTTACAACTACATAAACAAGGAATCTCACATAATGATGTAAGTAATGGAGCCTTACAAGAGAGATGTTATATCAGTAGCTCATGTTTACAGTTACATAAACAAGGAATCTCACATAATGTTGTTAGTAATGGAGCCTTACATGAGAGATGTTACATCACTAGCTCATGTTTACAGTTAAATAAACAAGGAATCTCACATTTTACTAGTAATGGAGCCTTGCATATGAGATGTTACATCAGTAGCTCATGTTTACAGTTACATAAACAAGGAATCTCACATAATGTTGTTAGTAATGGAGCCTTACATAAGAAACGTTACATCAGTAGCTCATGTTTACAGTTACATAAACAAGGAATCTAACATAATGTTGCTAGTAATGGAGCCTTACATGAGAGATGTTACATCAGTAGCTCATGTTTACAGTTACATAAACAAGGAATCTCACATAATCTTGTTAGTAATGGAGCCTTGTATGTGAGATGTTACATCAGTAGCTCATGTTTATAGTTACATAAACAAGGGATCTCACATAATGTTGTTAGTAATGGAGTCTTACATGTGAGATGTTACATCAGTAGCTCATGTTTACAGCTACATAAACAACGGATCTCACATACTGTTGTTAGTAATGGAGTCTTACATGTGAGATGTTACATCAGTAGCTCATGTTTACATTTACATAAACAAGGAATCTCCCAAAATATTGTTAAAAATGAAGCCTTGCCTGTGAGATGTTACATCAGTAGCTCATGTTTACAGTTACATAAACAAGGAATCTCACATAATCTTGTTAGTAATGGAGCCTTGTATGTGAGATGTTACATCAGTAGCTAATGTTTATAGTTACATAAACAGAAGTCTCACATAATGTTGCTAGTAATGGAGCCTTACATGAGAGATGTTACATCAGTAGCTCATGTTTACAGTTACATAAACAAGGAATCTCACATAATCTTGTTAGTAATGGAGCCTTGTATGTGAGATATTACATCAGTAGCTCATGTTTATAGTTACATAAACAAGGGATCTCACATAATGTTGTTAGTAATAAAGCCTTACATGAGGGATGTTACATCAGTAGCTCATGTTTTCATTTACATAAACAAGGAATCTCCCAAAATGTTGTTAAAGATGAAGCCTTGCCTGTGAGATGTTACATCAGTAGCTCATGTTTACAGTTACATAGACAAGGAATCTCACATAATGTTGTTATTAATGGAGCCTTACATGAGCGATGTTACATCAGTAGCTCATGTTTATAGCTACGTAAACAAGGGATCTCAGATAATGTTGTTAGTAATAAAGCCGTACATGAGAGATGTTACATCAGTAGCTCATGTTTACAGTTACATAGACAAGGGATCACCCTAAACGTTGTTAAAAATCAAGCCTTGCCTGTGAGATGTTACATCAGTAGCTCATGTTTACAGTTACATAGACAAGGGATCTCACATAATGTTGTTAGTAATAAAGCCTTACAAGAAAGATGTTACATCAGTAGCTCATGTTTATAGTTACATAAACAAGGAATCTCACATAATGTTGTTAGTAATGAAGCCTTGCCTGTGAGATGTTACATCAGTAGCTCATGTTTACAGTTACATAAACAAGGAATCTCACATAATTTTGTTAGTAATAGAGCCTTACATGAGAGATGTTACATCAGTAGCTCATGTTTACAGTTACATAAACAAGGAATCTCACTTAATGTTGTTAGTAATGGAGCCTTACATGAGAGATGTTATATCAGTAGCTCATGGTTGCAGTTACATAAACAACGAATCTCACATAATGTTGTTAGTAATGGAGCCTTACATGAGAGATGTTACATCAGTAGCTCATGTTTATAGTTACATAAACAAGGAATCTCACATAATGTTGTTAGTAATGAAGCCTTACATGAGAGATGTTATATCAGTAGCTGATGTTTACAGTTACATAAACAAGGAATCTCACATAATATTGCTAAAAATGGAAGCTTGCCTGTGAGATGTTACATCAGTAGCTCATGTGTATAGTTACATAAAAAGGGAATCTCACATAATGTTGTTAGTAATGGAGCCTTACATGAGAGATGTTACATCAGTAGCTCATGTTTACATTTACATAAACAAGGAATCTCACATAATGTTGTTAGTAATGGAGCCTTACATGAGAGATGGTATATCGGTATCTCATGTTTACAGTTACATAAACAAGGAATCTCACATAATTTTGTTAGTAATAGAGCCTTACATGAGAGATGTTACATCAGTAGCTCATGTTTACAGTTACATAAACAAGGAATCTCACTTAATGTTGTTAGTAATTGAGCCTTACATGAGAGATGTTATATCAGTAGCTCATGGTTACAGTTACATAAACAACGAATCTCACATAATGTTGTTAGTAATGGAGCCTTACATGAGAGTTGTTACATCAGTAGCTCATGTTTATAGTTACATAAACAAGGAATCTCACATAATGTTGTTAGTAATGAAAAATTACATGAGAGATGTTACATCAGTAGCTCATGTTTACAGTTACATAAACAAGGAATCTCACATAATCTTGTTAGTAATGGAGCCTTGTATGTGAGATGTTACATCAGTAGCTAATGTTTATAGTTACATAAACAGAAGTCTCACATAATGTTGTTAGTAATGGGGCCTTACATGAGAGATGTTACATCAGTAGCTCATGTTTACAGTTACATAAACAAGGAATTTTACATAATGTTGTTAGTAATGGAGCCTTACATGAGAGATGTTACATCAGTAGCTCATGTTTACAGTTACATAAACAAGGAAAATCACATTTTACTAGTAATGGAGTCTTGCATATTAGATGTTACATCAGTAGCTCATGTTTACAGTTACATAAACAAGGAATCTCACATAATGTTGCTAAGAATGGAGCCTTACATAAGAGATGTTACATCAGTAGCTCATGTTTACAGTTACATAAACAAGGAATCTAATATAATGTTGTTAGTAATGGAGCCTTACATGAGAGACGTTACATCAGTAGCTCATGCTTACAGTTACATAAACAAGGAATCTCACATAATCTTGTTAGTAATGGAGCCTTGTATGTGAGATGTTACATAAGTAGCTCATGTTTACAGTTACATAAACAAGGAATCTCACATAATGTTGTTAGTAATGGAGGCTTATATGTGAGATGTTACATGAGTAGCTCATGTTTATAGTTACATAAACAAGGAATCTCACATAATGTTGTTAGTAATGGAGCCTTGTATGTGAGATGTTACATCAGTAGCTCATGTTTATAGTTACATAAACAAGGAAACTCACATAATGTTGTTAGTAAAGGAGCCTTACATGAGAAATGTTACAACCGTAGCTCATGTTTACAGTTATATAAACAAGGAATCTCACATAATGTTGTTAGAAATGGAGCCTTACATGAGAGATGTTACATCAGTAGCTCATGTTTACAGTTACATAAACAAGGAATCTCACATAATGTTGTTCGTAATGGAGTCTTAGATGTGAGATGTTACATCAGTAGCTCATGTTTGCAGCTACATAAACAAAGGATCTCACATACTGTTGTTAGTAATGGAGCCTTCCCTGTCAGATGTAACATCAGTAGCTCATGTTTGCAACTACATAAACAAGGGATCTCACATAATGTTGATAGTAATGGAGCCTTACATGAGAGATGTTACATCAGTAGCTCATGTTTAGAGTAACATAATCAAGGAATCTCACATAATGTTGTTAGTAATGGAGGTTTACATGAGAGATGTTACATGAGTAGCTCATGTTTACAGCTACATAAACAAGGAATCTCACATAATGTTGTTAGTAATGGTGCCTTACATGAGGGATGTTACATCAGTAGCTCATGTTTACAGCTACATAAATAAAGGATCTCACATAATGTTGTTAGTAATGGGGCCTAACATGAGAGATGTTACATCAGCAGCTCATGCCTACAGTTACATAAACAAGGAATCTCACATAATGTTGTTATTAATGGAGCCTTACATGAGCGATGTTACATCAGTAGCTCATGTTTACAGCTACGTAAGCAAGGGATCTCAGATAATGTTGTTAGTAATGGAGCCTTACATGAGAGATACTACATCAGTAGCTCATGTTTTGAGTTACATAAATCAGGAATCTCACATAATCTTGTTAGTAATGAGGCCTTACATGAGAGTTGTTACATCAGTAGCCCATGCTTACAGCTACGCAAACAAGGCATCTCACATAATGTATTTAGTAATGAAGCCTTACATGAGAGATGTTACATCAGTAGCTCATGTTTACAGTTACATAGACAAGGGATCTCACATAATGGTGTTAGTAATAAAGCCTTACATGAGAGATGTTACATAAGTAGCTCATGTTTACAGTTAGATAAACAAGTAATCTCCCAAAATGTTGTTAAAAATGGAGCCTTGCCTGTGGGATGTTACATCAGTAGCTCATGTTTACATTTACATAAACAAGGAATCTCCCAAAAGGTTGTTAAAAATGAAGCCTTTCCTGTGAAATGTTACATCAGTAGCTCATGTTTACAGTTACATAGACAAGGGATCTCACATAATGTGGTTAGTAATGGAGCCTTATATGAGAGATGTTACATCAGTAGCTCATGTTTACAGTTACATTTACAAGGAATCTCCCAAAATGTTGTTAAAAATGAAGCCTTGCCTGTGAGGTGTTACATTAGTAGCTCATGTTTACAATTACATAATCAAGGAATCTCACATAATTTTGCTAAATAGGAAGCTTGCCTGTGAGATGTTACATCAGTTGCTCATGTTTACTGTTACATAAACAGGGAATCTCCCAAAATATTGTTAAAATGGAGCAGTAACAGAGCCTTGCATGTGAGATTTTACATCTGTAAGTGATTTTTACAGATACATAAACAGGGAACCTCACATATTGTTCTTAGTAATGGAGCTTTACATGAGAGATGTTACATCTGTAACCGATATTTACAGTTACATAAACAGGGAACCTCACGTATTGTTCTTAGTAATGGAGCTTTACATGAGAGATGTTACATCTGTAGCTGATGTTTACAGTTACATAAAAAGCGAACCTCACGTATTGTTCTTAGTAAGGGTGCCTCATATGTGAGATGTAACATCTGTAGCTGATGTTTGCAGTTACATAAACAGGGAACCTTACGTAGTGTTATTAGTAATGGAGGCTTACATGTGAGATGTTACATCTGTAGCTGATGTTTACAGTTACATAAACAGGGAACCTCATGTAATGTTCTTAGTAATGGAGACTTGCATGTGAGATGTTACATTAGTAGCTCATGTTTACTTTTACATAAACAAGGAACCTCACATATAGTTGTTAGTAATGAAGCCTTGCATGTCAGATGTTACATAAGTAGCTCATGTTTACTTTAACATAATCAAGGAACCTCACATAATGTTGTTAGTAATGTAGCCTTGCATGTGAGATGTTACATTAGTAGCTCATGTTTACTTTTACATAAACAAGGAATCTCACATAATTTTGTTAGTAATGGAGGCTTGCATGTGAGATGTTACATTAGTAGCTCATTTTACTTTTACATAAACAAGGAACCTCACATAATTTTGTTAGTAATGGAGCCTTTCACGTGAGATGTTACATTAGTAGCTCATGTTTACTTTTACATAAACAAGGAACCTCACATAACTTTGTTAGTAATGGAGCCTTGCATGTGAGATGCTACATCAGTAGCTCATGTTTACAGTTACATAAACAAGGAACCTCACATATAGTTGTTAGTAATGGAGCCTTGCATGTGAAATGTTACATCAGTAGCTCATGTTTACAGTTACATAAACAAGGAACCTCACATATAGTTGTTAGTAATGTAGCGTTGCATGTGAAATGTTACATCAGTAGCTGATGTTTACATTTACATAAACAAGAAACCTCACATAATATTGTTAGTAATAGAGCCTTGCATGTGAGGTGTTACATTGGTAGATAACGTTTACAGTTACATAAACACGGAACGACACATAATGTTGTTATTAATGGAGACTTGAATGTTAAATGTTACATCAGTAGCTCATGTTTACAGTTACATAAACAAGGAACCTCACACATAGTTTTTAGTAATGGAGCCTTGCATGTGAAATGTTACATCAGTAGCTCATGTTTACAGTTACATAAACAAGAAACTTCACATAATGTTGTTAGTAATGAAGCCTTGCATGTGAGATGTTACAGCAGTAGCTCATGTTTACAGTTACATAAACAAGAAACCTCACATAATGTTGTTAGTAATGGAGCCTTGCATGTGAGATGTTACATTAGTAGCTCATGTTTACTTTCACATAAACAAGAAACTTCACATATAGTTGTTAGTAATGAAGCCTTGCATGTCAGATGTTACATAAGTAGCTCATCCTCACTTTTACATAAATAAGGAACCTCACATAATGTTGTTAGTGATGTAGCCTTGCATGTCAGATGTTACATTAGTAGCTCATGTTTTCTTTTATATAATCAAGGAACCTCGCATAATGTTGTTAGTAATGTAGTCTTGCATGTGAGATGTTACATAAGTAGCTCATGTTTACTTTTACATGAACAACGATCCTCACATAATGTTGTTAGTATTGTAGCCTTGCATGTGAGATGTTACATCAGTAGCTCATGTTTACAGTTACATGAACAAGGAACAACACATAATGTTGTTAGTAATGTAGCCTTGCATGTGAGATGTTACATTAGTAGCTCATCTTTACAGTTACATAAACAAGGAAGCTCACATAATGTTGTTAGTAATGGAGCCTTGTATGTGAGATGTTACATCAGTAGCTCATGTTTACAGTTATATAAACAAGGATCCTCACATAATGTTGTTATTAATGTAGCCTTGCATGTGAGATGTTACATCAGTAGCTCATGTTTAAAGTTACATAAACAAGGAACCTCACATAATGTTGTTATTTATGGAGCCTAGCATGTGAGATGTTACATCAGTAGCTCATGTTTACAGTTACATAAACAAGGAACCTCACATAATGTTTAATTAATGGAGCCTTGCATGTGAGATGTTACATCAGTAGCTCATGTTTACAGTTACATAAACAAGGAACCTCACATAATGTTCTTAGTAACGGAGCCTTTCATGTGAGATGTAACATCAGTAGCGTATGTTTACAGTTACATAAACAGGGAACCGCACGTAATGTTCTTAGTAAGGGAGCCTTGCATGTGAGATGTTACATCTGTAGGTGATGTTTACAGTTACATAAACAAGGAACCTCACGTAATGTTCTTAGTAACGGAACCTTGCATGTAAGATGTTACATCTGTAAGTGATGTTTACAGATACATAAACATGGAACCTCACGTAATGTTCTTAGTAATGGAGCTTTACATGAGAGATGTTACATCTGTAGCTGATGTTTACACTTACATAAACAGCGACCCTCACATATTGTTCTTAGTAACGGTGCCTTATTTGTGAGATCTTACATCTGTAGCTGATGTTTTCAGTTACATAAAATGGGAACCTTATGTAATGTTGTTAGTAATGGAGCCTTACATGTTAGATTTTACATCTGTAGCTGATGTTTACAGTTACATAAACAGTGAACCTCATGTATTGTTCTTAGTAACGGTGCCTTATATGTGAGATGTTACATCTGTAGCTGATGTTTACAGTTACATAAACAGGGAGCCTTACGTAATGTTGTTAGTAATGGAGCCTTACATGTGAGATGTTACATCGGTAGCTGATGTTTACAGTTACATAAACAGGGAACCTCATGTAATGTTCTTAGTAACGGAGCCTTGCATGTGAGATGTTACATCTGTAGGTGATGTTTACAGTTACATAAACAAGGAACCTCACGTAATGTTCTTAGTAACGGAGCCTTACATGTGAGATGTTACATCTGTAGGTGATGTTTACAGTTACATAAACAAGGAACCTCACATAATGTTCTTAGTAACGGAGCATTACATGTGAGATGTTACATCTGTAAGTGATGTTTACAGATACATAAACAGGGAACCTCACGTAATGTTCTTAGTAATGGAGCTTTACATGAGAGATGTTACATCTGTAGCTGATGTTTACAGTTACATAAAGAGCGAACCTCAATTATGTTCTTAGTGACGGTGCCTTATATGTGAGATGTTACATCTGTAGCTTATGTTTTCAGTTACATAAACAGCGAACCTCACGTATTGTTCTTAGTAACGGTGCCTTATATGTGAGATGTTACATCTGTAGCTGCTGTTTAGTTACATAAACAGCGAACCTCAATATTGTTCTTAGTAACGGTGCCTTATATGTGAGATGTTATATCTATAGCTGATGTTTTCAGTTACATAAACAGCGAACCTCACGTATTGTTCTTAGTAACGGTGCATTATATGTGAGATGTTACATCTGTAGCTGATGTTCTCAGTTACATAAACAGGGAACCTTACGTAATGTTGTTCGTAATGGAGCCTTACATGTGAGATGTTACATCTGTAGCTGATGATTACAGTTACATAAACAGGGAACCTCATGTAATGTTCTGAGAAACGCAGCCTTGCATGTGAGATTTTACATCTGTAAGTGATTTTTACAGATACATAAACAGGGAACCTCACGTAAAGTTCGTAGTAATGGAACTTTACATGAGAGATGTTACATCTGTAGCTGATGTTTACAGTTACATAAACAGGGAACCTCACGTAATGTTGTTAGTAATGGAGCCTCTCATGTGAGATGTTACATCAGTAGCTAACGTTTATTGTTACATAAACAAGGAACCTCACATAATGTTGTAGTAATGTAGCCTTCCATGTGAGATGTTACTTCTGTAGCTGATGTTTACAGTTACATAAACAAGAAACCTCACATAATGTTATTAGTAATGGAGCCTCTCATGTGAGATTTTACATCAGTAGGTAATGTTTACAGTTACATAAACAAGGAACCTCACGTAATGTTCTTAGTAACGGAGCCTTACATGTGAGATGTTACATCTGTAAGTGATGTTTACAGATACATAAACAGGGAACCTCACGTAATGTTCTTAGTAATGGAGCTTTACATGAGAGATGTTACATCTGTAGCTGATGTTAACAGTTACATAAAGAGCGAACCTCAATTATGTTCTTAGTGACGGTGCCTTATATGTGAGATGTTACATCTGTAGCTTATGTTTTCAGTTACATAAACAGCGAACCTCACGTATTGACCTTAGTAACGGTGCCTTTTATGTGAGATGTTACATCTGTAGCTGATGTTCTCAGTTACATAAACAGGGAACCTTACGTAATGTTGTTCGTAATGGAGCCTTACATGTGAGATGTTACATCTGTAGCTGATGATTACAGTTACATAAACAGGGAACCTCATGTAATGTTCTGAGAAACGCAGCCTTGCATGTGAGATTTTACATCTGTAAGTGATTTTTACAGATACATAAACAGGGAACCTCACGTAAAGTTCGTAGTAATGGAACTTTACATGAGAGATGTTACATCTGTAGCTGATGTTTACAGTTACATAAACAGGGAACCTCACGTAATGTTGTTAGTAATGGAGCCTCTCATGTGAGATGTTACATCAGTAGCTAACGTTTATTGTTACATAAACAAGGAACCTCACATAATGTTGTAGTAATGTAGCCTTCCATGTGAGATGTTACTTCTGTAGCTGATGTTTACAGTTACATAAACAAGAAACCTCACATAATGTTATTAGTAATGGAGCCTCTCATGTGAGATTTTACATCAGTAGCTAATGTTTACAGTTACATAAACAAGGAACCTCACGTAATGTTCTTAGTAACGGAGCCTTACATGTGAGATGTTACATCTGTAAGTGATGTTTACAGATACATAAACAGGGAACCTCACGTAATGTTCTTAGTAATGGAGCTTTACATGAGAGATGTTACATCTGTAGCTGATGTTAACAGTTACATAAAGAGCGAACCTCAATTATGTTCTTAGTGACGGTGCCTTATATGTGAGATGTTACATCTGTAGCTTATGTTTTCAGTTACATAAACAGCGAACCTCACGTATTGTTCTTAGTAACGGTGCCTTTTATGTGAGATGTTACATCTGTAGCTGCTGTTTAGTTACATAAACAGCGAACCTCAATATTGTTCTTAGTAACGGTGCCTTATATGTGAGATGTTGCATCTATAGCTGATGTTTTCAGTTACATAAACAGCGAACCTCACGTATTGTTCTTAGTAACGGTGCATTATATGTGAGATGTTACATCTGTAGCTGATGTTCTCAGTTACATAAACAGGGAACCTTACGTAATGTTGTTGGTAATGGAGCCTTACATGTGGGATGTTACATCTGTAGCTGATGATTACAGTTACATAAACAGGGAACCTCATGTAATGTTCTTAGTAACGCAGCCTTGCATGTGAGATTTTACATCTGTAAGTGATTTTTACAGATACATAAACAGGGAACCTCACGTAAAGTTCTTAGTAATGGAAATTTACATGAGAGATGTTACATCTGTAGCTGATGTTTACAGTTACATAAACAGGGAACCTCACGTATTGTTCTTAGTAATGGAGCTTTACATGAGAGATGTTACATCTGTAGCTGATGTTTACAGTTACATAAACAGCGAACCTCACGTATTGTTCTTAGTAAGGGTGCCTTACATGTGAGATGTTAAATCTGTAGCTGATGTTTGAGTTACATAAACAAGGAACCTCACATAATGTTTAATTAATGGAGCCTTGCATGTGAGATGTTACATCAGTAGCTCATGTTTACAGTTACATAAACAAGGAACCTCACATAATGTTCTTAGTAACGGAGCCTTTCATGTGAGATGTAACATCAGTAGCGTATGTTTACAGTTACATAAACAGGGAACCGCACGTAATGTTCTTAGTAAGGGAGCCTTGCATGTGAGATGTTACATCTGTAGGTGATGTTTACAGTTACATAAACAAGGAACCTCACGTAATGTTCTTAGTAACGGAACCTTGCATGTAAGATGTTACATCTGTAAGTGATGTTTACAGATACATAAACATGGAACCTCACGTAATGTTCTTAGTAATGGAGCTTTACATGAGAGATGTTACATCTGTAGCTGATGTTTACACTTACATAAACAGCGACCCTCACATATTGTTCTTAGTAACGGTGCCTTATTTGTGAGATCTTACATCTGTAGCTGATGTTTTCAGTTACATAAAATGGGAACCTTATGTAATGTTGTTAGTAATGGAGCCTTACATGTTAGATTTTACATCTGTAGCTGATGTTTACAGTTACATAAACAGTGAACCTCATGTATTGTTCTTAGTAACGGTGCCTTATATGTGAGATGTTACATCTGTAGCTGATGTTTACAGTTACATAAACAGGGAGCCTTACGTAATGTTGTTAGTAATGGAGCCTTACATGTGAGATGTTACATCGGTAGCTGATGTTTACAGTTACATAAACAGGGAACCTCATGTAATGTTCTTAGTAACGGAGCCTTGCATGTGAGATGTTACATCTGTAGGTGATGTTTACAGTTACATAAACAAGGAACCTCACGTAATGTTCTTAGTAACGGAGCCTTACATGTGAGATGTTACATCTGTAGGTGATGTTTACAGTTACATAAACAAGGAACCTCACATAATGTTCTTAGTAACGGAGCATTACATGTGAGATGTTACATCTGTAAGTGATGTTTACAGATACATAAACAGGGAACCTCACGTAATGTTCTTAGTAATGGAGCTTTACATGAGAGATGTTACATCTGTAGCTGATGTTTACAGTTACATAAAGAGCGAACCTCAATTATGTTCTTAGTGACGGTGCCTTATATGTGAGATGTTACATCTGTAGCTTATGTTTTCAGTTACATAAACAGCGAACCTCACGTATTGTTCTTAGTAACGGTGCCTTATATGTGAGATGTTACATCTGTAGCTGCTGTTTAGTTACATAAACAGCGAACCTCAATATTGTTCTTAGTAACGGTGCCTTATATGTGAGATGTTATATCTATAGCTGATGTTTTCAGTTACATAAACAGCGAACCTCACGTATTGTTCTTAGTAACGGTGCATTATATGTGAGATGTTACATCTGTAGCTGATGTTCTCAGTTACATAAACAGGGAACCTTACGTAATGTTGTTCGTAATGGAGCCTTACATGTGAGATGTTACATCTGTAGCTGATGATTACAGTTACATAAACAGGGAACCTCATGTAATGTTCTGAGAAACGCAGCCTTGCATGTGAGATTTTACATCTGTAAGTGATTTTTACAGATACATAAACAGGGAACCTCACGTAAAGTTCGTAGTAATGGAACTTTACATGAGAGATGTTACATCTGTAGCTGATGTTTACAGTTACATAAACAGGGAACCTCACGTAATGTTGTTAGTAATGGAGCCTCTCATGTGAGATGTTACATCAGTAGCTAACGTTTATTGTTACATAAACAAGGAACCTCACATAATGTTGTAGTAATGTAGCCTTCCATGTGAGATGTTACTTCTGTAGCTGATGTTTACAGTTACATAAACAAGAAACCTCACATAATGTTATTAGTAATGGAGCCTCTCATGTGAGATTTTACATCAGTAGGTAATGTTTACAGTTACATAAACAAGGAACCTCACGTAATGTTCTTAGTAACGGAGCCTTACATGTGAGATGTTACATCTGTAAGTGATGTTTACAGATACATAAACAGGGAACCTCACGTAATGTTCTTAGTAATGGAGCTTTACATGAGAGATGTTACATCTGTAGCTGATGTTAACAGTTACATAAAGAGCGAACCTCAATTATGTTCTTAGTGACGGTGCCTTATATGTGAGATGTTACATCTGTAGCTTATGTTTTCAGTTACATAAACAGCGAACCTCACGTATTGACCTTAGTAACGGTGCCTTTTATGTGAGATGTTACATCTGTAGCTGATGTTCTCAGTTACATAAACAGGGAACCTTACGTAATGTTGTTCGTAATGGAGCCTTACATGTGAGATGTTACATCTGTAGCTGATGATTACAGTTACATAAACAGGGAACCTCATGTAATGTTCTGAGAAACGCAGCCTTGCATGTGAGATTTTACATCTGTAAGTGATTTTTACAGATACATAAACAGGGAACCTCACGTAAAGTTCGTAGTAATGGAACTTTACATGAGAGATGTTACATCTGTAGCTGATGTTTACAGTTACATAAACAGGGAACCTCACGTAATGTTGTTAGTAATGGAGCCTCTCATGTGAGATGTTACATCAGTAGCTAACGTTTATTGTTACATAAACAAGGAACCTCACATAATGTTGTAGTAATGTAGCCTTCCATGTGAGATGTTACTTCTGTAGCTGATGTTTACAGTTACATAAACAAGAAACCTCACATAATGTTATTAGTAATGGAGCCTCTCATGTGAGATTTTACATCAGTAGCTAATGTTTACAGTTACATAAACAAGGAACCTCACGTAATGTTCTTAGTAACGGAGCCTTACATGTGAGATGTTACATCTGTAAGTGATGTTTACAGATACATAAACAGGGAACCTCACGTAATGTTCTTAGTAATGGAGCTTTACATGAGAGATGTTACATCTGTAGCTGATGTTAACAGTTACATAAAGAGCGAACCTCAATTATGTTCTTAGTGACGGTGCCTTATATGTGAGATGTTACATCTGTAGCTTATGTTTTCAGTTACATAAACAGCGAACCTCACGTATTGTTCTTAGTAACGGTGCCTTTTATGTGAGATGTTACATCTGTAGCTGCTGTTTAGTTACATAAACAGCGAACCTCAATATTGTTCTTAGTAACGGTGCCTTATATGTGAGATGTTGCATCTATAGCTGATGTTTTCAGTTACATAAACAGCGAACCTCACGTATTGTTCTTAGTAACGGTGCATTATATGTGAGATGTTACATCTGTAGCTGATGTTCTCAGTTACATAAACAGGGAACCTTACGTAATGTTGTTGGTAATGGAGCCTTACATGTGGGATGTTACATCTGTAGCTGATGATTACAGTTACATAAACAGGGAACCTCATGTAATGTTCTTAGTAACGCAGCCTTGCATGTGAGATTTTACATCTGTAAGTGATTTTTACAGATACATAAACAGGGAACCTCACGTAAAGTTCTTAGTAATGGAAATTTACATGAGAGATGTTACATCTGTAGCTGATGTTTACAGTTACATAAACAGGGAACCTCACGTATTGTTCTTAGTAATGGAGCTTTACATGAGAGATGTTACATCTGTAGCTGATGTTTACAGTTACATAAACAGCGAACCTCACGTATTGTTCTTAGTAAGGGTGCCTTACATGTGAGATGTTAAATCTGTAGCTGATGTTTGAGTTACATAAACAGGGAACCTTACGTAATGTTCTTAGTAACGGAGCCTTACATGAGAGATGTTACATCTGTAGCTGATGTTTGCAGTTACATAAACAGGGAACCTCACGTAATTGTCTAAGTAATGTAGCCTTGCATGTCACATGTTAAATCTGTAGCTGATGTTTGCAGTCACATAAACAGGGAACCTCACGTAATGTTGTTAGTAATGGAGCCTCTCATGCGAGATGTTACATCAGTAGCTAACGTTTATTGTTACATAAACAAGGAACCTCACATAATGTTGTAGTAATGTAGCCTTCCATGTGAGATGTTACTTCTGTAGCTGATGTTTACAGTTACATAAACAAGAAACCTCACATAATGTTATTAGTAATGGAGCCTCTCATGTGAGATTTTACATCAGTAGCTAATGTTTACAGTTACATAAACAAGGAACCTCACATAATGTTGTTAGTAATGGAGCCTTGCATGTGAAATGTTACATCAGTAGCTCCTGTTTACAGTTACATAAACAAGGAATCTCACATAATGTTGTTGGTAATGGAGCCTTTCATGAGAGATGTTATATCAGTAGCTCATGTTTACAGTTACACAAACAAGGAATCTCACATAATGTTGTTAGTAATGGATCCTTACATGAGAGATGTTACATCAGTAGCTCATGTTTACAGTTACATAAACAAGGAATCTCACATAATGTTATTAGTAATGGAGCCTTACATGAGAGATGTTACATCAGTAGCTCATGTTTACAGTTACATAAACAAGGAATCTCACATAATGTTGTTAGTAATGGAGCCTTACATGAGAGATGTTTAGTTACATAAACAGGGAGCCTTACGTAATGTTCTTAGTAATGGAGCTTTACATGAGAGATGTTACATCTGTAGCTGCTGTTTAGTTACATAAACAGCGAACCTCAATATTGTTCTTAGTAACGGTGCCTTATATGTGAGATGTTACATCTATAGCTGATGTTTTCAGTTACATAAACAGCGAACCTCACGTATTGTTCTTAGTAACGGTGCATTATATGTGTGATGTTACATCTGTAGCTGATGTTCTCAGTTACATAAACAGGGAACCATACGTAATGTTGTTAGTAATGGAGCCTTACATGTGAGATGTTACATCTGTAGCTGATGATTACAGTTACATAAACAGGGAACCTCATGTAATGTTCTTAGTAACGGATCCTTGCATGTGAGATTTTACATCTGTAAGTGATTTTTACAGATACATAAACACGGAACCTCACGTAAAGTTCTTAGTAATGGAACTTTACACGAGAGATGTTACATCTGTAGCTGATGTTTACAGTTACATAAACCGGGAACCTCACGTATTGTTCTTAGTAATGGAGCTTTGCATGAGAGATGTTACATCTGTAGCTGATGTTTACAGTTACATAAACAGCGAACCTCATGTATTGTTCTTAGTAAGGGTGCCTTACATGTGAGATGTTAAATCTGTAGCTGATGTTTGAGTTACATAAACAGGGAACCTCACGTAATGTTCTTAGTAACGGAGCCTTACATGAGATATGTTACATCTGTAGCTGATGTTTGCAGTTACATAAACAGGGAACCACACGTAATTGTCTAAGTAATGTAGCCTTGCATGTCACATGTTAAATCTGTAGCTGATGTTTGCAGTCACATAAACAGGGAACCTCACGTAATGTTGTTAGTAATGGAGCCTCTCATGTGAGATGTTACATCAGTAGCTAACGTTTATTGTTACATAAACAAGGAACCTCACATAATGTTGTAGTAATGTAGCCTTCCATGTGAGATGTTACTTCTGTAGCTGATGTTTACAGTTACATAAACAAGAAACCTCACATAATGTTATTAGTAATGGAGCCTCTCATGTGAGATTTTACATCAGTAGCTAATGTTTACAGTTACATAAACAAGGAACCTCACATAATGTTGTTAGTAATGGAGCCTTGCATGTGAAATGTTACATCAGTAGCTCCTGTTTACAGTTACATAAACAAGGAATCTCACATAATGTTGTTGGTAATGGAGCCTTACATGAGAGATGTTATATCAGTAGCTCATGTTTACAGTTACACAAACAAGGAATCTCACATAATGTTGTTGGTAATGGAGCCTTGCATGTGAGATGTTACATCAGTAGCTCATGTTTACAGTTACATGAACAAGGAACCTCACATAATGTTGTTAGTAATGTAGCCTTGCATGTGAGATGTTACATTAGTAGCTCATGTTTTCTTTTATATAATCAAGGAACCTCACATAATGTTGTTAGTAATGTAGCCTTGCATGTGAGATGTTACATTAGTAGCTCATGTTTTCTTTTATATAATCAAGGAACCTCACATAATGTTGTTAGTAATGTAGCCTTGCATGTGAGATGTTACATTAGTAGCTCATGTTTTCTTTTATATAATCAAAGAACCTCACATAATGTTGTTAGTAATGTAGCCTTGCATGTGAGATGTTACATCAGTAGCTCATGTTTACAGTTACATGAACAAGGAACAACACATAATGTTGTTAGTAATGTAGCCTTGCATGTGAGATGTTACATCAGTAGCTCATGTTTACAGTTACATGAACAAGGAACAACACATAATGTTGTTAGTAATGTAGCCTTGCATGTGAGATGTTACATCAGTAGCTCATGTTTACAGTTACATGAACAAGGAACAACACATAATGTTGTTAGTAATGTAGCCTTGCATGTGAGATGTTACATCAGTAGCTCATGTTTACAGTTACATGAACAAGGAACAACACATAATGTTGTTAGTAATGTAGCCTTGCATGTGAGATGTTACATCAGTAGCTCATGTTTACAGTTACATGAACAAGGAACAACACATAATGTTGTTAGTAATGTAGCCTTGCATGTGAGATGTTACATCAGTAGCTAATGTTTATTGTTACATAAACAAGGAACCTCACATAATGTTGTTAGTAATGTAGCCTTGCATGTGAGATGTTACATCAGTAGCTCATGTTTACAGTTACATGAACAAGGAACAACACATAATGTTGTTAGTAATGGAGCCTTGCATGTGAGATGTTACATTAGTAGCTCATGTTTTCTTTTATATAAACAAGGAACCTCACATAATGTTGTTAGTAATGTAGCCTTGCATGTGAGATGTTACATTAGTAGCTCATGTTTTCTTTTATATAATCAAGGAACCTCACATAATGTTGTTAGTAATGTAGTCTTGCATGTGAGATGTTACATAAGTAGCTCATGTTTTCTTTTATATAAACAAGGAACCTCACATAATGTTGTTAGTAATGTAGCCTTGCATGTGAGATGTTACATTAGTAGCTCATGTTTTCTTTTATATAATCAAGGAACCTCACATAATGTTGTTAGTAATGTAGTCTTGCATGTGAGATGTTACATCAGTAGCTCATGTTTACAGTTACATGAACAAGGAACAACACATAATGTTGTTAGTAATGTAGCCTTGCATGTGAGATGTTACATTAGTAGCTCATGTTTACAGTTACATAAACAAGGAAGCTCACATAATGTTGTTAGTAATGGAGCCTTGTATGTGAGATGTTACATTAGTAGCTCATGTTTACAGTTACATAAACAAGGAAGCTCACATAATGTTGTTAGTAATGTAGCCTTGCATGTGAGATGTTACATCAGTAGCTCATGTTTACAGTTACATAAACAAGGAACCTCACATAATGTTCTTAGTAACGGAGCCTTTCATGTGAGTTGTAACATCAGTAGCGTATGTTTACAGTTACATAAACAGGGAACCGCACGTAATGTTCTTGGTAACGGAGCCTTGCATGTGAGATGTTACATCTGTAGGTGATGTTTACAGTTACATAAACAAGGAACCTCACGTAATGTTCTTAGTAACGGAACCTTGCATGTGAGATGTTACATCTGTAAGTGATGTTTACAGATACATAAACAGGGAACCTCACGTAATGTTCTTAGTAATGGAGCTTTACATGAGAGATGTTACATCTGTAGCTGATGTTTACAGTTACATAAACAGCGACCCTCACGTATTGTTCTTAGTAACGGTGCCTTATTTGTGAGATCTTACATCTGTAGCTGATGTTTTCAGTTACATAAAATGGGAACCTTACGTAATGTTGTTAGTAATGGAGCCTTACATGTTAGATGTTACATCTGTAGCTGATGCTTACAGTTACATAAACAGCGTACCTCATGTATTGTTCTTAGTAACGGTGCCTTATATGTGAGATGTTACATCTGTAGCTGATGTTTACAGTTACATAAACAGGGAGCCTTACGTAATGTTGTTAGTAATGGAGCCTAACATGTGAGATGTTACATCGGTAGCTGATGTTTACAGTTACATAAACAGGAAACCTCACGTAATGTTCTTAGTAACGGAGCCTTACATGTGAGATGTTAAATTCAGATTCAGATTCAGATTTTATTCACCAGTTGTAATAAAATTTTTACAAGGTTCGTCAAAAGTAAACATCCACTGAAATACAATCATATCTACATATATACACTTTACATTACATCAATTTGTAGATTTACTACCTGTATACAATGCTAATATATACTATTTTATTATAAGTCTATCTATTTTTTCTGCTATTTTGTATTCTTCTATAGAATAGAAGGCATTTTTAATGAGATAACATTTAATTTCTCTCAACTTTGTTACTTCTTCCTGTATTTTCTTAATTGTGAGAGGCAAGTGGTTGTACAGGTCCTTCGCATTGCTTTCTATACATTTATTTACAAGGGAGCCTCTTAGCCTAATTTTGTAATAGTTTTGCTTTGTTCTGGTATTATGGTTATGTACATTTGCATTTTTTTCTTCCTTATGTGCTCTAATTACATATTTAAGACATGCATATATATACAGAGAGGGTAGAGTTAATAAATTTAGATTCTTGAAGGCACTTCTACAACTATTTATTCTTGGTATTTTTTTTATGATTCTTACTGCTCTTTTTTGTAAGCGAAACATTTTCATAAGAAGTGTTTTCCCTCCTGTTCCCCATAAGATGATTCCATAGTTCAGATGTGAATGGACAAATGCATAATACACTTGCATTATATTTTCGTCATCCATTATTTGTGTTACTTGTTTTAGAATGTAACAACTGCTGTTTATTTTCTTTGAAATATTTGCAATGTGTTTGTCCCATTTTAAGTTTCTATCTATGACCAGTCCTAAAAAGTTTGTTTTCGATACTTGTTGAATTTGTTTATTTTGTATGTCTAGTGTGATGTTTGTTTGTAGTTTGTTGTTCAGGCTAATCAGCATCCATTCTGTTTTACCTATATTTAGTGCCATTCCTAGCTCTGCTAGATGGGTATTTACTGTTTCTAGGATGACATTTGCTTTGTTCTGCACCTCTGTTTCTGTAGTGCCAGTTATAACTATTGTGGTATCATCTGCATAACCAATGACAAGTCCTCCTGCTTTTTGTATATTTTTAAATAATGAATTTATATACAAGATGAATAAATATGGGCCCAGTTTTGAACCTTGTGGTACTCCGTGCTTTGTGTATTTAAATAATGACTGAACTTTTTCCAGTTTTTTTTCAACATTGTGCATTATTTCTACACACTGCTTCCTATTTGTTAAGTACGATTTTATCCAATCGGATGCAATCCCCCTAACCCCATAGTTTTCTAATTTTTCCATAAGTTCTTCTCTATCAACGCAGTCAAAAGCCTTTGACAGGTCCAGAAAGATTGCTATCACCAGTTCCTTTCTGTGTAGTGCTCTGACAATCATATCATTTCCTTTACTAATGGCATGTATGGTTGATTTCTTTTTTTGAAAGCCGTACTGCGTCTCTGCTATAATGTTGAATTTGTTGCAGTATTTCTGGAGCTGTTCTAAGAATATTCCTTCCATAATTTTTGAAAATCCTGAACATAAGGAAATCGGCCAATAATTTTGTGTAGTTTGCTTGGAGCCCTTCCCTTTATAGATTGGTCTTACTACTACTTGTTTGAGCATATTTGGAAATATACCTGATGTAAGGCTTTCATTTATTAAGTATGTGAGGACCTCTGCAATTTCATACTTGCAATGTTTTATCATTTCATTTGAATAGTCATCCAGACCACTGGACCTTTTACACTTTAGAGCATGAATTTGTTTGATAACATCCTCTTTTGTGATTTCTCTGATTACCATGGAGTTGCATACACTTGTTTCCTTTGTTATTTGGGCTTTAATTTTCATGATTCCAATATTTGCCACAATATTTACATAGTGTTCGTTAAACACATTAGTTACTTCCTCTGGTCTTATTATCAATGTGTCATTTTGTATAATATTTATGTTTTCTGACAATTTGGCGTTGTTTTCTTTATGCACTGTGTTTATTATGCTCCATGTTTTCTTTATTTTGTTATCAGTCTTTTCTAATAGTTCTCTGTTATGCAGTTTTTTTGCTTCATTTATTACCTTATTTAGAATAGTTTTATAGTTCTCAATATATACACAGGATTTTTCGTCGAGTTTACTATGTTTTAGGCTATTTAGGAATATCATTCTCTTTTTTGCTATATTTATACCTTTGGTGGACCAGTTTTGAATTTTACTTTTGTTATAAGGCATTTTACGGTTTGGTATTGAGTTCTCTAGACATGTTTTTAATGTGCTTATAAAATTTTCAAATTTTTCATGTATGTTTGCTGTTTCATACACGTTTGTCCATACTGCTTCTTTGATGCTAGCTTGGAGTACGTTTAGTGTGTCTTTGTTTACATTTCTTTTTACTGCAGTTAGTTTCTGTATTTTTGCATTTTGTTTGCCCAGTGTTTTACTTTCTATTAATTGCCCATAGTGGTCACTAATTCCTCCCTTAATTATTGATACATTTAAATCTTTATCTTTTATGTTTGTGTATACATGATCAATGCAGGTAGATGATGATTTTGTTTCTCTTGTGGGGCCTGTCTCTATCATGTTTAGATTATTTCTGGATAATAGCTCTACTAATTTCCTTTTTCTTATGCCCTCTACTAGAACGTCTATATTTTGATCTCCTACCACTATAGTCTTATTGTTTTTTACTATGCTACCTAAGCACATCTCTAGTTTGGCTAGAAAATTGGCTTTGTCAGCTTTTGGCAGACTGTAGACCCCTACTATTATAAGTTTCCCCTTTTTAAAGTTTATTTCTATTGCGCTCAATTCGGAGCACATTTCCTCACAATACTGTTTGCAGTTTATTTCCTTATATTTTACACCTTTTCTAGCATATATCACAACCCCGCCGCTTCTATGGTTTTCCCTGCAATAACTAGTGGCTAAAATATAGTTTTCATAACAATTTACTTTTATTTCATCGTACTTCAACCCATGTTCCGAAAATATTAATATATTTGGTTGTAGATCCATAACTATTTGTTCAATTCCTGCTCGTTTGTTTGCTATACCCTGGATGTTTTGGTGAAATATTCTAAAATTATTTATGGATCCCATTTGACCCTCTTTTTCTTTATTTTTTGCATTTGTAAGGCTTGCCCCTTCATTTACATGCAAGTAAGGACCTATAGCACCACTTACCTCATCTATCTGCTTCTGTCTCTCGTGCACAGTGTCCTTTGCCTTCTCCTTTTCAGTTATTGCCCCTCTCCCCAGTATGTGTACCCCAGCACTGTTGTGTCTTTCACTAATGATCACTTGAGCTGTTTTGTTTCCTACACCGCTCGTTATTGCATCTCGTTTTTTGTGCCCCTCAAGTAAGTTATTACCCTGTTTAGCAGTTTGCCAAATTTGCCTGAGCCTCTTCTGTTTAGATGAAGTCCGTCTCTTCCTAAATCACTGTCCTTAATCCATGCATTTCCATCTAGGAACACACAGTCGTTTTCTTTGCATACCCATTCAAGCATAGAGTTTGTAGCATCTATGTACCTTAGATCCTCATCCCAGCGACGTAATATTCCGCTAACACATATCTTCGCTAGTGGATAGAGGTCTTTTCCATGTTTTAGCAACTCTGAAATTTCATCCTTTATGTCTCCGGGAGTTTGCGTGAGTCCAAGGTCGTTTGTGCCTG
Organism: Deroplatys truncata; assembly: GCA_030765065.1. Taxonomy (NCBI): domain Eukaryota; kingdom Metazoa; phylum Arthropoda; class Insecta; order Mantodea; family Mantidae; genus Deroplatys; species Deroplatys truncata. The sequence goes on from CM060975.1 coordinate 1,996,366, forward strand.
CATGAATAATAACAACGTCTGGGTCGTCCTTATTTTCTCCGAGTTTCTTCTTTAGGTGTTGTATTCTGGCTCCTGGTTAACAGTACACCATTATTTCGTCGTCTACTTGTTGGCCTACATGTCGCACCATTGAGTCACCCATGATTATTGCAGCCTTCTTTTCGTAAACATTTTCCCGCAGAGAATCTGCTCGACGGGAACGTTCCGTTTGTTCCTGCATTTCATTTCCTGCGTATGGTGTATTTGCTTCGGCGATTCTGCTTTCTTGTAAAGAAGTATTTTCCAAAATTTTAAACCTGTTTTTGACGGGAATTTCATGAGTTTGATTGATCCGTGGCTGATACTGTCGTCGATGGGTCAATCCCACTGGAGTCCACTGATTTTCTTTGTTCCCGAGTAGCCGCTTTTGTGTTTCTTCGGTCGATTTATTTTTGTTTGAACTTCTTGCCCGGTTCTCATTTTCTTCCTTCAATGCTTTGTTTTCATAGCGCAGTTCACGTATTTCTTTGCTTGCTGCGTCAAGGTCTTTCCTTAGTATTTCTATAACTAGCCTAAGTGACGCCACGTTTTCGTAAGCGTCCTGCTGTTGACGATCGCCATAGTCACAATTACAGGTGTGTTCCTTGATGTTTCCTTGAGTTTCGCACCCATCTTCATTTCTCCCATTTACTACGTATCTAGTGCGCCTGGAGTTTATGTTTTTACTTCTGTTTACACTATTTAAACTGGAATTTATTCCAAAATACTCACAGTCATCGGTTTTACCAAACACAGTCGTCGCCATCATGAAGGTTGAAGTGATGTTTACAGATACATAAACAGGGAACCTCACGTAATGTTCTTAGTAATGGAGCTTTACATGAGAGATGTTACATCTGTAGCTGATGTTTACAGATACATAAACAGGGAACCTCACGTAATGTTCTTAGTAACGGAGCCTTACATGTGAGATGTTACATCTGTAAGTGATGTTTACAGATACATAAACAGGGAACCTCACGTAATGTTCTTAGTAATGGAGCTTTACATGAGAGATGTTACATCTGTAGCTGATGTTTACAGTTACATAAAGAGCGAACCTCAATATTGTTCTTAGTGACGGTGCCTTATATGTGAGATGATACATCTGTAGCTGATGTTTTCAGTTACATAAACAGGGAACCTCACGTATTCTTCTTAGTAACGGTGCCTTATATGTGAGATGTTACATCTGTAGCTGATGTTTTCAGTTACATAAACAGCGAACCTCAAGTATTGTTCTTAGTAATGGTGCATTATATGTGAGATGTTACATCTGTAGCTGATGTTTTCAGTTACATAAACAGGGAACCTCACGTATTGTTCTTAGTAATGGTGCCTTATATGTGAGATGTTACATCTGTAGCTGATGTTTTCAGTTACATAAACAGCGAACCTCAAGTATTGTTCTTAGTAACGGTGCCTTATATGTGAGATGTTACATCTGTAGCTGATGTTTTCAGTTACATAAACAGCGAACCTCAAGTATTGTTCTTAGTAACGGTGCCTTATATGTGAGATGTTACATCTGTAGCTGATGTTTTCAGTTACATAAACAGCGAACCTCAAGTATTGTTCTTAGTAACGGTGCCTTATATGTGAGATGTTACATCTGTAGCTGATGTTTTCAGTTACATAAACAGGGAACCTCACGTATTGTTCTTAGTAATGGTGCCTTATATGTGAGATGTTACATCTGTAGCTGATGATTTCAGTTACATAAACAGCGAACCTCAAGTATTGTTCTCAGTAACGGTGCCTTATATGTGAGATGTTAAATCTGTAGCTGATGTTTAGTTACATAAACAGCGAACCTCACGTATTGTTCTTAGTAACGGTGCCTTATATGTGAGATGTTACATCTGTAGCTGCTGTTTAGTTACATAAACAGCGAACCTCAATATTGCTCTTAGTAACGGTGCCTTATATGTGAGATGTTACATCTGTAGCTGATGTTTAGTTACATAAACAGCGAACCTCAATATTGCTCTTACTAACGGTGCCTTATATGTGAGATGTTACATCTGTAGCTGATGTTTACAGTTACATAAAAATGGAACCTCACGTAATGTTCTTAGTAATGGAGCTTTACATGAGAGATGTTACATCTGTAGCTGATGTTTACATTTACATAAAGAGCGAACCTCAATATTGTTCTTAGTGACGGTGCCTTATATGTGAGATGTTACATCTGTAGCTGATGTTTTCAGTTACATAAACAGCGAACCTCACGTATTGTTCTTAGTAACGGTGCCTTATATGTGAGATTTCACATCTGTAAGTGATTTTTACAGATACATAAACAGGGAACCTCACGTAATGTTCTTAGTAATGGAGCTTTACATGAGAGATGTTACATCTGTAGCTGATGTTTACAGTTACATAAACACGGAACCTCACGTATTGTTCTTAGTAATGGAGCTTTACATGAGAGATGTTACATCTGTAGCTGATGTTTACAGTTACATAAACAGCGAACCTCACGTATTGTTCTTAGTAAGGGTGCCTTATATGTGAGATGTTACATCTGTAGCTGATGTTTACAGTTACATAAACAGGGAACCTTACGTAATGTTGTTAGTAATGGAGCCTTACACTGTGAGATGTTACATCTGTAGCTGATGTTTACAGTTACAGAAATAGGGAACCTTACGTAATGTTGTTAGAAATGGAGCCTTGCATGTGAGATGTTACATCTGTAGCTGATGTTTACAGTTACATAAACTGGGAACCTTACGTAATGTTGTTAGTAATGGAGCCTTACACTGTGAGATGTTACATCTGTAGCTGATGTTTACAGTTACAGAAACAGGGAACCTCACGCAATGTTCTTAGTAACGGACACTTGCATGTGAGATGTTACATCTGTAGCTGCTGTTTCAGTTACATAAACAGGGAACCTCACGTAATGTTCTTAGTAACGGAGCCTTACATGAGAGATGAGAGATGTTACATCTGTAGCTGATGTTTACAGTTACATAAACAGGGAACCTCACGCAATGTTCTTAGTAACGGACACTTGCATGTGAGATGTTACATCTGTAGCTGATGTTTACAGTTACATAAACAGGGAACCTCACGCAATGTTCTTAGTAACGGACACTTGCATGTGAGATGTTACATCTGTAGCTGATGTTTACAGTTACATAAACAGGGAACCTCACGTAATGTTCTTAGTAACGGAGCCTAGCATGTGAGATGTTACATCTGTAGCTGATGTTTACAGTTACATAAACAGGGAACCTCATGTAATGTTCTTAGTAACGGAGCCTAGCATGTGAGATGTTACATCTGTAGCTGATGTTTACAGTTACATAAACAGGGAACCTCACGCAATGTTCTTAGTAACGGACACTTGCATGTGAGATGTTACATCTGTAGCTGCTGTTTCAGTTACATAAACAGGGAACCCACGTAATGTTCTTAGTAACGGAGCCTTACATGAGAGATGAGAGATGTTACATCTGTAGCTGATGTTTACAGTTACATAAACAGGGAACCTCACGCAATGTTCTTAGTAACGGACACTTGCATGTGAGATGTTACATCTGTAGCTGCTGTTTCAGTTACATAAACAGGGAACCTCACGTAATGTTCTTAGTAACGGAGCCTTACATGAGAGATGTTACATCTGTAGGTGATGTTTGCAGTTACATAAACAGGGAACCTCACGTAATTGTCCAAGTAATGTAGCCTTGCATGTCACATGTTAAATCTGTAGCTGATGTTTGCAGTTACATAAACAGGGAACCTCACGTAATGTTGTTAGTAATGGAGCCTCTCATGTGAGATGTTACATCAGTAGCTAACGTTTATTGTTACATAAACAAGGAACCTCACATAATGTTGTTAGTAATGTAGTCTTGCATGTGAGATGTTACTTCTGTAGCTCATGTTTACTTTTACATAAACAAGGAACCTCACATAATTTTGTTAGTAATGTAGTCTTGCATGTGAGATGTTACATTGGTAGCTCATGTTTACTTTTACATAAACAAGGAATCTCACATAATGTTGTTAGTAATGTAGCCTTGCATGTGAAATGTTACATCAGTAGCTCATGTTTTCTTTTACATAAACAAGGAACCTCACATAATTTTGTTAGTAATGTAGTCTTGCATGTGAGATGTTACATTGGTAGCTCATGTTTACTTTTACATGAACAACGATTCCTCACATAATGTTGTTAGTAATGTAGCCTTGCAAGTGAGATGTAACATCAGTAGCTCATGTTTACTTTTACATAAACAAGGAACCTCACATAATGTTGTTACTAATGGAGTCTTTCATGTGAGATGTTACATTAGTAGCTCATGTTTACTTTTACATAAACAAGGAACCTCACATAATGTTTTTAGTAATGGAGCCTTTCATGTGGAATGTTACATTGGTAGCTCATGTTTACAGTTACATAAACAAGGAACCTCACATAATGTTGTTAGTAATGGAGCCTTGCATGTGAGATGCTACATCAGTAGCTCATGTTTACAGTTACATAAACAAGGAACCTGACATAAGGTTTTTAGTAATGGAGCCTTTCATGTGAGATGTTACATTAGTAGCTCATGTTTACAGTTACATAAACAAGGAACCTCACATAATGTTAGTAATGGAGCCTTGCATGTGAAATGTTACATCAGTAGCTCATGTTTACAGTTACATAAACAAGGAACCTCACATATAGTTGTTAGTAATGGAACCTTGCATGTGAAATGTTACATCAGTAGCTCATGTTTACAGTTACATAAACAAGGAACCTCACATATAGTTGTTAGTAATGGAGCCTTGCATGTGAAATGTTACATCAGTAGCTGATGTTTACAGTTACATAAACAAGAAACCTCACATAATATTGTTAGTAATAGAGCCTTGCATGTGAGATGTTACATTGGTAGATAATGTTTACAGTTACATAAACAAGAAACCTCACATAATGTTGTTAGTAATGGAGCCTTGCATGTAAGATGTTACAGCAGTAGCTCATGTTTACTTTTACATGAACAACGATCCTCACATAATGTTGTTAGTAATGTAGCCTTGCATGTGAGATGTTACATTAGTAGCTCATGTTTTCTTTTATATAATCAAGGAACCTCACATAATGTTGTTAGTAATGTAGCCTTGCATGTGAGATGTTACATTAGTAGCTCATGTTTTATTTTATATAATCAAGGAACCTCACATAATGTTGTTAGTAATGTAGTCTTGCATGTGAGATGTTACAGCAGTAGCTCATGTTTACTTTTACATGAACAACGATCCTCACATAATGTTGTTAGTAATGTAGCCTTGCATGTGAGATGTTACATTAGTAGCTCATGTTTTCTTTTATATAATCAAGGAACCTCACATAATGTTGTTAGTAATGTAGCCTTGCATGTGGGATGTTACATTGGTAGCTCATGTTTTCTTTTATATAATCAAGGAACCTCACATAATGTTGCTAGTAATGTAGCTCATGTTTTCTTTTATATAATCAAGGAACCTCACATAATGTTGTTAGTAATGTAGTCTTGCATGTGAGATGTTACATATGTAGCTCATGTTTACTTTTACATGAACAACGATCCTCACATAATGTTGTTAGTAATGTAGCCTTGCATGTGAGATGTTACATTAGTAGCTCATGTTTACAGTTACATGAACAAGGAACAACACATAATGCTGTTAGTAATGCAGCCTTACATGTGAGATGTTACATTAGTAGCTCATGTTTACAGTTACATAAACAAGGAAGCTCACATAATGTTGTTAGTAATGGAGCCTTGTATGTGAGATTTTACATCAGTAGCTCATGTTATAGTTACATAAACAAGGATCCTCACATAATGTTGTTAGTAATGGATCCTTGTATGTGAGATTTTACATCAGTAGCTCATGTGTACAGTTACATAAACAAGAAACCTCACATAATGTTGTTAGTAATGGAGCCTTGCATGTGAGATGTAACATTAGTAGCTCATGTTTACTTTTACATAAAAAAGGAACCTCACATAATGTTGTTAGTAATGGAGCCTTGCAAGTGAGATGTAACATTAGTAGCTCATGTTTACTTTTACATAAAAAAGGAACCTCACATAATGTTGTTAGTAATGTAGCCTTGCATGTGAGATGTTACCTTCGTAGCTAATGTTTACAGTTACATAAACAAGGAACCTCACATAAGGTTGTTAGTAATGGAGCCTTGCATGTGAGATGTAATAATAGTAGCTCATGTTTACTTTCACATAAACAAGGAACCTCACATATAGTTGTTAGTAATGAAGCCTTGCATGTCAGATGTTACATAAGTAGCTCATCTTTACTTTTACATAAACAAGGAACCTCACATAATGTTGTTAGTAATGTAGCCTTGCATGTGAGATGTTACATTAGTAGCTCATGTTTTCTTTTATATAATCAAGGAACCTCACATAATGTTGTTAGTAATGTAGTCTTGCATGTGAGATGTTACAGCAGTAGCTCATGTTTACTTTTACATGAACAACGATCCTCACATAATGTTGTTAGTAATGTAGCCTTGCATGTGAGATGTTACATTAGTAGCTCATGTTTTCTTTTATATAATCAAGGAACCTCACATAATGTTGTTAGTAATGTAGCCTTGCATGTGAGATGTTACATTAGTAGCTCATGTTTTCTTTTATATAATCAAGGAACCTCACATAATGTTGTTAGTAATGTAGTCTTGCATGTGAGATGTTACAGCAGTAGCTCATGTTTACTTTTACATGAACAACGATCCTCACATAATGTTGTTAGTAATGTAGCCTTGCATGTGAGATGTTACATTAGTAGCTCATGTTTTCTTTTATATAATCAAGGAACCTCACATAATGTTGTTAGTAATGTAGCCTTGCATGTGAGATGTTACATTAGTAGCTCATGTTTTCTTTTATATAATCAAGGAACCTCACATAATGTTGTTAGTAATGTAGTCTTGCATGTGAGATGTTACATATGTAGCCGATGTTTACAGTTACATAAACAAGGAAGCTCACATAATGTTGTTAGTAATGGAGCCTTGCAAGTGAGATGTAACATTAGTAGCTCATGTTTACTTTTACATAAAAAAGGAACCTCACATAATGTTGTTAGTAATGTAGCCTTGCATGTGAGATGTTACATTCGTAGCTAATGTTTACAGTTACATAATCAAGGAACCTCACATAATGTTGTTAGTAATGGAGCCTTGCAAGTGAGATGTAACATTAGTAGCTCATGTTTACTTTTACATAAAAAAGGAACCTCACATAATGTTGTTAGTAATGTAGCCTTGCATGTGAGATGTTACATTCGTAGCTAATGTTTACAGTTACATAAACAAGGAACCTCACATAATGTTGTTAGTAATGGAGCATTGCAAGTGAGAGGTAACATTAGTAGCTCATGTTTACTTTTACATAAACAAGGAACCTCACATAATGTTGTTAGTAATGGAGCCTTGCAAGTGAGATGTAACATTAGTAGCTCATGTTTAGTTTTACATGAACAACGATCCTCACATAATGTTGTTAGTAATGTAGCCTTGCAAGTGAGATGTTACATTGGTAGCTAATATTTACAGTTACATAAACAAGGAACCTCACATAATGTTGATAGTAATGGAGCCTTGTATGTGAGATGTAACATTAGTAGCTCATGTTTACTTTTACATAAACAAGGAACCTCACATAATGTTGTTAGTAATGGAGCCTTTAATGTGAGATGTTACATTAGTAGCTCATGTTTACTTTTACATAAACAACGAACCTCACATAATGTTGTTAGTAATGGAGCCTTTCATGTGAGATGTAACATTAGTAGCTCATGTTTACTTTTACATAAACAAGGAACCTCACATAATGTCTTTAGTAATGGAGCCTTTCATGTGAGATGTTACATTAGTAGCTCATGTTTAGAGTTACATAAACAAGGAACCTCACATAATGTTGTTAGTAATGGAGCCTTGCATGTGAGATGCTACATCAGTAGCTCATGTTTACAGTTACATAAACAAGGAACCTGACATAATGTTTTTAGTAATGGAGCCTTTCATGTGAGATGTTACATTAGTAGCTCATGTTTACAGTTACATAAACAAGGAACCTCACATAATGTGATTAGTAATGAAACCTTGCATGTGAGATGTTACAGCAGTAGCTCATGTTTACAGTTACATAAACAAGGAACCTCACATATAGTTGTTAGTAATGGAGCCTTGCATGTGAAATGTTACATCAGTAGCTGATGTTTACAGTTACATAAACAAGAAACCTCACATAATATTGTTAGTAATAGAGCCTTGCATGTGAGATGTTACATTGGTAGATAATGTTTACTTTTACATAATCAAGGAACCTCATATAATGTTGTTAGTAATGTAGCCTTGCATGTGAGATGTTACATAAGTAGCTCATGTTTACTTTTACATGAACAGCGATCCTCACATAATGTTGTTAGTAATGTAGCCTTGCATGTGAGATGTTACATCAGTAGCTCATGTTTACAGTTACATGAACAAGGAACAACACATAATGTTGTTAGTAATGTAGCCTTGCATGTGAGATGTTACATTAGTAGCTCATGTTTACAGTTACATAAACAAGGAAGCTCACATAATGTTGTTAGTAATGGAGCCTTGATTGTGAGATTTTACATCAGTAGCTCATGTTTACTGTTACATAAGCAAGGATCCTCACATAATGTTGTTAGTAATGGAGCCTTGTATTTGAGATTTTACATCAGTAGCTCATGTTAAAGTTACATAAACAAGAAACCTCACATAATGTTGTTAGTAATGGAGCCTTGCATGTGAGATGTTACATCTGTAGCTCATGTTTACAGTTACATAAACAAGGAACCTCACATAATGTTGTTATTAAAGGAGCCTTGCATGTGTGATGTTACATCAGTAGCTCATGCTTACAGTTACATAAACAAGGAACCTCACATAATGTTGTTATTAATGTAGCCTTGCATGTGAGATGTTACATCTGTACCTCATGTTTACGTTTACATAAACAAGGAACCTCACATAATGTTGTTATTAATGTAGGCTTGCATGTGAGATGTTACATCAGTAGCTCATGTTTACAGTTACATAAACAAGGAACCTCACATAATGTTGTTATTAATGTAGCCTTGCATGTGAGATGTTACATCTGTACCTCATGTTTACAGTTATATAAACAAGGATCCTCACATAATGTTGTTATTAATGGAGCCTTGCATGAGAGATGTTACATCAGTAGCTCATGTTTACAGTTACATGAACAAGAATCCTCACATAATGTTGTTATTAATGGAGCCTTGCATCAGAGATGTTACATCAGTAGCTCATGTTATTTTTACATAAACAAGGAACCTCACATAATGTTGTTAGTAATGTAGCCTTGCATGTGAGATGTTACATTAGTAGCTCATGTTTACAGTTACATAAACAAGATACCTCACATAATGTTCTTAGTATTGGAGCCTTTCATGTGAGATGTAACATCAGTAGCGTATGTTTACAGTTATATAAACAGGGAACCGCACGTAATGTTCTTAGTAACGGAGACATGCACGTGAGATGTTACATCTGTAAGTGATGTTTACAGATACATAAACATAGAACCTCACGTAATGTTCTTAGTAATGGAGCTTTATATTAGAGATGTTACATCTGTAGCTGATGTTTACAGTTACATAAACAGCGAACCTCACGCATTGTTCTTAGTAACGGTGCCTTATTTGTGAGATCTTACATCTGTAGCTGATGTTTTCAGTTACATAAACAGGGAACGTTACGTAATGGAGCCTTACATGTGAGATGTTACATCTGTAGCTGATGATTACAGTTACATAAACAGGGTACCTCATGTAATGTTCTTAGTAACGGTGCCTTATATGTGAGATGTTACATCTGTAGCTGATGTTTGCAGTTACATAAACAGGGAACCTTACGTAATGTTCTTAGTAATGGAACCTTGTATGTGAGATGTTACATCTGTAGCTGATGATTACAGTTACATAAACAGGGAACGTTACGTAATGTTGTTAGAAATGGAGCCTTACATGTGAGATGTTACATCTGTAGCTGATGTTTGCAGTTACATAAACAGGGAACGTTACGTAATGTTGTTAGTAATGGAGCCTTACATGTGAGATGTTACATCTGTAGCTGATGATTACAGTTACATAAACAGGGAACCTCATGTAATGTTCTTAGTAACGGAACCTTGCATGTGAGATTTTACATCTGTAAGTGATTTTTACAGATACATAAACAGGGAACCTCACGTAATGTTCTTAGTAATGGAGCTTTACATGAGAGATGTTACATCTGTAGCTGATGTTTGCAGTTACATAAACAGCGAACCTTACGTAATGTTGTTAGTAATGGAGCCCTGCATGTGAGATGTTACATCTGTAGCTGATGTTTACAGTTACAGAAATAGGAAACCTCAGGTAATGTTCTTAGTAACGGAGCCCTGCATGTGAGATGTTACATCTGTAGCTGATGTTTACAGTTACATAAACAGGGAACCTCACGTAATGTTCTTAGTAACGGAGACTTGCATGTGAGATGTTAAATCTGTAGCTGCTGTTTTAGTTACATAAACAGGGAACCTCACGTAATGTTCTTAGTAACGGAGCCTTACATGAGAGATGTTACATCTGTAGCTGATGTTTACAGTTACATTAACAGGGAACCTCACGTAATGTTCTTACTAACGGAGCCTTACATGAGAGATGAGAGATGTTACATCTGTAGCTGATGCTTGCAGTTACATAAACAGGGAACCTCACGTAACGTTGTTAGTAATGGAGCCTCTCATGTGAGATGTTACATCAGTAGCTAATGTTTATTGTTACATAAACAAGGAACCTCACATAATGTTGTTAGTAATGTAGTCTTGCATGTGAGATGTTACTTCTGTAGCTGATGTTTACAGTTACATAATCAAGGAACCTCACGTAATGTTGTTAGTAATGTAGCCTTGCATGTGAGATGTTACATTAGTAGCTCATGTTTTCTTTTATATAATCAAGGAACCTCACATTATGTTGTTAGTAATGTAGCCTTGCATGTGAGATGTTACATTAGTAGCTCATGTTTTCTTTTATATAATCAAGGAACCTCACATAATGTTGTTAGTAATGTAGCCTTGCATGTGAGATGTTACATTAGTAGATCATGTTTTCTTTTATATAATCAAGGAACCTCACATAGTGTTGTTATTAATGTAGCCTTGCATGTGAGATGTTAAATTAGTAGCTCATGTTTTCTTTTATATAATCAAGGAACCTCACATAATGTTGTTAGTAATGTAGCCTTGCATGTGAGATGTTACATTAGTAGCTCATGTTTTCTTTTATATAATCAAGGAACCTCACATAATGTTGTTAGTAATGAAGCCTTGCATGTGAGATGTTACAGCAGTAGCTCATGTTAACAGTTACATAAACAAGAATCCTCACATAATGTTGTTAGTAATGGAGGCTTGTATGTGAGATGTTACATTCATAGCTCATGTTTACTTTTACATGAACAACGATCCTCACATAATGTTGTTAGTAATGTAGCCTTGCAAGTGAGATGTTACATTGGTAGCTAATATTTACAGTTACATAAACAAGGAACCTCACATACTGTTGTTAGTAATGGAGCCTTGCATGTGAGATGTAACATTAGTAGCTCATGTTTACTTTTACATAAACAAGAAACCTCACATAATGTTGTTAGTAATGGAGCCTTTAATGTGAGATGCTACATTAGTAGCTCATGTTTACTTTTACATAAACAAGGAACCTCACATAATGTTGTTAGTAATGGAGCCTTTCATGTGAGATGTAACATTAGTAGCTCATGTTTACTTTTACATAAACAAGGAACCTCACATAATGTTTTTAGTAATGGAGCCTTACATGTGAAATGTTACATTAGTAGCTCATGTTTACAGTTACATAAACAAGGAACCTCACATAATGTTGTTAGTAATGGAGCCTTGCATGTGAGATGCTACATCAGTAGCTCATGTTTACAGTTACATAAACAAGGAACCTCACATATAGCTGTTAGTAATGGAGCCTTGCATGTGAAATGTTACATCAGTAGCTCATGTTTACAGTTACATATACAAGGAACCTCACATATAGGTGTTAGTAATGGAGCGTTGCATGTGAAATGTTACATCAGTAGCTGATGTTTACAGTTGCATAAACACGAAACCTCACATAATATTGTTAGTAATAGAGCCTTGCATGTGAGATGTTACATTGGTAGATAATGTTTACAGTTGCATAATCAAGGAACCTCACATAATGTTGTTAGTAATGTAGCCTTGCATGTGAGATGTTACATTAGTAGCTCATGTTTTCTTTTATATAATCAAGGAACCTCACATAATGTTGTTAGTAATGTAGCCTTGCATGTGAGATGTTACATTAGTAGCTCATGTTTTCTTTTATATAATCAAGGAACCTCACACAATGTTGTTAATAATGAAGCCTTGCATGTGAGATGTTACAGCAGTAGCTCATGTTTACAGTTACATAAACAAGAAACCTCAAATAATGTTGTTAGTAATGGAGCCTTGCATGAGAGATGTTACATTAGTAGCTCATGTTTACTTTTACATAAACAAGAAACCTCACATATAGTTGTTAGTAATGAAGCCTTGCATGTCAAATGTTACATAAGTAGCTCATCTTTACTTTTACATAATCAAGGAACCTCACATAATGTTGTTAGTAATGTAGCCTTGCATGCGAGATGTTACATCAGTAGCTCATGTTTACAGTTACATGAACAAGGAACAACACATAATGTTGTTAGTAATGTAGCCTTGTATGTGAGATGTAGCATCAGTAGCTCATGTTTACAGTTACATGAACAAGGAACAACACATAATGTTGTTAGTAATGTAGCCTTGTATGTGAGATGTTACATCAGTAGCTCATGTTTACAGTTACATGAACAAGGAACAACACATAATGTTGTTATTAATGTAGCCTTGTATGTGAGATGTAACATCAGTAGCTCATGTTTACAGTTACATAAACAGGGAACCACATGTAATGTTCTTAGTAACGGAGCCTTGCATGTGAGATGTTACATCTGTAGCTGATTCTTACAGTTACAGAAACAGGAAACCTCAGGTAATGTTCTTAGTAACGGAGCCTTGCATGTGAGATGTTACATCTGTAGCTGATGTTTACAGTTACATAAACAGGGAACCTCACGTAATGTTCTTAGAAACGGAGACTTGCATGTGAGATGTTAAATCTGTAGCTGCTGTTTCAGTTACATAAACAGGGAACCTCACGTAATGTTCTTAGTAACGGAGCCTTACATGAGAGATGTTACATCTGTAGCTGATGTTTACAGTTACATAAACAGGGAACCTCACGTAATGTTCTTACTAACGGAGCCTTACATGAGAGATGAGAGATGTTACATCTGTAGCTGATGCTTGCAGTTACATAAACAGGGAACCTCACGTAACGTTGTTAGTAATGGAGCCTCTCATGTGAGATGTTACATCAGTAGCTAATGTTTATTGTTACATAAACAAGGAACCTCACATAATTTTGTTAGTAATGTAGCCTTGCATGTGAGATGTTACTTCTGTAGCTGATGTTTACAGTTACATAATCAAGGAACCTCACATAATGTTGGTAGTAATGTAGCCTTGCATGTGAGATGTTACATTAGTAGCTCATGTTTTCTTTTATATAATCAAGGAACCTCACATAATGTTGTTAGTAATGTAGCCTTGCATGTGAGATGTTACATTAGTAGCTCATGTTTTCTTTTATATAATCAAGGAACCTCACATAATGTTGTTAGTAATGTAGCCTTGCATGTGAGATGTTACATTAGTAGATCATGTTTTCTTTTATATAATCAAGGAACCTCACATAATGTTGTTATTAATGTAGCCTTGCATGTGAGATGTTACATTAGTAGCTCATGTTTTCTTTTATATAATCAAGGAACCTCACATAATGTTGTTAGTAATGTAGCCTTGGATGTGAGATGTTACATTAGTAGCTCATGTTTTCTTTTATATAATCAAGGAACCTCACATAATGTTGTTAGTAATGTAGACTTGCATGTGGGATGTTACATTAGTAGCTCATGTTTTCTTTGATATAATCAAGGAACCTCACATAATGTTGTTAGTAATGTAGCCTTGCATGTGAGATGTTACATTAGTAGCTCATGTTTTCTTTTATATAAACAAGGAACCTCACATAATGTTGTTAGTAATGAAGCCTTGCATGTGAGATGTTACAGCAGTAGCTCATGTTTACAGTTACATAAACAAGAATCCTCACATAATGTTGTTAGTAATGGAGGCTTGTATGTGAGATGTTACATTCGTAGCTCATGTTTACTTTTACATGAACAACGATCCTCACATAATGTTGTTAGTAATGTAGCCTTGCAAGTGAGATGTTACATTGGTAGCTAATATTTACAGTTACATAAACAAGGACCCTCACATACTGTTGTTAGTAATGGAGCCTTGCATGTGAGATGTAACATTAGTAGCTCATGTTTACTTTTACATAAACAAGAAACCTCACATAATGTTGTTAGTAATGGAGCCTTTAATGTGAGATGTTACATTAGTAGCTCATGTTTACTTTTACATAAACAAGGAACCTCACATAATGTTGTTAGTAATGGAGCCTTTCATGTGAGATGTAACATTAGTAGCTCATGTTTACTTTTACATAAACAAGGAACCTCACATAATGTTTTTAGTAATGGAGCCTTTCATGTGAGATGTTACATTAGTAGCTCATGTTTACAGTTACATAAACAAGGAACCTCACCTAATGTTGTTAGTAATGGAGCCTTGCATGTGAGATGCTACATCAGTAGCTCATGTTTACAGTTACATAAACAAGGAACCTCACATATAGTTGTTAGTAATGGAGCCTTGCATGTGAAATGTTACAGCAGTAGCTCATGTTTACAGTTACATAAACAAGGAACCTCACATATAGTTGTTAGTAATGGAGCGTTGCATGTGAAATGTTACATCAGTAGCTGATGTTTACAGTTACATAAACAAGAAACCTCACATAATATTGTTAGTAATAGAGCCTTGCATGTGAGATGTTACATTGGTAGATAATGTTTACAGTTACATAAACAAGGAACGACACATAACGTTGTTATTAATGGAGACTTGCATGTTAAATGTTACATCAGTAGCTCATGTTTACAGTTACATAAACAAGGAACCTCACATATAGTTGTTAGTAATGGAGCCTTGCATGTGAAATGTTACATCAGTAGCTCATGTTTACAGTTACATAAACAAGGAACCTCACATAATGTTGTTACTAATGGAGCCTTGCATGTGAGATGTTACATTAGTAGCTCATGTTTACAGTTACATAAACAAGGAATCTCACAAAATATTGTTAGTAATGGAGCCTTGCATGTAAATGTTACATTAGTAGCTCATGTTTACAGTTACATAAACAAGGAACCTCACATAATGTTGTTAGTAATGGAGCCTTGCATGTGAGATGTTACATTAGTAGCTCATGTTTACAGCTACATAAAAAAGGAACCTCACATAATGTTGTTAGTAATGGATCCTTGCATGTGAGATGTTACATTAGTAGCTCATGTTTACAGTTACATAAACACGGAAGCTCACATAATGTTGTTAGTAATGGAGCCTTGCATGTGAGATGTTACATTAGTAGTTTATGTTTACAGTTACGTAAACAAGAAACCTCACTTAATGTTGTTAGTAATGGAGCCTTGCATGTGAGATGTTACATTAGTAGCTCATGTTTACAGTTACATAAACAAGAAACTTCACATAATGTTGTTAGTAATGAAGCCTCGCATGTGAGATGTTACAGCAGTAGCTCATGTTTACAGTTACATAAACAGGGAACCTCATGTAATGTTCTTAGTAACGGAGCCTTGCATGTGAGATGTTACATCTGTAGCTGATTCTTACAGTTACAGAAACAGGAAACCTCAGGTAATGTTCTTAGTAACGGAGCCTTGCATGTGAGATGTTACATCTGTAGCTGATGTTTACAGTTACATAAACAGGGAACCTCACATAATGTTCTTAGTAACGGAGACTTGCATGTGAGATGTTAAATCTGTAGCTGCTGTTTCAGTTACATAAACAGGGAACCTCACGTAATGTTCTTAGTAACGGAGCCTTACATGAGAGATGTTACATCTGTAGCTGATGTTTACAGTTACATAAACAGGGAACCTCACGTAATGTTCTTACTAACGGAGCCTTACATGAGAGATGAGAGATGTTACATCTGTAGCTGATGCTTGCAGTTACATAAACAGGGAACCTCACGTAACGTTGTTAGTAATGGAGCCTCTCATGTGAGATGTTACATCAGTAGCTAATGTTTATTGTTACATAAACAAGGAACCTCACATAATTTTGTTAGTAATGTAGCCTTGCATGTGAGATGTTACTTCTGTAGCTGATGTTTACAGTTACATAATCAAGGAACCTCACATAATGTTGGTAGTAATGTAGCCTTGCATGTGAGATGTTACATTAGTAGCTCATGTTTTCTTTTATATAATCAAGGAACCTCACATAATGTTGTTAGTAATGTAGCCTTGCATGTGAGATGTTACATTAGTAGCTCATGTTTTCTTTTATATAATCAAGGAACCTCACATAATGTTGTTAGTAATGTAGCCTTGCATGTGAGATGTTACATTAGTAGATCATGTTTTCTTTTATATAATCAAGGAACCTCACATAATGTTGTTATTAATGTAGCCTTGCATGTGAGATGTTACATTAGTAGCTCATGTTTTCTTTTATATAATCAAGGAACCTCACATAATGTTGTTAGTAATGTAGCCTTGGATGTGAGATGTTACATTAGTAGCTCATGTTTTCTTTTATATAATCAAGGAACCTCACATAATGTTGTTAGTAATGTAGACTTGCATGTGGGATGTTACATTAGTAGCTCATGTTTTCTTTGATATAATCAAGGAACCTCACATAATGTTGTTAGTAATGTAGCCTTGCATGTGAGATGTTACATTAGTAGCTCATGTTTTCTTTTATATAAACAAGGAACCTCACATAATGTTGTTAGTAATGAAGCCTTGCATGTGAGATGTTACAGCAGTAGCTCATGTTTACAGTTACATAAACAAGAATCCTCACATAATGTTGTTAGTAATGGAGGCTTGTATGTGAGATGTTACATTCGTAGCTCATGTTTACTTTTACATGAACAACGATCCTCACATAATGTTGTTAGTAATGTAGCCTTGCAAGTGAGATGTTACATTGGTAGCTAATATTTACAGTTACATAAACAAGGACCCTCACATACTGTTGTTAGTAATGGAGCCTTGCATGTGAGATGTAACATTAGTAGCTCATGTTTACTTTTACATAAACAAGAAACCTCACATAATGTTGTTAGTAATGGAGCCTTTAATGTGAGATGTTACATTAGTAGCTCATGTTTACTTTTACATAAACAAGGAACCTCACATAATGTTGTTAGTAATGGAGCCTTTCATGTGAGATGTAACATTAGTAGCTCATGTTTACTTTTACATAAACAAGGAACCTCACATAATGTTTTTAGTAATGGAGCCTTTCATGTGAGATGTTACATTAGTAGCTCATGTTTACAGTTACATAAACAAGGAACCTCACATAATGTTGTTAGTAATGGAGCCTTGCATGTGAGATGCTACATCAGTAGCTCATGTTTACAGTTACATAAACAAGGAACCTCACATATAGTTGTTAGTAATGGAGCCTTGCATGTGAAATGTTACATCAGTAGCTCATGTTTACAGTTACATAAACAAGGAACCTCACATATAGTTGTTAGTAATGGAGCGTTGCATGTGAAATGTTACATCAGTAGCTGATGTTTACAGTTACATAAACAAGAAACCTCACATAATATTGTTAGTAATAGAGCCTTGCATGTGAGATGTTACATTGGTAGATAATGTTTACAGTTACATAAACAAGGAACGACACATAACGTTGTTATTAATGGAGACTTGCATGTTAAATGTTACATCAGTAGCTCATGTTTACAGTTACATAAACAAGGAACCTCACATATAGTTGTTAGTAATGGAGCCTTGCATGTGAAATGTTACATCAGTAGCTCATGTTTACAGTTACATAAACAAGGAACCTCACATAATGTTGTTACTAATGGAGCCTTGCATGTGAGATGTTACATTAGTAGCTCATGTTTACAGTTACATAAACAAGGAATCTCACAAAATATTGTTAGTAATGGAGCCTTGCATGTAAATGTTACATTAGTAGCTCATGTTTACAGTTACATAAACAAGGAACCTCACATAATGTTGTTAGTAATGGAGCCTTGCATGTGAGATGTTACATTAGTAGCTCATGTTTACAGCTACATAAAAAAGGAACCTCACATAATGTTGTTAGTAATGGATCCTTGCATGTGAGATGTTACATTAGTAGCTCATGTTTACAGTTACATAAACACGGAAGCTCACATAATGTTGTTAGTAATGGAGCCTTGCATGTGAGATGTTACATTAGTAGTTTATGTTTACAGTTACGTAAACAAGAAACCTCACTTAATGTTGTTAGTAATGGAGCCTTGCATGTGAGATGTTACATTAGTAGCTCATGTTTACAGTTACATAAACAAGAAACTTCACATAATGTTGTTAGTAATGAAGCCTCGCATGTGAGATGTTACAGCAGTAGCTCATGTTTACAGTTACATAAACAGGGAACCTCATGTAATGTTCTTAGTAACGGAGCCTTGCATGTGAGATGTTACATCTGTAGCTGATTCTTACAGTTACAGAAACAGGAAACCTCAGGTAATGTTCTTAGTAACGGAGCCTTGCATGTGAGATGTTACATCTGTAGCTGATGTTTACAGTTACATAAACAGGGAACCTCACATAATGTTCTTAGTAACGGAGACTTGCATGTGAGATGTTAAATCTGTAGCTGCTGTTTCAGTTACATAAACAGGGAACCTCACGTAATGTTCTTAGTAACGGAGCCTTACATGAGAGATGTTACATCTGTAGCTGATGTTTACAGTTACATAAACAGGGAACCTCAC
Organism: Deroplatys truncata; assembly: GCA_030765065.1. Classification (NCBI taxonomy): domain Eukaryota; kingdom Metazoa; phylum Arthropoda; class Insecta; order Mantodea; family Mantidae; genus Deroplatys; species Deroplatys truncata. Next base: position 2,015,482 of record CM060975.1, read on the forward strand.
GTAATGTTCTTACTAACGGAGCCTTACATGAGAGATGAGAGATGTTACATCTGTAGCTGATGCTTGCAGTTACATAAACAGGGAACCTCACGTAACGTTGTTAGTAATGGAGCCTCTCATGTGAGATGTTACATCAGTAGCTAATGTTTATTGTTACATAAACAAGGAACCTCACATAATGTTGTTAGTAATGTAGCCTTGCACGTGAGATGCTACTTCTGTAGCTGATGTTTACAGTTACATAATCAAGGAACCTCACATAATGTTGGTAGTAATGTAGCCTTGCATGTGAGATGTTACATTAGTAGCTCATGTTTTCTTTTATATAATCAAGGAACCTCACATAATGTTGTTAGTAATGTAGCCTTGCATGTGAGATGTTACATAAGTAGCTCATGTTTACTTTTACATAATCAAGGAACCTCACATAATGTTGTTAGTAATGTAGCCTTGCATGTGAGATGTTACATTAGTAGCTCATGTTTCCTTTTATATAATCAAGGAACCTCACACAATGTTGTTAGTAATGAAGCCTTGCATGTGAGATGTTACAGCAGTAGCTCATGTTTACAGTTACATAAACAAGAAACCTCAAATAATGTTGTTAGTAATGGAGCCTTGCATGTGAGATGTTACATTAGTAGCTCATGTTTACTTTTACATAAACAAGGAACCTCACATATAGTTGTTAGAAATGAAGCCTTGCATGTGAGATGTTACATTAGTAGCTCATGATTTCTTTTAAATAATCAAGGAACCTCACATAATGTTGTTAGTAATGTAACCTTGCATGTGAGATGTTACATAAGTAGCTCATGTTTACTTTTACATAATCAAGGAACCTCACATAATGTTGTTAGTAATGTAGCCTTGCATGTGAGATGTTACATTAGTAGCTCATGTTTCCTTTTATATAATCAAGGAACCTCACACAATGTTGTTAGTAATGAAGCCTTGCATGTGAGATGTTACAGCAGTAGCTCATGTTTACAGTTACATAAACAAGAAACCTCAAATAATGTTGTTAGTAATGGAGCCTTGCATGTGAGATGTTACATTAGTAGCTCATGTTTACTTTTACATAAACAAGGAACCTCACATATAGTTGTTAGTAATGAAGCCTTGCATGTCAAATGTTACATAAGTAGCTCATCTTTACTTTTACATAATCAAGGAACCTCACATAATGTTGTTAGTAATGTAGCCTTGCATGTGAGATGTTACATTAGTAGCTCATGTTTTCTTTTATATAATCAAGGAACCTCACATAATGTTGTTAGTAATGTAGCCTTGCATGTGAGATGTTACATCAGTAGCTCATGTTTACAGTTACATGAACAAGGAACAACACATAATGTTGTTAGTAATGTAGCCTTGTATGTGAGATGTAACATCAGTAGCTCATGTTTACAGTTACATGAACAAGGAACAACACATAATGTTGTTATTAATGTAGCCTTGTATGTGAGATGTAACATCAGTAGCTCATGTTTACAGTTACATAAACAGGGAACCTCATGTAATGTTCTTAGTAACGGAGCCTTGCATGTGAGATGTTAAATCTGTAGCTGATGTTTGCAGTTACATAAACAGGGAACCTCACGTAATGTGCTTAGTAACGGAGCCTTACATGTGAGATGTTACATCTGTAGCTGATGTTTACAGTTACATAAACAGGGAACCTCACGTAATGTTCTTAGTAACGGAGCCTTACATGAGAGATGTTACATCTGTAGCTGATGTTTACAGTTACATAAACAGGGAGCCTTACGTAATGTTCTTAGTAATGGAGCCTTGCATGTGAGATGTTACATCTGTAAGTGATTTTTACAGATACATAAACAGGGAACCTCATGTAATGTTCTTAGTAATGGAGCTTTACATGAGAGATGTTACATCTGTAGCTGATGTTTACAGTTACATAAACAGGGAACCTCATGTATTGTTCTTAGTAATGGAGCTTTACATGAGAGATGTTACATCTGTAGCTGATGTTTACAGTTACATAAACAGGGAGCCTTACGTAATGTTGTTAGAAATGGAGCCTTACATGTGAGATGTTACATCGGTAGCTGATGTTTACAGTTACATAAGCAGGGAACCTCATGTAATGTTCTTAGTAACGGAGCCTTGCATGTGAGATGTTAAATCTGTAGCTGATGTTTGCAGTTACATAAACAGGGAACCTCACGTAATGTTCTTAGTAACGGAGCGTTACATGAGAGATGTTACATCTGTAGCTGATGTTTACAGTTACATAAACAGGGAACCTCACATAATGTTCTTAGTATCGGAGCCTTACATGAGAGATGAGAGATGTTACATCTGTAGCTGATGTTTACAGTTACTTAAACAGGGAACCTCACGTAATTGTCTAAGTAATGTAGCCTTGTATGTCACATGTTAAATCTGTAGCTGATGTTTGCAGTTACATAAACAGGGAACCTCACGTAATGGTCTTAGTAACGGAGCCTTACATGAGAGATGTTACATCTGTAGCTGATGTTTACAGTTACATAAACAGGGAACCTCACGTAATGAGCTTAGTAACGGAGCCTTACATGTGAGATGTTACATCTGTAGCTGATGTTTACAGATACATAAACAGGGAACCTCACGTAATGTTCTTAGTAACGGAGCCTTACATGAGAGATGTTACATCTGTAGCTGATGTTTACAGTTACATAAACAGGGAGCCTTACGTAATGTTGTTAGTAATGGAGCCTTACATGTGAGATGTTACATCGGTAGCTGATGTTTACAGTTACATAAACAGGGAACCTCATGTAATGTTCTTAGTAACGGAGCCTTGCATGTGAGATGTTAAATCTGTAGCTGATGTTTGCAGTTACTTAAACAGGGAACCTCACGTAATGTTCTTAGTAACGGAGCCTTATATGAGAGATGTTACATCTGTAGCTGATGTTTACAGTTACATAAACAGGGAACCTCACGTAATGTTCTTAGTAACGGAGCCTTACATGAGAGATGTTACATCTGTAGCTGATGTTTACAGTTACATAAACAGGGAACCTCACGTAATGTTCTTAGTAACGGAGCCTTGCATGTGAGATTTTACATGTGTAGCTGATGTTTACAGTTACATAAACAGGGAACATCGTGTAATGTGCTTAGTAACGGAGCCTTACATGTGAGATGTTACATCTGTAGCTGATGTTTACAGTTACATAAACAGGGAACCTCACGTAATGTTCTTAGTAACGGAGCCTTACATGAGAGATGTTACATCTGTAGGTGATGTTTACAGTTACATAAACAGGGAGCCTTACGTAATGTTGTTAGTAATGGAGCCTTACATGTGAGATGTTACATCGGTAGCTGATGTTTACAGTTACATAAACAGGGAACCTCACGTAATTGTCTAAGTAATGTAGCCTTGCATGTCACATGTTAAATCTGTAGGTGATGTTTGTAGTTACATAAACAGGGAACCTCACGTAATGTTCTTAATAACGGAGCCTTACATGAGAGTTGTTACATCTGTAGCTGATGTTTACAGTTACATAAACAGGGAACCTCACGTAATGTACTTAGTAACGGAGCCTTACATGAGAGATGTTACATCTGTAGCTGATGTTTACAGTTACATAAACAGGGAACCTCACGTAATGTTCTTAGTAACGGAGCCTTGCATGTGAGATGTTACATCTGTAGCTGATGTTTACAGTTACATAAACAGGGAACCTCACGTAATGTTCTTAGTAACGGAGCCTTGCACGTGAGATGTTACAGCAGTAGCTCATGTTTACAGTTACATAAACAGGGAACCTCATGTAATGTTCTTAGTAATGGAGCCTTACATGAGAGATGAGAGATGTTACATCTGTAGCTGATGTTTACAGTTACATAAACAGGGAACCTCACGTAATGTTCTTAGTAACGGAGCCTTACATGAGAGATGTTACATCTGTAGCTGATGTTTACAGTTACATAAACAGGGAACCTCACGTAATGTTCTTAGTAACGGAGCCTTGCACGTGAGATGTTACAGCAGTAGCTCATGTTTACAGTTACATAAACAGGGAACCTCACGTAATGGTCTTAATAACGGACCCTTGCATGTGAGATGTTACATCTGTAGCTGATGTTTACAGTTACATAAACAGGGAACCTCACGTAATGTTCTTAGTAACGGAGCCTTGCACTTGAGATGTTACAGCAGTAGCTCATGTTTACAGTTACATAAACAGGGAACCTCATGTAATGTTCTTAGTAATGGAGCCTTACATGAGAGATGAGACATGTTACATCTGTAGCTGATGTTTACAGTTACATAAACAGGGAACCTCACGTAATGTTCTTAGTAACGGAGCCTTACATGAGAGATGTTACATCTGTAGCTGATGTTTACAGTTACATAAACAGGGAACCTCACGTAATGGTCTTAATAACGGAGCCTTGCATGTGAGATGTTACATCTGTAGCTGATGTTTACAGTTACATAAACAGGGAACCTCACGTAATGTTCTTAGTAACGGAGCCTTACATGAGAGATGTTACATCTGTAGCTGATGTTTACAGTTACATAAACAGGGAACCTCACGTAATGGTCTTAATAACGGAGCCTTGCATGTGAGATGTTACATCTGTAGCTGATGTTTACAGTTACATAAACAGGGAACCTCACGTAATGGTCTTAATAACGGAGCCTTGCATGTGAGATGTTACATCTGTAGCTGATGTTTACAGTTACATAAACAGGGAACCTCACGTAATGTTCTTAGTAACGGAGCCTTACATGTGAGATGTTACATCTGTAGCTGATGTTTACAGTTACATAAACAGGGAACCTCACGTAATGTTCTTAGTAACGGAGACTTGCATGTGAGATGTTAAATCTGTAGCTGCTGTTTCAGTTACATAAACAGGGAACCTCACGTAATGTTCTTAGTAACGGAGCCTTACATGAGAGATGTTACATCTGTAGCTGATGTTTACAGTTACATAAACAGGGAACCTCACGTAATGTTCTTACTAACGGAGCCTTACATGAGAGATGAGAGATGTTACATCTGTAGCTGATGCTTGCAGTTACATAAACAGGGAACCTCACGTAACGTTGTTAGTAATGGAGCCTTTCATGTGAGATGTTACATCAGTAGCTAATGTTTATTGTTACATAAACAAGGAACCTCACATAATGTTGTTAGTAATGTAGCCTTGCATGTGAGATGTTACTTCTGTAGCTGATGTTTACAGTTACATAATCAAGGAACCTCACATAATGTTGGCAGTAATGTAGCCTTGCATGTGAGATGTTACATTAGTAGCTCATGTTTTCTTTTATATAATCAAGGAACCTCACATAATGTTGTTAGTAATGTAGCCTTGCATGTGAGATGTTACATTAGTAGCTCATGTTTTCTTTTATATAATCAGGGAACCTCACATAATGTTGTTAGTAATGTAGCCTTGGATGTGAGATGTTACATTAGTAGCTCATGTTTTCTTTTATATAATCAAGGAACCTCACATAATGTTGTTAGTAATGTAGCCTTGCATGTGAGATGTTACATCAGTAGCTCATGTTTTCTTTTATATAATCAAGGAACCTCACATAATGTTGTTAGTAATGTAGACTTGCATGTGGGATGTTACATTAGTAGCTCATGTTTTCTTTGATATAATCAAGGAACCTCACATAATGTTGTTAGTAATGTAGCCTTGCATGTGAGATGTACATTAGTAGCTCATGTTTTCTTTTATATAATCAAGGAACCTCACATAATGTTGTTAGTAATGAATCCTTGCATGTGAGATGTTACAGCAGTAGCTCATGTTTACAGTTACATAAACAAGAATCCTCACATAATGTTGTTAGTAATGGAGGCTTGTATGTGAGATGTTACATTCGTAGCTCATATTTACTTTTACATGAACAACGATCCTCACATAATGTTGTTAGTAATGTAGCCTTGCAAGTGAGATGTTACATTGGTAGCTAATATTTACAGTTACATAAACAAGGAACCTCACATACTGTTGTTAGTAATGGAGCCTTTAATGTGAGATGTTACATTAGTAGCTCATGTTTACTTTTGCATAAACAAGGAACCTCACATAATGTTGTTAGTAATGGAGCCTTTCATGTGAGATGTAACATAAGTAGCTCATGTTTACTTTTACATAAACAAGGAACCTCACATAATGTTTTTAGAAATGGAGCCTTTCATGTGAGATGTTACATTAGTAGCTCATGTTTACAGTTACATAAACAAGGAACCTCACATAATGTTGTTAGTAATGGAGCCTTGCATGTGAGATGCTACATCAGTAGCTCATGTTTACAGTTACATAAACAAGGAACCTCACATATAGTTGTTAGTAATGGAGCCTTGCATGTGAAATGTTACATCAGTAGCTCATGGTTACAGTTACATAAACAAGGAACCTCACATATAGTTGTTAGTAATGGAGCCTTTCATGTGAGATGTTACATTAGTAGCTCATGTTTACAGTTACATAAACAAGGAACCTCACATAATGTTGTTAGTAATGGAGCCTTGCATGTGAGATGCTACATCAGTAGCTCATGTTTACAGTTACATAAACAAGGAACCTCACATATAGTTGTTAGTAATGGAGCCTTGCATGTGAAATGTTACATCAGTAGCTCATGTTTACAGTTACATAAACAAGGAACCTCACATATAGTTGTTAGTAATGGAGCGTTGCATGTGAAATGTTACATCAGTAGCTGATGTTTACAGTTACATAAACAAGAAACCTCACATAATATTGTTAGTAATAGAGTCTTGCATGTGAGATGTTACATTGGTAGATAATGTTTACAGTTACATAAACAAGGAACGACACATAACGTTGTTATTAATGGAGACTTGCATGTTAAATGTTACATCAGTAGCTCATGTTTACAGTTACATAAACAAGGAACCTCACATATAGTTGTTAGTAATGGAGCCTTGCATGTGAAATGTTACATCAGTAGCTCATGTTTACAGTTACATAAACACGGAACCTCACATAATGTTGTTAGTAATGGAGCCTTGCATGTGAGATGTTACATTAGTAGCTCATGTTTACAGTTACATAAAAAAGGAATCTCACAAAATATTGTTAGTAATGGAGCCTTGCATGTAAATGTTACATTAGTAGCTCATGTTTACAGTTACATAAACAAGGAACCTCACATAATGTTGTTAGTAATGGAGCCTTGCATGTGAGATGTTACATTAGTAGCTCATGTTTACAGCTACATAAAAAAGGAACCTCACATAATGTTGTTAGTAATGGAGCCTTGCATGTGAGATGTTACATTAGTAGCTCATGTTTACAGTTACATAAACAAGAAACCTCACTTAATGTTGTTAGTAATGAAGCCTTGCATGTCAGATGTTACATAAGTAGCTCATCTTTACTTTTACATAATCAATGAACCTCACATAATGTTGTTAGTAATGTAGCCTTGCATGTGAGATGTTACATTAGTAGCTCATGTTTTCTTTTAAATAATCAAGGAACCTCACATAATGTTGTTAGTAATGTAACCTTGCATGCGAGATGTTACATAAGTAGCTCATGTTTACTTTTACATAATCAAGGAACCTCACATAATGTTGTTAGTAATGTAGCCTTGCATGTGAGATGTTACATTAGTAGCTCATGTTTTCTTTTATATAATCAAGGAACCTCACATAATGTTGTTAGTAATGTAGCCTTGCATGTGAGATGTTACATTAGTAGCTCATGTTTTCTTTTATATAATCAAGGAACCTCACATAATGTGATTAGTAATGAAACCTTGCATGTGAGATGTTACAGCAGTAGCTCATGTTTACAGTTACATAAACAAGAAACCTCACATAATGTTGTTAGTAATGGAGCCTTGCATGTGAGATGTTACATTAGTAGCTCATGTTTATTTTCACATAAACAAGGAACCTCTATTATAGTTGTTAGTAATGAAGCCTTGCATGCCAGATGTAACATTAAGAGCTCATGTTTACTTTTACATAATCAAGGAACCTCATATAATGTTGTTAGTAATGTAGCCTTGCATGTGAGATGTTACATAAGTAGCTCATGTTTACTTTTACATGAACAGCGATCCTCACATAATGTTGTTAGTAATGTAGCCTTGCATGTGAGATGTTACATCAGTAGCTCATGTTTACAGTTACATGAACAAGGAACAACACATAATGTTGTTAGTAATGTAGCCTTGCATGTGAGATGTTACATTAGTAGCTCATGTTTACAGTTACATAAACAAGGAAGCTCACATAATGTTGTTAGTAATGGAGCCTTGTATGTGAGATTTTACATCAGTAGCTCATGTTTACTGTTACATAAGCAAGGATCCTCACATAATGTTGTTAGTAATGGAGCCTTGTATTTGAGATTTTACATCAGTAGCTCATGTTAAAGTTACATAAACAAGAAACCTCACATAATGTTGTTAGTAATGGAGCCTTGCATGTGAGATGTTACATCTGTAGCTCATGTTTACAGTTACATAAACAAGGAACCTCACATAATGTTGTTATTAAAGGAGCCTTGCATGTGTGATGTTACATCAGTAGCTCATGCTTACAGTTACATAAACAAGGAACCTCACATAATGTTGTTATTAATGTAGCCTTGCATGTGAGATGTTACATCTGTACCTCATGTTTACGTTTACATAAACAAGGAACCTCACATAATGTTGTTATTAATGTAGGCTTGCATGTGAGATGTTACATCAGTAGCTCATGTTTACAGTTACATAAACAAGGAACCTCACATAATGTTGTTATTAATGTAGCCTTGCATGTGAGATGTTACATCTGTACCTCATGTTTACAGTTATATAAACAAGGATCCTCACATAATGTTGTTATTAATGGAGCCTTGCATGAGAGATGTTACATCAGTAGCTCATGTTTACAGTTACATGAACAAGAATCCTCACATAATGTTGTTATTAATGGAGCCTTGCATCAGAGATGTTACATCAGTAGCTCATGTTATTTTTACATAAACAAGGAACCTCACATAATGTTGTTAGTAATGTAGCCTTGCATGTGAGATGTTACATTAGTAGCTCATGTTTACAGTTACATAAACAAGATACCTCACATAATGTTCTTAGTATTGGAGCCTTTCATGTGAGATGTAACATCAGTAGCGTATGTTTACAGTTATATAAACAGGGAACCGCACGTAATGTTCTTAGTAACGGAGACTTGCACGTGAGATGTTACATCTGTAAGTGATGTTTACAGATACATAAACATAGAACCTCACGTAATGTTCTTAGTAATGGAGCTTTATATTAGAGATGTTACATCTGTAGCTGATGTTTACAGTTACATAAACAGCGAACCTCACGCATTGTTCTTAGTAACGGTGCCTTATTTGTGAGATCTTACATCTGTAGCTGATGTTTTCAGTTACATAAACAGGGAACGTTACGTAATGGAGCCTTACATGTGAGATGTTACATCTGTAGCTGATGATTACAGTTACATAAACAGGGAACCTCATGAAATGTTCTTAGTAACGGTGCCTTATATGTGAGATGTTACATCTGTAGCTGATGTTTGCAGTTACATAAACAGGGAACCTTACGTAATGTTCTTAGTAATGGAACCTTGTATGTGAGATGTTACATCTGTAGCTGATGATTACAGTTACATAAACAGGGAACGTTACGTAATGTTGTTAGTAATGGAGCCTTACATGTGAGATGTTACATCTGTAGCTGATGATTACAGTTACATAAACAGGGAACCTCATGTAATGTTCTTAGTAACGGAACCTTGCATGTGAGATTTTACATCTGTAAGTGATTTTTACAGATACATAAACAGGGAACCTCACGTAATGTTCTTAGTAATGGAGCTTTACATGAGAGATGTTACATCTGTAGCTGATGTTTACAGTTACATAAACAGCGAACCTTACGTAATGTTGTTAGTAATGGAGCCCTGCATGTGAGATGTTACATCTGTAGCTGATGTTTACAGTTACAGAAATAGGAAACCTCAGGTAATGTTCTTAGTAACGGAGCCCTGCATGTGAGATGTTACATCTGTAGCTGATGTTTACAGTTACATAAACAGGGAACCTCACGTAATGTTCTTAGTAACGGAGACTTGCATGTGAGATGTTAAATCTGTAGCTGCTGTTTTAGTTACATAAACAGGGAACCTCACGTAATGTTCTTAGTAACGGAGCCTTACATGAGAGATGTTACATCTGTAGCTGATGTTTACAGTTACATTAACAGGGAACCTCACGTAATGTTCTTACTAACGGAGCCTTACATGAGAGATGAGAGATGTTACATCTGTAGCTGATGCTTGCAGTTACATAAACAGGGAACCTCACGTAACGTTGTTAGTAATGGAGCCTCTCATGTGAGATGTTACATCAGTAGCTAATGTTTATTGTTACATAAACAAGGAACCTCACATAATGTTGTTAGTAATGTAGTCTTGCATGTGAGATGTTACTTCTGTAGCTGATGTTTACAGTTACATAATCAAGGAACCTCACGTAATGTTGTTAGTAATGTAGCCTTGCATGTGAGATGTTACATTAGTAGCTCATGTTTTCTTTTATATAATCAAGGAACCTCACATTATGTTGTTAGTAATGTAGCCTTGCATGTGAGATGTTACATTAGTAGCTCATGTTTTCTTTTATATAATCAAGGAACCTCACATAATGTTGTTAGTAATGTAGCCTTGCATGTGAGATGTTACATTAGTAGATCATGTTTTCTTTTATATAATCAAGGAACCTCACATAGTGTTGTTATTAATGTAGCCTTGCATGTGAGATGTTACATTAGTAGCTCATGTTTTCTTTTATATAATCAAGGAACCTCACATAATGTTGTTAGTAATGTAGCCTTGCATGTGAGATGTTACATTAGTAGCTCATGTTTTCTTTTATATAATCAAGGAACCTCACATAATGTTGTTAGTAATGAAGCCTTGCATGTGAGATGTTACAGCAGTAGCTCATGTTAACAGTTACATAAACAAGAATCCTCACATAATGTTGTTAGTAATGGAGGCTTGTATGTGAGATGTTACATTCATAGCTCATGTTTACTTTTACATGAACAACGATCCTCACATAATGTTGTTAGTAATGTAGCCTTGCAAGTGAGATGTTACATTGGTAGCTAATATTTACAGTTACATAAACAAGGAACCTCACATACTGTTGTTAGTAATGGAGCCTTGCATGTGAGATGTAACATTAGTAGCTCATGTTTACTTTTACATAAACAAGAAACCTCACATAATGTTGTTAGTAATGGAGCCTTTAATGTGAGATGCTACATTAGTAGCTCATGTTTACTTTTACATAAACAAGGAACCTCACATAATGTTGTTAGTAATGGAGCCTTTCATGTGAGATGTAACATTAGTAGCTCATGTTTACTTTTACATAAACAAGGAACCTCACATAATGTTTTTAGTAATGGAGCCTTACATGTGAAATGTTACATTAGTAGCTCATGTTTACAGTTACATAAACAAGGAACCTCACATAATGTTGTTAGTAATGGAGCCTTGCATGTGAGATGCTACATCAGTAGCTCATGTTTACAGTTACATAAACAAGGAACCTCACATATAGCTGTTAGTAATGGAGCCTTGCATGTGAAATGTTACATCAGTAGCTCATGTTTACAGTTACATATACAAGGAACCTCACATATAGTTGTTAGTAATGGAGCGTTGCATGTGAAATGTTACATCAGTAGCTGATGTTTACAGTTGCATAAACAAGAAACCTCACATAATATTGTTAGTAATAGAGCCTTGCATGTGAGATGTTACATTGGTAGATAATGTTTACAGTTGCATAATCAAGGAACCTCACATAATGTTGTTAGTAATGTAGCCTTGCATGTGAGATGTTACATTAGTAGCTCATGTTTTCTTTTATATAATCAAGGAACCTCACATAATGTTGTTAGTAATGTAGCCTTGCATGTGAGATGTTACATTAGTAGCTCATGTTTTCTTTTATATAATCAAGGAACCTCACACAATGTTGTTAGTAATGAAGCCTTGCATGTGAGATGTTACAGCAGTAGCTCATGTTTACAGTTACATAAACAAGAAACCTCAAATAATGTTGTTAGTAATGGAGCCTTGCATGAGAGATGTTACATTAGTAGCTCATGTTTACTTTTACATAAACAAGAAACCTCACATATAGTTGTTAGTAATGAAGCCTTGCATGTCAAATGTTACATAAGTAGCTCATCTTTACTTTTACATAATCAAGGAACCTCACATAATGTTGTTAGTAATGTAGCCTTGCATGTGAGATGTTACATCAGTAGCTCATGTTTACAGTTACATAAACAAGGAAGCTCACATAATGTTGTTAGTAATGGAGCCTTGCATGTGAGATGTTACATTAGTAGTTTATGTTTACAGTTACGTAAACAAGAAACCTCACTTAATGTTGTTAGTAATGGAGCCTTGCATGTGAGATGTTACATTAGTAGCTCATGTTTACAGTTACATAAACAAGAAACTTCACATAATGTTGTTAGTAATGAAGCCTCGCATGTGAGATGTTACAGCAGTAGCTCATGTTTACAGTTACATAAACAGGGAACCTCATGTAATGTTCTTAGTAACGGAGCCTTGCATGTGAGATGTTACATCTGTAGCTGATTCTTACAGTTACAGAAACAGGAAACCTCAGGTAATGTTCTTAGTAACGGAGCCTTGCATGTGAGATGTTACATCTGTAGCTGATGTTTACAGTTACATAAACAGGGAACCTCACGTAATGTTCTTAGAAACGGAGACTTGCATGTGAGATGTTAAATCTGTAGCTGCTGTTTCAGTTACATAAACAGGGAACCTCACGTAATGTTCTTAGTAACGGAGCCTTACATGAGAGATGTTACATCTGTAGCTGATGTTTACAGTTACATAAACAGGGAACCTCACGTAATGTTCTTACTAACGGAGCCTTACATGAGAGATGAGAGATGTTACATCTGTAGCTGATGCTTGCAGTTACATAAACAGGGCACCTCACGTAACGTTGTTAGTAATGGAGCCTCTCATGTGAGATGTTACATCAGTAGCTAATGTTTATTGTTACATAAACAAGGAACCTCACATAATTTTGTTAGTAATGTAGCCTTGCATGTGAGATGTTACTTCTGTAGCTGATGTTTACAGTTACATAATCAAGGAACCTCACATAATGTTGGTAGTAATGTAGCCTTGCATGTGAGATGTTACATTAGTAGCTCATGTTTTCTTTTATATAATCAAGGAACCTCACATAATGTTGTTAGTAATGTAGCCTTGCATGTGAGATGTTACATTAGTAGCTCATGTTTTCTTTTATATAATCAAGGAACCTCACATAATGTTGTTAGTAATGTAGCCTTGCATGTGAGATGTTACATTAGTAGATCATGTTTTCTTTTATATAATCAAGGAACCTCACATAATGTTGTTATTAATGTAGCCTTGCATGTGAGATGTTACATTAGTAGCTCATGTTTTCTTTTATATAATCAAGGAACCTCACATAATGTTGTTAGTAATGTAGCCTTGGATGTGAGATGTTACATTAGTAGCTCATGTTTTCTTTTATATAATCAAGGAACCTCACATAATGTTGTTAGTAATGTAGACTTGCATGTGGGATGTTACATTAGTAGCTCATGTTTTCTTTGATATAATCAAGGAACCTCACATAATGTTGTTAGTAATGTAGCCTTGCATGTGAGATGTTACATTAGTAGCTCATGTTTTCTTTTATATAAACAAGGAACCTCACATAATGTTGTTAGTAATGAAGCCTTGCATGTGAGATGTTACAGCAGTAGCTCATGTTTACAGTTACATAAACAAGAATCCTCACATAATGTTGTTAGTAATGGAGGCTTGTATGTGAGATGTTACATTCGTAGCTCATGTTTACTTTTACATGAACAACGATCCTCACATAATGTTGTTAGTAATGTAGCCTTGCAAGTGAGATGTCACATTGGTAGCTAATATTTACAGTTACATAAACAAGGACCCTCACATACTGTTGTTAGTAATGGAGCCTTGCATGTGAGATGTAACATTAGTAGCTCATGTTTACTTTTACATAAACAAGAAACCTCACATAATGTTGTTAGTAATGGAGCCTTTAATGTGAGATGTTACATTAGTAGCTCATGTTTACTTTTACATAAACAAGGAACCTCACATAATGTTGTTAGTAATGGAGCCTTTCATGTGAGATGTAACATTAGTAGCTCATGTTTACTTTTACATAAACAAGGAACCTCACATAATGTTTTTAGTAATGGAGCCTTTCATGTGAGATGTTACATTAGTAGCTCATGTTTACAGTTACATAAACAAGGAACCTCACATAATGTTGTTAGTAATGGAGCCTTGCATGTGAGATGCTACATCAGTAGCTCATGTTTACAGTTACATAAACAAGGAACCTCACATATAGTTGTTAGTAATGGAGCCTTGCATGTGAAATGTTACATCAGTAGCTCATGTTTACAGTTACATAAACAAGGAACCTCACATATAGTTGTTAGTAATGGAGCGTTGCATGTGAAATGTTACATCAGTAGCTGATGTTTACAGTTACATAAACAAGAAACCTCACATAATATTGTTAGTAATAGAGCCTTGCATGTGAGATGTTACATTGGTAGATAATGTTTACAGTTACATAAACAAGGAACGACACATAACGTTGTTATTAATGGAGACTTGCATGTTAAATGTTACATCAGTAGCTCATGTTTACAGTTACATAAACAAGGAACCTCACATATAGTTGTTAGTAACGGAGCCTTGCATGTGAAATGTTACATCAGTAGCTCATGTTTACAGTTACATAAACAAGGAACCTCACATAATGTTGTTACTAATGGAGCCTTGCATGTGAGATGTTACATTAGTAGCTCATGTTTACAGTTACATAAACAAGGAATCTCACAAAATATTGTTAGTAATGGAGCCTTGCATGTAAATGTTACATTAGTAGCTCATGTTTACAGTTACATAAACAAGGAACCTCACATAATGTTGTTAGTAATGGAGCCTTGCATGTGAGATGTTACATTAGTAGCTCATGTTTACAGCTACATAAAAAAGGAACCTCACATAATGTTGTTAGTAATGGATCCTTGCATGTGAGATGTTACATTAGTAGCTCATGTTTACAGTTACATAAACAAGGAAGCTCACATAATGTTGTTAGTAATGGAGCCTTGCATGTGAGATGTTACATTAGTAGTTTATGTTTACAGTTACGTAAACAAGAAACCTCACTTAATGTTGTTAGTAATGGAGCCTTGCATGTGAGATGTTACATTAGTAGCTCATGTTTACAGTTACATAAACAAGAAACTTCACATAATGTTGTTAGTAATGAAGCCTCGCATGTGAGATGTTACAGCAGTAGCTCATGTTTACAGTTACATAAACAGGGAACCTCATGTAATGTTCTTAGTAACGGAGCCTTGCATGTGAGATGTTACATCTGTAGCTGATTCTTACAGTTACAGAAACAGGAAACCTCAGGTAATGTTCTTAGTAACGGAGCCTTGCATGTGAGATGTTACATCTGTAGCTGATGTTTACAGTTACATAAACAGGGAACCTCACATAATGTTCTTAGTAACGGAGACTTGCATGTGAGATGTTAAATCTGTAGCTGCTGTTTCAGTTACATAAACAGGGAACCTCACGTAATGTTCTTAGTAACGGAGCCTTACATGAGAGATGTTACATCTGTAGCTGATGTTTACAGTTACATAAACAGGGAACCTCACGTAATGTTCTTACTAACGGAGCCTTACATGAGAGATGAGAGATGTTACATCTGTAGCTGATGCTTGCAGTTACATAAACAGGGAACCTCACGTAACGTTGTTAGTAATGGAGCCTCTCATGTGAGATGTTACATCAGTAGCTAATGTTTATTGTTACATAAACAAGGAACCTCACATAATGTTGTTAGTAATGTAGCCTTGCATGTGAGATGTTACTTCTGTAGCTGATGTTTACAGTTACATAATCAAGGAACCTCACATAATGTTGGTAGTAATGTAGCCTTGCATGTGAGATGTTACATTAGTAGCTCATGTTTTCTTTTATATAATCAAGGAACCTCACATAATGTTGTTAGTAATGTAGCCTTGCATGTGAGATGTTACATAAGTAGCTCATGTTTACTTTTACATAATCAAGGAACCTCACATAATGTTGTTAGTAATGTAGCCTTGCATGTGAGATGTTACATTAGTAGCTCATGTTTCCTTTTATATAATCAAGGAACCTCACACAATGTTGTTAGTAATGAAGCCTTGCATGTGAGATGTTACAGCAGTAGCTCATGTTTACAGTTACATAAACAAGAAACCTCAAATAATGTTGTTAGTAATGGAGCCTTGCATGTGAGATGTTACATTAGTAGCTCATGTTTACTTTTACATAAACAAGGAACCTCACATATAGTTGTTAGAAATGAAGCCTTGCATGTGAGATGTTACATTAGTAGCTCATGATTTCTTTTAAATAATCAAGGAACCTCACATAATGTTGTTAGTAATGTAACCTTGCATGTGAGATGTTACATAAGTAGCTCATGTTTACTTTTACATAATCAAGGAACCCCACATAATGTTGTTAGTAATGTAGCCTTGCATGTGAGATATTACATTAGTAGCTCATGTTTCCTTTTATATAATCAAGGAACCTCACACAATGTTGTTAGTAATGAAGCCTTGCATGTGAGATGTTACAGCAGTAGCTCATGTTTACAGTTACATAAACAAGAAACCTCAAATAATGTTGTTAGTAATGGAGCCTTGCATGTGAGATGTTACATTAGTAGCTCATGTTTACTTTTACATAAACAAGGAACCTCACATATAGTTGTTAGTAATGAAGCCTTGCATGTCAAATGTTACATAAGTAGCTCATCTTTACTTTTACATAATCAAGGAACCTCACATAATGTTGTTAGTAATGTAGCCTTGCATGTGAGATGTTACATTAGTAGCTCATGTTTTCTTTTATATAATCAAGGAACCTCACATAATGTTGTTAGTAATGTAGCCTTGCATGTGAGATGTTACATCAGTAGCTCATGTTTAAAGTTACATGAACAAGGAACAACACATAATGTTGTTAGTAATGTAGCCTTGTATGTGAGATGTAACATCAGTAGCTCATGTTTACAGTTACATGAACAAGGAACAACACATAATGTTGTTATTAATGTAGCCTTGTATGTGAGATGTAACATCAGTAGCTCATGTTTACAGTTACATAAACAGGGAACGTCATGTAATGTTCTTAGTAATGGAGCCTTGCATGTGAGATGTTAAATCTGTAGCTGATGTTTGCAGTTACATAAACAGGGAACCTCACGTAATGTGCTTAGTAACGGAGCCTTACATGTGAGATGTTACATCTGTAGCTGATGTTTACAGTTACATAAACAGGGAACCTCACGTAATGTTCTTAGTAACGGAGCCTTACATGAGAGATGTTACATCTGTAGCTGATGTTTACAGTTACATAAACAGGGAGCCTTACGTAATGTTCTTAGTAATGGAGCCTTGCATGTGAGATGTTACATCTGTAAGTGATTTTTACAGATACATAAACAGGGAACCTCATGTAATGTTCTTAGTAATGGAGCTTTACATGAGAGATGTTACATCTGTAGCTGATGTTTACAGTTACATAAACAGGGAACCTCATGTATTGTTCTTAGTAATGGAGCTTTACATGAGAGATGTTACATCTGTAGCTGATGTTTACAGTTACATAAACAGGGAGCCTTACGTAATGTTGTTAGAAATGGAGCCTTACATGTGAGATGTTACATCAGTAGCTGATGTTTACAGTTACATAAGCAGGGAACCTCATGTAATGTTCTTAGTAACGGAGCCTTGCATGTGAGATGTTAAATCTGTAGCTGATGTTTGCAGTTACATAAACAGGGAACCTCACGTAATGTTCTTAGTAACGGAGCGTTACATGAGAGATGTTACATCTGTAGCTGATGTTTACAGTTACATAAACAGGGAACCTCACATAATGTTCTTAGTATCGGAGCCTTACATGAGAGATGAGAGATGTTACATCTGTAGCTGATGTTTACAGTTACTTAAACAGGGAACCTCACGTAATTGTCTAAGTAATGTAGCCTTGTATGTCACATGTTAAATCTGTAGCTGATGTTTGCAGTTACATAAACAGGGAACCTCACGTAATGGTCTTAGTAACGGAGCCTTACATGAGAGATGTTACATCTGTAGCTGATGTTTACAGTTACATAAACAGGGAACCTCACGTAATGAGCTTAGTAACGGAGCCTTACATGTGAGATGTTACATCTGTAGCTGATGTTTACAGATACATAAACAGGGAACCTCACGTAATGTTCTTAGTAACGGAGCCTTACATGAGAGATGTTACATCTGTAGCTGATGTTTACAGTTACATAAACAGGGAGCCTTACGTAATGTTGTTAGTAATGGAGCCTTACATGTGAGATGTTACATCGGTAGCTGATGTTTACAGTTACATAAACAGGGAACCTCATGTAATGTTCTTAGTAACGGAGCCTTGCATGTGAGATGTTAAATCTGTAGCTGATGTTTGCAGTTACTTAAACAGGGAACCTCACGTAATGTTCTTAGTAACGGAGCCTTACATGAGAGATGTTACATCTGTAGCTGATGTTTACAGTTACATAAACAGGGAACCTCACGTAATGTTCTTAGTAACGGAGCCTTACATGAGAGATGTTACATCTGTAGCTGATGTTTACAGTTACATAAACAGGGAACCTCACGTAATGTTCTTAGTAACGGAGCCTTGCATGTGAGATTTTGCATGTGAGATTTTACATGTGTAGCTGATGTTTACAGTTACATAAACAGGGAACATCGTGTAATGTGCTTAGTAACGGAGCCTTACATGTGAGATGTTACATCTGTAGCTGATGTTTACAGTTACATAAACAGGGAACCTCACGTAATGTTCTTAGTAACGGAGCCTTACATGAGAGATGTTACATCTGTAGGTGATGTTTACAGTTACATAAACAGGGAGCCTTACGTAATGTTGTTAGTAATGGAGCCTTACATGTGAGATGTTACATCGGTAGCTGATGTTTACAGTTACATAAACAGGGAACCTCACGTAATTGTCTAAGTAATGTAGCCTTGCATGTCACATGTTAAATCTGTAGGTGATGTTTGTAGTTACATAAACAGGGAACCTCACGTAATGTTCTTAATAACGGAGCCTTACATGAGAGTTGTTACATCTGTAGCTGATGTTTACAGTTACATAAACAGGGAACCTCACGTAATGTACTTAGTAACGGAGCCTTACATGAGAGATGTTACATCTGTAGCTGATGTTTACAGTTACATAAACAGGGAACCTCACGTAATGTTCTTAGTAACGGAGCCTTGCATGTGAGATGTTACATCTGTAGCTGATGTTTACAGTTACATAAACAGGGAACCTCACGTAATGTTCTTAGTAACGGAGCCTTGCACGTGAGATGTTACAGCAGTAGCTCATGTTTACAGTTACATAAACAGGGAACCTCATGTAATGTTCTTAGTAATGGAGCCTTACATGAGAGATGAGAGATGTTACATCTGTAGCTGATGTTTACAGTTACATAAACAGGGAACCTCACGTAATGTTCTTAGTAACGGAGCCTTACATGAGAGATGTTACATCTGTAGCTGATGTTTACAGTTACATAAACAGGGAACCTCACGTAATGTTCTTAGTAACGGAGCCTTGCACGTGAGATGTTACAGCAGTAGCTCATGTTTACAGTTACATAAACAGGGAACCTCACGTAATGGTCTTAATAACGGACCCTTGCATGTGAGATGTTACATCTGTAGCTGATGTTTACAGTTACATAAACAGGGAACCTCACGTAATGTTCTTAGTAACGGAGCCTTGCACTTGAGATGTTACAGCAGTAGCTCATGTTTACAGTTACATAAACAGGGAACCTCATGTAATGTTCTTAGTAATGGAGCCTTACATGAGAGATGAGAGATGTTACATCTGTAGCTGATGTTTACAGTTACATAAACAGGGAACCTCACGTAATGTTCTTAGTAACGGAGCCTTACATGAGAGATGTTACATCTGTAGCTGATGTTTACAGTTACATAAACAGGGAACCTCACGTAATGGTCTTAATAACGGAGCCTTGCATGTGAGATGTTACATCTGTAGCTGATGTTTACAGTTACATAAACAGGGAACCTCACGTAATGTTCTTAGTAACGGAGCCTTACATGAGAGATGTTACATCTGTAGCTGATGTTTACAGTTACATAAACAGGGAACCTCACGTAATGGTCTTAATAACGGAGCCTTGCATGTGAGATGTTACATCTGTAGCTGATGTTTACAGTTACATAAACAGGGAACCTCACGTAATGGTCTTAATAACGGAGCCTTGCATGTGAGATGTTACATCTGTAGCTGATGTTTACAGTTACATAAACAGGGAACCTCACGTAATGTTCTTAGTAACGGAGCCTTACATGTGAGATGTTACATCTGTAGCTGATGTTTACAGTTACATAAACAGGGAACCTCACGTAATGTTCTTAGTAACGGAGACTTGCATGTGAGATGTTAAATCTGTAGCTGCTGTTTCAGTTACATAAACAGGGAACCTCACGTAATGTTCTTAGTAACGGAGCCTTACATGAGAGATGTTACATCTGTAGCTGATGTTTACAGTTACATAAACAGGGAACCTCACGTAATGTTCTTACTAACGGAGCCTTACATGAGAGATGAGAGATGTTACATCTGTAGCTGATGCTTGCAGTTACATAAACAGGGAACCTCACGTAACGTTGTTAGTAATGGAGCCTTTCATGTGAGATGTTACATCAGTAGCTAATGTTTATTGTTACATAAACAAGGAACCTCACATAATGTTGTTAGTAATGTAGCCTTGCATGTGAGATGTTACTTCTGTAGCTGATGTTTACAGTTACATAATGAAGGAACCTCACATAATGTTGGTAGTAATGTAGCCTTGCATGTGAGATGTTACATTAGTAGCTCATGTTTTCTTTTATATAATCAAGGAACCTCACATAATGTTGTTAGTAATGTAGCCTTGCATGTGAGATGTTACATTAGTAGCTCATGTTTTCTTTTATATAATCAGGGAACCTCACATAATGTTGTTAGTAATGTAGCCTTGGATGTGAGATGTTACATTAGTAGCTCATGTTTTCTTTTATATAATCAAGGAACCTCACATAATGTTGTTAGTAATGTAGCCTTGCATGTGAGATGTTACATCAGTAGCTCATGTTTTCTTTTATATAATCAAGGAACCTCACATAATGTTGTTAGTAATGTAGACTTGCATGTGGGATGTTACATTAGTAGCTCATGTTTTCTTTGATATAATCAAGGAACCTCACATAATGTTGTTAGTAATGTAGCCTTGCATGTGAGATGTACATTAGTAGCTCATGTTTTCTTTTATATAATCAAGGAACCTCACATAATGTTGTTAGTAATGAAGCCTTGCATGTGAGATGTTACAGCAGTAGCTCATGTTTACAGTTACATAAACAAGAATCCTCACATAATGTTGTTAGTAATGGAGGCTTGTATGTGAGATGTTACATTCGTAGCTCATATTTACTTTTACATGAACAACGATCCTCACATAATGTTGTTAGTAATGTAGCCTTGCAAGTGAGATGTTACATTGGTAGCTAATATTTACAGTTACATAAACAAGGAACCTCACATACTGTTGTTAGTAATGGAGCCTTTAATGTGAGATGTTACATTAGTAGCTCATGTTTACTTTTGCATAAACAAGGAACCTCACATAATGTTGTTAGTAATGGAGCCTTTCATGTGAGATGTAACATAAGTAGCTCATGTTTACTTTTACATAAACAAGGAACCTCACATAATGTTTTTAGAAATGGAGCCTTTCATGTGAGATGTTACATTAGTAGCTCATGTTTACAGTTACATAAACAAGGAACCTCACATAATGTTGTTAGTAATGGAGCCTTGCATGTGAGATGCTACATCAGTAGCTCATGTTTACAGTTACATAAACAAGGAACCTCACATATAGTTGTTAGTAATGGAGCCTTGCATGTGAAATGTTACATCAGTAGCTCATGGTTACAGTTACATAAACAAGGAACCTCACATATAGTTGTTAGTAATGGAGCCTTTCATGTGAGATGTTACATTAGTAGCTCATGTTTACAGTTACATAAACAAGGAACCTCACATAATGTTGTTAGTAATGGAGCCTTGCATGTGAGATGCTACATCAGTAGCTCATGTTTACAGTTACATAAACAAGGAACCTCACATATAGTTGTTAGTAATGGAGCCTTGCATGTGAAATGTTACATCAGTAGCTCATGTTTACAGTTACATAAACAAGGAACCTCACATATAGTTGATAGTAATGGAGCGTTGCATGTGAAATGTTACATCAGTAGCTGATGTTTACAGTTACATAAACAAGAAACCTCACATAATATTGTTAGTAATAGAGCCTTGCATGTGAGATGTTACATTGGTAGATAATGTTTACAGTTACATAAACAAGGAACGACACATAACATTGTTATTAATGGAGACTTGCATGTTAAATGTTACATCAGTAGCTCATGTTTACAGTTACATAAACAAGGAACCTCACATATAGTTGTTAGTAATGGAGCCTTGCATGTGAAATGTTACATCAGTAGCTCATGTTTACAGTTACATAAACACGGAACCTCACATAATGTTGTTAGTAATGGAGCCTTGCATGTGAGATGTTACATTAGTAGCTCATGTTTACAGTTACATAAAAAAGGAATCTCACAAAATATTGTTAGTAATGGAGCCTTGCATGTAAATGTTACATTAGTAGCTCATGTTTACAGTTACATAAACAAGGAACCTCACATAATGTTGTTAGTAATGGAGCCTTGCATGTGAGATGTTACATTAGTAGCTCATGTTTACAGCTACATAAAAAAGGAACCTCACATAATGTTGTTAGTAATGGAGCCTTGCATGTGAGATGTTACATTAGTAGCTCATGTTTACAGTTACATAAACAAGAAACCTCACTTAATGTTGTTAGTAATGAAGCCTTGCATGTCAGATGTTACATAAGTAGCTCATCTTTACTTTTACATAATCAATGAACCTCACATAATGTTGTTAGTAATGTAGCCTTGCATGTGAGATGTTACATTAGTAGCTCATGTTTTCTTTTAAATAATCAAGGAACCTCACATAATGTTGTTAGTAATGTAACCTTGCATGCGAGATGTTACATAAGTAGCTCATGTTTACTTTTACATAATCAAGGAACCTCACATAATGTTGTTAGTAATGTAGCCTTGCATGTGAGATGTTACATTAGTAGCTCATGTTTTCTTTTATATAATCAAGGAACCTCACATAATGTTGTTAGTAATGTAGCCTTGCATGTGAGATGTTACATTAGTAGCTCATGTTTTCTTTTATATAATCAAGGAACCTCACACAATGTTGTTAGTAATGAAGCCTTGCATGTGAGATGTTACAGCAGTAGCTCATGTTTACAGTTACTAAAACAAGAAACCTCAAATAATGTTGTTAGTAATGGAGCCTTGCATGTGAGATGTTACATTAGTAGCTCATGTTTACTTTTACATAAACAAGGAACCTCACATATAGTTGTTAGTAATCAAGCCTTGCATGTCAAATGTTACATAAGTAGCTCATCTTTACTTTTACATAATCAAGGAACCTCACATAATGTTGTTAGTAATGTAGCCTTGCATGTGAGATGTTACATTAGTAGCTCATGTTTTCTTTTATATAATCAAGGAACCTCACATAATGTTGTTAGTAATGTAGCCTTGCATGTGAGATGTTACATCAGTAGCTCATGTTTACAGTTACATGAACAAGGAACAACACATAATGTTGTTATTAATGTAGCCTTGTATGTGAGATGTAACATCAGTAGCTCATGTTTACAGTTACATAAACAGGGAACCTCATGTAATGTTCTTAGTAACGGAGCCTTGCATGTGGGATGTTACATCTGTAAGTGATGTTTACAGATACATAATCATGGAACCTCACGTAATGTTCTTAGTAATGGAGCTTTATATTAGAGATGTTACATCTGTAGCTGATGTTTACAGTTACATAAACAGCGAACCTCACGCATTGTTCTTAGTAACGGTGCCTTATTTGTGAGATCTTACATCTGTAGCTGATGTTTTCAGTTACATAAACAGGGAACGTTACGTAATGGAGCCTTACATGTGAGATGTTACATCTGTAGCTGATGATTACAGTTACATAAACAGGGAACCTCATGTAATGTTCTTAGTAACGGTGCCTTATATGTGAGATGTTACATCTGTAGCTGATGTTTGCAGTTACATAAACAGGGAACCTTACGTAATGTTCTTAGTAATGGAACCTTGTATGTGAGATGTTACATCTGTAGCTGATGATTACAGTTACATAAACAGGGAACGTTACGTAATGTTGTTAGTAATGGAGCCTTACATGTGAGATGTTACATCTGTAGCTGATGTTTGCAGTTACATAAACAGGGAACGTTACGTAATGTTGTTAGTAATGGAGCCTTACATGTGAGATGTTACATCTGTAGCTGATGATTACAGTTACATAAACAGGGAACCTCATGTAATGTTCTTAGTAACGGAACCTTGCATGTGAGATTTTACATCTGTAAGTGATTTTTACAGATACATAAACAGGGAACCTCACGTAATGTTCTTAGTAATGGAGCTTTACATGAGAGATGTTACATCTGTAGCTGATGTTTACAGTTACATAAAAACGAACCTTACGTAATGTTGTTAGTAATGGAGCCCTGCATGTGAGATGTTACATCTGTAGCTGATGTTTACAGTTACAGAAATAGGAAACCTCAGGTAATGTTCTTAGTAACGGAGCCCTGCATGTGAGATGTTACATCTGTAGCTGATGTTTACAGTTACATAAACAGGGAACCTCACGTAATGTTCTTAGTAACGGAGACTTGCATGTGAGATGTTAAATCTGTAACTGCTGTTTCAGTTACATAAACAGGGAACCTCACGTAATGTTCTTAGTAACGGAGCCTTACATGAGAGATGTTACATCTGTAGCTGATGTTTACAGTTACATTAACAGGGAACCTCACGTAATGTTCTTACTAACGGAGCCTTACATGAGAGATGAGAGATGTTACATCTGTAGCTGACGCTTGCAGTTACATAAACAGGGAACCTCACGTAACGTTGTTAGTAATGGAGCCTCTCATGTGAGATGTTACATCAGTAGCTAATGTTTATTGTTACATAAACAAGGAACCTCACATAATGTTGTTAGTAATGTAGTCTTGCATGTGAGATGTTACATCTGTAGCTGATGCTTGCAGTTACATAAACAGGGAACCTCACGTAACGTTGTTAGTAATGGAGCCTCTCATGTGAGATGTTACATCTGTAGCTGATGCTTGCAGTTACATAAACAGGGAACCTCACGTAATGTTGTTAGTAATGTAGCCTTGCATGTGAGATGTTACATTAGTAGCTCATGTTTTCTTTTATATAATCAAGGAACCTCACATTATGTTGGAAGTAATGTAGCCTTGCATGTGAGATGTTACATTAGTAGCTCATGTTTTCTTTTATATAATCAAGGAACCTCACATAATGTTGTTAGTAATGTAGCCTTGCATGTGAGATGTTACATTAGTAGATTATGCTTTCTTTTATATAATCAAGGAACCTCACATAGTGTTGTTATTAATGTAGCCTTGCATGTGAGATGTTACATTAGTAGCTCATGTTTTCTTTTATATAATCAAGGAACCTCACATAATGTTGTTAGTAATGAAGCCTTGCATGTGAGATGTTACAGCAGTAGCTCATGTTAACAGTTACATAAACAAGAATCCTCACATAATGTTGTTAGTAATGTAGGCTTGTATGTGAGATGTTACATTCGTAGCTCATGTTTACTTTTACATGAACAACGATCCTCACATAATGTTGTTAGTAATGTAGCCTTGCAAGTGAGATGTTACATTGGTAGCTAATATTTACAGTTACATAAACAAGGAACCTCACATACTGTTGTTAGTAATGGAGCCTTGCATGTGAGATGTAACATTAGTAGCTCATGTTTACTTTTACATAAACAAGAAACCTCACATAATGTTGTTAGTAATGGAGCCTTTAATGTGAGATGCTACATTAGTAGCTTATGTTTACTTTTACATAAACAAGGAACCTCACATAATGTTGTTAGTAATGGAGCCTTTCATGTGAGATGTAACATTAGCAGCTCATGTTTACTTTTACATAAACAAGGAACCTCACATAATGTTTTTAGTAATGGAGCCTTACATGTGAAATGTTACATTAGTAGCTCATGTTTACAGTTACATAAACAAGGAACCTCACATAATGTTGTTAGTAATGGAGCCTTGCATGTGAGATGCTACATCAGTAGCTCATGTTTACAGTTACATAAACAAGGAACCTCACATATAGCTGTTAGTAATGGAGCCTTGCATGTGAAATGTTACATCAGTAGCTCATGTTTACAGTTACATATACAAGGAACCTCACATATAGTTGTTAGTAATGGAGCGTTGCATGTGAAATGTTACATCAGTAGCTGATGTTTACAGTTGCATAAACAAGAAACCTCACATAATATTGTTAGTAATAGAGCCTTGCATGTGAGATGTTACATTGGTAGATAATGTTTACAGTTGCATAATCAAGGAACCTCACATAATGTTGTTAGTAATGTAGCCTTGCATGTGAGATGTTACATTAGTAGCTCATGTTTTCTTTTATATAATCAAGGAACCTCACATAATGTTGTTAGTAATGTAGCCTTGCATGTGAGATGTTACATTAGTAGCTCATGTTTTCTTTTATATAATCAAGGAACCTCACACAATGTTGTTAGTAATGAAGCCTTGCATGTGAGATGTTACAGCAGTAGCTCATGTTTACAGTTACATAAACAAGAAACCTCAAATAATGTTGTTAGTAATGGAGCCTTGCATGAGAGATGTTACATTAGTAGCTCATGTTTACTTTTACATAAACAAGAAACCTCACATATAGTTGTTAGTAATGAAGCCTTGCATGTCAAATGTTACATAAGTAGCTCATCTTTACTTTTACATAATCAAGGAACCTCACATAATGTTGTTAGTAATGTAGCCTTGCATGTGAGATGTTACATTAGTAGCTCATGTTTTCTTTTATATAATCAAGGAACCTCACATAATGTTGTTAGTAATGTAGCCTTGCATGTGAGATGTTACATCAGTAGCTCATGTTTACAGTTACATGAACAAGGAACAACACATAATGTTGTTAGTAATGTAGCCTTGTATGTGAGATGTAACATCAGTAGCTCATGTTTACAGTTACATAAACAGGGAACCTCATGTAATGTTCTTAGAAACGGAGACTTGCATGTGAGATGTTAAATCTGTAGCTGCTGTTTCAGTTACATAAACAGGGAACCTCACGTAATGTTCTTAGTAACGGAGCCTTACATGAGAGATGTTACATCTGTAGCTGATGTTTACAGTTACATAAACAGGGAACCTCACGTAATGTTCTTACTAACGGAGCCTTACATGAGAGATGAGAGATGTTACATCTGTAGCTGATGCTTGCAGTTACATAAACAGGGAACCTCACGTAACGTTGTTAGTAATGGAGCCTCTCATGTGAGATGTTACATCAGTAGCTAATGTTTATTGTTACATAAACAAGGAACCTCACATAATTTTGTTAGTAATGTAGCCTTGCATGTGAGATGTTACTTCTGTAGCTGATGTTTACAGTTACATAATCAAGGAACCTCACATAATGTTGGTAGTAATGTAGCCTTGCATGTGAGATGTTACATTAGTAGCTCATGTTTTCTTTTATATAATCAAGGAACCTCACATAATGTTGTTAGTAATGTAGCCTTGCATGTGAGATGTTACATTAGTAGCTCATGTTTTCTTTTATATAATCAAGGAACCTCACATAATGTTGTTAGTAATGTAGCCTTGCATGTGAGATGTTACATTAGTAGATCATGTTTTCTTTTATATAATCAAGGAACCTCACATAATGTTGTTATTAATGTAGCCTTGCATGTGAGATGTTACATTAGTAGCTCATGTTTTCTTTTATATAATCAAGGAACCTCACATAATGTTGTTAGTAATGTAGCCTTGGATGTGAGATGTTACATTAGTAGCTCATGTTTTCTTTTATATAATCAAGGAACCTCACATAATGTTGTTAGTAATGTAGACTTGCATGTGGGATGTTACATTAGTAGCTCATGTTTTCTTTGATATAATCAAGGAACCTCACATAATGTTGTTAGTAATGTAGCCTTGCATGTGAGATGTTACATTAGTAGCTCATGTTTTCTTTTATATAAACAAGGAACCTCACATAATGTTGTTAGTAATGAAGCCTTGCATGTGAGATATTACAGCAGTAGCTCATGTTTACAGTTACATAAACAAGAATCCTCACATAATGTTGTTAGTAATGGAGGCTTGTATGTGAGATGTTACATTCGTAGCTCATGTTTACTTTTACATGAACAACGATCCTCATATAATGTTGTTAGTAATGTAGCCTTGCAAGTGAGATGTTACATTGGTAGCTAATATTTACAGTTACATAAACAAGGACCCTCACATACTGTTGTTAGTAATGGAGCCTTGCATGTGAGATGTAACATTAGTAGCTCATGTTTACTTTTACATAAACAAGAAACCTCACATAATGTTGTTAGAATGGAGCCTTTAATGTGAGATGTTACATTAGTAGCTCATGTTTACTTTTACATAAACAAGGAACCTCACATAATGTTGTTAGTAATGGAGCCTTTCATGTGAGATGTAACATTAGTAGCTCATGTTTACTTTTACATAAACAAGGAACCTCAATTAATGTTTTTAGTAATGGAGCCTTTCATGTGAGATGTTACATTAGTAGCTCATGTTTACAGTTACATAAACAAGGAACCTCACATAATGTTGTTAGTAATGGAGCCTTGCATGTGAGATGCTACATCAGTAGCTCATGTTTACAGTTACATAAACAAGGAACCTCACATATAGTTGTTAGTAATGGAGCCTTGCATGTGAAATGTTACATCAGTAGCTCATGTTTACAGTTACATAAACAAGGAACCTCACATATAGTTGTTAGTAATGGAGCGTTGCATGTGAAATGTTACATCAGTAGCTGATGTTTACAGTTACATAAACAAGAAACCTCACATAATATTGTTAGTAATAGAGCCTTGCATGTGAGATGATACATTGGTAGATAATGTTTACAGTTACATAAACAAGGAACGACACATAACGTTGTTATTAATGGAGACTTGCATGTTAAATGTTACATCAGTAGCTCATGTTTACAGTTACATAAACAAGGAACCTCACATATAGTTGTTAGTAATGGAGCCTTGCATGTGAAATGTTACATCAGTAGCTCATGTTTACAGTTACATAAACAAGGAACCTCACATAATGTTGTTAGTAATGGAGCCTTGCATGTGAGATGTTACATTAGTAGCTCATGTTTACAGTTACATAAACAAGGAATCTCACAAAATATTGTTAGTAATGGTGCCTTGCATGTAAATGTTACATTAGTAGCTCATGTTTACAGTTACATAAACAAGGAACCTCACATAATGTTGTTAGTAATGGAGCCTTGCATGTGAGATGTTACATTAGTAGCTCATGTTTACAGCTACATAAAAAAGGAACCTCACATAATGTTGTTAGTAATGGATCCTTGCATGTGAGATGTTACATTAGTAGCTCATGTTTACAGTTACATAAACAAGGAAGCTCACATAATGTTGTTAGTAATGGAGCCTTGCATGTGAGATGTTACATTAGTAGTTTATGTTTACAGTTACGTAAACAAGAAACCTCACTTAATGTTGTTAGTAATGGAGCCTTGCATGTGAGATGTTACATTAGTAGCTCATGTTTACAGTTACAAAAACAAGAAACTTCACATAATGTTGTTAGTAATGAAGCCTCGCATGTGAGATGTTACAGCAGTAGCTCATGTTTACAGTTATATAAACAAGAAACCTCACATAACGTTGTTAGTAATGGGGCCTTGCATGTGAGATGTTACATTAGTAGCTCATGTTTACTTTTACATAAACAAGGAACCTCACATAATGTTGTTAGTAATGTAGCCTTGCATGTGAGATGTTACATTAGTAGCTCATGTTTTCTTTTAAATAATCAAGGAACCTCACATAATGTTGTTAGTAATGTAACCTTGCATGCGAGATGTTACATAAGTAGCTCATGTTTACTTTTACATAATCAAGGAACCTCACATAATGTTGTTAGTAATGTAGCCTTGCATGTGAGATGTTACATTAGTAGCTCATGTTTTCTTTTATATAATCAAGGAACCTCACATAATGTTGTTAGTAATGTAGCCTTGCATGTGAGATGTTACATTAGTAGCTCAAGTTTTCTTTTATATAATCAAGGAACCTCACACAATGTTGTTAGTAATGAAGCCTTGCATGTCAAATGTTACATAAGTAGCTCATCTTTACTTTTACATAATCAAGGAACCTCACATAATGTTGTTAGTGATGTAGCCTTGCATGTGAGATGTTACATTAGTAGCTCATGTTTTCTTTTATATAATCAAGGAACCTCACATAATGTTGTTAGTAATGTAGCCTTGCATGTGAGATGTTACATCAGTAGCTCATGTTTACAGTTACATGAACAAGGAACAACACATAATGTTGTTAGTAATGTAGCCTTGTATGTGAGATGTTACATTAGTAGCTCATGTTTACTTTCACATAAACAAGGAACAACACATAATGTTGTTAGTAATGTAGCCTTGTATGTGAGATGTTACATCAGTAGCTCATGTTTACAGTTACATGCAGAAGGAACAACACATAATGTTGTTATTAATGTAGCCTTGTATGTGAGATGTAACATCAGTAGCTCATGTTTACAGTTACATAAACAGGGAACCTCATGTAATGTTCTTAGTAACGGAGCCTTGCATGTGAGATGTTACATCTGTAGCTGATGTTTACAGTTACAGAAACAGGAAACCTCAGGTAATGTTCTTAGTAACAGAGCCTTGCATGTGAGATGTTACATCTGTAGCTGATGTTTACAGTTACATAAACAGGGAACCTTACGTAATGTTCTTAGTAACGGAGACTTGCATGTGAGATGTTAAATCTGTAGCTGCGGTTTCAGTTACATAAACAGGGAACCTCACGTAATGTTCTTAGTAACGGAGCCTTACATGAGAGATGAGAGATGTTACATCTGTAGCTGATGCTTGCAGTTACATAAACAGGGAACCTCACGTAACGTTGTTAGTAATGGAGCCTCTCATGTGAGATGTTACATCAGTAGCTAATGTTTATTGTTACATAAACAAGGTACCTCACATAATGTTGTTAGTAATGTAGCCTTGCATGTGAGATGTTACTTCTGTAGCTGATGTTTACAGTTACATAATCAAGGAACCTCACATAATGTTGGTAGTAATGTAGCCTTGCATGTGAGATGTTAAATTAGTAGCTCATGTTTTCTTTTATATAATCAAGGAACCTCACATAATGTTGTTAGTAATGTAGCCTTGCATGTGAGATGTTACATTATTAGATCATGTTTTCTTTTATATAATCAAGGAACCTCACATAATGTTGTTATTAATGTAGCCTTGCATGTGAGATGTTACATTAGTAGCTCATGTTTTCTTTTATATAATCAAGGAACCTCACATAATGTTGTTAGTAATGTAGCCTTGGATGTGAGATGTTACATTAGTAGCTCATGTTTTCTTTTATATAATCAAGGAACCTCACATAATGTTGTTAGTAATGTAGCCTTGCATGTGGGATGTTACATTGGTAGCTCATGTTTTCTTTGATATAATCAAGGAACCTCACATAATGTTGTTAGTAATGTAGCCTTGCATGTGAGATGTTACATTAGTAGCTCATGTTTTCTTTTATATAATCAAGGAACCTCACATAATGTTGTTAGTAATGAAGCCTTGCATGTGAAATGTTATAGCAGTAGCTCATGTTTACAGTTACATAAACAAGAATCCTCACATAATGTTGTTAGTGATGGAGGCTTGTATGTGAGATGTTACATTCGTAGCTCATGTTTACTTTTACATGAACAACGATCCTCACATAATGTTGTTAGTAATGTAGCCTTGCAAGTGAGATGTTACATTGGTAGCTAATATTTACAGTTACATAAACAAGGAACCTCACATACTGTTGTTAGTAATGGAGCCTTGCATGTGAGATGTAACATTAGTAGCTCAAGTTTACTTTTACATAAACAAGAAACCTCACATAATGCTGTTAGTAATGGAGCCTTTAATGTGAGATGTTACATTAGTAGCTCATGTTTACTTTTACATAAAAAGGAACCTCACATAATGTTGTTAGTAATGGAGCCTTTCATGTGAGATGTAACATTAGTAGCTCATGTTTACTTTTACATAAACAAGGAACCTCACATAATGTTTTTAGTAATGGAGCCTTTCATGTGAGATGTTACATTAGTAGCTCATGTTTACAGTTACATAAACAAGGAACCTCACATAATGTTGTTAGTAATGGAGCCTTGCATGTGAGATGCTACATCAGTAGCTCATGTTTACAGTTACATAAACAAGGAACCTCAAATAATGTTGTTAGTAATGGAGCCTTGCATGTGAGATGTTACATTAGTAGTTCATGTTTACAGTTACATAAACAAGAAACCTCACTTAATGTTGTTAGTAATGGAGCCTTGCATGTGAGATGTTACATTAGTAGCTCATGTTTACAGTTACATAAACAAGAAACTTCACACAATGTTGTTAGTAATGAAGCCTTGCATGTGAGATGTTACAGCAGTAGCTCATGTTTACAGTTACATAAACAAGAAACCTCACATAACGTTGTTAGTAATGGGGCCTTGCATGTGAGATGTTACATTAGTAGCTCATGTTTACTTTTACATAAACAAGGAACCTCACATATAGTTGTTAGTAATGAAGCCTTGCATGTCAGATGTTACATAAGTAGCTCATCTTTACTTTTACATAATCAAGGAACCTCACATAATGTTGTTAGTAATGTAGCCTTGCATGTGAGATGTTACATTAGTAGCTCATGTTTTCTTTTAAATAATCAAGGAACCTCATATAATGTTGTTAGTAATGTAACCTTGCATGTGAGATGTTACATAAGTAGCTCATGTTCACTTTTACATAATCAAGGAACCTCACATAATGTTGTTAGTAATGTAGCCTTGCATGTGAGATGTTACATTAGTAGCTCATGTTTTCTTTTATATAATCAAGGAACCTCACATAATGTTGTTAGTAATGTAGCCTTGCATGTGAGATGTTACATTAGTAGCTCATGTTTTCTTTTATATAATCAAGGAACCTCACACAATGTTGTTAGTAATGAAGCCTTGCATGTGAGATGTTACAGCAGTAGCTCATGTTTACAGTTACATAAACAAGAAACCTCAAATAATGTTGTTGGTAATGGAGCCTTGCATGTGAGATGTTACATTAGTAGCTCATGTTTACTTTTACATAAACAAGGAACCTCACATATAGTTGTTAGTAATGAAGCCTTGCATGTCAAATGTTACATAAGTAGCTCATCTTTACTTTTACATAATCAAGGAACCTCACATAATGGTGTTAGTAATGTAGTCTTGCATGTGAGATGTTACAGCAGTAGCTCATGTTTACTTTTACATGAACAACGATCCTCACATAATGTTGTTAGTAATGTAGTCTTGCATGTGAGATGTTACAGCAGTAGCTCATGTTTACTTTTATATAATCAAGGAACCTCACATAATGGTGTTAGTATTGTAGTCTTGCATGTGAGATGTTACAGCAGTAGCTCATGTTTACTTTTACATGAACAACGATCCTCACATAATGTTGTTAGTAATGTAGCCTTGCATGTGAGATGTAACATCAGTAGCTCATGTTTACAGTTACATGAACAAGGAACAACACATATTGTTGTTAGTAATGTAGCCTTGTATGTGAGATGTTACATCAGTAGCTCATGTTTACAGTTACATGAACAAGGAAAAACACATAATGTTGTTATGAATGTAGCCTTGTATGTGAGATGTAACATCAGTAGCTCATGTTTACAGTTACATAAACAGGAAACCTCAGGTAATGTTCTTAGTAACGGAGCCTTGCATGTGAGATGTTACATCTGTAGCTGATGTTTACAGTTACATAAACAGGGAACCTCACGTAATGTTCTTAGTAACGGAGACTTGCATGTGAGATGTTAAATCTGTAGCTGCTGTTTCAGTTACATAAACAGGGAACCTCACGTAATGTTCTTAGTAACGGAGCCTTACATGTGAGATGTTACATCTG
Source organism: Deroplatys truncata (assembly GCA_030765065.1). Lineage (NCBI taxonomy): Eukaryota > Metazoa > Arthropoda > Insecta > Mantodea > Mantidae > Deroplatys > Deroplatys truncata. The sequence goes on from CM060975.1 coordinate 2,050,043, forward strand.
TAGCTGATGTTTACAGTTACATAAACAGGGAACCTCACGTAATGTTCTTACTAACGGAGCCTTACATGAGAGATGAGAGATGTTACATCTGTAGCTGATGCTTGCAGTTACATAAACAGGGAACCTCACGTAACGTTGTTAGTAATGGAGCCTTTCATGTGAGATGTTACATCAGTAGCTAATGTTTATTGTTACATAAACAAGGAACCTCACATAATGTTGTTAGTAATGTAGCCTTGCATGTGAGATGTTACTTCTGTAGCTGATGTTTACAGTTACATAAACAAGGAACCTCACATAATGTTGGTAGTAATGTAGCCTTGCATGTGAGATGTTACATTAGTAGCTCATGTTTTCTTTTCTATAATTAAGGAACCTCACATAATGTTGTTATTAATGTAGCCTTGCATGTGAGATGTTACATTAGTAGCTCAGGTTTTCTTTTATATAATCAGGGAACCTCACATAATGTTGTTAGTAATGTAGCCTTGGATGTGAGATGTTACATTAGTAGCTCATGTTTTCTTTGATATAATCAAGGAACCTAACATAATGTTGTTAGTAATGTAGCCTTGCATGTGAGATGTTACATTAGTAGCTCATGTTTTCTTTTATATAATCAGGGAACCTCACATAATGTTGTTAGTAATGTAGCCTTGGATGTGAGATGTTACATTAGTAGCTCATGTTTTCTTTTATATAATCAAGGAACCTCACATAATGTTGTTAGTAATGTAGACTTGCATGTGAGATGTTACACTAGTAGCTCATGTTTTCTTTTATATAATCAAGGAACCTCACATAATGTTGTTAGTAATGTAGACTTGCATGTGGGATGTTACATTAGTAGCTCATGTTTTCTTTGATATAATCAAGGAACCTCACATAATGTTGTTAGTAATGTAGCCTTGCATGTGAGATGTACATTAGTAGCTCATGTTTTCTTTTATATAATCAAGGAACCTCACATAATGTTGTTAGTAATGAAGCCTTGCATGTGAGATGTTACAGCAGTAGCTCATGTTTACAGTTACATAAACAAGAATCCTCACATAATGTTGTTAGTAATGGAGGCTTGTATGTGAGATGTTACATTCGTAGCTCATATTTACTTTTACATGAACAACGATCCTCACATAATGTTGTTAGTAATGTAGCCTTGCAAGTGAGATGTTACATTGGTAGCTAATATTTACAGTTACATAAACAAGGAACCTCACATACTGTTGTTAGTAATGGAGCCTTTAATGTGAGATGTTACATTAGTAGCTCATGTTTACTTTTGCATAAACAAGGAACCTCACATAATGTTGTTAGTAATGGAGCCTTTCATGTGAGATGTAACATTAGTAGCTCATGTTTACTTTTACATAAACAAGGAACCTCACATAATGTTTTTAGAAATGGAGCCTTTCATGTGAGATGTTACATTAGTAGCTCATGTTTACAGTTACATAAACAAGGAACCTCACATAATGTTGTTAGTAATGGAGCCTTGCATGTGAGATGCTACATCAGTAGCTCATGTTTACAGTTACATAAACAAGGAAGCTCACATAATGTTGTTAGTAATGGAGCCTTGCATGTGAGATGTTACATTAGTAGTTCATGTTTACAGTTACATTAACAAGAAACCTCACTTAATGTTGTTAGTAATGGAGCCTTGCATGTGAGATGTTACATTAGTAGATCATGTTTACAGTTACATAAATAAGAAACTTCACATAATGTTGTTAGTAATGAAGCCTTGCATGTGAGATGTTATATCAGTAGCTCATGTTTACAGTTACATAAACAAGGAACCTCACATAATGTTGTTAGTAATGGAGCCTTGCATGTGAGATGTTACATTAGTAGCTCATGTTTACAGTTACATAAACAAGGAATCTCACAAAATATTGTTAGTAATGGAGCCTTGCATGTGAAATGTTACATTAGTAGCTCATGTTTACAGTTACATAAACAAGGAACCTCACATAATGTTCTTAGTAATGGAGCCTTGCATGTGAGATGTTACATTAGTAGCTCATGTTTACAGCTACATAAAAAAGGAACCTCACATAATGTTGTTAGTAATGGAGCCTTGCATGTGAGATGTTACATTAGTAGCTCATATTTACAGTTACATAAACCAGAAACCTCACTTAATGTTGTTAGTAATGGATCCTTGCGTGTGAGATGTTACATTAGTAGCTCATGTTTACAGTTACATAAACAAGGAAGCTCACATAATGTTGTTAGTAATGGAGCCTTGCATGTGAGATGTTACATTAGTAGTTCATGTTTACAGTTACATTAACAAGAAACCTCACTTAATGTTGTTAGTAATGGAGCCTTGCATGTGAGATGTTACATTAGTAGATCATGTTTACAGTTACATAAATAAGAAACTTCACATAATGTTGTTAGTAATGAAGCCTTGCATGTGAGATGTTACAGCAGTAGCTCATGTTTACAGTTACATAAACAAGAAACCTCACATAACGTTGTTAGTAATGGGGCCTTGCATGTGAGATGTTACATTAGTAGCTCATGTTTACTTTTACATAAACAAGGAACCTCACATAATGTTGTTAGTAATGTAGCCTTGCATGTGAGATGTTACATAAGTAGCTCATGTTTACTTTTACATAATCAAGGAACCTCACATAATGTTGTTAGTAATGTAGCCTTGCATGTGAGATGTTACATTAGTAGCTCATGTTTCCTTTTATATAATCAAGGAACCTCACACAATGTTGTTAGTAATGAAGCCTTGCATGTGAGATGTTACAGCAGTAGCTCATGTTTACAGTTACATAAACAAGAAACCTCAAATAATGTTGTTAGTAATGGAGCCTTGCATGTGAGATGTTACATTAGTAGCTCATGTTTACTTTTACATAAACAAGGAACCTCACATATAGTTGTTAGAAATGAAGCCTTGCATGTGAGATGTTACATTAGTAGCTCATGATTTCTTTTAAATAATCAAGGAACCTCACATAATGTTGTTAGTAATGTAACCTTGCATGTGAGATGTTACATAAGTAGCTCATGTTTACTTTTACATAATCAAGGAACCTCACATAATGTTGTTAGTAATGTAGCCTTGCATGTGAGATGTTACATTAGTAGCTCATGTTTCCTTTTATATAATCAAGGAACCTCACACAATGTTGTTAGTAATGAAGCCTTGCATGTGAGATGTTACAGCAGTAGCTCATGTTTACAGTTACATAAACAAGAAACCTCAAATAATGTTGTTAGTAATGGAGCCTTGCATGTGAGATGTTACATTAGTAGCTCATGTTTACTTTTACATAAACAAGGAACCTCACATATAGTTGTTAGTAATGAAGCCTTGCATGTCAAATGTTACATAAGTAGCTCATCTTTACTTTTACATAATCAAGGAACCTCACATAATGTTGTTAGTAATGTAGCCTTGCATGTGAGATGTTACATTAGTAGCTCATGTTTTCTTTTATATAATCAAGGAACCTCACATAATGTTGTTAGTAATGTAGCCTTGCATGTGAGATGTTACATCAGTAGCTCATGTTTACAGTTACATGAACAAGGAACAACACATAATGTTGTTAGTAATGTAGCCTTGTATGTGAGATGTAACATCAGTAGCTCATGTTTACAGTTACATGAACAAGGAACAACACATAATATTGTTATTAATGTAGCCTTGTATGTGAGATGTAACATCAGTAGCTCATGTTTACAGTTACATAAACAGGGAACCTCATGTAATGTTCTTAGTAACGGAGCCTTGCATGTGAGATGTTAAATCTGTAGCTGATGTTTGCAGTTACATAAACAGGGAACCTCACGTAATGTGCTTAGTAACGGAGCCTTACATGTGAGATGTTACATCTGTAGCTGATGTTTACAGTTACATAAACAGGGAACCTCACGTAATGTTCTTAGTAACGGAGCCTTACATGAGAGATGTTACATCTGTAGCTGATGTTTACAGTTACATAAACAGGGAGCCTTACGTAATGTTCTTAGTAATGGAGCCTTGCATGTGAGATGTTACATCTGTAAGTGATTTTTACAGATACATAAACAGGGAACCTCATGTAATGTTCTTAGTAATGGAGCTTTACATGAGAGATGTTACATCTGTAGCTGATGTTTACAGTTACATAAACAGGGAACCTCATGTATTGTTCTTAGTAATGGAGCTTTACATGAGAGATGTTACATCTGTAGCTGATGTTTACAGTTACATAAACAGGGAGCCTTACGTAATGTTGTTAGAAATGGAGCCTTACATGTGAGATGTTACATCGGTAGCTGATGTTTACAGTTACATAAGCAGGGAACCTCATGTAATGTTCTTAGTAACGGAGCCTTGCATGTGAGATGTTAAATCTGTAGCTGATGTTTGCAGTTACATAAACAGGGAACCTCACGTAATGTTCTTAGTAACGGAGCGTTACATGAGAGATGTTACATCTGTAGCTGATGTTTACAGTTACATAAACAGGGAACCTCACATAATGTTCTTAGTATCGGAGCCTTACATGAGAGATGAGAGATGTTACATCTGTAGCTGATGTTTACAGTTACTTAAACAGGGAACCTCACGTAATTGTCTAAGTAATGTAGCCTTGTATGTCACATGTTAAATCTGTAGCTGATGTTTGCAGTTACATAAACAGGGAACCTCACGTAATGGTCTTAGTAACGGAGCCTTACATGAGAGATGTTACATCTGTAGCTGATGTTTACAGTTACATAAACAGGGAACCTCACGTAATGAGCTTAGTAACGGAGCCTTACATGTGAGATGTTACATCTGTAGCTGATGTTTACAGATACATAAACAGGGAACCTCACGTAATGTTCTTAGTAACGGAGCCTTACATGAGAGATGTTACATCTGTAGCTGATGTTTACAGTTACATAAACAGGGAGCCTTACGTAATGTTGTTAGTAATGGAGCCTTACATGTGAGATGTTACATCGGTAGCTGATGTTTACAGTTACATAAACAGGGAACCTCATGTAATGTTCTTAGTAACGGAGCCTTGCATGTGAGATGTTAAATCTGTAGCTGATGTTTGCAGTTACTTAAACAGGGAACCTCACGTAATGTTCTTAGTAACGGAGCCTTACATGAGAGATGTTACATCTGTAGCTGATGTTTACAGTTACATAAACAGGGAACCTCACGTAATGTTCTTAGTAACGGAGCCTTACATGAGAGATGTTACATCTGTAGCTGATGTTTACAGTTACATAAACAGGGAACCTCACGTAATGTTCTTAGTAACGGAGCCTTGCATGTGAGATTTTACATGTGTAGCTGATGTTTACAGTTACATAAACAGGGAACATCGTGTAATGTGCTTAGTAACGGAGCCTTACATGTGAGATGTTACATCTGTAGCTGATGTTTACAGTTACATAAACAGGGAACCTCACGTAATGTTCTTAGTAACGGAGCCTTACATGAGAGATGTTACATCTGTAGGTGATGTTTACAGTTACATAAACAGGGAGCCTTACGTAATGTTGTTAGTAATGGAGCCTTACATGTGAGATGTTACATCGGTAGCTGATGTTTACAGTTACATAAACAGGGAACCTCACGTAATTGTCTAAGTAATGTAGCCTTGCATGTCACATGTTAAATCTGTAGGTGATGTTTGTAGTTACATAAACAGGGAACCTCACGTAATGTTCTTAATAACGGAGCCTTACATGAGAGTTGTTACATCTGTAGCTGATGTTTACAGTTACATAAACAGGGAACCTCACGTAATGTACTTAGTAACGGAGCCTTACATGAGAGATGTTACATCTGTAGCTGATGTTTACAGTTACATAAACAGGGAACCTCACGTAATGTTCTTAGTAACGGAGCCTTGCATGTGAGATGTTACATCTGTAGCTGATGTTTACAGTTACATAAACAGGGAACCTCACGTAATGTTCTTAGTAACGGAGCCTTGCACGTGAGATGTTACAGCAGTAGCTCATGTTTACAGTTACATAAACAGGGAACCTCATGTAATGTTCTTAGTAATGGAGCCTTACATGAGAGATGAGAGATGTTACATCTGTAGCTGATGTTTACAGTTACATAAACAGGGAACCTCACGTAATGTTCTTAGTAACGGAGCCTTACATGAGAGATGTTACATCTGTAGCTGATGTTTACAGTTACATAAACAGGGAACCTCACGTAATGTTCTTAGTAACGGAGCCTTGCACGTGAGATGTTACAGCAGTAGCTCATGTTTACAGTTACATAAACAGGGAACCTCACGTAATGGTCTTAATAACGGACCCTTGCATGTGAGATGCTACATCTGTAGCTGATGTTTACAGTTACATAAACAGGGAACCTCACGTAATGTTCTTAGTAACGGAGCCTTGCACTTGAGATGTTACAGCAGTAGCTCATGTTTACAGTTACATAAACAGGGAACCTCATGTAATGTTCTTAGTAATGGAGCCTTACATGAGAGATGAGAGATGTTACATCTGTAGCTGATGTTTACAGTTACATAAACAGGGAACCACACGTAATGTTCTTAGTAACGGAGCCTTACATGAGAGATGTTACATCTGTAGCTGATGTTTACAGTTACATAAACAGGGAACCTCACGTAATGGTCTTAATAACGGAGCCTTGCATGTGAGATGTTACATCTGTAGCTGATGTTTACAGTTACATAAACAGGGAACCTCACGTAATGTTCTTAGTAACGGAGCCTTACATGAGAGATGTTACATCTGTAGCTGATGTTTACAGTTACATAAACAGGGAACCTCACGTAATGGTCTTAATAACGGAGCCTTGCATGTGAGATGTTACATCTGTAGCTGATGTTTACAGTTACATAAACAGGGAACCTCACGTAATGGTCTTAATAACGGAGCCTTGCATGTGAGATGTTACATCTGTAGCTGATGTTTACAGTTACATAAACAGGGAACCTCACGTAATGTTCTTAGTAACGGAGCCTTACATGTGAGATGTTACATCTGTAGCTGATGTTTACAGTTACATAAACAGGGAACCTCACGTAATGTTCTTAGTAACGGAGACTTGCATGTGAGATGTTAAATCTGTAGCTGCTGTTTCAGTTACATAAACAGGGAACCTCACGTAATGTTCTTAGTAACGGAGCCTTACATGAGAGATGTTACATCTGTAGCTGATGTTTACAGTTACATAAACAGGGAACCTCACGTAATGTTCTTACTAACGGAGCCTTACATGAGAGATGAGAGATGTTACATCTGTAGCTGATGCTTGCAGTTACATAAACAGGGAACCTCACGTAACGTTGTTAGTAATGGAGCCTTTCATGTGAGATGTTACATCAGTAGCTAATGTTTATTGTTACATAAACAAGGAACCTCACATAATGTTGTTAGTAATGTAGCCTTGCATGTGAGATGTTACTTCTGTAGCTGATGTTTACAGTTACATAATCAAGGAACCTCACATAATGTTGGTAGTAATGTAGCCTTGCATGTGAGATGTTACATTAGTAGCTCATGTTTTCTTTTATATAATCAAGGAACCTCACATAATGTTGTTAGTAATGTAGCCTTGCATGTGAGATGTTACATTAGTAGCTCATGTTTTCTTTTATATAATCAGGGAACCTCACATAATGTTGTTAGTAATGTAGCCTTGGATGTGAGATGTTACATTAGTAGCTCATGTTTTCTTTTATATAATCAAGGAACCTCACATAATGTTGTTAGTAATGTAGCCTTGCATGTGAGATGTTACATCAGTAGCTCATGTTTTCTTTTATATAATCAAGGAACCTCACATAATGTTGTTAGTAATGTAGACTTGCATGTGGGATGTTACATTAGTAGCTCATGTTTTCTTTGATATAATCAAGGAACCTCACATAATGTTGTTAGTAATGTAGCCTTGCATGTGAGATGTACATTAGTAGCTCATGTTTTCTTTTATATAATCAAGGAACCTCACATAATGTTGTTAGTAATGAAGCCTTGCATGTGAGATGTTACAGCAGTAGCTCATGTTTACAGTTACATAAACAAGAATCCTCACATAATGTTGTTAGTAATGGAGGCTTGTATGTGAGATGTTACATTCGTAGCTCATATTTACTTTTACATGAACAACGATCCTCACATAATGTTGTTAGTAATGTAGCCTTGCAAGTGAGATGTTACATTGGTAGCTAATATTTACAGTTACATAAACAAGGAACCTCACATACTGTTGTTAGTAATGGAGCCTTTAATGTGAGATGTTACATTAGTAGCTCATGTTTACTTTTGCATAAACAAGGAACCTCACATAATGTTGTTAGTAATGGAGCCTTTCATGTGAGATGTAACATAAGTAGCTCATGTTTACTTTTACATAAACAAGGAACCTCACATAATGTTTTTAGAAATGGAGCCTTTCATGTGAGATGTTACATTAGTAGCTCATGTTTACAGTTACATAAACAAGGAACCTCACATAATGTTGTTAGTAATGGAGCCTTGCATGTGAGATGCTACATCAGTAGCTCATGTTTACAGTTACATAAACAAGGAACCTCACATATAGTTGTTAGTAATGGAGCCTTGCATGGTGAAATGTTACATCAGTAGCTCATGTTTACAGTTACATAAACAAGGAACCTCACATATAGTTGTTAGTAATGGAGCGTTGCATGTGAAATGTTACATCAGTAGCTGATGTTTACAGTTACATAAACAAGAAACCTCACATAATATTGTTAGTAATAGAGCCTTGCATGTGAGATGTTACATTGGTAGATAATGTTTACAGTTACATAAACAAGGAACGACACATAACGTTGTTATTAATGGAGACTTGCATGTTAAATGTTACATCAGTAGCTCATGTTTACAGTTACATAAACAAGGAACCTCACATATAGTTGTTAGTAATGGAGCCTTGCCTGTGAAATGTTATATCAGTAGCTCATGTTTACAGTTACATAAACAAGGAACCTCACATAATGTTGTTAGTAATGGAGCCTTGCATGTGAGATGTTACATTAGTAGCTCATGTTTACAGTTACATAAACAAGGAATCTCACAAAATATTGTTAGTAATGGAGCCTTGCATGTGAAATGTTACATTAGTAGCTCATGTTTACAGTTACATAAACAAGCAACCTCACATAATGTTGTTAGTAATGGAGCCTTGCATGTGAGATGTTACATTAGTAGCTCCTGTTTACAGCTACATAAAAAAGGAACCTCACATAATGTTGTTAGTAATGGAGCCTTGCATGTGAGATGTTACATTAGTAGCTCATATTTACAGTTACATAAACCAGCAACCTCACTTAATATTGTTAGTAATGGATCCTTGCATGTGAGATGTTACATTAGTAGCTCATGTTTACAGTTACATAAACAAGGAAGCTCACATAATGTTGTTAGTAATGGAGCCTTGCATGTGAGATGTTACATTAGTAGCTCATGTTTACAGTTACATAAACAAGAAACCTCACTTAATGTTGTTAGTAATGGAGCCTTGCATGTGAGATGTTACATTAGTAGTTCATGTTTACAGTTACATAAACAAGAAACCTCACTTAATGTTGTTAGTAATGGAGCCTTGCATGTGAGATGTTACATTAGTAGCTCATGTTTACAGTTACATAAATAAGAAACTTCACATAATGTTGTTAGTAATGAAGCCTTGCATGTGAGATGTTACAGCAGTAGCTCATGTTTACAGTTACATAAACAAGAAACCTCACATAACGTTGTTAGTAATGGGGCCTTGCATGTGAGATGTTACATTAGTCGCTCATGTTTACTTTTACATAAACAAGGAACCTCACATAATGTTGTTAGTAATGTAACCTTGCATGTGAGATGTTACATAAGTAGCTCATGTTTACTTTTACATAATCAAGGAACCTCACATAATGTTGTTAGTAATGTAGCCTTGCATGTGAGATGTTACATTAGTAGCTCATGTTTCCTTTTATATAATCAAGGAACCTCACACAATGTTGTTAGTAATGAAGCCTTGCATGTGAGATGTTACAGCAGTAGCTCATGTTTACAGTTACATAAACAAGAAACCTCAAATAATGTTGTTAGTAATGGAGCCTTGCATGTGAGATGTTACATTAGTAGCTCATGTTTACTTTTACATAAACAAGGAACCTCACATATAGTTGTTAGTAATGAAGCCTTGCATGTGAGATGTTACATTAGTAGCTCATGATTTCTTTTAAATAATCAAGGAACCTCACATAATGTTGTTAGTAATGTAACCTTGCATGTGAGATGTTACATAAGTAGCTCATGTTTACTTTTACATAATCAAGGAACCTCACATAATGTTGTTAGTAATGTAGCCTTGCATGTGAGATGTTACATTAGTAGCTCATGTTTCCTTTTATATAATCAAGGAACCTCACACAATGTTGTTAGTAATGAAGCCTTGTATGTGAGATGTTACAGCAGTAGCTCATGTTTACAGTTACATAAACAAGAAACCTCAAATAATGTTGTTAGTAATGGAGCCTTGCATGTGAGATGTTACATTAGTAGCTCATGTTTACTTTTACATAAACAAGGAACCTCACATATAGTTGTTAGTAATGAAGCCTTGCATGTCAAATGTTACATAAGTAGCTCATCTTTACTTTTACATAATCAAGGAACCTCACATAATGTTGTTAGTAATGTAGCCTTGCATGTGAGATGTTACATAAGTAGCTCATGTTTTCTTTGATATAATCAAGGAACCTCACATAATGTTGTTAGTAATGTAGCCTTGCATGTGAGATGTTACATTAGTAGCTCATGTTTTCTTTTATATAATCAAAGAACCTCACATAATGTTGTTAGTAATGTAGCCTTGCATGTGAGATGTTACATTAGTAGCTCATGTTTTCTTTTATATAATCAAGGAACCTCACATAATGTTGTTAGTAATGTAGCCTTGCATGTGAGATGTTACATCAGTAGCTCATGTTTACAGTTACATGAACAAGGAACAACACATAATGTTGTTAGTAATGTAGCCTTGTATGTGAGATGTAACATCAGTAGCTCATGTTTACAGTTACATGAACAAGGAACAACACATAATGTTGTTAGTAATGTAGCCTTGTATGTGAGATGTAACGTCAGTAGCTCATGTTTACAGTTACATGAACAAGGAACAACACATAATGTTGTTAGTAATGTAGCCTTGTATGTGAGATGTAACATCAGTAGCTCATGTTTACAGTTACATGAACAAGGAACAACACATAATGTTGTTATTAATGTAGCCTTGTATGTGAGATGTTACATCAGTAGCTCATGTTTACAGTTACATGAACAAGGAACAACACATAATGTTGTTAGTAATGTAGCCTTGTATGTGAGATGTAACATCAGTAGCTCATGTTTACAGTTACATGAACAAGGAACAACACATAATGTTGTTATTAATGTAGCCTTGTATGTGAGATGTAACATCAGTAGCTCATGTTTACAGTTACATAAACAGGGAACCTCATGTAATGTTCTTAGTAACGGAGCCTTGCATGTGAGATGTTAAATCTGTAGCTGATGTTTGCAGTTACATAAACAGGGAACCTCACGTAATGTGCTTAGTAACGGAGCCTTACATGTGAGATGTTACATCTGTAGCTGATGTTTACAGTTACATAAACAGGGAACCTCACGTAATGTTCTTAGTAACGGAGCCTTACATGAGAGATGTTACATCTGTAGCTGATGTTTACAGTTACATAAACAGGGAGCCTTACGTAATGTTCTTAGTAATGGAGCCTTGCATGTGAGATGTTACATCTGTAAGTGATTTTTACAGATACATAAACAGGGAACCTCACGTAATGTTCTTAGTAATGGAGCTTTACATGAGAGATGTTACATCTGTAGCTGATGTTTACAGTTACATAAACAGGGAACCTCATGTATTGTTCTTAGTAATGGAGCTTTACATGAGAGATGTTACATCTGTAGCTGATGTTTACAGTTACATAAACAGGGAGCCTTACGTAATGTTCTTAGTAACGGAGCCTTGCATGTGAGATGTTACATCTGTAGCTGATGTTTACAGTTACATAAAATGGGAACCTCATGTAATGTTCTTAGTAACGGAACCTTGCATGTGAGATGTTAAATCTGTAGCTGATGTTTGCAGTTACATAAACAGGGAACCTCACGTAATGTTCTTAGTAACGGAGCCTTGCATGAGAGATGTTACATCTGTAGCTGATGTTTACAGTTACATAAACAGGGAACCTCACGTAATGTTCTTAGTAATGGAGCCTTACATGTGAGATGCTACATCGGTAGCTGATGTTTACAGTTACATAAACAGGGAACCTCATGTAATGTTCTTTGTAACGGAGCCTTGCATGTGAGATGTTAAATCTGTAGCTGATGTTTGCAGTTACATAAACAGGGAACCTCACGTAATGTTCTTAGTAACGGAGCGTTACATGAGAGATGTTACATCTGTAGCTGATGTTTACAGTTACATAAACAGGGAACCTCACATAATGTTCTTAGTATCGGAGCCTTACATGAGAGATGAGAGATGTTACATCTGTAGCTGATGTTTACAGATACTTAAACAGGGAACCTCACGTAATTGTCTAAGTAATGTAGCCTTGCATGTCACATGTTAAATCTGTAGCTGATGTTTGCAGTTACATAAACAGGGAACCTCACGTAATGGTCTTAGTAACGGAGCCTTACATGAGAGATGTTACATCTGTAGCTGATGTTTACAGTTACATAAACAGGGAACCTCACGTAATGAGCTTAGTAACGGAGCCTTACATGTGAGATGTTACATCTGTAGCTGATGTTTACAGTTACATAAACAGGGAACCTCACGTAATGTTCTTAGTAACGGAGCCTTACATGAGAGATGTTACATCTGTAGCTGATGTTTACAGTTACATAAACAGGGAGCCTTACGTAATGTTGTTAGTAATGGAGCCTTACATGTGAGATGTTACATCGGTAGCTGATGTTTACAGTTACATAAACAGGGAACCTCATGTAATGTTCTTAGTAACGGAGCCTTGCATGTGAGATGTTAAATCTGTAGCTGATGTTTGCAGTTACTTAAACAGGGAACCTCACGTAATGTTCTTAGTAACGGAGCCTTACATGAGAGATGTTACATCTGTAGCTGATGTTTACAGTTACATAAACAGGGAACCTCACGTAATGTTCTTAGTAACGGAGCCTTACATGAGAGATGTTACATCTGTAGCTGATGTTTAAAGTTACATAAACAGGGAACCTCACGTAATGTTCTTAGTAACGGAGCCTTGCATGTGAGATTTTACATGTGTAGCTGATGTTTACAGTTACATAAACAGGGAACCTCGTGTAATGTGCTTAGTAACGGAGCCTTACATGTGAGATGTTACATCTGTAGCTGATGTTTACAGTTACATAAACAGGGAACCTCACGTAATGTTCTTAGTAACGGAGCCTTACATGAGAGATGTTACATCTGTAGGTGATGTTTACAGTTACATAAACAGGGAGCCTTACGTAATGTTGTTAGTAATGGAGCCTTACATGTGAGATGTTACATCGGTAGCTGATGTTTACAGTTACATAAACAGGGAACCTCACGTAATTGTCTAAGTAATGTAGCGTTGCATGTCACATGTTAAATCTGTAGGTGATGTTTGTAGTTACATAAACAGGGAACCTCACGTAATGTTCTTAATAACGGAGCCTTACATGAGAGTTGTTACATCTGTAGCTGATGTTTACAGTTACATAAACAGGGAACCTCACGTAATGTACTTAGTAACGGAGCCTTACATGAGAGATGTTACATCTGTAGCTGATGTTTACAGTTACATAAACAGGGAACCTCACGTAATGTTCTTAGTAACGGAGCCTTGCATGTGAGATGTTACATCTGTAGCTGATGTTTACAGTTACATAAACAGGGAACCTCACGTAATGTTCTTAGTAACGGAGCCTTGCACGTGAGGTGTTACAGCAGTAGCTCATGTTTACAGTTACATAAACAGGGAACCTCATGTAATGTTCTTAGTAATGGAGCCTTGCATGAGAGATGAGAGATGTTACATCTGTAGCTGATGTTTACAGTTACATAAACAGTGAACCTCACGTAATGTTTTTAGTAACGGAGCCTTACATGAGAGATGTTACATCTGTAGCTGATGTTTACAGTTACATAAACAGGGAACCTCACGTAATGTTCTTAGTAACGGAGCCTTGCACGTGAGATTTTACAGCAGTAGCTCATGTTTACAGTTACATAAACAGGGAACCTCACGTAATGGTCTTAATAACGGAGCCTTGCATGTGAGATGTTACATCTGTAGCTGATGTTTACAGTTACATAAACAGGGAACCTCACGTAATGTTCTTAGTAACGGAGCCTTGCACGTGAAATGTTACAGCAGTAGCTTATGTTTACAGTTACATAAACAGGGAACCTCATGTAATGTTCTTAGTAATGGAGCCTTACATGAGAGATGAGAGATGTTACATCTGTAGCTGATGTTTACAGTTACATAAACAGGGAACCTCACGTAATGTTCTTAGTAACGGAGCCTTACATGAGAGATGTTACATCTGTAGCTGATGTTTACAGTTACATAAACAGGGAACCTCACGTAATGGTCTTAATAACGGAGCCTTGCATGTGAGATGTTACATCTGTAGCTGATGTTTACAGTTACATAAACAGGGAACCTCACGTAATGTTCTTAGTAACGGAGCCTTACATGAGAGATGTTACATCTGTAGCTGATGTTTACAGTTACATAAACAGGGAACCTCACGTAATGGTCTTAATAACGGAGCCTTGCATGTGAGATGTTACATCTGTAGCTGATGTTTACAGTTACATAAACAGGGAACCTCACGTAATGTTCTTAGTAACGGAGCCTTACATGTGAGATGTTACATCTGTAGCTGATGTTTACAGTTACATAAACAGGGAACCTCACGTAATGGTCTTAATAACGGAGCCTTGCATGTGAGATGTTACATCTGTAGCTGATGTTTACAGTTACATAAACAGGGAACCTCACGTAATGTTCCTAGTAACGGAGCCTTGCACGTGAGATGTTACAGCAGTAGCTCATGTTTACAGTTACGTAAACAGGGATCCTTAGCGTAATGTTCTTAGTAATGGATCGTTACATGAGAGATGTTACATCTGTAGCTGATGTTTACAGTTATATAAATGAGGAATCTGACATGACGTTCTTACCTATGGATACACGCATATGTGTAGTTCCTTGTTCAGATTTTGCAATCGCTACTTCCAGTTCCAATGTTGAGATTTCCTCTTCAAATTCTTTTCCACATTCCTCATTAGGAATTCTGGTGTAATCCTCCTGAACTAAACAATTTAGCATTTTATTAGCATTCATTTTATGTAACTATGAATGAACTAAGAGAAAATGAGAAATTAATAAATGTACCTGTTTGTGTACTGTGCTTTGGAATAAAGGCATGCCACCAGTGAATATGAGTGTTTTGAGGTATGACATAACACCTGGAGCATCCACTACATGGCAACACATACTGGAGATTACCATTACACTCCCATGTCACATTCTCCTTGCTCTTCAGTCCCATAAAGACAAATGCAGCATACGACCGCAGAGCACCCCAGTACCAGTACTTGTCTCTTGTGGCTACAGTATCCCTATAAGCTCCCCATTCCAGGCCTGCAACACTGTACACAGGCGGCTTTCTTTCTCCTTCCTCCTGCAAGCAGGATATTCACACACTAATCTTATCATTCATACTTCAATAACCTGTACTCTCAACATATCAACTAATATTTCAATTACTTGCACTCTCAACATATCAACTGATAGTGACTCATACTTCAATAACCTGTACTCTCATCATATCAACTAATATTTCAATTACTTGCACTCTCAACATATCAACTGATAGTGACTCACACTTCAATAACATCCACTCTCATTATATCGACTGATAGTAACTAATATTTCAATTACTTGCACTCTCAACATATGAACTGATAGTGACTCATACTTCAATAACATGCACTCTCATCATATCAACTAATATTTCAATTACTTGCACTCTCAACATATCAACTGATAGTGACTCACACTTCAATAACATCCACTCTCATCATATCGACTGATAGTAACTAATATTTCAATTACTTGCACTCTCAACATATCAACTGATAGTGACTCATACTTCACAAACATCCACTCTCATCATATCGACTGATATTTCAATTACTTGCACTCTCAACATATCAACTGATACTGACTCATACTTCAATAACATGCACTCTCATCATATCGACAGATATTTCAATTACTTGCACTCTCAAAATAACAACTGATACTGACTCATACTTCACTAACTTCCACTCTCATCATATCGACTGATATTTCAATTACCTGCACTCTCAACATATCAACTGATACTGACTCATACTTCAATAACATGCACTCTCATCCTATTGACCTATATTTCAATTACTTGCACTCTCAAAATATCAACTATTAGTGACTCACACTTCAATAACATCCACTCTCATCATATCAACTGATATTTCAATTACCTGCACTCTCAAAATATCAACTGTTAGTGACTCACACTTCCATAACATCCACTCTCATCATATCAACTGATATTTCAATTACTTGCATTCTCAAAATATCAACTGTTAGTGACTCACACTTCCATAACATCCACTCTCATCATATCAACTGATAGTGACTCATACTTCAATAACATCCATTCTCATCATATGAACTGATGCTGACTCACACTTTAATAACATCCACTCTCATCATATCGACTGATATTTTAATTACTTGCACTCTCAAAATATCAACTGTTAGTGACTCACACTTCAATAACATCCACTCTCATCATATCAACTGATACTGACTCATACTTCAATAACATCCACTCTCATCATATCGACTGATATTTCAATTACTTGCACTCTCAAAATTACAACTGTTACTGACTCATACTTCAATAATATGCACTCTCATCATATCAACTGAAAGTGACTAACACTTCAATAACATCCACTCTCATCATATCAACTGATACTGACTCATACTTCAATAACATGCACTCTCATCATATCGACTGATATTTCAATTACTTGCACTCTCAAAATATCAACTGTTACTGACTCATACTTCAATGACATGCACTTTCATCATATCGACTGATATTTAATTTACTTGCACTCTCAACATATCAACTGATACTGACTCATACTTCAATAACATGCATTCTCATCATAACGACTGATATTTCAATTACTTGCACTCTCAACATATCAACTGATACTGACTCATACTTCAATAACATGCACTCTCATCATATCGACTGATATTTCAATTACTTGCACTCTCAAAATATCAACTGATACTGACTCATACTTCACTAACATCCACTCTCATCATATCGACTGATATTTCAATTACCTGCACTCTCAAAATATCAACTGATACTGACTCATACTTCAATAACATGCACTCTCATCCTATTGACCTATATTTCAATTACTTGCACTCTCAAAATATCAACTGTTACTGACCCATACTTCAATAACATGCACTCTCATCATATCGACTGATATTTCAATTACTTGCACTCTCAAAATATCAACTGTTACTGACCCATACTTCAATAACATGCACTCTTATCCTATCGACTGATATTTCAATTACTTGCATTCTCAAAATATCAACTGTTAGTGACTCACACTTCCATAACATGCACTCTCATCATATCGACTGATATTTGAATTACTTGCAGTCTCAAAATATCAACTGTTAGTGACTCACACTTAAATAACATGCACTCTCATCATATCAACTGATAGTGACTCACACTTCAATAACATCCACTCTCATCATATTAACTGATACTGACTCATACTTCAATAACATCCACTCTCATCATATCAACTGATGCTGACTCACACTTTAATAACATCCACTCTCATCATATCAACTGATACTGACTCATACTTCAATAACATACACTCTCATCATATCGACTGATATTTCAATTACTTGCACTCACAAAATATCAACCGTTACTGACTCATACTTCAATAACATGCCCTTTCATCATATCGACTGATATTTCAATTACTTGCACTCTCAAAATATCAACTGATACTGATTCATACTTCAATAACATGCAATTTCATCATATCGACTGATATTTCAATTACTTGCACTCTCAAAATATCAACTGATACTGACTCATACTTCACTAACATCCACTCTCATCATATCGACTGATATTTCAATTACCTGCACTCTCAAAATATCAACTGATACTGACTCATACTTCAATAACATGCACTCTCATCCTATTGACCTATATTTCAATTACTTGCACTCTCAAAATATCAACTGTTAGTGACTCACACTTCAATAACATCCACTCTCATCATATCGACTGATATTTCAAATACTTGCACTCTCAACATATCAACTGATACTGACTCATACATCAATAACATGCACTCTCATCATATCGACTGATATTTCAATTACTTGCACTCTCAAAATATCAACTGAGACTGACCCATACATCAATAACATGCACTCTTATCCTATCGACTGATATTTCAATTACTTGCATTCTCAAAATATCAACTGTTAGTGACTCACACTTCCATAACATGCACTCTCATCATATCGACTGATATTTCAATTACTTGCACTCTCAAAATATCAACTGAGACTGACCCATACATCAATAACATGCACTCTTATCCTATCGACCTATATTTCAATTACTTGCATTCTCAAAATATCAACTGTTAGAGACTCACACTTCCATAACATGCACTCTCATTATATCGACTGATATTTCAATTACTTGCACTCTCACAATATCAACTGTTAGCGACTCACACTTCAATAACATCCACTCTCATCATATCAACTGATAGTGACTCATACTTCAATAACATCCACTCTCATCATATCGACTGATATTTCAATTACTTGCACTCTCAAAATTACAACTGTTACTGACTCATACTTCAATAACATGCACTCTCATCATATCAACTGATAGTGACTCACACTTCAATAACATCCACTCTCATCATATCAACTGATACTGACTCATACTTCAATATCATCCACTCTCATCATATCAACTGATACTGACTCATACTTCAATAACATGCACTCTCATCATATCGACTGATATTTCAATTACTTGCACTCTCAAAATATCAACTGTTACTGACTCATACTTCAATAACATGCACTCTCATCATATCGACTGATATTTCAATTACCTGCACTCTCAAAATATCAACTGTTAGTGACTCATACTTCAATAAAATGCACTCTCAACATATCAACTGATAGTGACTCATATTTCAATAAACTGCAATCTCAACATATTAACTGATAGTGACTGATATTTCAATTACTACCACTCTAAACATATCAACTCATACTGAATCATACTTATATAACCTGCAGTCTCATCACATTAGCTAGAGTAGTATTTCAGATTTCAATTACCTACACTCTCAACACATAAACTAGAGTAGTACTTCATATTTCAATAACCTGCACTCTCATCACATTAACTAGAGTAGTATTTCATATTTCAATAACATGCACTTTCAATACATTAACTAAAGTAGTATTTCATATTAAAATAACGTGCACTCTCATCACATTAACCACATTAGTACTCCATATTTCAATAACATGCACTCTCATCACATTAATTAGAGTAGTATTTCATATTTCAATAACGTGCACTCTCATCACATTAACTAGAGTAGTATTTCATATTTCAATAACGTGCACTCCCATCACATTAACTGGAGTAGTATTTCATATTTCAATAACCTGCACTCTCATTACATTAACTAGAGTAGTATTTCATATTTCAATAACATGCACCTTCAATACATTTACTAGAGTAGTATTTCATATTACAATAACGTGCACTCTCATCACATTAATTAGAGTAGTATTTCATATTTCAATAACGTGCACTCTCATCACATTAACTAGAGTAGTATTTCATATTTCAATAACGTGCACTCTCATCACATTAACTAGAGTAGTATTTCATATTTCAATAACATGCACTCTCATCACATTAACTAGCGTAGTATTTCATATTTCAATAACCTGCACTCTCATACATTAAGTAGAGTAGTATTTCATATTTCAATAACATGCACTCTAATCATACTAAATATAGTGATATTTCATATTTCAATAACTTGCACTCTCTACATACTAACTAGAGTAGTATTTCATATTCCAATAACTTTCACTCTAACCATACTAAATATAGTGATATTTCATATTTCAATAACTTGCACTCTCTACATATTAACTAGAGTAGTATTTCATATTTCTATAACTTGCACTCTCATCATATTAACTAGAGTAGTAATTCATATATCAAGAACTTGCGCTTTAATCATACTAACTAGAGTAGTATTTCATATTTCAATTACTTGCACTCTCATCCTATTAATTAGAGTAGTATTTCATATATCAATAACTTGCACTCTAATCATACTAACTAGAGTAGTATTTCATATTTCAAAAACTTGCACTCTCATCACATTAACTACAGTAATCTTTCATATATCAATAACCTGCACTCTCATCACATTAACTAGAGTAGTATTTCATATTTCAATAACCTGCACCCTCATCATAGTAACTACATTAGTATTTCATATTTCAATAAACTGCACCCTCATCACATAAACTAGAGTAGTATTTCATATTTCAATAACTTGCACTCTCATCATGTTAACTAGAGTAGTATTTCATATTTCAATAACCTGCACTATAATCAAATTAACTAGATTAGTATTTCATTTTCAATAACTTGCACTCTCATCACATACACTAGAGTAGTATTGCATATTTCGATAACCCGCACTCTCATCACGTAAACTAGATTAACATATCATATTTCAATGACTTGCACTCTAATCTACTAACTAGAGTAGTATTTCATATTTCAACAACCTGCACTGTAATCATACTAACTGGAGTAGTATCTCATATTTCAATAACTTGCACTCTCATCACATAAACTAGAGTAGCATTTCATACTTCAATAACATGCACCCTCAACATATTAACTAGAGTAGTATATCATATTTCAATAACAAGCACTTTCATCACACTACAAAGAGTAATATTGCATATTATATAACTTGAACTCAAATCAGACTAACAAGAGTAATATTTCATATTTCAATAACTTACACTCTAATCATACTAACAAGAGTAGCATTTCATATTATATAACTTGAACTCAAATCAGACTAAGAACAGTAGTATTTCATAGTACAATAACTTATACTCTAATCACACTAACAAGATTTCATATTATAAAACTTGAACTCAAATCACACTACCTAGAGCAGTGTTTCATATTTCAATAACTTGCACTCTAATCACACTAACAAGAGTAGTACTTCATATTTCAATTACTTGCACTCTAATCACACTTACAAGAGTAGTTTTCATATTTCAATAACTTGCACTCTAATCACACTTACAAGAGTAGTATTTCTTTTTTCAATAACCTTCTCTCTAATCAACCAACAAGAGTAGTACTTCATATTTCAATAACTTGCACTCTAATCACACTTAAAGAGTAGTATTTCTTATTTCAATAACTTGCACTCTTATCAACCAACAAGAGTAATATTTCATATTTCAATAACTTGCACTCTAATCACACTGACAAGAGTAGTATTTCATATTACAAAAACTTACACTCTAATCACACTAACAAGAGTAATATTTCATATTTCAATAACTTGAACACAAATCAGACAAACAACAGTAGTATTTCATATTTCAGAAACTTGCACTCTAATCACACTAAAAGGAGTAGTATTTCATATTTCAATAACTTGAACTCAAATCAGACTAACAACAGTAGTATTTCATATTTCAATAACTTGCACTGTAATCACACTAACAAGAGTAGTATTTCATATTTTATAACTTGAACTCAAATCAGACTAACAAGAGTAATATTTCATATTTCAATAACTTGCACTCTCATTACATTAACTAGATTAGTATTTCATGTTTCAATAACTTGCACTCCAATCAAATAAACCAGAGTAGTATTTCATATTTCAATAATTTGCACTCATCATACTAACTAGAGTAGTATTTCATATTTCAATAACTTGCAGTCTGATAATATTAACTAGAGTAATATTTCATATTTCAATAACTTGCACTCTAATCATACTAACTAGAGTAGTATTTCATATTTAAATAACTTGCACTCCCATTACATTAACTAGATTAGTATTTCATATTTCAATAACTACCGCTCTCTTCATATTAACTAGAGTAGTATTTCATATTTCAATAACCTGCACTTTTATCATATTAACTACAGTAATATTTCATATTTCAATACCTTGCACTCTCATCATATTAACTAGATTAGTACTTCATATTTCAATAACCTGCACTCTCATCACATTAACTGGACTAGCACCTCATATTTCAATAACCTGCACTCTCATTACATTAACTAGATTAGTACTTCATATCTCAATAACCTGCACTCTCATGACATTAACTAGAGTAGTATTTCATATTTCAATAACTTGCACTCTAATCACAGTAACAAGAGTAGTATTTAATATTTCAAATACTTGCACTCTAATCATAATGACTAGAGTAGTATTTCATATTTGAATAACCTGCACTCTAATCATACTAACTAGAGTAGTATTTCATATTTCAATAACTTGCACTCTCATCACATAAACAAGAATAGTATTTCATATTTTATTAACCTGCACTCGAATTCCATAAACAAGAATAGTACTTCACATTTCAATAACTGGCATTCTAATAATTTTAACTAGAACAGTATTTCATATTTTATAAACTTGCATTCTAATCATACTAAAGAGACTTGTATTTCATATTTGAATAACTTGCACCCTAATCATACTAATTAGAGTAGTATTTTATATTTAAATCACTTGAATTCTAATCATACTAACTAGGGTAGTATATCATATTTCAATAACTCGCACTCTAATCTTACTAACTAGAGTAGTATTTCATATTTCAATAACTTGCACTCTCATTACATTAACTAGATTAGAATTTCATGTTTCAATAACTTGCACTCATCATATTAACTAGAGTAGTATTTCATATTTATTAAACTTGCACTCTCATAATATTAACTAGAGTAATATTTTATATTTCAATAACTTGCGCTCTAATCATACTAACTAGAGTAGTAGTTTACATTTAAATAACTTGTACACCCATTACATTAACTAGATTAGTACTTCATATTTCAATAACCTGCACTCTCATGACATTAACTAGAGTAGTATTTCATATTTCAATAACCTGTACTCTCATCACATTAACTTGATTAGTATTTCATATTTCAATAACCTGCACTCACATTACATTAACTGGATTAGTACTTCATATTTCAATAACCTGCACTCTCATTACATTAACTAGATTAGTACTTCATATTTCAATAACCTGCACTCTCATGACATTAACTAGAGTAGTATTTCATATTTCAATAACCTGCACTCTCATCACATTAACTACATTAGTATTTCATATTTCAATAACGTGCACTCTCATCATATTAACTAGATTAGTATTTCATATTTCAATAACCTTCACTCTCATTGCATTAACTAGACTAGTACTTCATATTTCAATAAGTTGCACTCTCATCATATTAACTAGACTAGTACTTAATATTTCAATAACTTGCACTCTTATCACATTAAACCAGAGTAGTATTTCATATTTCAATGATTTCCACTCTCATCACATTAACTAGATTATTAATTTATATTTCAATAACTTGCACTCTAATGACATAAACTGGAATAGTATTTCATATTTCAATAACTTGCACTCTCATCACACTATAACCAGAATAGCATTTCATATTTAAATAACTTGCACTCTAATCATACTAACAAGAGTAGTATTTCATATTCAATAACTACCACTCTAATCACACTAACTAGATTAGTATTTCATATTTCAATAACTTGTACTCTAATCACACTACCTAGAGTAATATTGCATTTTTCAATAACTTGCACTCTAATGACACTGAGAAGAGTAGTATTTCATATTTCAATAACTTGCACTCTAATCACACTAATAAGAGTAGTATTCCATATTTCAATAACTTGCACTCTAATCACACTAACAAGAGTAGTATTTCATATTTCAATAACTTGCACTCTAAGCACACTTACAAGAGTAGTATTTCATATTTCAATAACTCTCACTCTAATCACACTAACAAGAGTAGTATTTCATATTTCAATAACTTGCACTCTAATCACACTTACAAGAGCAGTATTTCATATTTCAATAACTCTCACTCTAATCACACTAACAAGAGTAGTATTTCATATTTCAATAACTTGCACTCTAGTCACACTTACAAGAGTAGTATTTCATATTTCCATAACTTGCACTCTAATCACACTTACAACAGTAGTACTTCATATTTCAATAACTTGCACTCTAATCACACTTACAAGAGTAGTATTTCATATTTCAATAACTTGCACTTTAATCACAGTTACAAGAGTAGCATTTCATATTTCAATAACTTGCACTCTAATCACACTTACAAGAGTAGTATTTCATATTTCAATAACTTGCACTCTCATCACATTAACTAGATTAGTATTTCATATTTCAATAACCTGCACTCTCCTTACATTAACTGGATTAGTACTTCATATTTCAATAACCTGCACTCTCATTACATTAACTAGATTAGTACTTCATATTTCAATAACCTGCACTCTCATGACATTAACTAGAGTAGTATTTCATATTTCAATAAGCTGCACTCTCATCACATTAACTAGATTAGTATTTCATATTTCAATAACGTGCACTCTCATCATATTAACTAGATTAGTATTTCATATTTCAATAACCTTCCCTCTCATCGCATTAACTAGACTAGTACTTCATATTTCAATAACTTGCACTCTCTTCATATTAACTAGACTAGTACTTCATATTTCAATAACTTGCACTCTTATCACATTAAACCTGAGTAGTTTTTCATATTTCAATGATTTCCACTCTCATCACATTAATTAGATTATTAATTTATATTTCAATAACTTGCACTGTAATGACATAAACCGGAATAGTATATCGTATTTCAATAATTTAAACTCTAATCACATTAACTAGAGTAGTATTTTCCTATTTCAATAACTTGCACTCTCATCACACTATAACCAGAATAGCATTTCATATTTAAATAACTTGCACTCTAATCATACTAACAAGAGTAGTATTTCATATTACAATAACTTGCGTTCTAATCACACTAACAAGAATAGTATTTCATATTCAATAACTTCCACTCTAATCACACTAACTAGAGTAGGATTTCATATTTCAATAACTTGCACTCTAATCACACTAACAAGAGTAGTATTTCATATTTCAATAACTTGCACTCTAATCACACTTACAAGAGTAGTATTTCATATTTCAATAACTTGCACTTTAATCACACTTACAAGAGTAGCATTTGATATTTCAATAACTTGCACTTTAATCACACTTACAACAGTAGTATTTGATATTTCAATAACTTGCACTTTAATCACACTTACAACAGTAGTATTTGATATTTCAATAACTTGCACTTTAATCACACTTACAACAGTAGTATTTGATATTTCAATAACTTGCACTTTAATCACACTTACAACAGTAGTATTTGATATTTCAATAACTTGCACTTTAATCACACTTACAACAGTAGTATTTGATATTTCAATAACTTGCACTTTAATCACACTTACAAGAGTAGTATTTCATATTTCAATAACTTGCACTATAATCACACTAACAAGAGTAGTATTTCATATTTCAATAACTTGCACTCTAATCACACTAACAAGAGTAGTATTTTATATTTCAATAACTTGCACTCTAATCACACTAACAAGAGTAGTATTCCATATTTCAATAACTTGCACTCCAATCACACTAACAAGAGTAGTACTTCATATTTCAATTACTTGCACTCTAATCACACTTACAAGAATAGTTTTCATATTTCAAAAACTTGCACTCTAATCACACTTACAAGAGTAGTATTTCTTTTTTCAATAACCCGCACTCTAATCAACTAACAAGAGTAGTACTTCATATTTCAATAACTTGCACTCTAATCACACCTACAAGAGTAGTATTTCTTATTTCAATAACTTGCACTCTTATCAACCAAAAGAGTAATATTTCATATTTCAATAACCTGCACTATAATCACACTTACAAGAGTAGTACTTCATATTTCAATAACTTGCACTCTAATCACACCTACAAGAGTAGTATTTCTTATTTCAATAACTTGCACTCTTATCAACCAAAAGAGTAATATTTCATATTTCAATAACCGGCACTATAATCACACCTACAAGAGTAGTATTTCTTATTTCAATAACTTGCACTCTTATCAAATAAAAGAGTAATATTTCATATTTCAATAACCTGCACTCTAATCAACTAACAAGAGTAGTACTTCATATTTCAATAACTTGCACTCTAATCACACCTACAAGAGTAGTATTTCTTATTTCAATAACTTGCACTCTAATCACAATTGCAACAGTAGTATTTCATATTTCAATAACTTGAACTCAAAGCACACTAACAAGACTAGTATTTCATATTTTATAACTTGAACTCAAATCTGACTAACAAGAGTACTATTTCATATTTCAATAACTTGCACGCTAATCACACTAACATGAGTAGTATTTCATATTATATAACTTGAAGTCAAATCAGACTAACAAGAGTAGTATTTTATATTTCAATAACTTGCACTCTAATCACACTAACAACAGTAGTATTTCATATTATATAACTTGAACTCAAATCAGACTAACAACAGTAGTATTTCATATTTCAATAACTTGCACTCTAATCACACTAACAAGAGCAGTATTTGATATTATATAACTTGAACTCAAATCAGACCAACAACAGTAGTATTTATTATTTCAATAACTTGCACACTAATCACACTAACAAGAGTAGTATTTCATATTATATAACTTGAACTCAAATCAGACTAACAAGAGTAGTATTTCTTATTTCAATAACTTGCACTCTAGTCACACTAACAAGAGTAGTATTTCATATTATATAACTTGAACTCAAATCAGACTAACAAGAGTAGTATTTCTTATTATCTAACTTGAACTCAAATCAGACTAACAAGAGTAGTATTTCTTATTTCAATAACTTGCACTCTAATCACACTAACAAGAGTAGCATTTCATATTATATAACTTGAACTCAAATCGGACTAACAACAGTAGTATTTCTTATTTCAATAACTTGCACACTAATCACACTAACAAGAGTAGTATTTCATATTATATAACTGGAACCCAAATCAGACTAACAAGAGTAGTATTTCATATTTCAATAACCTGCACGCTAATCACACTAACAAGAGTAGTATTTCATATTATATATAACTTGAACTCAAATCAGACTAACAACAGTAGTATTTCTTATTTCAATAACTTGCACACTAATCACACAAAAAGGAGTAGTATTTCATATTTCAATAACTTGAACTCAAAGCACACTAACAAGAGTAGTATTTCATATTTTATAACTTGAACTCAAATCTGACTAACAAGAGTACTATTTCATATTTCAATAACTTGCACGCTAATCACACTAACAAGAGTAGTATTTCATATTATATAACTTGAACTCAAATCAGACTAACAAGAGTAGTATTTTATATTTCAATAACGTGCACTCTAATCACACTAACAAGAGTAGTATTTCATATTATATAACTTGAACTCAAATCAGACTAACGACAGTAGTATTTCATATTTCAATAACTTGCACTCTAATCACACAAACAAAAGTAGTATTTCATATTTCAATAACCTGCACTATAATCACACTAACAAGAGTAATATTTCATATTTGAATAACTTGCACACTAATCACACTAGCAAGAGTAATATTTCATATTTCAATAACTTGCACTCTAATCACACTAACAAGAGTAGTACTTCATATTATATAACTTGAACTCAAATCAGACTAACAAGAAAAGTATTTTATATTACAATAACGTGCACACTAATCACACAAACAAGAGTAGTATTTCACATTTCAAATACTTGCACTCTAATCATAGTAACCAGACAAGTATTTCATATTTCAATAACTTGCACCCTAATTATAATAATTAGAGTAGTATTTCATATTTCAATCATTTGTAATCTAATCATACTAACTAGAGTAGTATATCATATTTCAATAACTTGCACTCTAATCATACTAACTAGAGTAGCATTTCATATTTCAATAACTTGCACTCTCATCAAATTAACTAGATTAGGATTTTATATTTCAATAACCTGCATTCTCATCACATTAACTAGATAAATATTTCATATTTCAATAACTTGCACTCTAATCATACTAACTACAGTAGTATTTCATATTTCAATTACTTGCACTCTCATCACTATAACTAGAGTAGTATTTCATATTTCAATAACCCAAACTCTAGTCACAACAAACAAGAGCAGTATTTAATATTTCAATAACCTGCACTTTAATCATACTAACAAGGGTAGTGTTTCATAATTCAATAACTTGCACTCTAAACATACTAACTAGAGTAGTATTACATATTTCAATAACTTGTGCTCCAATCACACCAACAAGAGTAGGATTTCATATTTCAATAACTGTCACTCTAATCATACTAACTAGAGTAGTATTTCATATATCAATAGCTTGCACTCAAATCACACTAACAAGAGTAGTATTTCATATTTCAATAACTTGCACTCCAATCACATGACAAAAGTAGTATTCCATATTTCAATAACTTGCACTCCAATCACACTAACAAGAGTAGTACTTCATATTTCAATTACTTGCACTCTAATCACACTTACAAGAATAGTTTTCATATTTCAATAACTTGCATTCTAATCACACTAACAAGAGTAGTATTTCATATTTGAATACCTTGCACTCTAATCACCATTACTAGATTAGTACTTAATATTTCAATAACTTCCACTCTAATTATACTAACTAGAGTAGTATTTCATATTTGAATAACCTGCACTCTAATCATAATGACTAGAGTAGTATTTCATATTTCAATAACTTGCACTCTCATCACATAAACAAGAATGGTATTTCATATTTCAATAACCTGCACTAGAATTCCATAAACAAGAATAGTATGTCATATTTCAATAACCTGCATTCTAATCTTATAAACTAGAGGAGCATTTCATATTTCAATCATCTTCACTCTAATCACATAAATTAGATTAGTATTTCACATTCCACTAACTGGCACTCTAATCATATTAACTAGATTAGTATTTCATATTTCAATAACCTTCACTCTCATCTCATTAACTAGACTAGTACTTCATATTTCAATAACTTGCTCTCTTATCACATTAAACCAGAGTAATATTTCATATTTCAATGATTTCCACTCTCATCACATAAACTAGATTATTATTTCATATTTCAATAACTTGCACTCTAATGAAATAAACCAGAATAGTATTTTGTATTTCAATAATTTGCACTCTAATCACATTAACTAGAGCAGTATTTCATATTTGAATAACAAATTTGCACTCTAATCATACTAACCAGACTTGTATTTCATGATTCGATAACTTGCACCCTAATCATACTCATTAGAGTATTTCATATTTCAATAACTTTCACTCTCATCAAATAAACTAGATAAATATTTCATATATCAATAACTTGCACTCTCCTCAGATTAACTAGATTAGGATTTCATATTTCAAGAACCTGGTCTCTCATCACATTAACTAGATAAATATTTCATATTTCAATAAATTGCTCTCTCTTCACATTAACTAATGCAGTATTTCAATTTCAATAACTTGTACTCTCATTACATTAACTAGAGAAGTATTTCACATTTCAATTACTTGCACTCTCATCACATTAACTAGAATAGTATTTCATATTTCAATAACTTGCACTCTTATCACATTAATTAGACTAGTATTTCACATCTCAAAAATTTGCACTCTCATCACATTAACTAGATTAGTATTTCATATTCCAATAACTTGCCGCCTCATCACATTAACTAGAAAAGTATTTCATTTTTCAAAAATTTGGACTCTCATCACATTAGCTATGGTAATATTTCAAATTTCAGTAACTTGCATTCTCTACACATTAACTAGAGTAGTATTTCATATTTCAATAACTGGCACTCTCATCACATTAACTAGAATACTATTTCATATTTCAATAACCAGCACTTTTATTAAATTAACAGGAGTAGTATTTAATATTTCAATTACTTGCACTCTCATCAAATTAACCTGAGTAGTATTTCATATTTCAATAACTTGCACTTTATTCACATTAACTAGAGTAATATTTCATATTTCAATAACTTTCATTCTCTACACAATAACTAGAGTAGTATTTTATATTTCATATTTTAATAACTGGCAATCTCATCACATTAACTAGAGTACTATTTCATATTTTAATAACTGGCAATCTCATCACATTAACTAGAGTACTATTACATATTTCAATAACCAACGCTCTCATTAAATTAAAAACAGTAGTATTTAATATTTCAGTATCCTGCACTCTAATAATACTAACCAGAATAGTATTTCATATTTCAATATCCTGCACTCTAATTATACTAACTAGAGTAGTATTTCATATTTCAATAACCTGCACTCTCATAACATTAAATAGATTAGTATTTCATATTTCAATAACTTGCACTCTAATGCCATCAATTAGATTAGCATTTAATGTTTCAATAACTTCCACTCTCATCATATTAACTGGAATAGTATTTCATATTTAAATAACTTGCAGCCTAATCACATAAACCCGAATAGTATTTCGTATTTCAATTATTTGCACTCTAATCACATTAACTAGAGTAGTATTTCATATTTCAATAACTTGCACTCTCATTAAATTAACTAGATTGGTATTTTAAGTTTCAATAACTTGCACTTTCATCAGATTAACTAGAGTTGTATTTCATATTTCAATAACCAGCACTCTCATCACATTAACTAGAGTAGTATTCCATATTTCAATAACTGGTACTCTAATCACACTACCTAATGTAGTGCTTCATATTTCAATAACTTGCACTCTAATCACACTTACAAGAGTAGTTTTCATATTTCAATAACTTGCACTCTAATCACACTTACAAGAGTAGTATTTCTTTTTTCAATACACTGCACTCTTATCAACCAACACGAGTAATATTTCATATTTCAATAACTTGCACTCTAATCACACTTAAAGAGTAGTATTTCCTATTTCAATAACTTGCACTCTTATCAACCAACAAGAGTAATATTTCATATTTCAATAACTTGCACTCTAATCACACTACCAAGAGTAGTATTTCATATTTTATAACTTGAACTCAAATCAGACTAACAAGAGTAATATTTCATATTTCAATAACTTGCACTCTCATTACATTAACTAGATTAGTATTTCGTGTTTCAATAACTTGCACTCCTATCAAATAAACCAGAGTAGTATTTCATATTTCAATAATTTGCACTCATCATACTAACTAGAGTAGTATTTCATATTTCAATAACTTGAACTCTCATAATATTAACTAGAGTAATATTTCATATTTCAATAACTTGGACTGTAATCATACTAACTAGATTAGTACTTCATATTTCAACAACCTGCACTCTCATGACATTAACTAGAGTAGTATTTAATATTTAAAAAACTTGCACTCTAATCATAATGACTAGAGTAGTATTTCATATTTGAATAACCTGCACTCTAATCATACTAACTAGAGTAGTATTTCATATTTCAATAACTTGCACTCTCATCACAAAAACAAGAATAGTATTTCATATTTTATTAACCTGCACTCGAATTCCATAAACAAGAATAGTACTTCACATTTCAATAACTGGCATTCCAATAATTTTAACTAGAACAGTATTTCATATTTTATAAACTTGCACTCTGATCATACTAACCAGACTTGTATTTCATATTTGAATAACTTGCACCCTAATCATATTAATTACAGTAGTATTTTATATTTAAATCACTTGAATTCGAATCATACTAACTAGGGTAGTATATCATATTTCAATAACTTGCACTCTCATTACATTAACTAGATTAGAATTTCATGTTTCAATAACTTGCGCTCTAATCCTACTAACTAGAGTAGTATTTTACATTTAAATAACTTGCACTCTAATCACACTAACAAGAGTATATTTCATATTTCAATAACTTGCACCCTAATCACACAAACGAGAGTAATATTTCATATTTCAATAACTTGCACTCTAATCACACTAACAAGAGTAGTATTTCATATTATATAACTTGAACTCAAATAAGACTAACAAGAGTAGTATTTTATATTACAATAACTTGCACTCTAATCACACTAACAAGAGTAGTATTTCACATTTCAAATACTTGCACTCTAATCATACTAACCAGACTAGTATTTCATATTTCAATAACTTGCACCCTAATCATACTAACTAGAGTACCATTTCGTATTTCAATAACTTGCACTCTCATCAAATTAACTAGATTAGAATTTTATATTTCAATAACCTGCACTCTCATCACATTAACTAGATTAGGATTTTATATTTCAATAACCTGCACTCTAATCATACTAACTATAGTAGTATTTCATATTTCAATTACTTGCACTCTCATCACATTGACTAGAGTAGTATTTCATATTTCATTAACTTGCACTCTTATCAAATTAACTAGACTGGTATTTCAGATCTCAAACATTTGCACTCTCATCACATTAACTAGATTAGTATTTCATATTTGAGTAACTTGCCGTCTCATCACATTAACTAAAAAAGTATTTCATATTTCAAAAATTTGGACTCTCAACTCATTAACTAGAGTAGTATTCATACTTCAGTAACTCGCATTCTCCACACATTAACTAGAGCAGTATTTCATATTTAAATAACTGGCACTCTAATCACATAAACCCGAGTAGTATTTCATATTTCAATAATTTGCACTCTGGTCACATTAACTAGAGTAGTACTTCATGTTTCAATAACTTGCACTCTTATCACACTAACTAGAATAGTGTTTCATATTTAAATAACTTGCACTCTCATTAAATTAACTAGATTGGTATTTTATGTTTCAATAACTTGCACTTTCATCACATTAACTAGAGTAGTATTGCATATTTCAATGATTTCCACTCTCATCACATTAACTAGATTATTATTTCATATTTCAATAACTTGCACTCTAATGACATAAACCAGAATAGTATTTCGTATTTCAATAATTTGCACTCTAATCACATTAATTAGAGCAGTAGTACATATTTGAATAACTTGCACCCTAATCACACTAGCAAGAGTAGTATTTCATATTTCAATAACTTGAACTCTAATCACACTAACATGAAGTACTTCATATTTGAATAACTGGCACTCTAATCACACTTACAAGAGTAGTATTTCTTATTTCAATAACTTGCACTCTAATCACACTAAAAAGAATAGTATTCCATATTATATAATTTGAACTATAATCAACTAACAAGAGTAGTATTTCATATTTAAATAACTTGGACTCTAATCACACTATCAAGAGTAGTATTTCATATTTCAATAACTTGCACTCTAATCACACTTACAAGAGTAGTATTTCATATTTCAATAACTTGCACCCTAATCACACTAACAAGAGTAGTATTTCATATTTCAATAACTTACACTCTAATCACACTTACAAGAGTAGTATTTCATATTTCAATAACTTGCACTGTAATCACACTTACAAGAGTAGTACTTCATATTTCAATAATTTGCACTCTAATCACACTTACAAGAGTAGTATTTCATATTTCAATTACTTGCACTCAAATCACACTAACAAGAGTACTATTTCATATTTCAATAACTTGCACTCTAATCACACTAACAAGAGTAGAACTTCATATTTGAATAACTTGCACTCTAATCACACTTACAAGAGTAGTATTTCTTATTTCAATAACTTGCACTCTAATCACACTAACAAGAGTAGTATTCCATATTATATAATTTGATCTATAATCAACTAACAAGAGTAGTATTTCATATTTGAATAACTTGCACTCTAATCACACTAACAAGAGTAGTATTTCATATTTCAATAACTTGCACTCTAATCACACTAACAAGAGTAGTATTTCATATTTCAATAACTTGCACTCTAATCACACTCACAAGAGTAGTACTTCATATTTCAATTACTTGCACTCTAATCACACTTACAAGAGTAGTTTTCATATTTCAAAAACTTGCACTCTAATCACACTTACAAGAGTAGTATTTCGTTTTTCAATAACCTGCACTCTAATCACATTTACAAGAGTAGTCCTTCATATTTCAATAATTTTCACTCTAATTACACTTACAAGAGTAGTATTTCATATTTCAATAACTTGCACTCTAATCACACTAACAAGAGTAGTATTTCATATTTCAATAACTTGCACTCTAATCACACTAACAAGAGCAGAACTTTATATTTGAATAACCTGCACTCTAATCACACTTACAAGAGTAGTGTTTCTTATTTCAATAACTTGCACTCTAACCACACTAACAAGAGTAGTATTCCATATTATATAATTTGAACTATAATCAACTAACAAGAGTAGTATTTCATATTTAATAACTTGCACTCTAATCACACTAACAAGAGTAGTATTTCATATTTCAATAACTTGCACTCTAATCACACTCACAAGAGTAGTACTTCATATTTCAATTACTTGCACTCTAATCACACTTACAAGAGTAGTTTTCATATTTCAAAAACTTGCACTGTAATCACACTTACAAGAGTAGTATTTCGTTTTTCAATAACCTGCACTATAATCAACTAACAAGAGTAGTACTTCATATTTCAATAACTTGCATTCTAATCACACTTACAAGAGTAGTACTACTTATTTCAATAACTTGCACTCTTATCGACCAACAAGAGTAATATTTCATATTACAAAAACTTACACTCTAATCACACTAACAAGAGTAATATTTCATATTTCAATAACTTGAACACAAATCAGACTAACAACAGTAGTATTTCATATTTCAACAACTTGGACTCTATTCACACTAAAAGGAGTAGTATTTCATATTTCAATAACTTGAGCTCAAAGCACACTAACAAGAGTAGTACTTCATATTTTATAACTTGAACTCAAATCTGACTAACAAGAGTACTATTTCATATTTCAATAACTTGCACGCTAAACACACTAACAAGAGTAGTATTTGATATTATATAACTTGAACTCAAATCAGACCAACAACAGTAGTATTTCTTATTTCAATAACTTGCACGGTAATCACACTAACAAGAGTAGTATTTCATATTATATAACTTGAACTCAAATCAGACTAACAACAGTAGTATTTCTTATTTCAATAACTTGCACACTAATCACACTAGCAAAAGTAGTATTTCATATTTCAATAACCTGCACTCTAATCACACTAACAAGAGTAATATATCATATTTCAATAACTTGCACACTAATCACACTAACAAGAGTAATATTTTATATTTCAATAACTTGCACTCTAATCACACTAACAAGAGTAGTATTTCATATTATATAACTTGAACTCAAATCAGACTAACAAGAGTAGTATTTTGTATTACAATAACTTGCACTCTAATCACACTAAAAAGAGTAGTATTTCACATTTCAAATAGTTGCACTCTAATCATACTAACCAGACTAGTATTTCATATTTCAATAACTCGCACCGTAATCATACTAACCAGACTAGTATTTCATATTTCAATAACTTGCACTCTCATCAAATTAACTAGATTAGGATTTTATATTTCAATAACCTGCATTCTCATCACATTAACTAGATTCATATTTCAATAACTTGCACTATAATCATACTAACTACAGTAGTATTTCATATTTCAATTACTTGCACTCTCATCACATTAACTAGAGTAGTATTTCATATTTCAATAACTTGCACTCTTATCCAATTAACTAGACTGGTATTTCAGATCTCAAACATTTGCACTCTCATCACATTAACTAGATTAGTATTTCATATTTGAGTAACTTGCCGTCTCATCACATTAACTAAAAAAGTATTTCATATTTCAAAAATTTGGACTCTCAACTCATTAACTAGAGTAGTATTCATATTTCAGTAACTGGCACTCTCATCGCATTAACTAGAGTACTATTTCATATTTCAATAACTGGCACTCTCATCGCATTAACTAGAGTACTATTTCATATTTCAATGACCAGCACTCTCATTACATTAACAGGAGTAGTATTTAATATTTCAATTACTTGCCTTCTCACCACATTAACCTGAGTAGTATTTCATATTTCAATAACTTGCACTCTCATCACATTAATCTGAGTAGTATTTCATATTTCAATAACTTGCAATTTCATCACATTAACTAGAGTAATATTTCATATTTCAATAACTTTCATTCTCTACACACTAACTAGATTAGTATTTAATATTTCAATAACTTGCACTCTAATCACACTAACAAGAGTTGTGTTTATATTTAATAACTTGCAGTCTAATCACACTAACAAGAGTAGTATTTCATATTTCAATAACTTGAAATCTTATCATACTAACAAGACCAGTATTTCATTTTTCAATAACCCAAACTCTAATCACAACAAACAAGAGCACTATTTAATATTTCAATAACTTGCACTCTAAACACACTAACTAGAGTAGAATTACATATTTCAATAACTTGCGCTCTAATCACACTAACAAGAATAGTATTTCATATTTCAATAACTGTCACTCTAATCATACTAACTAGAGTAGTATTTCATATTTCAATAACTTGAAATCTTATCATACTAACTAGAGTAGTATTTCATTTTTCAATAACCCAAACTCTAATCACAACAAACAAGAGCACTATTTAATATTTCAATAACTTGCACTCTAAACACACTAACTAGAGTAGAATTACATATTTCAATAACTTGCGCTCTAATCACACTAACAAGAATAGTATTTCGTATTTCAATAACTGTCACTCTAATCATACTAACTAGAGTAGTATTTCATATTTCAATAACTTGCGCTCTAATCACACTAACAAGAATAGTATTTCATATTTCAATAACTGTCACTCTAATCATACTAACTAGAGTAGTATTTCATATTTCAATAACTTGAAATCTTATCATACTAACTAGAGTAGTATTTCATTTTTCAATAACCCAAACTCTAATCACAACAAACAAGAGCACTATTTAATATTTCAATAACTTGCACTCTAAACACACTAACTAGAGTAGAATTACATATTTCAATAACTTGCGCTCTAATCACACTAACAAGAATAGTATTTCATATTTCAATAACTGTCACTCTAATCATACTAACTAGAGTAGTATTTCATATTTCAATAACTTGCGCTCTAATCACACTAACAAGAATAGTATTTCATATTTCAATAACTGTCACTCTAATCATACTAACTAGAGTAGTATTTCATATTTCAATAACTTGCGCTCTAATCACACTAACAAGAATAGTATTTCATATTTCAATAACTGTCACTCTAATCATACTAACTAGAGTAGTATTTCATATTTCAATAACTTGAAATCTTATCATACTAACTAGAGTAGTATTTCATTTTTCAATAACCCAAACTCTAATCACAACAAACAAGAGCACTATTTAATATTTCAATAACTTGCACTCTAAACACACTAACTAGAGTAGAATTACATATTTCAATAACTTGCGCTCTAATCACACTAACAAGAATAGTATTTCATATTTATATAACTGTCACTCTAATCATACTAACTAGAGTAGTATTTCATATTTCAATAACTTGCGCTCTAATCATACTAACAAGAGTAGTACTTCATATTTCAATAACTGTCACTCTAACCATACTAACAAGAGTAGTACTTCATATTTCAATAACTGTCACTCTAATCATACTAACAAGAGTAGTACTTCATATTTCAATAACTTGCGCTCTAATCACACTAAAAAGAGTAGTACTTCATATTTCAATAACTGTCACTCTAATCACACTAACA
The DNA here is from genome assembly GCA_030765065.1 of Deroplatys truncata. Taxonomy (NCBI): domain Eukaryota; kingdom Metazoa; phylum Arthropoda; class Insecta; order Mantodea; family Mantidae; genus Deroplatys; species Deroplatys truncata. The sequence continues at coordinate 2,088,305 of CM060975.1, forward strand.
AGAATAGTATTTCATATTTCAATAACTGTCACTCTAAACACACTAACAAGAATAGTATTTCATTATTCAATAACTGTCACTCTAATCACACTAACAAGAATAGTATTTCATATTTCAATAACTGTCACTCTAATCACACTAACAAGAATAGTATTTCATATTTCAATAACTGTCACTCTAATCACACTAACAAGAATAGTATTTCATATTTCAATAACTGTCACTCTAATCACACTAACAAGAATAGTATTTCATATTTCAATAACTGTCACTCTAATCACACTAACAAGAATAGTATTTCATATTTCAATAACTGTCACTCTAATCACACTAACAAGAATAGTATTTCATATTTCAATAACTGTCACTCTAATCACACTAACAAGAATAGTATTTCATATTTCAATAACTGTCACTCTAATCACACTAACAAGAATAGTATTTCATATTTCAATAACTGTCACACTAACAAGAATAGTATTTCATATTTCAATAACTGTCACTCTAATCACACTAACAAGAATAGTATTTCATATTTCAATAACTGTCACTCTAATCACACTAACAAGAATAGTATTTCATATTTCAATAACTGTCACTCTAATCACACTAACAAGAATAGTATTTCATATTTCAATAACTGTCACTCTAATCACACTAACAAGAATAGTATTTCATATTTCAATAACTGTCACTCTAATCACACTAACAAGAATAGTATTTCATATTTCAATAACTGTCACTCTAATCACACTAACAAGAATAGTATTTCATATTTCAATAACTTGCACTCTAAACACACTAACTAGAGTAGAATTACATATTTCAATAACTTGCGCTCTAATCACACTAACAAGAATAGTATTTCATATTTCAATAACTGTCACTCTAATCATACTAACTAGAGTAGTATTTCATATTTCAATAACTTGAAATCTTATCATACTAACTAGAGTAGTATTTCATATTTCAATAACTTGCGCTCTAATCATACTAACAAGAGTAGTACTTCATATTTCAATAACTTGCGCTCTAATCATACTAACTAGAGTAGTATTTCATATTTCAATAATTGTCACTCTAATCATACTAACAAGAGTAGTACTTCATATTTCAATAACTGTCACTCTAATCATACTAACTAGAGTAGTATTTCATATTTCAATAACTTCTACTCTAATCACAGTAACAAAAGTAGTATTTTATATATAAACAGCTTGCACTCAAATCACACTAACACGAGTAGTATTACATATTTCAATAACTTCTACTCTAATCACAGTAACAAAAGTAGTATTTTATATATAAACAGCTTGCACTCAAATCACACTAACACGAGTAGTATTTCATATTTCAATAACTTGCATTCTAATCACACTAACAAGAGTAGCATTTCATATTTTAATACCTTGCACTCTAATCACCATAACTATATTAGTATTTAATATTTCAATAACTTCCACTCTAATTATACTAACTAGAGTAGTATTTCATATTTGAATAACCTGCACTCTCATCACATAAACAAGAATGATATTTCATATTTCAATAATGTGCATTCTAATCTTATAAACTAGAGGAGCATTTCATATTTCAATCATCTTCACTCTAATCACATAAATTAGATTAGTATTTCACATTCCACTAACTGGCACTCTAATCATATTAACCAGACTTGTATTTCATGATTCAATAACTTGCACCCCAATCATACTCATTAGAGTAATATTTCATATTTCAATAATTTGCACTCTAATCATACTAAATACAATAGTATATCATATTTCAATAACTTGCACTCTAATCATACTAACTATAGTAGTATTTCATATTTCTATAATCTGCACCCACATCATATTAACTAGAGTAGCATTTCATATTTCAATAACTTGCACTCTCCTCAGATTAACTAGATTAGGATTTCATATTTCAAGTACCTGGTCTCTCATCACATTAACTAGATAAATATTTCATATTTCAATAAATTGCACTCTCTTCACATTAACTAATGCAGTATTTCAATTTCAATAACTTGTACTCTCATTACATTAACTAGAGAAGTATTTCACATTTCAATTACTTACACTCTCATCACATTAACTAGAATAGTATTTCATGTTTCAATAACTCGCACTCTTATCACACTAACTAGAATAGTGTTTCATATTTAAATGACTTGCACTCTCATTAAATTAACTAGATTGGTATTCTATGTTTCAATAACTTGCACTTTCATCACATTACTAGAGTAGTATTTCATATTTCAATGATTTCCACTCTCATCACATTAACTAGATTATTATTTCATATTTCAATAACTTGCACTCTAATGACATAAACCAGAATAGTATTTCGTATTTCAATAATTTGCACTCTAATCACATTAATTAGAGCAGTAGTACATATTTGAATAACTTGCACCCTAATCACACTAGCAAGAGTAGTATTTCATATTTCAATAACTTGCACTCTAATCACACTAACATGAAGTACTTCATATTTGAATAACTGGCACTCTAATCACACTTACAAGAGTAGTACTTCTTATTTCAATAACTTGCACTCTAATCACACTAAAAAGAATAGTATTCCATATTATATAATTTGAACTATAATCAACTAACAAGAGTAGTATTTCATATTTAAATAACTTGGACTCTAATCACACTATCAAGAGTAGTATTTCATATTTCAATAACTTGCACTCTAATCACACTTACAAGAGTAGTATTTCATATTTCAATAACTTGCACCCTAATCACACTAACAAGAGTAGTATTTCATATTTCAATAACTTGCACTCTAATCACACTTACAAGAGTAGTATTTCATATTTCAATAACTTGCACTGTAATCACACTTACAAGAGTAGTACTTCATATTTCAATAATTTGCACTCTAATCACACTTACAAGAGTAGTATTTCATATTTCAATAACTTGCACTCTAATCACACTAACAAGAGTATTATTTCATATTTCAATAACTTGCACTCTAATCACACTAACAAGAGTAGAACTTCATATTTGAATAACTTGCACTCTAATCACACTTACAAGAGTAGTATTTCTTATTTCAATAACTTGCACTCTAATCACACTAACAAGAGTAGTATTCCATATTATATAATTTGATCTATAATCAACTAACAAGAGTAGTATTTCATATTTGAATAACTTGCACTCTAATCACACTAACAAGAGTAGTATTTCATATTTCAATAACTTGCACTCTAATCACACTAACAAGAGTAGTATTTCATATTTCAATAACTTGCACTCTAATCACACTCACAAGAGTAGTACTTCATATTTCAATTACTTGCACTCTAATCACACTTACAAGAGTAGTTTTCATATTTCAAAAACTTGCACTCTAATCACACTTACAAGAGTAGTATTTCGTTTTTCAATAACCTGCACTCTAATCACATTTACAAGAGTAGTCCTTCATATTTCAATAATTTTCACTCTAATTACACTTACAAGAGTAGTATTTCATATTTCAATAACTTGCACTCTAATCACACTAACAAGAGTAGTATTTCATATTTCAATAACTTGCACTCTAATCACACTAAAAAGAGCAGAACTTCATATTTGAATAACCTGCACTCTAATCACACTTACAAGAGTAGTGTTTCTTATTTCAATAACTTGCACTCTAACCACACTAACAAGAGTAGTATTCCATATTATATAATTTGAACTATAATCAACTAACAAGAGTAGTATTTCATATTTAATAACTTGCACTCTAATCACACTAACAAGAGTAGTATTTCATATTTCAATAACTTGCACTCTAATCACACTCACAAGAGTAGTACTTCATATTTCAATTACTTGCACTCTAATCACACTTACAAGAGTAGTTTTCATATTTCAAAAACTTGCACTCTAATCACACTTACAAGAGTAGTATTTCGTTTTTCAATAACCTGCACTATAATCAACTAACAAGAGTAGTACTTCATATTTCAATAACTTGCATTCTAATCACACTTACAAGAGTAAAACTACTTATTTCAATAACTTGCACTCTTATCGACCAACAAGAGTAATATTTCATATTACAAAAACTTACACTCTAATCACACTAACAAGAGTAATATTTCATATTTCAATAACTTGAACACAAATCAGACTAACAACAGTAGTATTTCATATTTCAACAACTTGGACTCTATTCACACTAAAAGGAGTAGTATTTCATATTTCAATAACTTGAGCTCAAAGCACACTAACAAGAGTAGTACTTCATATTTTATAACTTGAACTCAAATCTGACTAACAAGAGTACTATTTCATATTTCAATAACTTGCACGCTAAACACACTAACAAGAGTAGTATTTGATATTATATAACTTGAACTCAAATCAGACCAACAACAGTAGTATTTCTTATTTCAATAACTTGCACGGTAATCACACTAACAAGAGTAGTATTTCATATTATATAACTTGAACTCAAATCAGACTAACAACAGTAGTATTTCTTATTTCAATAACCTTCACACTAATCACACTAGCAAAAGTAGTATTTCATATTTCAATAACCTGCACTCTAATCACACTAACAAGAGTAATATATCATATTTCAATAACTTGCACACTAATCACACTAACAAGAGTAATATTTCATATTTCAATAACTTGCACTCTAATCACACTAACAAGAGTAGTATTTCATATTATATAACTTGAACTCAAATCAGACTAACAAGAGTAGTATTTTGTATTACAATAACTTGCACTCTAATCACACTAAAAAGAGTAGTATTTCACATTTCAAATAGTTGCACTCTAATCATACTAACCAGACTAGTATTTCATATTTCAATAACTCGCACCGTAATCATACTAACCAGACTAGTATTTCATATTTCAATAACTTGCACTCTCATCAAATTAACTAGATTAGGATTTTATATTTCAATAACCTGCATTCTCATCACATTAACTAGATTCATATTTCAATAACTTGCACTATAATCATACTAACTACAGTAGTATTTCATATTTCAATTACTTGCACTCTCATCACATTAACTAGAGTAGTATTTCATATTTCAATAACTTGCACTCTTATCAAATTAACTAGACTGGTATTTCAGATCTCAAACATTTGCACTCTCATCACATTAACTAGATTAGTATTTCATATTTGAGTAACTTGCCGTCTCATCACATTAACTAAAAAAGTATTTCATATTTCAAAAATTTGGACTCTCAACTCATTAACTAGAGTAGTATTCATATTTCAGTAACTGACACTCTCATCGCATTAACTAGAGTACTATTTCATATTTCAATAACTGGCACTCTCATCGCATTAACTAGAGTACTATTTCATATTTCAATGACCAGCACTCTCATTACATTAACAGGAGTAGTATTTAATATTTCAATTACTTGCCTTCTCACCACATTAACCTGAGTAGTATTTCATATTTCAATAACTTGCACTCTCATCACATTAATCTGAGTAGTATTTCATATTTCAATAACTTGCAATTTCATCACATTAACTAGAGTAATATTTCATATTTCAATAACTTTCATTCTCTACACACTAACTAGATTAGTATTTAATATTTCAATAACTTGCACTCTAATCACACTAACAAGAGTTGTGTTTATATTTAATAACTTGCAGTCTAATCACACTAACAAGAGTAGTATTTCATATTTCAATAACTTGAAATCTTATCATACTAACAAGACCAGTATTTCATTTTTCAATAACCCAAACTCTAATCACAACAAACAAGAGCACTATTTAATATTTCAATAACTTGCACTCTAAACACACTAACTAGAGTAGAATTACATATTTCAATAACTTGCGCTCTAATCACACTAACAAGAATAGTATTTCATATTTCAATAACTGTCACTCTAATCATACTAACTAGAGTAGTATTTCATATTTCAATAACTTGCGCTCTAATCACACTAACAAGAATAGTATTTCATATTTCAATAACTGTCACTCTAATCATACTAACTAGAGTAGTATTTCATATTTCAATAACTTGAAATCTTATCATACTAACTAGAGTAGTATTTCATTTTTCAATAACCCAAACTCTAATCACAACAAACAAGAGCACTATTTAATATTTCAATAACTTGCACTCTAAACACACTAACTAGAGTAGAATTACATATTTCAATAACTTGCGCTCTAATCACACTAACAAGAATAGTATTTCATATTTCAATAACTGTCACTCTAATCATAATAACTAGAGTAGTATTTCATATTTCAATAACTTGAAATCTTATCATACTAACTAGAGTAGTATTTCATTTTTCAATAACCCAAACTCTAATCACAACAAACAAGAGCACTATTTAATATTTCAATAACTTGCACTCTAAACACACTAACTAGAGTAGAATTACATATTTCAATAACTTGCGCTCTAATCACACTAACAAGAATAGTATTTCATATTTCAATAACTGTCACTCTAATCATACTAACTAGAGTAGTATTTCATATTTCAATAACTTGAAATCTTATCATACTAACTAGAGTAGTATTTCATTTTTCGATAACCCAAACTCTAATCACAACAAACAAGAGCACTATTTAATATTTCAATAACTTGCACTCTAAACACACTAACTAGAGTAGAATTACATATTTCAATAACTTGCGCTCTAATCACACTAACAAGAATAGTATTTCATATTTCAATAACTGTCACTCTAATCATACTAACTAGAGTAGTATTTCATATTTCAATAACTTGCGCTCTAATCACACTAACAAGAGTAGTACTTCATATTTCAATAACTGTCACTCTAATCACACTAACAAGAATAGTATTTCATATTTCAATAACTGTCACTCTAATCATACTAACTAGAGTAGTATTTCATATTTCAATAACTTGCGCTCTAATCACACTAACAAGAGTAGTACTTCATATTTCAATAACTGTCACTCTAATCACACTAACAAGAATAGTATTTCATATTTCAATAACTGTCACTCTAATCATACTAACTAGAGTAGTATTTCATATTTCAATAACTTGCGCTCTAATCACACTAACAAGAGTAGTACTTCATATTTCAATAACTGTCACTCTAATCATACTAACTAGAGTAGTATTTCATATTTCAATAACTTCTACTCTAATCACAGTAACAAAAGTAGTATTTTATATATAAACAGCTTGCACTCAAATCACACTAACACGAGTAGTATTTCATATTTCAATAACTTCTACTCTAATCACAGTAACAAAAGTAGTATTTTATATATAAACAGCTTGCACTCAAATCACACTAACACGAGTAGTATTTCATATTTCAATAACTTGCATTCTAATCACACTAACAAGAGTAGCATTTCATATTTTAATACCTTGCACTCTAATCACCATAACTATATTAGTATTTAATATTTCAATAACTTCCACTCTAATTATACTAACTAGAGTAGTATTTCATATTTGAATAACCTGCACTCTCATCACATAAACAAGAATGATATTTCATATTTCAATAATGTGCATTCTAATCTTATAAACTAGAGGAGCATTTCATATTTCAATCATCTTCACTCTAATCACATAAATTAGATTAGTATTTCACATTCCACTAACTGGCACTCTAATCATATTAACTAGATTAGTATTTCATATTTCAATAACCTTCACTCGCATCTCATTAACTAGACTAGTACTTCATATTTCAATAACTTGCACTCTCATCATATTAACTAGATTAGTACTTCATATTTCAATAACTTGCACTCTTATCACATTAAACCAGAGTAGTATTTCATATTTCAAGGATTTCCACACTCATCACATTAACTGGATTATTATTTCATATTTCAATAACTTGCACTCTAATGACATAAACCAGAATAGTATTTCGTATTTCAATAATTTGCCTTCTAATCACATTAACTAGAGCAGTAGTTCATATTTGAAAAACTTGCATTCTAATCATATTAACCAAACTTGTATTTCATGATTCAATAACTTGCACCCCAATCATACTCATTAGAGTAATATTTCATATTTCAATAATTTGCACTCTAATCATACTAAATACAATAGTATATCATATTTCAATAACTTGCACTCTAATCATACTAACTATAGTAGTATTTCATATTTCTATAATCTGCACCCACATCATATTAACTAGAGTAGCATTTCATATTTCAATAACTTGCACTCTCCTCAGATTAACTAGATTAGGATTTCATATTTCAAGTACCTGGTCTCTCATCACATTAACTAGATAAATATTTCATATTTCAATAAATTGCACTCTCTTCACATTAACTAATGCAGTATTTCAATTTCAATAACTTGTACTCTCATTACATTAACTAGAGAAGTATTTCACATTTCAATTACTTACACTCTCATCACATTAACTAGAATAGTATTTCATGTTTCAATAACTCGCAGTCTTATCACACTAACTAGAATAGTGTTTCATATTTAAATGACTTGCACTCTCATTAAATTAACTAGATTGGTATTCTATGTTTCAATAACTTGCACTTTCATCACATTACTAGAGTAGTATTTCATATTTCAATGATTTCCACTCTCATCACATTAACTAGATTATTATTTCATATTTCAATAACTTGCACTCTAATGACATAAACCAGAATAGTATTTCGTATTTCAATAATTTGCACTCTAATCACATTAACTAGAGCAGTAGTTCATATTTGAATAACTTGCACCCTAATCACACTAACAAGAGTAGTATTTAATATTTCAATAACTTGCACTCTAATCACACTTACAAGAGCAGTATTTCATATTTCAATAACTTGCACTTTAATCACAGTTACAAGAGTAGCATTTCATATTTCAATAACTTGCACTCTAATCACACTTACAAGAGTAGTATTTCATATTTCAATATTTTGCACTCTAATCACACTAACAAGAGTAGTATTTCATATTTCAATAACTTGCACTCTAATCACACTATAAGAGTAGTATTTCATATTTCAATAACTTGCACTCTAATCACACTAACAAGAGTAGTACTTCATATTTGAATAACTGGCACTCTAATCACACTTACAAGAGTAGTATTTCTTATTTCAATAACTTGCACTCTAATCACTTTAACAAGAATAGTATTCCATATTATATAATTTGAACTATAATGAATTAACAAGAGTAGTATTTCATATATCAATAACTTGCACTCTAATCACATTAACAAGAGTAGTATTTCATATTTCAATAACTTGGACTCTAATCACACTAACAAGAGTAGAACTTCATATTTGAATAACTTGCACTCTAATCACACTTACAAGAGTAGTATTTCTTATTTCAATAACTTGCACTCTAATCACACTAACAAGAGTAGTATTCCATATTATATAACTTGAACTATAATCAACTAACAAGAGTAGTATTTCATATTTCAATAACTTGCACTCTAATCACACTAACAAGAGTAGTATTTCATATTTCAATAACTTGCACTCTAATCACACAAACAAGAGTAGTATTTAATATTTCAATAACATGCACTCTAATCACACTCACAAGAGTAGTACTTCATATTTCAATTACTTGCACTCTAATCACACTTACAAGAGTAGTTTTCATATTTCAAAAACTTGCACTCTAATTACACTTACAAGAGTAGTATTTCTATTTTCAATAACCTGCACTCTAATCAACTAACAAGAGTAGTACTTCATATTTCAATAACTTGCACTCTAATCACACTTACAAGAGTAGTACTTCTTATTTCAATAACTTGCACTCTTATCAACCAACAAGAGGTATATTTCTTATTTCAATAACTTGCACTCTTATCAACTAACAAGAGTAGTATTTCACATTACAAAAAACTTACACTCTAATCACACTAACAAGAGTAATATTTCATATTTCAATAACTTGAACACAAATCAGACTAACAACAGTAGTATTTCATATTTCAATAACTTGCACTCTATTCACACTAAAAGGAGTAGTATTTCATATTTCAATAACTTGAACTCAAAGCACACTAACAAGAGTAGTATTTCATATTTTATAACTTGAACTCAAATCTGACTAACAAGAGTACTATTTCATATTTCAATATCTTGCACGCTAATCACACTAACAAGAGTAGTATTTGATATTATATAACTTGAACTCAAATCAGACCAACAACAGTGGTATTTCTTATTTCAATAACTTGCACGCTAATCATACTAACAAGAGTAGTATTTCATATTATATAACTTGAACTCAAATCAGACTAACAACAGTAGTATTTCTTATTTCAATAACTTGCACACTAATCACACTAACAAATGTAGTATTTCATATTTCAATAACCTGCACTCTAATCACACTAACAAGAGTAATATTTCATATTTCAATAACTTGCCCACTAATCACACTAACAAGAGTAATATTTCATATTTCAACAACTTGCACTCTAATCACACTAACAAGAGTAGTATTTCACATTATATAACTTGAACTCAAATCAGACTAACAAGAGTAGTATTTTATATTACAATAACTTGCACTCTAATCACACTAAAAAGAGTAGTATTTCACATTTCAAATACTTGCACTCTAATCATACTAACCAGACTAGTATTTCATATTTCAATCACTTGCACCCTAATCATAATAATTAGAGTAGTATTTCATATATCAATAACTTGCATTCTAATCATACTAACTATAGTAGTATTTCATATTTCAATAATCTGCACCCACATCATATTAACTAGAGTAGCATAACTTGCACTCTCCTCAGATTAACTAGATTAGGATTTCATATTTCAAGTACCTGGTCTCTCATCACATTAACTAGATAAATATTTCATATTTCAATAAATTGCACTCTCTTCACATTAACTAATGCAGTATTTCATATTTAAATAACTTGCACTCCCATTACATTAACTAGATTAGTATTTCATATTTCAATAACTACCGCTCTCTTCATATTAACTAGAGTAGTATTTCATATTTCAATAACCTGCACTCTTATCATATTAACTACAGTAGTATTTCATATTTCAATACCTTGCACTCTCGTCATATTAACTAGATTAGTACTTCATATTTCAATAACCTGCACTCTCATCACATTAACTGGACAGCACTTCATATTTCAATAACCTGCACTCTCATTACATTAACTAGATTAGTACTTCATATCTCAATAACCTGCACTCTCATGACATTAACTAGAGTAGTATTTCATATTTCAATAACTTGCACTCTAATCACAGTAACAAGAGTAGTATTTCATATTTCAATAACTTGAACTCTCATCACAAAAACAAGAATAGCATTTCATATTTTATTAACCTGCACTCGAATTCCATAAACAAGAATAGTACTTTACATTTCAATAACTGGCATTCTAATAATTTTAACTAGAACAGTATTTCATATTTTATAAACTTGCATTCTAATCATACTAATCAGACTTGTATTTCATATTTGAATAACTTGCACCCTAATCATACAAATTAGAGTAGTATTTTATATTTAAATCACTTGAATTCTAATCATACTAACTAGGGTAGTATATCATATTTCAATAACTTGCACTCTAATCTTACTAACTAGAGTAGTATTTCATATTTCAATAACTTGCACTCTCATTTCATTAACTAGATTAGTATTTCATGTTTCAATAACTTGCAATCATCATATTAACTAGAGTAGTTTTTCATATTTATTAAAATTGCACTCTCATAATATAAACTAGAGTAATATTTTATATTTCAATAACTTGCACTCTAATCATACTAACTAGAGTAGTATCTTACATTTAAATAACTTGAACACCGATTAGATTAACTAGATTAGTACTTCATATTTCAATAACCTGCACTCTCATTACATTAAGTAGAGTAGTATTTCATATTTCAATAAGCTGCACTCTAATCACACTAATAAGAGTAGTACTTCATATTTGAATAACTTGCCCTCTAATCACACTTACAAGAGTAGTATTTCTTATTTCAATAACTTGCACTCTAAGTACACTAACAAGAGTGGTATTCCATATTATATAATTTGAACTATAATCAACTAACAAGAGTAGTATTTCATATTTCAATAACTTGCACTCTAATAAAACTAACAAGAGTAGTATTCCATATTATATAACTTGAACTCAAATCAGACTAACAACAGTAGTATTTCTTATTTCAATAACTTGCACACTAATCACACTAACAAGAGTAGTATTTCATATTTCAATAACTTGCACTCTAATCACACTAACAAGAGTAGTATTTCATATTATATAACTTGAACTCAAATCAGACTAACAAGAGTAGTATTTTATATTACAATAACTTGCACTCTAATCACACTAACAAGAGTAGTATTTCATATTTCAATAACTTGCACTCTAATCACACTAACAAGAGTAGTATTTCATATTTCAATAACCTGCACTCTAATCTTATAAATTAGAGTAGTATTTCATATTTCAATAATTATCACTCAAATCACATACATTACATTTGTATTTCACATTTGAAATACTTGCACTCTAATCATACTAACCAGACTAGTATTTCATATTTCAATAACTTGCACCCTAATCATAATAATTAGAGTTGTATTTCATATTTCAATCATTTGCACTCTAATCATACTAACTAGAGTAGTATATCATATTTCAATAACTTGCACTCTAATCATACTAACTAGAGTACCATTTAATATCTCAATAATTTGCACTCTCATCACATTAACTAGATTAGGATTTTATATTATAATAACCTGCACTCTCATCACATTAACTAGATAAATGTTTCATATTTCAATAATTTGCACTCTAATCACATTAACTAGAGCAGTAGTTCATATTTGAATAACTTGCACTCTAATCATACTAACCAGACTTGTATTTCATGATTCAATAACTTGCACCCTAATCATACTAATTAGAGTAGTATTTCATATTTCAATAATTTGCACTCTAATCATACTAAATAGAGTAGTATATCATATTTCGATAACTTGCACTCTCATCAAATAAACTAGATAAATATTTCATATATCAATAACTTGCACTCTAATCATACTAACTATAGTAGTATTTCATATTTCAATAATCTGCACCCACATCATATTAACTAGAGCAGCATTTCATATTTCAATAACTTGCACTCTCCTCAGATTTACTAGATTAGGATTTCATATTTCAAGAACCTGGTCTCTCATCACATTAACTAGATAAATATTTCATATTTCAATAAATTGCAATCTCTTCACATTAACTAATCCAGTATTTCAATTTCAATAACTTGTACTCTCATTACATTAACGAGAGAACTATTTCACATTTCAATTACTTGCACTCTCATCACATTAATTAGACTAGTATTTCATATCTCAAAAATTTGCACTCTCATCACATTAACTAGATTAGTATTTCATATTCCAATAACTTGCCGCCTCATCACATTATTTAGAAAAGTATTTTATTTTTAAAAAATTTGGACTCTCATCACATTAACTGTAGTAATATTTCAAATTTCAGTAACTTGAATTCTCTACACATTAACTAGAGTAGTATTTCATATTTCAATAACTGGCACTCTCATCACATTAACTAGAATACTATTTCATATTTCAATAACCAGCACTCTTATTACATTAACAGGAGTAGTATTAAATATTTCGATTACTTGAACTCTCATCACATTAACCTGAGTAGTATTTCATATTTCAATAACTTTCATTCTCTACACACTAACTAGAGTAGTATTTTATATTTCATATTTCAATAACTGGCAATCTCATCACATTAACTAGAGTACTATTACATATTTCAATAACCACCGCTTTTATTACATTAAAAACAGTAGTATTTAATATTTCAGTATCCTGCACTCTAATCATACTAACTAGAGTACTATTTCATATTTCAATAACTTGCTTTCTAATCATACTAGGTAGAGTAGTATTTAATATTTCAATAACCTGCACTCTAATCATACTAACCAGAATAGTATTTCATATTTCAATATCCTGCACTCTAATTATACTAACTAGAGTAGTATTCCATATTTCAATAACCTGCACTCTAATAACAGTAAATAGATTAGTATTTCATATTTCAATAACTTGCACTCTAATGCCATAAATTAGATCAGCATTTCATGTTTCAATAACTTCCACTCTCATCATATTAACTAGAATAGTATTTCATATTTCAATAACTTGCAGTCTAATCACATAAACCCGAATAGTATTTCGTATTTCAATTATTTGCACTCTAATCGCATTAACTAGAGTATGATGATGATGATATGCGGTTTAAGGGCGCTAAACTGCTACGGTCATCAGCGCCCTTACAATGTATAAAAGATAATGTCAAAATATAAAACAGGTAAAAGACCGCATAGTTAAAAACGGGACACAAACCCGCGATGTTCTAAAAGCTAAAACTAACAACAGAACAATAACAAAATAACAATAACAACAATAATAACAATAATAACAATAACAATAACAATAACAACAAGAATAACAAGAATAACATTAACAACAATACAAAGTTCTGAAAAACCAACACACTAAAAGCAAGGGCAATAAAAGATTAAAACGTGTCAGGAACTGTAGAATGCGAGGGACATGAGCGCCATATGTCCACTGGGGATTAAAGTTCCCATAAAAAACAGACAGGATAAAAGTACTAAGCCAACAGACGCCCAACGCATTAAATGCGCAGATTAAAATCACTGTCATGAATAAAACGTAAAACACATTCTACAGCACGCGTGTCGTCTGCCAAAACGTTGGCTAGGCCAACAGGCAGACCCACACGAGCACGCAACACAGCTAAAACCTGACACTCTGTTAAAATGTGACGCACCGTTAAGGGCACGACACACTGCCCACAGAGTGGTGCGGGGTCACCACTGAGCAAATACCTATGACTAAAAACACAATGTCCAATCCGTAGACGAGCCAAAATTACCTCTTCCCGACGACAAGAACGAGAAGAGGTACCCCAGATCAACGGGAAAGGCTTAACTTCCCGCAATTTGTTCCCCCGGAGGGCCGTCCACTCATCGCGCCAGCGCGAGAGGATGCAGCGACGTAAAATAATACACGAATCTGACGAGGGAACAATAGAACTAAAAAATCTGGGTAATAAAATCGCCGATTTCGCAGCGGCGTCGGCAGACTCATTCCCTGAGATGCCCACATGACCTGGAATCCACATGAAGGACACGCTGATGCCAGAGACACCAAGCGAGTGGAGCAGGTCATGTATGCGCTGTACAAGCGGGTGGTAATGGTACAGCGCAGTAATAGTCTGAAGGGCACTCAGAGAGTCCGTACAAATAAAACAGTGCTGTAAGGCGTGCCGCTGAATGTATAAAATAGATTGATAAATGCTAAAAAGTTCGGCGGTAAAAATTGAACATTGTGCAGGTAAACGAAACTTAAAACTACAGTGACCAGAAACAAAGGCACATCCAACTCCAGCTTCAGTCTTAGATCCATCGGTAAAGATAAAATGGAAGTCCCCGAATTGAGCCCGTACTTCTAAAAAAGCCGATCTAAAGACTGAAGCAGGGGTCTCAGTCTTCGGCATTGACGTTAGCCCAAGGTGACAGTGGGCCTCAGCGCAGGACCATGGAGGAAAACGCGTTTCCCCCCGTGGAAGGGCCGGCGCTGGCGTAACGTCCAAATGCCGAAGTAGCATTCGAAATCGAACCCCTGGAGGGAGCAATGCAGAGGAGCTAACTAAATATTGCCGGTCAAGCGAATCCTCGTAAAATACATCGAAGGACGGGTGGTTAAGCAAGCTTGAGAGTCGACAAGCATAGCTGCACAAAAGCATCTCACGCCGGAAGGACAGCGGAGACTCTGCAGCTTCTGCGTACAGACTGGGTACAGGGCTAGTTGGAAAGGCCCCTGTAGCGACTCTTATGCCACGATGGTGAATGGCATTCAATCGACGTAACACAGATGGACGTGCCGACGAATAAACAATACACCCGTAATCAAGCTTGGATCGGACCAAAGAGCGATAAAGGCGAAGAAGGACGGTCCGATCAGCTCCCCAGGATGTGCCACTTAAAACACGTAAAATATTAAGAGAACGGTCACACTTTGCTTTTAAAAAGGAAACGTGCGAGGTCCAACACAACTTCCTGTCAAAAATCAACCCCAAAAATTTCGCCTCGTCTGCAAACGGAAGTATCCCTGGCCCAAGATGGAGAGAGGGCGGAGGGAAATACTTCCGGCGCCAAAAGTTGATGCAGACGGATTTCTCGGCGGAGAAATTAAAGCCGTTGGCGTTACTCCAGGCGTAGAGACGGTCGATACAGCTCTGGAGACGGCGTTCGAGTAGACAGGACCGCCGTGAACTACAAGAAATAGCGAAATCGTCAACAAAAAGGGACGATGAAACGCCAGGTGGAATACAATCAACAATGGGGTTGATAGCAATCGCAAAAAGTGTGACACTGAGTACAGAGCCCTGCGGTACTCCGTTCTCTTGAATAAAACGACGAGATAAAACCGAGCCCAAACGTACACGAAAGACACGGTCCGTCATAAACTCCCGAAGAAATATGGGAAGACGACCGCGGATATTCCAATCGTGAAGTGTACGTAAAATGCCGCCCCTCCAACAAGTGTCATAAGCTTTCTCCAGGTCAAAAAATACAGCCACGGTTTGACACTTTCTCAGAAATCCATTCATAATATGCGTCGACAAGGACACCAGATGGTCGACGGTAGAGCGATAGCGACGAAACCCGCACTGAGCGTTCGCTAGAAGTTTCTGAGACTCAAGCCACCATGTCAACCGCCCGTTGATCATGCGCTCCATCACCTTGCAAATGCAACTGGTGAGGGAGATAGAGCGGTAGCTGGAAGGTAGTTGGCGATCCTTCCCAGGCTTAAGTATAGGGACAATGGTGGCTTCGCGCCAAACGGAAGGAAAAATGCCGTCTTGCCAAATACGGTTATAGACCTGTAAGAGAAAGAGTTTACTGTCGGCTGAAAGGTTCTTTAACATCAGGACATGAATGCCGTCCGGCCCGGGAGCGGAGTGCCGAGAGCAATGAAGAGCGTGCTCCAGCTCCCTCATTGTGAATAGTTCGTTATAGCATTCATCATTAGCAGACCGAAAAGTATATGATGCGGAATCCTGCCGGTCCTTAATAGAGCGAAAGCCGGCGGAATAATGGTCTGAACTGGAAACCGCCTCAAAGGCAGAACCCAGAGTGTTAGCGATGGCAGCCGGATCCACTATGGTGGCATTAGAAACCTGAAGGCCAGAAACAGTACAATGTGACACTTTACCTGAGAAGCGACGAAGTTTATCCCAAACAAAGGATGAAGGCGTAAAACGATTAAAAGACTCGACAAAACGAGCCCAAGATGCCTTCTTGCTATCCTGAATAATGCGACGAGCCCTGGCGCGCGATTGTTTAAAAGTCACCAAATTATCAAGTGTAGGGTGGCGCCGAAACACCCTAAGTGCAGTCCTACGGGCACGAACGGCGTCCCGACAATCCTCGTTCCACCACGGAACAGGTGGCCGCCGAGGTTGGGAGGATGAACGGGGTATTGCACGTTCGGCGGCTGAGAAAATAATAGACGTAAGGTGCTGCACTAGTTGATTAATGTCGGAGAAGGGCTGGTCGTCAAAATGCACGAGGCTGGAACACAAGCTCCAGTCGGCTTTTGCGAATATCCAGGTAGGTACTCTGGAATGCTGTACGTGGTGCGACAGAAGAGAAACGATGCAGGGGAAATGGTCGCTGGAGTAGGTGTCAGCGACGACGTTCCACTGAAGGCGACGTGCAAGCTGGATTGAGCAAAGGGCAAGGTCCAGGTGAGAGAAAGTACCAGAAGAATCAGAAATAAAAGTAGGTGCACCTGTATTGAGGATGGAAAGATTGAACTGATAAAAAATGTCGGAAAGAAGAGTTCCCCTCGCACAAGCCCTTGGCGAACCCCATAGTGGGTGATGGGCATTAAAATCTCCCAACAGAAGAAATGGTGTTGGGAGAGCGGACAGGAGAGCTCGAATGTCCGCGGGAGCGAGGGGAGACGATGGAGGTGAATATACAGAGCAAACAGAAAACAAAAAGCCGGGTAAGTGAAGGCGAACGGCAACAGCTTGCAAGTCGGATGTAAGTGTGACAGGTGTAAAATGAACGTCGTTACGCACTAAGAACATGACACCTCCATGAGCAGGAGTACCCTCCTCCGGTTCAAGGTCGTAGCGAACCGGAGTATATCCTCGGAGATCAAAAGGATCGTGAGGGCGAAGCTTAGTCTCCTGCAAACATACGACCATAGGCGAATGGGAACGCAATAAAAGTTGCTGTTCCGCCCTATGCGATCGTACACCACGTACATTCCAGGTCAGGATAGCCATTAAGAATAAGGGGATAAACTTTCTATTTAGAAGGGCGGCTTAAAATTACCTTTTGTTTAACCTTTGGGCTCGGGCTTTTTGTATGGAGGTGGTCAGACTCCATAGCTTCCTCGGAGGGAGGGCCCACGCGCGCAGTGCCAGAAACCGATTCAAGCGCCGTGAATCGGTTCTGGGTGGCGATGGGTGAAGGGTGCCGCTGAGCACGGCTTGTCCCAGGACCATCCTGGGACAGTGACCTCCGAGGAGGAGAAGGTGAACTTTTGTTACCGCGCGCACGCGGAGGGTCTTTCAAAAAATCTTCCCTACGAAGTTTCTGCTTGGGCTTCTTTTCAACGGCTTGCGACTTCATTGACTTGGGACCAGGTTTATACGGCTTGGTAACTGTAGCCTTAATAGACGGCCGGATGGTAGGGGCGGTTAATCCAGTCAAGGTCCAGGTCTGAGTTTCGGCATCTACTCGTGGTACTGGCGAGGCAACAACAGAACTAAATGTGCCAGATCGCAGGAGTGAAGGTTGGCGCGCATGGAAACGATCCGGGCTTCAGCGAAGGAGAGTTTTTCCTTTACCCGGATCTCCTGGATCGCCTTCTCGTCCAAATACCGCGGACAGTCGGCAAACGAAGCAGAATGGGACCCTTTACAATTAACGCAGACGGGGGCTGTTGAACAGGTACCTTCGTGTGAGGGCTGGCTACATGTTGCACAGATGTTAACGGCACTCTTACAGGAGACTTGCGTATGCCCAAAACGTTGGCATTTAAAACAACGCAGAGGTCTAGGAATATAAGGCCTCACAGAAATACGTTCGTACCCTGCGGAAATGCTCGTGGGCAGATCGACGCCATCAAATGTAATAAACAGGGTACGAGTGGGTACCAATACGCCGTCGCGTTTGGCCTGCACTCGATGAACCGCTGTCACCCTCTGGTCTGCAAGATATTCCACCAGGTCTTCGTCAGAGATACCATCGAGGCTATGCGTGGTGACAACGCCTCTACAAGAATTCAAGGTGCGGTGCTTCTCAACACGGATAGGATAACCGTGGAGAAGCGTGGCGCTCAACAAGGACTTACTTTGTGCCTCGGATTTGCTTTGAACTAGCAACGAACCATTACGAAGCCGAGTGCAGGAAAGAACCGGACCAGCAATTGAGTCAATGCCCTTCTGGATAATAAAAGGGTTCACCTTCTCGAATGATTGTCCCTCCTCTGTACGGGTAATCACTAAGTAACAACCAGCTGTTGGCGGTGCTACTTCTGTTACTAAAACTTTGCGGCGCTTGTTGTTAACAATGGAGAAAGGGTGCTCCATAGCGAAAAAAATCCTCCACCATTGCAACCGTCTCCGACCTCGGGCTCTGACTTCCCGGGCGTTACCCCGGCTTGGGTGAGTGGCCTATCTATACCTAGCTCACCCCAGGGTCACACCTCCCAGAACATAGACAGAGGGACCCAATCACCGTCGGAAGCCAGCAGCTCATGCAATGGCCCCCCCGCGGGACTGCAGTTGAACAGCGGATACGAACAACAACCCTACATGACGACCCCGGGTGGTGGGGATGACGCCATTACCCACTCACCCAGCTGCGCACGCGGTGCGCGGGTATCCGTCAGGCTGTGTCCACGGAGGATTTAAATAAAAAGATAAAAGAAACTAAAACTGTGTGGGCGTTTCGCACGCAAGGTAGGCCGGCGGGGAAGAAAAAGAGAGATATGCGAATGTCGTGGTGCGAAATGGCCGGAAAGTGATAAGGGAAGAAAGAAACGATGGCGAGGTGCGGTATGAATGGAATGTAAAGAACGCACGAGAGCCTACCTTGGGTCCACCGGTCACTTGAAGAACCCACCTCGACCGGATGGGGGTGAGGGGATGAATATGGCGATGATTGGCTCGGGAACCCCCGGGTGCGCCAAAAACCCGTACTCACATAAGGTGAGCCCCTGAGGGGTTAACTAGAGTAGTATTTCATATTTCAATAAGTTGCACTCTCATCACACTAACTAGAATACTATTTCATATTTAAAGAACTTGCACTCTCATTAAATTAACTAGATTGGTATTTTAAGTTTGAATAACTTGCACTTTCATCACATTAACTAGAGTTGTATTTCATATTTCAATAACCAGCACTCTCATCACATTAACTAGAGTAGTATTTCATATTTCAATAACTTGCACTCTCTACGCATTAACTAGAGTAGTATTTCATATTTCAATAACTTGCATTCTCATCACATTAACTAGAGTACTATTTCAAATTTCAATAATCAGCGCTCTCACTACATTAACTGGAGTAGTATTTAATATTTCAATAACCTGCACTCTAGTCATACTAACCAGAGTAATATTTAATATTTCAATAACTTGCACGCTAATTATACTAACTAGAATAGTATTTCATATTTCAATATCCTGCACTCTAATCATACTAACTAGAGTAGTATTTCATATTTCAATAACTTGCACTCTACTCCCATAAACTAGATTAGTATTTCATGTTTCAATAACTTCCACTCTCATCACATAAACATGAGTAGTATTTCGTATTTCAATAACCTTCACTCTAATCACATTAACTAGAATAGTATTTCATATTTCAATAACTTGCACTCTAATGACATAAACCCGAATAGTATTTCATATTTCAAAAATTTGCACTCCAATCACATTAACCAGAGTAGTATTTCATATTTCAATAACTTGCACTCTCATCACACTAACTAGAATAATATTTCATATTTAAATAACTTGCACTCTCATTAAATTAACTAGATTGGTATTTTATGTTTGATGCAGTAATTTGTATCACAAATTATTTAAATGTAAAGAGTGATTATAGTATGAATATGCATTATTATGTGACATTGATTTGAGATGTTTGTTGATTGTAATTATTGTTGGGAAGTAAGTTTATACTGCCTTACTGAAACTGACAATAATTGCGTGCAATAATGCAGCGAGGGGGTGAGCTGTTTATCATTATTGGAAACGAGGAAGTTACGTAATGTTGGCGCATTTTTCTTTTAGAATCTTCTGGAACATTTACCTAGAGCATATGTATTCATAATTTTCATTGGATATAAAAATAGACGGTAATGTTGGCGCGTTTTATTAGCCAATAGCAGCTCAGTTATAATCTTTAGACATATCAGGGTGTATGAGTATAAAAAGAGTAGGTTAGAGGTAGACCCCGTCAGTTCATCGAAAATATTTGTAAAGTACACGTCGCCTTCAGTCAGTCAGTCAGTTCGTCGAAAGTATTTGTACGGCACACGTCGGATATCAATTTGCAGGTTACGCGTAACAGAGTTATGAAAAATCTCAAGTGTTATAAAGTTAATTATACAAAAAGTTGAAGTACGCGAATTAAGAATTATCAGTAATGAAGTTATTATAACAGTTTCAGTTTGGCGAGTGTCAAGATCAATGTGTAAATGATAGTTAATGTGTTCGACAATAAAAGTGTAAAACAAATTCCTTCATCAGTGTTATCTTTAGATAAAAGATTCCTTTCCGTTTACACAACCTGCATAAAGAGAAGTGCTTGACCGAAAAAATCATAGCTAGCCGGAGGACAGTAAACCAAAATTAAATAAAATAACAGTAGCATTCTTTCAAACGAACACTAATACTGCCGCAAATTGCTAACACCAGATGGAGCTACAAACTTAGCAAGTGAATCACATCACAAAATGGCTTCACCGCGTGATGTAAACACACATACACAATAATGTTAAATAAATAACATTAATAATAACTACTTCATGTTTCAGTAACTTGCACTTTCATCACACTAACAAGAGTAATATTGCATATTATATAACTTGAACTCAAATCAGACTAACAAGAACAATATTTCATATTTCAATAACTTACACTCTAATCATACTAACAAGAGTAGCATTTCATAATATATAACTTGAACTCAAATCAGACTAACGTCAGTAGTATTTCATAGTACAATAACTTGCACTCTAATCACACTAACAAGAGTAGTATTTCATATTATAAAACTTGAACTCAAATCAGACTAACAAGAGTATTATTTCATATTTCAATAACTTGCACTCTAATCACACTAACAAGAGTAGTACTTCATATTTCAATTACTTGCACTCTAATCACACTTACAAGAGTAGTTTTCATATTTCAATAACTTGCACTCTAATCACACTTACAAGAGTAGTATTTCTTTTTTCAATAACCCTCACTCTAATCAACTAACAAGAGTAGTACTTCATACTTCAATAAATTGCACTTTAATCACACTTACAAGAGTAGTATTTTTTATTTAAATAACTTGCACTCTTATCAACCAACAAGAGTAATATTTCATATTTCAATAAGTTGCACTCCAATCACATTAACAAGAGTAGTATTTCATATTACAACAACTTACACTCTAATCACACTAACAAGAGTAATATTTTATATTTCAATAACTTGAACACAAATCAGACTAACAACAGTAGTATTTCATATTTCAATAACTTGCACTCTAATCACACTAAAAGGAGTAGTATTTCATATTTCAGTAACTTGAACTCAAATCAGACTAACAACAGTAGTATTTCGTATTTCAATAACTTGCACTCTAATCACACTAACAAGAGTAGTATTTCATATTTCAATAATTTACACTCATCATACTAACTAGAGTAGTATTTCATATTTCAATAACTTGCACTCTCATAATGTTAACTAGAGTAATATTTCATATTTCAATAACTTGCACTCTAATCATACTAACTAGAGTAGTATTTCATATTTAAATAACTTGCACTCCCATTACATTAACTAGATTAGTATTTCATATTTCAATAACTACCGCTCTCTTCATATTAACTAGAGGAGTATTTCATATTTCAATAACCTGCACTCTTACCTATTAACTACAGTAGTATTCCGTATTTCAATACCTTGCACTCTCATCATATTAACTAGATTAGTACTTCATATTTCAATAACCTACACTCTCATCACACTAACTGGACTAGAACTTCATATTTCAATAACCTGCACTCTCATGACATTAACTGGAGTAGTATTTCATATTTCAATAACTTGCACTGTAATCACAGTAACAAGAGTAGTACTTCATAATTATTAAACTTCCACTCTCATAATATTAACTAGAGTAATATTTCATATTTCAATAACTTGCACTGTAATGATAGTAACTAGAGTAGTATTTTATATTTAAATAACTTGCACACCCATTACATTAACTAGATTAGTACTTTATATTTCAATAACCTGCACTCTCATTACATTAACTAGATTATTACTTCATATTTCAATAACCTGCACTCTCATTACATTAACTAGATTAGTATTTCATATTTCAATAACCTGCACTTTCATGACATTAACTAGAGTAGTATTTCATATTTCAATAACCTGCACTCTCATCATATTAACTAGATTAGTACTTCATATTTCAATAACTTGCACTCCTATCACATTAAACCAGAGTAGTATTTCATATTTCAATGATTTCCACTCTCATCACATTAACTAGATTATTAATTTATATTTCAATAACTTGCACTCTAATGACATAAATCCTAATAGTATTTCGTATTTCAATAATTTGCACTCTAATCACATTAACTAGAGTAGTATTTCATATTTCAATAACTTGCACTCTCATCACACTAACCAGAATAGCATTTCATATTTAAATAACTTGTACTCTCATTAAATTAACTAGATTGGTATTTTATGTTTCAAAAACTTGCACATTCATCACACTAACTAGAGTAGTATCTCATATTACAATAACTTGTACTCTAATAACACTAACAAGAGTAGTATTTCTTGTTTCAATAACTTGCACTCTAATCACACTAACCAGAGTAGTATTTCCTATTTCAATAACTTACTTTCTAATCACACTAACGAGAGTAGCATTTCATATTTCAATAACTTTCACTCTAATTATACTAACAAGAGTAGTATTTCATATTACAATAACTTGCGCTCTAATCACACTAACAAGAATAGCATTTCATATTCAATAACTACCACTCTAATCGCACTAACTTTAGTAGTATTTCATATTTCAATAACTTGTACTCTAATTACACTACCTAGAGCAATATTTCATATTTCAATAACTTGCACTCTAATGACACTTACAAGAGTAGTATTTCTTATTTCAATAACTTGCACTCTAATCACACTAACAAGAGTAGTACTGCATATTTGAATAACTTGCACTCTAATCACACTTACAAGAGTAGTATTTCATATTTCAATAACTTGCACTCTAATCACACTAACAAGAGTAGTATTCCATATTATATAATTTGAACTATAATCAACTAACAAGAGTAGTATTTCATATTTCAATAACTTGCACTTTAATCACACTAACAAGAGTAGTACTTCATATTTGAATAACTTGCACTCTAATCACACTTACAAGAGTAGTATTTCTTATTTCAATAACTTGCACTCTAATCACACTAACAAGAGTAGTATTCCATATTTTATATATTTTGAACTATAATCAACTAACAAGAGTAGTATTTCATATTTCAGTAACTTGCACTCTAATCACACTAACAAGAGTAGTACTTCATATTTCAATAACTTGCACTCGAATCACACTTACAAGAGTAGTATTTCTTATTTCAATAACTTGCACTCTAATCACACTTACAAGAGTAGTACTTCATATTTCAATAACTTGCACTCTAATCACACTAACAAGAGTAGTACTTCATATATCAATAACTTGCACTCTAATCACACTTACAAGAGTAGTATTTCTTATTTCAATAACTTGCACTCTTATCAACCAACAAGAGTAATATTTCTTATTTCAATAACTTGCACTCTTATCAACTAACAAGAGTAGTATTTCTTATTTCAATAACTTGCACTCTTATCAACCAACAAGAGTAATATTTCTTATTTCAATAACTTGCACTCTTATCAACTAACAAGAGTAGTATTTCATATTACAAAAACTTACACTCTAATCAAACTAACAAGAGCAATATTTCATATTTCAATAACTTGAACACAAATCACACTAACAACAGTAGTATTTCATATTTCAATAACTTGCACTCTAATCACACTAAAAGGAGTAGTATTTCATATTTCAATAACTTGAACTCAAAGCACACTAACAAGAGTAGTATTTCATATTTTATAACTTGAACTCAAATCTGACTAAAAGGAGTACTATTTCATATTTCAAAATTTGCACGCTAATCACACTAACAAGAGTAGTATTTCATATTATATAACTTGAGCTCAAATCAGACTAACAAGAGTAGTATTTTATATTTCAATAACTTGCACTCTAATCAAACTAACAAGAGCAATATTTCATATTTCAATAACTTGAACACAAATCAGACTAACAACAGTAGTATTTCATGTTTCAATAACTTGCACTCTAATCACGCTAAAAGGAGTAGTATTTCATATTTCAATAACTTGAACTCAAAGCACACTAACAAGACTAGTATTTCATATTTTATAACTTGAACTCAAATCTGACTAAAAGGAGTACTATTTCATATTTCAAAATTTGCACGCTAATCACACTAACAAGAGTAGTATTTCATATTATATAACTTGAACTCAAATCAGACTAACAAGAGTAGTATTTTATATTTCAATAACTTGCACTCTAATCAAACTAACAAGAGCAATATTTCATATTTCAATAACTTGAACACAAATCAGACTAACAACAGTAGTATTTCATATTTCAATAACTTGCACTCTAATCACGCTAAAAGGAGTAGTATTTCATATTTCAATAACTTGAACTCAAAGCACACTAACAAGAGTAGTATTTCATATTTTATAACTTGAACTCAAATCAGACTAAGAAGAGTAGTATTTCATATTTCAATAACTTGCACTGTAATCACACTAAAAAGATTAGTATTTCATATCATATAACTTGAACTCAAATCAGACTAACAACAGTAGTATTTCTTATTTCAATAACTTGCACACTAATCACACTAACAAGAGTAGTATTTCATATTTCAATAACCTGCACTCTAATCACACTAACAAGAGTAATATTTCATATTTCAATAACTTGCACTCTAATCACACTAACAAGAGTAGTATTTCATATTATATAACTTGCACTCTAATCACGCTAGCAAGAGTAGTATTTCATATTTCAATAACCTGCACTCTAATCTTATAAATTAGAGTAGTATTTCATATTTCAATAATTATCACTCAAATCACATACATTACATTTGTATTTCACATTTGAAATACTTGCACTCTAATCATACTAACCAGACTAGTATTTCATATTTCAATAACTTGCACCCTAATCATAATAATTAGAGTAGTATTTCATATTTCAATCATTTGCACTCTAATCATACTAACTAGAGTAGTATATCATATTTCAATAACTTGCACTGTAATCATACTAACTAGAGTACCATTTCATATTTCAATAACTTGCACTCTCATCACATTAACTAGATTAGGATTTTATATTTCAATAACCTGCACTCTGATCACATTAACTAGATAAATGTTTCATATTTCAATAACTTGCACTCTAATCATACTAACTACAGTAGTGTTTCATATTTCAATTACTTGCACTCTTATCAAATTAACTAGACTAGTATTTCATATTTCAATTATCTTCACTCTAATTACATAAATTAGATTAGTATTTCACATTCCACTAACTGGCACTCTAATCATATTAATTAGATTAGT
The DNA here is from genome assembly GCA_030765065.1 of Deroplatys truncata. Classification (NCBI taxonomy): domain Eukaryota; kingdom Metazoa; phylum Arthropoda; class Insecta; order Mantodea; family Mantidae; genus Deroplatys; species Deroplatys truncata. The sequence goes on from CM060975.1 coordinate 2,115,442, forward strand.
ATTTCATATTTCAATAACCTCTACTCTCATCTGATTAACTAGACTAGTACTTCATATTTCAATAACTTGCACTCAAATTATATTAACTAGATTAGTACTTCATATTTCAGTAACTTGCACTCTTATCACATTAAACCAGAGTAGTATTTCATATTTCAATGATTTCCACTCTCATCACATTAACTAGATAATTATTTCATATTTCAATAACTTGCACTCTAATGACATAAACCAGAATAGTTTTTCGTATTTCAATAATTTGCACTCTAATCACATTAACTAGAGCAGTAGTTCATATTTGAATAACTTGCACTCTAATAATACTAACCAGACTTGTATTTCATGATTCAATAACTTGCACCCTAATCATACTAATTAGAGTAGTATTTCATATTTCAATAATTTGCACTCTAATCATACTGAATAGAGTAGTATATCATATTTTGATAACTTGCACTCTCATCAAATAATCTAGATAAATATTTCATATATCAATAACTTGCACTCTAATCATACTAACTGTAGTAGTATTTCATATTTCAATAATCTGCACCCACATCATATTAACTAGAGTAGCATTTCATATTTCAATAACTTGCACTCTCCTCAGATTAACTAGATTAGGATTTCATATTTCAAGAACCTGGTCTCTCATCACATTAACTAGATAAATATTTCATATTTCAATAAATTGCACTCTCTTCACATTAACTAATGCAGTATTTCACATTTCAATTACTTGCACTCTCAACACATTAATTAGACTAGTATTTCATATCTCAAAAATTTGCACTCTCATCACATTAACTAGATTAGTATTTCATATTCCAATAACTTGCCGCCTCATCACGTTATTTAGAAAAGTATTTTATTTTTAAAAAATTTGGACTCTCATCACATTAACTGTAGTAATATTTCAAATTTCAGTAACTTGAATTCTCTACACATTAACTAGAGTAGTATTTCATATTTCAATAACTGGCACTCTCATCACATTAACTAGAATACTATTTCATATTTCAATAACCAGCACTCTTATTACATTAACAGGAGTAGTATTTAATATTTCGATTACTTACACTCTCATCACATTAACTTGAGTAGTATTTCATATTTCAATAACTTGAACTCTCATCACATTAACCTGAGTAGTATTAGATATTTCAATAACTTGCACTTTCATCACATTAACTAGAGTAATATTTCATATTTCAATAACTTTCATTCTCTGCACACTAACCAGAGTAGTATTTTATATTTCATATTTCAATAACTGGCAATCTCATCACATTAACTAGAGTACTATTACATATTTCAATAACCACCGCTTTTATTACATTAAAAACAGTAGTATTTAATATTTCAGTATCCTGCACTCTAATCATACTAACTAGTGTACTATTTCATATTTCAATAACTTGCTTTCTAATCATACTAAGTAGAGAAGTATTTAATATTTCAATAACCTGCACTCTAATAACAATAAAGAGATTAGTATTTCATGTTTCAATAACTTGCACTCTAATGCCATAAATCAGATTAGCATTTCATGTTTCAATAACTTCCACTCTCATCATATTAACTAGAATAGTATTTCATATTTCAATAACTTGCAGTCTAATCACATAAACCCGAATAGTATTTCGTATTTCAATTATTTGCACTCTAATCACATTAACTAGAGTAGTATTTCATATTTCAATAAGTTGCACTCTCATCACACTAACTAGAATACTATTTCATATTTAAAGAACTTGCACTCACATTAAATTAACTAGATTGGTATTTTAAGTTTGAATAACTTGCACTTTCATCACATTAACTAGAGTTGTATTTCATATTTCAATAACCAGCACTCTCATCACATTAACTAGAGTAGTATTTCATATTTCAATAACGTGCACTCTCTACGCATTAACTAGAGTAGTATTTCATATTTCAATAACTTGCATTCTCATCACATTAACTAGAGTACTATTTCAAATTTCAATAATCAGCGCTCTCACTACATTAACTGGAGTAGTATTTAATATTTCAATAACCTGCACTCTAGTCATACTAACCAGAGTAATATTTAATATTTCAATAACTTGCACGCTAAATATACTAACTAGAATAGTATTTCATATTTCAATATCCTGCACTCTAATCATACTAACTAGAGTTGTATTTCATATTTCAATAACTTGCACTCTAATCCCATAAACTAGATTAGTATTTCATGTTTCAATAACTTCCACTCTCATCACATAAACATGAGTAGTATTTCGTATTTCAATAACCTTCACTCTAATCACATTAACTAGAATAGTATTTCATATTTCAATAACTTGCACTCTTATGACATAAACCCGAATAGTATTTCATATTTCAAAAATTTGCACTCCAATCACATTAACCAGAGTAGTATTTCATATTTCAATAACTTGCACTCTCATCACACTAACTAGAATAATATTTCATATTTAGATAACTTGCACTCTCATTAAATTAACTAGATTGGTATTTTATGTTTGATGCAGTAATTTGTATCACAAATTATTTAAATGTAAAGAGTGATTATAGTATGAATATGCATTATTATGTGACATTGATTTGAGATGTTTGTTGATTGTAATTATTGTTGCGAAGTAAGTTTATACTGCCTTACTGAAACTGACAATAATAGCGTGCAATAATGCAGCGAGGGGGTGAGCTGTTTATCATTATTGGAAACGAGGAAGTTAGGTAATGTTGGCGCATTTTTCTTTTAGAATCTTCTGGAACATTTACCTAGAGCATATGTATTCATAATTTTCATTGGATATAAAAATAGACGGTAATGTTGGCGCGTTTTATTAGCCAATAGCAGCTCAGTTATAATCTTTAGACATATCGGGGTGTATGAGTATAAAAAGAGTAGGTTAGAGGTAGACCCCGTCAGTTCATCGAAAATATTTGTAAAGTACACGTCGCCTTCAGTCAGTCAGTCAGTTCGTCGAAAGTATTTGTACGGCACACGTCGGATATCAATTTGCAGGTTACGCGTAACAGAGTTATGAAAAATCTCAAGTGTTATAAAGTTAATTATACAAAAAGTTGAAGTACGCGAATTAAGAATTATCAGTAATGAAGTTATTATAACAGTTTCAGTTTGGCGAGTGTCAAGATCAATGTATAAATGATAGTTAATGTGTTCGACAATAAAAGTGTAAAACAAATTCCTTCATCAGTGTTATCTTTAGATAAAAGATTCTTTTCCGTTTACACAACCTGTATAAAGAGAAGTGCTTGACCGAAAAAATCATAGCTAGCCGGAGGACAGTAAACCAAAATTAAATAAAATAACAGTAGCATTCTTTCAATCGAACACTAATACTGCCGCAATTTGCTAACACCAGATGGAGCTACAAACTTAGCAAGTGAATCACATCACAAAATGGCTTCACCGCATGATGTAAACACACATACACAATAATGTTAAATAAATAACATTAATAATAACTACTTCATGTTTCAATAACATGCACTTTCATCACACTAACAAGAGTAATATTGCATATTATATAACTTGAACTCAAATCAGACTAACAAGAGCAATATTTCATATTTGAATAACTTACACTCTAATCATACTAACAAGAGTAGCATTTCATAATATATAACTTGAACTCAAATCACACTAACGTCAGTAGTATTTCATAGTACAATAACTTGCACTCTAATCACACTAACAAGAGTAGTATTTCATATTATAAAATTTGAACTCAAATCAGACTAACGTCAGTAGTATTTCATAGTACAATAAGTTGCACTCTAATCACACTAACAAGAGTAGTATTTCATATTATAAAACTTGAACTCGAATCAGACTAACAAGAGTAATTTTTCATATTTCAATAACTTACACTCTAATCATACTAACAAGAGTAGCATTTCATAATATATAACTTGCACTCTAATCACACTAACAAGAGTAGTATTTCATATTATAAAACTTGAACTCAAATCAGACTAACAAGAGTAATATTTCATATTTCAATAACTTACACTCTAATCATACTAACAAGAGTAGCATTTCATAATATATAACTTGCACTCTAATCACACTAACAAGAGTAGTATTTCATATTATAAAACTTGAACTCAAATCAGACTAACGAGAGTGGTATTTCATATTTCAATAACTGGTACTCTAATCACACTACCTAGAGTAGTGTTTCATATTTAAATAACTAGCACTCTAATCATACTAACAAGAGTAGTATTTCATATTATAAAACTTGAACTCAAATCAGACTAACGAGAGTGGTATTTCATATTTCAATAACTGGTACTCTAATCACACTACCTAGAGTAGTGTTTCATATTTCAATAACTAGCACTCTAATCACACTAACAAGAGTAGTATTTCATATTATAAAACTTGAACTCAAATCAGACTAACGAGAGTGGTATTTCATATTTCAATAACTGGTACTCTAATCACACTACCTAGAGTAGTGTTTCATATTTCAATAACTAGCACTCTAATCATACTAACTAGAGTAGTATTTCATACTTCAATAACTTGGACTCTAATCACAGTAAATAGAGTAGTATTTCACAGTTCAATAACTTGCACTCTAATCACACTAACAAGAGTAGTATCTCATATTTCAATAACTTGTACTTTAATCACACTAACAAGAGTAGTACTTCATATTTCAATTACTTGCACTCTAATCACACTTACAAGACTAGTTTTCATATTTCAATAACTTGCACTCTAATCACACTTACAAGAGTAGTATTTCTTTTTTCAATAACCTGCACTCTAATCAACTAACAAGAGTAGTACTTCATACTTCAATAAATTGCACTTTAATCACAGTTACAAGAGTAGTATTTTTTATTTAAATAACTTGAACTCTTATCAACCAACAAGAGTAATATTTCATATTTCAATAAGTTGCACTCCAATCACATTAACAAGAGTAGTATTTCATATTACAAAATCTAACTCTCTAATCACACTAACAAGAGTAATATTTCTTACTTCAATAACTTGAACACAAATCAGACTAACAACAGTAGTATTTCATATTTCAATAACTTGCACTCTAATCACACTAAAAGGAGTAGTATTTCATATTTCAGTAACTTGAACTCAAATCAGACTAAGAACAGTAGTATTTCGTATTTCAATAACTTGCACTCTAATCACACTAACAAGAGTAGTATTTCATATTTTATAACTTGAATTCAAATAAGACTAACAAGAGTAATATTTCATATTTCAATAACTTGCACTCTCATTACATTAACTAGATTAGTATTTCGTGTTTCAATAACTTGCACTCCAATCAAATAAACCAGAGTAGTATTTCATATTTCAATAATTTGCACTCATCATACTAACTGGAGTAGTATTTCATATTTCAATAACTTGCACTCTCATAATATTAACTAGAGTAATATTTCATATTTCAATAACCTGCACTCTAATCATACTAACTAGAGTAGTATTTCATATTTAAATAACTTGCACTCCCATTACATTAACTAAATTAGTATTTCATATTTCAATAACTACTGCTCTCTTCATATTAACTAGAGGAGTATTTCATATTTCAATAACCTGCACTCTTATCTATTAACTACAGTAGTATTCCGTATTTCAATACCTTGCACTCTCATCATATTAACTAGATTAGTACTTCATATTTCAATAACCTACACTCTCATCACACTAACTGGACTAGAACTTCATATTTCAATAACCTGCACTCTCATGACATTAACTGGAGTAGTATTTCATATTTCAATAACTTGCACTGTAATCACAGTAACAAGAGTAGTATTTCATATTTATTAAACTTGCACTCTCATAATATTAACTAGAGTAATATTTCATATTTCAATAACTTGCACTCTAATCATTATAACTAGAGTAGTATTTTATATTTAAATAACTTGCACACCCATTACATTAACTAGATTAGTACTTTATATTTCAATAACCTGCACTCTCGTTACATTAACTAGATTATTACTTCGTATTTCAATAACCTGCACTTTCATTACATTAACTAGATTAGTACTTCATATTTCAATAACCTGCACTCTCATGACATTAACTAGAGTAGTATTTCATATTTCAATAACCTGAACTCTCATCACATCAACTAGATTCGTATTTCATATTTCAATAACTTGCACTCTCATCATATTAACTAGATTAGTGCTTCATATTTCAATAACTTGCACTCTTTTCATATAAACCAGAATAGTATTTCATATTTCAATAACTCGCACTCTCATCATATTGACTAGATTAGTATTTCATATTTCAATAATTTGCACTCTCATCATATTAACTAGAATAGTATTTCATATTTCAATAATCAGCTCTCTCTTCACATTAACTAATGCAGTATTTCATATTTCAATTACTTGCACTCTAATCATACTACTATAATAATATTTCATTCTTCAAGAATATGCACTCTCATCACATTAACTAGAGTAGTATTTCATATTTCAATAACTTGCACCCTAATCATACTAACCATAATAGTATTTCATATTTCAATAATCTGCACTCTTATCACATTAACTAATGCAGTATTTCAATGTCAATAAGTTGCACTCTCACCACATTAACTAGACTAGTATTTCATGTTTCAAAAATTTGCACCTTCATCACATTAACTAAATTAGTATTACATATTTCAATAACTTGCCCTTTCATCACATTAACTAGAAAAGTATTTCATATTTCAATAACCAGCACTGTCATCACATTAACTAGAGTAGTATTACATATTTCAATAACTTGCCCTCTTATCACATTAACTAGAAAAGTATTTCATATTTCAATAACTCGCACTCTCATCACATTAACTAGAGTACTATTTCATATTTCAATAACCAGCACTGTCATCACATTAACTAGAGTAGTATTTCATATTTCAATAACTTGCCCTCTCATCACATTAACTAGAAAAGTATATCATATTTCAATAACTCGCACTCTCATCACATTAACTAGAGTAGTATCTCATATTTCAATAACCAGCACTGTCATCACATTAACTAGAGTAGTATTACATATTTCAATAACTCGCACTCTCATCACATTAACTAGAGTACTATTTCATATTTCAATAACTGGCACTCTCATCACATTAACTAGAGTACTATTTCATATTTCAATAACTGGCACTCTCATCACATTAACTAGAAAAGTATTTTATATTTCAATAACCAGCACTGTCATCACATTAACTAGAGTAGTATTTTATATTTCAATAACTGGCACTCTCATCACATTAACTAGAGTAGTATTTTATATTTCAATAACTGGCACTCTCATCACATTAACTAGAGTAGTATTTTATATTTCAATAACTGGCACTCTCATCACATTAACTAGAGTAGTATTTTATATTTCAATAACCAGCACTGTCATCACATTACCTAGAGTAGTATTTCATATTTCAATAACCAGCGCTCTCATTACATTAAGAGAAGTAGTATTTAATATTTCAATAACGTGCACTCTAATCATACTAACCAGAGTAATATTTAATATTTCAATAACCTGCACTTTAAACATACTAACTATAGTAGTATTTCATATTTCAATAACGTGCACTCTAATCATACTAACCAGAGTAATATTTAATATTTCAATAACCTGCACTTTAAACATACTAACTATAGTAGTATTTCATATTTCAATAACCTGCACTCTAAACATACTAACTATAGTAGTATTTCATATTTCAAAAACCTGCACTCTTATCACATTAACTAATGTAGTATTTCAATTTCAATAACTTACACTCTCAACACATTAACTGGAGTAGTATCTCATATTTCAATTACTTGCACTCTCATCACATTAACTTGAGTAGTATCTCATATTTCAATAACTTGCACTCTCACCACATTAACCAGAGTAGTATTTCATATTTCAATAACTTGCACTCTTATCACCTTAACTAGACTAGTATTTCATATTTCAAAAACTTGCACTCTCATCATATCAACTAGATTAGTATTTCATATTTCAATAACTTGCATTCTCATCACATTAACTAGAGTACTATTTCATATTTCAATAACCAGCACTCTCACTACATTAACTGGAGTAGTATTTAATATTTCTATAACCTGCACTCTAATCATACTCACCAGAGTAATATTTAATATTTCAATAACTTGCACTCTCACCACATTAACCAGAGTGGTATTTCATATTTCAATAACTTGCACTCTTATCATATTAACTAGACTAGTATTTCATATTTCAAAAACTTGCACTTTCATCACATCAACTAGATTAGTATTTCATATTTCTATAACTTGCATTCTCATCACATAAACCTGAGTATTATTTGATATTTCAATAAATTGCACTCTGATCACATTAACTAGACTGTGATTTCATATTTCAATAACTTGAGTTCACATCACGTCATTTAGATTCGTATTTCATATTTCGATACCCTGCACTCTCATCATATTAACTAGATTAGTATTTCATATTTCAATAACTTGCACTCTTATCACCTAAACCAGAGTAGTATTTCATATTTCAATAATTTGCACTCTCATCACGTTAACTAGAGTAGTATTTCATATATCAATAACCTGCACTTAAATCACATTAATTGGATTAGTATTTCATATTTCAATAACCTGTACTCTCATCATATTAATTGGATTAGTATTTCATATTTCAATAACCTGTACTCTCAACATATTAACTAGATTAGTATTTTGTATTTCAATAATTTACACTCTCATCACAATAACTAGAGATGTATTTCATATTTTAATAACCTGCACTCAAATCATACTAACTATATTAATATTTCATATTTCAATTACCTGCACTCTCATCACATTAACTAGCTAAGTATTTCATATTTCAATAACCGGCACTTACATCACATTAACTACATTAGTATTTCATTATTTCAATAACCGGCTTTCTCATCACATTAACTAGATTAGTATTTCATATTTCAATAACTTTCACTCTAATCACATAAGACAGATTAGTATTTCATGTTTCAATAACTTGTTCTCTGATCCATAATCTAGATTAGTATTTCCTATGTTAATAACTTGCACTCTAATCACATTAACTAGAGTAGTATTTCATATTTAAATAACTTACACTCTCTTCACTTTATGGTATATAAATACAACCTTCACTCTCATCATATTATGGTATATAAATATATATCCTGCACTCTCATCACACTATAGTATATAAATCAATAACCTGCACTCTAATCACATTATGGTATATAAATCAGTACCCTGCACTCTCATCACACTATTGTCCATAAATCAATATCCTGCACTCTCATCACACTATTGTACATAAATCAATATCCTGCACTCTCATCACATTAAGCTATATAAATCAATAACCTGTACACTCATCACACTATGGTACATAAGTCTATAACCTGCACTCTCATCACACTATGCTACATAAATCAATTACCTGCACTCTCATGTCACTATGGTATATAAATCAATAACCTGCAGTCATCAAACTATGGTATATAAATCAATAACCTTCACTCTCATCACACTACGGTAAATAGCTCTATAACCTGCACTCTCATCACACTATGGTACATACCTGAATAACCTGCACTCTCATCACACAATGGTACATAAACGAATAACCTGCACTCTCATCGCTTTACGGTACATAAGTCAATAACCTGCAATCTCATCACACTATGGTTCATAAATCAAAAACCTGCACCTTCAACACTTTATGGTACATATATCAATAACCTGCACCCTCATCACACTATGGTACATAAGTCAATAACCTGCACTCTCATTACACTATGGTACATAAATCAATAACCTACACACTTATTACAGTATGGTACATAATTCAATAACCTGTACCATTATCACACTATGGTACATACTTCAATAACCCGCACTCTGATCACACTATGGTATATAAATGAATAACCTGCACTCTCATCACACTATGGTAAATACCTCAATAACCTGCACTCTCATCACACTATGCTACATAAGCCAATAACCTGCACTCTCATCACACTATGGTACATAAGTCAATAACCTGTACTCTCATCACACTATGGTACATACCTCAATAACCTGCACTCTCATCACACTATGGTACATAAATGAATAACCTGCACTCTCATCACACTATGGTAAATACCTCAATAACCTGCACTCTCATCACACTATGGTACATAAATGAATAACCTGCATACTCATCACACTATGGTAAATACCTCAATAACTTGCACTCTCATCGCACTCTGGTACATAAATGAATAACCTGCACTCTGATCACACTATGGTAAATACCTGAATAACCTGCACTATCATCAAGCTATGGTACCTAAGTAAATAACCTGCACTCATATCACACTATGGTACATAAGTCAATAACCTGCACACTCATCACACTAGGGAACATAAATCAATAACCTGCACTATCATCAAGCTATGGTACCTAAGTAAATAACCTGCACTCTCAACACACTATGGTAAATAAGTCAATAACCTGCACTCTCATCACACTAGGGTACATAAGTCAATAACCTGCACTGTCATCACTTTATGGTACATAGTCAATAACCATCACTCACATCACACTATGGTACATAAATCAATAACCTGCATTCTCATCTCACTATGGTACATACCTAAATAACCTGCACTCTCATCACACTATGGTACATAAATGAATAACCTGCACTCTCATCACACTATGGTAAATACCTCAATAACCTGCACTCTCATCACACTATGGTACATAAATAAATAACCTGCACTCTCATCACACTATGGTAAATACCTCAATAACCTGCACTCTCATCACACTATGGTACATAAATGAATAACCTGCATACTCATCACACTATGGTAAATACCTCAATAACTTGCACTCTCATCGCACTCTGGTACATAAATGAATAACCTGCACTCTGATCACACTATGGTAAATACCTGAATAACCTGCACTATCATAAAGCTATGGTACCTAAGTAAATAACCTGCACTCATATCACACTATGGTACATAAGTCAATAACCTGCACACTCATCACACTAGGGAACATAAATCAATAACCTGCACTATCATCAAGCTATGGTACCTAAGTAAATAACCTGCACTCTCAACACACTATGGTAAATAAGTCAATAACCTGCACTCTCATCACACTAGGGTACATAAGTCAATAACCTGCACTGTCATCACTTTATGGTACATAGTCAATAACCCGCACTCACATCACACTATGGTACATAAATCAATAACCTGCATTCTCATCACACTATGGTACATACCTAAATAACCTGCGTACTAATCACACTATTGTACATAAGTCAATAACCTGCACTCCCATCACACTATGGAACATAGATCCATAACCTGCACTCCTATCACTTTATGGTACATAAGTAATAACCTGCACTCCAATCACACTATGGTACATACCTAAATAACCTGCGTACTAATCACACTATTGTACATAAATCAATAACCTGCACTCCCATCACACTATGGAACATAGATCCATAACCTGCACTCCTATCACTTTATGGTACATAAGTAATAACCTGCACTCACATCACTTTATGGTACATAAAACAACAACCTGCACCCTCATCACACTATGGTACATACCTCAATAACCTGCACACTCATCACACTATGGTACATAAGTCAATAACCTGCACTCCCATCACACAATGGAACATAGATCAATAACCTGCACTCTCATCTCTTTATGGTACATAAGACAATAACCTGCACTCTCATCACACCATGGTACAAAAATCAACAACCTGCATTCTGATCACACTATGGTACATAATTAAATAACCTGCACTCTCAGCAAAGTATGGTAAATATCTCAATAACCTGCACCCTCATCACACTATGGTACATAAATGAATAACCTGCACTCTCATCACATTATGGTACATAAATCAATAACCTGCACTCTCATCACACTATGGTACATAAGTCAATAACCTGCACTCTCATCACACAATGGTACATACCTCAATAACCTGCACTCTCAATACACTATGATACTTCAGTCAATAACCTGCACTCTCATCACACAATGGTACATACCTCAATAACCTGCACTCTCAATACACTATGATACTTCAGTCAATAACCTGCACTCTCATCACACTATGGTAAATACCTGAATAACCTGCTTTCTCATCACACTATGGTACATAAATCAATAACCTGCATTCTGATCACACTATGGTACATAAATGAATAACCTGCACTCTCAACACAGTATGGTAAATATCTCAATAACCTGCACCCTCATCACACTACGGTACATAAGTCAATAACCTGCACTTCCATCACACTATCGAACATAGCTCAATAACCTGCACTCTCATCATACTATGGTACATAAATGAATAACATACACTCTAATCACACTATGGTACATAAGTCAATAACCTGCACTCTCATCACACAATGGTACATACCTCAATAACCTGCACTCTCATCACACTATGATACTTCAGTCAATAACCTGCACTCTCATCAGACTATGGTAAATACCTTAATAACCTGCACTCTCATCACGCTATGGTACATAAATAAATAACCTGCAGTCTCATCACACTATGATACTTCAGTCAATAACCTGCACTCTCATCACACTATGATACTTCAGTCAATAACCCGCACTTTTATCACTTTATGGTACGTAAATCAATAACCTGAATCTCATCATACTATGGTACATAAATCAATAACCTGCACTCTCATCACTTTAAGGTACACAAGTCAATAACCTGCACTCTCAACACTTTATGGTATATAAATCAATAACCTGAACTCTCATCACTTTATGGTACGTAAATCAATAACCTGCACTCTCATCACACTATGGTACTTACCTCAATTACCTGCAATCTAATCACACTATTGTGCATAAAGCAATAGCGTGAACTCTCATCACTTTAGGGTACATAAGTCAATAACCTGCACTCTCATCACACTATGGTACATAAATCAATAACCTACACTCTCATGTCACTAGGGTAAATAGCTCTATAACCTGCACTCTCATCACACTATGGTACATACCTGAATAACCTGCACTCTCATCACACGATGGTACATAAACGAATAACCTGCACTCTCATCACACTATGGTACATAAATCAAAAACCTGCACCTTCAACACTTTATGGTACATAAATCAATAACCTGCACCCTCATCACACTATGGTACATAAGTCAATAAACTGCACTCTCATTACACTATGGTACATAAATCAATAACCTACACACATATTACATTATGGTACATAATTCAATAACCTGTACCATCATCACACTATGGTACATACTTCAATAACCCGCACTCTGATCACACTATGGTACATAAATGAATAACCTGCACTCTCGTCACACTATGGTAAATACTTCAACAACCTGCACTCTACTCACACTATGCTACATAAGTCAATAACCTGCACTCTTAACACAGTATGGTACATGCCTCAATAACCTGCACTCTCATCACACTATGCTACATAAATGAATAACCGGCACTCTCATCACACTATGGTAAATACCTCAATAACCTGCTGTCTCATCACACCATGGTACATAAATCAATCACCCGCACTCTCATCACACTATGGTACATACCTCAATAACCTGTACACTCATCACACTATGATACAAAAATGAATAACCTGCACTCTCGTCACACTATGGTAAATACCTTAATAACCTGCACTCTCATCACGCTATGGTACATAAGTAAATAACCTGCACTCTCATCACACTATGGTACATAACTCAATAAACTGCACTCTCATCACACTATGGTACATAAATCACTAACCTTCACTCTCATCACTTTATGGTACATAAGTAAATAACCTGCACTCTCATCACACTATGGTACATAAATCAATAAGCTGCACTCTCATCACTTTATGGTACCTAAATCAATAACCTGCACTCTCATCACACTATGGTACATAAATTAATAACCTGCACTCTAATCACTTTATAGGACATAAATCAATAACCTTTACACTCATCACACTATGGTACATAAATCAATAACCTGCACCCTCATTAGTTTATGGTAGTATGTGGTGTTTCTAGCGGAGTACCTTCGAAGGAATTGTTGAATTTGCTTGTTGAGTTGATCGAAGTCTTCGTAGAAACCGAGTTGACACTGCGTGCACAGGCGGGTGAGACGGTGCCTAAGTTCGCAGCTGCACGTTTGGTGAAAGCAAAACGAGCAGTGGAAGTCTTTACACGTCGGTCCTGTCATTCCCCCACGGCTGGCTAGCACCGAATGAAGGGGAAAAGAATGCGCGTGCATAAATATAACCCAACTGCCGGAAGCAGGAAATCACCGGTGGGGGAAAAGTTCGTTGGAGATTTACCACATCAGGGGGAGGCACTGGTGGGGGAAAAGTTCGTTGGAGAATTACCACATCAGGGGGAAGCACTGGTGGGGGAAACGTTCGTTGGAGGTTCACTACATCCGCCGGAAGCGCTTAGCGATTATTGCACAACATCCGCAGGAAAAACACTGAGTCCGTTGATTTAACGGTTTTTGCTCTTGGAGGAGAACTCTGTATTAAACGGTTTCGTTGGAGATTTACCACATCAGGGGGAAGCACTGGTGGGGGAAAAGTTCGTTGGAGAATTACCACATCAGGGGGAAGCACTGGTGGGGAAACGTTCGTTGGAGGTTCACTACATCCGCCGGAAGCGCTTAGCGATTATTGCACAACATCCGCAGGAAAAACACTGTGTCCGTTGATTTAACGGTTTCCCTCTTGGAGGAGAACTCTGTTTTGAACGGTGCTGAACATGCAAACACCGTGAATGTGATCGGGTATGATATAGGGTGATTCGCGACCCAAATGCGCCGCTAAGCACGTGCCGTAGCACATGGGGTTTTCGTTTAACATTTGCTGCATTTTGTCTGTGGAAATGTATTGCTGTTCGTAGAAAACGATGTATAAACCTCTTGCGGGCACAAATTGGAACCACTGATGTTGTGCGTCTTCTTTATCTGAAATGGATATCGTTGAAGTACATGTTAGATAGCACAAAATGAATTTTGGTTTCGCAGCTGTGAACTCTGGCGGAGACGGATTTTCCGTCGTAGGTGCTGTCGACGAAGCGAAGTGCATAAGGTGTATTTTTATGGGGGTGACCGTCAACCTCGTAGTTTTTAAACACCTTACTGTCATGGTAGTACACCGACAGGTAATTTCTGTAACCCATGATGCGGGAGCGAAGGGTGCGAGATGATTGGGTGAGGTGCGGTTGGAACGCTGGTAGAAATACATGCGCACTAAGGACTATTTTGTGAGATGCGCAGTGCGAAATGGGTGTTGAGGAAATGATGAACCTCGAGGAATGTTCTAAAATTGGCGCACCGTATGTACTTGGTGAACTGCGTGAAATTCATGTTATGTAAGGGAACGTTGGAGGCATGGTTGTGAAGCATGTACTTGTGGTATGCCATGATTTGATTTTGCACGTCCGTCTCTTCCTTCTTTTTGTGATACATGATGTCGGTAATGATGCGCTGCAGTGCATGCAACACGTGCCATTCTTGTTGGTTGAGCGTAACGGATGCGCCTTGCGGGTCTTTGAAAACGAGCTTTAGCTTTCCGAACACAAACTTAAACACGATGGTGACGCTGTCGCTGAATTGAAATTCCTGTAGACGTCCCTGTGGGTCATTCAAGCGTTTGTGAATGATGGGGATGGCTTCGACGAGTTTGTGCCACTGCGAGGAACTCATGACGACTGCGTTGTGCTGTCCACATTTGGCAATGGTGACGGCGAGATGGTGCGGCGGCTGGGGGGAGAATCCCACACTGACGAATTTAGTTTGTTGCGGGTTGAGTAAGTAGATATCCGCCAGAGGACCCACAACTGCACTGTGTTGGAACTGTGCTGGCGGAGCAGGGCTGTCGGGATGCTGTTGGAGGTCGAAGATGGGTAGTTTCCTTTTTTCCCCGGGTTTCGAGGTGGTCGGGGTTTGACATACTGGAACACACAAAACAATAATAATAATGTGAGGGATAGAGAGATAAACGGGATAGAAAAAAGCAAGCTAATACATAGGTGCGGACCTACCTGGTCGGCGTGCTGCATGGCAGCATGACTGTATCCGCGTGCTGCCAGGTACACTCTGAATGAGGCGAGCGGCACCGTGACGTTGCTTTTTATATGAGCAGGAGCGTCTTCTGAAAGCACGTGCAAGAGGATGGGTTAGGTTAGATGTGATGAATAGTGACACACACACACACGTACTCACCTTCAAGGGTTGACAAGTTTTCTGAGCGTCAGAGCACTTTGCGCGGCATGCGTCTTTGTACGTTTTGCGAATGACGACATCATTATGCGCGTGATTGCTGACGTGAAATTTTGAGAAGAATTTATGCTTAGGTAAGCCGGAGCAGCGGTGGGTGAGGTAGGCGATGACGTAATGACCGCAAGTGGTGCTGTCGAAACCTTGCAGCCTTCTGGCGTTGGTGGACCAACGCGTCCCGCAGATCGAATTTAAGAACCGGAGAAAATGGGGCGAAAGCGGTCCTATGCCGTAACTGTCAAAATATTCTCCATGCGAGTTTTTGTCCACAAAGATGCAAACCCAGTGTTGCCCGGATTTGGTGCTGGGGTCGGTGTTAGCCACTAGCGCCAAGGGAGGCGTTCGAATGCCGTGAAGTACGGGTAGTTTATCGCAGGGGTAGACGCCTAAAAAGTGAGAGCGCGTAGAGGGGAATGTCGATAGAAACAGTTGAATTTGAAAGGTGTTCATGATACCAAAATGGATCGGTTGGCGTCGATTTCGACCGTGCGATGTATTTCCGCTAGCAGCAGAAGTATGACCGGTTGTGTCAATTTATCGGCAAAACCGATGCTTATAGAGACGGTTCCGTGGCGCTGGCCCGAGATGTGAGACTCGTTAGCGCTCATGTCTGCAGTGAGATCGAAAACCATTATCGTATACCCTTGCGGGTAGGTTTCTCTGGAGATGGAGTGTCCCTCGTCCTTGAAATGAATGCCTAGGCCGTCCTGCAGGGTTTGAAAGCATTGCAAATAGGGTCCCTTTGTAAAGTCGGGTTGCAGAGGTTGGAAGGGAACGGGTTGCCCGTTTACGTAGAGCTGAAAGAAGTTCATTTTAAAATGTTTCAAGTTGTATGGATTTGAGTTAAAATGGCCGGAATAGGCCTTGTCGGTGACCATGGCTACTACCACTCTCCTGGGAACTTGCCCTACGCACACGTCGCTAAACGTCATTGCCCTGGACTCCTTGGGGATGCTGAGAGCGTGAAAGCTGACGTCCTTGAGATGGTACTTTGCGTTGCCCTTTGCGAGCACGGCCTGGTGCGCGAGCTTTATGGTCGGCGAGGGCCGCACCGATTTTAAGCGCAGCGTGGCAGACACGATGTCGGCGTACCCCTTAAAGGTATCTACGTCGGAAAACAGATAAAACTGGGGAGAGGCGGGAGTGAGCTTGACGGTCATGCTAACGTTGTTCAAAAGCAGCTTATCCTGTCTAAAAAGAGCGTTGGACAGAGGACCGATGAGCTGTACGACGTTGCTCCCTTTGGTAAACCCCTGACGCCACTGAAAACCCGCATTGGCGATAAAAGTGTCCATGATGCCTGCCGTGTCCTTTCTCCAGAGGGTGGATTCTAGTTTGGTGTTCATGGCATCTTCGGAGTAATTGAGAAGCGTCTCGAGGTAGGTTCTATAGGGGTAACCGGCTTGCGGCAAGGAGACGATGACGTTATTGAGGGTTACCTCCACCTGTTGAAACAGGGAATTTAAGGCGTTGTTGACCAGAGTGGCGTTAGCGTCAGCGTTTAAGGCCTCTCCTTTGTCATCTACAATGCGCACCATGAGTTCGAGTACGACGTAGGTCAAGTCTAGGTAATCGTCCGCATTTCCGGAATAATGAAAAGTGATGGGGGCATTTTTCATGAAAGTGTTTTGAGGGTTTAGGTATAGGAACCGTGACTCCTCGATGCTCATCTGAACCGGCACCTCTATAAAGAGGTCCAGTTCGGAACGCATGTGGACGGCCGCGTCTGCCATTACGAAAATACGTCTTGCACCTTACGCCTACGGCGTTTCAGCTTCGACTGCTTGCTCTTTTTGGATTTGCTCGGTTTTATTCTCTTGAGGCGCCTGGCGCCGGAACCGAGCATGGCATCGAGCTTTTCGTCGGCTTTTCGCTTTAAATTGTATCCGGACTCTTGAGCCTCCGTTGGAGCGCTTCCTTTGGCGCTGCTCCCGCGACAGTCACATCGGACAGAACGTGAGTGCCCGCCTTTAAGGCCTCCTTTCCGACTGCTTTTGCTCCGCTCTTTAAAAACGGTAGCAACCTTCTGAAGAGTCCTCCGAGGGCTGAAAAGAGACCGCTGCCTCTTTGGTAGCGCTTGCCCCTGTAGAGAATGAAATCGCGATCGTCGAACGCGCCGCCGGCCTGATTGAGGTAGTACCGCGTCACGGCGTGCACGTCCATTACGCCTGTTTCGGACGAAAAGCGAGAACTATAGTAGAGGAAAATCCGTCGGCGAATGGCAAGAGATCGCCGTAACCGTTCCTTAAATCTATGTTGACCGTCTTGAAGTCTTGCTGAATCAAGGGTACCCAATTTTCGGGAAAAAGTCTTTTCGTCGCTCATGTAAGTGTTGTTGCTTCTTTCGTATTCCACGGCCGTGCTCTCTATGACTTGGGCGAAGGTGTCGCCCACGACTTGCGGGGTCACTAGATTACAATATATGAACATTTCGTAAGGAAACCCCATATAAGGATCTACGGGGTGTTTAGCAGCTTTTTCGAGAATGACGTTGACGTAGGGCTCGAAACCCAACATTTTTGCCATAGCGGGCGTTAAGAGCAAACTGTGGATGCGGTGTAGAGATCCCGGAGGGTTCTCCAATTTTGAAACGTCTGGTTTGGGTCTGACGGGACGAGCCGCCGCGGGTTTCTGCTGCCCCGAAGCCGGGGGCTTCGGTTTCGGTTTCGGCTTGGGTCTCTGGTGGGGCGCATCATTCAGAGCTTCGTATTCGCCGACCGCGTACGGTACGGCCGTGCGCGCGACATTTTCCACAAACCCGTCGAACGGAATGTCGGGTAGTGGTTCGGGATGGGCGACGGCGGCATTCACGCCCACCGTCTTCTTGCGCTCGTCGAAGAGGAAGAAGTTTTCCACGTGCAAGTGTTCGAGTAGAACGGCGTTGACGAGGTTCACCAAGTCTTTGGGATTGTGCACGATGCCTTGCGGCATTTCCAGGCTGAATTTGGAATGCGTGGGGAGGAGCGTCCTGGTGTACTTGGTGCCCACCAGACGGGCGTCGTCTCGCGAAAGGTTATACAATTTCACCGGATACCTGAACTTTTGCAGGGCGACCTCCCATTTTCCCTGCAGAACGATTCTCTCGGGCAAGATGTTAGAAAATCTGGCCGTGGTGTTGTCGGTAAAGTGTTCCATGGAAGCGTTGCTCACGAGAGTGATGGAGAAGGGCTTGGTCTTAATCATGTCGAATCGATGGTCGAAGCCAGAACCCACGAGTTAAACTTTGCCGGATACCCCTTCCACTTTACCAAGACCTGCTTGTTGCGCCCTCGGCCCTTGGTCTGTAAAACGCGTTCGATCTTAAACGTCCGAGGTAACGCGACCTTTTGTAGCTCCTCGGTGTAAAATATGCCGTCTATGGCTTCTCCGGCCAGATCCTTCAACTTATATACCACTGGCCGACCGCGCACCACCTCGGCTATCCGAAATATTTCGTCCGTCCAATTCTGCTCGTACCCTTTGTCGAATTTCATTTTTTCTTTAGAGATGCGCACGTGATCGCCCACGGAAAATCTGGGTTGCGAGCTATTGTACGACTCGAGTAAGGCCGGAAGGACCTCCAGGATCTGTAACTGTTTTTGTGCGTGAAATACCTCCACATCTTGGTTTTTAAGGTGCGGTTGAAGCGCTCCACGACGCTGGCTTTAACGTTATTTTTGGTTGTGTAATGTTTCACGTCGTGTTTCTTCAGAAAGTCGCGAAAAGTCTTGTTGCTAAACTCGGTTCCCTTGTCCGTTTGGAGAACCCTGGGGACGCGTTGGGAGAATATGGAGCGAAACGCTTGCGCAACCTCGGTACCCAGCTTCGCTTTCAGGGGTACGGCCCAAGTATATTTGGAAAATACGTCGATAACGGTCAGAATGTACACGTAAGGTTTGTTATGTTCCCTCACGCTGTTCATGACGTTTAGATCGGCCTCCCAAAGATCGTCCATATTCGTCACGTGATATCTGGTGGGGAACCACTTTCTGACCGGTTTGTGCAGAGTGTAACTGTCCTGGGTTTGAAGGAAGGACTCGATGTTCGCCTTAGACGCACCCGTGGCCTTTCGAAGGGGCTTGACCGTACCCAAACCGGCATAGTGTTCCGGTTTGGCATAGTATCGCCTTAGCGCCTTCCATTCCTTCATGCTTTACTTGTACAGGGGTTGCCAGACGCGTTTGCGAAAATGGTACGACGCGGAAGGCATTTCGATTTCTTTTTCGGAGTGGCAGGGTTTGCCCTCTTCTTTTTGCGAGGCGAGAGGAGGTTGACCTTTATGGTTCGGGGTTCGACCTCCTGCTTCACCGGCACGCGTTCGTGCACGTCTTCGTAATCGTCGTCGTCGTCGCCGAGGAAGGGCTTTCTGACTTGTGCCACGAGATCGAGGTAGTTGTCTAATTTATGTCTTACGAGCCGCCACTTTTCGGCGGCAGAGAGCTTTGCGCTCTGCAGGTTCTGAATTTCTTTGGCCAATCTGGATATGGTGCGGTCTATAGCGTGAAGCTTATCGACGGTCTTTGGTTGCGGTGCAACGAGGATCTGCGTGCCGTACTTCATCCTGTTAATTTCGACACTAGCGCGCCGCCAAGCGAAGCCAAGACGGGTAGGAGAAATGCCGGCAAAAAACCTCCTTTTTGAACCAAGATGCTCTTCTTCTTCAGAGGAACCCGTTTATCCGTCAACTTCCTCCAAGAAGCCTTGTGCTTCTTTAGGCGACCCAAGCACTTTGCGGGAAGTTGCACGTGACCTCTGCACACGTTGAGCATACATTCGCTAATGGCCTTGATCAGATCGCCATCGGCATTTTTCAACAACTTTTTTGCGCAGAAGGGCCTTCGCCTTGGCCAGAGCCGTCAAATTACCGTGCTGTCTCGCTATGCGAGGACTGGTCAGCGTCGCAAGCCTTAACCTACCTCTAGCCATGCTTGCGCGATAATGACGTTCGCTCCCAAAGCGGTACTTTTTATTTAAAATCAATGGCCTCAGTTGGGTAAGACCCTGCCGTGATAATATAGAACGAAACGAACCCGAGTCCTCTCGGCGGTCTCAGTTGGGTACGAAATAAGGGAGGTTTTCCCCCGGCAGCACGCCGGTTCGATACCTGTATCCGGCGGGCGTGTACTGAGTGCAGTCCAACACGAGATACCCGTGAGGGCGTTCGGTGGCCTTCTCGAAGGCCTCCAAGAGAAACCTAGAGTTCCTGGGTTCGATCTGCTGGCACAGTCTCTCGATCTGCATCTTGTCCCGGTTGTTCTTGAAGACCACGACGTAGTTTGCATTCAGAGATGTTGCGATATTTCTGACCCTGCGGAAACACGTTCTGCAGGATGTAGACGATGTCGAAGCGCTTGTGATGGGAGTCTCTGGTGAAAAAATTGGACACGTCCTTCCCGCCCCCCTCCAGCATCAGATCGTTGAGGACAACGAGGTCGTTCTCGCCTACCGAAGCAAGTTCGGGTATGCCCGCGTGGGTCTCGCAACGCAGAGCCGAGGGTTCGAGTCTCGGCGAATACTCCGGAGGGTGGCACCACAGCACCCTCCTGGGGCGCACGTCGAACATCCGGTGCGCGTGGCGTAACAGGTTTTTCACGAAGGTCGACTTCCCGCAGCGCGACGGCCCCGCCACGAGCATCGTGTTGGGAAACTCGAATCGCCCCAGGTCTCGGGGACCGGGCATCGTCTCCTCAGGGGCGCCCGGTTCGAAATGACTGGCGCGGCTCTAGACGTCTCATTTATGCGTTCCTCTTGAACCCGTAGGGATAGGAATCGTGATCGCCGGCGAGAACGCGCTTGTTGACCACCATCCTAAACGTCTTCGAGCTGGGTTCGGTGACGACCGTCCAAGACGGTTTCCGCGAAATCTGCGTGCCCGCCAGCTTCACCGCAAGGTCGTTGTCCCTGAGCACCTTGTCGCGAATCACCTCCGCGTTCACCAGCTCCAGGTTGCCCGAATTGAGCGTGATCCCCTTCACCTTGCACACCGAGGAGGTCTTGCCCGTCTCGGGGCAAACGATCTCCATGCAGTAGCTCTTGGGCCCCGTGGAGGCGAACCGGGCGATGTAAGAGCCCCGCCCGTACTTCTCCAGCTCGTCCGTCATGTCCCCCAGGAGGCGTCCAACGGACGGCGTCCAGTCACCCGGAGCGGCGGCGACGACGACGGAATCGGTGTCGAAGTAGCAGACCCGTTCTCCCAGCCTCTTGAGGTAGGAGTAGAGCACCAGGCGCGCGTGCGCCGTGGTGTAGGCCGCCAGGACGGCGTTGGCGGCGGGGTTGACTTTGCGGCACTGCTCGCAGTACCTCCACACCGCGTACATGATCCGGTGGGTGACGGGCACGTAGGTCTGCACTTCCACGCCCGGGTCGTTGAGCAGCTCCAGGAGGCGGTCGTACCGGTCCACCAGCTCGCACGTGGGGAGGTTGTCCCTCTGCCCCAGAAGCTGTTGAGCATCAGCTTGGCCAGTTCCCGCCTGCCGGGGTTGGTGGCGACGGCCTGGGGATCCAGGGCGACGCCTTCGTGCTCGAAGAATTGCTCCACGTACTGCTGCTTTGCGGCAGGTTCGTCGCAATCCGAGGGCCAGCCGGAGGCTTCGGTCTTCATCTTCAAGAACTGATTCACGTAGTCCTCGAAGAGACCCTTGGCTCCGGTGGTCGGTTCGTGCCACACCACGTCGTACTCCCAGATCTCGTGGACCCGGAGGAGGCGGTACCCCTCCTCCAGGGCGACCTTCATGTCGTCGATCACCCAGGTACCCGACAACGCCCTCTCGCGCTCTCCGTGGTGGCACTCGTCTTGGTTCTCCGCCTCCGTACAAGCGCGGCATAGCGGGAACATGAGCTTGCCGCCGATGCGCGCCGGTAGCACCGGGTGGTACAGGTGTTGCCCCGGTAGAACCTCGCACTTCACCAACCCGCCCCCCACGTCTTCCAAGCGCGGGAATCGATCCACGTGGATCTTGGAGTGGCCCGCGGGGTAGGGCCCTGTCTTGTTCACATACGGGTACAGGCTGCATACGTCGTAGTAGTAGATCTTGCTATCCACCTTCGCCTCGCAGTAAGTCTTGGTGCAGTTGGTGCGACCTCCGTAGAAGGCGTCTCTGGGGTTCAGGGGTTCGGGTACCGCAAAGTCCCTTGCGTGGCGCGCGAGGTCCTGGTTGGCCTTCATCGCGGCGTTGAACTCGCACTTCCACATTTCCACCACGGCGTAGCCGGCGGCCTTGATCTTGGCCGTGACCTTCTCGGTGCTCTCTAACCTGGAGGTCATGGTTTCGTGTCCCGAGTTGTATATCACCGCATGGCGATTGTGAAAGCACCGCCTGCAGCCGTGGTAAAAGCAGCCGTGGAAAAAGTACGCGGTTTTTTCAGCCTCTCTGTACCCGTCCACCTTGTGCCCCACGATTTTAACTTCGCGTCCTCGCATGGCGTGCTGGATGACGATGCGGTTTTGCATCTCTAGCCAAGTTAGCCATATGCATGCGGCGCGAGACTGTCGGTCCGCTAGTCGATACCCGTCCGCTGGCAAGAGGGCAATTTTTTTAAGCGGCATGAAGCGCTTTCTATACACGCACATGCACGCCTGCGCAATGGTGACGCATTCTCTAAACGGGTCTATTCCGTTCTCGTCCAAGAATTCCCTTCTGAATTTGGATACTCCCTGACTGAGTAGAAATACGTCCATCTTGCAATACGTCACCATTTCCGCCCTCATGTCGAAGACGTACCCGGAGGACGCCTTTTCTTCGTGCCACTGCTCGAAGGCTTTCCGACCCTCCGCCGACATGCCCTCCGGACAGTAATGCCTTTTGTCGGGAATCGAACCCACGTACTGCTCGTTTTCCTTCGTGTTAAACAGGTACGGGAAATAACCTTTGCATTCCTTCAATCCGAAGGTCTTGGAAAAGCGGGAGAGTGGCATGGGTATGAAGTTGAGCGAGTCTAGAAATGTGACGTCACCGTACCTCATCCTGTAGATCTTGCTCCCGTTCATGATGAGCTCCGGCACCCAGTCTAAGTGCACCACCATGTACTTTAATAAAAACTGCCCGTCGTAAGCTCTGAGGTTATGCGCCACGACGTAGACGTCCCAGGCTTCGAACCTCGCCTGCGCGATGTGTTCGAAAAGCTGCTTCACGGGCTCGTCCATAAACACCCATTCTTTGCAACCGCATTCGGTACAGTATGCCGTCTTGTGGCGTTCGTCGATGCAGAGCGGACAGGCTTGCTACAACACGCACAAGTTAGGTACATGCTCGTATGTGTCCTTTTTGCCGGTATATGGAATGTTTTGCGTGCATTCAAAGTCGATAAACATAAACACGTACCGGTTTCTTTTGTTCTTTGTGGCATACGGCTGCATATAGCACATGTGGCTAGAATTCACGTGTCTTGCAATGATAGCAGTACTTTTCCCCGCACTCGTGCGTGGTTTTTCTGTACCTCGCATTCACGAGCTTATTGCAAGACGTGCACACCTTTTCTACATCGCACACCGACAGCGCCTTTGGGTAAAAAACGCCTTTCTTTGCGTGGTTTGCAAAGCATGTCGGTCCCTTAAAATCTCTGTTGCACTCGGCGCAGCGTATGTAGGCGTCAAATCGCGCATCGCACTGCTGATGGCATTTAGCACACCTGGCGTCGCACCTATGAAATTCTTTTTTGTGTGCCGAAGGATGATGACACTGGCGGCAATACCATTTGCATTTAAAGCACTTGTGAAGGTTCACGATAGCATTAAAGTGCCCGGCGTGGAGCATGACGTCGATGTATTTATCGCATTTCTTATCCGAATGTACAGCACGTGCTTCCCCGTATGATCGCCAAACACCGTCACAGCGTAGCCCTTTAACGCAGCGTCAAAGCGTCTGACGTCATCTATCGTACAGCAGTCGTGGCCTTGACCGATGCTCGCACACAAGGCTACGGCCTTCGATTTTTGCAGATAGTCGGAGCGCGTCATCGTTTTATAGTTGTCGTCGCGATCCACTTTGGCTTTAACTACAACAATGGCTCTTGCTAAACACAAGTTGTCTTTGTTGGCTATTTCGACAATGCCTTTATTGTCCCTACAGGCATCGCAAGGTTGGTGGCACGAACCCGAGACCTCCTTGTTCCACACAAACGTTACATGAAGAGGTCCGCTTAGCAAGAGTTGTTGGTTACTTTGCATTACTTTTTCGATGCTTCGAACAATGACATCCGCATTCAATTGCTCTACGCGCCTCACGCTCATATTGAAGGCTTTAGACGCCTCCTTTTCGTCTGTTATGGATATGCCTAAATATCCGGGTTCGTTTTCTAACAGGTTCTCTTTCGCAAAGTTTAGAATATCGTTAAACAAATGCGATACCCATTGCTCCGGGTTAACATCTCTGGGGACCGGGTTTACGGTAATTTGAGACTCTGTAAAGCCGGAAAAAAGCTTTGGCAGCCTTCTCTGCTTGTGTCCTATAATTTCGAACGTAGGCTGCAAGGTGCCATCGCGACTTCCCCCGGGTTGCGGCTCCATCTTATCGGCCGAATGCACCGATCGCTCTTTACCTGCAAAGTGCTGCTGCTATTTTATTTTAACCTATTTTTCTCGGCTTTAACACTCTGGGAACAACTGCTGCGGCGTATGTTCTGCTATCACTAGGGCGATGGTCAATACCGATCGATGAAGACACCCGCACATGTGCGCGTATTGCTCTAAAACTTATATCACGTCAAATAGCACGATTTTATAGCAAAATCCACTATCGCTCTCGTTTCTCACTACGGCCGGCTGCTCTTGGCACTGGGTTTTTATAAGTTCGCTTATCGCAACCGCAGTTACAGCATGCGTGTCGAGTTAAATGCCTCATTAAAAATCCTGACGCCTTATTTCGCCACAACTTGCCAAGTTGTAATCGCAGTCATTTCCGGAGCACTTCCGGTCACACCATCCATCCATCCACCGCTGCACTTTTCCCTACCATCGACCATAAAACCGCATTTAAAAGATTTTCTCGCTGATGAGCATCCGTTCGCACGGCCATTTTTTAAAGTTATCGTGCAGTTTGCAACTCTTTAAACGCGGCTGCTTTATCAGCAGCCGTTCTCACGGCTTTTCAAGTTATCGCGCAGTTTGCAGTTCTTTAACCGCGGGCTGCCTATTGTAACACACATCGACTGCTTCATCAGCACACGGTCATTCACGTACTGCTGCTTCCGCTGCACATGAGAATCGTTCTTTTTACTGTTTTCTCCGATACTAACGTGAGCAGAACTATAACGCTTGCTACATGTTGCTAATAGTGGTTGAGCTTGCACTCCCACTAGGGCTTTTCGCGGAAGGTTAAGTATTTCCGCACGGCTATGTGATTTATTAAGTGCGTGTGGAGTTAAAAACAGTGCCCCGCCACAACTTCAACATCAGTGTCAAATATTTAAAACTATCAGTGGCGTGTGTAGTGATTTTGTGATGTGCGGTGCATAAAATCTGAGAAAAATCACGCACAAACTTTCGACGCCAGCAACAAGTGGCTGTGTGCCCTTGTTGCACGCATTGCAATAAACTGTCGAATATGGCCGCCAACCGCACCCTGTCGAATATGGCCGCCCAGCGCACCATCAGCAACAGCATGGTAGGTGCAAAAAGCCTGTCCTTCTCCTTGTATTTTCATAGTTGTCATAAATACAAATAGAAACTTCCATTTTCGCAATCCATTATATAAAATTAATGCAAAAAACATATGCCAAAAACGTATTGCCATGAAAAACAAATAAACAATACCTCTAAACGAAATGCGTTGAAAAGGAATATGAACATGAAATAAGCCGTCAAGCTATCACAGCTGTGACTGTGTTTGGCGATCATACGGGGAAAGCACGTGCTGTACGCGTCGTGCAAACTGCACGGTAGCATGAAAACTGACCGTGTGAACGAATGCTGACGAAGTAGTCGGCTGACCACAGCGCGAACCAGCTTCCCGGTGTGCCAACTTTCAACATGCATTGCCCTAACAAACAACGTGCAATTTGTGCATTATCAAGCGGTATCGCTACTATTAAATGTGTGTGTGCCTATTTAATTTTTATTTTCTTTTGCACTGCACACTTTTGTGTTAAAATATATATACATTTTCAATTTTGTCATTGTGTGGATTTTGTGCGAACCAACTTCCCAGTGTGCCAACTTTCAACATGCATTGCCCTAACAAACAACGTGCAATTTGTGCCTTATCAAGCGGTATCGCTGCTATTAAATGTGTGTGTGTTTGTGTGTGTGTGCCTATTTAATTTTTATTTTCTTTTGCACTGCACACTTTTGTGTTAAAATATATATACATTTTCAATTTTGTCATTGTGTGGATTTTGTTTGTTAAATTTTTATACCCTATTATAGTGTGTGTGTGTGTGCCTATTTAATTTTTATTTTCTTTTGCACTGCACACTTTTGTGTTAAAATATATATACATTTTCAATTTTGTCATTGTGTGGATTTTGTGCGAACCAACTTCCCAGTGTGCCAACTTTCAACATGCATTGCCCTAACAAACAACGTGCAATTTGTGCCTTATCAAGCGGTATCGCTACTATTAAATGTGTGTGTGTGTGCCTATTTAATTTTTTAAAAGCCCGAAAAATGGAAAGAGTTTGTGAGCGAATGTGTGTGTGTGTGAATGTGTGTGTGTGCGAGTATGTGCCTAGTATCCGTGCGCCGACAAGGGAAAACTTCATCATTTGCCTACCGGGCAGGGACAACCACGAAAAACCTGAAAAACCACGAAAATTAGAAAGGGCTTCGTCAACCACTACAGCAAACGCCTACCAACCAGGGAAAACCTATGAAAAAGCAGAAAGAGCTTGCATTCGTCTACCAACCAGAGAAAACCCCGAAAAACTAGTTATTTTTTTTAAAAACAAAACGAAATCAAAGAAAAAGAAAAAAAAGAAAAGTAAAAAAACGAAAAAAAAGAAAAAAAAGGATAATATAAGTATGGCAACTGTAGCGGTTTACGGCAAACGCGCGCGCCGCGCAATGCGTCACGCCGGGCAATATTTTTCATGTTATCGCGCAGTTTGCAGCTCTTTCATCGCAGCGGACATATCGTCACGCACATCGACTGCTGATTACCACTCTTGCGTCTGCCATATTGACCACTAACCTCAAATCCCCTCGTTCTTGCCTTCTTGTCTCCGCCATCTTGTTTAGTTCCCATTCTTGCCACCGCTCCTCACATCTCCGAACCAGATTGCCGGCAAGAACAGATCTCGTTCATTCACACCTCGACGGTTGACTCGACAGTAGCTACTGTGAACACCTACGTCGTACACTTTTTTGACCGCTTTCGACCGGCTATGAGAACCCTGCTCCTACGTACGCTAGCGACCATTACGATGGTCCAGTACCAGGTTTTTGGTATAGTTAAATTACGTCTGTGCAAAGGGCGTCTGTACCGCTTTAAAAAACCTAGGTATATCAGTGCGTAGTGATGTTGGTTGATCTTAAAGCTTGTTAAGCATTTTCAAAAACAGTTTGCTTTTATTTTTTCGCGTCGCGTGAAGCTGCTGCGCTTTTGGTGACGCATCAACACCAGTAAGAGGTAAGTACCACACTCATAATTATTTTTCGGGCCTGCTTGGCGTAGGAATATATCCTTTGGTGTTTTGGTACTGTAACCTCAAATCTCCTTACCCTCCTCTTGCGTCCGCCATCTTGTTTAGTTCTCACCGCATCTCCTTGTCGCCAAACCTCCGCCATTTTTAGTTCCCACTATTTTAACCTCAAAATCTGCTCCTCTAAGCTCTTGCTTCCGCCATCTTCTTTTAGTTCCCATTCTCACCACCGCGTCTCCTTGCCCCCACCTCTTGCGATCGCCATGTTCACCACTAACCTCGAAATTTCCTCGTCCTTAGACCTCTTGAAACCGCCATCTTGTTTAGTTCCCATTTTCGCCACCGCGTCTCATATCGCCCCATCTCTCTATCCACTCAAGAAAACTATCATCCAACGTTCAAAAATTGCTGATGAGTTCTGGAGAGACTTTTGCAAATCTTGTTGGTAGCAAAACTTACCTTTCCATCACCTCCAACATACCCCACTCCCACACCTTTTTCTTTCCACCAATCATAATCTCTCTTATTCTTACCAATCAACAACTTTCATTTGTTCCTTTCCACCAATAACATCACTTCTTATCCCCACCAATCACAACTTCACACGTCACTTTCTGTTATACTTTTTATCCCTCGTTCGCCATCTTTTCCCTCTTTCAGTCCCGACCTCCGCACAGACAACACCTCGCCACCCCGCTCCTCTCCATCACGTGCCCTCCATACCCTTTCATCTTCCTTCCTTCATCTTCCATCCGAATTAACGAACCAATCACATTTCGTCTTATTTTTACCAATCAAATCACTCCACGTCACTTCCTGTTTTTCCTTCATCTTTCCCTAATCCTCAATTCATTTAGCGCGTCCCGGATGAGCCAATTGCAATAATGATAATCCTTCCGCTCATGGCGCTTTTCAAACTTACCGCCGTCGATCGCAGCGACACAAGCGCCCCTAGCGGCAGGATTATCGTTAATCCAATTGGCTCATCCGGGACTATTACTACTATGGTACATAAATCAATAACCTGCACACTCATCACACTATGGTACATACCTAAATAACCTGCACTTTCATCACACTATGAGAAAAACCTCAGTAACCTGCACCCTTATCACACTATGGTATATACCCCAATAACATGCACTGTAATTACACTATGGTACATAAATCAATAACCTGCACTCTCATCACACTATAGTACATAAATGAATAACCTGCACACTCATCACACTATGGTACATAAATCAATAACCTGCACACTCATCACACTATGGTACATAAATCAATAACCTGCACTCTCATCACACTATGGTACATAAATCAATAACCTGCACACTCATCACACTATGGTACATAAATCAATAACCTGCACACTCATCACACTATGGTACATAAATCAATAACCTGCACACTCATCACACTATGGTACATAAATAATAACCTGCACACTCATCACACTATGGTACATAAATCAATAACCTGCACACTCATCACACTATGGTACATAAATCAATAACCTGCACTCTCGTCACACTATGGTACATA
The DNA here is from genome assembly GCA_030765065.1 of Deroplatys truncata. NCBI lineage: Eukaryota > Metazoa > Arthropoda > Insecta > Mantodea > Mantidae > Deroplatys > Deroplatys truncata. Next base: position 2,145,938 of record CM060975.1, read on the forward strand.
AATCAATAACCTCCACACTCATCACACTATGGTACATAAATCAATAACCTGCACACTCATCACACTATGGTACATAAATCAATAACCTCCACACTCATCACACTATGGTACATAAATCAATAACCTGCACACTCATCACACTATGGTACATACCTCAATAACCTGCACTCTCATCACACTATGGTACATAAATCAATAACCTGCACTCTCATCACACTATGGTACATACCTCAATAACCTGCACTCTCATCACACTATGGTACATACCTCAATAACCTGCACTCTCATCACCTCATTTTGCATAAGTCAATAACCTGCACTCTCATCACCTTATTGTGCATTGGTCAATAACCTGCCTTCTCATCACCTTATTGTGCACAAGTCAATAACCTGCACTCTCATCACCTTATTGTGCATAAGTCAATAACCTGCACTCTCATCAGACTATGGTACATAAATCAATAACCTGCACTCGCATCACTTTATGGTACATAAGACAATAACCTGCACTCTCATCAGACTATGGTACATAAATCAATAATCTGCACTCTCATCACACTATGGTACATACCTCAATAACCTGCACTCTCATCACACTATGGTACATACCTTAATAACCTGCACTCTCATCACCTTATTGTGCATAAGTCAATAACCTGCACTCTCATCACCTTATTGTGCATAAGTCAATAACCTGCACTCTCATCACCTTATTGTGCATAAGTCAATAACCTGCACTCTCATCAGACTATGGTACATAAATCAATAACCTGCACTCTCATCACTTTATGGTACATAAGTCAATAACCTGCACACTCATCACCTTATTGTGCATAAGTCAATAACCTGCACTCTCATCACTTTATGGTACATAAATCAATAACCTGCACTCTAATCACTTTATGGTACATAAGTCACTAACCTGCACTCTCATCACCTTATTGTGCATAAGTCAATAACTTGCACTCTCATCAGACTATGGTACATAAATCAATAACCAGCACTCTCATCATCTTATTGTGCATAAGTCAATAACCTGCACTCTCATCACACTATGGTACATAAGTCAATAACCTGCACTCTCATCACCTTATTGTGCCTAAGTCAATAACCTGCACTCTCATCAGACTATGGTACATAAATCAATAACCTGCACTCTCATCACTTTATGGTACATAAGTCAATAACCTGCACTCTTATCACCTTATTGTGCATAAGTCAATAACCTGCACTCTCATCACCTTATTGTGCATAAGTCAATAACCTGCACTCTCATCACCTTATTGTGCATAAATCAATAACCTGCACTCTCATCAGACTATGGTACATAAATCAATAACCTGCACTCTCATCACTTTATGGTACATAAGTCAATAACCTGCACACTCATCACCTTATTGTGCATAAGTCAATAACCTGCACCCTCATCAGACTATGGTACATAAATCAATAACCTGCACTCTCATCACTTTATGGTACATAAGTCAATAACCTGCACTCTCATCACTTTATGGTACATAAGTCAATAACCTGCATTGTCATCACTTTATTGTACTTAAGTCAATAACCTGCCTCTCATCACCTTATTGTGCATAAGTCAATAACCTGCACTCTCAACAGACTATGGTACATAAATCAATAACCTGCACTCTCATCACTTTATGGTACATAAGTCAATAACCTGCACTTTCATGACTTTATGGTACATACATCAATAACCTGCACTCTCATCACTTTATGGTACATAAGTCAATAACCTGCACTCTCATCACTTTATGGTACATAAATCAATAACCTGCACTCTCATCACTTAATGGTACATAAGTCAATAACCTGCACTCTCATCACTTTATGGTACATAAGTCAATAACCTGCACTCTCATCACCTTATTGTGCATAAGTCAATAACCTGCATTCTCATCAGACTATGGTACATAAATCAATAACCTGCATTCTCATCACTTTATGGTACATAAGTCAATAACCTGCACTCTCATCACTTTATGGTACATAAGTCAATAACCTGCACTCTCATCACTTTATGGTACATAAATCAATAACCTGCACTCTCATCACTTTATGGCACATATGTCAATAACCTGCACTCTCATCACCTTATTGTGCATAAGTCAATAACCTGCACTATCATCAGACCATGGTACATAAATCAATAACCTGCACTCTCATCACTTTATGGTACATAAGTCAATAACCTGCACTCTTATCACCTTATTGTGCATAAGTCAATAACCTGCACTCTCATCACCTTATTGTGCATAAGTCAATAACCTGCACTCTCATCACCTTATTGTGCATAAATCAATAACCTGCACTCTCATCAGACTATGGTACATAAATCAATAACCTGCACTCTCATCACTTTATGGTACATAAGTCAATAACCTGCACACTCATCACCTTATTGTGCATAAGTCAATAACCTGCACTCTCATCAGACTATGGTACATAAATCAATAACCTGCACTCTCATCACTTTATGGTACATAAGTCAATAACCTGCACTCTCATCACTTTATGGTACATAAGTCAATAACCTGCATTGTCATCACTTTATTGTACATAAGTCAATAACCTGCCTCTCATCACCTTATTGTGCATAAGTCAATAACCTGCACTCTCAACAGACTATGGTACATAAATCAATAACCTGCACTCTCATCACTTTATGGTACATAAGTCAATAACCTGCACTTTCATGACTTTATGGTACATACATCAATAACCTGCACTCTCATCACTTTATGGTACATAAGTCAATAACCTGCACTCTCATCACTTTATGGTACATAAATCAATAACCTGCACTCTCATCACTTAATGGTACATAAGTAATAACCTGCACTCTCATCACTTTATGGTACATAAGTCAATAACCTGCACTCTCATCACCTTATTGTGCATAAGTCAATAACCTGCATTCTCATCAGACTATGGTACATAAATCAATAACCTGCATTCTCATCACTTTATGGTACATAAGTCAATAACCTGCACTCTCATCACTTTATGGTACATAAGTCAATAACCTGCACTCTCATCACTTTATGGTACATAAATCAATAGCCTGCACTCTCATCACTTTATGGCACATATGTCAATAACCTGCACTCTCATCACCTTATTGTGCATAAGTCAGTAACCTGCACTCTCATCACCTTATTGTGCATAAGTCAATAACCTGCACTCTCATCAGACTATGGTACATAAATCAATAACCTGCACTCTCATCACTTTATGGTACATAAGTCAATAACCTGCACACTCATCACCTTATTGTACATAAGTCAACAACCTGCACTCTCATCACCTTATTGTGCATAAGTCAATAACCTGCACTCTCAGCAGACTATGGTACATAAGTCAATAACCTGCACTATCATCACCTTATTGTGCATAAGTCAATAACCTGCACTCTCATCACCTTATTGTGCATAAGTCAATAACCTGCACTCTCATCACCTTATTGTGCATAAGTCAATAACCTGCACTCTCGTCACCTTATTGTGCATAAGTCAGTAACCTGCACTCTCATCACCTTATTGTGCATAAGTCAATAACCTGCACTCTCATCAGACTATGGTACATAAATCAATAACCTGCACTCTCATCACTTTATGGTACATAAGTCAATAACCTGCACACTCATCACCTTATTGTACATAAGTCAACAACCTGCACTCTCATCACCTTATTGTGCATAAGTCAATAACCTGCACTCTCAGCAGACTATGGTACATAAGTCAATAACCTGCACTATCATCACCTTATTGTGCATAAGTCAATAACCTGCACTCTCATCAGACTATGGTACATAAATCAATAACCTGCACTCTCATCACACTATTGTACATAAATCAATAACCTGCACTCTCATCACCTTATTGTGCATAAGTCAATAACCTGCACTCTCATCAGACTATGGTACATAAATCAATAACCTGCACTCTCATCACCTTATTGTGCATAAGTCAATAACCTGCACTCTCATCAGACTATGGTACATAAATCAATAACCTGCACTCTCATCACTTTATGGTACATAAGTCAATAACCTGCACAGTCATCACTTTATGGTACATAAGTCAATAACCTGCACTGTCATCACTTTATGGTACATAAGTCAATAACCTGCCTCTCATCACCTTATTGTGCATAAGTCAATAACCTGCACTCTCATCAGACTATGGTACATAAATCAATAACCTGCACTCTCATCACTTTATGGTACATAAGTCAATAACCTGCAGTCTCATCACTTTATGGTACATACATCAATAACCTGCACTCTCATCACTTTATGGTACATAAGTCAATAACCTGCACTCTCATCACTTTATGGTACATAAATCAATAACCTACACTCTCATCACTTTATGGTACATAAGTCAATAACCTGCACTCTCATCACTTTATGGTACATAAGTCAATAACCTGCACTCTCATCACCTTATTGTGCATAAGTCAATAACCTGCACTCTCATCAGACTATGGTACATAAATCAATAACCTGCACTCTCATCACTTTATCGTACATAAGTCAATAACCTGCACACTCATCACCGTATTGTGCATAAGTCAATAACCTGCACTCTCATCAGACTATGGTACATAAATCAATAACCTGCACTCTCATCACTTTATGGTACATAAGTCAATAACCTGCACTCTCATCACTTTATGGTACATAAGTCAATAACCTGCACTCTCATCACTTTATGGTACATAAATCAATAACCTGCACTCTCATCACTTTATGGTACATAGGTCAATAACCTGCACTCTTATCACCTTATTGTGCATAAGTCAATAACCTGCACTCTCATCACCTTATTGTGCATAAGTCAATAACCTGCACTCTCATCACCTTATTGTGCATAAGTCAATAACCTGCACTCTCATCTCCTTATTGTGCATAAGTCGGTAACCTGCACTCTCATCACCTTATTGTGCATAAGTCAATAACCTGCACTCTCATTAGACTATGGTACATAAATCAATAACCTGCACTCTCATCACTTTATGGTACATAAGTCAATAACCTGCACACTCATCACCTTATTGTACATAAGTCAATAACCTGCACTCTCATCACCTTATTGTGCATAAGTCAATAAGCTGCACTCTCAGCAGACTATGGTACATAAGTCAATAACCTGCACTATCATCACCTTATTGTGCATAAGTCAATAACCTGCACTCTCATCAGACTATGGTACATAAATCAATAACCTGCACTCTCATCACACTATTATACATAAATCAATAACCTGCACTCTCATCACCTTATTGTGCATAAGTCAATAACCTGCACTCTCATCACTTTATGGTACATATATCAATAACCTGCACTCTAATCACTTTATGGTACATAAGTCACTAACCTGCACTCTCATCACCTTATTGTGCATAAGTCAATAACTTGCACTCTCATCAGACTATGGTACATAAATCAATAACCAGCACTCTCATCATCTTATTGTGCATATGTCAATAACCTGCACTCTCATCACACTATGGTACATAAGTCAATAACCTGCACTCTCATCACCTTATTGTGCCTAAGTCAATAACCTGCACTCTCATCAGACTATGGTACATAAATCAATAACCTGCACTCTCATCACCTTATTGTGCATAAGTCAATAACCTGCACTATCATCAGACCATGGTACATAAATCAATAACCTGCACTCTCATCACTTTATGGTACATAAGTCAATAACCTGCACTCTTATCACCTTATTGTGCATAAGTCAATAACCTGCACTCTCATCACCTTATTGTGCATAAGTCAATAACCTGCACTCTCATCACCTTATTGTGCATAAATCAATAACCTGCACTCTCATCAGACTATGGTACATAAATCAATAACCTGCACTCTCATCACTTTATGGTACATAAGTCAATAACCTGCACACTCATCACCTTATTGTGCATAAGTCAATAACCTGCACTCTCATCAGACTATGGTACATAAATCAATAACCTGCACTCTCATCACTTTATGGTACATAAGTCAATAACCTGCACTCTCATCACTTTATGGTACATAAGTCAATAACCTGCATTGTCATCACTTTATTGTACATAAGTCAATAACCTGCCTCTCATCACCTTATTGTGCATAAGTCAATAACCTGCACTCTCAACAGACTATGGTACATAAATCAATAACCTGCACTCTCATCACTTTATGGTACATAAGTCAATAACCTGCACTTTCATGACTTTATGATACATACATCAATAACCTGCACTCTCATCACTTTATGGTACATAAGTCAATAACCTGCACTCTCATCACTTTATGGTACATAAATCAATAACCTGCACTCTCATCACTTAATGGTACATAAGTCAATAACCTGCACTCTCATCACTTTATGGTACATAAGTCAATAACCTGCACTCTCATCACCTTATTCTGCATAAGTCAATAACCTGCATTCTCATCAGACTATGGTACATAAATCAATAACCTGCATTCTCATCACTTTATGGTACATAAGTCAATAACCTGCACTCTCATCACTTTATGGTACATAAGTCAATAACCTGCACTCTCATCACTTTATGGTACATAAATCAATAACCTGCACTCTCATCACTTTATGGCACATATGTCAATAACCTGCACTCTCATCACCTTATTGTGCATAAGTCAATAACCTGCACTCTCATCAGACTATGGTACATAAATCAGTAACCTGCACTCTCATCACTTTATGGTACATAGGTCAATAACCTGCACTCTTATCACCTTATTGTGCATAAGTCAATAACCTGCACTCTCATCACCTTATTGTGCATAAGTCAATAACCTGCACTCTCATCACCTTATTGTGCATAAGTCAATAACCTGCACTCTCATCACCTTATTGTGCATAAGTCAGTAACCTGCACTCTCATCACCTTATTGTGCATAAGTCAATAACCTGCACTCTCATCAGACTATGGTACATAAATCAATAACCTGCACTCTCATCACTTTATGGTACATAAGTCAATAACCTGCACACTCATCACCTTATTGTACATAAGTCAACAACCTGCACTCTCATCACCTTATTGTGCATAAGTCAATAACCTGCACTCTCAGCAGACTATGGTACATAAGTCAATAACCTGCACTATCATCACCTTATTGTGCATAAGTCAATAACCTGCACTCTCATCAGACTATGGTACATAAATCAATAACCTGCACTCTCATCACACTATTGTACATAAATCAATAACCTGCACTCTCATCACACTATTGTACATAAATCAATAACCTGCACTCTCATCACCTTATTGTGCATAAGTCAATAACCTGCACTCTCATCAGACTATGGTACATAAATCAATAACCTGCACTCTCATCACCTTATTGTGCATAAGTCAATAACCTGCACTCTCATCAGACTATGGTACATAAATCAATAACCTGCACTCTCATCACTTTATGGTACATAAGTCAATAACCTGCACACTCATCACTTTATGGTACATAAGTCAATAACCTGCACTGTCATCACTTTATGGTACATAAGTCAATAACCTGCCTCTCATCGCCTTATTGTGCATAAGTCAATAACCTGAACTCTCATCAGACTATGGTACATAAATCAATAACCTGCACTCTCATCACTTTATGGTACATAAGTCAATAACCTGCACTCTCATCACTTTATGGTACATACATCAATAACCTGCACTCTCATCACTTTATGGTACATAAGTCAATAACCTGCACTCTCATCACGTTATGGTACATAAATCAATAACCTACACTCTCATCACTTTATGGTACATAAGTCAATAACCTGCACTCTCATCACTTTATGGTACATAAGTCAATAACCTGCACTCTCATCACCTTATTGTGCATAAGTCAATAACCTGCACTCTCATCAGACTATGGTACATAAATCAATAACCTGCACTCTCATCACTTTATCGTACATAAGTCAATAACCTGCACACTCATCACCGTATTGTGCATAAGTCAATAACCTGCACTCTCATCAGACTATGGTACATAAATCAATAACCTGCACTCTCATCACTTTATGGTACATAAGTCAATAACCTGCACTCTCATCACTTTATGGTACATAAGTCAATAACCTGCACTCTCATCACTTTATGGTACATAAATCAATAACCTGCACTCTCATCACTTTATGGTACATAGGTCAATAACCTGCACTCTTATCACCTTATTGTGCATAAGTCAATAACCTGCACTCTCATCACCTTATTGTGCATAAGTCAATAACCTGCACTCTCATCACCTTATTGTGCATAAGTCAATAACCTGCACTCTCATCTCCTTATTGTGCATAAGTCGGTAACCTGCACTCTCATCACCTTATTGTGCATAAGTCAATAACCTGCACTCTCATCAGACTATGGTACATAAATCACTAACCTGCACTCTCATCACTTTATGGTACATAAGTCAATAACCTGCACACTCATCACCTTATTGTACATAAGTCAATAACCTGCACTCTCATCACCTTATTGTGCATAAGTCAATAAGCTGCACTCTCAGCAGACTATGGTACATAAGTCAATAACCTGCACTATCATCACCTTATTGTGCATAAGTCAATAACCTGCACTCTCATCAGACTATGGTACATAAATCAATAACCTGCACTCTCATCACACTATTGTACATAAATCAATAACCTGCACTCTCATCACCTTATTATGCATAAGTCAATAACCTGCACTCTCATCAGACTATGGTACATAAATCAATAACCTGCACTCTCATCACCTTATTGTGCATAAGTCAATAACCTGCACTCTCATCAGACTATGGTACATAAATCAATAACCTGCACTCTCATCACTTTATGGTACATAAGTCAATAACCTGCACACTCATCACCTTATTGTGCATAAGTCAATAACCTGCACTCTCATCAGACTATGGTACATAAATCAATAACTTGCACTCTCATCACTTTATGGTACATAAGTCAATAACCTGCACTCTCATCACTTTATGGTACATAAGTCAATAAGCTGCACTGTCATCACTTTATGGTACATAAGTCAATAACCTGCCTCTCATCACCTTATTGTGCATAAGTCAATAACCTGCACTCTCATCAGACTATGGTACATAAATCAATAACCTGCACTCTCATCACTTTATGGTACATAAGTCAATAACCTGCACTCTCATCACTTTATGGTACATACATCAATAACCTGCACTCTCATCACTTTATGGTACATAAGTCAATAACCTGCACTCTCATCACTTTATGGTACATAAATCAATAACCTGCACTCTCATCACTTTATGGTACATAAGTCAATAACCTGCACTCTCATAACTTTATGGTACATAAGTCAATAACCTGCACTCTCATCACCTTATTGTGCATAAGTCAATAACCTGCACTCTCATCAGACTATGGTACATAAATCAATAACCTGCACTCTCATCACTTTATCGTACATAAGTCAATAACCTGCACACTCATCACCGTATTGTGCATAAGTCAATAACCTGCACTCTCATCAGACTATGGTACATAAATCAATAACCTGCACTCTCATCACTTTATGGTACATAAGTCAATAACCTGCACTCTCATCACTTTATGGTACATAAGTCAATAACCTGCACTCTCATCACTTTATGGTACATAAATCAATAACCTCACTCTCATCACTTTATGGTACATAAGTCAATAACCTGCACTCTCATCACCTTATTGTGCATAAGTCAATAACCTGCACTCTCATCAGACTATGGTACATAAATCAATAACCTGCACTCTCATCACTTTATGGTACATAGGTCAATAACCTGCACTCTTATCACCTTATTGTGCATAAGTCAATAACCTGCACTCTCATCACCTTATTGTGCATAAGTCAATAACCTGCACTCTCATCACCTTATTGTGCATAAGTCAATAACCTGCACTCTCATCACCTTATTGTGCATAAGTCGGTAACCTGCACTCTCATCACCTTATTGTGCATAAGTCAATAACCTGCACTCTCATCAGACTATGGTAAATAAATCGATAACCTGCACTCTCATCACTTTATGGTACATAAGTCAATAACCTGCACACTCATCACCTTATTGTACATAAGTCAATAACCTGCACTCTCATCACCTTATTGTGCATAAGTCAATAACCTGCACTCTCATCAGACTATGGTACATAAGTCAATAACCTGCACTATCATCACCTTATTGTGCATAAGTCAATAACCTGCACTCTCATCAGACTATGGTACATAAATCAATAACCTGCACTCTCATCACTTTATGGTACATAAGTCAATAACCTGCACTCTCATCACCTTATTGTACATAAGTCAATAACCTGCACTATCATCACCTTATTGTACATAAGTCAATAACCTGCACTCTCATCACCTTATTGTGCATAAGTCAATAACCTGCACTCTCATCAGACTATGGTACATAAATCAATAACCTGCACTCTCATCACCTTATTGTGCATAAGTCAATAACCTGCACTCTCATCAGACTATGGTACATATATCAATAACCTGCACTCTCATCACCTTATTGTGCATAAGTCAATAACCTGCACTCTCATCACCTTATTGTGCATAAGTCAATAACCTGCACTCACATCAGACTATGGTACATAAATCAATAACCTGCACTCTCATCACTTTATGGTACATAAGTCAATAACCTGCACACTCATCACCTTATTGTACATAAGTCAATAACCTGCACTCTCATCACCTTATGGCACATAAGTCAATAATCTGCACTCTCATCACTTTATGGTACATAAGTCAATAACCTGCACTCTCATCACCTTATTGTACATAAGTCAATAACCTGCACTATCATCACCTTATTGTACATAAGTCAATAACCTGCACTCTCATCACCTTATTGTGCATAAGTCAATAACCTGCACTCTCATCAGACTATGGTACATAAATCAATAACCTGCACTCTCATCACCTTATTGTACATAAGTCAATAACCTGCACTCTTATCACCTTATTGTGCATAAGTCAATAACCTGCACTCTCATCAGACTATGGTACATAAATCAATAACCTGCACTCTCATCACTTTATGGTACATAAATCAATAACCTCCACTCTCATCAGACTATGGTACATAAGTCAATAACCTGCATTCTCATCAGACTATGGTACATAAGTCAATAACCTGCACTCTCATCAGACTATGGTACATAAGTCAATAACCTGCACTCTCATCAGACTATGGTACATAAGTCAATAACCTGCACTCTCATCAGACTATGGTACATACCTCAATAACCTGCACTCTCATCACTTTATGGTACATAAATCAATAACCTGCACTCTCATCAGACTATGGTACATAAGTCAATAACCTGCACTCTCATCAGACTATGGTACATAAGTCAATAACCTGTACTCTCATCACCTTATTGTACATAAGTCAATAACCTGCACTCTCATCAGACTATGGTACATACCTCAATAACCTGCACTCTCATCATCTTATTGTGCATGTCAATAACCTGCACTCTCATCACACTATGGTACATACCTCAATAACCTGCACTCTCATCAGACTATGGTACATAAGTCAATAACCTGCACTCTCATCACTTTATGGTACATAAGTCAATAACCTGCACTCTCATCACCTTATTGTACATAAGTCAATAACCTGCACTCTCATCAGACTATGGTACATACCTCAATAACCTGCACTTTCATCACCTTATTGTGCATAAGTCAATAACCTGCACTGTCATCACACTATGGTACATACCTCAATAACCTGCACTCTCATCAGACTATGGTACATACCTCAATAACCTGCACTCTCATCACCTTATTGTGCATACGTCAATAACCTGCACTCTCATCAGACTATGGTACATAAATCAATAACCTGCACTCTCATCAGACTATGGTACATACCTCAATAACCTCCACTCTCATCACTTTATGGTACATAAATCAATAACCTGCACTCTCATCACACTATGGTACTTACCTCAATAACCTGCACTCTCATCACTTTATGGTACATAAATCAATAACCTGCACTCTCATCACTTTATGGTACATAAATCAATAACCTGCACTCTCATCACACTATGGTACATACCTCAATAACCTGCACCTTCATAACATCAACTGGTTTTGTGGCTTCTCTTATTACGGACATGGTAGCATCTGCCATCATTTTAACTGTGTCTGCATTACCATACAGTGAGTGGGCTATGGTGTTTGTCCTACCAAGGGGTAACACACCCAATGGTAGTTGCCGCTGTAAAACTAGATCTGCATTTGGCCGCCTTAACAGTCCAGTGATAGCCTAAAAGTATGTGTTGCCATTTCAGGACAATGAGCTCTTTAAACATTAAATTTTAGTACAGCATACATTACTATGGTTTATTTACCTCCGAAAGTGTACCATCACCTCCTGCTATAACCACAGCATCTGTCAAGAGCTCTGTTGTCTCCATGATGTTCCGTGCTTGACCTTCATATTCTGTTTGCAGAACATTCACTATAATCCCAGCTAAATGCAACAATGGTGCACAGAATTTATCGAAATCTTTTTTAGCCTTCCTGAAACAAGCATGTTACCATGTTTATCACTCGAGTGCTATATTAAAGGATAGCATCTAAAGGTAATCATGTGTACAAACCTTCTGTTTGCTGCTGGGTTCAGAATCACAGTCACATGTCTGCACCTACTGTTGACAGGCAATGGAACAGTGCCATACTTGAAGGCCTCCTCACAGTAACCTCGCATCAGCTGAAAAGTGCTGCAAAATAAGCTTACATCAATATTCATGAATTTTCTCACTCACTGTAAACTATCAACTTCTTGTTATAAGCTTGTGTTACCCATTTTGTTGTAGATATAAGAATACAGAGCTGAAACAGTTGTTAGATTTTTAAAGGCGGATTGCTTGCTATGACCATGAGAGAAACATTAATAGTAACTTAACACTTTAAAAAGGTATAAGTATTTGAAAATGAAAACCAATAACAAAGAATATCTCAGAAAATCAATATGACTTAAACTGTATTCTTCACCAAGATGATCTACCCTTTTTTTGCTATAAGATTACAAGTCATTCAGAATGAAGAGCACTTCCAAGGAAAATGAAGATACACATTTTGTCAAAGGAACATTTTTGAGAAAATAAAAAATAATGAACATTTTTCCATGTAAAGGGGGTATTTTCGTGACAGTCTTTATGTTGCATCCATGCAGGTTACTGAACATAAAATACCAAGTTTGGTATGGAAGCAGGTTTTTGTTTCTGAGTTATACTGTTTACAGACACAAACTTTTATTTTAATTTTTTTATTTGGGGGACCTCAAAACATGTATTGCCAGTGAAATTTTGGTATCAGAATTTGGATGGCTTCCACTACTACAGTAGAGAAAGTAAAATTCAGTGATTTTATTTAAATATTGACCGGTGTTCCATAAGCAACATACAAGAAATGCTGGTGTAGCATTACTTTCCTTAATCACCACTATCTTTCTTCAGGTTCCACATTCACAAACTTATGTTGTCTTAGTGGCTCACTACTGTCATCCTCCTAGTTCCCGAGGTTGCGGCTTCAAACCTGACAGAGGGCAATGGAGTTTTTTGGGCGTAAAACTCCTTAGCATAGCTTCTTTCAGAAGGGAAGTAAAGCTGGTGGTACCGTGTACAGCATGTAAAAGAACCTCAAGCCTGAAAAAGAGGCCTCTGAGCAAAATTACCGATCTTTCACGCCCAATATAGACTGGGATGCTAAGGACTACAGCAGTTAAAGAGCTCTCATAAATAAAACTCAATTTAATTTAATTTTTGACGGGAAGCTCATGTACAAAACACCTGAGCAGCGCAGCGTTCAGGTGTTTGCCCCTGTTACAATGGGTGATTTTTTAGTTTCCAAAGCTGACAGAATACCTTTCATTCTTCTAAAAGATTACTGAGCAGGCTGCCTGGGTTCATCTCCCAGTTATGAGGACTAGGAAAAACCTCAGTCACGGAGGACAGTCCTGGCGGGTATGAGTTGCAACTTTCCATTCCTTAATGAACCTCAACTATGCGTGTTCTTCAGAGACATAATGTTGATCATCACCATTTGCAGCTCTATTGCACTGACTGTGTCAACTCCACATTAGAGACTCTCGCAATTATCAAATACTTTATTCCTTTTATTGATATTAGGCTTCTTTTTTACTTTCTCTACTACATATACTAAGTAGAGGAAGTATTGCATTCCACAAAAAATTTCATGACGACGTTTCACCATAAATACATGTTTTGAGGTGCCCTGAATCCAAATAAAGCATTTTTGGAAACATGTCCATCTGTGAACATCATAACTCATAAATGAAAAGACGCATAAATACCAAACTTCGTATTTTAGTTTATTATCCTCCAAGGATGCAATGCAAAGATTTTCAAGAATATATATACATAGAGAGAGAGAGAGAGAGAGAGCAATGAGGTTTAAGGGCGCACAACAGCCCAGGTTATAAGCGCCCTCACTAAGTTAAAAGCGTCAACAGTTAAAATAAAAGCACGATAAAAGAGAGTCTAAACGAGCAGTTAAAACAAACAGCGCCACTTGCGGTAGAACATCAAGTGAAAGGCCTAGAGCGGTAAAACAGGAATAAAACGAGCTGCAGAAATCTCAGAGTCAGATAAAAACTCTCTATATCCGGCCATTAAAACCACTTTGAGAGATAAAGTCTAAAAGACGTTAAATCATCAGCGGCGTAAAGTAGCTAAAAGGTGACACTGCAGTAAAATGTCAAAGGTACGTCACAGTGCACGCAAACTGGTGCGGGTTCACCATTTAATAAATAACTATGGCTAAAACGGCTATGTCCAATGCACAGTCTGGTTAAAATAACCTCCTCGCGACGAGAGCGGCGCGTAGAGGTAACCTCTCGGAGTTTGTTCCCCTGGACCATTCCGCTCCCCAACGCAAATAAATGGCACGGCGTAAAAACAATAGCAAATCGCGCAAAGGAACAGAGGAGCTAAAACGCCTGGGCGATAAAATAGAAGCCTTAGCAGCAATATCAGCGGACTCGTTCCCTGGCAGGCCTACATGACCAGGAACCCACACAAACGATACTGTGTGCCGACACGGCCGAGAGTGTGAAGGCAATCCTGAATACGCTGCACAATAGGATGGAAAGTGTACAACGGCTGGAGGCTCTGAAGTGCACTCAGGGAATCCGAACATATAAAACACCGCTGTATACCACGTCGCCGTACATAAAAAAGAGCCTGGAGTATACCAAAAAGCTCGGCTGTAAAAATAGAACACTGCCGTAGGAGTCAAAATTTAAAACTGGGGACCTACAACAAAAGCACATCCTACACCCCGATCGTCCTTCGATCCATCAGTATAAATAAAAACCCCATCCCCCAGAGACTCTTGGAGCGAAAAATGAAGCCGGGGGTTGTGGACTTAGGCATAGACGCTAGCCCCTGATAAAAAGAGGATTCTGGGCACAGCCACGGGGGAAAACTGCTTTCTCCCCGGGAAACCACACAAGGAAGTTCGACGTTTAATCCCCGAAGCAACTGCCGAAAACGCACTCCTGGGGGAAGAAGTGCAGGGAGCGAAACTCATATAGACGATCCAGAGGATCATTAAAAATGGTCCATGTGTTGGGTGTTCCGGTATGCTGGAAAGGCGGCAAGCATAACTACAAACAAGATCGTCACGCCTATAAGACAGCGGAGGTTCGGCACAAAGACTCATTACAGAGCTGGTGTGAAAGGCACCTGTGAATAGCCGAATACCAAGGTGGTGAGTGGCGTTTAGGCGACGTAAGATCGAGGGTCGCGCAGAACCATACACAATACACCGGTAGTCGATAAAGACGTAAAAGAACGGTCCGATCAGCTCCCCAGGATGTGCCGCTTAAAACCCGTAAAAGAGAAAGAGAACGATGACACCGATGCTATGTGGGATGACCAACAGAGTTTTCGGTCAAAGAATAAACCCAGGAATTTCACTTGGTCTGCGAAAGGCAGAGCTTCTGGACCGAGTCGGAGGATAGGCTGGGGGAACTCTAGTCGGCGCCAGAAATTGACACACACGGTCTTTTCGACAGAAAACCGGAACCCGTGTGTAATACTCCAGGAGTACAAACTATCAAGGCAACCCTGGAGTAGTCGTTTCATGAGGATGGTCCGCCGAGAGGTAAGGTAAATAGCAAAACCGTCAACAAAAAGTGACGCTGAAATTCCTGGTGGAATACAGTCTACAATAGAGTTAATAGCTGCAGCAAACAGTGTGACGCTGAACACAGAGCCCTGAGGTACATCGTTTTCCTGAGTAAAAAGCTGGGATAAAACCGAACCCACACGTACACGAAATACCCGGTCCTTCATAAACTCCCGAACGAAGGTAGGGAGACGACCACGAAAACCCCATCGATGCAGAATAGCAAGAACGCCCGTCCTCCAGCAGGCATCTTAAGCTTTTTCTAAGTCGAAAAATATGACACCGATGCACAAATCCATTCATTACAGCTGTCGAAAGGTTTACTACATGGTCAACAGTGGAGCGGTACCGGCGGAAACCGCACTGCACGTTCGTTAAAAGTTTCCGACATTCCAGCCACAATGTTAACCGCCCGTTGATCATGCGTTCCATAACCTTGCAAATGCAACTGGTTAGGGAAATCGGGCGGTAACTGGAAGGTAGTTGACGATCCTTCCCAGGTTTCAATATAGGAACAATGGTGGCTTCACGCCATACTGAGGGAAACGTACCATCTTGCCAGATACGGTTATACACCTGGAGGAGAAAGCGCCTACCATCCGTAGACAGACGCTGGAGCAGTAACACGTGTACGCCATCGGACCCAGGGGCAGAAGGCCGAGAGGTAGTTAGGGCATGTTCCAGCTCACGCAACGAAAACGGACGGTTATAATCCTCGCTGTTGCCCGAACGAAAGGAGATATCTTGAGCTTCTATCGCAACCTTATGGGCAAGAAATCCAGAATGGTAATTGGTAGAACTGGATGAGGCTGCAAAAGTCGTGCCCAGGGTGTCTGCTATAAGGGTAGGATCAACTAGGATATTAGTACCCATTCTAAGACCGGGTATGGTAGTGAAGTTGGATTTACCAGCTACACGCCTAAGTTTGTCCTAAATAACGGACGTGGGAGCAAATCTATTAAAGCTTGCCACATAGCGGGACCAAGAGGCCTGTTTACTGCTGCGAATAGTCCTTCGAGCCCTTGCCACATAGCGGGACCAAGAGGCCTGTTTACTACTGCGAATAGTCCTTCGAGCCCTTGCCACATAGCGGGACCAAGAGGCCTGTTTACTACTGCGAATAGTCCTTCGAGCCCTTGCCACATAGCGGGACCAAGAGGCCTGTTTACTACTGCGAATAGTTCTTCGAGCCCTTGCAACATAGCGGGACCAAGAGGCCTGTTTACTACTGCGAATAGTCCTTCGAGCCCTTGCCACATAGCGGGACCAAGAGTCCTGTTTACTACTGCGAATAGTCCTTCGAGCCCTTGCCACATAGCGGGACCAAGAGGGCTGTTTACTACTGCGAATAGTTCTTCGAGCCCTTGCAACATAGCGGGACCAAGAGGCCTGTTTACTACTGCGAATAGTCCTTCGAGCCCTTGCCACATAGCGGGACCAAGAGTCCTGTTTACTACTGCGAATAGTCCTTCGAGCCCTTGCAACATAGCGGGACCAAGAGGCCTGTTTACTACTGCGAATAGTCCTTCGAGCCCTTGCCACATAGCGGGACCAAGAGGCCTGTTTACTACTGCGAATAGTCCTTCGAGCCCTTGCCACATAGCGGGACCAAGAGGGCTGTTTACTACTGCGAATAGTCCTTCGAGCCCTTGCCACATAGCGGGACCAAGAGGCCTGTTTACTACTGCGAATAGTCCTTCAAGCCCTTGCACGCAGTTGTTTATAAGTTCTCCGTAGTAGGATGCCGCCTAAAGACTCTCAACGCACCTGCTGTCCGACAATCTTCGTTCCACCAAGGAACCGGTAGACGTTTGGGGTGGGAAGACGAATGATGAATGGAGCGTTCAGCGGCGGCCATTACTACCGAAGTCAGGTACGCTATCAGGTGGTCAATAGTTGGAAATTCGCAGCTAGAGAAGCAGGCAAGACGTAAATAAAGTTCCCAGTCTGCCTTATTGAATTGGAACTTAGAAACACCAGTGGCAGTTAGTAGAGTGATGATGCACGGGAAATGATCGCTAGAATGTGAATCGGAAATAATGTTCCACACCAAACGACTAGCAAGCTGTGCAGAACAAAAACTCAAATCCAAATATGAAAGAGTCCCAGATGCGTCAGAGAGGAATGTTGGTTCTCCAGTGTTCAGGACGCAAAGATTGAAGTGATGAATGAGGTCAGAAAGAAGGCCTCCCCTCGCGCAGGTCCGAGGAGACCCCCAAAGCGGATGATGAGCATTGAAGTCCCCCAATAATAAGTAAGGTGACGGTAGTTGCGACACTAGATAAGGAGATCAGCCAATGCGAGGGGAGAGGAAGGCGGAACATAAATGTTGCAAATGGAAAAGTGGAAGCCAGAAACAGAAACATGCGCAGCAACAGCTTGCAAGGGGGTGTAGAGCGGAAGAGGTTCATAAAACACATCGTCACGTATCAAGGTAGAAACACCACCATGAGCAGGACAACCTACCTCCGGGGCTAGATCGTAGCGCACCACTGAGAAACTGCGCAAAACAAATGCGTCTTGAGGACGAAGTTTGGTCTCCTGCAAGCAAACGACAAGTGGTGAATGATGACGTAAGAGAACCTCTAATTCAGCTCGCTGTGCCCGCACACCACGTATATTCCACTGGAGGAGAGCCATTAGATAAACGAAAGAGTAGATGGGTCTAAAAAGGCGTATGCGGCAAGAAGATACTTATGAAGTACCTTTGGCTACACCGGTGCGGTTTAAGTTGAGCTTTTTTTTGCGCGCAGGACTACGGCTCGGTCGGTTACGACCGACAACCTGGAAGCTATCCGCGTCACCGTCGCTAGTACTGGTGTCAGAGCATGTCGTCCGAGTACGAGAGCGGGAGCGACTCGTGGGACGACGTGTGGGAGATTTGCGGTTGGTTCGTTCAGAAACAGTGCCAGAGTTGGAAGCTGAAATGGTCTGTATGGAAGAAGTAGCCTGTGGATGTTTAGTTGGAGAAAGGACGGATTCGGAAGCGGTGTCGGTTTGAATGCCAACAGAAACACGTGAATGAGAGACGGGAGAAGTCTGCGCCACGGCATCCTGCTTCCGAACGTCCTCGCGTACAGCAGCGGAGTACTTCAGGGAGGTAGTCGGGTGCAGTTCGTGGTAACGCTTCAGGAAACATTAGACGTTCCTTGATCCGTACTTCTTGGATACCCCTTTCCGCTAGAAACCGTGGGCACTTTTTGGAGTTGGACGGATGACCAGCACCACAGTTAATACAAGCGATCCGTCATGCGCGACTCTACCACAACGCGGACAAACAGGTGAGCCGGAACATCGCTGTTGGGTGTGCCCGAACTTCTGGCAACGGAAACAGCGCATTGGATTTGGTATATAAGGTCGGACAGATGCTCTCTCATAACCGCAGAAGATATAGGTAGGTAATTCGGTCCGCTCAAACGTCAGAAACACCGTGAGGAGAGGAAACGACTTGTCATCCCTTATTCCAATGAATCGATATGAGGCAGTAACTCCTTGATCTGACAGGCAATTCACAATGTCCTCATTGGAAAGGCCGTCCAACCTGGCGGTCGTTACCACACCGCGTCTGCTGTTCAGGGTTTTGTGTTTTACCACCGTAATGGGGTAAGAAACCAGTAGAGTGGCGTTCAGTAACTTCACCGGTTGGTCGTCGTGGAACACTTCAATTAAAAGCGTGCCATCCCTACAACGCGTTGCGTTTTTCACTTTTCCACAGATGCGATCTAATTCCTTTGGTATATAAAACGGACTGACATCCTGCATCGTCTTGTCTTCACAATTCAGCCGCATTACAAAAAAACGAGGTGTTGAGGAGGTTAAGCGCAGGGGAGCCATCATGGAAAGAGCCCCCTTCCGGAACCGTCGGCGTCAGCCTGCCATCCGGGGGTTAAAAAGAAAAGACACACCTGTTCCAGGCCCGATCTCAAAGAATACCTCAGAGGAGTTACCCTCCAACTCTCACTACTTACCGGTATGCAACAGTTTCACCACAGGCAGGCCCGACTTTATGCCCCTACCACTGGAATAACCGCCAGTGGCCCCCACTTTAGGCCATGCTGCCTCAACAGAGTCAACGCAGATTCAGGGGACTTGTGGTTGATTACGTCGGGCCCCAGACAGTGGTAACACGTCGAGTCCCCCTGGCCACCGAACCGCTCGAGGGGACCCGGGCAACGTGAGTGTACATGACAGTGGATCGGCTCCGCACCTAGTGTCGCATTAAAGGGGTAGTGAGGAGGGTGCACCCGACCTTCACTCTTGAGACCTCCGGAGAGCACACAAGTTGGAAGCTGCGCTGAAACCATGGGACAGCAACCACGGAAATAGAAAAGATCCCTGTTGGTGAGACAGGAGTAAATAAACCTAAGAAGCCTAAACCTAGTATAAGGAATAATTGTAGAAGAGGAAGAGTAACAATGTGGCTAGTCCAGATGGGGGTGAGGGGAGGAATATGGCGATGAGTGGCTCGGGAACCCACGGGTGAGCCTATAGGGGGCCTGTATCCCAGCCTTATGCTTTACATGGCACATTTTTCAAATATTTTTATTTTATGTGTCTAATGATTTTGATTAAAATATCATATGTTTAAGGTATTTTCATGGCAAATGAAACCTATCTCTGACTTTCTGCAAATTTTCCCAAAAGTCCTCTTCATTCTGAATGACTTTTGCATAACTGAAAACTCTAAGATAGAGACAAAATTTTACAACAAAAAAATGTAGATCGATTTGACATATACATTTTTTTTGTCAATGAACCATATTCCTTGTTGTTTGTTTGAATTTTCCAATACTTTTTATCAAATGGGAATTTGTTATTCATTTTTTTATGTCCTGGACATGGAAAGAGAATGGAATGCTCCACATAGCAAACAGGTCTTAAAATATTTGACTATCACTTAAAGCCCGCCATATTCCACTTGCATCTACAAGAAAATTAGCAATAAGATCAACAACGCCTTAGATGGAGAATATGCATTTATAAAAATAGTTTGTACAAGATTAGAGAAAGTCATGTGAGTGCAACACATTAGATCTGTTCCTCTTAAGAACTCCGAAGGTACTAGACTTTATTTTATGAATCTTTCAACTTTAATTATTGTGCTTTTTAAAATATCAGATTCATTAAAATGATCACCTTTGAAATGTAGTTGAAAGTGTTTATCAGCATCTTAATTCCTGACTACTTTACAAACTCATTTCAACACAGCTCATTATAATTTTTGCACACAATCACTTTGGAGCTTCCTCAACGCTTAAGTACAGAGCAAATGACCAGAAATGCGAGAAAATGAAATTCTTAGTTTGAAACTGATATATATTCTGTCAATGTGCACATCAAGCTTATATTTCAAATCCATTTTTGCACTTTGTTCCTTGTCTTCTTTAGTTGATTAGTACCAGGCACTTTGTGAATATGCAGTTCATTCGGAAGAGACACAGTCAGAGATTAAACTTGATGACCCCTCCTAACAAGAGAGCATCTTTAAAACAAAAAACTACAAAAAAAAGGAAAGAAAAACACAAATAAAAATTCAGTACGAGGTGCACAGACGCAATAAATCCACTGGTTCTTCTGGTTTCGAGATTTACCAAAGGAGCGGTACAGTTCAGTGTATATGTAAACTGGAATAAAATAGGGAGAGCAGAACACTATCCTCATGGTTCACACTAGTACAGCTAGGTTTAGTTCACTGAGTGTGTGCATGCAATGGTTTCTAATAACACAATACTATTTTCATGGATAATGCTGGCACAGTTGGCTATAGTTCACTATGGGTATATATGAACTAGTTTCTAATAACACAAGAATACTGTTTTCATATGGATAACCCTAGTAAAGTTGACTATAGTTTAGTGATGGATATATATGAACTAGTTTCAAAAAACTCAAGAATACTACATTCATTGATAATGCTAGTACAGTTGGCTATAGTTGAGTATAGGTATATATAAACTAGTTTCTAATAACACAAGAATACTATTTTCATAGATAACGCTGGTACAGTTGGCTATAGTTCACTGTGGGTATATATGAACTAGTTTCTAATAACACAAGATTACTATTTTCATAATTAACACTACTACAGTAGGCTATAGTTTAGTGTGGGTATATATGAACTAGTTTCAAAAAACTCAAGAATACTACTTTCATGGATAACGCTAGTACAGTTGGCTATAGTTTAGTGTGGGTATATATGAACTAGTTTCAAAAAACTCAAGAATACTACTTTCATGGATAACGCTAGTACAGTTGGCTATAGTTTAGTGTGGGTATATATGAACTAGTTTCAAAAAACTCAAGAATACTACTTTCATGGATAACGCTAGTACAGTTGGCTATAGTTTAGTGTGGGTATATATGAACTAGTTTCTAATAACACAAGAATACTGTTTTCATGGATAACACTACTACAGTTGGCTATAGTTTAGTTGGGTATATATGAACTAGTTTCTAATAACACAAGAATACTGTTTTCATGGATAACGCTACTACAGTTGGCTATAGTTTAGTTGGGTATATATGAACTAGTTTCTAATAACACAAGAATACTACTTTCATGGATAACGCTAGTACAGTTGGCTATAGTTTAGTGTGGGTATATATGAACTAGTTTCAAAAAACTCAAGAATACTACTTTCATGGATAACGCTAGTACAGTTGGCTATAGTTTAGTGTGGGTGTATATGAGCTAGTTTCAAATAACACAAGAATACTACTTTCATGGATAACGCTAGTACAGTTGCCTATAGTTTAGTGTGGGTATATATGAACTAGTTTCTAATAACACAAGAATACTACTTTCATGGATAACGCTAGTACAGTTGGCTATAGTTTAGTGTGGGTATATATGAACTAGTTTCTAATAACACAAGAATACTACTTTCATGGATACCGCTACTACAGTTGGCTATAGTTTAGTGTGGGTATATATGAACTAGTTTCTAATAACACAAGAATACTACTTTCATGGATAACGCTAGTACAGTTGGCTATAGTTTAGTGTGGGTATATATGAACTAGTTTCTAATAACACAAGAATACTACTTTCATGGATAACGCTAGTACAGTTGGCTATAGTTTAGTGTGGGTGTATATGAGCTAGTTTCTAATAACACAAGAATACTACTTTCATGGATAACGCTAGTACAGTTGGCTATAGTTTAGTGTGGGTATATATGAACTAGTTTCTAATAACACAAGAATACTACTTTCATGGATAACGCTAGTACAGTTGGCTATGGTTTAGTGTGGGTATATATGAACTAGTTTCTAATAACACAAGATTACTACTTTCATGGATAACGCTAGTACAGTTGGCTATAGTTTAGTGTGGGTATATATGAACTAGTTTCTAATAACACAAGAATACTGTTTTCATATGGATAACCCTAGTAAAGTTGACTATAGTTTAGTGATGGATATATATGAACTAGTTTCAAAAAACTCAAGAATACTACATTCATTGATAATGCTAGTACAGTTGGCTATAGTTGAGTATAGGTATATATAAACTAGTTTCTAATAACACAAGAATACTATTTTCATAGATAACGCTGGTACAGTTGGCTATAGTTCACTGTGGGTATATATGAACTAGTTTCTAATAACACAAGATTACTATTTTCATAATTAACACTACTACAGTAGGCTATAGTTTAGTGTGGGTATATATGAACTAGTTTCAAAAAACTCAAGAATACTACTTTCATGGATAACGCTAGTACAGTTGGCTATAGTTTAGTGTGGGTGTATATGAGCTAGTTTCTAATAACACAAGAATACTACTTTCATGGATAACGCTAGTACAGTTGGCTATAGTTTAGTGTGGGTATATATGAACTAGTTTCTAATAACACAAGAATACTACTTTCATGGATAACGCTAGTACAGTTGGCTATAGTTTAGTGTGGGTATATATGAACTAGTTTCTAATAACACAAGATTACTACTTTCATGGATAACGCTAGTACAGTTGGCTATAGTTTAGTGTGGGTATATATGAACTAGTTTCTAATAACACAAGATTACTACTTTCATGGATAACCCTAGTACAGTTGGCTATAGTTTAGTGTGGGTATATATGAACTAGTTTCTAATAACACAAGAATACTACTTTCATGGATAACGCTAGTACAGTTGGCTATAGTTTAGTGTGGGTATATATGAACTAGTTTCTAATAACACAAGAATACTACTTTCATGGATAACGCTAGTACAGTTGGCTATAGTTTAGTGTGGGTATATATGAACTAGTTTCTAATAACACAAGAATACTACTTTCATGGATAACGCTAGTACAGTTGGCTATAGTTTAGTGTGGGTGTATATGAGCTAGTTTCAAATAACACAAGAATACTACTTTCATGGATAACGCTAGTACAGTTGCCTATAGTTTAGTGTGGGTATATATGAACTAGTTTCTAATAACACAAGAATACTACTTGCATGGATAACGCTAGTACAGTTGGCTATAGTTTAATGTGGGTATATATGAACTAGTTTCTAATAACACAAGAATACTACTTTCATGGATAACTCTAGTACAGTTGGCTATAGTTTAGTATAGGTATATATGAACTAGTTTCTAATAACACAAGAATACTACTTTCATGGATAACGCTAGTACAGTTGGCTATAGTTTAGTGTGGGTGTATATGAGCTAGTTTCAAATAACACAAGAATACTACTTTCATGGATAACGCTAGTACAGTTGCCTATAGTTTAGTGTGGGTATATATGAACTAGTTTCTAATAACACAAGAATACTACTTTCATGGATAACGCTAGTACAGTTGGCTATAGTTTAGTGTGGGTATATATGAACTAGTTCCTAATAACACAAGAATACTACTTTCATGGATAACGCTAGTACAGTTGGCTATAGTTTAGTGTGGGTATATATGAACTAGTTTCTAATAACACAAGAATACTACTTTCATGGATAACGCTAGTACAGTTGGCTATAGTTTAGTGTGGGTGTATATGAGCTAGTTTCTAATAACACAAGAATACTACTTTCATGGATAACGCTAGTACAGTTGGCTATAGTTTAGTGTGGGTATATATGAACTAGTTTCTAATAACACAAGAATACTACTTTCATGGATAACGCTAGTACAGTTGGCTATAGTTTAGTGTGGGTATATATGAACTAGTTTCTAATAACACAAGATTACTACTTTCATGGATAACGCTAGTACAGTTGGCTATAGTTTAGTGTGGGTATATATGAACTAGTTTCTAATAACACAAGATTACTACTTTCATGGATAACGCTAGTACAGTTGGCTATAGTTTAGTGTGGGTATATATGAACTAGTTTCTAATAACACAAGAATACAACTTTCATGGATAACGCTAGTACAGTTGGCTATAGTTTAGTGTGGGTATATATGAACTAGTTTCTAATAACACAAGAATACTACTTTCATGGATAACGCTAGTACAGTTGGCTATAGTTTAGTGTGGGTATATATGAACTAGTTTCTAATAACACAAGAATACTACTTTCATGGATAACGCTAGTACAGTTGGCTATAGTTTAGTGTGGGTATATATGAACTAGTTTCTAATAACACAAGAATACTACTTTCATGGATAACGCTAGTACAGTTGGCTATAGTTTAGTGTGGGTATATATGAACTAGTTTCTAATAACACAAGAATACAGTTTTCATGGATAACGCTACTACAGTTGGCTATAGTTTAGTGTGGGTATATATGAACTAGTTTCTAATAACACAAGAATACTGTTTTCATGGATAACGCTAGTACAGTTGGCTATAGTTTAGTGTGGGTATATATGAAATAGTTTCTAATAACACAAGAATACTACTTTCATGGATAACGCTAGTACAGTTGGCTATAGTTTAGTATAGGTATATATGAACTAGTTTCTAATAACACAAGAATACTACTTTCATGGATAACGCTAGTACAGTTGGCTATAGTTTAGTATAGGTATATATGAACTAGTTTCTACTAACACAAGATTACTATTTTCATAATTAACACTACTACAGTTGGCAATAGTTTAATGTGGGTATAAATGAACTAGTTTCTAATAACACAAGATTACTATTTTCATAATTAACACTACTACAGTTGGCTATAGTTTAGTATACGTATATATGAACTAGTTTCTAATAACACAAGAATACTATTTTAATAGATAACGCTGGTACAGTTGGCTATAGTTCACTGTGGGTATATATGAACTAGTTTCTAATAACACAAGAATACTATTTTCATAGATAACGCTACTACAGTTGGCTATAGTTTAGTGTGGGTATATATGAAGTAGTTTCTAATAACACAAGATTACTATTTTCATGGATACTGCTAGCACAGTTGGCTATAGTTTAGTGTGGGTAATATGAACTAGTTTCTAATAACACAAGAATACTATTTTCATGGATAACACTGGTACAGTTGGCTATAGATTAGTGTGGGTATATATGAACTAGTTTCTAATAACACAAGAATACTATTTTCATGGATAACGCTACTAAGTTGGCTATAGTTTAGTGTGAATATATATGAACTAGTTTCTAATAACACAAGAATACTGTTTTCATGGATAACGCTACTACAGTTGGTTATAGTTTAGTGTGAACGTACATGAACTAGTTTCTAATAACACAACAATACTATTTTCATGGATAACGCTACTACAGTTGGCTATAGTATAGTGTGGGTATCTATGAACTAGTTTCTAATAACACAAGAATACTGTTTTCATGGATAATGCTACTACAGTTGGTTATAGTTTAGTGTGAACGTACATGAACTAGTTTCTAATAACACAACAATACTATTTTCATGGATAACGCTACTACAGTTGGCTATAGTAAAGTGTGGGTATATATGAACTAGTTTCTAATAACACAAGAATACTGTTTTCATGGATAACGCTACTACAGTTGGCTATAGTGTAGTGTGGGTATATATGAACTAGTTTCTAATAACACAAGAATACTGTTTTCATGGATAACGCTACAACAATTGGCTAAAGATTGGTGTGAATATATACGAACTACTTTCTAATAACACAAGAATACTATTTTCATGGATAACGCTACTAATGTTGGCTATAGTTTAGTGTGGGTATATATGAACTAGTTTCTAATAACACAAGAATACTATTTTCATGGATAACGCTACTACAGTTGGCTATAGTTTAGTGTGGGTATATATGAACTGGTTTCTAATAACACAAGAATACTATTTTCATGGATAATGCTACTACAGTTCGCTATAGTTTAGTGTGAATATATATGAGCTAGTTTCTAATAACACAAGAATTCTATTTTCATGGATAACGCTACTATAGTTGGCTATAGTTTAGTGTGGGTATATATGAACTAGTTTCTAATAACACAAGAATACTATTTTCATGGATAACGCTACTATAGTTGCCTATAGTTTACTGTGGGTATTATGAACTAGTTTGTAATAACACAAGTATACTATTTTCATGGATAACGCTACTACAGTTGCCTATAGTTTAGTGTGGGTATATATGAACTAGTTTCTAATATCACAAGAATACTATTTTCATGGATAACGGTACTACAGTTGGCTATAGTTTAGTGTGAATATATAAGGAACCAGTTTCTAATAACAAAAGAATACTATTTTCATGGATAACACTAGTACAGTTGGCTATAGTTTAGTGTGAATATATATGAACTAGTTTCTAGTGACACAAGAATAGTATTTTCATGGATAACGCTACTACAGTTGGATATAGTTTAGTGTGGGTATATATGAACTAGTTTCTAATAACACAAGAATACAATTTTCATGGATAATACTGGTACAGTTGGCTATAGTTTAGTGTGGGTGTATATGAACTAGTTTCTAATAACACAAGAATACTATTTTCATGGATAATGCTACTACAGTTAGCTATAGTTTAGTGTGCTTATATATGAACTAGTTTCTAATAACACAAGAATACAATTTTCATGGATAACACTGGTACAGTTGACTATAGGTTAGTGTGGGTATATATGAACTAGTTTCTAATAACACCAGAATACTATTTTCATAATTAACACTACTGCAGTAGGCTATAGTTTAGTGTGGGTATATATGAAGTAGTTTTTAATAACACAAGAATACTATTTTAAAGGATAACACTGGTACAGTTGGCTATAGTTTAGTGTGGGTGTATATGAACTAGTTTCTAATAACACAAGAATACTATTTTCATGGATAACGCTAGTACAGTTGGCTATAGTTTAGTGTGGGTATATATGAACTAGTTTCTAATAACACAAGAATACTATGTTCATGGATAACGCTAGTACAGTTGGCTATAGTTTAGTGTGAATATATATGAAATAGTTTCTAATAACACAAGATTACTGTTTTCATAATTAACACTACTACAGTTGGCTATAGTTTAGTGTGGGTATATATGAACTAGTTTCTAATAACACAAGATTACTATTTTCATAATTAACACTACTACAGTTGGGTATAGTTTAGTAGAGGTATATATGAACTAGTTTCTAATAACACAAGATTACTATTTTCATGGATAATGCTAGCACAGTTGGCTATAGTTTAGTGTGGGTATATATGAACTAGTTTCTAATAACACAAGAATACTATTTTCATGGATAACCCTGGTACAGTTGGCTATAGTTTAGTGTGGGTATATATGAACTAGTTTCTAATAACACAAGAATACTATTTTCATGGATAACGCTACTAAAGTTGGCTATAGTTTAGTGTAAGTATATATGAACTAGTTTCTAATAACACTAGAATACCATTTTCATAGATAATGCTAATACAGTTGGCTATAGTTTAGTGTGAATATATATGAACTATTTTCTAATAACACAAGAATACTATTTTCATGGATAACGCTACTACAGTTGGCTATAGTTTAGTGTGGGTATATATGAACTAGTTTCTAATAACACAAGAATACTGTTTTCATGGATAACGCTACTACAGTTGGCTATAGTGTAGTGTGGGTATATATGAACTAGTTTGTAATAACACAAGAATACTGTTTTCATGGATAACACTACTACTTTGGCTAATGTTTAGTGTGAATATATATGAAATATTTCCAATAACACAAGAATACTATTTTCTTGGATACCGCTACTACAGTTGGCCATAGTTTAGTGTGGGTATAGATGAACTAGTTTCGAATAACACAAGAATACTGTTTTCATGGATAACGCTACTACAGTTGGCTATAGTTTAGTTGGGTATATATGAACTAGTTTCTAATAACACAAGAATACTATTTTCATGGATAATGCTACTACAGTTAGCTATAGTTTAGTGTGAATATATATGAACTAGTTTCTAATAACACAAGAATACCATTTTCATGGATAATGCTACTACTGTTGGCTATAGTTTAGTGTGGGTATATATGATCTAGTTTCTAATAACACAAGAATACTATTTTTATGGATAATGCTACTACTGTTGGCTATAGTTTAGTGTGAATATATATGAACTAGTTCCTAATAACACAAGAATTCTATTTTCATGGATAACGCTACTACAGTTGGCTATAGTATAGTGTGGGTATATATGAACTAGTTTTTCTAATAACACAAGAATACTGTTTTCATGGATAACGCTACTACAGTTGGCTATAGTGTAGTGTGGGTATATATGAACTAGTTTCTAATAACACATGGATTCTGTTTTCATGGATAATGCTACAACAATTGGCTAAAGTTTAGTGTGAACATATACGAACTAGTTTCCAATAACACAAGAATACTATTTTCATGGATAATGCTACTACTGTTGGCTATAGTTTAGTGTGGGTATATATCAACTAGTTTCTAATAACACAAGAATACTGTTTTCATGGTTAATGCTACCTCAGTTGGCTACAGTATACTGTGGGTATATATGAACTAGTTTCTAATAACACAAGAATACTATATTCATGGATAATGCTACTATAGTTGGCTATAGTTTAGTGTGGGTATATATGAACTGGTTTCTAATAACACAAGAATACTATTTTCATAATTAACACTACTACAGTTGGCTATAGTTTAGTGTGAAAATACATGAACTAGTTTCTAATAACACAAGAATAATGTTTTCATGGATAACGCTACTACAGTTGGCTATAGTTTAGTGTGGGCAAATATGAACTAGTTTCTAATAACACAAGAATACTATTTTCATGGATAACGCTACTACGTTGCCTATAGTTTAGTGTGGGTAATATGAACTAGTTTCTAATAACACAAGTATACTATTTTCATGGATAACGCTACTACAGTTGGCTATAGTTTAGTGTGGGTATATATGAACTAGTTTCGAATAACACAACAATACTGTTTTCATGGATAACGATACTAATTTGGCTAAGGTTTAGTGTGAATATATATAAACTAGTTTCCAATAACACAAGAATACCATTTTCATGGATAATGCTACTACTGTTGGCTATAGTTTTGTGTGGGTATATATGATCTAGTTTCTAATAACACAAGAATACTTTTTCATGGATAATGCTACTACTGTTGGCTATAGTTTAGTGTGAATATATATGAACTAGTTTGTAATATCACAAGAATACAATTTTCATGGATAACACTGGTACAGTTGACTATAGGTTAGTGTGGGTATATATGAACTAGTTTCTAATAACACCAGAATATTATTTTCATAATTAACACTACTGCAGTAGGCTATAGTTTAGTGTGGGTATATATGAAGTAGTTTCTAATAACACAAGAATACTATTTTAAAGGATAACACTGGTACAGTTGGCTATAGTTTAGTGTGGGTGTATATGAACTATTTTCTAATAACACAAGAATACCATTTTCATGGATAACGCTAGTACAGTTGGCTATAGTTTAGTTTGGGTATATATGAACTATTTTCTAATAACACAAGAATACTATGTTCATGGATAACGCTAGTACAGTTGGCTATAGTTTAGTGTGAATATATATGAAATAGTTTCTAATAACACAAGATTACTGTTTTCATAATTAACACTACTACAGTTGGCTATAGTTTAGTGTGGGTATATATGAACTAGTTTCTAATAACACAAGATTACTATTTTCATAATTAACACTACTACAGTTGGGTATAGTTTAGTAGAGGTATATATGAACTAGTTTCTAATAACACAAGATTACTATTTTCATGGATAATGCTAGCACAGTTGGCTATAGTTTAGTGTGGGTATATATGAACTATTTTCTAATAACACAAGAATACTATTTTCATGGATAACGCTCCTACAGTTGGCTATAGTTTAGTGTGGGTATATATGAACTAGTTTCTAATAACACAAGAATACTGTTTTCATGGATAACGCTACTACAGTTGGCTATAGTGTAGTGTGGGTATATATGAACTAGTTTCTAATAACACAAGAATACTGTTTTCATGGATAACGCTACTACTTTGGCTAATGTTTAGTGTGAATATATATGAAATATTTCCAATAACACAAGAATACTATTTTCATGGATACCGCTACTACAGTTGGCTATAGTTTAGTGTGGGTATAGATGAACTAGTTTCGAATAACACAAGAATACTGTTTTCATGGATAACGCTACTACAGTTGGCTATAGTTTAGTTGGGTATATATGAACTAGTTTCTAATAACACAAGAATACTATTTTCATGGATAATGCTACTACAGTTAGCTATAGTTTAGTGTGAATATATATGAACTAGTTTCTAATAACACAAGAATACCATTTTCATGGATAATGCTACTACTGTTGGCTATAGTTTAGTGTGAATATATATGAACTAGTTCCTAATAACACAAGAATTCTATTTTCATGGATAACGCTACTACAGTTGGCTATAGTATAGTGTGGGTATATATGAACTAGTTTTTCTAATAACACAAGAATACTGTTTTCATGGATAACGCTACTACAGTTGGCTATAGTGTAGTGTGGGTATATATGAACTAGTTTCTAATAACACATGAATTCTGTTTTCATGGATAATGCTACAACAATTGGCTAAAGTTTAGTGTGAACATATACGAACTAGTTTCCAATAACACAAGAATACTATTTTCATGGATAATGCTACTACTGTTGGCTATAGTTTAGTGTGGGTATATATGAACTAGTTTCTAATAACACAAGAATACTGTTTTCGTGGTTAATGCTACCTCAGTTGGCTACAGTTTACTGTGGGTATATATGAACTAGTTTCTAATAACACAAGAATACTATATTCATGGATAATGGTACTATAGTTGGCTATAGTTTAGTGTGGGTATATATGAACTGGTTTCTAATAACACAAGAATACTATTTTCATAATTAACACTACTACAGTTGGCTATAGTTTAGTGTGAATATATATGAACTAGTTTCTAATAACACAAGAATAATGTTTTCATGGATAACGCTACTACAGTTGGCTATAGTTTAGTGTGGGTATTTATGAACTAGTTTCCAATAACACAAGAATACTATTTTCATGGATAATGCTACTACAGTTGCCTATAGTTTAGTGTGAATATATATGAACTACTTTCTAATTACACAAGAATTCTATTTTCATGGATAACGCTACTACAGTTGGCTATAGTTTAGTGTGGGCATATATGAACTAGTTTCTAATAACACAAGAATACTATTTTCATGGATAACGCTACTACGTTGCCTATAGTTTAGTGTGGGTAATATGAACTAGTTTCTAATAACACAAGTATACTATTTTCATGGATAACGCTACTACAGTTGGCTATAGTTTAGTGTGTGTATATATGAACTAGTTTCGAATAACACAACAATACTGTTTTCATGGATAACGCTACTAATTTGGCTAAGGTTTAGTGTGAATATATATAAACTAGTTTCTAATAACACAAGAATACCATTTTCATGGATAATGCTACTACTGTTGGCTATAGTTTTGTGTGGGTATATATGATCTAGTTTCTAATAACACAAGAATACTATTTTCATGGATAATGCTACTACTGTTGGCTATAGTTTCGTGTGAATATATATGAACTAGTTTCTAATATCACAAGAATACTATTTTCATGGATAACGCTACTACAGTTGGCTATAATTTAGTGTGGGTATATATGAACTAGTTTTTCTAATAACACAAGAATACTATTTTCATGGATAAAACTAGTACAGTTGGCTATAGTTTAGTGTGAATATATATGAACTAGTTTCTAGTAACACAAGAATACTATTTTCATGGATAACGCTACTACAGTTGGATATAGTTTAGTGTGGGTATATATGAACTGGTTTCTAATAACACAAGAATACAATTTTCATAATTAACACTACTACAGTTGGCTATAGTTTAGTGTGAATATATATGAACTAGTTTCTAATAACACAAGAATACTGTTTTCATGGATAACGCTACTACAGTTGGCTATAGTTTAGTGTGGGTATATATGAACTAGTTTTGTAATAACACAAGTATACTATTTTCATGGATAACGCTACTACAGTTGGCTATAGTTTAGTGTGGGTATATATGAACTAGTTTCTAATAACACAAGAATACTATTTTCATGGATAATGCTGCTACAGTTGGCTATAGTTTAGTGTGGGTATATATGAACTAGATTCTAATAACACAAGAATACTGTTTTCATGGATAACGCTACTACAGTTGGCTACAGTTTAGTGTGGGTATATATGAACTAGTTTCTAATAACACAAGAATACTATATTCTTGGATAATACTACTACAGTTGGCTATAGTTTAGTGTGGGTATATATGAACTGGGTTCTAATAACACAAGAATACTATTTTCATAATTAACACTACTACAGTTGGCTATAGTTTAGTGTGAATATATATGAACTAGTTTCTAATAACACAAGAATACTGTTTTCATGGATAACGCTACTACAGTTGGCTATAGTTTAGTGTGGGTATATATGAACTAGTTTCTAATAACACAAGAATACTGTTTTCATGGATAACGCTACTAATTTGGCTAAAGTTTAGTGTGAATATATATGAAATATTTCCAATAACACAAGAATACTATTTTCATGGATACCGCTACTACAGTTGCCTATAGTTTAGTGTGGGTATATATGAACTAGTTTCTAATAACACAAGAATACTATTTTCATGGATAACGCTACTACAGTTGGCTATAGTTTAGTTGGGTATATATGAACTAGTTTCTAATAACACAAGAATACTATTTTCAAGGATAATGCTACTACAGTTAGCTATAGTTTAGTGTGAATATATATGAACTAGGTTCTAATAACACAAGAATACCATTTTCATGGATAATGCTACTACTGTTGGCTATAGTTTAGTGTGGGTATATATGATCTAGTTTCTAATAACACAAGAATACTACTTTCATGCATAATGCTACTACTGTTGGCTATAGTTTAGTGTGAATATATATGAACTAGTTTCTAATAACACAAGAATTCTATTTTCATGGATAACGCTACTACAGTTGGCTATAGTATAGTGTGGGTATATATGAACTAGTTTCTAATTACACAAGAATACTGTTTTCATGGATAACGCTACTACAGTTGGCTATAGTGTAGTGTGGGTATATATGAACTAGTTCCCAATAACACAAGAATTCTGTTTTCATGGATAACGCTACAAGAATTGGCTAAAGTTTAGTGTGAACATATACGAACTAGTTTCTAATAACACAAGAATACTATTTTCATGGATAACGCTACTACAGTTGGCTATAGTGTAGTGTGGGTATATATGAACTAGTTCCCAATAACACAAGAATTCTGTTTTCATGGATAACGCTACAAGAATTGGCTAAAGTTTAGTGTGAACATATACGAACTAGTTTCTAATAACACAAGAATACTATTTTCATGGATAACGCTACTACAGTTGGCTATAGTTTAGTGTGGGTATATATGAACTAGTTTTAACAACACAAGAATACTGTTTTCATGGATAACGCTACTACAGTTGGCTACAGTTTTGTGAGGGTATATATGAACTAGTTTCTAATAACACAGGAATACTATATTCATGGATAATGCTACTACAGTTGGCTATAGTTTAGTGTGGGTATATATGAACTGGTTTCTAATAACACAAGAATACTATTTTCATAATTAACACTACTACAGTTGGCTATAGTTTAGTGTGAATATATATGAACTAGTTTCTAATAACACAAGAATACAGTTTTCATGGATAACGCTACTACAGTTGGCTATAGTTTAGTGTGGGTATATGTGAACTAGTTTCTAATAACACAAGAATACTATTTTCATGGATAACGCTACTACAGTTGCCTATAGTTTAGTGTGAATATATTTGAACTAGTTTCGAATAACACAAGAATTCTATTTTCATGGATAACGCTACTACAGTTGGCTATAGTTTAGTGTGGGTATATATGAACTGGTTTCTAATAACACAAGAATACAATTTTCATAATTAACACTACTACAGTTGGCTATAGTTTAGTGTGAATATATATGAACTAGTTTCTAATAACACAAGAATACTGTTTTCATGGATAACGCTACTACAGTTGGCTATAGTTTAGTGTGGGTATATATGAACTAGTTTCTAATAACACAAGAATACTATTTTAATGGATAACGATACTATAGTTGGCTATAGTTTAGTGTGGGTATATATGAACTGGTTTCTAATAACACAAGATTACTGTTTTCATAATTAACACTACTACAGTTGGGTATAGTTTAGTATAGGTATATATGAACTAGTTTCACACCATTTTTGGATCACTAATCACAACATCAAACCCAATATTACATTAGTCAAACCAGCCAAATTTGCAGCCGAATTAGATGCATGGGAGAAGATCACCATTCTAAAACACAACACACATCTAATGAATTTTGATTTGCCGCCACCAAATCCTCTCTGGAAGTACATTTCTCCACCACAAGATGCCACCACAGGATCCAGTCCAAAAAACGGAAACACCAACAACACGGGCCAGTCGAATTAACCTTCTGAGGA
The DNA here is from genome assembly GCA_030765065.1 of Deroplatys truncata. Taxonomy (NCBI): domain Eukaryota; kingdom Metazoa; phylum Arthropoda; class Insecta; order Mantodea; family Mantidae; genus Deroplatys; species Deroplatys truncata. The sequence continues at coordinate 2,182,172 of CM060975.1, forward strand.
TGGGAACAACGGTTTCCCGAAACATGTTAAGTGAGTAAACTTAAGTGATGTTAGTGTTACAATTCCGACTCACCTTTAAATAAATTCAATACACATCACTGTTTCTAGCTTCTTTTCATTACAATATCTAGACCAACAAGTCACAAGAAGCAAAAGTTATAATTGGCCACCACGTTGAAAAAGATACAAGTCATGGCAGAAAACAAGGTAAGATTAGAAACCCTAAATTTCAATACAGATTTCAGTGGAATAAAAGGTGACATCAAAAGATACCAAAAAATTTAAGAAAAGAGAAAAAACACATTTGCGGACATCCGTTTTTTAAACCTATGCATACAAAACAAAGTCACACCAAAGTTTGTAAGGAGAATTGTAAAATATGAAAAAAACAGCTAACACCAAACATCAGCCGATAAAAAAGTAATAATAATTGAGAGAAACAACCACTACGCAAAATTACAAAAATTGGAACTGGAATTATATGCTCTTCGCCTTAAATTAACGGACACACTCGGCTACCCACTTTGGCAAAACATGCAATCAAAATTCCTCACTATTCTTAGCTACAGGATGAAAACAAAAACGCTGAAATTAAAGAAAAAACTAGACATACTACGCCGGAAGCAACATTCATATAAACCTAACCTAAAAAATGAAAAAACGACGTCATACCCAGACGTAATTAATGTTTCAAATGTAACTTTCACCAAAGCAGAATTATCGGTATTAAACCTTGGCCTAAAAACATGTGTTGGCTACACAAAAACAACCGATGAAATAGTCGCAGACATTGAGATTGCTACTTACAACCTAAATGAAAATAGTAAAACCACTATAAAAAAAGAATGTGAAATGGTTCTCCAAGAAATACAAGCAGATAAACATAACAATTTCCCAACCAAACATGTGATCAAAACATTAAAATCAAAACCAGTAGTATACACAAAAGCTGACAAGGGAAATAAACTAGTTGTACTGCAAAAAGATGATTATATTGCCAGAGTAGAAAATATGCTGCAACAAGAAAATTACATACAAATTCAAGAAGACCCATTAAAATTACATTTAAAAGCATTCAATCAAACCATCCAGGAAAGCAAAACTATAACAGACACTGATAAATCTAGATTAAAACCAGATCACCCCACTTTACCAAGAATGTATGCTCTACCTAAAATACACAAACCGGGTAATAAGATGAGACCAATCGTCAGCAATATTGATTCTCCTACCTACAAACTGGCAAAATGGTTAGTACAGAGATTCTCTTCACTACCAAAATTCAATAGCAAAAACATAATGAATTCAGAAGATTTAATACAGAAGATAAAATCCCTGGAACTCGAACCAGAAGACAGATTAGTTTCCTTTGATGTCACTGCACTATTTCCAAGTGTTCCTACAGATCAACTCCTGCGTCAATTAAAGAAATGGCTACAGCAGACTAACCTACTTGAAGAAGAAATAGAAGACCTCATACAACTTACCAATTTATGCATTGCACAAAATTGTTTTAGTTTCAATAAGAAGTTCTATCAACAACCAACTGGTCTAACCATGGGCAACCCACTTTCACCCTTCTTGGCAGATTTATTTATGAGCTACTTAGAAGCAAACATAACAACTTCCTTTCCATACATGTTTAAAGTTTGGCACAGATATGTTGACGACATCTTCGCTGTTGTCCCTAACAGGTTCATACAAGACTCCTTAGCCTTACTAAACCTACAGAACCAATCAATAAAATTCACCATAGAAATAGAAAAAGAAGGCATGCTACCATTTTTAGACCTAAAAATCATCAGAGAACAAAAGAACCTAACCTTTGGCATATATAGGAAGCCAACACACTCTACTAATTACATAAAAAATAAGAGTTTCAATCCAACCACACACAAACATGCAGTACTAAACAGCCTAACACATAGACTGGTATATACCCCCTTAAATAAAAAAGAATACCAGTTAGAATACCAGCATATAGTAGACACAGCAATACATAATGGGTACAACAAAACAACTATTGACAAAAAAATTGCAAAATTCAAACGACAGATGCACATCAGAAACACAACAAATCTCAGCCAGCAAGATAAAGAGCTAAAGTTCAAGAAATTCACATACCACCCAGGAACTTTTCACAAATTTAAGAAGATTTTCATGAAACATAACATCAGCCTAGCTCCACAGAACAAATTTAACATAGAGAAATTACTTTGTAACAAGTTAAAAGACCCCATTCCACAAGAAAAAAAGCTGGAATCTATAAAATCAATTTTTCAGATTGCAATAAAGTATACATAGGTAAGACAAAAAGAAACCTAGAAACTAGGCTAAGGGAGCACATGAGATGTATTAAATACAAACAAATGGACAAATCTGCAGTTTCACACCATTTTTGGACAACTAATCACAACATCAAACCCAATATTACATTAGTCAAACCAGCCAAATTTGCAGCCGAATTAGAAGCATGGGAGAAGATAACTATTCTAAAACACAACACACATCTAATGAATTTTGATTTGCCGCCACCAAATCCTCTCTGGAAGTACATTTCTCCACCACAAGATGCCACCACAGGATCCAGTCCAAAAACCGGAAACACCAACAACACGGGCCAATCGAATTAACCTTCTGAGGATGGGAACAACGGTTTCCCGAAACATGTTAAGTGAGTAAACTTAAGTGATGTTAGTGTTACAATTCCGACTCACCTTTAAATAAAAAATATATGAACTAGTTTCTAATAACACAAGAATACTATTTTCATAGATAATGCTGGTACAGTTGGCTATAGTTCACTGTGGGTATATATGAACTAGTTTCTAATAACACAAGATTACTATTTTCATGGATAATGCTAGCACAGTTGGCTATAGTTTAGTGTGGGTATATATGAACTAGTTTCTAATAACACAAGAATACTATTTTCATGGATAACCCTGGTACAGTTGGCTATAGTTTAGTGTGGGTGTATATGAACTAGTTTCTAAAAACACAAGAATACTATTTTCATGAATAACGCTACTACAGTTGGCTATAGTTTAGTGTGGGTATATATGAACTAGTTTCTAATAAGACAAGAATACTATTTTCATGGATAACGCTACTACAGTTGGCTATAGTTTAGTGTGGGTATATATGAACTAGTTTCTAATAACACAAGCATACTGTTTTCATGGATAACGCTACTACAGTTGGCTATAGTGTAGTGTGGGTATATATGAACTAGTTTCTAATAACACAAGAATACTGTTTTCATGGATAACGCTACTAATTTGACTAAAGTTTAGTGTGAATATATATGAACTATTTCCAATAACACAAGAATACATTTTACATGGATACCGCTACTACAGTTGGCTATAGTTTAGTGTGGGTATATATGAACTAGTTTCGAATAACACAAGAATACTGTTTTCATGGATAACGCTACTACAGTTGGCTATAGTTTAGTTGGGTATATATGAACTAGTTTCTAATAACACAAGAATATTTAACTATGGGAACAGTAAAGCAATTTCGTATGCAGATGACACGACAATGGTATGTTGGGGCACCTCTATAGGAGAATTATCTAACACAATGGCACAAACTATTCAAACACTTTTTAAATACTTTGGGGATAATAATTTAAAATGCAACATGTCTAAAACAAAATTAATTCAGTTTCAGTTAGGGAACTTAAATAATGAACACGACCCTATACAAATATTGAACTACAACATAAATGCTACAAATAAACATAAATTTTTGGGTATTATAATGGATCCAAAACTTACATGGACGGAACACATTCAATATATCTGTGGGAAAATCAGTAAATCTCTGTACTTGCTTAGGCACTATTCCAATCTTCTTGAAGAAAAAGAACTAAAAATGATCTACTATGGTGTCATTTTTCCCCATCTGATTTATGGGCTTGAGATCTGGGGGTGCAGCGCAAAATCTAATATGGAAAGAGTATTGATATTACAAAAGAAAGCAATTAGAATAATGTATCACCTGAACTATAGGGATTCCTGTAGGCAATATTTTAGGGAGAAGCAAATTTTTACAGTTTTTTCTTTATATGTTTACAGAGTAATAACTTATGTGTTAGGGAAGGATAATTTAAGAAATAGTGATATACATCATTATAACACTCGACATAACAATAATTTCTTCAGACAAGGTTTTAGAATAAGGTGTAGCATTAAAGATCCAAGTGTAATGGGGTTAATTCTGTACAATAAGTTACCAAATTCGGTAAAGCAATTTGAATCAAAAAGTACATTTAAGAAGGAGCTTAAAAGATATTTAATAGATAAGGCTTTGTATACCATTGAAGAATTGTAATTAATAAGTAATTTATCTAATTGTATTGTGGAATGTACATATGTAAATATTTGTAAAATGGAACTGACAATGTCAGAAACTGCTTGCAGTCTATTGGCAATAAACGCATTACATTACATTACATACTCTTTTCATGGATAATGCTACTACAGTTAGCTATAGTTTAGTGTGAATATATATGAACTAGTTTCTAATAACACAAGAATACCATTTTCATGAATAATGCTACTACTCTTGGCTATAGTTTAGCGTGGGTATATATGATCTAGTTTCTAATAACACAAGAATACTATTTTCATGGATAATGCTACTACTGTTGGTTATAGTTTAGTGTGAATATATATGAACTAGTTCCTAATAACACAAGAATTCTATTTTCATGGATAATGCTACCAGAGTTGGCTATAGTATAGTGTGGGTATATATGAACTAGTTTTGTAATAACACAAGAATACTGTTTTCATGGATAACGCTACTACAGTTGGCTATAGTGTAGTGTGGGTATATATGAACTAGTTTCTAATAACACAAGAATACTATTTTCATGGATAATGCGACTACAGTTGGCTATAGTTTAGTGTGGGTATGTATGAACTAGTTTCTAATAACACAAGAATACTATTTTCATGGATAACGCTACTACAGTTGCCTATAGTTTACTGTGGGTATTATGAACTAGTTTCTAATAACACAAGTATACTATTTTCATGGATAACGCTACTACAGTTGGCTATAGTTTAGTGTGGGTATATATGAACTAGTTTCTAATAACACAAGAATACTGTTTTCATGGATAATGCTACTACAGTTGGCTATAGTGTAGTGTGGGTATATATGAACTAGTTTCTAATAACACAAGAATACTGTTTTCATGGATAACGCTACTAATTTGGCTAAAGTTTAGTGTGAATATATATGAAATATTTCCAATAACACAAGAATACTATTTTCATAGATACCGCTACTACAGTTGGCTATAGATTAGTGTGGGTATATATGAACTAGTTTCGAATAACACAAGAATACTGTTTTCATGGATAACGCTACTACAGTTGGCTATAGTTTAGTTGGGTATATATGAACTAGTTTTGTAATAACACAAGAATACTGTTTTCATGGATAATGCTACTACAGTTGGCTATTGTGTAGTGTGGGTATATATGAACTAGTTTCTAATAACACAAGAATACTATTTTCATGGATAATGCGACTACAGTTGGCTATAGAATAGTGTGGGTATATATGAACTAGTTTCTAATAACACAAGAATACTATTTTCATGGATAACGCTACTACAGTTGCCTATAGTTTACTGTGGGTATTATGAACTAGTTTTTCTAATAACACAAGTATACTATTTTCATGGATAACGCTACTACAGTTGGCTATAGTTTAGTGTGGGTATATATGAACTATTTAAAGGTGAGTCGAAATTGTAACACTAACATCACTTAAGTTTACTCACTTAACATGTTTCGGGAAACCGTTGTTCCCATCCTCAGAAGGTTAACTCGACTGGCCCGTGTTGTTGGTGTTTCCGTTTTTTGGACTGGATCCTGTGGTGGCATCTTGTGGTGGAGAAATGTACTTCCAGAGAGGATTTGGTGGCGGCAAATCAAAATTCATTAGATGTGTGTTGTGTTTTAGTATGGTGATCTTCTCCCATGCATCTAATTCGGCTGCAAATTTGGCTGGTTTGACTAATGTAATATTGGGTTTGATGTTGTGATTAGTGATCCAAAAATGGTGTGAAACTGCAGATTTGTCCATTTGTTTGTATTTAATACATCTCATGTGCTCCTTTAGCCTAGTTTCTAAGTTTCTTTTTGTCTTACCAATGTATACTTTATTGCAATCTGAACAATTGATTTTATAGATTCCAGCTTTTTTGTCTTGTGGAATGGGGTCTTTTAACTTGTTACAAAGTAATTTCTCTATGTTAAATTTGTTCTGTGGAGCTAGGCTGATGTTATGTTTCATGAAAATCTTCTTAAATTTGTGAAATGTTCCTGGGTGGTATGTGAATTTCTTGAACTTTAGTTCTTTATCTTGCTGGATGAGATTAGTTGTGTTTCTGATGTGCATCTGTCGTTTGAATTTTGCAATTTTTTTGTCAATAGTTGCTTTGTTGTACCCATTATGTATTGCTGTGTCTACTATATGCTGGTATTCTAACTGGTATTCTTTTTTATTTAAGGGGGTATATACCAGTCTATGTGTTAGGCTGTTTAGTACTGCATGTTTGTGTGTGGTTGGATTGTAACTCTTATTTTTTATGTAATTAGTAGAGTGTGTTGGCTTCCTGTATATGCCAAAGGTTAGGTTCTTTTGTTCTCTGATGATTTTTAGGTCTAAAAATGAAAGCATGCCTTCTTTTTCTATTTCTATGGTGAATTTTATTGATTGGTTCTGTAGGTTTAGTAAGGCTAAGGAGTCTTGTATGAACCTATTAGGGACAACAGCGAAGATGTCGTCAACATATCTGTGCCAAACTTTAAACATGTATGGAAAGGAAGTTGTTATGTGTATTTCTAAGTAGCTCATAAATAAATCTGCCAAGAAGGGTGAAAGTGGGTTGCCCATGGTTAGACCAGTTGGTTGTTGATAGAACTTCTTATTGAAACTAAAACAATTTTGTCCAATGCATAAATTGGTAAGTTGTATGAGGTCTTCTATTTCTTCTTCAAGTAGGTTAGTCTGCTGTAGCCATTTCTTTAATTGACGCAGGAGTTGATCTGTAGGGACACTTGGAAATAGTGCAGTGACATCAAAGGAAACTAATCTGTCTTCTGGTTCGAGTTCCAGGGATTTTATCTTCTGTATTAAATCTTCTGAATTCATTATGTTTTTGCTGTTGAATTTTGGTAGTGAAGAGAATCTCTGTACTAACCATTTTGCCAGTTTGTAGGTAGGAGAATCAATATTGCTGACGATTGGTCTCATCTTATTACCCGGTTTGTGTATTTTAGGTAGAGCATACATTCTTGGTAAAATGGGGTGGTCTGGTTTTAATCTAGATTTATCAGTGTCTGTTATAGTTTTGCTTTCCTGGATGGTTTGATTGAAGGCTTTTAAATGTGATTTTAATGGGTCTTCTTGAATTTGTATGTAATTTTCTTGTTGCAGCATATTTTCTACTCTGGTAATATAATCATCTTTTTGAAGTACAACTAGTTTATTTCCCTTGTCAGCTTTTGTGTATACTACTGGTTTTGATTTTAATGTTTTGATCACATGTTTGGTTGGGAAATTGTTATGTTTATCTGCTTGTATTTCTTGGAGAACTATTTCACATTCTTTTTTTATAGTGGTTTTACTATTTTCATTTAGGTTGTAAGTAGCAATTCCAATGTCTGCGACTATTTCATCGGTTGTTTTTGTGTAGCCAACACATGTTTTTAGGCCAAGGTTTAATACCGATAATTCTGCTTTGGTGAAAGTTACATTTGAAAGATTAATTACGTCAGAGTATGGCGTCGTTTTTTCATTTTTTAGGTTAGGTTTATATGAATGTTGCTTCCGGCGTAGTATGTCTAGTTTTTTCCTTAATTTCAGCGTTTTTGTTTTCATGCTGTAGCTAAGAATAGTGAGGAATTTTGATTGCATGTTTTTCCAAAGTGGATAGCCGAGTGTGTCCATTAATTTAAGGCGAAGAGCATATAATTCCAGTTCCAATTTTTGTAATTTTGCGTAGTGGTTGTTTCTCTCAATTATTATTACTTTTTTATCGGCTGATGTTTGGTGTTTGCTGTTTTTGTCGTATTTTACAATTCTCCTTACAAACTTTGGTGTGACTTTGCTTTGTATGCATAGGTTTAAAAAACAGATGTCCGCAAATGTGTTTTTTCTTTTTTCTTCAATTTTTTGGTATCTTTTGATGTCACTTTTTATTCCACTGAAATCTGTATTGAAATTTAGGGTTTCTAATCTTAATCCTAAAAATCATCAGAGAACAAAAGAACCTAACCTTTGGCATATACAGGAAGCCAACACACTCTACTAATTACATAAAAAATAAGAGTTTCAATCCAACCACACACAAACATGCAGTACTAAACAGCCTAACACATAGACTGGTATATACCCCCTTAAATAAAAAAGAATACCAGTTAGAATACCAGCATATAGTAGACACAGCAATACATAATGGGTACAACAAAGCAACTATTGACAAAAAAATTGCAAAATTCAAACGACAGATGCACATCAGAAACACAACTAATCTCATCCAGCAAGATAAAGAACTAAAGTTCATGAAATTCACATACCACCCAGGAACATTTCACAAATTTAAGAAGATTTTCATGAAACATAACATCAGCCTAGCTCCACAGATCAAATTTAACATAGAGAAATTACTTTGTAACAAGTTAAAAGACCCCATTCCACAAGACAAAAAAGCTGGAATCTATAAAATCAATTGTTCAGATTGCAATAAAGTATACATTGGTAAGACAAAAAGAAACTTAGAAACTAGGCTAAAGGAGCACATGAGATGTATTAAATACAAACAAATGGACAAATCTGCAGTTTCACACCATTTTTGGATCACTAATCACAACATCAAACCCAATATTACATTAGTCAAACTAGCCAAATTTGCAGCCAAATTAGATGCATGGGAGAAGATCACCATTCTAAAACACAACACACATCTAATGAATTTTGATTTGCCGCCACCAAATCCTCTCTGGAAGTACATTTCTCCACCACAAGATGCCACCACAGGATCCAGTCCAAAAAACGGAAACACCAACAACACGGGCCAGTCGAGTTAACCTTCTGAGGATGGGAACAACGGTTTCCCGAAACATGTTAAGTGAGTAAACTTAAGTGATGTTAGTGTTACAATTTCGACTCACCTTTAAATAAATTCAATACACATCACTGTTTCTAGCTTCTTTTCATTACAATACATACGTAATATATGAACTAGTTTCTAATAACACAAGAATACTGTTTTCATGGATAATGCTACTACAGTTGGCTGGAGTGTAGTGTGGGTATATATGAACTAGTTTCTAATAACACAAGAATACTGTTTTCATGGATAACGCTACTAATTTGGCTAAAGTTTAGTGTGAATATATATGAAATATTTCCAATAACACAAGAATACTATTTTCATAGATACCGCTACTACAGTTGGCTATAGTTTAGTGTGGGTGTATATGAACTAGTTTCGAATAACACAAGAATACTGTTTTCATGGATAACGCTACTACAGTTGGCTATAGTTTAGTTGGGTATATATGAACTAGTTTCTAATAACACAAGAATACTATTTACATGGATACCGCTACTACAGTTGGCTATAGTATAGTGTGGGTATATATGAACTAGTTTCGAATAACACAAGAATACTGTTTTCATGGATAATGCTACTACAGTTAGCCATAGTTTAGTCTGAATATATATGAACTAGTTTCTAATAACACAAGAATACCATTTTCATGAATAATGCTACTACTGTTGGCTACAGTTTAGTGTGTATATATGATCTAGTTTCTAATAACACAAGAATACTATTTTCATGGATAATGCTCCTACTGTTGGCTATAGTTTAGTGTGAATATATATGAACTAGTTCCTAATAACACAAGAATTCTATTTTCATGGATAACGCTACCAGAGTTGGCTATAGTATAGTGTGGGTATATATGAACTAGTTTCTAATAACACAAGAATACTGTTTTCATGGATAATGCTACTACAGTTGGCTATAGTGTAGTGTGGGTATATATGAACTAGTTTCTAATAACACAAGAATACTATTTTCATGGATAATGCTACTACAGTTGGCTATAGTTTAGTGTGGGTATATATGAACTAGTTTGTAATAACACAAGAATACTATTTTCATGGATAACGCTACTACAGTTGCCTATAGTTTACTGTGGGTATTATGAACTAGTTTCTAATAACACAAGAATACTATTTTCATAGATAACGCTGGTACAGTTGGCTATAGTTTAGTGTGGGTATATATGAACTAGTTTCTAATAACACAAGAATACTATTTTCATGGATAATGCTAGCACAGTTGGCTATAGTTTACTGTGGGTATTATGAACTAGTTTCTAATAACACAAGAATACTATTTTCATAGATAACGCTGGTACAGTTGGCCATAGTTCACTGCGGGTATATATGAACTAGTTTCTAATAACACAAGAATACTATTTTCATGGATAATGCTAGCACAGTTGGCTATAGTTTAGTGTGGGTATATATGAACTAGTTTCTAATTACACAAGAATACTATTTTCATGGTTAACCCTGGTCCAGTTGGCTATAGTTTAGTGTGGGTATATATGAACTAGTTTCTAATAACACAAGAATACTGTTTTCATGGATAACGCTACTACAGTTGGCTATAGTTTAGTGTAAGTGTATATGAACTAGTTTCTAATAACACAAGAATACTATTTTCATAGATAATGTTAGTACAGTTGGCTATAGTTTAGTGTGAATATATATGAACTAGTTTCTAATAACACAAGAATACTATTTTCATGGATAACGCTACTACAGTTGGCTATAGTTTAGTGTGGGTATATATGAACTAGTTTTTAATAACACAAGAATACTGTTTTCATGGATAACGCTACTACAGTAGGCTATAGTGTTGTGTGGGTATATATGAACTAGTTTCTAATAACACAAGAATACTGTTTTCATGGATAACGCTACTACAGTTGGCTACAGTTTAGTGTGGGTGTATATGAACTGGTTTCTAATAACACAAGAATACTATTTTCATAATTAACACTACTACAGTTGGCTATAATTTAGTGTGAATATATATGAACTAGTTTCTAATTACTCAAGAATACTGTTTTCATGGATAACGCTACTACAGTTGGCTATCGTTTAGTGTGGGTATATATGAACTAGTTTCTAATAACACAAGTATACTATTTTCATGGATAACGCTACTACAGTTGGCTATAGCTTAGTGTGGGTATATATGAACTATTTTCTAATAACACAAGAATACTATTTTCATGGATAACACTAGTACAGTAGGCTATAGTTTAGTGTGAATATATATGAACTAGTTTCTAGTAACACAAGAATACTATTTTCATGGATAACGCTACTACAGTTGGCTATAGTTTAGTGTGAATATATATGAACTAGTTCCTAATAACACAAGATTTCTATTTTCATGGATAACGCTACTACAGTTGGCTATAGTTTAGTTGGGTACATATGAACTAGTTTCTAATAACACAAGAATACTATTTTCATGGATAATGCTACTACTGTTTGCTATAGTTTAGTGTGAATATATATGAACTAGTTCCTAATAACACAAGAATACTGTTTTCATAGATAACGCTACTACAGTTGGCTATAGTTTAGTGTGAATATATATGAACTAGTTTCTAATAACACAAGAATACCATTTTCATGAATAATGCTACTACTGTTGGCTATAGTTTAGTGTGAGTATATATGATCTAGTTTCTAATAACACAAGAATACTATTTTCATGGATAATGCTACTACTGTTGGCTATAGTTTAGTGTGAATATATATGAACTAGTTCCTAATAACACAAGAATTCTATTTTCATGGATAACGCTACCAGAGTTGGCTATAGTATAGTGTGGGTATATATGAACTAGTTTCTAATAACACAAGAATACTGTTTTCATGGATAATGCTACTAACGTTGGCTATAGTGTAGTGTGGGTATATATGAACTAGTTTCTAATAACACAAGAATACGATTTTCATGGAAAATGCTACTACAGTTGGCTATAGTTTAGTGTGGGTATATATGAACTAGTTTCTAATAACACAAGAATACTATTTTCATGGATAACGCTACTACAGTTGCCTATAGTTTACTGTGGGTATTATGAACTAGTTTCTAATAACACAAGAATACTATTTTCATAGATAACGCTGGTACAGTTGGCTATAGTTCACTGCGGGTATATATGAACTAGTTTCTAATAACTCAAGATTAGTATTTTCATGGATAATGCTAGCACAGTTGGCTATGGTTTAGTGTGGGTATATATGAACTAGTTTCTAATTACACAAGAATACTATTTTCATGGATAACCCTGGTACAGTTGGCTATAGTTTAGTGTGGATATATATGAACTAGTTTCTAATAACACAAGAATACCATTTTCATGGATAACGCTACTACAGTTGGCTATAGTTTAGTGTAAGTATATATGAACTAGTTTCTAATAACACAAGAATACTATTTTCATAGATAATGCTAGTACAGTTGGCTATAGTTTAGTGTGAATATATATGAACTAGTTTCTAATAACAGAAGAATACTATTTTCATGGATAATGCTACTACAGTTGGCTATAGTGTAGTGTGGGTATATATGAACTGGTTCTAATAACACAAGAATACTATTTTCATAATTAACACTACTACAGTTGGCTATAGTTTAGTGTGAATATATATGAACTAGTTTCTAATAACACAAGAATACTGTTTTCATAGATAACGCTACTACAGTTGGCTATAGTTTAGAGTGGGTATATATGAACTAGTTTCTAATAACACAAGAATACTGTTTTCATGGATAACGCTACAACAATTGGCTACAGTTTAGTGTGGGTATATATGAACTAGTTTCTAATAACACAAGAATACTATTTTCATGGATAATGCTACTACAGTTGCCTATAGTTTAGTGTGAATATATATGAACCAGTTTCGAATAACACAAGAATTCTATTTTCATGGATAACGCTACTACAGATGGCTATAGTTTAGTGTGGGTATATATGAACTAGTTTCTAATAACACAAGAATACTATTTTCATGGATAACGCTAGTACAGTTGGCTATAGTTTAGTGTGGGTATATATGAACTAGTTTCTAATAACACAAGAATACTATGTTCATGGATAACGCTAGTACAGTTGGCAATAGTTTAGTGTGAATATATATGAACTAGTTTCTAATAACACAAGATTACTGTTTTCAGAATTAACACTACAACAGTTGGCTATAGTTTAGTGTGGGTATATATGAACTGGTTTCTAATAACACAAGAATACTATTTTCATAGATAACGCTGGTACAGTTGGCTATAGTTCACTGTGGGTATATATGAACTAGTTTCCAATAACACAAGATTATTATTTTCATGGATAATGCTAGCACAGTTGGCTATAGTTTAGTGTGGGTATATATGAACTAGTTTCTAATAACACAAAAATACTGTTTTCATGGATAACGCTACTAAAGTTGGCTATAGTTTAGTGTGGGTATATATGAACTAGTTTCTAATAACACAAGAATACTATTTTCATGGATAACGCTACTACAGTTGCCTATAGTTTACTGTGGGTATTATGAACTAGTTTCTAATAACACAAGAATACTATTTACATGGATACCGCTACTACAGTTGGCTATAGTTTAGTGTGGGTGTATATGTACTAGCTTTGAATAACACAAGAATACTGTTTTCATGGATAATGCTACTACAGTTAGCTATAGTTTAGTGTGAATATATATGAACTAGTTTCTAATAACACAAGAATACCATTTTCATGAATAATGCTACTACTGTTGGCTATAGTTTAGTGTGGGTATATATGATCTAGTTTCTAATAACACAAGAATACTATTTTCATGGATAATGCTACTACTGTTGGCTATAGTTTAGTGTGAATATATATGAACTAGTTCCTAATAACACAAGAATTCTATTTTCATGGATAACGCTACCAGAGTTGGCTATAGTATAGTGTGGGTATATATGAACTAGTTTCTAATAACACAAGAATACTGTTTTCATGGATAATGCTACTACAGCTGGCTATAGTGTAGTGTGGGTATATATGAACTAGTTTCTAATAACACAAGAATACTATTTTCATGGAAAATGCTACTACAGTTGGCTATAGTTTAGTGTGGGTATATATGAACTAGTTTCTAATAACACAAGAATACTATTTTCATGGATAACGCTACTACAGTTGCCTATAGTTTACTGTGGGTATTATGAACTAGTTTCTAATAACACAAGAATACTATTTTCATAGATAACGCTGGTACAGTTGGCTATAGTTCACTGCGGGTATATATGAACTAGTTTCTAATAACTCAAGATTAGTATTTTAATGGATAATGCTAGCACAGTTGGCTATGGTTTAGTGTGGGTATATATGAACTAGTTTCTAATTACACAAGAATACTATTTTCATGGATAACCCTGGTACAGTTGGCTATAGTTTAGTGTGGGTATATATGAACTAGTTTCTAATAACACAAGAATACCATTTTCATGGATAACGCTACTACAGTTGGCTATAGTTTAGTGTAAGTATATATGAACTAGTTTCTAATAACACAAGAATACTATTTTCATAGATAATGCTAGTACAGTTGGCTATAGTTTAGTGTGAATATATATGAACTAGTTTCTAATAACAGAAGAATACTATTTTCATGGATAACGCTACTACAGTTGGCTATAGTTTAGTGTGGGTATATATGAACTAGTTTCTAATAACACAAGAATACTGTTTTCATGGATAACGCTACTACAGTAGGCTATAGTGTAGTGTGGGTATATATGAACTAGTTTCTAATAACACAAGAATACTGTTTTGATGGATAAGTCTACTAATTTGGCTAAAGTTTAATGTGAATATATATGAAATATTTCCAATAACACAAGAATACTATTTTCATGGATACCGCTACTACAGTTGGCTATAGTGTAGTGTGGGTATATATGAACTAGTTTCTAATAACACAAGAATTCTGTTTTCATGGATAACGCTACAACAATTGGCTAAAGTTTAGTGTGAACATATACGAACTAGTTTCTAATAACACAAGAATACTATTTTCATGGATAACGCTACTACAGTTTGCTATAGTTTAGTGTGGGTATATATGAACTAGTTTCTAATAACACAAGAATACTGTTTTCATGGATAACGCTACTACAGTTGGCTACAGTTTAGTGTGGGTATATATGAACTAGTTTCTAATAACACAAGAATACTATATTCATGGATAATGCTACTACAGTTGGCTATAGTTTAGTGTGGGTATATATGAACTGGTTCTAATAACACAAGAATACTATTTTCATAATTAACACTACTACAATTGGCTATAGTTTAGTGTGAATATATATGAACTAGTTTCTAATAACACAAGAATATTGTTTTCATGGATAACGCTACTACAGTTGGCTATAGTTTAGTGTGGGTATATATGAACCTGTTTCTAATAAAACAACTATACTACTTTCATGGATAACGCTACTACAGTTGGCTATAGTTTAGTGTGGGTATATATGAACTATTTTCTAATAACACAAGAATACTATTTTCATGGATAACACTAGTACAGTAGGCTATAGTTTAGTGTGAATATATATGAACTAGTTACTAGTAACACAAGGATACTATTTTCATGGATAACGCTACTACAGTTGGATATAGTTTAGTGTGGGTATATATGAACTTGTTTTCTAATAACACAGGAATACTATTTTCATAATTAACACTACTACAGTAGGCTACAGTTTAGTGTGAATATATATGAACTAGTTTCTAATAACACAAGAATACTGTTTTCATGGATAACGCTACTACAGTCGGCTATAGTTTAGTGTGGGTATATATGAACTAGTTTCTAATAACACAAGAATACTGTTTTCATGGATAACGCTACTACAGTTGGCTACAGTTTAGTGTGGGTATATATGAACTAGTTTCTAATAACACAAGAATACTATATTCATGGATAATGCTACTACAGTTGGATATAGTCTAGTGTGGGTACATATGAACTAGTTTCTGATAACACAAGAATACTATATTCATGGATAATGCTACTACAGTTGGCTATAGTTTAGAGTGGGTATATATGTACTAGTTTCTAATAACACAAGAATACTATATTCATGGATAATGCTACTACAGTTGGCTATAGTTTAGTGTGAATATATATGAACTAGTTTCTAATAACACAAGAATACTGTTTTCATGGATAATGCTACTACAGTTGGCTATAGTTTAGAGTGGGTATATATGAACTAGTTTCTAATAACACAAGAATACTGTTTTCATGGATAACGCTACTAATTTAACTAAAGTTTAGTGTGAATATATATGAAATATTTCCAATAACACAAGAATACTATTTATATGGATACCGCTACTACAGTTGGCTATAGTTTAGTGTGGGTATATATGAACTAGTTTCGAATAACACAAGAATACTGTTTTCATGGATAATGCTACTACAGTTGGCTATAGTTTAGTTGGGTATATATGAACTAGTTTCTAATAACACAAGAATACTATTTTCATGGATAATGCTACTACAGTTAGCTATAGTTTAGTGTGAATATATATGAACTAGTTTCTAATAACACAAGAATACCATTTTCATGGATAATGCTACTACTGTTGGCTATAGTTTAGTGTGGGTATATATGATCTAGTTTCTAATAACACAAGAATACTATTTTCATGGATAATGCTACTACTGTTGGCTATAGTTTAGTGTGAATATATATGAACTAGTTCCTAATAACACAAGAATTCTATTTTCATGGATAACGCTACTACAGTTGGCTATAGTATAGTGTGGGTATATATGAACTAGTTTCTCATTACACAAGAATACTGTTTTCATGGATAACGCTACTACAGTTGGATATAGTGTAGTGTGGGTATATATGAACTAGTTTCCAATAACACAAGAATTCTGTTTTCATGGATAACGCTACTACAGTTGGCTATAGTTTAGTTGGGTATATGTGAACTAGTTTCTAATAACACAAGAATACTATTTTAATGGATAATGGTACTACTGTTGGCTATAGTTTAGTGTGAATATATATGAACTAGTTCCTAATAACACAAGAATTCTATTTTCATGGATAACGCTACTACAGTTGGCTATAGTATAGTGTGGGTATATATGAACTAGTTTCTAATAACACAAGAATACTATTTACATGGATACCACTACTACAGTTGGCTATAGTTTAGTGGGTATATCTGAACTAGTTTCGAATAACACAAGAATACTGTTTTCATGGATAACGCTACTACAGTTGGCTATAGTTTAGTTGGGTATATATGCACTAGTTTCTAATAACACAAGAATACTATTTTCATGGATACCGCTACTACAGTTGGCTATAGTTTAGTGTGGGTATATATGAACTAGTTTCGAATAACACAGGAATACCGTTTTCATGGATAACGCTACTACAGTTAGCTCTAGTTTAGTGTGAATATATATGAACTAGTTTCAAATAACACAAGAATACCATTTTCATGGATAACGCTACTACAGTTGGATATAGTTTAGTGTGGGTATATATGAACTTGTTTTCTAATAACACAAGAATACTATTTTCATAATTAACACTACTACAGTAGGCTATAGTTTAGTGTGAATATATTTGAACTAGGTTGTGATAACACAAGAATACTGTTTTCATGATTAACGCTACTACAGTTGGCTATAGTTTAGTGTGGGTATATATGAACTAGTTTCTAATAACACAAGAATACTGTTTTCATGGATAACGCTACTACAGTTGGCTACAGTTCTGTGTGGGTATATATGAACTAGTTTCTAATAACACAAGAATACTATATTCATGGATAATGCTACTACAGTTAGCTATAGTTTAGTGTGGGTATATATGAACTGGTTCTAATAACACAAGAATACTATTTTCATAATTAACACTACTACAGTTGGCTATAGTTTAGTGTGAATATATATGAACTAGTATCTAATAACACAAGAATACTGTTTTCATGGATAACGCTACTACAGTTGGCTATAGTTTAGAGTGGGTATATATGAACTAGTTTGTAATAACACAAGAATACTGTTTTCATGGATAACGCTACTAATTTAACTAAAGTTTAGTGTGAATATATATGAAATATTTCCAATAACACAAGAATACTATTTTTATGGATACCGCTACTACAGTTGGCTATAGTTTAGTGTGGGTATATATGAACTAGTTTCGAATAACACAAGAATACTGTTTTCATGGATAATGCTACTACAGTTGGCTATAGTTTAGTTGGGTATATATGAACTAGTTTCTAATAACACAAGAATACTATTTTCATGGATAATGCTACTACAGTTAGCTATAGTTTAGTGTGAATATATATGAACTAGTTTCTAATAACACAAGAATACCATTTTCATGGATAATGCTTCTACTGTTGGCTATAGTTTAGTGTGGGTATATATGATCTAGTTTCTAATAACACAAGAATACCATTTTCATGGATAATGCTACTACTGTTGGCTATAGTTTAGTGTGAATATATATTAACTAGTTCCTAATAACACAAGAATTCTATTTTCATGGATAACGCTACTACAGTTGGCTATAGTATAGTGTGGGTATATATGAACTAGTTTCTAATTACACAAGAATACGGTTTTCATGGATAACGCTACTAGAGTTGGCTATAGTGTAGTGTGGGTATATATGAACTAGTTTCCAATAACACAAGAATTCTGTTTTCATGGATAACGCTACAACAATTGCCTACAGTTTAGTGTGGGTATATATGAACTAGTTTCTAATAAGACAAGAATACTATATTCATGGATAATGCTACTACAGTTGGCTATAGTTTAGTGTGGGTATATATGAACTGGTTCTAATAACACAAGAATACTATTTTCATAATTAACACTACTACAGTTGGCTATAGTTTAGTGTGAATATATATGAACTAGTATCTAATAACACAAGAATACTGTTTTCATGGATAACGCTACTACAGTTGGCTATAGTTTAGAGTGGGTATATATGAACTAGTTTCTAATAACACAAGAATACTATATTCATGCATAATGCTACTACAGTTGGATATAGTCTAGTGTGGGTACATATGAACTAGTTTCTAATAACACAAGAATACTATATTCATGGATAATGCTACTACAGTTGGCTATAGTTTAGAGTGGGTATATATGAACTAGTTTCTAATAACACAAGAATACTATATTCATGGATAATGCTACTAGAGTTGGCTATAGTTTAGTGTGAATATATATGAACTAGTTTCTAATAACACAAGAATACTGTTTTCATGGATAATGCTACTACAGTTGGCTATAGTTTAGAGTGGGTATATATGAACTAGTTTCTAATAACACAAGAATACTGTTTTCATGGATAACGCTACTAATTTAACTAAAGTTTAGTGTGAATATATATGAAATATTTCCAATAACACAAGAATACTATTTATATGGATACCGCTACTACAGTTGGCTATAGTTTAGTGTGGGTATATATGAACTAGTTTCGAATAACACAAGAATACTGTTTTCATGGATAATGCTACTACAGTTGGCTATAGTTTAGTTGGGTATATATGAACTAGTTTCTAATAACACAAGAATACTATTTTCATGGATAATGCTACTACAGTTAGCTATAGTTTAGTGTGAATATATATGAACTAGTTTCTAATAACACAAGAATACCATTTTCATGGATAATGCTACTACTGTTGGCTATAGTTTAGTGTGGGTATATATGATCTAGTTTCTAATAACACAAGAATACTATTTTCATGGATAATGCTACTACTGTTGGCTATAGTTTAGTGTGAATATATATGAACTAGTTCCTAATAACACAAGAATTCTATTTTCATGGATAACGCTACTACAGTTGGCTATAGTATAGTGTGGGTATATATGAACTAGTTTCTCATTACACAAGAATACTGTTTTCATGGATAACGCTACTACAGTTGGCTATAGTGTAGTGTGGGTATATATGAACTAGTTTCCAATAACACAAGAATTCTGTTTTCATGGATGACGCTACAACAATTGGCTACAGTTTAGTGTGGGTATATATGAACTAGTTTCTAATAACACAAGAATACTATATTCATGGATAATGCTACTACAGTTGGCTATAGTTTAGTGTGGGTATATATGAACTGGTTACTAATAACACAAGAATACTGTTTTCATGGATAACACTACTACAGTTGGCTACAGTTTAGTGTAGGTATATATGAACTAGTTTCTAATAACACAAGAATACTATTTTCATGGATAATGCTACTACAGTTGCCTATAGCTTAGTGTGAATATATATGAACTAGTTTCGAATAACACAAGAATTCTATTTTCATGGATAACGCTACTACAGATGGCTATAGTTTAGTGTGGGTATATATGAACTAGTTTCTAATAACACAAGAATACTATTTTCATGGATAACGCTAGTACAGTTGGCTATAGTTTAGTGTGGGTATATATGAACTAGTTTCTAATAACACAAGAATACTATGTTCATGGATAACGCTAGTACAGTTGGCAATAGTTTAGTATGAATATATATGAACTAGTTTCTAATAACACAAGATTACTGTTTTCATAATTAACACTACTACAGTTGGCTATAGTTTAGTGTGGGTATATATGAACTGGTTTCTAATAGCACAAGATTACTATTTTCATAATTAACACTACTACAGTTGGGTATAGTTTAGTATAGGTATATATGAACTAGTTTCTAATAACACAAGAATACTATTTTCATAGATAACGCTGGTTCAGTTGGCTATAGTTCACTGTGGGTTTATATAAACTAGTTTCTAATAACACAAGATTGCTATTTTCATGGATAATGCTAGCACAGTTGGCTATAGTTTAGTGTGGGTATATATGAACTAGTTTCTAATAAGACAAGAATACTATTTTCATAGATAACGCTAGTACAGTTGGCTATAGTTTAGTGTGAATATATATGGACTAGTTTCTAATAACACAAGAATACTATTTTCATGGATAACGCTACTACAGTTGGCTATAGTTTAGTGTGGGTATATATGAACTAGTTTCTAATAACACAAGAATACTGTTTTCATGGATAACGCTACTACTGTTGGCTATAGTGTAGTGTGGGTATATATGAACTAGTTTCTAATAACACAAGAATTCTGTTTTCATGGATAACGCTACTAATTTGGCTAAAGTTTAGTGTGAATATATATGAACTATTACCAATAACACAAGAATACTATTTACATGGATACCGCTACTACAGTTGGCTATAGTTTAGTGTGGGTATATATGAACTAGTTTCGAATAACACAAGAATACTGTTTTCATGGATAACGCTACTACAGTTGGCTATAGTTTAGTTGGGTATATGTGAACTAGTTTCTAATAACACAAGAATACTATTTTAATGGATAATGGTACTACTGTTGGCTATAGTTTAGTGTGAATATATATGAACTAGTTCCTAATAACACAAGAATTCTATTTTCATGGATAACGCTACTACAGTTGGCTATAGTATAGTGTGGGTATATATGAACTAGTTTCTAATAACACAAGAATACTATTTACATGGATACCACTACTACAGTTGGCTATAGTTTAGTGGGTATATCTGAACTAGTTTCGAATAACACAAGAATACTGTTTTCATGGATAACGCTACTACAGTTGGCTATAGTTTAGTTGGGTATATATGAACTAGTTTCTAATAACACAAGAATACTATTTTCATGGATACCGCTACTACAGTTGGCTATAGTTTAGTGTGGGTATATATGAAATAGTTTCGAATAACACAAGAATACCGTTTTCATGGATAACGCTACTACAGTTAGCTCTAGTTTAGTGTGAATATATATGAACTAGTTTCAAATAACACAAGAATACCATTTTCATGGATAACGCTACTACAGTTGGATATAGTTTAGTGTGGGTATATATGAACTTGTTTTCTAATAACACAAGAATACTATTTTCATAATTAACACTACTACAGTAGGCTATAGTTTAGTGTGAATATATTTGAACTAGGTTGTGATAACACAAGAATACTGTTTTCATGATTAACGCTACTACAGTTGGCTATAGTTTAGTGTGGGTATATATGAACTAGTTTCTAATAACACAAGAATACTGTTTTCATGGATAACGCTACTACAGTTGGCTACAGTTCAGTGTGGGTATATATGAACTAGTTTTCTAATAATACAAGAATACTATATTCATGGATAATACTACTACAGTTGGCTATAGTTTAGTGTGGGTATATATGAACTGGTTCTAATAACACAAGAATACTATTTTCATAATTAACACTACTACAGTTGGCTATAGTTTAGTGTGAATATATATGAACTAGTATCTAATAACACAAGAATACTGTTTTCATGGATAACGCTACTACAGTTGGCTATAGTTTAGAGTGGGTATATATGAACTAGTTTGTAATAACACAAGAATACTGTTTTCATGGATAACGCTACTAATTTAACTAAAGTTTAGTGTGAATATATATGAAATATTTCCAATAACACAAGAATACTATTTTTATGGATACCGCTACTACAGTTGGCTATAGTTTAGTGTGGGTATATATGAACTAGTTTCGAATAACACAAGAATACTGTTTTCATGGATAATGCTACTACAGTTGGCTATAGTTTAGTTGGGTATATATGAACTAGTTTCTAATAACACAAGAATACTATTTTCATGGATAATGCTACTACAGTTAGCTATAGTTTAGTGTGAATATATATGAACTAGTTTCTAATAACACAAGAATACCATTTTCATGGATAATGCTTCTAATGTTGGCTATAGTTTAGTGTGGGTATATATGATCTAGTTTCTAATAACACAAGAATACCATTTTCATGGATAATGCTACTACTGTTGGCTATAGTTTAGTGTGAATATATATTAACTAGTTCCTAATAACACAAGAATTCTATTTTCATGGATAACGCTACTACAGTTGGCTATAGTATAGTGTGGGTATATATGAACTAGTTTCTAATTACACAAGAATACGGTTTTCATGGATAACGCTACTAGAGTTGGCTATAGTGTAGTGTGGGTATATATGAACTAGTTTCCAATAACACAAGAATTCTGTTTTCATGGATAACGCTACAACAATTGGCTACAGTTTAGTGTGGGTATATATGAACTAGTTTCTAATAACACAAGAATACTATATTCATGGATAATGCTACTACAGTTGGCTATAGTTTAGTGTGGGTATATATGAACTGGTTCTAATAACACAAGAATACTATTTTCATAATTAACACTACTACAGTTGGCTATAGTTTAGTGTGAATATATATGAACTAGTATCTAATAACACAAGAATACTGTTTTCATGGATAACGCTACTACAGTTGGCTATAGTTTAGAGTGGGTATATATGAACTAGTTTGTAATAACACAAGAATACTGTTTTCATGGATAACGCTACTAATTTAACTAAAGTTTAGTGTGAATATATATGAAATATTTCCAATAACACAAGAATACTATTTTTATGGATACCGCTACTACAGTTGGCTATACTTTAGTGTGGGTATATATGAACTAGTTTCGAATAACACAAGAATACTGTTTTCATGGATAATGCTACTACAGTTGGCTATAGTTTAGTTGGGTATATATGAACTAGTTTCTAATAACACAAGAATACTATTTTCATGGATAATGCTACTACAGTTAGCTATAGTTTAGTGTGAATATATATGAACTAGTTTCTAATAACACAAGAATACCATTTTCATGGATAATGCTTCTACTGTTGGCTATAGTTTAGTGTGGGTATATATGATCTAGTTTCTAATAACACAAGAATACTATTTTCATGGATAATGCTACTACCGTTGGCTATAGTTTAGTGTGAATATATATTAACTAGTTCCTAATATCACAAGAATTCTATTTTCATGGATAACGCTACTACAGTTGGCTATAGTATAGTGTGGGTATATATGAACTAGTTTCTAATTACACAAGAATACGGTTTTCATGGATAACGCTACTAGAGTTGGCTATAGTGTAGTGTGGGTATATATGAACTAGTTTCCAATAACACAAGAATTCTGTTTTCATGGATAATGCTACAACAATTGGCTACAGTTTAGTGTGGGTATATATGAACTAGTTTCTAATAACAATTAGAATACTATATTCATGGATAATGCTACTACAGTTGGCTATAGTTTAGAGTGGGTATATATGAACTGGTTACTAATAACACAAGAATACTGTTTTCATGGATAACACTACTACAGTTGGCTACAGTTTAGTGTGGGTATATATGAACTAGTTTCTAATAACACAAGAATACTATTTTCATGGATAATGCTACTACAGTTGCCTATAGTTTAGTGTGAATATATATGAACCAGTTTCGAATAACACAAGAATTCTATTTTCATGGATAACGCTACTACAGATGGCTATAGTTTAGTGTGGGTATATATGAACTAGCTTCTAATAACACAAGAATACTATTTTCATGGATAACGCTAATACAGTTGGCTATAGATTAGTGTGGGTATATATGAACTAGTTTCTAATAACACAAGAATACTATGTTCATGGATAACGCTAGTACAGTTGGGAATAGTTTAGTGTGAATATATATGAACTAGTTTCTAATAACACAAGATTACTGTTTTCATAATTAACACTACTACAGTTGGCTATAGTTTAGTGTGGGTATATATGAACTGGTTTCTAATAACACAAGATTACTATTTTCATAATTAACACTACTACAGTTGGGTATAGTTTAGTATAGGTATATATGAACTTTTTCTAATAACACAAGAATACTATTTTCATAGATAACGCTGGTACAGTTGGCTATAGTTCACTGTGGGTATATATGAACTAGTTTCTAATAACACAAGAATACTATTTTCATGGATAACCCTGGTACAGTTGGCTATATTTTAGTTTGGGTGTATCTGAACTAGTTTCTAATAACACAAGAATACTATTTTCATGAATAACGCTACTACAGTTGGCTATAGTTTAGTGTGGGTATATATGAACTAGTTTCTAATAAGACAAGAATACTATTTTCATAGATAACGCTAGTACAGTTGGCTATAGTTTAGTGTGAATATATATGAACTAGTTTCTAATAACACATGAATACCGTTTTCATGAATAATGCTACTACTGTTGGCTATAGTTTAGAGTGGGTATATATGATCTAGTTTCTAATAACACAAGAATACTATTTTCATGGATAATGCTACTACTGTTGGCTATAGTTTAGTGTGAATATATATGAACTAGTTTCTAATAACACAAGAATACTATTTTCATGGATAACGCTAGTACAGTTGGCTATAGTTTAGTGTGGGTATATATGAACTAGTTTTTCTAATAACACAAGATTACTATTTTCATGGATAATGCGACTACTGTTGGCTATAGTTTAGTGTGGGTATATATGAACTAGTTTCTAATACCACAAGAATACTATTTTCATGGATAATGCTACTACTGTTGGCTATAGTTTAGTGTGGGTATATATGAACTAGTTTCTAATAACACAAGAATACTATTTTCATGGATAATGCTACTACTGTTGGCTATAGTTTAGGGTGGGTATATATGAACTAGTTTCTAATAACACAAGAATACTATTTTCATGGATAACGCTAGTACAGTTGGCTATAGTTTAGTGTGGCTATATATGAACTAGTTTCTAATAACACAAGAATACTATGTTCATGGATAACGCTAGTACAGTTGGCAATAGTTTAGTGTGAATATATATGAACTAGTTTCTAATAACACAAGATTACTGTTTTCATAATTAACACTACTACAGTTGGCTATAGTTTAGTGTGGGTATATATGAACTGGTTTCTAATAACACAAGATTACTATTTTCATAATTAACACTACTACAGTTGGGTATAGTTTAGTATAGGTATATATGAACTTTTTCTAATAACACAAGAATACTATTTTCATAGATAACGCTGGTACAGTTGGCTATAGTTCACTGTGGGTATATATGAACTAGTTTCTAATAACACAAGAATACTATTTTCATGGATAACCCTGGTACAGTTGGCTATATTTTAGTTTGGGTGTATCTGAACTAGTTTCTAATAACACAAGAATACTATTTTCATGAATAACGCTACTACAGTTGGCTATAGTTTAGTGTGGGTATATATGAACTAGTTTCTAATAAGACAAGAATACTATTTTCATAGATAACGCTAGTATAGTTGGCTATAGTTTAGTGTGAATATATATGAACTAGTTTCTAATAACACATGAATACCGTTTTCATGAATAATGCTACTACTGTTGGCTATAGTTTAGAGTGGGTATATATGATCTAGTTTCTAATAACACAAGAATACTATTTTCATGGATAATGCTACTACTGTTGGCTATAGTTTAGTGTGAATATATATGAACTAGTTTCTAATAACACAAGAATACTGTTTTCATGGATAACGCTACTACAGTTGGCTATAGTGTAGTGTGGGTATATATGAACTAGTTGCTAATAACACAAGAATACTATTTTCATGGATAACTCTACTACAGTTGGCTATAGTTTAGTGTGGGTATATATGAAATAGTTTCTAATAACACAGGAATACTATTTTCATGGATAACGCTACTACAGTTGCCTATAGTTCACTGTGGGTATTATGAACTAGTTTCTAATAACACAATTATACTATTTTCATGGATAACGCTACTACAGTTGTCTATAGTTTAGTGTGGGTATATATGAACTAGTTTCCAATAACACACGATTACTATTTTCATAATTAACATTACTACAGTTGGGTATAGTTTAGTATAGGTATATATGAACTAGTTTCTAATAACACAAGAATACTATTTTCATAGATAACGCTGGTACAGTTGGCTATAGTTCACTGCGGGTGTATATGAAGTAGTTTCTAATAACAGAAGATTACTATTTTCATGGATAATGCTAGCACAGTTGGCTATAGTTTAGTGTGGGTATATATGAACTAGTTTCTAATAACACAAGAATACTATATTCATGGATAACACTGGTACAGTTGGCTATAGTTTAGTGTGGGTTTATATGAAAAAGTTTCTAATAACACAAGAATACTATTTTCATGGATAACGCTACTACAGTTGGCTACAGTTTAGTGTAAGTATATATGAAATAGTTTCTAATGACACAAGAATACTATTTTCATAGATAATGCTAGTACAGTTGGCTATAGTTTAGTGTGAATATATATGAACTAGTTTCTAATAACACAAGAATACTATTCTCATGGATAACGCTACTACAGTTGGCTATAGTTTAGTGTGGGTATATATGAACTAGTTTCTATTAACACAAGAATACTGTTTTCATGGATAACGCTACTACAGTTGGCTATAGTGTAGTGTGGGTATATATGAACTATTTTCTAATAACACAAGAATATGTTTTCATGGATAACTCTACTAATTTGGCCAAAGCTCAGTGTGAATATATATGAAATATTTCCAATAACACAAGAATACTATTTTCATGGATACCGCTACTACAGTTGGCTATAGTTTAGTGTGGGTATATATGAACTAGTTTCGAATAACACAAGAATACTGTTTTCATGGATAACGCTACTACAGTTAGCTATAGTTTAGTGTGAATATATATGAACTAGTTTCAAATAACACAAGAATACCATTTTCATGGATAATGTTACTACTGTTGGCTATAGTTTAGTGTGGGCATATA
This sequence comes from Deroplatys truncata, assembly GCA_030765065.1. NCBI lineage: Eukaryota > Metazoa > Arthropoda > Insecta > Mantodea > Mantidae > Deroplatys > Deroplatys truncata. The sequence goes on from CM060975.1 coordinate 2,210,094, forward strand.
TGATCTAGTTACTAATAACACAAGAATACTATTTTCATGGATAATGCTACTACTGTTGGCTATAGTTTAGTGTGAATATATATGAACTCGTTCCTAATAAAACAAGAATTCTGTTTTCATGGATAACGCTATTACAGTTGGCTATAGTATAGTGTGGGTATATATGAACCGGTTTCTAATAACACAAAAATACTGTTTTCATGGATAACGCTACTACAGATGGCTATAGTGTAGTGTGGGTATATAGGAACTAGTTTTGTAATAACACAAGAATTCTGTTTTCATGGATAGCGGTACAACAATTGGCTAAAGTTTAGTGTGAACATATACGAACTAGTTTCTAATAACACAAGAATACTATTTTCATGGAAAACGCTACTACAGTTCGCTATAGTTTAGTGTGGGTATATATGAACTAGTTTCTAATAACACAAGAATACTGTTTTCATGGATAACGCTACTACAGTTGGCTACAGTTCAGTGTGGGTATATATGAACTAGTTTCTAATAACATAAGAATACTATATTCATGGATAATGCTGCTACAGTTGGTTATAGTTTAGTGTGAATATATATGAACTAGTTTCTAATAACACAAGAATACTGTTTTCATGGATAACGCTACTACAGTTGGCTATAGTTTAGTGTGGGTATATATGAACTAGTTTCTAATAACACAAGTATAATATTTTCATGGATAACGCTACTACAGTTGGCTATAGTTTAGTGTGGGTATATATGAACTAGTTTTTCTAATAACACAAGAATACTATTTTCATGGATAACGCTACTACATTTGCCTATAGTTCACTGTGGGTATTATGAATTAGTTTCTAATAACACAAGAATACTGTTTTCATGGATAACGCTACTACAGTTGGCTATAGTTTAGTGTGGGTATATATGAACTAGTTTCTAATAACACAAGTATAATATTTTCATGGATAACGCTACTACAGTTGGCTATAGTTTAGTCTGAATATATATGAACTAGTTCCTAATAACACAAGAATTCTATTTTCATGGATAACGCTACTACAGTTGGCTATAGTATAGTGTGGGTATATATGAACTATTTTCTAATAACACAACAATACTATTTTCATGGATAACACTAGTACAGTAGGCTATAGTTTAGTGTGAATATATATGAACTAGTTTCTAGTAACACAAGAATACTATTTTCATGGATAACGCTACTACAGTTGGATATAGTTTAGTGTGGGTATATATGAACTTGTTTTCTAATAACACAAGAATACTATTTTCATAATTAACACTACTACAGTAGGCTATAGTTTAGTGTGAATATATTTGAACTAGGTTGTGATAACACAAGAATACTGTTTTCATGATTAACGCTACTACAGTTGGCTATAGTTTAGTGTGGGTATATATGAACTAGTTTCTAATAACACAAGAATACTGTTTTCATAGATAACGCTACTACAGTTGGCTACAGTTTAGTGTGGGTATATATGAACTAGTTTCTAATAACACAAGAATACTATATTCATGGATAATGCTACTACAGTTGGCTATAGTTTAATGTGGGTATATATGAACTGGTTCTAATAACACAAGAATACTATTTTCATAATTAACACTACTACAGTTGGCTATAGTTTAGTGTGAATATATATGAACTAGTTTCTAATAACACAAGAATACTGTTTTCATGGATAACGCTACTACAGTTGGCTATAGTTTAGAGTGGGTATATATGAACTAGTTTGTAATAACACAAGAATACTGTTTTCATGGATAACGCTACTAATTTAACTAAAGTTTAGTGTGAATATATATGAAATATTTCCAATAACACAAGAATACTATTTTTATGGATACCGCTACTACAGTTGGCTATAGTTTAGTGTGGGTATATATGAACTAGTTTCGAATAACACAAGAATACTGTTTTCATGGATAATGCTACTACAGTTGGCTATAGTTTAGTTGGGTATATATGAACTAGTTTCTAATAACACAAGAATACTATTTTCATGGATAATGCTACTACAGTTAGCTATAGTTTAGTGTGAATATATATGAACTAGTTTCTAATAACACAAGAATACCATTTTCGTGGATAATGCTTCTACTGTTGGCTATAGTTTAGTGTGGGTATATATGATCTAGTTTCTAATAACACAAGAATACTATTTTCATGGATAATGCTACTACTGTTGGCTATAGTTTAGTGTGAATATATATGAACTAGTTCCTAATAACACAAGAATTCTACTTTCATGGATAACGCTAGTACAGTTGGCTATAGTTTAGTGTGGGTATATATGAACTAGTTTCTAATAACACAAGAATACTATGTTCATGGATAACGCTAGTACAGTAAGCAATAGTTTAGTGTGAATATATATGAACTAGTTTCTAATAACACAAGATTACTGTTTTCATAATTAACACTACTACAGTTGGCTATAGTTTAGTGTGGGTATATATGAACTGGTTTCTAATAACACAAGATTACTATTTTCATAATTAACACTACTACAGTTGGCTATAGTTTAGTGTGAATATATATGAACTAGTTTCTAATAACACAAGAATACTGTTTTCATGGATAACGCTACTACAGTTGGCTATAGTTTAGAGTGGGTATATATGAACTAGTTTGTAATAACACAAGAATACTGTTTTCATGGATAAGGCTACTAATTTAACTAAAGTTTAGTGTGAATATATATGAAATATTTCCAATAACACAAGAATACTATTTTTATGGATACCGCTACTACAGTTGGCTATAGTTTAGTGTGGGTATATATGAACTAGTTTCGAATAACACAAGAATACTATTTTCATGGATAATGCTACTACAGTTAGCTATGGTTTAGTGTGAATATATATGAACTAGTTTCTAATAACACAAGAATACCATTTTCATGGATAATGCTTCTACTGTTGGCTATAGTTTAGTGTGGGTATATATGATCTAGTTTCTAATAACACAAGAATACTATTTTCATGGATAATGCTACTACTGTTGGCTATAGTTTAGTGTGAATATATATGAACTAGTTCCTAATAACACAAGAATTCTATTTTCATGGATAACGCTACTACAGTTGGCTATAGTATAGTGTGGGTATATATGAACTAGTTTCTAATTACACAAGAATACTGTTTTCATGGATAACGCTACTAGAGTTGGCTATAGTGTAGTGTGGGTATATATGAACTAGTTTCCAATAACACAAGAATTCTGTTTTCATGGATAACGCTACAACAATTGGCTACAGTTTAGTGTGGGTATATATGAACTAGTTTCTAATAACATTAGAATACTATATTCATGGATAATGCTACTACAGTTGGCTATAGTTTAGTGTGGGTATATATGAACTGGTTACTAATAACACAAGAATACTGTTTTCATGGATAACACTACTACAGTTGGCTACAGTTTATTGTGGGTATATATGAACTAGTTTCTAATAACACAAGAATACTATTTTCATGGATAATGCTACTACAGTTGCCTATAGTTTAGTGTGAATATATATGAACCAGTTTCGAATAACACAAGAATTCTATTTTCATGGATAACGCTACTACAGATGGCTATAGTTTAGTGTGGGTATATATGAACTAGTTTCTAATAACACAAGAATACTATTTTCATGGATAACGCTAGTACAGTTGGCTATAGTTTAGTGTGGGTATATATGAACTAGTTTTACTAATAACACAAGAATACTATGTTCATGGATAACGCTAGTACAGTTGGCAATAGTTTAGTGTGAATATATATGAACTAGTTTCTAATAACACAAGATTACTGTTTTCATAATTAACACTACTACAGTTGGCTATAGTTTAGTGTGGGTATATATGAACTGGTTTCTAATAACACAAGATTACTATTTTCATAATTAACACTACTACAGTTGGGTATAGTTTAGTATAGGTATATATGAACTTTTTCTAATAACACAAGAATGCTATTTTCATAGATAACGCTGGTACAGTTGGCTATAGTTCACTGTGGGTATATATGAACTAGTTTCTAATAACACAAGAATACTATTTTCATGGATAATGCTAGCACAGTTGGCTATATTTTAGTTTGGGTGTATCTGAACTAGTTTCTAAAAACACAAGAATACTATTTTCATGAATAACGCTACTACAGTTGGCTATAGTTTAGTGTGAGTATATATGAACTAGTTTCTAATAACACAAGAATACTATTTTCATGGATAATGCTACTACAGTTGGCTATAGTTTAGTGTGGGTATATATGAACTAGTTCCTAATAACACAAGAATACTATTTTCATTGATAACGCTACTACAGTTGCCTATAGTTTACTGTGGGTATTATAAAGTAGTTTCTAATAACACAAGTATACTATTTTCATGGATAACGCTACTACAGTTGGCTATAGTTTAGTGTGGGTATATATGAACTAGTTTCTAATAACACAAGAATACTGTTTTCATGGATAATGCTACTACAGTTGGCTATAGTGTAGTGAGGGTATATATGAACTAGTTTCTAATAACACAAGAATACTGTTTTCATGGATAACAATACTAATTTGGCTAAAGTTTAGTGTGAATATATATGAAATATTTCCAATAACACAAGAATACTATTTTCATGGATACCGCTACTATAGTTGGCTATAGTTTAGTGTGGGTATATATGAACTAGTTTCGAATAACACAAGAATACTGTTTTCATGGATAACACTACTACAGTTGGCTATAGTTTAGTTGGGTATATATGAACTAGTTTCTAATAACACAAGAATACTATTTACATGGATACCGCTACTGCAGTTGGCTATAGTTTAGTGTGGGTATATATGAACTAGTTTCGAATAACACAAGAATACTGTTTTCATGGATAATGCTACTACAGTTAGCTATAGTTTAGTGTGAATATATATGAACTAGTTTCTAATAACACAAGAATACCATTTTCATGAATAATGCTACTACTGTTGGCTATAGTTTAGTGTGGGTATATATGATCTAGTTTCTAATAACACAAGAATACTATTTTCATGGATATGGCTACTACTGTTGGCTATAGTTTAGTGTGAATATATATCAACTAGTTCCTATTAACACAAGAATTCTTTTTTCATGGATAACGCTACCAGAGTTGGCTATAGTATAGTGTGGGTATATATGAACTAGTTTCTAATAACACAAGAATACCGTTTTCATGGATAATGCTACTACAGTTGGCTATAGTGTAGTGTGGGTATATATGAACTAGTTTCTAATAACACAAGAATACTATTTTCATGGATAATGCTACTAAAGTTGGCTATAGTTTAGTGTGGGTATATATGATCTAGTTTCTAATAACACAAGAATACTATTTTCATGGATAATGCTACTACTGTTGGCTATAGTTTAGTGTGAATATATATGAACTAGTTCCTAATAACACAAGAATTCTATTTTCATGGATAACGCTACTACAGTTGGCTATAGTATAGTGTGGGTATATATGAACTAGTTTCTAATTACACAAGAATACTGTTTTCATGGATAACGCTACTAGAGTTGGCTATAGTGTAGTGTGGGTATATATGAACTAGTTTCCAATAACACAAGAATTCTGTTTTCATGGATAACGCTACAACAATTGGCTAGAGTTTAGTGTGGGTATATATGAACTAGTTTCTAATAACATTAGAATACTATATTCATGGATAATGCTACTACAGTTGGCTATAGTTTAGTGTGGGTATATATGAACTGGTTACTAATAACACAAGAATACTGTTTTCATGGATAACACTACTACAGTTGGCTACAGTTTATTGTGGGTATATATGAACTAGTTTCTAATAACACAAGAATACTATTTTCATGGATAATGCTACTACAGTTGCCTATAGTTTAGTGTGAATATATATGAACCAGTTTCGAATAACACAAGAATTCTATTTTCATGGATAACGCTACTACAGATGGCTATAGTTTAGTGTGGGTATATATGAACTAGTTTCTAATAACACAAGAATACTATTTTCATGGATAACGCTAGTACAGTTGGCTATAGTTTAGTGTGGGTATATATGAACTAGTTTTACTAATAACACAAGAATACTATGTTCATGGATAACGCTAGTACAGTTGGCAATAGTTTAGTGTGAATATATATGACCTAGTTTCTAATAACACAAGATTACTGTTTTCATAATTAACACTACTACAGTTGGCTATAGTTTAGTGTGGGTATATATGAACTGGTTTCTAATAACACAAGATTACTATTTTCATAATTAACACTACTACAGTTGGGTATAGTTTAGTATAGGTATATATGAACTTTTTCTAATAACACAAGAATGCTATTTTCATAGATAACGCTGGTACAGTTGGCTATAGTTCACTGTGGGTATATATGAACTAGTTTCTAATAACACAAGAATACTATTTTCATGGATAATGCTAGCACAGTTGGCTATATTTTAGTTTGGGTGTATCTGAACTAGTTTCTAAAAACACAAGAATACTATTTTCATGAATAACGCTACTACAGTTGGCTATAGTTTAGTGTGAATATATATGAACTAGTTTCTAATAACACAAGAATACTATTTTCATGGATAATGCTACTACAGTTGGCTATAGTTTAGTGTGGGTATATATGAACTAGTTTCTAATAACATAAGAATACTATTTTCATTGATAACGCTACTACAGTTGCCTATAGTTTACTGTGGGTATTATGAAGTAGTTTCTAATAACACAAGTATACTATTTTCATGGATAACGCTACTACAGTTGGCTATAGTTTAGTGTGGGTATATATGAACTAGTTTCTAATAACACAAGAATACTGTTTTCATGGATAATGCTACTACAGTTGGCTATAGTGTAGTGAGGGTATATATGAACTAGTTTCTAATAACACAAGAATACTGTTTTCATGGATAACAATACTAATTTGGCTAAAGTTTAGTGTGAATATATATGAAATATTTCCAATAACACAAGAATACTATTTTCATGGATACCGCTACTATAGTTGGCTATAGTTTAGTGTGGGTATATATGAACTAGTTTCGAATAACACAAGAATACTGTTTTCATGGATAACACTACTACAGTTGGCTATAGTTTAGTTGGGTATATATGAACTAGTTTCTAATAACACAAGAATACTATTTACATGGATACCGCTACTACAGTTGGCTATAGTTTAGTGTGGGTATATATGAACTAGTTTCGAATAACACAAGAATACTGTTTTCATGGATAATGCTACTACAGTTAGCTATAGTTTAGTGTGAATATATATGAACTTGTTTCTAATAACACAAGAATACCATTTTCATGAATAATGCTACTACTGTTGGCTATAGTTTAGTGTGGGTATATATGATCTAGTTTCTAATAACACAAGAATACTATTTTCATGGATATGGCTACTACTGTTGGCTATAGTTTAGTGTGAATATATATCAACTAGCTCCTATTAACACAAGAATTCTTTTTTCATGGATAACGCTACCAGAGTTGGCTATAGTATAGTGTGGGTATATATGAACTAGTTTCTAATAACACAAGAATACCGTTTTCATGGATAATGCTACTACAGTTGGCTATAGTGTAGTGTGGGTATATATGAACTAGTTTCTAATAACACAAGAATACTATTTTCATGGATAATGCTACTAAAGTTGGCTATAGCTTAGTGTGGGTATATATGAACTAGTTTCTAATAACACAAGAATACTATTTTCATGGATAACGCTACTACAGTTGGATATAGTTTAGTGTGGGTATATATGAACTTGTTTTATAATAACACAAGAATACTATTTTCATAATTAACACTACTACAGTAGGCTATAGTTTAGTGTGAATATATTTGAACTAGGTTGTGATAACACAAAAATACTGTTTTCATGATTAACGCTACTACAGTTGGCTATAGTTTAGTGTGGGTATATATGAACTAGTTTCTAATTACACAAGAATACTATTTTCATGGATAACCCTGGTACAGTTGGCTATAGTTTAGTGTGGGTATATATGAACTAGTTTCTAATAACACAAGAATACTGTTTTCATGGATAACGCTACTACAGTTGGCTATAGTTTAGTGTAAGTATATATGAACTAGTTTCTAATAACACAAGAATACTATTTTCATAGATAATGCTAGTACAGTTGGCTATAGTTTAGTGTGAATATATATGAACTAGTTTCTAATAACACAAGAATACTATTTTCATGGATAACGCTACTACAGTTGGCTATTGTTTAGTGTGGGTATATATGAACTAGTTTCTAATAACACAAGAATACTGTTTTCATGGATAACGCTACTACAGTAGGCTATAGTGTAGTGTGGGTATATATGAACTAGTTTCTAATAACACAAGAATACTGTTTTCATGGATAACGCTACTACAGTAGGCTATAGTTTAGTGTGGGTATATATGAACTAGTTTCTAATAACACAAGAATACTGTTTTCATGGATAACGCTACTACAGTTGGCTACAGTTTAGGGTGGGTATATATGAACTAGTTTCTAATAACACAAGAATACTATATTCATGGATAATGCTACTACAGTTGGCTATAGTTTAGTGTGTGTATATATGAACTAGTTTCTAATAACACAAGAATATTGTTTTCATGGATAACACTACTACAGTTGGCTATAGTTTAGTGTGTGTATATATGAACTAGTTTCTAATAACACAAGTATACTATTTTCATGGATAACGCTACTACAGTTGGCTATAGTTTAGTGTGTGTATATATGAACTATTTTCTAATAACACAAGAATACTATTTTCATGGATAACACTAGTACATTAGGCTATAGTTTAGTGTGAATATATATGAACTAGTTTCTAGTAACACAAGAATACTATTTTCATGGATAACGCTACTACAGTTGGATATAGTTTAGTGTGGGTATATATGAACTTGTTTTCTAATAACACAAGAATACTATTTTCATAAGTAACACTACTACAGTAGGCTATAGTTTAGTGTGAATATATTTGAACTACTTTCTTTTAACACAAGAATACTGTTTTCATGGATAACGCTACTACAGTTGGCTATAGTTTAGTGTGGGTATATATGAACTAGTTTCTAATAACACAAGAATACTATTTTCATGGATAACGCTACTACAGTTGGCTACAGTTTAGTGTGGGTATATATGAACTAGTTTCTAATAACACAAGAATACTATATTCATGGATAATGCTACTACAGTTGGCTATAGTTTAGTGTGGGTATATATGAACTGGTTCTAATAACACAAGAATACTATTTTCATAATTAACACTACTACAGTTGGCTATAGTTTAGTGTGAATATATATGAACTAGTTTCTAATAACACAAGAAAACTGTTTTCATGGATAACGCTACTACAGTTGGCTATAGTTTAGAGTGGGTATATATGAACTAGTTTCTAATAACACAAGAATACTGTTTTCATGGATAAAGCTACTAATTTAACTAAGGTTTAGTGTGAATATATATGAAATATTTCCAATAACACAAGAATACTATTTTTATGGATACCGCTACTACAGTTGGCTATAGTTTAGTGTGGGTATATATGAACTAGTTTCGAATAACACAAGAATATTGTTTTCATGGATAACGCTACTACAGTTGGCTATAGTGTAGTGTAGGTATATATGAACTAGTTTCTAATAACACAAGAATACTATTTTAATGAATAACACTACTACAGTTGGCTATAGTGTAGTGTGGGTATATATGAACTAGTTTCTAATAACACAAGAATACTATTTTCATGGATAATGCTACTACAGTTGTCGATAGTTTAGTGTGGGTATATATGAACTAGTTTCCAATAACACACGATTACTATTTTCATAATTAACATTACTACAGTTGGGTATGGTTTAGTATAGGTATATATGAACTAGTTTCTAATAACACAAGAATACTATTTTCATAGATAACGCTGGTACAGTTGGCTATAGTTCACTGCGGGTATATATGAAGTAGTTTCTAATAACAGAAGATAACTATTTTCATGGATAATGCTAGCACAGTTGGCTATAGTTTAGTGTGGGTATATATGAACTAGTTTCTAAAAACACAAGAATACTATATTCATGGATAACCCTGGTACAGTTGGCTATAGTTTAGTGTGGGTTTATATGAACTAGTTTCTAATAACACAAGAATACTATTTTCATGGATAACGCTACTACAGTTGGCTATAGTTTAGTGTGGGTATATATGAAGTAGTTTCTAATAACACAAGAATACTATTTTCATAGATAATGCTACTACTGTTGGCTATAGTTTAGTGTGAATATATCTGAATTAGTTCCGAATAAAACAAGAATTCTATTTTCATGGATAACGCTACTACAGTTGGCTATAGTATAGTGTGGGTATATATGAACTAGTTTCTAATAACACAAGAATACTGTTTTCATGGATAACGCTACTAGAGATGGCTATAGTGTGGTGTGGGTATATATGAACTAGTTTCTAATAACACAAGAATTCTGTTTTCATGGATAACGCTACAACAATTGGCTAAAGTTTAGTGTGAACATATACGAACTAGTTTCTAATAACACAAGAATACTATTTTCATGGATAACGCTACTACAGTTCGCTATAGTTTAGTGTGGGTATATATGAACTAGTTTCTAATAACACAAAATACTGTTTTCATGGATAACGCTAATACAGTTGGCTACAGTTTAGTGTGGGTATATATGAACTAGCTTCTAATAACACAAGAATACTATATTCATGGATAATGCTACTACAGTTGGTTATAGTTTAGTGTGAATATATATGAACTAGTTTCTAATAACACAAGAATACTGTTTTCATGGATAACGCTACTACAGTTGGCTATAGTTTAGTGTGGGTATATATGAACTAGTTTCTAATAACACAAGTATAATATTTTCATGGATAACGCTACTACAGTTGGCTATAGTTTAGTGTGGGTATATATGAACTAGTTTCTAATAACACAAGAAAACTATATTCATGGATAACGCTACTACATTTGCCTATAGTTCACTGTGGGTATTATGAACTAGTTTCTAATAACACAAGAATACTATGTTCATGGATAACGCTACTACAGTTGCCTATAGTTTAGTGTGGGTATATATGAACTAGTTTCCAATAACACACGATTACTACTTTCATAATTAACATTACTACAGTTGGGTATAGTTTAGTATAGGTATATATGAACTAGTTTCTAATAACACAAGAATACTATTTTCATAGATAACGCTGGTACAGTTGGCTATAGTTCACTGCGGGTATATATGAACTAGTTTCTAATAACACAAGATTACTATTTTCATGGATAATGCTAGCACAGTTGGCTATAGTTTAGTGTGGGTATATATGAACTAGTTTCTAATAACACAAGAATACCATTTTCATGAATAATGCTACTACTGTTGGCTATAGTTTAGTGTGGGTATATATGAACTAGTTTCTAATAACACAAGAATACTATGTTCATGGATAACGCTAGTACAGTTGGCAATAGTTTAGTGTGAATATATATGAACTAGTTTCTAATAACACAAGATTACTGTTTTCATAATTAACACTACTACAGTTGGCTATAGTTTAGTGTGGGTATATATGAACTGGTTTCTAATAACACAAGAATACTATTTTCATAGATAACGCTGGTACAGTTGGCTATAGTTCACTGTGGGTATATATGAACTAGTTTCTAATAACACAAGATTACTATTTTAATGGATAATGCTAGCACAGTTGGCTATAGTTTAGTGTGGGTATATATGAACTAGTTTCTAATAACACAAGAATACTATTTTCATGGATAACCCTGGTACAGTTGGCTATATTTTAGTTTGGGTGTATCTGAACTAGTTTCTAAAAACACAAGAATACTATTTGCATGAATAACGCTACTACAGTTGGCTATAGTTTAGTGTGAATATATATGAACTAGTTTCTAATAACACAAGAATACTGTTTTCATGGATAACGCTACTACAGTTGGCATAGTTTAGTTGGGTATATATGAACTAGTTTCTAATAACACAAGAATACTATTTTCATGGATAATGCTACTACAGTTAGCTATAGCTTAGTGTGAATATATATATATATACTAGTTTCTAATAACATAAGAATACCATTTTCATGGATAATGCTTCTACTGTTGGCTATAGTTTAGTGTGGGTATATATGTTCTAGTTTCTAATAACACAAGAATACTATTTTCATGGATAATGCTACTACTGTTGGCTATAGTTTAGTTTGGGTATATATGAACTGGTTCCTAATAACACAAGAATTCTATTTTCATGGATAACGCTACTACAGTTGGCTATAGTATAGTGTGGGTATATATGAACTAGTTTCTAATAACACAAGAATACTGTTTTCATGGATAACGCTACTACAGTTGGCTATAGTGTAGTGTGGGTATATATGAACTAGTTTCTAATAACACAAGAACTCTGTTTTCATGGATAACGCTACAACAATTGGCTAAAGTTTAGTGTGAACATATACGAACTAGTTTCTAATAACACAAGAATACTATTTTCACGGATAACGCTACTACAGTTGGCTATAGTCTAGTTTGGGCAAGTATGAACTAGTTTCTAATAACACAAGAATACTGTTTTCATGGATAACGCTACTACAGTTGGCTATAGTTTAGAGTGGGTATATATGAACTGGTTTCTAGTAACACAAGAATACTATTTTCATAATTAACGCTACTACAGTTGGCTATAGTTTAGAGAGGGTATATATGAACTAGTTTCTAATAACACAAAAATACTGCTTTCATGGATAACGCTACTACAGTTGGCTATAGTTTAGAGTGGGTATATATGAACTGGTTTCTAGTAACACAAGAATACTATTTTCATAATTAACGCTACTACAGTTGGCTATAGTTTAGTGCGAATATATATGAACTAGTTTCTAATAACTCAAGAATACTGTTTTCATGGATAACGCTACTACAGTTGGCTATAGTTAGTTGTGGGTATGTATGAACTAGTTTCTAATAACACAAGAATACTATTTTCATGGATAATGCTACTACAGTTGCCTATAGTTTAGTGTGAATATATATGAACTAGGTTCTAATAACACAAGAATTCTATTTTCATGGATAACGCTACTACAGTTGGTTATAGTTTAGTGTGGGTATATATGAACTAGTTTTTCTAATAACACAAGAATACTATTTTCATGGATAACGCTACTACAGTTGCCTATAGTTTAGTGTGGGTATTATGAACTAATTTCTAATAACACAAGTATACTATTTTCATGGATAACGATACTGCAGTTGGCTATAGTTTAGTGTGGGTATATATGAACTAGTTTCTAATAACACAAGAATACTATTTTCATGGATAACGCTACTACAGTTGGCTATAGTTTAGTGTGAATATATATGAACTAGTTTCTAATAACACAAGAATACTATTTTCATGGATAACGCTACTACAGTTGGCTATACTTAAGTGTGAATATATATGAACTAGTTTCTAGTAACACAAGAATACTATTTTCATGGATAACGCTACTACAGTTGGATATAGTTTAGTGTGGGTATATATAAACTGGTTTATAATAACACAAGAACACTATTTTCATAATTAACACTACTACAGTTGGCTATAGTTTAGTGTGAATATATATGAACTAGTTTCTAATAACACAAGAATACTGTTTTCATGGATAACGCTACTACAGTAGGCTATAGTTTAGTGTGGGTATATATGAACTAGTTTCTAATAACACAATAATACTGTTTTCATGGATAACGCTACTACAGTTGGCTACAGTTTAGTATGGGTATATATGAACTAGTTTCTAATAACACAAGAATACTATATTCATGGATAACGATACTACAGTTGGCTATAGTTTAGTGTGGGTATATATGAACTGGTTTCTAATAACACAAGAATACTATTTTCATAATTAACACTACCACAGTTGGCTATAGTTTAGTGTGAATATATATGAACTAGTTTCTAATAACACAAGAATACTGTTTTCATGGATAACGCTACTACAGAGTGCTACAGTTTAGTGTGGGTATATATGAACTAGTTTCTAATAACACAAGAATACTATATTCATGGATAATGCTACTACAGTTGGCTATAGTTTAGTGTGGGTATATATGAACTGGTTCCTAATAACACAAGAATACAATTTTCATAATTAACACTACTACAGTTGGCTATAGTTTAGTGTGAATATATATGAACTAGTTTCTAATAACACAAGAATACTGTTTTCATGGATAACGGTACTACAGTTGGCTATAGTTTAGTGTAGGTATATATGAAATAGTTTCTAATAACACAAGAATACTATTTTCATGGATAATGCTACTACAGTTGCCTATAGTTTAGTGTGAATATATATGAACTAGTTTCGAATAACAGAAGAATTCTATTTTCATGGATAACGCTACTACAGTTGGCTATAGTTTAGTGTGGGTATATATGAACTAGTTTCTAATAACACAAGATTACTATTTTCTTGGATAATGCTAGCACAGTTGGCTATAGTTTAGTGTGGGTATATATGAACTAGTTTCTAATAACACAAGATTACTATTTTCTTGGATAATGCTAGCACAGTTGGGTATAGTTTAGTGTGAATATATATGAACTGGTTTCTAGTAACACAAGAATACTATTTTCATGGATAACGCTACTACAGTTGAATATAGTTTAGTGTGGGTATATATGAACTAGTTTCTAATAACACAAGAATACTGTTTTCATGGATAACTCTACTACAGTTGGCTATAGTTTAGTGTGGGTATATATGAACTAGTTTCTAATAACACAAGAATACTATATACATGGATAATGGTACTACAGTTGGCTATAGTTTACTGTGGGTATATATGAACTGGTTTCTAATAACACCAGAATACTATTTTCATAATTAACACTACTACAGTTGGCTATAGTTTAGTGTGAATATATATGAACTAGTTTCTAATAACACAAGAATACTGTTTTCATGGATAACGCTACTACAGTTGAGTTTAGTGTGGGTATATATGAACTAGTTTCTAGTAACACAAGAATACTGTTTTCATGGATAACGCTACCAATTTGGCTAAAGTTTAGTGTGAATATATATGAAATATTTCCAATAACACAAGAATACTATTTTCATGGATACCGCTACTACAGTTGGCTATAGTTTAGTGTGGGTATATATGAACTAGTTTCGAATAACACAAGAATACTGTTTTCATGGATAACGCTACTATAGTTGGCTATAGTTTAGTTGGGTATATATGAACTAATTTCTAATAACACAAGAATACTATTTTCATGGATAATGCTACTACACTTAGCTATAGTTTAGTGTGAATATACATGAACTATTTTCTAATAACACAAAAATACCACTTTCATGGATAATGCTACTACACTTAGCTATAGTTTAGTGTGAATATACATGAACTAGTTTCTAATAACACAAAAATACCATTTTCATGGATAATGCTACTACTGTTGGCTATAGTTTAGTGTGGGTATATATGATCTAGTTTCTAATAACACATGAATACTGTTTTCACGGATAACGCTACTACAGTTGGCTATAGTGTAGTGTGGGTATATATGAACTAGTTTCTAATAACACAAGAATACTGTTTTCATGGATAACGCTACTACAGTAGGCTATAGTGTAGTGTGGGTATATATGAACTAGTTTCTAATAACACAAGAATTCTGTTTTCATGGATAACGCTACTAATTTGGCTATAGTTTAGTGTGGGTATATATGAACTAGTTTCTAATAACACAAGAATACTGTTTTCATGGATAACGCTACTACAGTTGGCTATAGTGTAGTGTGGGTATATATGAACCAGTTTCTAATAACACAAGAATACTGTTTTCATGGATAACGCTACTACAGTTGGCTATAGTGTAGTGTGGGTATATATGAACTAGTTTCTAATAACACAAGAATACTGTTTTCATGGATAACGCTACTACAGTTGGCTATAGTTTAGTGTGGGTATATATGAACTAGTTTCAAATAACACAAGAATACTGTTTTCATGGATAACGCTACTACAGTTGGCTATAGTTTAGTTGGGTATATATGAACTAGTTTCTAATAACACAAGAATACTGTTTTAATGGATAACGTTACCACAGTTGGATATAGTTTAGTGTGGGTATATATGAACTAGTTTCTAATAACACAAGAATACTATTTTAATGGATAACGCTACTACAGTTGGCTATATTGTAGTGTGGGTATATATGAACTAGTTTCTAATAACACAAGAATACTGCTTTCATGGATACCGCTACTACAGTTGGCTATAGTTTAGTGTGGGTATATATGAACTAGTTTCTAATAACACAAGAATACTATTTTAATGGATAACGCTACTACAGTTGGCTATAGGTTAGTGTGGGTATATATGAACTACTTTCAAATAACACAAGAATACTGTTTTCATGGATAACGCTACTACAGTTGGCTATAGTTTAGTTGGGTATATATGAACTAGTTTCTAATAACACAAGAATACTATTCTCATGGATAATGCTACTACAGTTAGCTATAGTTTAGTATGAATATATATGAACTAGTTTATAATAACACATGAATACTGTTTTCATGGATAACGCTACTACAGTTGGCTATAGTGTAGTGTCGGTATATATGAACTAGTTTCTAATAACACAAGAATACTGTTTTCATGGATAACGCTACTACAGTTGGCTATAGTGTATTGTGGGTATATATGAACTAGTTTCTAATAACACAAGAATACTGTTTTCATGGATAACGCTTCTAATTTGGCTATAGTTTAGTGTGGGTATATATGAACTAGTTTCTAATAACACAAGAATACTGTTTTCATGGATAACGCTACTACAGTTGGCTATAGTGTAGTGTTGGTATATATGAACCAGTTTTTAATAACACAAGAATACTGTTTTCATGGATAACGCTACTACAGTTGGCTATAGTGTAGTGTGGGTATATATGAACTAGTTTCTAATAACACAAGAATACTGTTTTCATGGATAACGCTACTACAGTTGGCTATAGTTTAGCTGGGTATATATGAACTAGTTTCTAATAACACAAGAATACTATTTTCATGGATAATGCTACTACAGTTAGCTATAGTTTAGTGTGAATATATATGAACTAGTTTCCAATTACACAAGAATACCATTTTCATGGATAATGCTACTACTGTTGGCTATAGTTTAGTGTGGGTATATATGGTCTAGTTTCTAATAACACAAGAATACTATTTTCATGTTTAATGCTACAACTGTTGGCTATATATTAGTGTGAATATATATGAACTAGTTCCTAATAACACAAGAATTGTATTTTCATGGATAAGGCTACTACAGTGGGCTATAGTATAGTGTGGGTATATATGAACTAGTTTCTAATAACACAAGAATACTGTTTTCATGGATAACGCTAATACAGTTGGCTATAGTGTAGTGTGGGTATATATGAACTAGTTTCTAATAACACAAGAATTCTGTTTTCATGGATAACGCTACAACAATTGGCTAAAGTTTAGTGTAAACATATACGAACTAGTTTCTAATAACACAAGAATACTATTTTCATGGATAACGCTACCACAGTTGGCTATAGTTTAGTGTGGGTATATATGAACTAGTTTCTATTACACAAGAATACTGTTTTCATGGATAACACTACTACAGTTGGCTACAGTTTAGTGTGGGTATATATGAACTAGTTTCTAATAACACAAGAATACTATATTCATGGATAATGCTACTACAGTTGGCTATAGTTTAGTGTGGGTATATATGAACTGGTTTCTAATAACACAAGAGTACTATTTTCATAATTAACACTACTACAGTTGGCTATAGTTTAGTGTGAATATATATGAACTAGTTTCTAATAACACAAGAATACTGTTTTCATGGATAACGCTACTACAGTTGGCTATAGTTTAGTGTGGATATATATGAACTAGTTTCTAATAACACAAGAATACTGTTTTCATGGATAACGCTACTACAGTTGGCTATAGTGTAGTGTGGGTATATATGAACTAGTTTCTAATAACACAAGAATACTGTTTACATGGATAACGCTACTACAGTTGGCTATAGTGTAGTGTGGGTATATATGAACTAGTTTCTAATAACACAAGAATACTGTTTTCATGGATAACGCTACTACATTTGGCTATAGTTTAGTTGGGTATATATGAACTAGTTTCTAATAACACAAGAATACTATTTTCATGGATAATGCTACTACAGTTTGCTATAGTTTAGTGTGAATATATATGAACTAGTTTCTAGTAACACAAGAATACTATTTTCATGGATAATGCTACTACAGTTTGCTATAGTTTAGTGTGAATATATATGAACTAGTTTCTAATAACACAAGAATACTATTTTCATGGATAATGCTACTACAGTTTGCTATAGTTTAGTGTGGGTATATATGAACTAGTTTCTAATAACACAAGAATACTATTTTCATGGATAACAACAGTACAGTTTGCTATAGCTTAGTGTGAATATATATGAACTAGTTTCTAATAACACAAGAATACTGTTTTCATGGATAATGCTACTACAGTTTGCTATAGTTTAGTGTGAATATATATGAACTAGTTTCTAATAACACAAGAATACTATTTTCATGGATAACAACAGTACAGTTTGCTATAGTTTAGTGTGAATATATATGAACTAGCTTCTAATAACACAAGAATACTATTTTCATGGATAACAAAAGTACAGTTTGCTATAGTTTAGTGTGAATATATATGAACTACTTTCAAATAACACAAGAATACCATTTTCATGGATAATGCTACTACTGTTGGCTATAGTTTAGTGTGGGTATATATGATCTAGTTTCTAATAACACAAGAATATTATTTTCATGTTTAATGCTACAACTGTTGGCTATATTTTAGTGTGAATATATATGAACTAGTTCCTAATAACACAAGAATTGTATTTTCATGGATAAGGCTACTACAGTTGGCTATAGTGTAGTGTGGGTATATATGAACTAGTTTCTAATAACACAAGAATACTGTTTTCATGGATAACGCTACAACAGTTGGCTATAGTGTAGTGTGGGTATATATGAACTATTTTCTAATAACACAAGAATACTGTTTTCATGGATAACGCTACTAATTTGGCTATAGTTTAGTGTGGGTATATATGAACTAGTTTCTAATAACACAAGAATACTGTTTTCATGGATAACGCTACTACAGTTGGCTATAGTGTAGTGTGGGTATATATGAACCAGTTTCTAATAACACAAGAATACTGTTTTCATGGATAACGCTACTACAGTTGGCTATAGTTTAGTGTGGGTATATATGAACTAGTTTCTAATAACACAAGAATACTATTTTCATGGATAATGCTACTACAGTTAACTATAGTTTAGTGTGAATATATATGAACTAGTTTCTAATAAAACATGAATACTGTTTTCATGGATAACGCTACTACAGTTGGCTATAGTGTAGTGTGGGTATATATGAACTAGTTTCTAATAACACAAGAATACTGTTTTCATGGATAACGCTACTACAGTTGGCTATAGTGTAGTGTGGGTATATATGAACTAGTTTCTAATAACACAAGAATACTGTTTTCATGGATAACGCTACTAATTTGGCTATAGTTTAGTGTGGGTATATATGAACTAGTTTCTAATAACACAAGAATACTGTTTTCATGGATAACGCTACTACAGTTGGCTATATTTAATGTGGGTATATATGAACCAGTTTCTAATAACACAAGAATACTGTTTTCATGGATAACGCTACTACAGTTGGCTATAGTTTAGTTGGGTATATATGAACTAGTTTCTAATAACACAAGAATACTATATTCATGGATAATGCTACTACAGTTGGCTATAGTTTAGTGTGGGTATATATGAACTGGTTTCTAATAACACAAGAATACTGTTTTCATGGATAACGCTACTACATTTGGCTATAGTTTAGTTGGGTATATATGAACTAGTTTCTAATAACACAAGAATACTATTTTCATGGATAATGCTACTACAGTTTGCTATAGTTTAGTGTGAATATATATGAACTAGTTTCTAGTAACACAAGAATACTATTTTCATGGATAATGCTACTACAGTTTGCTATAGTTTAGTGTGAATATATATGAACTAGTTTCTAATAACACAAGAATACTATTTTCATGGATAATGCTACTACAGTTTGCTATAGTTTAGTGTGGGTATATATGAACTAGTTTCTAATAACACAAGAATACTATTTTCATGGATAACATCAGTACAGTTTGCTATAGTTTAGTGTGAATATATATGAACTAGTTTCTAATAACACAAGAATACTGTTTTCATGGATAATGCTACTACAGTTTGCTATAGTTTAGTGTGAATATATATGAACTAGTTTCTAATAACACAAGAATACTATTTTCATGGATAACAACAGTACAGTTTGCTATAGTTTAGTGTGAATATATATGAACTAGTTTCTAATAACACAAGAATACTATTTTCATGGATAACAACAGTACAGTTTGCTATAGTTTAGTGTGAATATATATGAACTAGTTTCAAATAACACAAGAATACTGTTTTCATGGATAATGCTACTACAGTTTGCTATAGTTTAGTGTGAATATATATGAACTAGTTTCTAATAACACAAGAATACTATTTTCATGGATAACAACAGTACAGTTTGCTATAGTTTAGTGTGAATATATATGAACTAGTTTCTAATAACACAAGAATACTGTTTTCATGGATAATGCTACTACAGTTTGCTATAGTTTAGTGTGAATATATATGAACTAGTTTCTAATAACACAAGAATACTATTTTCATGGATAATGCTACTACAGTTTGCTATAGTTTAGTGTGGGTATATATGAACTAGTTTCTAATAATACAAGAATACTATTTTCATGGATAACAACAGTACAGTTTGCTATAGTTTAGTGTGAATATATATGAACTAGTTTCTAATAACACAAGAATACTGTTTTCATGGATAATGCTACTACAGTTTGCTATCGTTTAGTGTGAATATATATGAACTAGTTTCTAATAACACAAGAATACTATTTTCATGGATAACAACAGTACAGTTTGCTATAGTTTAGTGTGAATATATATGAACTAGTTTTTCTAATAACACAAGAATACTGTTTTCATGGATAATGCTACTACAGTTTGCTATAGTTTAGTGTGAATATATATGAACTAGTTTCTAATAACACAAGAATACTATTTTCATGGATAACAACAGTAGAGTTTGCTATAGTTTAGTGTGAATATATATGAACTAGTTTCTAATAACACAAGAATACTGTTTTCATGGATAATGCTACTACAGTTGGCTATAGTTTAGTGTGAATATATATGAACTAGTTTCTAATAACACAAGAATACTATTTTCATGGATAACAACAGTACAGTTTGCTATAGTTTAGTGTGAATATATATGAACTAGTTTCTAATAACACAAGAATACTATTTTCATAATTAACACTACTACAGTTGGCTATAGTTTAGTGTGAATATATATGAACTAGTTTCTAATAACACAAGAATACTATTTTCATGGATAACAACAGTACAGTTTGCTATAGTTTAGTGTGAATATATATGAACTAGTTTCTAATAACACAAGAATACTATTTTCATGGATAACAACAGTACAGTTTGCTATAGTTTAGTGTGAATATATATGAACTAGTTTCTAATAACACAAGAATACTATTTTCATGGATAATGCTACTACAGTTTGCTATAGTTTAGTGTGAATATATATGAACTAGTTTCTAATAACACAAGAATACTATTTTCATGGATAACGCTACTACAGTTTGCTATAGTTTAGTGTGAATATATATGAACTAGTTTCTAATAACACAAGAATACTATTTTCATGGATAATGCTACTACAGTTTGCTATAGTTTAGTGTGAATATATATGAACTAGTTTCTAATAACACAAGAATACTATTTTCATGGATAACGCTACTACAGTTTGCTATAGTTTAGTGTGGGTATATATGAACTAGTTTCTAATAACACAAGAATACTATGTTCATGGATAACGCTACTACAGTTTGCTATAGTTTAGTGTGAATATATATGAACTAGTTTCTAATAACACAAGAATACTATGTTCATGGATAATGCTACTACAGTTTGCTATAGTTTAGTGTGAATATATATGAACTAGTTTCTAATAACACAAGAATACTATGTTCATGGATAATGCTACTACAGTTTGCTATAGTTTAGTGTGAATATATATGAACTAGGTTCTAATAACACAAGAATACTATGTTCATGGATAATGCTACTACAGTTTGCTATAGTTTAGTGTGAATATATATGAACTAGTTTCTAATAACACAAGAATACAATTTTCATGGATAACAACAGTACAGTTGGCTATAGTTTAGTGTGAATATATATGAACTGGTTTCTAATAACACAAGAATACTATTTTCATAATTAACACTACTACAGTTGGCTATAGTTTAGTGTGGGTATATATGAACTAGTTTCTAATAACACAAGAAAACTATTTTCATGGATAATGCTACTACAGTTAGCTATAGTTTAGTGTGAATATATATGAACTAGTTTCTAATAACACATGAATACTGTTTTCACGGATAACGCTACTACAGTTGGCTATAGTGTAGTGTGGGTATATATGAACTAGTTTCTAATAACACAAGAATACTGTTTTCATGGATAACGCTACTACAGTTGGCTATAGTGTAGTGTGGGTATATATGAACTAGTTTCTAATAACACAAGAATACTGTTTTCATGGATAACGCTACTAATTTGGCTATAGTTTAGTGTGGGTATATATGAACTAGTTTCTAATAACACAAGAATACTGTTTTCATGGATAACGCTACTACAGTTGGCTATAGTGTAGTGTGGGTATATATGAACCAGTTTCTAATAACACAAGAATACTGGTTTCATGGATAACGCTACTACAGTTGGCTATAGTTTAGTGTGGGTATATATGAACTAGTTTCTAATAACACAAGAATACTATTTTCATGGATAATGCTACTACAGTTAGCTATAGTTTAGTGTGAATATATATGAACTAGTTTCTAATAAAACATGAATACTGTTTTCATGGATAACGCTACTACAGTTGGCTATAGTGTAGTGTGGGTATATATGAACTAGTTTCTAATAACACAAGAATACTGTTTTCATGGATAACGCTACTACAGTTGGCTATAGTGTAGTGTGGGTATATATGAACTAGTTTCTAATAACACAAGAATACTGTTTTCATGGATAACGCTACTAATTTGGCTATAGTTTAGTGTGGGTATATATGAACTAGTTTCTAATAACACAAGAATACTGTTTTCATGGATAACGCTACTACAGTTGGCTATATTTAATGTGGGTATATATGAACCAGTTTCTAATAACACAAGAATACTGTTTTCATGGATAACGCTACTACAGTTGGCTATAGTGTAGTGTGGGTATATATGAACTAGTTTCTAATAACACAAGAATACTGTTTTCATGGATAACGCTACTACAGTTGGCTATAGTTTAGTTGGGTATATATGAACTAGTTTCTAATAACACAAGAATACTATATTCATGGATAATGCTACTACAGTTGGCTATAGTTTAGTGTGGGTATATATGAACTGGTTTCTAATAACACAAGAATACTGTTTTCATGGATAACGCTACTACATTTGGCTATAGTTTAGTTGGGTATATATGAACTAGTTTCTAATAACACAAGAATACTATTTTCATGGATAATGCTACTACAGTTTGCTATAGTTTAGTGTGAATATATATGAACTAGTTTCTAGTAACACAAGAATACAATTTTCATGGATAATGCTACTACAGTTTGCTATAGTTTAGTGTGGGTATATATGAACTAGTTTCTAATAACACAAGAATACTATTTTCATGGATAACAACAGTACAGTTTGCTATAGTTTAGTGTGAATATATATGAACTAGTTTCTAATAACACAAGAATACTGTTTTCATGGATAATGCTACTACAGTTTGCTATAGTTTAGTGTGAATATATATATGAACTAGTTTCTAATAACACAAGAATACTATTTTCATGGATAACAACAGTACAGTTTGCTATAGTTTAGTGTGAATATATATGAACTAGTTTCTAATAACACAAGAATACTATTTTCATGGATAACAACAGTACAGTTTGCTATAGTTTAGTGTGAATATATATGAACTAGTTTCAAATAACACAAGAATACTGTTTTCATGGATAATGCTACTACAGTTTGCTATAGTTTAGTGTGAATATATATGAACTAGTTTCTAATAACACAAGAATACTATTTTCATGGATAACAACAGTACAGTTTGCTATAGTTTAGTGTGAATATATATGAACTAGTTTCTAATAACACAAGAATACTGTTTTCATGGATAATGCTACTACAGTTTGCTATAGTTTAGTGTGAATATATATGAACTAGTTTCTAATAACACAAGAATACTATTTTCATGGATAATGCTACTACAGTTTGCTATAGTTTAGTGTGGGTATATATGAACTAGTTTGTAATAACACAAGAATACTATTTTCATGGATAACAACAGTACAGTTTGCTATAGTTTAGTGTGAATATATATGAACTAGTTTCTAATAACACAAGAATACTGTTTTCATGGATAATGCTACTACAGTTTGCTATAGTTTAGTGTGAATATATATGAACTAGTTTCTAATAACACAAGAATACTATTTTCATGGATAACAACAGTACAGTTTGCTATAGTTTAGTGTGAATATATATGAACTAGTTTCTAATAACACAAGAATACTGTTTTCATGGATAATGCTACTACAGTTTGCTATAGTTTAGTGTGAATATATATGAACTAGTTTCTAATAACACAAGAATACTATTTTCATGGATAACAACAGTAGAGTTTGCTATAGTTTAGTGTGAATATATATGAACTAGTTTCTAATAACACAAGAATACTGTTTTCATGGATAATGCTACTACAGTTGGCTATAGTTTAGTGTGAATATATATGAACTAGTTTCTAATAACACAAGAATACTATTTTCATGGATAACAACAGTACAGTTTGCTATAGTTTAGTGTGAATATATATGAACTAGTTTCTAATAACACAAGAATACTATTTTCATAATTAACACTACTACAGTTGGCTATAGTTTAGTGTGAATATATATGAACTAGTTTCTAATAACACAAGAATACTATTTTCATAATTAACACTACTACAGTTGGCTATAGTTTAGTGTGAATATATATGAACTAGTTTCTAATAACACAAGAATACTATTTTCATGGATAACAACAGTACAGTTTGCTATAGTTTAGTGTGAATATATATGAACTAGTTTCTAATAACACAAGAATACTATTTTCATGGATAATGCTACTACAGTTTGCTATAGTTTAGTGTGAATATATATGAACTAGTTTCTAATAACACAAGAATACTATTTTCATGGATAACGCTACTACAGTTTGCTATAGTTTAGTGTGAATATATATGAACTAGTTTCTAATAACACAAGAATACTATTTTCATGGATAATGCTACTACAGTTTGCTATAGTTTAGTGTGAATATATATGAACTAGTTTCTAATAACACAAGAATACTATTTTCATGGATAACGCTACTACAGTTTGCTATAGTTTAGTGTGGGTATATATGAACTAGTTTCTAATAACACAAGAATACTATGTTCATGGATAACGCTACTACAGTTTGCTATAGTTTAGTGTGAATATATATGAACTAGTTTCTAATAACACAAGAATACTATGTTCATGGATAATGCTACTACAGTTTGCTATAGTTTAGTGTGAATATATATGAACTAGTTTCTAATAACACAAGAATACTATGTTCATGGATAATGCTACTACAGTTTGCTATAGTTTAGTGTGAATATATATGAACTAGTTTCTAATAACACAAGAATACTATGTTCATGGATAATGCTACTACAGTTTGCTATAGTTTAGTGTGAATATATATGAACTAGTTTCTAATAACACAAGAATACAATTTTCATGGATAACAACAGTACAGTTGGCTATAGTTTAGTGTGAATATATATGAACTGGTTTCTAATAACACAAGAATACTATTTTCATAATTAACACTACTATAGTTGGCTATAGTTTAGTGTGGGTATATATGAACTAGTTTCTAATAACACAAGAAAACTATTTTCATGGATAATGCTACTACAGTTAGCTATAGTTTAGTGTGAATATATATGAACTAGTTTCTAATAACACATGAATACTGTTTTCACGGATAACGCTACTACAGTTGGCTATAGTGTAGTGTCGGTATATATGAACTAGTTTCTAATAACACAAGAATACTGTTTTCATGGATAACGCTACTACAGTTGGCTATAGTGTAGTGTGGGTATATATGAACTAGTTTCTAATAACACAAGAATACTGTTTTCATGGATAACGCTACTAATTTGGCTATAGTTTAGTGTGGGTATATATGAACTAGTTTCTAATAACACAAGAATACTGTTTTCATGGATAACGCTACTACAGTTGGCTATAGTGTAGTGTGGGTATATATGAACCAGTTTCTAATAACATAAGAATACTGTTTTCATGGATAACGCTACTACAGTTGGCTATAGTGTAGTGTGGGTATATATGAACTAGTTTTTCTAATAACACAAGAATACTGTTTTCATGGATAACGCTACTACAGTTGGCTATAGTTTAGTGTGGGTATATATGAACTAGTTTCAAATAACACAAGAATACTGTTTTCATGGATAACGCTACTACAGTTGGCTATAGTTTAGTTGGGTATATATGAACTAGTTTCTAATAACACAAGAATACTGTTTTAATGGATAACGCTACCACAGTTGGCTATAGTTTTGTGTGGGTATATATGAACTAGTTTCTAATAACACAAGAATACTATTTTAATGGATAACGCTACTACAGTTGGCTATAGTGTAGTGTGGGTATATATGAACTAGTTCCTAATAACACAAGAATACTGTTTTCATGGATAACGCTACTAATTTGGCTATAGTTTAGTGTGGGTATATATGAACTAGTTTCTAATAACACAAGAATACTGTTTTCATGGATAACGCTACTACAGTTGGCTATAGTGTAGTGTGGGTATATATGAACCAGCTTTTAATAACACAAGAATACTGTTTTCATGGATAACGCTACTACAGTTGGCTATAGTGTAGTGTGGGTATATATGAACTAGTTTCTAATAACACAAGAATACTGTTTTCATGGATAACGCTACTACAGTTGGCTATAGTTTAGTTGGGTATATATGAAGTAGTTTCTAATAACACAAGAATACTATTTTCATGGGTAATGCTACTACAGTTAGCTATAGTTTAGTGTGAATATATATGAACTAGTTTCTAATAACACAAGAATACCATTTTCATGGATAATGCTACTACTGTTGGCTATAGTTTAGTGTGGGTATATATGATCTAGTTTTTAATAACACAAGAATATTATTTTCATGTTTAATGCTACAACTGTTGGCTATATTTTAGTGTGAATATATATGAACTAGTTCCTAATAACACAAGAATTGTATTTTCATGGATAAGGCTACTACAGTAGGCTATAGTATAGTGTGGGTATATATGAACTAGTTTCTAATAACACAAGAATACTGTTTTCATGGCTAACGCTAATACAGTTGGCTATAGTGTAGTGTGGGTATATATGAACTAGTTTCTAATAACACAAGAATTCTGTTTTCACGGATAACGCTACAACAATTGAGTAAAGTTTAGTGTGAACATATACGAACTATTTTCTAATAACACAAGAATACTATTTTCATGGATAACGCTACTACAGTTGGCTATAGTTTAGTGTGGGTATATATGAACTAGTTTCTATTACACAAGAATACTGTTTTCATGGATAAAACTACTACAGTTGGCTACATATTAGTGTGGGTAAATATGAACTAGTTTCTAATAACACAAGAATACTATATTCATGGATAATGCTACTACAGTTGGCTATAGTTTAGTGTGGGTATATATGAACTGGTTTCCAATAACACAAGAATACTATTTTCATAATTAACACTACTACAGTTGGCTATAGTTTAGTGTGAATATATATGAACTAGTTTCTAATAAAACAAGAATACTGTTTTCATGGATAACGCTACTACAGTTGGCTATAGTTTAGTGTGGGTATATATGAACTAGTTTCGAATAACACAAGAATACTATTTTCATGTATAATGCTACTACAGTTGCCTATAGTTTAGTGTGAATATATATGAACTAGTTTCTAATAACACAAGAATTCTATTTTCATGGATAACGCTACTACAGTTGGCTATAGTTTAGTGTGGGTATTGTGAGATTAGCTTTTGTTTTAAAGCACCACGTGGTGGATAATGTTTCTCACGTAATGTCGTTTACCTCACGCGTGCAGCCATCTCGTGTGACGTCATTCGTTGGTCTGGCTCGTAGTTCCCTCTGACGTAGCAATCTATATGAATTAGTTTTAAGGTTATGTATATTGTCTTCCGGCCAGCTATTTAGGTAGGCATTTAATTCTTGCAGGGTGTGAAGCGGAAAAGGAATCTTTTATCAAAAAAATTACTAGTGAAGAAATGTTTTTTATAATGTTTTATTGTCGAACACGTGCACTAACACTTTCACAGATTTGTCTAGATAATCGCCATACTGAAACTGTTTATCATAACTTCTCACTTTTAACTCACGTACTTCAATTTTTGTATATAAGTGACTTTGTAATATTTTAGATCTTTAATGATTTTCACTGCGTGTAATTTAACGAACTGAAGGACCGATAGGCGACATGTAGTCACGTATTGTACACGAATCTTTGATGCACTGAGCGGGAGACGATGTGTAATGCTTCGTGAATCTTGACGAACTGGGGGCGATGTGTAATGTGTCGTGAATCTTGCCGAACTGGGGACGATGTGTAATGCTTCGTGAATCTTGTTGCACTGGGGGACTATTGACTTCGAGCATGGCTATTTATAGGCTTGCCCCAAGATACACCTAAAGATTATAAATGAATTACCATTGGCTAATAAAACGCGCCAACATTAGCGTCTATTTTACTATCCAATGAAAACCACTAATACAAATTACTTTTATAGAATATTCTGGAAGCTTTTTTTACTGAAAAGGCGCGAAACATTACGTAACTTCCTGGTTCCCGGTAACGATAAACAACTCAAACCCTTCATTGCAGTATTGTTATTGTTAACAGTTTCAGTAGAGCCGAATATTATTATTTACCATTAATAATTACAATTATTAAACCTCTGAAATCAATGTTACATAAAAATACATATTCATATGTAAATAATTATTTACATTAAAGTAATTTATGATACAAATTACCGTCTCATATGCCCCACTAGAAACATAATTATAAACATTTATAACTTGTTTAGAAATTTTAAAATTTTGTTTTTAGTCTCCTAAATCTTGGAACACACGTTATCACTTTCACTTTTACACTTCACACGCATTTAACACTCGACATATGTTTTATCTCGCCACTACTTACTGGCTCTGGTTTAATTTGTTTTGATATTAATCTGATATCACAAAAATTTTTTTTTATAGCAAATACTATACCCTAAACTATTTATTTACTAGTACCAAATTGTTTACTTTAAGCTGTTGACAAAAATTTATACATTTAAGATTTTTGTAATTATTATACATATGTACCAAATATTCACCCTCAACACAAATATTTACATCTCTTAAATCTAGACAATGTTTCCCATGTTCTATTTACTACATAAGTATTTGTTTCAATTATTTTTAATTAGATTTACCAATTTTTTTTTTTTTTGTTATTTTGTACTTTGCAAATATATTTACATCTCTTAAATCTTGACAATGTTTCACCTTTTCTGTTTGCTGCATAAGTATTTGTTTTGAATTATTTTTTTTACCAATTTTTGTTATTCTGAATTTTATTTTAACAATACTCTTGTAATTATATTTATGTATTTTACTTTAATATAACATCATGCTTTATTTCACATGTTCTCTTACTAGAAAAATGTTATTTTCCTCTCAAACATTTAATCATGTCCAAAATTTATTTCTCCTTTCCTATGACGTACATATTTATTTAACCCTCTTACGTTCCAATACATTGCTCTGCATTTCGTCTTTAACTATTCAGCCTTTATTATTTATCATCTTTTTGCTGTTTACCCTCCTGGATCAAATTGTGTGTGGCTAAACATTACTCGTAGCCATAACCTAACCTTCAAATTGTTCATGAATAACCTCTTGTATTCATATGACATTTCGTTCCCTGATAACATTTGAAAACAATCTACAGTTTCTTGAACAACATATCTTTTAACAACTTTCATTTTCAATTCTTCTACTATCATCTTAATCTGAGAATACTTTGACAAATCTGTACTAAGCTGTACTGGACTGGAGTTTTCATTTTGAACATCTTGGTACAATTTATTTCTTTGCATTTCTGATTCTTTCTGTATTTCTGATATTTCCCCACTGAAATTAACCTGCGTCTCATTTACATCTACATTCCTAACCTCATTTATTTCTCTTATCTCACTTGAAATGTTACTCAATCTACTACCTGACTCGGTACATTCTACATTAACCTCACTTTTAGTATTAACTTCACTTACTATTACTTCTTCATTTTCATCTCTCATTTTTGACACACTACTATCTAGCTTCGTAACTTTCTTTTCCATTTCTTCACTGCTTTGATCTACTTTTTGCTCTAATACCTCATTACTCCTACCAATATTTTCAATTGATTCCCTACGATCTTTTTTTATATCTTCTCTCAATTCCTTAAAACTCTGATCTACTTTTTGTTCTACACTCCTATCAATATCTTCTCTTAATTTCTCATTATTCTTTTGCATATCTTCCCTTAATTCCCTATGCATATTTCTCATCATTTCCATCATTATCATACTAGTATCAAGATTAACATTTCCTGCTATCCTATTCTCACTTTCTACACTAACATTTTCATCTTCAAATCCCAAAAAATCTGGGCTATTCCCTGTACTTTGTATTGGATCACAGCTAACTGTTACACTATCTCCCTCCATAATTATTTCTTCTGTATTATTGGTAGCCATTGTTTTTATTATCCTACCACTTCTCAGTCTCATTTAATTACCTTTTTGATGCTGTCTGATGCTGCAGTTTTGATGTCCAGCGTTCTGCCCCATTCTCCTAGGTTTGTATGTCGCTTCTGCGTTGTATCGTGATGAATCTACGTCGTTTCGATGTTTTCTTGTAGCTGAATTACCCTTCTGTCTCGGAATCTGCGTCTTGTAGGTCGTTTCACTGCTGCTTTCGCCTCTTCCTGATTATTCTTGTTCCTTTCCTAGTCGTCTAGCCTTCCTTTCCTAGTTGTCGCCCCACGTTGATGCGCCAATTTGAAGTAGTATTTGTGTCCCCACGTGGTGGATAATGTTTCTCACGTAATGTCGTTTACCTCACGCGTGCAGCCATCTCGTGTGACGTCATTCGTTGGTCTGGCTCGTAGTTCCCTCTGACGTAGCAATCTATATGAATTAGTTTTAAGGTTATGTATATTGTCTTCCGGCCAGCTATTTAGGTAGGCATTTAATTCTTGCAGGGTGTGAAGCGGAAAAGGAATCTTTTATCAAAAAAATTACTAGTGAAGAAATGTTTTTTATAATGTTTTATTGTCGAACACGTGCACTAACACTTTCACAGATTTGTCTAGATAATCGCCATACTGAAACTGTTTATCATAACTTCTCACTTTTAACTCACGTACTTCAATTTTTGTATATAAGTGACTTTGTAATATTTTAGATCTTTAATGATTTTCACTGCGTGTAATTTAACGAACTGAAGGACCGATAGGCGACATGTAGTCACGTATTGTACACGAATCTTTGATGCACTGAGCGGGAGACGATGTGTAATGCTTCGTGAATCTTGACGAACTGGGGGCGATGTGTAATGTGTCGTGAATCTTGCCGAACTGGGGACGATGTGTAATGCTTCGTGAATCTTGTTGCACTGGGGGACGCTTGACTTCGAGCATGGCTATTTATAGGCTTGCCCCAAGATACACCTAAAGATTATAAATGAATTACCATTGGCTAATAAAACGCGCCAACATTAGCGTCTATTTTACTATCCAATGAAAACCACTAATACAAATTACTTTTATAGAATATTCTGGAAGCTTTTTTTACTGAAAAGGCGCGAAACATTACGTAACTTCCTGGTTCCCGGTAACGATAAACAACTCAAACCCTTCATTGCAGTATTGTTATTGTTAACAGTTTCAGTAGAGCCGAATATTATTATTTACCATTAATAATTACAATTATTAAACCTCTGAAATCAATGTTACATAAAAATACATATTCATATGTAAATAATTATTTACATTAAAGTAATTTATGATACAAATTACCGTCTCAGTATATATGAACTAGTTTCTAATAACACAAGAATACTATTTTCATGGATAACGCTACTACAGTTGCCTATAGTTTAGTGTGGGTATTCTGAACTGATTTCTAATAACACAAGTATACTATTTTCATGGATAACGCTACTACAGTTGGCTATAGTTTAGTGTGGGTATATATGAATTAGTTTCTAATAACACAAGAATACTATTTTCATGGATAACGCTACTACAGTTGGCTATAGTTTAGTGTGAATATATATGAACTGGTTTCTAATAACACAAGAATACTCTTTTCATGGATAACGCTACTACAGTTGGCTATAGTTTAGTTGGGTATATGAACTAGTTTCTAATAACACAAGAATACTATTTTCATGGATAATGCTACTACAGTTGGCTATAGTTTAGTGTGGGTATATACGAACTAGTTTCTAATAACACAAGAATACTATTTTAATGGATAACGCTACTACAGTTGGCTATAGTTTAGTGTGGGTATATATGAACTGGTTTCTAATAACACAAGAATACTGTTTTCATGGATACCGCTACTACAGTTGGCTATAGTTTAGTGTGGGTATATATGAACTAGTTACTAATAACACAAGAATACTGTTTTCATGGATACCGCTACTACAGTTGGCTATAGTTTAGTGTGGGTATATATGAACTAGTTTCTAATAACACAAGAATACTATTTTCATGGATAATGCTACTACAGTTAGCTATAGTTTAGTGTGAATATATATGAACTAGTTTCTAATAACACATGAATACTGTTTTCATGGATAACGCTACTACAGTTGGCTATAGTGTAGTGTGGGTATATATGAACTAGTTTCTAATAACACAAGAATACTGTTCTCATGGATAACGCTACTACAGTTGGCTATAGTGTAGTGTGGGTATATATGAACTAGTTTCTAATAACACAAGAATACTGTTTTCATGGATAACGCTACTACAGTTGGCTACAGTTTAAGGTGAATATATATGAACTAGTTTTGTAATAACACAAGAATACTGTTTTCATGGATAACGCTACTACAGTTGGCTATAGTTTAGTGTGAATATATATGAACTGGTTTCTAATAACACAAGAATACTATTTTCATGGATAACGCTACTACAGTTGGCTATAGTTTAGTGTGGGTATATATGAACTAGTTTCTAATAACACAAGAATACTATTTTCATGGATAACGCTACTACAGTTGGCTATAGTTTAGTGTGAATATATATGAACTGGTTTCTAATAACACAAGAATAATATTTTCATGGATAACGCTACTACAGTTGGCTATAGTTTAGTGTGGGTATATATGAACTAGTTTCTAATAACACAAGAAGACTATTTTCATGGATAACAACAGTACAGTTGGCTATAGTTTAGTGTGAATATATATGAACTAGTTTCTAATAACACAAGAATACTGTTTTCATGGATACCTCTACTACAGTTGGCTATAGATTAGTGTGGGTATATATGAACTACTGTGTTTTTCAAATGGGATGATGTTTGTCCTTGAGCGCGGCCAGAGCGGCAACCAATCGGAGTTCCGCTGTGTTGTCATATTGCATTCGCCGTAAGCTAAGCATGACGCGTGCTAAGCGAATGTGTTTCTAATACATATAATTTGCGCTAAGACAAAAATTCAAATTTTGCAAAAAGTAACCCACTAGAAGGTAGGGAGTAATTTTCGTAACACAACCGTAAAAACCACATATTTTTAGCTCAAATAGTTTTCATAATACAAACAAATAAACATTCCCATATGTTATAATATAACCACGTAAGCGCTGTAATGGTCACATTATTTGTATGTATGCATTATTGTATACATTATGTATATATATTTGTAATTATACAGAACTACTGACTTGATGGTGATAAAGAATTATGTTGTAAAACCAAGGCGTTTGTTAAAGCTGAAAGAGAGCAAACAGCCCACCAAGCTCACTTGTGTTACTTGTAGAATCTGCAGAACGTGAGCCGTCACATGTTTATGATTGTGTGTTATTTTTAAATCTGGGTTGGAGTTTATTTACCCTACACAGTTAATATCAGTATTCAGTTGTTGTTCAGAGAGCAAGCAGCAAGAGTAAAATAGTGCAATGGCTTATTGTGGTGAATTTAGTGGCGAGTCAAAGAGGCAGGTATTGCGAAGTCAGGCTCGAAGTATTATATTTAGGGTCTACTCGTTTTTTAAAAAATGTAACAATGAGGAACACAGAAATCAACTTGATTTCAAAAATCCTCAACAGCTTACTGCTAAAGCGTGTTGTGTCGGTAA
This sequence comes from Deroplatys truncata, assembly GCA_030765065.1. Classification (NCBI taxonomy): domain Eukaryota; kingdom Metazoa; phylum Arthropoda; class Insecta; order Mantodea; family Mantidae; genus Deroplatys; species Deroplatys truncata. The sequence continues at coordinate 2,244,990 of CM060975.1, forward strand.
AGCAAGTGTGTCTCGCATTTGCGGAGAGGCAAGAAAATCTGTTCCCAGTGATACTCCAGTGTTTGTATCGCCCAGAAAGCACATTGGACCTCCGAAGAGGATTACAAATTTAACTGACTTTGACAAGGACGTTGTACGCAGAACTGTTTTCGAGTTTTATGACCAAGGTGAATTCCCAACAATACAGAAAATAACTTGTGCCCTTAGAATTAAAATATCATACACTGGTTCAAATTCATCTACTTATAGAATTTTGAGAGGATTAGGGTTCAGGTACAGAAAGACAAATGATGGGCGACAATTTTTAATGGAGAGGAGTGACATTGTTGCGGCAAGAATAAAATTCTTACGCAAAATGCACGAAATTCGCAATTCTTGCGATACGAGACCTATATTTTACTTAGATGAGACATGGGTAAATAAAAACCACACTCAAAATTCAATCTGGCAAGATTCCTCAAAAAAGGGTGGCCTGAAGGTACCTGTTGGAAAAGGCAGTCGACTTATCATTTGTCATGTAGGGTCCGCTAAGACAGGATTTGTACCTGAAAGCAAATGGATTTTTCTGTCCAAAACCACCTCAGATTATCACGAAGAGATGACAGCTGATACGTTTAAAGAATGGTTTTTGAACAGATTCCTAAATTATTTAGAAGAGGGAAGCATAATTATAATGGATAATGCACCATATCATTCGGTTATTGAAAACAAAGTACCGAATACTGCCAGTAGAAAGAACCAAATTGTTGAATGGTTGCAAAAAAAGGGGGTTGAATTTTCGGCAACAGAAACTAAAAATGAGTTACTGCAACGAGTACTTCCATTTAAAAACCAGGGAAAAGTGTATCAGCTGGATCAACTTGCAATGGAAATGGGACACGAGGTAATCCGCCTCCCCCCTTATCACTGCCAGTATAATCCAATTGAGTTAGTATGGGCTCAAATAAAACGAGGGGTTGCAAACAGAAATAACACTTTTAAACTGACTGACGTTGAACGTCTTATTCACGAAGAAATTGACAAGGTAACTCAACAAGACTGGGAAGCCTGCGTGAGACATGCAGAAAAACTACAAGACGACGACTTTTGGAAAGAAATAGGCCGTGACGATATTTTGGAACCTATCATCATAAATTTGCAAGACTCAGACGATGAAGACAGTGTCAGTGACGAATTGCCTCTTCACGTAACTGATGACAGTGATACGGATGAGCCACTGGCAGTTCCATTGGATTAAAAGCACAGGTAATTCATATCCTATAATTATATAACACTTAAAAAATACGTACGTAGCATGCGAGTATATTCCCAATTATGAATTTAAACACCAGGAGAATTATAAAAGTTTAGATAATTCAGTTTGGGTTGCTTCTAGCGACAGGCAGATGTGAAAGTGAGAGGGAAATATGAAAAGAGTGGGGGTAACGAGGTGGCAACGCTGTGCACGCAAATGCATCTTATTCGCTGTAGCTCAGAACTCTTCCCATTTGAAACTAATAGTAGTTTCTAATAACACAAGAATACTGTTTTCATGGATAACGCTACTACAGTTGGCTACAGTTTAGTGTGAATATATATGAACTAGTTTTGTAATAACACAAGAATACTGTTTTCATGGATAACGCTACTACAGTTGGCTATAGTTTAGTGTGAATATATATGAACTAGTTTCTAATAACACAAGAATACTGTTTTCATGGATACCTCTACTACAGTTGGCTATAGATTAGTGTGGGTATATATGAACTAGTTTCTAATAACACAAGAATACTGTTTTCATGGATAACGCTACTACAGTTGGCTACAGTTTAGTGTGGGTATATATGAACTAGTTTTGTAATAACACAAGAATACTATATTCATGGATAATGCTACTAATTTGGCTAAAGTTTAGTGTGAATATATATGAACTAGTTTCTAATAACACAAGAATACTGTTTTCATGGATACCTCTACTACAGTTGGCTATAGATTAGTGTGGGTATATATGAACTAGTTTCTAATAACACAAGAATACTGTTTTCATGGATACCTCTACTACAGTTGGCTATAGATTAGTGTGGGTATATATGAACTAGTTTCTAATAACAAAAGAATACTGTTTTCATGGATAACGCTACTACAGTTGGCTATAGTTTAGTGTGAATATATATGAACTAGTTTCTAATAACACAAGAATACTGTTTTCATGGATACCTCTACTACAGTTGACTATAGTTTAGTGTGGGTATATATGAACTAGTTTCGAATAACACAACAATACTGTTTTCATGGATAACGCTACTAATTTGGCTAAAGTTTAGTGTGAATATATATGAACTATTTCAATAACACAAGAATACTATTTACATGGATAACGATACTACAGTTGGCTATAGTTTAGTTGGGTATATATGAACTAGTTGCTAATAACACAAGAATTCTATTTTCATCTATAATGCTACTACAGTTAGCTATAGTTTAGTGTGAATATATATAAACTAGTTTCTAATAACACAAGAATACCATTTTCATGGATAATGCTACTACTGTTGGCTATAGTTAAGTGTGGGTATATATGATCTAGTTTCTAATAACACAAGAATACTATTTTCATGGATAATGCTACTACTGTTGGCTATAATTTATATGAATATATATGAACTAGTTCCTAATAACACAAGAATTCTATTTTCATGGATAACGCTACTACAGTTGGCTATAGTTTAGTTGGGTATATATGAACTAGTTTCTAATAACACAAGAATACCATTTTCACGGATAATGCTACTACAGTTAGCTATAGTTTAGTGTGAATATATATGAACTAGTTTCTAATAACATATGAATACCATTTTCATGAATAATACTACTACTGTTGGCTATAGTTTAGGGTGGGTATATATGATCCAGTATCTAATAACACAAGAATACTATATTCAATGGATAATGCTACTACTGTTGGCTATAGTTTAGTGTGAATATATATGAACTAGTTCCTAATAACACAAGAATACTATTTTCAAGGATAAGGCTACTACAGTTGGCTATAGTATAGTGTGGGTATATATGAACTAGTTTCTAATAACACAAGAATACTGTTTTCATGGATAACGCTACTACAGTTGGCTATAGTGTAGTGTGGGTATATATGAACTAGTGTCTAATAACACAAGAATACTGTTTTCATGGATACCGCTACTAATTTGGCTAAAGTTTAGTGTGAATATATATGAAGTATTTCCAATAACACAAGAATACTATTTTCATGGATACCGCTACTACAGTTAGCTATAGTTTAGTGTGGGTATATATAAACTAGTTTCGAAGAACACAAGAATACTGTTTTCATGGATAACGCTACCACAGTTGGCTATAGTTTAGTTGGGTATATATGAACTAGTTTCTAATAACACAACAATACTATTTTCATGGATAACGCTACTACAGTTGGCTATAGTGTAGTGTGGGTATATATGAACTAGTTTCTAATAACACAAGAATACTATTTTCATGGATAATGCTACTAATTTGGCTAAGGTTTAGTGTGAATACATATGAACTATTTCCAATAACACAAGAATACTATATCCATGGATATCGCTACTACAGTTGGCTATAGTTTAGTGTGGGTATATATGAACTAGTTTCAAATAACACAAGAATACTCTTTTCATGGATAACGCTACTACAGTTGGCTATAGTTTAGTTGGGTATATGAACTAGTTTCTAATAACACAAGAATACTATTTTCATGGATAATGCTACTACAGTTGGCTATAGTTTAGTGTGGGTATATACGAACTAGTTTCTAATAACACAAGAATACTATTTTAATGGATAACGCTACTACAGTTGGCTATAGTTTAGTGTGGGTATATATGAACTGGTTTCTAATAACACAACAATACTGTTTTAATGGATACCGCTACTACAGTTGGCTATAGTTTAGTGTGGGTATATATGAACTAGTTACTAATAACACAAGAATACTGTTTTCATGGATACCGCTACTACAGTTGGCTATAGTTTAGTGTGGGTATATATGAACTAGTTTCTAATAACACAAGAATACTATTTTCATGGATAATGCTACTACAGTTAGCTATAGTTTAGTGTGAATATATATGAACTAGTTTCTAATAACACATGAATACTGTTTTCATGGATAACGCTACTACAGTTGGCTATAGTGTAGTGTGGGTATATATGAACTAGTTTCTAATAACACAAGAATACTGTTTTCATGGATAACGATACTACAGTTGGCTATAGTGTAGTGTGGGTATATATGAACTAGTTTCTAATAACACAAGAATACTGTTTTCATGGATAACGCTACTAATTTGGCTATAGTTTAGTGTGGGTATATATGAACTAGTTTCTAATAACACAAGAATACTGTTTTCATGGATAACGCTACTACAGTTGGCTATAGTGTAGTGTGGGTATATATGAACCAGTTTCTAATAACACAAGAATACTGTTTTCATGGATAACGCTACTACAGTTGGCTATAGTGTAGTGTGGGTATATATGAACAAGTTTCTAATAACACAAGAACACTGTTTTCATGGATAACGCTACTACAGTTGGCTATAGTTTAGTGTGGGTATATATGAACTATTTTCTAATAACACAAGAATACTATTTTCATGGATAATGCTACTACAGTTAGCTATAGTTTAGTGTGAATATCTATGAACTAGTTTCTAATAAAACATGAATACTGTTTTCATGCATAACGCTACTACAGTTGGCTATAGTGTAGTGTGGGTATATATGAACTAGTTTCTAATAACACAAGAATACTGTTTTCATGGATAACGCTACTACAGTTGGCTATAGTGTAGTGTGGGTATATATGAACTAGTTTCTAATAACACAAGAATACTGTTTTCATGGATAACGCTACTAATTTGGCTATAGTTTAGTGTGGGTATATATGAACTAGGTTCTAATAACACAAGAATACTGTTTTCATGGATAACGCTACTACAGTTGGCTATATTTAGTGTGGGTATATATGAACCAGTTTCTAATAACACAAGAATACTGTTTTCATGGATAACGCTACTACAATTGGCTATAGTGTAGTGTGGGTATATATGAACTAGTTTCTAATAACACAAGAATACTGTTTTCATGGATAACGCTACTACAGTTGGCTATAGTTTAGTTGGGTATATATGAACTAGTTTCTAATAACACAAGAATACTATATTCATGGATAATGCTACTACAGTTGGCTATAGTTTAGTGTGGGTATATATGAACTGGTTTCTAATAACACAAGAATACTGTTTTCATGGATAACGCTACTAATTTGGCTAAAGTTTAGTGTGAATATATATGAAATATTTCCAATAACACAAGAATACTTTTTTCATGGATACCGTTACTACAGTTGGCTATAGTTTAGTGTGGGTATATATGAACTAATTTCTAATAACACAAGAATACTATATTCATGGATAATGCTACTACAGTTGGCTATAGTTTAGTGTGGGTATGTATGAACTGGTTTCTAATAACACAAGAATACTATTTTCAGAATTAACACTACTACAGTTGGCTATAGTTTAGTGTGAATATATATGAACTAGTTCCAAATAACACAAGAATTCTATTTTCATGGATAACGCTACTACAGTTGGCTATAGTTTAGTTGGGTACATATGAACTAGTTTCTAATAACACAAGAATACTATTTTCATGGATAATGCTACTACTGTTGGCTATAGTTTAGTGTGAATATATATGAACTAGTTTCTAATAACATATGAATACCATTTTCATGAATAATGCTACTACTGTTGGCTATAGTTTAGTGTGGGTGTATATGATCTAGTTTCTAATAACACAAGAATACTATATTCATGGATAATGCTACTACTGTTGGCTTCTGTTTAGTGTGAATATATATGAACTACTTCCTAATAACACAAGAATACTATTTTCATGGATACCGCTACTACAGTTGGCTATAGTTTAGTGTGGGTATATATGAACTAGTTTCTAATAACACAAGAATACTATTTTCATGGATAATGCTACTACAGTTAGCTATAGTTTAGTGTGAATATTTATGAACTAGTTTCTAATAACACATGAATACTGTTTTCATGGATAACGCTACTACAGTTGGCTATAGTGTAGTGTGGGTATATATGAACTATTTTCTAATAACACAAGAATACTGTTTTCATGGATTACGCTACTACAGTTGGCTATAAGGTAGTGTGGGTATATATGAACTAGTTTCTAATAACACAAGAATACTGTTTTCATGGATAACGCTACTAATTTGGCTATAGTTTAGTGTGGGTATATATGAACTAGTTTCTAATAACACCAGAATACTGTTTTCATGGATAACGCTACTACAGTTGGCTATAGTGTAGTGTGGGTATATATGAACTAGTTTCTAATAACACAAGAATACTGTTTTCATGGGTAACGCTACTACAGTTGGCTATAGTGTAGTGTGGGTATATATGAACTAGTTTCTAATAACACAAGAATACTGTTTTCATGGATAACGCTACTACAGTTAGCTATAGCTTAGTGTGAATATATATGAACTTGTTTCTAATAACACAAGAATACCATTTTCATGGATAATGCTACTACTGTTGGCTATAGCTTAGTGTGGGTATATATGATCTAGTTTCTAATAAAACAAGAATACTATTTTCATGTTTAATGCTACAACTGTTGGCTATAGTTTAGTGTGAATATATATGAACTAGTTCCTAATAACACAAGAATTCTATTTTCATGGATAAGGCTACTACAGTTGGCTATAGTATAGTGTGGGTATATATGAACTAGTTTCTAATAACACAAGAATACTGTTTTCATGGATAACGCTACTACAGTTGGCTATAGTGTAGTGTGGGTATATATGAACTAGTTTCTAATAACTCAAGAATTCTGTTTTCATGGATAACGCTACAACAATTGGCTAAAGTTTAGTGTGAACATATACGAACTAGTTTCTAATAACACAAGAATACTATTTTCATGGATAACGCTACTACAGTTGGCTATAGTTTAGTGTGGGTATATATGAAATAGTTTCTATTACACAAGACAACTGTTTTCATGGATAACACTACTACAGTTGGCTACAGTTTAGTGTGGGTATATATGAAGTAGTTTCTAATAACACAAGAATACTATATTCATGGATAATGCTACTACAGTTGGCTATACTTTAGAATGGGTATATATGAACTGGTTTCTAGTAACACAAGAATACTATTTTCATAAGTAACACTACTACAGTTGGCTATAGTTTAGTGTGAATATATATGAACTAGTTTCTAATAAAATAAGAATACTGTTTTCATGGATAACGCTACTACAGTTGGCTATAGTTTAGTGTGGGTATATATGAACTAGTTTCTAATAACACAAGAATACTATTTTCATGGATAACACTACTACAGTTGGCTATAGTGTAGTGTGGGTATATATGAACTAATTTCTAATAACACAAGAATACTATATTCATGGATAATGCTACTACAGTTGGCTATAGTTTAGTGTGGGTATATATGAACTGGTTTCTAATAACACAAGAATACTATTTTCAGAATTAACACTACTACAGTTGGCTATAGTTTAGTGTGAATATATATGAACTAGTTCCTAATAACACAAGATTTCTATTTTCATGGATAACGCTACTACAGTTGGCTATAGTTTAGTTGGGTACATATGAACTAGTTTCTAATAACACAAGAATACTATTTTCATGGATAATGCTACTACTGTTGGCTATAGTTTAGTGTGAATATATATGAACTAGTTCCTAATAACACAAGAATACTGTTTTCATGGATACCGCTACTACAGTTGGCTATAGTTTAGTGTGGGTATATATGAACTAGTTTCTAATAACACAAGAATACTGTTTTCATGGATACCGCTACTACAGTTGGCTATAGTTTAGTGTGGGTATATATGAACTAGTTTCTAATAACACAAGAATACTATTTTCATGGATAATGCTACTACAGTTAGCTATAGTTTAGTGTGAATATATATGAACTAGTTTCTAATAACACATGAATACTGTTTTCATGGATAACGTTACTACAGTTGGCTATAGTGTAGTGTGGGTATATATGAACTAGTTTCTAATAACACAAGAATACTGTTTTCATGGATAACGCTACAACAGTTGGCTATAGTTTAGTGTGAATATATATGAACTAGTTTCTAATAACACATGAATACTGTTTTCATGGATAACGCTACTACAGTTGGCTATAGTGTAGTGTGGGTATATATGAACTAGTTTCTAATAACACAAGAATACTGTTTTCATGGATAACGCTACAACAGTTGGCTATAGTGTAGTGTGGGTATATATGAACTAGTTGCTAATAACACAAGAATTCTATTTTCATCTATAATGCTACTACAGTTAGCTATAGTTTAGTGTGAATATATATAAACTAGTTTCTAATAACACAAGAATACCATTTTCATGGATAATGCTACTACTGTTGGCTATAGTTAAGTGTGGGTATATATGATCTAGTTTCTAATAACACAAGAATACTATTTTCATGGATAATGCTACTACTGTTGGCTATAATTTATATGAATATATATGAACTAGTTCCTAATAACACAAGAATTCTATTTTCATGGATAACGCTACTACAGTTGGCTATAGTTTAGTTGGGTATATATGAACTAGTTTCTAATAACACAAGAATACTATTTTCATGGATAATGCTACTACAGTTAGCTATAGTTTAGTGTGAATATTTATGAACTAGTTTCTAATAACACATGAATACTGTTTTCATGGATAACGCTACTACAGTTGGCTATAGTGTAGTGTGGGTATATATGAACTATTTTCTAATAACACAAGAATACTGTTTTCATGGATTACGCTACTACAGTTGGCTATAAGGTAGTGTGGGTATATATGAACTAGTTTCTAATAACACAAGAATACTGTTTTCATGGATAACGCTACTAATTTGGCTATAGTTTAGTGTGGGTATATATGAACTAGTTTCTAATAACACCAGAATACTGTTTTCATGGATAACGCTACTACAGTTGGCTATAGTGTAGTGTGGGTATATATGAACTAGTTTCTAATAACACAAGAATACTGTTTTCATGGGTAACGCTACTACAGTTGGCTATAGTGTAGTGTGGGTATATATGAACTAGTTTCTAATAACACAAGAATACTGTTTTCATGGATAACGCTACTACAGTTAGCTATAGCTTAGTGTGAATATATATGAACTTGTTTCTAATAACACAAGAATACCATTTTCATGGATAATGCTACTACTGTTGGCTATAGCTTAGTGTGGGTATATATGATCTAGTTTCTAATAAAACAAGAATACTATTTTCATGTTTAATGCTACAACTGTTGGCTATAGTTTAGTGTGAATATATATGAACTAGTTCCTAATAACACAAGAATTCTATTTTCATGGATAAGGCTACTACAGTTGGCTATAGTATAGTGTGGGTATATATGAACTAGTTTCTAATAACACAAGAATACTGTTTTCATGGATAACGCTACTACAGTTGGCTATAGTGTAGTGTGGGTATATATGAACTAGTTTCTAATAACTCAAGAATTCTGTTTTCATGGATAACGCTACAACAATTGGCTAAAGTTTAGTGTGAACATATACGAACTAGTTTCTAATAACACAAGAATACTATTTTCATGGATAACGCTACTACAGTTGGCTATAGTTTAGTGTGGGTATATATGAAATAGTTTCTATTACACAAGACAACTGTTTTCATGGATAACACTACTACAGTTGGCTACAGTTTAGTGTGGGTATATATGAAGTAGTTTCTAATAACACAAGAATACTATATTCATGGATAATGCTACTACAGTTGGCTATACTTTAGAATGGGTATATATGAACTGGTTTCTAGTAACACAAGAATACTATTTTCATAAGTAACACTACTACAGTTGGCTATAGTTTAGTGTGAATATATATGAACTAGTTTCTAATAAAATAAGAATACTGTTTTCATGGATAACGCTACTACAGTTGGCTATAGTTTAGTGTGGGTATATATGAACTAGTTTCTAATAACACAAGAATACTATTTTCATGGATAACACTACTACAGTTGGCTATAGTGTAGTGTGGGTATATATGAACTAATTTCTAATAACACAAGAATACTATATTCATGGATAATGCTACTACAGTTGGCTATAGTTTAGTGTGGGTATATATGAACTGGTTTCTAATAACACAAGAATACTATTTTCAGAATTAACACTACTACAGTTGGCTATAGTTTAGTGTGAATATATATGAACTAGTTCCTAATAACACAAGATTTCTATTTTCATGGATAACGCTACTACAGTTGGCTATAGTTTAGTTGGGTACATATGAACTAGTTTCTAATAACACAAGAATACTATTTTCATGGATAATGCTACTACTGTTGGCTATAGTTTAGTGTGAATATATATGAACTAGTTCCTAATAACACAAGAATACTGTTTTCATGGATACCGCTACTACAGTTGGCTATAGTTTAGTGTGGGTATATATGAACTAGTTTCTAATAACACAAGAATACTGTTTTCATGGATACCGCTACTACAGTTGGCTATAGTTTAGTGTGGGTATATATGAACTAGTTTCTAATAACACAAGAATACTATTTTCATGGATAATGCTACTACAGTTAGCTATAGTTTAGTGTGAATATATATGAACTAGTTTCTAATAACACATGAATACTGTTTTCATGGATAACGTTACTACAGTTGGCTATAGTGTAGTGTGGGTATATATGAACTAGTTTCTAATAACACAAGAATACTGTTTTCATGGATAACGCTACAACAGTTGGCTATAGTTTAGTGTGAATATATATGAACTAGTTTCTAATAACACATGAATACTGTTTTCATGGATAACGCTACTACAGTTGGCTATAGTGTAGTGTGGGTATATATGAACTAGTTTCTAATAACACAAGAATACTGTTTTCATGGATAACGCTACAACAGTTGGCTATAGTGTAGTGTGGGTATATATGAACTAGTTGCTAATAACACAAGAATTCTATTTTCATCTATAATGCTACTACAGTTAGCTATAGTTTAGTGTGAATATATATAAACTAGTTTCTAATAACACAAGAATACCATTTTCATGGATAATGCTACTACTGTTGGCTATAGTTAAGTGTGGGTATATATGATCTAGTTTCTAATAACACAAGAATACTATTTTCATGGATAATGCTACTACTGTTGGCTATAATTTATATGAATATATATGAACTAGTTCCTAATAACACAAGAATTCTATTTTCATGGATAACGCTACTACAGTTGGCTATAGTTTAGTTGGGTATATATGAACTAGTTTCTAATAACACAAGAATACCATTTTCACGGATAATGCTACTACAGTTAGCTATAGTTTAGTGTGAATATATATGAACTAGTTTCTAATAACATATGAATACCATTTTCATGAATAATACTACTACTGTTGGCTATAGTTTAGGGTGGGTATATATGATCCAGTATCTAATAACACAAGAATACTATATTCAATGGATAATGCTACTACTGTTGGCTATAGTTTAGTGTGAATATATATGAACTAGTTCCTAATAACACAAGAATACTATTTTCAAGGATAAGGCTACTACAGTTGGCTATAGTATAGTGTGGGTATATATGAACTAGTTTCTAATAACACAAGAATACTGTTTTCATGGATAACGCTACTACAGTTGGCTATAGTGTAGTGTGGGTATATATGAACTAGTGTCTAATAACACAAGAATACTGTTTTCATGGATACCGCTACTAATTTGGCTAAAGTTTAGTGTGAATATATATGAAGTATTTCCAATAACACAAGAATACTATTTTCATGGATACCGCTACTACAGTTAGCTATAGTTTAGTGTGGGTATATATAAACTAGTTTCGAAGAACACAAGAATACTGTTTTCATGGATAACGCTACCACAGTTGGCTATAGTTTAGTTGGGTATATATGAACTAGTTTCTAATAACACAACAATACTATTTTCATGGATAACGCTACTACAGTTGGCTATAGTGTAGTGTGGGTATATATGAACTAGTTTCTAATAACACAAGAATACTATTTTCATGGATAATGCTACTAATTTGGCTAAGGTTTAGTGTGAATACATATGAACTATTTCCAATAACACAAGAATACTATATCCATGGATATCGCTACTACAGTTGGCTATAGTTTAGTGTGGGTATATATGAACTAGTTTCAAATAACACAAGAATACTCTTTTCATGGATAACGCTACTACAGTTGGCTATAGTTTAGTTGGGTATATGAACTAGTTTCTAATAACACAAGAATACTATTTTCATGGATAATGCTACTACAGTTGGCTATAGTTTAGTGTGGGTATATACGAACTAGTTTCTAATAACACAAGAATACTATTTTAATGGATAACGCTACTACAGTTGGCTATAGTTTAGTGTGGGTATATATGAACTGGTTTCTAATAACACAACAATACTGTTTTAATGGATACCGCTACTACAGTTGGCTATAGTTTAGTGTGGGTATATATGAACTAGTTACTAATAACACAAGAATACTGTTTTCATGGATACCGCTACTACAGTTGGCTATAGTTTAGTGTGGGTATATATGAACTAGTTTCTAATAACACAAGAATACTATTTTCATGGATAATGCTACTACAGTTAGCTATAGTTTAGTGTGAATATATATGAACTAGTTTCTAATAACACATGAATACTGTTTTCATGGATAACGCTACTACAGTTGGCTATAGTGTAGTGTGGGTATATATGAACTAGTTTCTAATAACACAAGAATACTGTTTTCATGGATAACGATACTACAGTTGGCTATAGTGTAGTGTGGGTATATATGAACTAGTTTCTAATAACACAAGAATACTGTTTTCATGGATAACGCTACTAATTTGGCTATAGTTTAGTGTGGGTATATATGAACTAGTTTCTAATAACACAAGAATACTGTTTTCATGGATAACGCTACTACAGTTGGCTATAGTGTAGTGTGGGTATATATGAACCAGTTTCTAATAACACAAGAATACTGTTTTCATGGATAACGCTACTACAGTTGGCTATAGTGTAGTGTGGGTATATATGAACAAGTTTCTAATAACACAAGAACACTGTTTTCATGGATAACGCTACTACAGTTGGCTATAGTTTAGTGTGGGTATATATGAACTATTTTCTAATAACACAAGAATACTATTTTCATGGATAATGCTACTACAGTTAGCTATAGTTTAGTGTGAATATCTATGAACTAGTTTCTAATAAAACATGAATACTGTTTTCATGCATAACGCTACTACAGTTGGCTATAGTGTAGTGTGGGTATATATGAACTAGTTTCTAATAACACAAGAATACTGTTTTCATGGATAACGCTACTACAGTTGGCTATAGTGTAGTGTGGGTATATATGAACTAGTTTCTAATAACACAAGAATACTGTTTTCATGGATAACGCTACTAATTTGGCTATAGTTTAGTGTGGGTATATATGAACTAGGTTCTAATAACACAAGAATACTGTTTTCATGGATAACGCTACTACAGTTGGCTATATTTAGTGTGGGTATATATGAACCAGTTTCTAATAACACAAGAATACTGTTTTCATGGATAACGCTACTACAATTGGCTATAGTGTAGTGTGGGTATATATGAACTAGTTTCTAATAACACAAGAATACTGTTTTCATGGATAACGCTACTACAGTTGGCTATAGTTTAGTTGGGTATATATGAACTAGTTTCTAATAACACAAGAATACTATATTCATGGATAATGCTACTACAGTTGGCTATAGTTTAGTGTGGGTATATATGAACTGGTTTCTAATAACACAAGAATACTGTTTTCATGGATAACGCTACTAATTTGGCTAAAGTTTAGTGTGAATATATATGAAATATTTCCAATAACACAAGAATACTTTTTTCATGGATACCGTTACTACAGTTGGCTATAGTTTAGTGTGGGTATATATGAACTAATTTCTAATAACACAAGAATACTATATTCATGGATAATGCTACTACAGTTGGCTATAGTTTAGTGTGGGTATGTATGAACTGGTTTCTAATAACACAAGAATACTATTTTCAGAATTAACACTACTACAGTTGGCTATAGTTTAGTGTGAATATATATGAACTAGTTCCAAATAACACAAGAATTCTATTTTCATGGATAACGCTACTACAGTTGGCTATAGTTTAGTTGGGTACATATGAACTAGTTTCTAATAACACAAGAATACTATTTTCATGGATAATGCTACTACTGTTGGCTATAGTTTAGTGTGAATATATATGAACTAGTTTCTAATAACATATGAATACCATTTTCATGAATAATGCTACTACTGTTGGCTATAGTTTAGTGTGGGTGTATATGATCTAGTTTCTAATAACACAAGAATACTATATTCATGGATAATGCTACTACTGTTGGCTTCTGTTTAGTGTGAATATATATGAACTACTTCCTAATAACACAAGAATACTATTTTCATGGATACCGCTACTACAGTTGGCTATAGTTTAGTGTGGGTATATATGAACTAGTTTCTAATAACACAAGAATACTATTTTCATGGATAATGCTACTACAGTTAGCTATAGTTTAGTGTGAATATTTATGAACTAGTTTCTAATAACACATGAATACTGTTTTCATGGATAACGCTACTACAGTTGGCTATAGTGTAGTGTGGGTATATATGAACTATTTTCTAATAACACAAGAATACTGTTTTCATGGATTACGCTACTACAGTTGGCTATAAGGTAGTGTGGGTATATATGAACTAGTTTCTAATAACACAAGAATACTGTTTTCATGGATAACGCTACTAATTTGGCTATAGTTTAGTGTGGGTATATATGAACTAGTTTCTAATAACACCAGAATACTGTTTTCATGGATAACGCTACTACAGTTGGCTATAGTGTAGTGTGGGTATATATGAACTAGTTTCTAATAACACAAGAATACTGTTTTCATGGGTAACGCTACTACAGTTGGCTATAGTGTAGTGTGGGTATATATGAACTAGTTTCTAATAACACAAGAATACTGTTTTCATGGATAACGCTACTACAGTTAGCTATAGCTTAGTGTGAATATATATGAACTTGTTTCTAATAACACAAGAATACCATTTTCATGGATAATGCTACTACTGTTGGCTATAGCTTAGTGTGGGTATATATGATCTAGTTTCTAATAAAACAAGAATACTATTTTCATGTTTAATGCTACAACTGTTGGCTATAGTTTAGTGTGAATATATATGAACTAGTTCCTAATAACACAAGAATTCTATTTTCATGGATAAGGCTACTACAGTTGGCTATAGTATAGTGTGGGTATATATGAACTAGTTTCTAATAACACAAGAATACTGTTTTCATGGATAACGCTACTACAGTTGGCTATAGTGTAGTGTGGGTATATATGAACTAGTTTCTAATAACTCAAGAATTCTGTTTTCATGGATAACGCTACAACAATTGGCTAAAGTTTAGTGTGAACATATACGAACTAGTTTCTAATAACACAAGAATACTATTTTCATGGATAACGCTACTACAGTTGGCTATAGTTTAGTGTGGGTATATATGAAATAGTTTCTATTACACAAGACAACTGTTTTCATGGATAACACTACTACAGTTGGCTACAGTTTAGTGTGGGTATATATGAAGTAGTTTCTAATAACACAAGAATACTATATTCATGGATAATGCTACTACAGTTGGCTATACTTTAGAATGGGTATATATGAACTGGTTTCTAGTAACACAAGAATACTATTTTCATAAGTAACACTACTACAGTTGGCTATAGTTTAGTGTGA
Organism: Deroplatys truncata; assembly: GCA_030765065.1. Classification (NCBI taxonomy): domain Eukaryota; kingdom Metazoa; phylum Arthropoda; class Insecta; order Mantodea; family Mantidae; genus Deroplatys; species Deroplatys truncata. Next base: position 2,260,947 of record CM060975.1, read on the forward strand.
ATATATATGAACTAGTTTCTAATAAAATAAGAATACTGTTTTCATGGATAACGCTACTACAGTTGGCTATAGTTTAGTGTGGGTATATATGAACTAGTTTCTAATAACACAAGAATACTATTTTCATGGATAACACTACTACAGTTGGCTATAGTGTAGTGTGGGTATATATGAACTAATTTCTAATAACACAAGAATACTATATTCATGGATAATGCTACTACAGTTGGCTATAGTTTAGTGTGGGTATATATGAACTGGTTTCTAATAACACAAGAATACTATTTTCAGAATTAACACTACTACAGTTGGCTATAGTTTAGTGTGAATATATATGAACTAGTTCCTAATAACACAAGATTTCTATTTTCATGGATAACGCTACTACAGTTGGCTATAGTTTAGTTGGGTACATATGAACTAGTTTCTAATAACACAAGAATACTATTTTCATGGATAATGCTACTACTGTTGGCTATAGTTTAGTGTGAATATATATGAACTAGTTCCTAATAACACAAGAATACTGTTTTCATGGATACCGCTACTACAGTTGGCTATAGTTTAGTGTGGGTATATATGAACTAGTTTCTAATAACACAAGAATACTGTTTTCATGGATACCGCTACTACAGTTGGCTATAGTTTAGTGTGGGTATATATGAACTAGTTTCTAATAACACAAGAATACTATTTTCATGGATAATGCTACTACAGTTAGCTATAGTTTAGTGTGAATATATATGAACTAGTTTCTAATAACACATGAATACTGTTTTCATGGATAACGTTACTACAGTTGGCTATAGTGTAGTGTGGGTATATATGAACTAGTTTCTAATAACACAAGAATACTGTTTTCATGGATAACGCTACAACAGTTGGCTATAGTTTAGTGTGAATATATATGAACTAGTTTCTAATAACACATGAATACTGTTTTCATGGATAACGCTACTACAGTTGGCTATAGTGTAGTGTGGGTATATATGAACTAGTTTCTAATAACACAAGAATACTGTTTTCATGGATAACGCTACAACAGTTGGCTATAGTGTAGTGTGGGTATATATGAACTAGTTTCTAATAACACAAGAATACTGTTTTCATGGATAACGCTACTAATTTGGCTATAGTTTAGTGTGAGTATATATGAACTAGTTTCTAATAACACAAGAATACTGTTTTCATGGATAACGCTACTACAGTTGGCTATAGTGTAGTGTGGGTATATATGAACCAGTTTCTAATAACACAAGAATACTGTTTTCATGGATAACGCTACTACAGTTGGCTATAGTTTAGTGTGGGTATATATGAACTAGTTTCTAATAACACAAGAATACTATTTTCATGGATAATGCTACTACAGTTAGCTATAGTTTAGTGTGAATATATATGAACTAGTTTCTAATAAAACATGAATACTGTTTTCATGGATAACGCTACTACAGTTGGCTATAGTGTAGTGTGGGTATATATGAACTAGTTTCTAATAACACAAGAATACTGTTTTCATGGATAACGCTACTACAGTTGGCTATAGTGTAGTGTGGGTATATATGAACTAGATTCTAATAACACAAGAATACTGTTTTCATGGATAACGCTACTAATTTGGCTATAGTTTAGTGTGGGTATATATGAACTAGTTTCTAATAACACAAGAATACTGTTTTCATGGATAACGCTACTACAGTTGGCTATATTTAATGTGGGTATATATGAACCAGTTTCTAATAACACAAGAATACTGTTTTCATGGATAACGCTACTACAGTTGGCTATAGTGTAGTGTGGGTATATATAAACTAGTTTCTAATAACACAAGAATACTGTTTTCATGGATAACGCTACTACAGTTGGCTATAGTTTAGTTGGGTATATATGAACTAGTTTCTAATAACACAAGAATACTATATTCATGGATAATGCTACTACATTTGGCTATAGTTTAGTGTGGGTATATATGAACTGGTTTCAAATAACACAAGAATACTGTTTTCATGGATAACGCTACTAATTTGGCTAAAGTTTAGTGTGAATATATATGAAATATTTCCAATAACACAAGAATACTATTTTCATGGATACCGTTACTACAGTTGGCTATAGTTTAGTGTGGGTATATATGAACTAATTTCTAATAACACAAGAATACTATATTCATGGATAATGCTACTACAGTTGGCTATAGTTTAGTCTGGGTATATATGAACTGGTTTCTAATAACACAAGAATACTATTTTCAGAATTAACACTACTACAGTTGGCTATAGTTTAGTGTGAATATATATGAACTAGTTTCTAATAACACAAGAATACTGTTTTCATGGATAATGCTACTACAGTTAGCTATAGTTTAGTGTGAATATATATGAACTAGTTTCTAATAACACAAGAATACTATTTTCACGGATAACGCTACTACATTTGGCTATAGTGTAGTGTGGGTATATATGAACTAGTTTCTAATAACACAAGAATACTATTTTCACGGATAACGCTACTACATTTGGCTATGGTGTAGTGTGGGTATATATGAACTAGTTTCAAATAACACAAGATTACTATTTTCATGGATAATGCTAGCACAGTTGGCTATAGTTTAGTGTGGGTATATATGAACTAGTTTCTAATAACACAAGAATACTATATTCATGGATAATGCTACTACAGTTGGCTATAGTTTAGTCTGGGTATATATGAACTGGTTTCTAATAACACAAGAATACTATTTTCAGAATTAACACTACTACAGTTGGCTATAGTTTAGTGTGAATATATATGAACTAGTTTCTAATAACACAAGAATACTGTTTTCATGGATAATGCTACTACAGTTAGCTATAGTTTAGTGTGAATATATATGAACTAGTTTCTAATAACACAAGAATACTATTTTCACGGATAACGCTACTACATTTGGCTATAGTGTAGTGTGGGTATATATGAACTAGTTTCTAATAACACAAGAATACTATTTTCACGGATAACGCTACTACATTTGGCTATAGTGTAGTGTGGGTATATATGAACTAGTTTCAAATAACACAAGATTACTATTTTCATGGATAATGCTAGCACAGTTGGCTATAGTTTAGTGTGGGTATATATGAACTAGTTTCTAATAACACAAGAATACTATTTTCATGGATAACCCTGGTACAGTTGGCTATAGTTTAGTGTGGGTGTATATGAACTAGTTTCTAATAACACAAGAATACTATTTTCATGGATAACGCTACTACAGTTGGCTATAGTTTAGTGTGGTATATATGAACTAGGTTTTAATAACACAAGAATACTGTTTTCATGGATAACGCTACTAATTTGGCTAAAGTTTAGTGTGAATATATATGGACCATTTCCAATAACACAAGAATACTATTTACATGGATACCGCTACTACAGTTGGCTATAGTTTAGTGTGGGTATATATGAACTAGTTTCGAATAACACAACAATACTGTTTTCATGGATAACGCTACTACAGTTGGCTATAGTTTAGATGGGTATATATGAACTAGTTGCTAATAACACAAGAATACTATTTTCATCTATAGGGCTACTACAGTTAGCTATAGTTTAGTGTGAATATATATAAACTAGTTTCTAATAACACAATAATACCATTTTCATGGATAATGCTACTACTGTTAGCTATAGTTTAGTGTGGGTATATATGATCTAGTTTCTAATAACACAAGAATACTATTTTCATGGATAATGCTACTACTGTTGGCTATAGTTTAGTGTGAATATATATGAACTAGTTCCTAATAACACAAGAATTCTATTTTCATGGATAACGCTACTACAGTTGGCTATAGTTTAGTTGGGTATATATGAACTAGTTTCTAATAACACAAGAATACTATTTTCATGGATAATGCTACTACAGTTAGCTATAGTTTAGTGTGAATATATATGAACTAGTTTCTAATAACATATGAATACCATTTTCATGAATAATGCTACTACTGTTGGCTATAGTTTAGTGTGGGTATATATGATCTAGTTTCTAATAACACAAGAATACTATATTCATGGATAATGCTACTACTGTTGGCTTCTGTTTAGTGTGAATATATATGAACTACTTCCTAATAACACAAGAATACTATTTTCATGGATACCGCTACTACAGTTGGCTATAGTTTAGTGTGGGTATATATGAACTAGTTTCTAATAACACAAGAATACTATTTTCATGGATAATGGTACTACAGTTAGCTATAGTTTAGTGTGAATATTTATGAACTAGTTTCTAATAACACATGAATACTGTTTTCATGGATAACGCTACTACAGTTGGCTATAGTGTAGTGTGGGTATATATGAACTATTTTCTAATAACACAAGAATACTGTTTTCATGGATTACGCTACTACAGTTGGCTATAAGGTAGTGTGGGTACATATGAACTAGTTTCTAATAACACAAGAATACTGTTTTCATGGATAACGCTACTAATTTGGCTATAGTTTAGTGTGGGTATATATGAACTAGTTTCTACTAACACCAGAATACTGTTTTCATGGATAACGCTACTACAGTTGGCTATAGTGTAGTGTGGGTATATATGAACTAGTTTCTAATAACACAAGAATACTGTTTTCATGGGTAACGCTACTACAGTTGGCTATAGTGTAGTGTGGGTATATATGAACTAGTTTCTAATAACACAAGAATACTGTTTTCATGGATAACGCTACTACAGTTGGCTATAGTTTAGTTGGGTATATATGAACTAGTTTCTAATAACACAAGAATACTATTTTCATGGATAATGCTACTACAGTTAGCTATAGCTTAGTGTGAATATATATGAACTTGTTTCTAATAACACAAGAATACCATTTTCATGGATAATGCTACTACTGTTGGCTATAGCTTAGTGTGGGTATATATGATCTAGTTTCTAATAAAACAAGAATACTATTTTCATGTTTAATGCTACAACTGTTGGCTATAGTTTAGTGTGAATATATATGAACTAGTTCCTAATAACACAAGAATTGTATTTTCATGGATAAGGCTACTACAGTTGGCTATAGTATAGTGTGGGTATATATGAACTAGTTTCTAATAACACAAGAATACTATTTTCATGGATAACGCTACTACAGTTGGCTATAGTGTAGTGTGGGTATATATGAACTAGTTTCTAATAACACAAGAATTCTGTTTTCATGGATAACGCTACAACAATTGGCTAAAGTTTAGTGTGAACATATACGAACTAGTTTCTAATAACACAAGAATACTATTTTCATGGATAACGCTACTACAGTTGGCTATAGTTTAGTGTGGGTATATATGAAATAGTTTCTATTACACAAGACAACTGTTTTCATGGATAACACTACTACAGTTGGCTACAGTTTAGTGTGGGTATATATGAAGTAGTTTCTAATAACACAAGAATACTATATTCATGGATAATGCTACTACAGTTGGCTATAGTTTAGAATGGGTATATATGAACTGGTTTCTAGTAACACAAGAATACTATTTTCATAATTAACACTACTACAGTTGGCTATAGTTTAGTGTGAATATATATGAACTAGTTTCTAATAAAATAAGAATACTGTTTTCATGGATAACGCTACTACAGTTGGCTATAGTTTAGTGTGGGTATATATGAACTAGTTTCTAATAACACAAGAATACTATTTTCATGGATAACACTACTACAGTTGGCTATAGTGTAGTGTGGGTATATATGAACTAATTTCTAATAACACAAGAATACTATATTCATGGATAATGCTACTACAGTTGGCTATAGTTTAGTGTGGGTATATATGAACTGGTTTCTAATAACACAAGAATACTATTTTCAGAATTAACACTACTACAGTTGGCTATAGTTTAGTGTGAATATATATGAACTAGTTCCTAATAACACAAGATTTCTATTTTCATGGATAACGCTACTACAGTTGGCTATAGTTTAGTTGGGTACATATGAACTAGTTTCTAATAACACAAGAATACTATTTTCATGGATAATGCTACTACTGTTGGCTATAGTTTAGTGTGAATATATATGAACTAGTTCCTAATAACACAAGAATACTGTTTTCATGGATACCGCTACTACAGTTGGCTATAGTTTAGTGTGGGTATATATGAACTAGTTTCTAATAACACAAGAATACTGTTTTCATGGATACCGCTACTACAGTTGGCTATAGTTTAGTGTGGGTATATATGAACTAGTTTCTAATAACACAAGAATACTATTTTCATGGATAATGCTACTACAGTTAGCTATAGTTTAGTGTGAATATATATGAACTAGTTTCTAATAACACATGAATACTGTTTTCATGGATAACGCTACTACAGTTGGCTATAGTGTAGTGTGGGTATATATGAACTAGTTTCTAATAACACAAGAATACTGTTTTCATGGATAACGCTACAACAGTTCGCTATAGTGTAGTGTGGGTATATATGAACTAGTTTCTAATAACACAAGAATACTGTTTTCATGGATAACGCTACTAATTTGGCTATAGTTTAGTGTGGGTATATATGAACTAGTTTCTAATAACACAAGAATACTGTTTTCATGGATAACGCTACTACAGTTGGCTATAGTGTAGTGTGGGTATATATGAACCAGTTTCTAATAACACAAGAATACTGTTTTCATGGATAACGCTACTACAGTTGGCTATAGTTTAGTGTGGGTATATATGAACTAGTTTCTAATAACACAAGAATACTATTTTCATGGATAATGCTACTACAGTTAGCTATAGTTTAGTGTGAATATATATGAACTAGTTTCTAATAAAACATGAATACTGTTTTCATGGATAACGCTACTACAGTTGGCTATAGTGTAGTGTGGGTATATATGAACTAGTTTCTAATAACACAAGAATACTGTTTTCATGGATAACGCTACTACAGTTGGCTATAGTGTAGTGTGGGTATATATGAACTAGTTTCTAATAACACAAGAATACTGTTTTCATGGATAACGCTACTAATTTGGCTATAGTTTAGTGTGGGTATATATGAACTAGTTTCTAATAACACAAGAATACTGTTTTCATGGATAACGCTACTACAGTTGGCTATATTTAATGTGGGTATATATGAACCAGTTTCTAATAACACAAGAATACTGTTTTCATGGATAACGCTACTACAGTTGGCTATAGTGTAGTGTGGGTATATATGAACTAGTTTCTAATAACACAAGAATACTGTTTTCATGGATAACGCTACTACAGTTGGCTATAGTTTAGTTGGGTATATATGAACTAGTTTCTAATAACACAAGAATACTATATTCATGGATAATGCTACTACAGTTGGCTATAGTTTAGTGTGGGTATATATGAACTGGTTTCAAATAACACAAGAATACTGTTTTCATGGATAACGCTACTAATTTGGCTAAAGTTTAGTGTGAATATATATGAAATATTTCCAATAACACAAGAATACTATTTTCATGGATACCGTTACTACAGTTGGCTATAGTTTAGTGTGGGTATATATGAACTAATTTCTAATAACACAAGAATACTATATTCATGGATAATGCTACTACAGTTGGCTATAGTTTAGTCTGGGTATATATGAACTGGTTTCTAATAACACAAGAATACTATTTACATGGATACCGCTACTACAGTTGGCTATAGTTTAGTGTGGGTATATATGAACTAGTTTCGAATAACACAACAATACTGTTTTCATGGATAACGCTACTACAGTTGGCTATAGTTTAGATGGGTATATATGAACTAGTTGCTAATAACACAAGAATACTATTTTCATCTATAGGGCTACTACAGTTAGCTATAGTTTACTGTGAATATATATAAACTAGTTTCTAATAACACAATAATACCATTTTCATGGATAATGCTACTACTGTTAGCTATAGTTTAGTGTGGGTATATATGATCTAGTTTCTAATAACACAAGAATACTATTTTCATGGATAATGCTACTACTGTTGGCTATAGTTTAGTGTGAATATATATGAACTAGTTCCTAATAACACAAGAATTCTATTTTCATGGATAACGCTACTACAGTTGGCTATAGTTTAGTTGGGTATATATGAACTAGTTTCTAATAACACAAGAATACTATTTTCATGGATAATGCTACTACAGTTAGCTATAGTTTAGTGTGAATATATATGAACTAGTTTCTAATAACATATGAATACCATTTTCATGAATAATGCTACTACTGTTGGCTATAGTTTAGTGTGGGTATATATGATCTAGTTTCTAATAACACAAGAATACTATATTCATGGATAATGCTACTACTGTTGGCTTCTGTTTAGTGTGAATATATATGAACTACTTCCTAAAAACACAAGAATACTATTTTCATGGATACCGCTACTACAGTTGGCTATAGTTTAGTGTGGGTATATATGAACTAGTTTCTAATAACACAAGAATACTATTTTCATGGATAATGGTACTACAGTTAGCTATAGTTTAGTGTGAATATTTATGAACTAGTTTCTAATAACACATGAATACTGTTTTCATGGATAACGCTACTACAGTTGGCTATAGTGTAGTGTGGGTATATATGAACTATTTTCTAATAACACAAGAATACTGTTTTCATGGATTACGCTACTACAGTTGGCTATAAGGTAGTGTGGGTATATATGAACTAGTTTCTAATAACACAAGAATACTGTTTTCATGGATAACGCTACTAATTTGGCTATAGTTTAGTGTGGGTATATATGAACTAGTTTCTAATAACACCAGAATACTGTTTTCATGGATAACGCTACTACAGTTGGCTATAGTGTAGTGTGGGTATATATGAACTAGTTTCTAATAACACAAGAATACTGTTTTCATGGGTAACGCTACTACAGTTGGCTATAGTGTAGTGTGGGTATATATGAACTAGTTTCTAATAACACAAGAATACTGTTTTCATGGATAACGCTACTACAGTTGGCTATAGTTTAGTTGGGTATATATGAACTAGTTTCTAATAACACAAGAATACTATTTTCATGGATAATGCTACTACAGTTAGCTATAGCTTAGTGTGAATATATATGAACTTGTTTCTAATAACACAAGAATACCATTTTCATGGATAATGCTACTACTGTTGGCTATAGCTTAGTGTGGGTATATATGATCTAGTTTCTAATAAAACAAGAATACTATTTTCATGTTTAATGCTACAACTGTTGGCTATAGTTTAGTGTGAATATATATGAACTAGTTCCTAATAACACAAGAATTCTATTTTCATGGATAAGGCTACTACAGTTGGCTATAGTATAGTGTGGGTATATATGAACTAGTTTCTAATAACACAAGAATACTGTTTTCATGGATAACGCTACTACAGTTGGCTATAGTGTAGTGTGGGTATATATGAACTAGTTTCTAATAACACAAGAATTCTGTTTTCATGGATAACGCTACAACAATTGGCTAAAGTTTAGTGTGAACATATACGAACTAGTTTTTCTAATAACACAAGAATACTATTTTCATGGATAACGCTACTACAGTTGGCTATAGTTTAGTGTGGGTATATATGAAATAGTTTCTATTACACAAGACAACTGTTTTCATGGATAACACTACTACAGTTGGCTACAGTTTAGTGTGGGTATATATGAAGTAGTTTCTAATAACACAAGAATACTATATTCATGGATAATGCTACTACAGTTGGCTATAGTTTAGAATGGGTATATATGAACTGGTTTCTAGTAACACAAGAATACTATTTTCATAATTAACACTACTACAGTTGGCTATAGTTTAGTGTGAATATATATGAACTAGTTTCTAATAAAATAAGAATACTGTTTTCATGGATAACGCTACTACAGTTGGCTATAGTTTAGTGTGGGTATATATGAACTAGTTTCTAATAACACAAGAATACTATTTTCATGGATAACACTACTACAGTTGGCTATAGTGTAGTGTGGGTATATATGAACTAATTTCTAATAACACAAGAATACTATATTCATGGATAATGCTACTACAGTTGGCTATAGTTTAGTGTGGGTATATATGAACTGGTTTCTAATAACACAAGAATACTATTTTCAGAATTAACACTACTACAGTTGGCTATAGTTTAGTGTGAATATATATGAACTAGTTCCTAATAACACAAGATATCTATTTTCATGGATAACGCTACTACAGTTGGCTATAGTTTAGTTGGGTACATATGAACTAGTTTCTAATAACACAAGAATACTATTTTCATGGATAATGCTACTACTGTTGGCTATAGTTTAGTGTGAATATATATGAACTAGTTCCTAATAACACAAGAATACTGTTTTCATGGATACCGCTACTACAGTTGGCTATAGTTTAGTGTGGGTATATATGAACTAGTTTCTAATAACACAAGAATACTGTTTTCATGGATACCGCTACTACAGTTGGCTATAGTTTAGTGTGGGTATATATGAACTAGTTTCTAATAACACAAGAATACTATTTTCATGGATAATGCTACTACAGTTAGCTATAGTTTAGTGTGAATATATATGAACTAGTTTCTAATAACACATGAATACTGTTTTCATGGATAACGCTACTACAGTTGGCTATAGTGTAGTGTGGGTATATATGAACTAGTTTCTAATAACACAAGAATACTGTTTTCATGGATAACGCTACAACAGTTGGCTATAGTGTAGTGTGGGTATATATGAACTAGTTTCTAATAACACAAGAATACTGTTTTCATGGATAACGCTACTAATTTGGCTATAGTTTAGTGTGGGTATATATGAACTAGTTTCTAATAACACAAGAATACTGTTTTCATGGATAACGCTACTACAGTTGGCTATAGTGTAGTGTGGGTATATATGAACCAGTTTCTAATAACACAAGAATACTGTTTTCATGGATAACGCTACTACAGTTGGCTATAGTTTAGTGTGGGTATATATGAACTAGTTTCTAATAACACAAGAATACTATTTTCATGGATAATGCTACTACAGTTAGCTATAGTTTAGTGTGAATATATATGAACTAGTTTCTAATAAAACATGAATACTGTTTTCATGGATAACGCTACTACAGTTGGCTATAGTGTAGTGTGGGTATATATGAACTAGTTTCTAATAACACAAGAATACTGTTTTCATGGATAACGCTACTACAGTTGGCTATAGTGTAGTGTGGGTATATATGAACTAGTTTCTAATAACACAAGAATACTGTTTTCATGGATAACGCTACTAATTTGGCTATAGTTTAGTGTGGGTATATATGAACTAGTTTCTAATAACACAAGAATACTGTTTTCATGGATAACGCTACTACAGTTGGCTATATTTAATGTGGGTATATATGAACCAGTTTCTAATAACACAAGAATACTGTTTTCATGGATAACGCTACTACAGTTGGCTATAGTGTAGTGTGGGTATATATGAACTAGTTTCTAATAACACAAGAATACTGTTTTCATGGATAACGCTACTACAGTTGGCTATAGTTTAGTTGGGTATATATGAACTAGTTTCTAATAACACAAGAATACTATATTCATGGATAATGCTACTACAGTTGGCTATAGTTTAGTGTGGGTATATATGAACTGGTTTCAAATAACACAAGAATACTGTTTTCATGGATAACGCTACTAATTTGGCTAAAGTTTAGTGTGAATATATATGAAATATTTCCAATAACACAAGAATACTATTTTCATGGATACCGTTACTACAGTTGGCTATAGTTTAGTGTGGGTATATATGAACTAATTTCTAATAACACAAGAATAGTATATTCATGGATAATGCTACTACAGTTGGCTATAGTTTAGTCTGGGTATATATGAACTGGTTTCTAATAACACAAGAATACTATTTTCAGAATTAACACTACTACAGTTGGCTATAGTTTAGTGTGAATATATATGAACTAGTTTCTAATAACACAAGAATACTGTTTTCATGGATAATGCTACTACAGTTAGCTATAGTTTAGTGTGAATATATATGAACTAGTTTCTAATAACACAAGAATACTATTTTCACGGATAACTTACTACATTTGGCTATAGTGTAGTGTGGGTATATATGAACTAGTTTCTAATAACACAAGATTACTATTTTCATGGATAATGCTAGCACAGTTGGCTATAGTTTAGTGTGGGTATATATGAACTAGTTTCTAATAACACAAGAATACTATTTTCATGGATAACCCTGGTACAGTTGGCTATAGTTTAGTGTGGGTGTATATGAACTAGTTTCTAATAACACAAGAATACTATTTTCATGGATAACGCTACTACAGTTGGCTATAGTTTAGTGTGGGTATATATGAACTAGTTTCTAATAACACAAGAATACTGTTTTCATGGATAACGCTACTACAGTTGGCTATAGTGTAGTGTGGTATATATGAACTAGGTTTTAATAACACAAGAATACTGTTTTCATGGATAACGCTACTAATTTGGCTAAAGTTTACTGTGAATATATATGGACCATTTCCAATAACACAAGAATACTATTTACATGGATACCGCTACTACAGTTGGCTATAGTTTAGTGTGGGTATATATGAACTAGTTTCGAATAACACAACAATACTGTTTTCATGGATAACGCTACTACAGTTGGCTATAGTTTAGATGGGTATATATGAACTAGTTGCTAATAACACAAGAATACTATTTTCATCTATAGGGCTACTACAGTTAGCTATAGTTTAGTGTGAATATATATAAACTAGTTTCTAATAACACAATAATACCATTTTCATGGATAATGCTACTACTGTTAGCTATAGTTTAGTGTGGGTAAATATGATCTAGTTTCTAATAACACAAGAATACTATTTTCATGGATAATGCTACTACTGTTGGCTATAGTTTAGTGTGAATATATATGAACTAGTTCCTAATAACACAAGAATTCTATTTTCATGGATAACGCTACTACAGTTGGCTATAGTTTAGTTGGGTATATATGAACTAGTTTCTAATAACACAAGAATACTATTTTCATGGATAATGCTACTACAGTTAGCTATAGTTTAGTGTGAATATATATGAACTAGTTTCTAATAACATATGAATACCATTTTCATGAATAATGCTACTACTGTTGGCTATAGTTTAGTGTGGGTGTATATGATCTAGTTTCTAATAACACAAGAATACTATATTCATGGATAATGCTACTACTGTTGGCTTCTGTTTAGTGTGAATATATATGAACTACTTCCTAATAACACAAGAATACTATTTTCATGGATACCGCTACTACAGTTGGCTATAGTTTAGTGTGGGTATATATGAACTAGTTTCTAATAACACAAGAATACTATTTTCATGGATAATGCTACTACAGTTAGCTATAGTTTAGTGTGAATATTTATGAACTAGTTTCTAATAACACATGAATACTGTTTTCATGGATAACGCTACTACAGTTGGCTATAGTGTAGTGTGGGTATATATGAACTATTTTCTAATAACACAAGAATACTGTTTTCATGGATTACGCTACTACAGTTGGCTATAAGGTAGTGTGGGTATATATGAACTAGTTTCTAATAACACAAGAATACTGTTTTCATGGATAACGCTACTAATTTGGCTATAGTTTAGTGTAGGTATATATGAACTAGTTTCTAATAACACCAGAATACTGTTTTCATGGATAACGCTACTACAGTTGGCTATAGTGTAGTGTGGGTATATATGAACTAGTTTCTAATAACACAAGAATACGGTTTTCATGGGTAACGCTACTACAGTTGGCTATAGTGTAGTGTGGGTATATATGAACTAGTTTCTAATAACACAAGAATACTGTTTTCATGGATAACGCTACTACAGTTGGCTATAGTTTAGTTGGGTATATATGAACTAGTTTCTAATAACACAAGAATACTATTTTCATGGATAATGCTACTACAGTTAGCTATAGCTTAGTGTGAATATATATGAACTTGTTTCTAATAACACAAGAATACCATTTTCATGGATAATGCTACTACTGTTGGCTATAGCTTAGTGTGGGTATATATGATCTAGTTTCTAATAAAACAAGAATACTATTTTCATGTTTAATGCTACAACTGTTGGCTATAGTTTAGTGTGAATATATATGAACTAGTTCCTAATAACACAAGAATTCTATTTTCATGGATAAGGCTACTACAGTTGGCTATAGTATAGTGTGGGTATATATGAACTAGTTTCTAATAACACAAGAATACTGTTTTCATGGATAACGCTACTACAGTTGTCTATAGTGTAGTGTGGGTATATATGAACTAGTTTCTAATAACACAAGAATTCTGTTTTCATGGATAACGCTACAACAATTGGCTAAAGTTTAGTGTGAACATATACGAACTAGTTTCTAATAACACAAGAATACTATTTTCATGGATAACGCTACTACAGTTGGCTATAGTTTAGTGTGGGTATATATGAAATAGTTTCTATTACACAAGACAACTGTTTTTATGGATAACACTACTACAGTTGGCTACAGTTTAGTGTGGGTATATATGAAGTAGTTTCTAATAACACAAGAATACTATATTCATGGATAATGCTACTACAGTTGGCTATAGTTTAGAATGGGTATATATGAACTGGTTTCTAGTACACAAGAATACTATTTTCATAATTAACACTACTACAGTTGGCTATAGTTTAGTGTGAATATATATGAACTAGTTTCTAATAAAATAAGAATACTGTTTTCATGGATAACGCTACTACAGTTGGCTATAGTTTAGTGTGGGTATATATGAACTAGTTTCTAATAACACAAGAATACTATTTTCATGGATAACACTACTACAGTTGGCTATAGTGTAGTGTGGGTATATATGAACTAGTTTTCTAATAACACAAGAATACTGTTTTCATGGATAACGCTACTACAGTTGGCTATAGTGTAGTGTGGGTATATATGAACTAGTGTCTAATAACACAAGAATACTGTTTTCATGGATAACGCTACTAATTTGGCTAAAGTTTAGTGTGAATATATATGAAATATTTCCAATAACACAAGTATAGTATTTTCATGGATACCGCTACTACAGTTGGCTATAGTTTAGTGTGGGTATATATAAACTAGTTTCGAGTAACACAAGAATACTGTTTTCATGGATAACGCTACTACAGTTGGCTATAGTTTAGTTGGGTATATATGAACTAGTTTCTAATAACACAAGAATACTGTTTTCATGGATAACGCTATTAATTTGGCTAAAGTTTAGTGTGAATATATATGAACTATTTCCAATAACACAAGAATACTATTTACATGGATACCGCTACTACAGTTGGCTATAGTTTAGTGTGGGTATATATGAACTAGTTTCAAATAACACAAGAATATTGTTTTCATGGAAAACGCTACTACAGTTGGCTATAGTTTAGTTGGGTATATATGAACTAGTTTCTAATAACACAAGAATACTATTTTAATGGATAATGCTACTACAGTTGGCTATAGTTTAGTGTGGGTATATATGAACTAGTTTCTAATAACACAAGAATACGATTTACATGGATACCGCTACTATAGTTGGCTATAGTTTAGTGTGGGTATATATGAACTAGTTTCGAATAACACAACAATACTGTTTTCATGGATAACGCTACTAATTTGGCTAAAGTTTAGTGTGAATATATATGAACTATTTCCAATAACACAAGAATACTATTTACATGAATAACGATACTACAGTTGGCTATAGTTTAGTTGGGTATATATGAAGTTGCTAATAACACAAGAATACTATTTTCATCTATAATGCTACTACAGTTAGCTATAGTTTAGTGTCAGTATATATAAACTAGTTTCTAATAACACAAGAATACTATTTTCATGGATAACCCTGGTACAGTTGGCTATAGTGTAGTGTGGGTATATATGAACAAGTTTCTAATAACACAAGAATACTGTTTTCATGGATAACGCTACTACAGTTGGCTATAGTTTAGTTGGGTATATATGAACTAGTTTCTAATAACACAAGATTACTATTTTCATGGATAATGCTAGCACAGTTGGCTATAGTTTAGTGTGGGTATATATGAACCAGTTTCTAATAACACAAGAATACTATTTTCATGCATAACCCTGGTACAGTTGGCTATAGTTTAGTGTGGGTATATATGAACTAGTTTCTAATAACACAAGAATACTGTTTTCATGGATACCGCTACTACAGTTGGCTATAGTTTAGTGTGGGTATATATGAACTAGTTTCTAATAAGACAATATACTATTTTCATAGATAACGCTAGTACAGTTGGCTATAGTTTAGTGTGAATATATATGAACTAGTTTCTAATAACACAAGAATACTATTTACATGTATACCGCTACTACAGTTGGCTATAGTTTAGTGTGGGTATATATGAACTAGTTTCAAATAACACAAGAATACTGTTTTCATGGATAACGCTACTACAGTTGGCTATAGTTTAGTTGGGTATATGAACTAGTTTCTAATAACACAAGAATACTATTTTAATGGATAACACTACTACAGTTGGCTATAGTTTAGTGTGGGTATATATGAACTAGTTTCTAATAACACAAGAATACTATTTTAATGGATAACGCTACTACAGTTGGCTATAGTTTAGTGTGGGTATATATGAACTAGTTTCTAATAACACAAGAATACTGTTTTCATGGATACCGCTACTACAGTTGGCTATAGTTTAGTGTGGGAATATATGAACTAGTTTCTAATAACACAAGAAGACTATTTTCATGGATAACAACAGTACAGTTGGCTATAGTTTAGTGTGAATATATATGAACTAGTTTCTTATAACACAAGAATACTGTTTTCATGGATAACGCTACTACAGTAGCTACAGTTTAGTGTGGGTATATATGAACTAGTTTCTAATAACACAAGAATACTATATTCATGGATAATGCTACTACAGTTGGCTATAGTTTAGTGTGGGTATATATGATATAGTTTCTAATAACACAAGAATTCTATTTTCGTGGATAACGCTACTACAAGTACCTATAGTTTAGTGTGAATATATATGAACTAGTTTCTAATAACACAAGAATTCTATTTTCGTGGATAACGCTACTACAGTTGGCTATAGTTTAGCGTGGGTATATATGAACTGGTTTCTAATAACACAAGAATACTGTTTTCATGGATAACGCTACTAATTTGGCTAAAGTTTAGTGTGAATATATATGAAATATTTCCAATAACACAAGAATACTATTTTCATGGATACCGTTACTACAGTTGGCTATAGTTTAGTGTGGGTATATATGAACTAGTTTCGAATAACACCAGAATACTGTTTTCATGGATAACGCTACTATAGTTGGCTATAGTTTAGTTGGGTATATATGAACTAATTTCTAATAACACAAGAAAACTATTTTCATGGATAATGCTACTAGTGTTGGCTATAGTTTAGTGCGGGTATATATGATCTAGTTTCTAATAACACAAGAATACTATTTTCATGGATAATGCTACTACAGTTGGCTATAGTATAGTGTGAATATATATGAACTAGTTTCTAATAACACAAGAATACTATTTTCATGGATAACGCTACTACAGTTGGCTATAGTTTAGTGTGGGTATATATGAACTAGTTTCTAATAACACAAGAACACTGTTTTCATGGATAACGCTACTACAGTTGGCTACAGTTTAGTGTGGGTATATATGAACTAGTTTCTAATAACACAAGAATACTATATTCATGGATAATGCTACTACAGTTGGCTATAGTTTAGTGTGGGTATATATGAACTGGTTTCTAATAACACAAGAATACTATTTTCATAATTAACACTACTACAGTTGGCTATAGTTTAGTGTGAATATATATGAACTAGTTTCTAATAACACAAGAATACTGTTTTCATGGATAATGCTACTACAGTTAGCTATAGTTTAGTGTGAATATATATGAACTAGTTTATAATAACACAAGAATACTATTTTCATAGATAACGCTGGTACAGTTGGCTATAGTTCACTGTGGGTATATATGAACTAGTTTCTAATAACACAAGATTACTATTTTCATTGATAATGCTAGCACAGTTGGCTATAGTTTAGTGTGGGTATATATGAACTAGTTTCTATTAACACAAGAATACTATTTTCATGGATAACCCTGGTACAGTTGGCTATAGTTTAGTGTGGGTGTATATGAGCTAGTTTCTAAAAACACAAGAATACTAATTTCATGAATATGCTATTACAGTTGGCTATAGTTTAGTGTGGGTATATATGAACTAGTTTCTAATAAGACAAGAATACTATTTTCATAGATAACGCTAGTACAGTTGGCTATAGTTTAGTGTGAATATATATGAACTAGTTTCTAATAACACAAGAATACTATTTTCATGGATAACGCTACTACAGTTGGCTATAGTTTAGTGTGGGTATATATGAACTAGTTTCTGATAAAAAAGAATACTGTTTTCATGGATAGCGCTACTACAGTTGGCTATAGTGTAGTGTGGTATATATGAACTAGTTTCTAATAACACAAGAATACTGTTTTCATGGATAACGCTACTAATTTGGCTAAAGTTTAGTGTGAATATATATGAACTATTTCCAATAACACAAGAATACTATTTACATGGATACCGCTACTACAGTTGGCTATAGTTTAGTGTGGGTATATATGAACTAGTTTCAAATAACACAAGTATACTGTTTTCATGGATAACGCTACTACAGTTGGCTATAGTTTAGTTGGGTATATATGAACTAGTTTCTAATAACACAAGAATACTATTTTAATGTATAATGATTCTACAGTTGGCTATAGTTTAGTGTGGGTATATATGAACTGGTTTCTAATAACACAAGAATACTATTTTCATAATTAACACTACTACAGTTGGCTATAGTTTAGTGTGAATATATATGAACTAGTTTCTAATAACACAAGAATACTGTTTTCATGGATAACGCTACTACAGTTGGCTATAGTTTAGTGTGGGTATATATGAACTAGTTTCTAATAACACAAGAATACTGTTTTCAGGGATAACGCTACTAATTTGGCTAAAGTTTAGTGTGAATATATATGAAATATTTCCAATAACACAAGAATACTATTTTCATGGATACCGTTACTACAGTTGGCTATAGTTTAGTGTGGGTATATATGAACTAGTTTCGAATAACACAAGAATACTGTTTTCATGGATAACGCTACTATAGTTGGCTATAGTTTAGTTGGGTATATATGAACTAATTTCTAATAACACAAGAATACCATTTTCATGGATAATGCTACTACACTTAGCTATAGTTTAGTGTGAATATACATGAACTAGTTTCTAATAACACAAAAATACCATTTTCATGGATAATGCTACTACTGTTGGCTATAGTTTAGTGCGGGTATATATGATCTAGTTTCTAATAACACAAGAATACTATTTTTATGGATAATGCTACTACTGTTGGCTATAGTATAGTGTGAATATATATGAACAAGTTTCTAATAACACAAGAATTCTATTTTCATGGATAACGCTACTACAGTTGGCTATAGTATAGTGTGGGTATATATGAACTAGTTTCTAATTACACAAGAATACTGTTTTCATGGATAACGCTATTACAGTTGGCTATAGTGTAGTGTGGGTATATATGAACTAGTTTCCAAATAACACAAGAATTCTGTTTTCATGGATAACGCTACAACAATTGGCTAAAGCTTAGTGTGAACATATACAAACTAGTTTCTAATAACACAAGAATACTATTTCCATGGATAACGCTACTACAGTTGGCTATAGTTTAGTGTGGGTATATATGAACTACTTTCTAATAAAACAAGAATACTGTTTTCATGGATAACGCTACTACAGTTGGCTACAGTTTAGTGTGGGTATATATGAACTAGTTTCTAATAACACAAGAATACTATTTTCATGGATAACACTACTACAGTTGGCTATAGTGTAGTGTGGGTATACATGAAGTAGTTTCTAATAACACAAGAATACTGTTTTCATGGATAACACTACTACAGTTGGCTATAGTGTAGTGTGGGTATACATGAACTAGTTTCTAATAACACAAGAAAACTGTTTTCATGGATAACACTACTACAGTTGGCTATAGTGTAGTGTGGGTATACATGAACTAGTTTCTAATAACACAAGAATACTGTTTTCATGGATAACGCTACTACAGTTGGCTATAGTGTAGTGTGGGTATATATGAACTAGTGTCTGATAACACAAGAATACTGTTTTCATGGATAACGCTACTAATTTGGCTAAAGTATAGTGTGAATATATATGAACTATTTCCAATAACACAAGAATACTAATTTCATGGATAACGCTACTAATTTGGCTAAAGTATAGTGTGAATATATATGAACTATTTCCAATAACACAAGAATACTGTTTTCATGGATAACGCTACTAATTTGGCTAAAGTTTAGTGTGAATATATATGAAATATTTCCAATAACACAAGAATACTAATTTCATGGATACCGCTACTACAGTTGGCTATAGTTTAGTGTGGGTATATATAAACTAGTTTCGAATAACACAAGAATACTGTTTTCATGGATAACGCTACTACAGTTGGCTATAGTTTAGTTGGGTATATATGAACCAGTTTCTAATAACACAACAATACTATTTTCAGGGATAACGCTATTAAAGTTGGCTATAGTGTAGTGTGGGTATATATGAACTAGTTTCTAATAACACAAGAATACTGTTTTCATGGATAACACTACTACAGTTGGCTATAGTGTAGTGTGGGTATACATGAACTAGTTTCTAATAACACAAGAATACTGTTTTCATGGATAACGCTACTACAGTTGGCTATAGTGTAGTGTGGGTATATATGAACTAGTGTCTGATAACACAAGAATACTGTTTTCATGGATAACGCTACTAATTTGGCTAAAGTATAGTGTGAATATATATGAACTATTTCCAATAACACAAGAATACTATTTACATGGATACCGCTACTACAGTTGGCTATAGTTTAGTTGGGTATATATGAACTAGTTTCTAATAACACAACAATACTATTTTCAGGGATAACGCTATTACAGTTGGCTATAGTGTAGTGTGGGTATATATGAACTAGTTTCAAATAACACAAGAATACTGTTTTCATGGATAACGCTACTACATTTGGCTATAGTTTAGTGTGGGTATATATGAACTAGCTTCTAATAACACAAGAATACTGTTTTCATGGATACCGCTACTACAATTGGCTATAGTTTAGTGTGGGTATATATGAACTAGTTTCTAATAACACAAGAATACTGTTTTTATGGATACCGCTACTACAGTTGGCTATAGTTTAGTGTGGGTATATATGAACTAGTTTCTAATAACACAAGAATACTATTTTCATGGATAATGCTACTACAGTTAGCTATAGTTTAGTGTGAATATATATGAACCAGTTTCTAATAACACATGAATACTGTTTTCACGGATAACGATACTACAGTTGGCTATAGTGTAGTGTGGGTATATATGAACTAGTTTCTAATAACACAAGAATACTATTTTCATGGATAATGCTAATACAGTTAGCTATAGTTGAGTGTGAATATATATGAACTAGTTTCTAATAACACATGAATACTGTTTTCACGGATAACGCTACTACAGTTGGCTATAGTGTAGTGTGGGTATATATGAACTAGTTTCTAATAACACAAGAATACTGTTTTCATGGATAACGCTACTGCAGTTGGCTATAGTGTAGTGTGGGTATATATGAACTAGTATCTAATAACACAAGAATACTGTTTTCATGGATAACGCTACTAATTTGGCTATAGTTTAGTGTGGGTATATATGAACTAGTTTCTAATAACACAAGAATACTGTTTTCATGGATAACGCTACTACAGTTGGCTATAGTGTAGTGTGGCTATATGTGAACTAGTTTTCTAATAACACAAGAATACTGTTTTCATGTATAACGCTACTACAGTTGGCTATAGTTTAGTTGGGTATATATGAACTAGTTTCTAATAACACAAGAATACTATTTTCATGGATAATGCTACTACAGTTAGCTATAGTTTAGTGTGAATATATATGAACTAGTTTCTAATAACACAAGAATACCATTTTCATGGATAATGCTACTACTGTTGGCTATAGTTTAGTGTGAATATATATGAACTAGTTCCTAATAACACAAGAATTCTATTTTCATGGATAAGGCTACTACAGTTGGCTATAGTATAGTGTGGGTATATATGAACTAGTTTGTAATAACACAAGAATACCGTTTTCATGGATAATGCTACTACAGTTGGCTATAGTGTAGTGTGGGTATATATGAACTAGTTTCTAATAACACAAGAATTCTGTTTTCATGGATAACGCTACAACAGTTGGCTATAGTTTAGTGTGGGTATATATGAACTGGTTTCTAATAACACAAGAATACTATTTTCATAATTAACACTACCACAGTTGGCTATAGTTTAGTGTGAATATATATGAACTAGTTTCTAATAAAACAAGAATACTGTTTTCATGGATAACGCTACTACAGTTGGCTATAGTTTAGTGTGGGTATATATGAACTAGTTTCTAATAACACAAGAATACTATATTCATGGATAATGCTACTACAGTTGGCTATAGTTTAGTGTGGGTATATGTGAACTAGTTTCTATTACACAAGAATACTGTTTTCATGGATAACACTACTACAGTTGGCTACAGTTTAGTGTGGGTATATATGAAGTAGTTTCTAATAACACAAGAATACTATATTCATGGATAATGCTACTACAGTTGGCTATAGTTTAGAATGGGTATATATTAACTGGTTTCATATAACACAAGAATACTATTTTCATAATTAACACTACTATAGTTGGCTATAGTTTAGTGTGAATATATATGAACTAGTTTCGAATAAAACAAGAATACTGTTTTCATGGATAACGCTACTACAGTTGGCTATAGTGTAGTGTGGGTATATATGAACTAGTTTTCTAATAACACAAGAATACTGTTTTCATGGATAACGCTACTAATTTGGCTAAAGTTTAGTGTGAATAGATATGAAATCTTTCCAAAAACACAAGAATACTATTTACAAGGATAACGCTACTAATTTGGCTAAGGTTTAGTGTGAATATATATGAAATATTTCCAATAACACAAGAATACTATTTACATGGATACCGCTACTACAGTTGGCTATAGTTTAGTGTGGGTATATATGAACTAGTTTCTAATAACACAAGAATACTATTTTCATGGATAACACTACTACAGTTGGCTATAGTGTAGTGTGGGTATATATGAACTAGTTTTCTAATAACACAAGAATACTGTTTTCATGGATAACGCTACTAATTTGGCTAAAGTTTAGTGTGAATATATATGAAATATTTCCAATAACACAAGAATACTATTTACATGGATACCGCTACTACAGTTGGCTATAGTTTAGTGTGGGTATATATGAACTAGTTTCAAATAACACAAGAATACTGTTTTCATGGATAACGCTACTAAAGTTGGCTATAGTTTAGTTGCGTATATATGAACTAGTTTCTAATAACACAAGAATACTATTTTAATGGATAACGCTACGACAGTTGGCTATAGTTTAGTGTGGGTATATATGAACTAGTTTCTAATAACAACACAATACTATTTTCATGGATAATGCTACTACAGTTAGCTATAGTTTAGTGTGAATATATATGAACTAGTTTCTAATCACACAACAATACTATTTTCAGGGATAACGCTATTACAGTTGGCCATAGTGTAGTGTGGGTATATATGAACTAGTTTCTAATAACACAAGAATACTGTTTTCATGGATAACACTACTACAGTTGGCTATAGTGTAGTGTGGGTATACATGAACTAGTTTCTAATAACACAAGAATACTGTTTTCATGGATAACGCTACTACAGTTGGCTATAGTGTAGTGTGGGTATATATGAACTAGTGTCTGATAACACAAGAATACTGTTTTCATGGATAACGCTACTAATTTGGCTAAAGTTTAGTGTGAATATAAATGAACTAATTCCAATAACACAAGAATACTATTTACATGGATACCGCTACTACAGTTGGCTATAGTTTAGTGTGGGTATATATGAACTAGTTTCAAATAACACAAGAATACTGTTTTCAGGGATAACGCTATTACAGTTGGCTATAGTGTAGTGTGGGTATATATGAACTAGTTTCAAATAACACAAGAATACTGTTTTCATGGATAACGCTACTACATTTGGCTATAGTTTAGTGTGGGTATATATGAACTAGCTTCTTATAACACAAGAATACTGTTTTCATGGATACCGCTACTACAATTGGCTATAGTTTAGTGTGGATATATATGAACTAGTTTCTAATAACACAAGAATACTGTTTTCATGGATAACGCTACTAATTTGGCTAAAGTTTAGTGTGAATATAAATGAACTAATTCCAATAACACAAGAATACTATTTACATGGATACCGCTACTACAGTTGGCTATAGTTTAGTTGGGTATATATGAACTAGTTTCTAATAACACAACAATACTATTTTCAGGGATAACGCTATTACAGTTGGCTATAGTGTAGTGTGGGTATATATGAACTAGTTTCAAATAACACAAGAATACTGTTTTCATGGATAACGCTACTACATTTGGCTATAGTTTAGTGTGGGTATATATGAACTAGCTTCTAATAACACAAGAATACTGTTTTCATGGATACCGCTACTACAATTGGCTATAGTTTAGTGTGGGTATATATGAACTAGTTTCTAATAACACAAGAATACTGTTTTCATGGATACCGCTACTACAGTTGGCTATAGTTTAGTGTGGGTATATATGAACTAGTTTCTAATAACACAAGAATACTATTTTCATGGATAATGCTACTACAGTTAGCTATAGTTTAGTGTGAATATATATGAACCAGTTTCTAATAACACATGAATACTGTTTTCACG
Organism: Deroplatys truncata; assembly: GCA_030765065.1. NCBI lineage: Eukaryota > Metazoa > Arthropoda > Insecta > Mantodea > Mantidae > Deroplatys > Deroplatys truncata. Next base: position 2,285,993 of record CM060975.1, read on the forward strand.
GATAACGATACTACAGTTGGCTATAGTGTAGTGTGGGTATATATGAACTAGTTTCTAATAACACAAGAATACTATTTTCATGGATAATGCTAATACAGTTAGCTATAGTTGAGTGTGAATATATATGAACTAGTTTCTAATAACACATGAATACTGTTTTCACGGATAACGATACTACAGTTGGCTATAGTGTAGTGTGGGTATATATGAACTAGTTTCTAATAACACAAGAATACTGTTTTCATGGATAACGCTACTGCAGTTGGCTATAGTGTAGTGTGGGTATATATGAACTAGTATCTAATAACACAAGAATACTGTTTTCATGGATAACGCTACTAATTTGGCTATAGTTTAGTGTGGGTATATATGAACTAGTTTCTAATAACACAAGAATACTGTTTTCATGGATAACGCTACTACAGTTGGCTATAGTGTAGTGTGGCTATATGTGAACTAGTTTCTAATAACACAAGAATACTGTTTTCATGTATAACGCTACTACAGTTGGCTATAGTTTAGTTGGGTATATATGAACTAGTTTCTAATAACACAAGAATACTATTTTCATGGATAATGCTACTACAGTTAGCTATAGTTTAGTGTGAATATATATGAACTAGTTTCTAATAACACAAGAATACCATTTTCATGGATAATGCTACTACTGTTGGCTATAGTTTAGTGTGAATATATATGAACTAGTTCCTAATAACACAAGAATTCTATTTTCATGGATAAGGCTACTACAGTTGGCTATAGTATAGTGTGGGTATATATGAACTAGTTTGTAATAACACAAGAATACCGTTTTCATGGATAATGCTACTACAGTTGGCTATAGTGTAGTGTGGGTATATATGAACTAGTTTCTAATAACACAAGAATTCTGTTTTCATGGATAACGCTACAACAGTTGGCTATAGTTTAGTGTGGGTATATATGAACTGGTTTCTAATAACACAAGAATACTATTTTCATAATTAACACTACCACAGTTGGCTATAGTTTAGTGTAAATATATATGAACTAGTTTCTAATAAAACAAGAATACTGTTTTCATGGATAACGCTACTACAGTTGGCTATAGTTTAGTCTGGGTATATATGAACTAGTTTCTAATAACACAAGAATACTATATTCATGGATAATGCTACTACAGTTGGCTATAGTTTAGAATGGGTATATATTAACTGGTTTCATATAACACAAGAATACTATTTTCATAATTAACACTACTACAGTTGGCTATAGTTTAGTGTGAATATATATGAACTAGTTTCTAATAAAACAAGAAAACTGTTTTCATGGATAACGCTACTACAGTTGGCTATAGTGTAGTGTGGGTATATATGAACTAGTTTTATAATAACACAAGAATACTGTTTTCATGGATAACGCTACTAATTTGGCTAAAGTTTAGTGTGAATATATATGAAATATTTCCAAAAACACAAGAATACTATTTACATGGATAACGCTACTAATTTGGCTAAGGTTTAGTGTGAATATATATGAAATATTTCCAATAACACAAGAATACTATTTACATGGATACCGCTACTACAGTTGGCTATAGTTTAGTGTGGGTATATATGAACTAGTTTCTAATAACACAAGAATACTATTTTCATGGATAACACTACTACAGTTGGCTATAGTGTAGTGTGGGTATATATGAACTAGTTTTCTAATAACACAAGAATACTGTTTTCATGGATAACGCTACTAATTTGGCTAAAGTTTAATTTGAATATATATGAAATATTTCCAATAACACAAGAATACTATTTACATGGATACCGCTACTACAGTTGGCTATAGTTTAGTGTGGGTATATATGAACTAGTTTCAAATAACACAAGAATACTGTTTTCATGGATAACGCTACTAAAGTTGGCTATAGTTTAGTTGCGTATATATGAACTAGTTTCTAATAACACAAGAATACTATTTTAATGGATAACGCTACTACAGTTGGCTATAGTTTAGTGTGGGTATATATGAACTAGTTTCTAATAACAACAGAATACTATTTTCATGGATAATGCTACTACAGTTAGCTATAGTTTAGTGTGAATATATATGAACTAGTTTCTAATAACACAACAATACTATTTTCAGGGATAACGCTATTACAGTTGGCCATAGTGTAGTGTGGGTATATATGAACTAGTTTCTAATAACACAAGAATACTGTTTTCATGGATAACACTACTACAGTTGGCTATAGTGTAGTGTGGGTATACATGAACTAGTTTCTAATAACACAAGAATACTGTTTTCATGGATAACGCTACTACAGTTGGCTATAGTGTAGTGTGGGTATATATGAACTAGTGTCTGATAACACAAGAATACTGTTTTCATGGATAACGCTACTAATTTGGCTAAAGTTTAGTGTGAATATAAATGAACTAATTCCAATAACACAAGAATACTATTTACATGGATACCGCTACTACAGTTGGCTATAGTTTAGTGTGGGTATATATGAACTAGTTTCAAATAACACAAGAATACTGTTTTCATGGATAACGCTACTACATTTGGCTATAGTTTAGTGTAGGTATATATGAACTAGCTTCTAATAACACAAGAATACTGTTTTCATGGATACCGCTACTACAATTGGCTATAGTTTAGTGTGGGTATATATGAACTAGTTTCTAATAACACAAGAATACTGTTTTCATGGATACCGCTACTACAGTTGGCTATAGTTTAGTGTGGGTAAATATGAACTAGTTTTTTAATAACACAAGAATACTATTTTCATGGATAATGCTACTACAGTTAGCTATAGTTTAGTGTGAATATATATGAACTAGTTTCTAATAACACATGAATACTGTTTTCACGGATAACGATACTACAGTTGGCTATAGTGTAGTGTGGGTATATATGAACTAGTTTCTAATAACACAACAATACTAATTTCATGGATAATGCTACTACAGTTAGCTATAGTTGAGTGTGAATATATATGAACTAGTTTCTAATAACACATGAATACTGTTTTCACGGATAACGCTACTACAGTTGGCTATAGTGTAGTGTGGGTATATATGAACTAGTTTCTAATAACACAAGAATACTGTTTTCATGGATAACGCTACTACAGTTGGCTATAGTGTAGTGTGGGTATATATGAACTAGTATCTAATAACACAAGAATACTGTTTTCATGGATAACGCTACTACAGTTGGCTATAGTGTAGTGTGGCTATATGTGAACTAGTTTCTAATAACACAAGAATACTGTTTTCATGTATAACGCTACTACAGTTGGCTATAGTTTAGTTGGGTATATATGAACTAGTTTCTAATAACACAAGAATACTATTTTCATGGATAATGCTACTACAGTTAGCTATAGTTTAGTGTGAATATATATGAACTAGTTTCTAATAACACAAGAATACTGTTTTCATGGATAACGCTACTACAGTTGGCTATAGTTTAGTTGGGTATATATGAACTAGTTTCTAATAACACAAGAATACTATTTTCATGGATAATGCTACTACAGTTAGCTATAGTTTAGTGTGAATATATATGAACTAGTTTCTAATAACACAAGAATACCATTTTCATGGATAATGCTACTACTGTTGGCTATAGTTTAGTGTGAATATATATGAACTAGTTCCTAATAACACAAGAATTCTATTTTCATGGATAAGGCTACTACAGTTGGCTATAGTATAGTGTGGGTATATATGAACTAGTTTGTAATAACACAAGAATACTGTTTTCATGAATAACGCTACTACAGTTGGCTATAGTGTAGTGTGGGTATATATGAACTAGTTTCTAATAACACAAGAATTCTGTTTTCATGGATAACGCTGCAACAGTTGGCTATAGTTTAGTGTGGGTATATATGAACTGGTTTCTAATAACACAAGAATACTATTTTCATAATTAACACTACCACAGTTGGCTATAGTTTAGTGTGAATATATATGAACTAGTTTCTAATAAAACAAGAATACTGTTTTCATGGATAACGCTACTACAGTTGGCTATAGTTTAGTGTGGGTATATATGAACTAGTTTCTAATAACACAAGAATACTATATTCATGGATAATGCTACTACAGTTGGCTATAGTTTAGTGTGGGTATATATGAACTAGTTTCTATTACACAAGAATACTGTTTTCATGGATAACACTACTACAGTTGGCTACAGTTTAGTGTGGGTATATATGAAGTAGTTTCTAATAACACAAGAATACTATATTCATGGATAATGCTACTACAGTTGGCTATAGTTTAGAATGGATATATATTAACTGGTTTCATATAACACAAGAATACTATTTTCATAATTAACACCACTACAGTTGGCTATAGTTTAGTGTGAATATATATGAACTAGTTTCTAATAAAACAAGAATACTGTTTTCATGGATAACGCTACTACAGTTGGCTATAGTTTAGTGTGGGTATATATGAACTAGTTTCTAATAACACAAGAATACTATTTTCATGGATAACACTACTACAGTTGGCTATAGTGTAGTGTGGGTATATATGAACTAGTTTTCTAATAACATAAGAATACTGTTTTCATGGATAACGTTACTAATTTGGCTAAAGTTTAGTGTGAATATATATGAAATATTTCCAATAACACAAGAATACTATTTACATGGATACCGCTACTACAGTTGGCTATAGTTTAGTGTGGGTATATATGAACTAGTTTCAAATAACACAAGAATACTGTTTTCATGGATAACGCTACTACAGTTGGCTATAGTTTAGTTGCGTATATATGAACTAGTTTCTAATAACACAAGAATACTATTTTAATGGATAACGCTACTACAGTTGGCTATAGTTTAGTGTGGGTATATATGAACTAGTTTGTAATAACACAAGAATACTATTTTAATGGATAACGCTACTACAGTTGGCTATAGTTTAGTGTGGGTATATATGAACTAGTTTCTAATAACACAAGAATACTGTTTTCATGGATACCGCTACTACAGTTGGCTATAGTTTAGTGTGGGTATATATGAACTAGTTTCTAATAACACAAGAATACTATTTTGATGGATAACGATACTACAGTTGGCTATAGTTTAGTGTGGGTATATATGAGTTAGTTTCAAATAACACAAGAACACTGTTTTCATGGATAACGCTACTACAGTTGGCTATAGTTTAGTTGGGTATATATGAACTAGTTTCTAATAACACAGGAATACTATTTTCATGGATAATGCTACTACACTTAGCTATAGTGTAGTGTGAATATATATGAACTAGTTTCTAATAACACAAGAATACTGTTTTCATGGATAACGCTACTACAGTTGGCTATAGTGTAGTGTGGGTATATATGAACTAGTTTCTAATAACACAAGAATACTGTTTTCATGGATAACGCTACTAATTTGACTATAGTTTAGTGTGGGTATATATGAACTAGTTTCTAATAACACAAGAATACTGTTTTCATGGATAACGCTACTACAGTTGGCTATAGTGTAGTGTGGGTATATATGAACCAGTTTCTAATAACACAAGAATACTGTTTTCATGGATAACGCTACTACAGTTGGCTATAGTTTAGTTGGGTATATATGAACTAGTTTCTAATAACACAAGAATACTATTTTCATGGATAATGCTACTACAGTTAGCTATAGTTTAGTGTGAATATATATGAACTAGTTTCTAATAACACAAGAATACCTTTTTCATGGATAATGCTACTACTGTTGGCTATAGTTTAGTGTGGGTATATATGCTATAGTTTTTAATAACACAAGAATACCATTTTCATGTTTAATGCTACAACTGTTGGCTATAGTTTAGTGTGAATATATATGAACTAGTTACTAATAACACAAGAATTCTATTTTCATGGATAAGGCTACTACAGTTGGCTATAGTATAGTGTGGGTATATATGAACTAGTTGCTAATAACACAAGAATACTATTTTCATCTATAATGCTACTACAGTTAGCTATAGTTTAGTGTGAATCTATATAAACTAGATTCTAATAACACAAGAATACCATTTTCATGGATAATGCTACTACTGTTGGCTATAGTTTAGTGTGGGTATATATGATCTAGTTTCTAATAACACAAGAATACTATTTTCATGGATAATGCTACTACTGTTAGCTATAGTTTAGTGTGAATATATATGAACTAGTTCCTAATAACACAAGAATTCTATTTTCATGGATACCGCTACTACAGTTGGCTATAGTTTAGTGTGGGTATATATGAACTAGTTTCTAATAACACAAGAATACTATTTTCATGGATAATGCTACTACAATTAGCTATAGTTTAGTGTGGGTATATATGAACTAGTTACTAATAACACAAGAATACCATTTTCATGAATAATGCTACTACTGTTGGCTATAGTTTAGTGTGGGTATATATGAACTAGTTTCTAATAACACAAGAATACTATTTTCATGGATAATGCTACTACTGTTAGCTATAGTTTAGTGTGGGTATATATGAACTAGTTCCTAATAACACAAGAATACTATTTTCATGGATAATGCTACTACAGTTAGCTATAGTTTAGTGTGGGTATATATGAACTAGTTACTAATAACACAAGAATACCATTTTCATGAATAATGCTACTACTGTTGGCTATAGTTTAGTGTGGGTATATATGAACTAGTTTCTAATAACACAAGAATACTATTTTCATGGATAATGCTACTACAGTTAGCTATAGTTTAGTGTGGGTATATATGAACTAGTTACTAATAACACAAGAATACCATTTTCATGAATAATGCTACTACTGTTGGCTATAGTTTAGTGTGGGTATATATGAACTAGTTTCTAATAACACAAGAATACTATTTTCATGGATAATGCTACTACTGTTAGCTATAGTTTAGTGTGAATATATATGAACTAGTTCCTAATAACACAAGAATTCTATTTTCATGGATACCGCTACTACAGTTGGCTATAGTTTAGTGTGGGTATATATGAACTAGTTTCTAATAACACAAGAATACTATTTTCATGGATAATGCTACTACAGTTAGCTATAGTTTAGTGTGGGTATATATGAACTAGTTACTAATAACACAAGAATACCATTTTCATGAATAATGCTACTACTGTTGGCTATAGTTTAGTGTGGGTATATATGATCTAGTTCCTAATAACACAAGAATACTATTTTAATGGATACCGCTACTACAGTTGGCTATAGTTTAGTGTGGGTATATATGAACTAGTTACTAATAACACAAGAATACCATTTTCATGAATAATGCTACTACTGTTGGCTATAGTTTAGTGTGGGTATATATGATCTAGTTTCTAATAACACAAGAATACTATATTCATGGATAATGCTACTACTGTTGGCTATAGTTTAGTGTGAATATATATGAACTAGTTCCTAATAACACAGAATACTATTTTCATGGATAAGGCTACTACAGTTGTCTATAGTATAGTGTGGGTATATATGAACTAGTTTCTAATACACAAGAATAGTATTTTCATGGATAACACTACTACAGTTGGCTATAGTGTAGTGTGGGTATACATGAACTAGTTTCTAATAACACAAGAATACTGTTTTCATGGATAACGCTACTACAGTTGGCTATAGTGTACTGTGGGTATATATGAACTAGTGTCTGATAACACAAGAATACTGTTTTCATGTATAACGCTACTACAGTTGGCTATAGTGTAGTGTGGGTATATATGAACTAGTTTCTAATAACACAAGAATACTGTTTTCATGGATAACGCTACTAATTTGGCTAAAGTTTAGTGTGAATATATATGAAATATTTCCAATAACACAAGAATACCATTTTCATGAATAATGCTACTACTGTTGGCTATAGTTTAGTGTGGGTATATATGATCTAGTTTCTAATAACACAAGAATACTATATTCATGGATAATGCTACTACTGTTAGCTATAGTTTAGTGTGGGTATATATGATCTAGTTTCTAATAACACAAGAATACTATATTCATGGATAATGCTACTACTGTTAGCTATAGTTTAGTGTGGGTATATATGAACTAGTTCCTAATAACACAAGAATACTATTTTCATGGATAATGCTACTACAGTTAGCTATAGTTTAGTGTGGGTATATATGAACTAGTTTCAAATAACACAAGAATACTAATTTCATGGATACCGCTACTACAGTTGGCTATAGTTTAGTGTGGGTATATATAAACTAGTTTCGAATAACACAAGAATACTGTTTTCATGGATAACGCTACTACAGTTCGCTATAGTTTAGTTGGGTATATATGAACTAGTTTCTAATACAACAATACTATTTTCATGGATAACGGTATTACAGTTGGCTATAGTGTAGTGTGGGTATATATGAACTAGTTTCTAATAACACAAGAATACTGTTTTCATGGATAAGGCTACTAATTTGGCTAAAGTTTAGTGTGAATATATATGAACTATTTCCAATAACACAAGAATACTATTTTCATGGATAATACTACTACAGTTAGCTATAGTGTAGTGTGAGTATATATGAACTAGTTTCTAATAACACATGAATACTGTTTTCACGGATAACGATACTACAGTTGGCTATAGTGTAGTGTGGGTATATATGAACTAGTTTCTAATAACACAAGAATACTATTTTCATGGATAATGCTACTACAGTTAGCTATAGTTGAGTGTGAATATATATGAACTAGTTTCTAATAACACATGAATACTGTTTTCACGGATAACGCTACTACAGTTGGCTATAGTGTAGTGTGGGTATATATGAACTAGTTTCTAATAACACAAGAATACTGTTTTCATGGATAACGCTACTACAGTTGGCTATAGTGTAGTGTGGGTATATATGAACTAGTATCTAATAACACAATAACACTGTTTTCATGGATAACGCTACTAATTTGGCTATAGTTTAGTGTGGGTATATATGAACTAGTTTCTAATAACACAAGAATACTGTTTTCATGGATAACGCTACTACAGTTGGCTACAGTGTAGTGTGGGTATATATGAACCAGTTTCTAATAACACAAGAATACTGTTTTCATGGATAACGCTACTACAGTTGGCTATAGTGTAGTGTGGGTATATATGAACTAGTTTCTAATAACACAAGAATACTGTTTTCATGGATAACGCTACTACAGTTGGCTATAGTTTAGTTGGGTATATATGAACTAGTTTCTAATAACACAAGAATACTATTTTCATGGATAATGCTACTACAGTTAGCTATAGTTTAGTGTGAATATATATGAACTAGTTTCTAATAACACAAGAATACCATTTTCATGGATAATGCTACTACTGTTGGCTATAGTTTAGGGTGAATATATATGAACTAGTTCCTAATAACACAAGAATTCTATTTTCATGGATAAGGCTACTACAGTTGGCTATAGTATAGTGTGGGTATATATGAACTAGTTTCTAATAACACAAGAATACTGTTTTCATGGATAACGCTACTACAGTTGGCTATAGTGTAGTGTGGGTATATATGAACTAGTTTCTAATAGCACAAGAATTCTGTTTTCATGGATAACGCTACAACAGTTGGCTATAGTTTAGTGTGGGTATATATGAACTGGTTTCTAATAACACAAGAATACTATTTTCATAATTAACACTACTACAGTTTGCTATAGTTTAGTGTGAATATATATGAACTAGTTTCTAATAAAACAAGAATACTGTTTTCATGGATAACGCTACTACAGTTGGCTATAGTTTAGTGTGGGTATATATGAACTAGTTTCTAATAACACAAGAATACTGTTTTCATGGATAACACTACTACAGTTGGCTATAGTGTAGTGTGGGTATATATGAACTAGTTTTCTAATAACACAAGAATACTGTTTTCATGGATAACGCTACTACAGTTGGCTATAGTGTAGTGTGGGTATATATGAACTAGTGTCTAATAACACAAGAATACTGTTTTCATGGATAACGCTACTAATTTGGCTATAGTTTAGTGTGGGTATATATGAACTAGTTTCAAATAACACAAGAATACTGTTTTCATGGATAACGCTACTACAGTTGGCTATAGTTTAGTGTGGGTATATATGAACTAGTTTCAAATAACACAAGAATACTATTTTTATGGATACCGCTACTACAGTTGGCTATAGTTTAGTGTGGGTATATATGAACTAGTTTCAAATAACACAAGAATACTGTTTTCATGGATAACGCTACTACAGTTGGCTATAGTTTAGTGTGGGTATATATGAACTAGTTTCAAATAACACAAGAATACTGTTTTCATGGATAACGCTACTACAGTTGGCTATAGTTTAGTGTGGGTATATATGAACTAGTTTCAAATAACACAAGAATACTGTTTTCATGGATAACGCTACTACAGTTGGCTATAGTTTAGTGTGGGTATATATGAACTAGTTTCAAATAACACAAGAATACTATTTTTATGGATACCGCTACTACAGTTGGCTATAGTTTAGTGTGGGTATATATAAACTAGTTTCGAATAACACAAGAATACTGTTTTCATGGATAACGCTACTAAAGTTGGCTATAGTTTAGTTGGGTATATATGAACTAGTTTCTAATAACACAAGAATACTATTTTCATGGATAACGCTACTACAGTTGGCTATAGTGTAGTGTGGGTATATATGAACTAGTTTCTAATAACACAAGAATTCTGTTTTCATGGATAACGCTACAACAGTTGGCTATAGTTTAGTGTGGGTATATATGAACTGGTTTCTAATAACACAAGAATACTATTTTCATAATTAACACTACTACAGTTGGCTATAGTTTAGTGTGAATATATATGAACTAGTTTCTAATAACACAAGAATACTATTTTTATGGATACCGCTACTACAGTTGGCTATAGTTTAGTGTGGGTATATATAAACTAGTTTCGAATAACACAAGAATACTGTTTTCATGGATAACGCTACTAAAGTTGGCTATAGTTTAGTTGGGTATATATGAACTAGTTTCTATTAACACAAGAATACTATTTTCATGGATAACGCTACTACAGTTGGCTATAGTGTAGTGTGGGTATATATGAACTAGTTTCTAATAACACAAGAATACTGTTTTCATGGATAACGCTACCAATTTGGCTAAAGTTTAGTGTGAATATATATGAACTATTTCCAATAACACAAGAATACTATTTACATGGATACCGCTACTACAGTTGGCTATAGTTTAGTGTGGGTATATATGAACTAGTTACAAATAACACAAGAATACTGTTTTCATGGATAACGCTACTACAGTTGGCTATAGTTTAGTTGGGTATATATGAACTAGTTTCTAATAACACAAGAATACTGTTTTCATGGATACCGCTACTACAGTTGGCTATAGTTTAGTGTGGGTATATATGAACTAGTTTCTAATAACACAAGAATACCATTTTAATGGATAACGATACTACAGTTGTCTATAGTTTAGTGTGGGTATATATGAGTTAGTTTCAAATAACACAAGAACACTGTTTTCATGGATAACGCTACTACAGTTGGCTATAGTTTAGTTGGGTATATATGAACTAGTTTCTAATAACACAAGAATAATATTTTCATGGATAATGCTACTACAGTTAGCTATAGTGTAGTGTGAATATATATGAACTAGTTTCTAATAACACAAGAATACTGTTTTCATGGATAATGCTACTACAGTTGGCTATAGTGTAGTGTGGGTATATATGAACTAGTTTCTAATAACACAAGAATACTGTTTTCATGGATAACGCTACTACAGTTGGCTATAGTGTAGTGTGGGTATATATGAACCAGTTTCTAATAACACAAGAATACTGTTTTCATGGATAACGCTACTACAGTTGGCTATAGTTTAGTTGGGTATATATGAACTAGTTTCTAATAACACAACAATACTATTTTCATGGATAATGCTACTACAGTTAGCTGTAGTTTAGTGTGAATATATATGAACTAGTTTCTAATAACACAAGAATACCATTTTCATGGATAATGCTACTACTGTTGGCTATAGTTTAGTGTAGGTATAAATCCTATAGTTTTTAATAACACAAGAATACTATTTTCATGTTTAATGCTACAACTGTTGGCTATAGTTTAGTGTGAATATATATGAACTAGTTCCTAATAACACAAGAATTCTATTTTCATGGATAAGGCTACTACAGTTAGCTACAGTATAGTGTGGGTATATATGAACTAGTTTCTAATAACACAAGAATACTGTTTTCATGGATAACGCTACTACAGTTGGCTATAGTGTAGTGTGGGTATATATGAACTAGTTTCTAATAACACAAGAATTCTGTTTTCATGGATAACGCTACAAGAATTGGCTAAAGTGTAGTGTGAACATATACGAACTAGTTTCTAATAACACAAGAATACTATTTTCATGGATAACGCTACTAAAGTTGGCTATAGTTTAGTGTGGGTGTATATGAACTAGTTTCTATTACACCAGAATACTGTTTTTATGGATAACACTACTACAGTTGGCTATAGTTTAGTGTGGGTATATATGAACTAGTTTCTAATAACACAAGAATACTGTTTTCATGGATAACACTACTACAGTTGGCTATAGTTTAGTGTGAATATATATGAACTAGTTTCTAATATAACAAGAATACTGTTTTCATGGATAACGCTACTACAGTTGGCTATAGTTTAGTGTGGGTATATATGAACTAGTTTCTAATAACACAAGAATACTGTTTTCATGGATAACACTACTACAGTTGGCTACAGTTTAGTGTGGGTATATATGAACTAGTTTCTAATAACACAAGAATACTATATTCATGGATAATGCTACTACAGTTGGCTATAGTTTAGTGTGGGTATATATGAACTGGTTTCTAATAACACAAGAATACTATTTTCATAATTAACACCACTACATTTGGCTATAGTTTAGTGTGAATATATATGAAATAGTTTCTAATAAAACAAGAATACTGTTTTCATGGATAACGCTACTACAGTTGGCTATAGTTTAGTGTGGGTATATATGTACTAGTTTCTAATAACACAAGAATACTATTTTCATGTATAATGCTACTACAGTTGCCTATAGTTTAGTGTGAATATATATGAACTAGTTTCTAATAACACAAGAATACTATTTTCATGGATAACCTTACTAAAGTTGGCTATAGTTTAGTGTGGGTGTATATGAACTAGTTTCTATTACACCAGAATACTGTTTTTATGGATAACACTACTACAGTTGGCTATAGTTTAGTGTGGGTACATATGAACTAGTTTCTAATAACACAAGAATACTGTTTTCATGGATAACACTACTACAGTTGGCTATAGTTTAGTGTGAATATATATGAACTAGTTTCTAATAACACAAGAATACTGTTTTCATGGATAACGCTACTACAGTTGGCTATAGTTTAGTGTGGGTATATATGAACTAGTTTCTAATTACACAAGAATACTGTTTTCATGGATAACACTACTACAGTTGGCTACAGTTTAGTGTGGGTATATATGAACTAGTTTCTAATAACACAAGAATACTGTTTTCATGGATAATGCTTCTACAGTTGGCTATAGTTTAGTGTGGGTATATATGAACTGGTTTCTAATAACACAAGAATACTATTTTCATAATTAACACTACTACAGTTGGCTATAGTTTAGTGTGAATATATATGAAAGAGTTTCTAATAAAACAAGACTACTGTTTTCATGGATAACGCTACTACAGTTGGCTATAGTTTAGTGTGGGTATATATGTACTAGTTTCTAATAACACAAGAATACTATTTTCATGTATAATGCTACTACAGTTGCCTATAGTTTAGTGTGAATATATATGAACTAGTTTCTAATAACACAAGAATACTATTTTCATGGATAACGCTACTACAGTTGGCTATAGTGTAGTGTGGGTATATATGAACTAGTTTCTAATAACACAAGAATACTGTTTTCATGGATAAGGCTACTAATTTGGCTAAAGTTTAGTGTGAATATATATGAACTATTTCCAATAACACAAGAATACTATTTACATGGATACCGCTACTACAGTTGGCTATAGTTTAGTGTGGGTATATATGAACTAGTTTCAAATAACTCAAGAATATTGTTTTCATGGATACCGCTACTACAGTTGGCTATAGTTTAGTGTGGGTATATATGAACTAGTTTCTAATAACACAAGAATACTATTTTCATGGATAATGCTACTACAGTTAGCTATAGTTTAGTGTGAATATATATGAACTAGTTTCTAATAACACATGAATACTGTTTTCACGGATAACGCTACTACAGTTGGCTATAGTGTAGTGTGGGTATATATGAACTAGTTTCTAATAACACAAGAATACTATTTTCATGGATAATGCTACTACAGTTAGCTATAGTTTAGAATGGGTATGTATGAACTGGTTTCTAATAACACAAGAATACTATTTTTATAATTAACACTACTACAGTTGGCTATAGTTTAGTGTGAATATATATGAACTAGTTTCTAATAAAACAAGAATACTGTTTTCATGGATAACGCTACTACAGTTGGCTATAGTTTAGTGTGGGTATATATGAACTAGTTTCTAATAACACAAGAATACTATTTTCATGGATAACACTACTACACTTGGCTATAGTGTAGTGTGGGTATATATGAACTAGTTTTCTAATAACACAAGAATACTGTTTTCATGGATACCGCTACTACAGTTGGCTATAGTTTAGTGTGGTTATATATGAACTAGTTTCTAATAACACAAGAATACTATTTTCATGGATAATGCTACTACAGTTAGCTATAGTTTAGTGTGAATATATATGAACTAGTTTCTAATAACACATAAATACTGTTTTCACGGATAACGATACTACAGTTGGCTACAGTGTAGTGTGGGTATATATGAACTAGTTTCTAATAACACAAGAATACTATTTTCATGGATAATGCTACTACAGTTAGCTATAGTTGAGTGTGAATATATATGAACTAGTTTCTAATAACACATGAATACTGTTTTCACGGATAACGCTACTACAGTTGGCTATTGTGTAGTGTGGGTATATATGAACTAGTTTCTAATAACACAAGAATACTGTTTTCATGGATAACGCTACTACAGTGCGCTATAGTGTAGTGTGGGTATATATGAACTAGTATCTAATAACACAAGAATACTGTTTTCATGGATAACGCTACTAATTTGGCTAAAGTTTAGTGTGAATATATATGAAATATTTCCAATAACACAAGAATACTATTTTCATGGATAACGTTACTACAGTTGGCTATAGTTTAGTGTGGGTATATATGAACTAGTTTCGAATAACACAAGAATACTGTTTTCATGGATAACGCTACTATATTTGGCTATAGTTTAGTTGGGTATATATGAACTAATTTCTAATAACACAAGAATACCATTTTCATGGATAATGCTACTACACTTAGCTATAGTTTAGTGTGAATATACATGAACTAGTTTCTAATAAGACAAAAATACCATTTTCATGGATAATGCTACTACTGTTGGCTATAGTTTAGTGCGGGTATATATGAACTAGTTTCCAATAACACAAGAATTCTGTTTTCATGGATAACGCTACAACAATTGGCTAAAGCTTAGTGTGAAGATATACAAACTAGTTTCTAATAACACAAGAATACTATTTCCATGGATAACGCTACTACAGTTGGCTATAGTTTAGTGTGGGTATATATGAACTAGTTTCTAATAAAACAAGAATACCGTTTTCATGGATAACGCTACTACAGTTGGCTACAGTTTAGTGTGGGTATATATGAACTAGTTTCTAATAACACAAGAATACTATATTCATGGATAATGCTACTACAGTTGGCTATAGTTTAGTGTGGGTATATATGAACTGGTTTCTAATAACACAAGAATACTATTTTCATAATTAACACTACTACAGTTGGCTATAGTTTAGTGTGAATATATATGAACTAGTTTCTAATAACACAAGAATACTGTTTTCATGGATAATGCTACTACAGTTAGCTATAGTTTAGTGTGAATATATATGAACTAGTTTCTAATAACACAAGAATACTATTTTCATAGATAACGCTGGTACAGTTGGCTATAGTTCACTGTGGGTATATATGAACTGGTTTCTAATAACACAAGAATACTATTTTCATAATTAACACTACTACAGTTGGCTATAGTTTAGTGTGAATATATATGAACTAGTTTCTAATAACACAAGAATACTGTTTTCATGGATAATGCTACTACAGTTAGCTATAGTTTAGTGTGAATATATATGAACTAGTTTCTAATAACACAAGAATACTATTTTCATAGATAACGCTGGTACAGTTGGCTATAGTTCACTGTGGGTATATATGAACTAGTTTCTAATAACACAAGATAACTATTTTCATGGATAATGCTAGCACAGTTGGCTATAGTTTAGTGTGGGTATATATGAACTAGTTTCTAATAACACAAGAATACTATTTTCATGGATAACCCTGGAACAGTTGGCTATAGTTTAGTGTGGGTGTATATGAGCTAGTTTCTAAAAACACAAAAATACTAATTTCATGAATAACGCTACTACAGTTGGCTATAGTTCAGTGTGGGTATATATGAACTACTTTCTAATAAGACAAGAATACTATTTTCATAGATAATGCTAGTACAGTTGGCTATAGTTTAGTGTGAATATATATGAACTAGTTTCTAATAACACAAGAATACTATTTTCATGGATAACGCTACCACAGCTGGCTATAGTTTAGTGTGGGTATATATGAACTAGTTTCTAATAACACAAGAATACTGTTTTCATGGATAACGCTACTACAGTTGGCTATAGTGTAGTGTGGTATATATGAACTAGTTTCTAATAACACAAGAATACTGTTTTCATGGATAACGCTACTAATTTGGCTAAAGTTTAGTGTGAATATATATGAACTATTTCCAATAACACAAGAATACTATTTACATGGATACCGCTACTACAGTTGGCTATAGTTTAGTGTGGGTATATATGAACTAGTTTCGAATAACACAACAATACTGTTTTCATGGATAACGCTACTAATTTGTCTAAAGTTTAGTGTGAATATATATGAACTATTTCCAATAACACAAGAATACTATTTACATTAATAATGCTACTACAGTTGGCTATAGTTTAGTTGGGTATATATGAACTAGTTGCTAATAACACAAGAATACTATTTTCATCTATAATGCTACTACAGTTAGCTATAGTTTAGTGTGAATATATATAAACTAGATTCTAATAACACAAGAATACCATTTTCATGGATAATGCTACTACTGTTGGCTATAGTTTAGTGTGGGTATATATGATCTAGTTTCTAATAACACAAGAATACTATTTTCATGGATAATGCTACTACAGTTAGCTATAGTTTAGTGTGAATATATATGAACTAGTTTATAATAACATATGAATACCATTTTCATGAATAATGCTACTACTGTTGGCTATAGTTTAGTGTGGGTATATATGATCTAGTTTCTAATAACACAAGAATACTATTTTCATGGATAAGGCTACTACAGTTGTCTATAGTATAGTGTGGGTATATATAGGAACTAGTTTCTAATACACAAGAATACTATTTTCATGGATAACACTACTACAGTTGGCTATAGTGTAGTGTGGGTATACATGAACTAGTTTCTAATAACACAAGAATACTATTTTCATGGATAACACTACTACAGTTGGCTATAGTGTAGTGTGGGTATACATGAACTAGTTTCTAATAACACAAGAATACTGTTTTCATGGATAACACTGCTACAGTTGGCTATAGTGTAGTGTGGGTATACATGAACTAGTTTCTAATAACACAAGAATACTGTTTTCATGGATAACACTACTACAGTTGGCTATAGTGTAGTGTGGGTATACATGAACTAGTTTCTAATAACACAAGAATACTGTTTTCATGGATAACGCTACTACAGTTGGCTATAGTGTAGTGTGGGTATATATGAACTAGTGTCTGATAACACAAGAATACTGTTTTCATGGATAACGCTACTAATTTGGCTAAAGTTTAGTGTGAATATATATGAAATATTTCCAATAACACAAGAATACTAATTTCATGGATACCGCTACTACAGTTGGCTATAGTTTAGTGTGGGTATATATAAACTATTTATTTAAAGGTGAGTCGAAATTGTAACACTAACATCTCTTAAGTTTACTCACTTAACATGTTTCGGGAAACCGTTGTTCCCATCCTCAGAAGGTTATTAACTCGACTGGCCCGTGTTGTTGGTGTTTCCGTTTTTTGGACTGGATCCTGTGGTGGCATCTTGTGGTGGAGAAATGTACTTCCAGAGAGGATTTGGTGGCGGCAAATCAAAATTCATTAGATGTGTGTTGTGTTTTAGAATGGTGATCTTCTCCCATGCATCTAATTCGGCTGCAAATTTGGCTGGTTTGACTAATGTAATATTGGTTTTGATGTTGTGATTAGTGATCCAAAAATGGTGTGAAACTGCAGATTTGTCCATTTGTTTGTATTTAATACATCTCATGTGCTCCTTTAGCCTAGTTTCTGAGTTTCTTTTTGTCTTACCAATGTATACTTTATTGCAATCTGAACAATTGATTTTATAGATTCCAGCTTTTTTGTCTTGTGGAATGGGGTCTTTTAACTTGTTACAAAGTAATTTCTCTATGTTAAATTTGTTCTGTGGAGCTAGGCTGATGTTATGTTTCATGAAAATCTTCTTAAATTTGTGAAATGTTCCTGGGTGGTATGTGAATTTCTTGAACTTTAGTTCTTTATCTTGCTGGATGAGATTAGTTGTGTTTCTGATGTGCATCTGTCGTTTGAATTTTGCAATTTTTTTGTCAATAGTTTCTTTGTTGTACCCATTATGTATTGCTGTGTCTACTATATGCTGGTATTCTAACTGGTATTCTTTTTTATTTAAGGGGGTATATACCAGTCTATGTGTTAGGCTGTTTAGTACTGCATGTTTGTGTGTGGTTGGATTGAAACTCTTATTTTTTATGTAATTAGTAGAGTGTGTTGGCTTCCTGTATATGCCAAAGGTTAGGTTCTTTTGTTCTCTGATGATTTTTAGGTCTAAAAATGGTAGCATGCCTTCTTTTTCTATTTCTATGGTGAATTTTATTGATTGGTTCTGTAGGTTTAGTAAGGCTAAGGAGTCTTGTATGAACCTATTAGGGACAACAGCGAAGATGTCGTCAACATATCTGTGCCAAACTTTAAACATGTATGGAAAGGAAGTTGTTATGTGTATTTCTAAGTAGCTCATAAATAAATCTGCCAAGAAGGGTGAAAGTGGGTTGCCCATGGTTAGACCAGTTGGATGTTGATAGAACGTCTTATTGAAACTAAAACAATTTTGTCCAATGCATAAATTGGTAAGTTGTATGAGGTCTTCTATTTCTTCTTCAAGTAGGTTAGTCTGCTGTAGCCATTTCTTTAATTGACGCATGAGTTGATCTGTAGGGACACTTGGAAATAGTGCAGTGACATCAAAGGAAACTAATCTGTCTTCTGGTTCGAGTTCCAGGGATTTTATCTTCTGTATTAAATCTTCTGAATTCATTATGTTTTTGCTGTTGAATTTTGGTAGTGAAGAGAATCTCTGTACTAACCATTTTGCCAGTTTGTAGGTAGGAGAATCAATATTGCTGACGATTGGTCTCATCTTATTACCCGGTTTGTGTATTTTAGGTAGAGCATACATTCTTGGTAAAATGGGGTGGTCTGGTTTTAATCTAGATTTATCAGTGTCTGTTATAGTTTTGCTTTCCTGGATGGTTTGATTGAAGGCTTTTAAATGTGATTTTAATGGGTCTTCTTGAATTTGTATGTAATTTTCTTGTTGCAGCATATTTTCTACTCTGGTAATATAATCATCTTTTTGAAGTACAACTAGTTTATTTCCCTTGTCAGCTTTTGTGTATACTACTGGTTTTGATTTTAATGTTTTGATCACATGTTTGGTTGGGAAATTGTTATGTTTATCTGCTTGTATTTCTTGGAGAACTATTTCACATTCTTTTTTTATAGTGGTTTTACTATTTTCATTTAGGTTGTAAGTAGCAATCTCAATGTCTGCGACTATTTCATCGGTTGTTTTTGTGTAGCCAACACATGTTTTTAGGCCATGTTTTTAGGCCCATTATGTTGTACATAATGGGTACAACAAAGCAACTATTGACAAAAAAATTGCAAAATTCAAACGACAGATGCACATCAGAAACACAACTAATCTCATCCAGCAAGATAAAGAACTAAAGTTCAAGAAATTCACATACCACCCAGGAACATTTCACAAATTTAAGAAGATTTTCATGAAACATAACATCAGCCTAGCTCCACAGAACAAATTTAACACAGAGAAATTACTTTGTAACAAGTTAAAAGACCCCATTCCACAAGACAAATAAGCTGGAATCTATAAAATCAATTGTTCAGATTGCAATAAAGTATACATTGGTAAGACAAAAAGAAACTTAGAAACTAGGCTAAAGGAGCACATGAGATGTATTAAATACAAACAAATGGACAAATCTGCAGTTTCACACCATTTTTGGATCACTAATCACAACATCAAACCCAATATTACATTAGTCAAACCAGCCAAATTTGCAGCCGAATTAGATGCATGGGAGAAGATCACCATTCTAAAACACAACACACATCTAATGAATTTTGATTTGCCGCCACCAAATCCTCTCTGGAAGTACATTTCTCCACCACAAGATGCCACCACAGGATCCAGTCCAAAAAACGGAAACACCAACAACACGGGCCAGTCGAGTTAATAACCTTCTGAGGATGGGAACAACGGTTTCCCGAAACATGTTAAGTGAGTAAACTTAAGTGATGTTAGTGTTACAATTTCGACTCACCTTTAAATAAATTCAATACACATCACTGTTTCTAGCTTCTTTTCATTACAATACATACGTAATTTATGACCAACAAGTCACAAGAAGCAAAATTTATAATTGGCCACCAAGTGGAAAAGATGCAAGTCATGGCAAAAAACAAGGTAAGATTAGAAACCCTAAATTTCAATACAGATTTCAGTGGAATAAAAAGTGACATCAAAAGATACCAAAAAATTGAAGAAAAAAGAAAAAACACATTTGCGGACATCCGTTTTTTAAACCTATGCATACAAAACAAAGTCACACCAAAGTTTGTAAGGAGAATTGTAAAATACGACAAAAACAGCAAACACCAAACATCAGCCGATAAAAGAGTAATAATAATTGAGAGAAACAACCACTACGCAAAATTACAAAAATTGGAACTGGAATTATATGCTCTTCGCCTTAAATTAACGGACACACTCGGCTATCCACTTTGGCAAAACATGCAATCAAAATTCCTCACTATTCTTAGCTACAGGATGAAAACAAAAACGCTGAAATTAAAGAAAAAACTAGACATACTACGCCGGAAGCAACATTCATATAAACCTAACCTAAAAAATGAAAAAACGACGCCATACTCTGACGTAATTAATCTTTCAAATGTAACTTTCACCAAAGCAGAATTATCGGTATTAAACCTTGGCCTAAAAACATGTGTTGGCTACACAAAAACAACCGATGAAATAGTCGCAGACATTGAGATTGCTACTTACAACCTAAATCAAAATAGTAAAACCACTATAAAAAAAGAATGTGAAATAGTTCTCCAAGAAATACAAGCAGATAAACATAACAATTTCCCAACCAAACATGTGATCAAAACATTAAAATCAAAACCAGTAGTATACACAAAAGCTGACAAGGGAAATAAACTAGTTGTACTTCAAAAAGATGATTATATTACCAGAGTAGAAAATATGCTGCAACAAGAAAATTACATACAAATTCAAGAAGACCCATTAAAATCACATTTAAAAGCCTTCAATCAAACCATCCAGGAAAGCAAAACTATAACAGACACTGATAAATCTAGATTAAAACCAGACCACCCCATTTTACCAAGAATGTATGCTCTACCTAAAATACACAAACCGGGTAATAAGATGAGACCAATCGTCAGCAATATTGATTCTCCTACCTACAAACTGGCAAAATGGTTAGTACAGAGATTCTCTTCACTACCAAAATTCAACAGCAAAAACATAATGAATTCAGAAGATTTAATACAGAAGATAAAATCCCTGGAACTCGAACCAGAAGACAGATTAGTTTCCTTTGATGTCACTGCACTATTTCCAAGTGTCCCTACAGATCAACTCATGCGTCAATTAAAGAAATGGCTACAGCAGACTAACCTACTTGAAGAAAAAATAGAAGACCTCATACAACTTACCAATTTATGCATTGGACAAAATTGTTTTAGTTTCAATAAGAAGTTCTATCAACAACCAACTGGTCTAACCATGGGCAACCCACTTTCACCCTTCTTGGCAGATTTATTTATGAGCTACTTAGAAATACACATAACAACTTCCTTTCCATACATGTTTAAAGTTTGGCACAGATATGTTGACGACATCTTCGCTGTTGTCCCTAATAGGTTCATACAAGACTCCTTAGCCTTACTAAACCTACAGAACCAATCAATAAAATTCACCATAGAAATAGAAAAAGAAGGCATGCTACCATTTTTAGACCTAAAAATCATCAGAGAACAAAAGAACCTAACCTTTGGCATATACAGGAAGCCAACACACTCTACTAATTACATAAAAAATAAGAGTTTCAATCCAACCACACACAAACATGCAGTACTAAACAGCCTAACACATAGACTGGTATATACCCCCTTAAATAAAAAAGAATACCAGTTAGAATACCAGCATATAGTAGACACAGCAATACATAATGGGTACAACAAAGCAACTATTGACAAAAAAATTGCAAAATTCAAACGACAGATGCACATCAGAAACACAACTAATCTCATCCAGCAAGATAAAGAACTAAAGTTCAAGAAATTCACATACCACCCAGGAACATTTCACAAATTTAAGAAGATTTTCATGAAACATAACATCAGCCTAGCTCCACAGAACAAATTTAACATAGAGAAATTACTTTGTAACAAGTTAAAAGACCCCATTCCACAAGACAAAAAAGCTGGAATCTATAAAATCAATTGTTCAGATTGCAATAAAGTATACATTGGTAAGACAAAAAGAAACTTAGAAACTAGGCTAAAGGAGCACATGAGATGTATTAAATACAAACAAATGGACAAATCTGCAGTTTCACACCATTTATGGATCACTAATCACAACATCAAACCCAATATTACATTAGTCAAACCAGCCAAATTTGCAGCCGAATTAGATGCATGGGAGAAGATCACCATTCTAAAACACAACACACATCTAATGAATTTTGATTTGCCGCCACCAAATCCTCTCTGGAAGTACATTTCTCCACCACAAGATGCCACCACCGGATCCAGTCCAAAAAACGGAAACACCAACAACACGGGCCAGTCGAGTTAATAACCTTCTGAGGATGGGAACAACGGTTTCCCGAAACAGGTTAAGTGAGTAAACTTAAGTGATGTTAGTGTTACAATTTCGACTCACCTTTAAATAAATTCAATACACATCACTGTTTCTAGCTTCTTTTCATTACAATACATACGTAATATATAAACTAGTTTCGAATAACACAAGAATACTGTTTTCATGGATAACGCTACTACAGTTGGCTATAGTTTAGTTGGGTATATATGAACTAGTTTCTAATAACACAACAATACTATTTTCATGGATAACGCTATTACAGTTGGCTATAGTGTAGTGTGGGTATATATGAACTAGTTTCTAATAACACAAGAATACTGTTTTCATGGATAAGGCTACTAATTTGGCTAAAGTTTAGTGTGAATATATATGAACTATTTCCAATAACACAAGAATACTATTTACATGGATACCGCTACTACAGTTGGCTATAGTTTAGTGTGGGTATATATGAACTAGTTTCAAATAACACAAGAATACTGTTTTCATGGATAACGCTACTACATTTGGCTATAGTTTAGTGTGGGTATAAATGAACTAGCTTCTAATAACACAAGAATACTGTTTTCATGGATACCGCTACTACAATTGGCTATAGTTTAGTGTGGGTATATATGAACTAGTTTCTAATAACACAAGAATACTGTTTTCATGGATACCGCTACTACAGTTGGCTATAGTTTAGTGTGGGTATATATGAACTAGTTTCTAATAACACAAGAATACTATTTTCATGGATAATGCTACTATAGTTAGCTATAGTTTAGTGTGAATATATATGAACTACTCAATTTTTGAAGATTTAGAAGCTTGTAACAGTGATGTGTCATAATTTAAAATAGAGAGTTGAGGGTTGTTACACTACATCACTATGATAATCTTACTTGAACGCGTTTCGGGAGACGGCTTGTTCCCATCGTCAGCATTTTCTCTCAACTAATATTTGCCGGTCATCGTCTGGGGGATGTGTGTGGTTTGTGGTGTTCTCTGGTGCTGGGCTGATGAACCTCCAAAGGCTGTTGGGTGGCGGCAGTTCAAAATTCATTAGGTGATTCCTGTGTTTGACAATATGTAAATAATGCACACAGCAAACTAACGTTTGGCATTTACAGAAAACCAACGCACACAGAAAACTATATTAAAAATAATAGCTACAATCCTACAAGCCACAAACATGCAATTTTAAATAGTATTACAAACAGGTTAGTACATATACCAATGGAGAAAGAGGAATACCAGAAAGAATACCAACACATTATCAACATAGCCACTATGAATGGATACCAGAAAAAAACAATAGATAAGAAGATAAAAAGGTTTGAAAGACAGAAATACATCCAACAAATGACTACGTTACTCAGACAACAAAAACCACAAACATATAGAAAATTCACTTATCACCCTTGGACACATCATAAATTTCAAAGGATTTTCAAAAAATACAACATCACCCTGTCTCCACAGAATAACCACAACATACAGAAACTACTATGCAACAGAACAAAAGATCCTATCCCCAACAATAAATCAGCTGGTATATATCAAATTGATTGTAATGAATGTAACCTGGTATATATAGGAAGAACAAAAAGAAATCTTGAAATAAGACTTAAAGAGCATATGAGATGCATTTACCAAAAGCAGCAAGAAAAATCAGCAGTAGCACATCATTTCTGGTCTTCAAACCATGATATCACTCCAAACATAAAACTCTTAAAACCGATCAACAGCAGCAATGAATTGGACATCTGGGAAAAAATACATATTGTCAAACACAGGAATCACCTAATGAATTTTGAACTGCCGCCACCCAACAGCCTTTGGAGGTTCATCAGCCCAGCACCAGAGAACACCACAAACCACACACATCCCCCAGACGATGACCGGCAAATATTAGTTGAGAGAAAATGCTGACGATGGGAACAAGCCGTCTCCCGAAACGCGTTCAAGTAAGATTATCATAGTGATGTAGTGTAACAACCCTCAACTCTCTATTTTAAAATATATGAACTAGTTTCTAATAACACATGAATACTGTTTTCACGGATAACGATACTACAGTTGGCTATAGTGTAGTGTGGGTATATATGAACTAGTTTCTAATAACACAAGAATACTATTTTCATGGATAATGCTACTACAGTTAGCTATAGTTGAGTGTGAATATATATGAACTAGTTTCTAATAACACATGAATACTGTTTTCACGGATAACGCTACTACAGTTGGCTATAGTGTAGTGTGGGTATATATGAACTAGTTTCTAATAACACAAGAATACTGTTTTCATGGATAACGCTACTACAGTTGGCTATAGTGTAGTGTGGGTATATATGAAGTAGTATCTAATAACACAAGAATACTGTTTTCATGGATAACGCTACTAATTTGGCTATAGTTTAGTGTGGGTATATATGAACTAGTTTCTAATAACACAAGAATACTGTTTTCATGGATAACGCTACTACAGTTGGCTATAGTGTAGTGTGGGTATATATGAACCAGTTTCTAATAACACAAGAATACTGTTTTCATGGATAACGCTACTACAGTTGGCTATAGTGTAGTGTGGGTATATATGAACTAGTTTCTAATAACACAAGAATACTGTTTTCATGGATAATGCTACTACAGTTGGCTATAGTTTAGTTGGGTATATATGAACTAGTTTCTAATAACACAAGAATACTATTTTCATGGATAATGCTACTACAGTTAGCTATAGTTTAGTGTGAATATATATGAACTAGTTTCTAATAACACAAGAATACCATTTTCATGGATAATGCTACTACTGTTGGCTATAGTTTAGTGTGAATATATATGAACTAGTTCCTAATAACACAAGAATTCTATTTTCATGGATAAGGCTACTACAGTTGGCTATAGTATAGTGTGGGTATATATGAACTAGTTTCTAATAACACAAGAATACTGTTTTCATGGGTAACGCTACTACAGTTGGCTATAGTGTAGTGTGGGTATATATGAACTAGTTTTTATAACACAAGAATTCTGTTTTCATGGATAACGCTACAACAGTTGGCTATAGTTTAGTGTGGGTATATATGAACTGGTTTCAAATAACACAAGAATACTATTTTCATAATTAACACTACTACAGTTGGCTATAGTTTAGTGTGAATATATATGAACTAGTTTCTAATAAAACAAGAATACTGTTTTCATGGATAACGCTACTACAGTTGGCTATAGTTTAGTGTGGGCATATATGAACTAGTTTCTAATAACACAAGAATACTGTTTTCATGGATAACACTACTACAGTTGGCTACAGTTTAGTGTGGGTATATATGAACTAGTTTCTAATAACACAAGAATACTATATTCATGGATAATGCTACTACAGTTGGCTATAGTTTAGTGTGGGTATATATGAACTAGTTTCTATTACACAAGAATACTGTTTTCATGGATAACACTACTACAGTTGGCTACAGTTTAGTGTGGGTATATATGAAGTAGTTTCTAATAACACAAAAATACTATATTCATGGATAATGTTACTACAGTTGGCTATAGTTTAGAATGGGTATATATGAACTGGTTTCATATAACACAAGAATACTATTTTCATAATTAACACTACTACAGTTGGCTATAATTTAGTGTGAATATATATGAACTAGTTTCTAATAAAACAAGAATACTGTTTTCATGGATAACGCTACTACAGTTGGCTATAGTTTAGTGTGGGTATATATGAACTAGTTTCTAATAACACAAGAATACTATTTTCATGGATAACACTACTACAGTTGGCTATAGTGTAGTGTGGGTATATATGAACTAGTTTTCTAATAACACAAGAATACTGTTTTCATGGATAACGCTACTAATTTGGCTAAAGTTTAGTGTGAATATATATGAAATATTTCCAATAACACAAGAATACTATTTTCATGGATACCGCTACTACAGTTGGCTATAGTTTAGTGTGGGTATATATAAACTAGTTTCAAATAACACAAAAATACTGTTTTCATGGATAACGCTACTAAAGTTGGCTATAGTTTAGTTGCGTATATATGAACTAGTTTCTAATAACACAAGAATACTATTTTCATGGATAACGCTACTACAGTTGGCTATAGTGTAGTGTGGGTATATATGAACTAGTTTCTAATAACACAAGAATACTGTTTTCATGGATAACGATACTAATTTGGCTAAAGTTTAGTGTGAATATATATGAACTATTTCCAATAACACAAGAATACTATTTACATGGATACCGCTACTACAGTTGGCTATAGTATGGTGTGGGTATATATGAACTAGTTTCAAATAACACAACAATACTGTTTTCATGGATAACGCTACTACAGTTGGCTATAGTTTAGTTGCGTATATATGAACTAGTTTCTAATAACACAAGAATACTATTTTAATGGATAACGCTACTACAGTTGGCTATAGTTTAGTGTGAGTATATATGAACTAGTTTCTAATAACACAAGAATACTATTTTAATGGATAACGCTACTACAGTTGGCTATAGTTTAGTGTGGGTATATATGAACTAGTTTCTAATAACACAAGAATACTGTTTTCATGGATACCACTACTACAGTTGGCTATAGTTTAGTGTGGGTATATATGAACTAGTTTCTAATAACACAAGAATGCTATTTTAATGGATAACGATACTACAGTTGGCTATAGTTTAGTGTGGGTATATATGAGTTAGTTTCAAATAACACAAGAACACTGTTTTCATGGATAACGCTACTACAGTTGGCTATAGTTTAGTTGGGTATATATGAACTAGTTTCTAATAACACAAGAATACTATTTTCATGGATAATGCTACTACAGTTAGCTATAGTGTAGTGTGAATATATATGAACTAGTTTCTAATAACACAAGAATACTGTTTTCATGGATAACGCTACTACAGTTGGCTATAGTGTAGTGTGGGTATATATGAACCAGTTTCTAATAACACAAGAATACTGTTTTCATGGATAACGCTACTACAGTTGGCTATAGTTTAGTTGGGAATATATGAACTAGTTTCTAATAACACAAGAATACTATTTTCATGGATAATGCTACTACAGTTAGCTATAGTTTAGTGTGAATATATATGAACTAGTTTCTAATAACACAAGAATACCATTTTCATGGATAATGCTACTACTGTTGGCTATAGTTTAGTGTGGGTATATATGCTATAGTTTTTAATAACACAAGAATACTATTTTCATGTTTAATGCTACAACTGTTGGCTATAGTTTAGTGTGAATATATATGAACTAGTTCCTAATAACACAAGAATTCTATTTTCATGGATAAGGCTACTACAGTTGGCTATAGTATAGTGTGGGTATATATGAACTAGTTTCTAATAACACAAGAATACTATTTTCATAATTAACACTACTACACTTGGCTATAGTTTAGTGTGAATATATATGAACTAGTCTCTAATAAAACAAGAATACTGTTTTCATGGATAACGCTACTACAGTTGGCTATAGTTTAGTGTGGGCATATATGAACTAGTTTCTAATAACACAAGAATACTGTTTTCATGGATAACGCTACTACAGTTGGCTACAGTTTAGTGTGGGTATATATGAAGTAGTTTCTAATAACACAAGAATACTATATTCATGGATAATGTTACTACAGTTGGCTATAGTTTAGAATGGGTATATATGAACTGGTTTCATATAACACAAGAATACTATTTTCATAATTAACACTACTATAGTTGGCTATAATTTAGTGTGAATATATATGAACTAGTTTCTAATAAAACAAGAATACTGTTTTCATGGATAACGCTACTACAGTTGGCTATAGTTTAGTGTGGGTATATATGAACTAGTTTCTAATAACACAAGAATACTATTTTCATGGATAACACTACTACAGTTGGCTATAGTGTAGTGTGGGTATATATGAACTAGTTTTCTAATAACACAAGAATACTGTTTTCATGGATAACGCTACTAATTTGGCTAAAGTTTAGTGTGAATATATATGAAATATTTCCAATAACACAAGAATACTATTTTCATGGATACCGCTACTACAGTTGGCTATAGTTTAGTGAGGGTATATATAAACTAGTTTCAAATAACACAAAAATACTGTTTTCATGGATAACGCTACTAAAGTTGGCTATAGTTTAGTTGCGTATATATGAACTAGTTTCTAATAACACAAGAATACTATTTTCATGGATAACGCTACTACAGTTGGCTATAGTGTAGTGTGGGTATATATGAACTAGTTTCTAATAACACAAGAATACTGTTTTCATGGATAACGCTACTAAATTGGCTAAAGTTTAGTGTGAATATATATGAACTATTTCCAATAACACAAGAATACTATTTACATGGATACCGCTACTACAGTTGGCTATAGTATGGTGTGGGTATATATGAACTAGTTTCAAATAACACAACAATACTGTTTTCATGGATAACGCTACTACAGTTGGCTATAGTTTAGTTGCGTATATATGAACTAGTTTCTAATAACACAAGAATACTATTTTAATGGATAACGCTACTACAGTTGGCTATAGTTTAGTGTGAGTATATATGAACTAGTTTCTAATAACACAAGAATACTATTTTAATGGATAACGCTACTACAGTTGGCTATAGTTTAGTGTGGGTATATATGAACTAGTTTCTAATAACACAAGAATACTGTTTTCATGGATACCACTACTACAGTTGGCTATAGTTTAGTGTGGGTATATATGAACTAGTTTCTAATAACACAAGAATACTATTTTAATGGATAACGATACTACAGTTGGCTATAGTTTAGTGTGGGTATATATGAGTTAGTTTCAAATAACACAAGAACACTGTTTTCATGGATAACGCTACTACAGTTGGCTATAGTTTAGTTGGGTATATATGAACTAGTTTCTAATAACACAAGAATACTATTTTCATGGATAATGCTACTACAGTTAGCTATAGTGTAGTGTGAATATATATGAACTAGTTTCTAATAACACAAGAATACTGTTTTCATGGATAACGCTACTACAGTTGGCTATAGTGTAGTGTGGGTATATATGAACTAGTTTCTAATAACACAAGAATACTGTTTTCATGGATAACGCTACTAATTTGGCTATAGCTTAGTGTGGGTATATATGAACTAGTTTCTAATAACACAAGAATACTGTTTTCATGGATAACGCTACTACAGTTGGCTATAGTGCAGTGTGGGTATATATGAACCAGTTTCTAATAACACAAGAATACTGTTTTCATGGATAACGCTACTACAGTTGGCTATAGTTTAGTTGGGTATATATGAACTAGTTTCTAATAACACAAGAATACTATTTTCATGGATAATGCTACTACAGTTAGCTATAGTTTAGTGTGAATATATATGAACTAGTTTCTAATAACACAAGAATACCATTTTCATGGATAATGCTACTACTGTTGGCTATAGTTTAGTGTGGGTATATATGCTATAGTTTTTAATAACACAAGAATACTATTTTCATGTTTAATGCTACAACTGTTGGCTATAGTTTAGTGTGAATATATATGAACTAGTTCCTAATAACACAAGAATTCTATTTTCATGGATAAGGCTACTACAGTTGGCTATAGTATAGTGTGGGTATGTATGAACTAGTTGCTAATAACACAAGAATACTATTTTCATCTATAATGCTACTACAGTTAGCTATAGTTTAGTGTGAATATATATAAACTAGATTCTAATAACACAAGAATTCTATTTTCATGGATACCGCTACTACAGTTGGCTATAGTTTAGTGTGGGTATATATGAACTAGTTTCTAATAACACAAGAATACTATTTTCATGGATAATGCTACTACAGTTAGCTATAGTTTAGTGTGAATATATATGAACTAGTTTATAATAACATATGAATACCATTTTCATGAATAATGCTACTACTGTTGGCTATAGTTTAGTGTGGGTATATATGATCTAGTTTCTAATAACACAAGAATACTATATTCATGGATAATGCTACTACTGTTGGCTATAGTTTAGTGTGCATATATATGAACTAGTTCCTAATAACACAAGAATACTATTTTCATGGATAAGGCTACTACAGTTGTCTATAGTATAGTGTGGGTATGTATGAACTAGTTTTTAATACACAAGAATACTATTTTCATGGATAACACTACTACAGTTGGCTATAGTGTAGTGTGGGTATACATGAACTAGTTTCTAATCACACAAGAATACTGTTTTCATGGATAACGCTACTACAGTTGGCTATAGTGTACTGTGGGTATATATGAACTAGTTTCTGATAACACAAGAATACTATTTTCATGGATAACGCTACTACAGTTGGCTATAGTGTAGTGTGGGTATATATGAACTAGTTTCTAATAACACAAGAATACTGTTTTCATGGATAACGCTACTAATTTGGCTAAAGTTTAGTGTGAATATATATGAACTATTTCCAATAACACAAGAATACTATTTACATGGATACCGCTACTACAGTTGGCTATAGTTTAGTGTGGGTATATATGAACTAGTTTCGAATAACACAAGAATACTGTTTTCATGGATAACGCTACTACAGTTGGCTATAGTTTAGTTGGGTATATATGAACTAGTTTCTAATAACACAAGAATACTATTTTAATGGATAACGCTACTACAGTTGGCTATATTTTAGTGTGGGTATATATGAACTAGTTTCTAATAACACAAGAATACTATTTTAATGGATAACGCTACTACAGTTGGCTATAGTTTAGTGTGGGTATATATGAACTAGTTTCTAATAACACAAGAATACTGTTTTCATGGATACCGCTACTACAGTTGGCTATAGTTTAGTGTGGGTATATATGAACTAGTTTCTAATAACACAAGAATACTATTTTAATGGATAACGATACTACAGTTGTCTATAGTTTAGTGTGGGTATATATGAGTTAGTTTCAAATAACACAAGAACACTGTTTTCATGGATAACGCTACTACAGTTGGCTATAGTTTAGTTGGGTATATATGAACTAGTTTCTAATAACACAAGAATAATATTTTCATGGATAATGCTACTACAGTTAGCTATAGTGTAGTGTGAATATATATGAACTAGTTTGTAATAACACAAGAATACTGTTTTCATGGATAACGCTACTACAGTTGGCTATAGTGTAGTGTGGGTATATATGAACTAGTTTCTAATAACACAAGAATACTGTTTTCATGGATAACGCTACTAATTTGGCTATAGTTTAGTGTGGGTATATATGAACTAGTTTCTAATAACACAAGAATACTGTTTTCATGGATAACGCTACTACAGTTGGCTATAGTGTAGTGTGGGTATACATGAACCAGTTTCTAATAACACAAGAATACTGTTTTCATGGATAACGCTACTACAGTTGGCTATAGTTTAGTTGGGTATATATGAACTAGTTTCTAATAACACAAGAATACTATTTTCATGGATAATGCTACTACAGTTAGCTATAGTTTAGTGTGAATATATATGAACTAGTTTTTAATAACATAAGAATACCATTTTCATGGATAATGCTACTACTGTTGGCTATAGTTTAGTGTGGGTATATATGCTATAGTTTTTAATAACACAAGAATACTATTTTCATGTTTAATGCTACAACTGTTGGCTATAGTTTAGTGTGAATATATATGAACTAGTTCCTAATAACACAATAATTCTATTTTCATGGATAAGGCTACTACAGTTGGCTATAGTATAGTGTGGGTATATATGAACTAGTTTTTAATAACACAAGAATACTGTTTTCATGGATAACGCTACTACAGTTGGCTATAGTGTAGTGTGGGTATATATGAACTAGTTTCTAATAACACAAGAATTCTATTTTCATGGATAACGCTACAACAATTGGCTAAAGTGTAGTGTGAACATATACGAACTAGTTTCTAATAACACAAGAATACTATTTTCATGGATAACGCTACTAAAGTTGGCTATAATTTAGTGTGGGTGTATATGAACTAGTTTCTATTACACCAGAATACTGTTTTTATGGATAACACTACTACAGTTGGCTATAGTTTAGTGTGGGTATATATGAACTAGTTTTTCTAATAACACAAGAATACTGTTTTCATGGATAACACTACTACAGTTGGCTATAGTTTAGTGTGAATATATATGAACTAGTTTCTAATAAAACAAGAATACTGTTTTCATGGATAACGCTACTACAGTTGGCTATAGTTTAGTGTGGGTATATATGAACTAGTTTCTAATAACACAAGAATACTGTTTTCATGGATAACACTACTACAGTTGGCTACAGTTTAGTGTGGGTATATATGAACTAGTTTCTAATAACACAAGAATACTATATTCATGGATAATGCTACTACAGTTGGCTATAGTTTAGTGTGGGTATATATGAACTAGTTTCTATTACACAAGAATACTGTTTTCATGGATAACACTACTACAGTTGGCTACAGTTTAGTGTGGGTATATATGAAGTAGTTTCTAATAACACAAGAATACTATATTCATGGATAATGTTACTACAGTTGGCTATAGTTTAGAATGGGTATATATGAACTGGTTTCATATAACACAAGAATACTATTTTCATAATTAACACTACTACAGTTGGCTATAATTTAGTGTGAATATATATGAACTAGTTTCTAATAAAACAAGAATACTGTTTTCATGGATAACGCTACTACAGTTGGCTATAGTTTAGTGTGGGTATATATGAACTAGTTTCTAATAACACAAGAATACTATTTTCATGGATAACACTACTACAGTTGGCTATAGTGTAGTGTGGGTATATATGAACTAGTTTTCTAATAACACAAGAATACTGTTTTCATGGATAACGCTACTAATTTGGCTAAAGTTTAGTGTGAATATATATGAAATATTTCCAATAACACAAGAATACTATTTTCATGGATACCGCTACTACAGTTGGCTATAGTTTAGTGTGGGTATATATAAACTAGTTTCAAATAACACAAAAATACTGTTTTCATGGATAACGCTACTAAAGTTGGCTATAGTTTAGTTGCGTATATATGAACTAGTTTCTAATAACACAAGAATACTATTTTCATGGATAACGCTACTACAGTTGGCTAGAGTGTAGTGTGGGTATATATGAACTAGTTTCTAATAACACAAGAATACTGTTTTCATGGATAACGCTACTAATTTGGCTAAAGTTTAGTGTGAATATATATGAACTATTTCCAATAACACAAGAATACTATTTACATGGATACCGCTACTACAGTTGGCTATAGTATGGTGTGGGTATATATGAACTAGTTTCAAATAACACAACAATACTGTTTTCATGGATAACGCTACTACAGTTGGCTATAGTTTAGTTGCGTATATATGAACTAGTTTCTAATAACACAAGAATACTATTTTAATGGATAACGCTACTACAGTTGGCTATAGTTTAGTGTGAGTATATATGAACTAGTTTCTAATAACACAAGAATACTATTTTAATGGATAACGCTACTAGAGTTGGCTATAGTTTAGTGTGGGTATATATGAACTAGTTTCTAATAACACAAGAATACTGTTTTCATGGATACCACTACTACAGTTGGCTATAGTTTAGTGTGGGTATATATGAACTAGTTTCTAATAACACAAGAATACTATTTTAATGGATAACGATACTACAGTTGGCTATAGTTTAGTGTGGGTATATATGAGTTAGTTTCAAATAACACAAGAACACTGTTTTCATGGATAACGCTACTACAGTTGGCTATAGTTTAGTTGGGTATATATGAACTAGTTTCTAATAACACAAGAATACTATTTTCATGGATAATGCTACTACAGTTAGCTATAGTGTAGTGTGAATATATATGAACTAGTTTCTAATAACACAAGAATACTGTTTTCATGGATAACGCTACTACAGTTGGCTATAGTGTAGTGTGGGTATATATGAACTAGTTTCTAATAACACAAGAATACTGTTTTCATGTATAACGCTACTAATTTGGCTATAGCTTAGTGTGGGTATATATGAACTAGTTTCTAATAACACAAGAATACTGTTTTCATGGATAACGCTACTACAGTTGGCTATAGTGCAGTGTGGGTATATATGAACCAGTTTCTAATAACACAAGAATACTGTTTTCATGGATAACGCTACTACAGTTGGCTATAGTTTAGTTGGGAATATATGAACTAGTTTCTAATAACACAAGAATACTATTTTCATGGATAATGCTACTACAGTTAGCTATAGTTTAGTGTGAATATATATGAACTAGTTTCTAATAACACAAGAATACCATTTTCATGGATAATGCTACTACTGTTGGCTATAGTTTAGTGTGGGTATATATGCTATAGTTTTTAATAACACAAGAATACTATTTTCATGTTTAATGCTACAACTGTTGGCTATAGTTTAGTGTGAATATATATGAACTAGTTCCTAATAACACAAGAATTCTATTTTCATGGATAAGGCTACTACAGTTGGCTATAGTATAGTGTGGGTATATATGAACTAGTTTCTAATAACACAAGAATACTATTTTCATAATTAACACTACTACACTTGGCTATAGTTTAGTGTGAATATATATGAACTAGTCTCTAATAAAACAAGAATACTGTTTTCATGGATAACGCTACTACAGTTGGCTATAGTTTAGTGTGGGCATATATGAACTAGTTTCTAATAACACAAGAATACTGTTTTCATGGATAACACTACTAAAGTTGGCTACAGTTTAGTGTGGGTATATATGAACTAGTTTCTAATAACACAAGAATACTATATTCATGGATAATGCTACTACAGTTGGCTATAGTTTAGTGTGGGTATATATGAACTAGTTTCTATTACACAAGAATACTGTTTTCATGGATAACACTACTACAGTTGGCTACAGTTTAGTGTGGGTATATATGAAGTAGTTTCTAATAACACAAGAATACTATATTCATGGATAATGTTACTACAGTTGGCTATAGTTTAGAATGGGTATATATGAACTGGTTTCATATAACACAAGAATACTATTTTCATAATTAACACTACTATAGTTGGCTATAATTTAGTGTGAATATATATGAACTAGTTTCTAATAAAACAAGAATACTGTTTTCATGGATAACGCTACTACAGTTGGCTATAGTTTAGTGTGGGTATATATGAACTAGTTTCTAATAACACAAGAATACTATTTTCATGGATAACACTACTACAGTTGGCTATAGTGTAGTGTGGGTATATATGAACTAGTTTTCTAATAACACAAGAATACTGTTTTCATGGATAACGCTACTAATTTGGCTAAAGTTTAGTGTGAATATATATGAAATATTTCCAATAACACAAGAATACTATTTTCATGGATACCGCTACTACAGTTGGCTATAGTTTAGTGTGGGTATATATAAACTAGTTTCAAATAACACAAAAATACTGTTTTCATGGATAACGCTACTAAAGTTGGCTATAGTTTAGTTGCGTATATATGAACTAGTTTCTAATAACACAAGAATACTATTTTCATGGATAACGCTACTACAGTTGGCTATAGTGTAGTGTGGGTATATATGAACTAGTTTCTAATAACACAAGAATACTGTTTTCATGGATAACGCTACTAATTTGGCTAAAGTTTAGTGTGAATATATATGAACTATTTCCAATAACACAAGAATACTATTTACATGGATACCGCTACTACAGTTGGCTATAGTATGGTGTGGGTATATATGAACTAGTTTCAAATAACACAACAATACTGTTTTCATGGATAACGCTACTACAGTTGGCTATAGTTTAGTTGCGTATATATGAACTAGTTTCTAATAACACAAGAATACTATTTTAATGGATAACGCTACTACAGTTGGCTATAGTTTAGTGTGAGTATATATGAACTAGTTTCTAATAACACAAGAATACTATTTTAATGGATAACGCTACTACAGTTGGCTATAGTTTAGTGTGGGTATATATGAACTAGTTTCTAATAACACAAGAATACTGTTTTCATGGATACCACTACTACAGTTGGCTATAGTTTAGTGTGGGTATATATGAACTAGTTTCTAATAACACAAGAATACTATTTTAATGGATAACGATACTACAGTTGGCTATAGTTTAGTGTGGGTATATATGAGTTAGTTTCAAATAACACAAGAACACTGTTTTCATGGATAACGCTACTACAGTTGGCTATAGTTTAGTTGGGTATATATGAACTAGTTTCTAATAACACAAGAATACTATTTTCATGGATAATGCTACTACAGTTAGCTATAGTGTAGTGTGAATATATATGAACTAGTTTCTAATAACACAAGAATACTGTTTTCATGGATAACGCTACTACAGTTGGCTATAGTGTAGTGTGGGTATATATGAACTAGTTTCTAATAACACAAGAATACTGTTTTCATGGATAACGCTACTAATTTGGCTATAGCTTAGTGTGGGTATATATGAACTAGTTTCTAATAACACAAGAATACTGTTTTCATGGATAACGCTACTACAGTTGGCTATAGTGCAGTGTGGGTATATATGAACCAGTTTCTAATAACACAAGAATACTGTTTTCATGGATAACGCTACTACAGTTGGCTATAGTTTAGTTGGGTATATATGAACTAGTTTCTAATAACACAAGAATACTATTTTCATGGATAATGCTACTACAGTTAGCTATAGTTTAGTGTGAATATATATGAACTAGTTTCTAATAACACAAGAATACCATTTTCATGGATAATGCTACTACTGTTGGCTATAGTTTAGTGTGGGTATATATGCTATAGTTTTTAATAACACAAGAATACTATTTTCATGTTTAATGCTACAACTGTTGGCTATAGTTTAGTGTGAATATATATGAACTAGTTCCTAATAACACAAGAATTCTATTTTCATGGATAAGGCTACTACAGTTGGCTATAGTATAGTGTGGGTATATATGAACTAGTTGCTAATAACACAAGAATACTATTTTCATCTATAATGCTACTACAGTTAGCTATAGTTTAGTGTGAATATATATAAACTAGATTCTAATAACACAAGAATACCATTTTCATGGATAATGCTACTACTGTTGGCTATAGTTTAGTGTGGGTATATATGATCTAGTTTCTAATAACACAAGAATACTATTTTCATGGATAATGCTACTACTGTTAGCTATAGTTTAGTGTGAATATATATGAACTAGTTCCTAATAACACAAGAATTCTATTTTCATGGATACCGCTACTACAGTTGGCTATAGTTTAGTGTGGGTATATATGAACTGGTTTCTAATAACACAAGAATACTATTTTCATGGATAATGCTACTACAGTTAGCTATAGTTTAGTGTGAATATATATGAACTAGTTTATAATAACATATGAATACCATTTTCATGAATAATGCTACTACTGTTGGCTATAGTTTAGTGTGGGTATATATGATCTAGTTTCTAATAACACAAGAATACTATATTCATGGATAATGCTACTACTGTTGGCTATAGTTTAGTGTGCATATATATGAACTAGTTCCTAATAACACAAGAATACTATTTTCATGGATAAGGCTACTACAGTTGTCTATAGTATAGTGTGGGTATGTATGAACTAGTTTTTAATACACAAGAATACTATTTTCATGGATAACACTACTACAGTTGGCTATAGTGTAGTGTGGGTATACATGAACTAGTTTCTAATCACACAAGAATACTGTTTTCATGGATAACGCTACTACAGTTGGCTATAGTGTACTGTGGGTATATATGAACTAGTTTCTGATAACACAAGAATACTATTTTCATGGATAACGCTACTACAGTTGGCTATAGTGTAGTGTGGGTATATATGAACTAGTTTCTAATAACACAAGAATACTGTTTTCATGGATAACGCTACTAATTTGGCTAAAGTTTAGTGTGAATATATATGAACTATTTCCAATAACACAAGAATACTATTTACATGGATACCGCTACTACAGTTGGCTATAGTTTAGTGTGGGTATATATGAACTAGTTTCGAATAACACAAGAATACTGTTTTCATGGATAACGCTACTACAGTTGGCTATAGTTTAGTTGGGTATATATGAACTAGTTTCTAATAACACAAGAATACTATTTTAATGGATAACGCTACTACAGTTGGCTATATTTTAGTGTGGGTATATATGAACTAGTTTCTAATAACACAAGAATACTATTTTAATGGATAACGCTACTACAGTTGGCTATAGTTTAGTGTGGGTATATATGAACTAGTTTCTAATAACACAAGAATACTGTTTTCATGGATACCGCTACTACAGTTGGCTATAGTTTAGTGTGGGTATATATGAACTAGTTTCTAATAACACAAGAATACTATTTTAATGGATAACGATACTACAGTTGTCTATAGTTTAGTGTGGGTATATATGAGTTAGTTTCAAATAACACAAGAACACTGTTTTCATGGATAACGCTACTACAGTTGGCTATAGTTTAGTTGGGTATATATGAACTAGTTTCTAATAACACAAGAATAATATTTTCATGGATAATGCTACTACAGTTAGCTATAGTGTAGTGTGAATATATATGAACTAGTTTCTAATAACACAAGAATACTGTTTTCATGGATAACGCTACTACAGTTGGCTATAGTGTAGTGTGGGTATATATGAACTAGTTTCTAATAACACAAGAATACTGTTTTCATGGATAACGCTACTAATTTGGCTATAGTTTAGTGTGGGTATATATGAACTAGTTTCTAATAACACAAGAATACTGTTTTCATGGATAACGCTACTACAGTTGGCTATAGTGTAGTG
The DNA here is from genome assembly GCA_030765065.1 of Deroplatys truncata. Lineage (NCBI taxonomy): Eukaryota > Metazoa > Arthropoda > Insecta > Mantodea > Mantidae > Deroplatys > Deroplatys truncata. The sequence continues at coordinate 2,326,412 of CM060975.1, forward strand.
TGGGTATACATGAACCAGTTTTTAATAACACAAGAATACTGTTTTCATGGATAACGCTACTACAGTTGGCTATAGTTTAGTTGGGTATATATGAACTAGTTTCTAATAACACAAGAATACTATTTTCATGGATAATGCTACTACAGTTAGCTATAGTTTAGTGTGAATATATATGAACTAGTTTTTAATAACATAAGAATACCATTTTCATGGATAATGCTACTACTGTTGGCTATAGTTTAGTGTGGGTATATATGCTATAGTTTTTAATAACACAAGAATACTATTTTCATGTTTAATGCTACAACTGTTGGCTATAGTTTAGTGTGAATATATATGAACTAGTTCCTAATAACACAATAATTCTATTTTCATGGATAAGGCTACTACAGTTGGCTATAGTATAGTGTGGGTATATATGAACTAGTTTTTAATAACACAAGAATACTGTTTTCATGGATAACGCTACTACAGTTGGCTATAGTGTAGTGTGGGTATATATGAACTAGTTTCTAATAACACAAGAATTCTATTTTCATGGATAACGCTACAACAATTGGCTAAAGTGTAGTGTGAACATATACGAACTAGTTTCTAATAACACAAGAATACTATTTTCATGGATAACGCTACTAAAGTTGGCTATAATTTAGTGTGGGTGTATATGAACTAGTTTCTATTACACCAGAATACTGTTTTTATGGATAACACTACTACAGTTGGCTATAGTTTAGTGTGGGTATATATGAACTAGTTTTTCTAATAACACAAGAATACTGTTTTCATGGATAACACTACTACAGTTGGCTATAGTTTAGTGTGAATATATATGAACTAGTTTCTAATAAAACAAGAATACTGTTTTCATGGATAACGCTACTACAGTTGGCTATAGTTTAGTGTGGGTATATATGAACTAGTTTCTAATAACACAAGAATACTGTTTTCATGGATAACACTACTACAGTTGGCTACAGTTTAGTGTGGGTATATATGAACTAGTTTCTAATAACACAAGAATACTGTTTTCATGGATAACGCTACTACAGTTGGCTATAGTTAAGTGTGAGTATATATGTACTAGTTTCTAATAACACAAGAATACTATTTTCATGTATAATGCTACTACAGTTGCCTATAGTTTAGTGTGAATATATATGAACTAGTTTCTAATAACACAAGAATACTATTTTCATGGATAACACTACTACAGTTGGCTATAGTGTAGTGTGGGTATATATGAACTAGTTTCTAACAACACAAGGATACTGTTTTCATGGATAAGGCTACTAATTTGGCTAAAGTTTAGTGTGAATATATATGAACTATTTCCAATAACACAAGAATACTATTTACATGGATACCGCTACTACAGTTGGCTATAGTTTAGTGTGGGTATATATGAACTTGTTTCAAATAACACAAGAATACTGTTTTCATGGATACCGCTACTACAGTTGGCTATAGTTTAGTGTGGGTATATATGAACTAGTTTCTAATAACACAAGAATACTATTTTCATGGATAATGCTACTACAGTTAGCTATAGTTTAGAATGGGTATATATGAACTGGTTTCTAATAACACAAGAATACTATTTTCATAATTAACACTACTACAGTTGGCTATAGTTTAGTGTGAATATATATGAACTAGTTTCTAATAAAACAAGAATACTGTTTTCATGGATAACGCTACTACAGTTGGCTATAGTTTAGTGTGGGTATATATGAACTAGTTTCTAATAACACAAGAATACTATTTTCATGGATAACACTACTACAGTTGGCTATAGTGTAGTGTGGGTATATATGAACTACTTTTCTAATAACACAAGAATACTGTTTTCATGGATAACGCTACTACAGTTGGCTATAGTGTAGTGCGGGTATATATGAACTAGTGTCTAATAACACAAGAATACTGTTTTCATGGATAACGCTACTAATTTGGCTAAAGTTTAGTGTGAATATATATGAAATATTTCCAATAACACAAGAATACTATTTTCATGGATACCGCTACTACAGTTGGCTATAGTTTAGTGTGGGTATATATAATCGAGTTTCGAATAACACAAGAATACTGTTTTCAGGGATAACGCTACTACAGTTGGCTATATTTTAGTTGGGTATATATGAACTAGTTTCTAATAACACAAGAATACTATTTTCATGGATAACGCTACTACAGTTGGCTATAGTGTAGTGTGGGTATATATGAACTAGTTTCTAATAACACAAGAATACTGTTTTCATGGATAACGCTACTAATTTGGCTAAAGTTTAGTGTGAATATATATGAACTATTTCCAATAACACAAGAATACTATTTACATGGATACCGCTACTACAGTTGGCTATAGTTTAGTTGGGTATATATGAACTAGTTTCTAATAACACAAGAATACTATTTTAATGGATAACGCTACTACAGTTGGCTATAGTTTAGTGTGGGTATATATAAACTAGTTTGTAATAACACAAGAATACTATTTTAATGGATAACGCTACTACAGTTGGCTATAGTTTAGTGTGGGTATATATGAACTAGTTTCTAATAACACAAGAATACTGTTTTCATGGATACCGCTACTACAGTTGGCTATAGTTTAGTGTGGGTATATATGAACTAGTTTCTAATAACACAAGAATACTATTTTAATGGATAACGCTACTACAGTTGGCTATAGTTTAGTGTGGGTATATATGAGTTAGTTTCAAATAACACAAGAATACTGTTTTCATGGATAACGCTACTACAGTTGGCTATAGTTTAGTTGGGTATATATGAACTAGTTTCTAATAACACAAGAATACTATTTTCATGGATAATGCTACTACAGTTAGCTATAGTGTAGTGTGAATATATATGAACTAGTTTCTAATAACACATGAATACTGTTTTCATGGATAACGCTACTACAGTTAGCTATAGTATAGTGTGGGTATATATGAACTAGTTTCTAATAACACAAGAATACTGTTTTTAATGGATAACGCTACTACAGTTGGCTATAGTGTAGTGTGGATATATATGAACTAGTTTCTAATAACACAAGAATACTGTTTTCATAGATAACGCTACTAATTTGGCTATAGTTTAGTGTGGGTATATATGAACTAGTTTCTAATAACACAAGAATACTGTTTTCATGGATAACGCTACTACAGTTGGCTATAGTGTAGTGTGGGTATATATGAACCAGTTTCTAATAACACAAGAATACTGTTTTCATGGATAACGCTACTACAGTTGGCTATAGTGTAGTGTGGGTATATATGAACTAGTTTCTAATAACACAATAATACTGTTTTCATGGATAACGCTACTACAGATGGCTATAGTTTAGTTGGGTATATATGAACTAGTTTCTAATAACACCAGAATACTATTTTCATGGATAATGCTACTACAGTTAGCTATAGTTTAGTGTGAATATATATGAACTAGTTTCTAATAACACAAGAATACCATTTTCATGGATAATGCTACTACTGTTGGCTATAGTTTAGTGTGGGTATATATGCTATAGTTTTTCATAACACAAGAATACTATTTTCATGTTTAATGCTACAACTGTTGGCTATAGTTTAGTGTGAATATATATGAACTAATTCCTAATAACACAAGAATTCTATTTTCATGGATAAGGCTACTACAGTTGGCTATAGTATAGTGTGGGTATATATGAACTAGTTTCTAATAACACAAGAATACTGTTTTCATGGATAACGCTACTACAGTTGGCTATAGTGTAGTGTGGGTATATATGAATTAGTTTCTAATAACACAAGAATTCTGTTTTCATGGATAACGCTACAACAATTGGCTAAAGTGTAGTGTGAACATATATGAACTAGTTTCTAATAACACAAGAATACTATTTTCATGGATAACGCTACTACAGTTGGCTATAGTTTAGTGTGGATATATATGAACTAGTTTCTATTACACCAAAATACAGTTTTCATGGATAACACTACTACAGTTGGCTACAGTTTAGTGTGGGTATATATAAACTAGTTTCTAATATCACAAGAATACTATATTCATGGATAATGCTACTACAGTTGGCTATAGTTTAGTGTGGGTATATATGAACTGGTTTCTAATAACACAAGAATACTATTTTCATAATTAACACTACTACAGTTGGCTATAGTTTAGTGTGAATATATATGAACTAGTTTCTAATAAAACAAGAATACTGTTTTCATGGATAACGCTACTACAGTTGTCTATAGTTTAGTGTGGGTATATATCAACTAGTTTCTAATAACACAAGAATACTATTTTCATGTATAATGCTACTACAGTTGCCTATATATTAGTGTGAATATATATGAACTAGTTTCGAATAACACAAGAATTCTATTTTCATGGATAACGCTACTACAGTTGGCTATAGTTTAGTGTGGGTATATATGAACTAGTTTCTAATAACACAAGAATACTATTTTCATGGATAACGCTACTACAGTTGCCTATAGTTTAGTGTGGGTATTATGAACTAATTTCTAATAACACAAGTATACTATTTTCATGGATAACGCTACTACAGTTGGCTATAGTTTAGTGTGGCTATATATGAACTAGTTTCTAATAACACAAGAATACTATTTTCATGGATAACGCTACTACAGTTGGCTATAGTTTAGTGTGGGTATATATGAACTAGTTTCTAAAAACACAAGTATACTATTTTCATGGATAACGCTACTACAGTTGGCTATAGTTTAGTGTGGCTATATATGAACTAGTTTCTAATAACACAAGAATACTATTTTCATGGATAACGCTACTACAGTTGGCTATAGTTTAGTGTGGGTATATATGAATTAGTTTCTAATAACACAAGTATACTATTTTCATGGATAACGCTACTACAGTTGGCTATAGTTTAGTGTGGCTATATATGAACTAGTTTCTAATAACACAAGTATACTATTTTCATGGATAACGCTACTACAGTTGGCTATAGTTTAGTGTGGGTATATATGAACTAGTTTCTAATAACACAAGAATACTATTTTCATGGATAACGCTACTACAGTTGGCTATAGTTTAGTGTGGGAATATATGAACTAGTTTCTAATAACACAAGAATACTATTTTAATGGATAACGCTACTACAGTTGGCTATAGTTTAGTGTGGGTATATATGAACTAGTTTCTAATAACACAAGAATACTATTTTCATGGATAACGCTACTACAGTTGGCTATAGTTTAGTGTGGGTATATATGATATAGTTTCTAATAACACAAGAATACTATTTTCATGGATAACGCTACTACAGTTGCCTATAGTTTAGTGTGGGTATTATGAACTAATTTCTAATAACACAAGTATACTATTTTCATGGATAACGCTACTACAGTTGGCTATAGTTTAGTGTGGCTATATATGAACTAGTTTCTAATAACACAAGAATACTATTGCAATGGATAACGCTACTACAGTTGGCTATAGTTTAGTGTGGGTATATATGAACTAGTTTCTAATAACACAAGAATACTATTTTAATGGATAACGCTACTACAGTTGGCTATAGTTTAGTGTGGGTATATATGAACTAGTTTCTAATAACACAAGAATACTATTTTCATGGATAACGCTACTACAGTTGGCTATAGTTTAGTGTGGGTATATATGATATAGTTTCTAATAACACAAGAATACTATTTTCAAGGATAACACTACTACAGTTGGCTATAGTTTAGTGTGGGTATATATGAACTAGTTTCTAATAACACAAGAAGACTATTTTCATGGATAACGCTACTACAGTTGGCTATAGTTTAGTGTGGGTATATATGAACTAGTTTCTAATAACACAAGAATACTATTATAATGGATAACACTACTACAGTTGGCTATAGTTTAGTGTGGGTATATATGAACTAGTTTCTAATAACACAAGAAGACTATTTTCATGGATAACGCTACTACAGTTGGCTATAGTTTAGTGTGGGTATATATGAACTAGTTTCTAATAACACAAGAATACTATTATAATGGATAACGCTACTACAGTTGGCTATAGTTTAGTGTGGGTATATATGAACTAGTTTCTAATAACACAAGAGTACTGTTTTCATGGATACCGCTACTACAGTTGGCTATAGTTTAGTGTGGGTATATATGAGTTAGTTTCAAATAACACAAGAACACTGTTTTCATGGATAACGCTACTACAGTTGGCTATAGTTTAGTTGGGTATATATGAACTAGTTTCTAATAACACAAGAATACTATTTTCATGGATAACGCTACTACAGTTGGCTATAGTTTAGTGTGGGAATATATGAACTAGTTTCTAATAACACAAGAATACTATTTTAATGGATAACGCTACTACAGTTGGCTATAGTTTAGTGTGGGTATATATGAACTAGTTTCTAATAACACAAGAATACTATTTTCATGGATAACGCTACTACAGTTGGCTATAGTTTAGTGTGGGTATATATGATATAGTTTCTAATAACACAAGAATACTATTTTCATGGATAACGCTACTACAGTTGCCTATAGTTTAGTGTGGGTATTATGAACTAATTTCTAATAACACAAGTATACTATTTTCATGGATAACGCTACTACAGTTGGCTATAGTTTAGTGTGGCTATATATGAACTAGTTTCTAATAACACAAGAATACTATTGCAATGGATAACGCTACTACAGTTGGCTATAGTTTAGTGTGGGTATATATGAACTAGTTTCTAATAACACAAGAATACTATTTTAATGGATAACGCTACTACAGTTGGCTATAGTTTAGTGTGGGTATATATGAACTAGTTTCTAATAACACAAGAATACTATTTTCATGGATAACGCTACTACAGTTGGCTATAGTTTAGTGTGGGTATATATGATATAGTTTCTAATAACACAAGAATACTATTTTCAAGGATAACACTACTACAGTTGGCTATAGTTTAGTGTGGGTATATATGAACTAGTTTCTAATAACACAAGAAGACTATTTTCATGGATAACGCTACTACAGTTGGCTATAGTTTAGTGTGGGTATATATGAACTAGTTTCTAATAACACAAGAATACTATTATAATGGATAACGCTACTACAGTTGGCTATAGTTTAGTGTGGGTATATATGAACTAGTTTCTAATAACACAAGAGTACTGTTTTCATGGATACCGCTACTACAGTTGGCTATAGTTTAGTGTGGGTATATATGAGTTAGTTTCAAATAACACAAGAACACTGTTTTCATGGATAACGCTACTACAGTTGGCTATAGTTTAGTTGGGTATATATGAACTAGTTTCTAATAACACAAGAATAATATTTTCATGGATAATGCTACTACAGTTAGCTATAGTGTAGTGTGAATATATATGAACTAGTTTCTAATAACACAAGAATACTGTTTTCATGGATAACGCTACTACAGTTGGCTATAGTGTAGTGTGGGTATATATGAACTAGTTTCTAATAACACAAGAATACTGTTTTCATGGATAACGCTACTAATTTCGCTATAGTTTAGTGTGGGTATATATGAACTAGTTTCTAATAACACAAGAATACTGTTTTCATGGATAACGCTACTACAGTTGGCTATAGTGTAGTGTGGGTATATATGAACCAGTTTCTAATAACACAAGAATACTGTTTTCATGGATAACGCTACTACAGTTGGCTATAGTTTAGTTGGGTATATATGAACTAGTTTCTAATAACACAAGAATACTATTTTCATGGATAATGCTACTACAGTTAGCTATAGTTTAGTGTGAATATATATGAACTAGTTTTTAATAACACAAGAATACCATTTTCATGGATAATGCTACTACTGTTGGCTATAGTTTAGTGTGGGTATATATGCTATAGTTTTTAATAACACAAGAATACTATTTTCATGTTTAATGCTACAACTGTTGGCTATAGTTTAGTGTGAATATATATGAACTAGTTCCTAATAACACAATAATTCTATTTTCATGGATAAGGCTACTACAGTTGGCTATAGTATAGTGTGGGTATATATGAACTAGTTTCTAATAACACAAGAATACTGTTTTCATGGATAACGCTACTACAGTTGGCTATAGTGTAGTGTGGGTATATATGAACTAGTTTCTAATAACACCAGAATTCTGTTTTCATGGATAACGCTACAACAATTGGCTAAAGTGTAGTGTGAACATATACGAACTAGTTTCTAATAACACAAGAATACTATTTTCATGGATAACGCTACTAAAGTTGGCTATAGTTTAGTGTGGGTGTATATGAACTAGTTTCTATTACACCAGAATACTGTTTTTATGGATAACACTACTACAGTTGGCTATAGTTTAGTGTGGGTATATATGAACTAGTTTTTCTAATAACACAAGAATACTGTTTTCATGGATAACACTACTACAGTTGGCTATAGTTTAGTGTGAATATATATGAACTAGTTTCTAATAAAACAAGAATACTGTTTTCATGGATAACGCTACTACAGTTGGCTATAGTTTAGTGTGGGTATATATGAACTAGTTTCTAATAACACAAGAATACTGTTTTCATGGATAACACTACTACAGTTGGCTACAGTTTAGTGTGGGTATATATGAACTAGTTTCTAATAAAACAAGAATACTGTTTTCATGGATAACGCTACTACAGTTGGCTATAGTTTAGTGTGGGTATATATGAACTAGTTTCTAATAACACAAGAATACTGTTTTCATGGATAACACTACTACAGTTGCCTATAGTTTAGTGTGAATATATATGAACTAGTTTCTAATAACACAAGAATACTATTTTCATGGATAACACTACTACAGTTGGCTATAGTGTAGTGTGGGTATATATGAACTAGTTTCTAATAACACAAGGATACTGTTTTCATGGATAAGGCTACTAATTTGGATAAAGTTTAGTGTGAATATATATGAACTATTTCCAATAACACAAGAATACTATTTACATGGATACCGCTACTACAGTTGGCTATAGTTTAGTGTGGGTATATATGAACTAGTTTCAAATAACACAAGAATACTGTTTTCATGGATACCGCTACTACAGTTGGCTATAGTTTAGTGTGGGTATATATGAACTAGTTTCTAATAACACAAGAATACTGTTTTCATGGATACCGCTACTACAGTAGGCTATAGTTTAGTGTGGCTATATATGAACTAGTTTCTAATAACACAAGAATACTATTTTCATGGATAATGCTACTACAGTTAGCTATAGTTTAGTGTGAATATATATGAACTAGTTTCTAATAACACATGAATATTGTTTTCACGGATAACGCTACTACAGTTGGCTATAGTGTAGTGTGGGTATATATGAACTAGTTTCTAATAACACAAGAATACTATTTTCATGGATAATGCTACTACAGTTAGCTATAGTTTAGAATGGGTATATATGAACTGGTTTCTAATAACACAAGAATACCATTTTCATAATTAACACTACTACAGTTGGCTATAGTTTAGTGTGAATATATATGAACTAGTTTCTAATAAAACAAGAATATTGTTTTCATGGATAACGCTACTACAGTTGGCTATAGTTTAGTGTGGGTATATATGAACTAGTTTCTAATAACACAAAAATACTATTTTCATGGATAACACTACTACAGTTGGCTATAGTGTAGTGTGGGTATATATGAACTAGTTTTCTAATAACACAAGAATACTGTTTTCATGGATAACGCTACTACAGTTGGCTATAGTGTAGTGTGGGTATATATGAACTAGTGTCTAATAACACAAGAATACTGTTTTCATGGATAACGCTACTAATTTGGCTAAAGTTTAGAGTGAATATATATGAAATATTTCCAATAACACAAGAATACTATTTTCATGGATACCGCTACTACAGTTGGCTATAGTTTAGTGTGGGTATATATAATCGAGTTTCGAATAACACAAGAATACTGTTTTCAGGGATAACGCTACTACAGTTGGCTATATTTTAGTTGGGTATATATGAACTAGTTTCTAATAACACAAGAATACTATTTTCATGGATAACGCTACTACAGTTGGCTATAGTGTAGTGTGGGTATATATGAACTAGTTTCTAATAACACAAGAATACTGTTTTCATGGATAACGCTACTAATTTGGCTAAAGTTTAGTGTGAATATATATTAACTATTTCCAATAACACAAGAATACTATTTACATGGATACCGCTACTACAGTTGGCTATAGTTTAGTCTGGGTATATATGAACTAGTTTCAAATAACACAAGAATACTGTTTTCATGGATAACGCTACTACAGTTGGCTATAGTTTAGTTGGGTATATATGAACTAGTTTCTAATAACACAAGAATACTATTTTAATGGATAACGCTACTACAGTTGGCTATAGTTTAGTGTGGGTATATATGAACTAGTTTGTAATAACACAAGAATACTATTTTAATGGATAACGCTACTACAGTTGGCTATAGTTTAGTGTGGGTATATATGAACTAGTTTCTAATAACACAAGAATACTGTTTTCATGGATACCGCTACTACAGTTGGCTATAGTTTAGTGTGGGTATATATGAACTAGTTTCTAATAACACAAGAATACTATTTTAATGGATAACGCTACTACAGTTGGCTATAGTTTAGTGTGGGTATATATGAGTTAGTTTCAAATAACACAAGAATACTGTTTTCATGGATAACGCTACTACAGTTGGCTATAGTTTAGTTGGGTATATATGAACTAGTTTCTAATAACACAAGAATACTATTTTCATGGATAATGCTACTACAGTTAGCTATAGTGTCGTGTGAATATATATGAACTAGTTTCTAATAACACATGAATACTGTTTTCATGGATAACACTACTACAGTTAGCTATAGTATAGTGTGGGTATATATGAACTAGTTTCTAATAACACAAGAATACTGTTTTCATGGATAACGCTACTACAGTTGGCTATAGTGTAGTGTGGATATATATGAACTAGTTTCTAAAAACACAAGAATACTGTTTTCATAGATAACGCTACTAATTTGGCTATAGTTTAGTGTGGGTATATATGAACTAGTTTCTAATAACACAAGAATACTGTTTTCATGGATAACGCTACTACAGTTGGCTATAGTGTAGTGTGGGTATATATGAACCAGTTTCTAATAACACAAGAATACTGTTTTCATGGATAACGCTACTACAGTTGGCTATAGTGTAGTGTGGGTATATATGAACTAGTTTCTAATAACACAATAATACTGTTTTCATGGATAACGCTACTACAGATGGCTATAGTTTAGTTGGGTATATATGAACTAGTTTCTAATAACACCAGAATACTATTTTCATGGATAATGCTCCTACAGTTAGCTATAGTTTAGTGTGAATATATATGAACTAGTTTGTAATAACACAAGAATACCATTTTCATGGATAATGCTACTACTGTTGGCTATAGTTTAGTGTGGGTATATATGCTATAGTTTTTAATAACACAAGAATACTATTTTCATGTTTAATGCTACAACTGTTGGCTATAGTTTAGTGTGAATATATATGAACTAGTTCCTAATAACACAAGAATTCTATTTTCATGGATAAGGCTACTACAGTTGGCTATAGTATAGTGTGGGTATATATGAACTAGTTTCTAATAACACAAGAATACTGTTTTCATGGATAACGCTACTACAGTTGGCTATAGTGTAGTGTGGGTATATATGAATTAGTTTCTAATAACACAAGAATTCTGTTTTCATGGATAACGCTACAACAATTGGCTAAAGTGTAGTGTGAACATATACGAACTAGTTTCTAATAACACAAGAATACTATTTTCATGGATAACGCTACTACAGTTGGCTATAGTTTAGTGTGGATATATATGAACTAGTTTCTATTACACCAAAATACTGTTTTCATGGATAACACTACTACAGTTGGCTACAGTTTAGTGTGGGTATATATAAACTAGTTTCTAATATCACAAGAATACTATATTCATGGATAATGCTACTACAGTTGGCTATAGTTTAGTGTGGGTATATATGAACTGGTTTCTAATAACACAAGAATACTATTTTCATAATTAACACTACTACAGTTGGCTATAGTTTAGTGTGAATATATATGAACTAGTTTCTAATAAAACAAGAATACTGTTTTCATGGATAACGCTACTACAGTTGTCTATAGTTTAGTGTGGGTATATATCAACTAGTTTCTTATAACACAAGAATACCATTTTCATGTATAATGCTACTACAGTTGCCTATATATTAGTGTGAATATATATGAACTAGTTTCGAATAACACAAGAATTCTATTTTCATGGATAACGCTACTACAGTTGGCTATAGTTTAGTGTGGGTATATATGAACTAGTTTCTAATAACACAAGAATACTATTTTCATGGATAACGCTACTACAGTTGCCTATAGTTTAGTGTGGGTATTATGAACTAATTTCTAATAACACAAGTATACTATTTTCATGGATAACGCTACTACAGTTGGCTATAGTTTAGTGTGGCTATATATGAACTAGTTTCTAATAACACAAGAATACTATTTTCATGGATAACGCTACTACAGTTGGCTATAGTTTAGTGTGGGTATATATGAACTAGTTTGTAATAACACAAGTATACTATTTTCATGGATAACGCTACTACAGTTGGCTATAGTTTAGTGTGGCTATATATGAACTAGTTTCTAATAACACAAGAATACTATTTTCATGGATAACGCTACTACAGTTGGCTATAGTTTAGTGTGGGTATATATGAACTAGTTTCTAATAACACAAGTATACTATTTTCATAGATAACGCTACTACAGTTGGCTATAGTTTAGTGTGGCTATATATGAACTAGTTTCTAATAACACAAGTATACTATTTTCATAGTAACGCTACTACAGTTGGCTATAGTTTAGTGTGGGTATATATGAACTAGTTTCTAATAACACAAGAATACTATTTTCATGGATAACGCTACTACAGTTGTCTATAGTTTAGTGTGGGTATATATGAACTAGTTTCTAATAACACAAGAATACTATTTTAATGGATAACGCTACTACAGTTGGCTATAGTTTAGTGTGGGTATATATGAACTAGTTTCTAATAACACAAGAATACTATTTTCATGGATAACGCTACTGCAGTTGGCTATAGTTTAGTGTGGGTATATATGATATAGTTTCTAATAACACAAGAATACTATTTTCATGGATAACGCTACTACAGTTGCCTATAGTTTAGTGTGGGTATTATGAACTAATTTCTAATAACACAAGTATACTATTTTCATGGATAACGCTACTACAGTTGGCTATAGTTTAGTGTGGCTATATATGAACTAGTTTCTAATAACACAAGAATACTATTTTCATGGATAACGCTACTACAGTTGGCTATAGTTTAGTGTGGGTATATATGAACTAGTTTCTAATAACACAAGAATACTATTTTAATGGATAACGCTACTACAGTTGGCTATAGTTTAGTGTGGGTATATATGAACTAGTTTCTAATAACACAAGAATACTATTTTCATGGATAACGCTACTACAGTTGGCTATAGTTTAGTGTGGGTATATATGATATAGTTTCTAATAACACAAGAATACTATTTTCATGGATAACGCTACTACAGTTGGCTATAGTTTAGTGTGGGTATATATGAACTAGTTTCTAATAACACAAGAATACTATTTTCATGGATAACGCTACTACAGTTGGCTATAGTTTAGTGTGGGTATATATGAACTAGTTTCTAATAACACAAGAATACTATTTTCATGGATAACGCTACTACAGTTGGCTATAGTTTAGTGTGGGTATATATGAACTAGTTTCTAATAACACAAGAATACTATTTTCATGGATAACGCTACTACAGTTGCCTATAGTTTAGTGTGGGTATTATGAACTAATTTCTAATAACACAAGTATACTATTTTCATGGATAACGCTACTACAGTTGGCTATAGTTTAGTGTGGCTATATATGAACTAGTTTCTAATAACACAAGAATACTATTTTCATGGATAACGCTACTACAGTTGGCTATAGTTTAGTGTGGGTATATATGAACTAGTTGCTAATAACACAAGTATATTATTTTCATGGATAACGCTACTACAGTTGGCTATTGTTTAGTGTGGCTATATATGAACTAGTTTCTAATAACACAAGAATACTATTTTCATGGATAACGCTACTACAGTTGGCTATAGTTTAGTGTGGGTATATATGAACTAGTTTCTAATAACACAAGTATACTATTTTCATGGATAACGCTACTACAGTTGGCTATAGTTTAGTGTGGCTATATATGAACTAGTTTCTAATAACACAAGTATACTATTTTCATGGATAACGCTACTACAGTTGGCTATAGTTTAGTGTGGGTATATATGAACTAGTTTCTAATAACACAAGAATACTATTTTCATGGATAACGCTACTACAGTTGGCTATAGTTTAGTGTGGGTATATATGAACTAGTTTCTAATAACACAAGAATACTATTTTAATGGATAACGCTACTACAGTTGGCTATAGTTTAGTGTGGGTATATATGAACTAGTTTCTAATAACACAAGAATACTATTTTCATGGATAACGCTACTACAGTTGGCTATAGTTTAGTGTGGGTATATATGATATAGTTTCTAATAACACAAGAATACTATTTTCATGGATAACGCTACTACAGTTGGCTATAGTTTAGTGTGGGTATATATGATATAGTTTCTAATAACACAAGAATACTATTTTCATGGATAACGCTACTACAGTTGGCTATAGTTTAGTGTGGGTATATATGATATAGTTTCTAATAACACAAGAATACTATTTTCATGGATAACGCTACTACAGTTGGCTATAGTTTAGTGTGGGTATATATGATATAGTTTCTAATAACACAAGAATACTATTTTCATGGATAACGCTACTACAGTTGCCTATAGTTTAGTGTGGGTATTATGAACTAATTTCTAATAACACAAGAATACTATTTTCATAGATAACGCTACTACATTTGGCTATAGTTTAGTGTGGCTATATATGAACTAGTTTCTAATAACACAAGAATACTATTTTCATGGATAACGCTACTACAGTTGGCTATAGTTTAGTGTGGCTATATATGAACTAGTTTCTAATAACACAAGAATACTATTTTCATAGATAACGCTACTACAGTTGGCTATAGTTTAGTGTGGCTATATATGAACTAGTTTCTAATAACACAAGAATACTATTTTCATAGATAACGCTACTACAGTTGGCTATAGTTTAGTGTGGCTATATATGAACTAGTTTCTAATAACACAAGAATACTATTTTCATGGATAACGCTACTACAGTTGGCTATAGTTTAGTGTGGGTATATATGATATAGTTTCTAATAACACAAGAATACTATTTTCTTGGATAACGCTACTACAGTTGGCTAAAGTTTAGTGTGGGTATATATGAACTAGTTTCTAATAACACAAGAATACTATTTTCATGGATAACGCTACTACAGTTGGCTATAGTTTAGTGTGGGTATATATGAACTAGTTTCTAATAACACAAGAATACTATTTTCATGGATAACGCTACTACAGTTGGCTATAGTTTAGTGTGGGTATATATGAACTGGTTTCCAATAACAGAAGAACAACACTGTATTCATGCATCACACTAGTACACTTGGGTTTAGTTTAGAATATGTGTATATGAATTGCTTTCCAATAACAGAAGAAGAACACTATATTCATGCATAACACTAGTACTCTTGGGTTTAGTTTAGAATATGTGTATATGAATTGCTTTCCAATAACAGAAGAACACTATATTCATGCATAACACTAGTACTCTTGGGTTTAGTTTAGAATATGTGTATATGAATTGGTTTCCAATAACAGAAGAACACTATATTCATGCATCACGCTAGTACTCTTGGGTTTAGTTTAGAGTATGTGTATATGAATTGGTTTCCAATAACAGAAGAACACTATATTCATGCATCATGCTAGTACTCTTCGGTTTAGTTTAATGTGTGTATGAATTGGTTTCCAATAACAGAAGAATACACTATATTCATGCATCATGCTAGTACTCTTCGGTTTAGTTTAATGTGTGTATGAATTGGTTTCCAATTACAGAAGAATACACTATATTCATGCATCATGCTAGTACACTTGGGTTTAGTTTAATGTGTGTATGTGAATTGGTTTCCAATAACAGAAGAACAACACTATATTCATGCATCACACTAGTACACTTGGGTTTAGTTTAATGTGTGTATGTGAATTGGTTTCCAATAACAGAAGAACAACACTATATTCATGCATCACACTAGTACACTTGGGTTTAGTTTAGAGTGTGTGTATATGAATTGGTTTCCATTAACAGAAGAATACACTATATTCATGCATCACACTAGTACTCTTCGATTTAGTTTAATGTGTGTATGTGAATTGGTTTCCAATAACAGAAGAACAACACTATATTCATGCATCACACTAGTACACTTGGGTTTAGTTTAATGTGTGTATGTGAATTGGTTTCCAATAACAGAAGAACAACCCTATATTCATGCATCACACTAGTACACTTGGGTTTAGTTTAATGTGTATATGAATTGGTTTTTAATAACAGAAGAAGAACACTATATTCATGCATCACACTAGTACACTTGGGTTTAGTTTAGAGTGTGTATATATGAACTGGTTTCCAATAACAGAAGAACAACACTATATTCATGCATCACACTAGTACACTTGGGTTTAGTTTAGAGTGTGTATATGAACTGGTTTCATATAACAGAAGAAGAACACTATATTCATGCATCACACTAGTACACTTCGGTTTAGTTTAATGTGTATATGAATTGGTTTCCAATAACAGAAGAAGAACACTATATTCATGCATCACACTAGTACACTTCGGTTTAGTTTAATGTGTATATGAATTGGTTTCCAATAACAGAAGAAGAAGACTATATTCATGCATAACACTAGTACACTTGGGTTTAGTTTAGAGTATGTGTATATGAATTGGTTTCCAATAACAGAAGAACACTATATTCATGCATCATGCTAGTACTCTTCGGTTTAGTTTAATGTGTATATGAATTGTTTTCCAATAACAGAAGAACAACACTATATTCATGCATCACACTAGTACACTTCGGTTTAGTTTAATGTGTATATGAATTGGTTTCCAATAACAGAAGAACAACACTATATTCATGCATCACACTAGTACACTTCGGTTTAGTTTAATGTGTATATGAATTGGTTTCCAATAACAGAAGAAGAACACTATATTCATGCATAACACTAGTACACTTGGGTTTAGTTTAAAGTATGTGTATATGAATTGGTTTCCAATAACAGAAGAACACTATATTCATGCATCATGCTAGTACTCTTCGGTTTAGTTTAATGTGTATATGAACTGGTTTCCAATAACAGAAGAACAACACTATATTCATGCATCACACTAGTACACTTCGGTTTAGTTTAATGTGTATATGAATTGGTTTCCAATAACAGAAGAAGAACACTATATTCATGCATCACACTAGTACTCTTGGGTTTAGTTTAATGTGTATATGAATTGGTTTCCAATAACAGAAGAAGAACACTATATTCATGCATCACACTAGTACACTGGGGTTTAGTTTAATGTGTATATGAATTGGTTTCCAATAACAGAAGAAGAACACTATATTCATGCATCACACTAGTACACTTCGGTTTAGTTTAATGTGTATATGAACTGGTTTCCAATAACAGAAGAAGAACACTATATTCATGCATCATACTAGTACACTTGGGTTTAGTTTAATGTGTATATGAACTGGTTTCCAATAACAGAAGAAGAACACTATATTCATGCATTACACTAGTACACTTGGGTTTAGTTTAATGTGTATATGAACTGGTTTCCAATAACAGAAGAAGAACACTATATTCATGCATCACACTAGTACACTTGGGTTTAGTTTAATGTGTATATGAACTGGTTTCATATAACAGAAGAAGAACACTATATTCATGCATCACACTAGTACACTTGGGTTTAGTTTAGAGTGTGTATATGAACTGGTTTCATATAACACAAGAAGAACACTATATTCATGCATCACACTAGTACACTTGGGTTTAGTTTAATGTGTATATGAACTGGTTTCCAATAACAGAAGAACAACACTATATTCATGCATCACACTAGTACTCTTGGGTTTAGTTTAATGTGTATATGAATTGGTTTCCAATAACAGAAGAAGAACACTATATTCATGCTTCCCACTAGTACACTTGGGTTTAGTTTAGAGTGTCTAAATGAATTGGTTTCCAATAACAGAAGAACAACACTATATTCATGCATCACACTAGTACACTTGGGTTTAGTTTAATGTGTATATGAACTGGTTTCCAATAACAGAAGAAGAACACTATATTCATGCATCATACTAGTACACTTGGGTTTAGTTTAATGTGTATATGAACTGGTTTCCAATAACAGAAGAAGAACACTATATTCATGCATTACACTAGTACACTTGGGTTTAGTTTAATGTGTATATGAACTGGTTTCCAATAACAGAAGAAGAACACTATATTCATGCATCACACTAGTACACTTGGGTTTAGTTTAATGTGTATATGAACTGGTTTCATATAACAGAAGAAGAACACTATATTCATGCATCACACTAGTACACTTGGGTTTAGTTTAGAGTGTGTATATGAACTGGTTTCATATAACACAAGAAGAACACTATATTCATGCAACACACTAGTACACTTGGGTTTAGTTTAATGTGTATATGAACTGGTTTCATATAACAGAAGAAGAACACTATATTCATGCATCACACTAGTACACTTGGGTTTAGTTTAGAGTGTGTATATGAACTGGTTTCATATAACACAAGAAGAACACTATATTCATGCATCACACTAGTACACTTGGGTTTAGTTTAATGTGTATATGAACTGGTTTCCAATAACAGAAGAAGAACACTATATTCATTCATCACACTAGTACACTTGGGTTTAGTTTAGAGTGTGTGTATATGAACTGGTTTCATATAACAGAAGAAGAACACTATATTCATGCATCACACTAGTACACTTGGGTTTAGTTTAGAGTGTGTATATGAATTGCTTTCCAATAACAGAAGAAGAACACTATATTCATGCATAACACTAGTACTCTTGGGTTTAGTTTAGAATATGTGTATATGAATTGGTTTCCAATAACAGAAGAACACTATATTCATGTATTACGCTAGTACCCTTGGGTTTAGTTTAGAGTATGTGTATATGAATTGGTTTCCAATAACAGAAGAACACTATATTCATGCATCACGCTAGTACTCTTGGGTTTAGTTTAGAGTATGTGTATATGAATTGGTTTCCAATAACAGAAGAACAACACTATATTCATGCATCATGCTAGTACTCTTTGGTTTAGTTTAATGTGTATATGAATTGGTTTCCAATAACAGAAGAATACACTATATTCATGCATCATGCTAGTACTCTTCGGTTTAGTTTAATGTGTGTATGAATTGGTTTCCAATAACAGAAGAATACACTATATTCATGCATCACACTAGTACACTTGGGTTTAGTTTAATGTGTGTATGAATTGGTTTCCAATAACAGAAGAATACACTATATTCATGCATCACATTAGTACACTTGGGTTTAGTTTAATGTGTGTATGAATTGGTTTCCAATAACAGAAGAATACACTATATTCATGCATCACGCTAGTACTCTTGGGTTTAGTTTAGAGTATGTGTATATGAATTGGTTTCCAATAACAGAAGAACAACACTATATTCATGCATCATGCTAGTACTCTTCGGTTTAGTTTAATGTGTGTATGAATTGGTTTCCAATAACAGAAGAATACACTATATTCATGCATCATGCTAGTACTCTTCGATTTAGTTTAATGTGTGTATGTGAATTGGTTTCCAATAACAGAAGAACAACACTATATTCATGCATCACACTAGTGCACTTCGGTTTAGTTTAATGTGTATATGAATTGGTTTTTAATAACAGAAGAAGAACACTATATTCATGCATCACACTAGTGCACTTCGGTTTAGTTTAATGTGTATATGAATTGGATTTTAATAACCGAAGTAGAACACTATATTCATGCATCACACTAGTGCACTTCGGTTTAGTTTAATGTGTATATGAATTGGTTTTTAATAACAGAAGAAGAACACTATATTCATGCATCACACTAGTGCACTTGGGTTTAGTTTAAAGTGTATATGAACTGGTTTCCAATAACAGAAGTAGAACACTATATTCATGCATCACACTAGTACACTTGGGTTTAGTTTAATGTGTATATGAACTGGTTTCCAATAACAGAAGTAGAACACTATATTCATGCATCACACTAGTGCACTTGGGTTTAGTTTAAAGTGTATATGAACTGGTGTCCAATAACAGAAGTAGAACACTATATTCATGCATCACAATAGTACACTTGGGTTTAGTTTAATGTGTATATGAACTGGTTTCCAATAACAGAAGTAGAACACTATATTCATGCATCACACTAGTGCACTTGGGTTTAGTTTAAAGTGTATATGAACTGGTTTCCAATAACAGAAGTAGAACACTATATTCATGCATCACACTGGTACACTTGGGTTTAGTTTAATGTGTATATGAACTGGTTTCATATAACAGAAGAAGAACACTATATTCATGCATCACACTAGTACACTTGGGTTTAGTTTAATGTGTATATGAAGTGGTTTCCAATAACAGAAGAAGAACACTATATTCATGCATCACACTAGTACACTTGGGTTTAGTTTAATGTGTATATGAACTGGTTTCCAATAACAGAAGAAGAACACTATATTCATGCATCATACTAGTACACTTGGGTTTAGTTTAATGTGTATATGAACTGGTTTCCAATAACAGAAGAAGAACACTATATTCATGCATCACACTAGTACACTTGGGTTTAGTTTAATGTGTATATGAACTGGTTTCCAATAACAGAAGAAGAACACTATATTCATGCATCACAATAGTACACTTGGGTTTAGTTTAATGTGTATATGAACTGGTTTCCAATAATAGAAGAAGAACACTATATTCATGCATCACACTAGTACACTTGGGTTTAGTTTAATGTGTATATGAACTGGTTTCCAATAACAGAAGAAGAACACTATATTCATGCATCACACTAGTACACTTGGGTTTAGTTTAATGTGTATATGAACTGGTTTCCAATAACAGAAGAAGAACACTATATTCATGCATCACACTAGTACACTTGGGTTTAGTTTAATGTGTATATGAACTGGTTTCATATAACAGAAGAAGAACACTATATTCATGCATCACACTAGTACACTTGGGTTTAGTTTAATGTGTATATGAAGTGGTTTCCAATAACAGAAGAAGAACACTATTAACATGCATCACACTAGTACACTTCGGTTTAGTTTAATGTGTATATGAATTGGTTTCCAATAACAGAAGAACACTATATTCATGCATCACACTAGTACACTTGGGTTTAGTTTAGAGTGTGTATATGAACTGGTTTGCAATAACAGAAGAAGAACACTATATTCATGCTTCCCACTAGTACACTTGGGTTTAGTTTAGAGTGTCTAAATGAATTGGTTTCCAATAACAGAAGAACAACACTATATTCATGCATCACACTAGTACACTTGGGTTTACTTTAATGTGTATATGAACTGGTTTCATATAACAGAAGAAGAACACTATATTCATGTATCACACTAGTACACTTGGGTTTAGTTTAATGTATATATGAACTGGTTTCCAATAACAGAAGAACAACACTATATTCATGCATCACACTAGTACACTTCGGTTTAGTTTAATGTGTATATGAATTGGTTTCCAATAACAGAAGAAGAACACTATATTCATGCATCACACTAGTACACTTGGGTTTAGTTTAAAGTGTGTATATGAACTGGTTTCCAATAACAGAAGTAGAACGCTATATTCATGCATCACACTAGTGCACTTCGGTTTAGTTTAATGTGTATAAGAATTGGTTTTTAATAACAGAAGAAGAACACTATATTCATGCATCACACTAGTACACTTGGGTTTAGTTTAGAGTGTGTATATGAACTGGTTTCATATAACAGAAGAACAACACTATATTCATGCATCACACTAGTACACTTCGGTTTAGTTTAATGTGTATATGAATTGGTTTCCAATAACAGAAGAAGAACACTATATTCATGCATAACACTAGTACACTTGGGTTTAGTTTAGAGTGTGTGTACATGAACTGGTTTCCAATAACAGAAGAAGAACACTATATTCATGCATCACACTAGTACACTTGGGTTTAGTTTAGAGTGTGTATATGAACTGGTTTGCAATAACAGAAGAAGAACACTATATTCATGCTTCCCACTAGTACACTTGGGTTTAGTTTAGAGTGTCTAAATGAATAGGTTTCCAATAACAGAAGAACAACACTATATTCATGCATCACACTAGTACACTTGGGGTTAGTTTAATGTGTATATGAACTGGTTTCCAATAACAGAAGAAGAACACTATATTCATGCATCACACTAGTACACTTGGGTTTAGTTTAATGTGTATATGAACTGGTTTCCAATAACAGAAGAAGAACACTATATTCATGCATCACACTAGTACACTTGGGGTTAGTTTAATGTGTATATGAACTGGTTTCCAATAACAGAAGAAGAACACTATATTCATGCATCACACTAGTACACTTGGGTTTAGTTTAATGTGTATATGAACTGGTTTCCAATAATAGAAGAAGAACACTATATTCATGCATCACACTAGTACACTTGGGTTTAGTTTAATGTGTATATGAACTGGTTTCCAATAACAGAAGAAGAACACTATATTCATGCATCACACTAGTACACTTGGGTTTAGTTTAATGTGTATATGAACTGGTTTCCAATAACAGAAGAAGAACACTATATTCATGCATCACACTAGTACACTTGGGTTTAGTTTAATGTGTATATGAACTGGTTTCATATAACAGAAGAAGAACACTATATTCATGCATCACACTAGTACACTTGGGTTTAGTTTAGAGTGTGTATATGAACTGGTTTCATATAACAGAAGAAGAACACTATATTCATGCATCACACTAGTACACTTGGGTTTAGTTTAATGTGTATATGAACTGGTTTCCAATAACAGAAGAAGAACACTATATTCATGCATCACACTAGTACACTTGGATTTAGTTTAGAGTGTGTGTATATGAACTGGTTTCCAATAACAGAAGAAGAACACTATATTCTTGCATCACACTAGTACACTTGGGTTTAGTTTAGAGTGTGTGTATATGAACTGGTTTCATATAACAGAAGAAGAACACTATATTCATGCATCACACTAGTAATCTTGGGTTTAGTTTAGAGTGTGTATATGAACTGGTTTCATATAACAGAAGAAGAACACTATATTCATGCATCACACTAGTACACTTGGGTTTAGTTTAATGTGTATATGAACTGGTTTCCAATAACAGAAGAAGAACACTATATTCATGCATCACACTAGTACACTTGGGTTTAGTTTAGAGTGTGTGTATATGAACTGGTTTCCAATAACAGAAGAAGAACACTATATTCATGCATCATACTAGTACACTTGGGTTTAGTTTAATGTGTATATGAACTGGTTTCCAATAACAGAAAAAGAACACTATATTCATGCATCACACTAGTACACTTGGTTTAGTTTAATGTGTATATGAACTGGTTTCCAATAACAGAAGAAGAACACTATATTCATGCATCACACTAGTACACTTGGGTTTAGTTTAATGTGTATATGAACTGGTTTCCAATAACAGAAGAAGAACACTATATGCATGCATCATACTAGTACACTTGGGTTATTTTAATGTGTATATAACCTGGTTTCCAATAACAGAAGAAGAACACTATATTCATGCATCACACTAGTACACTTGGGTTTAGTTTAATGTGTATATGAACTGGTTTCCAATAACAGAAGAAGAACACTATATTCATGCATCACACTAGTACACTTGGGTTTAGTTTAATGTGTATATGAACTGGTTTCATATAACAGAAGAAGAACACTATATTCATGCATCACACTAGTACACTTGGGTTTAGTTTAGAGTGTGTATATGAACTGGTTTCATGTAACAGAAGAAGAACACTATATTCATGCATCACATTAGTACACTTGGGTTTAGGTTAGAGTGTGTATATGAACTGGTTTCATATAACAGAAGAAGAACACTATATTCATGCATCACACTAGCACACTTGGGTTTAGGTTAGAGTGTGTATATGAACTGGTTTCCAATAACAGAAGAAGAACACTATATTCATGCATCACACTAGTACACTTGGGTTTAGGTTAGAGTGTGTATATGAACTGGTTTCCAATAACAGAAGAAGAACACTATATTCATGCATCACACTAGCACACTTGGGTTTAGGTTAGAGTGTGTATATGAACTGGTTTCCAATAACAGAAGAAGAACACTATATTCATGCATCACACTAGTACACTTGGGTTTAGTTTAGAGTGTGTATATGAAATGGTTTCATATAACAGAAGAAACACACTATATTCATGCATTACACTAGTACACTTCGGTTTAGTTTAATGTGTATATGAACTGGTTTCCAATAACAGAAGAACACTATATTCATGCATCACACTAGTACACTTCGGTTTAGTTTAATGTGTATATGAATTGGTTTCCAATAACAGAAGAAGAACACTATTAACATGCATCACACTAGTACACTTCGGTTTAGTTTAATGTGTATATGAATTGGTTTCCAATAACAGAAGAACACTATATTCATGCATCACACTAGTACACTTGGGTTTAGTTTAGAGTGTGTTTATGAACTGGTTTGAAATAACAGAAGAAGAACACTATATTCATGCTTCCCACTAGTACACTTGGGTTTAGTTTACAGTGTCTAAATGAATTGGTTACCAATAACAGAAGAACAACACTATATTCATGCATCACACTAGTACACTTGAGTTTAGTTTAATGTGTATATGAACTGGTTTCCAATAACACAAGAAGAACACTATATTCATGCATCATACTAGTACACTTGGGTATAGTTTAATGTGTATATGAACTGGTTTCCAATAACAGAAGAAGAACACTATATTCATGCATCACACTAGTACACTTGGGTTTAGTTTAATGTGTATATGAACTGGTTTCCAATAACAGAAGAAGAACACTATATTCATGCATCACACTAGTACCCTTGGGTTTAGTTTAATGTGTATATGAACTGGTTTCCAATAATAGAAGAACACTATATTCATGCATCACACTAGTACACTTGGGTTTAGTTTAATGTGTATATGAACTGGTTTCCAATAACAGAAGAAGAACACTATATTCATGCATCACACTAGTACACTTGGGTTTAGTTTAATGTGTATATGAACTGGTTTCCAATAACAGAAGAAGAACACTATATTCATGCATCACACAAGTACACTTGGGTTTATTTTAATGTGTATATGAACTGGTTTCATATAACAGAAGAAGAACACTATATTCATGCATCACACTAGTACACTTGGGTTTAGTTTAGAGTGTGTATATGAACTGGTTTCATATAACAGAAGAAGAACACTATATTCATGCATCACACTAGTACACTTGGGTTTAGTTTAATGTGTTTATGAACTGGTTTCCAATAACAGAAGAACAACACTATATTCATGCATCACACTAGTACACTTCGGTTTAGTTTAATGTGTATATGAATTGGTTTCCAATAACAGAAGAACAACACTATATTCATGCATCACACTAGTACACTTGGTTTTAGTTTAAAGTGTGTATATGAACTGGTTTCCAATAACAGAAGTAGAACACTATATTCATGCATCACACTAGTGCACTTCGGTTTAGTTTAATGTGTATAAGAATTGGTTTTTAATAACAGAAGAAGAACACTATATTCATGCATCACACTAGTACACTTGGGTTTAGTTTAGAGTGTGTATATGAACTGGTTTCATATAACAGAAGAAGAACACTATATTCATGCATCACACTAGTACACTTGGGTTTAGTTTAGAGTGTGTGTACATGAACTGGTTTCCAATAACAGAAGAAGAACACTATATTCATGCATCACACTAGAACACTTGGGTTTAGTTTAATGTGTATATGAATTGGTTTCCAATAACAGAAGAAGAACACTATTAACATGCATCACACTAGTACACTTCGGTTTAGTTTAATGTGTATATGAATTGGTTTCCAATAACAGAAGAACACTATATTCATGCATCACACTAGTACACTTGGGTTTAGTTTAATGTGTATATGAACTGGTTTGCAATAACAGAAGAAGAACACTATATTCATGCTTCCCACTAGTACACTTGGGTTTAGTTTAGAGTGTCTAAATGAATTGGTTTCCAATAACAGAAGAACAACACTATATTCATGCATCACACTAGTACACTTGGGTTTAGTTTAATGTGTATATGAACTGGTTTCCAATAACAGAAGAAGAACACTGTATTCATGCATCATACTAGTACACTTGGGTTTAGTTTAATGTGTATATGAACTGGTTTCCAATAACAGAAGAAGAACACTGTATTCATGCATCACACTAGTACACTTGGGTTTAGTTTAATGTGTATATGAACTGGTTTCCAATAACAGAAGAAGAACACTATGTTCATGCATCACACTAGTACACTTGGGTTTAGTTTAATGTGTATATGAACTGGTTTCCAATAACAGAAGAAGAACACTGTATTCATGCATCATACTAGTACACTTGGGTTTAGTTTAATGTGTATATGAACTGGTTTCCAATAACAGAAGAAGAACACTATGTTCATGCATCACACTAGTACACTTGGGTTTAGTTTAATGTGTATATGAACTGGTTTCATATAACAGAAGAAGAACACTATATTCATGCATCACACTAGTACACTTGGGTTTAGTTTAATGTGTATATGAACTGGCTTCATATAACAGAAGAAGAACACTATGTTCATGCATCACACTAGTACACTTGGGTTTAGTTTAATGTGTATATGAACTGGTTTCCAATAACAGAAGAAGAACACTATATTCATGCATCACACTAGTACACTTGGGTTTAGTTTAATGTGTATATGAACTGGTTTCCAATAACAGAAGAAGAACACTATATTCATGCATCACACTAGTACACTTGGGTTTAGTTTAATGTGTATATGAACTGGTTTCATATAACAGAAGAAGAACACTATATTCATGCATCACACTAGTACACTTGGGTTTAGTTTAGAGTGTGTATATGAACTGGTTTCATATAACAGAAGAAGAACACTATATGCATGCATCACACTAGTACACTTGGGTTTAGTTTAATGTGTATATGAACTGGTTTCCAATAACAGAAGAAGAACACTATATTCATGCATCACACTAGTACACTTGGGTTTAGTTTAATGTGTATATGAACTGGTTTCCAATAACAGAAGAAGAACACTATATTCATGCATCACACTAGTACACTTGGGTTTAGTTTAATGTGTATATGAACTGGTTTCCAATAACAGAAGAAGAACACTATATGCATGCATCACACTAGTACACTTGGGTTTAGTTTAATGTGTATATGAACTGGTTTCTAATAACAGAAGAAGAACACTATATTCATGCATCACACTAGTACACTTGGATTTAGTTTAATGTGTATATGAACTGGTTTCCAATAACAGAAGAAGAACACTATATGCATGCATCACACTAGTACACTTGGGTTTAGTTTAATGTGTATATGAACTGGTTTCCAATAACAGAAGAAGAACACTATATTCATGCATCACACTAGTACACTTGGGTTTAGTTTAATGTGTATATGAACTGGTTTCCAATAACAGAAGAAGAACACTATATTCATGCATCACACTAGTACACTTGGGTTTAGTTTAATGTGTATATGAACTGGTTTCCAATAACAGAAGAAGAACACTATATGCATGCATCACACTAGTACACTTGGGTTTAGTTTAATGTGTATATGAACTGGTTTCCAATAACAGAAGAAGAAGACTATATTCATGCATCACACTAGTACACTTGGGTTTAGTTTAATGTGTATATGAACTGGTTTCCAATAACAGAAGAAGAACACTATATGCATGCATCACACTAGTACACTTGGGTTTAGTTTAATGTGTATATGAACTGGTTTCCAATAACAGAAGAAGAACACTATATTCATGCATCACACTAGTACACTTGGGTTTAGTTTAGAGTGTGTGTATATGAACTGGTTTCATATAACAGAAGAAGAACACTATATTCATGCATCACACTAGTACACTTGGGTTTAGTTTAGAGTGTGTGTATATGAACTGGTTTTAATAACAGAAGAAGAACACTATATTCATGCTTCACACTAGTACACTTGGGTTTAGTTTAAAGTGTGTGTATATGAACTGGTTTCATATAACAGAAGAAGAACACTATATTCATGCATCACACTAGTACACTTGGGTTTAGTTTAATGTGTATATGAACTGGTTTCCAATAACAGAAGAAGAACACTATATTCATACATCACACTAGTACACTTGGGTTTAGTTTAGAGTGTGTGTATATGAACTGCTTTCCAATAACAGAAGAAGAACACTATATTCATGCATCATACTAGTACACTTGGGTTTAGTTTAATGTGTATATGAACTGGTTACCAATAACAGAAGAAGAACACTATATTCATGCATCACACTAGTACACTTGGTTTAGTTTAATGTGTATATGAACTGGTTTCCAATAACAGAAGAAGAACACTATATTCATGCATCACACTAGTACACTTGGGTTTAGTTTAATGTGTATATGAACTGGTTTCCAATAACAGAAGAAGAACACTATATGCATGCATCATACTAGTACACTTGGGTTATTTTAATGTGTATATAAACTGGTTTCCAATAACAGAAGAACACTATATTCATGCATCACACTAGTACACTTGGGTTTAGTTTAATGTGTATATGAACTGGTTTCCAATAACAGAAGAAGAACACTATATTCATGCATCACACTAGTACACTTGGGTTTAGTTTAATGTGTATATGAACTGGTTTCATATAACAGAAGAAGAACACTATATTCATGCATCACACTAGTACACTTGGGTTTAGTTTAGAGTGTGTATATGAACTGGTTTCATATAACAGAAGAAGAACACTATATTCATGCATCACACTAGTACACTTGGGTTTAGGTTAGAGTGTGTATATGAACTGGTTTCATATAACAGAAGAAGAACACTATATTCATGCATCACACTAGCACACTTGGGTTTAGGTTAGAGTGTGTATATGAACGGGTTTCCAATAACAGAAGAAGAACACTATATTCATGCATCACACTAGTACACTTGGGTTTAGGTTAGAGTGTGTATATGAACTGGTTTCCAATAACAGAAGAAGAACACTATATTCATGCATCACACTAGCACACTTGGTTTTAGGTTAGAGTGTGTATATGAACTGGTTTCCAATAACAGAAGAAGAACACTATATTCATGCATCACACTAGTACACTTGGGTTTAGTTTAGAGTGTGTATATGAACTGGTTTCATATAACAGAAGAAACACACTATATTCATGCATTATACTAGTACACTTCGGTTTAGTTTAATGTGTATATGAACTGGTTTCCAATAACAGAAGAACACTATATTCATGCATCACACTAGTACACTTCGGTTTAGTTTAATGTGTATATGAACTGGTTTCATATAACAGAAGAACACTATATTCATGCATCACACTAGTACACTTCGGTTTAGTTTAATGTGTATATGAACTTGTTTCCAATAACAGAAGAAGTACACTGTATTCATGCATCATACTAGTACACTTGGGTTTAGTTTACAGTGTGCGTATATGAACTGGTTCCAATAACAAAAGAAGAACACTATATTCATTCATCACACTAGTACACTTGGGTTTAGTTTAATGTGTATATGAACTGGTTTCCAATAACAGAAGAACAACACTATATTCATGCATCACACTAGTACACTTGGGTTTAGTTTAATGTGCATATGAATTGGTTTCCAATAACAGAAGAAGAACACTATATTCATGCATCACACTAGTACACTTGGGTTTAGGTTAGAGTGTGTATATGAACTGGTTTCCAATAACAGAAGAAGAACACTATATTCATGCATCACACTGGCACACTTGGGTTTAGGTTAAAGTGTGTATATGAACTGGTTTCCAATAACAGAAGAAGAACACTATGTTCATGCATCACACTAGTACACTTGGGTTTAGTTTAATGTGTATATGAACTGGTTTGCAATAACAGAAGAACAACACTATATTCATGCATCACACTAGTACACTTGGGTTTAGTTTAATGTGTATATGAACTGGTTTCCAATAACAGAAGAACAACACTATATTCATGCATCACACTAGTACACTTGGGTTTAGTTTACAGTGTGTATATGAACTGGTTTGCAATAACAGAAGAACAACACTATATTCATGCATCACACTAGTACACTTGGGTTTAGTTTAATGTGTATATGAACTGGTTTCCAATAACAGAAGAAGAACACTGTATTCATGCATCACACTAGTACACTTGGGTTTAGTTTAGAGTGTGTATATGAACTGGTTTGCAATAACAGAAGAAGAACACTATATTCATGCTTCCCACTAGTACACTTGGGTTTAGTTTACAGTGTGTAAATGAATTGGTTTCCAATAACAGAAGAAGAACACTATATTCATGCATCACACTAGTACACTTCGGTTTAGTTTAATGTGTATATGAACTGGTTTCCAATAACAGAAGAAGAACACTGTATTCATGCATCATACTAGTACACTTGTGTTTAGTTTAATGTGTATATGAACTGGTTTACAATAACAGAAGAAGAACACTATGTTCATGCATCACACTAGTACACTTGGGGTTAGTTTAATGTGTATATGAACTGGTTTCCAATAACAGAAGAAGAACACTGTATTCATGCATCATACTAGTACACTTGGTTTTAGTTTAATGTGTATATGAACTGGTTTGCAATAACAGAAGAACAACACTATATTCATGCATCACACTAGTACACTTGGGTTTAGTTTAATGTGTATATGAACTGGTTTCCAATAACAGAAGAAGAACACTGTATTCAACATCACACTAGTACACTTGGGTTTAGTTTAGAGTGTGTGTATATGAACTGGTTTCCAATAACAGAAGAAGAACACTATATTCATGCATCACACTAGTACACTTGGTTTTAGTTTAATGTGTATATGAACAGGTTTCCAATAACAGAAGAAGAACACTATATTCATGCATCACACTAGTACACTTGGTTTTAGTTTAATGTGTATATGAACAGGTTTCCAATAACAGAAGAAGAACACTATATTCATGCATCACACTAGTACACTTGGTTTTAGTTTAATGTGTATATGAACAGGTTTCCAATAACAGAAGAAGAACACTATATTCATGCATCACACTAGTACACTTGGTTTTAGTTTAGTGTGTATATGAACTGGTTTCCAATAACAGAAGAAGAACACTATATTCATGCATCACACTAGTACACTTGGGTTTAGTTTAATGTGTATATGAACAGGTTTCCAATAATAGAAGAAGAACACTATATTCATACATCACACTAGTACACTTGGGTTTAGTTTAATGTGTATATGAACTGGTTTGCAATAACAGAAGAACAACACTATATTCATGCATCACACTAGTACACTTGGGTTTAGTTTAATGTGTATATGAACTGGTTTGCAATAACAGAAGAACAACACTATATTCATACATCACACTAGTACACTTGGGTTTAGTTTAATGTGTATATGAACTGGTTTGCAATAACAGAAGAACAACACTATATTCATGCATCACACTAGTACACTTGGGTTTAGTTTAATGTGTATATGAACTGGTTTCCAATAATAGAAGAAGAACACTATATTCATGCATCACACTAGTACACTTGGGTTTAGTTTAATGTGTATATGAACTGGTTTCCAATAACAGAAGAAGAACACTATATTCATCCATCACACTAGTACACTTGGGTTTAGTTTAATGTGTATATGAACTGGTTTCCAATAATAGAAGAAGAACACTATATTCATACATCACACTAGTACACTTGGGTTTAGTTTAATGTGTATATAAACTGGTTTCCAATAATAGAAGAAGAACACTATATTCATGCATCACACTAGTACACTTGGGTTTAGTTTAATGTGTATATGAACTGGTTTCCAATAACAGAAGAAGAACACTATATTCATGCATCACACTAGTACACTTGGGTTTAGTTTAATGTGTATATGAACTGGTTTCCAATAACAGAAGAAGAACACTATATTCATGCATCACACTAGTACACTTGGGTTTAGTTTAATGTGTATATGAACTGGTTTCATATAACAGAAGAAGAACACTATATTCATGCATCACACTAGTACACTTGGGTTTAGTTTAGAGTGTGTATATGAACTGGTTTCATATAACTGAAGAAGAACACTATATTCATGCATCACACTAGTACACTTGGGTTTAGTTTAATGTGTATATGAACTGGTTTCCAATAACAGAAGAAGAACACTATATTCATGCATCACACTAGTACACTTGGGTTTAGTTTAGAGTGTGTATAGGAACTGGTTTGCAATAAAAGAAGATAAACACTATATTCATGCTTCCCACTAGTACACTTGGGTTTAGTTTAGAGTGTCTAAATGAATTGGTTTCCAATAACAGAAGAACAACACTATATTCATGCATCACACTAGTACACTTGGGGTTAGTTTAATGTGTATATGAACTGGTTTCCAATAACAGAAGAAGAACACTGTATTCATGCATCATACTAGTACACTTGGGTTTAGTTTAATGTGTATATGAACTGGTTTGCAATAACAGAAGAACAACACTATATTCATGCATCACACTAGTACACTTGGGTTTAGTTTAATGTGTATATGAACTGGTTTCCAATAACAGAAGAAGAACACTGTATTCATGCATCACACTAGTACACTTGGGTTTAGTTTAGAGTGTGTGTATATGAACTGGTTTCCAATAACAGAAGAAGAACACTATATTCATGCATCACACTAGTACACTTGGTTTTAGTTTAATGTGTATATGAACAGGTTTCCAATAACAGAAGAAGAACACTATATTCATGCATCACACTAGTACACTTGGTTCTAGTTTAATGTGTATATGAACAGGTTTCCAATAACAGAAGAAGAACACTATATTCATGCATCACACTAGTACACTTGGTTTTAGTTTAATGTGTATATGAACTGGTATCCAATAACAGAAGAAGAACACTATATTCATGCATCACACTAGTACACTTGGGTTTAGTTTAATGTGTATATGAACTGGTTTCATATAACAGAAGAAGAACACTATATTCATGCATCACACTAGTACACTTGGGTTTAGTTTAAAGTGTGTATATGAACTGGTTTCATATAACAGAAGAAGAACACTATATTCATGCATCACACTAGTACACTTGGGTTTAGTTTAATGTGTATATGAACTGGTTTCCAATAACAGAAGAAGAACACTATATTCATGCATCACACTAGTACACTTGG
This sequence comes from Deroplatys truncata, assembly GCA_030765065.1. Taxonomy (NCBI): domain Eukaryota; kingdom Metazoa; phylum Arthropoda; class Insecta; order Mantodea; family Mantidae; genus Deroplatys; species Deroplatys truncata. The sequence continues at coordinate 2,360,149 of CM060975.1, forward strand.
GTTTAGTTTAGAGTGTGTGTATATGAACTGGTTTCATATAACAGAAGAAGAACACTATATTCATGCATCACACTAGTACACTTGGGTTTAGTTTAGAGTGTGTGTATATGAACTGGTTTCTAATAACAGAAGAAGAACACTATATTCATGCATCACACTAGTACACTTGGGTTTAGTTTAAAGTGTGTGTATATGAACTGGTTTCATATAACAGAAGAAGAACACTATATTCATGCATCACACTAGTACACTTGGGTTTAGTTTAATGTGTATATGAACTGGTTTCCAATAACAGAAGAAGAACACTATATTCATACATCACACTAGTACACTTGGGTTTAGTTTAGAGTGTGTGTATATGAACTGGTTTCCAATAACAGAAGAAGAACACTATATTCATGCATCATACTAGTACACTTGGGTTTAGTTTAATGTGTATATGAACTGGTTTCCAATAACAGAAGAAGAACACTATATTCATGCATCACACTAGTACACTTGGTTTAGTTTTATGTGTATATGAACTGGTTTCCAATAACAGAAGAAGAACACTATATTCATGCATCACACTAGTACACTTGGGTTTAGTTTAATGTGTATATGAACTGGTTTCCAATAACAGAAGAAGAACACTATATGCATGCATCATACTAGTACACTTGGGTTATTTTAATGTGTATATAAACTGGTTTCCAATAACAGAAGAAGAACACTATATTCATGCATCACACTAGTACACTTGGGTTTAGTTTAATGTGTATATGAACTGGTTTCCAATAACAGAAGAAGAACACTATATTCATGCATCACACTAGTACACTTGGGTTTAGTTTAATGTGTATATGAACTGGTTTCATATAACAGAAGAAGAACACTATATTCATGCATCACACTAGTACACTTGGGTTTAGTTTAGAGTGTGTATATGAACTGGTTTCATATAACAGAAGAAGAACACTATATTCATGCATCACACTAGTACACTTGGGTTTAGGTTAGAGTGTGTATATGAACTGGTTTCATATAACAGAAGAAGAACACTATATTCATGCATCATACTAGCACACTTGGGTTTAGGTTAGAGTGTGTATATGAACTGGTTTCCAATAACAGAAGAAGAACATTATATTCATGCATCACACTAGTACACTTGGGTTTAGGTTAGAGTGTGTATATGAACTGGTTTCCAATAACAGAAGAAGAACACTATATTCATGCATCACACTAGCACACTTGGGTTTAGGTTACAGTGTGTATATGAACTGGTTTCCAATAACAGAAGAACACTATATTCATGCATCACACGAGTACACTTGGGTTTAGTTTAGAGTGTGTATATGAACTGGTTTGCAATAACAGAAGAAGAACACTATATTCATGCTTCCCACTAGTACACTTGGGTTTAGTTTACAGTGTGTAAATGAATTGGTTTCCAATAACAGAAGAAGAACACTATATTCATGCATCACACTAGTACACTTGGGTTTAGTTTAATGTGTATATGAACTGGTTTCCAATAACAGAAGAAGAACACTATATTCATGCATCACACTAGTACACTTGGGTTTAGTTTAATGTGTATATGAACTGGTTTCCAATAACAGAAGAAGAACACTATATTCATGCATCACACTAGTACACTTGGGTTTAGTTTAATGTGTATATGAACTGGTTTCATATAACAGAAGAAGAACACTATATTCATGCATCACACTAGTACACTTGGGTTTAGTTTAATGTGTATATGAACTGGTTTCCAATAACAGAAGAAGAACACTATATTCATGCATCATACTAGTACACTTGGGTTTAGTTTAATGTGTATATGAACTGGTTTCCAATAACAGAAGAAGAACACTATATTCATGCATCACACTAGTACACTTGGGTTTAGTTTAATGTGTATATGAACTGGTTTCCAATAACAGAAGAAGAACACTATATTCATGCATCACACTAGTACACTTGGGTTTAGTTTAATGTGTATATGAACTGGTTTTATATAACAGAAGAAGAACACTATATTCATGCATCACACTAGTACACTTGGGTTTAGTTTAGAGTGTGTATATGAACTGGTTTCATATAACAGAAGAAGAACACTATATTCATGCATCACACTAGTACACTTGGGTTTAGTTTAATGTGTATATGAACTGGTTTCCAATAACAGAAGAAGAACACTATATTCATGCATCACACTAGTACACTTGGGTTTAGTTTAGAGTGTGTGTATATGAACTGGTTTCCAATAACAGAAGAAGAACACTATATTCATGCATCACACTAGTACTAGTTTAATGTGTATATGAATTGCTTTCCAATAAGAAGAAGAACACTATATTCATGCATCACACTAGTACACTTGGGTTTAGTTTAGAATGTGTGTATATGAACTGGTTTCCAATAACAGAAGAAGAACACTATATTCATGCATCACACTAGTACACTTGGGTTTAGTTTAATGTGTATATGAATTGGTTTCCAATAACAGAAGAAGAACACTATATTCATGCATCACACTAGTACACTTGGGTTTAGTTTAAAGTGTGTGTATATGAACTGGTTTCCAATAACAGAAGAAGAACACTATATTCATGCATCACACTAGTACACTTGGTTTTAGTTTAGAGTGTGTATATGAATTGGTTTCCAATAACAGAAGCAGAACACTATATTCATGCATCACACTAGTACACTTGGGTTTAGTTTAGAGTGTGTATAGGAACTGGTTTGCAATAACAGAAGAAGAACACTATACTCATGCTTCCCACTAGTACACTTGGGTTTAGTTTAGAGTGTGTAAATGAATTGGTTTCCAATAACATAAGAAGAACACTATATTCAGGCGTCACACTAGTACACTTGGGTTTAGTTTAGAGTGTGTAAATGAATTGGTTTCCAATAACAGAAGAACACTATATTCATGCATCACACTAGTACCCTTGGGTTTAGTTTAATGTGTATATGAACTGGTTTCCAATAATAGAAGAACACTATATTCATGCATCACACTAGTACACTTGGGTTTAGTTTAATGTGTATATGAACAGGTTTCAAATAACAGAAGAAGAACACTATATTCATGCATCACGCTAGTACTCTTAGGTTTAGTTTAATGTGTATATGAACAGGTTTCAAATAACAGAAGAAGAACACTATATTCATGCATCACACTAGTACACTTGGGTTTAGTTTAATGTGTATATGAACTGGTTTCAAATAACAGAAGAACACCACATTCATTGATCATGCTAGTATACATCGGTTTAGTTTAATGTGTGTATATGAACTGGTTTCATATAACAGAAGAACAACACTATATTCATGCATCACACTAGTACACTTGGGTTTAGTTTAGAGTGTGTATATGAACTGGTTTCCAATAACAGAAGAGGAACACTATATTCATGCATCACACTAGTACACTTGGGTTTAGTTTAAAGTGTGTGTATATGAACTGGTTTCCAATAACAGAAGAAGAACACTATATTCATGCATCACACTAGTACACTTGGGTTTAGTTTAGAGTGTGTATGTGAACTGGTTTCATATAACAGAAGAACAACACAATATTCATGCATCACACTAGTACACTTTGGTTTAGTTTAATGTGTATATGAATTGGTTTCCAATAACAGAAGAACACTATATTCATGCATCACACTAGTACACTTGGGTTTAGTTTAGAGTGTGTGTATATGAACTGGTTTCCAATAACAGAAGAAGAACACTATATTCATGTATCACACTAGTACTCTTGGGTTTAGTTTAATGTGTATATGAATTGGTTTCCAATAACAGAAGAAGAACACTATATTCATGCATCACACTAGTAAACTTGGGTTTAGTTTAATGTGTATATGAATTGGTTTCCAATAACAGAAGAAGAACACTATATTCATGCATCACACTAGTACACTTGGGTTTAGTTTAATGTGTATATGAATTGGTTCCCAATAACAGAAGAAGAACACTATATTCATGCATCACACTAGTACACTTGGGTTTAGTTTAAAGTGTGTGTATATGAACTGGTTTCCAATAACAGAAGAAGAACACTATATTCATGCATCACACTAGTACACTTGGGTTTAGTTTAGAGTGTGTATATCAACTGGTTTCCAATAACAGAAGAAGAACACTATATTCATGCATCACACTAGTACACTTGGGTTTAGTTTAATGTGTATATGAACAGGTTTCAAATAACAGAAGAAGAACACTATATTCATGCATCACACTAGTACTCTTAGGTTTAGTTTAATGTGTATATGAACAGGTTTCAAATAACAGAAGAAGAACACTATATTCATGCATCACGCTAGTACTCTTAGGTTTAGTTTAATGTGTATATGAACAGGTTTCAAATAACAGAAGAAGAACACTATATTCATGCATCACACTAGTACACTTGGGTTTAGTTTAATGTGTATATGAACTGGTTTCAAATAACAGAAGAACACCACATTCATTGATCATGCTAGTATACATCGGTTTAGTTTAATGTGTGTATATGAATGGGTTTCCAATAACAGTAGTGCGCTATATTCAAGCATTACGCTAGTACTTTTGGGTTTAGTTTAATGTGTGTATATGAATTGGTTTCCAATAACAGAAGAACACTATATTCATGCATCACGCTAGTACTCTTGGGTTTAGTTTAGAGTATGTGTATATGAATTGGTTTCCAATAACAGAAGAACACTATATTCATGCATCATGCTAGTACTCTTCGGTTTAGTTTAATGTGTGTATGAATTGGTTTCCAATAACAGAAGAATACACTATATTCATGCATCACACCAGTACACTTGGGTTTAGTTTAAAGTGTGTATATGAACTGGTTTCCAATAACAGAAGTAGAACACTATATTCATGCATCACACTAGTGCACTTCGGTTTAGTTTAATGTGTATATGAATTGGTTTTTAATAACAGAAGAAGAACACTATATTCATGCATCACACTAGTACACTTGGGTTTAGTTTAGAGTGTGTATATGAACTGGTTTCCAATAACAGAAGAACAACACTATATTCATGCATCACACTAGTACACTTGGGTTTAGTTTAGAGTGTGTGTATATGAATTGGTTTTTAATAACAGAAGAAGAACACTATATTCATGCATCACACTAGTAGACTTGGGTTTAGTTTAGAGTGTGTATATGAACTGGTTTCCAATAACAGAAGAAGAACACTATATTCATGCATCACACTAGCACACTTGGGTTTAGGTTAGAGTGTGTATATGAATTGGTTTCCAATAACAGAAGAAGAACACTATATTCATGCATCACACTAGTACACTTCGGTTTAGTTTAGAGTGTGTGTATATGAACTGGTTTCCAATAACAGAAGAAGAACACTATATTCATGCATCACACTAACACACTTGGGTTTAGTTTAGAGTGTGTATATGAACTGGATTCCAATAACAGAAGAAGAACACTATATTCATGCATCACACTAACACACTTGGGTTTAGTTTAGAGTGTGTGTATATGAACTGGTTTCCAATAACAGAAGAAGAACACTATATTCATGCATCACACTAGTACACTTGGGTTTAGTTTAGAGTGTGTGTATATGAACTGGTTTCCAATAACAGAAGAAGAACACGATATTCATGCATCACACTAACACACTTGGGTTTAGTTTAGAGTGTGTATATGAACTGGTTTCCAATAACAGAAGAAGAACACTATATTCATGCATCACACTAACACACTTGGGTTTAGTTTAATGTGTATATGAACTGGTTTCATATAACAGAAGAACAACACTATATTCATGCATCACACTAGTACACTTGGGTTTAGTTTAGAGTGTGTGTATATGAATTGGTTTTTAATAACAGAAGAAGAACACTATATTCATGCATCACACTAGTACACTTGGGTTTAGTTTAGAGTGTGTATATGAACTGGTTTCCAATAACAGAAGTAGAACACTATATTCATGCATCACACTAGTGCACTTCGGTTTAGTTTAGAGTGTGTGTATATGAACTGGTTTCCAATAACAGAAGTAGAACACTATATTCATGCATCACACTAGTGCACTTCGGTTTAGTTTAGAGTGTGTGTATATGAACTGCTTTCCAATAACAGAAGTAGAACACTATATTCATGCATCACACTAGTACACTTGGGTTTAGTTTAGAGTGTGTGTATATGAACTGGTTTCCAATAACAGAAGAAGAACACTATATTCATGCATCACACTAGTACACTTGGGTTTAGTTTAGAGTGTGTGTATATGAACTGGTTTCATATAACAGAAGAACAACACTATATTCATGCATCACATTAGTATACTTCGGTTTAGTTTAATGTGTATATGAATTGGTTTCCAATAACAGAAGAACAACACTATATTCATGTATCACGTTAGTACTCTTCGATTCAGTTTAATGTGTGCATGAATTGGTTTCCAATAACAGAAGAAGAACACTATATTCATGCATCACACTAGTACACTTGGGTTTAGTTTAATGTGTATATGAACTGGTTTCCAATAACAGAAGAAGAACACTATATTCATGCATCACACTAGTACACTTGGGTTTAGTTTAATGTGTATATGAACTGGTTTCCAATAACAGAAGAAGAACACTATATTCATGCATCACACTAGTAGACTTGGGTTTAGTTTAATGTGTATATGAATTGGTTTCCAATAACAGAAGAAGAACACTATATTCATGCATCACACTAGTACACTTGGGTTTAGTTTAATGTGTATATGAACTGGTTTCCAATAACAGAAGAAGAACACTATATTCATGCATCACACTAGTACACTTGGGTTTAGTTTAATGTGTATATGAATTGGTTTCCAATAACAGAAGAAGAACACTATATTCATGCATCACACTAGTACACTTGGGTTTAGTTTAATGTGTATATGAATTGGTTTCCAATAACAGAAGAAGAACACTATATTCATGCATCACACTAGTACACTTGGGTTTAGTTTAATGTGTATATGAACTGGTTTCCAATAACAGAAGAAGAACACTATATTCATGCATCACACTAGTACACTTGGGTTTAGTTTAATGTGTATATGAATTGGTTTCCAATAACAGAAGAAGAACACTATATTCATGCATCACACTAGTACACTTGGGTTTAGTTTAATGTGTATATGAATTGGTTTCCAATAACAGAAGAAGAACACTATATTCATGCATCACACTAGTACACTTGGGTTTAGTTTAATGTGTATATGAATTGGTTTCCAATAACAGAAGAAGAACACTATATTCATGCATCACACTAGTACACTTGGGTTTAGTTTAATGTGTATATGAACTGGTTTCCAATAACAGAAGAACAACACTATATTCATGCATCACACTAGTACACTTGGGTTTAGTTTAATGTGTATATGAATTGGTTTCCAACAACAGAAGAAGAACACTATATTCATGCATCACACTAGTACACTTGGGTTTAGTTTAATGTGTATATGAATTGGTTTCCAATAACAGAAGAAGAACACTATATTCATGCATCACACTAGTACACTTGGGTTTAGTTTAATGTGTATATGAACTGGTTTCCAATAACAGAAGAAGAACACTATATTCATGCATCACACTAGTACACTTGGGTTTAGTTTAATGTGTATATGAATTGGTTTCCAATAACAGAAGAAGAACACTATATTCATGCATCATGCTAGTACTTCTCGATTTAGTTTAATGTGTATGAATTGGTTTCCAATAACAGAAGAACACTATATTCATGCATCACACTAGTACACTTGGGTTTAGTTTAGAGTGTCTAAATGAATTGGTTTCGAATAACAGAAGAACAACACTATATTCATGCATCACGATAGTACTCTTCGATTTAGTTTAATGTGTGTATGAATTGGTTTCCAATAACAGAAGAACAACACTATATTCATGCATCACGCTAGTACACTTCGGTTTAGTTTAATGTGTGTATGAATTGGTTTCCAATAACAGTAGAACAACACTATATTCATGCATCACGCTAGTACACTTCGGTTTAGTTTAATTTTTGCATGAATTGGTTTCCAATAACAGAAGAACAACACTATATTCATGTATCACGTTAGTACTCTTCGATTCAGTTTAATGTGTGCATGAATTGGTTTCCAATAACAGAAGAACAACACTATATTCATGCATCACGCTAGTACTCTTCGATTTAGTTTAGAGTGTGTGTATATCAACTGTTTTCCAATAACAGAAGAACAACACTATATTCATGCATCACGCTAGTACTCTTCGATTTAGTTTAAAGTGTGTGTATATCAACTGTTTTCCAATAACAGAAGAACAACACTATATTCATGCATCACGCTAGTACTCTTCGATTTAGTTTAGAGTGTGTGTATATCAACTGTTTTCCAATAACAGAAGAACAACACTATATTCATGCATCACGCTAGTACTCTTCGATTTAGTTTAAAGTGTGTGTATATCAACTGTTTTCCAATAACAGAAGAACAACACTATATTCATGCATCACGCTAGTACTCTTCGATTTAGTTTAGAGTGTGTGTATATGAACTGGTTTCCAATAACAGAAGAAGAACACTATATTCATGCATCTCGCTAGTACACTTGGGTTTAGTTTAGAGTATGTGTATATGAACTGGTTGCCAATAACAGAAGATGATGATGATGATATCCGGTTTAAGGGCGCTAAACTGCTGAGGTCATCAGCGCCCTTACAAGGTATAAAATATAGTCAAACTATAAAAGACAGGTAAAAGAACCGCATAATTAAAAACGGGACACAAACCCACAATGTCCAGAAAGCTAAAAATAACAATAATACAATAACAATAACAACAATAACAACAAAAATAACAATAACAACAATAATAACAATACAAATACCCGAAAAACTAACACACTAAAAGCATAGGCAATAAAAGATTAAAACGTGTCAAGAACTGTAGAATGCGAGGGACATGAGCGCCATATGTCCACTGGGGAGCAAGTCCCTATTAAAACATACAGAATAAAATAACAAAGCTAAAAGACGCTCAGCGCATCAAAAGCGACGATTAAAACCAATGTCACTTATAAAACGTAAAAGACATTCTACAGCATGCACGTCGTCTGCCAAAACGTTGGCTATGCCAACAGACAGACCCACGCGAACGCGCAGTGGAGCATTTAGTTAAGCATTTAGTGACACTTAGTTAAAATGTGACACACCGTTAAGGGCACGTCACACTACTGACACAGTGGAGCGGGATCACCACTGAGCAGGTAACTATGACTAAAACGGCAATGTCCAATTCGTAAACGGGCTAAAAGTACCTCTTCCCGACGTGAAGAACCAGAAGAGGTACCCCAGATTAACGGGAGAGGCTTAACCTTCCGCAACTTGTTCCCCCGGAGGGCCGTCCACTCATCGCGCCAGCGCGAGAGGATTCGGCGACGTAAAATAACACACGAATCTGACGAGGGAACAACAGAGGTAAAAAATCTGGGTAATAAAATCGCCAATTTCGCAGCGGCGTCGGCAGACTCATTACCTGAGATGCCCACATGACCTGGAATCCACATGAAGGAGACGCTGATGCCAGAGACACCAAGCGAGTGGAGCAGGTCATGAATGCGCTGTATGAGCGGGTGGTAACTGTACAGCGAGCTAATACTTTGAAGAGCACTCAGGGAGTCGGAACAAATAAAACAGTGCCGTAAGTCGTGCAGCTGAATGTATAAAAGAGACTGATAAATGCTAAAAATTTCGGCGGTAAAAATCGAACATTGCTCTGGTAAACGAAAGGTAAAACTATTTCCACCACAAAAAAGGCACATCCTACTCCAGCATCAGTCTTAGATCCATCAGTAAAGATAAAAGGCAAGTCCCCGAATTGCGACTGAAGTTCTAAAAACGCTGATCTAAAGATTGAAGAAGGGGTCTCATTCTTCGGCATTGACGATAACCCAAGGTGACAGAGGGCCTCAGCGCGCGACCATGGAGGAAAACGCGTTTCCCCCCTTGGAAGGGCCGGCGCTGGCGTAACGTCCAAATGCCGAAGTAGCAGTCGAAATCGAACCCCTGGAGGGAGCAATGCAGAGGAGCTAACTAAATATTGCCGGTCAAGCGAATCCTCGTAAAATACATCGAAGGACGGGTGGTTAAGCAAGCTTGAGAGTCGACAAGCATAGCTGCACAAAAGCATCTCACGCCGGAAGGACAGCGGAGACTCTGCAGCTTCTGCGTACAGACTGGGTACAGGGCTAGTTGGAAAGGCCCCTGTAGCGACTCTTATGCCACGATGGTGAATGGCATTCAATCGACGTAACACAGATGGACGTGCCGACGAATAAACAATACACCCGTAATCAAGCTTGGATCGGACCAAAGAGCGATAAAGGCGAAGAAGGACGGTCCGATCAGCTCCCCAGGATGTGCCACTTAAAACACGTAAAAGATTAAGAGAACGGTCACACTTTGCTTTTAAAAAAGAAATGTGCGAGGTCCAACACAACTTTCTATCAAAGATCAACCCCAAAAATTTCGCCTCGTCTGCAAACGGAAGCATCCCTGGCCCTAGATGGAGAGAGGGCGGAGGGAAATACCTCCGGCGCCAGAAGTTGATGCAGACGGATTTCTCGGCGGAGAAATTAAAGCCGTTGGCGTTACTCCAGGCGTAGAGACGGTCGATACCGCTCTGGAGACGGCGTTCGAGTAGACAGGTCCGCCGTGGCAAAATCATCAACAAAAAGGGACGATGAAATGCCAGGTGGAATACAATCAACAATGGGGTTGATAGCAATCGCAAAAAGTGTGACACTGAGTACAGAGCCCTGCGGTACTCCGTTCTCTTGAATAAAACGACTAGATAAAACCGAGCCCACACGTACACGAAAGACGCGGTCCGTCATGAACTCCCGAAGAAATATGGGAAGACGACGGCGGATATTCCATGCGTGAAGTTTACGTAAAATGCCGCCCCTCCAACAAGTGTCATAAGCTTACTCCAGGTCAAAAAATACAGCCACGGTTTGACACTTTCTCAGAAATCCATTCAGAATATGCGTCGACAAGGACACCAGATGGTCGACGGTAGAGCGATGGCGACGAAAGCCGCACTGAGCGTTCGCTAGAAGTTTCTGAGACTCAAGCCACCATGTCAAGCGCCCGTTGATCATGCGCTCCATCACCTTGCAAATGCAACTGGTGAGGGAGATAGGGCGGTAGCTGGAAGGTAGTTGGCGATCCTTCCCAGGCTTAAGAATAGGGACAATATGGCTTCGCGCCAAACGGAAGGAAAACTACCGTCTTGCCAAATACGGTTATAGACCTGTAAGAGAAAGCGTTTACTGTCGGCTGAAAGGTGCTTTAACATCAGTACATGAATGCCGTCCGGCCCAGGAGAGGAGTGCCTAGAGCAATGGAGAGCGTGCTCCAGCTCCCACATTGTGAAAAGTTCATTATAACACTCAATATCAGCAGACCGAAAATTAATGGTGTCGGAATCCAGCCGGGCTTTGATAGAGCGAAAGCCGGAGGAATAATGGTCTGAACTGGATACCGCCTCAAATGCAGCACCCAGAGTGTTAGCGATGGCAGCCGGATCCACTATAGTGGCATTGGAAACCTGAAGGCCAGAAACAGTACAATGCGACACTTTACCTGAGAAGCGACGAAGTTTATCCCAAACAACAGATGAAGGCGTAAAGCGATTAAAAGACTCCACAAAACGAGCCCACGACGCCTTTTTACTATCCTGAATAATGCGACGAGCCCTGGCGCGCAATTGTTTAAAAGTCACCAAATTATCAATTGTAGGGTGTCGCCGAAACACCCTAAGCGCAATTCTACGGGCACGAACGGCGTCCCGACAATCCACGTTCCACCACGGAACAGGTGGGCGCCGAGGTTGAGAGGATGAACGGGGTATAGCGCGTTCGGCGGCAGCGAAAATAATAGACGTAAGGTGCTGCACTAGGTGGTTAATGTCGGAGAAGGGCTGGTCGTCAAAATGCACGAGGCTGGAATACAAACTCCAGTCGGTTTTTGCGAATATCCAGGTAGGTACTCTGGAATGCTGTACGTGGTGCGACAAAAGAGAGACGATGCAGGGGTAATGGTCGCTGGAGTAGGTGTCAGCGACGACGTTCCACTGAAGACGATGAGCAAGCTGGAGGGAGCAAATGGCAAGGTCCAGGTGAGAGAATGTACCAGAAGAATCAGAAATAAAAGTAGGTGCACCGGTATTGAGGATGGAAAGATTGAACTGATAAAAAATGTCGGAAAGAAGAGTTCCCCTCGCACAAGCCCTTGGCGAACCCCATAGTGGGTGATGGGCATTAAAATCTCCCAACAGAAGAAAGGGTGTTGGGAGAGCGGACAGGAGAGCTCGAATGTCCGCGGGAGCGAGGGGAGACGATGGAGGTGAATACACAGAACAAACAGAAAAGAAAAAACCGGGTAACTGCAGTCTAATGGCAACAGCTTGCAAGTCGGACGTAAGTGTGATAGTTTGAAAATGAACGTCATTACGCACCAAAATCATGACACCACCATGAGCAGGAGTACCCTCCTCCGGTTCAAGGTCGTAGCGAACCGGAGTGTACCCTCGGAGATCGAAAGGGTCTTGAGGGCGAAGCTTGGTCTCCTGCAAACATACGACCATAGGTGAATGGGAACGCAATAAAAGCTGCAGTTCCGCCCTATGCGATCGAACACCACGTAAATTCCAGCACAGGATAGCCATTAAGAAAAAAGGGATAAACTGTCTACTTAGAAGGGCGGCTTAAAATTACCTTTTGTTTAACCTTGGGGCACGGGCTTTTGGTATGGAGTTGGTCAGACTCCATAGCTTCCTCGGAGGGAGGGCCCACGCGCTCAGTGCCAGAAACCGATTCAAGCGCCGTGAATCGGTTCTGGGTGGCGATGGGTGAGGGGTGCCGCTGAGCGCGGCTTGTCCCAGGACCTTCCTGGGACAGCGACCTCCGAGGAGGAGAAGGTGAACTATTGTTACCGAGCGCACGCGGAGGGTCTTTCAAAAAATCTTTCCTACGAAGTTTCTGCTTGGGCTTCTTTTCAGCGGCTTGCGACTTCATTGACTTTGGACCAGGTTTATAGGGCTTGGTAACAGTAGCTTTAATGGACGGCCGGATGGTAGTGGCGGTTAATCCTGTCATGGTCCAAGTCTGAGTTTCGGCATCTACTCGCGGTACTGGCGAGGCAACAACAGAACTAAATGTGCCAGTTCGCAGGAGTGAAGGTTGGCGCGCATGGTAACGCCTCCGGGCTTCAGCGAAGGAGAGTTTCTCCTTTACCCGGATCTCCTGGATCGCCTTCTCGTCCAAGTACCGCGGACAGTCGGCAAACGAAGCAGAATGAGACCCTTTACAATTAACGCAGACGGGGGCTGTTGAACAGGTGCCTTCGTGTGAGGGCTGGCTACATGTTGCACAGATGTTAACGGCACTCTTACATGAGACTTGCGTATGCCCAAAACGTTGGCATTTAAAACAACGCAGAGGTCTAGGAATATAAGGCCTCACAGAAATCCGTTCGTACCCTGCGGAAATGCTCGTGGGCAGATCGACGCCATCAAATGTAATAAACAGGGTACGAGTGGGTACCAATACGCCGTCGCGTTTGGCCTGCACTCGATGGACCGCTGTCACCTTCTGGTCTGCAAGATATTCTACCAGGTCCTCGTCCGATATACAATCGAGGCTATGGGTGGTAATGACGCCTCCACAGGAATTCAATGTGCGGTGCTTCTCTACACGGATGGGATAGCCGTGGAGAAGCGTAGCGCGCAACAAGGTCTTACTTTGCTGATCGGATTTCGTTTGGGCTAATAAGGAACCATTCCGTAAACGAGTGCAGGACTGAACCGCACCAGCAATAGCATCAATGCCCTTTTGAATGATGAAAGGGTTCACCTTCTCAAAACTTTGTCCTTCTTCGGTTCGTGAAATGACCAAGTAACAACCAGTTGTCGGTGGTGTCACTTCTGTTACATAAACTTTTCGGCGCTTGTTAGTATTAATGGAGGAAGGGTGCTCCATAGCGAAATAAATCCTCCACCATTACAACCGTCTCCGACCTCGGGCTCTGACTCCTCGGGCGTTACCCCGGCTTGGGTGAGTGGCCTATCTATACCAGACTCACCCCACGGTCACACTTCCCAGAACATAGACAGAGGGACCCAATCGCCGTCAGAAGTCAGCAGCTCATGCAATGGCCCCCCCGCGGGACTGCAGTTGAACAGCGGATACGAACACAAACCCTACATGACGACCCCGGGTGGTGGGGATGACGCCATTACCCACTCACCCAGCTGCGCACCTGGTGCGCGGATATCCGTCAGGCTGTGTCCACGGAGGATTAAAAGAAAGATAAAAGAAACTAAAACTGTGTGGGCGTTTCGGATGCAAGGTAGGCCGGCGAGGAAGAAAAAGAGATGTGTAAATGAATGGACGTGGTGTGAAATGTGCAGAAGTAAAAGCGAAGAAAGAAACGATGGCGAGGGGCGACATGATATGAAATGCACAAAACGCACGAGAGCCTACCTTGATTCCCCCGGTCACGAGAACGAACCCACCTCGACCGGACGGGGGTGGAAGGATGATGATGGCGATGATTGGCTCGGGTACCCCGGGTGCGGCTAACCCGTACTCACAAAAGGTGAGCCCCTGGGGGGAATAACAGAAGAAGAACACTATATTCATGCATCTCGCTAGTACTCTTGGGTTTAGTTTAGAGTGTATGTATATGAACTGGTTTCCAATAACAGAAGAACACTATATTCATGCATCTCGCTAGTACTCTTGGGTTTAGTTTAGAGTGTGTGTATATGAACTGGTTTCCAATAACAGAAGAAGAACACTATATTCATGCATCTCGCTAGTACACTTGGGTTTAGTTTAGAGTGTGTGTATATGAACTGGTTTCCAATAACAGAAGAAGAACACTATATTCATGCATCTCGCTAGTACACTTGGATTTAGTTTAGAGTGTGTGTATATGAACTGGTTTCCAATAACAGAAGAAAAAGAACACTATATTCATGCATCTCGCTAGTACACTTGGGTTTAGTTTAGAGTATGTGTATATGAACTGGTTTCCAATAACAGAAGAAGAACACTATATATAATGCATCTCGCTAGTACACTTGGGTTTAGTTTAGAGTGTGTGTATATGAACTGGTTTCCAATAACAGAAGAACACTATATTCATGCATCACACTAGTACACTTGGGTTTAGTTTAGAGTATGTGTATATGAACTGGTTTCCAATAACAGAAGAAGAACACTATATTCATGCATCTCGCTAGTACACTTGGGTTTAGTTTAGAGTGTGTGTATATGAACTGGTTTCCAATAACAGAAGAACACTATATTCATGCATCACACTAGTACACTTGGGTTTAGTTTAGAGTATGTATATATGAACTGGTTTCCAATAACAGAAGAAGAACACTATATTCATGCATCTCGCTAGTACACTTGGGTTTAGTTTAGAGTGTGTGTATATGAACTGGTTTCCAATAACAGAAGAAGAACACTATATTCATGCATCTCGCTAGTACACTTGGGTTTAGTTTAGAGTGTGTGTATATGAACTGGTTTCCAATAACAGAAGAAGAACACTATATTCATGCATCTCGCTAGTACACTTGGGTTTAGTTTAGAGTGTGTGTATATGAATTGGTTTCCAATAACAGAAGAACACTATATTCATGCATCTCGCTAGTACACTTGGGTTTAGTTTAGAGTGTGTGTATATGAACTGGTTTCCAATAACAGAAGAAGAACACTATATTCATGCATCTCGCTAGTACTCTTGGGTTTAGTTTAGAGTGTGTGTATATGAACTGGTTTCCAATAACAGAAGAAGAACACTATATTCATGCATCTCGCTAGTACTCTTGGGTTTAGTTTAGAGTGTGTGTATATGAACTGGTTTCCAATAACAGAAGAACACTATATTCATGCATCTCGCTAGTACACTTGTATTTAGTTTAGAGTGTGTGTATATGAACTGGTTTCCAATAACAGAAGAAGAACAGTATATTCATGCATCTCGCTAGTACACTGGGGTTTAGTTTAGAGTATGTGTATATGAACTGGTTTCCAATAACAGAAGAGCGCTATATGCATTGATTACACTAGTACAGTTGGTGTGGCACTTTCTTCGAAGCATGTGCATTATTAACAAAATGGATTACTTTTTTTGACATGATGTATTGAGTATGTTAAAGAGGGATTGCTACGGGCTGTGTAAGTATTCAGATCAGCTCTAAGGCGACTATGTATGCATTTGTGCTCGTTAAGTGCTTTTTGTTTAGCGTTTTAAGTGGAAGGTACAGAAGTATTACCGTATGTTTAATAATGGTACTGCATCTGCTATTTTTTAATGCGGATTGTGCAGCACTTCAAAGAAGAAGAAGCAGCACAACTCTTAGATTGGAGCTGCCCATCTTAAGTATGGTCACTTCTGTGTGCTGAAGCATGTGGTGTCTCACGTGTTCTGCAAATTCTTATATAACGGTTTTATCCTCCATTTTTAGTTTGAGCCACTTTTCCTGCGAACATTTTATATAAATGACCCATGTTCTCACAGATTATTGAAGATAAATAAATTAAATTTTAGGATGATAAAAAAGCCTTTAAATGCTGTTGTGGAGCTAGTTTGGTTATCTTTTTAAAAAATAATTGCTGTCAAATGTTATTCGAAACATGGTATAATAAACAAAATATTTCTGTTTTCCTTAATAAAAAAACTTATTGGATAAAAATAGCTGAGTGAACCAAAAGACATGCATGTACATATATCCTGTGAAACCTTCCGCCCTCACCTTGATGCTTTTCTTTTGATTTGACACAATTTGTCCCTAATTGATGTATATTATTGGATATGGATATAAGTTTAGAAGAATGCTATACGACATTCATGAACCAAGTTGTGTGACCATTCAGTAGTAAATTATCTCTCTCTTCATTAAATGTTAACTAGCTGCAGCAGATTATGTCGATATTATTTAAATGCAATATTTGTCGATAATCAAACCGATGCAAGTGGATCAGCTGGGTCCCTCGCACTTGCCTTGTGGGATACAGCACAATGAGTCATTGCAACAGGCCGTGTTCAAATGGCTAAAACAGTAATTAATCAACAGATGGTCTACATAACAAGTAAGTATTCTCTTCCTGTTTCTAATTACTAATGTATCTACACAGGGTTATCATGTTTTATCAGATAACCTTCAAATTTAAAAAACATTTTAAAAAATTACTTCTAGTAGGGCAACAGAAAAACATAGCATCTATTTCTAAAGACGGACTTAGTTTCTCTTTATCCGCAACATTTTGTTGTCCCACATAAATGCTGAGGCATGCACTTAAAACATAATTCTTATTTCATCATATTTTAAGATTCATGAGACAATGATAAATAGAAATAGGTCAAATAGAAATAGATTCTTCTGACTACTGTTTGTCGTTTACAATCTCATTGTTCATACAACATTCATCCTTTTCCCAAAAACAACATTTTCCATATGGTGCCTATTAAACCAACTTACTACACTGAAGCTTTACAGTTTATTGGCTGTTCTACAACACTGCAATTTGTCTCCTCATCAACTACATAGATTCGTCACATTACAATAAACTTATACAATGATGTTAAACAATTCATAAAATCCCGTCAGTGTCATAATTTTAAGTTTATCAAACAATTGTTTGCAAGGATGGTTATAATCCAAATTAGCAATATAACTTATTGCCTCTTTTTTGGGGGGGGGCACCTGAATACTAGTTTTGGTGCTATTTGACTCTAAACAAAGTTGAAAATATCGCTTTAAAGTTACATAGTATTGTCAATCAAGTCAGCTCATTCGGAAACGAATAAACAGTAAAAACCAAAATAACTCAACATTCACAAGGGGACTACTAAGAAGCTCATTCTAAGTAATACATTTATGAATTTAAGGGAACACTTGTCAGATTATGACCTGAATTCGTATCAGACCATTACAATCGCCACCTTAACAAGAATATGTCGGAAGTTGCTTTACCGTAACAGTGGTACATAACACAAGCTTACATAAAAAAAAAAAACCCTAACCTAAGGCTAACCTTCCCTGAATGGCTGTAATACGACATAATCGGCATCGCTGTGTGGGACAGTGGGATCGTTGTGCGGGCCACAACTAGAGCATAATGTCGGTTATTTATCATAAGGAAATGGGTCATTTATTCTCGCTTCTGATTAGTGTAAAATAACCTGCCTAACCAAAACAATGTCTTTAAATGTTCCTAAAAAATTGAATATGTATAAACTCTTACTCGTATTTATTTTTTCCATATTGTGCACCGTAGAGCAGAACTGAAAATCCAAATACGGATTTCTTCCAGTTGTTTCTGATGGCTTTAAATGCTTTTACTATTTTAGACATATTTAATTATTTTTTGTTTATCTTTTTCATAAAGCTGAACGGTTCATCCTCACTCAATCGTCTGCTACAATCGGCTTACACCAGCGCTTGGAGACGGAACACCCGAAGGTAAACGAACGTGTCCGGAACTTCTAGAGCGAATGGCGCGCCCCCTGCCATGGTGATTGCTGAGGCTTGAAACTATGGACAGCAGGGTTGCCAATTTGACGGAAAGTCCGTCAAAATTGACGGAATTTTAAGTTGTATGACGGATAAAAATTGGCTTTGACGGATGACGGATTTTTTGGCGGAAATTATTATGAATTGTTCCGTCTTTTGACTGATTTTTCTTAGCTTCTTTAATTTTAAAAAATCAGTTGTATTTTTTTTTGTTGGAGAAATTGAGACGCATACAAGTCTTAATTAGCATATCGCTACATGGGCCACGGTACCTATATTTACGAAATACTCCATTCCATCACATCTCGGATTACGAATCAGAAAGCCTTTCATCATGCTGCCTAAAGTGTAGATTAGATTATCGTAGCATAAATTTGCTGTCACCCCGTTTCTTCAACATCTGCTATCTGTACACTGAGTGTGTTTAGACTGCTAGCCCGGGTGCTTGCGATAAAGTATAAATAATAACACCCGATATAGCATCCACTTGAGAGATTCCTCAAGCTTACTTCCCTCAAAATTGTTGCCTGATATACGGCATTAGCGTTCCTGATAAGCTAAGTGGGCTGAATGCTATTTATCAATAGCGTTTGTGACTTCTCCATATATTAAATCAGTTTGCTTTTCAGTTTGTATGCGTATGTGACGTGATCCCATATTCAAGAACTCCTGATCAGAGTTATAACTGCATTCAGTGAGTCCAGTCCATTACATCGGCATTTGAATATTGTGGTGCGTTTGTTGTGTACCTGTTTCTTAAGATTCAGTATGTGGTGCTTTTTATTTTAAGGTTTAACATGTCAGAAAAAGATAAGCGATATGTTCGAAAGTTTAGAAAAGAGTGGTTAAATAATGAACAATTGAAGGATTGGTTATTAGAGGTGCCTGGTGAAACTAGTAATGCGCAGTGCAAGTATTGTCATTGCAATCTGAGTGTGCGCTTGTCAGATTTACTTATTCATGGAAAAAGTAAGAAACATTTAAAAGCAGCAGAACCCTTTTCAACTTCACGGCAGTCAAAACTGTCATTTCAACCAATTAAACATATGTATGAACGCGCAGCGGCTGAAGCTGCCCTTACTTTGTAATTAATCATTGTTCAATCAGATCCGTTGATCATCTTTCAGATCTAACTAAGAAATGTTTCCAAAGTGCTGACCATGCATCTCTTTTAAGGCTGCACCGTACAATGTGTAGTGCTTTAATTAGGAATATTCTCTATCAACACTTTAAATTAGAACTACAAAATGACATCGGCACTGGCCATTTTAGTCTTCTTATAGACGAGTCTACAGACATTTCTGTCACAAAACTATTGGCTGTCTGTATTGTATACTTTTCAAAACAACAAAGCACTATTATATCCACTTTCTTTGGAATTATTGAACTAGAACAGGGGAATGCTGATTGTATTGTCATTGCAGTAAAGTCTTTAGTTTCAGATTATGGTTTAGACATCAAACAAATGAGAGGAATAGGAACCGATAATGCTTCAGTAATGGTGGGCATTAACAATGGTGTCTACCAAAACTGAAATGTGAGATAACTAACCTTGTGTTGATCCCCTGTGTTTGCCATTCTGTTCAGTTAGGTGTGTCCTCTGCTGCCGAAATGCTACCAAGAAATCTTGAGTTTTTAATTTCGGAAACTTACTCTTGGTTTTCTAAGTCTTCTTCTCGACAAGTCACATACAGGGACTTGTTTAGAGCAATAAATGAGAGCCGAGCCCCTTAAAATTGTACAACAATCAAATACAAGGTGGCTGTCGATCGAAGTTGCTGTTTATCGGATTCTAAACCAATGGCTTGAACTACAGACACATTTTTAGATATGCAGATTTCAAACTAAGTGCTACACAGCTGAACTGCTTTATAGCATGTACTCTGATGTCATTAATAAGCTCTATCTTATGTTTCTTATACCACATCTTGAAGAATGTCAAAAAATGAATAAATCATTCCAGTCAAGTACAGCAGACCCTTCAAAGCTTCTCCAAGCCCTACTAATTGTAGGCCTTACGAGACGGATTGTTGTTCCCGGTTGTAGGGGGGGATCTGCTATCCGTGGATGTTAGAAAATACAAATCTCCTAATATTTATCTTGGCCATGAAGTAGAAGTTTTGATAGTGGATTTGATGAAACAAAACAAAATCAGTCCTGAAAGTGAAAAGGTATTTCGCAGTAGGTGCGAGAATTTTCTGCTTTGCTTAGCAGAGGAGCTCCAGCGGCGACTGCCGAATAATGTTAAGATTTTGCAAAAAGTATCTTTGATTGCACCTGAAAAGAGTTTGAAGGTGATTAAAGGAATTATAATCCCGCTAGATCAAGAATTTGAGCTACCTGAAACTAAAATAACGAAAATCGACTTTCAGTGGTCAAAATTAACTACTGTCCAATGGAAAAATGTTAGCAGTAGAGTAGAGTTTTGGCAAGAGGTCGCAACATATAAAGATGCAAGTTCCCAAAATCCATTTCAAGAACTCTCGGACTTTGCAATGATGCTTTTGGACTTACCTTTGTCAAACGCTGACGTCGAAAGAGCATTTAGTATGCTCAACATTGTGAAAACCTCCCTTAGGAATAGGCTTAAAACCAATATGGTTAACTCAATTCTCACCCTGCGGACCGGACTTAATTGGGTGAAAAAGTGTTGTTATGATTATGTCCTACCAGAAAATGTTCTGATGCAAATTGGTACAATGGCTGCGTACGGAGAAGTAATCCAACCCAGCACTTCAACTGAATAACTAGAGGCAGAGGACGATGTGGAAGAATTATTATTTTAATCAACACCAGTGAGTAAATTTGCTTATTATTTTTACTTGAAAATACGCGCTAATTTTTATTTTTCTATTTTGACTAATTTGAGCGCATTTTTTGGGTGTTGTTTCGCGGATAAACAAATAACAAATATATTTAAAGCAAACTTCATTTTTTCATGAAAATACGCAGTTTGTTTTATTTTTAGAATTTTGACGGATTTTGGCGGATTCTTTGGTGTTTGTTTGACGGGAAAAGGAATGAAGTGTTGGCAACACTGATGGACAGGACCTTTAGATTCTAGAAACAACTTTGGTGTTCTGTGGAACAACCCTCTATCCCTGCTGTTCTGTGCTCTATCCAGAGGGTCCTGCTATGATAAAATAGGAATGCCGAAAATATAAAAATAAAGCTGAATTTTCGTATCAACGAGCAATTGTGTAAATGTAGGAGTTTATAGTGATACCTTATTTAATATTGAGTATCAAATAACGCGCATTCGATGTTTAAAACTAGAACATGACCTGAAAACCTAGTAAGGTAGAAGACAGGTTATGTATCGAAAGTCACAACGTTAGTTGGTTTTAATGAAGGATTGAAATATATACAGCGAAAACAAGCTAACCATAAAAATAAACTATACTTAGTATGTTAAGGTGTTAAAATGTGTGTTGTGCTATTTAGTGTTGAAATGTGTTCGAATTAGGGACTGTGTTTCGAAAAGTTTGTTTTTGTGGATTGCACAGTAATATCGTAAAACGAACATGAGAAGTCGTTATGAAACGTTATTAAAGATAAGAGTTCATCCCTTAATGCGGGATTGCCCCTGTTTTATGTAACGGACAAAGGGTCACGTAAGAATTAACCTCCAACGCTCTTCAAATCCTATACCATGTAAACAAATAGGCTTATTTGTTTACATTTTTTGTGTTTGTGTGTTTATTATATATCGCTTCTACTTGTATCCAGAAAAGCTGTTCTAATTTCATTTGTATTTGTGACATTTTAAAGCAGCTAAAGTTAGAAATGAAATTTAACACCCAAAACAACACATCTGACGTTTAAGAAGAACATAAAATGAAGTTCTGAGTCTCATGTTGTTTCATTTGACATCCCCATTAATTCCATATAGAGAAGAATATATATACGTATGTATTTGTGTTTTTGTGTGTATATATATATATAATACAGATTCAGAGGTATATATCTGCATCTTGTAAACAATTTTTGTTAACTCAAATACTACGTACCTCATATTCTGTAAAACTGGCCTAATTAAGAGCTTGTTGAATTTTTTCCTCTCAAGAGTCCTACACTTTTATGTTTACATCATTAATTTCCTAAATAAGAAAGGGTGGTGTGCTTCTAGAGTGTTTCTTTTTCTCTCTAGGTTTTACATATCATGGTATTTAGGTTGAGATATATGTACAAGACTGTCATAAGGTGTTAAGAACCTGAATGTGAATAACACAAAGGAATGTAACAAAGCACACTTTTTTAGACTCTTAACTCTGTTGTCTTCTTCTTGTGTACTGTTGTATTAAATATTAATGTAAAATTGCACCCGCATCTTCTTTCATAAAGTAATAGACCGAACAAATTTGACACTTAAACTTTGTCAAAAAAAAACAAAAAAGCAGCACCATTTTTTTTCTACTGTGCTCTTCAAAAAAGTGTACGTATCTGTGAAAAAAAGGTACGCCAGATCTTTTATAATGCTTCCTCTGTTGTCAGCTGCAGAATAATGTACCATAGTCTTGTTGGTAGTATAAATTTTGAATTTAATTGAAATACAGGAAAAAATCCTGTACTAAGCTCAGCCTGCATTCACTGCTTATACCTCTGTCAGCTAATGGAGATGTTGGTTAGTGTGACGTCATGTGCTCTCTATCTGTATACATGCTCAAAGGTTATGTCTGATATCTATTTCAATTTTGAATGTGATGTAATGATAATAGTTTGATTGTGGATGTGTATTAGTGTTGTGCTCAAACACTATTTCCTGCTGTTATACCAAATAAATAAATTAGGACATAATGCTCTTTTCATTGCAAAATAACTTAAAGCATTTCATAAACAGAAAATTCTCCATATGTACTGTGTATCTTTGGGAATTTTTTGTCAATCTGGGTAACTCGGTTAAGCGCTGGCCTTGGAAGCGCAAATAGTTACATAAAACTTGTGTATTACCACATTATTGCTGAATGATTTCTACATATCGAAATGTCAGCTACCATATTTATGACAAAACACCCAACTTAAATTATATAAATGTATAATATGTATTGCATGGCAAAATATCTGCTGAAATAGTTATTCTTTTTTAAGCATCTGTATACTTTATTTACATACACCTCATTTGTGAAGTCATATTGGGAGCTCCTTGTAAAACAACTTCTTCGTTCCACTACTTGATAGTATTGAGTAATACTATCTCTGTTTTAAATGTTGTCTCATATTCACACTTCTAATTGGGCAGCACTATGGCCTCTCACAAAAAAGCCTGGATTCAATCCTGAGGATCAGAGGTGGGATTGTGGTAGATAAAATGACATTTAGAATGAGTGTTCTCTGGTTTTCCCCACAATAATTCCCTCAATTGCACCATCTTCATCATCCCTCCCACCAGTCTCCAATCTCTGTAAACCTGTGAAGTTAAAAGGGACATTAAAATTAAAAATACTATGGAGGACAGAGAGCAATACTAATGAACAAGTGTCTCATCCAGTCACCCAAATTTATAAACCAGCATGTGGACCATTAACCTGCAGAAACAACAATATAACTATACTTAAGTGATAATAAAATTGGGTAAAGAAGTAAGCAGGTAATAATGAAATATTGCATTTTAAGAAAATTTAAATTCTGTAACTGCTTAAAAAACAATAGTATGAAAGTTATACAAAATGCTGTTACATTCTTTCTGCAGTCAACATATGAAAAAACAATTAATACTGGCACACTAAACTACATGTTAAAGTGATTGACAATTATGAAGGGTGGGTGTGATATGGTTAAACACAGAGACATTGCATTCACATTCATATTTAATAATACTGTATAATACATTTGTATGGTATTTTAAGGAATATGTGCCTACATTAATATACATTTGAATGGCCTACCCAATTAAAATGTCCATTAAATTCTAACCTCTTGAATGTCTGTTAATTCAATCTATTGGAATGATCTTATAAGTAATTGTAATTGAACTTAGTCACTTATGCATACCAAAGCCAGTTCTAGTTGATAAAACTTGCAGTTATTGAATAGAAAATACACTTTGATTCCTTTTCCTGGGAAAGGTTCTATATATATATATAACATATTCTATTCTAACCTCTTGAATGTCTGTTAATTCAATCTATTGGAATGATCTTATAGGTAATTGTAATTGAACTTAGTCACTTATGCATACCAAAGCCAGTTCTAGTTAATAAAACTTGCAGTTATTGAATAGAAAATACACTTTGATCCTTTTCCTGGGAAAGGTTCTATATATAACATTTGATATAACACAGTGGAGGTCCCACAGCACATGGGAACCTTAAATTTATTGACAGGCCATATGGGATGATAATAATGATGATGAGATGGGGTTTAAGGAGGCTAAACAGCTAAGCTCATCAGCGCCCTTACAAAGTATAACATTTACAGTCCAAAAAATAAAATATGGGTAAAAAAACACATAATTAAAAAACGGGACACAAACCCGCGATGTCCAAAAAGGTAAAAAACAAAACACCAAATTCCAAAAACGAACACACTAAAAGCATGGTCAATAAAAGAGTAAAACAACGTGTCAAGAATTGTAGAATGCGAGGGACATGAGCGCCATATGTTCACTGGGGAGTAGAGGCCCCATTAAAAAGACAATATAAAATCACACAGTCAAAAGACGCAAAGCGCATCAAATGCGTCCGGTAAAATCAATGTCACTGATAAAACTTAAAAGACATTCTACAACACCAGCAGGCAGACCAACATGAATGCGCAACGGAGCTAAAACTTGACTCTCTGTTAAAATGTGACACACCGTTAAGGTCGCATCACACTGCTCACAGAGTGGTGCGGGGTCACCACTGAGCAGGTATCTATGACTAAAAAGACAATGTCCGAGTCGTAAGCGAGCTAAAAGTACCTCTTCCCGACGAAACGAACCAGAAGAGGTACCCCAGACTAACGGGAGAGGCTTAACTTCCCGTAACTTGTTCCCCCGGAGGGCCGTCCACTCATCCCTCCAAAGCGAGAGGATGCGGCTACGTAAAATAACAAACAAATCTGTGGAGGGAACAACAGAGGTAAAATATCTGGGTAATAAAATCGCCGATCTGGCAGCGGCGTCGGCAGACTCATTACCTGAGTTGCCCACATGATCTGGAAGCCACAAGAAGGAGACGTTGATGCCAGAGACTCCAAGCGAGTAGAGCAAGACATGTATGCGCTGTACGAGGGGGTAGTAATTGTACAGCGCGGTAATACTCTGAAGGGCACTCAGAGAGTCCGTACAAACAACACAATGCTGCAAGTCGTTCCGCTGAAAGTATAAAATGGAGTGATAAATACTAAAAAGTTCGGCGGTAAAAAATCGAACATTGCCCGGATAAACGAAAGGTAAAACTACGTTGACCAAAAACAAAGTCAACTCTACTCCAACATCAGTCTTAGACCCACCAGTATAAATAAAATGACAGTTCCCAAATTGCGCCTGTAGTTCTAAAAATGCGGATCTAAGGACTGAAGCAGGGGTCTCATTCTTCGGCATCGACGTTAGCCCAAGGTGACAGTGAGCCTCAGAGCGCAACCATGGAGGAAAAAGCGTTTCCCCCTGGGAAGGGCCGGCGCTGGCGTAACGTACAAATGCGAAGGAGTTGTCGAAATCGAACACCTGGAGTTAGGGCCAGGTGGAATACAATCAACAATGGGGTTGATAGTTATCGCAAAAAGTGTGACACTGAGTACAGAGCCCTGCGGTACTCGTTCTCTTGAATAAAACTACTAGATAAAACCGAGCCCACACGTACACGAAAGACGCGGTCCGTCATAAACTCCCGAAGAAATATGGAGAGACGACTGCGGAGATTCCATGCGTGCAGTGTACGTAAAATGCCGACACTCCAACAAGTGCCATAAGCTTTCTCCAGGTCAATAAACACAGCCACTGTTTGACACTTTCTCAGAAATCCGTTCATAATACGCGTCGACGGTAGAGCAAAATCCGCACTGAGCGTTCGCTAGAAGTTTCTGAGACTCAAGCCACCATGTCAACCGCCCGTTGATCATCCGCTCCATCACCTTGCAAATACAACTGGTGAGGGAGATAGGGCGGTAACTAGAAGGTAGTTGGCGATCCTTCCCAGGCTTTAGGGACAATGGTGGCTTCACGCCAAACGGAAGGAAAAATACCGTCTTGCCAAATACGGTTATAGATCTGTAAGAGAAAGAGTTTATAGTCGGCTGAAAGGTTCTGTAACATCAGGACATGAATGCCGTCCGCCCAAGGAGCGGAGTGCCGAGAGCAATGAAGAGCGTGCTCCAGCTCCCTCATTGTGAAAAGTTCGTTATAGCATTCATGATTAGCAGACCGAAAATTATATGATGCGGAATTCAGCCTGTCTTATAGCGAAAGCCGGCGGAATAATGGTCTGAACTGTAAACCGTCTCAAATGCAGTACCCAGAGCGTTAACAATGGCAGCCGGATCCACTATGGTGGCATTGGAAACCTGAAGTCCAGACACAGTACAATGCGACACTTTACCGGAGAAGCGACGAAGTTTATCCCAAAAAACAGAGGAAGGTGTGAAGCGATTAAAAGACTCGACAAAACGAGTCCAAGATGCCTTCTTGCTATCCTGCCCCTCAGGGGCTCACCTTATGTGAGTACGGGTTTTTGGCGCACCCGGGGGTTCCCGAGCCAATCATCGCCATATTCATCCCCATCCGGTCGAGGTGGGTTCTTCTCGTGACCGGGGGACACAAGATAGGCTTTCGTGCGTTCTTTGCATTCCATTCATACCGCACATCACCATCGTTTCTTTCTTCCCTTGTCACTTTCCGACCATTCCGCACAACGACATTCACACATCTCTTTTTCTTCCTGGCCGGCCTACCTTGCGTGCGAAACGCCCACACTTTTATTTCTTTTATCTTTTCTTTTAATCCTCCGTGGACACAGCCTGACGGATACCCGCGCACGGGGTGCGCAGCTGGGTGAGTGGGTAATGGCGTCATCCCCACCACCCGGGGTCGTCATGTAGGGTTTGTGTTCGTATCCGCTGTTCAACTGCAGTCCCGCGGGGGGGGCCCATTGCATGAGCTGCTGACTTCTGACGGCGATTGGGTCCCTCTGTCTATGTTCTGGGAGGTGTGACCCTGGGGTGAGCTCGGTATAGATAGGCCACTCACCCAAGCCGGGGTAACGCCCGGGAAGTCAGAGCCCGAGGTCGGAGACGGTTGCAATGGTGGAGGATTTATCTCGCTATGGAGCACCCTTCCTCCATTAATACAAACAAGCGCCGAAACGTTATTGTGACAGAAGTAGCACCGCCGTCATCTGGTTGTTACTTCGTCATTTCGAGAACAGAAGAAGGACAAAACTTTGAGAAGGTGAACCCTTTTATAATTCAGAAGGGCATAGATGCTATTGCTGGTGCGGTTCAATCCTGCACTCGTCTACGGAATGGTTCCTTATTGGCACAAACTAAGTGCGATCAGCAAAGGAAGACCTTGTTGCGCGCTACGCTTCTCCAAGGTTATTCCATCCGTGTCGAGAAGCACCGCACATTGAATTCCTGTCGGGGCGTCGTTACCACCCATAGCCTGGATGGTATATCGGACGAGGATCTAGTAGAATATCTATCCGATCAAAAGGTGACTGCAGTGCATCGAGTGCAGGCCAAACGCGACGGCGTATTGGTACCCACTCGTACCCTGTTTCTAACATTTGATGGCGTCGATCTGCCCACGAGCATTTCCGCTGGGTACGAACGGATTTCTGTGAGGCCTTATATTCCTAGACCTTTGCGTTGTTTTAAATGCCAACGTTTTGGCCATACGCAAGTCTCATGTAAGAGTGCCGTTAACATCTGTGCAACATGCAGCCAGCCCTCACACGAAGGTACCTGTTCAACAGCCCCCGTCTGCGTTAATTGTAAAGGGCCTCATTCTGCTTCGTTTGCCGACTGTCCGCGGTACTTGGACAAGAAGGCGATCCAGGAGATCCGGGTAAAGGAGAAACTCTCCTTCGCTGAAGCCCGGAGGCGTTATCATGCGCGCCAACCTTCACTCCTGCGATCTGGCATATTTAGTTCTGTTGTTGCCTCGCCAGTACCACGAGTAGATGCCGAAACTCAGACTTGGACCATGACTGGATTAACCGCCACTACCATCCGGCCGTCCATTAAAGCTACTGTTACCAAGCCTTATAAACCTGGTCCAAAGTCAATGAAGTCGCAAGCCGCTGAAAAGAAACCCAAGCAGAAACTTCGTAGGGAAGATTTTTTGAAAGACCCTCCGCGTACGCGCGGTAACAAAAGTTCACCTTCTCCTCCTCGGAGGTCGCTGTCTCAGGAAAGTCCTGGGACAAGCCGCGCTCAGCGGCATCCCTCACCCATCGCCACCCAGAACCGATTCACGGCGCTTGAATCGGTTTCTGGCACTGAGCGCGTGGGCCCTCCCTCCGAGGAAGCTATGGAGTCTGACCAACTCCATACAAAAAGCCCGAGCCCAAAGGTTAAGCAAAAGATTCTTTTAAGCCGCCCTTCTAAGTAGACAGTTTATCCCTTTTATTCATGGCTATCCTGACCTGGAATGTACGTGGTGTACGATTGCATAGGGCGGAACTGCAACTTTTATTGCGTTCCCATTCGCCTGTGGTCGTATGTTTGCAGGAGACTAAGCTTTGCCCTCACGATCCTTTTGATCTCCGAGGATATACTCGGGTTCGCTACGACCTTGAACCGGAGGAGGGTACCCCTGTTCATGGAGGTGTCATGTTGTTAGTGCGTAATGACGTTCATTTTAAACCTGTCACACTTACATCCGACTTGCAAGCTGTTGCCGTTCGCCTTCACTTACCCGGCTTTTTGTTTTCTGTTTGCTCTGTGTATTCACCTCCATCGTCTCCCCTCGCTCCCGCGGACATTCGAGCTCTCCTGTCCGCTCTCCCAACACCATTTCTTCTGTTGGGAGATTTTAATGCCCATCACCTACTGTGGGGTTCGCCAAGGGCTTGTGCGAGGGGAACTCTTCTTTCCGACATTTTTATCAGTTCAATCTTTCCATCCTCAATACAGGTACACCTACTTTTATTTCTGATTCTTCTGGTACATTCTCTCAACAGGACTTTGCCATTTGCTCACTCCAGCTTGCTCATCGTCTTCAGTGGAACGTCGTCGCTGACACCTACTCCAGCGACCATTACCCCTGCATCGTTTCTGTTCTGTCGCACCACGTACAGCATTCCAGAGTACCTACCTGGATATTCGCAAAAGCCGACTGGAGCTTGTATTCCAGCCTCGTGCAGTTTTACGATCAGCACTTCGCCGACATTAACCAACTAGTGCAGCACCTTACGTCTACGATTTTCTCTGCCGCCGAACGCGCAATTCCCCGTTCATCCTCTCAACCTCGGCGGCCACCTGTTCCGTGGTGGAACGAGGATTGTCGGGATGCCGTTCGTGCCCGTAGGTCTGCACTTAGGGTGTTTCGGCGACACCCTACACTTGATAATTTGGTGACTTTTAAACAATCGCGCGCCAGGGCTCGTCGCATTATTCAGGATAGCAAAAAGGCGTCGTGGACTGGTTTTGTCGAGTCTTTTAATCGCTTTACGCCTTCATCTGTTGTTTGGGATAAACTTCGTCACTTCTCAGGTAAAGTGTCGCATTGTACTGTTTCTGGCCTTCAGGTTTCCAATGCCACTATAGTGGATCTGGCTGCCATCGCTAACACTCTGGGTGCTGCCTTTTAGGCGGTATCAAGTTCAGACCATTATTCCGCCCGCTTTCGCTCTATCAAAGACCGGCTGGATTCCGACACCTTTAATTTTCGGTCTGCTAATGATGAGTGTTATAATGAACTTTTCACAATGAGGGAGCTGGAGCACGCTCTTCATTGCTCTCGGCACTCCGCTCCCGGGCCGGACGGCATTCATGTCCTGATGTTAAAGCACCTTTCAGCCGACAGTAAACTATTTCTCTTACAGGTCTATAACCGTATTTGGCAAGACGGCATTTTTCCTTCCGTTTGGCGCGAAGCCACCATTGTCCTTATACTTAAGCCTGGGAAGGATCGCCAACTACCTTCCAGCTACCCCCTATCTCCCTCACCAGTTGCATTTGCAAGGTGATGGAGCGCATGATCAACGGGCGCTTGACATGGTGGCTTGAGTCTCAGAATCTTCTAGCGAACGCTCAGTGCGGATTTCGTCGCTATCGCTCTACCGTCGACCATCTGGTGTCCCTGTCGACGCATGTTATGAATGGATTTCTGAGAAAGTGTCAAACCGTGGCTGTTTTTTTTGACCTGGAGAAAGCTTATGACACTTGTTGGAGGGGCGGCATTTTACGTACACTTCACGCATGGAATATCCGCGGTCGTCTTCCCATATTTCTTCGGGAGTTTATGACGGACCGCGTCTTTCGTGTACGTGTGGGCTCGGTTTTATCTAGTCGTTTTATTCAAGAGAACGGAGTACCGTAGGGCTCTGTACTCAGTGTCACACTTTTTGCGATTGCTATCAACCCCATTGTTGACTGTATTCCATCTGGCATTCATCGTCCCTTTTTGTTGATGATTTTGCCATTTATTGCAGTTCAGAGCGGACCTGTCTACTCGAACGCCGTCTCCAGAGCTGTATCGACCGTCTCTACGCCTGGAGTAACGCTAACGGCTTTAATTTCTCCGCCGAGAAATCCGTCTGCATCAACCTCTGGCGCCGGAAGGCTTTCCCTCCGCCCTCTCTCCATCTTGGTTCGGAGGTCCTTCCATTTGCAGACGAGGTGAAATTTTTGGGGTTGATCTTTGACCGGAAGCTGAGCTGGACTTCTCACGTTTCCTTTTTAAAAGCAAACTGTGAACGTTCTCTTAATTATTTTACGTGTTTTAAGTGGCACATCCTGGGGAGCTGATCGGACCGTCCTTCTTCGCCTTTATCGCTCTTTGGTCCGATCCAAGCTTGATTACGGTGTATTGTTTATTCGTCGGCACGTCCATCTGTGTTACGTCGATTGAATGCCATTCACCATCGTGGCATAAGAGTCGCTACAGGGGCCTTTCCAACCAGCCCTGTTCTTAGCCTGTATGCTGAAGCTGCAGAGCCTCCGCTGTCCTTCAGGCGTGAGATGCTCTTGTGCAGCTATGCCTGTTGACTCTCAAGCTTGCCTGACCACCCGTCCTTTGAGTTATTTTTCGAGGAGTCACTTGATCGTCACTATTTCATTAGCTCCTCTGCTTTGCTCCCACCAGGGGTTCGCTTTCGACAGCTCATTCGGCATTTAAACGTTCCGTCAGCGCCGGCCCTTCCACGGGGGGAAACGCGTTTTCCTCCATGGTCCCGCGCTGAGGCCCACTGTCACCTTGGGCTAACGTGATGCCGAAGACTGAGACCCCTGCTTCAGTCTTTAGATCGGCTTTTTTAGAAGTACGGGCTCGATTCGGGGACTTCCATTTTATCTTTACCGATGGATCTAAGACTGCAGCTGGAGTTGGATGTGCCTTTGTTTTTGGTCACTGTAGTTTTAAGTTTCGTTTGCCTGGACAATGTTCAATTTTTACCGCCGAACTTTTTAGCACTTATCAATCTGTTTTATACATTCAGCGGCACGACTTACGGCACTATTTTATTTGTACGGACTCTCTGAGTGCCTTTCAGACTATTCATGCGCTGTACCATTACAACCCACTCGTACAGCGCATACATGACCTGCTCCACTCGCTTGGTGTCTCTGGCATCAGCGTGTCCTTCATGTGGATTCCAGGTCATGTGGGCATCTCAGGTAATGAGTCTGACGACGCCGCTGCGAAATCGGCGATTTTATTACCCAGATTTTTTACTTCTGTTGTTACCTCGTCAGATTCGTGTGTTATTTTACGTCGCCGCATCCTCTCGCGCTGGCGCGATGAGTGCACGGCCCTCCGGGGGAACAAGTTGAGGGAGGTTAAGCCTTTCCCGTTGATCTGGGGTACCTCTTCTCGTTCGTGTCGTCGGGAAGAGGTAATTTTAGCTCGTTTACGGATTGGACATTGTGTTTTTAGTCATAGGTATTTGCTCAGTGGTGACCCCGCACCACTCTGTGGGCATTGTGACGTGCCCTTAACGGTGCGTCACATTTTAAGAGAGTGTCAGGTTTTAGCTGCATTGCGTGCTCGTGTGGGTCTGCCTGTTGGCCTAGCCAACGTTTTGCCAGACGACACACGTGCTGTAGAATGTGTTTTACGTTTTATTCATGACAGTGATTTTAATCTGCGCATTTAATGCGTTGAGCGTCTTTTAGCTTAGTAATTTTATTCTGTCTGTTTTTATGGGGACTCTAATCCCCAGTGGACAAAAGGCGCTCATGTCCCTCGCATTCTACAGTCCTTGACACGTTTTAATCTTTTATTGTCTATGCTTTTAGTGTGTTAGTTTTTGGCATTGTGGTATTATTGTTTTTTTAAATTTTTGGACATCGCGGGTTTGTGTCCCGTTTTTTAATTATGCGGTTCTTTTATATTTTGTGACTTTATATTTTATACATTGTATGGGCGCTGATGACCTTAGCAGTTTAGCGGCCTTAAACCGCATCTCATCATCCTCATTGCTATCCTGAATAATGCGACGAGTCCTGGCGCGTGATTGTTTAAAAGTAACCAAATTATCAAGTGTAGGTTGACGCCGAAACACCCTAAGTGCAGTTCTACGGGCACGAACGGCAGCCCGACACTCCTCGTTCCACCAAAAAAACAGGAATCCGTCGAGGGTGAGAGGATGAACGGGGAATTGCGCGTTCGGCGGCAGAGAAAATCGTAGACGTAAGGTGCTGCACTAGTTGGTTAATGTCGGTGAAGGGCTGGTCGTAAAAATGCACCAGGCTGGAATACAAGCTCCAGTCGGCTTTTGTGAATATCCAGGTAGATACTCTGGAATGCTGTACGTGGTGTGACAGAAGAGAAACGATGCAGGGGTAATGGTCGCTGGAGTAGGTGTCAGCGACGACGTTCCACTGCAGACGACTAGCAAGCTGGAGTGAGCAAACGGCAAGGTCCAAGTGAGAAAATGTACCGGAAGAATCAGAAAGAAACGTAGGCTCACCTGTATTGAGAATAGAGAGATTGAACAGATCAAAAATTCCAGAAAGAAGAGTTCCCCTCGCACAAGCCCTTTACGAACCCCACAGCGGGTGAATGGGCATTAAAATCTCCCAACAGAAGAAATGGTGTTGCGAGAGCGGACAGGGGAGCTCGAATGTCCGCGGAAGCGAGGGGGAGACGATGGAGGTGAATACACAGAGCAAACAGAAAAGAAAAAACCGGGTAACTGCAGTCTAATGGCAACAGCTTGCAAGTCGGAGGTAAGAGGGAAAGTTTGAAAATGAACGTCGTTACGCACTAACAACATGACACCTCCATGAGCAGGAGCACCCTCCTCCGGTTCAAGATCGTAACGAACCGGAGTGTACCCTCGGAGATCGAAAGGGTCGTGAGGGCAAAGCTTGGTCTCCTGCAAACACACGACCATAGGTGAATGGGAACGCAATAAATGTTGCAGTTCCGCCCTATGCGATCGAACACCACGTAAATTCAAGCTCAGGATAGCCATGAATAAAAGGGATAAACTGTCTACTTAGAAGGGCGGCTTAAAATTACCTTTTGTTTAACCTTTGGGTTCGGGATTTTGGTATGGAGTTGGTCAGACTCCATAGCTTCTTCGAAGGGAGGGCCCACGCGCTCAGTGCCAGAAACCGATTCAAGCGCCGTGAATCGGTTCTGGGTGGCAATGGGTGAAGGTGGCCGCTGAGCGCGGCTTGTCCCAGGAGCTTCCTGGGACTGCGACCTTCGAGGAGGAGAAGGTGAACTTTGCTTACCGCGCGCACGCGGAGGGTCTTTCAAAAAATCTTCCTTGCGTAGCTTCTCTTTCGGTTTCTTGTCAGCGCCTTGCGACTTCATAACCTTAGGACCAGCTTTAGATGGTTTGCTAACTGTGGCTGAAATGGATGGCCGGATGGTAGTGACGGTCATGGTCCAGATCTGTGTTTCTGCAACCTTCCGTGGTACTGGCGAGGCAACAACTGAACTAAATGTACCAGATCGCAGGAGAGCTGATTGGCGCGCATGGTAATGCCTCCGGGCTTAAGCGAAGGAGAGTTTCTCCTTTACCCGGACCCCTGGATGGCCGCGGACAGTCGGCAAATAACGCAGAATGAGACCCTTTACAATTAACGAAGACGGGTCCGGATGAACAGGTACCTTCATGTGACGGCTGGCTACATAAAGCACTGATGGATACGGCACTCTTACAATAGACTTGCGTATGCCCAAAACGTTGGCATTTAAAACAACGCAGAGGTCTAGGAATATAGGGCCTCACCGCAATACGCTCGTACCCTGCCGAAATACTAGTGGGCAGTTCGACGCCATCGAACGTGAGAAACAGGGTACGAGTCAGTACCAACACTCCGTCGCGTTTAGCCTGCACTCGATGAACCGCTGCAACCTTTTGTTCGGAACAATATTCGACCAGTTCGTCAGATATTCCGTCGAGGCTGTGAGTGGTGACTACGCCTCGACAGGAATTCAAGGTGCGGTGCTTCTCAACACGGATAGGATAACCGTGGAGAAGCGTGGCGCATAACAAGGACTTGCTTTGTTGTTCGGACTTGCTCTGAACCAACAAAGAACCATTCCGTAGACGAGTGAACGCTTGAACAGAACCAGCAATAGTATCAATCCCCTTCTGAATAATGAAAGGGTTCACCGTCTCAAAACTTTGCCCTTTTTCGGTTCGTGAAATCACCAAGTAACAGCCAGTTGTCGGTGGTGTCACTTCCGTTACATAACGTTTCGGCGCTTGTTGGTATTAATGGAGAAAGGGTGCTCCATAGCGTGACGATGATGATATGGGGTTAAGGGCGCAAAGGTCATCAGCGCCCTTACAAGGTGTAAAAGATAAAATTCAAGAACTAAAACACGGAAATCCGATAAGTCAAAAACACTAAAAAAAAACACGCACACTAAAACATGTTAGAAAAACAATAAAAGAATAAAACCACGTGTCAAGAACTGTAGAACGTATGGGACATGAGCGCCATATGACCACTGGGGAGTAGAACCCCCATTAAAAAGGCAATAGAATATCACAATGTTAAAAGGCTCTCAGCGCATCAAATACGCCGATTAAAATCACTGTCATTGATATAACGTAAAAGACATTCTATAGCATGCGCGTCGTCTGCCAAAACGTTGGCTAGGCCAACAAGCAGACCCACACGACCGCGCAATGGAGTTAAATTTGAGACTCTGTTAAAATGTGACGCACCGTTAAGGGCGCATCACACTGCTCACAGAGTGGTGCGGGGTCACCACTGAGCAGGTATCTATGGCTAAAAAGACAATGTCCGATTCGTAGACGGGCTAAAAGCACCTCTTCCCGATGAGAAGAACGAGAAGAGGTACCCCAGACTAACAGGAGAGGTTTAACCTCCCGCAACTTGTCCCCCCTAAGAGTCGCCCACTCATCGTGCCAGCGCGAGAGGATACCGTAACGGAAAATAGCATAAAAATCTGAGGAAGAAACAACACAGGTAAAACATCTGGGTGATAAAATGGCCGATTTGGCAGCGGCGTCGGCAGACTCGTTGCCTGAGATGTCCACATGACCTGGAATCCACACCAAGAAGACGCTGATGCCAGAAGCACCAAGCGAGTGGAGCAGGTCATGAATGTGCTGTACGAGCGGGTGGTAACTGAACAGCGCGTGAATACTCTGAAGGGCACTCAGAGAGTCCGTACAAATAACACAGCGCCGTAAGACGTGCCGCTGAATATATAAAACACATTGATATATACTAAAAAGTTCAGCGGTATAAATCGAACATTGTCCAGGTAAACGAAAAGTAAAACTCTGCGCACCAAAAACAAAGGCACATCCTACTCCAACATCAGTCTTAGAACCATCGGTATATATAAAATGACAGTCCCAGAACTGCGCTTGTAGTTCTAAAAAAGCGGATCTAAGGACGGAAGCGGGGGTCTCATTTTTCGGCATCGACGTCAACCCAAGGTGACAGTGGGCCTCAGCACGCAACAATGGAGGAAAACGCATTTCCCCCCGTGATGATGATGATAATGAGATGCCGTTTAAGGGCGCTAAACAGCTAAGGTCATCAGCGCCCTTACAAAGTATAAAATGTACAGTCAAAAATAAAACTCCGATAAAAAACCGCATAGTTAAAAAACGGGACGCAAACCCGCGATGTCCAAAAGGTAAAAAACAAGACGACAAATTCCAAAAACGAACACACTAAAACTATGATCAATAAAAGAGTAAAACAACGTGTCAAGAACTGTGCCAGGGATACGAGCGCCAAATGTCCATTGGGGAGGAGATGCCCCATTAAAAAGACAATATAAATTCACACAGTCAAAAGACGCTCAGCGCATCAAATGCCTCTGTTAAATCCAATGTCACTGATAAAACGTAAAAGACACTCTACAGCACGCGCGTCGTCTGCCAAAACGTTGGCTGGGCCAACAGGCAGACCATCACGAACGCGCAACGGAGCCAAAACTTGACACTCTGCTAAAATGTGACGCACCGTTAAGGGCGCATCACACTGCTCACAGAGTGGTGCGGGGTCACCACTGAGCAGGTATCTATGGCTAAAAAGACAATGTCCGATTCGCAAACGAGCTAAAAGTACCTCTTCCCGACGAGAAGAATGAGAAGAGGTACCCCAGACTAACGGAAGAGGTTTAATCTCCCGCAACTTGTTCCCCCTAAGAGCCGCCCACTCATCGCGCCAGCGCGAGAGGATACGGCAACGTAAAATAACATAAAAATCTGAGGAAGGAACAGCACAGGTAAAACATCTTGGTGATAAAATGGCCGATTTGGCAGCGGCGTCGGCAGACTCGTTGCCTGAGATGCCCACATGACCTGGAATCCACACGAAGGAGACGCTGATGCCAGATGCACCAAGCGAGTAGAGCAGGTCATGGATGCGCTGTACGAGCGGGTGGAGCTATACAACGCCTGAATACTCTGAAGGGCACTCAGAGAGTCCGTACAAACAACATAGCGCCGTAAGAGGTTCCGCTAGATGTATAAAACACATTGATATATACTAAAAAGTTCGACGGTATAAATCGAACATTGTCCAGGTAAACGAAAAGTAAAACCCTGTGCACCAAAAACAAAGGCACATCCTACTTCGTCATCATTCTTAGACCCATCGGTATATATAAAATGACAGTCCCCGAACTGCGGCTGTATTTCTAAAAAAGCGGATCTAAGGACGGAAGCAGGGGTCTCATTTTTCGGCATCTACGTTAACCCAAGGTGACAGTGGGTCTCAGCGCGCCACCATGGAGGAAAACGCGTTTCCCCCTGTGGAAGGGCCAGCGCTGGCGTAACGTTCAAATGCTGAAGAAGTTGACGAAATCGAACCCCTGGAGGGAGCAATGCAGAGGAGCTAAATAATATTGCCGATCAAGCGAATCCTCGCAAAATATCGCGAAGGACGGGTGGTCAAGCAAGCTGGAGAGTCGACAGGCATAGCTACACAAGAGCATCTCGCGCCTGAAGGACAGCGGAGGCTCTGCACCTTCAGCATACAGACTGGGAACAGGGCTGGTTGGAAAGGCCCCTGTAGCGACTCTTATGCCACGATGGTGTATTGCATTCAATCGACGTAATACAGGTGGACGCGCCGACGAATAGACAATGCACCCGTAATCAAGCTTGGATCAGACCAAAGAGCGATAAAGATGTAGAAGGACGGTCTGATCAGCTCCCTAGGATGTAGCACTTAAGACACGTAAAAGATTAAGAGAACGGTCACACTTAGCTTTTAAAAAGGAAATGTGCGAAGTCCAACACAACTTCCTATCAAAAATCAACCCCAAAAGTTTAGCCTCGTCTGCAAACTGAAGTATCTCCGACCCAAGATGGAGAGAGGGCGGAGGGAAATATTTCCGGCGCCAGAAGTTGATGGAAACGGATTTTTCGGCGGAGAATTTGAAGCCGTTGGCGTTATTCCAGGCGTAGAGACGGTCGATACAGATCTGGAGACGGCGTTCGAGTAGACAGGTCCGCCGTGAACTGCAATAAATGGCAAAATCGTCAACAAAAAGGGACGATGAAATTCCAGGTGGAATACAATCAACAATGGGGTTGATAGCAATCGCAAAACGTGTGACTCTAAGTACAGAGCCCTGCGGTACTTTTTTCTCTTGAATAAAACGACTAGATAAATCCGAGCCAACACGTACGCGAAAGACGCGGTGTGTCACAAACACCCGAAGAAATATGGGAAGACGACCGCAGATTATCCATGCGTGAAGTGTACGTAAAATGCCGCCCTTCCAACAAGTGTCATAAGCTTTCTCCAGATAAAAATACACAGGCACGGTTTGACACTTTCTCAGAAATCCATTCATAATATGCGTCGACAGGGACACCAGATGGTCGAAGGTAGGGCGATAGCGACGAAATCAGCACTGAGCGTTCGCTAGAACTTTCTGAGACTCAAGCCACCATGTCAACCGCCCGTTGATCATGCGTTCCATCACCTTGCAAATGCAACTGGTGAGGGAGATAGGGCGGTAGCTGCAAGGCAGTTGCCGATCCTTCCCAGGTTGATGTAAAGGGACAATGGTGGCTTCGAGCCAAACGGAAGGGAAAAGGTCGTCTTGCCAAATACGGTTATAAACCTGTAAGAGAAGGAGTTTACTGTCGGATGAAAGGTTCTTTACCATCAGGACATGAATGCCGTCCGGCCCAGGAGCGGAGAGCCTAGAGCAATGAAGAGCGTGCTCCAGCTCCCTCATTGTGAAAAGTTCATTATAACACTCGGTATTAGCAGACCGAAAATTATAGCTGGCGGATGATGATGATGATATGCGGTTTAACGGCGCTAAACTGCTAAGGTCATTAGCGCCCTTACAATGTATAAAATATAGACAAAAATATAAAAGACAGGTAAAAGAACCGCATAATTAAAAAACGGGACACAAACCCGCAATGACCAGAAAGCTAAAAATCACATAATACAATAACAATAATAACAATAACAACAATAATAACAATACAAATATCCGAAAAACCAACACACTAAAAGCATAGGCAATAAAAGATTAAAACGGGTCAAGAACTGTAGAATGTGAGGGACATTAGCGCCATATGTCCACTGGGGAGTAAGTCCCTATTAAAACATACAGAATAAAATAACAAAGCTAAAAGACGCTCAGCACATCAAATGCGACGATTAAAACCAATGTCACTTATAAAACGTAAAAGACATTCTACAGCATGCGCGTCGTCTGCCAAAACGTTGGCTATGCCAACAGGCAGACCCACGCGAACGCGCAGTGGAGCTAAGACTTGACACTTAGTTAAAATGTGACGCACCGTTAAGGGCACGTCACACTGCTGACACAGTGGAGCGGGATCACCACTGAGCAGGTAACTATGACTAAAACGGCAATGTCCAATTCGTAAACGGGCTAAAAGTACCTCTTCCCGACGTGAAGAACGAGAAGAGGTACCCCACATTAACGGAAGAGGCTTAACCTCCCGCAACTTGTTCCCCTGGAGGGCCGTCCACTCATCGCGCCAGCGCGAGAGGATGCGGCGACGTAAAATAACACACGAATCTGACGAGGGAACAACAGAGGTAAAAGATTTGGGTTATAAAATCGCCGATTTCGCAGCGGCGTCGGCAGATTCATTACCTGAGATGCCCACATGACCTGGAATCCACATGAAGGAGACGCTGATGCCAGAGACACCAAGCGAGTGGAGCAGGTCATGTATGCGCTGTACGAGTGGGTGGTAATGGTACAGCGCAGTAATACTCTGAAGGGCACTCAGAGGGTCCGTACAAATAAAACAGTGCCGTATGTCGTGCCGCTGAATGTATAAAACGGATTGATAAATGCTAAAACGTTCGGCGGTAAAAATTGAACATTGTCCAGGTAAACGAAACGTAAAACTACAGTGACCAAAAACAAAGGCACATCCAACTCCAGCTTCAGTCTTAGATCCATCGGTAAAGATAAAATGGAAGTTCCCGAGTTGAGCCCGCACTTCTAAAAAAGCCGATCTAAAGACTGAAGAAGGGGTCTCAGTCTTCGGCATCGACGTTAGCCCAAGGTGACAGTGGGCCTCAGCGCGGGACCATGGAGGAAAACGCGTTTCCTCCCGTGGAAGGGCCGGCGCTGGTGGAACGTCTAAATGCCGAAGGAGCTGTCGAAAGCGAACCCCTGGAGGGAGCAAAGAAGAGGAGCTAATAAAATAGTGACGATCAAGTGACTCCTCGAAAAATAACTCAAAGGACGGGTCGTCAGGCAAGCTTGAGAGTCGACAGGCATAGCTGCACAAAAGCATCTCACGCCGGAATGACAGCGGAGACTCTGCAGCATCAGCATACAGACTGGGAACAGGGCTGGTTGGAAAGGCCCCTGTAGCGACTCTTATGCCACGATGGTGAATGGCATTCAATTGACGTAACACAGATGGTCGTGCCGACGAATAAACAATACACCCGTAATCAAGCTTGGATCGGACCAAAGAGCGATAAAGGCGAAGAAGGACGGTCCGATCAGCTCCCCAGGATGTGCCACTTAAAACACGTAAAAGATTAAGAGAACGGTCACACTTTGCTTCTAAAAAGGAAACGTGCGAGGTCCAACACAACTTCCTATCAAAAGTCAACCCCAAAAATTTCGCCTCGTCTGCAAACGGAAGTATCCCTGGCCCAAGATGGAGAGAGGGCGGAGGGAAATACTTCCGGCGCCAGAAGTTGATGCAGACGGATTTCTCGGCGGAGAAATTAAAGCCGTTGGCGTTACTCCAGGCGTAGAGACGGTCGATACAGCTCTGGAGACGGCGTTCGAGTAGACAGGTCTGCCGTGAACGGCAATAAATGGCAAAATCGTCAACAAAAAGGGACGATGACATTCCAGGTGGAATAAATCAACAATGGGGTTGATAGCAATCACAAAAAGTGTGACACTGAGTACAGAGACCTGCGGTACTCCGTTCTCTTGAATAAAATGACGAGATAAAACCGAGCCCACACGTACACGAAAAACGCGGTCCGTCATGAACTCCCGAAGAAATATGGGAAGACGACCGCGGATATTCCATGCGCGAAGTGTACGTAAAATGCCGCCCCTCCAACAAGTGTCATAAGCTTTCTCCAGGTCAAAAAACACAGCCACGGTTTGACACTTTCTCAGAAATCCATTCATAACATGCGTCGACAGGGACACCAGATGGTCGACGGTAGAGCGATAGCGACGAAATCCGCACTGAGCGTTCGCTAGAAGATTCTGAGACTCAAGCCACCATGTCAACCGCCCGTAGATCATGCGCTCCATCACCTTGCAAATGCAACTGGTGAGGGAGAAAGGACGGTAGCTAGAAGGTAGTTGGCGATCCTTCCCAGGCTTAAGAATAGGGACAAAGGTGGCTTCGCGCCAAACGGAAGGAAAAATGCCCTCTTGCCAAATACGGTTATAGACCTGTAAGAGAAAGAGTTTACTGTCGGCTGAAAGGTGCTTTAACATCAGGACATGAATGCCGTCCGGCCCAGGAGCGGAGTGCCTAGAGCAATGAAGAGCGTGCTCCAGCTCCCTCATTGTAAAAAGTTCGTTATAACAATCAGTGTTAGCAGACCGAAAAGTATATGGTGCGGAATCCAGCCGGTCCTTAATACAGCGAAAACCAGCGGAATAATGGTCTGAACAGGAAACCGCCTCAAAGACAGATCCTAGGGTGTTAGCGATGGCAGCCGGATCTACTATGATGGCATTGGAAATCTGAAGGCCAGAAACAGTACAATGTGACACTTTAACTGAGAAGCGACGAAGTTTATCCCAAACAACAGATGAAGGCGTAAAGCGATTAAAAGACTCGACAAAACGAGTCCACGACGCCTTCTTGCTATCCTGAATAATGCGACGAGCCCTGGGCGCGATTGTTAAAAGTCACCAAATTATCAAATGTAGGCTGTCGCCGAAAAACCCTAAGTGCAGCTCTACGGGCACGAACGGCGTCCCGACAATCTTCGTTCCACCACGGAACAGGCAGTCGCCAGGTTGAGAGGATGAACGGGGAATTGCGCGTTCGGCGACAGCGAAAATCGTAGACGTAAGGTGCTGCACTAGTTGGTTAATGTCGGTGAAGGGCCGGCCATCAAAATGCACGAGGCTGGAATACAAGCTCCAGTCGGCTTTTGTGAATATCCAGGTAGGTACTCTGGAATGCTGTACGTGGTGCGACAGAAGAGAAACGATGCAGGGGTAATGGTCGCTGGAGTAGGTGTCAGCGACGACGTTCCACTGAAGACGATGAGCAAGCTGGAGTGAGCAAATGGCAAGATCCAGGTGAGAGAATGTACCAGAAGAGTCAGAAAGAAAAGTAGGTGCACCTGTATTGAGGATGGAAAGATTGAACTGATAAGAAATGTCGGAAAGAAGAGTTCCCCTCGCCCAAGCCCTTTGGGAACCCCACAGTGGGTGATGGGCATTAAAATCTCTCAACAGAAGAAATGGTGTTGGGAGAGCGGACAGGAGAGCTCGAATGTCCGCGGGAGCGAGGGGAGACGATGGAGGTGAATACACAGAGCAGACAGAAAACAAAAAGCCGGGTAAGTGAAGGCGAACGGCAACAGCTTGCAACTCGGATGTAAGT
This sequence comes from Deroplatys truncata, assembly GCA_030765065.1. Taxonomy (NCBI): domain Eukaryota; kingdom Metazoa; phylum Arthropoda; class Insecta; order Mantodea; family Mantidae; genus Deroplatys; species Deroplatys truncata. Next base: position 2,403,398 of record CM060975.1, read on the forward strand.
GTGACGGGTTTAAAATGAACGTCGTTACGCACTAACATGATACCTCCATGAGCAGGTGCACCCTCCTCCGGTTCAAGGTCGTAGCGAACCGGAGTATATCCTCGGAGATCAAAGGGATCGTGAGGGCGAAGCTTAGTCTCCTGCAAACATGCGACCATAGGCGAATTGGAACGCAATAAAAGTTGCAGTTCCGCCCTATGCGATCGTACACCACGTACATTCCAGGTCAGGATAGCCATGAATAAAAGGGATAAACTCTACTTAGAAGGGCGGCTTAAAAGAATCTTTTACTTAACCTTTGGGCTCGGGCTTTTTGTATGGAGTTGGTCAGACTCCATAGCTTCCTCGGAGGGAGGCCCACGCGTGCAGTGCCAGAAACCGATTCAAGCGCCGTGAATCGGTTCTGGGTGGCGATGGGTGAGGGGTGCCGCTGAGCGCGGCTTGTCCCAGGAGCTTCCTGGGACAGCGACCTCGAGGAGGAGAAGGTGAACTTTTGTTACCGCGCGCACGCGGAGGGTCTTTCAAAAAATCTTCCCTACGAAGTTTCTACTTGGGTTTCTTTTCAGCGGCTTGCGACTTCATTGACTTTGGACCAGGTTTATAGGGCTTGGTAACAGTAGCTTTAATGGACGGCCGGATGGTAGTGGCGGTTATTCCAGTCATGGTCCATGTCTGTGTTTCGGCATCTACTCGTGGTACTGGCGAGGCAACAACAGAACTAAATGTGCCAGATCGCAGGAGTGAAGGTTGGCGCCCATGGTAACGCCTCCGGGCTTCAGCGAAGGAGAGTTTTTCCTTTACCCGGATCTCCTGGATCGCCTTCTCGTCCAAGTACCGCGGACAGTCGGCAAACGAAGCAGAATGAGACCCTTTACAATTAACGCAGACGGGGGCTGTTGAACAGGTACCTTCGTGTGAGGGCTGGCTATATGTTGCACAGATGTTAACGGCACTCTTACATGAGACTTGCGTATGCCCAAAACTTTGGCATTTAAAACAACGCAGAGGTCTAGGAATATAAGGCCTCACAGAAATCCGTTCGTGCCCTGCGGAAATGCTCGTAGGCAGATCGACGCCATCAAATGTAATAAACAGGGTACGAGTGGGTACCAATACGCCGTCGCGTTTGGCCTGCACTCGATGGACCGCTGTCACTTTCTGGTCTGCAAGATATTCTACCAGGTCCTCGTCCGATATAGGCTATATATCGAGGCTATGGGTGGTAGCGACGCCTCGACAGGAATTCAATGTGCGGTGATTCTCCACACGGATGGGATAGCCTTGGAGAAGCGTAGCGCGCAACAAGGTCTTACTGTGCTGATCGGACTTCGTTTGTGCTAATAAGGAACCATTCCGTAGCCGAATGCACGCCTGAACCGCACCAGCAATAGCATCAATGCCCTTTTGAATGATGAAAGGGTTCACCTTTTAAAAACTTTGTCCTTCTTCGGTTCGTGAAATGACCAAGTAACAACCAGTTGTCGGTGGTGTCACTTCTGTTACATAAACGTTTCGGCGCTTCTTGGTATTAATGGAGGAAGGGTGCTCCATAGCGAAATAAATCCTCCACCATTGCAACCGTCTGCGACCTCGGGCTCTGACTTCCCGGGCGTTACCCCGGCTTGGGTGAGTGGCCTATCTATACCGAGCTCACCCCAGGGTCACACCTCCCAGAACATAGACAGAGGGACCCAATGGCCGTCGGAAGTTAGCAGCTCATGCAATGGCCCCCCCCGCGGGACTGCAGTTGAACAGCGGATACGAACACAAACCCTACATGGCGACCCCGGGTGGTGGGGATGACGCCATTACCCACTCACCAAGCGGCGCACCCCGTGCGCGGGTATCCGTAAGGCTGTGTCCACGGAGGATTAAAATAAAAGAGAAAAGAAATAAAACTGTGTGGGCGTTTCGGATGCAAGGTAGGCCGACCAGCAAGAAAAAGAGATGCGTAAATGAATGGACGTGGTACGAAATGCGCAGAAGTAAAAGAGAAGAAAGAAACGATGGTGAGGTGCGGTATGAATGGAATGCAAAGAACGCACGAGAGCCTACCTTGTGTCCACCGGTCACGAGAAGAACCCACGTCGACCGGATGGGGGTGAGGGGATGAATGTGGCGATGATTGGCTCGGGAACCCCCGGGTGCGCCAAAAACCCGTACTCACATAAGGTGAGACCCTGAGGGGATAGCTGGCGGTATCCAGCCGGTCTTTGATGGAGCAAAAGCCGGCGGAATAATGGTCTGAACTGGAAACCGCCTCAAAGGCTGCACCCAGAGTGTTAGCGATGGCAGCCGTATCCACTATGGTGGCATTAGAAACCTGAAGGCCAGAAACAGTACAATGCGACACTTTACCTGAGAAGCGACGAAGTTTATCCCAAACAACGGATGAAGGCGTAAAGCGATTAAAAGACTCTACAAAACGAGTCCACGATGCCTTCTTGCTATCCTGAATAATGCGACGAGCCCTGGCGCGCGATTGTTTAAAAGTCACCCAATTATCAAGTGTAGGGTGACGGCGAAAAACTCTAAGTGCAGTTCTACGGGCACGAACGGCGTCCCGACAATCCTCGTTCCACCATGGAACAGGCATTCGCCGAGGTTGAGGGGATGAACGGGGAATTGCGCGTTCGGCGCAGAGAAAATCGTAGACGTAAGGTGCTGCACTAGTTGGTTAATGTCGGTGAAGGGCTGGTCGTCAAAATGCACGAGGCTGGAATACAAGCTCAAGTCGGCTTTGGTCTCTGGAATGCTGTACGTGGTGTGACAGAAGAGAAACGATGCAGGGGTAATGGTCGCTGGAGTAGGTGTCAGCTACGACGTTCCACTGCAGACGACTTGCAAGCTGGAGTGAGCAAACGGCAAGGTCTAAGTGGAAAATGTACCGGAAGAATCAGAAAGAGGCGTAGGCTTACTGGTATTGAGTATAGAGAGATTGAACTGATCAAAAATGTCGGAAAGAAGAGTTCCCTTCGCAAAAGCGCCTGGCGAACCCCACAGGGTGTGATGGGCATTAAAATCTTCCAACAGAAGAAATGGTGTTGGGAGAACAAACATCAGAGCTCGAATGTCCGCGTTACCGAGGGGAGACGATGCAGGTGAATACACAGAGCAAACAGAAAAGAAACAACCGGATAACTGCAGTCTAAGTGCAACAGCTTGCAAGTCGGACGTAAGAGTGAGACGTCGAAAATGAACGTCGTTACGCACTAACAACATGACACCTCCATGAGCAGGATTACCGTCCTCCGGTTCAAGATCGTAGCGAACCGGAGTATATCCCCGGAGATCAAAAGGATCATAAGGGCGAAGCTTAGTCTCCTGCAAACACACGACCATTGGCGAATGGGAACGCAATAAAAGTTGCAATTCCGCCCTATGCGATCGTACACCACGTAAATTCCAGGTCAGGATAGCGATAAAGAAAGAGGTAAACTTCTTACTTAGAAGGGCGGCTCAAAATTACCTTGTGCTTAACCTTTAGGTTTGGGCTTTTAGTATGGAGTTGGTCAGACACCATAGCCTCCTCAAAGGGAGGGCCCACGCGCTCAGAGCCAGAAACCGATTCAAGCGCCGTGAATCGGTTCTGGGTGGTGATGAGTGAGGGGTGCCGCTGAGCGTGGCTTGTCTCAGGAGCGTCCTGGGACTGCGACCTCCGAGGAGGGAAGGTTAACTTTTCTTACCGCGCGCACGCGGAGGGTCCTTCAGAAAATCTTCCCTACGAGGTTTCTGCTTTGGTTTCTTTTCAGCGGCTTGCGACTTCAGTGATTTGGGACCAGGTTTATAGAGCTTGGTAACTGTAGCCTTAATGGACGGGCAGATGGTAGTGGTGGTTAATGCAGTCATGGTCCAGGTCTGCGTTTCGGCATCTACTCGTGGTACTGGCGAGGCAACAACAGAACTAAACGTGCCAGATCGCAGAAGTGAAGGTTGGCGCGCATGATAACGCCTCCGGGCTTCAGCGAAGGAGAGTTTCTCCTTTACCCGGATTTCCTGGATCGCCTTCTCGTCCAAGTACCGCGGACAGTCGGCAAACGACGCAGAATGAGACCCTTTACAATTAACGCAGACGGGGGCTGTTGAACAGGTACTTTCGTGTGAGGGTTGGCGACATGCTGCACAGATGGTAACGGCACTCTTACATGAGACTTGCGTATGCCCAATACGTTGGCATTTGAAATAACACGGAGGTCTAGTAATATAAGGCCTCACAGCAATCCGTTCGTACCCTGCTGAAATGCTGTGGGCAGATCGACGCCATCAAATGTTAGAAACAGGGTATAAGGGGGTACCAATACGCCGTCGCGTTTGGCCTGCACTCGATGAACCGTATCACCTTCCGGTCTGCAATGTATTCTACCAGGTCCTCGTCCGATATACCATCGAGGTTATGCGTGGTGACAACGCCGCGACAGGAATTCAATGTGCGGTGCTTCTCCACACGGATGGATAACCGTGGAGAAGCGTGGCGCGCAACAAGTTCTTACTTTGTTAATCGGACTTACTCTGAACCAACAATTAACCGTTACGTAGGCGAGTGCAGGAATGAACCGGTCCAGCAATTGAGTCAATGCCCTTTTGGATGATAAAAGGGTTCACCTTCTCGAATGATTGTCCTTCCTCTGTACGGGTAATTACTAACTAACAACCAGATGTTGGCGGTGCTACTTCTGTTGCAAAAACTTTTCGACGCTTGTTAGTAATAATGGAGAAAGGGTGCTCCATAGCGAAATAAATCCTCCACCATTGCAACCGTCTCCGACCTCAGACTCTGACTTCCCGGGCGTTACCCCGGGTTGGGTGAGTGGCCTATCTGTACCTATCTCACCCCAGGGTCACACCTCCCAGAACATAGACAGAGGGACCCAATCGCCATCAGAAGTCAGCGGCTCATGCAATGGCCCCCCGCGGGACTGCAGTTGAACAGCGGATACGAACACAAACCCTACATGACGACCCCGGGTGGTGGGGATGACGCCATTACCCACTCACCCAACTGCGCACCCAGTGCGCGGGTATCCCTCAGGCTGTGTCTACGGAGGATTAAAATAAAAGGTTAAAAGAAACTAAAAGTGTGTGTGCGTTTCGCACTCAAGGTAGGCCGGCGATGAAGTAAAAGAGATGTGTAAATGAATGGGCGTGGGGCGAAATGTGCATAAGTAGAATAGAAGAAAGAAACGATGGCGAGAGGCGACATGGAGTGAAATGCACAGAACGCACGAGAGCCTACCTTGAGTCCCCCGGTCACGAGAACGAACCCACCTCGACTGGACGGGGATGAAGTGATGAAGATGGCGATGAGTGGCTCGGGAACCCCCGGGTACGCCAACACCCGTACTCACATAAGGTGAGCCCCTGGGGGGGTATGCCGGAGGAAGAAATCCTGGGTTATCTTTCGGAGCAAGGTGTCAGCTCTGTGTATCGTGTGCGTGCAAAGCGTGATGGAGTAGAGGTACCTACGCGTTCGCTTTTCCGCACATTTGATCTGTTCAATCTCCCTCAGAAAATTAAGACGGGCTATGAAGTAATTCCCGTTCGGCCGTATATTCCACGCCCTATGCGTTGTTTTCAGTGTCACCGCTATGGCCACACTAAATTTGCTTGTAAGCGCTCCGTTCCAGTTTGTGTCACCTGTAGTAAGGATGCCCACGACGGAGCTTGTCCATCTGCCCCTTGTTGTGTAAACGGACGTGGTGCTGATCCGGCGTCTTCCCGCGAGTGTCCTTGCTTCTTAGACGAGAAGGCAATTCAGGAGCTGCGAGAGAATGAGCGTTTATCTTTCGCTGAAGCTCGCAAACGTCATCCGGCCCGACAGTCTTCCATCCTGAAGTTTGGTACGTTTAGCTCCGTGGTTTCACACCAGGTACCAAAGCGGGATATGGGTACTCAAACGTCACCTGTAGCCTCCATACGGTCGCGCCTTCTAGCATTACAGTACCATCTTCCAACCAGCCAGCTCCGCAACCATTCCTGTTACTACGGCAACCCGGAAATTCAAAACACAGCCAAAGCGTACCGATTTCCTTAAGGACCCTCCAGCTTCTATCAGTGAACGCTCTGCATTGACAGCCAGTTCTCCCTCGCCTCCTAGGTGGTCACACTCTCAGGATGCTAGAGGGCGTAGTCGGGCTCCGGGGTTCTCCTGTGTCAACTGGCAATCGTTTCGCAGCACTATCCTCTGCCTCATGTGAAACTGAGTCTCTTCCTTCCCAGGAGCCAATGGAACAGGAGTCCACTACTTCTCAAAGCCCTAGTCCCATGCGCATCAAGAAGGACAAGTTGAGGCGACCGCCTGCAGTGAAGTGATCTTTCTAATCCACCTATCGCATTTCACTCCGGATGTCCATTCTTCAGTGGAATACATGTGGCATACGCGCTCATAGGGCCGAGCTACAGTTGTTAACCCAATTGTTTTCTCCCAGCTTTTTGTGTTTACAGGAGACTAAACCTCGACAGCAAGACAGTTTTCCATTTTCTGGTTTTATTCCAGTGCGCTTTGACCTACCACCGGAACCTGGTACTCCTGCGCATACGGGTGTCATGCTCCTCCTTCGTGACGACGTTTTTTACTAGCCTCTGATATTTACCACTACCCTGCAAGCTGTTGCTGTTACTTTGATTTTACCTGGCTTTTCTTTTACCCTTTGTTCCTTATATATACCGCCTTGTTCTCCCTTCGCTGTTGCGGAATTTGCTCATCGTATCCCAGCTCCCAGTGCCTTACCGCCTGCTGGTAGACTTTAATGCGCACTACCCTCTTTGGGGTTCACCTCGGGCTTGCGCGAGGGGGAACCATCTTGCTGGGTTTTTCATTACCACCAACCTTTCTCTTCTCAACACAGGTGAACCTACTTTTATTTCCGATTCTACAGGTACTTTTTCTCATCTGGACTTATCTGTTTGCTCGGCACAGATGATGATGATGAAATGCGGTTTAAGGGCGCTAAACCGCTAAGGTCATCAGCGCCCTTACAAAGTATAAAAGTTACAGTCCAAAAATAAAACTCCGATAAAAAACAGCATAATTAAAAAACGGGACACAAACCCGCGATGTCCAAAGGTAACAAACAAAACATCAAATTCCAAAAACGAACACACTAAAAGCATGGTCAATAAAAGAGTAAAAAAACGTGTCAAGAACTGTAGAATGCGAGGGACACGAGTGCCAGATGTTCATTGGGGAGGAGATGCCCAATTAAAAACACAATATAAAATCACACAGTCAAAAGACGCTCAGCGCATCAAATGCGTCGGCTAAAGCCAATGTCACTGATAAAACGTAAAAGACACTCTACAGCACGCGCGTCGTCAGCCAAAACGTTGGCTAGGCCAACAGGCAGACCAACACGAACGCGCAACGGAGCTAAAACTTGACACTCTGCTAAAATGTGACGCACCGTTAAGGGCGCATCACACTGCTCACAGAGTGGTGCGGGGTCACCACTGAGCCGGTATCTATGTCTAGAAAGATAATGTCCGATTCGTAAACGAGCTAAAAGTACCTCTTCCCGACGAGAAGAACGAGAAGAGGTACCACAGACTAACGAAGAGGTTTAACCTCCCGGAACTTGTTCCTCCCTAAGAGCCGCCCACTCATTGCGCCAGCGCGAGAGGATATGGTAACGTAAAATATCATAAAAATCTGAGGAAGGAACAACACAGGTAAAACATCTTGGTGATAAAATGGCCGATTTCGCAGCGGCGTCGGCAGACTCGTTGCCTGAGATGCCCACATGACCTGGAATCCACACGAAGGAAGACGCTGATGCCAGAAGCACCAAGCGAGTGGAGCAGGTTATGGATGCGCTGTACGAGCGGGTAGGTAACTATACAGCGCGTGAATACTCTGAAGGGCACTCAGAGAGTCTGTACAAACAACACAGCGCCGTAAGACGTGCCGCTGAATGTATAAAATACATTTATATATACTAAAAAGTTCGGAGGTATAAATCGAACATTGTCCAGGTAAACGAAAAGTAAAACTCTGTGCACCAAAAACAAAGGCACATCCTACTCCATCAGTCTTAGACCCATCGGTATACATAAAATGACAGTCCACGAACTGCGCCTGTAGTTCTAAAAAAGCGGATCTAAGGACGGAAGCAGGGGTCTCATTTTTCGGCATCGACGTTAACCCAAGGTGACAGTGGGCCTCAGCGCGGGACCATGGAGGAAAACGCGTTTCCCCCCGTGGAAGGGCCGGCGCTGGCGTAACGTCCAAATGCCGAAGTAGCAGTCGAAATCGAACCCCTGGAGGGAGCAATGCAGAGGAGCTAACTATATATTGGCGATCAAGTGAATCTTCAAAAAATATCGCGAAGGACGGGTGGTCAGGCAAGCTTCAGAGTCGACAGGCATAGCTGCACAAAAGCATCTCACGCCGGAAGGACAGCGGAGGCTCTGCAGCTTCAGCATACAGACTGGGAAAAGGGCTAGTTGGAAATGCCCCCCTAGCGACTCTTATGCCACGATGGTGAATAGCATTGAATCGACGTAACACAGATGAAATAGCCGACGAATAAACAATGCACCCGTAATCATGCTTGGATCGGACCAAAGAGCGATAAAGCCGAAGAAGTGATGATGATGATGATGATGAGATGAGGCTTAAGAGCGCTCAACTGGGAAGGTTATTAGCGCCCTTATATGTGTAAAAGTGAAGACGTAAACATAAAAGTCAAAAATTTAAAAAACCACACACAAACCGCTTGGTCAAAAACACTGAAAAACACAACAGATCAAATACTAAGTTCTACACACTAAAATCATGGTCAACAAGAGAATAAAACAACGTGTCAAGAACTTTAGAATGCGAGGGACACGAGCGCAGATGTCCACTGGGGAGGAGTGCCCCCATTAAAAGATAATGTAAAATCAAACAGCTAAAAGGCGCTCAGCGCATCAAATGCGACGGTTAAAACAAATTTCAGTGAGAAAACGTAAAAGACATTCTACAGCATGCGCGTCGTCTGCCAAAACGTTGGCTAGGCCAACAGGCAGACCCACACGACCGCGCAATGGAGCTAAAACTTGACACTCTGTTAAAATGTGACGCACCGTTAATGGCATCACACTGCTCGCATACTGGTGCAGTGTCACCACTAAGCAGGTATCTGTGACTAAAAAGGCAATGTCCGATTCGTAGACGGGCTAAAAGCACATCTTCCCGACGAGAAGAACGAGAATAGGTACCCCAGACTAACGGAAGAGGTTTAACCGCCCGCAACTTGTTCCCCCTAAGAGCCGCCCACTCATCGCGCCATCGCGAGAGGATGCGGTAACGTAAAATAACATAAAAAATCTGAGGATGGAACAACACAGGTAAAACATCTGGGTGATAAAATGGCCGATTTGGCAGCGGCGTCGGCAGACTCGTTCTCTGAGATGCCAACATGACCTGGAATCCACATGAAGGAGACGCGGATGCCAGAGACACCAAGCGAGTGGACCAGGTCATGTATGCGCTGTACGAGTGGGTGGTAATTGTACAGCGCGTTAATACTCTGAAGGGCACTCAGGGAGTCTGCGCAAAGAACACAGTGCTGTAAATCATGCTGCTGGATGTATAAAAGAGCCTGATAAATACTAAAAATTTCGGCGGTAAAAATCGAATATTGCTCCGGTAAACGAAAGGTAAAACTATTGACTAATTTTGAAGATTTAGAAGCTGGTAAAAGTGATGTGTCATAATTTAAAATAGAGAGTTGAGGGTTGTTACACTACCTATCATAGTGATGTAGTGTAACAACCCTCAACTTTCTATTTTAAAAGGTAAAACTATGCTGACCAAAAACAAAGGCATACCCTACTCCAACATCAGTCTTAGACCCATCAGTGTATATAAAATGAAAGTTCCCGATTTTCGCCTGGAGTTCTAAAAAAGCTGATCTAAGAACTGAAGAAGGGATCTCAGTCTTCGGCATCGACGTTAGCTCAAGGTGATAGTGGGCCTCAGCCATGGAGGAAAAAGCGTTTCCCCTTGGGAAGGGCCGGCGCTGGCGCAACGTCCAAATGCCGAAGGAGGTGTCTAAATCGAACCCCTGGATGATGATGATGATGATGAGATGCGGTTTAAGGGCGCTAAACTGCTAAGGTCATCAGCGCCCTTACAATGTATAACAATATAGAGTCCAAAATATAAAAGACGAGTAAAAAAACCGCATAAGTAAAAAACGGGACACAAACCCGCGATGTCCAAAAGCTAAAAACCATACACCAATCCCAAAAACACACTAAACGCATGGGCAATAAAAGATTAAAACGTGTCAAGAACTGTAGAATGCGAGGGACATGAGCGCCTTATGTCCACTGGGGAGTAGAGTCCCCCCATTAAAACAGACAGAATAAAATTATAAAGCTGAAGGTCGCTCAACGCATCAAATGCGCAGATTAAAACCACTATCACGAATAAAACGTAGAACACATTCTACAGCACGCGCGTCGTCTGCCAAAACGTTGGCTAGGCCAACAGGCAGACCCACACGAACACGCAATGCAGCTAAACCCTGACACTCCTCTAAAACGTGACGCACCATTAAGGGCGCATCACACTGCCCACAGAGTGGTACGGGGTCACCACTGAGCAAATACCTATGACTAAAAATGCAATGTCCGATACGAAGGCGTGTTAAAATTACCTCTTCCCGACGAGAAGCACGGGAAGAGGTAGCCCAGACTAACGGGAGAGGTTTAACCCCCCGCATCTTGTTCCCCTGGAGGGCCGTCCAATCATCGCTCCAAAGCGAGAGGATGCGGCGACGTAAAACAATAAACAAATCTGACGAGGGAACAACAGAGGTAAAACTTCTGGGAGATAAAATCGCCGATTTGGCCGCGGCGTAGGCAGACTCGTTCCCTGAGATGCCAAAATGACCTGGAATCCACATGAAGGAGCCGCGGATGCCAGAGACACCAAGCGAGTGGACCAGGTCATGTATGCGCTCTACGGGTGGGTGGTAATTGTACAGCACGTGAATACTCTGAAGGGCACTCAGGGAGTCTGCGCAAAGAACACAGTGCTGCAAATCATGCCGCTGGAGGTATAAAAGTGCCTGATAAATACTAAAACGCTCGGCGGTAAAAATCGAACTTTGCTCCGGTAAACGAAAGGTAAAACTATGCCGACCAAAAACAAAGGCACACCCTACTCCAACATCAGTCTTACACCCATCAGTGTATATAAAATGAGTTACCGATTTTCGCCTGGAGTTCTAAAAAAGCTGATCTAAGAACTGAAGAAGGGGTCTCAGTCTTCGGCATCGACGTTAGCCCAAGGTGATAGTGAGCCTCAGCGCGCAGCCATGGAGGAAAAAGCGTTTCCCCCTTGGGAAGGGCCGGCGCTGGCGCAACGTCCAAATGCCGAAGGAGTTGTCGAAATCGACATGCAAGGAGTGTACGTAAAATGCCGTCCCTCCAACAAGTGTCATAAGCTTTCTCCAGGTCAAAAAATACAACCACCGTTTGACACTTTCTCAGAAATCCGTTCATAATATGCGTCGACAGAGACACCAGATGTTCGACGGTAAGGTGATGGCGACGAAATCCACACTGAGCGTTCGCCAGAGGTTTCTGAGACTCAAGCCACCACGTCATCCGCCCATTGATCATGCGCTCCATCACCTTGCAAACGCAACTGGTGAGGGAGATAGGGCGGTAGCTGCAAGGTAGTTTCCGATCCTTCCCAGGTTTATGTAAAGGGACAATGGTGGCTTCGCGCCAAACGGAAGGAAAAAGCCCGTCTTGCCAAATACGGTTATAACCTGTAAGAGAAGGAGTTTACTGTCGGCTGAAAGGTTCTTTAACATCAGGACATGAATGCCGTCCGGCCCAGGAGCGGAGTGCCTAGAGCAATGAAGAGCGTGCTACAGCTCCCTCATTGTGAAAAGTTCATTATAACACTCGGTATTAGCAGACCGAAAATTATAGCTGGCGGAATCCAGCCGGTCTTTGATAGAGCAAAAGCCGGCGGAATAATGGTCTGAACTGGAAACCGCCTCAAAGGCAGCACCCAGAGTGTTAGCGATGGCAGCCGGATCCACTATGGTGGCATTGGAAACCTGAAAGCCAGAAACAGTACAATGCGACATTTTACCTGAGAAGCGACGAAGTTTATCCCAAACAACAGATGAAGGCGTACAGCGATTAAAAGAGCCGACAAAACGAGTCCACGACGCCTTCTTGCTATCCTGAATAATGCGACGAGCCCTGGGCGCGATTGTTAAAAGTCACCAAATTATCAAATGTAGGGTGTCGCCGAAAAACCCTAAGTGCAGTTCTACGGGCACGAACGGCGTCCCGACAATCCTCGTTCCACCACGGAACAGGCAGTCGCCAGGTTGAGAGGATGAACGGGGAATTGCGCGTTCGGCGACAGCGAAAATCGTAGACGTAAGGTGCTGCACTAGTTGGTTAATGTCGGTGAAGGGCTGGTCATCAAAATGCACGAGGCTGGAATACAAGCTCCAGTCGGCTTTTGTGAATATCCAGGTAGGTACTCTGGAATGCTGTACGTGGTGTGACAGAAGAGAAACGATGCAGGGGTAATGTTCGCTGGTGTAGGTGTCAGCGACGAAGTTCCACTGCAGACGACTAGCAAGCTGGAGTGAGCAAACGGCAAGGTCCAAGTGAGAAAATGTACCGGAAGAATCAGAAAGAAACGTAGGCTCACCTATATTGAGTATAGAGAGATTGAACTGATCTAAAATGTCGGAAAAAGAGTTACCCTCGCAAAAGATCTTGGCGAACCCCACAGGGGGTGATGGGCATTAGAATCTCCTAACACGAGAAATGGTGTTGGGAGAGCGGACAAGAGATCTCGAAGGTCCGCGTTAGCGAGGGGAGACGATGGAGGTGAATATACAGAGCAAACAGAAAAGAAAAAACCGGGTAACTGCAGTCTAATGGCAACAGCTTGCAAGTCCGACGTAAGAGTGAGACGTTGAAAATGAACGTCGTTACGCACTAACAACATGACACCTCCATGAGCAGGAGTACCCTCCCCCGGTTCAAGATCGTAGTGAACCGGAGTATATCCTCGGAGATCAAAAGGATCATGAGGGCGAAGCTTAGTCTCCTGCAAACATACGACCATAGGCGAATTGGAACGCAATAAAAGTTGCAGTTCCGCCCTATGCGATCGTACACCACGTACATTCCAGGTCACGATAGCCATGAATAAAAGGGATAAACTGTCTACTTAGAAGGGCGGCTTAAAATTACCTTTTGTTTAACCTTTGGCTCGGGCTTTTAGTATGGAGTTGGTCAGACTCCATACTCTCCTCGAAGGGAGGGCCCACGCGCTCAGAGCCAGAAACCGATTCAAGCACCGTGAATCGGTTCTGGGTGGCGATAGGTGAGGGGTGCCGCTGAGCGCGGCTTCTCCCAGGAGCTTCCTGGGACTGCGACCTCTGAAGAGGAGAAGGTGAACTCTGCTTGCTGTGGACACGCGGAGGGTCTTTTAAAAAGTCTTCTCTTCGAAGTTTCTGCTTCGGGTTTTCTCAGTGGCTTGTGACTTCATAGACTTTGGACCAGGTTTATAGGGCTTGGTAACCGTAGCAGACATGGACGGCCGGATGGTAGTGGCGGTCAAGGCAGTCATGGTCCAAGTTTGAGTCCCAGCATCCTTCCGGGGTACTGGCGAAGCAACAACAGAACTGAATGTTCCCAGTCGCAGGAGCGAAGGTTGGCGCGCATGGTAACGCCTCCGGGCTTCGGCAAAGGAGAGTTTCTCCTTTACCCGGATCTCCTGGATCGCCTTCTCGTCCAAATACCGAGGACAGTCGCCAAATGAAGCAGAATGTGACCCTTTGCAATTGACGCAGACGGGGGCTGTTGAACAGGTACCTTCGTGTGAGGGCTGGCTACATGTTGCACAGATGTTAACGGCACTCTTACATGAGACTTGCGTATGCCCAAAACGTTGGCATTTAAAACAACGCAGAGGTCTAGGAATATAGGGCCTCACCGCAATACGTTCGTTCCCTGCTGTAATGCTCGTGGGCAGATCGACACCATTAAATGTGATAAAAAGGGTACGAGTGGGTACCAATACTCCGTCGCGTTTGGCCTGCACCCCATGCACTACTTCACCTTTTGATCCGATAGATATTTCACTTAGACCTCGTCCGATATACCGTCGAGGCTATGGGTGGTAACGATACCTCGTCAGGAATTTAAGGTGCGGTGCTTCTCAACACGGATGGGATAACCGTGGAGAAGCGTACCGCTCAACAAGGTCTTAGTTTGTTGATCGGACCTGCTGTGTACAAATAATGACCCGTTTCGAAGGCGAGTGCAGGACTGAACCGAACCAGCAATAGAGTCAATGCCCTTCTGTACTATAAAAGGGTTCACCTTCTCAAACGATTGTCCTTCCTCTGTTCGTGTAATAACTAAGTAACAACCAGATGTTGGCGGTACTACTTCTGTTGCAAAAACTTTTCGGCGTTTGTTACTAATAATGGAGAAAGGGTGCTCCATAGCGAAATTAATCGTCCACCACTGCAACCGTCTCCGACCTCAGGCTCTGACTTCCCGGGCGTTACCCCGGCTTGGGTGAGTGGCCTATCTCTACCTATCTCACCCAAGGGTCACACCTCCCAGAACATAGACAGAGGGACCCAATCGCCATCAGAAGTCAACTGCTCATGCAATGGCCCCCCGCGGGACTGCAGTTGAACAGCGATACGAACACATACCTTACATTACGACCCCGGGTGGTGGGGATAACGCCATTACCCACTCACCCAGCTGCGCACCTCGTGCGCGGGTATCCGTCAGGATGTGTCCACGGAGGATTTAAATAAAAAGATAAAAGAAACTAAAACTGTGTGGGCGTTTCGCACGCAAGGTAGGCCGGCGAAGAAGTGAAAGAGATGTGTAAATGAATGGGCGTGGGGCGAAATGTGCAGAAGTAGAAGAGAAGAAAGAAACGATCGCGAGGGGTGACATGGAATGAAATTCACAAATCACACGAGAGCCTACTTTGAGTCACCCGGTCATGAGAACGAGATCACCTCGACCGGACGGGGATGAATCGATGAAGATAGCGATGAGTGGCTCGGGAACCCCCGGGTACGCCAACAACCGTAGTCACATAAGGTGAGCCCCTGGGGGGCTTTCCTGTAGGAGAACATTGTAGTTCAACAAGGAGCGTTCACTGTTTCATGTCTCAACACATTTTCTGTAGGAAGACATTGTAGTACAAAAAGGAGTGTTCACTGTTTCATGTCTCAACATATTTCCTGTAGGAAGACAATGTAGTTCAACAAGGAGTGTTCACTGTTTCATGTCTCAACATATTTCCTGTAGGAAGACAATGTAGTTCAACAAGGAGCGTTCACTGTTTCATGTCTCAACATATTTCCTGTAGGAAGACAATGTAGTTCAACAAGGAGTGTTCACTGTTTCATGTCTCAACATATTTCCTGTAGCAAGACATTGTAGTTCAACAAGGAGTGTTCACTGTTTCATGTCTCAACATATTTCCTGTAGGAAGACAATGTAGTTCAAAAAAGAGTGTTCACTGTTTCATGTCTCAACATATTTCCTGTAGGAAGACATTGTAGTTCAACAAGGAGTGTTCACTGTTTCATGTCTCAACATATTTCCTGTAGGAAGACAATGTAGTTCAAAAAGGAGTGTTCACTGTTTCATGTCTCAACATATTTCCTGTAGGAAGACATTGTAGTTCAACAAAGAGTGTTCACTGTTTCATGTCTCAACATATTTCCTGTAGGAAGACATTGTAGTTCAACAAGGAGTGTTCACTGTTTCATGTCTCAACATATTTCCTGTAGGAAGACATTGTAGTTCAAAAAGGAGTGTTCACTGTTTCATGTCTCAACATATTTCCTGTAGGAAGACAATGTAGTTCAACAAAGAGTGTTCACTGTTTCATGTCTCAACATATTTCCTGTAGGAAGACATTGTAGTTCAACAAGGAGTGTTCACTGTTTCATGTCTCAACATATTTCCTGTAGGAAGACAATGTAGTTCAACAAGGAGTGTTCACTGTTTCATGTCTCAAAATATTTCCTGTAGGAAGACAATGTAGTTCAACAAGGAGTGTTCACTGTTTCATGTCTCAAAATATTTCCTGTAGGAAGACATTGTAGTTCAACAAGGAGTGTTCACTGTTTCATGTCTCAACATATTTCCTGTAGGAAGACAATGTAGTTCAACAAGGAGTGTTCACTATTTCATGTCTCAACATATTTCCTGTAGGAAGACATTGTAGTTCAAAAAGGAGTGTTCACTATTTCATGTCTCAACATATTTCCTGTAGGAAGACAATGTAGTTCAACAAGGAGTGTTCACTATTTCATGTCTCAACATATTTCCTGTAGGAAGACATTGTAGTTCAACAAGGAGTGTTCACTGTTTCATGTCTCAAAATATTTCCTGTAGGAAGACATTGTAGTTCAACAAGGAGTGTTCACTGTT
This sequence comes from Deroplatys truncata, assembly GCA_030765065.1. Lineage (NCBI taxonomy): Eukaryota > Metazoa > Arthropoda > Insecta > Mantodea > Mantidae > Deroplatys > Deroplatys truncata. The sequence goes on from CM060975.1 coordinate 2,419,844, forward strand.
TCATGTCTCAACATATTTCCTGTAGGAAGACATTGTAGTTCAACAAGAAGTGTTCACTGTTTCATGTCTCAAAATATTTCCTGTAGGAAGACATTGTAGTTCAACAAGGAGTGTTCACTGTTTCATGTCTCAACATATTTCCTGTAGGAAGACAATGTAGTTCAACAAGGAGTGTTCACTATTTCATGTCTCAACATATTTCCTGTAGGAAGACATTGTAATTCAAAAAGGAGTGTTCACTATTTCATGTCTCAACATATTTCCTGTAGGAAGACAATGTAGTTCAACAAGGAGTGTTCACTGTTTCATGTCTCAACATATTTCCTGTAGGAAGACATTGTAGTTCAACAAGGAGTGTTCACTGTTTCATGTCTCAAAATATTTCCTGTAGGAAGACAATGTAGTTCAACAAGGAGTGTTCACTGTTTCATGTCTCAACATATTTCCTGTAGCAAGACATTGTAGTTCAACAAGGAGTGTTCACTGTTCCATGTCTCAAAATATTTCCTGTAGGAAGACAATGTAGTTCAACAAGGAGTGTTCACTGTTTCATATCTAACCATATTTTCTGTAGGGAGACATTGTAGTTCAACAAGGAGTGTTCACTGTTTCATATCTAACCATATTTCCTGTAGGAAGACATTGTAGTTCAACAAGGAGTGTTCACTGTTTCATATCTAACCATATTTCCTGTAGGGCGACATTGTAACTCAAAATAGAGAGCTCACTGTTTCATATCTCAAAATATTTTCAGAAGCAAGACACCGTAGTTCAAAAAGGAGTGATCACTCTTTCGTATCTAAACATATTTCCAGAAGGAAGACATTGAAGTTCAAAATGGAGTGCTCACTGTTTCATGTCTCAACATATTTCCAGAAGGAAGACATTGAAGTTCAACATGGAGTGCTCATTCTTTCATGTCTCAGCATATTTCCAGAAGAAAGACATTGTAGTTCAACAAGGAGAGCTCATTGTTTCATTTCTCAACATATTTCCAGAAGGAAGACATTGAAGTTCAAAATGGAGTGCTCACTGTTTCATGTCTCAACATATTTGCAGAAAAAAAGACATTGTAGTTCAACAAGGAGTGCTCACACTTTCATGTCTCAACATATTTCCAGAAGGAAGACATTGAAGTTCAAAATGGAGTGCTCACTGTTTCATGTCTCAACATATTTCCAGAAGGAAGACATTGAAGTTCAAAATGGAATGCTCACTGTTTCATGTCTCAACATATTTCCAGAAGAAAGACATTGTAGTTCAACAAGGAGTGCTCACTGTTTCATGTCTCAACATATTTATAGAAGAAAGACATTGTAGTTCAACAAGGAGTGCTCACTGTTTCATGTCTCAACATATTTCCAGAAGGAAGACGTTGAAGTTCAACCAGGAGTGCTCACTGTTTCATGTCTCAACATATTTCCAGAAGAAAGACATTGTAGTTCAATAAGGAGAGCTCATTGTTTCATTTCTCAACATATTTACAGAAGGAAGACATTGTAGTTCAACAAGGAGAGCTCATTGTTTCATTTCTCAACATAGTTACAGAAGGAAGACATTGTAGTTCAACAAGGAGAGCTCATTGTTTCATGTCTCAACATATTTACAGAAGGAAGACATTGTAGTTCAACAAGGAGAGCTCATTGTTTCATTTCTCAACATATTTACAGAAGGAAGACATTGTAGTTCAACAAGGAGTGCTCATTGTTTCATGTCTCAACATATTTACAGAAGGAAGACATTGTAGTTCAACAAGGAGAGCTCATTGTTTCATTTCTCAACATATTTACAGAAGGAAGACATTGTAGTTCAACAAGGAGTGCTCATTGTTTCATTTCTCAACATATTTACAGAAGGAAGAGATTGTAGTTCAACAAGGAGAGCTCATTGTTTCATTTCTCCACATATTTACAGAAGGAAGACATTGTAGTTCAACAAGGAGAGCTCATTGTTTCATTTCTCAACATATTTACAGAAGGAAGAGATTGTAGTTCAACAAGGAGAGCTCATTGTTTCATTTCTCCACATATTTACAGAAGGAAGACATTGTAGTTCAACAAGGAGTGCTCATTGTTTCATTTCTCAACATATTTACAGAAGGAAGACATTGTAGTTCAACAAGGAGAGCTCATTGTTTCATTTCTCAACATATTTACAGAAGGAAGACATTGTAGTTCAACAAGGAGAGCTCATTGTTTCATTTCTCAACATATTTACAGAAGGAGGACGTTGTAGTTAGACAAGGAGAGCTCATTGTTTCATTTCTCAACATATTTACAGAAGGAAGACGTTGTAGTTCAACAAGGAGAGCTCATTGTTTCATTTCTCAACATATTTACAGAAGGAAGACCTTGTAGTTCAACAAGGAGAGCTCATTGTTTCATGTCTCAACATATTTACAGAAGGAAGACATTGTAGTTCATCAAGGAGAGCTCATTGTTTCATTTCTCAACATATTTACAGAAGGAAGACATTGTAGTTCAACAAGGGAGCTCATTGTTTCATTTCTCAACATATTTACAGAAGGAAGACATTGTAGTTCAACAAGGAGAGCTCATTGTTTCATTTCTCAACATATTTACAGAAGGAAGACATTGTAGTTCAACAAGGAGAGCTAATTGTTTCATTTCTCAACATATTTACAGAAGGAAGACATTGTAGTTCAACAAGGAGTGCTCACACTTTCATGTCTCAACATATTTCCAGAAGAAAGACATTGAAGTTCTACAAGAAGTGCTCACTGTTTCAAGTCTCAACATATTTCCAGAAAGAAGACGTTGAAGTTCAACCAGGAGTGCTCACACTTTCATGTCTCAACATATTTCCAGAAGAAAGACATTGTAGTTCAACACGGAGTGCTCACACTTTCATGTCTCAACATATTTCCAGAAGAAAGACATTGTAGTTCAACAAGGAGAGCTCATTGTTTCATGTCTCAACATATTTCCAGAAGGAAGACATTGTAGTTCAACAAGGAGAGCTCATTGTTTCATTTCTCAACATATTTACAGAAGGAAGACATTGATGTTCTACAAGGAGTGCTCACTCTTTCATGTCTCAACATATTTCCAGAAAGAAGCATTTGTAGTTCAACAAGGAGTGTTCACTGTTTCATATCTCAACATATTTCCAGCAGGAAGACATTGAAGTTCTACAAGGAGTGCTCACACTTTCATGTCTCAACATATTTCCAGAAGGAAGCATTTGTAGTTCAACAAGGAGTGTTTCATATCTCAACATATTTCCTGTAGGAAGGCCTCCTCAGGGGCTCACGTTATGTGAGTACGGGATTTTGGCGCACCCGGGGGTTCCCAAGCCAATCATCGCCATGTTCATCATTTCATCCCCGTCCGGTCGAGGTGGGTTCGTTCTCGTGACCGGGGGACTCAAGGTAGGCTCTCGTGCGTTCTGTGCATATCAATACATCTCGCCCCTCGCCATCGCTTCTGTCTTCTCTTCTATTTATGCACATTTCGCCCCAAGCCCATTCATTTACACGTTTCTTTTACTTCTTCGCCGGCCTACCTTGAGTGCGAAACGCCCACACACTTTTAGTTTCTTTTAACCTTTTATGTTAATCCTCCGTGGACACAGCCTGACGGATACCCGCGCACTGGTGCGCAGCTGGGTGAATGGGTAATGGCGTCATCCCCACCACCCGGGGTCGTCATGTAGGGTATGTGTTCGTATCCGCTGTTCAACTGCAGTCCTGCGGGGGGCCATGCATGAGCTGCTGACTTCTGAAGGCGATTAGGTCCCTCTGTCTATGTTCTGGGAGGTGTGACCCTTGGGTGAGTCTGGTATAGATAGGCCACTCACCCAAGCCGGGGTAACGCCCGGAAGTCAGAGCCCGAGGTCGGAGACGGTTCAATGGTGGAGGATTTATTTCGCTATGGAGCACCCTTCCTCCATTAATACCAACAAGCGCCGAAAAGTTTATGTAACAGAAGTGACACCACCGACAACTGGTTGTTACTTGGTCATTTCACGAACCGAAGAAGGACAAAGTTTTGAGAAGGTGAACCCTTTCATCATTCAAAAGGGCATTGATGCTATTGCTGGTGCGGTTCAGTCCTGCACTCGTCTACGGAATGGTTCCTTATTAGCGCAAACGAAATCCGATCAGCAAAGTAAGACCTTGTTGCGTGCTACGCTTCTCCACGGTTATCCCATCCGTGTGGAGAAGCACCGCACATTGAATTCCTGTCGAGGCGTCATTACCACCCATAGCCTCGATGGTATATCGGACGAGGACCTGGTAGAATATCTTGCAGACCAGAAGGTGACAGCGGTCCATCGAGTGCAGGCCAAACGCGACGGCGTATTCGTACCCACTCGTACCCTGTTTCTAACATTTGATGGCTTCGATCTGCCCACGAGCATTTCCGCAGGGTAGAACGGATTTCTGTGAGGTCTTATATTCCTAGACCTCTGCGTTGTTTTAAATGCCAACGTTTTGGGCATACGCAAGTCTCATGTAAGAGTGCCGTTAACATCTGTGCAACATGTAGCCAGCCCTCACACGAAGGTACCTGTTCAACAGCCCCCGTCTGCGTTAATTGTAAAGGGTCTCATTCTGCTTCGTTTGCCGACTGTCCGCGGTACTTGGACGAGAAGGCGATCCAGGAGATCCGGGTAAAGGAAAAACTCTCCTTCGCTGAAGCCCGGAGGCGTTACCATGCGCGCCAACCTTCACTCCTGCGATCTGGCACATTTAGTTCTGTTGTTGCCTCGCCAGTACCACGAGTAGATGCCGAAACTCAGACCTGGACTATGACTGGATTAACCGCCACTACCATCCGGCCGTCCATTAAAGCTACTGTTACCAAGCCCTATAAACCTGGTCCAAAGTCAATGAAGTCGCAAGCCGCTGAAAAGAAACCCAAGCAGAAACTTCGTAGGGAAGATTTTTTGAAAGACCCTCCGCGTGCGCGCGGTAACAAAAGTTCACCTTTTCCTCCTCGGAGGTCACTGTCCCAGGAAGCTCCTGGGACAAGCCGCGCTCAGCGGCACCCCTCACCCATCGCCACCCAGAACCGATTCACGGCGTTTGAATCGGTTTCTGGCACTGAGCGCGTGGGCCCTCCCTCCGAGGAAGCTATTGAGTCTGACCAACTCCATACCAAAAGCCCGAGCCCAAAGGTTAAGCAAAAGATTCTTTTAAGCCGCCCTTCTAAGTAGACAGTTTATCCCTTTTATTCATGGCTATTCTCACCTGGAATGTACGTGGTGTACGATCGCATAGGGCGGAACTGCATCTTTATTGCGTTCCCATTCGCCTATGGTCGTATGTTTGCAGGAGACTAAGCTTCGCCCTCACGATCCTTTTGATCTCCGAGGATATACTCCGGTTCGCTACGACCTTGAACCGGAGGAGGGTACTCCTGCTCATGGAGGTTTCATGTTGTTAGTGCGTAACGACGTTCATTTTAAACCTGTCACACTTACATCCGACTTGCAAGCTGTTGCCGTTCGCCTTCACTTACCCGGCTTTTTGTTTTCTGTTTGCTCTGTGTATTCACCTCCATCGTCTCCCCTCGCTCCCGCGGACATTCGAGCTCTCCTGTCCGCTCTCCCAACACCCTTTCTTCTGTTGGGAGATTTTAATGCCCATCACCCACTGTGGGGTTCGCCAAGGGCTTGTGCGAAGGGAACTCTTCTTTCCGACATTTTTATCAGTTCAATCTTTCCATCCGCAATACAGGTGCACCTACTTTTATTTCTGATTCTTCTGGTACATTCTCTCACCTGGACCTTGCCATTTGCTCACTCCAGCTTGCTCATCGTCTTCAGTGGAACGTCGTCGCTGACACCTACTCCAGCGTCCATTACCCCTGCATCGTTTTTCTTCTGTCGCACCACGTACCGCATTCCAGAGTACCTACCTGGATATTCCCAAAAGCCGACTGGGGGTTGTATTCCAGCCTCGTGTATTTTTACGATCAGCCCTTCGCCGACATTAACCAACTAGTGCAGCACCTTACGTCTACGTTTCGGCGACACCCTACACTTGATAATTTGGTGACTTTTAAACAATCGCGCGCAAGGGCTCGTCGCATTATTCAGGATAGCAAGAAGGCGTCGTGGACTCGTTTTGTCGAGTCTTTTAATCGCTTTACGCCTTCATCCGTTGTTTGGGATAAACTTCGTCGCTTCTCAGGTAAAGTGTTGCATTGTACTGTTTCTGGCCTTCAGGTTCCCAATGCCATCATAGTAGATCCGGCTGCCATCGCTAACACCCTAGGAACTTCCTTTGAGGCGGTTTCCAGTTCAGACCATTATTCCGCCGGTTTTCGCTGTATTAAGGACCGGCTGGATTCCACACCATATACTTTTCGGTCTGCTAACACTGAATGTTATAACGAAATTTTTACAATGAGGGAGCTGGAGCACGCTCTTCATTGCTCTAGGCACTCCGCTCCTGGGCCGGACGGCATTCATGTTCTGATGTTAAAGGCACCTTTCAGCCGACAGTAAACTCTTTCTCTTACAGGTCTATAACCGTATTTGGCAAGACGGCATTTTTCCTTCCGTTTGGCGCGAAGCCACCATTGTCCCTTTACATAAACCTGGGAAGGATCGGCAACTGCCTTGCAGCTACCGCCCTATCTCCCTCACCAGACTCATTTGCAAGGTAATGGAACGCATGATCAACGGGCGGTTGACATGGTGGCTTGAGTCTCAGAAACTTCTAGCGAACGCTCAGTGCTGATTTCGTCGCTATCGCTCTACCGTCGACCATCTGGTGTCCCTGTCGACGCATGTTATGAATGGATTTCTGAGAAAGTGTCAAACCGTGGCTGGTTTTTTGACCTGGAGAAAGCTTATGACACTTGTTGGAGGGGCGGCATTTTACGTACACTTCACGGATGGAATATCCGCGGTAGTCTTCCCATATTTCTTCGGGAGTTCATGACGGACCGCGTTTTTCGTGTACGTGTGGGCTCGGTTTTATCTCGTCATTTTATTCAAGAGAACGGAGTACCGCAGGGCTCTGTACTCAGTGTCACACTTTTTGCGATTGCTATCAACCCCATTGTTGATTTATTCCACCTGGAATGTCATCGTCCCTTTTTGTTGACGATTTTGCCATTTATTGCAGTTCACGGCGGACCTGTCTACTCGAACGCCGTCTCCAGAGCTGTATCGACCGTCTCTACGCCTGGAGTAACGCCAACGGCTTTAATTTCTCCGCCGAGAAATCCCTCTGCATCAACTTCTGGCGCCGGAAGTATTTCCCTCCGCCCTCTCTCCATCTTGGGCCAGGGATACTTCCGTTTGTAGATGAGGCGAAATTTTTGGGGTTGATTTTTGATAGGAAGTTGTGTTGGACCTCGCACGTTTCCTTTTTAAAAGCAAAGTGTGACCGTTCTCTTAATCTTTTACGTGTTTTAAGTGGCACATCCTGGGGAGCTGATCGGACCGTCCTTCTTCGCCTTTATCGCTCTTTGGTCCGATCCAAGCTTGATTACGGGTGTATTGTTTATTCGTCGGCACGTCCATCTGTGTTACGTCGATTGAATGCCATTCACCATCGTGGCATAAGAGTCGCTACAGGGGCCTTTCCAACCAGCCCTGTTCCCAGTCTGCATGCTGATGCTGCAGAGCCTCCGCTGTCCTTCCGGCGTGAGATGCTTTTGTGCAGCTATGCCTGTCGACTCTCAAGCTTGCCTGACCACCCGTCCATCGAGTTATTTTTCGAGGAGTCACTTGATCGTCACAATTTTATTAGCTCCTCTTCTTTGCTCCCTCCAGGGGTTCGCTTTCGACAGCTCCTTCGGCATTTAGACGTTCCGCCAGCGCCGGCCCTTCCACGGGAGGAAACGCGTTTTCCTCCATGGTCCCGCGCTGAGGCCCACTGTCACCTTGGGCTAACGTCGATGCCGAAGACTGAGACCCCTTCTTCAGTCTTTAGATCGACTTTTTTTAGAAGTACGGGCTCAATTCGGGAACTTCCATTTTATCTTTACCGATGGATCTAAGACAAGCTGGAGTTGGATGTTCCTTTGTTTTTGGTCACTGTAGTTTTACGTTTCGTTTACCTGGACAATGTTCAATTTTTACCGCCGAACTTTTTAGCATTTATCAATCCGTTTTATACATTCAGCGGCACGACTTACGGCACTGTATTATTTGTACGGACTCTCTGAGTGCCCTTCAGAGTATTACTGCGCTGTACCATTACCACCCCCTCGTACAGTGCATACATGACCTGCTCCACTCGCTTGGTGTCTCTGGCATCAGCGTCTCCTTCATGTGGATTCCAGGTCATGTGGGCATCTCAGGTAATGAATCTGCCGACGCCGCTGCGAAATCGGCGATTTTATTACCCAGATTTTTTACCTGTGTTGTTCCCTCGTCAGATTCGTGTGTTATTTTACGTCGCCGCATCCTCTCGCGTTGCCGCGATGAGAGGACGGCCCTCCGGGGGAACAAGTTGCGGCAGGTTAAGCCTCTCCCGTTAATCTGGAGTACCTCTTCTCGTTCTTCACGTCGGGAAGAGGTACTTTTAGCCCGTTTACGAATTGGACATTGCCGTTTTAGTCATAGTTACCTGCTCAGTGGTGATCCCGCTCCACCGTGTCAGTAGTGTGACGTGCCCTTAACGGTGCGTCACATTTTAACTGAGTGTCAAGTTTTAGCTCCACTGCGCGTTCGCGTGGGTCTGCCTGTTGGCCTAGCCAACGTTTTGGCAGACGACGCGCATGCTGTAGAATGTCTTTTACGTTTTATAAGTGACATTGGTTTTAATCGTCGCATTTGATGCGCTGAGCGTCTTTTAGTTTGTTATTTTATTCTGTATGTTTAAATATGGACTTGCTCCCCAGTGGACATATGGCGCTCATGTCCCTAGCATTCTACAGTTCTTGACACGTTTTAATCTTTTATTGCCTATGCTTTTAGTGTGTTGGTTTTTCGGATATTTGTATTGTTATTATTGATGTTATTGTTATTATTGTTGTTATTGTTATTATTGTTATTGTTGTATTATTGTTATTTTTAGCTTTCTGGACATCGTGGGTTTGTGTCCCGTTTTTTAATTATGCGGTTCTTTTACCTGTCTTTTATATTTTGACTTTATATTTTATACATTGTAAGGGCGTTGATGACCTTAACACTTTAGCACCCTTAAACCGTATATCATCATCATCATCATCATCATCATGTAGGAAGGCATTGTAGTTCAAAGGAGAGCTCGTTGTTTCATGTCTCAACATATTTCAAGAAGGAACACATTGAAGATCAACAAGGAGAGCTCGTTTTTCATGTCTCAACATATTTCAAGAAGGAACACATTGAAAATCAACAAGGAGAGCTCGTTTTTCATGTCTCAACATATTTCAAGAAGGAACACATTGAAGATCAACAAGGAGAGCTCGTTTTTCATGTCTCAACATATTTCAAGAAGGAACACATTGAAGATCAACAAGGAGAGCCCGTTGTTTCATGCCTCAACATATTTCCAGAAAGAGGAATTTGTAGTTCTACAAGCAGTGCTCACTATTCCATGTCTCAACATATTTACAGAAAGAGGAATTTGTAGTTCAACAAGCAGTGCTCACTATTTCATGTCTCAACATATTTACAGAAAGAGGAATTTGTAGTTCAACAAGCAGTGCTCACTATTTCATGTCTCAACATATTTACAGAAAGAGGAATTTGTAGTTCAACAAGCAGTGCTCACTATTTTATGTCTCAACATATTTACAGAAAGAGGAATTTGTAGTTCAACAAGCAGTGCTCACTATTTCATGTCTCAACATATTTACAGAAAGAGGAATTTGTAGTTCAACAAGCAGTGCTCACTATTTCATCTCTCAACGTATTTACAGAAAGAGGAATTTGTAGTTCTACAAGCAGTGCTCACTATTTCATGTCTCAACATATTTACAGAGAGAGGAATTTGTAGTTCAATAAGCAGTGCTCACTATTTCATGTCTTACATATTTACAGAAAGAGGAATTTGTAGTTCTACAAGCAGTGCTCACTATTTCATGTCTCAACATATTTACAGAAAGAGGAATATGTAGTTCTACAAGCAGTGCTCACTATTTCATGTCTCAACATATTTACAGAAAGAGGAATTTGTAGTTCAACAAGCAGTGCTCACTATTTCATGTCTCAACATATTTACAGAAAGAGGAATTTGTAGTTCAACAAGCAGTGCTCACTATTTCATGTCTCAACATATTTACAGAAAGAGGAATTTGTAGTTCTACAAGCAGTGCTCACTGCTTCATGCCTCAACATATTTACAGAAACAGGAATTTGTAGTTCAACAAGCAGTGCTCACTATTTCATGTCTCAACATATTTACAGAAAGAGGAATTTGTAGTTCAACAAGCAGTGCTCACTATTTCATGTCTCAACATATTTACAGAAAGAAGAATATGTAGTTCTACAAGCAGTGCTCACTATTTCATGTCTCAACATATTTACAGAAAGAGGAATTTGTAGTTCAACAAGCAGTGCTCAGTATTTCATCTCTCAACATATTTACAGAAAGAGGAATTTGTAGTTCAACAAGCAGTGCTCACTATTTCATGTCTCAACATATTTACAGAAAGAGGAATTTGTAGTTCAACAAGCAGTGCTCACTATTTCATGTCTCAACATATTTACAGAAAGAGGAATATGTAGTTCAACAAGCAGTGCTCACTATTTCATGTCTCAACATATTTACAGAAAGAAGAATTTGTAGTTCTACAAGCAGTGCTCACTATTTCATGTCTCAACATATTTACAGAAAGAGGAATATGTAGTTCAACAAGCAGTGCTCACTATTTCATCTCTCAACATATTTACAGAAAGAGGAATATGTAGTTCAACAAGCAGTGCTCACTATTTCATGTCTCAACATATTTACAGAAAGAAGAATTTGTAGTTCAACAAGCAGTGCTCACTATTTCATGTCTTACATATTTACAGAAAGAAGAATTTGTAGTTCAACAAGCAGTGCTCACTATTTCATGTCTTACATATTTACAGAAAGAAGAATATGAAGTTCAACAAGCAGTGCTCACTATTTCATGTCTCAAAATATTTACAGAAAGAGGAATTTGTAGTTCAACAAGCAGTGCTCACTATTTCATGTCTCAACATATTTACAGAAAGAGGAATTTGTAGTTCTACAAGCAGTGCTCACTATTTCATGTCTCAACATATTTACAGAAAGAGGAATTTGTAGTTCTACAAGCAGTGCTCACTATTTCATGTCTCAACATATTTACAGAAAGAGGAATTTGTAGTTCAACAAGCAGTGCTCACTATTTCATGTCTCAACATATTTACAGAAAGAGGAATTTGTAGTTCTACAAGCAGTGCTCACTATTTCATGTCTCAACATATTTACAGAAAGAGGAATTTGTAGTTCAACAAGCAGTGCTCACTATTTCATGTCTTACATATTTACAGAAAGAAGAATATGTATTTCAACAAGCAGTGCTCACTATTTCATGCCTCAACATATTTACAGAAAGAGGAATTTGTAGTTCAACAAGCAGTGCTCACTATTTCATGTCTTACATATTTACAGAAAGAAGAATTTGTAGTTCTACAAGCAGTGCTCACTATTTCATGTCTCAACATATTTACAGAAAGAAGAATATGTAGTTCTACAAGCAGTGCTCACTATTTCATGTCTCAACATATTTACAGAAAGAAGAATATGTAGTTCTACAAGCAGTGCTCACTATTTCATGTCTCAACATATTTACAGAATGAGGAATATGTAGTTCTACAAGCAGTGCTCACTATTTCATGTCTCAACATATTTACAGAAAGAGGAATATGTAGTTCTACAAGCAGTGCTCACTATTTCATGTCTCAACATATTTACAGAAAGAGGAATATGTAGTTCAACAAGCAGTGCTCACTATTTCATGTCTCAACATATTTACAGAAAGAGGAATTTGTAGTTCTACAAGCAGTGCTCACTATTTCATGTCTCAACATATTTACAGAAAGAGGAATTTGTAGTTCAACAAGCAGTGCTCACTATTTCATGTCTCAACATATTTACAGAAAGAGGAATTTGTAGTTCAACAAGCAGTGCTCACTATTTCATGTCTCAACATATATACAGAAAGAAGAATATGTAGTTCAACAAGCAGTGCTCACTATTTCATGTCTCAACATATTTACAGAAAGAGGAATTTGTAGTTCAACAAGCAGTGCTCACTATTTCATGTCTCAATATATTTACAGAAAGAAGAATATGTAGTTCAACAAGCGGTGCTCACTATTTCATGTCTCAACATATTTACAGAAAGAAGAATATATAGTTCAACAAGCGGTGCTCACTATTTCATGTCTCAACATATTTACAGAAAGAGGAATTTGTAGTTCAATAAGCAGTGCTCACTGCTTCATGCCTCAACATATTTACAGAAAGAAGAATCTGTAGTTCTACAAGCAGTGCTCACTATTTCATGTCTTACATATTTACAGAAAGAGGAATTTGTAGTTCTACAAGCAGTGCTCACTATTTCATGTCTTACATATTTACAGAAAGAAAAATTTGTAGTTCTACAAGCAGTGCTCACTATTTCATGTCTCAACATATTTACAGAAAGAAGAATTTGTAGTTCTACAAGCAGTGCTCACTATTTCATGTCTCAACATATTTACAGAAAGAGGAATTTGTAGTTCTACAAGCAGTGCTCACTATTTCATGTCTTACATATTTACAGAAAGAAGAATTTGTAGTTCTACAAGCAGTGCTCACTATTTCATGTCTCAACATATTTACAGAAAGAGGAATTTGTAGTTCTACAAGCAGTGCTCACTATTTCATGTCTTACATATTTACAGAAAGAAGAATATGTAGTTCAACAAGCAGTGCTCACTATTTCATGTCTCAACATATTTACAGAAAGAAGAATATGTAGTTCTACAAGCAGTGCTCACTATTTCATGTCTCAACATATTTACAGAAAGAGGAATTTGTAGTTCAACAAGCAGTGCTCACTATTTCATGTCTCAACATATTTACAGAAAGAGGAATTTGTAGTTCAACAAGCAGTGCTCACTGCTTCATGTCTCAACATATTTACAGAAAGAGGAATTTGTAGTTCAACAAGCAGTGCTCACTATTTCATGTCTCAACATATTTACAGAAAGAGGAATTTGTAGTTCTACAAGCAGTGCTCACAATTTCATGTCTCAACATATTTACAGAAAGAGGAATATGTAGTTCAACAAGCAGTGCTCACTATTTCATGTCTCAACATATTTACAGAAAGAGGAATATGTAGTTCAACAAGCAGTGCTCAAAATTTCATGTCTCAACATATTTACAGAAAGAGGAATATGTAGTTCAACAAGCAGTGCTCACTATTTCATGTCTCAACATATTTACAGAAAGAGGAATATGTAGTTCAACAAGCAGTGCTCACAATTTCATGTCTCAACATATTTACAGAAAGAGGAATATGTAGTTCAACAAGCAGTGCTCACAATTTCATGTCTCAACATATTTACAGAAAGAGGAATATGTAGTTCAACAAGCAGTGCTCACTATTTCATGTCTCAACATATTTACAGAAAGAGGAATTTGTAGTTCAACAAGCAGTGCTCACTATTTCATGTCTCAACATATTTACAGAAAGAAGAATTTGTAGTTCAACAAGCAGTGCTCACTGCTTCATGCCTCAACATATTTACAGAAAGAGGAATTTGTAGTTCAACAAGCAGTGCTCACTATTTCATGTCTTACATATTTACAGAAAGAAGAATATGTAGTTCAACAAGCAGTGCTCACTATTTCATGTCTTACATATTTACAGAAAGAAGAATTTGTAGTTCAACAAGCAGTGCTCACTATTACATGTCTTACATATTTACAGAAAGAGGAATTTGTAGTTCAACAAGCAGTGCTCACTATTTCATGTCTTACATATTTACAGAAAGAAGAATATGTAGTTCAAAAAGCAGTGCTCACTATTTCATGTCTTACATATTTACAGAAAGAAGAATATGTAGTTCAACAAGCAGTGCTCACTATTTCATGTCTCAACATATTTACAGAAAGAGGAATATGTAGAGCAACAAGCAGTGCTCACTATTTCATGTCTTACATATTTACAGAAAGAAGAATATGTAGTTCAACAAGCAGTGCTCACTATTTCATGTCTTACATATTTACAGAAAGAGGAATTTGTAGTTCAACAAGCAGTGCTCACTATTTCATGTCTCAACATATTTACAGAAAGAGGAATTTGTAGTTCAACAAGCAGTGCTCACTATTTCATGTCTCAACATATTTACAGAAAGAGGAATTTGTAGTTCAACAAGCAGTGCTCACTATTTCATGTCTCAACATATTTACAGAAAGAGGAATTTGTAGTTCAACCAGCAGTGCTCACTGCTTCATGCCTCAACATATTTACAGAAAGAAGAATTTGTAGTTCAACAAGCAGTGCTCACTGCTTCATGCCTCAACATATTTACAGAAAGAGGAATTTGTAGTTCAACAAGCAGTGCTCACTATTTCATGTCTCAACATATTTACAGAAAGAGGAATTTGTAGTTCAACAAGCAGTGCTCACTGCTTCATGTCTCAACATATTTACAGAAAGAGGAATTTGTAGTTCAACAAGCAGTGCTCACTATTTCATGCCTCAACATATTTACAGAAAGAGGAATTTGTAGTTCAACAAGCAGTGCTCACTTTTTCATGCCTCAACATATTTACAGAAAGAAGAATTTGTAGTTCAACAAGCAGTGCTCACTGCTTCATGCCTCAACATATTTACAGAAAGAGGAATATGTAGTTCTACAAGCAGTGCTCACTATTTCATGTCTCAACATATTTACAGAAAGAAGAATTTGTAGTTCAACAAGCAGTGCTCACTATTTCATGTCTTACATATTTACAGAAAGAAGAATTTGTAGTTCAACAAGCAGTGCTCACTGCTTCATGCCTCAACATATTTACAGAAAGAGGAATTTGTAGTTCAATAAGCAGTGCTCACTGCTTCATGCCTCAACATATTTACAGAAAGAAGAATTTGTAGTTCTACAAGCAGTGCTCACTATTTCATGTCTTACATATTTACAGAAAGAGGAATTTGTAGTTCTACAAGCAGTGCTCACTATTTCATGTCTTACATATTTACAGAAAGAAGAATTTGTAGTTCTACAAGCAGTGCTCACTATTTCATGTCTCAATATATTTACAGAAAGAAGAATTTGTAGTTCTACAAGCAGTGCTCACTATTTCATGTCTCAACATATTTACAGAAAGAGGAATTTGTAGTTCTACAAGCAGTGCTCACTATTTCATGTCTTAAATATTTACAGAAAGAAGAATTTGTAGTTCTACAAGCAGTGCTCACTATTTCATGTCTCAACATATTTACAGAAAGAGGAATTTGTAGTTCTACAAGCAGTGCTCACTATTTCATGTCTTACATATTTACTGAAAGAAGAATTTGTAGTTCTACAAGCAGTGCTCACTATTTCATGTCTTACATATTTACAGAAAGAGGAATTTGTAGTTCTACAAGCAGTGCTCACTATTTCATGTCTCAACATATTTACAGAAAGAAGAATTTGTAGTTCTACAAGCAGTGCTCACAATTTCATGTCTCAACATATTTACAGAAAGAGGAATATGTAGTTCAACAAGCAGTGCTCACTATTTCATGTCTCAACATATTTACAGAAAGAGGAATATGTAGTTCAACAAGCAGTGCTCACAATTTCATGTCTCAACATATTTACAGAAAGAGGAATATGTAGTTCAACAAGCAGTGCTCACAATTTCATGTCTCAACATATTTACAGAAAGAGGAATATGTAGTTCAACAAGCAGTGCTCACTATTTCATGTCTCAACATATTTACAGAAAGAGGAATTTGTAGTTCAACAAGCAGTGCTCACTATTTCATGTCTCAACATATTTACAGAAAGAAGAATTTGTAGTTCAACAAGCAGTGCTCACTGCTTCATGCCTCAACATATTTACAGAAAGAGGAATTTGTAGTTCAACAAGCAGTGCTCACTATTTCATGTCTTACATATTTACAGAAAGAAGAATATGTAGTTCAAAAAGCAGTGCTCACTATTTCATGTCTTACATATTTACAGAAAGAAGAATTTGTAGTTCAACAAGCAGTGCTCACTATTTCATGTCTTACATATTTACAGAAAGAGGAATTTGTAGTTCAACAAGCAGTGCTCACTATTTCATGTCTTACATATTTACAGAAAGAAGAATATGTAGTTCAACAAGCAGTGCTCACTATTTCATGTCTTACATATTTACAGAAAGAAGAATATGTAGTTCAACAAGCAGTGCTCACTATTTCATGTCTCAACATATTTACAGAAAGAAGAATATGTAGTTCAACAAGCAGTGCTCACTATTTCATGTCTTACATATTTACAGAAAGAGGAATTTGTAGTTCTACAAGCAGTGCTCACAATTTCATGTCTCAACATATTTACAGAAAGAGGAATATGTAGTTCAACAAGCAGTGCTCACTATTTCATGTCTCAACATATTTACAGAAAGAGGAATATGTAGAGCAACAAGCAGTGCTCACTATTTCATGTCTTACATATTTACAGAAAGAAGAATATGTAGTTCAACAAGCAGTGCTCACTATTTCATGTCTTACATATTTACAGAAAGAAGAATATGTAGTTCAACAAGCAGTGCTCACTATTTTATGTCTCAACATATTTACAGAAAGAGGAATTTGTAGTTCAACAAGCAGTGCTCACTATTTCATGTCTCAACATATTTACAGAAAGAGGAATTTGTAGTTCAACAAGCAGTGCTCACTATTTCATGTCTCAACATATTTACAGAAAGAAGAATTTGTAGTTCAACAAGCAGTGCTCACTATTTCATGTCTCAACATATTTACAGAAAGAGGAATTTGTAGTTCTACAAGCAGTGCCCACTATTTCATGTCTCAACATATTTACAGAAAGAGGAATTTGTAGTTCAACAAGCAGTGCTCACTATTTCATGTCTCAACATATTTACAGAAAGAGGAATTTGTAGTTCTACAAGCAGTGCTCACTGCTTCATGCCTCAACATATTTACAGAAAGAGGAATTTGTAGTTCAACAAGCAGTGCTCACTATTTCATGTCTCAACATATTTACAGAAAGAGGAATTTGTAGTTCAACAAGCAGTGCTCACTATTTCATGTCTCAACATATTTACAGAAAGAAGAATATGTAGTTCTACAAGCAGTGCTAGCTATTTCATGTCTCAACATATTTACAGAAAGAGGAATTTGTAGTTCAACAAGCAGTGCTCAGTATTTCATCTCTCAACATATTTACAGAAAGAGGAATTTGTAGTTCAACAAGCAGTGCTCACTATTTCATGTCTCAACATATTTACAGAAAGAGGAATTTGTAGTTCAACAAGCAGTGCTCACTATTTCATTTCTCAACATATTTACAGAAAGAGGAATATGTAGTTCAACAAGCAGTGTTCACTATTTCATGTCTCAACATATTTACAGAAAGAAGAATTTGTAGTTCTACAAGCAGTGCTCACTATTTCATGTCTCAACATATTTACAGAAAGAGGAATATGTAGTTCAACAAGCAGTGCTCACTATTTCATCTCTCAACATATTTACAGAAAGAGGAATATGTAGTTCAACAAGCAGTGCTCACTATTTCATGTCTCAACATATTTACAGAAAGAAGAATTTGTAGTTCAACAAGCAGTGCTCACTATTTCATGTCTTACATATTTACAGAAAGAAGAATTTGTAGTTCAACAAGCAGTGCTCACTATTTCATGTCTTACATATTTACAAAAGAAGAATATGTAGTCAACAAGCAGTGCTCACTATTTCATGTCTCAAAATATTTACAGAAAGAGGAATTTGTAGTTCAACAAGCAGTGCTCACTATTTCATGTCTCAACATATTTACAGAAAGAGGAATTTGTATTTCTACAAGCAGTGCTCACTATTTCATGTCTCAACATATTTACAGAAAGAGGAATTTGTAGTTCTACAAGCAGTGCTCACTATTTCATGTCTCAACATATTTACAGAAAGAGGAATTTGTAGTTCAACAAGCAGTGCTCACTATTTCATGTCTCAACATATTTACAGAAAGAGGAATTTGTAGTTCTACAAGCAGTGCTCACTATTTCATGTCTCAGCATATTTTTACAGAAAGAGGAATTTGTAGTTCAACAAGCAGTGCTCACTATTTCATGTCTTACATATTTACAGAAAGAAGAATATGTAGTTCAACAAGCAGTGCTCACTATTTCATGCCTCAACATATTTACAGAAAGAGGAATTTGTAGTTCAACAAGCAGTGCTCACTATTTCATGTCTCAACATATTTACAGAAAGAAGAATTTGTAGTTCAACAAGCAGTGCTCACTATTTCATGTCTTACATATTTACAGAAAGAAGAATTTGTAGTTCTACAAGCAGTGCTCACTATTTCATGTCTCAACATATTTACAGAAAGAAGAATATGTAGTTCTACAAGCAGTGCTCACTATTTCATGTCTCAACATATTTACAGAAAGAAGAATATGTAGTTCTACAAGCAGTGCTCACTATTTCATGTCTCAACATATTTACAGAATGAGGAATATGTAGTTCTACAAGCAGTGCTCACTATTTCATGTCTCAACATATTTACAGAAAGAGGAATATGTAGTTCTACAAGCAGTGCTCACTATTTCATGTCTCAGCATATTTACAGAAAGAGGAATATGTAGTTCAACAAGCAGTGCTCACTATTTCATGTCTCAACATATTTACAGAAAGAGGAATTTGTAGTTCTACAAGCAGTGCCCACTATTTCATGTCTCAACATATTTACAGAAAGAGGAATTTGTAGTTCAACAAGCAGTGCTCACTATTTCATGTCTCAACATATTTACAGAAAGAGGAATTTGTAGTTCAACAAGCAGTGCTCACTATTTCATGTCTCAATATATTTACAGAAAGAAGAATATGTAGTTCAACAAGCGGTGCTCACTATTTCATGTCTCAACATATTTACAGAAAGAAGAATATATAGTTCAACAAGCGGTGCTCACTATTTCATGTCTCAACATATTTACAGAAAGAGGAATTTGTAGTTCAATAAGCAGTGCTCACTGCTTCATGCCTCAACATATTTACAGAAAGAAGAATTTGTAGTTCTACAAGCAGTGCTCACTATTTCATGTCTTACATATTTACAGAAAGAGGAATTTGTAGTTCTACAAGCAGTGCTCACTATTTCATGTCTTACATATTTACAGAAAGAAAAATTTGTAGTTCTACAAGCAGTGCTCACTATTTCATGTCTCAACATATTTACAGAAAGAAGAATTTGTAGTTCTACAAGCAGTGCTCACTATTTCATGTCTCAACATATTTACAGAAAGAGGAATTTGTAGTTCTACAAGCAGTGCTCACTATTTCATGTCTTACATATTTACAGAAAGAAGAATTTGTAGTTCTACAAGCAGTGCTCACTATTTCATGTCTCAACATATTTACAGAAAGAGGAATTTGTAGTTCTACAAGCAGTGCTCACTATTTCATGTCTTACATATTTACAGAAAGAAGAATATGTAGTTCAACAAGCAGTGCTCACTATTTCATGTCTCAACATATTTACAGAAAGAAGAATATGTAGTTCTACAAGCAGTGCTCACTATTTCATGTCTCAACATATTTACAGAAAGAGGAATTTGTAGTTCAACAAGCAGTGCTCACTATTTCATGTCTCAACATATTTACAGAAAGAGGAATTTGTAGTTCAACAAGCAGTGCTCACTGCTTCATGTCTCAACATATTTACAGAAAGAGGAATTTGTAGTTCAACAAGCAGTGCTCACTATTTCATGTCTCAACATATTTACAGAAAGAGGAATTTGTAGTTCTACAAGCAGTGCTCACAATTTCATGTCTCAACATATTTACAGAAAGAGGAATATGTAGTTCAACAAGCAGTGCTCACTATTTCATGTCTCAACATATTTACAGAAAGAGGAATATGTAGTTCAACAAGCAGTGCTCACAATTTCATGTCTCAACATATTTACAGAAAGAGGAATATGTAGTTCAACAAGCAGTGCTCACTATTTCATGTCTCAACATATTTACAGAAAGAGGAATATGTAGTTCAACAAGCAGTGCTCACAATTTCATGTCTCAACATATTTACAGAAAGAGGAATATGTAGTTCAACAAGCAGTGCTCACAATTTCATGTCTCAACATATTTACAGAAAGAGGAATATGTAGTTCAACAAGCAGTGCTCACTATTTCATGTCTCAACATATTTACAGAAAGAGGAATTTGTAGTTCAACAAGCAGTGCTCACTATTTCATGTCTCAACATATTTACAGAAAGAAGAATTTGTAGTTCAACAAGCAGTGCTCACTGCTTCATGCCTCAACATATTTACAGAAGGAGGAATTTGTAGTTCAACAAGCAGTGCTCACTATTTCATGTCTTACATATTTACAGAAAGAAGAATATGTAGTTCAACAAGCAGTGCTCACTATTTCATGTCTTACATATTTACAGAAAGAAGAATTTGTAGTTCAACAAGCAGTGCTCACTATTTCATGTCTTACATATTTACAGAAAGAGGAATTTGTAGTTCAACAAGCAGTGCTCACTATTTCATGTCTTACATATTTACAGAAAGAAGAATATGTAGTTCAACAAGCAGTGCTCACTATTTCATGTCTTACATATTTACAGAAAGAAGAATATGTAGTTCAACAAGCAGTGCTCACTATTTCATGTCTCAACATATTTACAGAAAGAGGAATATGTAGAGCAACAAGCAGTGCTCACTATTTCCTGTCTTACATATTTACAGAAAGAAGAATATGTAGTTCAACAAGCAGTGCTCACTATTTCATGTCTTACATATTTACAGAAAGAAGAATATGTAGTTCAACAAGCAGTGCTCACTATTTTATGTCTCAACATATTTACAGAAAGAGGAATTTGTAGTTCAACAAGCAGTGCTCACTATTTCATGTCTCAACATATTTACAGAAAGAAGAATTTGTAGTTCAACAAGCAGTGCTCACTATTTCATGTCTCAACATATTTACAGAAAGAGGAATATGTAGTTCAACAAGCAGTGCTCACTATTTCATGTCTCAACATATTTACAGAAAGAGGAATATGTAGTTCAACAAGCAGTGCTCACTATTTCATGTCTCAACATATTTACAGAAAGAGGAATATGTAGTTCAACAAGCAGTGCTCACTATTTCATGTCTCAACATATTTACAGAAAGAGGAATATGTAGTTCAACAAGCAGTGCTCACTATTTCATGTCTCAACATATTTACAGAAAGAGGAATATGTAGTTCAACAAGCAGTGCTCACTATTTCATGTCTCAACATATTTACAGAAAGAGGAATATGTAGTTCAACAAGCAGTGCTCACTATTTCATGTCTCAACATATTTACAGAAAGAGGAATATGTAGTTCAACAAGCAGTGCTCACTATTTCATGTCTCAACATATTTACAGAAAGAAGAATTTGTAGTTCAACAAGCAGTGCTCACTATTTCATGTCTTACATATTTACAGAAAGAAGAATTTGTAGTTCAACAAGCAGTGCTCACTATTTTATGTCTCAACATATTTACAGAAAGAGGAATTTGTAGTTCAACAAGCAGTGCTCACTATTTCATGTCTCAACATATTTACAGAAAGAAGAATTTGTAGTTCAACAAGCAGTGCTCACTATTTCATGTCTTACATATTTACAGAAAGAAGAATTTGTAGTTCAACAAGCAGTGCTCACTATTTCATGTCTTACATATTTACAGAAAGAAGAATATGTAGTTCAACAAGCAGTGCTCACTATTTCATGTCTCAACATATTTACAGAAAGAAGAATATGTAGTTCAACAAGCAGTGCTCACTATTTCATGTCTCAATATATTTACAGAAAGAAGAATATGTAGTTCAACAAGCAGTGCTCACTATTTCATGTCTTACATATTTACAGAAAGAGGAATTTGTAGTTCAACAAGCAGTGCTCACTATTTCATGTCTCAACACATTTACAGAAAGAGGAATTTGTAGTTCAACAAGCAGTGCTCACTATTTCATGTCTCAACATATTTACAGAAAGAGGAATTTGTAGTTCAACAAGCAGTGCTCACTATTTCATGTCTCAACATATTTACAGAAAGAGGAATTTGTAGTTCAACAAGCAGTGCTCACTGCTTCATGCCTCAACATATTTACAGAAAGAAGAATTTGTAGTTCAACAAGCAGTGCTCACTGCTTCATGCCTCAACATATTTACAGAAAGAGGAATTTGTAGTTCAACAAGCAGTGCTCACTATTTCATGTCTCAACATATTTACAGAAAGAGGAATTTGTAGTTCAACAAGCAGTGCTCACTGCTTCATGTCTCAACATATTTACAGAAAGAGGAATTTGTAGTTCAACAAGCAGTGCTCACTATTTCATGCCTCAACATATTTACAGAAAGAGGAATTTGTAGTTCAACAAGCAGTGCTCACTATTTCATGCCTCAACATATTTACAGAAAGAAGAATTTGTAGTTCAACAAGCAGTGCTGACTGCTTCATGCCTCAACATATTTACAGAAAGAGGAATATGTAGTTCTACAAGCAGTGCTCACTATTTCATGTCTCAACATATTTACAGAAAGAAGAATTTGTAGTTCAACAAGCAGTGCTCACTATTTCATGTCTTACATATTTACAGAAAGAAGAATTTGTAGTTCAACAAGCAGTGCTCACTGCTTCATGCCTCAACATATTTACAGAAAGAGGAATTTGTAGTTCAACAAGCAGTGCTCACTATTTCATGTCTCAACATATTTACACAAAGAGGAATTTGTAGTTCAACAAGCAGTGCTCACTATTTCATGTCTCAACATATTTACAGAAAGAGGAATTTGTAGATCAACAAGCAGTGCTCACTATTTCATGTCTCAACATATTTACAGAAAGAGGAATTTGTAGTTCAACAAGCAGTGCTCACTATTTCATGTCTCAACATATTTACAGAAAGAGGAATTTGTAGATCAACAAGCAGTGCTCACTATTTCATGTCTCAACATATTTACAGAAAGAAGAATTTGTAGTTCTACAAGCAGTGCTCACTATTTCATGTCTCAACATATTTACAGAAAGAAGAATTTGTAGTTCAACAAGCAGTGCTCACTATTTCATGTCTCAACATATTTACAGAAAGAGGAATTTGTAGTTCAACAAGCAGTGCTCACTATTTCATGTCTCAACATATTTACAGAAAGAGGAATTTGTAGATCAACAAGCAGTGCTCACTATTTCATGTCTCAACATATTTACAGAAAGAGGAATTTGTAGTTCAACAAGCAGTGCTCACTATTTCATGTCTCAACATATTTACAGAAAGAGGAATTTGTAGTTCAACAAGCAGTGCTCACTATTTCATGTCTCAACATATTTACAGAAAGAGGAATTTGTAGATCAACAAGCAGTGCTCACTATTTCATGTCTCAACATATTTACAGAAAGAAGAATTTGTAGTTCTACAAGCAGTGCTCACTATTTCATGTCTCAACATATTTACAGAAAGAAGAATTTGTAGTTCAACAAGCAGTGCTCACTATTTCATGTCTCAACATATTTACAGAAAGAGGAATTTGTAGTTCAACAAGCAGTGCTCACTATTTCATGTCTCAACATATTTACAGAAAGAGGAATTTGTAGATCAACAAGCAGTGCTCACTGCTTCATGCCTCAACATATTTACAGAAAGAAGAATTTGTAGTTCTACAAGCAGTGCTCACTATTTCATGTCTTACATATTTACAGAAAGAGGAATTTGTAGTTCAATAAGCAGTGCTCACTGCTTCATGCCTCAACATATTTACAGAAAGAAGAATTTGTAGTTCTACAAGCAGTGCTCACTATTTCATGTCTTACATATTTACAGAAAGAGGAATTTGTAGTTCAACAAGCAGTGCTCACTATTTCATGTCTCAACATATTTAAGGAAAGAGGAATTTGTAGTTCAACAAGCAGTGCTCACTGCTTCATGCCTCAACATATTTACAGAAAGAAGAATTTGTAGTTCAACAAGCAGTGCTCACTGCTTCATGCCTCAACATATTTACAGAAAGAGGAATTTGTAGTTCAACAAGCAGTGCTCACTATTTCATGTCTCAACATATTTACAGAAAGAGGAATTTGTAGTTCAACAAGCAGTGCTCACTGCTTCATGTCTCAACATATTTACAGAAAGAGGAATTTGTAGTTCAACAAGCAGTGCTCACTATTTCATGCCTCAACATATTTACAGAAAGAGGAATTTGTAGTTCAACAAGCAGTGCTCACTATTTCATGCCTCAACATATTTACAGAAAGAAGAATTTGTAGTTCAACAAGCAGTGCTCACTGCTTCATGCCTCAACATATTTACAGAAAGAGGAATATGTAGTTCTACAAGCAGTGCTCACTATTTCATGTCTCAACATATTTACAGAAAGAAGAATTTGTAGTTCAACAAGCAGTGCTCACTATTTCATGTCTTACATATTTACAGAAAGAAGAATTTGTAGTTCAACAAGCAGTGCTCACTGCTTCATGCCTCAACATATTTACAGAAAGAGGAATTTGTAGTTCAACAAGCAGTGCTCACTATTTCATGTCTCAACATATTTACACAAAGAGGAATTTGTAGTTCAACAAGCAGTGCTCACTATTTCATGTCTCAACATATTTACAGAAAGAGGAATTTGTAGATCAACAAGCAGTGCTCACTATTTCATGTCTCAACATATTTACAGAAAGAGGAATTTGTAGTTCAACAAGCAGTGCTCACTATTTCATGTCTCAACATATTTACAGAAAGAGGAATTTGTAGTTCAACAAGCAGTGCTCACTATTTCATGTCTCAACATATTTACAGAAAGAGGAATTTGTAGATCAACAAGCAGTGCTCACTATTTCATGTCTCAACATATTTACAGAAAGAGGAATTTGTAGATCAACAAGCAGTGCTCACTATTTCATGTCTCAACATATTTACAGAAAGAAGAATTTGTAGTTCTACAAGCAGTGCTCACTATTTCATGTCTCAACATATTTACAGAAAGAAGAATTTGTAGTTCAACAAGCAGTGCTCACTATTTCATGTCTCAACATATTTACAGAAAGAGGAATTTGTAGTTCAACAAGCAGTGCTCACTATTTCATGTCTCAACATATTTACAGAAAGAGGAATTTGTAGATCAACAAGCAGTGCTCACTATTTCATGTCTCAACATATTTACAGAAAGAGGAATTTGTAGATCAACAAGCAGTGCTCACTATTTCATGTCTCAACATATTTACAGAAAGAGGAATTTGTAGTTCAACAAGCAGTGCTCACTATTTCATGTCTCAACATATTTACAGAAAGAGGAATATGTAGTTCAACAAGCAGTGCTCACTATTTCATGTCTCAACATATTTACAGAAAGAGGAATTTGTAGATCAACAAGCAGTGCTCACTGCTTCATGCCTCAACATATTTACAGAAAGAAGAATTTGTAGTTCTACAAGCAGTGCTCACTATTTCATGTCTTACATATTTACAGAAAGAGGAATTTGTAGTTCAATAAGCAGTGCTCACTATTTCATGTCTCAGCATATTTACAGAAAGAGGAATATGTAGTTCAACAAGCAGTGCTCACTATTTCATGTCTTACATATTTACAGAAAGAGGAATTTGTAGTTCTACAAGCAGTGCTCACTATTTCATGTCTTACATATTTACAGAAAGAGGAATTTGTAGTTCAATAAGCAGTGCTCACTATTTCATGTCTCAGCATATTTACAGAAAGAGGAATATGTAGTTCAATAAGCAGTGCTCACTGCTTCATGCCTCAACATATTTACAGAAAGAAGAATTTGTAGTTCTACAAGCAGTGCTCACTATTTCATGTCTTACATATTTACAGAAAGAGGAATTTGTAGTTCTACAAGCAGTGCTCACTATTTCATGTCTTACATATTTACAGAAAGAAGAATTTGTAGTTCTACAAGCAGTGCTCACTATTTCATGTCTCAATATATTTACAGAAAGAAGAATTTGTAGTTCTACAAGCAGTGCTCACTATTTCATGTCTCAACATATTTACAGAAAGAGGAATTTGTAGTTCTACAAGCAGTGCTCACTATTTCATGTCTTACATATTTACAGAAAGAAGAATTTGTAGTTCTACAAGCAGTGCTCACTATTTCATGTCTCAACATATTTACAGAAAGAGGAATTTGTAGTTCTACAAGCAGTGCTCACTATTTCATGTCTTACATATTTACAGAAAGAAGAATTTGTAGTTCTAAAAGCAGTGCTCACTATTTCATGTCTTACATATTTACAGAAAGAGGAATTTGTAGTTCTACAAGCAGTGCTCACTATTTCATGTCTCAACATATTTACAGAAAGAAGAATTTGTAGTTCTACAAGCAGTGCTCACAATTTCATGTCTCAACATATTTACAGAAAGAGGAATATGTAGTTCAACAAGCAGTGCTCACTATTTCATGTCTCAACATATTTACAGAAAGAGGAATATGTAGTTCAACAAGCAGTGCTCACAATTTCATGTCTCAACATATTTACAGAAAGAGGAATATGTAGTTCAACAAGCAGTGCTCACAATTTCATGTCTCAACATATTTACAGAAAGAGGAATATGTAGTTCAACAAGCAGTGCTCACTATTTCATGTCTCAACATATTTACAGAAAGAGGAATTTGTAGTTCAAAAAGCAGTGCTCACTATTTCATGTCTCAACATATTTACAGAAAGAAGAATTTGTAGTTCAACAAGCAGTGCTCACTGCTTCATGCCTCAACATATTTACAGAAAGAGGAATTTGTAGTTCAACAAGCAGTGCTCACTATTTCATGTCTTACATATTTACAGAAAGAAGAATATGTAGTTCAACAAGCAGTGCTCACTATTTCATGTCTTACATATTTACAGAAAGAAGAATTTGTAGTTCAACAAGCAGTGCTCACTATTTCATGTCTTACATATTTACAGAAAGAGGAATTTGTAGTTCAACAAGCAGTGCTCACTATTTCATGTCTTACATATTTACAGAAAGAAGAATATGTAGTTCAACAAGCAGTGCTCACTATTTCATGTCTTACATATTTACAGAAAGAAGAATATGTAGTTCAACAAGCAGTGCTCACTATTTCATGTCTCAACATATTTACAGAAAGAAGAATATGTAGTTCAACAAGCAGTGCTCACTATTTCCTGTCTTACATATTTACAGAAAGAAGAATATGTAGTTCTACAAGCAGTGCTCACAATTTCATGTCTCAACATATTTACAGAAAGAGGAATTTGTAGTTCAACAAGCAGTGCTCACTGCTTCATGCCTCAACATATTTACAGAAAGAGGAATATGTAGAGCAACAAGCAGTGCTCACTATTTCATGTCTTACATATTTACAGAAAGAGGAATTTGTAGTTCTACAAGCAGTGCTCACAATTTCATGTCTCAACATATTTACAGAAAGAGGAATATGTAGTTCAACAAGCAGTGCTCACTATTTCATGTCTCAACATATTTACAGAAAGAGGAATATGTAGAGCAACAAGCAGTGCTCACTATTTCATGTCTTACATATTTACAGAAAGAAGAATATGTAGTTCAACAAGCAGCGCTCACTATTTCATGTCTTACATATTTACAGAAAGAAGAATATGTAGTTCAACAAGCAGTGCTCACTATTTTATGTCTCAACATATTTACAGAAAGAGGAATTTGTAGTTCAACAAGCAGTGCTCACTATTTCATGTCTCAACATATTTACAGAAAGAGGAATTTGTAGTTCAACAAGCAGTGCTCACTATTTCATGTCTCAACATATTTACAGAAAGAAGAATTTGTAGTTCAACAAGCAGTGCTCACTATTTCATGTCTTACATATTTACAGAAAGAAGAATTTGTAGTTCAACAAGCAATGCTCACTATTTCATGTCATACATATTTACAGAAAGAAGAATATGTAGTTCAACAAGCAGTGCTCACTATTTCATGTCTCAACATATTTACAGAAAGAAGAATATGTAGTTCAACAAGCAGTGCTCACTATTTCATGTCTCAATATATTTACAGAAAGAAGAATATGTAGTTCAACAAGCAGTGCTCACTATTTCATGTCTTACATATTTACAGAAAGAGGAATTTGTAGTTCAACAAGCAGTGCTCACTATTTCATGTCTCAACATATTTACAGAAAGAGGAATTTGTAGTTCAACAAGCAGTGCTCACTATTTCATGTCTCAACATATTTACAGAAAGAGGAATTTGTAGTTCAACAAGCAGTGCTCACTGCTTCATGCCTCAACATATTTACAGAAAGAGGAATATGTAGTTCAACAAGCAGTGCTCACTATTTCATGTCTTACATATTTACAGAAAGAAGAATTTGTAGTTCAACAAGCAGTGCTCACTATTTCATGCCTCAAAATATTTACAGAAAGAGGAATATGTAGTTCAACAAGCAGTGCTCATTATTTCATGTCTTACATATTTACAGAAAGAAGAATTTGTAGTTCAACAAGCAGTGCTCACTATTTCATGCCTCAAAATATTTACAGAAAGAGAAATATGTAGATCAACAAGCAGTGTTCACTATTTCATGTCTCAACATATTTACAGAAAGAAGAATTTGTAGTTCTACAAGCAGTGCTCACTATTTCATGTCTCAACATATTTACAGAAAGAAGAATTTGTAGTTCTACAAGCAGTGCTCACTATTTCATGTCTTACATATTTACAGAAAGAAGAATATGTAGTTCAACAAGCAGTGCTCACTATTTCATGTCTTACATATTTACAGAAAGAAGAATATGTAGTTCAACAAGCAGTGCTCACTATTTCATGTCTCAACATATTTACAGAAAGAGGAATATGTAGAGCAACAAGCAGTGCTCACTATTTCATGTCTTACATATTTACAGAAAGAAGAATATGTAGTTCAACAAGCAGTGCTCACTATTTCATGTCTTACATATTTACAGAAAGAAGAATATGTAGTTCAACAAGCAGTGCTCACTATTTTATGTCTCAACATATTTACAGAAAGAGGAATTTGTAGTTCAACAAGCAGTGCTCACTATTTCATGTCTCAACATATTTACAGAAAGAAGAATTTGTAGTTCAACAAGCAGTGCTCACTATTTCATGTCTTACAGATTTACAGAAAGAGGAATTTGTAGTTCAACAAGCAGTGCTCACTATTTCATGTCTTACATATTTACAGAAAGAAGAATATGTAGTTCAACAAGCAGTGCTCACTATTTCATGTCTCAACATATTTACAGAAAGAAGAATTTGTAGTTCAACAAGCAGTGCTCACTATTTCATGTCTTACATATTTACAGAAAGAGGAATTTGTAGTTCAACAAGCAGTGCTCACTATTTCATGTCTCAACATATTTACAGAAAGAGGAATTTGTAGTTCAACAAGCAGTGCTCACTATTTCATGTCTCAACATATTTACAGAAAGAGGAATTTGTAGTTCAACAAGCAGTGCTCACTATTTCATGTCTTACATATTTACAGAAAGAGGAATTTGTAGTTCAACAAGCAGTGCTCACTATTTCATGTCTCAACATATTTACAGAAAGAGGAATTTGTAGTTCAACAAGCAGTGCTCACTATTTCATGTCTCAACATATTTACAGAAAGAGGAATTTGTAGTTCAACAAGCAGTGCTCACTGCTACATGCCTCAACATATTTACAGAAAGAAGAATTTGTAGTTCAACAAGCAGTGCTCACTGCTTCATGCCTCAACATATTTACAGAAAGAGGAATTTGTAGTTCAACAAGCAGTGCTCACTATTTCATGTCTCAACATATTTACAGAAAGAGGAATTTGTAGTTCAACAAGCAGTGCTCACTGCTTCATGTCTCAACATATTTACAGAAAGAGGAATTTGTAGTTCAACAAGCAGTGCTCACTATTTCATGCCTCAACATATTTACAGAAAGAGGAATTTGTAGTTCAACAAGCAGTGCTCACTATTTCATGTCTCAACATATTTACAGAAAGAAGAATTTGTAGTTCAACAAACAGTGCTCACTGCTTCATGCCTCAACATATTTACAGAAAGAGGAATATGTAGTTCTACAAGCAGTGCTCACTATTTCATGTCTCAACATATTTACAGAAAGAAGAATTTGTAGTTCAACAAGCAGTGCTCACTATTTCATGTCTTACATATTTACAGAAAGAAGAATTTGTAGTTCAACAAGCAGTGCTCACTGCTTCATGTCTCAACATATTTACAGAAAGAGGAATTTGTAGTTCAACAAGCAGTGCTCACTATTTCATGTCTCAACATATTTACAGAAAGAGGAATTTGTAGATCAACAAGCAGTGCTCACTATTTCATGTCTCAACATATTTACAGAAAGAAGAATTTGTAGTTCTACAAGCAGTGCTCACTATTTCATGTCTCAACATATTTACAGAAAGAAGAATTTGTAGTTCAACAAGCAGTGCTCACTATTTCATGTCTCAACATATTTACAGAAAGAGGAATTTGTAGTTCAACAAGCAGTGCTCACTATTTCATGTCTCAACATATTTACAGAAAGAGGAATTTGTAGATCAACAAGCAGTGCTCACTATTTCATGTCTCAACATATTTACAGAAAGAGGAATTTGTAGTTCAACAAGCAGTGCTCACTATTTCATGTCTCAACATATTTACAGAAAGAGGAATTTGTAGTTCAACAAGCAGTGCTCACTATTTCATGTCTCAACATATTTACAGAAAGAGGAATTTGTAGATCAACAAGCAGTGCTCACTATTTCATGTCTCAACATATTTACAGAAAGAAGAATTTGTAGTTCTACAAGCAGTGCTCACTATTTCATGTCTCAACATATTTACAGAAAGAAGAATTTGTAGTTCAACAAGCAGTGCTCACTATTTCATGTCTCAACATATTTACAGAAAGAGGAATTTGTAGTTCAACAAGCAGTGCTCACTATTTCATGTCTCAACATATTTACAGAAAGAGGAATTTGTAGTTCAACAAGCAGTGCTCACTATTTCATGTCTCAACATATTTACAGAAAGAGGAATTTGTAGATCAACAAGCAGTGTTCACTATTTCATGTCTCAACATATTTACAGAAAGAAGAATTTGTAGTTCTACAAGCAGTGCTCACTATTTCATGTCTTACATATTTACAGAAAGAGGAATTTGTAGTTCAATAAGCAGTGCTCACTGCTTCATGCCTCAACATATTTACAGAAAGAAGAATCTGTAGTTCTACAAGCAGTGCTCACTATTTCATGTCTTACATATTTACAGAAAGAGGAATTTGTAGTTCTACAAGCAGTGCTCACTATTTCATGTCTTACATATTTACAGAAAGAAGAATTTGTAGTTCTACAAGCAGTGCTCACTATTTCATGTCTCAACATATTTACAGAAAGAGGAATTTGTAGTTCTACAAGCAGTGCTCACTATTTCATGTCTTACATATTTACAGAAAGAAGAATTTGTAGTTCTACAAGCAGTGCTCACTATTTCATGTCTCAACATATTTACAGAAAGAGGAATTTGTAGTTCTACAAGCAGTGCTCACTATTTCATGTCTTACATATTTACAGAAAGAAGAAT
Source organism: Deroplatys truncata (assembly GCA_030765065.1). Taxonomy (NCBI): domain Eukaryota; kingdom Metazoa; phylum Arthropoda; class Insecta; order Mantodea; family Mantidae; genus Deroplatys; species Deroplatys truncata. Next base: position 2,451,497 of record CM060975.1, read on the forward strand.
TTGTAGTTCTACAAGCAGTGCTCACTATTTCATGTCTTACATATTTACAGAAAGAGTAATTTGTAGTTCTACAAGCAGTGCTCACTATTTCATGTCTCAACATATTTACAGAAAGAAGAATATGTAGTTCAACAAGCAGTGCTCACTATTTCATGTCTCAACATATTTACAGAAAGAAGAATATGTGGTTCTACAAGCAGTGCTCACTATTTCATGTCTCAACATATTTACAGAAAGAGGAATTTGTAGTTCAACAAGCAGTGCTCACTATTTCATGTCTCAACATATTTACAGAAAGAGGAATTTGTAGTTCAACAAGCAGTGCTCACTGCTTCATGTCTCAACATATTTACAGAAAGAGGAATTTGTAGTTCAACAAGCAGTGCTCACTATTTCATGTCTCAACATATTTACAGAAAGAGGAATTTGTAGTTCTACAAGCAGTGCTCAAAATTTCATGTCTCAACATATTTACAGAAAGAGGACTATGTAGTTCAACAAGCAGTGCTCACTATTTCATGTCTCAACATATTTACAGAAAGAGGAATTTGTAGTTCAACAAGCAGTGCTCACTATTTCATGTCTCAACATATTTACAGAAAGAGGAATATGTAGTTCAACAAGCAGTGCTCACAATTTCATGTCTCAACATATTTACAGAAAGAGGAATATGTAGTTCAACAAGCAGTGCTCACAATTTCATGTCTCAACATATTTACAGAAAGAGGAATATGTAGTTCAACAAGCAGTGCTCACTATTTCATGTCTCAACATATTTACAGAAAGAGGAATTTGTAGTTCAACAAGCAGTGCTCACTATTTCATGTCTCAACATATTTACAGAAAGAAGAATTTGTAGTTCAACAAGCAGTGCTCACTGCTTCATGCCTCAACATATTTACAGAAAGAGGAATTTGTAGTTCAACAAGCAGTGCTCACTATTTCATGTCTTACATATTTACAGAAAGAAGAATATGTAGTTCAACAAGCAGTGCTCACTATTTCATGTCTTACATATTTACAGAAAGAAGAATTTGTAGTTCAACAAGCAGTGCTCACTATTTCATGTCTTACATATTTACAGAAAGAGGAATTTGTAGTTCAACAAGCAGTGCTCACTATTTCATGTCTTACATATTTACAGAAAGAAGAATATGTAGTTCAACAAGCAGTGCTCACTATTTCATGTCTTACATATTTACAGAAAGAAGAATATGTAGTTCAACAAGCAGTGCTCACTATTTCATGTCTCAACATATTTACAGAAAGAAGAATATGTAGTTCAACAAGCAGTGCTCACTATTTCATGTCTTACATATTTACAGAAAGAGGAATTTGTAGTTCTACAAGCAGTGCTCACTATTTCATGTCTCAACATATTTACAGAAAGAGGAATTTGTAGTTCAACAAGCAGTGCTCACAATTTCATGTCTCAACATATTTACAGAAAGAGGAATATGTAGTTCAACAAGCAGTGCTCACTATTTCATGTCTCAACATATTTACAGAAAGAGGAATATGTAGAGCAACAAGCAGTGCTCACTATTTCATGTCTTACATATTTACAGAAAGAAGAATATGTAGTTCAACAAGCAGTGCTCACTATTTCATGTCTTACATATTTACAGAAAGAAGAATATGTAGTTTAACAAGCAGTGCTCACTATTTTATGTCTCAACATATTTACAGAAAGAGGAATTTGTAGTTCAACAAGCAGTGCTCACTATTTCATGTCTCAACATATTTACAGAAAGAGGAATTTGTTGTTCAACAAGCAGTGCTCACTATTTCATGTCTCAACATATTTACAGAAAGAAGAATCTGTAGTTCAACAAGCAGTGCTCACTATTTCATGTCTTACATATTTACAGAAAGAAGAATTTGTAGTTCAATAAGCAGTGCTCACTATTTCATGTCTTACATATTTACAGAAAGAAGAATATGTAGTTCAACAAGCAGTGCTCACTATTTCATGTCTCAACATATTTACAGAAAGAAGAATATGTAGTTCAACAAGCAGTGCTCACTATTTCATGTCTCAATATATTTACAGAAAGAAGAATATGTAGTTCAACAAGCAGTGCTCACTATTTCATGTCTTACATATTTACAGAAAGAGGAATTTGTAGTTCAACAAGCAGTGCTCACTATTTCATGTCTCAACATATTTACAGAAAGAGGAATTTGTAGTTCAACAAGCAGTGCTCACTATTTCATGTCTCAACATATTTACAGAAAGAGGAATTTGTAGTTCAACAAGCAGTGCTCACTGCTTCATGCCTCAACATATTTACAGAAAGAAGAATTTGTAGTTCAACAAGCAGTGCTCACTATTTCATGCCTCAAAATATTTACAGAAAGAGGAATATGTAGTTCAACAAGCAGTGCTCACTATTTCATGTCTTACATATTTACAGAAAGAAGAATTTGTAGTTCAACAAGCAGTGCTCACTATTTCATGCCTCAAAATATTTACAGAAAGAGGAATATGTAGTTCAACAAGCAGTGCTCATTATTTCATGTCTTACATATTTACAGAAAGAAGAATTTGTAGTTCAACAAGCAGTGCTCACTATTTCATGCCTCAAAATATTTACAGAAAGAGGAATATGTAGTTCAACAAGCAGTGCTCACTATTTCATGTCTCAACATATTTACAGAAAGAGGAATTTGTAGTTCAACAAGCAGTGCTCACTATTTCATGTCTCAACATATTTACAGAAAGAAGAATTTGTAGTTCAACAAGCAGTGCTCACTATTTCATGTCTCAACATATTTACAGAAAGAGGAATATGTAGTTCAACAAGCAGTGCTCACTATTTCATGTCTCAACATATTTACAGAAAGAGGAATATGTAGTTCAACAAGCAGTGCTCACTATTTCATGTCTCAACATATTTGCAGAAAGAAGAATATGTAGTTCAACAAGCAGTGCTCACTATTTCATGTCTCAACATATTTACAGAAAGAAGAATATGTAGTTCTACAAGCAGTGCTCACTATTTCATGTCTCAACATATTTACAGAAAGAAGAATATGTAGTTCAACAAGCAGTGCTCACTATTTCATGTCTCAACATATTTACAGAAAGAGGAATTTGTAGTTCAACAAGCAGTGCTCACTGCTTCATGCCTCAACATATTTACAGAAAGAAGAATTTGTAGTTCAACAAGCAGTGCCAAATGCTTCATGCCTCAACATATTTACAGAAAGAGGAATTTGTAGTTCAACAAGCAGTGCTCACTATTTCATGTCTCAACATATTTACAGAAAGAGGAATTTGTAGTTCAACAAGCAGTGCTCACTGCTTCATGTCTCAACATATTTACAGAAAGAGGAATTTGTAGTTCAACAAGCAGTGCTCACTATTTCATGCCTCAACATATTTACAGAAAGAGGAATTTGTAGTTCAACAAGCAGTGCTCACTATTTCATGTCTCAACATATTTACAGAAAGAAGAATTTGTAGTTCAACAAGCAGTGCTCACTGCTTCATGCCTCAACATATTTACAGAAAGAGGAATTTGTAGTTCAACAAGCAGTGCTCACTATTTCATGTCTCAACATATTTACACAAAGAGGAATTTGTAGTTCAATAAGCAGTGCTCACTATTTCATGTCTCAACATATTTACAGAAAGAGGAATTTGTAGATCAACAAGCAGTGCTCACTGCTTCATGCCTCAACATATTTACAGAAAGAAGAATTTGTAGTTCTACAAGCAGTGCTCACTATTTCATGTCTTACATATTTACAGAAAGAAGAATATGTAGTTCAACAAGCAGTGCTCACTATTTCATGTCTCAACATATTTACAGAAAGAAGAATATGTAGTTCAACAAGCAGTGCTCACTATTTCATGTCTTACATATTTACAGAAAGAGGAATTTGTAGTTCTACAAGCAGTGCTCACTATTTCATGTCTCAACATATTTACAGAAAGAGGAATTTGTAGTTCAACAAGCAGTGCTCACAATTTCATGTCTCAACATATTTACAGAAAGAGGAATATGTAGTTCAACAAGCAGTGCTCACTATTTCATGTCTCAACATATTTACAGAAAGAGGAATATGTAGAGCAACAAGCAGTGCTTACTATTTCATGTCTTACATATTTACAGAAAGAAGAATATGTAGTTCAACAAGCAGTGCTCACTATTTCATGTCTTACATATTTACAGAAAGAAGAATATGTAGTTCAACAAGCAGTGCTCACTATTTTATGTCTCAACATATTTACAGAAAGAGGAATTTGTAGTTCAACAAGCAGTGCTCACTATTTCATGTCTCAACATATTTACAGAAAGAGGAATTTGTTGTTCAACAAGCAGTGCTCACTATTTCATGTCTCAACATATTTACAGAAAGAAGAATCTGTAGTTCAACAAGCAGTGCTCACTATTTCATGTCTTACATATTTACAGAAAGAAGAATTTGTAGTTCAACAAGCAGTGCTCACTATTTCATGTCTTACATATTTACAGAAAGAAGAATATGTAGTTCAACAAGCAGTGCTCACTATTTCATGTCTCAACATATTTACAGAAAGAAGAATATGTAGTTCAACAAGCAGTGCTCACTATTTCATGTCTCAATATATTTACAGAAAGAAGAATATGTAGTTCAACAAGCAGTGCTCACTATTTCATGTCTTACATATTTACAGAAAGAGGAATTTGTAGTTCAACAAGCAGTGCTCACTATTTCATGTCTCAACATATTTACAGAAAGAGGAATTTGTAGTTCAACAAGCAGTGCTCACTATTTCATGTCTCAACATATTTACAGAAAGAGGAATTTGTAGTTCAACAAGCAGTGCTCACTGCTTCATGCCTCAACATATTTACAGAAAGAAGAATTTGTAGTTCAACAAGCAGTGCTCACTATTTCATGCCTCAAAATATTTACAGAAAGAGGAATATGTAGTTCAACAAGCAGTGCTCACTATTTCATGTCTTACATATTTACAGAAAGAAGAATTTGTAGTTCAACAAGCAGTGCTCACTATTTCATGCCTCAAAATATTTACAGAAAGAGGAATATGTAGTTCAACAAGCAGTGCTCATTATTTCATGTCTTACATATTTACAGAAAGAAGAATTTGTAGTTCAACAAGCAGTGCTCACTATTTCATGCCTCAAAATATTTACAGAAAGAGGAATATGTAGTTCAACAAGCAGTGCTCACTATTTCATGTCTCAACATATTTACAGAAAGAGGAATTTGTAGTTCAACAAGCAGTGCTCACTATTTCATGTCTCAACATATTTACAGAAAGAAGAATTTGTAGTTCAACAAGCAGTGCTCACTATTTCATGTCTCAACATATTTACAGAAAGAGGAATATGTAGTTCAACAAGCAGTGCTCACTATTTCATGTCTCAACATATTTACAGAAAGAGGAATATGTAGTTCAACAAGCAGTGCTCACTATTTCATGTCTCAACATATTTGCAGAAAGAAGAATATGTAGTTCAACAAGCAGTGCTCACTATTTCATGTCTCAACATATTTACAGAAAGAAGAATATGTAGTTCTACAAGCAGTGCTCACTATTTCATGTCTCAACATATTTACAGAAAGAAGAATATGTAGTTCAACAAGCAGTGCTCACTATTTCATGTCTCAACATATTTACAGAAAGAGGAATTTGTAGTTCAACAAGCAGTGCTCACTGCTTCATGCCTCAACATATTTACAGAAAGAAGAATTTGTAGTTCAACAAGCAGTGCCCAATGCTTCATGCCTCAACATATTTACAGAAAGAGGAATTTGTAGTTCAACAAGCAGTGCTCACTATTTCATGTCTCAACATATTTACAGAAAGAGGAATTTGTAGTTCAACAAGCAGTGCTCACTGCTTCATGTCTCAACATATTTACAGAAAGAGGAATTTGTAGTTCAACAAGCAGTGCTCACTATTTCATGCCTCAACATATTTACAGAAAGAGGAATTTGTAGTTCAACAAGCAGTGCTCACTATTTCATGTCTCAACATATTTACAGAAAGAAGAATTTGTAGTTCAACAAGCAGTGCTCACTGCTTCATGCCTCAACATATTTACAGAAAGAGGAATTTGTAGTTCAACAAGCAGTGCTCACTATTTCATGTCTCAACATATTTACACAAAGAGGAATTTGTAGTTCAATAAGCAGTGCTCACTATTTCATGTCTCAACATATTTACAGAAAGAGGAATTTGTAGATCAACAAGCAGTGCTCACTGCTTCATGCCTCAACATATTTACAGAAAGAAGAATTTGTAGTTCTACAAGCAGTGCTCACTATTTCATGTCTTACATATTTACAGAAAGAGGAATTTGTAGTTCAACAAGCAGTGCTCACTATTTCATGTCTCAACATATTTACAGAAAGAGGAATTTGTAGTTCAACAAGCAGTGCTCACTATTTCATGTCTTACATATTTACAGAAAGAAGAATATGTAGTTCAACAAGCAGTGCTCACTATTTCATGTCTCAACATATTTACAGAAAGAGGAATTTGTAGTTCTACAAGCAGTGCTCACTATTTCATGTCTCAACATATTTACAGAAAGAGGAATTTGTAGTTCAACAAGCAGTGCTCACTATTTCATGTCTTAACATATTTACAGAAAGAGGAATTTGTAGTTCAACAAGCAGTGCTCACTATTTCATGTCTTACATATTTACAGAAAGAAGAATATGTAGTTCTACAAGCAGTGCTCACTATTTCATGTGTCAACATATTTACAGAAAGAAGAATATGTAGTTCAACAAGCGGTGCTCACTATTTCATGTCTCAACATATTTACAGAAAGAGGAATTTGTAGTTCTACAAGCAGTGCTCACTATTTCATGTCTCAACATATTTACAGAAAGAAGAATATGTAGTTCAACAAGCAGTGCTCACTATTTCATGTCTCAACATATTTACAGAAAGAAGAATATGTAGTTCAACAAGCAGTGCTCACTATTTCATGTCTCAACATATTTACAGAAAGAAGAATATGCAGTTCAACAAGCAGTGCTCACTATTTCATGTCTTACATATTTACAGAAAGAAGAATATGCAGTTCAACAAGCAGTGCTCACTATTTCATGTCTCAACATATTTACAGAAAGAAGAATATGCAGTTCAACAAGCAGTGCTCACTATTTCATGTCTTACATATTTACAGAAAGAGGAATTTGTAGTTCAACAAGCAGTGCTCACTATTTCATGTCTCAACATATTTACAGAAAGAAGAATTTGTAGTTCAACAAGCAGTGCTCACTATTTCATGTCTCAACATATTTACAGAAAGAGGAATTTGTAGTTCTACAAGCAGTGCTCACTATTTCATGTCTCAACATATTTACAGAAAGAAGAATTTGTAGTTCAACAAGCAGTGCTCACTATTTCATGTCTCAACATATTTACAGAAAGAAGAATTTGTAGTTCTACAAGCAGTGCTCACTATTTCATGTCTCAACATATTTACAGAAAGAGGAATTTGTAGTTCAACAAGCAGTGCTCACTGCTTCATGCCTCAACATATTTACAGAAAGAAGAATTTGTAGTTCAACAAGCAGTGCTCACTATTTCATGTCTTACATATTTACAGAAAGAGGAATTTGTAGTTCAACAAGCAGTGCTCACTATTTCATGTCTCAACATATTTACAGAAAGAGGAATTTGTAGTTCTACAAGCAGTGCTCACTATTTCATGTCTCAACATATTTACAGGAAGAGGAATTTGTAGTTCAACAAGCAGTGCTCACTATTTCATGTCTTACATATTTACAGAAAGAAGAATTTGTAGTTCTACAAGCAGTGCTCACTATTTCATGTCTCAACATATTTACAGAAAGAGGAATATGTAGTTCAACAAGCAGTGCTCACTATTTCATGTCTTACATATTTACAGAAAGAAGAATTTGTAGTTCTACAAGCAGTGCTCACTATTTCATGTCTCAACATATTTACAGAAAGAGGAATATGTAGTTCAACAAGCAGTGCTCACTATTTCATGTCTCAACATATTTACAGAAAGAGGAATATGTAGTTCAACAAGCAGTGCTCACTATTTCATGTCTTACATATTTACAGAAAGAAGAATATGTAGTTCAATAAGCAGTGCTCACAATTTCATGTCTCAACATATTTACAGAAAGAAGAATATGCAGTTCAACAAGCAGTGCTCACTATTTCATGTCTTACATATTTACAGAAAGAAGAATATGCAGTTCAACAAGCAGTGCTCACTATTTCATGTCTCAACATATTTACAGAAAGAAGAATATGCAGTTCAACAAGCAGTGCTCACTGCTTCATGCCTCAACATATTTACAGAAAGAAGAATTTGTAGTTCAACAAGCAGTGCTCACTATTTCATGTCTTACATATTTACAGAAAGAGGAATTTGTAGTTCAACAAGCAGTGCTCACTATTTCATGTCTCAACATATTTACAGAAAGAGGAATTTGTAGTTCTACAAGCAGTGCTCACTATTTCATGTCTCAACATATTTACAGAAAGAGGAATTTGTAGTTCAACAAGCAGTGCTCACTATTTCATGTCTTACATATTTACAGAAAGAAGAATTTGTAGTTCTACAAGCAGTGCTCACTATTTCATGTCTCAATATATTTACAGAAAGAGGAATATGTAGTTCAACAAGCAGTGCTCACTATTTCATGTCTCAACATATTTACAGAAAGAGGAATATGTAGTTCAACAAGCAGTGCTCACTATTTCATGTCTCAACATATTTACAGAAAGAGGAATATGTAGTTCAACAAGCAGTGCTCACTATTTCATGTCTTACATATTTACAGAAAGAAGAATTTGTAGTTCTACAAGCAGTGCTCACTATTTCATGTCTCAACATATTTACAGAAAGAGGAATATGTAGTTCAACAAGCAGTGCTCACTATTTCATGTCTTACATATTTACAGAAAGAAGAATTTGTAGTTCTACAAGCAGTGCTCACTATTTCATGTCTCAACATATTTACAGAAAGAGGAATATGTAGTTCAACAAGCAGTGCTCACTATTTCATGTCTTACATATTTACAGAAAGAAGAATTTGTAGTTCTACAAGCAGTGCTCACTATTTCATGTCTCAACATATTTACAGAAAGAGGAATATGCAGTTCAACAAGCAGTGCTCACTATTTCATGTCTTACATATTTACAGAAAGTAGAATTTGTAGTTCTACAAGCAGTGCTCACTATTTCATGTCTCAACATATTTACAGAAAGAGGAATATGTAGTTCAACAAGCAGTGCTCACTATTTCATGTCTTACATATTTACAGAAAGAGGAATTTGTAGTTCAACAAGCAGTGCTCACTATTTCATGTCTCAACATATTTACAGAAAGAGGAATTTGTAGTTCAACAAGCAGTGCTCACTGCTTCATGCCTCAACATATTTACAGAAAGAGGAATATGTAGTTCTACAAGCAGTGCTCACTATTTCATGTCTCAACATATTTACAGAAAGAGGAATTTGTAGTTCAACAAGCAGTGCTCACTGCTTCATGCCTCAACATATTTACAGAAAGAAGAATTTGTAGTTCTACAAGCAGTGCTCACTATTTCATGTCTCAACATATTTACAGAAAGAAGAATTTGTAGTTCTACAAGCAGTGCTCACTATTTCATGTCTCAACATATTTACAGAAAGAAGAATTTGTAGTTCTACAAGCAGTGCTCACTATTTCATGTCTCAACATATTTACAGAAAGAGGAATTTGTAGATCAACAAGCAGTGCTCACTATTTCATGTCTCAACATATTTACAGAAAGAGGAATATGTAGTTCAACAAGCAGTGCTCACTATTTCATGTCTCAACATATTTACAGAAAGAAGAATTTGTAGTTCTACAAGCAGTGCTCACTATTTCATGTCTCAACATATTTACAGAAAGAAGAATTTGTAGTTCTACAAGCAGTGCTCACTATTTCATGTCTCAACATATTTACAGAAAGAGGAATATGTAGTTCTACAAGCAGTGCTCACTATTTCATGTCTCAGCATATTTACAGAAAGAAGAATTTGTAGTTCTACAAGCAGTGCTCACTATTTCATGTCTCAGCATATTTACAGAAAGAGGAATATGTAGTTCAACATGCAGTGCTCACTATTTCATGTCTTACATATTTACAGAAAGAAGAATTTGTAGTTCTACAAGCAGTGCTCACTATTTCATGTCTCAACATATTTACAGAAAGAGGAATTTGTAGTTCAACAAGCAGTGCTCACTATTTCATGTCTCAGCATATTTACAGAAAGAAGAATATGTAGTTCTACAAGCAGTGCTCACTATTTCATGTCTCAGCATATTTACAGAAAGAAGAATATGTAGTTCAACAAGCAGTGCTCACTATTTCATGTCTCAGCATATTTACAGAAAGAAGAATATGTAGTTCTACAAGCAGTGCTCACTATTTCATGTCTTACATATTTACAGAAAGAAGAATTTGTAGTTCTACAAGCAGTGCTCACTATTTCATGTCTCAACATATTTACAGAAAGAGGAATATGTAGTTCAACAAGCAGTGCTCACTATTTCATGTCTCAACATATTTACAGAAAGAAGAATTAGTAGTTCTACAAGCAGTGCTCACTATTTCATGTCTCAACATATTTACAGAAAGAGGAATTTGTAGTTCAACAAGCAGTGCTCACTATTTCATGTCTCAACATATTTACAGAAAGAGGAATTTGTAGTTCTACAAGCAGTGCTCACTATTTCATGTCTTACATATTTACAGAAAGAGGAATATGTAGTTCAACAAGCAGTGCTCACTATTTCATGTCTTACATATTTACAGAAAGAGGAATTTGTAGTTCAACAAGCAGTGCTCACTATCTCATGTCTTACATATTTACAGAAAGAAGAATTTGTAGTTCTACAAGCAGTGCTCACTATTTCATGTCTCAACATATTTACAGAAAGAGGAATTTGTAGTTCAACAAGCAGTGCTCACTATTTCATGTCTCAACATATTTACAGAAAGAGGAATTTGTAGTTCTACAAGCAGTGCTCACTATTTCATGCCTCAACATATTTACAGAAAGAGGAATTTGTAGTTCAACAAGCAGTGCTCACTATTTCATGTCTCAACATATTTACAGAAAGAGGAATTTGTAGTTCAACAAGCAGTGCTCACTATTTCATGTCTCAACATATTTACAGAAAGAGGAATTTGTAGTTCAACAAGCAGTGCTCACTATTTCATGTCTTACATATTTACAGAAAGAAGAATTTGTAGTTCTACAAGCAGTGCTCACTATTTCATGTCTCAACATATTTACAGAAAGAGGAATATGTAGTTCAACAAGCAGTGCTCACTATTTCATGCCTCAAAATATTTACAGAAAGAGGAATTTGTAGTTCAACAAGCAGTGCTCACTATCTCATGTCTTACATATTTACAGAAAGAAGAATTTGTAGTTCTACAAGCAGTGCTCACTATTTCATGTCTCAACATATTTACAGAAAGAGGAATTTGTAGTTCTACAAGCAGTGCTCACTATTTCATGTCTCAACATATTTACAGAAAGAGGAATTTGTAGTTCAACAAGCAGTGCTCACTATTTCATGTCTCAACATATTTACAGAAAGAGGAATTTGTAGTTCAACAAGCAGTGCTCACTATTTCATGTCTCAACATATTTACAGAAAGAGGAATTTGTAGTTCTACAAGCAGTGCTCACTATTTCATGTCTCAACATATTTACAGAAAGAGGAATTTGTAGTTCAACAAGCAGTGCTCACTATTTCATGTCTCAACATATTTACAGAAAGAGGAATATGTAGTTCAACAAGCAGTGCTCACTATTTCATGTCACAACATATTTACAGAAAGAGGAATTTGTAGTTCAACAAGCAGTGCTCACTATTTCATGTCTCAATATATTTACAGAAAGAGGAATTTGTAGTTCTACAAGCAGTGCTCACTATTTCATGTCTCAACATATTTACAGAAAGAGGAATTTGTAGTTCATTAAGCAGTGCTCACTATTTCATGTCTTACATATTTACAGAAAGAGGAATTTGTAGTTCCACAAGCAGTGCTCACTATTTCATGTCTCAACATATTTACAGAAAGAGGAATTTGTAGTTCAACAAGCAGTGCTCACTATTTCATGTCTCAAAATATTTACAGAAAGAGGAATTTGTAGTTCAACAAGCAGTGCTCACTATCTCATGTCTTACATATTTACAGAAAGAAGAGTTTGTAGTTCTACAAGCAGTGCTCACTATTTCATGTCTCAACATATTTACAGAAAGAGGAATTTGTAGTTCTACAAGCAGTGCTCACTATTTCATGTCTCAACATATTTACAGAAAGAAGAATATGTAGTTCAACAAGCAGTGCTCACTATTTCATGTCTCAACATATTTAAGAAGAATATGTAGTTCAACAAGCAGTGCTCACTATTTCATGTCTCAACAGTATTTACTGAAAGAAGAATATGTAGTTCTACAAGCAGTCCTCACTATTTCATGTCTCACATATTTTCAGGAAAGAAGAAATATGTAGTTCAACAAGCAGTGCTCACTATTTCATGTCTCAACATATTGACAGAAAGAAGAATATGTAGTTCAACAAGCAGTGCTCACTATTTCATGTCTCAACATATTTACAGAAAGAAGAATATGCTGTTCTACAAGCAGTCCTCACTATTTCATGTCTCAACATATTTACAGAAAGAAGAATATGTAGTTCAACAAGCAGTGCTCACTGCTTCATGTCCTCAACATATTTACAGAAAGAAGAATATGTAGTTCAACAAGCAGTGCTCACTATTTCATGTCTCAACATATTTACAGAAAGAAGAATATTGTAGTTCAACAAGCAGTGCTCACTATTTCATGTCTTACATATTTACAGAAAGAGGAATTTGTAGTTCAACAAGCAGTGCTCACTATTTCATGTCTCAACATATTTACAGAAAGAGAATTTGTAGTTCAACAAGCACTGCTCACTATTTCATGTCTCAACATATTTACAGAAAGAGGAATTTGTAGTTCAACAAGCAGTGCTCACTGATTTCATGTCTTACATATTTACAGAAAGAAGAATTTGTAGTTCTACAAGCAGTGCTCACTATTTCATGTCTCAACATATTTACAGAAAGAGGAATATGTAGTTCAACAAGCAGTGCTCACTATTTCATGTCTTACATATTTACAGAAAGAAGAATTTGTAGTTCAACAAGCAGTGCTCACTATTTCATGTCTTACATATTTACAGAAAGAAGAATTTGTAGTTCTACAAGCAGTGCTCACTATTTCATGTCTCAACATATTTACAGAAAGAGGAATATGTAGTTCTACAAGCAGTGTTCACTATTTTATGTCTCAACATATTTACAGAAAGAGGAATATGTAGTTCAACAAGCAGTGCTGACTATTTCATGTCTTACATATTTACAGAAAGAAGAATTTGTAGTTCTACAAGCAGTGCTCACTATTTCATGTCTCAACATATTTACAGAAGGAAGAATTTGTAGTTCTACAAGCAGTGCTCACTATTTCATGTCTCAACATATTTACAGAAAGAAGAATTTGTAGTTCTACAAGCAGTGCTCACTATTTCATGTCTCAACATATTTACAGAAAGAAGAATTTGTCGTTCTACAAGCAGTGCTCACTATTTCATGTCTCAACATATTTACAGAAAGAAGAATTTGTAGTTCTACAAGCAGTGCTCACTATTTCATGTCTCAACATATTTACAGAAAGAGGAATATGTAGTTCAACAAGCAGTGCTCACTATTTCATGTCTTACATATTTACAGAAAGAAGAATTTGTAGTTCTACAAGCAGTGCTCACTATTTCATGTCTCAACATATTTACAGAAAGAGGAATATGTAGTTCAACAAGCAGTGCTCACTATTTCATGTCTTACATATTTACAGAAAGAAGAATTTGTAGTTCTACAAGCAGTGCTCACTATTTCATGTCTCAACATATTTACAGAAAGAGGAATATGTAGTTCAACAAGCAGTGCTCACTATTTCATGTCTTACATATTTACAGAAAGAAGAATTTGTAGTTCTACAAGCAGTGCTCACTATTTCATGTCTTACATATTTTACAGAAAGAGGAATTTGTAGTTCAACAAGCAGTGCTCACTATTTCATGTCTCAACATATTTACAGATAGAGGAATTTGTAGTTCTACAAGCAGTGCTCACTATTTCATGTCTCAACATATTTACAGAAAGAGGAATTTGTAGTTCAACAAGCAGTGCTCACTATTTCATGTCTCAACATATTTACAGAAAGAGGAATTTGTAGATCAACAAGCAGTGCTCACTATTTCATGTCTCAACATATTTACAGAAAGAGGAATTTGTAGTTCAACAAGCAGTGCTCACTATTTCATGTCTTACATATTTACAGAAAGAAGAATTTGTAGTTCTACAAGCAGTTCTCACTATTTCATGTCTCAACATATTTACAGAAAGAGGAATATGTAGTTCAACAAGCAGTGCTCACTATTTCATGCCTCAAAATATTTACAGAAAGAGGAATTTGTAGTTCAACAAGCAGTGCTCACTATCTCATGTCTTACATATTTACAGAAAGAATAATTTGTAGTTCTACAAGCAGTGCTCACTATTTCATGTCTCAACATATTTACAGAAAGAGGAATTTGTAGTTCTACAAGCAGTGCTCACTATTTCATGTCTCAACATATTTACAGAAAGAGGAATTTGTAGTTCAACAAGCAGTGCTCACTATTTCATGTCTCAACATATTTACAGAAAGAGGAATTTGTAGTTCAACAAGCAGTGCTCACTATTTCATGTCTCAACATATTTACAGAAAGAGGAATTTGTGGTTCTACAAGCAGTGCTCACTATTTCATGTCTCAACATATTTAGAGAAGAGGAATTTGTAGTTCAACAAGCAGTGCTCACTATTTCATGTCTCAACATATTTACAGAAAGAGGAATATGTAGTTCAACAAGCAGTGCTCACTATTTCATGTCTCAACATATTTACAGAAAGAGGAATTTGTAGTTCAACAAGCAGTGCTCACTATTTCATGTCTCAAAATATTTACAGAAAGAGGAATTTGTAGTTCTACAAGCAGTGCACACTATTTCATGTCTCAACATATTTACAGAAAGAGGAATTTGTAGTTCATTAAGCAGTGCTCACTATTTCATGTCTTACATATTTACAGAAAGAGGAATTTGTAGTTCCACAAGCAGTGCTCACTATTTCATGTCTCAACATATTTACAGAAAGAGGAATTTGTAGTTCAACAAGCAGTGCTCAATATTTCATGTCTTACATATTTACAGAAAGAGGAATTTGTAGTTCTACAAGCAGTGCTCACTATTTCATGTCTTACATATTTACAGAAAGAGGAATTTGTAGTTCTACAAGCAGTGCTCACTATTTCATGTCTCAACATATTTACAGAAAGAGGTATTTGTAGTTCAACAATCAGTGCTCACTATTTCATGTCTTACATATTTACAGAAAGAGGAATTTGTAGTTCTACAAGCAGTGCTCACTATTTCATGTCTTACATATTTACAGAAAGAGGAATTTGTAGTTCAACAAGCAGTGCTCACTATTTCATGTCTTACATATTTACAGAAAGAGGAATTTGTAGTTCTACAAGCAGTGCTCACTATTTCATGTCTCAACATATTTACAGAAAGAGGAATATGTAGTTCAACAAGCAGTGCTTACTATTTCATGTCTCAACATATTTACAGAAAGAGGAATTTGTAGTTCAACAAGCAGTGCTCACTATTTCATGTCTCAACATATTTACAGAAAGAGGAATTTGTAGTTCAACAAGCAGTGCTCACTATTTCATGTCTCAACATATTTACAGAGAGAAGAATTTGTAGTTCTACAAGCAGTGCTCACTATTTCATGTCTCAACATATTTACAGAAAGAGGAATATGTAGTTCAACAAGCAGTGTTCACTATTTCATGTCTCAACATATTTACAGAAAGAGGAATTTGTAGTTCAACAAGCAGTGCTCACTATTTCATGGCTCAACATATTTACAGAAAGAGGAATTTGTAGTTCAACAAGCAGTGCTCACTATTTCATGTCTCAACATATTTACAGAAAGAGGAATATGTAGTTCAACAAGCAGTGCTCACTATTTCATGTCTCAACATATTTACAGAAAGAGGAATTTGTAGTTCAACAAGCAGTGCTCACTATTTCATGTCTCAACATATTTACAGAAAGAGGAATTTGTAGTTCAACAAGCAGTGCTCACTATTTCATGTCTCAACATATTTACAGAAAGAGGAATTTGTAGTTCAACAAGCAGTGCTCACTATTTCATGTCTTACATATTTACAGAAAGAAGAATTTGTAGTTCAACAAGCAGTGCTCACTATTTCATGTCTCAACATATTTACAGAAAGAGGAATTTGTAGTTCAACAAGCAGTGCTCACTATTTCATGTCTCAACATATTTACAGAAAGAGGAATTTGTAGTTCAACAAGCAGTGCTCACTATTTCATGTCTCAACATATTTACAGAAAGAAGAATTTGTAGTTCTACAAGCAGTGCTCACTATTTCATGTATCAAAATATTTACAGAAAGAGAAATTTAAAGTTCAACAAGCAGTGCTCACTATTTCATGTCTCAACATATTTACAGAAAGAGGAATTTGTAGTTCAACAAGCAGTGCTCACTATTTCATGTCTCAACATATTTACAGAAAGAGGAATTTGTAGTTCAACAAGCAGTGCTCACTATTTCATGTCTCAACATATTTACAGAAAGAGGAATTTGTAGTTCAACAAGCAGTGCTCACTATTTCATGTCTCAACATATTTACAGAAAGAGGAATTTGTAGTTCTACAAGCAGTGCTCACTATTTCATGTCTCAACATATTTACAGAAAGAGGAATTTGTAGTTCAACAAGCAGTGCTCACTATTTCATGTCTCAACTTATTTACAGAAAGAGGAATTTGTAGTTCAACAAGCAGTGCTCATTATTTCATGTCTCAACATATTTACAGAAAGAGGAATTTGTAGTTCTACAAGCAGTGCTCACTGCTTCATGCCTCAACATATTTCCAGAAAGAGGAATATGTAGTTCAACAAGCAGTGCTCACTATTTCATGTCTCAACATATTTACAGAAAGAGGAATTTGTAGTTCAACAAGCAGTGCTCACTATTTCATGTCTCAACATATTTACAGAAAGAGGAATTTGTAGTTCAACAAGGAGTGTTCACTATTTCATGTCTCAACATATTTACAGAAAGAGGAATTTGTAGTTCAACAAGGAGTGTTCACTATTTCATGTCTCAACATATTTACAGAAAGAGGAATTTGTAGTTCAACAAGCAGCGCTCACTATTTCATGTCTCAACATATTTACAGAAAGAGGAATTTGTAGTTCTACAAGCAGTGCTCACTATTTCATGTCTCAACATATTTACAGAAAGAGGAATTTGTAGTTCAACAAGCAGTGCTCACTATTTCATGTCTTACATATTTACAGAAAGAAGAATTTGTAGTTCTACAAGCAGTGCTCACTATTTCATGTCTCAACATATTTACAGAAAGAGGAATATGTAGTTCAACAAGCAGTGCTCACTATTTCATGTCTTACATATTTACAGAAAGAAGAATTTGTAGTTCTACAAGCAGTGCTCACTATTTCATGTCTCAACATATTTACAGAAAGAGGAATATGTAGTTCAAGAAGCAGTGCTCACTATTTCATGTCTTACATATTTACAGAAAGAGGAATTTGTAGTTCTACAAGCAGTGCTCACTATTTCATGTCTCAACATATTTACAGAAAGAGGAATATGTAGTTCAACAAGCAGTGCTCACTATTTCATGTCTTACATATTTACAGAAAGAAGAATTTGTAGTTCTACAAGCAGTGCTCACTATTTCATGTCTCAACATATTTACAGAAAGAGGAATATGTAGTTCAACAAGCAGTGCTGACTATTTCATGTCTTACATATTTACAGAAAGAAGAATTTGTAGTTCTACAAGCAGTGCTCACTATTTCATGTCTCAACATATTTACAGAAAGAAGAATTTGTAGTTCTACAAGCAGTGCTCACTATTTCATGTCTCAACATATTTACAGAAAGAAGAATTTGTAGTTCTACAAGCAGTGCTCACTATTTCATGTCTCAACATATTTACAGAAAGAAGAATTTGTAGTTCTACAAGCAGTGCTCACTATTTCATGTCTCAACATATTTACAGAAAGAAGAATTTGTGGTTCTACAAGCAGTGCTCACTATTTCATTTCTCAACATATTTACAGAAAGAGGAATATGTAGTTCAACAAGCAGTGCTCACTATTTCATGTCTTACATATTTACAGAAAGAAGAATTTGTAGTTCTACAAGCAGTGCTCACTATTTCATGTCTCAACATATTTACAGAAAGAGGAATATGTAGTTCAACAAGCAGTGCTCACTATTTCATGTCTTACATATTTACAGAAAGAAGAATTTGTAGTTCTACAAGCAGTGCTCACTATTTCATGTCTCAACATATTTACAGAAAGAGGAATATGTAGTTCAACAAGCAGTGCTCACTATTTCATGTCTCAACATATTTACAGAAAGAGGAATTTGTAGTTCAACAAGCAGTGCTCACTATTTCATGTCTCAAAATATTTACAGAAAGAGGAATTTGTAGTTCTACAAGCAGTGCTCACTATTTCATGTCTCAACATATTTACAGAAAGAGGAATTTGTAGTTCATTAAGCAGTGCTCACTATTTCATGTCTTACATATTTACAGAAAGGGGAATTTGTAGTTCCACAAGCAGTGCTCACTATTTCATGTCTCAACATATTTACAGAAAGAGGAATTTGTAGTTCAACAAGCAGTGCTCAATATTTCATGTCTTACATATTTACAGAAAGAGGAATTTGTAGTTCTACAAGCAGTGCTCACTATTTCATGTCTTACATATTTACAGAAAGAGGAATTTGTAGTTCTACAAGCAGTGCTCACTATTTCATGTCTCAACATATTTACAGAAAGAGGAATTTGTAGTTCAACAATCAGTGCTCACTATTTCATGTCTTACATATTTACAGAAAGAGGAATTTGTAGTTCTACAAGCAGTGCTCACTATTTCATGTCTTACATATTTACAGAAAGAGGAATTTGTAGTTCAACAAGCAGTGCTCACTATTTCATGTCTTACATATTTACAGAAAGAGGAATTTGTAGTTCTACAAGCAGTGCTCACTATTTCATGTCTCAACATATTTACAGAAAGAGGAATATGTAGTTCAACAAGCAGTGCTTACTATTTCATGTCTCAACATATTTACAGAAAGAGGAATTTGTAGTTCAACAAGCAGTGCTCACTATTTCATGTCTCAACATATTTACAGAAAGAGGAATTTGTAGTTCAACAAGCAGTGCTCACTATTTCATGTCTCAACATATTTACAGAAAGAAGAATTTGTAGTTCTACAAGCAGTGCTCACTATTTCATGTCTCAACATATTTACAGAAAGAGGAATATGTAGTTCAACAAGCAGTGTTCACTATTTCATGTCTCAACATATTTACAGAAAGAGGAATTTGTAGTTCAACAAGCAGTGCTCACTATTTCATGGCTCAACATATTTACAGAAAGAGGAATTTGTAGTTCAACAAGCAGTGCTCACTATTTCATGTCTCAACATATTTACAGAAAGAGGAATATGTAGTTCAACAAGCAGTGCTCACTATGTCATGTCTCAACATATTTACAGAAAGAGGAATTTGTAGTTCAACAAGCAGTGCTCACTATTTTAAGTCTCAACATATTTACAGAAAGAGGAATTTGTAGTTCAACAAGCAGTGCTCACTATTTCATGTCTCAACATATTTACAGAAAGAGGAATTTGTAGTTCAACAAGCTGTGCTCACTATTTCATGTCTTACATATTTACAGAAAGAAGAATTTGTAGTTCAACAAGCAGTGCTCACTATTTCATGTCTCAACATATTTACAGAAAGAGGAATTTGTAGTTCAACAAGCAGTGCTCACTATTTCATGTCTCAACATATTTACAGAAAGAGGAATTTGTAGTTCAACAAGCAGTGCTCACTATTTCATGTCTCAACATATTTACAGAAAGAAGAATTTGTAGTTCTACAAGCAGTGCTCACTATTTCATGTATCAAAATATTTACAGAAAGAGAAATTTAAAGTTCAACAAGCAGTGCTCACTATTTCATGTCTCAACATATTTACAGAAAGAGGAATTTGTAGTTCAACAAGCAGTGCTCACTATTTCATGTCTCAACATATTTACAGAAAGAGGAATTTGTAGTTCAACAAGCAGTGCTCACTATTTCATGTCTCAACATATTTACAGAAAGAGGAATTTGTAGTTCAACAAGCAGTGCTCACTATTTCATGTCTCAACATATTTACAGAAAGAGGAATTTGTAGTTCTACAAGCAGTGCTCACTGCTTCATGCCTCAACATATTTCCAGAAAGAGGAATATGTAGTTCAACAAGCAGTGCTCACTATTTCATGTCTCAACATATTTACAGAAAGAGGAATTTGTAGTTCAACAAGCAGTGCTCACTATTTCATGTCTCAACATATATACAGAAAGAGGAATTTGTAGTTCAACAAGGAGTGTTCACTATTTCATGTCTCAACATATTTACAGAAAGAGGAATTTGTAGTTCAACAAGGAGTGTTCACTATTTCATGTCTCAACATATTTACAGAAAGAGGAATTTGTAGTTCAACAAGCAGTGCTCAATATTTCATGTCTCAACATATTTACAGAAAGAGGAATTTGTAGTTCAACAAGCAGTGCTCACTATTTCATGTCTCAACATATTTACAGAAAGAGGAATTTGTAGTTCAACAAGCAGTGCTCACTATTTCATGTCTCAACATATTTACAGAAAGAGGAATTTGTAGTTCTACAAGCAGTGCTCACTATTTCATGTCTCAACATATTTACAGAAAGAGGAATTTGTAGTTCAACAAGCAGTGCTCACTATTTCATGTCTCAACTTATTTACAGAAAGAGGAATTTGTAGTTCAACAAGCAGTGCTCATTATTTCATGTCTCAACATATTTACAGAAAGAGGAATTTGTAGTTCTACAAGCAGTGCTCACTGCTTCATGCCTCAACATATTTCCAGAAAGAGGAATATGTAGTTCAACAAGCAGTGCTCACTATTTCATGTCTCAACATATTTACAGAAAGAGGAATTTGTAGTTCAACAAGCAGTGCTCACTATTTCATGTCTCAACATATTTACAGAAAGAGGAATTTGTAGTTCAACAAGGAGTGTTCACTATTTCATGTCTCAACATATTTACAGAAAGAGGAATTTGTAGTTCAACAAGCAGCGCTCACTATTTCATGTCTCAACATATTTACAGAAAGAGGAATTTGTAGTTCTACAAGCAGCGCTCACTATTTCATGTCTCAACATATTTACAGAAAGAGGAATTTGTAGTTCTACAAGCAGTGCTCACTATTTCATGTCTCAACATATTTACAGAAAGAGGAATTTGTAGTTCTACAAGCGGTGCTCACTATTTCATGTCTCAACATATTTACAGAAAGAGGAATATGTAGTTCAACAAGCAGTGCTCACTATTTCATGTCTTACATATTTACAGAAAGAAGAATTTGTAGTTCTACAAGCAGTGCTCACTATTTCATGTCTCAACATATTTACAGAAAGAGGAATATGTAGTTCAACAAGCAGTGCTCACTATTTCATGTCTTACATATTTACAGAAAGAAGAATTTGTAGTTCTACAAGCAGTGCTCACTATTTCATGTCTCAACATATTTACAGAAAGAAGAATTTGTAGTTCAACAAGCAGTGCTCACTATTTCATGTCTCAACATATTTACAGAAAGAGGAATATGTAGTTCAACAAGCAGTGCTCACTATTTCATGTCTTACATATTTACAGAAAGAGGAATATGTAGTTCTACAAGCAGTGCTCACTATTTCATGTCTCAACATATTTACAGAAAGAAGAATTTGTAGTTCTACAAGCAGTGCTCACTATTTCATGTCTCAACATATTTACAGAAAGAGGAATATGTAGTTCAACAAGCAGTGCTCACTATTTCATGTCTTACATATTTACAGAAAGAGGAATATGTAGTTCTACAAGCAGTGCTCACTATTTCATGTCTCAACATATTTACAGAAAGAAGAATTTGTAGTTCTACAAGCAGTGCTCACTATTTCATGTCTCAACATATTTACAGAAAGAGGAATATGTAGTTCTACAAGCAGTGCTCACTATTTCATGTCTCAACATATTTACAGAAAGAAGAATTTGTAGTTCTACAAGCAGTGCTCACTATTTCATGTCTCAACATATTTACAGAAAGAGGAATATGTAGTTCAACAAGCAGTGCTCACTATTTCATGTCTTACATATTTACAGAAAGAAGAATTTGTAGTTCTACAAGCAGTGCTCACTATTTCATGTCTCAACATATTTACAGAAAGAGGAATATGTAGTTCAACAAGCAGTGCTGACTATTTCATGTCTTACATATTTACAGAAAGAAGAATTTGTAGTTCTACAAGCAGTGCTCACTATTTCATGTCTCAACATATTTACAGAAAGAGGAATATGTAGTTCAAGAAGCAGTGCTCACTATTTCATGTCTTACATATTTACAGAAAGAAGAATTTGTAGTTCTACAAGCAGTGCTCACTATTTCATGTCTCAACATATTTACAGAAAGAGGAATATGTAGTTCAAGAAGCAGTGCTCACTATTTCATGTCTTACATATTTACAGAAAGAAGAATATGTAGTTCAACAAGCAGTGCTCACTATTTCATGTCTCAACATATTTACAGAAAGAAGAATTTGTAGTTCTACAAGCAGTGCTCACTATTTCATGTCTCAACATATTTACAGAAAGAGGAATTTGTAGATCAACAAGCAGTGCTCACTATTTCATGTCTCAACATATTTACAGAAAGAGGAATTTGTAGTTCTACAAGCAGTGCTCACTATTTCATGTCTCAACATATTTACAGAAAGAAGAATTTGTAGTTCTACAAGCAGTGCTCACTATTTCATGTCTCAACATATTTACAGAAAGAAGAATTTGTAGTTCTACAAGCAGTGCTCACTATTTCATTTCTCAACATATTTACAGAAAGAGGAATATGTAGTTCAACAAGCAGTGCTCACTATTTCATGTCTTACATATTTACAGAAAGAAGAATTTGTAGTTCTACAAGCAGTGCTCACTATTTCATGTCTCAACATATTTACAGAAAGAGGAATATGTAGTTCAACAAGCAGTGCTCACTATTTCATGTCTTACATATTTACAGAAAGAAGAATTTGTAGTTCTACAAGCAGTGCTCACTATTTCATGTCTCAACATATTTACAGAAAGAGGAATATGTAGTTCAACAAGCAGTGCTCACTATTTCATGTCTTACATATTTACAGAAAGAGGAATTTGTAGTTCTACAAGCAGTGCTCACTATTTCATGTCTCAACATATTTACAGAAAGAGGAATATGTAGTTCAACAAGCAGTGCTCACTATTTCATGCCTCAAAATATTTACAGAAAGAGGAATTTGTAGTTCAACAAGCAGTGCTCACTATCTCATGTCTTACATATTTACAGAAAGAGGAATTTGTAGTTCAACAAGCAGTGCTCACTATTTCATGTCTCAACATATTTACAGAAAGAGGAATATGTAGTTCAACAAGCAGTGCTCACTATTTCATGTCTTACATATTTACAGAAAGAGGAATTTGTAGATCAACAAGCAGTGCTCACTATTTCATGCCTCAAAATATTTACAGAAAGAAGAATTTGTAGTTCTACAAGCAGTGCTCACTATTTCATGTCTCAACATATTTACAGAAAGAAGAATTTGTAGTTCTACAAGCAGTGCTCACTATTTCATGCCTCAAAATATTTACAGAAAGAGGAATATGTAGTTCAACAAGCAGTGCTCACTATTTCATGTCTTACATATTTACAGAAAGAGGAATTTGTAGATCAACAAGCAGTGCTCACTATTTCATGTCTCAACATATTTACAGAAAGAAGAATTTGTAGTTCTACAAGCAGTGCTCACTATTTCATGTCTCAACATATTTACAGAAAGAGGAATTTGTAGTTCAACAAGCAGTGCTCACTATTTCATATCTCAACATATTTACAGAAAGAGGAATTTGTAGTTCAACAAGCAGTGCTCACTATTTCATGTGTCAACATATTTACAGAAAGAGGAATTTTTAGTTCAACAAGCAGTGCTCACTATTTCATGTCTCAACATATTTACAGAAAGAGGAATTTGTAGTTCTACAAGCAGTGCTCACTATTTCATGTCTCAACATATTTACAGAAAGAGGAATTTGTAGTTCAACAAGCAGTGCTCACTATTTCATGTCTCAACATATTTACAGAAAGAGGAATATGTAGTTCAACAAGCAGTGCTTACTATTTCATGTCTCAACATATTTACAGAAAGAGGAATTTGTAGTTCAACAAGCAGTGCTCACTATTTCATGTCTCAACATATTTTCAGAAAGAGGAATTTGTAGTTCTACAAGCAGTGCTCACTATTTCATGTCTCAACATATTTACAGAAAGAGGAATTTGTAGTTCATTAAGCAGTGCTCACTATTTCATGTCTTACATATTTACAGAAAGAGGAATTTGTAGTTCCACAAGCAGTGCTCACTATTTCATGTCTCAACATATTTACAGAAAGAGGAATTTGTAGTTCAACAAGCAGTGCTCACTATTTCATGTCTTACATATTTACAGAAAGAGGAATTTGTAGTTCTACAAGCAGTGCTCACTATTTCATGTCTTACATAATTACAGAAAGAGGAATTTGTAGTTCTACAAGCAG
The DNA here is from genome assembly GCA_030765065.1 of Deroplatys truncata. NCBI lineage: Eukaryota > Metazoa > Arthropoda > Insecta > Mantodea > Mantidae > Deroplatys > Deroplatys truncata. The sequence continues at coordinate 2,476,365 of CM060975.1, forward strand.
TGCTCACTATTTCATGTCTCAACATATTTACAGAAAGAGGAATTTGTAGTTCAACAAGCAGTGCTCACTATTTCATGTCTTACATATTTACAGAAAGAGGAATTTGTAGTTCAACAAGCAGTGCTCACTATTTCATGTCTTACATATTTTCAGAAAGAGGAATTTGTAGTTCTACAAGCAGTGCTCACTATTTCATGTCTCAACATATTTACAGAAAGAGGAATATGTAGTTCAACAAGCAGTGCTCACTATTTCATGTCTCAACATATTTACAGAAAGAGGAATTTGTAGTTCAACAAGCAGTGCTCACTATTTCATGTCTCAACATATTTACAGAAAGAGGAATTTGTAGTTCAACAAGCAGTGCTCACTATTTCATCTCTCAACATATTTACAGAAAGAAGAATTTGTAGTTCTACAAGCAGTGCTCACTATTTCATGTCTCAACATATTTACAGAAAGAGGAATATGTAGTTCAACAAGCAGTGTTCACTATTTCATGTCTCAACATATTTACAGAAAGAGGAATTTGTAGTTCAACAAGCAGTGCTCACTATTTCATGGCTCAACATATTTACAGAAAGAGGAATTTGTAGTTCAACAAGCAGTGCTCACTATTTCATGTCTCAACATATTTACAGAAAGAGGAATATGTAGTTCAACAACCAGTGCTCACTATTTCATGTCTCAACATATTTACAGAAAGAGGAATTTGTAGTTCAAAAAGCAGTGCTCACTATTTCATGTCTCAACATATTTACAGAAAGAGGAATTCGTAGTTCAACAAGCAGTGCTCACTATTTCATGTCTCAACATATTTACAGAAAGAGGAATTTGTAGTTCAACAAGCAGTGCTCACTATTTCATGTCTTACATATTTACAGAAAGAAGAATTTGTAGTTCAACAAGCAGTGCTCACTATTTCATGTCTCAACATATTTACAGAAAGAGGAATTTGTAGTTCAACAAGCAGTGCTCACTATTTCATGTCTCAACATATTTACAGAAAGAGGAATTTGTAGTTCAACAAGCAGTGCTCACTATTTCATGTCTCAACATATTTACAGAAAGAAGAATTTGTAGTTCTACAAGCAGTGCTCACTATTTCATGTCTCAAAATATTTACAGAAAGAGAAATTTGTAGTTCAACAAGCAGTGCTCACTATTTCATGTCTCAACATATTTACAGAAAGAGGAATTTGTAGTTCAACAAGCAGTGCTCACTATTTCATGTCTCAACATATTTACAGAAAGAGGAATTTGTAGTTCAACAAGCAGTGCTCACTATTTCATGTCTCAACATATTTACAGAAAGAGGAATTTGTAGTTCAACAAGCAGTGCTCACTATTTCATGTCTCAACATATTTACAGAAAGAGGAATTTGTAGTTCTACAAGCAGTGCTCACTATTTCATGTCTCAACATATTTACAGAAAGAGGAATTTGTAGTTCAACAAGCAGTGCTCACTATTTCATGTCTCAACTTATTTACAGAAAGAGGAATTTGTAGTTCAACAAGCAGTGCTCACTATTTCATGTCTCAACATATTTACAGAAAGAGGAATTTGTAGTTCTACAAGCAGTGCTCACTGCTTCATGCCTCAACATATTTCCAGAAAGAGGAATATGTAGTTCAACAAGCAGTGCTCACTATTTCATGTCTCAACATATTTACAGAAAGAGGAATTTGTAGTTCAACAAGCAGTGCTCACTATTTCATGTCTCAACATATTTACAGAAAGAGGAATTTGTAGTTCAACAAGGAGTGTTCACTATTTCATGTCGCAACATATTTACAGAAAGAGGAATTTGTAGTTCAACAAGGAGTGTTCACTATTTCATGTCTCAACATATTTACAGAAAGAGGAATTTGTAGTTCAATAAGCAGTGCTCACTGCTTCATGCCTCAACATATTTACAGAAAGAGGATTTTGTAGTTCAACAAGCAGTGCTCACTGCTTCATGCCTCAACATATTTACAGAAAGAGGAATTTGTAGTTCAATAAGCAGTGCTCACTATTTCATGTCTCAACATATTTACAGAAAGAGGAATTTGTAGTTCAACATGGAGTGCTCACTGCTTCATGTCTCAACATATTTCCCGTAGGAAGATTTTGTAGTTCAACATGGAGTGCTCACTGTTTCATATCTAACGATATTTCCTGTAGGGAGAGATTGTAACTCAAAATAGAGAGCTCACTGTTTCATATCTCAAAATATTTTCAGAAGCAAGACATTGTAGTTCAAAAAGGAGTGATCACTCTTTCGTATCTGAACATATTTCCAGAAGGAAGACATTGAAGTTCAAAATGCAGCGCTCATTGTTTCATGTCTCAACATATTTCCAGAAGGAAGACATTGAAGTTCAATATGGAGTGCTCACTGTTTCATGTCTCAACATATTTCCAGAAGGAAGACATTGAAGTTCAAAATGCTGTGCTCATTGTTTCATGTTTCAACATATTTCCAGAAGGAAGACATTGAAGTTCAAAATGCAGTGCTCATTGTTTCATGTCTCAACATATTTACAGAAGGAAGACATTGAAGTTCAATATGGAGTGCTCATTGTTTCATGTCTCAACATATTTCCAGAAGGACGACATTGAAGTTCAATATGGAGTGCTCATTGTTTCATGTCTCAACATATTTACAGAGGGAAGACATTGAAGTTCAAAATGGAGTGCTCATTGTTTCATGTCTCAACATATTTCCAGAAGGAAGACATTGAAGTTCAATATGGAGTGCTCATTGTTTCATTTCTCAACATATTTCCAGAAGGAAGACATGGAAGTTCAAAATGGAGTGCTCATTGTTTCATGTCTCAACATATTTACAGAAGGAAGACATTGTAGTTCAACAAGGAGTGCTCACACTTTCATGTCTAAACATATTTCCAGAAGGAAGACATTGAAGTTCAAAATGGAGTGCTCATTGTTTCATGTCTCAACATATTTCCAGAATGAAGACATTGAAGTTCTACAAGGAGTGCTCACTGTTCCATGTCTCAACATATTTCCAGAAAGAAGACGTTGAAGTTCAACCAGGAGTGCTCACACTTTCATGTCTCAACATATTTCCAAAAGGAAGAATTTGTAGTTCAACAAGGAGTGCTCATTGTTTCATTTCTCAACATATTTACAGAAAGAGGAATTTGTAGTTCAACAAGCAGTGCTCACTATTTCATGTCTCAACATATTTACAGAAAGAGGAATTTGTAGTTCAACAAGCAGTGCTCACTATTTCATGTCTCAACATATTTACAGAAAGAAGAATTAGTAGTTCTACAAGCAGTGCTCACTATTTCATGTATCAAAATATTTACAGAAAGAGAAATTTGTAGTTCAACAAGCAGTGCTCACTATTTCATGTCTCAACATATTTACAGAAAGAGGAATTTGTAGTTCAACAAGCAGTGCTCACTATTTCATGTCTCAACATATTTACAGAAAGAGGAATTTGTAGTTCAACAAGCAGTGCTCACTATTTCATGTCTCAACATATTTACAGAAAGAGGAATTTGTAGTTCAACAAGCAGTGCTCACTATTTCATGTCTCAACTTATTTACAGAAATAGGAATTTGTAGTTCAACAAGCAGTGCTCATTATTTCATGTCTCAACATATTTACAGAAAGAGGAATTTGTAGTTCTACAAGCAGTGCTCACTGCTTCATGCCTCAACATATTTCCAGAAAGAGGAATATGTAGTTCAACAAGCAGTGCTCACTATTTCATGTCTCAACATATTTACAGAAAGAGGAATTTGTAGTTCAACAAGCAGTGCTCACTATTTCATGTCTCAACATATTTACAGAAAGAGGAATTTGTAGTTCAACAAGGAGTGTTCACTATTTCATGTCTCAACATATTTACAGAAAGAGGAATTTGTAGTTCAACAAGGAGTGTTCACTATTTCATGTCTCAACATATTTACAGAAAGAGGAATTTGTAGTTCTACAAGCAGTGCTCACTATTTCATGTCTCAACATATTTACAGAAAGAGGAATTTGTAGTTCAACAAGCAGTGCTCACTATTTCATGTCTCAACATATTTACAGAAAGAGGAATATGTAGTTCAACAAGCAGTGCTTACTATTTCATGTCTCAACATATTTACAGAAAGAGGAATTTGTAGTTCAACAAGCAGTGCTCACTATTTCATGTCTCAACATATTTTCAGAAAGAGGAATTTGTAGTTCTACAAGCAGTGCTCACTATTTCATGTCTCAACATATTTACAGAAAGAGGAATTTGTAGTTCATTAAGCAGTGCTCACTATTTCATGTCTTACATATTTACAGAAAGAGGAATTTGTAGTTCCACAAGCAGTGCTCACTATTTCATGTCTCAACATATTTACAGAAAGAGGAATTTGTAGTTCAACAAGCAGTGCTCACTATTTCATGTCTTACATATTTACAGAAAGAGGAATTTGTAGTTCTACAAGCAGTGCTCACTATTTCATGTCTTACATAATTACAGAAAGAGGAATTTGTAGTTCTACAAGCAGTGCTCACTATTTCATGTCTCAACATATTTACAGAAAGAGGAATTTGTAGTTCAACAAGCAGTGCTCACTATTTCATGTCTTACATATTTACAGAAAGAGGAATTTGTAGTTCAACAAGCAGTGCTCACTATTTCATGTCTTACATATTTTCAGAAAGAGGAATTTGTAGTTCTACAAGCAGTGCTCACTATTTCATGTCTCAACATATTTACAGAAAGAGGAATATGTAGTTCAACAAGCAGTGCTCACTATTTCATGTCTCAACATATTTACAGAAAGAGGAATTTGTAGTTCAACAAGCAGTGCTCACTATTTCATGTCTCAACATATTTACAGAAAGAGGAATTTGTAGTTCAACAAGCAGTGCTCACTATTTCATCTCTCAACATATTTACAGAAAGAAGAATTTGTAGTTCTACAAGCAGTGCTCACTATTTCATGTCTCAACATATTTACAGAAAGAGGAATATGTAGTTCAACAAGCAGTGTTCACTATTTCATGTCTCAACATATTTACAGAAAGAGGAATTTGTAGTTCAACAAGCAGTGCTCACTATTTCATGGCTCAACATATTTACAGAAAGAGGAATTTGTAGTTCAACAAGCAGTGCTCACTATTTCATGTCTCAACATATTTACAGAAAGAGGAATATGTAGTTCAACAACCAGTGCTCACTATTTCATGTCTCAACATATTTACAGAAAGAGGAATTTGTAGTTCAAAAAGCAGTGCTCACTATTTCATGTCTCAACATATTTACAGAAAGAGGAATTCGTAGTTCAACAAGCAGTGCTCACTATTTCATGTCTCAACATATTTACAGAAAGAGGAATTTGTAGTTCAACAAGCAGTGCTCACTATTTCATGTCTTACATATTTACAGAAAGAAGAATTTGTAGTTCAACAAGCAGTGCTCACTATTTCATGTCTCAACATATTTACAGAAAGAGGAATTTGTAGTTCAACAAGCAGTGCTCACTATTTCATGTCTCAACATATTTACAGAAAGAGGAATTTGTAGTTCAACAAGCAGTGCTCACTATTTCATGTCTCAACATATTTACAGAAAGAAGAATTTGTAGTTCTACAAGCAGTGCTCACTATTTCATGTCTCAAAATATTTACAGAAAGAGAAATTTGTAGTTCAACAAGCAGTGCTCACTATTTCATGTCTCAACATATTTACAGAAAGAGGAATTTGTAGTTCAACAAGCAGTGCTCACTATTTCATGTCTCAACATATTTACAGAAAGAGGAATTTGTAGTTCAACAAGCAGTGCTCACTATTTCATGTCTCAACATATTTACAGAAAGAGGAATTTGTAGTTCAACAAGCAGTGCTCACTATTTCATGTCTCAACATATTTACAGAAAGAGGAATTTGTAGTTCTACAAGCAGTGCTCACTATTTCATGTCTCAACATATTTACAGAAAGAGGAATTTGTAGTTCAACAAGCAGTGCTCACTATTTCATGTCTCAACTTATTTACAGAAAGAGGAATTTGTAGTTCAACAAGCAGTGCTCACTATTTCATGTCTCAACATATTTACAGAAAGAGGAATTTGTAGTTCTACAAGCAGTGCTCACTGCTTCATGCCTCAACATATTTCCAGAAAGAGGAATATGTAGTTCAACAAGCAGTGCTCACTATTTCATGTCTCAACATATTTACAGAAAGAGGAATTTGTAGTTCAACAAGCAGTGCTCACTATTTCATGTCTCAACATATTTACAGAAAGAGGAATTTGTAGTTCAACAAGGAGTGTTCACTATTTCATGTCGCAACATATTTACAGAAAGAGGAATTTGTAGTTCAACAAGGAGTGTTCACTATTTCATGTCTCAACATATTTACAGAAAGAGGAATTTGTAGTTCAATAAGCAGTGCTCACTGCTTCATGCCTCAACATATTTACAGAAAGAGGATTTTGTAGTTCAACAAGCAGTGCTCACTGCTTCATGCCTCAACATATTTACAGAAAGAGGAATTTGTAGTTCAATAAGCAGTGCTCACTATTTCATGTCTCAACATATTTACAGAAAGAGGAATTTGTAGTTCAACATGGAGTGCTCACTGCTTCATGTCTCAACATATTTCCCGTAGGAAGATTTTGTAGTTCAACATGGAGTGCTCACTGTTTCATATCTAGCGATATTTCCTGTAGGGAGAGATTGTAACTCAAAATAGAGAGCTCACTGTTTCATATCTCAAAATATTTTCAGAAGCAAGACATTGTAGTTCAAAAAGGAGTGATCACTCTTTCGTATCTGAACATATTTCCAGAAGGAAGACATTGAAGTTCAAAATGCAGCGCTCATTGTTTCATGTCTCAACATATTTCCAGAAGGAAGACATTGAAGTTCAATATGGAGTGCTCACTGTTTCATGTCTCAACATATTTCCAGAAGGAAGACATTGAAGTTCAAAATGCTGTGCTCATTGTTTCATGTTTCAACATATTTCCAGAAGGAAGACATTGAAGTTCAAAATGCAGTGCTCATTGTTTCATGTCTCAACATATTTACAGAAGGAAGACATTGAAGTTCAATATGGAGTGCTCATTGTTTCATGTCTCAACATATTTCCAGAAGGACGACATTGAAGTTCAATATGGAGTGCTCATTGTTTCATGTCTCAACATATTTACAGAGGGAAGACATTGAAGTTCAAAATGGAGTGCTCATTGTTTCATGTCTCAACATATTTCCAGAAGGAAGACATTGAAGTTCAATATGGAGTGCTCATTGTTTCATTTCTCAACATATTTCCAGAAGGAAGACATGGAAGTTCAAAATGGAGTGCTCATTGTTTCATGTCTCAACATATTTACAGAAGGAAGACATTGTAGTTCAACAAGGAGTGCTCACACTTTCATGTCTAAACATATTTCCAGAAGGAAGACATTGAAGTTCAAAATGGAGTGCTCATTGTTTCATGTCTCAACATATTTCCAGAATGAAGACATTGAAGTTCTACAAGGAGTGCTCACTGTTCCATGTCTCAACATATTTCCAGAAAGAAGACGTTGAAGTTCAACCAGGAGTGCTCACACTTTCATGTCTCAACATATTTCCAAAAGGAAGAATTTGTAGTTCAACAAGGAGTGCTCATTGTTTCATTTCTCAACATATTTACAGAAAGAGGAATTTGTAGTTCAACAAGCAGTGCTCACTATTTCATGTCTCAACATATTTACAGAAAGAGGAATTTGTAGTTCAACAAGCAGTGCTCACTATTTCATGTCTCAACATATTTACAGAAAGAAGAATTAGTAGTTCTACAAGCAGTGCTCACTATTTCATGTATCAAAATATTTACAGAAAGAGAAATTTGTAGTTCAACAAGCAGTGCTCACTATTTCATGTCTCAACATATTTACAGAAAGAGGAATTTGTAGTTCAACAAGCAGTGCTCACTATTTCATGTCTCAACATATTTACAGAAAGAGGAATTTGTAGTTCAACAAGCAGTGCTCACTATTTCATGTCTCAACATATTTACAGAAAGAGGAATTTGTAGTTCAACAAGCAGTGCTCACTATTTCATGTCTCAACTTATTTACAGAAATAGGAATTTGTAGTTCAACAAGCAGTGCTCATTATTTCATGTCTCAACATATTTACAGAAAGAGGAATTTGTAGTTCTACAAGCAGTGCTCACTGCTTCATGCCTCAACATATTTCCAGAAAGAGGAATATGTAGTTCAACAAGCAGTGCTCACTATTTCATGTCTCAACATATTTACAGAAAGAGGAATTTGTAGTTCAACAAGCAGTGCTCACTATTTCATGTCTCAACATATTTACAGAAAGAGGAATTTGTAGTTCAACAAGGAGTGTTCACTATTTCATGTCTCAACATATTTACAGAAAGAGGAATTTGTAGTTCAACAAGGAGTGTTCACTATTTCATGTCTCAACATATTTACAGAAAGAGGAATTTGTAGTTCAACAAGCAGCGCTCACTATTTCATGTCTCAACATATTTACAGAAAGAGGAATTTGTAGTTCTACAAGCAGTGCTCACTATTTCATGTCTCAACATATTTACAGAAAGAGGAATTTGTAGTTCAACAAGCAGTGCTCACTATTTCATGTCTCAACATATTTACAGAAAGAGGAATATGTAGTTCAACAAGCAGTGCTCACTATTTCATGTCTTACATATTTACAGAAAGAAGAATTTGTAGTTCTACAAGCAGTGCTCACTATTTCATGTCTCAACATATTTACAGAAAGAAGAATTTGTAGTTCTACAAGCAGTGCTCACTATTTCATTTCTCAACATATTTACAGAAAGAGGAATATGTAGTTCAACAAGCAGTGCTCACTATTTCATGTCTTACATATTTACAGAAAGAGGAATTTGTAGTTCAACAAGCAGTGCTCACTATTTCATGTCTTACATATTTACAGAAAGAGGAATTTGTAGTTCAACAAGCAGCGCTCACTATTTCATGTCTCAACATATTTACAGAAAGAGGAATTTGTAGTTCTACAAGCAGTGCTCACTATTTCATGTCTCAACATATTTACAGAAAGAGGAATTTGTAGTTCAACAAGCAGTGCTCACTATTTCATGTCTCAACATATTTACAGAAAGAGGAATATGTAGTTCAACAAGCAGTGCTCACTATTTCATGTCTCAACATATTTACAGAAAGAGGAATATGTAGTTCAACAAGCAGTGCTCACTATTTCATGTCTCAACATATTTACAGAAAGAGGAATATGTAGTTCAACAAGCAGTGCTCACTATTTCATGTCTTACATATTTACAGAAAGAAGAATTTGTAGTTCTACAAGCAGTGCTCACTATTTCATGTCTCAACATATTTACAGAAAGAAGAATATGTAGTTCAACAAGCAGTGCTGACTATTTCATGTCTCAACATATTTACAGAAAGAAGAATATGTAGTTCAACAAGCAGTGCTCACTATTTCATGTCTCAACATATTTACAGAAAGAAGAATTTGTAGTTCTACAAGCAGTGCTCACTATTTCATGTCTCAACATGTTTACAGAAAGAAGAATTTGTAGTTCTACAAGCAGTGCTCACTATTTCATTTCTCAACATATTTACAGAAAGAGGAATATGTAGTTCAACAAGCAGTGCTCACTATTTCATGTCTTACATATTTACAGAAAGAAGAATTTGTAGTTCTACAAGCAGTGCTCACTATTTCATGTCTCAACACATTTACAGAAAGAAGAATTTGTAGTTCTACAAGCAGTGCTCACTATTTCATGTCTCAACATATTTACAGAAAGAAGAATTTGTAGTTCTACAAGCAGTGCTCACTATTTCATGTCTCAACATATTTACAGAAAGAAGAATTTGTAGTTCTACAAGCAGTGCTCACTATTTCATGTCTCAACATATTTACAGAAGGAAGAATTTGTAGTTCAACAAGCAGTGCTCACTATTTCATTTCTCAAAATATTTACAGAAAGAGGAATATGTAGTTCAACAAGCAGTGCTCACTATTTCATGTCTTACATATTTACAGAAAGAGGAATATGTAGTTCAACAAGCAGTGCTCACTATTTCATGTCTTACATATTTACAGAAAGAAGAATTTGTAGTTCTACAAGCAGTGCTCACTGCTTCATGCCTCAACATATTTACAGAAAGAGGAATATGTAGTTCAACAAGCAGTGCTCACTATTTCATGTCTTACATATTTACAGAAAGAGGAATTTGTAGTTCAACAAGCAGTGCTCACTATTTCATGTCTCAACATATTTACAGAAAGAGGAATATGTAGTTCTACAAGCAGTGCTCACTATTTCATGTCTCAACATATTTACAGAAAGAGGAATATGTAGTTCTACAAGCAGTGCTCACTATTTCATGTCTCAACATATTTACAGAAAGAGGAATTTGTAGTTCAACAAGCAGTGCTCACTATTTCATGTCTCAACATATTTACAGAAAGAGGAATATGTAGTTCAACAAGCAGTGCTCACTATTTCATGTCTCAACATATTTACAGAAAGAGGAATATGTAGTTCTACAAGCAGTGCTCACTATTTCATGTCTCAACATATTTACAGAAAGAGGAATTTGTAGTTCAACAAGCAGTGCTCACTATTTCATGTCTCAACATATTTACAGAAAGAAGAATATGTAGTTCAACAAGCAGTGCTCACTATTTCATGTCTCAACATATTTACAGAAAGAAGAATATGTAGTTCAACAAGCAGTGCTCACTATTTCATGTCTCAACATATTTACAGAAAGAAGAATATGTAGTTCAACAAGCAGTGCTCACTATTTCATGTCTCAACATATTTACAGAAAGAAGAATATGTAGTTCAACAAGCAGTGCTCACTATTTCATGTCTCAACATATTTACAGAAAGAGGAATATGTAGTTCTACAAGCAGTGCTCACTATTTCATGTCTCAACATATTTACAGAAAGAGGAATTTGTAGTTCAACAAGCAGTGCTCACTATTTCATGTCTCAACATATTTACAGAAAGAGGAATATGTAGTTCTACAAGCAGTGCTCACTGCTTCATGTCTCAACATATTTACAGAAAGAGGAATTTGTAGTTCAACAAGCAGTGTTCACTATTTCATGTCTTACATATTTACAGAAAGAAGAATTTGTAGTTCTACAAGCAGTGCTCACTATTTCATGTCTCAACATATTTACAGAAAGAGGAATATGTAGTTCTACAAGCAGTGCTCACTATTTCATGTCTCAACATATTTACAGAAAGAGGAATATGTAGTTCAACAAGCAGTGCTCACTATTTCATGTCTTACATATTTACAGAAAGAAGAATTTGTAGTTCTACAAGCAGTGCTCACTATTTCATGTCTCAACATATTTACAGAAAGAGGAATATGTAGTTCAACAAGCAGTGCTCACTATTTCATGTCTTACATATTTACAGAAAGAAGAATTTGTAGTTCAACAAGCAGTGCTCACTATTTCATGTCTTACATATTTACAGAAAGAGGAATTTCTAGTTCAACAAGCAGTGCTCACTATTTCATGTCTCAACATATTTACAGAAAGAGGAATTTGTAGTTCTACAAGCAGTGCTCACTATTTCATGTCTCAACATATTTACAGAAAGAGGAATTTGTAGTTCAACAAGCAGTGCTCACTATTTCATGTCTCAACATATTTACAGATAGAGGAATTTGTAGTTCAACAAGCAGTGCTCACTATTTCATGTCTCAACATATTTACAGAAAGAGGAATTTGTAGTTCAACAAGCAGTGCTCACTATTTCATGTCTTACATATTTACAGAAAGTAGAATTTGTAGTTCTACAAGCAGTGCTCACTATTTCATGTCTCAACATATTTACAGAAAGAGGAATATGTAGTTCAACAAGCAGTGCTCACTATTTCATGCCTCAAAATATTTACAGAAAGAGGAATTTGTAGTTCAACAAGCAGTGCTCACTATCTCATGTCTTACATATTTACAGAAAGAAGAATTTGTAGTTCTACAAGCAGTGCTCACTATTTCATGTCTCAACATATTTACAGAAAGAGGAATTTGTAGTTCTACAAGCAGTGCTCACTATTTCATGTCTCAACATATTTACAGAAAGAGGAATTTGTAGTTCAACAAGCAGTGCTCACTATTTCATGTCTCAACATATTTACAGAAAGAGGAATTTGTAGTTCAACAAGCAGTGCTCACTATTTCATGTCTCAACATATTTACAGAAAGAGGAATTTGTAGTTCTACAAGCAGTGCTCACTATTTCATGTCTCAACATATTTACAGAAAGAGGAATTTGTAGTTCAACAAGCAGTGCTCACTATTTCATGTCTCAACATATTTACAGAAAGAGGAATATGTAGTTCAACAAGCAGTGCTTACTATTTCATGTCTCAACATATTTACAGAAAGAGGAATTTGTAGTTCAACAAGCAGTGCTCACTATTTCATGTCTCAACATATTTTCAGAAAGAGGAATTTGTAGTTCTACAAGCAGTGCTCACTATTTCATGTCTCAACATATTTACAGAAAGAGGAATTTGTAGTTCATTAAGCAGTGCTCACTATTTCATGTCTTACATATTTACAGAAAGAGGAATTTGTAGTTCCACAAGCAGTGCTCACTATTTCATGTCTCAACATATTTACAGAAAGAGGAATTTGTAGTTCAACAAGCAGTGCTCACTATTTCATGTCTTACATATTTACAGAAAGAGGAATTTGTAGTTCTACAAGCAGTGCTCACTATTTCATGTCTTACATAATTACAGAAAGAGGAATTTGTAGTTCTACAAGCAGTGCTCACTATTTCATGTCTCAACATATTTACAGAAAGAGGAATTTGTAGTTCAACAAGCAGTGCTCACTATTTCATGTCTTACATATTTACAGAAAGAGGAATTTGTAGTTCAACAAGCAGTGCTCACTATTTCATGTCTTACATATTTTCAGAAAGAGGAATTTGTAGTTCTACAAGCAGTGCTCACTATTTCATGTCTCAACATATTTACAGAAAGAGGAATATGTAGTTCAACAAGCAGTGCTCACTATTTCATGTCTCAACTTATTTACAGAAAGAGGAATTTGTAGTTCAACAAGCAGTGCTCACTATTTCATGTCTCAACATATTTACAGAAAGAGGAATTTGTAGTTCAACAAGCAGTGCTCACTATTTCATGTTCAACATATTTACAGAAAGAAGAATTTGTAGTTCTACAAGCAGTGCTCACTATTTCATGTCTCAACATATTTACAGAAAGAGGAATATGTAGTTCAACAAGCAGTGTTCACTATTTCATGTCTCAACATATTTACAGAAAGAGGAATTTGTAGTTCAACAAGCAGTGCTCACTATTTCATGGCTCAACATATTTACAGAAAGAGGAATTTGTAGTTCAACAAGCAGTGCTCACTATTTCATGTCTCAACATATTTACAGAAAGAGGAATATGTAGTTCAACAAGCAGTGCCCACTATTTCATGTCTCAACATATTTACAGAAAGAGGAATTTGTAGTTCAACAAGCAGTGCTCACTATTTCATGTCTCAACATATTTACAGAAAGAGGAATTTGTAGTTCAACAAGCAGTGCTCACTATTTCATGTCTCAACATATTTACAGAAAGAGGAATTTGTAGTTCAACAAGCAGTGCTCACTATTTCATGTCTTACATATTTACAGAAAGAAGAATTTGTAGTTCAACAAGCAGTGCTCACTATTTCATGTCTCAACATATTTACAGAAAGAGGAATTTGTAGTTCAACAAGCAGTGCTCACTATTTCATGTCTCAACATATTTACAGAAAGAGGAATTTGTAGTTCAACAAGCAGTGCTCACTATTTCATGTCTCAACATATTTACAGAAAGAAGAATTTGTAGTTCTACAAGCAGTGCTCACTATTTCATGTCTCAAAATATTTACAGAAAGAGGAATATGTAGTTCAACAAGCAGTGCTCACTATTTCATGTCTCAACATATTTACAGAAAGAGGAATTTGTAGTTCAACAAGCAGTGCTCACTATTTCATGTCTCAACTTATTTACAGAAAGAGGAATTTGTAGTTCAACAAGCAGTGCTCACTATTTCATGTCTCAACATATTTACAGAAAGAGGAATTTGTAGTTCAACAAGCAGTGCTCACTATTTCATGTCTCAACATATTTACAGAAAGAGGAATTTGTAGTTCTACAAGCAGTGCTCACTATTTCATGTCTCAACATATTTACAGAAAGAGGAATTTGTAGTTCAACAAGCAGTGCTCACTATTTCATGTCTCAACTTATTTACAGAAAGAGGAATTTGTAGTTCAACAAGCAGTGCTCACTATTTCATGTCTCAACATATTTACAGAAAGAGGAATTTGTAGTTCTACAAGCAGTGCTCACTGCTTCATGCCTCAACATATTTCCAGAAAGAGGAATATGTAGTTCAACAAGCAGTGCTCACTATTTCATGTCTCAACATATTTACAGAAAGAGGAATTTGTAGTTCAACAAGCAGTGCTCACTATTTCATGTCTCAACATATTTACAGAAAGAGGAATTTGTAGTTCAACAAGGAGTGTTCACTATTTCATGTCTCAACATATTTACAGAAAGAGGAATTTGTAGTTCAACAAGGAGTGTTCACTATTTCATGTCTCAACATATTTACAGAAAGAGGAATTTGTAGTTCAATAAGCAGTGCTCACTGCTTCATGCCTCAACATATTTACAGAAAGAGGATTTTGTAGTTCAACAAGCAGTGCTCACTGCTTCATGCCTCAACATATTTACAGAAAGAGGAATTTGTAGTTCAATAAGCAGTGCTCACTATTTCATGTCTCAACATATTTACAGAAAGAGGAATTTGTAGTTCAACATGGAGTGCTCACTGCTTCATGTCTCAACATATTTCCCGTAGGAAGATTTTGTAGTTCAACATGGAGTGCTCACTGTTTCATATCTAACGATATTTCCTGTAGGGAGAGATTGTAACTCAAAATAGAGAGCTCACTGTTTCATATCTCAAAATATTTTCAGAAGCAAGACATTGTAGTTCAAAAAGGAGTGATCACTCTTTCGTATCTGAACATATTTCCTGATGGAAGACATTGAAGTTCAAAATGCAGCGCTCATTGTTTCATGTCTCAACATATTTCCAGAAGGAAGACATTGAAGTTCAATATGGAGTGCTCACTGTTTCATGTCTCAACATATTTCCAGAAGGAAGACATTGAAGTTCAAAATGCTGTGCTCATTGTTTCATGTTTCAACATATTTCCAGAAGGAAGACATTGAAGTTCAAAATGCAGTGCTCATTGTTTCATGTCTCAACATATTTACAGAAGGAAGACATTGAAGTTCAATATGGAGTGCTCATTGTTTCATGTCTCTACATATTTCCAGAAGGACGACATTGAAGTTCAATATGGAGTGCTCATTGTTTCATGTCTCAACATATTTACAGAAGGAAGACATTGAAGTTCAAAATGGAGTGCTCATTGTTTCATGTCTCAACATATTTCCATAAGAAAGACATTGAAGTTCAATATGGAGTGCTCATTGTTTCATTTCTCAACATATTTCCAGAAGGAAGACATGGAAGTTCAAAATGGAGTGCTCATTGTTTCATGTCTCAACATATTTACAGAAGGAAGACATTGTAGTTCAACAAGGAGTGCTCACACTTTCATGTCTAAACATATTTCCAGAAGGAAGACATTGAAGTTCAAAATGGAGTGCTCATTGTTTCATGTCTCAACATATTTCCAGAATGAAGACATTGAAGTTCTACAAGGAGTGCTCACTGTTCCATGTCTCAACATATTTCCAGAAAGAAGACGTTGAAGTTCAACCAGGAGTGCTCACACTTTCATGTCTCAACATATTTCCAAAAGGAAGAATTTGTAGTTCAACAAGGAGTGCTCATTGTTTCATTTCTCAACATATTTACAGAAGGAAGAGATTGTAGTTCAACAAGGAGAGCTCATTGTTTCATTTCTCAACATATTTACAGAAGGAAGACATTGTAGTTCAACAAGGAGAGCTCATTGTTTCATTTCTCAACATATTTACAGAAGGAAGACATTGTAGTTCAACAAGGAGAGCTCATTGTTTCATTTCTCAACATATTTACAGAAGGAAGACATTGTAGTTCAACAAGGAGAGCTCATTGTTTCAATTCTCAACATATTTACAGAAGGAGGACGTTGTAGTTCAAGAAGGAGAGCTCATTGTTTCATTTCTCAACATATTTACAGAAGGAAGACGTTGTAGTTCAACAAGGAGAGCTCATTGTTTCATTTCTCAACATATTTCCAGAAGGAAGACCTTGTAGTTCAACAAGGAGAGCTCATTGTTTCATTTCTCAACATATTTACAGAAGGAAGACATTGTAGTTCAACAAGGAGAGCTCATTGTTTCATTTCTCAACATATTTACAGAAGGAAGACATTGTAGTTCAACAAGGAGAGCTCATTGTTTCATTTCTCAACATAGTTACAGAAGGAAGACATTGTTGTTCAACAAGGAGTGCTCATTGTTTCATTTCTCAACATATTTACAGAAGGAAGACATTGTAGTTCAACAAGGAGAGCTCATTGTTTCATTTCTCAACATATTTACAGAAGGAAGACATTGTAGTTCAACAAGGAGAGCTCATTGTTTCATGTCTCAACATATCTACAGAAAGAGGAATTTGTAGTTCAACAAGCAGTGCTCACTATTTCATGTCTCAACATATTTACAGAAAGAGGAATTTGTAGTTCAACAAGGAGTGCTAACTATTTCATGCTCAACATATTTACAGAAAGAAGAATTTGTAGTTCTACAAGCAGTGCTCACTATTTCATGTCTCAACATATTTACAGAAAGAGGAATATGTAGTTCAACAAGCAGTGTTCACTATTTCATGTCTCAACATATTTACAGAAAGAGGAATTTGTAGTTCAACAAGCAGTGCTCACTATTTCATGGCTCAACATATTTACAGAAAGAGGAATTTGTAGTTCAACAAGCAGTGCTCACTATTTCATGTCTCAACATATTTACAGAAAGAGGAATATGTAGTTCAACAAGCAGTGCTCACTATTTCATGTCTCAACATATTTACAGAAAGAGGAATTTGTAGTTCAACAAGCAGTGCTCACTATTTCATGTCTCAACATATTTACAGAAAGAGGAATTCGTAGTTCAACAAGCAGTGCTCACTATTTCATGTCTCAACATATTTACAGAAAGAGGAATTTGTAGTTCAACAAGCAGTGCTCACTATTTCATGTCTTACATATTTACAGAAAGAAGAATTTGTAGTTCAACAAGCAGTGCTCACTATTTCATGTCTCAACATATTTACAGAAAGAGGAATTTGTAGTTCAACAAGCAGTGCTCACTATTTCATGTCTCAACATATTTACAGAAAGAGGAATTTGTAGTTCAACAAGCAGTGCTCACTATTTCATGTCTCAACATATTTACAGAAAGAAGAATTTGTAGTTCTACAAGCAGTGCTCACTATTTCATGTCTCAAAATATTTACAGAAAGAGAAATTTGTAGTTCAACAAGCAGTGCTCACTATTTCATGTCTCAACATATTTACAGAAAGAGGAATTTGTAGTTCAACAAGCAGTGCTCACTATTTCATGTCTCAACATATTTACAGAAAGAGGAATTTGTAGTTCAACAAGCAGTGCTCACTATTTCATGTCTCAACATATTTACAGAAAGAGGAATTTGTAGTTCAACAAGCAGTGCTCACTATTTCATGTCTCAACATATTTACAGAAAGAGGAATTTGTAGTTCTACAAGCAGTGCTCACTATTTCATGTCTCAACATATTTACAGAAAGAGGAATTTGTAGTTCAACAAGCAGTGCTCACTATTTCATGTCTCAACTTATTTACAGAAAGAGGAATTTGTAGTTCAACAAGCAGTGCTCACTATTTCATGTCTCAACATATTTACAGAAAGAGGAATTTGTAGTTCTACAAGCAGTGCTCACTGCTTCATGCCTCAACATATTTCCAGAAAGAGGAATATGTAGTTCAACAAGCAGTGCTCACTATTTCATGTCTCAACATATTTACAGAAAGAGGAATTTGTAGTTCAACAAGCAGTGCTCACTATTTCATGTCTCAACATATTTACAGAAAGAGGAATTTGTAGTTCAACAAGGAGTGTTCACTATTTCATGTCGCAACATATTTACAGAAAGAGGAATTTGTAGTTCAACAAGGAGTGTTCACTATTTCATGTCTCAACATATTTACAGAAAGAGGAATTTGTAGTTCAATAAGCAGTGCTCACTGCTTCATGCCTCAACATATTTACAGAAAGAGGATTTTGTAGTTCAACAAGCAGTGCTCACTGCTTCATGCCTCAACATATTTACAGAAAGAGGAATTTGTAGTTCAATAAGCAGTGCTCACTATTTCATGTCTCAACATATTTACAGAAAGAGGAATTTGTAGTTCAACATGGAGTGCTCACTGCTTCATGTCTCAACATATTTCCCGTAGGAAGATTTTGTAGTTCAACATGGAGTGCTCACTGTTTCATATCTAACGATATTTCCTGTAGGGAGAGATTGTAACTCAAAATAGAGAGCTCACTGTTTCATATCTCAAAATATTTTCAGAAGCAAGACATTGTAGTTCAAAAAGGAGTGATCACTCTTTCGTATCTGAACATATTTCCAGAAGGAAGACATTGAAGTTCAAAATGCAGCGCTCATTGTTTCATGTCTCAACATATTTCCAGAAGGAAGACATTGAAGTTCAATATGGAGTGCTCACTGTTTCATGTCTCAACATATTTCCAGAAGGAAGACATTGAAGTTCAAAATGCTGTGCTCATTGTTTCATGTTTCAACATATTTCCAGAAGGAAGACATTGAAGTTCAAAATGCAGTGCTCATTGTTTCATGTCTCAACATATTTACAGAAGGAAGACATTGAAGTTCAATATGGAGTGCTCATTGTTTCATGTCTCAACATATTTCCAGAAGGACGACATTGAAGTTCAATATGGAGTGCTCATTGTTTCATGTCTCAACATATTTACAGAAGGAAGACATTGAAGTTCAAAATGGAGTGCTCATTGTTTCATGTCTCAACATATTTCCAGAAGGAAGACATTGAAGTTCAATATGGAGTGCTCATTGTTTCATTTCTCAACATATTTCCAGAAGGAAGACATGGAAGTTCAAAATGGAGTGCTCATTGTTTCATGTCTCAACATAATTACAGAAGGAAGACATTGTAGTTCAACAAGGAGTGCTCACACTTTCATGTCTAAACATATTTCCAGAAGGAAGACATTGAAGTTCAAAATGGAGTGCTCATTGTTTCATGTCTCAACATATTTCCAGAATGAAGACATTGAAGTTCTACAAGGAGTGCTCACTGTTCCATGTCTCAACATATTTCCAGAAAGAAGACGTTGAAGTTCAACCAGGAGTGCTCACACTTTCATGTCTCAACATATTTCCAAAAGGAAGAATTTGTAGTTCAACAAGGAGTGCTCATTGTTTCATTTCTCAACATATTTACAGAAAGAGGAATTTGTAGTTCAACAAGCAGTGCTCACTATTTCATGTCTCAACATATTTACAGAAAGAGGAATTTGTAGTTCAACAAGCAGTGCTCACTATTTCATGTCTCAACATATTTACAGAAAGAAGAATTTGTAGTTCTACAAGCAGTGCTCACTATTTCATGTATCAAAATATTTACAGAAAGAGAAATTTGTAGTTCAACAAGCAGTGCTCACTATTTCATGTCTCAACATATTTACAGAAAGAGGAATTTGTAGTTCAACAAGCAGTGCTCACTATTTCATGTCTCAACATATTTACAGAAAGAGGAATTTGTAGTTCAACAAGCAGTGCTCACTATTTCATGTCTCAACATATTTACAGAAAGAGGAATTTGTAGTTCAACAAGCAGTGCTCACTATTTCATGTCTCAACATATTTACAGAAAGAGGAATTTGTAGTTCTACAAGCAGTGCTCACTATTTCATGTCTCAACATATTTACAGAAAGAGGAATTTGTAGTTCAACAAGCAGTGCTCACTATTTCATGTCTCAACTTATTTACAGAAATAGGAATTTGTAGTTCAACAAGCAGTGCTCATTATTTCATGTCTCAACATATTTACAGAAAGAGGAATTTGTAGTTCTACAAGCAGTGCTCACTGCTTCATGCCTCAACATATTTCCAGAAAGAGGAATTTGTAGTTCAACAAGCAGTGCTCACTATTTCATGTCTCAACATATTTACAGAAAGAGGAATTTGTAGTTCAACAAGCAGTGCTCACTATTTCTTGTCTCAACATATTTACAGAAAGAGGAATTTGTAGTTCAACAAGGAGTGTTCACTATTTCATGTCTCAACATATTTACAGAAAGAGGAATTTGTAGTTCAACAAGCAGCGCTCACTATTTCATGTCTCAACATATTTACAGAAAGAGGAATTTGTAGTTCTACAAGCAGTGCTCACTATTTCATGTCTCAACATATTTACAGAAAGAGGAATTTGTAGTTCAACAAGCAGTGCTCACTATTTCATGTCTCAACATATTTACAGAAAGAGGAATATGTAGTTCAACAAGCAGTGCTCACTATTTCATGTCTTACATATTTACAGAAAGAAGAATTTGTAGTTCTACAAGCAGTGCTCACTATTTCATGTCTCAACATATTTACAGAAAGAAGAATTTGTAGTTCTACAAGCAGTGCTCACTATTTCATTTCTCAACATATTTACAGAAAGAGGAATATGTAGTTCAACAAGCAGTGCTCACTATTTCATGTCTCAACATATTTACAGAAAGAGGAATATGTAGTTCAACAAGCAGTGCTCACTATTTCATGTCTTACATATTTACAGAAAGAGGAATTTGTAGTTCTACAAGCAGTGCTCACTATTTCATGTCTCAACATATTTACAGAAAGAGGAATATGTAGTTCAACAAGCAGTGCTGACTATTTCATGTCTTACATATTTACAGAAAGAAGAATTTGTAGTTCAACAAGCAGCGCTCACTATTTCATGTCTCAACATATTTACAGAAAGAGGAATTTGTAGTTCAACAAGCAGTGCTCACTATTTCATGTCTCAACATATATACAGAAAGAAGAATATGTAGTTCAACAAGCAGTGCTCACTATTTCATGTCTCAACATATTTACAGAAAGAGGAATTTGTAGTTCTACAAGCAGTGCTCACTATTTCATGTCTTACATATTTACAGAAAGAAGAATATGTAGTTCAACAAGCAGTGCTCACTATTTCATGTCTCAACATATTTACAGAAAGAAGAATTTGTAGTTCTACAAGCAGTGCTCACTATTTCATGTCTTACATATTTACAGAAAGAAGAATTTGTAGTTCTACAAGCAGTGCTCACTATTTCATGTCTCAACATATTTACAGAAAGAGGAATATGTAGTTCAACAAGCAGTGCTCACTATTTCATGTCTTACATATTTACAGAAAGAAGAATTTGTAGTTCAACAAGCAGTGCTCACTATTTCATGTCTCAACATATTTACAGAAAGAGGAATTTGTAGTTCTACAAGCAGTGCTCACTATTTCATGTCTCAACATATTTACAGAAAGAGGAATTTGTAGTTCATTAAGCCATGCTCACTATTTCATGTCTTACATATTTACAGAAAGAGGAATTTCTAGTTCAACAAGCAGTGCTCACTATTTCATGTCTCAACATATTTACAGAAAGAGGAATTTGTAGTTCTACAAGCAGTGCTCACTATTTCATGTCTCAACATATTTACAGAAAGAGGAATTTGTAGTTCAACAAGCAGTGCTCACTATTTCATGTCTCAACATATTTACAGATAGAGGAATTTGTATTTCAACAAGCAGTGCTCACTATTTCATGTCTCAACATATTTACAGAAAGAGGAATTTGTAGTTCAACAAGCAGTGCTCACTATTTCATGTCTTACATATTTACAGAAAGTAGAATTTGTAGTTCTACAAGCAGTGCTCACTATTTCATGTCTCAACATATTTACAGAAAGAGGAATATGTAGTTCAACAAGCAGTGCTCACTATTTCATGCCTCAAAATATTTACAGAAAGAGGAATTTGTAGTTCAACAAGCAGTGCTCACTATCTCATGTCTTACATATTTACAGAAAGAAGAATTTGTAGTTCTACAAGCAGTGCTCACTATTTCATGTCTCAACATATTTACAGAAAGAGGAATTTGTAGTTCTACAAGCAGTGCTCACTATTTCATGTCTCAACATATTTACAGAAAGAGGAATTTGTAGTTCAACAAGCAGTGCTCACTATTTCATGTCTCAACATATTTACAGAAAGAGGAATTTGTAGTTCAACAAGCAGTGCTCACTATTTCATGTCTCAACATATTTACAGAAAGAGGAATTTGTAGTTCTACAAGCAGTGCTCACTATTTCATGTCTCAACATATTTACAGAAAGAGGAATTTGTAGTTCAACAAGCAGTGCTCACTATTTCATGTCTCAACATATTTACAGAAAGAGGAATATGTAGTTCAACAAGCAGTGCTTACTATTTCATGTCTCAACATATTTACAGAAAGAGGAATTTGTAGTTCAACAAGCAGTGCTCACTATTTCATGTCTCAACATATTTTCAGAAAGAGGAATTTGTAGTTCTACAAGCAGTGCTCACTATTTCATGTCTCAACATATTTACAGAAAGAGGAATTTGTAGTTCATTAAGCAGTGCTCACTATTTCATGTCTTACATATTTACAGAAAGAGGAATTTGTAGTTCCACAAGCAGTGCTCACTATTTCATGTCTCAACATATTTACAGAAAGAGGAATTTGTAGTTCAACAAGCAGTGCTCACTATTTCATGTCTTACATATTTACAGAAAGAGGAATTTGTAGTTCTACAAGCAGTGCTCACTATTTCATGTCTTACATAATTACAGAAAGAGGAATTTGTAGTTCTACAAGCAGTGCTCACTATTTCATGTCTCAACATATTTACAGAAAGAGGAATTTGTAGTTCAACAAGCAGTGCTCACTATTTCATGTCTTACATATTTACAGAAAGAGGAATTTGTAGTTCAACAAGCAGTGCTCACTATTTCATGTCTTACATATTTTCAGAAAGAGGAATTTGTAGTTCTACAAGCAGTGCTCACTATTTCATGTCTCAACATATTTACAGAAAGAGGAATATGTAGTTCAACAAGCAGTGCTCACTATTTCATGTCTCAACTTATTTACAGAAAGAGGAATTTGTAGTTCAACAAGCAGTGCTCACTATTTCATGTCTCAACATATTTACAGAAAGAGGAATTTGTAGTTCAACAAGCAGTGCTCACTATTTCATGTTCAACATATTTACAGAAAGAAGAATTTGTAGTTCTACAAGCAGTGCTCACTATTTCATGTCTCAACATATTTACAGAAAGAGGAATATGTAGTTCAACAAGCAGTGTTCACTATTTCATGTCTCAACATATTTACAGAAAGAGGAATTTGTAGTTCAACAAGCAGTGCTCACTATTTCATGGCTCAACATATTTACAGAAAGAGGAATTTGTAGTTCAACAAGCAGTGCTCACTATTTCATGTCTCAACATATTTACAGAAAGAGGAATATGTAGTTCAACAAGCAGTGCCCACTATTTCATGTCTCAACATATTTACAGAAAGAGGAATTTGTAGTTCAACAAGCAGTGCTCACTATTTCATGTCTCAACATATTTACAGAAAGAGGAATTTGTAGTTCAACAAGCAGTGCTCACTATTTCATGTCTCAACATATTTACAGAAAGAGGAATTTGTAGTTCAACAAGCAGTGCTCACTATTTCATGTCTTACATATTTACAGAAAGAAGAATTTGTAGTTCAACAAGCAGTGCTCACTATTTCATGTCTCAACATATTTACAGAAAGAGGAATTTGTAGTTCAACAAGCAGTGCTCACTATTTCATGTCTCAACATATTTACAGAAAGAGGAATTTGTAGTTCAACAAGCAGTGCTCACTATTTCATGTCTCAACATATTTACAGAAAGAAGAATTTGTAGTTCTACAAGCAGTGCTCACTATTTCATGTCTCAAAATATTTACAGAAAGAGGAATATGTAGTTCAACAAGCAGTGCTCACTATTTCATGTCTCAACATATTTACAGAAAGAGGAATTTGTAGTTCAACAAGCAGTGCTCACTATTTCATGTCTCAACTTATTTACAGAAAGAGGAATTTGTAGTTCAACAAGCAGTGCTCACTATTTCATGTCTCAACATATTTACAGAAAGAGGAATTTGTAGTTCAACAAGCAGTGCTCACTATTTCATGTCTCAACATATTTACAGAAAGAGGAATTTGTAGTTCTACAAGCAGTGCTCACTATTTCATGTCTCAACATATTTACAGAAAGAGGAATTTGTAGTTCAACAAGCAGTGCTCACTATTTCATGTCTCAACTTATTTACAGAAAGAGGAATTTGTAGTTCAACAAGCAGTGCTCACTATTTCATGTCTCAACATATTTACAGAAAGAGGAATTTGTAGTTCTACAAGCAGTGCTCACTGCTTCATGCCTCAACATATTTCCAGAAAGAGGAATATGTAGTTCAACAAGCAGTGCTCACTATTTCATGTCTCAACATATTTACAGAAAGAGGAATTTGTAGTTCAACAAGCAGTGCTCACTATTTCATGTCTCAACATATTTACAGAAAGAGGAATTTGTAGTTCAACAAGGAGTGTTCACTATTTCATGTCTCAACATATTTACAGAAAGAGGAATTTGTAGTTCAACAAGGAGTGTTCACTATTTCATGTCTCAACATATTTACAGAAAGAGGAATTTGTAGTTCAATAAGCAGTGCTCACTGCTTCATGCCTCAACATATTTACAGAAAGAGGATTTTGTAGTTCAACAAGCAGTGCTCACTGCTTCATGCCTCAACATATTTACAGAAAGAGGAATTTGTAGTTCAATAAGCAGTGCTCACTATTTCATGTCTCAACATATTTACAGAAAGAGGAATTTGTAGTTCAACATGGAGTGCTCACTGCTTCATGTCTCAACATATTTCCCGTAGGAAGATTTTGTAGTTCAACATGGAGTGCTCACTGTTTCATATCTAACGATATTTCCTGTAGGGAGAGATTGTAACTCAAAATAGAGAGCTCACTGTTTCATATCTCAAAATATTTTCAGAAGCAAGACATTGTAGTTCAAAAAGGAGTGATCACTCTTTCGTATCTGAACATATTTCCAGATGGAAGACATTGAAGTTCAAAATGCAGCGCTCATTGTTTCATGTCTCAACATATTTCCAGAAGGAAGACATTGAAGTTCAATATGGAGTGCTCACTGTTTCATGTCTCAACATATTTCCAGAAGGAAGACATTGAAGTTCAAAATGCTGTGCTCATTGTTTCATGTTTCAACATATTTCCAGAAGGAAGACATTGAAGTTCAAAATGCAGTGCTCATTGTTTCATGTCTCAACATATTTACAGAAGGAAGACATTGAAGTTCAATATGGAGTGCTCATTGTTTCATGTCTCTACATATTTCCAGAAGGACGACATTGAAGTTCAATATGGAGTGCTCATTGTTTCATGTCTCAACATATTTACAGAAGGAAGACATTGAAGTTCAAAATGGAGTGCTCATTGTTTCATGTCTCAACATATTTCCAGAAGGAAGACATTGAAGTTCAATATGGAGTGCTCATTGTTTCATTTCTCAACATATTTCCAGAAGGAAGACATGGAAGTTCAAAATGGAGTGCTCATTGTTTCATGTCTCAACATATTTACAGAAGGAAGACATTGTAGTTCAACAAGGAGTGCTCACACTTTCATGTCTAAACATATTTCCAGAAGGAAGACATTGAAGTTCAAAATGGAGTGCTCATTGTTTCATGTCTCAACATATTTCCAGAATGAAGACATTGAAGTTCTACAAGGAGTGCTCACTGTTCCATGTCTCAACATATTTCCAGAAAGAAGACGTTGAAGTTCAACCAGGAGTGCTCACACTTTCATGTCTCAACATATTTCCAAAAGGAAGAATTTGTAGTTCAACAAGGAGTGCTCATTGTTTCATTTCTCAACATATTTACAGAAGGAAGAGATTGTAGTTCAACAAGGAGAGCTCATTGTTTCATTTCTCAACATATTTACAGAAGGAAGACATTGTAGTTCAACAAGGAGAGCTCATTGTTTCATTTCTCAACATATTTACAGAAGGAAGACATTGTAGTTCAACAAGGAGAGCTCATTGTTTCATTTCTCAACATATTTACAGAAGGAAGACATTGTAGTTCAACAAGGAGAGCTCATTGTTTCAATTCTCAACATATTTACAGAAGGAGGACGTTGTAGTTCAACAAGGAGAGCTCATTGTTTCATTTCTCAACATATTTACAGAAGGAAGACGTTGTAGTTCAACAAGGAGAGCTCATTGTTTCATTTCTCAACATATTTCCAGAAGGAAGACCTTGTAGTTCAACAAGGAGAGCTCATTGTTTCATTTCTCAACATATTTACAGAAGGAAGACATTGTAGTTCAACAAGGAGAGCTCATTGTTTCATTTCTCAACATATTTACAGAAGGAAGACATTGTAGTTCAACAAGGAGAGCTCATTGTTTCATTTCTCAACATAGTTACAGAAGGAAGACATTGTTGTTCAACAAGGAGTGCTCATTGTTTCATTTCTCAACATATTTACAGAAGGAAGACATTGTAGTTCAACAAGGAGAGCTCATTGTTTCATTTCTCAACATATTTACAGAAGGAAGACATTGTAGTTCAACAAGGAGAGCTCATTGTTTCATGTCTCAACATATTTACAGAAGGAAGACATTGTAGTTCAACAAGGAGAGCTCATTGTTTCATTTCTCAACATATTTACAGAAGGAAGACATTGTAGTTCAACAAGGAGAGCTCATTGTTTCATTTCTCAACATATTTACAGAAGGAAGACATTGTAGTTCAACAAGGAGAGCTCATTGTTTCATTTCTCAACATATTTACAGAAGGAAGACATTGTAGTTCAACAAGGAGAGCTAATTGTTTCATTTCTCAACATATTTACAGAAGGAAGACATTGTAGTTCAACAAGGAGTGCTCACACTTTCATGTCTCAACATATTTCCAGAAGAAAGACATTGAAGTTCTACAAGGAGTGCTCACTGTTTCAAGTCTCAACATATTTCCAGAAAGAAGACGTTGAAGTTCAACCATGAGTGCTCACACTTTCATGTCTCAACATATTTCCAGAAGAAAGACATTGTAGTTCAACACGGAGTGCTCACACTTTCATGTCTCAACATATTTCCAGAAGAAAGGCATTGTAGTTCAACAAGGA
Organism: Deroplatys truncata; assembly: GCA_030765065.1. Lineage (NCBI taxonomy): Eukaryota > Metazoa > Arthropoda > Insecta > Mantodea > Mantidae > Deroplatys > Deroplatys truncata. Next base: position 2,503,705 of record CM060975.1, read on the forward strand.
GAGCTCATTGTTTCATGTCTCAATATATTTCCAGAAGGAAGACATTGAAGTTCTACAAGGAGTGCTCACACTTTCATGTCTCAACATATTTCCAGAAGGAAGCATTTGTAGTTCAACAAGGAGTGTTTCATATCTCAACATATTTCCTGTAGGAAGGCCTCCTCAGGGGCTCACGTTATGTGAGTACGGGATTTTGGCGCACCCGGGGGTTCCCAAGCCAATCATCGCCATGTTCATCATTTCATCCCCGTCCGGTCGAGGTGGGTTCGTTCTCGTGACCGGGGGACTCAAGGTAGGCTCCCGTGCGTTCTGTGCATATCATTACATCTCGCCCCTCGCCATCGCTTCTGTCTTGTCTTCTATTTATGCACATTTCGCCCCAAGCCCATTCATTTACACGTTTCTTTTGCTTCTTCGCCGGCCTATCTTTAGTGCGAAACGCCCACACACTTTTAGTTTCTTTTAACCTTTTATGTTAATCCTCCGTGGACACAGCCTGACGGATACCCGCGCACTGGTGCGCAGCTGGGTGAATGGGTAATGGCGTCATCCCCACCACCCGGGGTCGTCATGTAGGGTATGTGTTCGTATCCGCTGTTCAACTGCAGTCCTGCGGGGGGCCATGCATGAGCTGCGGACTTCTGAAGGCGATTAGGTCCCTCTGTCTATGTTCTGGGAGGTGTGACCCTTGGGTGAGTCTGGTATAGATAGGCCACTCACCCAAGCCGGGGTAACGCCCGGAAGTCAGAGCCCGAGGTCGGAGACGGTTCAATGGTGGAGGATTTATTTCGCTATGGAGCACCCTTCCTCCATTAATACCAACAAGCGCCGAAAAGTTTATGTAACAGAAGTGACACCACCGACAACTGGTTGTTACTTGGTCATTTCACGAACCGAAGAAGGGCAAAGTTTTGAGAAGGTGAACCCTTTCATCATTCAAAAGGGCATTGATGCTATTGCTGGTGCGGTTCAGTCCTGCACTCGTCTACGGAATGGTTCCTTATTAGCGCAAACGAAATCCGATCAGCAAAGTAAGACCTTGTTGCGTGCTACGCTTCTCCACGGTTATCCCATCCGTGTGGAGAAGCACCGCACATTGAATTCCTGTCGAGGCGTCATTACCACCCATAGCCTCGATGGTATATCGGACGAGGACCTGGTAGAATATCTTGCAGACCAGAAGGTGACAGCGGTCCATCGAGTGCAGGCCAAACGCGACGGCGTATTGGTACCCACTCGTACCCTGTTTCTAACATTTGATGGCTTCGATCTGCCCACGAGCATTTCCGCAGGGTAGAACGGATTTCTGTGAGGTCTTATATTCCTAGACCTCTGCGTTGTTTTAAATGCCAACGTTTTGGGCATACGCAAGTCTCATGTAAGAGTGCCGTTAACATCTGTGCAACATGTAGCCAGCCCTCACACGAAGGTACCTGTTCAACAGCCCCCGTCTGCGTTAATTGTAAAGGGTCTCATTCTGCTTCGTTTGCCGACTGTCCGCGGTACTTGGACGAGAAGGCGATCCAGGAGATCCGGATAAAGGAAAAACTCTCCTTCGCTGAAGCCCGGAGGCGTTACCATGCGCGCCAACCTTCACTCCTGCGATCTGGCACATTTAGTTCTGTTGTTGCCTCGCCAGTACCACGAGTAGATGCCGAAACTCAGGCCTGGACTATGACTGGATTAACCGCCACTACCATCCGGCCGTCCATTAAAGCTACTGTTACCAAGCCCTATAAACCTGGTCCAAAGTCAATGAAGTCGCAAGCCGCTGAAAAGAAACCCAAGCAGAAACTTCGTAGGGAAGATTTTTTGAAAGACCCTCCGCGTGCGCGCGGTAACAAAAGTTCACCTTCTCCTCCTCGGAGGTCACTGTCCCAGGAAGCTCCTGGGACAAGCCGCGCTCAGCGGCACCCCTCACCCATCGCCACCCAGAACCGATTCACGGCGTTTGAATCGGTTTCTGGCACTGAGCGCGTGGGCCCTCCCTCCGAGGAAGCTATTGAGTCTGACCAACTCCATACCAAAAGCCCGAGCCCAAAGGTTAAGCAAAAGATTCTTTTAAGCCGCCCTTCTAAGTAGACAGTTTATCCCTTTTATTCATGGCTATTCTGACCTGGAATGTACGTGGTGTACGATCGCATAGGGCGGAACTGCATCTTTTATTGCGTTCCCATTCGCCTATGGTCGTATGTTTGCAGGAGACTAAGCTTCGCCCTCACGATCCTTTTGATCTCCGAGGATATACTCCGGTTCGCTACGACCTTGAACCGGAGGAGGGTACTCCTGCTCATGGAGGTTTCATGTTGTTAGTGCGTAACGACGTTCATTTTAAACCTGTCACACTTACATCCGACTTGCAAGCTGTTGCCGTTCGCCTTCACTTACCCGGCTTTTTGTTTTCTGTTTGCTCTGTGTATTCACCTCCATCGTCTCCCCTCGCTCCCGCGGACATTCGAGCTCTCCTGTCCGCTCTCCCAACACCCTTTCTTCTGTTGGGAGATTTTAATGCCCATCACCCACTGTGGGGTTCGCCAAGGGCTTGTGCGAGGGGAACTCTTCTTTCCGACATTTTTTATCAGTTCAATCTTTCCATCCGCAATACAGGTGCACCTACTTTTATTTCTGATTCTTCTGGTACATTCTCTCACCTGGACCTTGCCATTTGCTCACTCCAGCTTGCTCATCGTCTTCAGTGGAACGTCGTCGCTGACACCTACTCCAGCGACCATTACCCCTGCATCGTTTTTCTTCTGTCGCACCACGTACCGCATTCCAGAGTACCTACCTGGATATTCCCAAAAGCCGACTGGGGGCTGTATTCCAGCCTCGTGTATTTTTACGATCAGCCCTTCGCCGACATTAACCAACTAGTGCAGCACCTTACGTCTACGTTTCGGCGACACCCTACACTTGATAATTTGGTGACTTTTAAACAATCGCGCGCAAGGGCTCGTCGCATTATTCAGGATAGCAAGAAGGCGTCGTGGACTCGTTTTGTCGAGTCTTTTAATCGCTTTACGCCTTCATCCGTTGTTTGGGATAAACTTCGTCGCTTCTCAGGTAAAGTGTCGCATTGTACTGTTTCTGGCCTTCAGGTTCCCAATGCCATCATAGTAGATCCGGCTGCCATCGCTAACACCCTAGGAACTTCCTTTGAGGCGATTTCCAGTTCAGACCATTATTCCGCCGGTTTTCGCTGTATTAAGGACCGGCTGGATTCCACACCATATACTTTTCGGTCTGCTAACACTGAATGTTATAACGAAATTTTTACAATGAGGGAGCTGGAGCACGCTCTTCATTGCTCTAGGCACTCCGCTCCTGGGCCGGACGGCATTCATGTCCTGATGTTAAAGCACCTTTCAGCCGACAGTAAACTCTTTCTCTTACAGGTCTATAACCGTATTTGGCAAGACGGCATTTTTCCTTCCGTTTGGCGCGAAGCCACCGTTGTCCCTATTCTTAAGCCTGGGAAGGATCGCCAACTACCTTCTAGCTACCGTCCTTTCTCCCTCACCAGTTGCATTTGCAAGGTGATGGAGCGCATGATCTACGGGCGGTTGACATGGTGGCTTGAGTCTCAGAATCTTCTAGCGAACGCTCAGTGCTGATTTCGTCGCTATCGCTCTACCGTCGACCATCTGGTGTCCCTGTCGACGCATGTTATGAATGGATTTCTGAGAAAGTGTCAACCGTGGCTGGTTTTTTGACCTGGAGAAAGCTTATGACACTTGTTGGAGGGGCGGCATTTTACGTACACTTCACGGATGGAATATCCGCGGTCGTCTTCCCATATTTCTTCGGGAGTTCATGACGGACCGCGTTTTTCGTGTACGTGTGGGCTCGGTTTTATCTCGTCATTTTATTCAAGAGAACGGAGTACCGCAGGGCTCTGTACTCAGTGTCACACTTTTTGCGATTGCTATCAACCCCATTGTTGATTTATTCCACCTGGAATGTCATCGTCCCTTTTTGTTGACGATTTTGCCATTTATTGCAGTTCACGGCAGACCTGTCTACTCGAACGCCGTCTCCAGAGCTGTATCGACCGTCTCTACGCCTGGAGTAACGCCAACGGCTTTAATTTCTCCGCCGAGAAATCCGTCTGCATCAACTTCTGGCGCCGGAAGTATTTCCCTCCGCCCTCTCTCCATCTTGGGCCAGGGATACTTCCGTTTGTAGATGAGGCGAAATTTTTGGGGTTGATTTTTGATAGGAAGTTGTGTTGGACCTCGCACGTTTCCTTTTTAAAAGCAAAGTGTGACCGTTCTCTTAATCTTTTACGTGTTTTAAGTGGCACATCCTGGGGAGCTGATCGGACCGTCCTTCTTCGCCTTTATCGCTCTTTGGTCCGATCCAAGCTTGATTACGGGTGTATTGTTTATTCGTCGGCACGTCCATCTGTGTTACGTCGATTGAATGCCATTCACCATCGTGGCATAAGAGTCGCTACAGGGGCCTTTCCAACCAGTCCTGTTCCCAGTCTGCATGCTGATGCTGCAGAGCCTCCGCTGTCCTTCCGGCGTGAGATGCTTTTGTGCAGCTATGCCTGTCGACTCTCAAGCTTGCCTGACCACCCGTCCATCGAGTTATTTTTCGAGGAGTCACTTGATCGTCACAATTTTATTAGCTCCTCTTCTTTGCTCCCTCCAGGGGTTCGCTTTCGACAGCTCCTTCGGCATTTAGACGTTCCGCCAGCGCCGGCCCTTCCACGGGAGGAAACGCGTTTTCCTCCATGGTCCCGCGCTGAGGCCCACTGTCACCTTGGGCTAACGTCGATGCCGAAGACTGAGACCCCTTCTTCAGTCTTTAGATCGACTTTTTTAGAAGTACGGGCTCAATTCGGGAACTTCCATTTTATCTTTACCGATGGATCTAAGACTGAAGCTGGAGTTGGATGTTCCTTTGTTTTTGGTCACTGTAGTTTTACGTTTCGTTTACCTGGACAATGTTCAATTTTTACCGCCGAACTTTTTAGCATTTATCAATCCGTTTTATACATTCAGCGGCACGACTTACGGCACTGTATTATTTGTACGGACTCTCTGAGTGCCCTTCAGAGTATTACTGCGCTGTACCATTACCACCCCCTCGTACAGTGCATACATGACCTGCTCCACTCGCTTGGTGTCTCTGGCATCAGCGTCTCCTTCATGTGGATTCCAGGTCATGTGGGCATCTCAGGTAATGAATCTGCCGACGCCGCTGCGAAATCGGCGATTTTATTACCCAGATTTTTTACCTGTGTTGTTCCCTCGTCAGATTCGTGTGTTATTTTACGTCGCCGCATCCTCTCGCGTTGCAGCGATGAGAGCACGGCCCTCCGGGGGAACAAGTTGCGGGAGGTTAAGCCTCTCCCGTTAATCTGGGGTACCTCTTCTCGTTCTTCACGTCGGGAAGAGGTACTTTTAGCCCGTTTACGAATTGGACATTGCCGTTTTAGTCATAGTTACCTGCTCAGTGGTGATCCCGCTCCACTGTGTCAGTAGTGTGACGTGCCCTTAACGGTGCGTCACATTTTAACTGAGTGTCAAGTTTTAGCTCCACTGCGCGTTCGCGTGGGTCTGCCTGTTGGCCTAGCCAACGTTTTGGCAGACGACGCGCATGCTGTAGAATGTCTTTTACGTTTTATAAGTGACATTGGTTTTAATCGTCGCATTTGATGCGCTGAGCGTCTTTTAGCTTTGTTATTTTATTCTGTATGTTTAAATATGGACTTGCTCCCCAGTGGACATATGGCGCTCATGTCCCTAGCATTCTACAGTTCTTGACACGTTTTAATCTTTTATTGCCTATGCTTTTAGTTTGTTGGTTTTTCGGATATTTGTATTGTTATTATTGATGTTATTGTTATTATTGTTGTTATTGTTATTATTGTTATTGTTGTATTATTGTTATTTTTAGCTTTCTGGACATCGTGGGTTTGTGTCCCGTTTTTTAATTATGCGGTTCTTTTACCTGTCTTTTATATTTTGACTTTATATTTTATACATTGTAAGGGCGTTGATGACCTTAACAGTTTAGCACCCTTAAACCGTATATCATCATCATCATCATCATCATCATCATGTAGGAAGGCATTGTAGTTCAAAGGAGAGCTCGTTGTTTCATGTCTCAACATATTTCAAGAAGGAACACATTGAAGATCAAGAAGGAGAGCTCGTTTTTCATGTCTCAACATATTTCAAGAAGGAACACATTGAAAATCAACAAGGAGAGCTCGTTTTTCCTGTCTCAACATATTTCAAGAAGGAACACATTGAAGATCAACAAGGAGAGCTCGTTTTTCATGTCTCAACATATTTCAAGAAGGAACACATTGAAGATCAACAAGGAGAGCCCGTTGTTTCATGCCTCAACATATTTCCAGAAAGAGGAATTTGTAGTTCTACAAGCAGTGCTGACTATTTCATGTCTCAACATATTTACAGAAAGAGGAATTTGTAGTTCAACAAGCAGTGCTCACTATTTCATGTCTCAACATATTTACAGAAAGAGGAATTTGTAGTTCAACAAGCAGTGCTCACTATTTCATGTCTCAACATATTTCCAGAAAGAGGAATATGTAGTTCTACAAGCAGTGCTCACTATTTCATGTCTCAACATATTTACAGAAAGAAGAATTTGTAGTTCAACAAGCAGTGCTCACTATTTCATGTCTCAACATATTTACAGAAAGAGGAATTTGTAGTTCAACAAGCAGTGCTCACTATTTCATGTCTCAACATATTTACAGAAAGAGGAATTTGTAGTTCAACAAGCAGTGCTCACTATTTCATGTCTCAACATATTTACAGAAAGAAGAATTTGTAGTTCAACAAGCAGTGCTCACTATTTCATGTCTCAACATATTTACAGAAAGAGGAATTTGTAGTTCAACAAGCAGTGCTCACTATTTCATGTCTCAACATATTTACAGAAAGAGGAATTTGTAGTTCTACAAGCAGTGCTCACTATTTCATGTCTCAACATATTTACAGAAAGAGGAATTTGTAGTTCAACAAGCAGTGCTCACTATTTCATGTCTCAACATATTTACAGAAAGAGGAATTTGTAGTTCAACAAGCAGTGCTCACTATTTCATCTCTCAACATATTTACAGAAAGAGGAATTTGTAGTTCTACAAGCAGTGCTCACTATTTCATGTCTCAACATATTTACAGAAAGAGGAATTTGTAGTTCAACAAGCAGTGCTCACTATTTCATGTCTCAACATATTTACAGAAAGAGCAATTTGTAGTTCAACAAGCAGTGCTCACAATTTCATGTCTCAACATATTTTCAGAAAGAGGAATTTGTAGTTCTACAAGCAGTGCTCACTATTTCATGTCTCAACATATTTCCAGAAAGAGGAACTTGTAGTTCTACAAGCAGTGCTCACTATTTCATGTCTCAACATATTTACAGAAAGAGGAATTTGTAGTTCAACAAGCAGTGCTCACTATTTCATCTCTCAACATATTTACAGAAAGAGGAATTTGTAGTTCTACAAGCAGTGCTCACTATTTCATGTCTCAACATATTTACAGAAAGAGGAATTTGTAGTTCAACAAGCAGTGCTCACTATTTCATCTCTCAACATATTTACAGAAAGAGGAATTTGTAGTTCAACAAGCAGTGCTCACTATTTCATGTCTCAACATATTTACAGAAAGAGGAATTTGTAGTTCAACAAGCAGTGCTCACTATTTCATGTCTCAACATGTTTACAGAAAGAGGAATATGTAGTTCAACAAGCAGTGCTCACTATTTCATGTCTCAACATATTTACAGAAAGAGGAATTTGTAGTTCTACAAGCAGTGCTCACTATTTCATGTCTCAACATATTTACAGAAAGAAGAATTTGTAGTTCTACAAGCAGTGCTCACTATTTCATGTCTCAACATATTTACAGAAAGAGGAATTTGTAGTTCAACAAGCAGTGCTCACTATTTCTTGTCTCAACATATTTACAGAAAGAGGAATTTGTAGTTCAACAAGCAGTGCTCACTATTTCATGTCTCAACATATTTACAGAAAGAGGAATTTGTAGTTCAACAAGCAGTGCTCACTATTTCATGTCTCAACATATTTACAGAAAGAGGAATTTGTAGTTCTACAAGCAGTGCTCACTATTTCATGTCTCAAAATATTTACAGAAAGAGAAATTTGTAGTTCTACAAGCAGTGCTCACTATTTCATGTCTCAACATATTTACAGAAAGAGGAATTTGTAGTTCAACAAGCAGTGCTCACTATTGCATGTCTCAACATATTTACAGAAAGAGGAATTTGTAGTTCAACAAGCAGTGCTCACTATTTCATGTCTCAACATATTTACAGAAAGAGGAATTTGTAGTTCAACAAGCAGTGCTCACTATTTCATGTCTCAACATATTTACAGAAAGAGGAATTTGTAGTTCAACAAGCAGTGCTCACTATTTCATGTCTTACATATTTACAGAAAGAGGAATTTGTAGTTCTACAAGCAGTGCTCACTATTTCATGTCTCAACATATTTACAGAAAGAGGAATTTGTAGTTCAAAAAGCAGTGCTCACTATTTCATGTCTCAACATATTTACAGAAAGAGAAATTTGTAGTTCAACAAGCAGTGCTCACTATTTCATGTCTCAACATATTTACAGAAAGAGGAATTTGTAGTTCTAATAGCAGTGCTCACTATTTCATGTCTCAACATATTTACAGAAAGAGGAATTTGTAGCTCAACAAGCAGTGCTCACTATTTCATGTCTCAACATATTTACAGAAAGAGGAATTTGTATTTCAACAAGCAGTGCTCACTATTTCATGTCTCAACATATTTACAGAAAGAGGAATTTGTAGTTCAACAAGCAGTGCTCACTGCTTCATGCCTCAACATATTTACAGAAAGAGGAATTTGTAGTTCAATAAGCAGTGCTCACTGCTTCATGCCTCAACATATTTACAGAAAGAGGATTTTGTAGTTCAACAAGCAGTGCTCACTATTTCATGTCTCAGCATATATACAGAAAGAGGAATTTGTAGTTCAATAAGCAGTGCTCACTATTTCATGTCTCAACATATTTACAGAAAGAGGAATATGTAGTTCAACAAGCAGTGCTCACTATTTCATGTCTCAACATATTTACAGAAAGAGGAATTTGTAGTTCAACAAGCAGTGCTCACTATTTCATGTCTCAACATATTTACAGAAAGAGGAATTTGTAGTTCAACAAGCAGTGCTCACTATTTCATGTCTCAACATATTTACAGAAAGAGGAATTTGTAGTTCAATAAGCAGTGCTCACTATTTCATGTTTCAACATATTTCAAGAAGGAACACATTGAAGATCAACAAGGAGAGCTCGTTTTTCATGTCTCAACATATTTCAAGAAGGAACACATTGAAGATCAACTAGGAGAGCTCGTTCTTTCATGTCTCAACATATTTCAAGAAAGAGGAATTTATAGTTCAACAAGGAGTGTTCACACTTTCATGCCTCAACATATTTACAGAAAGAGGAATTTGTAGTTCTTCAAGCAGTGCTCACTATTTCATGTCTCAACATATTTACAGAAAGAGGAATTTGTAGTTCAACAAGGAGTGTTCACTATTTCATATCTCAACATATTTACAGAAAGAGAAATTTGTAGTTCTACAAGCAGTGCTCACTGCTTCATGCCTCAACATATTTCCAGAAAGAGGAATATGTAGTTCAACAAGCAGTGCTCACTATTTCATGTCTCAACATATTTACAGAAAGAGGAAATTGTAGTTCAACAAGCAGTGCTCACTATTTCATGTCTCAACATATTTACAGAAAGAGGAAATTGTAGTTCAACAAGCAGTGCTCACTATTTCATGTCTCAACATATTTACAGAAAGAGGAAATTTGTAGTTCTACAAGCAGTGCTCACTGCTTCATGCCTCAACATATTTCCAGAAAGGGGAATTTGTAGTTCAACAAGCAGTGCTCACTATTTCATGTCTCAACATATTTACAGATAGAGGAAATTGTAGTTCAACAAGCAGTGCTCACTATTTCATGTCTCAACATATTTCCAGAAAGAGGAATTTGTAGTTCTACAAGCAGTGCTCACTGCTGCATGCCTCAACATATTTCCAGAAGGAGGAATTTGTACTTCAACAAGCAGTGCTCACTATTTCATGTCTCAACATATTTACAGAGGAGGAATTTGTAGTTCAACAAGGAGTTTTCACTCCTTCATGTCTCAACATATTTACAGAAAGAGGAATTTATAGTTCAACAAGGAGTGTTCACACTTTCATGCTTCAACATATTTCCAGAAAGAGGAATTTGTAGTTCAACAAGGAGTGCTCACTGCTTCATGTCGCAACATATTTCCAGAAAGAAGAATTTGTAGTTTAACAAGGAGTGCTCATTCTTACATATCTCAACATATTTCCAGAAAGAAGAATTTGTAGTTTAACAAGGAGTGCTCATTCTTACATATCTCAACATATTTCCAGAAAGAAGAATTTGTAGTTCAACAAACAGTGCTCACTGCTTCATGACTCAACATATTTCCAGAAAGAAGAATTTATAGTTCAACATGGAGTGCTCACTGCTTCATGTCTCAACATATTTCCCGTAGGAAGATTTTGTAGTTCAACATGGAGTGCTCACTGTTTCATATCTAACGATATTTCCTGTAGGGAGAGATTGTAACTCAAAATAGAGAGCTCACTGTTTCATATCTCAAAATATTTTCAGAAGCAAGACATTGTAGTTCAAAAAGGAATGATCAGTCTTTCGTATCTGAACATATTTCCAGAAGGAAGACATTGAAGTTCAAAATGGAGCGCTCATTGTTTCATGTCTCAACATATTTCTAGAAGGAAGACATTGAAGTTCAAAATGCAGTGCTCATTTTTTCATGTTTCAACATATTTCCAGAAGGAAGACATTGAAGTTCAAAATGGAGTGCTCATTGTTTCATGTCTCAACATATTTACAGAAGGAAGACATTGAAGTTCAATATGGAGTGCTCATTGTTTCATGTCTCAACATATTTCCAAAAGGACGACATTGAAGTTCAATATGGAGTGCTCATTGTTTCAAGTCTCAACATATTTACAGAAGGAAGACATTGAAGTTCAAAATGGAGTGCTCATTGTTTCATGTCTCAACATATTTCCAGAAGGAAGACATTGAAGTTCAATATGGAGTGCTCATTGTTTCATTTCTCAACATATTTCCAGAAGGAAGACATGGAAGTTCAAAATGGAGTGCTCATTGTTTCATGTCTCAACATATTTACAGAAGGAAGACATTGTAGTTCAACAAGGAGTGCTCACACTTTCATGTCTCAACATATTTCCAGAAGGAAGACATTGAAGTTCAAAATGGAGTGCTCATTGTTTCATGTCTCAACATATTTCCAGAAGGAAGACATTGAAGTTCTACAAGGAGTGCTCACTGTTCCATGTCTCAACATATTTCCAGAAAGAAGACGTTGAAGCTCAAACAGGAGTGCTCACACTTTCATGTCTCAACATATTTCCAAAAGGAAGAATTTGTAGTTCAACAAGGAGTGCTCAATGTTTCATGTCTCAACATATTTCCAGAAAGAAGAATTTGTAGTTCAACAAGGAGTGCTCAATGTTTCATGTCTCAACATATTTCCAGAAATAGGAATTTGTAGTTCAACATGTAGCGCTCACTCCTTCATGTGTCAGCATATTTCCAGAAGGACGACATTGTAGTTTAATATGGAGTGCTCACTGTTTCATATCTCAACATATTTCCAGAAGGAAGACATTGTAGTTTTACATGGAGTGCTCACTGTTGCATATCTCGACATATTTCCAGAAGGAAGACATTGTAGTTCAATATGGAGTGCTCACTGTGTCATGTCTCAACATATTTCCAGAAGGGAAATATTGTAACTCAACATGGAGTGCTCACTGTTTCATGTCTCAACATATTTCCAGAAGGAAGACAATGTAGTTCAACAAGGAGTGCTCACTGTTTCATGTGTCAACATATTTCCAGAAAGAAGAATTTGCAGTTCAACAAGGAGTGCTCACTCTTTCATGTCTCAACATATTTCCAGAAGGAAGACAATGTAGTTCAACAAGGAGTGCTCACTGTTTCATGTGTCAACATATTTCCAGAAAGAAGAATTTGTAGTTCAACAAGGAGTGCTCAATGTTTCATGTCTCAACATATTTCCAGAAATAGGAATTTGTAGTTCAACATGTAGCGCTCACTCCTTCATGTCTCAGCATATTTCCAGAAGGACGACATTGTAGTTTAATATGGAGTGCTCACTGTTTCATGTCTCAGCATATTTCCAGAAGGAAGACATTGTAGTTAAACATGGAGCGCTCACTCTTTCATGTCTCAGCATATTTCCAGAAGGACGACATTGTAGCTCAATATGGAGTGCTCACTGTTTCATATCTCAACATATTTCCAGAAGGAAGATATTGTAACTCAACATGGAGTGCTCACTGTGTCATGTCTCAACATATTTCCAGAAAGAAGAATTTGTAGTTCAACAAGGAGTGCTCACTGTTTCATGTCTCAACATATTTCCAGAAGGAAGACAATGTAGTTCAACAAGGAGTGCTCACTGTTTCATGTGTCAACATATTTCCAGAAAGAAGAATTTGCAGTTCAACAAGGAGTGCTCACTCTTTCATGTCTCAACATATTTCCAGAAGGAAGACAATGTAGTTCAACAAGGAGTGCTCACTGTTTCATGTCTGAACACATTTCCAGAAGGAAGACAATGTTGTTCAACAAGGAGTGCTCACTCTTTCATGTCTCAACATATTTCCAGAAGGAAGACAATGTAATTCAACAATAAGTGCTCACTCTTTCATGTCTCAACATATTTCCAGAAGGAAGACAATGTAGTTCAACAAGGAGTGCTCACTGTTTCATGTCTTAACATATTTCCAGAAGGAAGACAATGTTGTTCAACAAGAAGTGCTCACTGTTTCATGTCTCAACATGTTTCCAGAAGGAAGACAATGTAGTTCAACAAGGAGTGCTCACTGTTTCATGTCTCAACATATTTCCAGAAGGAAGACAATGTAGTTCAATAAGGAGTGCTCACTGTTTCATGTCTCAACATATTTCCAGAAGGAATACAATGTAGTTCAACAAGGAGTGCTCACTCTTTCATGTCTCAACATATTTCCAGAAGGAAGACAATGTTGTTCAACAAGAAGTGCTCACTCTTTCATGTCTCAACATATTTCCAGAAGGAAGACAATGTAGTTCAACAAGGAGTGCTCACTGTTTCATGTCTTAACATATTTCCAGAAGGAAGACATTGTAGTTCAACGAGGAGTGCTCACTGTTTCATGTCTTAACATATTTCCAGAAGGAAGACATTGTAGTTCAACAAGGAGTGCTCACTGTTTCATGTCTCAACATATTTCCAGAAGGAAGACATTGTAGTTCAACAAGGAGTGCTCACTGTTTCATGTCTCAACATATTTCCAGAAGGAAGACATTGTAGTTCAACATGGAGTGCTCACTGTTTCATGTCTTAACATATTTCCAGAAGGAAGACATTGAAGTTCAACATGGAGTGCTCACTGTTTCATGTCTCAACATATTTCCAGAAGGAAGACATTGTAGTTCAACATGGAGTGCTCACTATTTCATGTCTTAACATATTTCCAGAAGGAAGACATTGCAGTTCAACAAGGAGTGCTCACTGTTTTATGTCTTAACATATTTCCAGAAGGAAGACATTGTAGTTCAACAAGGGGTGCTCAATGTTTCATGTCTCAACATATTTCCAGAAGGAAGACATTGTAGTTCAACATGGAGTTCTCACTGTTTCATGTCTTAACATATTTCCAGAAGGAAGACATTGAAGTTCAACATGGAGTGCTCACTGTTGCATATCTCGACATATTTCCAGAAGGAAGACATTGTAGTTCAATATGGAGTGCTCACTGTGTCATGTCTCAACATATTTCCAGAAGGGAAATATTGTAACTCAACATGGAGTGCTCACTGTTTCATGTCTCAACATATTTCCAGAAGGAAGACAATGTAGTTCAACAAGGAGTGCTCACTGTTTCATGTGTCAACATATTTCCAGAAAGAAGAATTTGCAGTTCAACAAGGAGTGCTCACTCTTTCATGTCTCAACATATTTCCAGAAGGAAGACAATGTAGTTCAACAAGGAGTGCTCACTGTTTCATGTGTCAACATATTTCCAGAAAGAAGAATTTGTAGTTCAACAAGGAGTGCTCAATGTTTCATGTCTCAACATATTTCCAGAAATAGGAATTTGTAGTTCAACATGTAGCGCTCACTCCTTCATGTCTCAGCATATTTCCAGAAGGACGACATTGTAGTTTAATATGGAGTGCTCACTGTTTCATGTCTCAGCATATTTCCAGAAGGAAGACATTGTAGTTAAACATGGAGCGCTGACTCTTTCATGTCTCAGCATATTTCCAGAAGGACGACATTGTAGCTCAATATGGAGTGCTCACTGTTTCATATCTCAACATATTTCCAGAAGGAAGATATTGTAACTCAACATGGAGTGCTCACTGTGTCATGTCTCAACATATTTCCAGAAAGAAGAATTTGTAGTTCAACAAGGAGTGCTCACTGTTTCATGTCTCAACATATTTCCAGAAGGAAGACAATGTAGTTCAACAAGGAGTGCTCACTGTTTCATGTGTCAACATATTTCCAGAAAGAAGAATTTGCAGTTCAACAAGGAGTGCTCACTCTTTCATGTCTCAACATATTTCCAGAAGGAAGACAATGTAGTTCAACAAGGAGTGCTCACTGTTTCATGTCTGAACACATTTCCAGAAGGAAGACAATGTTGTTCAACAAGGAGTGCTCACTCTTTCATGTCTCAACATATTTCCAGAAGGAAGACAATGTAGTTCAACAATAAGTGCTCACTCTTTCATGTCTCAACATATTTCCAGAAGGAAGACAATGTAGTTCAACAAGGAGTGCTCACTGTTTCATGTCTTAGCATATTTCCAGAAGGAAGACAATGTTGTTCAACAAGAAGTGCTCACTGTTTCATGTCTCAACATATTTCCAGAAGGAAGACAATGTAGTTCAACAAGGAGTGCTCACTGTTTCATGTCTCAACATATTTCCAGAAGGAAGACAATGTAGTTCAATAAGGAGTGCTCACTGTTTCATGTCTCAACATATTTCCAGAAGGAATACAATGTAGTTCAACAAGGAGTTCTCACTCTTTCATGTCTCAACATATTTCCAGAAGGAAGACAATGTTGTTCAACAAGAAGTGCTCACTCTTTCATGTCTCAACATATTTCCAGAAGGAAGACAATGTAGTTCAACAAGGAGTGCTCACTGTTTCATGTCTTAACATATTTCCAGAAGGAAGACATTGTAGTTCAACAAGGAGTGCTCACTGTTTCATGTCTTAACATATTTCCAGAAGGAAGACATTGTAGTTCAACAAGGAGTGCTCAC
Organism: Deroplatys truncata; assembly: GCA_030765065.1. Classification (NCBI taxonomy): domain Eukaryota; kingdom Metazoa; phylum Arthropoda; class Insecta; order Mantodea; family Mantidae; genus Deroplatys; species Deroplatys truncata. Next base: position 2,519,139 of record CM060975.1, read on the forward strand.
TGTTTCATGTCTCAACATATTTCCAGAAGGAAGACATTGTAGTTCAACAAGGAGTGCTCACTGTTTCATGTCTCAACATATTTCCAGAAGGAAGACATTGTAGTTCAACATGGAGTGCTCACTGTTTCATGTCTTAACATATTTCCAGAAGGAAGACATTGAAGTTCAACATGGAGTGCTCACTGTTTCATGTCTCAACATATTTCCAGAAGGAAGACATTGTAGTTCAACATGGAGTGCTCACTATTTCATGTCTTAACATATTTCCAGAAGGAAGACATTGTAGTTCAACAAGGAGTGCTCACTGTTTTATGTCTTAACATATTTCCAGAAGGAAGACATTGTAGTTCAACAAGGGGTGCTCACTGTTTCATGTCTCAACATATTTCCAGAAGGAAGACATTGTAGTTCAACATGGAGTTCTCACTGTTTCATGTCTTAACATATTTCCAGAAGGAAGACATTGTAGTTCAACAAGGAGTGCTCACTGTTTCATGTTTTAACATATTTCCAGAAGGAAGACATTGTAGTTCAACAAGGAGTGCTCACTGTTTCATGTCTTAACATATTTCCAGAAGGAAGACATTGTAGTTCAACAAGGAGTGCTCACTGTTTCATGTCTTAACATATTTCCAGAAGGAAGACATTGTAGTTCAACAAGGAGTGCTCACTGTTGCATGTCTCAACATATTTCCAGAAGGAAGACATTGTAGTTCAACAAGGAGTGCTCACTGTTTCATGTCTTAACATATTTCCAGAACGAAGACATTGTAGTTCAACAAGGAGTGCTCAGTGTTTCATGTCTTAACATATTTCCAGAAGGAAGACATTGTAAATCAACAAGAAGTGCTCACTGTTTCATGTCTTAACATATTTCAAGAAGTAGGACAATCAAGTTCAACGAGAAGTGCTCACTCTTTCATGTCTTAACATATTTCCAGAAGTAGGACAATGAAGTTCAACATGGAGTGCTCACTGTTTCATGTCTTAACATATTTCCAGAAGTAGGACAATGAAGTTCAACATGTAGTGCTCACTGTTTCATGTCTTAACATATTTCCAGAAGTAGGACAATGAAGTTCAACATGGAGTGCTCACTCTTTCATGTCTTAACATATTTCCAGAAGTAGGACAATGAAGTTCAACAAGGAGTGCTCACTGTTTCATGTCTTAACATATTTCCAGAAAGAAGACAATGAAGTTCAACAAGAAGTGCTCACTCTTTCATGTCTAAACATATTTTCAGAAGTAAGACAATGAAGTTCAACAAGAAGAGCTCACTCTTTCATGTATAAACATATTTTCATAAGTAAGACAATGAAGTTCAACAAGAAGTGCTCACTCTTTCATGTCTTAACATATTTCCAGAAGTAAGACAACGAAGTTCAACAAGAAGTGTTTACTCTTTCATGTCTAAACATATTTTCAGAAGTAAGACAATGAAGTTCAACAAGAAGTGCTCACTCTTTCATGTCTTAACATATTTTCAGAAGTAGGACAATGAAGTTCAACATGGAGTGCTCACTCTTTCATGTCTAAACATATTTCCAGAAGTAGGACAATGAAGTTCAACATGGAGTGCTCACTCTTTCATGTCTAAACATATTTCCAGAAGTAGGACAATGAAGTTCAACAAGAAGTGCTCACTGTTTCATGTCTTAACATATTTCCAGAAGTAGGACAATGAAGTTCAACATGGAGTGCACACTCTTTCATGTCTTAACATATTTCCAGAAGTAGGACAATGAAGTTCAACATGGAGTGCTCACTCTTTCATGTCTTAACATATTTCCAGAAGTAGGACAATGAAGTTCAACATGGAGTGCTCACTGTTTCATGTCTTAACATATTTCCAGAAGTAGGACAATGTAGTTCAACAAGGAGTGCTCACTCTTTCATGTCTCAACATATTTCCAGAAGTAGGACAATGTAGTTCAACATGGAGTGCTCACTCTTTCATGTCTTAACATATTTCCAGAAGTAGGACAATGTAGTTCAACAAGAAGTGCTCACTCTTTCATGTCTCAACATATTTCCAGAAGTAGGACAATGAAGTTCAACATGGAGTGCTCACTGTTTCATGTCTTAACATATTACCAGAAGTAGGACAATGTAGTTCAACAAGGAGTGCTCACTGTTTCATGTCTTAACATATTTCCAGAAGTAGGATAATGTAGTTCAACAAGGAGTGCTCACTCTTTCATGTCTTAACATATTTCCAGAAGTAGGACAATGAAGTTCAACATGGAGTGCTCACTCTTTCATGTCTTAACATATTTCCAGAAGTAGGACAATGAAGTTCAACATGGAGTGCTCACTCTTTCATGTCTTAACATATTTCCAGAAGTAGGACAATGAAGTTCAACATGGAGTGCTCACTCTTTCATGTCTTAACATATTTCCAGAAGTAGGACAATGAAGTTCAACATGGAGTGCTCACTCTTTCATGTCTTAACATATTTCCAGAAGTAGGACAATGAAGTTCAACATGGAGTGCTCACTCTTTCATGTCTTAACATATTTCCAAAAGTAGGACAATGAAGTTCAACATGGAGTGCTCACTGTTTCATGTCTTAACATATTTTCTGAAGAAGGACAATGAAGTTCAACATGGAGTGCTCACTGTTTCATGTCTTAACATATTTCCAGAAGTAGGACAATGAAGTTCAACATGGAGTGCTCACTGTTTCATGTCTTAACATATTTCCAGAAGGAAGACAATGAAGTTCAACAAGGAGTGCTCACTGTTTCATGTCTTAACATATTTCCAGAAGTAGGACAATGAAGTTCAACATGGAGTGCTCACTGTTTCATGTCTTAACATATTTCCAGAAGTAGGACAATGAAGTTCAACATGTAGTGCTCACTGTTTCATGTCTTAACATATTTCCAGAAGTAGGAGTATGAAGTTCAACATGGAGTGCTCACTCTTTCATGTCTTAGCATATTTCCAGAAGTAGGACAATGAAGTTCAACAAGGAGTGCTCACTGTTTCATGTCTTAACATATTTCCAGAAGGAAGACAATGAAGTTCAACATGGAGTGCTCACTCTTTCACGTCTTAACATATTTCCAGAAAGAAGACAATGAAGTTCAACAAGAAGTGCTCACTCTTTCATGTCTAAACATATTTTCAGAAGTAAGACAATGAAGTTCAACAAGAAGTGCTCACTCTTTCATGTATAAACATATTTTCAGAAGTAAGACAATGAAGTTCAACAAGAAGTGCTCACTCTTTCATGTCTTAACACATTTCCAGAAGTAAGACAACGAAGTTCAACAAGAAGTGTTTACTCTTTCATGTCTAAACATATTTTCAGAAGTAAGACAATGAAGTTCAACAAAAAGTGCTCACTCTTTCATGTCTTAACATATTTTCAGAAGTAGGACAATGAAGTTCAACATGGAGTGTTCACTCTTTCATGTCTAAACATATTTCCAGAAGTAGGACAATGAAGTTCAACATGGAGTGCTAACTATTTCATGTCTAAACATATTTCCAGAAGTAGGACAATGAAGTTCAACAAGAAGTGCTCACTGTTTCATGTCTTAACATATTTCCAGAAGTAGGACAATGAAGTTCAACATGGAGTGCTCACTCTTTCATGTCTTAACATATTTCCAGAAGTAGGACAATGAAGTTCAACATGGAGTGCTCACTCTTTCATGTCTTAACATATTTCCAGAAGTAGGACAATGAAGTTCAACATGGAGTGCTCACTCTTTCATGTCTTAACATATTTCCAGAAGTAGGACAATGAAGTTCGACATGTAGTGCTCACTCTTTCATGGCTTAACATATTTCCAGAAGTAGGACAATGAAGTTCAACATGGAGTGCTCACTCTTTCATGTCTTAACATATTTCCAGAAGTAGGACAATGAAGTTCAACATGGAGTGCTCACTGTTTCATGTCTAAACATATTTTCAGAAGTAGGACAATGAAGTTCAACATGGAGTGCTCACTGTTTCATGTCTAAACATATTTCCAGAAGTAGGACAATGAAGTTCAACATGGAGTGCTCACCCTTTCATGTCTAAACATATTTTCAGAAGTAGGACAATGAAGTTCAACATGGAGTGCTCACTCTTTCATGTCTAAACATATTTTCAGAAGTAAGACAATGAAGTTCAACATGGAGTGCTCACTCTTTCATGTCTAAACATATTTCCAGAAGTAAGACAATGAAGTTCATCATGGAGTGCTCACTCTTTCATATCTAAACATATTTTCAGAAGTAAGACAATGAAGTTCAACAAGAAGTGCTCACTCTTTCATGCCTAAACATATTTTCAGAAGTAGGACAATGAAGTTCAACATGGAGTGCTCACTGTTTCATGTCTTAACATATTTCCAGAAAGAGGAATTTGTAGTTCTACAAGCAGTGCTCACTGCTGCATGCCTCAACATATTTCCAGAAGGAGGAATTTTTACTTCAACAAGCAGTGCTCACTATTTCATGTCTCAACATATTTACAGAGGAGGAATTTGTAGTTCAACAAGGAGTTTTCACTGCTTCATGTCTCAACATATTTACAGAAAGAGGAATTTATAGTGCAACAAGGAGTGTTCACACTTTCATGCTTCAACATATTTCCAGAAAGAGGAATTTGTAGTTCAACAAGGAGTGCTCACTGCTTCATGTCGCAACATATTTCCAGAAAGAAGAATTTGTAGTTTAACAAGGAGTGCTCATTCTTACATATCTCAACATATTTCCAGAAAGAAGAATTTGTAGTTTAACAAGGAGTGCTCATTCTTACATATCTCAACATATTTCCAGAAAGAAGAATTTGTAGTTCAACAAACAGTGCTCACTGCTTCATGACTCAACATATTTCCAGAAAGAAGAATTTATAGTTCAACATGGAGTGCTCACTGCTTCATGTCTCAACATATTTCCCGTAGGAAGATTTTATAGTTCAACATGGAGTGCTCACTGTTTCATATCTAACGATATTTCCTGTAGGGAGAGATTGTAACTCAAAATAGAGAGCTCACTGTTTCATATCTCAAAATATTTTCAGAAGCAAGACATTGTAGTTCAAAAAGGAGTGATCACTCTTTCGTATCTGAACATATTTCCAGAAGGAAGACATTGAAGTTCAAAATGGAGCGCTCATTGTTTCATGTCTCAACATATTTCCAGAAGGAAGACATTGAAGTTCAATATGGAGTGCTCACTGTTTCATGTCTCAACATATTTCCAGAAGGAAGACATTGAAGTTCAAAATGCAGTGCTCATTGTTTCATGTTTCAACATATTTCCAGAAGGAAGACATTGAAGTTCAAAATGGAGTGCTCATTGTTTCATGTCTCAACATATTTACAGAAGGAAGACATTGAAGTTCAATATGGAGTGCTCATTGTTTCATGTCTCAACATAGTTCCAGAAGGACGACATTGAAGTTCAATATGGAGTGCTCATTGTTTCATGTCTCAACATATTTACAGATGGAAGACATTGAAGTTCAAAATGGAGTGCTCATTGTTTCATGTCTCAACATATTTCCAGAAGGAAGACATTGAAGTTCAATATGGAGTGCTCATTGTTTCATTTCTCAACATATTTCCAGAAGGAAGACATGGAAGTTCAAAATGGAGTGCTCATTGTTTCATGTCTCAACATATTTACAGAAGGAAGACATTGTAGTTCAACAAGGAGTGCTCACACTTTCATGTCTCAACATATTTCCAGAAGGAAGACATTGAAGTTCAAAATGGAGTGCTCATTGTTTCATGTCTCAACATATTTCCAGAAGGAAGACATTGAAGTTCTACAAGGAGTGCTCACTGTTCCATGTCTCAACATATTTCCAGAAAGAAGACGTTGAAGTTCAAACAGGAGTGCTCACACTTTCATGTCTCAACATATTTCCAAAAGGAAGAATTTGTAGTTCAACAAGGAGTGCTCAATGTTTCATGTCTCAACATATTTCCAGAAAGAAGAATTTGTAGTTCAACAAGGAGTGCTCAATGTTTCATGTCTCAACATATTTCCAGAAATAGGAATTTGTAGTTCAACATGTAGCGCTCACTCCTTCATGTCTCAGCATATTTCCAGAAGGACGACATTGTAGTTTAATATGGAGTGCTCACTGTTTCATATCTCAACATATTTCCAGAAGGAAGACATTCTAGTTTTACATGGAGTGCTCACTGTTTCGTGTCTCAACATATTTCCAGAAGGAAGACATTGTAGTTTTACATGGAGTGCTCACTGTTGCATATCTCGACATATTTCCAGAAGGAAGACATTGTAGTTCAATATGGAGTGCTCACTGTGTCATGTCTCAACATATTTCCAGAAGGGAAATATTGTAACTCAACATGGAGTGCTCACTCTTTCATGTCTCAGCATATTTCCAGAAGGAAGACATTGTAGTTAAACATGGAGCGCTCACTCTTTCATGTCTCAGCATATTTCCAGAAGGACGACATTGTAGCTCAATATGGAGTGCTCACTGTTTCATATCTCAACATATTTCCAGAAGGAAGATATTGTAACTCAACATGGAGTGCTCACTGTGTCATGTCTCAACATATTTCCAGAAAGAAGAATTTGTAGTTCAACAAGGAGTGCTCACTGTTTCATGTCTCAACATATTTCCAGAAGGAAGACAATGTAGTTCAACAAGGAGTGCTCACTGTTTCATGTCTCAACATATTTCCAGAAAGAAGAATTTGCAGTTCAACAAGGAGTGCTCACTCTTTCATGTCTCAACATATTTCCAGAAGGAAGGCAATGTAGTTCAACAAGGAGTGCTCACTGCTTCATGTCTGAACACATTTCCAGAAGGAAGACAATGTTGTTCAACAAGGAGTGCTCACTCTTTCATGTCTCAACATATTTCCAGAAGGAAGACAATGTAGTTCAACAAGAAGTGCTCACTCTTTCATGTCTCAACATATTTCCAGAAGGAAGACAATGTAGTTCAACAAGGAGTGCTCACTGTTTCATGTCTTAACATATTTTCAGAAGGAAGACAATGTTGTTCAACAAGAAGTGCTCACTGTTTCATGTCTCAACAGATTTCCAGAAGGAAGACAATGTAGTTCAACAAGGAGTGCTCACTGTTTCATGTCTCAACATATTTCCAGAAGGAAGACAATGTAGTTCAACAAGGAGTGCTCACTGTTTCATGTCTCAACATATTTCCAGAAGGAATACAATGTAGTTCAACAAGGAGTGCTCACTCTTTCATGTCTCAACATATTTCCAGAAGGAAGACAATGTTGTTCAACAAGAAGTGCTCACTCTTTCATGTCTCAACATATTTCCAGAAGGAAGACAATGTAGTTCAACAAGGAGTGCTCACTGTTTTATGTCTTAACATATTTCCAGAAGGAAGACATTGTAGTTCAACAAGGAGTGCTCACTGTTTCATGTCTTAACATATTTCCAGAAGGAAGACATTGTAGTTCAACAAGGAGTGCTCACTGTTTCATGTCTCAACATATTTCCAGAAGGAAGACATTGTAGTTCAACATGGAGTGCTCACTGTTTCATGTCTTAACATATTTCCAGAAGGAAGACATTGTAGTTCAACAAGGAGTGCTCACTGTTTCATGTCTCAACATATTTCCAGAAGGAAGACATTGTAGTTCAAAATGGAGTTCTCACTGTTTCATTTCATAACATATTTCCAGAAGGAAGACATTGTAGTTCAACAAGGAGTGCTCACTGTTTCATGTCTTAACATATTTCCAGAAGGAAGACATTGTAGTTCAACAAGGAGTGCTCACTGTTTCATGTATCAACATATTTCCAGAAGGAAGACATTGTAGTTCAACAAGGAGTGCTCACTGTTTCATGTCTTAACATATTTCCAGAAGGAAGACATTGTAGTTCAACAAGGAGTGCTCACTGTTTCATTTCATAACATATTTCCAGAAGGAAGACATTGTAGTTCAACAGGGAGTGCTCACTGTTTCATGTCTCAACATATTTCCAGAAGGAAGACATTGTAGTTCAACAAGGAGTGCTCACTGTTTCATGTCTTAACATATTTCCAGAAGGAAGACATTGTAGTTCAACAAGGAGTGCTCACTGTTTCATGTCTCAACATATTTCCAGAAGGAGGACATTGTAGTTCAACAAGGAGTGCTCACTGTTTCATGTCTTAACATATTTCCAGAAGGAAGACATTGTAGTTCAACAAGGAGTGCTCACTGTTTCATGTCTCAACATATTTCCAGAAGGAAGACAATGTAGTTCAACAAGGAGTGCTCACTGTTTCATGTCTCAACATATTTCCAGAAGGAAGACAATGTAGTTCAACATGGAGTGCTCACTCTTTCATGTCTTAACATATTTCCAGAAGTAGGACAATGTAGTTCAACAAGAAGTGCTCACTCTTTCATGTCTCAACATATTTCCAGAAGTAGGACAATGAAGTTCAACATGGAGTGCTCACTGTTTCATGTCTTAACATATTTCCAGAAGTAGGACAATGAAGTTCAACATGGAGTGCTCACTGTTTCATGTCTTAACATATTTCCAGAAGTAGGACAATGAAGTTCAACATGGAGTGCTCACTGTTTCATGTCTTAACATATTTCCAGAAGTATGACAATGAAGTTCAACATGGAGTGCTCACTGTTTCATGTCTTAACATATTTCCAGAAGTAGGATAATGTAGTTCAACATGGAGTGCTCACTGTTTCATGTCTTAACATATTTCCAGAAGTAGGACAATGAAGTTCAACATGGAGTGCTCACTGTTTCATGTCTTAACATATTTCCAGAAGTAGGACAATGTAGTTCAACAAGGAGTGCTCACTGTTTCATGTCTTAACATATTTCCAGAAGTAGGATAATGTAGTTCAACAAGGAGTGCTCACTCTTTCATGTCTTAACATATTTCCAGAAGTAGGACAATGAAGTTCAACATGGAGTGCTCACTGTTTCATGTCTTAACACATTTCCAGAAGTAGGACAATGAAGTTCAACATGGAGCGCTCACTGTTTCATGTCTTAACATATTTCCAGAAGTAGGACAATGAAGTTCAACATGGAGTGCTCACTGTTTCATGTCTTAACATATTTCCAGAAGTAGGACAATGAAGTTCAACATGGAGTGCTCACTGTTTCATGTCTTAACATATTTCCAGAAGTAGGACAATAAAGTTCAAAATGGAGTGCTTACTCTTTCATGTCTTAACATATTTCCAGAAGTAGGACAATGAAGTTCAACATGGAGTGCTCACTCTTTCATGTCTTAACATATTTCCAGAAGTAGGACAATGAAGTTCAACATGGAGTGCTCACTCTTTCATGTCTTAACATATTTCCAGAAGTAGGACAATCAAGTTCAACGAGGAGTGCTCACTCTTTCATGTCTTAACATATTTCCAGAAGTAGGACAATGTAGTTCAAAGAGGAGTGCTCACTGTTTCATGTCTTAACATATTTCCAGAAGTAGGACAATGTAGTTCAAAAAGGAGTGCTCACTGTTTCATGTCTAAACACATTTCCAGAAGTAGGACAATCAAGTTCAACAAGGAGTGCTCACTCTTTCATGTCTTAACACATTTCCAGAAGTAGGACAATGAAGTTCAACAAGGAGTGCTCACTAATTCATGACTTAACATATTTCCAGAAGTAGGACAATGAAGTTCAACAAGGAGTGCTCACTAATTCATGACTTAACATATTCCCAGAAGTAGGACAATGAAGTTCAACATTGAGTGCTCACTGTTTCATGTCTCAACATATTTCCAGAAGTAGGACAATGAAGTTCAACATTGAGTGCTCACTGTTTCATGTCTCAACATATTTCCAGAAGTAGGACAATGAAGTTCAACATGGAGTGCTCACTCTTTCATGTCTTAACATATTTCCAGAAGTAGGACAATGAAGTTCAACAAGGAGTGCTCACTGTTTCATGTCTTAACATATTTCCAGAAGGAAGACAATGAAGTTCAACATGGAGTGCTCACTCTTTCATGTCTTAACATATTTCCAGAAGTAGGACAATGTAGTTCAACAAGGAGTGCTCACTCTTTCATGTCTTAACATATTTCCAGAAGTAGGACAATGTAGTTCAACATGGAGTGCTCACTCTTTCATGTCTTAACATATTTCCAGAAGTAGGACAATGAAGTTCAACATGGAGTGCTCACTGTTTCATGTCTTAACATATTTCCAGAAGTAGGACAATGTAGTTTAACAAGGAGTGCTCACTCTTTCATGTCTCAACATATTTCCAGAAGTAGGACAATGTAGTTCAACATGGAGTGCTCACTCTTTCATGTCTTAACATATTTCCAGAAGTAGGACAATGTAGTTCAACAAGAAGTGCTCACTCTTTCATGTCTCAACATATTTCCAGAAGTAGGACAATGAAGTTCAACATGGAGTGCTCACTGTTTCATGTCTTAACATATTTCCAGAAGTAGGACAATGAAGTTCAACATGGAGTGCTCACTGTTTCATGTCTTAACATATTTCCAGAAGTAGGACAATGAAGTTCAACATGGAGTGCTCACTGTTTCATGTCTTAACATATTTCCAGAAGTAGGATAATGTAGTTCAACATGGAGTGCTCCATTTTTCATGTCTTAACATATTTCCAGAAGTAGGACAATGAAGTTCAACATGGAATGCTCCATTTTTCATGTCTTAACATATTTCCAGAAGTAGGACAATGTAGTTCAACAAGGAGTGCTCACTGTTTCATGTCTTAACATATTTCCAGAAGTAGGATAATGTAGTTAAACAAGGAGTGCTCACTCTTTCATGTCTTAACATATTTCCAGAAGTAGGACAATGAAGTTCAACATGGAGTGCTCACTGTTTCATGTCTTAACACATTTCCAGAAGTAGGACAATGAAGTTCAACATGGAGCGCTCACTGTTTCATGTCTTAACATATTTCCAGAAGTAGGACAATGAAGTTCAACATGGAGTGCTCACTGTTTCATGTCTTAACATATTTCCAGAAGTAGGACAATGAAGTTCAACATGGAGTGCTCACTGTTTCATGTCTTAACATATTTCCAGAAGTAGGACAATGAAGTTCAACATGGAGTGCTCACTCTTTCATGTCTTAACATATTTCCAGAAGTAGGACAATGAAGTTCAACATGGAGTGCTCACTCTTTCATGTCTTAACATATTTCCAGAAGTAGGACAATGAAGTTCAACATGGAGTGCTCACTCTTTCATGTCTTAACATATTTCCAGAAGTAGGACAATGAAGTTCAACATGTAGTGCTCACTCTTTCATGGCTTAACATATTTCCAGAAGTAGGACAATCAAGTTCAACATGGAGTGCTCACTCTTTCATGTCTTAACATATTTCCAGAAGTAGGACAATGAAGTTCAACATGGAGTGCTCACTGTTTCATGTCTAAACATATTTTCAGAAGTAGGACAATGAAGTTCAACATGGAGTGCTCACTCTTTCATGTCTAAACATATTTCCAGAAGTAGGATAATGAAGTTCAACCTGGAGTGCTCACTCTTTCATGTCTAAACATATTTTCAGAAGTAGGACAATGAAGTTCAACATGGAGTGCTCACTCTTTCACGTCTTAACATATTTCCAGAAAGAAGACAATGAAGTTCAACAAGAAGTGCTCACTCTTTCATGTCTAAACATATTTTCAGAAGTAAGACAATGAAGTTCAACAAGAAGTGCTCACTCTTCCATGTCTAATTATATTTTCAGAAGTAAGACAATGAAGTTCAACAAGAAGTGCTCACTCTTTCATGTCTTAACATATTTCCAGAAGTAAGACAACGAAGTTCAACAAGAAGTGTTTACTCTTTCATGTCTAAACATATTTTCAGAAGTAAGACAATGAAGTTCAACAAGAAGTGCTCCTTCTTTCATGTCTTAACATATTTTCAGAAGTAGGACAATGAAGTTCAACATGGAGTGCTCACTCTTTCATGTCTAAACATATTTCCAGAAGTAGGACAATGAAGTTCAACATGGAGTGCTCACTCTTTCATGTCTAAATATATTTCCAGAAGTAGGACAATGAAGTTCAACAAGAAGTGCTCACTGTTTCATGTCTTAACATATTTCCAGAAGTAGGACAATGAAGTTCAACATGGAGTGCTCACTCTTTCATGTCTTAACATATTTCCAGAAGTAGGACAATGAAGTTCAACATGGAGTGCTCACTCTTTCATGTCTTAACATATTTCCAGAAGTAGGACAATGATGTTCAACATGGAGTGCTCACTCTTTCATGTCTTAACATATTTCCAGATGTAGGACAATGAAGTTCAACATGTAGTGCTCACTCTTTCATGGCTTAACATATTTCCAGAAGTAGGACAATGAAGTTCAACATGGAGTGCTCACTCTTTCATGTCTTAACATATTTCCAGAAGTAGGACAATGAAGTTCAACATGGAGTGCTCACTGTTTCATGTCTAAACATATTTTCAGAAGTAGGACAATGAAGTTCAAAATGGAGTGCTCACTGTTTCATGTCTAAACATATTTCCAGAAGTAGGACAATGAAGTTCAACATGGAGTGCTCACTCTTTCATGTCTAAACATATTTTCAGAAGTAGGACAATGAAGTTCAACATGGAGTGCTCACTCTTTCATGTCTAAACATATTTTCAGAAGTAAGACAATGAAGTTCAACATGGAGTGCTCACTCTTTCATGTCTAAACATATTTCCAGAAGTAAGACAATGAAGTTCATCATGGAGTGCTCACTCTTTCATATCTAAACATATTTTCAGAAGTAAGACAATGAAGTTCAACAAGAAGTGCTCACTCTTTGATGTATAAACATATTTTCAGAAGTAGGACAATGAAGTTCAACATGGAGTGCTCACTGTTTCATGTCTTAACATATTTCCAGAAAGAGGAATTTGTAGTTCTACAAGCAGTGCTCACTGCTGCATGCCTCAACATATTTCCAGAAGGAGGAATTTGTACTTCAACAAGCAGTGCTCACTATTTCATGTCTCAACATATTTACAGAGGAGGAATTTGTAGTTCAACAAGGAGTTTTCACTGCTTCATGTCTCAACATATTTACAGAAAGAGGAATTTATAGTTCAACAAGGAGTGTTCACACTTTCATGCTTCAACATATTTCCAGAAAGAGGAATTTGTAGTTCAACAAGGAGTGCTCACTGCTTCATGTCGCAACATATTTCCAGAAAGAAGAATTTGTAGTTTAACAAGGAGTGCTCATTCTTACATATCTCAACATATTTCCAGAAAGAAGAATTTGTAGTTTAACAAGGAGTGCTCATTCTTACATATCTCAACATATTTCCAGAAAGAAGAATTTGTAGTTCAACAAACAGTGCTCACTGTTTCATGACTCAACATATTTCCAGAAAGAAGAATTTATAGTTCAACATGGAGTGCTCACTGCTTCATGTCTCAACATATTTCCCGTAGGAAGATTTTATAGTTCAACATGGAGTGCTCACTGTTTCATATCTAACGATATTTCCTGTAGGGAGAGATTGTAACTCAAAATAGAGAGCTCACTGTTTCATATCTCAAAATATTTTCAGAAGCAAGACATTGTAGTTCAAAAAGGAGTGATCACTCTTTCGTATCTGAACATATTTCCAGAAGGAAGACATTGAAGTTCAAAATGGAGCGCTCATTGTTTCATGTCTCAACATATTTCCAGAAGGAAGACATTGAAGTTCAATATGGAGTGCTCACTTTTTCATGTCTCAACATATTTCCAGAAGGAAGACATTGAAGTTCAAAATGGAGCGCTCATTGTTTCATGTCTCAACATATTTCCAGAAGGAAGACATTGAAGTTCAAAATGGAGTGCTCATTGTTTCATGTCTCAACTTATTTACAGAAGGAAGACATTGAAGTTCAATATGGAGTGCTCATTAATTCATGTCTCAACATATTTCCAGAAGGACGACATTGAAGTTCAATATGGAGTGCTCATTGTTTCATGTCTCAGCATATTTACAGATGGAAGACATTGAAGTTCAAAATGGAGTGCTCATTGTTTCATGTCTCAACATATTTCCAGAAGGAAGACATTGAAGTTCAATATGGAGTGCTCATTGTTTCATTTCTCAACATATTTCCAGAAGGAAGACATGAAAGTTCAAAATGGAGTGCTCATTGTTTCATGTCTCAACATATTTACAGAAGGAAGACATTGTAGTTCAACAAGGAGTGCTCACACTTTCATGTCTCAACATATTTCCAGAAGGAAGACATTGAAGTTCAAAATGGAGTGCTCAGTGTTTCATGTCTCAACATATTTCCAGAAGGAAGACATTGAAGTTCTACAAGGAGTGCTCACTGTTCCATGTCTCAACATATTTCCAGAAAGAAGACGTTGAAGTTCAAACAGGAGTGCTCACACTTTCATGTCTCAACATATTTCCAAAAGGAAGAATTTGTAGTTCAACAAGGAGTGCTCAATGTTTCATGTCTCAACATATTTCCAGAAAGAAGAATTTGTAGTTCAACAAGGAGTGCTCAATGTTTCATGTCTCAACATATTTCCAGAAATAGGAATTTGTAGTTCAACATGTAGCGCTCACTCCTTCATGTCTCAGCATATTTCCAGAAGGACGACATTGTAGTTTAATATGGAGTGCTCACTGTTTCATATCTCAACATATTTCCAGAAGGAAGACATTCTAGTTTTACATGGAGTGCTCACTGTTTCGTGTCTCAACATATTTCCAGAAGGAAGACATTGTAGTTTTACATGGAGTGCTCACTGTTGCATATATCGACATATTTCCAGAAGGAAGACATTGTAGTTCAATATGGAGTGCTCACTGTGTCATGTCTCAACATATTTCCAGAAGGGAAATATTGTAACTCAACATGGAGTGCTCACTCTTTCATGTCTCAGCATATTTCCAGAAGTAAGACAATGAAGTTCAACAAGAAGTGCTCACTCTTTCATGTCTTAACATATTTCCAGAAGTAAGACAACGAAGTTCAACAAGAAGTGTTTACTCTTTCATGTCTAAACATATTTTCAGAAGTAAGACAATGAAGTTCAACAAGAAGTGCTCACTCTTTCATGTCTTAACATATTTTCAGAAGTAGGACAATGAAGTTCAACATGGAGTGTTCACTCTTTCATGTCTAAACATATTTCCAGAAGTAGGACAATGAAGTTCAACATGGAGTGCTCACTCTTTCATGTCTAAACATATTTCCAGAAGTAGGACAATGAAGTTCAACAAGAAGTGCTCACTGTTTCATGTCTTAACATATTTCCAGAAGTAGGACAATGAAGTTCAACATGGAGTGCTTACTCTTTAATGTCTTAACATATTTCCAGAAGTAGGACAATCAAGTTCAACGAGGAGTGCTCACTCTTTCATGTCTTAACATATTTCCAGAAGTAGGACAATGTAGTTCAAAGAGGAGTGCTCACTGTTTCATGTCTTAACATATTTCCAGAAGTAGGACAATGTAGTTCAAAAAGGAGTGCTCACTGTTTCATGTCTAAACACATTTCCAGAAGTAGGACAATCAAGTTCAACAAGGAGTGCTCACTCTTTCATGTCTTAACATATTTCCAGAAGTAGGACAATGAAGTTCAACAAGGAGTGCTCACTGTTTCATGACTTAACATATTTCCAGAAGTAGGACAATGTAGTTCAACATGGAGTGCTCACTCTTTCATGTCTTAACATATTTCCAGAAGTAGGACAATGAAGTTCAACATGGAGTGCTCACTGTTTCATGTCTTAACATATTTCCAGAAGTAGGACAATGTAGTTTAACAAGGAGTGCTCACTCTTTCATGTCTCAACATATTTCCAGAAGTAGGACAATGTAGTTCAACATGGAGTGCTCACTCTTTCATGTCTTAACATATTTCCAGAAGTAGGACAATGTAGTTCAACAAGAAGTGCTCACTCTTTCATGTCTCAACATATTTCCAGAAGTAGGACAATGAAGTTCAACATGGAGTGCTCACTCTTTCATGTCTTAACATATTTCCAGAAGTAGGACAATGAAGTTCAACATGGAGTGCTCATTGTTTCATGTCTTAACATATTTCCAGAAGTAGGACAATGAAGTTCAACATGGAGTGCTCACTGTTTCATGTCTTAACATATTTCCAGAAGTAGGACAATGAAGTTCAACATGGAGTGCTCACTGTTTCATGTCTTAACATATTTCCAGAAGTAGGATAATGTAGTTCAACATGGAGTGCTCACTGTTTCATGTCTTAACATATTTCCAGAAGTAGGACAATGAAGTTCAACATGGAGTGCTCACTGTTTCATGTCTTAACATATTTCCAGAAGTAGGACAATGTAGTTCAACAAGGAGTGCTCACTGTTTCATGTCTTAACATATTTCCAGAAGTAGGATAATGTAGTTCAACAAGGAGTGCTCACTCTTTCATGTCTTAACATATTTCCAGAAGTAGGACAATGAAGTTCAACATGGAGTGCTCACTGTTTCATGTCTTAACACATTTCCAGAAGTAGGACAATGAAGTTCAACATGGAGCGCTCACTGTTTCATGTCTTAACATATTTCCAGAAGTAGGACAATGAAGTTCAACATGGAGTGCTCACTGTTTCATGTCTTAACATATTTCCAGAAGTAGGACAATGAAGTTCAACATGGAGTGCTCACTGTTTCATGTCTTAACATATTTCCAGAAGTAGGACAATGAAGTTCAACATGGAGTGCTCACTCTTTCATGTCTTAACATATTTCCAGAAGTAGGACAATGAAGTTCAACATGGAGTGCTCACTCTTTCATGTCTTAACATATTTCCAGAAGTAGGACAATGAAGTTCAACATGGAGTGCTCACTCTTTCATGTCTTAACATATTTCCAGAAGTAGGACAATGAAGTTCAACATGGAGTGCTCACTCTTTCATGTCTTAACATATTTCCAAAAGTAGGACAATGAAGTTCAACATGGAGTGCTCACTGTTTCATGTCTTAACATATTTTCTGAAGAAGGACAATGAAGTTCAACATGGAGTGCTCACTGTTTCATGTCTTAACATATTTCCAGAAGTAGGACAATGAAGTTCAACATGGAGTGCTCACTGTTTCATGTCTTAACATATTTCCAGAAGGAAGACAATGAAGTTCAACAAGGAGTGCTCACTGTTTCATGTCTTAACATATTTCCAGAAGTAGGACAATGAAGTTCAACATGGAGTGCTCACTGTTTCATGTCTTAACATATTTCCAGAAGTAGGACAATGAAGTTCAACATGTAGTGCTCACTGTTTCATGTCTTAACATATTTCCAGAAGTAGGAGTATGAAGTTCAACATGGAGTGCTCACTCTTTCATGTCTTAGCATATTTCCAGAAGTAGGACAATGAAGTTCAACAAGGAGTGCTCACTGTTTCATGTCTTAACATATTTCCAGAAGGAAGACAATGAAGTTCAACATGGAGTGCTCACTCTTTCACGTCTTAACATATTTCCAGAAAGAAGACAATGAAGTTCAACAAGAAGTGCTCACTCTTTCATGTCTAAACATATTTTCAGAAGTAAGACAATGAAGTTCAACAAGAAGTGCTCACTCTTTCATGTATAAACATATTTTCAGAAGTAAGACAATGAAGTTCAACAAGAAGTGCTCACTCTTTCATGTCTTAACACATTTCCAGAAGTAAGACAACGAAGTTCAACAAGAAGTGTTTACTCTTTCATGTCTAAACATATTTTCAGAAGTAAGACAATGAAGTTCAACAAAAAGTGCTCACTCTTTCATGTCTTAACATATTTTCAGAAGTAGGACAATGAAGTTCAACATGGAGTGTTCACTCTTTCATGTCTAAACATATTTCCAGAAGTAGGACAATGAAGTTCAACATGGAGTGCTAACTCTTTCATGTCTAAACATATTTCCAGAAGTAGGACAATGAAGTTCAACAAGAAGTGCTCACTGTTTCATGTCTTAACATATTTCCAGAAGTAGGACAATGAAGTTCAACATGGAGTGCTCACTCTTTCATGTCTTAACATATTTCCAGAAGTAGGACAATGAAGTTCAACATGGAGTACTCACTCTTTCATGTCTTAACATATTTCCAGAAGTAGGACAATGAAGTTCAACATGGAGTGCTCACTCTTTCATGTCTTAACATATTTCCAGAAGTAGGACAATGAAGTTCGACATGTAGTGCTCACTCTTTCATGGCTTAACATATTTCCAGAAGTAGGACAATGAAGTTCAACATGGAGTGCTCACTCTTTCATGTCTTAACATATTTCCAGAAGTAGGACAATGAAGTTCAACATGGAGTGCTCACTGTTTCATGTCTAAACATATTTTCAGAAGTAGGACAATGAAGTTCAACATGGAGTGCTCACTGTTTCATGTCTAAACATATTTCCAGAAGTAGGACAATGAAGTTCAACATGGAGTGCTCACCCTTTCATGTCTAAACATATTTTCAGAAGTAGGACAATGAAGTTCAACATGGAGTGCTCACTCTTTCATGTCTAAACATATTTTCAGAAGTAAGACAATGAAGTTCAACATGGAGTGCTCACTCTTTCATGTCTAAACATATTTCCAGAAGTAAGACAATGAAGTTCATCATGGAGTGCTCACTCTTTCATATCTAAACATATTTTCAGAAGTAAGACAATGAAGTTCAACAAGAAGTGCTCACTCTTTCATGCCTAAACATATTTTCAGAAGTAGGACAATGAAGTTCAACATGGAGTGCTCACTGTTTCATGTCTTAACATATTTCCAGAAAGAGGAATTTGTAGTTCTACAAGCAGTGCTCACTGCTGCATGCCTCAACATATTTCCAGAAGGAGGAATTTTTACTTCAACAAGCAGTGCTCACTATTTCATGTCTCAACATATTTACAGAGGAGGAATTTGTAGTTCAACAAGGAGTTTTCACTGCTTCATGTCTCAACATATTTACAGAAAGAGGAATTTATAGTGCAACAAGGAGTGTTCACACTTTCATGCTTCAACATATTTCCAGAAAGAGGAATTTGTAGTTCAACAAGGAGTGCTCACTGCTTCATGTCGCAACATATTTCCAGAAAGAAGAATTTGTAGTTTAACAAGGAGTGCTCATTCTTACATATCTCAACATATTTCCAGAAAGAAGAATTTGTAGTTTAACAAGGAGTGCTCATTCTTACATATCTCAACATATTTCCAGAAAGAAGAATTTGTAGTTCAACAAACAGTGCTCACTGCTTCATGACTCAACATATTTCCAGAAAGAAGAATTTATAGTTCAACATGGAGTGCTCACTGCTTCATGTCTCAACATATTTCCCGTAGGAAGATTTTATAGTTCAACATGGAGTGCTCACTGTTTCATATCTAACGATATTTCCTGTAGGGAGAGATTGTAACTCAAAATAGAGAGCTCACTGTTTCATATCTCAAAATATTTTCAGAAGCAAGACATTGTAGTTCAAAAAGGAGTGATCACTCTTTCGTATCTGAACATATTTCCAGAAGGAAGACATTGAAGTTCAAAATGGAGCGCTCATTGTTTCATGTCTCAACATATTTCCAGAAGGAAGACATTGAAGTTCAATATGGAGTGCTCACTGTTTCATGTCTCAACATATTTCCAGAAGGAAGACATTGAAGTTCAAAATGCAGTGCTCATTGTTTCATGTTTCAACATATTTCCAGAAGGAAGACATTGAAGTTCAAAATGGAGTGCTCATTGTTTCATGTCTCAACATATTTACAGAAGGAAGACATTGAAGTTCAATATGGAGTGCTCATTGTTTCATGTCTCAACATAGTTCCAGAAGGACGACATTGAAGTTCAATATGGAGTGCTCATTGTTTCATGTCTCAACATATTTACAGATGGAAGACATTGAAGTTCAAAATGGAGTGCTCATTGTTTCATGTCTCAACATATTTCCAGAAGGAAGACATTGAAGTTCAATATGGAGTGCTCATTGTTTCATTTCTCAACATATTTCCAGAAGGAAGACATGGAAGTTCAAAAGGTAGTGCTCATTGTTTCATGTCTCAACATATTTACAGAAGGAAGACATTGTAGTTCAACAAGGAGTGCTCACACTTTCATGTCTCAACATATTTCCAGAAGGAAGACATTGAAGTTCAAAATGGAGTGCTCATTGTTTCATGTCTCAACATATTTCCAGAAGGAAGACATTGAAGTTCTACAAGGAGTGCTCACTGTTCCATGTCTCAACATATTTCCAGAAAGAAGACGTTGAAGTTCAAACAGGAGTGCTCACACTTTCATGTCTCAACATATTTCCAAAAGGAAGAATTTGTAGTTCAACAAGGAGTGCTCAATGTTTCATGTCTCAACATATTTCCAGAAAGAAGAATTTGTAGTTCAACAAGGAGTGCTCAATGTTTCATGTCTCAACATATTTCCAGAAATAGGAATTTGTAGTTCAACATGTAGCGCTCACTCCTTCATGTCTCAGCATATTTCCAGAAGGACGACATTGTAGTTTAATATGGAGTGCTCACTGTTTCATATCTCAACATATTTCCAGAAGGAAGACATTCTAGTTTTACATGGAGTGCTCACTGTTTCGTGTCTCAACATATTTCCAGAAGGAAGACATTGCAGTTTTACATGGAGTGCTCACTGTTGCATATCTCGACATATTTCCAGAAGGAAGACATTGTAGTTCAATATGGAGTGCTCACTGTGTCATGTCTCAACATATTTCCAGAAGGGAAATATTGTAACTCAACATGGAGTGCTCACTCTTTCATGTCTCAGCATATTTCCAGAAGGAAGACATTGTAGTTAAACATGGAGCGCTCACTCTTTCATGTCTCAGCATATTTCCAGAAGGACGACATTGTAGCTCAATATGGAGTGCTCACTGTTTCATATCTCAACATATTTCCAGAAGGAAGATATTGTAACTCAACATGGAGTGCTCACTGTGTCATGTCTCAACATATTTCCAGAAAGAAGAATTTGTAGTTCAACAAGGAGTGCTCACTGTTTCATGTCTCAACATATTTCCAGAAGGAAGACAATGTAGTTCAACAAGGAGTGCTCACTGTTTCATGTCTCAACATATTTCCAGAAAGAAGAATTTGCAGTTCAACAAGGAGTGCTCACTCTTTCATGTCTCAACATATTTCCAGAAGGAAGGCAATGTAGTTCAACAAGGAGTGCTCACTGCTTCATGTCTGAACACATTTCCAGAAGGAAGACAATGTTGTTCAACAAGGAGTGCTCACTCTTTCATGTCTCAACATATTTCCAGAAGGAAGACAATGTAGTTCAACAAGAAGTGCTCACTCTTTCATGTCTCAACATATTTCCAGAAGGAAGACAATGTAGTTCAACAAGGAGTGCTCACTGTTTCATGTCTTAACATATTTTCAGAAGGAAGACAATGTTGTTCAACAAGAAGTGCTCACTGTTTCATGTCTCAACAGATTTCCAGAAGGAAGACAATGTAGTTCAACAAGGAGTGCTCACTGTTTCATGTCTCAACATATTTCCAGAAGGAAGACAATGTAGTTCAACAAGGAGTGCTCACTGTTTCATGTCTCAACATATTTCCAGAAGGAATACAATGTAGTTCAACAAGGAGTGCTCACTCTTTCATGTCTCAACATATTTCCAGAAGGAAGACAATGTTGTTCAACAAGAAGTGCTCACTCTTTCATGTCTCAACATATTTCCAGAAGGAAGACAATGTAGTTCAACAAGGAGTGCTCACTGTTTTATGTCTTAACATATTTCCAGAAGGAAGACATTGTAGTTCAACAAGGAGTGCTCACTGTTTCATGTCTTAACATATTTCCAGAAGGAAGACATTGTAGTTCAACAAGGAGTGCTCACTGTTTCATGTCTCAACATATTTCCAGAAGGAAGACATTGTAGTTCAACATGGAGTGCTCACTGTTTCATGTCTTAACATATTTCCAGAAGGAAGACATTGTAGTTCAACAAGGAGTGCTCACTGTTTCATGTCTCAACATATTTCCAGAAGGAAGACATTGTAGTTCAAAATGGAGTTCTCACTGTTTCATTTCATAACATATTTCCAGAAGGAAGACATTGTAGTTCAACAAGGAGTGCTCACTGTTTCATGTCTTAACATATTTCCAGAAGGAAGACATTGTAGTTCAACAAGGAGTGCTCACTGTTTCATGTATCAACATATTTCCAGAAGGAAGACATTGTAGTTCAACAAGGAGTGCTCACTGTTTCATGTCTTAACATATTTCCAGAAGGAAGACATTGTAGTTCAACAAGGAGTGCTCACTGTTTCATTTCATAACATATTTCCAGAAGGAAGACATTGTAGTTCAACAGGGAGTGCTCACTGTTTCATGTCTCAACATATTTCCAGAAGGAAGACATTGTAGTTCAACAAGGAGTGCTCACTGTTTCATGTCTTAACATATTTCCAGAAGGAAGACATTGTAGTTCAACAAGGAGTGCTCACTGTTTCATGTCTCAACATATTTCCAGAAGGAGGACATTGTAGTTCAACAAGGAGTGCTCACTGTTTCATGTCTTAACATATTTCCAGAAGGAAGACATTGTAGTTCAACAAGGAGTGCTCACTGTTTCATGTCTCAACATATTTCCAGAAGGAAGACAATGTAGTTCAACAAGGAGTGCTCACTGTTTCATGTCTCAACATATTTCCAGAAGGAAGACAATGTAGTTCAACATGGAGTGCTCACTCTTTCATGTCTTAACATATTTCCAGAAGTAGGACAATGTAGTTCAACAAGAAGTGCTCACTCTTTCATGTCTCAACATATTTCCAGAAGTAGGACAATGAAGTTCAACATGGAGTGCTCACTGTTTCATGTCTTAACATATTTCCAGAAGTAGGACAATGAAGTTCAACATGGAGTGCTCACTGTTTCATGTCTTAACATATTTCCAGAAGTAGGACAATGAAGTTCAACATGGAGTGCTCACTGTTTCATGTCTTAACATATTTCCAGAAGTATGACAATGAAGTTCAACATGGAGTGCTCACTGTTTCATGTCTTAACATATTTCCAGAAGTAGGATAATGTAGTTCAACATGGAGTGCTCACTGTTTCATGTCTTAACATATTTCCAGAAGTAGGACAATGAAGTTCAACATGGAGTGCTCACTGTTTCATGTCTTAACATATTTCCAGAAGTAGGACAATGTAGTTCAACAAGGAGTGCTCACTGTTTCATGTCTTAACATATTTCCAGAAGTAGGATAATGTAGTTCAACAAGGAGTGCTCACTCTTTCATGTCTTAACATATTTCCAGAAGTAGGACAATGAAGTTCAACATGGAGTGCTCACTGTTTCATGTCTTAACACATTTCCAGAAGTAGGACAATGAAGTTCAACATGGAGCGCTCACTGTTTCATGTCTTAACATATTTCCAGAAGTAGGACAATGAAGTTCAACATGGAGTGCTCACTGTTTCATGTCTTAACATATTTCCAGAAGTAGGACAATGAAGTTCAACATGGAGTGCTCACTGTTTCATGTCTTAACATATTTCCAGAAGTAGGACAATGAAGTTCAAAATGGAGTGCTTACTCTTTCATGTCTTAACATATTTCCAGAAGTAGGACAATGAAGTTCAACATGGAGTGCTCACTCTTTCATGTCTTAACATATTTCCAGAAGTAGGACAATGAAGTTCAACATGGAGTGCTCACTCTTTCATGTCTTAACATATTTCCAGAAGTAGGACAATCAAGTTCAACGAGGAGTGCTCACTCTTTCATGTCTTAACATATTTCCAGAAGTAGGACAATGTAGTTCAAAGAGGAGTGCTCACTGTTTCATGTCTTAACATATTTCCAGAAGTAGGACAATGTAGTTCAAAAAGGAGTGCTCACTGTTTCATGTCTAAACACATTTCCAGAAGTAGGACAATCAAGTTCAACAAGGAGTGCTCACTCTTTCATGTCTTAACACATTTCCAGAAGTAGGACAATGAAGTTCAACAAGGAGTGCTCACTAATTCATGACTTAACATATTTCCAGAAGTAGGACAATGAAGTTCAACAAGGAGTGCTCACTAATTCATGACTTAACATATTCCCAGAAGTAGGACAATGAAGTTCAACATTGAGTGCTCACTGTTTCATGTCTCAACATATTTCCAGAAGTAGGACAATGAAGTTCAACATTGAGTGCTCACTGTTTCATGTCTCAACATATTTCCAGAAGTAGGACAATGAAGTTCAACATGGAGTGCTCACTCTTTCATGTCTTAACATATTTCCAGAAGTAGGACAATGAAGTTCAACAAGGAGTGCTCACTGTTTCATGTCTTAACATATTTCCAGAAGGAAGACAATGAAGTTCAACATGGAGTGCTCACTCTTTCATGTCTTAACATATTTCCAGAAGTAGGACAATGTAGTTCAACAAGGAGTGCTCACTCTTTCATGTCTTAACATATTTCCAGAATTAGGACAATGTAGTTCAACATGGAGTGCTCACTCTTTCATGTCTTAACATATTTCCAGAAGTAGGACAATGAAGTTCAACATGGAGTGCTCACTGTTTCATGTCTTAACATATTTCCAGAAGTAGGACAATGTAGTTTAACAAGGAGTGCTCACTCTTTCATGTCTCAACATATTTCCAGAAGTAGGACAATGTAGTTCAACATGGAGTGCTCACTCTTTCATGTCTTAACATATTTCCAGAAGTAGGACAATGTAGTTCAACAAGAAGTGCTCACTCTTTCATGTCTCAACATATTTCCAGAAGTAGGACAATGAAGTTCAACATGGAGTGCTCACTGTTTCATGTCTTAACATATTTCCAGAAGTAGGACAATGACGTTCAACATGGAGTGCTCACTGTTTCATGTCTTAACATATTTCCAGAAGTAGGACAATGAAGTTCAACATGGAGTGCTCACTGTTTCATGTCTTAACATATTTCCAGAAGTAGGATAATGTAGTTCAACATGGAGTGCTCCATTTTTCATGTCTTAACATATTTCCAGAAGTAGGACAATGAAGTTCAACATGGAGTGCTCCATTTTTCATGTCTTAACATATTTCCAGAAGTAGGACAATGTAGTTCAACAAGGAGTGCTCACTGTTTCATGTCTTAACATATTTCCAGAAGTAGGATAATGTAGTTAAACAAGGAGTGCTCACTCTTTCATGTCTTAACATATTTCCAGAAGTAGGACAATGAAGTTCAACATGGAGTGCTCACTGTTTCATGTCTTAACACATTTCCAGAAGTAGGACAATGAAGTTCAACATGGAGCGCTCACTGTTTCATGTCTTAACATATTTCCAGAAGTAGGACAATGAAGTTCAACATGGAGTGCTCACTGTTTCATGTCTTAACATATTTCCAGAAGTAGGACAATGAAGTTCAACATGGAGTGCTCACTGTTTCATGTCTTAACATATTTCCAGAAGTAGGACAATGAAGTTCAACATGGAGTGCTCACTCTTTCATGTCTTAACATATTTCCAGAAGTAGGACAATGAAGTTCAACATGGAGTGCTCACTCTTTCATGTCTTAACATATTTCCAGAAGTAGGACAATGAAGTTCAACATGGAGTGCTCACTCTTTCATGTCTTAACATATTTCCAGAAGTAGGACAATGAAGTTCAACATGTAGTGCTCACTCTTTCATGGCTTAACATATTTCCAGAAGTAGGACAATCAAGTTCAACATGGAGTGCTCACTCTTTCATGTCTTAACATATTTCCAGAAGTAGGACAATGAAGTTCAACATGGAGTGCTCACTGTTTCATGTCTAAACATATTTTCAGAAGTAGGACAATGAAGTTCAACATGGAGTGCTCACTCTTTCATGTCTAAACATATTTCCAGAAGTAGGATAATGAAGTTCAACCTGGAGTGCTCACTCTTTCATGTCTAAACATATTTTCAGAAGTAGGACAATGAAGTTCAACATGGAGTGCTCACTCTTTCACGTCTTAACATATTTCCAGAAAGAAGACAATGAAGTTCAACAAGAAGTGCTCACTCTTTCATGTCTAAACATATTTTCAGAAGTAAGACAATGAAGTTCAACAAGAAGTGCTCACTCTTCCATGTCTAATTATATTTTCAGAAGTAAGACAATGAAGTTCAACAAGAAGTGCTCACTCTTTCATGTCTTAACATATTTCCAGAAGTAAGACAACGAAGTTCAACAAGAAGTGTTTACTCTTTCATGTCTAAACATATTTTCAGAAGTAAGACAATGAAGTTCAACAAGAAGTGCTCCTTCTTTCATGTCTTAACATATTTTCAGAAGTAGGACAATGAAGTTCAACATGGAGTGCTCACTCTTTCATGTCTAAACATATTTCCAGAAGTAGGACAATGAAGTTCAACATGGAGTGCTCACTCTTTCATGTATAAATATATTTCCAGAAGTAGGACAATGAAGTTCAACAAGAAGTGCTCACTGTTTCATGTCTTAACATATTTCCAGAAGTAGGACAATGAAGTTCAACATGGAGTGCTCACTCTTTCATGTCTTAACATATTTCCAGAAGTAGGACAATGAAGTTCAACATGGAGTGCTCACTCTTTCATGTCTTAACATATTTCCAGAAGTAGGACAATGATGTTCAACATGGAGTGCTCACTCTTTCATGTCTTAACATATTTCCAGATGTAGGACAATGAAGTTCAACATGTAGTGCTCACTCTTTCATGGCTTAACATATTTCCAGAAGTAGGACAATGAAGTTCAACATGGAGTGCTCACTCTTTCATGTCTTAACATATTTCCAGAAGTAGGACAATGAAGTTCAACATGGAGTGCTCACTGTTTCATGTCTAAACATATTTTCAGAAGTAGGACAATGAAGTTCAACATGGAGTGCTCACTGTTTCATGTCTAAACATATTTCCAGAAGTAGGACAATGAAGTTCAACATGGAGTGCTCACTCTTTCATGTCTAAACATATTTTCAGAAGTAGGACAATGAAGTTCAACATGGAGTGCTCACTCTTTCATGTCTAAACATATTTTCAGAAGTAAGACAATGAAGTTCAACATGGAGTGCTCACTCTTTCATGTCTAAACATATTTCCAGAAGTAAGACAATGAAGTTCATCATGGAGTGCTCACTCTTTCATATCTAAACATATTTTCAGAAGTAAGACAATGAAGTTCAACAAGAAGTGCTCACTCTTTCATGTATAAACATATTTTCAGAAGTAGGACAATGAAGTTCAACATGGAGTGCTCACTGTTTCATGTCTTAACATATTTCCAGAAAGAGGAATTTGTAGTTCTACAAGCAGTGCTCACTGCTGCATGCCTCAACATATTTCCAGAAGGAGGAATTTGTACTTCAACAAGCAGTGCTCACTATTTCATGTCTCAACATATTTACAGAGGAGGAATTTGTAGTTCAACAAGGAGTTTTCACTGCTTCATGTCTCAACATATTTACAGAAAGAGGAATTTATAGTTCAACAAGGAGTGTTCACACTTTCATGCTTCAACATATTTCCAGAAAGAGGAATTTGTAGTTCAACAAGGAGTGCTCACTGCTTCATGTCGCAACATATTTCCAGAAAGAAGAATTTGTAGTTTAACAAGGAGTGCTCATTCTTACATATCTCAACATATTTCCAGAAAGAAGAATTTGTAGTTTAACAAGGAGTGCTCATTGTTTCATGTCTCAACATAGTTCCAGAAGGGAAATATTGTAACTCAACATGGAGTGCTCACTCTTTCAAGTCTCAGCATATTTCCAGAAGTAAGACAATGAAGTTCAACAAGAAGTGCTCACTCTTTCATGTCTTAACATATTTCCAGAAGTAAGACAACGAAGTTCAACAAGAAGTGTTTACTCTTTCATGTCTAAACATATTTTCAGAAGTAAGACAATGAAGTTCAACAAGAAGTGCTCACTCTTTCATGTCTTAACATATTTTCAGAAGTAGGACAATGAAGTTCAACATGGAGTGTTCACTCTTTCATGTCTAAACATATTTCCAGAAGTAGGACAATGAAGTTCAACATGGAGTGCTCACTCTTTCATGTCTAAACATATTTCCAGAAGTAGGACAATGAAGTTCAACAAGAAGTGCTCACTGTTTCATGTCTTAACATATTTCCAGAAGTAGGACAATGAAGTTCAACATGGAGTGCTTACTCTTTAATGTCTTAACATATTTCCAGAAGTAGGACAATCAAGTTCAACGAGGAGTGCTCACTCTTTCATGTCTTAACATATTTCCAGAAGTAGGACAATGTAGTTCAAAGAGGAGTGCTCACTGTTTCATGTCTTAACATATTTCCAGAAGTAGGACAATGTAGTTCAAAAAGGAGTGCTCACTGTTTCATGTCTAAACACATTTCCAGAAGTAGGACAATCAAGTTCAACAAGGAGTGCTCACTCTTTCATGTCTTAACATATTTCCAGAAGTAGGACAATGAAGTTCAACAAGGAGTGCTCACTGTTTCATGACTTAACATATTTCCAGAAGTAGGACAATGTAGTTCAACATGGAGTGCTCACTCTTTCATGTCTTAACATATTTCCAGAAGTAGGACAATGAAGTTCAACATGGAGTGCTCACTGTTTCATGTCTTAACATATTTCCAGAAGTAGGACAATGTAGTTTAACAAGGAGTGCTCACTCTTTCATGTCTCAACATATTTCCAGAAGTAGGACAATGTAGTTCAACATGGAGTGCTCACTCTTTCATGTCTTAACATATTTCCAGAAGTAGGACAATGTAGTTCAACAAGAAGTGCTCACTCTTTCATGTCTCAACATATTTCCAGAAGTAGGACAATGAAGTTCAACATGGAGTGCTCACTCTTTCATGTCTTAACATATTTCCAGAAGTAGGACAATGAAGTTCAACATGGAGTGCTCATTGTTTCATGTCTTAACATATTTCCAGAAGTAGGACAATGAAGTTCAACATGGAGTGCTCACTGTTTCATGTCTTAACATATTTCCAGAAGTAGGACAATGAAGTTCAACATGGAGTGCTCACTGTTTCATGTCTTAACATATTTCCAGAAGTAGGATAATGTAGTTCAACATGGAGTGCTCACTGTTTCATGTCTTAACATATTTCCAGAAGTAGGACAATGAAGTTCAACATGGAGTGCTCACTGTTTCATGTCTTAACATATTTCCAGAAGTAGGACAATGTAGTTCAACAAGGAGTGCTCACTGTTTCATGTCTTAACATATTTCCAGAAGTAGGATAATGTAGTTCAACAAGGAGTGCTCACTCTTTCATGTGTTAACATATTTCCAGAAGTAGGACAATGAAGTTCAACATGGAGTGCTCACTGTTTCATGTCTTAACACATTTCCAGAAGTAGGACAATGAAGTTCAACATGGAGCGCTCACTGTTTCATGTCTTAACATATTTCCAGAAGTAGGACAATGAAGTTCAACATGGAGTGCTCACTGTTTCATGTCTTAACATATTTCCAGAAGTAGGACAATGAAGTTCAACATGGAGTGCTCACTGTTTCATGTCTTAACATATTTCCAGAAGTAGGACAATGAAGTTCAACATGGAGTGCTCACTCTTTCATGTCTTAACATATTTCCAGAAGTAGGACAATGAAGTTCAACATGGAGTGCTCACTCTTTCATGTCTTAACATATTTCCAGAAGTAGGACAATGAAGTTCAACATGGAGTGCTCACTCTTTCATGTCTTAACATATTTCCAGAAGTAGGACAATGAAGTTCAACATGGAGTGCTTACTCTTTAATGTCTTAACATATTTCCAGAAGTAGGACAATCAAGTTCAACGAGGAGTGCTCACTCTTTCATGTCTTAACATATTTCCAGAAGTAGGACAATGTAGTTCAAAAAGGAGTGCTCACTGTTTCATGTCTTAACATATTTCCAGAAGTAGGACAATGTAGTTCAAAAAGGATTGCTCACTGTTTCATGTCTAAACATATCTCCAGAAGTAGGACAATCAAGTTCAACAAGGAGTGCTCACTCTTTCATGTCTTAACATATTTCCAGAAGTAGGACAATGAAGTTCAACAAGGAGTGCTCAATGTTTCATGACTTAACATATTTCCAGAAGTAGGACAATGAAGTTCAACAAGGAGTGCTCACTCTTTCATGTCTCAACATATTTCCAGAAGTAGGACAATGAAGTTCAACATTGAGTGCTCACTGTTTCATGTCTCAACATATTTCCAGAAGTAGGACAATGAAGTTCAAGATGGAGTGCTCACTCTTTCATGTCTTAACATATTTCCAGAAGTAGGACAATGAAGTTCAACAAGGAGTGCTCACTGTTTCATGTCTTAACATATTTCCAGAAGGAAGACAATGAAGTTCAACATGGAGTGCTCACTCTTTCATGTCTTAACATATTTCCAGAAGTAGGACAATGTAGTTCAACAAGGAGTGCTCACTCTTTCATGTCTTAACATATTTCCAGAAGTAGGACAATGTAGTTCAACATGGAGTGCTCACTCTTTCATGTATTAACATATTTCCAGAAGTAGGACAATGAAGTTCAACATGGAGTGCTCACTGTTTCATGTCTTATCATATTTCCAGAAGTAGGACAATGTAGTTCAACAAGGAGTGCTTACTCTTTCATGTCTCAACATATTTCTTAGAAGTAGGACAATGTAGTTCAACATGGAGTGCTCACTCTTTCATGTCTTAACATATTTCCAGAAGTAGGACAATGTAGTTCAACAAGAAGTGCTCACTCTTTCATGTCTCAACATATTTCCAGAAGTAGGACAATGAAGTTCAACATGGAGTGCTCACTCTTTCATGTCTTAACATATTTCCAGAAGTAGGACAATGAAGTTCAACATGGAGTGCTCACTGTTTCATGTCTTAACATATTTCCAGAAGTAGGACAATGAAGTTCAACATGGAGTGCTAACTGTTTCATGTCTTAACATATTTCCAGAAGTAGGACAATGAAGTTCAACATGGAGTGCTCACTGTTTCATGTCTTAACATATTTCCAGAAGTAGGATAATGTAGTTCAACATGGAGTTCTCACTGTTTCATGTCTTAACATATTTCCAGAAGTAGGACAATGAAGTTCAACATGGAGTGCTCACTGTTTCATGTCTTAACATATTTCCAGAAGTAGGACAATGTAGTTCAACAAGGAGTGCTCACTGTTTCATGTCTTAACATATTTCCAGAAGTAGGATAATGTAGTTCAACAAGGAGTGCTCACTCTTTCATGTCTTAACATATTTCCAGAAGCAGGACAATGAAGTTCAACATGGAGTGCTCACTGTTTCATGTCTTAACACATTTCCAGAAGTAGGACAATGAAGTTCAACATGGAGCGCTCACTGTTTCATGTCTTAACATATTTCCAGAAGTAGGACAATGAAGTTCAACATGGAGTGCTCACTGTTTCATGTCTTAACATATTTCCAGAAGTAGGACAATGAAGTTCAACATGGAGTGCTCACTGTTTCTTGTCTTAACATATTTCCAGAAGTAGGACAATGAAGTTCAACATGGAGTGCTCACTCTTTCATGTCTTAACATATTTCCAGAAGTAGGACAATGAATTTCAACATGGAGTGCTCACTCTTTCATGTCTTAACATATTTCCAGAAGTAGGACAATGAAGTTCAACATGGAGTGCTCACTCTTTCATGTCTTAACATATTTCCAGAAGTAGGACAATGAAGTTCAACATGGAGTGCTCACTCTTTCATGTCTTAACATATTTCCAGAAGTAGGACAATGAAGTTCAACATGGAGTGCTCACTGTTTCATGTCTTAACATATTTCCAGAAGAAGGACAATGAAGTTCAACATGGAGTGCTCACTGTTTCATGTCTTAACATATTTCCAGAAGTAGGACAATGAAGTTCAACATGGAGTGCTCACTCTTTCATGTCTTAGCATATTTCCAGACGTAGGACAATGAAGTTCAACAAGGAGTGCTCACTGTTTCATGTCTTAACATATTTCCAGAAGGAAGACAATGAAGTTCAACATGGAGTGCTCACTCTTTCACGTCTTAACATATTTCCAGAAAGAAGACAACGAAGTTCAACAAGAAGTGTTTACTCTTTCATGTCTAAACATATTTTCAGAAGTAAGACAATGAAGTTCAACAAGAAGTGCTCACCCTTTCATGTCTTAACATATTTTCAGAAGTAGGACAATGAAGTTCAACATGGAGTGCTCACTCTTTCATGTCTAAACATATTTCCAGAAGTAGGACAATGAAGTTCAACATGGAGTGCTCACTCTTTCATGTCTAAACATATTTCCAGAATTAGGACAATGAAGTTCAACAAGAAGTGCTCACTGTTTCATGTCTTAACATATTTCCAGAAGTAGGACAATGAAGTTCAACATGGAGTGCTCACTCTTTCATGTCTTAACATATTTCCAGAAGTAGGACAATGAAGTTCAACATGGAGTGCTCACTCTTTCATGTCTTAACATATTTCCAGAAGTAGGACAATGAAGTTCAACATGGAGTGCTCACTCTTTCATGTCTTAACATATTTCCAGAAGTAGGACAATGAAGTTCAACATGTAGTGCTCACTCTTTCATGGCTTAACATATTTCCAGAAGTAGGACAATGAAGTTCAACATGGAGTGCTCACTCTTTCATGTCTTAACATATTTCCAGAAGTAGGACAATGAAGTTCAACATGGAGTGCTCACTGTTTCATGTCTAAACATATTTTCAGAAGTAGGACAATGAAGTTCAACATGGAGTGCTCACTGTTTCATGTCTAAACATATTTCCAGAAGTAGGACAATGAAGTTCAACATGGAGTGCTCACTCTTTCATGTCTAAACATATTTTCAGAAGTAGGACAATGAAGTTCAACATGGAGTGCTCACTCTTTCATGTCTAAACATATTTTCAGAAGTAAGACAATGAAGTTCAACATGGAGTGCTCACTCTTTCATGTCTAAACATATTTCCAGAAGTAAGACAATGAAGTTCATCATGGAGTGCTCACTCTTTCATATCTAAACATATTTTCAGAAGTAAGACAATGAAGTTCAACAAGAAGTGCTCACTCTTTCATGTCTAAACATATTTTCAGAAGTAGGACAATGAAGTTCAACATGGAGTGCTCACTGTTTCATGTCTTAACATATTTCCAGAAAGAGGAATTTGTAGTTCTACAAGCAGTGCTCACTGCTGCATGCCTCAACATATTTCCAGAAGGAGGAATTTGTACTTCAACAAGCAGTGCTCACTATTTCATGTCTCAACATATTTACAGAGGAGGAATTTGTAGTTCAACAAGGAGTTTTCACTGCTTCATGTCTCAACATATTTACAGAAAGAGGAATTTATAGTTCAACAAGGAGTGTTCACACTTTCATGCTTCAACATATTTCCAGAAAGAGGAATTTGTAGTTCAACAAGGAGTGCTCACTGCTTCATGTCGCAACATATTTCCAGAAAGAAGAATTTGTAGTTTAACAAGGAGTGCTCATTCTTACATATCTCAACATATTTCCAGAAAGAAGAATTTGTAGTTTAACAAGGAGTGCTCATTCTTACATATCTCAACATATTTCCAGAAAGAAGAATTTGTAGTTCAACAAACAGTGCTCACTGCTTCATGACTCAACATATTTCCAGAAAGAAGAATTTATAGTTCAACATGGAGTGCTCACTGCTTCATGTCTCAACATATTTCCCGTAGGAAGATTTTATAGTTCAACATGGAGTGCTCACTGTTTCATATCTAACGATATTTCCTGTAGGGAGAGATTGTAACTCAAAATAGAGAGCTCACTGTTTCATATCTCAAAATATTTTCAGAAGCAAGACATTGTAGTTCAAAAAGGAGTGATCACTCTTTCGTATCTGAACATATTTCCAGAAGGAAGACATTGAAGTTCAAAATGGAGCGCTCATTGTTTCATGTCTCAACATATTTCCAGAAGGAAGACATTGAAGTTCAATATGGAGTGCTCACTGTTTCATGTCTCAACATATTTCCAGAAGGAAGACATTGAAGTTCAAAATGCAGTGCTCATTGTTTCATGTTTCAACATATTTCCAGAAGGAAGACATTGAAGTTCAAAATGGAGTGCTCATTGTTTCATGTCTCAACATATTTACAGAAGGAAGACATTGAAGTTCAATATGGAGTGCTCATTGTTTCATGTCCCAACATATTTCCAGAAGGACGACATTGAAGTTCAATATGGAGTGCTCATTGTTTCATGTCTCAACATATTTACAGATGGAAGACATTGAAGTTCAAAATGGAGTGCTCATTGTTTCATGTCTCAACATATTTCCAGAAGGATGACATTGAAGTTCAATATGGAGTGCTCATTGTTTCATTTCTCAACATATTTCCAGAAGGAAGACATGGAAGTTCAAAATGGAGTGCTCATTGTTTCATGTCTCAACATATTTACAGAAGGAAGACATTGTAGTTCAACAAGGAGTGCTCACACTTTCATGTCTCAACATATTTCCACAAGGAAGACATTGAAGTTCAAAATGGAGTGCTCATTGTTTCATGTCTCAACATATTTCCAGAAGGAAGACATTGAAGTTCTACAAGGAGTGCTCACTGTTCCATGTCTCAACATATTTCCAGAAAGAAGACGTTGAAGTTCAAACAGGAGTGCTCACACTTTCATGTCTCAACATATTTCCAAAAGGAAGAATTTGTAGTTCAACAAAAAGTGCTCAATGTTTCATGTCTCAACCTATTTCCAGAAAGAAGAATTTGTAGTTCAACAAGGAGTGCTCAATGTTTCATGTCTCAACATATTTCCAGAAATAGGAATTTGTAGTTCAACATGTAGCGCTCACTCCTTCATGTCTCAGCATATTTCCAGAAGGACGACATTGTAGTTTAATATGGAGTGCTCACTGTTTCATATCTCAACATATTTCCAGAAGGAAGACATTATAGTTTTACATGGAGTGCTCACTGTTTCGTGTCTCAACATATTTCCAGAAGGAAGACATTGTAGTTTTTCATGGAGTGCTCACTGTTGCATATCTCGACATATTTCCAGAAGGAAGACATTGTAGTTCAAAATGGAGTGCTCACTGTGTCATGTCTCAACATATTTCCAGAAGGGAAATATTGTAACTCAACATGGAGTGCTCACTCTTTCATGTCTCAGCATATTTCCAGAAGGAAGACATTGTAGTTAAACATGGAGCGCTCACTCTTTCATGTCTCAGCATATTTCCAGAAGGACGATATTGTAGCTCAATATGGAGTGCTCACTGTTTCATAGCTCAACATATTTCCAGAAGGAAGATATTGTAACTCAACATGGAGTGCTCACTGTGTCATGTCTCAACATATTTCCAGAAAGAAGAATTTGTAGTTCAACAAGGAGTGCTCACTGTTTCATGTCTCAACATATTTGCAGAAGGAAGACAATGTAGTTCAACAAGGAGTGCTCACTGTTTCATGTCTCAACATATTTCCAGAAAGAAGAATTTGCAGTTCAACAAGGAGTGCTCACTCTTTCATGTCTCAACATATTTCCAGAAGGAAGTCAATGTAGTTCAACAAGGAGTCTCACTGTTTCATGTCTGAACACATTTCCAAAAGGAAGACAATGTTGTTCAACAAGGAGTGCTCACTCTTTCATGTCTCAACATATTTCCAGAAGGAAGACAATGTAGTTCAACAAGAAGTGCTCACTCTTTCATGTCTCAACATATTTCCAGAAGGAAGACAATGTAGTTCAACAAGGAGTGCTCACTGTTTCATGTCTTAACATATTTCCAGAAGGAAGACAATGTTGTTCAACAAGAAGTGCTCACTGTTTCATGTCTCAACATATTTCCAGAAGGAAGACAATGTAGTTCAACAAGGAGTGCTCATTGTTTCATGTCTCAACATATTTCCAGAAGGAAGACAATGTAGTTCAACTAGGAGTGCTCACTGTTTCATGTCTCAACATATTTCCAGAAGGAATACAATGTAGTTCAACAAGGAGTGCTCACTCTTTCATGTCTCAACATATTTCCAGAAGGAAGACATTGTAGTTCAACATGGAGTGCTCACTGTTTCATGTCTTAACATATTTCCAGAAGGAAGACATTGTAGTTCAACAAGGAGTGCTCACTGTTTCATGTCTCAACATATATCCAGAAGGAAGACATTGTAGTTCAACATGGAGTTCTCACTGTTTCATTTCATAACATATTTCCAGAAGGAAGACATTGTAGTTCAACAAGGAGTGCTCACTGTTTCATGTCTTAACATATTTCCAGAAGGAAGACATTGTAGTTCAACAAGGAGTGCTCACTGTTTCATGTCTTAACATATTTCCAGAAGGAAGACATTGTAGTTCAACAAGGAGTGCTCACTGTTTCATGTCTTAACATATTTCCAGAAGGAAGACATTGTAGTTCAACAAGGAGTGCTCACTGTTTCATGTCTCAACATATTTCCAGAAGGAAGACATTGTAGTTCAACAAGGAGTGTTCACTGTTTCATGTCTTAACATATTTCCAGAAGGAAGACATTGTAGTTCAACAAGGAGTGCTCAGTGTTTCATGTCTTAACATATTTCCAGAAGGAAGACATTGTAGTTCAACAAGGAGTGCTCACTGTTTCATGTCTTAACATATTTCCAGAAGGAAGACATTGTAGTTCAACAAGAAGTGCTCACTGTTTCATGTCTTAACATATTTCCAGAAGTAGGACAATCAAGTTCAACGAGGAGTGCTCACTCTTTCATGTCTTAACATATTTCCAGAAGTAGGACAATGTAGTTCAAAAAGGAGTGCTTACTCTTTAATGTCTTAACATATTTCCAGAAGTAGGACAGTCAAGTTCAACGAGGAGTGCTCACTCTTTCATGTCTTAACATATTTCCAGAAGTAGGAGAATGTAGTTCAAAAAGGAGTGCTCACTGTTTCATGTCTTAACATATTTCCAGAAGTAGGACAATGTAGTTCAAAAAGGAGTGCTCACTGTTTCATGTCTAAACATATTTCCAGAAGTAGGACAATCAAGTTCAACAAGGAGTGCTCACTCTTTCATATCTTAACATATTTCCAGAAGTAGGACAATGAAGTTCAACAAGGAGTGCTCACTGTTTCATGACTTAACATATTTCCAGAAGTAGGACAATGAAGTTCAAAAAGGAGTGCTCACTCTTTCATGTCTCAACATATTTCCAGAGGTAGGACAATGAAGTTCAACATTGAGTGCTCACTGTTTCATGTCTCAACATATTTCCAGAAGTAGGACAATGAAGTTCAACAAGGAGTGCTCACTGTTTCATGTCTTAACATATTTCCAGAAGGAAGACAATGAAGTTCAACATGGAGTGCTCACTCTTTCATGTCTTAACATATTTCCAGAAGTAGGACAATGTAGTTCAACAAGGAGTGCTCACTCTTTCATGTCTTAACATATTTCCAGAAGTAGGACAATGTAGTTCAACATGGAGTGCTCACTCTTTCATGTCTTAACATATTTCCAGAAGTAGGACAATGAAGTTCAACATGGAGTGCTCACTGTTTCATGTCTTAACATATTTCCAGAAGTAGGACAATGTAGTTCAACAAGGAGTGCTCACTCTTTCATGTCTCAACATATTTCCAGAAGTAGGACAATGTAGTTCAACATGGAGTGCTCACTCTTTTATGTCTTAATATATTTCCAGAAGTAGGACAATGTAGTTCAACAAGAAGTGCTCACTCTTTCATGTCTCAACATATTTCCAGAAGTAGGACAATGAAGTTCAACATGGAGTGCTCACTCTTTCATGTCTTACTATATTTCCAGAAGTAGGACAATGAAGTTCAACATGGAGTGCTCACTGTTTCATGTCTTAACATATTTCCAGAAGTAGGACAATGAAGTTCAACATGGAGTGCTCACTGTTTCATGTCTTAACATATTTCCAGAAGTAGGACAATGAAGTTCAACATGGAGTGCTCACTGTTTCATGTCTTAACATATTTCCAGAAGTAGGATAATGTAGTTCAACATGGAGTGCTCACTGTTTCATGTCTTAACATATTTCCAAGAGTAGGACAATGAAGTTCAACATGGAGTGCTCACTGTTTCATGTCTTAACATATTTCCAGAAGTAGGACAATGTAGTTCAACAAGGAGTGCTCACTGTTTCATGTCTTAACATATTTCCAGAAGTAGGATAATGTAGTTCAACAAGGAGTGCTCACTCTTTCATGTCTTAACATATTTCCAGAAGTAGGACAATGAAGTTCAACATGGAGTGCTCACTGTTTCATGTCTTAACACATTTCCAGAAGTAGGACAATGAAGTTCAACATGGAGCGCTCACTGTTTCATGTCTTAACATATTTCCAGAAGTAGGACAATGAAGTTCAACATGGAGTGCTCACTGTTTCATGTCTTAACATATTTCCAGAAGTAGGACCATGAAGTTCAACATGGACTGCTCACTGTTTCATGTCTTAACATATTTCCAGAAGTAGGACAATGAAGTTCAGCATGGAGTGCTCACACTTTCATGTCTTAACATATTTCCAGAAGTAGGACAATGAAGTTCAACAAGGAGTGCTCACTGTTTCATGACTTAACATATTTCCAGAAGTAGAACAATGAAGTTCAACAAGGAGTGCTCACTCTTTCATGTCTTAACATATTTCCAGAAGTAGGACAATGTAGTTCAACAAGGAGTGCTCACTGTTTCATGACTTAACATATTTCCAGAAGTAGGACAATGAAGTTCAACAAGGAGTGCTCACTCTTTCATGTCTCAACATATTTCCAGAAGTAGGACAATGAAGTTCAACATTGAGTGCTCACTGTTTCATGTCTCAACATATTTCCAGAAGTAGGACAATGAAGTTCAAGATAGAGTGCTCACTCTTTCATGTCTTAACATATTTCCAGAAGTAGGACAATGAAGTTCAACAAGGAGTGCTCACTGTTTCATGTCTTAACATATTTCCAGAAGGAAGACAATGAAGTTCAACATGGAGTGCTCACTCTTTCATGTCTTAACATATTTCCAGAAGTAGGACAATGTAGTTCAACAAGGAGTGCTCACTCTTTCATGTCTTAACATATTTCCAGAAGTAGGACAATGTAGTTCAACATGGAGTGCTCACTCTTTCATGTCTTAACATATTTCCAGAAGTAGGACAATGAAGTTCAACATGGAGTGCTCACTGTTTCATGTCTTAACATACTTCCAGAAGTAGGACAATGTAGTTCAACAAGGAGTGCTTACTCATTCATGTCTCAACATATTTCTTAGAAGTAGGACAATGTAGTTCAACATGGAGTGCTCACTCTTTCATGTCTTAACATATTTCCAGAAGTAGGACAATGTAGTTCAACAAGAAGTACTCACTCTTTCATGTCTCAACATATTTCCAGAAGTAGGACAATGAAGTTCAACATGGAGTGCTCACTCTTTCATGTCTTAACATATTTCCAGAAGTAGGACAATGAAGTTCAACATGGAGTGCTCACTGTTTCATGTCTTAACATATTTCCAGAAGTAGGACAATGAAGTTCAACATGGAGTGCTCACTGTTTCATGTCTTAACATATTTCCAGAAGTAGGACAATGAAGTTCAACATGGAGTGCTCACTGTTTCATGTCTTATCATATTTCCAGAAGTAGGATAATGTAGTTCAACATGGAGTGCTCACTGTTTCATGTCTTAACATATTTCCAGAAGTAGGACAATGAAGTTCAACATGGAGTGCTCACTGTTTCATGTCTTAACATATTTCCAGAAGTAGGACAATGTAGTTCAACAAGGAGTGCTCACTGTTTCATGTCTTAACATATTTCCAGAAGTAGGATAATGTAGTTCAACAAGGAGTGCTCACTCTTTCATGTCTTAACATATTTCCAGAAGCAGGACAATGAAGTTCAACATGGAGTGCTCACTGTTTCATGTCTTAACACATTTCCAGAAGTAGGACAATGAAGTTCAACATAGAGCGCTCACTGTTTCATGTCTTAACATATTTCCAGAAGTAGGACAATGAAGTTCAACATGGAGTGCTCACTGTTTCATGTCTTAACATATTTCCAGAAGTAGGACAATGACGTTCAACATGGAGTGCTCACTGTTTCATGTCTTAACATATTTCCAGAAGTAGGACAATGAAGTTCAACATGGAGTGCTCACTCTTTCATGTCTTAACATATTTCCAGAAGTAGGACAATGAAGTTCAACATGGAGTGCTCACTCTTTCATGTCTTAACATATTTCCAGAAGTAGGACAATGAAGTTCAACATGGAGTGCTCACTCTTTCATGTCTTAACATATTTCCAGAAGTAGGACAATGAAGTTCAACATGGAGTGCTCACTCTTTCATGTCTTAACATATTTCCAGAAGTAGGACAATGAAGTTCAACATGGAGTGCTCACTGTTTCATGTCTTAACATATTTCCAGAAGAAGGACAATGAAGTTCAACATGGAGTGCTCACTGTTTCATGTCTTAACATATTTCCAGAAGTAGGACAATGAAGTTCAACATGGAGTGCTCACTCTTTTATGTCTTAGCATATTTCCAGAAGTAGGACAATGAAGTTCAACAAGGAGTGCTCACTGTTTCATGTCTTAACATATTTCCAGAAGGAAGACAATGAAGTTCAACATGGAGTGCTCACTCTTTCACGTCTTAACATATTTTCAGAAAGAAGACAACGAAGTTCAACAAGAAGTGTTTACTCTTTCATGTCTAAACATATTTTCAGAAATAAGACAATGAAGTTCAACAAGAAGTGCTCACTCTTTCATGTCTTAAATTATTTTCAGAAGTAGGACAATGAAGTTCAACATGGAGTGCTCACTCTTTCATGTCTAAACATATTTCCAGAAGTAGGACAATGAAGTTCAACATGGAGTGCTCACTCTTTCATGTCTAAACATATTTCCAGAATTAGGACAATGAAGTTCAACAAGAAGTGCTCACTGTTTCATGTCTTAACATATTTCCAGAAGTAGGACAATGAAGTTCAACATGGAGCGCTCACTCTTTCATGTCTTAACATATTTCCAGAAGTAGGACAATGAAGTTCAACATGGAGTGCTCACTCTTTCATGTCTTAACATATTTCCAGAAGTAGGACAATGAAGCTCAACATGGAGTGCTCACTCTTTCATGTCTTAACATATTTCCAGAAGTAGGACAATGAAGTTCAACATGTAGTGCTCACTCTTTCATGGCTTAACATATTTCCAGAAGTAGGACAATCAAGTTCAACATGGAGTGCTCACTCTTTCATGTCTTAACATATTTCCAGAAGTAGGACAATGAAGTTCAACATGGAGTGCTCACTGTTTCATGTCTAATTATATTTTCAGAAGTAGGACAATGAAGTTCAACATGGAGTGCTCACTGTTTCATGTCTAAACATATTTCCAGAAGTAGGACAATGAAGTTCAACATGGAGTGCTCACTCTTTCATGTCTAAACATATTTTCAGAAGTAGGACAATGAACTTCAACATGGAGTGCTCACTCTTTCATGTCTAAACATATTTTCAGAAGTAAGACAATGAAGTTCAACATGGAGTGCTCACTCTTTCATGTCTAAACATAATTCCAGAAGTAAGACAATGAAGTTCATCATGGAGTGCTCACTCTTTCATATCTAAACATATTTTCAGAAGTAAGACAATGAAGTTCAACAAGAAGTGCTCACTCTTTCATGTCTAAACATATTTTCAGAAGTAGGACAATGAAGTTCAACATGGAGTGCTCACTGTTTCATGTCTTAACATATTTCCAGAAGAAGGACAATGAAGTTCAACATGGAGTGCTCACTGTTTCATGTCTTAACATATTTCCAGAAGTAGGACAATGAAGTTCAACATGGAGTGCTCACTCTTTCATGTCTTAGCATATTTCCAGAAGTAGGACAATGAAGTTCAACAAGGAGTGCTCACTGTTTCATGTCTTAACATATTTCCAGAAGGAAGACAATGAAGTTCAACATGGAGTGCTCACTCTTTCACGTCTTAGCATATTTCCAGAAAGAAGACAACGAAGTTCAACAAGAAGTGTTTACTCTTTCATGTCTAAACATATTTTCAGAAGTAAGACAATGAAGTTCAACAAGAAGTGCTCACTCTTTCATGTCTTAACATATTTTCAGAAGTAGGACAATGAAGTTCAACATGGAGTGCTCACTCTTTCATGTCTAAACATATTTCCAGAAGTAGGACAATGAAGTTCAACATGGAGTGCTCACTCTTTCATGTCTAAACATATTTCCAGAATTAGGACAATGAAGTTCAACAAGAAGTGCTCACTGTTTCATGTCTTAACATATTTCCAGAAGTAGGACAATGAAGTTCAACATGGAGTGCTCACTCTTTCATGTCTTAACATATTTCCAGAAGTAGGACAATGAAGTTCAACATGGAGTGCTCACTCTTTCATGTCTTAACATATTTCCAGAAGTAGGACAATGAAGTTCAACATGGAGTGCTCACTCTTTCATGTCTTAACATATTTCCAGAAGTAGGACAATGAAGTTCAACATGTAGTGCTCACTCTTTCATGGCTTAACATATTTGCAGAAGTAGGACAATGAAGTTCAACATGGAGTGCTCACTCTTTCATGTCTTAACATATTTCCAGAAGTAGGACAATGAAGTTCAACATGGAGTGCTCACTGTTTCATGTCTAAACATATTTTCAGAAGTAGGACAATGAAGTTCAACATGGAGTGCTCACTGTTTCATGTCTAAACATATTTCCAGAAGTAGGACAATGAAGTTCAACATGGAGTGCTCACTCTTTCATGTCTAAACATATTTTCAGAAGTAGGACAATGAAGTTCAACATGGAGTGCTCACTCTTTCATGTCTAAACATATTTTCAGAAGTAAGACAATGAAGTTCAACATGGAGTGCTCACTCTTTCATGTCTAAACATATTTCCAGAAGTAAGACAATGAAGTTCATCATGGAGTGCTCACTCTTTCATATCTAAACATATTTTCAGAAGTAAGACAATGAAGTTCAACAAGAAGTGCTCACTCTTTCATGTCTAAACATATTTTCAGAAGTAGGACAATGAAGTTCAACATGGAGTGCTCACTGTTTCATGTCTTAACTTATTTCCAGAAAGAGGAATTTGTAGTTCTACAAGCAGTGCTCACTGCTGCATGCCGCAACATATTTCCAGAAGGAGGAATTTGTACTTCAACAAGCAGTGCTCACTATTTCATGTCTCAACATATTTACAGAGGAGGAATTTGTAGTTCAACAAGGAGTTTTCACTGCTTCATGTCTCAACATATTTACGGAAAGAGGAATTTATAGTTCAACAAGGAGTGTTCACACTTTCATGCTTCAACATATTTCCAGAAAGAGGAATTTGTAGTTCAACAAGGAGTGCTCACTGCTTCATGTCGCAACATATTTCCAGAACGAAGAATTTGTAGTTTAACAAGGAGTGCTCATTCTTACATATCTCAACATATTTCCAGAAAGAAGAATTTGTAGTTTAACAAGGAGTGCTCATTCTTACATATCTCAACATATTTCCAGAAAGAAGAATTTGTAGTTCAACAAACAGTGCTCACTGCTTCATGACTCAACATATTTCCAGAAAGAAGAATTTATAGTTCAACATGGAGTGCTCACTGCTTCATGTCTCAACATATTTCCCGTAGGAAGATTTTATAGTTCAACATGGAGTGCTCACTGTTTCATATCTAACGATATTTCCTGTAGGGAGAGATTGTAACTCAAAATAGAGAGCTCACTGTTTCATATCTCAAAATATTTTCAGAAGCAAGACATTGTAGTTCAAAAAGGAGTGATCACTCTTTCGTATCTGAACATATTTCCAGAAGGAAGACATTGAAGTTCAAAATGGAGCGCTCATTGTTTCATGTCTAAACATATTTCCAGAAGGAAGACATTGAAGTTCAATATGGAGTGCTCACTGTTTCATGTCTCAACATATTTCCAGAAGGAAGACATTGAAGTTCAAAATGCAGTGCTCATTGTTTCATGTTTCAACATATTTCCAGAAGGAAGACATTGAAGTTCAAAATGGAGTGCTCATTGTTTCATGTCTCAACATATTTACAGAAGGAAGACATTGAAGTTCAATATGGAGTGCTCATTGTTTCATGTCTCAACATATTTCCAGAAGGACGACATTGAAGTTCAATATGGAGTGCTCATTGTTT
This sequence comes from Deroplatys truncata, assembly GCA_030765065.1. NCBI lineage: Eukaryota > Metazoa > Arthropoda > Insecta > Mantodea > Mantidae > Deroplatys > Deroplatys truncata. The sequence continues at coordinate 2,563,181 of CM060975.1, forward strand.
CATGTCTCAACATATTTACAGATGGAAGACATTGAAGTTCAAAATGGAGTGCTCATTGTTTCATGTCTCAACATATTTCCAGAAGGATGACATTGAAGTTCAATATGGAGTGCTCATTGTTTCATTTCTCAACATATTTCCAGAAGGAAGACATGGAAGTTCAAAATGGAGTGCTCATTGTTTCATGTCTCAACATATTTACAGAAGGAAGACATTGTAGTTCAACAAGGAGTGCTCACACTTTCATGTCTCAACATATTTCCACAAGGAAGACATTGAAGTTCAAAATGGAGTGCTCATTGTTTCATGTCTCAACATATTTCCAGAAGGAAGACATTGAAGTTCTACAAGGAGTGCTCACTGTTCCATGTCTCAACATATTTCCAGAAAGAAGACGTTGAAGTTCAAACAGGAGTGCTCACACTTTCATGTCTCAACATATTTCCAAAAGGAAGAATTTGTAGTTCAACAAGGAGTGCTCAATGTTTCATGTCTCAACCTATTTCCAGAAAGAAGAATTTGTAGTTCAACAAGGAGTGCTCAATGTTTCATGTCTCAACATATTTCCAGAAATAGGAATTTGTAGTTCAACATGTAGCGCTCACTCCTTCATGTCTCAGCATATTTCCAGAAGGACGACATTGTAGTTTAATATGGAGTGCTCACTGTTTCATATCTCAACATATTTCCAGAAGGAAGACATGGAAGTTCAAAATGGAGTGCTCATTGTTTCATGTCTCAACATATTTACAGAAGGAAGACATTGTAGTTCAACAAGGAGTGCTCACACTTTCATGTCTCAACATATTTCCACAAGGAAGACATTGAAGTTCAAAATGGAGTGCTCATTGTTTCATGTCTCAACATATTTCCAGAAGGAAGACATTGAAGTTCTACAAGGAGTGCTCACTGTTCCATGTCTCAACATATTTCCAGAAAGAAGACGTTGAAGTTCAAACAGGAGTGCTCACACTTTCATGTCTCAACATATTTCCAAAAGGAAGAATTTGTAGTTCAACAAAAAGTGCTCAATGTTTCATGTCTCAACCTATTTCCAGAAAGAAGAATTTGTAGTTCAACAAGGAGTGCTCAATGTTTCATGTCTCAACATATTTCCAGAAATAGGAATTTGTAGTTCAACATGTAGCGCTCACTCCTTCATGTCTCAGCATATTTCCAGAAGGACGACATTGTAGTTTAATATGGAGTGCTCACTGTTTCATATCTCAACATATTTCCAGAAGGAAGACATTATAGTTTTACATGGAGTGCTCACTGTTTCGTGTCTCAACATATTTCCAGAAGGAAGACATTGTAGTTTTTCATGGAGTGCTCACTGTTGCATATCTCGACATATTTCCAGAAGGAAGACATTGTAGTTCAAAATGGAGTGCTCACTGTGTCATGTCTCAACATATTTCCAGAAGGGAAATATTGTAACTCAACATGGAGTGCTCACTCTTTCATGTCTCAGCATATTTCCAGAAGGAAGACATTGTAGTTAAACATGGAGCGCTCACTCTTTCATGTCTCAGCATATTTCCAGAAGGACGATATTGTAGCTCAATATGGAGTGCTCACTGTTTCATAGCTCAACATATTTCCAGAAGGAAGATATTGTAACTCAACATGGAGTGCTCACTGTGTCATGTCTCAACATATTTCCAGAAAGAAGAATTTGTAGTTCAACAAGGAGTGCTCACTGTTTCATGTCTCAACATATTTGCAGAAGGAAGACAATGTAGTTCAACAAGGAGTGCTCACTGTTTCATGTCTCAACATATTTCCAGAAAGAAGAATTTGCAGTTCAACAAGGAGTGCTCACTCTTTCATGTCTCAACATATTTCCAGAAGGAAGTCAATGTAGTTCAACAAGGAGTCTCACTGTTTCATGTCTGAACACATTTCCAAAAGGAAGACAATGTTGTTCAACAAGGAGTGCTCACTCTTTCATGTCTCAACATATTTCCAGAAGGAAGACAATGTAGTTCAACAAGAAGTGCTCACTCTTTCATGTCTCAACATATTTCCAGAAGGAAGACAATGTAGTTCAACAAGGAGTGCTCACTGTTTCATGTCTTAACATATTTCCAGAAGGAAGACAATGTTGTTCAACAAGAAGTGCTCACTGTTTCATGTCTCAACATATTTCCAGAAGGAAGACAATGTAGTTCAACAAGGAGTGCTCATTGTTTCATGTCTCAACATATTTCCAGAAGGAAGACAATGTAGTTCAACTAGGAGTGCTCACTGTTTCATGTCTCAACATATTTCCAGAAGGAATACAATGTAGTTCAACAAGGAGTGCTCACTCTTTCATGTCTCAACATATTTCCAGAAGGAAGACATTGTAGTTCAACATGGAGTGCTCACTGTTTCATGTCTTAACATATTTCCAGAAGGAAGACATTGTAGTTCAACAAGGAGTGCTCACTGTTTCATGTCTCAACATATATCCAGAAGGAAGACATTGTAGTTCAACATGGAGTTCTCACTGTTTCATTTCATAACATATTTCCAGAAGGAAGACATTGTAGTTCAACAAGGAGTGCTCACTGTTTCATGTCTTAACATATTTCCAGAAGGAAGACATTGTAGTTCAACAAGGAGTGCTCACTGTTTCATGTCTTAACATATTTCCAGAAGGAAGACATTGTAGTTCAACAAGGAGTGCTCACTGTTTCATGTCTTAACATATTTCCAGAAGGAAGACATTGTAGTTCAACAAGGAGTGCTCACTGTTTCATGTCTCAACATATTTCCAGAAGGAAGACATTGTAGTTCAACAAGGAGTGTTCACTGTTTCATGTCTTAACATATTTCCAGAAGGAAGACATTGTAGTTCAACAAGGAGTGCTCAGTGTTTCATGTCTTAACATATTTCCAGAAGGAAGACATTGTAGTTCAACAAGGAGTGCTCACTGTTTCATGTCTTAACATATTTCCAGAAGGAAGACATTGTAGTTCAACAAGAAGTGCTCACTGTTTCATGTCTTAACATATTTCCAGAAGTAGGACAATCAAGTTCAACGAGGAGTGCTCACTCTTTCATGTCTTAACATATTTCCAGAAGTAGGACAATGTAGTTCAAAAAGGAGTGCTTACTCTTTAATGTCTTAACATATTTCCAGAAGTAGGACAGTCAAGTTCAACGAGGAGTGCTCACTCTTTCATGTCTTAACATATTTCCAGAAGTAGGAGAATGTAGTTCAAAAAGGAGTGCTCACTGTTTCATGTCTTAACATATTTCCAGAAGTAGGACAATGTAGTTCAAAAAGGAGTGCTCACTGTTTCATGTCTAAACATATTTCCAGAAGTAGGACAATCAAGTTCAACAAGGAGTGCTCACTCTTTCATATCTTAACATATTTCCAGAAGTAGGACAATGAAGTTCAACAAGGAGTGCTCACTGTTTCATGACTTAACATATTTCCAGAAGTAGGACAATGAAGTTCAAAAAGGAGTGCTCACTCTTTCATGTCTCAACATATTTCCAGAGGTAGGACAATGAAGTTCAACATTGAGTGCTCACTGTTTCATGTCTCAACATATTTCCAGAAGTAGGACAATGAAGTTCAACAAGGAGTGCTCACTGTTTCATGTCTTAACATATTTCCAGAAGGAAGACAATGAAGTTCAACATGGAGTGCTCACTCTTTCATGTCTTAACATATTTCCAGAAGTAGGACAATGTAGTTCAACAAGGAGTGCTCACTCTTTCATGTCTTAACATATTTCCAGAAGTAGGACAATGTAGTTCAACATGGAGTGCTCACTCTTTCATGTCTTAACATATTTCCAGAAGTAGGACAATGAAGTTCAACATGGAGTGCTCACTGTTTCATGTCTTAACATATTTCCAGAAGTAGGACAATGTAGTTCAACAAGGAGTGCTCACTCTTTCATGTCTCAACATATTTCCAGAAGTAGGACAATGTAGTTCAACATGGAGTGCTCACTCTTTTATGTCTTAATATATTTCCAGAAGTAGGACAATGTAGTTCAACAAGAAGTGCTCACTCTTTCATGTCTCAACATATTTCCAGAAGTAGGACAATGAAGTTCAACATGGAGTGCTCACTCTTTCATGTCTTACTATATTTCCAGAAGTAGGACAATGAAGTTCAACATGGAGTGCTCACTGTTTCATGTCTTAACATATTTCCAGAAGTAGGACAATGAAGTTCAACATGGAGTGCTCACTGTTTCATGTCTTAACATATTTCCAGAAGTAGGACAATGAAGTTCAACATGGAGTGCTCACTGTTTCATGTCTTAACATATTTCCAGAAGTAGGATAATGTAGTTCAACATGGAGTGCTCACTGTTTCATGTCTTAACATATTTCCAAGAGTAGGACAATGAAGTTCAACATGGAGTGCTCACTGTTTCATGTCTTAACATATTTCCAGAAGTAGGACAATGTAGTTCAACAAGGAGTGCTCACTGTTTCATGTCTTAACATATTTCCAGAAGTAGGATAATGTAGTTCAACAAGGAGTGCTCACTCTTTCATGTCTTAACATATTTCCAGAAGTAGGACAATGAAGTTCAACATGGAGTGCTCACTGTTTCATGTCTTAACACATTTCCAGAAGTAGGACAATGAAGTTCAACATGGAGCGCTCACTGTTTCATGTCTTAACATATTTCCAGAAGTAGGACAATGAAGTTCAACATGGAGTGCTCACTGTTTCATGTCTTAACATATTTCCAGAAGTAGGACCATGAAGTTCAACATGGACTGCTCACTGTTTCATGTCTTAACATATTTCCAGAAGTAGGACAATGAAGTTCAGCATGGAGTGCTCACACTTTCATGTCTTAACATATTTCCAGAAGTAGGACAATGAAGTTCAACAAGGAGTGCTCACTGTTTCATGACTTAACATATTTCCAGAAGTAGAACAATGAAGTTCAACAAGGAGTGCTCACTCTTTCATGTCTTAACATATTTCCAGAAGTAGGACAATGTAGTTCAACAAGGAGTGCTCACTGTTTCATGACTTAACATATTTCCAGAAGTAGGACAATGAAGTTCAACAAGGAGTGCTCACTCTTTCATGTCTCAACATATTTCCAGAAGTAGGACAATGAAGTTCAACATTGAGTGCTCACTGTTTCATGTCTCAACATATTTCCAGAAGTAGGACAATGAAGTTCAAGATAGAGTGCTCACTCTTTCATGTCTTAACATATTTCCAGAAGTAGGACAATGAAGTTCAACAAGGAGTGCTCACTGTTTCATGTCTTAACATATTTCCAGAAGGAAGACAATGAAGTTCAACATGGAGTGCTCACTCTTTCATGTCTTAACATATTTCCAGAAGTAGGACAATGTAGTTCAACAAGGAGTGCTCACTCTTTCATGTCTTAACATATTTCCAGAAGTAGGACAATGTAGTTCAACATGGAGTGCTCACTCTTTCATGTCTTAACATATTTCCAGAAGTAGGACAATGAAGTTCAACATGGAGTGCTCACTGTTTCATGTCTTAACATACTTCCAGAAGTAGGACAATGTAGTTCAACAAGGAGTGCTTACTCATTCATGTCTCAACATATTTCTTAGAAGTAGGACAATGTAGTTCAACATGGAGTGCTCACTCTTTCATGTCTTAACATATTTCCAGAAGTAGGACAATGTAGTTCAACAAGAAGTACTCACTCTTTCATGTCTCAACATATTTCCAGAAGTAGGACAATGAAGTTCAACATGGAGTGCTCACTCTTTCATGTCTTAACATATTTCCAGAAGTAGGACAATGAAGTTCAACATGGAGTGCTCACTGTTTCATGTCTTAACATATTTCCAGAAGTAGGACAATGAAGTTCAACATGGAGTGCTCACTGTTTCATGTCTTAACATATTTCCAGAAGTAGGACAATGAAGTTCAACATGGAGTGCTCACTGTTTCATGTCTTATCATATTTCCAGAAGTAGGATAATGTAGTTCAACATGGAGTGCTCACTGTTTCATGTCTTAACATATTTCCAGAAGTAGGACAATGAAGTTCAACATGGAGTGCTCACTGTTTCATGTCTTAACATATTTCCAGAAGTAGGACAATGTAGTTCAACAAGGAGTGCTCACTGTTTCATGTCTTAACATATTTCCAGAAGTAGGATAATGTAGTTCAAAATGGAGTGCTCACTCTTTCATGTCTTAACATATTTCCAGAAGCAGGACAATGAAGTTCAACATGGAGTGCTCACTGTTTCATGTCTTAACACATTTCCAGAAGTAGGACAATGAAGTTCAACATAGAGCGCTCACTGTTTCATGTCTTAACATATTTCCAGAAGTAGGACAATGAAGTTCAACATGGAGTGCTCACTGTTTCATGTCTTAACATATTTCCAGAAGTAGGACAATGACGTTCAACATGGAGTGCTCACTGTTTCATGTCTTAACATATTTCCAGAAGTAGGACAATGAAGTTCAACATGGAGTGCTCACTCTTTCATGTCTTAACATATTTCCAGAAGTAGGACAATGAAGTTCAACATGGAGTGCTCACTCTTTCATGTCTTAACATATTTCCAGAAGTAGGACAATGAAGTTCAACATGGAGTGCTCACTCTTTCATGTCTTAACATATTTCCAGAAGTAGGACAATGAAGTTCAACATGGAGTGCTCACTCTTTCATGTCTTAACATATTTCCAGAAGTAGGACAATGAAGTTCAACATGGAGTGCTCACTGTTTCATGTCTTAACATATTTCCAGAAGAAGGACAATGAAGTTCAACATGGAGTGCTCACTGTTTCATGTCTTAACATATTTCCAGAAGTAGGACAATGAAGTTCAACATGGAGTGCTCACTCTTTTATGTCTTAGCATATTTCCAGAAGTAGGACAATGAAGTTCAACAAGGAGTGCTCACTGTTTCATGTCTTAACATATTTCCAGAAGGAAGACAATGAAGTTCAACATGGAGTGCTCACTCTTTCACGTCTTAACATATTTTCAGAAAGAAGACAACGAAGTTCAACAAGAAGTGTTTACTCTTTCATGTCTAAACATATTTTCAGAAATAAGACAATGAAGTTCAACAAGAAGTGCTCACTCTTTCATGTCTTAAATTATTTTCAGAAGTAGGACAATGAAGTTCAACATGGAGTGCTCACTCTTTCATGTCTAAACATATTTCCAGAAGTAGGACAATGAAGTTCAACATGGAGTGCTCACTCTTTCATGTCTAAACATATTTCCAGAATTAGGACAATGAAGTTCAACAAGAAGTGCTCACTGTTTCATGTCTTAACATATTTCCAGAAGTAGGACAATGAAGTTCAACATGGAGCGCTCACTCTTTCATGTCTTAACATATTTCCAGAAGTAGGACAATGAAGTTCAACATGGAGTGCTCACTCTTTCATGTCTTAACATATTTCCAGAAGTAGGACAATGAAGCTCAACATGGAGTGCTCACTCTTTCATGTCTTAACATATTTCCAGAAGTAGGACAATGAAGTTCAACATGTAGTGCTCACTCTTTCATGGCTTAACATATTTCCAGAAGTAGGACAATCAAGTTCAACATGGAGTGCTCACTCTTTCATGTCTTAACATATTTCCAGAAGTAGGACAATGAAGTTCAACATGGAGTGCTCACTGTTTCATGTCTAATTATATTTTCAGAAGTAGGACAATGAAGTTCAACATGGAGTGCTCACTGTTTCATGTCTAAACATATTTCCAGAAGTAGGACAATGAAGTTCAACATGGAGTGCTCACTCTTTCATGTCTAAACATATTTTCAGAAGTAGGACAATGAACTTCAACATGGAGTGCTCACTCTTTCATGTCTAAACATATTTTCAGAAGTAAGACAATGAAGTTCAACATGGAGTGCTCACTCTTTCATGTCTAAACATAATTCCAGAAGTAAGACAATGAAGTTCATCATGGAGTGCTCACTCTTTCATATCTAAACATATTTTCAGAAGTAAGACAATGAAGTTCAACAAGAAGTGCTCACTCTTTCATGTCTAAACATATTTTCAGAAGTAGGACAATGAAGTTCAACATGGAGTGCTCACTGTTTCATGTCTTAACATATTTCCAGAAGAAGGACAATGAAGTTCAACATGGAGTGCTCACTGTTTCATGTCTTAACATATTTCCAGAAGTAGGACAATGAAGTTCAACATGGAGTGCTCACTCTTTCATGTCTTAGCATATTTCCAGAAGTAGGACAATGAAGTTCAACAAGGAGTGCTCACTGTTTCATGTCTTAACATATTTCCAGAAGGAAGACAATGAAGTTCAACATGGAGTGCTCACTCTTTCACGTCTTAGCATATTTCCAGAAAGAAGACAACGAAGTTCAACAAGAAGTGTTTACTCTTTCATGTCTAAACATATTTTCAGAAGTAAGACAATGAAGTTCAACAAGAAGTGCTCACTCTTTCATGTCTTAACATATTTTCAGAAGTAGGACAATGAAGTTCAACATGGAGTGCTCACTCTTTCATGTCTAAACATATTTCCAGAAGTAGGACAATGAAGTTCAACATGGAGTGCTCACTCTTTCATGTCTAAACATATTTCCAGAATTAGGACAATGAAGTTCAACAAGAAGTGCTCACTGTTTCATGTCTTAACATATTTCCAGAAGTAGGACAATGAAGTTCAACATGGAGTGCTCACTCTTTCATGTCTTAACATATTTCCAGAAGTAGGACAATGAAGTTCAACATGGAGTGCTCACTCTTTCATGTCTTAACATATTTCCAGAAGTAGGACAATGAAGTTCAACATGGAGTGCTCACTCTTTCATGTCTTAACATATTTCCAGAAGTAGGACAATGAAGTTCAACATGTAGTGCTCACTCTTTCATGGCTTAACATATTTGCAGAAGTAGGACAATGAAGTTCAACATGGAGTGCTCACTCTTTCATGTCTTAACATATTTCCAGAAGTAGGACAATGAAGTTCAACATGGAGTGCTCACTGTTTCATGTCTAAACATATTTTCAGAAGTAGGACAATGAAGTTCAACATGGAGTGCTCACTGTTTCATGTCTAAACATATTTCCAGAAGTAGGACAATGAAGTTCAACATGGAGTGCTCACTCTTTCATGTCTAAACATATTTTCAGAAGTAGGACAATGAAGTTCAACATGGAGTGCTCACTCTTTCATGTCTAAACATATTTTCAGAAGTAAGACAATGAAGTTCAACATGGAGTGCTCACTCTTTCATGTCTAAACATATTTCCAGAAGTAAGACAATGAAGTTCATCATGGAGTGCTCACTCTTTCATATCTAAACATATTTTCAGAAGTAAGACAATGAAGTTCAACAAGAAGTGCTCACTCTTTCATGTCTAAACATATTTTCAGAAGTAGGACAATGAAGTTCAACATGGAGTGCTCACTGTTTCATGTCTTAACTTATTTCCAGAAAGAGGAATTTGTAGTTCTACAAGCAGTGCTCACTGCTGCATGCCGCAACATATTTCCAGAAGGAGGAATTTGTACTTCAACAAGCAGTGCTCACTATTTCATGTCTCAACATATTTACAGAGGAGGAATTTGTAGTTCAACAAGGAGTTTTCACTGCTTCATGTCTCAACATATTTACGGAAAGAGGAATTTATAGTTCAACAAGGAGTGTTCACACTTTCATGCTTCAACATATTTCCAGAAAGAGGAATTTGTAGTTCAACAAGGAGTGCTCACTGCTTCATGTCGCAACATATTTCCAGAACGAAGAATTTGTAGTTTAACAAGGAGTGCTCATTCTTACATATCTCAACATATTTCCAGAAAGAAGAATTTGTAGTTTAACAAGGAGTGCTCATTCTTACATATCTCAACATATTTCCAGAAAGAAGAATTTGTAGTTCAACAAACAGTGCTCACTGCTTCATGACTCAACATATTTCCAGAAAGAAGAATTTATAGTTCAACATGGAGTGCTCACTGCTTCATGTCTCAACATATTTCCCGTAGGAAGATTTTATAGTTCAACATGGAGTGCTCACTGTTTCATATCTAACGATATTTCCTGTAGGGAGAGATTGTAACTCAAAATAGAGAGCTCACTGTTTCATATCTCAAAATATTTTCAGAAGCAAGACATTGTAGTTCAAAAAGGAGTGATCACTCTTTCGTATCTGAACATATTTCCAGAAGGAAGACATTGAAGTTCAAAATGGAGCGCTCATTGTTTCATGTCTAAACATATTTCCAGAAGGAAGACATTGAAGTTCAATATGGAGTGCTCACTGTTTCATGTCTCAACATATTTCCAGAAGGAAGACATTGAAGTTCAAAATGCAGTGCTCATTGTTTCATGTTTCAACATATTTCCAGAAGGAAGACATTGAAGTTCAAAATGGAGTGCTCATTGTTTCATGTCTCAACATATTTACAGAAGGAAGACATTGAAGTTCAATATGGAGTGCTCATTGTTTCATGTCTCAACATATTTCCAGAAGGACGACATTGAAGTTCAATATGGAGTGCTCATTGTTTCATGTCTCAACATATTTACAGATGGAAGACATTGAAGTTCAAAATGGAGTGCTCATTGTTTCATGTCTCAACATATTTCCAGAAGGATGACATTGAAGTTCAATATGGAGTGCTCATTGTTTCATTTCTCAACATATTTCCAGAAGGAAGACATGGAAGTTCAAAATGGAGTGCTCATTGTTTCATGTCTCAACATATTTACAGAAGGAAGACATTGTAGTTCAACAAGGAGTGCTCACACTTTCATGTCTCAACATATTTCCACAAGGAAGACATTGAAGTTCAAAATGGAGTGCTCATTGTTTCATGTCTCAACATATTTCCAGAAGGAAGACATTGAAGTTCTACAAGGAGTGCTCACTGTTCCATGTCTCAACATATTTCCAGAAAGAAGACGTTGAAGTTCAAACAGGAGTGCTCACACTTTCATGTCTCAACATATTTCCAAAAGGAAGAATTTGTAGTTCAACAAGGAGTGCTCAATGTTTCATGTCTCAACCTATTTCCAGAAAGAAGAATTTGTAGTTCAACAAGGAGTGCTCAATGTTTCATGTCTCAACATATTTCCAGAAATAGGAATTTGTAGTTCAACATGTAGCGCTCACTCCTTCATGTCTCAGCATATTTCCAGAAGGACGACATTGTAGTTTAATATGGAGTGCTCACTGTTTCATATCTCAACATATTTCCAGAAGGAAGACATTCTAGTTTTACATGGAGTGCTCACTGTTTCGTGTCTCAACATATTTCCAGAAGGAAGACATTGTAGTTTTTCATGGAGTGCTCACTGTTGCATATCTCGACATATTTCCAGAAGGAAGACATTGTAGTTCAATATGGAGTGCTCACTGTGTCATGTCTCAACATATTTCCAGAAGAGAAATATTGTAACTCAACATGGAGTGCTCACTCTTTCATGTCTCAGCATATTTCCAGAAGGAAGACATTGTAGTTAAACATGGAGCGCTCACTCTTTCATGTCTCAGCATATTTCCAGAAGGACGATATTGTAGCTCAATATGGAGTGCTCACTGTTTCATAGCTCAACATATTTCCAGAAGGAAGATATTGTAACTCAACATGGAGTGCTAACTGTGTCATGTCTCAACATATTTCCAGAAAGAAGAATTTGTAGTTCAACAAGGAGTGCTCACTGTTTCATGTCTCAACATATTTCCAGAAGGAAGACAATGTAGTTCAACAAGGAGTGCTCACTGTTTCATGTCTCAACATATTTCCAGAAAGAAGAATTTGCGGTTCAACAAGGAGTGCTCACTCTTTCATGTCTCAACATATTTCCAGAAGGAAGACAATGTAGTTCAACAAGGAGTCTCACTGTTTCATGTCTGAACACATTTCCAGAAGGAAGACAATGTTGTTCAACAAGGAGTGCTCACTCTTTCATGTCTCAACATATTTCCAGAAGGAAGACAATGTAGTTCAACAAGAAGTGCTCACTCTTTCATGTCTCAACATATTTCCAGAAGGAAGACAATGTAGTTCAACAAGGAGTGCTCACTGTTTCATGTCTTAACATATTTCCAGAAGGAAGACATTGTAGTTCAACAAGAAGTGCTCACTGTTTCATGTCTCAACATATTTCCAGAAGGAAGACAATGTAGTTCAACAAGGAGTGCTCACTGTTTCATGTCTCAACATATTTCCAGAAGGAAGACAATGTAGTTCAACAAGGAGTGCTCACTGTTTCATGTCTCAACATATTTCCAGAAGGAATACAATGTAGTTCAACAAGGAGTGCTCACTCTTTCATGTCTCAACATATTTCCAGAAGGAAGACAATGTTGTTCAACAAGAAGTGCTCACTCTTTCATGTCTCAACATATTTCCAGAAGGAAGACAATGTAGTTCAACAAGGAGTGCTCACTGTTTCATGTCTTAACATATTTCCAGAAGGAAGACATTGTAGTTCAACAAGGAGTGCTCACTGTTTCATGTCTTAACATATTTCCAGAAGGAAGACATTGTAGTTCAACAAGTAGTGCTCACTGTTTCATGTCTCAACATATTTCCAGAAGGAAGACATTGTAGTTCAACATGGAGTGCTCACTGTTTCATGTCTTAACATATTTCCAGAAGGAAGACATTGTAGTTCAACAAGGAGTGCTCACTGTTTCATGTCTCAACATATTTCCAGAAGGAAGACATTGTAGTTCAACATGGAGTTCTCACTGTTTCATTTCATAACATATTTCCAGAAGGAAGACATTGTAGTTCAACAAGGAGTGCTCACTGTTTCATGTCTTAACATATTTCCAGAAGGAAGACATTGTAGTTCAACAAGGAGTGCTTACTGTTTTATGTCTTAACATATTTCCAGAAGGAAGACATTGTAGTTCAACAAGGAGTGCTCACTGTTTCATGTCTTAACATATTTCCAGAAGGAAGACATTGTAGTTTAACAAGGAGTGCTCACTGTTTCATGTCTCAACATATTTCCAGAAGGAAGACATTGTAGTTCAACAAGGAGTGTTCACTGTTTCATGTCTTAACATATTTACAGAAGGAAGACATTGTAGTTCAACAAGGAGTGCTCACACTTTCATGTCTCAACATATTTCCACAAGGAAGACATTGAAGTTCAAAATGGAGTGCTCATTGTTTCATGTCTCAACATATTTCCAGAAGGAAGACATTGAAGTTCTACAAGGAGTGCTCACTGTTCCATGTCTCAACATATTTCCAGAAAGAAGACGTTGAAGTTCAAACAGGTGTGCTCACACTTTCATGTCTCAACATATTTCCAAAAGGAAGAATTTGTAGTTCAACAAAAAGTGCTCAATGTTTCATGTCTCAACCTATTTCCAGAAAGAAGAATTTGTAGTTCAACACGGAGTGCTCAATGTTTCATGTCTCAACATATTTCCAGAAATAGGAATTTGTAGTTCAACATGTAGCGCTCACTCCTTCATGTCTCAGCATATTTCCAGAAGGACGACATTGTAGTTATATATGGAGTGCTCACTGTTTCATATCTCAACATATTTCCAGAAGGAAGACATTATAGTTTTACATGGAGTGCTCACTGTTTCGTGTCTCAACATATTTCCAGAAGGAAGACATTGTAGTTTTTCATGGAGTGCTCACTGTTGCATATCTCGACATATTTCCAGAAGGAAGACATTGTAGTTCAATATGGAGTGCTCACTGTGTCATGTCTCAACATATTTCCAGAAGGGAAATATTGTAACTCAACATGGAGTGCTCACTCTTTCATGTCTCAGCATATTTCCAGAAGGAAGACATTGTAGTTAAACATGGAGCGCTCACTCTTTCATGTCTCAGCATATTTCCAGAAGGACGATATTGTAGCTCAATATGGAGTGCTCACTGTTTCATAGCTCAACATATTTCCAGAAGGAAGATATTGTAACTCAACATGGAGTGCTCACTGTGTCATGTCTCAACATATTTCCAGAAAGAAGAATTTGTAGTTCAACAAGGAGTGCTCACTGTTTCATGTCTCAACATATTTCCAGAAGGAAGACAATGTAGTTCAACAAGGAGTGCTCACTGTTTCATGTCTCAACATATTTCCAGAAAGAAGAATTTGCAGTTCAACAAGGAGTGCTCACTCTTTCATGTCTCAACATATTTCCAGAAGGAAGTCAATGTAGTTCAACAAGGAGTCTCACTGTTTCATGTCTGAACACATTTCCAGAAGGAAGACAATGTTGTTCAACAAGGAGTGCTCACTCTTTCATGTCTCAACATATTTCCAGAAGGAAGACAATGTAGTTCAACAAGGAGTGCTCACTGTTTCATGTCTCAACATATTTCCAGAAGGAATACAATGTAGTTCAACAAGGAGTGCTCACTCTTTCATGTCTCAACATATTTCCAGAAGGAAGACATTGTAGTTCAACATGGAGTGCTCACTGTTTCATGTCCTAACATATTTCCAGAAGGAAGACATTGTAGTTCAACAAGGAGTGCTCACTGTTTCATGTCTCAACATATTTCCAGAAGGAAGACGTTGTAGTTCAACATGGAGTTCTCACTGTTTCATTTCATAACATATTTCCAGAAGGAAGACATTGTAGTTCAACAAGGAGTGCTCACTGTTTCATGTCTTAACATATTTCCAGAAGGAAGACATTGTAGTTCAACAAGGAGTGCTCACTGTTTCATGTCTTAACATATTTCCAGAAGGAAGACATTGTAGTTCAACAAGGAGTGCTCACTGTTTCATGTCTCAACATATTTCCAGAAGGAAGACATTGTAGTTCAACAAGGAGTGTTCACTGTTTCATGTCTTAACATATTTCCAGAAGGAAGACATTGTAGTTCAACAAGGAGTGCTCAGTGTTTCATGTCTTAACATATTTCCAGAAGGAAGACATTGTAGTTCAACAAGGAGTGCTCACTGTTTCATGTCTTAACATATTTCCAGAAGGAAGACATTGTAGTTCAACAAGAAGTGCTCACTGTTTCATGTCTTAACATATTTCCAGAAGTAGGACAATCAAGTTCAACGAGGAGTGCTCACTCTTTCATGTCTTAACATATTTCCAGAAGTAGGACAATGTAGTTCAAAAAGGAGTGCTTACTCTTTAATGTCTTAACATATTTCCAGAAGTAGGACAGTCAAGTTCAACGAGGAGTGCTCACTCTTTCATGTCTTAACATATTTCCAGAAGTAGGACAATGAAGTTCAACATGGAGTGCTCACTGTTTCATGTCTTAACATATTTCCAGAAGTAGGACAATGTAGTTCAAAAAGGAGTGCTCACTGTTTCATGTCTAAACATATTTCCAGAAGTAGGACAATCAAGTTCAACAAGGAGTGCTCACTCTTTCATATCTTAACATATTTCCAGAAGTAGGACAATGAAGTTCAACAAGGAGTGCTCACTGTTTCATGACTTAACATATTTCCAGAAGTAGGACAATGAAGTTCAAAAAGGAGTGTTCACTCTTTCATGACTCAACATATTTCCAGAGGTAGGACAATGAAGTTCAACATTGAGTGCTCACTGTTTCATGTCTCAACATATTTCCAGAAGTAGGACAATGAAGTTCAACAAGGAGTGCTCACTGTTTCATGTCTTAACATATTTCCAGAAGGAAGACAATGAAGTTCAACATGGAGTGCTCACTCTTTCATGTCTTAACATATTTCCAGAAGTAGGACAATGTAGTTCAACAAGGAGTGCTCACTCTTTCATGTCTTAACATATTTCCAGAAGTAGGACAATGTAGTTCAACATGGAGTGCTCACTCTTTCATGTCTTAACATATTTCCAGAAGTAGGACAATGAAGTTCAACATGGAGTGCTCACTGTTTCATGTCTTAACATATTTCCAGAAGTAGGACAATGTAGTTCAACAAGGAGTGCTCACTCTTTCATGTCTCAACATATTTCCAGAAGTAGGACAATGTAGTTCAACATGGAGTGCTCACTCTTTCATGTCTTAATATATTTCCAGAAGTAGGACAATGTAGTTCAACAAGAAGTGCTCACTCTTTCATGTCTCAACATATTTCCAGAAGTAGGACAATGAAGTTCAACATGGAGTGCTCACTCTTTCATGTCTTACTATATTTCCAGAAGTAGGACAATGAAGTTCAACATGGAGTGCTCACTGTTTCATGTCTTAACATATTTCCAGAAGTAGGACAATGAAGTTCAACGTGGAGTGCTCACTGTTTCATGTCTTAACATATTTCCAGAAGTAGGACAATGAAGTTCAACATGGAGTGCTCACTGTTTCATGTCTTAACATATTTCCAGAAGTAGGATAATGTAGTTCAACATGGAGTGCTCACTGTTTCATGTCTTAACATATTTCCAGAAGTAGGACAATGAAGTTCAACATGGAGTGCTCACTGTTTCATGTCTTAACATATTTCCAGAAGTAGGACAATGTAGTTCAACAAGGAGTGCTCACTGTTTCATGTCTTAACATATTTCCAGAAGTAGGATAATGTAGTTCAACAAGGAGTGCTCACTCTTTCATGTCTTAACATATTTCCAGAAGTAGGACAATGAAGTTCAACATGGAGTGCTCACTGTTTCATGTCTTAACACATTTCCAGAAGTAGGACAATGAAGTTCAACATGGAGCGCTCACTGTTTCATGTCTTAACATATTTCCAGAAGTAGGACAATGAAGTTCAACATGGAGTGCTCACTGTTTCATGTCTTAACATATTTCCAGAAGTAGGACCATGAAGTTCAACATGGACTGCTCACTGTTTCATGTCTTAACATATTTCCAGAAGTAGGACAATGAAGTTCAGCATGGAGTGCTCACACTTTCATGTCTTAACATATTTCCAGAAGTAGGACAATGAAGTTCAACAAGGAGTGCTCACTGTTTCATGACTTAACATATTTCCAGAAGTAGGACAATGAAGTTCAACAAGGAGTGCTCACTCTTTCGTGTCTTAACATATTTCCAGAAGTAGGACAATGTAGTTCAACAAGGAGTGCTCACTGTTTCATGACTTAACATATTTCCAGAAGTAGGACAATGAAGTTCAACAAGGAGTGCTCACTCTTTCATGTCTCAACATATTTCCAGAAGTAGGACAATGAAGTTCAACATTGAGTGCTCACTGTTTCATGTCTCAACATATTTCCAGAAGTAGGACAATGAAGTTCAAGATGGAGTGCTCACTCTTTCATGTCTTAACATATTTCCAGAAGTAGGACAATGAAGTTCAACAAGGAGTGCTCACTGTTTCATGTCTTAACATATTTCCAGAAGGAAGACAATGAAGTTCAACATGGAGTGCTCACTCTTTCATGTCTTAACATATTTCCAGAAGTAGGACAATGTAGTTCAACAAGGAGTGCTCACTCTTTCATGTCTTAACATATTTCCAGAAGTAGGACAATGTAGTTCAAAATGGAGTGCTCACTCTTTCATGTCTTAACATATTTCCAGAAGTAGGACAATGAAGTTCAACATGGAGTGCTCACTGTTTCATGTCTTAACATATTTCCAGAAGTAGGACAATGTAGTTCAACAAGGAGTGCTTACTCATTCATGTCTCAACATATTTCTTAGAAGTAGGACAATGTAGTTCAACATGGAGTGCTCACTCTTTCATGTCTTAACATATTTCCAGAAGTAGGACAATGTAGTTCAACAAGAAGTGCTCACTCTTTCATGTCTCAACATATTTCCAGAAGTAGGACAATGAAGTTCAACATGGAGTGCTCACTCTTTCATGTCTTAACATATTTCCAGAAGTAGGACAATGAAGTTCAACATGGAGTGTTCACTGTTTCATGTCTTAACATATTTCCAGAAGTAGGACAATGAAGTTCAACATGGAGTGCTCACTGTTTCATGTCTTAACATATTTCCAGAAGTAGGACAATGAAGTTCAACATGGAGTGCTCACTGTTTCATGTCTTAACATATTTCCAGAAGTAGGATAATGTAGTTCAACATGGAGTGCTCACTGTTTCATGTCTTAACATATTTCCAGAAGTAGGACAATGAAGTTCAACATGGAGTGCTCACTGTTTCATGTCTTAACATATTTCCAGAAGTAGGACAATGTAGTTCAACAAGGAGTGCTCACTGTTTCATGTCTTAACATATTTCCAGAAGTAGGATAATGTAGTTCAACAAGGAGTGCTCACTCTTTCATGTCTTAACATATTTCCAGAAGCAGGACAATGAAGTTCAACATGGAGTGCTCACTGTTTCATGTCTTAACACATTTCCAGAAGTAGGACAATGAAGTTCAACATAGAGCGCTCACTGTTTCATGTCTTAACATATTTCCAGAAGTAGGACAATGAAGTTCAACATGGAGTGCTCACTGTTTCATGTCTTAACATATTTCCAGAAGTAGGACAATGAAGTTCAACATGGAGTGCTCACTGTTTCATGTCTTAACATATTTCCAGAAGTAGGACAATGAAGTTCAACATGGAGTGCTCACTCTTTCATGTCTTAACATATTTCCAGAAGTAGGACAATGAAGTTCAACATGGAGTGCTCACTCTTTCATGTCTTAACATATTTCCAGAAGTAGGACAATGAAGTTCAACATGGAGTGCTCACTCTTTCATGTCTTAACATATTTCCAGAAGTAGGACAATGAAGTTCAACATGGAGTGCTCACTCTTTCATGTCTTAACATATTTCCAGAAGTAGGACAATGAAGTTCAACATGGAGTGCTCACTGTTTCATGTCTTAACATATTTCCAGAAGAAGGACAATGAAGTTCAACATGGAGTGCTCACTGTTTCATGTCTTTACATATTTCCAGAAGTAGGACAATGAAGTTCAACATGGAGTCTCACTCTTTTATGTCTTAGCATATTTCCAGAAGTAGGACAATGAAGTTCAACAAGGAGTGCTCACTGTTTCATGTCTTAACATATTTCCAGAAGGAAGACAATGAAGTTCAACATGGGGTGCTCACTCTTTCACGTCTTAACATATTTCCAGAAAGAAGACAACGAAGTTCAACAAGAAGTGTTTACTCTTTCATGTCTAAACATATTTTCAGAAGTAAGACAATGAAGTTCAACAAGAAGTGCACACTCTTTCATGTCTTAAATTATTTTCAGAAGTAGGACAATGAAGTTCAACATGGAGTGCTCACTCTTTCATGTCTAAACATATTTCCAGAAGTAGGACAATGAAGTTCAACATGGAGTGCTCACTCTTTCATGTCTAAACATATTTCCAGAATTAGGACAATGAAGTTCAACAAGAAGTGCTCACTGTTTCATGTCTTAACATATTTCCAGAAGTAGGACAATGAAGTTCAACATGGAGTGCTCACTCTTTCATGTCTTAACATATTTCCAGAAGTAGGACAATGAAGTTCAACATGGAGTGCTCACTCTTTCATGTCTAAACATATTTCCAGAAGTAGGACAATGAAGTTCAACATGGAGTGCTCACTCTTTCATGTCTTAACATATTTCCAGAAGTAGGACAATGAAGTTCAACATGTAGTGCTCACTCTTTCATGGCTTAACATATTTCCAGAAGTAGGACAATCAAGTTCAACATGGAGTGCTCACTGTTTCATGTCTAAACATATTTTCAGAAGTAGGACAATGAAGTTCAACATGGAGTGCTCACTGTTTCATGTCTAAACATATTTCCAGAAGTAGGACAATGAAGTTCAACATGGAGTGCTCACTCTTTCATGTCTAAACATATTTTCAGAAGTAGGACAATGAACTTCAACATGGAGTGCTCACTCTTTCATGTCTAAACATATTTTCAGAAGTAAGACAATGAAGTTCAACATGGAGTGCTCACTCTTTCATGTCTAAACATATTTCCAGAAGTAAGACAATGAAGTTCATCATGGAGTGCTCACTCTTTCATATCTAAACATATTTTCAGAAGTAAGACAATGAAGTTCAACAAGAAGTGCTCACTCTTTCATGTCTAAACATATTTTCAGAAGTAGGACAATGAAGTTCAACATGGAGTGCTCACTGTTTCATGTCTTAACATATTTCCAGAAGAAGGACAATGAAGTTCAACATGGAGTGCTCACTGTTTCATTGCTTAACATATTTCCAGAAGTAGGACAATGAAGTTCAACATGGAGTGCTCACTCTTTCATGTCTTAGCATATTTCCAGAAGTAGGACAATGAAGTTCAACAAGGTGTGCTCACTGTTTCATGTCTTAACATATTTCCAGAAGGAAGACAATGAAGTTCAACATGGAGTGCTCACTCTTTCACGTCTTAACATATTTCCAGAAAGAAGACAACGAAGTTCAACAAGAAGTGTTTACTCTTTCATGTCTAAACATATTTTCAGAAGTAAGACAATGAAGTTCAACAAGAAGTGCTCACTCTTTCATGTCTTAACATATTTTCAGAAGTAGGACAATGAAGTTCAACATGGAGTGCTCACTCTTTCATGTCTAAACATATTTCCAGAAGTAGGACAATGAAGTTCAACATGGAGTGCTCACTCTTTCATGTCTAAGCATATTTCCAGAATTAGGTTAATGAAGTTCAACAAGAAGTGCTCACTGTTTCATGTCTTAACATATTTCCAGAAGTAGGACAATGAAGTTCAACATGGAGTGCTCACTCTTTCATGTCTTAACATATTTCCAGAAGTAGGACAATGAAGTTCAACATGGAGTGCTCACTCTTTCATGTCTTAACATATTTCCAGAAGTAGGACAATGAAGTTCAACATGGAGTGCTCACTCTTTCATGTCTTAACATATTTCCAGAAGTAGGACAATGAAGTTCAACATGTAGTGCTCACTCTTTCATGGCTTAACATATTTCCAGAAGTAGGACAATGAAGTTCAACATGGAGTGCTCACTCTTTCATGTCTTAACATATTTCCAGAAGTAGGACAATGAAGTTCAACATGGAGTGCTCACTGTTTCATGTCTAAACATATTTTCAGAAGTAGGACAATGAAGTTCAACATGGAGTGCTCACTGTTTCATGTCTAAACATATTTCCAGAAGTAGGACAATGAAGTTCAACATGGAGTGCTCACTCTTTCATGTCTAAACATATTTTCAGAAGTAGGACAATGAAGTTCAACATGGAGTGCTCACTCTTTCATGTCTAAACATATTTTCAGAAGTAAGACAATGAAGTTCAACATGGAGTGCTCACTCTTTCATGTCTAAACATATTTACAGAAGTAAGACAATGAAGTTCATCATGGAGTGCTCACTCTTTCAAATCTAAACATATTTTCAGAAGTAAGACAATGAAGTTCAACAAGAAGTGCTCACTCTTTCATGTCTAAACATATTTTCAGAAGTAGGACAATGAAGTTCAACATGGAGTGCTCACTGTTTCATGTCTTAACATATTTCCAGAAAGAGGAATTTGTAGTTCTACAAGCAGTGCTCACTGCTGCATGCCGCAACATATTTCCAGAAGGAGGAATTTGTACTTCAACAAGCAGTGCTCACTATTTCATGTCTCAACATATTTACAGAGGAGGAATTTGTAGTTCAACAAGGAGTTTTCACTGCTTCATGTCTCAACATATTTACAGAAAGAGGAATTTATAGTTCAACAAGGAGTGTTCACACTTTCATGCTTCAACATATTTCCAGAAAGAGGAATTTGTAGTTCAACAAGGAGTGCTCACTGCTTCATGTCGCAACATATTTCCAGAAAGAAGAATTTGTAGTTTAACAAGGAGTGCTCATTCTTACATATCTCAACATATTTCCAGAAAGAAGAATTTGTAGTTTAACAAGGAGTGCTCATTCTTACATATCTCAACATATTTCCAGAAAGAAGAATTTGTAGTTCAACAAACAGTGCTCACTGCTTCATGACTCAACATATTTCCAGAAAGAAGAATTTATAGTTCAACATGGAGTGCTCACTGCTTCATGTCTCAACATATTTCCCGTAGGAAGATTTTATAGTTCAACATGGAGTGCTCACTGTTTCATATCTAACGATATTTCCTGTAGGGAGAGATTGTAACTCAAAATAGAGAGCTCACTGTTTCATATCTAAAAATATTTTCAGAAGCAAGACATTGTAGTTCAAAAAGGAGTGATCACTCTTTCGTATCTGAACATATTTCCAGAAGGAAGACATTGAAGTTCAAAATGGAGCGCTCATTGTTTCATGTCTAAACATATTTCCAGAAGGAAGACATTGAAGTTCAATATGGAGTGCTCACTGTTTCAAGTCTCAACATATTTCCAGAAGGAAGACATTGAAGTTCAAAATGCAGTGCTCATTGTTTCATGTTTCAACATATTTCCAGAAGGAAGACATTGAAGTTCAAAATGGAGTGCTCATTGTTTCATGTCTCAACATATTTACAGAAGGAAGACATTGAAGTTCAATATGGAGTGCTCATTGTTTCATGTCTCAACATATTTCCAGAAGGACGACATTGAAGTTCAATATGGAGTGCTCATTGTTTCATGTCTCAACATATTTACAGATGGAAGACATTGAAGTTCAAAATGGAGTGCTCATTGTTTCATGTCTCAACATATTTCCAGAAGGATGACATTGAAGTTCAATATGGAGTGCTCATTGTTTCATTTCTCAACATATTTCCAGAAGGAAGACATGGAAGTTCAAAATGGAGTGCTCATTGTTTCATGTCTCAACATATTTACAGAAGGAAGACATTGTAGTTCAACAAGGAGTGCTCACACTTTCATGTCTCAACATATTTCCACAAGGAAGACATTGAAGTTCAAAATGGAGTGCTCATTGTTTCATGTTTCAACATATTTCCAGAAGGAAGACATTGAAGTTCTACAAGGAGTGCTCACTGTTCCATGTCTCAACATATTTCCAGAAAGAAGACGTTGAAGTTCAAACAGGAGTGCTCACACTTTCATGTCTCAACATATTTCCAAAAGGAAGAATTTGTAGTTCAACAAGGAGTGCTCAATGTTTCATGTCTCAACCTATTTCCAGAAAGAAGAATTTGTAGTTCAACAAGGAGTGCTCAATGTTTCATGTCTCAACATATTTCCAGAAATAGGAATTTGTAGTTCAACATGTAGCGCTCACTCCTTCATGTCTCAGCATATTTCCAGAAGGACGACATTGTAGTTTAATATGGAGTGCTCACTGTTTCATATCTCAACATATTTCCAGAAGGAAGACATTCTAGTTTTACATGGAGTGCTCACTGTTTCGTGTCTCAACATATTTCCGAAGGAAGACATGGTAGTTTTTCATGGAGTGCTCACTGTTGCATATCTCGACATATTTCCAGAAGGAAGACATTGTAGTTCAATATGGAGTGCTCACTGTGTCATGTCTCAACATATTTCCAGAAGGGAAATATTGTAACTCAACATGGAGTGCTCACTCTTTCATGTCTCAGCATATTTCCAGAAGGAAGACATTGTAGCTCAATATGGAGTGCTCACTGTTTCATAGCTCAACATATTTCCAGAAGGAAGATATTGTAACTCAACATGGAGTGCTCACTGTGTCATGTCTCAACATATTTCCAGAAAGAAGAATTTGTAGTTCAACAAGGAGTGCTCACTGTTTCATGTCTCAACATATTTCCAGAAGGAAGACAATGTAGTTCAACAAGGAGTGCTCACTGTTTCATGTCTCAACATATTTCCAGAAAGAAGAATTTGCAGTTCAACAAGGAGTGCTCACTCTTTCATGTCTCAACATATTTCCAGAAGGAAGACAATGTAGTTCAACAAGGAGTCTCACTGTTTCATGTCTGAACACATTTCCAGAAGGAAGACAATGTTGTTCAACAAGGAGTGCTCACTCTTTCATGTCTCAACATATTTCCAGAAGGAAGACAATGTAGTTCAACAAGAAGTGCTCACTCTTTCATGTCTCAACATATTTCCAGAAGGAAGACAATGTAGTTCAACAAGGAGTGCTCACTGTTTCATGTCTTAACATATTTCCAGAAGGAAGACATTGTAGTTCAACAAGAAGTGCTCACTGTTTCATGTCTCAACATATTTCCAGAAGGAAGACAATGTAGTTCAACAAGGAGTGCTCACTGTTTCATGTCTCAACATATTTCCAGAAGGAAGACAATGTAGTTCAACAAGGAGTGCTCACTGTTTCATGTCTCAACATATTTCCAGAAGGAATACAATGTAGTTCAACAAGGAGTGCTCACTCTTTCATGTCTCAACATATTTCCAGAAGGAAGACAATGTTGTTTAACAAGAAGTGCTCACTCTTTCATGTCTCAACATATTTCCAGAAGGAAGACAATGTAGTTCAACAAGGAGTGCTCACTGTTTCATGTCTTAACATATTTCCAGAAGGAAGACATTGTAGTTCAACAAGGAGTGCTCACTGTTTCATGTCTTAACATATTTCCAGAAGGAAGACATTGTAGTTCAACAAGGAGTGCTCACTGTTTCATGTCTCAACATATTTCCAGAAGGAAGACATTGTAGTTCAACATGGAGTGCTCACTGTTTCATGTCTTAACATATTTCCAGAAGGAAGACATTGTAGTTCAACAAGGAGTGCTCACTGTTTCATGTCTCAACATATTTCCAGAAGGAAGACATTGTAGTTCAACAAGGAGTGTTCACTGTTTCATGTCTTAACATATTTCCAGAAGGAAGACATTGTAGTTCAACAAGGAGTGCTCAGTGTTTCATGTCTTAACATATTTCCAGAAGGAAGACATTGTAGTTCAACAAGGAGTGCTCACTGTTTCATGTCTTAACATATTTCCAGAAGGAAGACATTGTAGTTCAACAAGAAGTGCTCACTGTTTCATGTCATAACATATTTCCAGAAGTAGGACAATCAAGTTCAACGAGGAGTGCTCACTCTTTCATGTCTTAACATATTTCCAGAAGTAGGACAATGTAGTTCAAAAAGGAGTGCTTACTCTTTAATGTCTTAACATATTTCCAGAAGTAGGACAGTCAAGTTCAACGAGGAGTGCTCACTCTTTCATGTCTTAACATATTTCCAGAAGTAGGAGAATGTAGTTCAAAAAGGAGTGCTCACTGTTTCATGTCTTAACATATTTCCAGAAGTAGGACAATGTAGTTCAAAAAGGAGTGCTCACTGTTTCATGTCTAAACATATTTCCAGAAGTAGGACAATCAAGTTCAACAAGGAGTGCTCACTCTTTCATATCTTAACATATTTCCAGAAGTAGGACAATGAAGTTCAACAAGGAGTGCTCACTGTTTCATGACTTAACATATTTCCAGAAGTAGGACAATGAAGTTCAAAAAGGAGTGCTCACTCTTTCATGTCTCAACATATTTCCAGAGGTAGGACAATGAAGTTCAACATTGAGTGCTCACTGTTTCATGTCTCAACATATTTCCAGAAGTAGGACAATGAAGTTCAACAAGGAGTGCTCACTGTTTCATGTCTTAACATATTTCCAGAAGGAAGACAATGAAGTTCAACATGGAGTGCTCACTCTTTCATGTCTTAACATATTTCCAGAAGTAGGACAATGTAGTTCAACAAGGAGTGCTCACTCTTTCATGTCTTAACATATTTCCAGAAGTAGGACAATGTAGTTCAACATGGAGTGCTCACTCTTTCATGTCTTAACATATTTCCAGAAGTAGGACAATGAAGTTCAACATGGAGTGCTCATTGTTTCATGTCTTAACATATTTCCAGAAGTAGGATAATGTAGTTCAACAAGGAGTGCTCACTCTTTCATGTCTCAACATATTTCCAGAAGTAGGACAATGTAGTTCTACATGGAGTGCTCACTCTTTCATGTCTTAATATATTTCCAGAAGTAGGACAATGTAGTTCAACAAGAAGTGCTCACTCTTTCATGTCTCAACATATTTCCAGAAGTAGGACAATGAAGTTCAACATGGAGTGCTCACTCTTTCATGTCTTAACATATTTCCAGAAGTAGGACAATGAAGTTCAACATGGAGTGCTCACTGTTTCATGTCTTAACATATTTCCAGAAGTAGGACAATGAAGTTCAACATGGAGTGCTCACTGTTTCATGTCTTAACATATTTCCAGAAGTAGGACAATGAAGTTCAACATGGAGTGCTCACTGTTTCATGTCTTAACATATTTCCAGAAGTAGGATAATGTAGTTCAACATGGAGTGCTCACTGTTTCATGTCTTAACATATTTCCAGAAGTAGGACAATGAAGTTCAACATGGAGTGCTCACTGTTTCATGTCTTAACATATTTCCAGAAGTAGGACAATGTAGTTCAACAAGGAGTGCTCACTGTTTCATGTCTTAACATATTTCCAGAAGGAAGACAATGTAGTTCAACAAGGAGTGCTCACTGTTTCATGTCTCAACATATTTCCAGAAAGAAGAATTTGCAGTTCAACAAGGAGTGCTCACTCTTTCATGTCTCAACATATTTCCAGAAGGAAGACAATGTAGTTCAACAAGGAGTCTCACTGTTTCATGTCTGAACACATTTCCAGAAGGAAGACAATGTTGTTCAACAAGGAGTGCTCACTCTTTCATGTCTCAACATATTTCCAGAAGGAAGACAATGTAGTTCAACAAGAAGTGCTCACTCTTTCATGTCTCAACATATTTCCAGAAGGAAGACAATGTAGTTCAACAAGGAGTGCTCACTGTTTCATGTCTTAACATATTTCCAGAAGGAAGACATTGTAGTTCAACAAGAAGTGCTCACTGTTTCATGTCTCAACATATTTCCAGAAGGAAGACAATGTAGTTCAACAAGGAGTGCTCACTGTTTCATGTCTCAACATATTTCCAGAAGGAAGACAATGTAGTTCAACAAGGAGTGCTCACTGTTTCATGTCTCAACATATTTCCAGAAGGAATACAATGTAGTTCAACAAGGAGTGCTCACTCTTTCATGTCTCAACATATTTCCAGAAGGAAGACAATGTTGTTCAACAAGAAGTGCTCACTCTTTCATGTCTCAACATATTTCCAGAAGGAAGACAATGTAGTTCAACAAGGAGTGCTCACTGTTTCATGTCTTAACATATTTCCAGAAGGAAGACATTGTAGTTCAACAAGGAGTGCTCACTGTTTCATGTCTTAACATATTTCCAGAAGGAAGACATTGTAGTTCAACAAGGAGTGCTCACTGTTTCATGTCTCAACATATTTCCAGAAGGAAGACATTGTAGTTCAACATGGAGTGCTCACTGTTTCATGTCTTAACATATTTCCAGAAGGAAGACATTGTAGTTCAACAAGGAGTGCTCACTGTTTCATGTCTCAACATATTTCCAGAAGGAAGACATTGTAGTTCAACATGGAGTTCTCACTGTTTCATTTCATAACATATTTCCAGAAGGAAGACATTGTAGTTCAACAAGGAGTGCTCACTGTTTCATGTCTTAACATATTTCCAGAAGGAAGACATTGTAGTTCAACAAGGAGTGCTTACTGTTTTATGTCTTAACATATTTCCAGAAGGAAGACATTGTAGTTCAACAAGGAGTGCTCACTGTTTCATGTCTTAACATATTTCCAGAAGGAAGACATTGTAGTTCAACAAGGAGTGCTCACTGTTTCATGTCTCAACATATTTCCAGAAGGAAGACATTGTAGTTCAACAAGGAGTGTTCACTGTTTCATGTCTTAACATATTTCCAGAAGGAAGACATTGTAGTTCAACAAGGAGTGCTCAGTGTTTCATGTCTTAACATATTTCCAGAAGGAAGACATTGTAGTTCAACAAGGAGTGCTCACTGTTTCATGTCTTAACATATTTCCAGAAGGAAGACATTGTAGTTCAACAAGAAGTGCTCACTGTTTCATGTCCTAACATATTTCCAGAAGTAGGACAATCAAGTTCAACGAGGAGTGCTCACTCTTTCATGTCTTAACATATTTCCAGAAGTAGGACAATGTAGTTCAAAAAGGAGTGCTTACTCTTTAATGTCTTAACATATTTCCAGAAGTAGGACAGTCAAGTTCAACGAGGAGTGCTCACTCTTTCATGTCTTAACATATTTCCAGAAGTAGGAGAATGTAGTTCAAAAAGGAGTGCTCACTGTTTCATGTCTTAACATATTTCCAGAAGTAGGACAATGTAGTTCAAAAAGGAGTGCTCACTGTTTCATGTCTAAACATATTTCCAGAAGTAGGACAATCAAGTTCAACAAGGAGTGCTCACTCTTTCATATCTTAACATATTTCCAGAAGTAGGACAATGAAGTTCAACAAGGAGTGCTCACTGTTTCATGACTTAACATATTTCCAGAAGTAGGACAATGAAGTTCAAAAAGGAGTGCTCACTCTTTCATGTCTCAACATATTTCCAGAGGTAGGACAATGAAGTTCAACATTGAGTGCTCACTGTTTCATGTCTCAACATATTTCCAGAAGTAGGACAATGAAGTTCAACAAGGAGTGCTCACTGTTTCATGTCTTAACATATTTCCAGAAGGAAGACAATGAAGTTCAACATGGAGTGCTCACTCTTTCATGTCTTAACATATTTCCAGAAGTAGGACAATGTAGTTCAACAAGGAGTGCTCACTCTTTCATGTCTTAACATATTTCCAGAAGTAGGACAATGTAGTTCAACATGGAGTGCTCACTCTTTCATGTCTTAACATATTTCCAGAAGTAGGACAATGAAGTTCAACATGGAGTGCTCATTGTTTCATGTCTTAACATATTTCCAGAAGTAGGATAATGTAGTTCAACAAGGAGTGCTCACTCTTTCATGTCTCAACATATTTCCAGAAGTAGGACAATGTAGTTCTACATGGAGTGCTCACTCTTTCATGTCTTAATATATTTCCAGAAGTAGGACAATGTAGTTCAACAAGAAGTGCTCACTCTTTCATGTCTCAACATATTTCCAGAAGTAGGACAATGAAGTTCAACATGGAGTGCTCACTCTTTCATGTCTTAACATATTTCCAGAAGTAGGACAATGAAGTTCAACATGGAGTGCTCACTGTTTCATGTCTTAACATATTTCCAGAAGTAGGACAATGAAGTTCAACATGGAGTGCTCACTGTTTCATGTCTTAACATATTTCCAGAAGTAGGACAATGAAGTTCAACATGGAGTGCTCACTGTTTCATGTCTTAACATATTTCCAGAAGTAGGATAATGTAGTTCAACATGGAGTGCTCACTGTTTCATGTCTTAACATATTTCCAGAAGTAGGACAATGAAGTTCAACATGGAGTGCTCACTGTTTCATGTCTTAACATATTTCCAGAAGTAGGACAATGTAGTTCAACAAGGAGTGCTCACTGTTTCATGTCTTAACATATTTCCAGAAGTAGGATAATGTAGTTCAACAAGGAGTGCTCACTCTTTCATGTCTTAACATATTTCCAGAAGTAGGACAATGAAGTTCAACATGGAGTGCTCACTGTTTCATGTCTTAACACATTTCCAGAAGTAGGACAATGAAGTTCAACATGGAGCGCTCACTGTTTCATGTCTTAACATATTTCCAGAAGTAGGACAATGAAGTTCAACATGGAGTTGTCACTGTTTCATGTCTTAACATATTTCCAGAAGTAGGACAATGAAGTTCAACATGGAGTGCTCACTGTTTCATGTCTTAACATATTTCCAGAAGTAGGACAATGAAGTTCAGCATGGAGTGCTCACTCTTTCATGTCTTAACATATTTCCAGAAGTAGGACAATGAAGTTCAACAAGGAGTGCTCACTGTTTCATGACTTAACATATTTCCAGAAGTAGGACAATGAAGTTCAACAAGGAGTGCTCACTCTTTCATGTCTTAACATATTTCCAGAAGTAGGACAATGAAGTTCAACAAGGAGTGCTCACTGTTTCATGACTTAACATATTTCCAGAAGTAGGACAATGAAGTTCAACAAGGAGTGCTCACTCTTTCATGTCTCAACTTATTTCCAGAAGTAGGACAATGAAGTTCAACATTGAGTGCTCACTGTTTCATGTCTCAACATATTTCCAGAAGTAGGACAATGAAGTTCAAGATGGAGTGCTCACTCTTTCATGTCTTAACATATTTCCAGAAGTAGGACAATGAAGTTCAACAAGGAGTGCTCACTGTTTCATGTCTTAACATATTTCCAGAAGGAAGACAATGAAGTTCAACATGGAGTGCTCACTCTTTCATGTCTTAACATATTTCCAGAAGTAGGACAATGTAGTTCAACAAGGAGTGCTCACTCTTTCATGTCTTAACATATTTCCAGAAGTAGGACAATGTAGTTCAACATGAAGTGCTCACTCTTTCATGTCTTAACATATTTCCAGAAGTAGGACAATGAAGTTCAACATGGAGTGCTCACTGTTTCATGTCTTAACATATTTCCAGAAGTAGGACAATGTAGTTCAACAAGGAGTGCTTACTCATTCATGTCTCAACATATTTCTTAGAAGTAGGACAATGTAGTTCAACATGGAGTGCTCACTCTTTCATGTCTTAACATATTTCCAGAAGTAGGACAATGTAGTTCAACAAGAAGTGCTCACTCTTTCATGTCTCAACATATTTCCAGAAGTAGGACAATGCAGTTCAACATGGAGTGCTCATTCTTTCATGTCTTAACATATTTCCAGAAGTAAGACAATGAAGTTCAACATGGAGTGCTCACTGTTTCATGTCTTAACATATTTCCAGAAGTAGGACAATGAAGTTCAACATGGAGTGCTCACTGTTTCATGTCTTAACATATTTCCAGAAGTAGGACAATGAAGTTCAACATGGAGTGCTCACTGTTTCATGTCTTAACATATTTCCAGAAGTAGGATAATGTAGTTCAACATGGAGTGCTCACTGTTTCATGTCTTAACATATTTCCAGAAGTAGGACAATGAAGTTCAACATGGAGTGCTCACTGTTTCATGTCTTAACATATTTCCAGAAGTAGGACAATGTAGTTCAAAAAGGAGTGCTCACTGTTTCATGTCTTAACATATTTCCAGAAGTAGGATAATGTAGTTCAACAAGGAGTGCTCACTCTTTCATGTCTTAACATATTTCCAGAAGCAGGACAATGAAGTTCAACATGGAGTGCTCACTGTTTCATGTCTTAACACATTTCCAGAAGTAGGACAATGAAGTTCAACATGGAGCGCTCACTGTTTCATGTCTTAACATATTTCCAGAAGTAGGACAATGAAGTTCAACATGGAGTGCTCACTGTTTCATGTCTTAACATATTTCCAGAAGTAGGACAATGAAGTTCAACATGGAGTGCTCACTGTTTCATGTCTTAACATATTTCCAGAAGTAGGACAATGAAGTTCAACATGGAGTGCTCACTCTTTCATGTCTTAACATATTTCCAGAAGTAGGACAACGAAGTTCAACATGGAGTGCTCACTCTTTCATGTCTTAACATATTTCCAGAAGTAGGACAATGAAGTTCAACATGGAGTGCTCACTCTTTCATGTCTTAACATATTTCCAGAAGTAGGACAATGAAGTTCAACATGGAGTGCTCACTCTTTCATGTCTTAACATATTTCCAGAAGTAGGACAATGAATTTCAACATGGAGTGCTCACTGTTTCATGTCTTAACATATTTCCAGAAGAAGGACAATGAAGTTCAACATGGAGTGCTCACTGTTTCATGTCTTAACATATTTCCAGAAGTAGGACAATGAAGTTCAACATGGAGTGCTCACTCTTTCATGTCTTAGCATATTTCCAGAAGTAGGACAATGAAGTTCAACAAGGAGTGCTCACTGTTTCATGTCTTAACATATTTCCAGAAGGAAGACAATGAAGTTCAACATGGAGTGCTCACTCTTTCACGTCTTAACATATTTCCAGAAAGAAGACAACGAAGTTCAACAAGAAGTGTTTACTCTTTCATGTCTAAACATATTTTCAGAAGTAAGACAATGAAGTTCAACAAGAAGTGCTCATTCTTTCATGTCTTAACATATTTTCAGAAGTAGGACAATGAAGTTCAACATGGAGTGCTCACTCTTTCATGTCTAAACATATTTCCAGAAGTAGGACAATGAAGTTCAACATGGAGTGCTCACTCTTTCATGTCTAAACATATTTCCAGAATTAGGACAATGAAGTTCAACAAGAAGTGCTCACTGTTTCATGTCTTAACATATTTCCAGAAGTAGGACAATGAAGTTCAACATGGAGTGCTCACTCTTTCATGTCTTAACATATTTCCAGAAGTAGGACAATGAAGTTCAACATGGAGTGCTCACTCTTTCATGTCTTAACATATTTCCAGAAGTAGGACAATGAAGTTCAACATGGAGTGCTCACTCTTTCATGTCTTAACATATTTCCAGAAGTAGGACAATGAAGTTCAACATGTAGTGCTCACTCTTTCATGGCTTAACATATTTCCAGAAGTAGGACAATGAAGTTCAACATGGAGTGCTCACTCTTTCATGTCTTAACATATTTCCAGAAGTAGGACAATGAAGTTCAACATGGAGTGCTCACTGTTTCATATCTAAACATATTTTCAGAAGTAGGACAATGAAGTTCAACATGGAGTGCTCACTGTTTCATGTCTAAACATATTTCCAGAAGTAGGACAATGAAGTTCAACATGGAGTGCTCACTCTTTCATGTCTAAACATATTTTCAGAAGTAGGACAATGAACTTCAACATGGAGTGCTCACTCTTTCATGTCTAAACATATTTTCAGAAGTAAGACAATGAAGTTCAACATGGAGTGCTCACTCTTTCATGTCTAAACATATTTCCAGAAGTAAGACAATGAAGTTCATCATGGAGTGCTCACTCTTTCATATCTAAACATATTTTCAGAAGTAAGACAATGAAGTTCAACAAGAAGTGCTCACTCTTTCATGTCTAAACATATTTTCAGAAGTAGGACAATGAAGTTCAACATGGAGTGCTCACTGTTTCATGTCTTAACATATTTCCAGAAAGAGGAATTTGTAGTTCTACAAGCAGTGCTCACTGCTGCATGCCTCAACATATTTCCAGAAGGAGGAATTTGTACTTCAACAAGCAGTGCTCACTATTTCATGTCTCAACATATTTACAGAGGAGGAATTTTAGTTCAACAAGGAGTTTTCACTGCTTCATGTCTCAACATATTTACAGAAAGAGGAGTTTATAGTTCAACAAGGAGTGTTCACACTTTCATGCTTCAACATATTTCCAGAAAGAGGAATTTGTAGTTCAACAAGGAGTGCTCACTGCTTCATGTCGCAACATATTTCCAGAAAGAAGAATTTGTAGTTTAACAAGGAGTGCTCATTCTTACATATCTCAACATATTTCCAGAAAGAAGAATTTGTAGTTTAACAAGGAGTGCTCATTCTTACATATCTCAACATATTTCCAGAAAGAAGAATTTGTAGTTCAACAAAAAGTGCTCACTGCTTCATGACTCAACATATTTCCAGAAAGAAGAATTTATAGTTCAACATGGAGTGCTCACTGCTTCATGTCTCAACATATTTCCCGTAGGAAGATTTTATAGTTCAACATGGAGTGCTCACTGTTTCATATCTAACGATATTTCCTGTAGGGAGAGATTGTAACTCAAAATAGAGAGCTCACTGTTTCATATCTCAAAATATTTTCAGAAGCAAGACATTGTAGTTCAAAAAGGAGTGATCACTCTTTCGTATCTGAACATATTTCCAGAAGGAAGACATTGAAGTTCAAAATGGAGCGCTCATTGTTTCATGTCTCAACATATTTCCAGAAGGAAGACATTGAAGTTCAATATGGAGTGCTCACTGTTTCATGTCTCAACATATTTCCAGAAGGAAGACATTGAAGTTCAAAATGCAGTGCTCATTGTTTTATGTTTCAACATATTTCCAGAAGGAAGACATTGAAGTTCAAAATGGAGTGCTCATTGTTTCATGTCTCAACATATTTACAGAAGGAAGACATTGAAGTTCAATATGGAGTGCTCATTGTTTCATGTCTCAACATATTTCCAGAAGGACGACATTGAAGTTCAATATGGAGTGCTCATTGTTTCATGTCTCAACATATTTACAGATGGAAGACATTGAAGTTCAAAATGGAGTGCTCATTGTTTCATGTCTCAACATATTTCCAGAAGGATGACATTGAAGTTCAATATGGAGTGCTCATTGTTTCATTTCTCAACATATTTCCAGAAGGAAGACATGGAAGTTCAAAATGGAGTGCTCATTGTTTCATGTCTCAACATATTTACAGAAGGAAGACATTGTAGTTCAACAAGGAGTGCTCACACTTTCATGTCTCAACATATTTCCAGAAGGAAGACATTGAAGTTCAAAATAGAGTGCTCATTGTTTCATGTCTCAACATATTTCCAGAAGGAAGACATTGTAGTTCTACAAGGAGTGCTCACTGTTCCATGTCTCAACATATTTCCAGAAAGAAGACGTTGAAGTTCAAACAGGAGTGCTCACACTTTCATGTCTCAACATATTTCCAAAAGGAAGAATTTGTAGTTCAACAAGGAGTGCTCAATGTTTCATGTCTCAACCTATTTCCAGAAAGAAGAATTTGTAGTTCAACAAGGAGTGCTCAATGTTTCATGTCTCAACATATTTCCAGAAATAGGAATTTGTAGTTCAACATGTAGCGCTCATTCCTTCATGTCTCAGCATATTTCCAGAAGGAAGACAATGTAGTTCAACAAGGAGTGCTCACTGTTTCATGTCTTAACATATTTCCAGAAGGAAGACAATGTTGTTTAACAAGAAGTGCTCACTGTTTCATGTCTCAACATATTTCCAGAAGGAAGACAATGTAGTTCAACAAGAAGTGCTCACTGTTTCATGTCTCAACATATTTCCAGAAGGAAGACAATGTAGTTCAACAAGGAGTGCTCACTGTTTCATGTCTCAACATATTTCCAGAAGGAATACAATGTAGTTCAACAAGGAGTGCTCACTCTTTCATGTCTCAACATATTTCCAGAAGGAAGACAATGTTGTTCAACAAGAAGTGCTCACTCTTTAATGTCTCAACATATTTCCAGAAGGAAGACAATGTAGTTCAACAAGGAGTGCTCACTGTTTCATGTCTTAACATATTTCCAGAAGGAAGACATTGTAGTTCAACAAGGAGTGCTCACTGTTTCATGTCTTAACATATTTCCAGAAGGAAGACATTGTAGTTCAACAAGGAGTGCTCACTGTTTCATGTCTCAACATATTTCCAGAAGGAAGACATTGTAGTTCAACATGGAGTGCTCACTGTTTCATGTCTTAACATATTTCCAGAAGGAAGACATTGTAGTTCAACAAGGAGTGCTCACTGTTTCATGTCTCAACATATTTCCAGAAGGAAGACATTGTAGTTCAACATGGAGTTCTCACTGTTTCATTTCATAACATATTTCCAGAAGGAAGCCATTGTAGTTCAACAAGGAGTGCTCACTGTTTCATGTCTTAACATATTTCCAGAAGGAAGACATTGTAGTTCAACAAGGAGTGCTCACTGTTTCATGTCTTAACATATTTCCAGAAGCAAGACATTGTAGTTCAACAAGGAGTGCTCACTGTTTCATGTCTTAACATATTTCCAGAAGGAAGACATTGTAGTTCAACAAGGAGTGCTCACTGTTTCATGTCTCAACATATTTCCAGAAGGAAGACATTGTAGTTCAACAAGGAGTGTTCACTGTTTCATGTCTTAACATATTTCCAGAAGGAAGACATTGTAGTTCAAAAAGGAGTGCTCAGTGTTTCATGTCTTAACATATTTCCAGAAGGAAGACATTGTAGTTCAACAAGGAGTGCTCACTGTTTCATGTCTTAACATATTTCCAGAAGGAAGACATTGTAGTTCACAAGGAGAGCTCACTGTTTCATGTCTTAACATATTTCCAGAAGGAAGACATTGTAGGTCAACAAGGAGTGCTCACTGTTTCATGTCTCAACATATTTCCAGAAGGAAGACATTGTAGTTCAACATGGAGTGCTCACTGTTTCATGTCTTAACATATTTCCAGAAGGAAGACATTGTAGTTCAACAAGGAGTGCTCACTCTTTCATGTCTTAACATATTTCCAGAAGTAGGAGAATGTAGTTCAAAAAGGAGTGCTCACTGTTTCATGTCTTAACATATTTCCAGAAGTAGGACAATGTAGTTCAAAAAGGAGTGCTCACTGTTTCATGTCTAAACATATTTCCAGAAGTAGGACAATCAAGTTCAACAAGGAGTGCTCACTCTTTCATATCTTAACATATTTCCAGAAGTAGGACAATGAAGTTTAACAAGGAGTGCTCACTCTTTCATGTCTCAACATATTTCCAGAGGTAGGACAATCAAGTTCAACATTGAGTGCTCACTGTTTCATGTCTCAACATATTTCCAGAAGTAGGACAATGAAGTTCAACAAGGAGTGCTCACTGTTTCATGTCTTAACATATTTCCAGAAGGAAGACAATGAAGTTCAACATGGAGTGCTCACTCTTTCATGTCTTAACATATTTCCAGAAGTAGGACAATGTAGTTCAACAAGGAGTGCTCACTCTTTCATGTCTTAACATATTTCCAGAAGTAGGACAATGTAGTTCAACATGGAGTGCTCACTCTTTCATGTCTTAACATATTTCCAGAAGTAGGACAATGAAGTTCAACATGGAGTGCTCACTGTTTCATGTCTTAACATATTTCCAGAAGTAGGACAATGTAGTTCAACAAGGAGTGCTCACTCTTTCATGTCTCAACATATTTCCAGAAGTAGGACAATGTAGTTCAAAATGGAGTGCTCACTCTTTCATGTCTTAACATATTTCCAGAAGTAGGACAATGTAGTTCAACAAGAAGTGCTCACTCTTTCATGTCTCAACATATTTCCAGAAGTAGGACAATGAAGTTCAACATGGAGTGCTCACTCTTTCATGTCTTAACATATTTCCAGAAGTAGGACAATGAAGTTCAACATGGAGTGCTCACTGTTTCATGTCTTAACATATTTCCAGAAGTAGGACAATGAAGTTCAACATGGAGTGCTCACTGTTTCATGTCTTAACATATTTCCAGAAGTAGGACAATGAAGTTCAACATGGAGTGCTCACTGTTTCATGTCTTAACATATTTCCAGAAGTAGGATAATGTAGTTCAACATGGAGTGCTCACTGTTTCATGTCTTAACATATTTCCAGAGGTAGGACAATGAAGTTCAAATGGAGTGCTCACTGTTTCATGTCTTAACATATTTCCAGAAGTAGGACAATGTAGTTCAACAAGGAGTGCTCACTGTTTCATGTCTTAACATATTTCCAGAAGTAGGATAATGTAGTTCAACAAGGAGTGCTCACTCTTTCATGTCTTAACATATTTCCAGAAGTAGGACAATGAAGTTCAACATGGAGGGCTCACTGTTTCATGTCTTAACACATTTCCAGAAGTAGGACAATGAAGTTCAACATGGAGCGCTCACTGTTTCATGTCTTAACATATTTCCAGAAGTAGGACAATGAAGTTCAACATGGAGTGCTCACTGTTTCATGTCTTAACATATTTCCAGAAGTAGGACAATGAAGTTCAACATGGAGTGCTCACTGTTTCATGTCTTAACATATTTCCAGAAGTAGGACAATGAAGTTCAGCATGGAGTGCTCACTCTTTCATGTCTTAACATATTTCCAGAAGTAGGACAATGAAGTTCAACATGGAGTGCTCACTCTTTCATGTCTTAACATATTTCCAGAAGTAGGACAATGAAGTTCAACATGGAGTGTTCACTCTTTCATGTCTTAACATATTTCCAGAAGTAGGAAATGAAGTTCAACATGGAGTGCTCACTCTTTCATGTCTTAACATATTTCCAGAAGTAGGACAATGTAGTTCAACAAGGAGTGCTCACTCTTTCATGTCTTAACATATTTCCAGAAGTAGGACAATGTAGTTCAACATGGAGTGCTCACTCTTTCATGTCTTAGCATATTTCCAGAAGTAGGACAATGAAGTTCAACATGGAGTGCTCACTGTTTCATGTCTTAACATATTTCCAGAAGTAGGACAATGTAGTTCAACAAGGAGTGCTCACTCTTTCATGTCTCAACATATTTCCAGAAGTAGGACAATGTAGTTCTAC
Organism: Deroplatys truncata; assembly: GCA_030765065.1. Classification (NCBI taxonomy): domain Eukaryota; kingdom Metazoa; phylum Arthropoda; class Insecta; order Mantodea; family Mantidae; genus Deroplatys; species Deroplatys truncata. Next base: position 2,601,094 of record CM060975.1, read on the forward strand.
ATGGAGTGCTCACTCTTTCATGTCTTAACATATTTCCAGAAGTAGGACAATGTAGTTCAACAAGAAGTGCTCACTCTTTCATGTCTCAACATATTTCCAGAAGTAGGACAATGAAGTTCAACATGGAGTGCTCACTGTTTCATGTCTTAACATATTTCCAGAAGTAGGACAATGTAGTTCAACAAGGAGTGCTCACTGTTTCATGTCTTAACATATTTCCAGAAGTAGGATAATGTAGTTCAACAAGGAGTGCTCACTCTTTCATGTCTTAACATATTTCCAGAAGTAGGACAATGAAGTTCAACATGGAGTGCTCACTGTTTCATGTCTTAACACATTTCCAGAAGTAGGACAATGAAGTTCAACATGGAGCGCTCACTGTTTCATGTCTTAACATATTTCCAGAAGTAGGACAATGAAGTTCAACATGGAGTGCTCACTGTTTCATGTCTTAACATATTTCCAGAAGTAGGACAATGAAGTTCAACATGGAGTGCTCACTGTTTCATGTCTTAACATATTTCCAGAAGTAGGACAATGAAGTTCAGCATGGGGTGCTCACTCTTTCATGTCTTAACATATTTCCAGAAGTAGGACAATGAAGTTCAACATGGAGTGCTCACTCTTTCATGTCTTAACATATTTCCAGAAGTAGGACAATGAAGTTCAACATGGAGTGCTCACTCTTTCATGTCTTAACATATTTCCAGAAGTAGGACAATGAAGTTCAACATGGAGTGCTCACTCTTTCATGTCTTAACATATTTCCAGAAGTAGGACAATGAAGTTCAGCATGGAGTGCTCACTGTTTCATGTCTTAACATATTTCCAGAAGAAGGACAATGAAGTTCAACATGGAGTGCTCACTGTTTCATGTCTTAACATATTTCCAGAAGTAGGACAATGAAGTTCAACATGGAGTGCTCACTGTTTCATGGCTTAACATATTTCCAGAAGGAAGACAATGAAGTTCAACAAGGAGTGCTCACTGTTTCATGTCTTAACATATTTCCAGAAGTAGGACAATGAAGTTCAACATGGAGTGCTCACTGTTTCATGTCTTAACATATTTCCAGAAGTAGGACAATGAAGTTCAACATGGAGTGCTCACTGTTTCATGTCTTAACATATTTTCAGAAGTAGGACAATGAAGTTCAACATGGAGTGCTCACTCTTTCATGTCTTAACATATTTCCAGAAGTAGGACAATGAAGTTCAACAAGGAGTGCTCACTGTTTCATGTCTTAACATATTTCCAGAAGGAAGACAATAAAGTTCAACATGGAGTGCTCACTCTTTCACGTCTTAACATATTTCCAGAAAGAAGACAATGAAGTTCAACAAGAAGTGCTCACTCTTTCATGTCTAAACGTATTTTCAAAAGTAAGACAATGAAGTTCAACAAGAAGTGCTCACTCCTCATGTCTAAACATATTTTCAGAAGTAAGACAATGAAGTTCAACAAGAAGTGCTCACTCTTTCATGTCTTAACATATTTCCAGAAGTAGGACAATGTAGTTCAAAAAGGAGTGCTCACTGTTTCATGTCTTAACATATTTTTAGAAGTAGGACAATCAAGTTCAACAAGGAGAGCTCACTCTTTCATGTCTTAACATATTTCCAGAAGTAGAACAATGAAGTTCAACAAGGAGTGCTCACTGTTTCATGTCTTAACATATTTCCAGAAGTAGGACAATGAAGTTCAACATGGAGTGCTCACTCTAGCATGTCTAAACATATTTCCAGAAGTAGGACAATGAAGCTCAACAAGAAGTGCTCACTGTTTCATGTCTTAACATATTTCCAGAAGTAGGACAATCAAGTTCAACATGGAGTGCTCACTCCTTCATGTCTTAACATATTTCCAGAAGTAGGACAATGTAGGTCAACAAGAAGTGCTCACTCTTTCATGTCTCAACATATTTCCAGAAGTAGGACAATGAAGTTCAACATGGAGTGCTCACTCTTTCATGTCTTAACATATTTCCAGAAGTAGGACAATGAAGTTTAACATGGAGTGCTCACTGTTTCATGTCTTAACATATTTCCAGAAGTAGGACAATGAAGTTCAACATGGAGTGCTCACTGTTTCATGTCTTAACATATTTCCAGAAGTAGGACAATGAAGTTCAACATGGAGTGCTCACTGTTTCATGTCTTAACATATTTCCAGAAGTAGGATAATGTAGTTCAACATGGAGTGCTCACTGTTTCATGTCTTAACATATTTCCAGAAGTAGGACAATGAAGTTCAACATGGAGTGCTCACTGTTTCATGTCTTAACATATTTCCAGAAGTAGGACAATGAAGTTCAACATGGAGTGCTCACTGTTTCATGTCTTAACATATTTCCAGAAGTAGGACAATGTAGTTCAAAAAGGAGTGCTCACTCTTTCATGTCTTAACATATTTCCAGAAGTAGGACAATCAAGTTCAACGAGGAGTGCTCACTCTTTCATGTCTTAATATATTTCCAGAAGGAAGACATTGTAGTTCAAAAAGGAGTGCTCACTGTTTCATGTCTTAACATATTTCCAGAAGTAGGACAATGTAGTTCAAAAAGGAGTGCTCACTGTTTCATGTCTTAACATATTTCCAGAAGTAGGACAATGAAGTTCAACATGGAGTGCTCACTGTTTCATGTCTTAACATATTTCCAGAAGTAGGACAATGAAGTTCAACATGGAGTGCTCACTGTTTCATGTCTTAACATATTTCCAGAAGTAGGACAATGAAGTTCAACATGGAGTGCTCAATGTTTCATGTCTTAACATATTTCCAGAAGGAAGACAATGAAGTTCAACAAGGAGTGCTCACTGTTTCATGTCTTAACATATTTCCAGAAGTAGGACAATGTAGTTCAACAAGAAGTGCTCACTCTTTCATGTCTCAACATATTTCCAGAAGTAGGACAATGAAGTTCAACATGGAGTGCTCACTCTTTCATGTCTTAACATATTTCCAGAAGTAGGACAATGAAGTTCAACATGGAAAGCTCACTGTTTCATGTCTTAACATATTTCCAGAAGTAGGACAATGAAGTTCAACATGGAGTGCTCACTGTTTCATGTCTTAACATATTTCCAGAAGTAGGACAATGAAGTTCAACATGGAGTGCTCACTGTTTCATGTCTTAACATATTTCCAGAAGTAGGATAATGTAGTTCAACATGGAGTGCTCACTGTTTCATGTCTTAACATATTTCCAGAAGTAGGACAATGAAGTTCAACATGGAGTGCTCACTGTTTCATGTCTTAACATATTTCCAGAAGTAGGACAATGTAGATCAACAAGGAGTGCTCATTGTTTCATGTCTTAACATATTTCCAGAAGTAGGATAATGTAGTTCAACAAGGAGTGCTCACTCTTTCATGTCTTAACATATTTCCAGAAGTAGGACAATGAAGTTCAACATGGAGTGCTCACTGTTTCATGTCTTAACATATTTCCAGAAGTAGGATAATGTAGTTCAACATGGAGTGCTCACTGTTTCATGTCTTAACATATTTCCAGAAGTAGGACAATGAAGTTCAACATGGAGTGCTCACTCTTTCATGTCTTAACATTTTCCAGAAGTAGGACAATGAAGTTCAACATGGAGTGCTCACTCTTTCATGTCTTAACATATTTCCAGAAGTAGGACAATGAGGTTCAACATGGAGTGCTCACTCTTTCATGTCTTAACATATTTCCAGAAGTAGGACAATGAAGTTGAACATGGAGTGCTCACTGTTTCATGTCTTAACATATTTCCGGAAGTAGGACAATGAAGTTCAACATGGAGTGCTCACTGTTTCATGTCTTAACATATTTCCAGAAGTAGGACAATGAAGTTCAACATGGAGTGCTCACTGTTTCATGTCTTAACATATTTCCAGAAGTAGGACAATGAAGTTCAACATGGAGTGCTCAATGTTTCATGTCTTAACATATTTCCAGAAGGAAGACAATGAAGTTCAACAAGGAGTGCTCACTGTTTCATGTCTTAACATATTTCCAGACGTAGGACAATGAAGTTCAACATGGAGTGCTCACTGTTTCATGTCTTAACATATTTCCAGAAGTAGGACAATGAAGTTCAACATGGAGTGCTCACTGTTTCATGTCTTAACATATTTCCAGAAGTAGGACAATGAAGTTCAACATGGAGTGCTCACTGTTTCATGTCTTAACATATTTCCAGAAGTAGGACAATGAAGTTCAACAAGGAGTGCTCACTGTTTCATGTCTTAACATATTTCCAGAAGGAAGACAATGAAGTTCAACATGGAGTGCTCACTCTTTCACGTCTTAACATATTTCCAGAAAGAAGACAATGAAGTTCAACAAGAAGTGCTCACTCTTTCATGTCTAAACATATTTTCAGAAGTAAGACAATGAAGTACAACAAGAAGTGCTCACTCTTTCATGTCTAAACATATTTTCAGAAGTAAGACAATGAAGTTCAACAAGAAGTGCTCACTCTTTCATGTCTTAACATATTTCCAGAAGTAAGACAATGAAGTTCAACAAGAAGTGCTCACTCATTCATGTCTTAACATATTTTCAGAAGTAGGACAATGAAGTTCAACATGGAGTGCTCACTCTTTCATGTCTAAACATATTTCCAGAAGTAGGACAATGAAGTTCAACATGGAGTGCTCACTCTTTCATGTCTAAACATATTTCCAGAAGTAGGACAATGAAGTTCAACAAGAAGTGCTCACTCTTTCATGTCTTAACATATTTCCAGAAGTAGGACAATGAAGTTCAACATGGAGTGCTCACTCTTTCATGTCTAAACATATTTTCAGAAGTAGGACAATGAAGTTCAACATGGAGTGCTCACTCTTTCATGTCTAAACATATTTCCGGAAGTAAGACAATGAAGTTCAACATGGAGTGCTCACTCTTTCATGTCTAAACATATTTTCAGAAGTAAGACAATGAAGTTCAACAAGAAGTGCTCACTCTTTCATGTCTAAACATATTTCCAGAAGTAGGACAATGAAGTTCAACATGGAGTGCTCACTCTTTCATGTCTTAACATATTTCCAGAAGTAGGACAATGTAGTTCAAAAAGGAGTGCTCACTCTTTCATGTCTTAACATATTTCCAGAAGTAGGACAATCAAGTTCAGCGAGGAGTGCTCTCTCTTTCATGTCTTAACATATTTCCAGAAGTAGGACAATGTAGTTCAAAAAGGAGTGCTCACTCTTTCATGTCTTAACATATTTCCAGAAGTAGGACTATCAAGTTCAACGAGGAGTGCTCACTCTTTCATGTCTTAACATATTTCCAGAAGTAGGACAATGTAGTTCAAAAAGGAGTGCTCACTTTTTCATGTCTTAACATATTTCCAGAAGTAGGACAATCAAGTTCAACAAGGAGTGCTCACTCTTTCATGTATTAACATATTTCCAGAAGTAGGACAATGAAGTTCAACAAGGAGTGCTCACTGTTTCATGTCTTAACATATTTCCAGAAGTAGGACAATGAAGTTCAACAAGGAGTGCTCACTCTTTCATGTCTCAACATATTTCCAGAAGTAGGACAATGAAGTTCAACATGGAGTGCTCACTGTTTCATGTCTCAACATATTTCCAGAAGTAGGACAATGAAGTTCAACATGGAGTGCTCACTCTTTCATGTCTTAACATATTTCCAGAAGTAGGACAATGAAGTTCAACAAGGAGTGCTCACTGTTTCATGTCTTAACATATTTCCAGAAGGAAGACAATGAAGTTCAACATGGAGTGCTCACTCTTTCATGTCTTAACATATTTCCAGAAGTAGGACAATGTAGTTCAACAAGGAGTGCTCATTCTTTCATGTCTTAACATATTTCCAGAAGTAGGACAATGTAGTTCAACATGGAGTGCTCACTCTTTCATGTCTTAACATATTTCCAGAAGTAGGACAATGTAGTTCAAAAAGGAGTGCTCACTCTTTCATGTCTTAACATATTTCCAGAAGTAGGACTATCAAGTTCAACGAGGAGTGCTCACTCTTTCATGTCTTAACATATTTCCAGAAGTAGGACAATGTAGTTCAAAAAGGAGTGCTCACTGTTTCATGTCTTAACATATTTCCAGAAGTAGGACAATGAAGTTCAACAAGGAGTGCTCACTCTTTCATGTATTAACATATTTCCAGAAGTAGGACAATGAAGTTCAACAAGGAGTGCTCACTGTTTCATGTCTTAACATATTTCCAGAAGTAGGACAATGAAGTTCAACAAGGAGTGCTCACTCTTTCATGTCTCAACATATTTCCAGAAGTAGGACAATGAAGTTCAACATGGAGTGCTCACTGTTTCATGTCTCAACATATTTCCAGAAGTAGGACAATGAAGTTCAACATGGAGTGCTCACTCTTTCATGTCTTAACATATTTCCAGAAGTAGGACAATGAAGTTCAACAAGGAGTGCTCACTGTTTCATGTCTTAACATATTTCCAGAAGGAAGACAATGAAGTTCAACATGGAGTGCTCACTCTTTCATGTCTTAACATATTTCCAGAAGTAGGACAATGTAGTTCAACAAGGAGTGCTCACTCTTTCATGTCTTAACATATTTCCAGAAGTAGGACAATGTAGTTCAACATGGAGTGCTCACTCTTTCATGTCTTAACATATTTCCAGAAGTAGGATAATGAAGTTCAACATGAAGTGCTCACTGTTTCATGTCTTAACATATTTCCAGAAGTAGGACAATGTAGTTCAACAAGGAGTGCTCACTCTTTCATGTCTCAACATATTTCCAGAAGTAGGACAATGTAGTTCAACAAGGAGAGCTCACTCTTTCATGTCTTAACATATTTCCAGAAGTAGGACAATGAAGTTCAACAAGGAGTGCTCACTGTTTCATGTCTTAACATATTTCCAGAAGTAGGACAATGAAGTTCAACAAGGAGTGCTCACTCTATCATGTCTCAACATATTTCCAGAAGTAGGACAATGAAGTTCAACATGGAGTGCTCACTGTTTCATGTCTCAACATATTTCCAGAAGTAGGACAATGAAGTTCAACATTGAGTGCTCACTCTTTCATGTCTTAACATATTTCCAGAAGTAGGACAATGAAGTTCAACAAGGAGTGCTCACTGTTTCATGTCTTAACATATTTCCAGAAGGAAGACAATGAAGTTCAACATGGAGTGCTCACTCTTTCATGTCTTAACATATTTCCAGAAGTAGGACAATGAAGTTCAACATGGAGTGCTCACTGTTTCATGTCTTAACATATTTCCAGAAGTAGGACAATGTAGTTCAAAAAGGAGTGCTCACTGTTTCATGTCTTAACATATTTCCAGAAGTAGGACAATCAAGTTCAACAAGGAGAGCTCACTCTTTCATGTCTTAACATATTTCCAGAAGTAGGACAATGAAGTTCAACAAGTCGTGCTCACTCTTTCATGTCTCAACATATTTCCAGAAGTAGGACAATGAAGTTCAACATGGAGTGCTCACTGTTTCATGTCGCAACATATTTCCAGAAGTAGGACAATGAAGTTCAACATGGAGTGCTCACTCTTTCATGTCTTAACATATTTCCAGAAGTAGGACAATGAAGTTCAACAAGGAGTGCTCACTGTTTCATGTCTTAACATATTTCCAGAAGGAAGACAATGAAGTTCAACATGGAGTGCTCACTCTTTCATGTCTTAACATATTTCCAGAAGTAGGACAATGTAGTTGAACAAGGAGTGCTCACTCTTTCATGTCTTAACATATTTCCAGAAGTAGGACAATGAAGTTCAACATGGAGTGCTCACTGTTTCATGTCTTAACATATTTCCAGAAGTAGGACAATGTAGTTCAACAAGGAGTGCTCACTCTTTCATGTCTCAACATATTTCCAGAAGTAGGACAATGTAGTTCAACATGGAGTGCTCACTCTTTCATGTCTTAACATATTTCCAGAAGTAGGACAATGTAGGTCAACAAGAAGTGCTCACTCTTTCATGTCTCAACATATTTCCAGAAGTAGGACAATGAAGTTCAACATGGAGTGCTCACTCTTTCATGTCTTAACATATTTCCAGAAGTAGGACAATGAAGTTTAACATGGAGTGCTCACTGTTTCATGTCTTAACATATTTCCAGAAGTAGGACAATGAAGTTCAACATGGAGTGCTCACTGTTTCATGTCTTAACATATTTCCAGAAGTAGGACAATGAAGTTCAACATGGAGTGCTCACTGTTTCATGTCTTAACATATTTCCAGAAGTAGGATAATGTAGTTCAACATGGAGTGCTCACTGTTTCATGTCTTAACATATTTCCAGAAGTAGGACAATGAAGTTCAACATGGAGTGCTCACTGTTTCATGTCTTAACATATTTCCAGAAGTAGGACAATGAAGTTCAACATGGAGTGCTCACTGTTTCATGTCTTAACATATTTCCAGAAGTAGGACAATGTAGTTCAAAAAGGAGTGCTCACTCTTTCATGTCTTAACATATTTCCAGAAGTAGGACAATCAAGTTCAACGAGGAGTGCTCACTCTTTCATGTCTTAATATATTTCCAGAAGGAAGACATTGTAGTTCAAAAAGGAGTGCTCACTGTTTCATGTCTTAACATATTTCCAGAAGTAGGACAATGTAGTTCAAAAAGGAGTGCTCACTGTTTCATGTCTTAACATATTTCCAGAAGTAGGACAATGAAGTTCAACATGGAGTGCTCACTGTTTCATGTCTTAACATATTTCCAGAAGTAGGACAATGAAGTTCAACATGGAGTGCTCACTGTTTCATGTCTTAACATATTTCCAGAAGTAGGACAATGAAGTTCAACATGGAGTGCTCAATGTTTCATGTCTTAACATATTTCCAGAAGGAAGACAATGAAGTTCAACAAGGAGTGCTCACTGTTTCATGTCTTAACATATTTCCAGAAGTAGGACAATGTAGTTCAACAAGAAGTGCTCACTCTTTCATGTCTCAACATATTTCCAGAAGTAGGACAATGAAGTTCAACATGGAGTGCTCACTCTTTCATGTCTTAACATATTTCCAGAAGTAGGACAATGAAGTTCAACATGGAAAGCTCACTGTTTCATGTCTTAACATATTTCCAGAAGTAGGACAATGAAGTTCAACATGGAGTGCTCACTGTTTCATGTCTTAACATATTTCCAGAAGTAGGACAATGAAGTTCAACATGGAGTGCTCACTGTTTCATGTCTTAACATATTTCCAGAAGTAGGATAATGTAGTTCAACATGGAGTGCTCACTGTTTCATGTCTTAACATATTTCCAGAAGTAGGACAATGAAGTTCAACATGGAGTGCTCACTGTTTCATGTCTTAACATATTTCCAGAAGTAGGACAATGTAGATCAACAAGGAGTGCTCATTGTTTCATGTCTTAACATATTTCCAGAAGTAGGATAATGTAGTTCAACAAGGAGTGCTCACTCTTTCATGTCTTAACATATTTCCAGAAGTAGGACAATGAAGTTCAACATGGAGTGCTCACTGTTTCATGTCTTAACATATTTCCAGAAGTAGGATAATGTAGTTCAACATGGAGTGCTCACTGTTTCATGTCTTAACATATTTCCAGAAGTAGGACAATGAAGTTCAACATGGAGTGCTCACTCTTTCATGTCTTAACATTTTCCAGAAGTAGGACAATGAAGTTCAACATGGAGTGCTCACTCTTTCATGTCTTAACATATTTCCAGAAGTAGGACAATGAGGTTCAACATGGAGTGCTCACTCTTTCATGTCTTAACATATTTCCAGAAGTAGGACAATGAAGTTGAACATGGAGTGCTCACTGTTTCATGTCTTAACATATTTCCGGAAGTAGGACAATGAAGTTCAACATGGAGTGCTCACTGTTTCATGTCTTAACATATTTCCAGAAGTAGGACAATGAAGTTCAACATGGAGTGCTCACTGTTTCATGTCTTAACATATTTCCAGAAGTAGGTCAATGAAGTTCAACATGGAGTGCTCAATGTTTCATGTCTTAACATATTTCCAGAAGGAAGACAATGAAGTTCAACAAGGAGTGCTCACTGTTTCATGTCTTAACATATTTCCAGACGTAGGACAATGAAGTTCAACATGGAGTGCTCACTGTTTCATGTCTTAACATATTTCCAGAAGTAGGACAATGAAGTTCAACATGGAGTGCTCACTGTTTCATGTCTTAACATATTTCCAGAAGTAGGACAATGAAGTTCAACATGGAGTGCTCACTGTTTCATGTCTTAACATATTTCCAGAAGTAGGACAATGAAGTTCAACAAGGAGTGCTCACTGTTTCATGTCTTAACATATTTCCAGAAGGAAGACAATGAAGTTCAACATGGAGTGCTCACTCTTTCACGTCTTAACATATTTCCAGAAAGAAGACAATGAAGTTCAACAAGAAGTGCTCACTCTTTCAGGTCTAAACATATTTTCAGAAGTAAGACAATGAAGTACAACAAGAAGTGCTCACTCTTTCATGTCTAAACATATTTTCAGAAGTAAGACAATGAAGTTCAACAAGAAGTGCTCACTCTTTCATGTCTTAACATATTTCCAGAAGTAAGACAATGAAGTTCAACAAGAAGTGCTCACTCATTCATGTCTTAACATATTTTCAGAAGTAGGACAATGAAGTTCAACATGGAGTGCTCACTCTTTCATGTCTAAACATATTTCCAGAAGTAGGACAATGAAGTTCAACATGGAGTGCTCACTCTTTCATGTCTAAACATATTTCCAGAAGTAGGACAATGAAGTTCAACAAGAAGTGCTCACTCTTTCATGTCTTAACATATTTCCAGAAGTAGGACAATGAAGTTCAACATGGAGTGCTCACTCTTTCATGTCTAAACATATTTTCAGAAGTAGGACAATGAAGTTCAACATGGAGTGCTCACTCTTTCATGTCTAAACATATTTCCGGAAGTAAGACAATGAAGTTCAACATGGAGTGCTCACTCTTTCATGTCTAAACATATTTTCAGAAGTAAGACAATGAAGTTCAACAAGAAGTGCTCACTCTTTCATGTCTAAACATATTTCCAGAAGTAGGACAATGAAGTTCAACATGGAGTGCTCACTCTTTCATGTCTTAACATATTTCCAGAAGTAGGACAATGTAGTTCAAAAAGGAGTGCTCACTCTTTCATGTCTTAACATATTTCCAGAAGTAGGACAATCAAGTTCAGCGAGGAGTGCTCTCTCTTTCATGTCTTAACATATTTCCAGAAGTAGGACAATGTAGTTCAAAAAGGAGTGCTCACTCTTTCATGTCTTAACATATTTCCAGAAGTAGGACTATCAAGTTCAACGAGGAGTGCTCACTCTTTCATGTCTTAACATATTTCCAGAAGTAGGACAATGTAGTTTAAAAAGGAGTGCTCACTTTTTCATGTCTTAACATATTTCCAGAAGTAGGACAATCAAGTTCAACAAGGAGTGCTCACTCTTTCATGTATTAACATATTTCCAGAAGTAGGACAATGAAGTTCAACAAGGAGTGCTCACTGTTTCATGTCTTAACATATTTCCAGAAGTAGGACAATGAAGTTCAACAAGGAGTGCTCACTCTTTCATGTCTCAACATATTTCCAGAAGTAGGACAATGAAGTTCAACATGGAGTGCTCACTGTTTCATGTCTCAACATATTTCCAGAAGTAGGACAATGAAGTTCAACATGGAGTGCTCACTCTTTCATGTCTTAACATATTTCCAGAAGTAGGACAATGAAGTTCAACAAGGAGTGCTCACTGTTTCATGTCTTAACATATTTCCAGAAGGAAGACAATGAAGTTCAACATGGAGTGCTCACTCTTTCATGTCTTAACATATTTCCAGAAGTAGGACAATGTAGTTCAACAAGGAGTGCTCATTCTTTCATGTCTTAACATATTTCCAGAAGTAGGACAATGTAGTTCAACATGGAGTGCTCACTCTTTCATGTCTTAACATATTTCCAGAAGTAGGATAATGAAGTTCAACATGAAGTGCTCACTGTTTCATGTCTTAACATATTTCCAGAAGAAGGACAATGTAGTTCAACAAGGAGTGCTCCCTCTTTCATGTCTCAACATATTTCCAGAAGTAGGACAATGTAGTTCAACAAGGAGAGCTCACTCTTTCATGTCTTAACATATTTCCAGAAGTAGAACAATGAGGTTCAACAAGGAGTGCTCACTGTTTCATGTCTTAACATATTTCCTGAAGTAGGACAATGAAGTTCAACAAGGAGTGCTCACTCTATCATGTCTCAACATATTTCCAGAAGTAGGACAATGAAGTTCAACATGGAGTGCTCACTGTTTCATGTCTCAACATATTTCCAGAAGTAGGACAATGAAGTTCAACATTGAGTGCTCACTCTTTCATGTCTTAACATATTTCCAGAAGTAGGACAATGAAGTTCAACAAGGAGTGCTCACTGTTTCATGTCTTAACATATTTCCAGAAGGAAGACAATGAAGTTCAACATGGAGTGCTCACTCTTTCATGTCTTAACATATTTCCAGAAGTAGGACAATGTAGTTCAACAAGGAGTGCTCACTCTTTCATGTCTCAACATATTTCCAGAAGTAGGACAATGAAGTTCAACATGGAGTGCTCACTCTTTCATGTCTTAACATATTTCCAGAAGTAGGACAATGAAGTTCAACAAGGAGTGCTCACTGTTTCATGTCTTAACATATTTCCAGAAGGAAGACAATGAAGTTCAACATGGAGTGCTCACTCTTTCATGTCTTAACATATTTCCAGAAGTAGGACAATGTAGTTCAACAAGGAGTGCTCACTCTTTCATGTCTTAACATATTTCCAGAAGTAGGACAATGAAGTTCAACATGGAGTGCTCACTGTTTCATGTCTTAACATATTTCCAGAAGTAGGACAATGTAGTTCAACAAGGAGTGCTCACTCTTTCATGTCTCAACATATTTCCAGAAGTAGGACAATGTAGTTCAACATGGAGTGCTCACTCTTTCATGTCTTAACATATTTCCAGAAGTAGGACAATGTAGTTCAACAAGAAGTGCTCACTCTTTCATGTCTCAACATATTTCCAGAAGTAGGACAATGAAGTTCAACATGGAGTGCTCACTCTTTCATGTCTTAACATATTTCCAGAAGTAGGACAATGAAGTTCAACATGGAAAGCTCACTGTTTCATGTCTTAACATATTTCCAGAAGTAGGACAATGAAGTTCAACATGGAGTGCTCACTGTTTCATGTCTTAACATATTTCCAGAAGTAGGACAATGAAGTTCAACATGGAGTGCTCACTGTTTCATGTCTCAACATATTTCCAGAAGTAGGATAATGTAGTTCAACATGGAGTGCTCACTGTTTCATGTCTTAACATATTTCCAGAAGTAGGACAATGAAGTTCAACATGGAGTGCTCACTGTTTCATGTCTTAACATATTTCCAGAAGTAGGACAATGTAGTTCAACAAGGAGTGCTCATTGTTTCATGTCTTAACATATTTCCAGAAGTAGGATAATGTAGTTCAACAAGCAGTGCTCACTCTTTCATGTCTTAACATATTTCCAGAAGTAGGACAATGAAGTTCAACATGGAGTGCTCACTGTTTCATGTCTTAACATATTTCCAGAAGTAGGATAATGTAGTTCAACATGGAGTGCTCACTGTTTCATGTCTTAACATATTTCCAGAAGTAGGACAATGAAGTTCAACATGGAGTGCTCACTGTTTCATGTCTTAACATATTTCCAGAAGTAGGACAATGTAGTTCAACAAGGAGTGCTCATTGTTTCATGTCTTAACATATTTCCAGAAGTAGGATAATGTAGTTCAACAAGCAGTGCTCACTCTTTCATGTCTTAACATATTTCCAGAAGTAGGACAATGAAGTTCAACATGGAGTGCTCACTGTTTCATGTCTTAACATATTTCCAGAAGTAGGATAATGTAGTTCAACATGGAGTGCTCACTGTTTCATGTCTTAACATATTTCCAGAAGTAGGACAATGAAGTTCAACATGGAGTGCTCACTCTTTCATGTCTTAACATATTTCCAGAAGTAGGACAATGAAGTTCAACATGGAGTGCTCACTCTTTCATGTCTTAACATATTTCCAGAAGTAGGACAATGAGGTTCAACATGGAGTGCTCACTCTTTCATGTCTTAACATATTTCCAGAAGTAGGACAATGAAGTTGAACATGGAGTGCTCACTGTTTCATGTCTTAACATATTTCCGGAAGTAGGACAATGAAGTTCAACATGGAGTGCTCACTGTTTCATGTCTTAACATATTTCCAGAAGTAGGACAATGAAGTTCAACATGGAGTGCTCACTGTTTCATGTCTTAACATATTTCCAGAAGTAGGACAATGAAGTTCAACATGGAGTGCTCAATGTTTCATGTCTTAACATATTTCCAGAAGGAAGACAATGAAGTTCAACAAGGAGTGCTCATTGTTTCATGTCTTAACATATTTCCAGACGTAGGACAATGAAGTTCAACATGGAGTGCTCACTGTTTCATGTCTTAACATATTTCCAGAAGTAGGACAATGAAGTTCAACATGGAGTGCTCACTGTTTCATGTCTTAACATATTTCCAGAAGTAGGACAATGAAGTTCAACATGGAGTGCTCACTGTTTCATGTCTTAACATATTTCCAGAAGTAGGACAATGAAGTTCAACAAGGAGTGCTCACTGTTTCATGTCTTAACATATTTCCAGAAGGAAGACAATGAAGTTCAACATGGAGTGCTCACTCTTTCACGTCTTAACATATTTCCAGAAAGAAGACAATGAAGTTCAACAAGAAGTGCTCACTCTTTCATGTCTAAACATATTTTCAGAAGTAAGACAATGAAGTACAACAAGAAATGCTCACTCTTTCATGTCTAAACATATTTTCAGAAGTAAGACAATGAAGTTCAACAAGAAGTGCTCACTCTTTCATGTCTTAACATATTTCCAGAAGTAAGACAATGAAGTTCAACAAGAAGTGCTCACTCATTCATGTCTTAACATATTTTCAGAAGTAGGACAACGAAGTTCAACATGGAGTGCTCACTCTTTCATGTCTAAACATATTTCCAGAAGTAGGACAATGAAGTTCAACATGGAGTGCTCACTCTTTCATGTCTAAACATATTTCCAGAAGTAGGACAATGAAGTTCAACAAGAAGTGCTCACTCTTTCATGTCTTAACATATTTCCAGAAGTAGGACAATGAAGTTCAACATGGAGTGCTCACTCTTTCATGTCTAAACATATTTTCAGAAGTAGGACAATGAAGTTCAACATGGAGTGCTCACTCTTTCATGTCTAAACATATTTCCAGAAGTAAGACAATGAAGTTCAACATGGAGTGCTCACTCTTTCATGTCTAAACATATTTTCAGAAGTAAGACAATGAAGTTCAACAAGAAGTGCTCACTCTTTCATGTCTAAACATATTTCCAGAAGTAGGACAATGAAGTTCAACATGGAGTGCTCACTCTTTCATGTCTTAACATATTTCCAGAAGTAGGACAATGTAGTTCAAAAAGGAGTGCTCACTCTTTCATGTCTTAACATATTTCCAGAAGTAGGACAATCAAGTTCAGCGAGGAGTGCTCTCTCTTTCATGTCTTAACATATTTCCAGAAGTAGGACAATGTAGTTCAAAAAGGAGTGCTCACTCTTTCATGTCTTAACATATTTCCAGAAGTAGGACTATCAAGTTCAACGAGGAGTGCTCACTCTTTCATGTCTTAACATATTTCCAGAAGTAGGACAATGTAGTTCAAAAAGGAGTGCTCACTTTTTCATGTCTTAACATATTTCCAGAAGTAGGACAATCAAGTTCAACAAGGAGTGCTCACTCTTTCATGTATTAACATATTTCCAGAAGTAGGACAATGAAGTTCAACAAGGAGTGCTCACTGTTTCATGTCTTAACATATTTCCAGAAGTAGGACAATGAAGTTCAACAAGGAGTGCTCACTCTTTCATGTCTCAACATATTTCCAGAAGTAGGACAATGAAGTTCAACATGGAGTGCTCACTGTTTCATGTCTCAACATATTTCCAGAAGTAGGACAATGAAGTTCAACATGGAGTGCTCACTCTTTCATGTCTTAACATATTTCCAGAAGTAGGACAATGAAGTTCAACAAGGAGTGCTCACTGTTTCATGTCTTAACATATTTCCAGAAGGAAGACAATGAAGTTCAACATGGAGTGCTCACTCTTTCATGTCTTAACATATTTCCAGAAGTAGGACAATGTAGTTCAACAAGGAGTGCTCATTCTTTCATGTCTTAACATATTTCCAGAAGTAGGACAATGTAGTTCAACATGGAGTGCTCACTCTTTCATGTCTTAACATATTTCCAGAAGTAGGATAATGAAGTTCAACATGAAGTGCTCACTGTTTCATGTCTTAACATATTTCCAGAAGTAGGACAATGTAGTTCAACAAGGAGTGCTCCCTCTTTCATGTCTCAACATATTTCCAGAAGTAGGACAATGTAGTTCAACAAGGAGAGCTCACTCTTTCATGTCTTAACATATTTCCAGAAGTAGAACAATGAAGTTCAACAAGGAGTGCTCACTGTTTCATGTCTTAACATATTTCCAGAAGTAGGACAATGAAGTTCAACAAGGAGTGCTCACTCTATCATGTCTCAACATATTTCCAGAAGTAGGACAATGAAGTTCAACATGGAGTGCTCACTGTTTCATGTCTCAACATATTTCCAGAAGTAGGACAATGAAGTTCAACATTGAGTGCTCACTCTTTCATGTCTTAACATATTTCCAGAAGTAGGACAATGAAGTTCAACAAGGAGTGCTCACTGTTTCATGTCTTAACATATTTCCAGAAGGAAGACAATGAAGTTCAACATGGAGTGCTCACTCTTTCATGTCTTAACATATTTCCAGAAGTAGGACAATGAAGTTCAACATGGAGTGCTCACTGTTTCATGTCTTAACATATTTCCAGAAGTAGGACAATGTAGTTCAAAAAGGAGTGCTCACTGTTTCATGTCTTAACATATTTCCAGAAGTAGGACAATCAAGTTCAACAAGGAGAGCTCACTCTTTCATGTCTTAACATATTTCCAGAAGTAGGACAATGAAGTTCAACAAGTCGTGCTCACTCTTTCATGTCTCAACATATTTCCAGAAGTAGGACAATGAAGTTCAACATGGAGTGCTCACTGTTTCATGTCGCAACATATTTCCAGAAGTAGGACAATGAAGTTCAACATGGAGTGCTCACTCTTTCATGTCTTAACATATTTCCAGAAGTAGGACAATGAAGTTCAACAAGGAGTGCTCACTGTTTCATGTCTTAACATATTTCCAGAAGGAAGACAATGAAGTTCAACATGGAGTGCTCACTCTTTCATGTCTTAACATATTTCCAGAAGTAGGACAATGTAGTTGAACAAGGAGTGCTCACTCTTTCATGTCTTAACATATTTCCAGAAGTAGGACAATGAAGTTCAACATGGAGTGCTCACTGTTTCATGTCTTAACATATTTCCAGAAGTAGGACAATGTAGTTCAACAAGGAGTGCTCACTCTTTCATGTCTCAACATATTTCCAGAAGTAGGACAATGTAGTTCAACATGGAGTGCTCACTCTTTCATGTCTTAACATATTTCCAGAAGTAGGACAATGTAGGTCAACAAGAAGTGCTCACTCTTTCATGTCTCAACATATTTCCAGAAGTAGGACAATGAAGTTCAACATGGAGTGCTCACTCTTTCATGTCTTAACATATTTCCAGAAGTAGGACAATGAAGTTTAACATGGAGTGCTCACTGTTTCATGTCTTAACATATTTCCAGAAGTAGGACAATGAAGTTCAACATGGAGTGCTCACTGTTTCATGTCTTAACATATTTCCAGAAGTAGGACAATGAAGTTCAACATGGAGTGCTCACTGTTTCATGTCTTAACATATTTCCAGAAGTAGGATAATGTAGTTCAACATGGAGTGCTCACTGTTTCATGTCTTAACATATTTCCAGAAGTAGGACAATGAAGTTCAACATGGAGTGCTCACTGTTTCATGTCTTAACATATTTCCAGAAGTAGGACAATGAAGTTCAACATGGAGTGCTCACTGTTTCATGTCTTAACATATTTCCAGAAGTAGGACAATGTAGTTCAAAAAGGAGTGCTCACTCTTTCATGTCTTAACATATTTCCAGAAGTAGGACAATCAAGTTCAACGAGGAGTGCTCACTCTTTCATGTCTTAATATTTTTCCAGAAGGAAGACATTGTAGTTCAAAAAGGAGTGCTCACTGTTTCATGTCTTAACATATTTCCAGAAGTAGGACAATGTAGTTCAAAAAGGAGTGCTCACTGTTTCATGTCTTAACATATTTCCAGAAGTAGGACAATGAAGTTCAACATGGAGTGCTCACTGTTTCATGTCTTAACATATTTCCAGAAGTAGGACAATGAAGTTCAACATGGAGTGCTCACTGTTTCATGTCTTAACATATTTCCAGAAGTAGGACAATGAAGTTCAACATGGAGTGCTCAATGTTTCATGTCTTAACATATTTCCAGAAGGAAGACAATGAAGTTCAACAAGGAGTGCTCACTGTTTCATGTCTTAACATATTTCCAGAAGTAGGACAATGTAGTTCAACAAGAAGTGCTCACTCTTTCATGTCTCAACATATTTCCAGAAGTAGGACAATGAAGTTCAACATGGAGTGCTCACTCTTTCATGTCTTAACATATTTCCAGAAGTAGGACAATGAAGTTCAACATGGAAAGCTCACTGTTTCATGTCTTAACATATTTCCAGAAGTAGGACAATGAAGTTCAACATGGAGTGCTCACTGTTTCATGTCTTAACATATTTCCAGAAGTAGGACAATGAAGTTCAACATGGAGTGCTCACTGTTTCATGTCTTAACATATTTCCAGAAGTAGGATAATGTAGTTCAACATGGAGTGCTCACTGTTTCATGTCTTAACATATTTCCAGAAGTAGGACAATGAAGTTCAACATGGAGTGCTCACTGTTTCATGTCTTAACATATTTCCAGAAGTAGGACAATGTAGATCAACAAGGAGTGCTCATTGTTTCATGTCTTAACATATTTCCAGAAGTAGGATAATGTAGTTCAACAAGGAGTGCTCACTCTTTCATGTCTTAACATATTTCCAGAAGTAGGACAATGAAGTTCAACATGGAGTGCTCACTGTTTCATGTCTTAACATATTTCCAGAAGTAGGATAATGTAGTTCAACATGGAGTGCTCACTGTTTCATGTCTTAACATATTTCCAGAAGTAGGACAATGAAGTTCAACATGGAGTGCTCACTCTTTCATGTCTTAACATTTTCCAGAAGTAGGACAATGAAGTTCAACATGGAGTGCTCACTCTTTCATGTCTTAACATATTTCCAGAAGTAGGACAATGAGGTTCAACATGGAGTGCTCACTCTTTCATGTCTTAACATATTTCCAGAAGTAGGACAATGAAGTTGAACATGGAGTGCTCACTGTTTCATGTCTTAACATATTTCCGGAAGTAGGACAATGAAGTTCAACATGGAGTGCTCACTGTTTCATGTCTTAACATATTTCCAGAAGTAGGACAATGAAGTTCAACATGGAGTGCTCACTGTTTCATGTCTTAACATATTTCCAGAAGTAGGACAATGAAGTTCAACATGGAGTGCTCAATGTTTCATGTCTTAACATATTTCCAGAAGGAAGACAATGAAGTTCAACAAGGAGTGCTCACTGTTTCATGTCTTAACATATTTCCAGACGTAGGACAATGAAGTTCAACATGGAGTGCTCACTGTTTCATGTCTTAACATATTTCCAGAAGTAGGACAATGAAGTTCAACATGGAGTGCTCACTGTTTCATGTCTTAACATATTTCCAGAAGTAGGACAATGAAGTTCAACATGGAGTGCTCACTGTTTCATGTCTTAACATATTTCCAGAAGTAGGACAATGAAGTTCAACAAGGAGTGCTCACTGTTTCATGTCTTAACATATTTCCAGAAGGAAGACAATGAAGTTCAACATGGAGTGCTCACTCTTTCACGTCTTAACATATTTCCAGAAAGAAGACAATGAAGTTCAACAAGAAGTGCTCACTCTTTCAGGTCTAAACATATTTTCAGAAGTAAGACAATGAAGTACAACAAGAAGTGCTCACTCTTTCATGTCTAAACATATTTTCAGAAGTAAGACAATGAAGTTCAACAAGAAGTGCTCACTCTTTCATGTCTTAACATATTTCCAGAAGTAAGACAATGAAGTTCAACAAGAAGTGCTCACTCATTCATGTCTTAACATATTTTCAGAAGTAGGACAATGAAGTTCAACATGGAGTGCTCACTCTTTCATGTCTAAACATATTTCCAGAAGTAGGACAATGAAGTTCAACATGGAGTGCTCACTCTTTCATGTCTAAACATATTTCCAGAAGTAGGACAATGAAGTTCAACAAGAAGTGCTCACTCTTTCATGTCTTAACATATTTCCAGAAGTAGGACAATGAAGTTCAACATGGAGTGCTCACTCTTTCATGTCTAAACATATTTTCAGAAGTAGGACAATGAAGTTCAACATGGAGTGCTCACTCTTTCATGTCTAAACATATTTCCGGAAGTAAGACAATGAAGTTCAACATGGAGTGCTCACTCTTTCATGTCTAAACATATTTTCAGAAGTAAGACAATGAAGTTCAACAAGAAGTGCTCACTCTTTCATGTCTAAACATATTTCCAGAAGTAGGACAATGAAGTTCAACATGGAGTGCTCACTCTTTCATGTCTTAACATATTTCCAGAAGTAGGACAATGTAGTTCAAAAAGGAGTGCTCACTCTTTCATGTCTTAACATATTTCCAGAAGTAGGACAATCAAGTTCAGCGAGGAGTGCTCTCTCTTTCATGTCTTAACATATTTCCAGAAGTAGGACAATGTAGTTCAAAAAGGAGTGCTCACTCTTTCATGTCTTAACATATTTCCAGAAGTAGGACTATCAAGTTCAACGAGGAGTGCTCACTCTTTCATGTCTTAACATATTTCCAGAAGTAGGACAATGTAGTTTAAAAAGGAGTGCTCACTTTTTCATGTCTTAACATATTTCCAGAAGTAGGACAATCAAGTTCAACAAGGAGTGCTCACTCTTTCATGTATTAACATATTTCCAGAAGTAGGACAATGAAGTTCAACAAGGAGTGCTCACTGTTTCATGTCTTAACATATTTCCAGAAGTAGGACAATGAAGTTCAACAAGGAGTGCTCACTCTTTCATGTCTCAACATATTTCCAGAAGTAGGACAATGAAGTTCAACATGGAGTGCTCACTGTTTCATGTCTCAACATATTTCCAGAAGTAGGACAATGAAGTTCAACATGGAGTGCTCACTCTTTCATGTCTTAACATATTTCCAGAAGTAGGACAATGAAGTTCAACAAGGAGTGCTCACTGTTTCATGTCTTAACATATTTCCAGAAGGAAGACAATGAAGTTCAACATGGAGTGCTCACTCTTTCATGTCTTAACATATTTCCAGAAGTAGGACAATGTAGTTCAAAGTGGAGTGCTCATTCTTTCATGTCTTAACATATTTCCAGAAGTAGGACAATGTAGTTCAACATGGAGTGCTCACTCTTTCATGTCTTAACATATTTCCAGAAGTAGGATAATGAAGTTCAACATGAAGTGCTCACTGTTTCATGTCTTAACATATTTCCAGAAGAAGGACAATGTAGTTCAACAAGGAGTGCTCCCTCTTTCATGTCTCAACATATTTCCAGAAGTAGGACAATGTAGTTCAACAAGGAGAGCTCACTCTTTCATGTCTTAACATATTTCCAGAAGTAGAACAATGAGGTTCAACAAGGAGTGCTCACTGTTTCATGTCTTAACATATTTCCTGAAGTAGGACAATGAAGTTCAACAAGGAGTGCTCACTCTATCATGTCTCAACATATTTCCAGAAGTAGGACAATGAAGTTCAACATGGAGTGCTCACTGTTTCATGTCTCAACATATTTCCAGAAGTAGGACAATGAAGTTCAACATTGAGTGCTCACTCTTTCATGTCTTAACATATTTCCAGAAGTAGGACAATGAAGTTCAACAAGGAGTGCTCACTGTTTCATGTCTTAACATATTTCCAGAAGGAAGACAATGAAGTTCAACATGGAGTGCTCACTCTTTCATGTCTTAACATATTTCCAGAAGTAGGACAATGTAGTTCAACAAGGAGTGCTCACTCTTTCATGTCTCAACATATTTCCAGAAGTAGGACAATGAAGTTCAACATGGAGTGCTCACTCTTTCATGTCTTAACATATTTCCAGAAGTAGGACAATGAAGTTCAACAAGGAGTGCTCACTGTTTCATGTCTTAACATATTTCCAGA
Source organism: Deroplatys truncata (assembly GCA_030765065.1). Taxonomy (NCBI): domain Eukaryota; kingdom Metazoa; phylum Arthropoda; class Insecta; order Mantodea; family Mantidae; genus Deroplatys; species Deroplatys truncata. Next base: position 2,623,456 of record CM060975.1, read on the forward strand.
AGGAAGACAATGAAGTTCAACATGGAGTGCTCACTCTTTCATGTCTTAACATATTTCCAGAAGTAGGACAATGTAGTTCAACAAGGAGTGCTCACTCTTTCATGTCTTAACATATTTCCAGAAGTAGGACAATGAAGTTCAACATGGAGTGCTCACTGTTTCATGTCTTAACATATTTCCAGAAGTAGGACAATGTAGTTCAACAAGGAGTGCTCACTCTTTCATGTCTCAACATATTTCCAGAAGTAGGACAATGTAGTTCAACATGGAGTGCTCACTCTTTCATGTCTTAACATATTTCCAGAAGTAGGACAATGTAGTTCAACAAGAAGTGCTCACTCTTTCATGTCTCAACATATTTCCAGAAGTAGGACAATGAAGTTCAACATGGAGTGCTCACTCTTTCATGTCTTAACATACTTCCAGAAGTAGGACAATGAAGTTCAACATGGAAAGCTCACTGTTTCATGTCTTAACATATTTCCAGAAGTAGGACAATGAAGTTCAACATGGAGTGCTCACTGTTTCATGTCTTAACATATTTCCAGAAGTAGGACAATGAAGTTCAACATGGAGTGCTCACTGTTTCATGTCTCAACATATTTCCAGAAGTAGGATAATGTAGTTCAACATGGAGTGCTCACTGTTTCATGTCTTAACATATTTCCAGAAGTAGGACAATGAAGTTCAACATGGAGTGCTCACTGTTTCATGTCTTAACATATTTCCAGAAGTAGGACAATGTAGTTCAACAAGGAGTGCTCATTGTTTCATGTCTTAACATATTTCCAGAAGTAGGATAATGTAGTTCAACAAGCAGTGCTCACTCTTTCATGTCTTAACATATTTCCAGAAGTAGGACAATGAAGTTCAACATGGAGTGCTCACTGTTTCATGTCTTAACATATTTCCAGAAGTAGGATAATGTAGTTCAACATGGAGTGCTCACTGTTTCATGTCTTAACATATTTCCAGAAGTAGGACAATGAAGTTCAACATGGAGTGCTCACTCTTTCATGTCTTAACATATTTCCAGAAGTAGGACAATGAAGTTCAACATGGAGTGCTCACTCTTTCATGTCTTAACATATTTCCAGAAGTAGGACAATGAGGTTCAACATGGAGTGCTCACTCTTTCATGTCTTAACATATTTCCAGAAGTAGGACAATGAAGTTGAACATGGAGTGCTCACTGTTTCATGTCTTAACATATTTCCGGAAGTAGGACAATGAAGTTCAACATGGAGTGCTCACTGTTTCATGTCTTAACATATTTCCAGAAGTAGGACAATGAAGTTCAACATGGAGTGCTCACTGTTTCATGTCTTAACATATTTCCAGAAGTAGGACAATGAAGTTCAACATGGAGTGCTCAATGTTTCATGTCTTAACATATTTCCAGAAGGAAGACAATGAAGTTCAACAAGGAGTGCTCATTGTTTCATGTCTTAACATATTTCCAGACGTAGGACAATGAAGTTCAACATGGAGTGCTCACTGTTTCATGTCTTAACATATTTCCAGAAGTAGGACAATGAAGTTCAACATGGAGTGCTCACTGTTTCATGTCTTAACATATTTCCAGAAGTAGGACAATGAAGTTCAACATGGAGTGCTCACTGTTTCATGTCTTAACATATTTCCAGAAGTAGGACAATGAAGTTCAACAAGGAGTGCTCACTGTTTCATGTCTTAACATATTTCCAGAAGGAAGACAATGAAGTTCAACATGGAGTGCTCACTCTTTCACGTCTTAACATATTTCCAGAAAGAAGACAATGAAGTTCAACAAGAAGTGCTCACTCTTTCATGTCTAAACATATTTTCAGAAGTAAGACAATGAAGTACAACAAGAAATGCTCACTCTTTCATGTCTAAACATATTTTCAGAAGTAAGACAATGAAGTTCAACAAGAAGTGCTCACTCTTTCATGTCTTAACATATTTCCAGAAGTAAGACAATGAAGTTCAACAAGAAGTGCTCACTCATTCATGTCTTAACATATTTTCAGAAGTAGGACAATGAAGTTCAACATGGAGTGCTCACTCTTTCATGTCTAAACATATTTCCAGAAGTAGGACAATGAAGTTCAACATGGAGTGCTCACTCTTTCATGTCTAAACATATTTCCAGAAGTAGGACAATGAAGTTCAACAAGAAGTGCTCACTCTTTCATGTCTTAACATATTTCCAGAAGTAGGACAATGAAGTTCAACATGGAGTGCTCACTCTTTCATGTCTAAACATATTTTCAGAAGTAGGACAATGAAGTTCAACATGGAGTGCTCACTCTTTCATGTCTAAACATATTTCCAGAAGTAAGACAATGAAGTTCAACATGGAGTGCTCACTCTTTCATGTCTAAACATATTTTCAGAAGTAAGACAATGAAGTTCAACAAGAAGTGCTCACTCTTTCATGTCTAAACATATTTCCAGAAGTAGGACAATGAAGTTCAACATGGAGTGCTCACTCTTTCATGTCTTAACATATTTCCAGAAGTAGGACAATGTAGTTCAAAAAGGAGTGCTCACTCTTTCATGTCTTAACATATTTCCAGAAGTAGGACAATCAAGTTCAGCGAGGAGTGCTCTCTCTTTCATGTCTTAACATATTTCCAGAAGTAGGACAATGTAGTTCAAAAAGGAGTGCTCACTCTTTCATGTCTTAACATATTTCCAGAAGTAGGACTATCAAGTTCAACGAGGAGTGCTCACTCTTTCATGTCTTAACATATTTCCAGAAGTAGGACAATGTAGTTCAAAAAGGAGTGCTCACTTTTTCATGTCTTAACATATTTCCAGAAGTAGGACAATCAAGTTCAACAAGGAGTGCTCACTCTTTCATGTATTAACATATTTCCAGAAGTAGGACAATGAAGTTCAACAAGGAGTGCTCACTGTTTCATGTCTTAACATATTTCCAGAAGTAGGACAATGAAGTTCAACAAGGAGTGCTCACTCTTTCATGTCTCAACATATTTCCAGAAGTAGGACAATGAAGTTCAACATGGAGTGCTCACTGTTTCATGTCTCAACATATTTCCAGAAGTAGGACAATGAAGTTCAACATGGAGTGCTCACTCTTTCATGTCTTAACATATTTCCAGAAGTAGGACAATGAAGTTCAACAAGGAGTGCTCACTGTTTCATGTCTTAACATATTTCCAGAAGGAAGACAATGAAGTTCAACATGGAGTGCTCACTCTTTCATGTCTTAACATATTTCCAGAAGTAGGACAATGTAGTTCAACAAGGAGTGCTCATTCTTTCATGTCTTAACATATTTCCAGAAGTAGGACAATGTAGTTCAACATGGAGTGCTCACTCTTTCATGTCTTAACATATTTCCAGAAGTAGGATAATGAAGTTCAACATGAAGTGCTCACTGTTTCATGTCTTAACATATTTCCAGAAGTAGGACAATGTAGTTCAACAAGGAGTGCTCCCTCTTTCATGTCTCAACATATTTCCAGAAGTAGGACAATGTAGTTCAACAAGGAGAGCTCACTCTTTCATGTCTTAACATATTTCCAGAAGTAGAACAATGAAGTTCAACAAGGAGTGCTCACTGTTTCATGTCTTAACATATTTCCAGAAGTAGGACAATGAAGTTCAACAAGGAGTGCTCACTCTATCATGTCTCAACATATTTCCAGAAGTAGGACAATGAAGTTCAACATGGAGTGCTCACTGTTTCATGTCTCAACATATTTCCAGAAGTAGGACAATGAAGTTCAACATTGAGTGCTCACTCTTTCATGTCTTAACATATTTCCAGAAGTAGGACAATGAAGTTCAACAAGGAGTGCTCACTGTTTCATGTCTTAACATATTTCCAGAAGGAAGACAATGAAGTTCAACATGGAGTGCTCACTCTTTCATGTCTTAACATATTTCCAGAAGTAGGACAATGTAGTTCAACAAGGAGTGCTCACTCTTTCATGTCTTAACATATTTCCAGAAGTAGGACAATGAAGTTCAACATGGAGTGCTCACTGTTTCATGTCTTAACATATTTCCAGAAGTAGGACAATGTAGTTCAACAAGGAGTGCTCACTATTTCATGTCTCAACATATTTCCAGAAGTAGGACAATGTAGTTCAACATGGAGTGCTCACTCTTTCATGTCTTAACATATTTCCAGAAGTAGGACAATGTAGTTCAACAAGAAGTGCTCACTCTTTCATGTCTCAACATATTTCCAGAAGTAGGACAATGAAGTTCAACATGGAGTGCTCACTCTTTCATGTCTTAACATATTTCCAGAAGTAGGACAATGAAGTTCAACATGGAGTGCTCACTGTTTCATGTCTTAACATATTTCCAGAAGTAGGACAATGTAGTTCAAAAAGGAGTGCTCACTGTTTCATGTCTTAACATATTTCCACAAGTAGGACAATCAAGTTCAACAAGGAGAGCTCACTCTTTCATGTCTTAACATATTTCCAGAAGTAGGACAATGTAGTTCAACAAGGAGTGCTCACTGTTTCATGTCTTAACATATCTCCAGAAGTAGGACAATGAAGTTCAACAAGTCGTGCTCACTCTTTCATGTCTCAACATATTTCCAGAAGTAGGACAATGAAGTTCAACATGGAGTGCTCACTGTTTCATGTCGCAACATATTTCCAGAAGTAGGACAATGAAGTTCAACATGGAGTGCTCACTCTTTCATGTCTTAACATATTTCCAGAAGTAGGACAATGAAGTTCAACAAGGAGTACTCACTGTTTCATGTCTTAACATATTTCCAGAAGGAAGACAATGAAGTTCAACATGGAGTGCTCACTCTTTCATGTCTTAACTTATTTCCAGAAGTAGGACAATGTAGTTGAACAAGGAGTGCTCACTCTTTCATGTCTTAACATATTTCCAGAAGTAGGACAATGAAGTTCAACATGGAGTGCTCACTGTTTCATGTCTCAACATATTTCCAGAAGTAGGACAATGAAGTTCAACATTGAGTGCTCACTCTTTCATGTCTTAACATATTTCCAGAAGTAGGACAATGAAGTTCAACAAGAAGTGCTCACTGTTTCATGTCTTAACATATTTCCAGAAGTAGGACAATCAAGTTCAGCGAGGAGTGCTCTCTCTTTCATGTCTTAACATATTTCCAGAAGTAGGACAATGTAGTTCAAAAAGGAGTGCTCACTCTTTCATGTCTTAACATATTTCCAGAAGTAGGACTATCAAGTTCAACGAGGAGTGCTCACTCTTTCATGTCTTAACATATTTCCAGAAGTAGGACAATGTAGTTCAAAAAGGAGTGCTCACTTTTTCATGTCTTAACATATTTCCAGAAGTAGGACAATCAAGTTCAACAAGGAGTGCTCACTCTTTCATGTATTAACATATTTCCAGAAGTAGGACAATGAAGTTCAACAAGGAGTGCTCACGGTTTCATGTCTTAACATATTTCCAGAAGTAGGACAATGAAGTTCAACAAGGAGTGCTCACTCTTTCATGTCTCAACATATTTCCAGAAGTAGGACAATGAAGTTCAACATGGAGTGCTCACTGTTTCATGTCTCAACATATTTCCAGAAGTAGGACAATGAAGTTCAACATGGAGTGCTCACTCTTTCATGTCTTAACATATTTCCAGAAGTAGGACAATGAAGTTCAACAAGGAGTGCTCACTGTTTCATGTCTTAACATATTTCCAGAAGGAAGACAATGAAGTTCAACATGGAGTGCGCACTCTTTCATGTCTTAACATATTTCCAGAAGTAGGACAATGTAGTTCAACAAGGAGTGCTCATTCTTTCATGTCTTAACATATTTCCAGAAGTAGGACAATGTAGTTCAACATGGAGTGCTCACTCTTTCATGTCTTAACATATTTCCAGAAGTAGGATAATGAAGTTCAACATGAAGTGCTCACTGTTTCATGTCTTAACATATTTCCAGAAGTAGGACAATGTAGTTCAACAAGGAGTGCTCCCTCTTTCATGTCTCAACATATTTCCAGAAGTAGGACAATGTAGTTCAACAAGGAGAGCTCACTCTTTCATGTCTTAACATATTTCCAGAAGTAGAACAATGAAGTTCAACAAGGAGTGCTCACTGTTTCATGTCTTAACATATTTCCAGAAGTAGGACAATGAAGTTCAACAAGGAGTGCTCACTCTATCATGTCTCAACATATTTCCAGAAGTAGGACAATGAAGTTCAACATGGAGTGCTCACTGTTTCATGTCTCAACATATTTCCAGAAGTAGGACAATGAAGTTCAACATTGAGTGCTCACTCTTTCATGTCTTAACATATTTCCAGAAGTAGGACAATGAAGTTCAACAAGGAGTGCTCACTGTTTCATGTCTTAACATATTTCCAGAAGGAAGACAATGAAGTTCAACATGGAGTGCTCACTCTTTCATGTCTTAACATATTTCCAGAAGTAGGACAATGTAGTTCAACAAGGAGTGCTCACTCTTTCATGTCTTAACATATTTCCAGAAGTAGGACAATGAAGTTCAACATGGAGTGCTCACTGTTTCATGTCTTAACATATTTCCAGAAGTAGGACAATGTAGTTCAACAAGGAGTGCTCACTATTTCATGTCTCAACATATTTCCAGAAGTAGGACAATGTAGTTCAACATGGAGTGCTCACTCTTTCATGTCTTAACATATTTCCAGAAGTAGGACAATGTAGTTCAACAAGAAGTGCTCACTCTTTCATGTCTCAACATATTTCCAGAAGTAGGACAATGAAGTTCAACATGGAGTGCTCACTCTTTCATGTCTTAACATATTTCCAGAAGTAGGACAATGAAGTTCAACATGGAGTGCTCACTGTTTCATGTCTTAACATATTTCCAGAAGTAGGACAATGTAGTTCAAAAAGGAGTGCTCACTGTTTCATGTCTTAACATATTTCCACAAGTAGGACAATCAAGTTCAACAAGGAGAGCTCACTCTTTCATGTCTTAACATATTTCCAGAAGTAGGACAATGTAGTTCAACAAGGAGTGCTCACTGTTTCATGTCTTAACATATCTCCAGAAGTAGGACAATGAAGTTCAACAAGTCGTGCTCACTCTTTCATGTCTCAACATATTTCCAGAAGTAGGACAATGAAGTTCAACATGGAGTGCTCACTGTTTCATGTCGCAACATATTTCCAGAAGTAGGACAATGAAGTTCAACATGGAGTGCTCACTCTTTCATGTCTTAACATATTTCCAGAAGTAGGACAATGAAGTTCAACAAGGAGTGCTCACTGTTTCATGTCTTAACATATTTCCAGAAGGAAGACAATGAAGTTCAACATGGAGTGCTCACTCTTTCATGTCTTAACTTATTTCCAGAAGTAGGACAATGTAGTTGAACAAGGAGTGCTCACTCTTTCATGTCTGAACATATTTCCAGAAGTAGGACAATGAAGTTCAACATGGAGTGCTCACTGTTTCATGTCTTAACATATTTCCAGAAGTAGGACAATGTAGTTCAACAAGGAGTGCTCACTCTTTCATGTCTCAACATATTTCCAGAAGTAGGACAATGTAGTTCAACATGGAGTGCTCACTCTTTCATGTCTTAACATATTTCCAGAAGTAGGACAATGTAGCTCAACAAGAAGTGCTCACTCTTTCATGTCTCAACATATTTCCAGAAGTAGGACAATGAAGTTCAACATGGAGTGCTCACTCTTTCATGTCTTAACATATTTCCAGAAGTAGGACAATGAAGTTCAACATGGAGTGCTCACTGTTTCATGTCTTAACATATTTCCAGAAGTAGGACAATGAAGTTCAACATGGAGTGCTCACTGTTTCATGTCTTAACATATTTCCAGAAGTAGGACAATGAAGTTCAACATGGAGTGCTCACTGTTTCATGTCTTAACATATTTCCAGAAGTAGGATAATGTGGTTCAACATGGAGTGCTCACTGTTTCATGTCTTAACATATTTCCAGAAGTAGGACAATGAAGTTCAACATGGAGTGCTCACTGTTTCATGTCTTAACATATTTCCAGAAGTAGGACAATGTAGTTCAACAAGGAGTGCTCGTTGTTTCATGTCTTAACATATTTCCAGAAGTAGGATAATGTAGTTCAACAAGGAGTGCTCACTCTTTCATGTCTTAACATATTTCCAGAAGTAGGACAATGAAGTTCAACATGGAGTGCTCACTGTTTCATGTCTTAACATATTTCCAGAAGTAGGACAATGAAGTTCAACATAGAGTGCTCACTGTTTCATGTCTTAACATATTTCCAGAAGTAGGACAATGTAGTTCAAAAAGGAGTGCTCACTCTTTCATGTCTTAACATATTTCCAGAAGTAGGACAATCAAGTTCAACGAGGAGTGCTCACTCTTTCATGTCTTAACATATTTCCAGAAGGAAGACATTGTAGTTCAAAAAGGAGTGCTCACTGTTTCATGTCTTAACATATTTCCAGAAGTAGGACAATATAGTTCAAAAAGGAGTGCTCACTGTTTCATGTCTTAACATATTTCCAGAAGTAGGACAATGAAGTTCAACATGGAGTGCTCACTGTTTCATGTCTCAACATATTTCCAGAAGTAGGACAATGAAGTTCAACATGGAGTGCTCACTCTTTCATGTCTTAACATATTTCCAGAAGTAGGACAATGAAGTTCAACAAGGAGTGCTCACTGTTTCATGTCTTAACATATTTCCAGAAGGAAGACAATGAAGTTCAACATGGAGTGCTCACTCTTTCATGTCTTAACATATTTCCAGAAGTAGGACAATGTAGTTCAACAAGGAGTGCTCACTCTTTCATGTCTTAACATATTTCCAGAAGTAGGACAATGAAGTTCAACATGGAGTGCTCACTGTTTCATGTCTTAACATATTTCCAGAAGTAGGACAATGTAGTTCAACAAGGAGTGCTCACTCTTTCATGTCTCAACATATTTCCAGAAGTAGGACAATGTAGTTCAACATGGAGTGCTCACTCTTTCATGTCTTAACATATTTCCAGAAGTAGGACAATGTAGTTCAACAAGAAGTGCTCACTCTTTCATGTCTCAACATATTTCCAGAAGTAGGACAATGAAGTTCAACATGGAGTGCTCACTCTTTCATGTCTTAACATATTTCCAGAAGTAGGACAATGAAGTTCAACATGGAGTGCTCACTGTTTCATGTCTTAACATATTTCCAGAAGTAGGACAATGAAGTTCAACATGGAGTGCTCACTGTTTCATGTCTTAACATATTTCCAGAAGTAGGACAATGAAGTTCAACATGGAGTGCTCACTGTTTCATGTCTTAACATATTTCCAGAAGTAGGATAATGTAGTTCAACATGGAGTGCTCACTGTTTCATGTCTTAACATATTTCCAGAAGTAGGACAATGAAGTTCAACATGGAGTCCTCACTGTTTCATGTCTTAACATATTTCCAGAAGTAGGACAATGTAGTTCAACAAGGAGTGCTCATTGTTTCATGTCTTAACATATTTCCAGAAGTAGGATAATGTAGTTCAACAAGGAGTGCTCACTCTTTCATGTCTTAACATATTTCCAGAAGTAGGACAATGAAGTTCAACATGGAGTGCTCACTGTTTCATGTCTTAACATATTTCCAGAAGTAGGACAATGAAGTTCAACATGGAGTGCTCACTGTTTCATGTCTTAACATATTTCCAGAAGTAGGACAATGAAGTTCAACATGGAGTGCTCACTGTTTCATGTCTTAACATATTTCCAGAAGTAGGATAATGTAGTTCAACATGGAGTGCTCACTGTTTCATGTCTTAACATATTTCCAGAAGTAGGACAATGAAGTTCAACATGGAGTGCTCTCTCTTTCATGTCTTAACATATTTCCAGAAGTAGGACAATGAAGTTCAACATGGAGTGCTCACTCTTTCATGTCTTAACATATTTCCAGAAGTAGGACAATGAGGTTCAACATGGAGTGCTCACTCTTTCATGTCTTAACATATTTCCAGAAGTAGGACAATGAAGTTGAACATGGAGTGCTCACTGTTTCATGTCTTAACATATTTCCGGAAGTAGGACAATGAAGCTCAACATGGAGTGCTCACTGTTTCATGTCTTAACATATTTCCAGATGTAGGACAATGAAGTTCAACATGGAGTGCTCACTGTTTCATGTCTTAACATATTTCCAGAAGTAGGACAATGAAGTTCAACATCGAGTGCTCAATGTTTCATGTCTTAACATATTTCCAGAAGGAAGACAATGAAGTTCAACAAGGAGTGCTCACTGTTTCATGTCTTAACATATTTCCAGACGTAGGACAATGAAGTTCAACATGGAGTGCTCACTGTTTCATGTCTTAACATATTTCCAGAAGTAGGACAATGAAGTTCAACATGGAGTGCTCACTGTTTCATGTCTTAACATATTTCCAGAAGTAGGACAATGAAGTTCAACATGGAGTGCTCACTGTTTCATGTCTTAACATATTTCCAGAAGTAGGACAATGAAGTTCAACAAGGAGTGCTCACTGTTTCATGTCTTAAATATTTCCAGAAGGAAGACAATGAAGTTCAACATGGAGTGCTCACTCTTTCACGTCTTAACATATTTCCAGAAAGAAGACAATGAAGTTCAACAAGAAGTGCTCACTCTTTCATGTCTAAACATATTTTCAGAAGTAAGACAATGAAGTACAACAAGAAGTGCTCACTCTTTCATGTCTAAACATATTTTCAGAAGTAAGACAATGAAGTTCAACAAGAAGTGCTCACTCTTTCATGTCTTAACATATTTTCAGAAGTAGGACAATGAAGTTCAACATGGAGTGCTCACTCTTTCATGTCTAAACAAATTTCCAGAAGTAGGACAATGAAGTTCAACATGGAGTGCTCACTCTTTCATGTCTAAACATATTTCCAGAAGTAGGACAATGAAGTTCAACAACAAGTGCTCACTCTTTCATGTCTTAACATATTTCCAGAAGTAGGACAATGAAGTTCAACATGGAGTGCTCACTCTTTCATGTCTAAACATATTTTCAGAAGTAGGACAATGAAGTTCAACATGGAGTGCTCACTCTTTCATGTCTAAACATATTTCCAGAAGTAAGACAATGAAGTTCAACATGGAGTGCTCACTCTTTCATGTCTAAACATATTTTTAGAAGTAAGACAATGAAGTTCAACAAGAAGTGCTCACTCTTTCATGTCTAAACATATTTCCAGAAGTAGGACAATGAAGTTCAACATGGAGTGCTCACTCTTTCATGTCTTAACATATTTCCAGAAGTAGGACAATGTAGTTCAAAAAGGAGTGCTCACTCTTTCATGTCTTAACATATTTCCAGAAGTAGGACAATCAAGTTCAGCGAGGAGTGCTCTCTCTTTCATGTCTTAACATATTTCCAGAAGTAGGACAATGTAGTTCAAAAAGGAGTGCTCACTCTTTCATGTCTTAACATATTTCCAGAAGTAGGACTATCAAGTTCAACGAGGAGTGCTCACTCTTTCATATCTTAACATATTTCCAGAAGTAGGACAATGTAGTTCAAAAAGGAGTGCTCACTGTTTCATGTCTTAACATATTTCCAGAAGTAGGACAATCAAGTTCAACAAGGAGTGCTCACTCTTTCATGTATTAACATATTTCCAGAAGTAGGACAATGAAGTTCAACAAGGAGTGCTCACTGTTTCATGTCTTAACATATTTCCAGAAGTAGGACAATGAAGTTCAACAAGGAGTGCTCACTCTTTCATGTCTCAACATATTTCCAGAAGTAGGACAATGAAGTTCAACATGGAGTGCTCACTGTTTCATTTCTCAACATATTTCCAGAAGTAGGACAATGAAGTTCAACATGGAGTGCTCACTCTTTCATGTCTTAACATATTTCCAGAAGTAGGACAATGAAGTTCAACAGGGAGTGCTCACTGTTTCATGTCTTAACATATTTCCAGAAGGAAGACAATGAAGTTCAACATGGAGTGCTCACTCTTTCATGTCTTAACATATTTCCAGAAGTAGGACAATGTAGTTCAACAAGGAGTGCTCACTCTTTCATGTCTTAACATATTTCCAGAAGTAGGACAATGTAGTTCAACATGGAGTGCTTACTCTTTCATGTCTTAACATATTTCCAGAAGTAGGATAATGAAGTTCAACATGAAGTGCTCACTGTTTCATGTCTTAACATATTTCCAGAAGAAGGACAATGAAGTTCAACATTGAGTGCTCACTCTTTCATGTCTTAACATATTTCCAGAAGTAGGACAATGAAGTTCAACAAGGAGTGCTCACTGTTTCATGTCTTAACATATTTCCAGAAGGAAGACAATGAAGTTCAACATGGAGTGCTCACTCTTTCATGTCTTAACATATTTCCAGAAGTAGGACAATGTAGTTCAACAAGGAGTGCTCACTCTTTCATGTCTTAACATATTTCCAGAAGTAGGACAATGAAGTTCAACATGGAGTGCTCACTGTTTCATGTCTTAACATATTTCCAGAAGTAGGACAATGTAGTTCAACAAGGAGTGCTCACTCTTTCATGTCTCAACATATTTCCAGAAGTAGGACAATGTAGTTCAACATGGAGTGCTCACTCTTTCATGTCTTAACATATTTCCAGAAGTAGGACAATGTAGTTCAACAAGAAGTGCTCACTCTTTCATGTCTCAACATATTTCCAGAAGTAGGACAATGAAGTTCAACATGGAGTGCTCACTCTTTCATGTCTTAACATATTTCCAGAAGTAGGACAATGAAGTTCAACATGGAGTGCTCACTGTTTCATGTCTTAACATATTTCCAGAAGTAGGACAATGTAGTTCAAAAAGGAGTGCTCACTGTTTCATGTCTTAACATATTTCCACAAGTAGGACAATCAAGTTCAACAAGGAGAGCTCACTCTTTCATGTCTTAACATATTTCCAGAAGTAGGACAATGTAGTTCAACAAGGAGTGCTCACTGTTTCATGTCTTAACATATCTCCAGAAGTGGGACAATGAAGTTCAACAAGTCGTGCTCACTCTTTCATGTCTCAACATATTTCCAGAAGTAGGACAATGAAGTTCAACATGGAGTGCTCACTGTTTCATGTCGCAACATATTTCCAGAAGTAGGACAATGAAGTTCAACATGGAGTGCTCACTCTTTCATGTCTTAACATATTTCCAGAAGTAGGACAATGAAGTTCAACAAGGAGTGCTCACTGTTTCATGTCTTAACATATTTCCAGAAGGAAGACAATGAAGTTCAACATGGAGTGCTCACTCTTTCATGTCTTAACATATTTCCAGAAGTAGGACAATGTAGTTGAACAAGGAGTGCTCACTCTTTCATGTCTTAACATATTTCCAGAAGTAGGACAATGAAGTTCAACATGGAGTGCTCACTGTTTCATGTCTTAACATATTTCCAGAAGTAGGACAATGTAGTTCAACAAGGAGTGCTCACTCTTTCATGTCTCAACATATTTCCAGAAGTAGGACAATGTAGTTCAACATGGAGTGCTCACTCTTTCATGTCTTAACATATTTCCAGAAGTAGGACAATGTAGCTCAACAAGAAGTGCTCACTCTCTCATGTCTCAACATATTTCCAGAAGTAGGACAATGAAGTTCAACATGGAGTGCTCACTCTTTCATGTCTTAACATATTTCCAGAAGTAGGACAATGAAGTTCAACATGGAGTGCTCACTGTTTCATGTCTTAACATATTTCCAGAAGTAGGACAATGAAGTTCAACATGGAGTGCTCACTGTTTCATGTCTTAACATATTTCCAGAAGTAGGACAATGAAGTTCAACATGGAGTGCTCACTGTTTCATGTCTTAACATATTTCCAGAAGTAGGATAATGTAGTTCAACATGGAGTGCTCACTGTTTCATGTCTTAACATATTTCCAGAAGTAGGACAATGAAGCTCAACATGGAGTGCTCACTGTTTCATGTCTTAACATATTTCCAGAAGTAGGACAATGTAGTTCAACAAGGAGTGCTCATTGTTTCATGTCTTAACATATTTCCAGAAGTAGGATAATGTAGTTCAACAAGGAGTGCTCACTCTTTCATGTCTTAACATATTTCCAGAAGTAGGACAATGAAGTTCAACATGGAGTGCTCACTGTTTCATGTCTTAACATATTTCCAGAAGTAGGACAATGAAGTTCAACATGGAGTGTTCACTGTTTCATGTCTTAACATATTTCCAGAAGTAGGACAATGTAGTTCAAAAAGGAGTGCTCACTGTTTCATGTCTTAACATATTTCCAGAAGTAGGACAATGAAGTTCAACATGGAATGCTCACTGTTTCATGTCTCAACATATTTCCAGAAGTAGGACAATGAAGTTCAACATGGAGTGCTCACTCTTTCATGTCTTAACATATTTCCAGAAGTAGGACAATGAAGTTCAACAAGGAGTGCTCACTGTTTCATGTCTTAACATATTTCCAGAAGGAAGACAATGAAGTTCAACATGGAGTGCTCACTCTTTCATGTCTTAACATATTTCCAGAAGTAGGACAATGTAGTTCAACAAGGAGTGCTCACTCTTTCATGTCTTAACATATTTCCAGAAGTAGGACAATGAAGTTCAACATGGAGTGCTCACTGTTTCATGTCTTAACATATTTCCAGAAGTAGGACAATGTAGTTCAACAAGGAGTGCTCACTCTTTCATGTCTCAACATATTACCAGAAGTAGGACAATGTAGTTCAACATGGAGTGCTCACTCTTTCATGTCTTAACATATTTCCAGAAGTAGGACAATGTAGTTCAACAAGAAGTGCTCACTCTTTCATGTCTCAACATATTTCCAGAAGTAGGACAATGAAGTTCAACATGGAGTGCTCACTCTTTCATGTCTTAACATATTTCCAGAAGTAGGACAATGAAGTTCAACATGGAGTGCTCACTGTTTCATGTCTTAACATATTTCCAGAAGTAGGATAATGTAGTTCAACATGGAGTGCTCACTGTTTCATGTCTTAACATATTTCCAGAAGTAGGACAATGAAGTTCAACATGGAGTGCTCACTGTTTCATGTCTTAACATATTTCCAGAAGTAGGACAATGTAGTTCAACAAGGAGTGCTCATTGTTTCATGTCTTAACATATTTCCAGAAGTAGGATAATGTAGTTCAACAAGGAGTGCTCACTCTTTCATGTCTTAACATATTTCCAGAAGTAGGACAATGAAGTTCAACATGGAGTGCTCACTGTTTCATGTCTTAACATATTTCCAGAAGTAGGACAATGAAGTTCAACATGGAGTGCTCACTGTTTCATGTCTTAACATATTTCCAGAAGTAGGACAATGAAGTTCAACATGGAGTGCTCACTGTTTCATGTCTTAACATATTTCCAGAAGTAGGATAATGTAGTTCAACATGGAGTGCTCACTGTTTCATGTCTTAACATATTTCCAGAAGTAGGACAATGAAGTTCAACATGGAGTGCTCACTGTTTCATGTCTTAACATATTTCCAGAAGTAGGACAATGTAGTTCAACAAGGAGTGCTCATTGTTTCATGTCTTAACATATTTCCAGAAGTAGGATAATGTAGTTCAACAAGGAGTGCTCACTCTTTCATGTCTTAACATATTTCCAGAAGTAGGACAATGAAGTTCAACATGGAGTGCTCACTGTTTCATGTCTTAACATATTTCCAGAAGTAGGACAATGAAGTTCAACATGGAGTGCTCACTGTTTCATGTCTTAACATATTTCCAGAAGTAGGACAATGAAGTTCAACATGGAGTGCTCACTGTTTCATGTCTTAACATATTTCCAGAAGTAGGATAATGTAGTTCAACATGGAGTGCTCACTGTTTCATGTCTTAACATATTTCCAGAAGTAGGACAATGAAGTTCAACATGGAGTGCTCTCTCTTTCATGTCTTAACATATTTCCAGAAGTAGGACAATGAAGTTCAACATGGAGTGCTCACTCTTTCATGTCTTAACATATTTCCAGAAGTAGGACAATGAGGTTCAACATGGAGTGCTCACTCTTTCATGTCTTAACATATTTCCAGAAGTAGGACAATGAAGTTGAACATGGAGTGCTCACTGTTTCATGTCTTAACATATTTCCGGAAGTAGGACAATGAAGTTCAACATGGAGTGCTCACTGTTTCATGTCTTAACATATTTCCAGAAGTAGGACAATGAAGTTCAACATGGAGTGCTCACTGTTTCATGTCTTAACATATTTCCAGAAGTAGGACAATGAAGTTCAACATGGAGTGCTCAATGTTTCATGTCTTAACATATTTCCAGACGTAGGACAATGAAGTTCAACATGGAGTGCTCACTGTTTCATGTCTTAACATATTTCCAGAAGTAGGACAATGAAGTTCAACATGGAGTGCTCACTGTTTCATGTCTTAACATATTTCCAGAAGTAGGACAATGAAGTTCAACATGGAGTGCTCACTGTTTCATGTCTTAACATATTTCCAGAAGTAGGACAATGAAGTTCAACAAGGAGTGCTCACTGTTTCATGTCTTAACATATTTCCAGAAGGAAGACAATGAAGTTCAACATGGAGTGCTCACTCTTTCACGTCTTAACATATTTCCAGAAAGAAGACAATGAAGTTCAACAAGAAGTGCTCACTCTTTCATGTCTAAACATATTTTCAGAAGTAAGACAATGAAGTACAACAAGAAGTGCTCACTCTTTCATGTCTAAACATATTTTCAGAAGTAAGACAATGAAGTTCAACAAGAAGTGCTCACTCTTTCATGTCTTAACATATTTCCAGAAGTAAGACAATGAAGTTCAACAAGACGTGCTCACTCTTTCATGTCTTAACATATTTTCAGAAGTAGGACAATGAAGTTCAACATGGAGTGCTCACTCTTTCATGTCTAAACAAATTTCCAGAAGTAGGACAATGAAGTTCAACATGGAGTGCTCACTCTTTCATGTCTAAACATATTTCCAGAAGTAGGACAATGAAGTTCAACTAGAAGTGCTCACTCTTTCATGTCTTAACATATTTCCAGAAGTAGGACAATGAAGTTCAACATGGAGTGCTCACTCTTTCATGTCTAAACATATTTTCAGAAGTAGGACAATGAAGTTCAACATGGAGTGCTCACTCTTTCATGTCTAAACATATTTCCAGAAGTAAGACAATGAAGTTCAACATGGAGTGCTCACTCTTTCATGTCTAAACATATTTTTAGAAGTAAGACAATGAAGTTCAACAAGAAGTGCTCACTCTTTCATGTCTAAACATATTTCCAGAAGTAGGACAATGAAGTTCAACATGGAGTGCTCACTCTTTCATGTCTTAACATATTTCCAGAAGTAGGACAATGTAGTTCAAAAAGGAGTGCTCACTCTTTCATGTCTTAACATATTTCCAGAAGTAGGACAATCAAGTTCAGCGAGGAGTGCTCTCTCTTTCATGTCTTAACATATTTCCAGAAGTAGGACAATGTAGTTCAAAAAGGAGTGCTCACTCTTTCATGTCTTAACATATTTCCAGAAGTAGGACTATCAAGTTCAACGAGGAGTGCTCACTCTTTCATATCTTAACATATTTCCAGAAGTAGGACAATGTAGTTCAAAAAGGAGTGCTCACTGTTTCATGTCTTAACATATTTCCAGAAGTAGGACAATCAAGTTCAACAAGGAGTGCTCACTCTTTCATGTATTAACATATTTCCAGAAGTAGGACAATGAAGTTCAACAAGGAGTGCTCACTGTTTCATGTCTTAACATATTTCCAGAAGTAGGACAATGAAGTTCAACAAGGAGTGCTCACTCTTTCATGTCTCAACATATTTCCAGAAGTAGGACAATGAAGTTCAACATGGAGTGCTCACTCTTTCATGTCTCAACATATTTCCAGAAGTAGGACAATGAAGTTCAACATGGAGTGCTCACTCTTTCATGTCTTAACATATTTCCAGAAGTAGGACAATGAAGTTCAACAAGGAGTGCTCACTGTTTCATGTCTTAACATATTTCCAGAAGGAAGACAATGAAGTTCAACATGGAGTGCTCACTCTTTCATGTCTTAACATATTTCCAGAAGTAGGACAATGTAGTTCAACAAGGAGTGCTCACTCTTTCATGTCTTAACATATTTCCAGAAGTAGGACAATGTAGTTCAACATGGAGTGCTTACTCTTTCATGTCTTAACATATTTCCAGAAGTAGGATAATGAAGTTCAACATGAAGTGCTCACTGTTTCATGTCTTAACATATTTCCAGAAGTAGGACAATGTAGTTCAACAAGGAGTGCTCACTCTTTCATGTCTCAACATATTTCCAGAAGTAGGAAATGAAGTTCAACATGGAGTGCTCACTGTTTCATGTCTCAACATATTTCCAGAAGTAGGACAATGAAGTTCAACAAGGAGTGCTCACTCTTTCATGTCTCAACATATTTCCAGAAGTAGAACAATGAAGTTCAACATGGAGTGCTCACTGTTTCATGTCTGAACATATTTCCAGAAGTAGGACAATGAAGTTCAACATGGAGTGCTCACTCTTTCATGTCTTAACAAATTTCCAGGAGTAGGACAATGAAGTTCAACAAGGAGTGCTCACTGTTTCATGTCTTAACATATTTCCAGAAGGAAGACAATGAAGTTCAACATGGAGTGCTCACTCTTTCATGTCTTAACATATTTCCAGAAGTAGGACAATGTAGTTCAACAAGGAGTGCTCACTCTTTCATGTCTTAACATATTTCCAGAAGTAGGACAATGTAGTTCAACAAGGAGAGCTCACTCTTTCATGTCTTAACATATTTCCAGAAGTAGGACAATGAAGTTCAACAAGGAGTGCTCACTGTTTCATGTCTTAACATATTTCCAGAAGTAGGACAATGAAGTTCAACAAGGAGTGCTCACTCTATCATGTCTCAACATATTTCCAGAAGTAGGACAATGAAGTTCAACATGGAGTGCTCACTGTTTCATGTCTCAACATATTTCCAGAAGTAGGACAATGAAGTTCAACATTGAGTGCTCACTCTTTCATGTCTTAACATATTTCCAGAAGTAGGACAATGAAGTTCAACAAGGAGTGCTCACTGTTTCATGTCTTAACATATTTCCAGAAGGAAGACAATGAAGTTCAACATGGAGTGCTCACTCTTTCATGTCTTAACATATTTCCAGAAGTAGGACAATGTAGTTCAACAAGGAGTGCTCACTCTTTCATGTCTTAACATATTTCCAGAAGTAGGACAATGAAGTTCAACATGGAGTGCTCACTGTTTCATGTCTTAACATATTTCCAAAGTAGGACAATGTAGTTCAACAAGGAGTGCTCACTCTTTCATGTCTCAACATATTTCCAGAAGTAGGACAATGTAGTTCAACATGGAGTGCTCACTCTTTCATGTCTTAACATATTACCAGAAGTAGGACAATGTAGTTCAACAAGAAGTGCTCACTCTTTCATGTCTCAACATATTTCCAGAAGTAGGACAATGAAGTTCAACATGGAGTGCTCACTCTTTCATGTCTTAACATATTTCCAGAAGTAGGACAATGAAGTTCAACATGGAGTGCTCACTGTTTCATGTCTTAACATATTTCCAGAAGTAGGACAATGTAGTTCAAAAAGGAGTGCCACTGTTTCATGTCTTAACATATTTCCACAAGTAGGACAATCAAGTTCAACAAGGAGAGCTCACTCTTTCATGTCTTAACATATTTCCAGAAGTAGGACAATGTAGTTCAACAAGGAGTGCTCACTGTTTCATGTCTTAACATATCTCCAGAAGTAGGACAATGAAGTTCAACAAGTCGTGCTCACTCTTTCATGTCTCAACATATTTCCAGAAGTAGGACAATGAAGTTCAACATGGAGTGCTCACTGTTTCATGTCGCAACATATTTCCAGAAGTAGGACAATGAAGTTCAACATGGAGTGCTCACTCTTTCATGTCTTAACATATTTCCAGAAGTAGGACAATGAAGTTCAACAAGGAGTGCTCACTGTTTCATGTCTTAACATATTTCCAGAAGGAAGACAACGAAGTTCAACATGGAGTGCTCACTCTTTCATGTCTTAACATATTTCCAGAAGTAGGACAATGTAGTTGAACAAGGAGTGCTCACTCTTTCATGTCTTAACATATTTCCAGAAGTAGGACAATGAAGTTCAACATGGAGTGCTCACTGTTTCATGTCTTAACATATTTCCAGAAGTAGGACAATGTAGTTCAACAAGGAGTGCTCACTCTTTCATGTCTCAACATATTTCCAGAAGTAGGACAATGTAGTTCAACATGGAGTGCTCACTCTTTCATGTCTTAACATATTTCCAGAAGTAGGACAATGTAGCTCAACAAGAAGTGCTCACTCTTTCATGTCTCAACATATTTCCAGAAGTAGGACAATGAAGTTCAACATGGAGTGCTCACTCTTTCATGTCTTAACATATTTCCAGAAGTAGGACAATGAAGTTCAACATGGAGTGCTCACTGTTTCATGTCTTAACATATTTCCAGAAGTAGGACAATGAAGTTCAACATGGAGTGCTCACTGTTTCATGTCTTAACATATTTCCAGAAGTAGGACAATGAAGTTCAACATGGAGTGCTCACTGTTTCATGTCTAAACATATTTCCAGAAGTAGGATAATGTAGTTCAACATGGAGTGCTCACTGTTTCATGTCTTAACATATTTCCAGAAGTAGGACAATGAAGTTCAACATGGAGTGCTCACTGTTTCATGTCTTAACATATTTCCAGAAGTAGGACAATGTAGTTCAACAAGGAGTGCTCATTGTTTCATGTCTTAACATATTTCCAGAAGTAGGATAATGTAGTTCAACAAGGAGTGCTCACTCTTTCATGTCTTAACATATTTCCAGAAGTAGGACAATGAAGTTCAACATGGAGTGCTCACTGTTTCATGTCTTAACATATTTCCAGAAGTAGGACAATGAAGTTCAACATGGAGTGCTCACTGTTTCATGTCTTAACATATTTCCAGAAGTAGGACAATGTAGTTCAAAAAGGAGTGCTCACTCTTTCATGTCTTAACATATTTCCAGAAGTAGGACAATCAAGTTCAACGAGGAGTGCTCACTCTTTCATGTCTTAACATATTTCCAGAAGGAAGACATTGTAGTTCAAAAAGGAGTGCTCACTGTTTCATGTCTTAACATATTTCCAGAAGTAGGACAATGTAGTTCAAAAAGGAGTGCTCACTGTTTCATGTCTTAACATATTTCCAGAAGTAGGACAATGAAGTTCAACATGGAATGCTCACTGTTTCATGTCTCAACATATTTCCAGAAGTAGGACAATGAAGTTCAACATGGAGTGCTCACTCTTTCATGTCTTAACATATTTCCAGAAGTAGGACAATGAAGTTCAACAAGGAGTGCTCACTGTTTCATGTCTTAACATATTTCCAGAAGGAAGACAATGAAGTTCAACATGGAGTGCTCACTCTTTCATGTCTTAACATATTTCCAGAAGTAGGACAATGTAGTTCAACAAGGAGTGCTCACTCTTTCATGTCTTAACATATTTCCAGAAGTAGGACAATGAAGTTCAACATGGAGTGCTCACTGTTTCATGTCTTAACATATTTCCAGAAGTAGGACAATGTAGTTCAACAAGGAGTGCTCACTCTTTCATGTCTCAACATATTACCAGAAGTAGGACAATGTAGTTCAACATGGAGTGCTCACTCTTTCATGTCTTAACATATTTCCAGAAGTAGGACAATGTAGTTCAACAAGAAGTGCTCACTCTTTCATGTCTCAACATATTTCCAGAAGTAGGACAATGAAGTTCAACATGGAGTGCTCACTCTTTCATGTCTTAACATATTTCCAGAAGTAGGACAATGAAGTTCAACATGGAGTGCTCACTGTTTCATGTCTTAACATATTTCCAGAAGTAGGACAATGAAGTTCAACATGGAGTGCTCACTGTTTCATGTCTTAACATATTTCCAGAAGTAGGACAATGAATTTCAATATGGAGTGCTCACTGTTTCATGTCTTAACATATTTCCAGAAGTAGGACAATGAAGTTCAACAAGGAGTGCTCACTGTTTCATGTCTTAACATATTTCCAGAAGGAAGACAATGAAGTTCAACATGGAGTGCTCACTCTTTCATGTCTTAACATATTTCCAGAAGTAGGACAATGTAGTTCAACAAGGAGTGCTCACTCTTTCATGTCTTAACATATTTCCAGAAGTAGGACAATGAAGTTCAACATGGAGTGCTCACTGTTTCATGTCTTAACATATTTCCAGAAGTAGGACAATGTAGTTCAACAAGGAGTGCTCACTCTTTCATGTCTCAACATATTTCCAGAAGTAGGACAATGTAGTTCAACATGGAGTGCTCACTCTTTCATGTCTTAACATATTTCCAGAAGTAGGACAATGTAGTTCAACAAGAAGTGCTCACTCTTTCATGTCTCAACATATTTCCAGAAGTAGGACAATGAAGTTCAACATGGAGTGCTCACTCTTTCATGTCTTAACATATTTCCAGAAGTAGGACAATGAAGTTCAACATGGAGTGCTCACTGTTTCATGTCTTAACATATTTCCAGAAGTAGGACAATGTAGTTCAAAAAGGAGTGCTCACTGTTTCATGTCTTAACATATTTCCACAAGTAGGACAATCAAGTTCAACAAGGAGAGCTCACTCTTTCATGTCTTAACATATTTCCAGAAGTAGGACAATGTAGTTCAACAAGGAGTGCTCACTGTTTCATGTCTTAACATATCTCCAGAAGTAGGACAATGAAGTTCAACAAGTCGTGCTCACTCTTTCATGTCTCAACATATTTCCAGGAGTAGGACAATGAAGTTCAACATGGAGTGCTCACTGTTTCATGTCGCAACATATTTCCAGAAGTAGGACAATGAAGTTCAACATGGAGTGCTCACTCTTATATGTCTTAACATATTTCCAGAAGTAGGACAATGAAGTTCAACAAGGAGTGCTCACTGTTTCATGTCTTAACATATTTCCAGAAGGAAGACAATGAAGTTCAACATGGAGTGCTCACTCTTTCATGTCTTAACATATATCCAGAAGTAGGACAATGAAGTTCAACATGGAGTGCTCACTGTTTCATGTCTTAACATATTTCCAGAAGTAGGACAATGTAGTTCAACAAGGAGTGCTCACTCTTTCATGTCTCAACATATTTCCAGAAGTAGGACAATGTAGTTCAACATGGAGTGCTCACTCTTTCATGTCTTAACATATTTCCAGAAGTAGGACAATGTAGCTCAACAAGAAGTGCTCACTCTTTCATGTCTCAACATATTTCCAGAAGTAGGACAATGAAGTTCAACATGGAGAGCTCACTCTTTCATGTCTTAACATATTTCCAGAAGTAGGACAATGAAGTTCAACATGGAGTGCTCACTGTTTCATGTCTTAACATATTTCCAGAAGTAGGACAATGAAGTTCAACATGGAGTGCTCACTGTTTCATGTCTTAACATATTTCCAGAAGTAGGACAATGAAGTTCAACATGGAGTGCTCACTGTTTCATGTCTTAACATATTTCCAGAAGTAGGATAATGTAGTTCAACATGGAGTGCTCACTGTTTCATGTCTTAACATATTTCCAGAAGTAGGACAATGAATCTCAACATGGAGTGCTCACTGTTTCATGTCTTAACATATTTCCAGAAGTAGGACAATGTAGTTCAACAAGGAGTGCTCATTGTTTCATGTCTTAACATATTTCCAGAAGTAGGATAATGTAGTTCAACAAGGAGTGCTCACTCTTTCATGTCTTAACATATTTCCAGAAGTAGGACAATGAAGTTCAACATGGAGTGCTCACTGTTTCATGTCTTAACATATTTCCAGAAGTAGGACAATGAAGTTCAACATGGAGTGTTCACTGTTTCATGTCTTAACATATTTCCAGAAGTAGGACAATGTAGTTCAAAAAGGAGTGCTCACTGTTTCATGTCTTAACATATTTCCAGAAGTAGGACAATGAAGTTCAACATGGAATGCTCACTGTTTCATGTCTCAACATATTTCCAGAAGTAGGACAATGAAGTTCAACATGGAGTGCTCACTCTTTCATGTCTTAACATATTTCCAGAAGTAGGACAATGAAGTTCAACAAGGAGTGCTCACTGTTTCATGTCTTAACATATTTCCAGAAGGAAGACAATGAAGTTCAACATGGAGTGCTCACTCTTTCATGTCTTAACATATTTCCAGAAGTAGGACAATGTAGTTCAACAAGGAGTGCTCACTCTTTCATGTCTTAACATATTTCCAGAAGTAGGACAATGAAGTTCAACATGGAGTGCTCACTGTTTCATGTCTTAACATATTTCCAGAAGTAGGACAATGTAGTTCAACAAGGAGTGCTCACTCTTTCATGTCTCAACATATTACCAGAAGTAGGACAATGTAGTTCAACATGGAGTGCTCACTCTTTCATGTCTTAACATATTTCCAGAAGTAGGACAATGTAGTTCAACAAGAAGTGCTCACTCTTTCATGTCTCAACATATTTCCAGAAGTAGGACAATGAAGTTCAACATGGAGTGCTCACTCTTTCATGTCTTAACATATTTCCAGAAGTAGGACAATGAAGTTCAACATGGAGTGCTCACTGTTTCATGTCTTAACATATTTCCAGAAGTAGGACAATGAAGTTCAACATGGAGTGCTCACTGTTTCATGTCTTAACATATTTCCAGAAGTAGGACAATGAAGTTCAACATGGAGTGCTCACTGTTTCATGTCTTAACATATTTCCAGAAGTAGGATAATGTAGTTCAACATGGAGTGCTCACTGTTTCATGTCTTAACATATTTCCAGAAGTAGGACAATGAAGTTCAACGTGGAGTGCTCACTGTTTCATGTCTTAACATATTTCCAGAAGTAGGACAATGTAGTTCAACAAGGAGTGCTCATTGTTTCATGTCTTAACATATTTCCAGAAGTAGGATAATGTAGTTCAACAAGGAGTGCTCACTCTTTCATGTCTTAACATATTTCCAGAAGTAGGACAATGAAGTTCAACATGGAGTGCTCACTGTTTCATGTCTTAACATATTTCCAGAAGTAGGACAATGAAGTTCAACATGGAGTGCTCACTGTTTCATGTCTTAACATATTTCCAGAAGTAGGACAATGAAGTTCAACATGGAGTGCTCACTGTTTCATGTCTTAACATATTTCCAGAAGTAGGATAATGTAGTTCAACATGGAGTGCTCACTGTTTCATGTCTTAACATATTTCCAGAAGTAGGACAATGAAGTTCAGCATGGAGTGCTCTCTCTTTCATGTCTTAACATATTTCCAGAAGTAGGACAATGAAGTTCAACATGGAGTGCTCACTCTTTCATGTCTTAACATATTTCCAGAAGTAGGACAATGAGGTTCAACATGGAGTGCTCACTCTTTCATGTCTTAACATATTTCCAGAAGTAGGACAATGAAGTTCAACATGGAGTGCTCACTGTTTCATGTCTTAACATATTTCCGGAAGTAGGACAATGAAGTTCAACATGGAGTGCTCACTGTTTCATGTCTTAAAATATTTCCAGAAGTAGGACAATGAAGTTCAACATGGAGTGCTCACTGTTTCATGTCTTAACATATTTCCAGAAGTAGGACAATGAAGTTCAACATGGAGTGCTCAATGTTTCATGTCTTAACATATTTCCAGACGTAGGACAATGAAGTTCAACATGGAGTGCTCACTGTTTCATGTCTTAACATATTTCCAGAAGTAGGACAATGAAGTTCAACATGGAGTGCTCACTGTTTCATGTCTTAACATATTTCCAGAAGTAGGACAATGAAGTTCAACATGGAGTGCTCACTGTTTCATGTCTTAACATATTTCCAGAAGTAGGACAATGAAGTTCAACAAGGAGTGCTCACTGTTTCATGTCTTAACATATTTCCAGAAGGAAGACAATGAAGTTCAACATGGAGTGCTCACTCTTTCACGTCTTAACATATTTCCAGAAAGAAGACAATGAAGTTCAACAAGAAGTGCTCACTCTTTCATGTCTAAACATATTTTCAGAAGTAAGACAATGAAGTTCAACAAGAAGTGCTCACTCTTTCATGTCTTAACATATTTCCAGAAGTAAGACAATGAAGTTCAACAAGACGTGCTCACTCTTTCATGTCTTAACATATTTTCAGAAGTAGGACAATGAAGTTCAACATGGAGTGCTCACTCTTTCATGTCTAAACAAATTTCCAGAAGTAGGACAATGAAGTTCAACATGGAGTGCTCACTCTTTCATGTTTAAACATATTTCCAGAAGTAGGACAATGAAGTTCAACTAGAAGTGCTCACTCTTTCATGTCTTAACATATTTCCAGAAGTAGGACAATGAAGTTCAACATGGAGTGCTCACTCTTTCATGTCTAAACATATTTTCAGAAGTAGGACAATGAAGTTCAACATGGAGTGCTCACTCTTTCATGTCTAAACATATTTCCAGAAGTAAGACAATGAAGTTCAACATGGAGTGCTCACTCTTTCATGTCTAAACATATTTTTAGAAGTAAGACAATGAAGTTCAACAAGAAGTGCTCACTCTTTCATGTCTAAACATATTTCCAGAAGTAGGACAATGAAGTTCAACATGGAGTGCTCACTCTTTCATGTCTTAACATATTTCCAGAAGTAGGACAATGTAGTTCAAAAAGGAGTGCTCACTCTTTCATGTCTTAACATATTTCCAGAAGTAGGACAATCAAGTTCAGCGAGGAGTGCTCTCTCTTTCATGTCTTAACATATTTCCAGAAGTAGGACAATGTAGTTCAAAAAGGAGTGCTCACTCTTTCATGTCTTAACATATTTCCAGAAGTAGGACTATCAAGTTCAACGAGGAGTGCTCACTCTTTCATATCTTAACATATTTCCAGAAGTAGGACAATGTAGTTCAAAAAGGAGTGCTCACTGTTTCATGTCTTAACATATTTCCAGAAGTAGGACAATCAAGTTCAACAAGGAGTGCTCACTCTTTCATGTATTAACATATTTCCAGAAGTAGGACAATGTAGTTCAACAAGAAGTGCTCACTCTTTCATGTCTCAACATATTTCCAGAAGTAGGACAATGAAGTTCAACATGGAGTGCTCACTCTTTCATGTCTTAACATATTTCCAGAAGTAGGACAATGAAGTTCAACATGGAGTGCTCACTGTTTCATGTCTTAACATATTTCCAGAAGTAGGACAATGTAGTTCAAAAAGGAGTGCTCACTGTTTCATGTCTTAACATATTTCCACAAGTAGGACAATCAAGTTCAACAAGGAGAGCTCACTCTTTCATGTCTTAACATATTTCCAGAAGTAGGACAATGTAGTTCAACAAGGAGTGCTCACTGTTTCATGTCTTAACATATCTCCAGAAGTAGGACAATGAAGTTCAACAAGTCGTGCTCACTCTTTCATGTCTCAACATATTTCCAGGAGTAGGACAATGAAGTTCAACATGGAGTGCTCACTGTTTCATGTCGCAACATATTTCCAGAAGTAGGACAATGAAGTTCAACATAGAGTGCTCACTCTTATATGTCTTAACATATTTCCAGAAGTAGGACAATGAAGTTCAACAAGGAGTGCTCACTGTTTCATGTCTTAACATATTTCCAGAAGGAAGACAATGAAGTTCAACATGGAGTGCTCACTCTTTCATGTCTTAACATATTTCCAGAAGTAGGACAATGAAGTTCAACATGGAGTGCTCACTGTTTCATGTCTTAACATATTTCCAGAAGTAGGACAATGTAGTTCAACAAGGAGTGCTCACTCTTTCATGTCTCAACATATTTCCAGAAGTAGGACAATGTAGTTCAACATGGAGTGCTCACTCTTTCATGTCTTAACATATTTCCAGAAGTAGGACAATGTAGCTCAACAAGAAGTGCTCACTCTTTCATGTCTCAACATATTTCCAGAAGTAGGACAATGAAGTTCAACATGGAGAGCTCACTCTTTCATGTCTTAACATATTTCCAGAAGTAGGACAATGAAGTTCAACATGGAGTGCTCACTGTTTCATGTCTTAACATATTTCCAGAAGTAGGACAATGAAGTTCAACATGGAGTGCTCACTGTTTCATGTCTTAACATATTTCCAGAAGTAGGACAATGAAGTTCAACATGGAGTGCTCACTGTTTCATGTCTTAACATATTTCCAGAAGTAGGATAATGTAGTTCAACATGGAGTGCTCACTGTTTCATGTCTTAACATATTTCCAGAAGTAGGACAATGAATCTCAACATGGAGTGCTCACTGTTTCATGTCTTAACATATTTCCAGAAGTAGGACAATGTAGTTCAACAAGGAGTGCTCATTGTTTCATGTCTTAACATATTTCCAGAAGTAGGATAATGTAGTTCAACAAGGAGTGCTCACTCTTTCATGTCTTAACATATTTCCAGAAGTAGGACAATGAAGTTCAACATGGAGTGCTCACTGTTTCATGTCTTAACATATTTCCAGAAGTAGGACAATGAAGTTCAACATGGAGTGTTCACTGTTTCATGTCTTAACATATTTCCAGAAGTAGGACAATGTAGTTCAAAAAGGAGTGCTCACTGTTTCATGTCTTAACATATTTCCAGAAGTAGGACAATGAAGTTCAACATGGAATGCTCACTGTTTCATGTCTCAACATATTTCCAGAAGTAGGACAATGAAGTTCAACATGGAGTGCTCACTCTTTCATGTCTTAACATATTTCCAGAAGTAGGACAATGAAGTTCAACAAGGAGTGCTCACTGTTTCATGTCTTAACATATTTCCAGAAGGAAGACAATGAAGTTCAACATGGAGTGCTCACTCTTTCATGTCTTAACATATTTCCAGAAGTAGGACAATGTAGTTCAACAAGGAGTGCTCACTCTTTCATGTCTTAACATATTTCCAGAAGTAGGACAATGAAGTTCAACATGGAGTGCTCACTGTTTCATGTCTTAACATATTTCCAGAAGTAGGACAATGTAGTTCAACAACGAGTGCTCACTCTTTCATGTCTCAACATATTACCAGAAGTAGGACAATGTAGTTCAACATGGAGTGCTCACTCTTTCATGTCTTAACATATTTCCAGAAGTAGGACAATGTAGTTCAACAAGAAGTGCTCACTCTTTCATGTCTCAACATATTTCCAGAAGTAGGACAATGAAGTTCAACATGGAGTGCTCACTCTTTCATGTCTTAACATATTTCCAGAAGTAGGACAATGAAGTTCAACATGGAGTGCTCACTGTTTCATGTCTTAACATATTTCCAGAAGTAGGACAATGAAGTTCAACATGGAGTGCTCACTGTTTCATGTCTTATCATATTTCCAGAAGTAGGACAATGAAGTTCAACAAGGAGTGCTCACTGTTTCATGTCTTAACATATTTCCAGAAGGAAGACAATGAAGTTCAACATGGAGTGCTCACTCTTTCATGTCTTAACATATTTCCAGAAGTAGGACAATGTAGTTCAACAAGGAGTGCTCACTCTTTCATGTCTTAACATATTTCCAGAAGTAGGACAATGAAGTTCAACATGGAGTGCTCACTGTTTCATGTCTTAACATATTTCCAGAAGTAGGACAATGTAGTTCAACAAGGAGTGCTCACTCTTTCATGTCTCAACATATTACCAGAAGTAGGACAATGTAGTTCAACATGGAGTGCTCACTCTTTCATGTCTTAACATATTTCCAGAAGTAGGACAATGTAGTTCAACAAGAAGTGCTCACTCTTTCATGTCTCAACATATTTCCAGAAGTAGGACAATGAAGTTCAACATGGAGTGCTCACTGTTTCATGTCTTAACATATTTCCAGAAGTAGGACAATGTAGTTCAAAAAGGAGTGCTCACTGTTTCATGTCTTAACATATTTCCACAAGTAGGACAATCAAGTTCAACAAGGAGAGCTCACTCTTTCATGTCTTAACATATTTCCAGAAGTAGGACAATGTAGTTCAACAAGGAGTGCTCACTGTTTCATGTCTTAACATATCTCCAGAAGTAGGACAATGAAGTTCAACAAGTCGTGCTCACTCTTTCATGTCTCAACATATTTCCAGGAGTAGGACAATGAAGTTCAACATGGAGTGCTCACTGTTTCATGTCGCAACATATTTCCAGAAGTAGGACAATGAAGTTCAACATAGAGTGCTCACTCTTATATGTCTTAACATATTTCCAGAAGTAGGACAATGAAGTTCAACAAGGAGTGCTCACTGTTTCATGTCTTAACATATTTCCAGAAGGAAGACAATGAAGTTCAACATGGAGTGCTCACTCTTTCATGTCTTAACATATTTCCAGAAGTAGGACAATGAAGTTCAACATGGAGTGCTCACTGTTTCATGTCTTAACATATTTCCAGAAGTAGGACAATGTAGTTCAACAAGGAGTGCTCACTCTTTCATGTCTCAACATATTTCCAGAAGTAGGACAATGTAGTTCAACATGGAGTGCTCACTCTTTCATGTCTTAACATATTTCCAGAAGTAGGACAATGTAGCTCAACAAGAAGTGCTCACTCTTTCATGTCTCAACATATTTCCAGAAGTAGGACAATGAAGTTCAACATGGAGAGCTCACTCTTTCATGTCTTAACATATTTCCAGAAGTAGGACAATGAAGTTCAACATGGAGTGCTCACTGTTTCATGTCTTAACATATTTCCAGAAGTAGGACAATGAAGTTCAACATGGAGTGCTCACTGTTTCATGTCTTAACATATTTCCAGAAGTAGGACAATGAAGTTCAACATGGAGTGCTCACTGTTTCATGTCTTAACATATTTCCAGAAGTAGGATAATGTAGTTCAACATGGAGTGCTCACTGTTTCATGTCTTAACATATTTCCAGAAGTAGGACAATGAATCTCAACATGGAGTGCTCACTGTTTCATGTCTTAACATATTTCCAGAAGTAGGACAATGTAGTTCAACAAGGAGTGCTCATTGTTTCATGTCTTAACATATTTCCAGAAGTAGGATAATGTAGTTCAACAAGGAGTGCTCACTCTTTCATGTCTTAACATATTTCCAGAAGTAGGACAATGAAGTTCAACATGGAGTGCTCACTGTTTCATGTCTTAACATATTTCCAGAAGTAGGACAATGAAGTTCAACATGGAGTGTTCACTGTTTCATGTCTTAACATATTTCCAGAAGTAGGACAATGTAGTTCAAAAAGGAGTGCTCACTGTTTCATGTCTTAACATATTTCCAGAAGTAGGACAATGAAGTTCAACATGGAATGCTCACTGTTTCATGTCTCAACATATTTCCAGAAGTAGGACAATGAAGTTCAACATGGAGTGCTCACTCTTTCATGTCTTAACATATTTCCAGAAGTAGGACAATGAAGTTCAACAAGGAGTGCTCACTGTTTCATGTCTTAACATATTTCCAGAAGGAAGACAATGAAGTTCAACATGGAGTGCTCACTCTTTCATGTCTTAACATATTTCCAGAAGTAGGACAATGTAGTTCAACAAGGAGTGCTCACTCTTTCATGTCTTAACATATTTCCAGAAGTAGGACAATGAAGTTCAACATGGAGTGCTCACTGTTTCATGTCTTAACATATTTCCAGAAGTAGGACAATGTAGTTCAACAACGAGTGCTCACTCTTTCATGTCTCAACATATTACCAGAAGTAGGACAATGTAGTTCAACATGGAGTGCTCACTCTTTCATGTCTTAACATATTTCCAGAAGTAGGACAATGTAGTTCAACAAGAAGTGCTCACTCTTTCATGTCTCAACATATTTCCAGAAGTAGGACAATGAAGTTCAACATGGAGTGCTCACTCTTTCATGTCTTAACATATTTCCAGAAGTAGGACAATGAAGTTCAACATGGAGTGCTCACTGTTTCATGTCTTAACATATTTCCAGAAGTAGGACAATGAAGTTCAACATGGAGTGCTCACTGTTTCATGTCTTATCATATTTCCAGAAGTAGGACAATGAAGTTCAACAAGGAGTGCTCACTGTTTCATGTCTTAACATATTTCCAGAAGGAAGACAATGAAGTTCAACATGGAGTGCTCACTCTTTCATGTCTTAACATATTTCCAGAAGTAGGACAATGTAGTTCAACAAGGAGTGCTCACTCTTTCATGTCTTAACATATTTCCAGAAGTAGGACAATGAAGTTCAACATGGAGTGCTCACTGTTTCATGTCTTAACATATTTCCAGAAGTAGGACAATGTAGTTCAACAAGGAGTGCTCACTCTTTCATGTCTCAACATATTACCAGAAGTAGGACAATGTAGTTCAACATGGAGTGCTCACTCTTTCATGTCTTAACATATTTCCAGAAGTAGGACAATGTAGTTCAACAAGAAGTGCTCACTCTTTCATGTCTCAACATATTTCCAGAAGTAGGACAATGAAGTTCAACATGGAGTGCTCACTCTTTCATGTCTTAACATATTTCCAGAAGTAGGACAATGAAGTTCAACATGGAGTGCTCACTGTTTCATGTCTTAACATATTTCCAGAAGTAGGACAATGAAGTTCAACATGGAGTGCTCACTGTTTCATGTCTTAACATATTTCCAGAAGTAGGACAATGAAGTTCAATATGGAGTGCTCACTGTTTCATGTCTTAACATATTTCCAGAAGTAGGACAATGAAGTTCAACAAGGAGTGCTCACTGTTTCATGTCTTAACATATTTCCAGAAGGAAGACAATGAAGTTCAACATGGAGTGCTCACTCTTTCATGTCTTAACATATTTCCAGAAGTAGGACAATGTAGTTCAACAAGGAGTGCTCACTCTTTCATGTCTTAACATATTTCCAGAAGTAGGACAATGAAGTTCAACATGGAGTGCTCACTGTTTCATGTCTTAACATATTTCCAGAAGTAGGACAATGTAGTTCAACAAGGAGTGCTCACTCTTTCATGTCTCAACATATTTCCAGAAGTAGGACAATGTAGTTCAACATGGAGTGCTCACTCTTTCATGTCTTAACATATTTCCAGAAGTAGGACAATGTAGTTCAACAAGAAGTGCTCACTCTTTCATGTCTCAACATATTTCCAGAAGTAGGACAATGAAGTTCAACATGGAGTGCTCACTCTTTCATGTCTTAACATATTTCCAGAAGTAGGACAATGAAGTTCAACATGGAGTGCTCACTGTTTCATGTCTTAACATATTTCCAGAAGTAGGACAATGTAGTTCAAAAAGGAGTGCTCACTGTTTCATGTCTTAACATATTTCCACAAGTAGGACAATCAAGTTCAACAAGGAGAGCTCACTCTTTCATGTCTTAACATATTTCCAGAAGTAGGACAATGTAGTTCAACAAGGAGTGCTCACTGTTTCATGTCTTAACATATCTCCAGAAGTAGGACAATGAAGTTCAACAAGTCGTGCTCACTCTTTCATGTCTCAACATATTTCCAGGAGTAGGACAATGAAGTTCAACATGGAGTGCTCACTGTTTCATGTCGCAACATATTTCCAGAAGTAGGACAATGAAGTTCAACATGGAGTGCTCACTCTTATATGTCTTAACATATTTCCAGAAGTAGGACAATGAAGTTCAACAAGGAGTGCTCACTGTTTCATGTCTTAACATATTTCCAGAAGGAAGACAATGAAGTTCAACATGGAGTGCTCACTCTTTCATGTCTTAACATATTTCCAGAAGTAGGACAATGAAGTTCAACATGGAGTGCTCACTGTTTCATGTCTTAACATATTTCCAGAAGTAGGACAATGTAGTTCAACAAGGAGTGCTCACTCTTTCATGTCTCAACATATTTCCAGAAGTAGGACAATGTAGTTCAACATGGAGTGCTCACTCTTTCATGTCTTAACATATTTCCAGAAGTAGGACAATGTAGCTCAACAAGAAGTGCTCACTCTTTCATGTCTCAACATATTTCCAGAAGTAGGACAATGAAGTTCAACATGGAGAGCTCACTCTTTCATGTCTTAACATATTTCCAGAAGTAGGACAATGAAGTTCAACATGGAGTGCTCACTGTTTCATGTCTTAACATATTTCCAGAAGTAGGACAATGAAGTTCAACATGGAGTGCTCACTGTTTCATGTCTTAACATATTTCCAGAAGTAGGACAATGAAGTTCAACATGGAGTGCTCACTGTTTCATGTCTTAACATATTTCCAGAAGTAGGATAATGTAGTTCAACATGGAGTGCTCACTGTTTCATGTCTTAACATATTTCCAGAAGTAGGACAATGAATCTCAACATGGAGTGCTCACTGTTTCATGTCTTAACATATTTCCAGAAGTAGGACAATGTAGTTCAACAAGGAGTGCTCATTGTTTCATGTCTTAACATATTTCCAGAAGTAGGATAATGTAGTTCAACAAGGAGTGCTCACTCTTTCATGTCTTAACATATTTCCAGAAGTAGGACAATGAAGTTCAACATGGAGTGCTCACTGTTTCATGTCTTAACATATTTCCAGAAGTAGGACAATGAAGTTCAACATGGAGTGTTCACTGTTTCATGTCTTAACATATTTCCAGAAGTAGGACAATGTAGTTCAAAAAGGAGTGCTCACTGTTTCATGTCTTAACATATTTCCAGAAGTAGGACAATGAAGTTCAACATGGAATGCTCACTGTTTCATGTCTCAACATATTTCCAGAAGTAGGACAATGAAGTTCAACATGGAGTGCTCACTCTTTCATGTCTTAACATATTTCCAGAAGTAGGACAATGAAGTTCAACAAGGAGTGCTCACTGTTTCATGTCTTAACATATTTCCAGAAGGAAGACAATGAAGTTCAACATGGAGTGCTCACTCTTTCATGTCTTAACATATTTCCAGAAGTTGGACAATGTAGTTCAACAAGGAGTGCTCACTCTTTCATGTCTTAACATATTTCCAGAAGTAGGACAATGAAGTTCAACATGGAGTGCTCACTGTTTCATGTCTTAACATATTTCCAGAAGTAGGACAATGTAGTTCAACAAGGAGTGCTCACTCTTTCATGTCTCAACATATTACCAGAAGTAGGACAATGTAGTTCAACATGGAGTGCTCACTCTTTCATGTCTTAACATATTTCCAGAAGTAGGACAATGTAGTTCAACAAGAAGTGCTCACTCTTTCATGTCTCAACATATTTCCAGAAGTAGGACAATGAAGTTCAACATGGAGTGCTCACTCTTTCATGTCTTAACATATTTCCAGAAGTAGGACAATGAAGTTCAACATGGAGTGCTCACTGTTTCATGTCTTAACATATTTCCAGAAGTAGGACAATGAAGTTCAACATGGAGTGCTCACTGTTTCATGTCTTAACATATTTCCAGAAGTAGGACAATGAAGTTCAACATGGAGTGCTCACTGTTTCATGTCTTAACATATTTCCAGAAGTAGGATAATGTAGTTCAACATGGAGTGCTCACTGTTTCATGTCTTAACATATTTCCAGAAGTAGGACAATGAAGTTCAACGTGGAGTGCTCACTGTTTCATGTCTTAACATATTTCCAGAAGTAGGACAATGTAGTTCAACAAGGAGTGCTCATTGTTTCATGTCTTAACATATTTCCAGAAGTAGGATAATGTAGTTCAACAAGGAGTGCTCACTCTTTCATGTCTTAACATATTTCCAGAAGTAGGACAATGAAGTTCAACATGGAGTGCTCACTGTTTCATGTCTTAACATATTTCCAGAAGTAGGACAATGAAGTTCAACATGGAGTGCTCACTGTTTCATGTCTTAACATATTTCCAGAAGTAGGACAATGAAGTTCAACATGGAGTGCTCACTGTTTCATGTCTTAACATATTTCCAGAAGTAGGATAATGTAGTTCAACATGGAGTGCTCACTGTTTCATGTCTTAACATATTTCCAGAAGTAGGACAATGAAGTTCAGCATGGAGTGCTCTCTCTTTCATGTCTTAACATATTTCCAGAAGTAGGACAATGAAGTTCAACATGGAGTGCTCACTCTTTCATGTCTTAACATATTTCCAGAAGTAGGACAATGAGGTTCAACATGGAGTGCTCACTCTTTCATGTCTTAACATATTTCCAGAAGTAGGACAATGAAGTTGAACATGGAGTGCTCACTGTTTCATGTCTTAACATATTTCCGGAAGTAGGACAATGAAGTTCAACATGGAGTGCTCACTGTTTCATGTCTTAACATATTTCCAGAAGTAGGACAATGAAGTTCAACATGGAGTGCTCACTGTTTCATGTCTTAACATATTTCCAGAAGTAGGACAATGAAGTTCAACATGGAGTGCTCAATGTTTCATGTCTTAACATATTTCCAGACGTAGGACAATGAAGTTCAACATGGAGTGCTCACTGTTTCATGTCTTAACATATTTCCAGAAGTAGGACAATGAAGTTCAACATGGAGTGCTCACTGTTTCATGTCTTAACATATTTCCAGAAGTAGGACAATGAAGTTCAACATGGAGTGCTCACTGTTTCATGTCTTAACATATTTCCAGAAGTAGGACAATGAAGTTCAACAAGGAGTGCTCACTGTTTCATGTCTTAACATATTTCCAGAAGGAAGACAATGAAGTTCAACATGGAGTGCTCACTCTTTCACGTCTTAACATATTTCCAGAAAGAAGACAATGAAGTTCAACAAGAAGTGCTCACTCTTTCATGTCTAAACATATTTTCAGAAGTAAGACAATGAAGTTC
Organism: Deroplatys truncata; assembly: GCA_030765065.1. NCBI lineage: Eukaryota > Metazoa > Arthropoda > Insecta > Mantodea > Mantidae > Deroplatys > Deroplatys truncata. Next base: position 2,660,070 of record CM060975.1, read on the forward strand.
AACAAGAAGTGCTCACTCTTTCATGTCTTAACATATTTCCAGAAGTAAGACAATGAAGTTCAACAAGACGTGCTCACTCTTTCATGTCTTAACATATTTTCAGAAGTAGGACAATGAAGTTCAACATGGAGTGCTCACTCTTTCATGTCTAAACAAATTTCCAGAAGTAGGACAATGAAGTTCAACATGGAGTGCTCACTCTTTCATGTTTAAACATATTTCCAGAAGTAGGACAATGAAGTTCAACTAGAAGTGCTCACTCTTTCATGTCTTAACATATTTCCAGAAGTAGGACAATGAAGTTCAACATGGAGTGCTCACTCTTTCATGTCTAAACATATTTTCAGAAGTAGGACAATGAAGTTCAACATGGAGTGCTCACTCTTTCATGTCTAAACATATTTCCAGAAGTAAGACAATGAAGTTCAACATGGAGTGCTCACTCTTTCATGTCTAAACATATTTTTAGAAGTAAGACAATGAAGTTCAACAAGAAGTGCTCACTCTTTCATGTCTAAACATATTTCCAGAAGTAGGACAATGAAGTTCAACATGGAGTGCTCACTCTTTCATGTCTTAACATATTTCCAGAAGTAGGACAATGTAGTTCAAAAAGGAGTGCTCACTCTTTCATGTCTTAACATATTTCCAGAAGTAGGACAATCAAGTTCAGCGAGGAGTGCTCTCTCTTTCATGTCTTAACATATTTCCAGAAGTAGGACAATGTAGTTCAAAAAGGAGTGCTCACTCTTTCATGTCTTAACATATTTCCAGAAGTAGGACTATCAAGTTCAACGAGGAGTGCTCACTCTTTCATATCTTAACATATTTCCAGAAGTAGGACAATGTAGTTCAAAAAGGAGTGCTCACTGTTTCATGTCTTAACATATTTCCAGAAGTAGGACAATCAAGTTCAACAAGGAGTGCTCACTCTTTCATGTATTAACATATTTCCAGAAGTAGGACAATGTAGTTCAACAAGAAGTGCTCACTCTTTCATGTCTCAACATATTTCCAGAAGTAGGACAATGAAGTTCAACATGGAGTGCTCACTCTTTCATGTCTTAACATATTTCCAGAAGTAGGACAATGAAGTTCAACATGGAGTGCTCACTGTTTCATGTCTTAACATATTTCCAGAAGTAGGACAATGTAGTTCAAAAAGGAGTGCTCACTGTTTCATGTCTTAACATATTTCCACAAGTAGGACAATCAAGTTCAACAAGGAGAGCTCACTCTTTCATGTCTTAACATATTTCCAGAAGTAGGACAATGTAGTTCAACAAGGAGTGCTCACTGTTTCATGTCTTAACATATCTCCAGAAGTAGGACAATGAAGTTCAACAAGTCGTGCTCACTCTTTCATGTCTCAACATATTTCCAGGAGTAGGACAATGAAGTTCAACATGGAGTGCTCACTGTTTCATGTCGCAACATATTTCCAGAAGTAGGACAATGAAGTTCAACATAGAGTGCTCACTCTTATATGTCTTAACATATTTCCAGAAGTAGGACAATGAAGTTCAACAAGGAGTGCTCACTGTTTCATGTCTTAACATATTTCCAGAAGGAAGACAATGAAGTTCAACATGGAGTGCTCACTCTTTCATGTCTTAACATATTTCCAGAAGTAGGACAATGAAGTTCAACATGGAGTGCTCACTGTTTCATGTCTTAACATATTTCCAGAAGTAGGACAATGTAGTTCAACAAGGAGTGCTCACTCTTTCATGTCTCAACATATTTCCAGAAGTAGGACAATGTAGTTCAACATGGAGTGCTCACTCTTTCATGTCTTAACATATTTCCAGAAGTAGGACAATGTAGCTCAACAAGAAGTGCTCACTCTTTCATGTCTCAACATATTTCCAGAAGTAGGACAATGAAGTTCAACATGGAGAGCTCACTCTTTCATGTCTTAACATATTTCCAGAAGTAGGACAATGAAGTTCAACATGGAGTGCTCACTGTTTCATGTCTTAACATATTTCCAGAAGTAGGACAATGAAGTTCAACATGGAGTGCTCACTGTTTCATGTCTTAACATATTTCCAGAAGTAGGACAATGAAGTTCAACATGGAGTGCTCACTGTTTCATGTCTTAACATATTTCCAGAAGTAGGATAATGTAGTTCAACATGGAGTGCTCACTGTTTCATGTCTTAACATATTTCCAGAAGTAGGACAATGAATCTCAACATGGAGTGCTCACTGTTTCATGTCTTAACATATTTCCAGAAGTAGGACAATGTAGTTCAACAAGGAGTGCTCATTGTTTCATGTCTTAACATATTTCCAGAAGTAGGATAATGTAGTTCAACAAGGAGTGCTCACTCTTTCATGTCTTAACATATTTCCAGAAGTAGGACAATGAAGTTCAACATGGAGTGCTCACTGTTTCATGTCTTAACATATTTCCAGAAGTAGGACAATGAAGTTCAACATGGAGTGTTCACTGTTTCATGTCTTAACATATTTCCAGAAGTAGGACAATGTAGTTCAAAAAGGAGTGCTCACTGTTTCATGTCTTAACATATTTCCAGAAGTAGGACAATGAAGTTCAACATGGAATGCTCACTGTTTCATGTCTCAACATATTTCCAGAAGTAGGACAATGAAGTTCAACATGGAGTGCTCACTCTTTCATGTCTTAACATATTTCCAGAAGTAGGACAATGAAGTTCAACAAGGAGTGCTCACTGTTTCATGTCTTAACATATTTCCAGAAGGAAGACAATGAAGTTCAACATGGAGTGCTCACTCTTTCATGTCTTAACATATTTCCAGAAGTAGGACAATGTAGTTCAACAAGGAGTGCTCACTCTTTCATGTCTTAACATATTTCCAGAAGTAGGACAATGAAGTTCAACATGGAGTGCTCACTGTTTCATGTCTTAACATATTTCCAGAAGTAGGACAATGTAGTTCAACAACGAGTGCTCACTCTTTCATGTCTCAACATATTACCAGAAGTAGGACAATGTAGTTCAACATGGAGTGCTCACTCTTTCATGTCTTAACATATTTCCAGAAGTAGGACAATGTAGTTCAACAAGAAGTGCTCACTCTTTCATGTCTCAACATATTTCCAGAAGTAGGACAATGAAGTTCAACATGGAGTGCTCACTCTTTCATGTCTTAACATATTTCCAGAAGTAGGACAATGAAGTTCAACATGGAGTGCTCACTGTTTCATGTCTTAACATATTTCCAGAAGTAGGACAATGAAGTTCAACATGGAGTGCTCACTGTTTCATGTCTTATCATATTTCCAGAAGTAGGACAATGAAGTTCAACATGGAGTGCTCACTGTTTCATGTCTTAACATATTTCCAGAAGTAGGATAATGTAGTTCAACATGGAGTGCTCACTGTTTCATGTCTTAACATATTTCCAGAAGTAGGACAATGAAGTTCAACATGGAGTGCTCACTGTTTCATGTCTTAACATATTTCCAGAAGTAGGACAATGTAGTTCAACAAGGAGTGCTCATTGTTTCATGTCTTAACATATTTCCAGAAGTAGGATAATGTAGTTCAACAAGGAGTGCTCACTCTTTCATGTCTTAACATATTTCCAGAAGTAGGACAATGAAGTTCAACATGGAGTGCTCACTGTTTCATGTCTTAACATATTTCCAGAAGTAGGACAATGAAGTTCAACATGGAGTGCTCACTGTTTCATGTCTTAACATATTTCCAGAAGTAGGACAATGAAGTTCAACATGGAGTGCTCACTGTTTCATGTCTTAACATATTTCCAGAAGTAGGATAATGTAGTTCAACATGGAGTGCTCACTGTTTCATGTCTTAACATATTTCCAGAAGTAGGACAATGAAGTTCAGCATGGAGTGCTCTCTCTTTCATGTCTTAACATATTTCCAGAAGTAGGACAATGAAGTTCAACATGGAGTGCTCACTCTTTCATGTCTTAACATATTTCCAGAAGTAGGACAATGAGGTTCAACATGGAGTGCTCACTCTTTCATGTCTTAACATATTTCCAGAAGTAGGACAATGAAGTTGAACATGGAGTGCTCACTGTTTCATGTCTTAACATATTTCCGGAAGTAGGACAATGAAGTTCAACATGGAGTGCTCACTGTTTCATGTCTTAACATATTTCCAGAAGTAGGACAATGAAGTTCAACATGGAGTGCTCACTGTTTCATGTCTTAACATATTTCCAGAAGTAGGACAATGAAGTTCAACATGGAGTGCTCAATGTTTCATGTCTTAACATATTTCCAGACGTAGGACAATGAAGTTCAACATGGAGTGCTCACTGTTTCATGTCTTAACATATTTCCAGAAGTAGGACAATGAAGTTCAACATGGAGTGCTCACTGTTTCATGTCTTAACATATTTCCAGAAGTAGGACAATGAAGTTCAACATGGAGTGCTCACTGTTTCATGTCTTAACATATTTCCAGAAGTAGGACAATGAAGTTCAACAAGGAGTGCTCACTGTTTCATGTCTTAACATATTTCCAGAAGGAAGACAATGAAGTTCAACATGGAGTGCTCACTCTTTCACGTCTTAACATATTTCCAGAAAGAAGACAATGAAGTTCAACAAGAAGTGCTCACTCTTTCATGTCTAAACATATTTTCAGAAGTAAGACAATGAAGTACAACAAGAAGTGCTCACTCTTTCATGTCTAAACATATTTTCAGAAGTAAGACAATGAAGTTCAACAAGAAGTGCTCACTCTTTCATGTCTTAACATATTTCCAGAAGTAAGACAATGAAGTTCAACAAGACGTGCTCACTCTTTCATGTCTTAACATATTTTCAGAAGTAGGACAATGAAGTTCAACATGGAGTGCTCACTCTTTCATGTCTAAACAAATTTCCAGAAGTAGGACAATGAAGTTCAACATGGAGTGCTCACTCTTTCATGTCTAAACATATTTCCAGAAGTAGGACAATGAAGTTCAACTAGAAGTGCTCACTCTTTCATGTCTTAACATATTTCCAGAAGTAGGACAATGAAGTTCAACATGGAGTGCTCACTCTTTCATGTCTAAACATATTTTCAGAAGTAGGACAATGAAGTTCAACATGGAGTGCTCACTCTTTCATGTCTAAACATATTTCCAGAAGTAAGACAATGAAGTTCAAAATGGAGTGCTCACTCTTTCATGTCTAAACATATTTTTAGAAGTAAGACAATGAAGTTCAACAAGAAGTGCTCACTCTTTCATGTCTAAACATATTTCCAGAAGTAGGACAATGAAGTTCAACATGGAGTGCTCACTCTTTCATGTCTTAACATATTTCCAGATGTAGGACAATGTAGTTCAAAAAGGAGTGCTCACTCTTTCATGTCTTAACATATTTCCAGAAGTAGGACAATCAAGTTCAGCGAGGAGTGCTCTCTCTTTCAGGTCTTAACATATTTCCAGAAGTAGGACAATGTAGTTCAAAAAGGAGTGCTCACTCTTTCATGTCTTAACATATTTCCAGAAGTAGGACTATCAAGTTCAACGAGGAGTGCTCACTCTTTCATATCTTAACATATTTCCAGAAGTAGGACAATGTAGTTCAAAAAGGAGTGCTCACTGTTTCATGTCTTAACATATTTCCAGAAGTAGGACAATCAAGTTCAACAAGGAGTGCTCACTCTTTCATGTATTAACATATTTCCAGAAGTAGGACAATGAAGTTCAACAAGGAGTGCTCACTGTTTCATGTCTTAACATATTTCCAGAAGTAGGACAATGAAGTTCAACAAGGAGTGCTCACTCTTTCATGTCTCAACATATTTCCAGAAGTAGGACAATGAAGTTCAACATGGAGTGCTCACTCTTTCATGTCTCAACATATTTCCAGAAGTAGGACAATGAAGTTCAACATGGAGTGCTCACTCTTTCATGTCTTAACATATTTCCAGAAGTAGGACAATGAAGTTCAACAAGGAGTGCTCACTGTTTCATGTCTTAACATATTTCCAGAAGGAAGACAATGAAGTTCAACATGGAGTGCTCACTCTTTCATGTCTTAACATATTTCCAGAAGTAGGACAATGTAGTTCAACAAGGAGTGCTCACTCTTTCATGTCTTAACATATTTCCAGAAGTAGGACAATGTAGTTCAACATGGAGTGCTTACTCTTTCATGTCTTAACATATTTCCAGAAGTAGGATAATGAAGTTCAACATGAAGTGCTCACTGTTTCATGTCTTAACATATTTCCAGAAGTAGGACAATGTAGTTCAACAAGGAGTGCTCACTCTTTCATGTCTCAACATATTTCCAGAAGTAGGACAATGAAGTTCAACATGGAGTGCTCACTGTTTCATGTCTCAACATATTTCCAGAAGTAGGACAATGAAGTTCAACAAGGAGTGCTCACTCTTTCATGTCTCAACATATTTCCAGAAGTAGGACAATGAAGTTCAACATGGAGTGCTCACTGTTTCATGTCTCAACATATTTCCAGAAGTAGGACAATGAAGTTCAACATGGAGTGCTCACTCTTTCATGTCTTAACATATTTCCAGGAGTAGGACAATGAAGTTCAACAAGGAGTGCTCACTGTTTCATGTCTTAACATATTTCCAGAAGGAAGACAATGAAGTTCAACATGGAGTGCTCACTCTTTCATGTCTTAACATATTTCCAGAAGTAGGACAATGTAGTTCAACAAGGAGTGCTCACTCTTTCATGTCTTAACATATTTCCAGAAGTAGGACAATGTAGTTCAACAAGGAGAGCTCACTCTTTCATGTCTTAACATATTTCCAGAAGTAGGACAATGAAGTTCAACAAGGAGTGCTCACTGTTTCATGTCTTAACATATTTCCAGAAGTAGGACAATGAAGTTCAACAAGGAGTGCTCACTCTATCATGTCTCAACATATTTCCAGAAGTAGGACAATGAAGTTCAACATGGAGTGCTCACTGTTTCATGTCTCAACATATTTCCAGAAGTAGGACAATGAAGTTCAACATTGAGTGCTCACTCTTTCATGTCTTAACATATTTCCAGAAGTAGGACAATGAAGTTCAACAAGGAGTGCTCACTGTTTCATGTCTTAACATATTTCCAGAAGGAAGACAATGAAGTTCAACATGGAGTGCTCACTCTTTCATGTCTTAACATATTTCCAGAAGTAGGACAATGTAGTTCAACAAGGAGTGCTCACTCTTTCATGTCTTAACATATTTCCAGAAGTAGGACAATGAAGTTCAACATGGAGTGCTCACTGTTTCATGTCTTAACATATTTCCAAAGTAGGACAATGTAGTTCAACAAGGAGTGCTCACTCTTTCATGTCTCAACATATTTCCAGAAGTAGGACAATGTAGTTCAACATGGAGTGCTCACTCTTTCATGTCTTAACATATTTCCAGAAGTAGGACAATGTAGTTCAACAAGAAGTGCTCACTCTTTCATGTCTCAACATATTTCCAGAAGTAGGACAATGAAGTTCAACATGGAGTGCTCACTCTTTCATGTCTTAACATATTTCCAGAAGTAGGACAATGAAGTTCAACATGGAGTGCTCACTGTTTCATGTCTTAACATATTTCCAGAAGTAGGACAATGTAGTTCAAAAAGGAGTGCCACTGTTTCATGTCTTAACATATTTCCACAAGTAGGACAATCAAGTTCAACAAGGAGAGCTCACTCTTTCATGTCTTAACATATTTCCAGAAGTAGGACAATGTAGTTCAACAAGGAGTGCTCACTGTTTCATGTCTTAACATATCTCCAGAAGTAGGACAATGAAGTTCAACAAGTCGTGCTCACTCTTTCATGTCTCAACATATTTCCAGAAGTAGGACAATGAAGTTCAACATGGAGTGCTCACTGTTTCATGTCGCAACATATTTCCAGAAGTAGGACAATGAAGTTCAACATGGAGTGCTCACTCTTTCATGTCTTAACATATTTCCAGAAGTAGGACAATGAAGTTCAACAAGGAGTGCTCACTGTTTCATGTCTTAACATATTTCCAGAAGGAAGACAACGAAGTTCAACATGGAGTGCTCACTCTTTCATGTCTTAACATATTTCCAGAAGTAGGACAATGTAGTTGAACAAGGAGTGCTCACTCTTTCATGTCTTAACATATTTCCAGAAGTAGGACAATGAAGTTCAACATGGAGTGCTCACTGTTTCATGTCTTAACATATTTCCAGAAGTAGGACAATGTAGTTCAACAAGGAGTGCTCACTCTTTCATGTCTCAACATATTTTTAGAAGTAGGACAATGTAGTTCAACATGGAGTGCTCACTCTTTCATGTCTTAACATATTTCCAGAAGTAGGACAATGTAGCTCAACAAGAAGTGCTCACTCTTTCATGTCTCAACATATTTCCAGAAGTAGGACAATGAAGTTCAACATGGAGTGCTCACTCTTTCATGTCTTAACATATTTCCAGAAGTAGGACAATGAAGTTCAACATGGAGTGCTCACTGTTTCATGTCTTAACATATTTCCAGAAGTAGGACAATGAAGTTCAACATGGAGTGCTCACTGTTTCATGTCTTAACATATTTCCAGAAGTAGGACAATGAAGTTCAACATGGAGTGCTCACTGTTTCATGTCTAAACATATTTCCAGAAGTAGGATAATGTAGTTCAACATGGAGTGCTCACTGTTTCATGTCTTAACATATTTCCAGAAGTAGGACAATGAAGTTCAACATGGAGTGCTCACTGTTTCATGTCTTAACATATTTCCAGAAGTAGGACAATGTAGTTCAACAAGGAGTGCTCATTGTTTCATGTCTTAACATATTTCCAGAAGTAGGATAATGTAGTTCAACAAGGAGTGCTCACTCTTTCATGTCTTAACATATTTCCAGAAGTAGGACAATGAAGTTCAACATGGAGTGCTCACTGTTTCATGTCTTTACATATTTCCAGAAGTAGGACAATGAAGTTCAACATGGAGTGCTCACTGTTTCATGTCTTAACATATTTCCAGAAGTAGGACAATGTAGTTCAAAAAGGAGTGCTCACTCTTTCATGTCTTAACATATTTCCAGAAGTAGGACAATCAAGTTCAACGAGGAGTGCTCACTCTTTCATGTCTTAACATATTTCCAGAAGGAAGACATTGTAGTTCAAAAAGGAGTGCTCACTGTTTCATGTCTTAACATATTTCCAGAAGTAGGACAATGTAGTTCAAAAAGGAGTGCTCACTGTTTCATGTCTTAACATATTTCCAGAAGTAGGACAATGAAGTTCAACATGGAATGCTCACTGTTTCATGTCTCAACATATTTCCAGAAGTAGGACAATGAAGTTCAACATGGAGTGCTCACTCTTTCATGTCTTAACATATTTCCAGAAGTAGGACAATGAAGTTCAACAAGGAGTGCTCACTGTTTCATGTCTTAACATATTTCCAGAAGGAAGACAATGAAGTTCAACATGGAGTGCTCACTCTTTCATGTCTTAACATATTTCCAGAAGTAGGACAATGTAGTTCAACAAGGAGTGCTCACTCTTTCATGTCTTAACATATTTCCAGAAGTAGGACAATGAAGTTCAACATGGAGTGCTCACTGTTTCATGTCTTAACATATTTCCAGAAGTAGGACAATGTAGTTCAACAGGGAGTGCTCACTCTTTCATGTCTCAACATATTACCAGAAGTAGGACAATGTAGTTCAACATGGAGTGCTCACTCTTTCATGTCTTAACATATTTCCAGAAGTAGGACAATGTAGTTCAACAAGAAGTGCTCACTCTTTCATGTCTCAACATATTTCCAGAAGTAGGACAATGAAGTTCAACATGGAGTGCTCACTCTTTCATGTCTTAACATATTTCCAGAAGTAGGACAATGAAGTTCAACATGGAGTGCTCACTGTTTCATGTCTTAACATATTTCCAGAAGTAGGACAATGAAGTTCAACATGGAGTGCTCACTGTTTCATGTCTTAACATATTTCCAGAAGTAGGACAATGAAGTTCAACATGGAGTGCTCACTGTTTCATGTCTTAACATATTTCCAGAAGTAGGACAATGAAGTTCAACAAGGAGTGCTCACTGTTTCATGTCTTAACATATTTCCAGAAGGAAGACAATGAAGTTCAACATGGAGTGCTCACTCTTTCATGTCTTAACATATTTCCAGAAGTAGGACAATGTAGTTCAACAAGGAGTGCTCACTCTTTCATGTCTTAACATATTTCCAGAAGTAGGACAATGAAGTTCAACATGGAGTGCTCACTGTTTCATGTCTTAACATATTTCCAGAAGTAGGACAATGTAGTTCAACAAGGAGTGCTCACTCTTTCATGTCTCAACATATTTCCAGAAGTAGGACAATGTAGTTCAACATGGAGTGCTCACTCTTTCATGTCTTAACATATTTCCAGAAGTAGGACAATGTAGTTCAACAAGAAGTGCTCACTCTTTCATGTCTCAACATATTTCCAGAAGTAGGACAATGAAGTTCAACATGGAGTGCTCACTCTTTCATGTCTTAACATATTTCCAGAAGTAGGACAATGAAGTTCAACATGGAGTGCTCACTGTTTCATGTCTTAACATATTTCCAGAAGTAGGACAATGTAGTTCAAAAAGAAGTGCTCACTGTTTCATGTCTTAACATATTTCCACAAGTAGGACAATCAAGTTCAACAAGGAGAGCTCACTCTTTCATGTCTTAACATATTTCCAGAAGTAGGACAATGTAGTTCAACAAGGAGTGCTCACTGTTTCATGTCTTAACATATCTCCAGAAGTAGGACAATGAAGTTCAACAAGTCGTGCTCACTCTTTCATGTCTCAACATATTTCCAGAAGTAGGACAATGAAGTTCAACATGGAGTGCTCACTGTTTCATGTCGCAACATATTTCCAGAAGTAGGACAATGAAGTTCAACATGGAGTGCTCACTCTTATATGTCTTAACATATTTCCAGAAGTAGGACAATGAAGTTCAACAAGGAGTGCTCACTGTTTCATGTCTTAACATATTTCCAGAAGGAAGACAATGAAGTTCAACATGGAGTGCTCACTCTTTCATGTCTTAACATATTTCCAGAAGTAGGACAATGAAGTTCAACATGGAGTGCTCACTGTTTCATGTCTTAACATATTTCCAGAAGTAGGACAATGTAGTTCAACAAGGAGTGCTCACTCTTTCATGTCTCAACATATTTCCAGAAGTAGGACAATGTAGTTCAACATGGAGTGCTCACTCTTTCATGTCTTAACATATTTCCAGAAGTAGGACAATGTAGCTCAACAAGAAGTGCTCACTCTTTCATGTCTCAACATATTTCCAGAAGTAGGACAATGAAGTTCAACATGGAGAGCTCACTCTTTCATGTCTTAACATATTTCCAGAAGTAGGACAATGAAGTTCAACATGGAGTGCTCACTGTTTCATGTCTTAACATATTTCCAGAAGTAGGACAATGAAGTTCAACATGGAGTGCTCACTGTTTCATGTCTTAACATATTTCCAGAAGTAGGACAATGAAGTTCAACATGGAGTGCTCACTGTTTCATGTCTTAACATATTTCCAGAAGTAGGATAATGTAGTTCAACATGGAGTGCTCACTGTTTCATGTCTTAACATATTTCCAGAAGTAGGACAATGAAGTTCAACATCGAGTGCTCACTGTTTCATGTCTTAACATATTTCCAGAAGTAGGACAATGTAGTTCAACAAGGAGTGCTCATTGTTTCATGTCTTAACATATTTCCAGAAGTAGGATAATGTAGTTCAACAAGGAGTGCTCACTCTTTCATGTCTTAACATATTTCCAGAAGTAGGACAATGAAGTTCAACATGGAGTGCTCACTGTTTCATGTCTTAACATATTTCCAGAAGTAGGACAATGAAGTTCAACATGGAGTGCTCACTGTTTCATGTCTTAACATATTTCCAGAAGTAGGACAATGTAGTTCAAAAAGGAGTGCTCACTCTTTCATGTCTTAACATATTTCCAGAAGTAGGACAATCAAGTTCAACGAGGAGTGCTCACTCTTTCATGTCTTAACATATTTCCAGAAGGAAGACATTGTAGTTCAAAAAGGAGTGCTCACTGTTTCATGTCTTAACATATTTCCAGAAGTAGGACAATGTAGTTCAAAAAGGAGTGCTCACTGTTTCATGTCTTAACATATTTCCAGAAGTAGGACAATGAAGTTCAAAATGGAATGCTCACTGTTTCATGTCTCAACATATTTCCAGAAGTAGGACAATGAAGTTCAACATGGAGTGCTCACTCTTTCATGTCTTAACATATTTCCAGAAGTAGGACAATGAAGTTCAACAAGGAGTGCTCACTGTTTCATGTCTTAACATATTTCCAGAAGGAAGACAATGAAGTTCAACATGGAGTGCTCACTCTTTCATGTCTTAACATGTTTCCAGAAGTAGGACAATGTAGTTCAACAAGGAGTGCTCACTCTTTCATGTCTTAACATATTTCCAGAAGTAGGACAATGAAGTTCAACATGGAGTGCTCACTGTTTCATGTCTTAACATATTTCCAGAAGTAGGACAATGTAGTTCAACAAGGAGTGCTCACTCTTTCATGTCTCAACATATTACCAGAAGTAGGACAATGTAGTTCAACATGGAGTGCTCACTCTTTCATGTCTTAACATATTTCCAGAAGTAGGACAATGTAGTTCAACAAGAAGTGCTCACTCTTTCATGTCTCAACATATTTCCAGAAGTAGGACAATGAAGTTCAACATGGAGTGCTCACTCTTTCATGTCTTAACATATTTCCAGAAGTAGGACAATGAAGTTCAACATGGAGTGCTCACTGTTTCATGTCTTAACATATTTCCAGAAGTAGGACAATGAAGTTCAACATGGAGTGCTCACTGTTTCATGTCTTAACATATTTCCAGAAGTAGGACAATGAAGTTCAACATGGAGTGCTCACTGTTTCATGTCTTAACATATTTCCAGAAGTAGGATAATGTAGTTCAACATGGAGTGCTCACTGTTTCATGTCTTAACATATTTCCAGAAGTAGGACAATGAAGTTCAACATGGAGTGCTCACTGTTTCATGTCTTAACATATTTCCAGAAGTAGGACAATGTAGTTCAACAAGGAGTGCTCATTGTTTCATGTCTTAACATATTTCCAGAAGTAGGATAATGTAGTTCAACAAGGAGTGCTCACTCTTTCATGTCTTAACATATTTCCAGAAGTAGGACAATGAAGTTCAACATGGAGTGCTCACTGTTTCATGTCTTAACATATTTCCAGAAGTAGGACAATGAAGTACAACATGGAGTGCTCACTGTTTCATGTCTTAACATATTTCCAGAAGTAGGACAATGAAGTTCAACATGGAGTGCTCACTGTTTCATGTCTTAACATATTTCCAGAAGTAGGATAATGTAGTTCAACATGGAGTGCTCACTGTTTCATGTCTTAACATATTTCCAGAAGTAGGACAATGAAGTTCAACATGGAGTGCTCTCTCTTTCATGTCTTAACATATTTCCAGAAGTAGGACAATGAAGTTCAACATGGAGTGCTCACTCTTTCATGTCTTAACATATTTCCAGAAGTAGGACAATGAGGTTCAACATGGAGTGCTCACTCTTTCATGTCTTAACATATTTCCAGAAGTAGGACAATGAAGTTGAACATGGAGTGCTCACTGTTTCATGTCTTAACATATTTCCGGAAGTAGGACAATGAAGTTCAACATGGAGTGCTCACTGTTTCATGTCTTAACATATTTCCAGAAGTAGGACAATGAAGTTCAACATGGAATGCTCACTGTTTCATGTCTTAACATATTTCCAGAAGTAGGACAATGAAGTTCAACATGGAGTGCTCAATGTTTCATGTCTTAACATATTTCCAGACGTAGGACAATGAAGTTCAACATGGAGTGCTCACTGTTTCATGTCTTAACATATTTCCAGAAGTAGGACAATGAAGTTCAACATGGAGTGCTCACTGTTTCATGTCTTAACATATTTCCAGAAGTAGGACAATGAAGTTCAACATGGAGTGCTCACTGTTTCATGTCTTAACATATTTCCAGAAGTAGGACAATGAAGTTCAACAAGGAGTGCTCACTGTTTCATGTCTTAACATATTTCCAGAAGGAAGACAATGAAGTTCAACATGGAGTGCTCACTCTTTCACGTCTTAACATATTTCCAGAAAGAAGACAATGAAGTTCAACAAGAAGTGCTCACTCTTTCATGTCTAAACATATTTTCAAAAGTAAGACAATGAAATACAACAAGAAGTGCTCACTCTTTCATGTCTAAACATATTTTCAGAAGTAAGACAATGAAGTTCAACAAGAAGTGCTCACTCTTTCATGTCTTAACATATTTCCAGAAGTAAGACAATGAAGTTCAACAAGAAGTGCTCACTCTTTCATGTCTTAACATATTTTCAGAAGTAGGACAATGAAGTTCAACATGGAGTGCTCACTCTTTCATGTCTAAACAAATTTCCAGAAGTAGGACAATGAAGTTCAACATGGAGTGCTCACTCTTTCATGTCTTAACATATTTTCAGAAGTAGGACAATGAAGTTCAACATGGAGTGCTCACTCTTTCATGTCTAAACATATTTCCAGAAGTAAGACAATGAAGTTCAACATGGAGTGCTCACTCTTTCATGTCTAAACATATTTTTTAGAAGTAAGACAATGAAGTTCAACAAGAAGTGCTCACTCTTTCATGTCTAAACATATTTCCAGAAGTAGGACATTGAAGTTCAACATGGAGTGCTCACTCTTTCATGTCTTAACATATTTCCAGAAGTAGGACAATGTAGTTCAAAAAGGAGTGCTCACTCTTTCATGTCTTAACATATTTCCAGAAGTAGGACAATCAAGTTCAGCGAGGAGTGCTCTCTCTTTCATGTCTTAACATATTTCCAGAAGTAGGACAATGTAGTTCAAAAAGGAGTGCTCACTCTTTCATGTCTTAACATATTTCCAGAAGTAGGACTATCAAGTTCAACGAGGAGTGCTCACTCTTTCATATCTTAACATATTTCCAGAAGTAGGACAATGTAGTTCAAAAAGGAGTGCTCACTGTTTCATGTCTTAACATATTTCCAGAAGTAGGACAATCAAGTTCAACAAGGAGTGCTCACTCTTTCATGTATTAACATATTTCCAGAAGTAGGACAATGAAGTTCAACAAGGAGTGCTCACTGTTTCATGTCTTAACATATTTCCAGAAGTAGGACAATGAAGTTCAACAAGGAGTGCTCACTCTTTCATGTCTCAACATATTTCCAGAAGTAGGACAATGAAGTTCAACATGGAGTGCTCACTGTTTCATGTCTCAACATATTTCCAGAAGTAGGACAATGAAGTTCAACATGGAGTGCTCACTCTTTCATGTCTTAACATATTTCCAGATGTAGGACAATGAAGTTCAACAAGGAGTGCTCACTGTTTCATGTCTTAACATATTTCCAGAAGGAAGACAATGAAGTTCAACATGGAGTGCTCACTCTTTCATGTCTTAACATATTTCCAGAAGTAGGACAATGTAGTTCAACAAGGAGTGCTCACTCTTTCATGTCTTAACATATTTCCAGAAGTAGGACAATGTAGTTCAACATGGAGTGCTTACTCTTTCATGTCTTAACATATTTCCAGAAGTAGGATAATGAAGTTCAACATGAAGTGCTCACTGTTTCATGTCTTAACATATTTCCAGAAGTAGGACAATGTAGTTCAACAAGGAGTGCTCACTCTTTCATGTCTCAACATATTTCCAGAAGTAGGACAATGTAGTTCAACAAGGAGAGCTCACTCTTTCATGTCTTAACATATTTCCAGAAGTAGGACAATGAAGTTCAACAAGGAGTGCTCACTGTTTCATGTCTTAACATATTTCCAGAAGTAGGACAATGAAGTTCAACAAGGAGTGCTCACTCTTTCATGTCTCAACATATTTCCAGAAGTAGGACAATGAAGTTCAACATGGAGTGCTCACTGTTTCATGTCTCAACATATTTGCAGAAGTAGGACAATGAAGTTCAACATGGAGTGCTCACTCTTTCATGTCTTAACATATTTTCAGAAGTAGGACAATGAAGTTCAACAAGGAGTGCTCACTGTTTCATGTCTTAACATATTTCCAGAAGGAAGACAATAAAGTTCAACATGGAGTGCTCACTCTTTCATGTCTTAACATATTTCCAGAAGTAGGACAATGTAGTTCAACAAGGAGTGCTCACTCTTTCATGTCTTAACATATTTCCAGAAGTAGGACAATGAAGTTCAACATGGAGTGCTCACTGTTTCATGTCTTATCATATTTCCAGAAGTAGGACAATGTAGTTCAACAAGGAGTGCTCACTCTTTCATGTCTCAACATATTTCCAGAAGTAGGACAATGTAGTTCAACATGGAGTGCTCACTCTTTCATGTCTTAACATATTTCCAGAAGTAGGACAATGTAGTTCAACAAGAAGTGCTCACTCTTTCATGTCTCAACATATTTCCAGAAGTAGGACAATGAAGTTCAACATGGAGTGCTCACTCTTTCATGTCTTAACATATTTCCAGAAGTAGGACAATGAAGTTCAACATGGAGTGCTCACTGTTTCATGTCTTAACATATTTCCAGAAGTAGGACAATGTAGTTCAAAAAGGAGTGCTCACTGTTTCATGTCTTAACATATTTCCAGAAGTAGGACAATCAAGTTCAACAAGGAGAGCTCACTCTTTCATGTCTTAACATATTTCCAGAAGTAGGACAATGAAGTTCAAGAAGGAGTGCTCACTGTTTCATGTCTTAACATATTTCCAGAAGTAGGACAATGAAGTTCAACAAGGAGTGCTCACTCTTTCATGTCTCAACATATTTCCAGAAGTAGGACAATGAAGTTCAACATGGAGTGCTCACTGTTTCATGTCGCAACATATTTCCAGAAGTAGGACAATGAAGTTCAACATAGAGTGCTCACTCTTTCATGTCTTAACATATTTCCAGAAGTAGGACAATGAAGTTCAACAAGGAGTGCTCACTGTTTCATGTCTTAACATATTTCCAGAAGGAAGACAATGAAGTTCAACATAAGGTGCTCACTCTTTCATGTCTTAACATATTTCCAGAAGTAGGACAATGTAGTTCAACAAGGAGTGCTCACTCTTTCATGTCTTAACATATTTCCAGAAGTAGGACAATGAAGTTCAACATGGAGTGCTCACTGTTTCATGTCTTAACATATTTCCAGAAGTAGGACAATGTAGTTCAACAAGGAGTGCTCACTCTTTCATGTCTCAACATATTTCCAGAAGTAGGACAATGTAGTTCAACATGGAGTGCTCACTCTTTCATGTCTTAACATATTTCCAGAAGTAGGACAATGTAGTTCAACAAGAAGTGCTCACTCTTTCATGTCTCAACATATTTCCAGAAGTAGGACAATGAAGTTCAACATGGAGTGCTCACTCTTTCATGTCTTAACATATTTCCAGAAGTAGGACAATGAAGTTCAACATGGAGTGCTCACTGTTTCATGTCTTAACATATTTCCAGAAGTAGGACAATGAAGTTCAACATGGAGTGCTCACTGTTTCATGTCTTAACATATTTCCAGAAGTAGGACAATGAAGTTCAACATGGAGTGCTCACTGTTTCATGTCTCAACATATTTCCAGAAGTAGGATAATGTAGTTCAACATGGAGTGCTCACTGTTTCATGTCTTAACATATTTCCAGAAGTAGGACAATGAAGTTCAACATGGAGTGCTCACTGTTTCATGTCTTAACATATTTCCAGAAGTAGGACAATGTAGTTCAACAAGGAGTGCTCATTGTTTCATGTCTTAACATATTTCCAGAAGTAGGATAATGTAGTTCAACATGGAGTGCTCACTGTTTCATGTCTTAACATATTTCCAGAAGTAGGACAATGAAGTTCAACATGGAGTGCTCACTGTTTCATGTCTTAACATATTTCCAGAAGTAGGACAATGTAGTTCAAAAAGGAGTGCTCACTCTTTCATGTCTTAACATATTTCCAGAAGTAGGACAATCAAGTTCAACGAGGAGTGCTCACTCTTTCATGTCTTAACATATTTCCAGAAGGAAGACATTGTAGTTCAAAAAGGAGTGCTCACTGTTTCATGTCTTAACATATTTCCAGAAGTAGGACAATGTAGTTCAAAAAGGAGTGCTCACTGTTTCATGTCTTAACATATTTCCAGAAGTAGGACAATGTAGTTCAAAAAGGAGTGCTCACTGTTTCATGTCTTAACATATTTTTAGAAGTAGGACAATCAAGTTCAACAAGGAGAGCTCACTCTTTCATGTCTTAACATATTTCCAGAAGTAGGACAATGAAGTTCAACAAGGAGTGCTCACTGTTTCATGTCTTAACATATTTCCAGAAGTAGGACAATGAAGTTCAACAAGGAGTGCTCACTCTTTCATGTCTCAACATATTTCCAGAAGTAGGACAATGAAGTTCAACATGGAGTGCTCACTGTTTCATGTCTCAACATATTTCCAGAAGTAGGACAATGAAGTTCAACATGGAGTGCTCACTCTTTCATGTCTTAACATATTTCCAGAAGTAGGACAATGAAGTTCAACAAGGAGTGCTCACTGTTTCATGTCTTAACATATTTCCAGAAGGAAGACAATGAAGTTCAACATGGAGTGCTCACTCTTTCATGTCTTAACATATTTCCAGAAGTAGGACAATGAAGTTCAACAAGGAGTGCTCACTGTTTCATGTCTTAACATATTTCCAGGAGGAAGACAATGAAGTTCAACATGGAGTGCTCACTCTTTCATGTCTTAACATATTTCCAGAAGTAGGACAATGTAGTTCAACAAGGAGTGCTCACTCTTTCATGTCTTAACATATTTCCAGAAGTAGGACAATGTAGTTCAACATGGAGTGCTCACTCTTTCATGTCTTAACATATTTCCAGAAGTAGGATAATGAAGTTCAACATGAAGTGCTCACTGTTTCATGTCTTAACATATTTCCAGAAGTAGGACAATGTAGTTCAACAAGGAGTGCTCACTCTTTCATGTCTCAACATAATTCCAGAAGTAGGACAATGTAGTTCAACAAGGAGAGCTCACTCTTTCATGTCTTAACATATTTCCAGAAGTAGGACAATGAAGTTCAACATGGAGTGCTCACTGTTTCATGTCTTAACATATTTCCAGAAGTAGGACAATGAAGTTCAACATGGAGTGCTCACTGTTTCATGTCTTAACATATTTCCAGAAGTAGGATAATGTAGTTCAACATGGAGTGCTCACTGTTTCATGTCTTAACATATTTCCAGAAGTAGGACAATGAAGTTCAACATGGAGTGCTCACTGTTTCATGTCTTAACATATTTCCAGAAGTAGGACAATGTAGTTCAACAAGGAGTGCTCATTGTTTCATGTCTTAACATATTTCCAGAAGTAGGATAATGTAGTTCAACAAGGAGTGCTCACTCTTTCATGTCTTAACATATTTCCAGAAGTAGGACAATGAAGTTCAACATGGAGTGCTCACTGTTTCATGTCTTAACATATTTCCAGAAGTAGGACAATGAAGTTCAACATGGAGTGCTCACTGTTTCATGTCTTAACATATTTCCAGAAGTAGGACAATGAAGTTCAACATGGAGTGCTCACTGTTTCATGTCTTAACATATTTTCAGAAGTAGGATAATGTAGTTCAACATGGAGTGCTCACTGTTTCATGTCTTAACATATTTCCAGAAGTAGGACAATGAAGTTCAACATGGAGTGCTCACTCTTTCATGTCTTAACATATTTCCAGAAGTAGGACAATGAAGTTCAACATGGAGTGCTCTCTCTTTCATGTCTTAACATATTTCCAGAAGTAGGACAATGAGGTTCAACATGGAGTGCTCACTCTTTCATGTCTTAACATATTTCCAGAAGTAGGACAATGAAGTTGAACATGGAGTGCTCACTGTTTCATGTCTTAACATATTTCCGGAAGTAGAACAATGAAGTTCAACATGGAGTGCTCACTGTTTCATGTCTTAACATATTTCCAGAAGTAGGACAATGAAGTTCAACATGGAGTGCTCACTGTTTCATGTCTTAACATATTTCCAGAAGTAGGACAATGAAGTTCAACATGGAGTGCTTAATGTTTCATGTCTTAACATATTTCCAGAAGGAAGACAATGAAGTTCAACAAGGAGTGCTCACTGTTTCATGTCTTAACATATTTCCAGACGTAGGACAATGAAGTTCAACATGGAGTGCTCACTGTTTCATGTCTTAACATATTTCCAGAAGTATAACAATGAAGTTCAACATGGAGTGCTCACTGTTTCATGTCTTAACATATTTCCAGAAGTAGGACAATGAAGTTCAACATGGAGTGCTCACTGTTTCATGTCTTAACATATTTCCAGAAGTAGGACAATGAAGTTCAACATGGAGTGCTCACTGTTTCATGTCTTAACAAATTTCCAGAAGTAGGACAATGAAGTTCAACAAGGAGTGCTCACTGTTTCATGTCTTAACATATTTCCAGAAGGAAGACAATGAAGTTCAACATGGAGTGCTCACTCCTTCACGTCTTAACATATTTCCAGAAAGAAGACAATGAAGTTCAACAAGAAGTGCTCACTCTTTCATGTCTAAACATATTTTCAGAAGTAAGACAATGAAGTACAACAAGAAGTGCTCACTCTTTCATGTCTAAACATATTTTTAGAAGTAAGACAATGAAGTTCAACAAGAAGTGCTCACTCTTTCATGTCTTAACATATTTCCAGAAGTAAGACAATGAAGTTCAACAAGAAGTGCTCACTCTTTCATGTCTTAACATATTTTCAGAAGTAGGACAATGAAGTTCAACATGGAGTGCTCACTCTTTCATGTCTAAACATATTTCCAGAAGTAGGACAATGAAGTTCAACATGGAGTGCTCACTCTTTCATGTCTAAACATATTTCCAGAAGTAGGACAATGAAGTTCAACAAGAAGTGCTCACTCTTTCATGTCTTAACATATTTCCAGAAGTAGGACAATGAAGTTCAACATGGAGTGCTCACTCTTTCATGTCTAAACATATTTTCAGAAGTAGGACAATGAAGTTCAACATGGAGTGCTCACTCTTTCATGTCTAAACATATTTCCAGAAGTAAGACAATGAAGTTCAACATGGAGTGCTCACTCTTTCATGTCTAAACATATTTTCAGAAGTAAGACAATGAAGTTCAACAAGAAGTGCTCACTCTTTCATGTCTAAACATATTTCCAGAAGTAGGACAATGAAGTTCAACATGGAGTGCTCACTCTTTCATGTCTTAACATATTTCCAGAAGTAGGACAATGTAGTTCAAAAAGGAGTGCTCACTCTTTCATGTCTTAACATATTTCCAGAAGTAGGACAATCAAGTTCAGCGAGGAGTGCTCTCTCTTTCATGTCTTAACATATTTCCAGAAGTAGGAAATGTAGTTCAAAAAGGAGTGCTCACTCTTTCATGTCTTAACATATTTCCAGAAGTAGGACTATCAAGTTCAAAGAGGAGTGCTCACTCTTTCATGTCTTAACATATTTCCAGAAGTAGGACAATGTAGTTCAAAAAGGAGTGCTCACTGTTTCATGTCTTAACATATTTCCAGAAGTAGGACAATCAAGTTCAACAAGGAGTGCTCACTCTTTCATGTATTAACATATTTCCAGAAGTAGGACAATGAAGTTCAACAAGGAGTGCTCACTTTTTCATGTCTTAACATATTTCCAGAAGTAGGACAATGAAGTTCAACAAGGAGTGCTCACTCTTTCATGTCTCAACATATTTCCAGAAGTAGGACAATGAAGTTCAACATGGAGTGCTCACTGTTTCATGTCTCAACATATTTCCAGAAGTAGGACAATGAAGTTCAACATGGAGTGCTCACTCTTTCATGTCTTAACATATTTCCAGAAGTAGGACAATGAAGTTCAACAAGGAGTGCTCACTGTTTCATGTCTTAACATATTTCCAGGAGGAAGACAATGAAGTTCAACATGGAGTGCTCACTCTTTCATGTCTTAACATATTTCCAGAAGTAGGACAATGTAGTTCAACAAGGAGTGCTCACTCTTTCATGTCTTAACATATTTCCAGAAGTAGGACAATGTAGTTCAACATGGAGTGCTCACTCTTTCATGTCTTAACATATTTCCAGAAGTAGGATAATGAAGTTCAACATGAAGTGCTCACTGTTTCATGTCTTAACATATTTCCAGAAGTAGGACAATGTAGTTCAACAAGGAGTGCTCACTCTTTCATGTCTCAACATAATTCCAGAAGTAGGACAATGTAGTTCAACAAGGAGAGCTCACTCTTTCATGTCTTAACATATTTCCAGAAGTAGGACAATGAAGTTCAACAAGGAGTGCTCACTCTTTCATGTCTCAACATATTTCCAGAAGTAGGACAATGAAGTTCAACATGGAGTGCTCACTGTTTCATGTCTCAACATATTTCCAGAAGTAGGACAATGAAGTTCAACATGGAGTGCTCACTCTTTCATGTCTTAACATATTTCCAGAAGTAGGACAATGAAGTTCAACAAGGAGTGCTCACTGTTTCATGTCTTAACATATTTCCAGAAGGAAGACAAAGAAGTTAAACATGGAGTGCTCACTCTTTCATGTCTTAATATATTTCCAGAAGTAGGACAATGTAGTTCAACAAGGAGTGCTCACTCTTTCATGTCTTAACATATTTCCAGAAGTAGGACAATGAAGTTCAACGTGGAGTGCTCACTGTTTCATGTCTTAACATATTTCCAGAAGTAGGACAATGTAGTTCAACAAGGAGTGCTCACTCTTTCATGTCTCAACATATTTCCAGAAGTAGGACAATGTAGTTCAACATGGAGTGCTCACTCTTTCATGTCTTAACATATTTCCAGAAGTAGGACAATGTAGTTCAACAAGAAGTGCTCACTCTTTCATGTCTCAACATATTTCTAGAAGTAGGACAATGAAGTTCAACATGGAGTGCTCACTCTTTCATGTCTTAACATATTTCCAGAAGTAGGACAATGAAGTTCAACATGGAGTGCTCACTGTTACATGTCTTAACATATTTCCAGAAGTAGGACAATGAAGTTCAACATGGAGTGCTCACTGTTTCATGTCTTAACATATTTCCAGAAGTAGGACAATGAAGTTCAACATGGAGTGCTCACTGTTTCATGTCTTAACATATTTCCAGAAGTAGGATAATGTAGTTCAACATGGAGTGCTCACTGTTTCATGTCTTAACATATTTCCAGAAGTAGGACAATGAAGTTCAACATGGAGTGCTCACTGTTTCATGTCTTAACATATTTCCAGAAGTAGGACAATGTAGTTCAACAAGGAGTGCTCATTGTTTCATGTCTTAACATATTTCCAGAAGTAGGATAATGTAGTTCAACAAGGAGTGCACACTCTTTCATGTCTTAACATATTTCCAGAAGTAGGACAATGAAGTTCAACATGGAGTGCTCACTGTTTCATGTCTTAACATATTTCCAGAAGTAGGACAATGAAGTTCAACATGGAGTGCTCACTGTTTCATGTCTTAACATATTTCCAGAAGTAGGACAATGAAGTTCAACATGGAGTGCTCACTGTTTCATGTCTTAACATATTTCCAGAAGTAGGATAATGTAGTTCAACATGGAGTGCTCACTGTTTCATTTCTTAACATATTTCCAGAAGTAGGACAATGAAGTTCAACATGGAGTGCTCACTCTTTCATGTCTTAACATATTTCCAGAAGTAGGACAATGAAGTTCAATATGGAGTGCTCACTCTTTCATGTCTTAACATATTTCACGAAGTAGGACAATGAGGTTCAACATGGAGTGCTCACTCTTTCATGTCTTAACATATTTCCAGAAGTAGGACAATGAAGTTGAACATGGAGTGCTCACTGTTTCATGTCTTAACATATTTCCGGAAGTAGGACAATGAAGTTCAACATGGAGTGCTCACTGTTACATGTCTTAACATATTTCCACAAGTAGGACATTGAAGTTCAACATGGAGTGCTCACTGTTTCATGTCTTAACATACTTCCAGAAGTAGGACAATGAAGTTCAACATGGAGTGCTCAATGTTTCATGTCTTAACATATTTCCAGAAGGAAGACAATGAAGTTCAACAAGGAGTGCTCACTGTTTCATGTCTTAACATATTTCCAGACGTAGGACAATGAAGTTCAACATGGAGTGCTCACTGTTTCATGTCTTAGCATATTTCCAGAAGTAGGACAATGAAGTTCAACATGGAGTGCTCACTGTTTCATGTCTTAACATATTTCCAGAAGTAGGACAATGAAGTTCAACATGGAGTGCTCACTGTTTCATGTCTTAACATATTTCCAGAAGTAGGACAATGAAGTTCAACAAGGAGTGCTCACTGTTTCATGTCTTAACATATTTCCAGAAGGAAGACAATGAAGTTCAACATGGAGTGCTCACTCTTTCACGTCTTAACATATTTCCAGAAAGAAGACAATGAAGTTCAACAAGAAGTGCTCACTCTTTCATGTCTAAACATATTTTCAGAAGTAAGACAATGAAGTACAACAAGAAGTGCTCACTCTTTCATGTCTAAACATATTTCCAGAAGTAGGACAATGAAGTTCAACAAGAAGTGCTCACTCTTTCATGTCTTAACATATTTCCAGAAGTAAGACAATGAAGTTCAACATGGAGTGCTCACTCTTTCATGTCTAAACATATTTTCAGAAGTAGGACAATGAAGTTCAACATGGAGTGCTCACTCTTTCATGTCTAAACATATTTCCAGAAGTAAGACAATGAAGTTCAACAAGAAGTGCTCACTCTTTCATGTCTAAACATATTTCCAGAAGTAGGACAATGAAGTTCAACATGGAGTGCTCACTCTTTCATGTCTTAACATATTTCCAGAAGTAGGACAATGTAGTTCAAAAAGGAGTGCTCACTCTTTCATGTCTTAACATATTTCCAGAAGTAGGACAATCAAGTTCAGCGAGGAGTGCTCTCTCTTTCATGTCTTAACATATTTCCAGAAGTAGGACAATGTAGTTCAAAAAGGAGTGCTCACTCTTTCATGTCTTAACATATTTCCAGAAGTAGGACTATCAAGTTCAACGAGGAGTGCTCACTCTTTCATGTCTTAACATATTTCCAGAAGTAGGACAATGTAGTTCAAAAAGGAGTGCTCACTGTTTCATGTCTTAACATATTTCCAGAAGTAGGACAATCAAGTTCAACAAGGAGTGCTCACTCTTTCATGTATTAACATATTTCCAGAAGTAGGACAATGAAGTTCAACAAGGAGTGCTCACTGTTTCATGTCTTAACATATTTCCAGAAGTAGGACAATGAAGTTCAACAAGGAGTGCTCACTCTTTCATGTCTCAACATATTTCCAGAAGTAGGACAATGAAGTTCAACATGGAGTGCTCACTGTTTCATGTCTCAACATATTTCCAGAAGTAGGACAATGAAGTTCAACATGGAGTGCTCACTCTTTCATGTCTTAACATATTTCCAGAAGTAGGACAATGAAGTTCAACAAGGAGTGCTCACTGTTTCATGTCTTAACATATTTCCAGAAGGAAGACAATGAAGTTCAACATGGAGTGCTCACTCTTTCATGTCTTAACATATTTCCAGAAGTAGGACAATGTAGTTCAACAAGGAGTGCTCACTCTTTCATGTCTTAACATATTTCCAGAAGTAGGACAATGTAGTTCAACATGGAGTGCTCACTCTTTCATGTCTTAACATATTTCCAGAAGTAGGATAATGAAGTTCAACATGAAGTGCTCACTGTTTCAAGTCTTAACATATTTCCAGAAGTAGGACAATGTAGTTCAACAAGGAGTGCTCACTCTTTCATGTCTCAACATATTTCCAGAAGTAGGACAATGTAGTTCAACATGGAGTGCTCACTCTTTCATGTCTTAACATATTTCCAGAAGTAGGACAATGTAGTTCAACAAGAAGTGCTCACTCTCTCATGTCTCAACATATTTCCAGAAGTAGGACAATGAAGTTCAACATGGAGTGCTCATTCTTTCATGTCTTAACATATTTCCAGAAGTAGGACAATGAAGTTCAACATGGAGTGCTCACTGTTTCATGTCTTAACATATTTCCAGAAGTAGGATAATGTAGTTCAACATGGAGTGCTCACTGTTTCATGTCTTAACATATTTCCAGAAGTAGGACAATGAGGTTCAACATGGCGTGCTCACTGTTTCATGTCTTAACATATTTCCAGAAGTAGGACAATGTAGTTCAACAAGGAGTGCTCACTGTTTCATGTCTTAACATATTTCCAGAAGTAGGATCATGTAGTTCAACAAGGAGTGCTCACTCTTTCATGTCTTAACATATTTCCTGAAGTAGGACAATGAAGTTCAACATGGAGTGCTCACTCTTTCATGTCTTAACATATTTCCAGAAGTAGGACAATGAAGTTCAACATGGAGTGCTCACTGTTTCATGTCTTAACATATTTCCAGGAGTAGGACAATGAAGTTCAACATGGAGTGCTCACTGTTTCATGTCTTAACATATTTCAAGAAGGAAGACATTGTAGTTCAACAAGGAGTGCTCACTGTTTCATGTCTCAACATATTTCCAGAAGGAAGACATTGTAGTTCAACAAGGAGTGCTCACTGTTTCATGTCTCAACGTATTTCCAGAAGGAAGACATTGTAGTTCAACAAGGAGTGCTCACTGTTTCATGTCTTAACATATTTCCAGAAGGAAGACATTGTAGTCCAACAAGGAGTGCTCAGTGTTTCATGTCTTAACATATTTCCAGAAGGAAGACACTGTAGTTCAACAAGGAGTGCTCACTGTTTCATGTCTTAACATATTTCCAGAAGTAGGACAATGTAGTTCAACAAGGAGTGCTCACTCTTTCATGTCTCAACATATTTCCAGAAGTAGGACAATGTAGTTCAACATGGAGTGCTCACTCTTTCATGTCTTAACATATTTCCAGAAGTAGGACAATGTAGTTCAACAAGAAGTGCTCACTCTTTCATGTCTCAACATATTTCTAGAAGTAGGACAATGAAGTTCAACATGGAGTGCTCACTCTTTCATGTCTTAACATATTTCCAGAAGTAGGACAATGAAGTTCAACATGGAGTGCTCACTGTTTCATGTCTTAACATATTTCCAGAAGTAGGACAATGAAGTTCAACATGGAGTGCTCACTGTTTCATGTCTTAACATATTTCCAGAAGTAGGACAATGAAGTTCAACATGGAGTGCTCACTGTTTCATGTCTTAACATATTTCCAGAAGTAGGATAATGTAGTTCAACATGGAGTGCTCACTGTTTCATGTCTTAACATATTTCCAGAAGTAGGACAATGAAGTTCAACATGGAGTGCTCACTGTTTCATGTCTTAACATATTTCCAGAAGTAGGACAATGTAGTTCAACAAGGAGTGCTCATTGTTTCATGTCTTAACATATTTCCAGAAGTAGGATAATGTAGTTCAACAAGGAGTGCTCACTCTTTCGTGTCTTAACATATTTCCAGAAGTAGGACAATGAAGTTCAACATGGAGTGCTCACTCTTTCATGTCTTAACATATTTCCAGAAGTAGGACAATGAAGTTGAACATGGAGTGCTCACTGTTTCATGTCTTAACATATTTCCGGAAGTAGGACAATGAAGTTCAACATGGAGTGCTCACTGTTACATGTCTTAACATATTTCCAGAAGTAGGACATTGAAGTTCAACATGGAGTGCTCACTGTTTCATGTCTTAACATACTTGCAGAAGTAGGACAATGAAGTTCAACATGGAGTGCTCAATGTTTCATGTCTTAACATATTTCCAGAAGGAAGACAATGAAGTTCAACAAGGAGTGCTCACTGTTTCATGTCTTAACATATTTCCAGACGTAGGACAATGAAGTTCAACATGGAGTGCTCACTGTTTCATGTCTTAGCATATTTCCAGAAGTAGGACAATGAAGTTCAACATGGAGTGCTCACTGTTTCATGTCTTAACATATTTCCAGAAGTAGGACAATGAAGTTCAACATGGAGTGCTCACTGTTTCATGTCTTAACATATTTCCAGAAGTAGGACAATGAAGTTCAACAAGGAGTGCTCACTGTTTCATGTCTTAACATATTTCCAGAAGGAAGACAATGAAGTTCAACATGGAGTGCTCACTCTTTCACGTCTTAACATATTTCCAGAAAGAAGACAATGAAGTTCAACAAGAAGTGCTCACTCTTTCATGTCTAAACATATTTTCAGAAGTAAGACAATGAAGTACAACAAGAAGTGCTCACTCTTTCATGTCTAAACATATTTTCAGAAGTAAGACAATGAAGTTCAACAAGAAGTGCTCACTCTTTCATGTCTTAACATATTTCCAGAAGTAAGACAATGAAGTTCAACAAGAAGTGCTCACTCTTTCATGTCTTAACATATTTCCAGAAGTAGGACAATGAAGTTCAACATGGAGTGCTCACTCTTTCATGTCTAAACATATTTCCAGAAGTAGGACAATGAAGTTCAACATTGAGTGCTCACTGTTTCATGTCTAAACATATTTCCAGAAGTAGGACAATGAAGCTCAACAAGAAGTGCTCACTCTTTCATGTCTTAACATATTTCCAGAAGTAGGACAATGAAGTTCAACATGGAGTGCTCACTCTTTCATGTCTAAACATATTTTCAGAAGTAGGACAATGAAGTTCAACATGGAGTGCTCACTCTTTCATGTCTAAACATATTTCCAGAAGTAAGACAATGAAGTTCAACAAGAAGTGCTCACTCTTTCATGTCTAAACATATTTCCAGAAGTAGGACAATGAAGTTCAACATGGAGTGCTCACTCTTTCATGTCTTAACATATTTCCAGAAGTAGGACAATGTAGTTCAAAAAGGAGTGCTCACTCTTTCATGTCTTAACATATTTCCAGAAGTAGGACAATCAAGTTCAGCGAGGAGTGCTCTCTCTTTCATGTCTTAACATATTTCCAGAAGTAGGACAATGTAGTTCAAAAAGGAGTGCTCACTCTTTCATGTCTTAACATATTTCCAGAAGTAGGACAATGAAGTTCAACATGGAGTGCTCACTGTTTCATGTCTTAACATATTTCCAGAAGTAGGACAATGTAGTTCAACAAGGAGTGCTCACTCTTTCATGTCTCAACATATTTCCAGAAGTAGGACAATGTAGTTCAACATGGAGTGCTCACTCTTTCATGTCTTAACATATTTCCAGAAGTAGGACAATGTAGTTCAACAAGAAGTGCTCACTCTTTCATGTCTCAACATATTTCCAGAAGTAGGACAATGAAGTTCAACATGGAGTGCTCACTCTTTCATGTCTTAACATATTTCCAGAAGTAGGACAATGAAGTTCAACATGGAGTGCTCACTGTTTCATGTCTTAACATATTTCCAGAAGTAGGACAATGTAGTTCAAAAAGGAGTGCTCACTGTTTCATGTCTTAACATATTTCCACAAGTAGGACAATCAAGTTCAACAAGGAGAGCTCACTCTTTCATGTCTTAACATATTTCCAGAAGTAGGACAATGTAGTTCAACAAGGAGTGCTCACTGTTTCATGTCTTAACATATCTCCAGAAGTAGGACAATGAAGTTCAACAAGTCGTGCTCACTCTTTCATGTCTCAACATATTTCCAGAAGTAGGACAATGAAGTTCAACATGGAGTGCTCACTGTTTCATGTCGCAACATATTTCCAGAAGTAGGACAATGAAGTTCAACATGGAGTGCTCACTCTTTCATGTCTTAACATATTTCCAGAAGTAGGACAATGAAGTTCAACAAGGAGTGCTCACTGTTTCATGTCTTAACATATTTCCAGAAGGAAGACAATGAAGTTCAACATGGAGTGCTCACTCTTTCATGTCTTAACATATTTCCAGAAGTAGGACAATGTAGTTGAACAAGGAGTGCTCACTCTTTCATGTCTTAACATATTTCCAGAAGTAGGACAATGAAGTTCAACATGGAGTGCTCACTGTTTCATGTCTTAACATATTTCCAGAAGTAGGACAATGTAGTTCAACAAGGAGTGCTCACTCTTTCATGTCTCAACATATTTCCAGAAGTAGGACAATGTAGTTCAACATGGAGTGCTCACTCTTTCATGTCTTAACATATTTCCAGAAGTAGGACAATGTAGCTCAACAAGAAGTGCTCACTCTTTCATGTCTCAACATATTTCCAGAAGTAGGACAATGAAGTTCAACATGGAGTGCTCACTCTTTCATGTCTTAACATATTTCCAGAAGTAGGACAATGAAGTACAACATGGAGTGCTCACTGTTTCATGTCTTAACATATTTCCAGAAGTAGGACAATGAAGTTCAACATGGAGTGCTCACTGTTTCATGTCTTAACATATTTCCAGAAGTAGGACAATGAAGTTCAACATGGAGTGCTCACTGTTTCATGTCTTAACATATTTCCAGAAGTAGGATAATGTAGTTCAACATGGAGTGCTCACTGTTTCATGTCTTAACATATTTCCAGAAGTAGGACAATGAAGCTCAACATGGAGTGCTCACTGTTTCATGTCTTAACATATTTCCAGAAGTAGGACAATGTAGTTCAACAAGGAGTGCTCATTGTTTCATGTCTTAACATATTTCCAGAAGTAGGATAATGTAGTTCAACAAGGAGTGCTCACTCTTTCATGTCTTAACATATTTCCAGAAGTAGGACAATGAAGTTCAACATGGAGTGCTCACTGTTTCATGTCTTAACATATTTCCAGAAGTAGGACAATGAAGTTCAACATGGAGTGCTCACTGTTTCATGTCTTAACATATTTCCAGAAGTAGTTCAATGTAGTTCAAAAAGGAGTGCTCACTCTTTCATGTCTTAACATATTTCCAGAAGTAGGACAATCAAGTTCAACGAGGAGTGCTCACTCTTTCATGTCTTAACATATTTCCAGAAGGAAGACATTGTAGTTCAAAAAGGAGTGCTCACTGTTTCATGTCTTAACATATTTCCAGAAGTAGGACAATGTAGTTCAAAAAGGAGTGTTCACTGTTTCATGTCTTAACATATTTCCAGAAGTAGGACAATGAAGTTCAACATGGAATGCTCACTGTTTCATGTCTCAACATATTTCCAGAAGTAGGACAATGAAGTTCAACATGGAGTGCTCACTCTTTCATGTCTTAACATATTTCCAGAAGTAGGACAATGAAGTTCAACAAGGAGTGCTCACTGTTTCATGTCTTAACATATTTCCAGAAGGAAGACAATGAAGTTCAACATGGAGTGCTCACTCTTTCATGTCTTAACATATTTCCAGAAGTAGGACAATGTAGTTCAACAAGGAGTGCTCACTCTTTCATGTCTTAACATATTTCCAGAAGTAGGACAATGAAGTTCAACATGGAGTGCTCACTGTTTCATGTCTTAACATATTTCCAGAAGTAGGACAATGTAGTTCAACAAGGAGTGCTCACTCTTTCATGTCTCAACATATTACCAGAAGTAGGACAATGTAGTTCAACATGGAGTGCTCACTCTTTCATGTCTTAACATATTTCCAGAAGTAGGACAATGTAGTTCAACAAGAAGTGCTCACTCTTTCATGTCTCAACATATTTCCAGAAGTAGGACAATGAAGTTCAACATGGAGTGCTCACTCTTTCATGTCTTAACATATTTCCAGAAGTAGGACAATGAAGTTCAACATGGAGTGCTCACTGTTTCATGTCTTAACATATTTCCAGAAGTAGGACAATGAAGTTCAACATGGAGTGCTCACTGTTTCATGTCTTAACATATTTCCAGAAGTAGGACAATGAAGTTCAACATGGAGTGCTCACTGTTTCATGTCTTAACATATTTCCAGAAGTAGGATAATGTAGTTCAACATGGAGTGCTCACTGTTTCATGTCTTAACATATTTCCAGAAGTAGGACAATGAAGTTCAACAAGGAGTGCTCACTGTTTCATGTCTTAACATATTTCCAGAAGTAGGACAATGTAGTTCAACAAGGAGTGCTCATTGTTTCATGTCTTAACATATTTCCAGAAGTAGGATAATGTAGTTCAACAAGGAGTGCTCACTCTTTCATGTCTTAACATATTTCCAGAAGTAGGACAATGAAGTTCAACATGGAGTGCTCACTGTTTCATGTCTTAACATATTTCCAGAAGTAGGACAATGAAGTTCAACATGGAGTGCTCACTGTTTCATGTCTTAACATATTTCCAGAAGTAGGACAATGAAGTTCAACATGGAGTGCTCACTGTTTCATGTCTTAACATATTTCCAGAAGTAGGATAATGTAGTTCAACATGGAGTGCTCACTGTTTCATGTCTTAACATATTTCCAGAAGTAGGACAATGAAGTTCAACATGGAGTGCTCTCTCTTTCATGTCTTAACATATTTCCAGAAGTAGGACAATGAAGTTCAACATGGAGTGCTCACTCTTTCATGTCTTAACATATTTCCAGAAGTAGGACAATGAGGTTCAACATGGAGTGCTCACTCTTTCATGTCTTAACATATTTCCAGAAGTAGGACAATGAAGTTGAACATGGAGTGCTCACTGTTTCATGTCTTAACATATTTCCGGAAGTAGGACAATGAAGTTCAACATGGAGTGCTCACTGTTTCATGTCTTAACATATTTCCAGAAGTAGGACAATGAAGTTCAACATGGAGTGCTCACTGTTTCATGTCTTAACATATTTCCAGAAGTAGGACAATGAAGTTCAACATGGAGTGCTCAATGTTTCATGTCTTAACATATTTCCAGACGTAGGACAATGAAGTTCAACATGGAGTGCTCACTGTTTCATGTCTTAACATATTTCCAGAAGTAGGACAATGAAGTTCAACATGGAGTGCTCACTGTTTCATGTCTTAACATATTTCCAGAAGTAGGACAATGAAGTTCAACATGGAGTGCTCACTGTTTCATGTCTTAGCATATTTCCAGAAGTAGGACAATGAAGTTCAACAAGGAGTGCTCACTGTTTCATGTCTTAACATATTTCCAGAAGGAAGACAATGAAGTTCAACATGGAGTGCTCACTCTTTCACGTCTTAACATATTTCCAGAAAGAAGACAATGAAGTTCAACAAGAAGTGCTCACTCTTTCATGTCTAAACATATTTTCAGAAGTAAGACAATGAAGTACAACAAGAAGTGCTCACTCTTTCATGTCTAAACATATTTTCAGAAGTAAGACAATGAAGTTCAACAAGAAGTGCTCACTCTTTCATGTCTTAACATATTTCCAGAAGTAAGACAATGAAGTTCAACAAGAAGTGCTCACTCTTTCATGTCTTAACATATTTTCAGAAGTAGGACAATGAAGTTCAACATGGAGTGCTCACTCTTTCATGTCTAAACAAATTTCCAGAAGTAGGACAATGAAGTTCAACATGGAGTGCTCACTCTTTCATGTCTAAACATATTTCCAGAAGTAGGACAATGAAGTTCAACAAGAAGTGCTCACTCTTTCATGTCTTAACATATTTCCAGAAGTAGGACAATGAAGTTCAACATGGAGTGCTCACTCTTTCATGTCTAAACATATTTTCAGAAGTAGGACAATGAAGTTCAACATGGAGTGCTCACTCTTTCATGTCTAAACATATTTCCAGAAGTAAGACAATGAAGTTCAACATGGAGTGCTCACTCTTTCATGTCTAAACATATTTTTAGAAGTAAGACAATGAAGTTCAACAAGAAGTGCTCACTCTTTCATGTCTAAACATATTTCCAGAAGTAGGACAATGAAGTTCAACATGGAGTGCTCACTCTTTCATGTCTTAACATATTTCCAGAAGTAGGACAATGTAGTTCAAAAAGGAGTGCTCACTCTTTCATGTCTTAACATATTTCCAGAAGTATGACAATCAAGTTCAGCGAGGAGTGCTCTCTCTTTCATGTCTTAACATATTTCCAGAAGTAGGACAATGTAGTTCAAAAAGGAGTGCTCACTCTTTCATGTCTTAACATATTTCCAGAAGTAGGACTATCAAGTTCAACGAGGAGTGCTCACTCTTTCATATCTTAACATATTTCCAGAAGTAGGACAATGTAGTTCAAAAAGGAGTGCTCACTGTTTCATGTCTTAACATATTTCCAGAAGTAGGACAATCAAGTTCAACAAGGAGTGCTCACTCTTTCATGTATTAACATATTTCCAGAAGTAGGACAATGAAGTTCAACAAGGAGTGCTCACTGTTTCATGTCTTAACATATTTCCAGAAGTAGGACAATGAAGTTCAACAAGGAGTGCTCACTCTTTCATGTCTCAACATATTTCCAGAAGTAGGACAATGAAGTTCAACATGGAGTGCTCACTGTTTCATGTCTCAACATATTTCCAGAAGTAGGACAATGAAGTTCAACATGGAGTGCTCACTCTTTCATGTCTTAACATATTTCCAGAAGTAGGACAATGAAGTTCAACAAGGAGTGCTCACTGTTTCATGTCTTAACATATTTCCAGAAGGAAGACAATGAAGTTCAACATGGAGTGCTCACTCTTTCATGTCTTAACATATTTCCAGAAGTAGGACAATGTAGTTCAACAAGGAGTGCTCACTCTTTCATGTCTTAACATATTTCCAGAAGTAGGACAATAAAGTTCAACATGGAGTGCTTACTCTTTCATGTCTTAACATATTTCCAGAAGTAGGATAATGAAGTTCAACATGAAGTGCTCACTGTTTCATGTCTTAACATAATTCCAGAAGTAGGACAATGTAGTTCAACAAGGAGTGCTCACTCTTTCATGTCTCAACATATTTCCAGAAGTAGGACAATGAAGTTCAACATGGAGTGCTCACTGTTTCATGTCTCAACATATTTCCAGAAGTAGGACAATGACGTTCAACAAGGAGTGCTCACTCTTTCATGTCTCAACATATTTCCAGAAGTAGGACAATGAAGTTCAACATGGAGTGCTCCCTGTTTCATGTCTCAACATATTTCCAGAAGTAGGACAATGAAGTTCAACACGGAGTGCTCACTCTTTCATGTCTTAACATATTTCCAGAAGTAGGACAATGAAGTTCAACAAGGAGTGCTCACTGTTTCATGTCTTAACATATTTCCAGAAGGAAGACAATGAAGTTCAACATGGAGTGTTCACTCTTTCATGTCTTAACATATTTCCAGAAGTAGGACAATGTAGTTCAACAAGGAGTGCTCACTCTTTCATGTCTTAACATATTTCCAGAAGTAGGACAATGTAGTTCAACATGGAGTGCTTACTCTTTCATGTCTTAACATATTTCCAGAAGTAGGATAATGAAGTTCAACATGAAGTGCTCACTGTTTCATGTCTTAACATATTTCCAGAAGTAGGACAATGTAGTTCAACAAGGAGTGCTCACTCTTTCATAGTCTCAACATATTTCCAGAAGTAGGACAATGTAGTTCAACAAGGAGAGCTCACTCTTTCATGTCTTAACATATTTCCAGAAGTAGGACAATGAAGTTCAACAAGGAGTGCTCACTGTTTCATGTCTTAACATATTTCCAGAAGTAGGACAATGAAGTTCAACAAGGAGTGCTCACTATATCATGTCTCAACATATTTCCAGAAGTAGACAATGAAGTTCAACATGGAGTGCTCACTGTTTCATGTCTCAACATATTTCCAGAAGTAGGACAATGAAGTTCAACATTGAGTGCTCACTCTTTCATGTCTTAACATATTTCCAGAAGTAGGACAATGAAGTTCAACAAGGAGTGCTCACTGTTTCATGTCTTAACATATTTCCAGAAGGAAGACAATGAAGTTCAACATGGAGTGCTCACTCTTTCATGTCTTAACATATTTCCAGAAGTAGGACAATGTAGTTTCAACAAGGAGTGCTCACTCTTCATGTCTTAACATATTTCCAGAAGTAGGACAATGACGTTCAACATGGAGTGCTCACTGTTTCATGTCTTAACATATTTCCAGAAGTAGGACAATGTAGTTCAACAAGGAGTGCTCACTCTTTCATGTCTCAACATATTTCCAGAAGTAGGACAATGACATGGAGTGCTCACTCTTTCATGTCTTAACAAATTTCCAGAAGTAGGACAATGTAGTTCAACAAGGAAGTGCTCACTCTTTCATGTCTCAACATATTTCCAGAAGTAGGACAATGAAGTTCAACATGGAGTGCTCACTCTTTCATGTCTTAACATATTTCCAGAAGTAGGACATGAAGTTCAACATGGAGTGCTCACTGTTTCATGTCTTAACATATTTCCAGAAGTAGGACAATGTAGTTCAAAAAGGAGTGCTCACTGTTTCAATGTCTTAACATATTTCCACAAGGTATGGACAATCAAGTTCAACAAGGAGAGCTCACTCTTTCATGTCTTAACATTTTCCAGAAGCAGGACAATGTAGTTCAACAAGGGAGTGCTCACTGTTTTCATGTCTTAACATATCTCCCAGAAGTAGGACAATGAAGTTCAACCAAGTCGTGCTCACTCTTTCATGTCTCAACATATTTCCAGAAGTAGGACAATGAAGTTCAACATGGAGTGCTCACTGTTTCATGTCGCAACATATTTCCAGAAGTAGGACAATGAAGTTCAACATGGAGTGCTCACTCTTTCATGTCTTAACATTTCCAGAAGTAGGACAATGAAGTTCAACAAGGAGTGCTCACTGTTTCATGTCTTAACATATTTCCAGAAAGGAAGACAATGAAGTTCAACATGGAGTGCTCACTCTTTCATGTCTTAACATATTTCCAGAAGTAGGACAATGTAGTTCAACAAGGAGTGCTCACTCTTTCATGTCTTAACATATTTCCAGAAGTAGGACAATGAAGTTCAACATGGAGTGCTCACTGTTTCATGTCTTAACATATTTCCAGAAGTAGGACAATGTAGTTCAACAAGGAGTGCTCACTCTTTCATGTCTCAACATATTTCCAGAAGTAGGACAATGTAGTTCAACATGGAGTGCTCACTCTTTCATGTCTTAACATATTTCCAGAAGTAGGACAATGTAGCTCAACAAGAAGTGCTCACTCTTTCATGTCTCAACATATTTCCAGAAGTAGGATATGAAGTTCAACATGGAGTGCTCACTCTTTCATGTCTTAACATATTTCCAGAAGTAGGACAATGAAGTTCAACATGGAGTGCTCACTGTTTCATGTCTTAACATATTTCCAGAAGTAGGACAATGAAGTTCAACATGGAGTGCTCACTGTTTCATGTCTTAACATATTTCCAGAAGTAGGACAATGAAGTTCAACATGGAGTGCTCACTGTTTCATGTCTTAACATATTTCCAGAAGTAGGATAATGTAGTTCAACATGGAGTGCTCACTGTTTCATGTCTTAACATATTTCCAGAAGTAGGACAATGAAGTTCAACATGGAGTGCTCACTGTTTCATGTCTTAACATATTTTCAGAAGTAGGACAATGTAGTTCAACAAGGAGTGCTCATTGTATCATGTCTTAACATATTTCCAGAAGTAGGATAATGTAGTTCAACAAGGAGTGCTCACTCTTTCATGTCTTAACATATTTCCAGAAGTAGGACAATGAAGTTCAACATGGAGTGCTCACTGTTTCATGTCTTAACATATTTCCAGAAGTAGGACAATGAAGTTCAACATGGAGTGCTCACTGTTTCATGTCTTAACATATTTCCAGAAGTAGGACAATGTAGTTCAAAAAGGAGTGCTCACTCTTTCATGTCTTAACATATTTCCAGAAGTAGGACAATCAAGTTCAACGAGGAGTGCTCACTCTTTCATGTCTTAACATATTTCCAGAAGGAAGACATTGTAGTTCAAAAAGGAGTGCTCACTGTTTCATGTCTTAACATATTTCCAGAAGTAGGACAATGTAGTTCAAAAAGGAGTGCTCACTGTTTCATGTCTTAACATATTTCCAGAAGTAGGACAATGAAGTTCAACATGGAATGCTCACTGTTTCATGTCTCAACATATTTCCAGAAGTAGGACAATGAAGTTCAACATGGAGTGCTCACTCTTTCATGTCTTAACATATTTCCAGAAGTAGGACAATGAAGTTCAACAAGGAGTGCTCACTGTTTCATGTCTTAACATATTTCCAGAAGGAAGACAATGAAGTTCAACATGGAGTGCTCACTCTTTCATGTCTTAACATATTTCCAGAAGTAGGACAATGTAGTTCAACAAGGAGTGCTCACTCTTTCATGTCTTAACATATTTCCAGAAGTAGGACAATGAAGTTCAACATGGAGTGCTCACTGTTTCATGTCTTAACATATTTCCAGAAGTAGGACAATGTAGTTCAACAAGGAGTGCTCACTCTTTCATGTCTCAACATATTACCAGAAGTAGGACAATGTAGTTCAACATGGAGTGCTCACTCTTTCATGTCTTAACATATTTCCAGAAGTAGGACAATGTAGTTCAACAAGAAGTGCTCACTCTTTCATGTCTCAACATATTTCCAGAAGTAGGACAATGAAGTTCAACATGGAGTGCTCACTCTTTCATGTCTTAACATATTTCCAGAAGTAGGACAATGAAGTTCAACATGGAGTGCTCTCTGTTTCATGTCTTAACATATTTCCAGAAGTAGGACAATGAAGTTCAACATGGAGTGCTCACTGTTTCATGTCTTAACATATTTCCAGAAGTAGGACAATGAAGTTCAACATGGAGTGCTCACTGTTTCATGTCTTAACATATTTCCAGAAGTAGGACAATGAAGTTCAACAAGGAGTGCTCACTGTTTCATGTCTTAACATATTTCCAGAAGGAAGACAATGAAGTTCAACATGGAGTGCTCACTCTTTCATGTCTTAACATATTTCCAGAAGTAGGACAATGTAGTTCAACAAGGAGTGCTCACTCTTTCATGTCTTAACATATTTCCAGAAGTAGGACAATGAAGTTCAACATGGAGTGCTCACTGTTTCATGTCTTAACATATTTCCAGAAGTAGGACAATGTAGTTCAACAAGGAGTGCTCACTCTTTCATGTCTCAACATATTTCCAGAAGTAGGACAATGTAGTTCAACATGGAGTGCTCACTCTTTCATGTCTTAACATATTTCCAGAAGTAGGACAATGTAGTTCAACAAGAAGTGCTCACTCTTTCATGTCTTAACATATTTCCAGAAGTAGGACAATGAAGTTCAACATGGAGTGCTCACTCTTTCATGTCTTAACATATTTCCAGAAGTAGGACAATGAAGTTCAACATGGAGTGCTCACTGTTTCATGTCTTAACATATTTCCAGAAGTAGGACAATGTAGTTCAAAAAGGAGTGCTCACTGTTTCATGTCTTAACATATTTCCACAAGTAGGACAATCAAGTTCAACAAGGAGAGCTCACTCTTTCATGTCTTAACATATTTCCAGAAGTAGGACAATGTAGTTCAACAAGGAGTGCTCACTGTTTCATGTCTTAACATATCTCCAGAAGTAGGACAATGAAGTTCAACAAGTCGTGCTCACTCTTTCATGTCTCAACATATTTCCAGAAGTAGGACAATGAAGTTCAACATGGAGTGCTCACTGTTTCATGTCGCAACATATTTCCAGAAGTAGGACAATGAAGTTCAACATGGAGTGCTCACTCTTTCATGTCTTAACATATTTCCAGAAGTAGGACAATGAAGTTCAACAAGGAGTGCTCACTGTTTCATGTCTTAACATATTTCCAGAAGGAAGACAATGAAGTTCAACATGGAGTGCTCACTCTTTCATGTCTTAACATATTTCCAAAAGTAGGACAATGTAGTTCAACAAGGAGTGCTCACTCTTTCATGTCTCAACATATTTCCAGAAGTAGGACAATGTAGTTCAACATGGAGTGCTCACTCTTTCATGTCTTAACATATTTCCAGAAGTAGGACAATGTAGTTCAACAAGGAGTGCTCACTCTTTCATGTCTCAACATATTTCCAGAAGTAGGACAATGTAGTTCAACATGGAGTGCTCACTCTTTCATGTCTTAACATATTTCCAGAAGTAGGACAATGTAGCTCAACAAGAAGTGCTCACTCTTTCATGTCTCAACATATTTCCAGAAGTAGGACAATGAAGTTCAACATGGAGTGCTCACTCTTTCATGTCTTAACATATTTCCAGAAGTAGGACAATGAAGTTCAACATGGAGTGCTCACTGTTTCATGTCTTAACATATTTCCAGAAGTAGGACAATGAAGTTCAACATGGAGTGCTCACTGTTTCATGTCTTAACATATTTCCAGAAGTAGGACAATGAAGTTCAACATGGAGTGCTCACTGTTTCATGTCTTAACATATTTCCAGAAGTAGGATAATGTAGTTCAACATGGAGTGCTCACTGTTTCATGTCTTAACATATTTCCAGAAGTAGGACAATGAAGTTCAACATGGAGTGCTCACTGTTTCATGTCTTAACATATTTCCAGAAGTAGGACAATGTAGTTCAACAAGGAGTGCTCATTGTTTCATGTCTTAACATATTTCCAGAAGTAGGATAATGTAGTTCAACAAGGAGTGCTCACTCTTTCATGTCTTAACATATTTCCAGAAGTAGGACAATGAAGTTCAACATGGAGTGCTCACTGTTTCATGTCTTAACATATTTCCAGAAGTAGGACAATGAAGTTCAACATGGAGTGCTCACTGTTTCATGTCTTAACATATTTCCAGAAGTAGGACAATGTAGTTCAAAAAGGAGTGCTCACTCTTTCATGTCTTAACATATTTCCAGAAGTAGGACAATCAAGTTCAACGAGGAGTGCTCACTCTTTCATGTCTTAACATATTTCCAGAAGGAAGACATTGTAGTTCAAAAAGGAGTGCTCACTGTTTCATGTCTTAACATATTTCCAGAAGTAGGACAATGTAGTTCAAAAAGGAGTGCTCACTGTTTCATGTCTTAACATATTTCCAGAAGTAGGACAATGAAGTTCAACATGGAATGCTCACTGTTTCATGTCTCAACATATTTCCAGAAGTAGGACAATGAAGTTCAACATGGAGTGCTCACTCTTTCATGTCTTAACATATTTCCAGAAGTAGGACAATGAAGTTCAACAAGGAGTGCTCACTGTTTCATGTCTTAACATATTTCCAGAAGTAGGACAATGAAGTTCAACATGGAGTGCTCACTGTTTCATGTCTTAACATATTTCCAGAAGTAGGACAATGAAGTACAACATGGAGTGCTCACTGTTTCATGTCTTAACATATTTCCAGAAGTAGGACAATGAAGTTCAACATGGAGTGCTCACTCTTTCATGTCTAAACATATTTTCAGAAGTAGGACAATGAAGTTCAACATGGAGTGCTCACTCTTTCATGTCTAAACATATTTCCAGAAGTAAGACAATGAAGTTCAACAAGAAGTGCTCACTCTTTCATGTCTAAACATATTTCCAGAAGTAGGACAATGAAGTTCAACATGGAGTGCTCACTCTTTCATGTCTTAACATATTTCCAGAAGTAGGACAATGTAGTTCAAAAAGGAGTGCTCACTCTTTCATGTCTTAACATATTTCCAGAAGTAGGACAATCAAGTTCAGCGAGGAGTGCTCTCTCTTTCATGTCTTAACATATTTCCAGAAGTAGGACAATGTAGTTCAAAAAGGAGTGCTCACTCTTTCATGTCTTAACATATTTCCAGAAGTAGGACAATGAAGTTCAACATGGAGTGCTCACTGTTTCATGTCTTAACATATTTCCAGAAGTAGGACAATGTAGTTCAACAAGGAGTGCTCACTCTTTCATGTCTCAACATATTTCCAGAAGTAGGACAATGTAGTTCAACATGGAGTGCTCACTCTTTCATGTCTTAACATATTTCCAGAAGTAGGACAATGTAGTTCAACAAGAAGTGCTCACTCTTTCATGTCTCAACATATTTCCAGAAGTAGGACAATGAAGTTCAACATGGAGTGCTCACTCTTTCATGTCTTAACATATTTCCAGAAGTAGGACAATGAAGTTCAACATGGAGTGCTCACTGTTTCATGTCTTAACATATTTCCAGAAGTAGGACAATGTAGTTCAAAAAGGAGTGCTCACTGTTTCATGTCTTAACATATTTCCACAAGTAGGACAATCAAGTTCAACAAGGAGAGCTCACTCTTTCATGTCTTAACATATTTCCAGAAGTAGGACAATGTAGTTCAACAAGGAGTGCTCACTGTTTCATGTCTTAACATATCTCCAGAAGTAGGACAATGAAGTTCAACAAGTCGTGCTCACTCTTTCATGTCTCAACATATTTCCAGAAGTAGGACAATGAAGTTCAACATGGAGTGCTCACTGTTTCATGTCGCAACATATTTCCAGAAGTAGGACAATGAAGTTCAACATGGAGTGCTCACTCTTTCATGTCTTAACATATTTCCAGAAGTAGGACAATGAAGTTCAACAAGGAGTGCTCACTGTTTCATGTCTTAACATATTTCCAGAAGGAAGACAATGAAGTTCAACATGGAGTGCTCACTCTTTCATGTCTTAACATATTTCCAGAAGTAGGACAATGTAGTTGAACAAGGAGTGCTCACTCTTTCATGTCTTAACATATTTCCAGAAGTAGGACAATGAAGTTCAACATGGAGTGCTCACTGTTTCATGTCTTAACATATTTCCAGAAGTAGGACAATGTAGTTCAACAAGGAGTGCTCACTCTTTCATGTCTCAACATATTTCCAGAAGTAGGACAATGTAGTTCAACATGGAGTGCTCACTCTTTCATGTCTTAACATATTTCCAGAAGTAGGACAATGTAGCTCAACAAGAAGTGCTCACTCTTTCATGTCTCAACATATTTCCAGAAGTAGGACAATGAAGTTCAACATGGAGTGCTCACTCTTTCATGTCTTAACATATTTCCAGAAGTAGGACAATGAAGTTCAACATGGAGTGCTCACTGTTTCATGTCTTAACATATTTCCAGAAGTAGGACAATGAAGTTCAACATGGAGTGCTCACTGTTTCATGTCTTAACATATTTCCAGAAGTAGGACAATGAAGTTCAACATGGAGTGCTCACTGTTTCATGTCTTAACATATTTCCAGAAGTAGGATAATGTAGTTCAACATGGAGTGCTCACTGTTTCATGTCTTAACATATTTCCAGAAGTAGGACAATGAAGCTCAACATGGAGTGCTCACTGTTTCATGTCTTAACATATTTCCAGAAGTAGGACAATGTAGTTCAACAAGGAGTGCTCATTGTTTCATGTCTTAACATATTTCCAGAAGTAGGATAATGTAGTTCAACAAGGAGTGCTCACTCTTTCATGTCTTAACATATTTCCAGAAGTAGGACAATGAAGTTCAACATGGAGTGCTCACTGTTTCATGTCTTAACATATTTCCAGAAGTAGGACAATGAAGTTCAACATGGAGTGCTCACTGTTTCATGTCTTAACATATTTCCAGAAGTAGGACAATGTAGTTCAAAAAGGAGTGCTCACTCTTTCATGTCTTAACATATTTCCAGAAGTAGGACAATCAAGTTCAACGAGGAGTGCTCACTCTTTCATGTCTTAACATATTTCCAGAAGGAAGACATTGTAGTTCAAAAAGGAGTGCTCACTGTTTCATGTCTTAACATATTTCCAGAAGTAGGACAATGTAGTTCAAAAAGGAGTGTTCACTGTTTCATGTCTTAACATATTTCCA
This sequence comes from Deroplatys truncata, assembly GCA_030765065.1. Taxonomy (NCBI): domain Eukaryota; kingdom Metazoa; phylum Arthropoda; class Insecta; order Mantodea; family Mantidae; genus Deroplatys; species Deroplatys truncata. The sequence goes on from CM060975.1 coordinate 2,703,660, forward strand.
GAAGTAGGACAATGAAGTTCAACATGGAATGCTCACTGTTTCATGTCTCAACATATTTCCAGAAGTAGGACAATGAAGTTCAACATGGAGTGCTCACTCTTTCATGTCTTAACATATTTCCAGAAGTAGGACAATGAAGTTCAACAAGGAGTGCTCACTGTTTCATGTCTTAACATATTTCCAGAAGGAAGACAATGAAGTTCAACATGGAGTGCTCACTCTTTCATGTCTTAACATATTTCCAGAAGTAGGACAATGTAGTTCAACAAGGAGTGCTCACTCTTTCATGTCTTAACATATTTCCAGAAGTAGGACAATGAAGTTCAACATGGAGTGCTCACTGTTTCATGTCTTAACATATTTCCAGAAGTAGGACAATGTAGTTCAACAAGGAGTGCTCACTCTTTCATGTCTCAACATATTACCAGAAGTAGGACAATGTAGTTCAACATGGAGTGCTCACTCTTTCATGTCTTAACATATTTCCAGAAGTAGGACAATGTAGTTCAACAAGAAGTGCTCACTCTTTCATGTCTCAACATATTTCCAGAAGTAGGACAATGAAGTTCAACATGGAGTGCTCACTCTTTCATGTCTTAACATATTTCCAGAAGTAGGACAATGAAGTTCAACATGGAGTGCTCACTGTTTCATGTGTTAACATATTTCCAGAAGTAGGACAATGAAGTTCAACATGGAGTGCTCACTGTTTCATGTCTTAACATATTTCCAGAAGTAGGACAATGAAGTTCAACATGGAGTGCTCACTGTTTCATGTCTTAACATATTTCCAGAAGTAGGATAATGTAGTTCAACATGGAGTGCTCACTGTTTCATGTCTTAACATATTTCCAGAAGTAGGACAATGAAGTTCAACAAGGAGTGCTCACTGTTTCATGTCTTAACATATTTCCAGAAGTAGGACAATGTAGTTCAACAAGGAGTGCTCATTGTTTCATGTCTTAACATATTTCCAGAAGTAGGATAATGTAGTTCAACAAGGAGTGCTCACTCTTTCATGTCTTAACATATTTCCAGAAGTAGGACAATGAAGTTCAACATGGAGTGCTCACTGTTTCATGTCTTAACATATTTCCAGAAGTAGGACAATGAAGTTCAACATGGAGTGCTCACTGTTTCATGTCTTAACATATTTCCAGAAGTAGGACAATGAAGTTCAACATGGAGTGCTCACTGTTTCATGTCTTAACATATTTCCAGAAGTAGGATAATGTAGTTCAACATGGAGTGCTCACTGTTTCATGTCTTAACATATTTCCAGAAGTAGGACAATGAAGTTCAACATGGAGTGCTCTCTCTTTCATGTCTTAACATATTTCCAGAAGTAGGACAATGAAGTTCAACATGGAGTGCTCACTCTTTCATGTCTTAACATATTTCCAGAAGTAGGACAATGAGGTTCAACATGGAGTGCTCACTCTTTCATGTCTTAACATATTTCCAGAAGTAGGACAATGAAGTTGAACATGGAGTGCTCACTGTTTCATGTCTTAACATATTTCCGGAAGTAGGACAATGAAGTTCAACATGGAGTGCTCACTGTTTCATGTCTTAACATATTTCCAGAAGTAGGACAATGAAGTTCAACATGGAGTGCTCACTGTTTCATGTCTTAACATATTTCCAGAAGTAGGACAATGAAGTTCAACATGGAGTGCTCAATGTTTCATGTCTTAACATATTTCCAGACGTAGGACAATGAAGTTCAACATGGAGTGCTCACTGTTTCATGTCTTAACATATTTCCAGAAGTAGGACAATGAAGTTCAACATGGAGTGCTCACTGTTTCATGTCTTAACATATTTCCAGAAGTAGGACAATGAAGTTCAACATGGAGTGCTCACTGTTTCATGTCTTAGCATATTTCCAGAAGTAGGACAATGAAGTTCAACAAGGAGTGCTCACTGTTTCATGTCTTAACATATTTCCAGAAGGAAGACAATGAAGTTCAACATGGAGTGCTCACTCTTTCACGTCTTAACATATTTCCAGAAAGAAGACAATGAAGTTCAACAAGAAGTGCTCACTCTTTCATGTCTAAACATATTTTCAGAAGTAAGACAATGAAGTACAACAAGAAGTGCTCACTCTTTCATGTCTAAACATATTTTCAGAAGTAAGACAATGAAGTTCAACAAGAAGTGCTCACTCTTTCATGTCTTAACATATTTCCAGAAGTAAGACAATGAAGTTCAACAAGAAGTGCTCACTCTTTCATGTCTTAACATATTTTCAGAAGTAGGACAATGAAGTTCAACATGGAGTGCTCACTCTTTCATGTCTAAACAAATTTCCAGAAGTAGGACAATGAAGTTCAACATGGAGTGCTCACTCTTTCATGTCTAAACATATTTCCAGAAGTAGGACAATGAAGTTCAACAAGAAGTGCTCACTCTTTCATGTCTTAACATATTTCCAGAAGTAGGACAATGAAGTTCAACATGGAGTGCTCACTCTTTCATGTCTAAACATATTTTCAGAAGTAGGACAATGAAGTTCAACATGGAGTGCTCACTCTTTCATGTCTAAACATATTTCCAGAAGTAAGACAATGAAGTTCAACATGGAGTGCTCACTCTTTCATGTCTAAACATATTTTTAGAAGTAAGACAATGAAGTTCAACAAGAAGTGCTCACTCTTTCATGTCTAAACATATTTCCAGAAGTAGGACAATGAAGTTCAACATGGAGTGCTCACTCTTTCATGTCTTAACATATTTCCAGAAGTAGGACAATGTAGTTCAAAAAGGAGTGCTCACTCTTTCATGTCTTAACATATTTCCAGAAGTATGACAATCAAGTTCAGCGAGGAGTGCTCTCTCTTTCATGTCTTAACATATTTCCAGAAGTAGGACAATGTAGTTCAAAAAGGAGTGCTCACTCTTTCATGTCTTAACATATTTCCAGAAGTAGGACTATCAAGTTCAACGAGGAGTGCTCACTCTTTCATATCTTAACATATTTCCAGAAGTAGGACAATGTAGTTCAAAAAGGAGTGCTCACTGTTTCATGTCTTAACATATTTCCAGAAGTAGGACAATCAAGTTCAACAAGGAGTGCTCACTCTTTCATGTATTAACATATTTCCAGAAGTAGGACAATGAAGTTCAACAAGGAGTGCTCACTGTTTCATGTCTTAACATATTTCCAGAAGTAGGACAATGAAGTTCAACAAGGAGTGCTCACTCTTTCATGTCTCAACATATTTCCAGAAGTAGGACAATGAAGTTCAACATGGAGTGCTCACTGTTTCATGTCTCAACATATTTCCAGAAGTAGGACAATGAAGTTCAACATGGAGTGCTCACTCTTTCATGTCTTAACATATTTCCAGAAGTAGGACAATGAAGTTCAACAAGGAGTGCTCACTGTTTCATGTCTTAACATATTTCCAGAAGGAAGACAATGAAGTTCAACATGGAGTGCTCACTCTTTCATGTCTTAACATATTTCCAGAAGTAGGACAATGTAGTTCAACAAGGAGTGCTCACTCTTTCATGTCTTAACATATTTCCAGAAGTAGGACAATAAAGTTCAACATGGAGTGCTTACTCTTTCATGTCTTAACATATTTCCAGAAGTAGGATAATGAAGTTCAACATGAAGTGCTCACTGTTTCATGTCTTAACATAATTCCAGAAGTAGGACAATGTAGTTCAACAAGGAGTGCTCACTCTTTCATGTCTCAACATATTTCCAGAAGTAGGACAATGAAGTTCAACATGGAGTGCTCACTGTTTCATGTCTCAACATATTTCCAGAAGTAGGACAATGACGTTCAACAAGGAGTGCTCACTCTTTCATGTCTCAACATATTTCCAGAAGTAGGACAATGAAGTTCAACATGGAGTGCTCCCTGTTTCATGTCTCAACATATTTCCAGAAGTAGGACAATGAAGTTCAACACGGAGTGCTCACTCTTTCATGTCTTAACATATTTCCAGAAGTAGGACAATGAAGTTCAACAAGGAGTGCTCACTGTTTCATGTCTTAACATATTTCCAGAAGGAAGACAATGAAGTTCAACATGGAGTGTTCACTCTTTCATGTCTTAACATATTTCCAGAAGTAGGACAATGTAGTTCAACAAGGAGTGCTCACTCTTTCATGTCTTAACATATTTCCAGAAGTAGGACAATGTAGTTCAACATGGAGTGCTTACTCTTTCATGTCTTAACATATTTCCAGAAGTAGGATAATGAAGTTCAACATGAAGTGCTCACTGTTTCATGTCTTAACATATTTCCAGAAGTAGGACAATGTAGTTCAACAAGGAGTGCTCACTCTTTCATGTCTCAACATATTTCCAGAAGTAGGACAATGTAGTTCAACAAGGAGAGCTCACTCTTTCATGTCTTAACATATTTCCAGAAGTAGGACAATGAAGTTCAACAAGGAGTGCTCACTGTTTCATGTCTTAACATATTTCCAGAAGTAGGACAATGAAGTTCAACAAGGAGTGCTCACTATATCATGTCTCAACATATTTCCAGAAGTAGGACAATGAAGTTCAACATGGAGTGCTCACTGTTTCATGTCTCAACATATTTCCAGAAGTAGGACAATGAAGTTCAACATTGAGTGCTCACTCTTTCATGTCTTAACATATTTCCAGAAGTAGGACAATGAAGTTCAACAAGGAGTGCTCACTGTTTCATGTCTTAACATATTTCCAGAAGGAAGACAATGAAGTTCAACATGGAGTGCTCACTCTTTCATGTCTTAACATATTTCCAGAAGTAGGACAATGTAGTTCAACAAGGAGTGCTCACTCTTTCATGTCTTAACATATTTCCAGAAGTAGGACAATGACGTTCAACATGGAGTGCTCACTGTTTCATGTCTTAACATATTTCCAGAAGTAGGACAATGTAGTTCAACAAGGAGTGCTCACTCTTTCATGTCTCAACATATTTCCAGAAGTAGGACAATGTAGTTCAACATGGAGTGCTCACTCTTTCATGTCTTAACAAATTTCCAGAAGTAGGACAATGTAGTTCAACAAGAAGTGCTCACTCTTTCATGTCTCAACATATTTCCAGAAGTAGGACAATGAAGTTCAACATGGAGTGCTCACTCTTTCATGTCTTAACATATTTCCAGAAGTAGGACAATGAAGTTCAACATGGAGTGCTCACTGTTTCATGTCTTAACATATTTCCAGAAGTAGGACAATGTAGTTCAAAAAGGAGTGCTCACTGTTTCATGTCTTAACATATTTCCACAAGTAGGACAATCAAGTTCAACAAGGAGAGCTCACTCTTTCATGTCTTAACATATTTCCAGAAGCAGGACAATGTAGTTCAACAAGGAGTGCTCACTGTTTCATGTCTTAACATATCTCCAGAAGTAGGACAATGAAGTTCAACAAGTCGTGCTCACTCTTTCATGTCTCAACATATTTCCAGAAGTAGGACAATGAAGTTCAACATGGAGTGCTCACTGTTTCATGTCGCAACATATTTCCAGAAGTAGGACAATGAAGTTCAACATGGAGTGCTCACTCTTTCATGTCTTAACATATTTCCAGAAGTAGGACAATGAAGTTCAACAAGGAGTGCTCACTGTTTCATGTCTTAACATATTTCCAGAAGGAAGACAATGAAGTTCAACATGGAGTGCTCACTCTTTCATGTCTTAACATATTTCCAGAAGTAGGACAATGTAGTTCAACAAGGAGTGCTCACTCTTTCATGTCTTAACATATTTCCAGAAGTAGGACAATGAAGTTCAACATGGAGTGCTCACTGTTTCATGTCTTAACATATTTCCAGAAGTAGGACAATGTAGTTCAACAAGGAGTGCTCACTCTTTCATGTCTCAACATATTTCCAGAAGTAGGACAATGTAGTTCAACATGGAGTGCTCACTCTTTCATGTCTTAACATATTTCCAGAAGTAGGACAATGTAGCTCAACAAGAAGTGCTCACTCTTTCATGTCTCAACATATTTCCAGAAGTAGGATATGAAGTTCAACATGGAGTGCTCACTCTTTCATGTCTTAACATATTTCCAGAAGTAGGACAATGAAGTTCAACATGGAGTGCTCACTGTTTCATGTCTTAACATATTTCCAGAAGTAGGACAATGAAGTTCAACATGGAGTGCTCACTGTTTCATGTCTTAACATATTTCCAGAAGTAGGACAATGAAGTTCAACATGGAGTGCTCACTGTTTCATGTCTTAACATATTTCCAGAAGTAGGATAATGTAGTTCAACATGGAGTGCTCACTGTTTCATGTCTTAACATATTTCCAGAAGTAGGACAATGAAGTTCAACATGGAGTGCTCACTGTTTCATGTCTTAACATATTTTCAGAAGTAGGACAATGTAGTTCAACAAGGAGTGCTCATTGTATCATGTCTTAACATATTTCCAGAAGTAGGATAATGTAGTTCAACAAGGAGTGCTCACTCTTTCATGTCTTAACATATTTCCAGAAGTAGGACAATGAAGTTCAACATGGAGTGCTCACTGTTTCATGTCTTAACATATTTCCAGAAGTAGGACAATGAAGTTCAACATGGAGTGCTCACTGTTTCATGTCTTAACATATTTCCAGAAGTAGGACAATGTAGTTCAAAAAGGAGTGCTCACTCTTTCATGTCTTAACATATTTCCAGAAGTAGGACAATCAAGTTCAACGAGGAGTGCTCACTCTTTCATGTCTTAACATATTTCCAGAAGGAAGACATTGTAGTTCAAAAAGGAGTGCTCACTGTTTCATGTCTTAACATATTTCCAGAAGTAGGACAATGTAGTTCAAAAAGGAGTGCTCACTGTTTCATGTCTTAACATATTTCCAGAAGTAGGACAATGAAGTTCAACATGGAATGCTCACTGTTTCATGTCTCAACATATTTCCAGAAGTAGGACAATGAAGTTCAACATGGAGTGCTCACTCTTTCATGTCTTAACATATTTCCAGAAGTAGGACAATGAAGTTCAACAAGGAGTGCTCACTGTTTCATGTCTTAACATATTTCCAGAAGGAAGACAATGAAGTTCAACATGGAGTGCTCACTCTTTCATGTCTTAACATATTTCCAGAAGTAGGACAATGTAGTTCAACAAGGAGTGCTCACTCTTTCATGTCTTAACATATTTCCAGAAGTAGGACAATGAAGTTCAACATGGAGTGCTCACTGTTTCATGTCTTAACATATTTCCAGAAGTAGGACAATGTAGTTCAACAAGGAGTGCTCACTCTTTCATGTCTCAACATATTACCAGAAGTAGGACAATGTAGTTCAACATGGAGTGCTCACTCTTTCATGTCTTAACATATTTCCAGAAGTAGGACAATGTAGTTCAACAAGAAGTGCTCACTCTTTCATGTCTCAACATATTTCCAGAAGTAGGACAATGAAGTTCAACATGGAGTGCTCACTCTTTCATGTCTTAACATATTTCCAGAAGTAGGACAATGAAGTTCAACATGGAGTGCTCTCTGTTTCATGTCTTAACATATTTCCAGAAGTAGGACAATGAAGTTCAACATGGAGTGCTCACTGTTTCATGTCTTAACATATTTCCAGAAGTAGGACAATGAAGTTCAACATGGAGTGCTCACTGTTTCATGTCTTAACATATTTCCAGAAGTAGGACAATGAAGTTCAACAAGGAGTGCTCACTGTTTCATGTCTTAACATATTTCCAGAAGGAAGACAATGAAGTTCAACATGGAGTGCTCACTCTTTCATGTCTTAACATATTTCCAGAAGTAGGACAATGTAGTTCAACAAGGAGTGCTCACTCTTTCATGTCTTAACATATTTCCAGAAGTAGGACAATGAAGTTCAACATGGAGTGCTCACTGTTTCATGTCTTAACATATTTCCAGAAGTAGGACAATGTAGTTCAACAAGGAGTGCTCACTCTTTCATGTCTCAACATATTTCCAGAAGTAGGACAATGTAGTTCAACATGGAGTGCTCACTCTTTCATGTCTTAACATATTTCCAGAAGTAGGACAATGTAGTTCAACAAGAAGTGCTCACTCTTTCATGTCTTAACATATTTCCAGAAGTAGGACAATGAAGTTCAACATGGAGTGCTCACTCTTTCATGTCTTAACATATTTCCAGAAGTAGGACAATGAAGTTCAACATGGAGTGCTCACTGTTTCATGTCTTAACATATTTCCAGAAGTAGGACAATGTAGTTCAAAAAGGAGTGCTCACTGTTTCATGTCTTAACATATTTCCACAAGTAGGACAATCAAGTTCAACAAGGAGAGCTCACTCTTTCATGTCTTAACATATTTCCAGAAGTAGGACAATGTAGTTCAACAAGGAGTGCTCACTGTTTCATGTCTTAACATATCTCCAGAAGTAGGACAATGAAGTTCAACAAGTCGTGCTCACTCTTTCATGTCTCAACATATTTCCAGAAGTAGGACAATGAAGTTCAACATGGAGTGCTCACTGTTTCATGTCGCAACATATTTCCAGAAGTAGGACAATGAAGTTCAACATGGAGTGCTCACTCTTTCATGTCTTAACATATTTCCAGAAGTAGGACAATGAAGTTCAACAAGGAGTGCTCACTGTTTCATGTCTTAACATATTTCCAGAAGGAAGACAATGAAGTTCAACATGGAGTGCTCACTCTTTCATGTCTTAACATATTTCCAAAAGTAGGACAATGTAGTTCAACAAGGAGTGCTCACTCTTTCATGTCTCAACATATTTCCAGAAGTAGGACAATGTAGTTCAACATGGAGTGCTCACTCTTTCATGTCTTAACATATTTCCAGAAGTAGGACAATGTAGTTCAACAAGGAGTGCTCACTCTTTCATGTCTCAACATATTTCCAGAAGTAGGACAATGTAGTTCAACATGGAGTGCTCACTCTTTCATGTCTTAACATATTTCCAGAAGTAGGACAATGTAGCTCAACAAGAAGTGCTCACTCTTTCATGTCTCAACATATTTCCAGAAGTAGGACAATGAAGTTCAACATGGAGTGCTCACTCTTTCATGTCTTAACATATTTCCAGAAGTAGGACAATGAAGTTCAACATGGAGTGCTCACTGTTTCATGTCTTAACATATTTCCAGAAGTAGGACAATGAAGTTCAACATGGAGTGCTCACTGTTTCATGTCTTAACATATTTCCAGAAGTAGGACAATGAAGTTCAACATGGAGTGCTCACTGTTTCATGTCTTAACATATTTCCAGAAGTAGGATAATGTAGTTCAACATGGAGTGCTCACTGTTTCATGTCTTAACATATTTCCAGAAGTAGGACAATGAAGTTCAACATGGAGTGCTCACTGTTTCATGTCTTAACATATTTCCAGAAGTAGGACAATGTAGTTCAACAAGGAGTGCTCATTGTTTCATGTCTTAACATATTTCCAGAAGTAGGATAATGTAGTTCAACAAGGAGTGCTCACTCTTTCATGTCTTAACATATTTCCAGAAGTAGGACAATGAAGTTCAACATGGAGTGCTCACTGTTTCATGTCTTAACATATTTCCAGAAGTAGGACAATGAAGTTCAACATGGAGTGCTCACTGTTTCATGTCTTAACATATTTCCAGAAGTAGGACAATGTAGTTCAAAAAGGAGTGCTCACTCTTTCATGTCTTAACATATTTCCAGAAGTAGGACAATCAAGTTCAACGAGGAGTGCTCACTCTTTCATGTCTTAACATATTTCCAGAAGGAAGACATTGTAGTTCAAAAAGGAGTGCTCACTGTTTCATGTCTTAACATATTTCCAGAAGTAGGACAATGTAGTTCAAAAAGGAGTGCTCACTGTTTCATGTCTTAACATATTTCCAGAAGTAGGACAATGAAGTTCAACATGGAATGCTCACTGTTTCATGTCTCAACATATTTCCAGAAGTAGGACAATGAAGTTCAACATGGAGTGCTCACTCTTTCATGTCTTAACATATTTCCAGAAGTAGGACAATGAAGTTCAACAAGGAGTGCTCACTGTTTCATGTCTTAACATATTTCCAGAAGTAGGACAATGAAGTTCAACATGGAGTGCTCACTGTTTCATGTCTTAACATATTTCCAGAAGTAGGACAATGAAGTACAACATGGAGTGCTCACTGTTTCATGTCTTAACATATTTCCAGAAGTAGGACAATGAAGTTCAACATGGAGTGCTCACTGTTTCATGTCTTAACATATTTCCAGAAGTAGGATAATGTAGTTCAACATGGAGTGCTCACTGTTTCATGTCTTAACATATTTCCAGAAGTAGGACAATGAAGTTCAACATGGAGTGCTCTCTCTTTCATGTCTTAACATATTTCCAGAAGTAGGACAATGAAGTTCAACATGGAGTGCTCACTCTTTCATGTCTTAACATATTTCCAGAAGTAGGACAATGAGGTTCAACATGGAGTGCTCACTCTTTCATGTCTTAACATATTTCCAGAAGTAGGACAATGAAGTTGAACATGGAGTGCTCACTGTTTCATGTCTTAACATATTTCCGGAAGTAGGACAATGAAGTTCAACATGGAGTGCTCACTGTTTCATGTCTTAACATATTTCCAGAAGTAGGACAATGAAGTTCAACATGGAGTGCTCACTGTTTCATGTCTTAACATATTTCCAGAAGTAGGACAATGAAGTTCAACATGGAGTGCTCAATGTTTCATGTCTTAACATATTTCCAGACGTAGGACAATGAAGTTCAACATGGAGTGCTCACTGTTTCATGTCTTAACATATTTCCAGAAGTAGGACAATGAAGTTCAACATGGAGTGCTCACTGTTTCATGTCTTAACATATTTCCAGAAGTAGGACAATGAAGTTCAACATGGAGTGCTCACTGTTTCATGTCTTAACATATTTCCAGAAGTAGGACAATGAAGTTCAACAAGGAGTGCTCACTGTTTCATGTCTTAACATATTTCCAGAAGGAAGACAATGAAGTTCAACATGGAGTGCTCACTCTTTCACGTCTTAACATATTTCCAGAAAGAAGACAATGAAGTTCAACAAGAAGTGCTCACTCTTTCATGTCTAAACATATTTTCAAAAGTAAGACAATGAAGTACAACAAGAAGTGCTCACTCTTTCATGTCTAAACATATTTTCAGAAGTAAGACAATGAAGTTCAACAAGAAGTGCTCACTCTTTCATGTCTTAACATATTTCCAGAAGTAAGACAATGAAGTTCAACAAGAAGTGCTCACTCTTTCATGTCTTAACATATTTTCAGAAGTAGGACAATGAAGTTCAACATGGAGTGCTCACTCTTTCATGTCTAAACAAATTTCCAGAAGTAGGACAATGAAGTTCAACATGGAGTGCTCACTCTTTCATGTCTAAACATATTTCCAGAAGTAGGACAATGAAGTTCAACAAGAAGTGCTCACTCATTCATGTCTTAACATATTTCCAGAAGTAGGACAATGAAGTTCAACATGGAGTGCTCACTCTTTCATGTCTAAACATATTTTCAGAAGTAGGACAATGAAGTTCAACATGGAGTGCTCACTCTTTCATGTCTAAACATATTTCCAGAAGTAAGACAATGAAGTTCAACATGGAGTGCTCACTCTTTCATGTCTAAACATATTTTTAGAAGTAAGACAATGAAGTTCAACAAGAAGTGCTCACTCTTTCATGTCTAAACATATTTCCAGAAGTAGGACAATGAAGTTCAACATGGAGTGCTCACTCTTTCATGTCTTAACATATTTCCAGAAGTAGGACAATGTAGTTCAAAAAGGAGTGCTCACTCTTTCATGTCTTAACATATTTCCAGAAGTAGGACAATCAAGTTCAGCGAGGAGTGCTCTCTCTTTCATGTCTTAACATATTTCCAGAAGTAGGACAATGTAGTTCAAAAAGGAGTGCTCACTCTTTCATGTCTTAACATATTTCCAGAAGTAGGACTATCAAGTTCAACGAGGAGTGCTCACTCTTTCATATCTTAACATATTTCCAGAAGTAGGACAATGTAGTTCAAAAAGGAGTGCTCACTGTTTCATGTCTTAACATATTTCCAGAAGTAGGACAATCAAGTTCAACAAGGAGTGCTCACTCTTTCATGTATTAACATATTTCCAGAAGTAGGACAATGAAGTTCAACAAGGAGTGCTCACTGTTTCATGTCTTAACATATTTCCAGAAGTAGGACAATGAAGTTCAAAAAGGAGTGCTCACTCTTTCATGTCTCAACATATTTCCAGAAGTAGGACAATGAAGTTCAACATGGAGTGCTCACTGTTTCATGTCTCAACATATTTCCAGAAGTAGGACAATGAAGTTCAACATGGAGTGCTCACTCTTTCATGTCTTAACATATTTCCAGATGTAGGACAATGAAGTTCAACAAGGAGTGCTCACTGTTTCATGTCTTAACATATTTCCAGAAGGAAGACAATGAAGTTCAACATGGAGTGCTCACTCTTTCATGTCTTAACATATTTCCAGAAGTAGGACAATGTAGTTCAACAAGGAGTGCTCACTCTTTCATGTCTTAACATATTTCAAGAAGTAGGACAATGTAGTTCAACATGGAGTGCTTACTCTTTCATGTCTTAACATATTTCCAGAAGTAGGATAATGAAGTTCAACATGAAGTGCTCACTGTTTCATGTCTTAACATATTTCCAGAAGTAGGACAATGTAGTTCAACAAGGAGTGCTCACTCTTTCATGTCTCAACATATTTCCAGAAGTAGGACAATGTAGTTCAACAAGGAGAGCTCACTGTTTCATGTCTTAACATATTTCCAGAAGTAGGACAATGAAGTTCAACAAGGAGTGCTCACTGTTTCATGTCTTAACATATTTCCAGAAGTAGGACAATGAAGTTCAACAAGGAGTGCTCACTCTTTCATGTCTCAACATATTTCCAGAAGTAGGACAATCAAGTTCAACATGGAGTGCTCACTGTTTCATGTCTCAACATATTTGCAGAAGTAGGACAATGAAGTTCAACATGGAGTGCTCACTCTTTCATGTCTTAACATATTTTCAGAAGTAGGACAATGAAGTTCAACAAGGAGTGCTCACTGTTTCATGTCTTAACATATTTCCAGAAGGAAGACAATAAAGTTCAACATGGAGTGCTCACTCTTTCATGTCTTAACATATTTCCAGAAGTAGGACAATGTAGTTCAACAAGGAGTGCTCACTCTTTCATGTCTTAACATATTTCCAGAAGTAGGACAATGAAGTTCAACATGGAGTGCTCACTGTTTCATGTCTTATCATATTTCCAGAAGTAGGACAATGTAGTTCAACAAGGAGTGCTCACTCTTTCATGTCTCAACATATTTCCAGAAGTAGGACAATGTAGTTCAACATGGAGTGCTCACTCTTTCATGTCTTAACATATTTCCAGAAGTAGGACAATGTAGTTCAACAAGAAGTGCTCACTCTTTCATGTCTCAACATATTTCCAGAAGTAGGACAATGAAGTTCAACATGGAGTGCTCAGTCTTTCATGTCTTAACATATTTCCAGAAGTAGGACAATGAAGTTCAACATGGAGTGCTCACTGTTTCATGTCTTAACATATTTCCAGAAGTAGGACAATGTAGTTCAAAAAGGAGTGCTCACTGTTTCATGTCTTAACATATTTCCAGAAGTAGGACAATCAAGTTCAACAAGGAGAGCTCACTCTTTCATGTCTTAACATATTTCCAGAAGTAGGACAATGAAGTTCAAGAAGGAGTGCTCACTGTTTCATGTCCTAACATATTTCCAGAAGTAGGACAATGAAGTTCAACAAGGAGTGCTCACTCTTTCATGTCTCAACATATTTCCAGAAGTAGGACAATGAAGTTCAACATGGAGTGCTCACTGTTTCATGTCGCAACATATTTCCAGAAGTAGGACAATGAAGTTCAACATAGAGTGCTCACTCTTTCATGTCTTAACATATTTCCAGAAGTAGGACAATGAAGTTCAACAAGGAGTGCTCACTGTTTCATGTCTTAACATATTTCCAGAAGGAAGACAATGAAGTTCAACATAAGGTGCTCACTCTTTCATGTCTTAACATATTTCCAGAAGTAGGACAATGTAGTTCAACAAGGAGTGCTCACTCTTTCATGTCTTAACATATTTCCAGAAGTAGGACAATGAAGTTCAACATGGAGTGCTCACTGTTTCATGTCTTAACATATTTCCAGAAGTAGGACAATGTAGTTCAACAAGGAGTGCTCACTCTTTCATGTCTCAACATATTTCCAGAAGTAGGACAATGTAGTTCAACATGGAGTGCTCACTCTTTCATGTCTTAACATATTTCCAGAAGTAGGACAATGTAGTTCAACAAGAAGTGCTCACTCTTTCATGTCTCAACATATTTCCAGAAGTAGGACAATGAAGTTCAACATGGAGTGCTCACTCTTTCATGTCTTAACATATTTCCAGAAGTAGGACAATGAAGTTCAACATGGAGTGCTCACTGTTTCATGTCTTAACATATTTCCAGAAGTAGGACAATGAAGTTCAACATGGAGTGCTCACTGTTTCATGTCTTAACATATTTCCAGAAGTAGGACAATGAAGTTCAACATGGAGTGCTCACTGTTTCATGTCTCAACATATTTCCAGAAGTAGGATAATGTAGTTCAACATGGAGTGCTCACTGTTTCATGTCTTAACATATTTCCAGAAGTAGGACAATGAAGTTCAACATGGAGTGCTCACTGTTTCATGTCTTAACATATTTCCAGAAGTAGGACAATGTAGTTCAACAAGGAGTGCTCATTGTTTCATGTCTTAACATATTTCCAGAAGTAGGATAATGTAGTTCAACAAGGAGTGCTCACTCTTTCATGTCTTAACATATTTCCAGAAGTAGGACAATGAAGTTCAACATGGAGTGCTCACTGTTTCATGTCTTAACATATTTCCAGAAGTAGGACAATGAAGTTCAACATGGAGTGCTCACTGTTTCATGTCTTAACATATTTCCAGAAGTAGGACAATGTAGTTCAAAAAGGAGTGCTCACTCTTTCATGTCTTAACATATTTCCAGAAGTAGGACAATCAAGTTCAACGAGGAGTGCTCACTCTTTCATGTCTTAACATATTTCCAGAAGGAAGACATTGTAGTTCAAAAAGGAGTGCTCACTGTTTCATGTCTTAACATATTTCCAGAAGTAGGACAATGTAGTTCAAAAAGGAGTGCTCACTGTTTCATGTCTTAACATATTTCCAGAAGTAGGACAATGTAGTTCAAAAAGGAGTGCTCACTGTTTCATGTCTTAACATATTTTTAGAAGTAGGACAATCAAGTTCAACAAGGAGAGCTCACTCTTTCATGTCTTAACATATTTCCAGAAGTAGGACAATGAAGTTCAACAAGGAGTGCTCACTGTTTCATGTCTTAACATATTTCCAGAAGTAGGACAATGAAGTTCAACAAGGAGTGCTCACTCTTTCATGTCTCAACATATTTCCAGAAGTAGGACAATGAAGTTCAACATGGAGTGCTCACTGTTTCATGTCTCAACATATTTCCAGAAGTAGGACAATGAAGTTCAACATGGAGTGCTCACTCTTTCATGTCTTAACATATTTCCAGAAGTAGGACAATGAAGTTCAACAAGGAGTGCTCACTGTTTCATGTCTTAACATATTTCCAGAAGGAAGACAATGAAGTTCAACATGGAGTGCTCACTCTTTCATGTCTTAACATATTTCCAGAAGTAGGACAATGTAGTTCAACAAGGAGTGCTCACTCTTTCATGTCTTAACATATTTCCAGAAGTAGGACAATGAAGTTCAACATGGAGTGCTCACTGTTTCATGTCTTAACATATTTCCAGAAGTAGGACAATGTAGTTCAACAAGGAGTGCTCACTCTTTCATGTCTCAACATATTTCCAGAAGTAGGACAATGAAGTTCAACATGGAGTGCTCACTCTTTCATGTCTTAACATATTTCCAGAAGTAGGACAATGAAGTTCAACATGGAGTGCTCACTGTTTCATGTCTTAACATATTTCCAGAAGTAGGACAATGAAGTTCAACATGGAGTGCTCACTGTTTCATGTCTTAACATATTTCCAGAAGTAGGACAATGAAGTTCAACATGGAGTGCTCACTGTTTCATGTCTTAACATATTTCCAGAAGTAGGATAATGTAGTTCAACATGGAGTGCTCACTGTTTCATGTCTTAACATATTTCCAGAAGTAGGACAATGAAGTTCAACATGGAGTGCTCACTGTTTCATGTCTTAACATATTTCCAGAAGTAGGACAATGTAGTTCAACAAGGAGTGCTCATTGTTTCATGTCTTAACATATTTCCAGAAGTAGGATAATGTAGTTCAACAAGGAGTGCTCACTCTTTCATGTCTTAACATATTTCCAGAAGTAGGACAATGAAGTTCAACATGGAGTGCTCACTGTTTCATGTCTTAACATATTTCCAGAAGTAGGACAATGAAGTTCAACATGGAGTGCTCACTGTTTCATGTCTTAACATATTTCCAGAAGTAGGACAATGAAGTTCAACATGGAGTGCTCACTGTTTCATGTCTTAACATATTTCCAGAAGTAGGATAATGTAGTTCAACATGGAGTGCTCACTGTTTCATGTCTTAACATATTTCCAGAAGAAGGACAATGAAGTTCAACATGGAGTGCTCACTCTTTCATGTCTTAACATATTTCCAGAAGTAGGACAATGAAGTTCAACATGGAGTGCTCACTCTTTCATGTCTTAACATATTTCCAGAAGTAGGACAATGAGGTTCAACATGGAGTGCTCACTCTTTCATGTCTTAACATATTTCCAGAAGTAGGACAATGAAGTTGAACATGGAGTGCTCACTGTTTCATGTCTTAACATATTTCCGGAAGTAGAACAATGAAGTTCAACATGGAGTGCTCACTGTTTCATGTCTTAACATATTTCCAGAAGTAGGACAATGAAGTTCAACATGGAGTGCTCACTGTTTCATGTCTTAACATATTTCCAGAAGTAGGACAATGAAGTTCAACATGGAGTGCTCAATGTTTCATGTCTTAACATATTTCCAGAAGGAAGACAATGAAGTTCAACAAGGAGTGCTCACTGTTTCATGTCTTAACATATTTCCAGACGTAGGACAATGAAGTTCAACATGGAGTGCTCACTGTTTCATGTGTTAACATATTTCCAGAAGTATAACAATGAAGTTCAACATGGAGTGCTCACTGTTTCATGTCTTAACATATTTCCAGAAGTAGGACAATGAAGTTCAACATGGAGTGCTCACTGTTTCATGTCTTAACATATTTCCAGAAGTAGGACAATGAAGTTCAACAAGGAGTGCTCACTGTTTCATGTCTTAACATATTTCCAGAAGGAAGACAATGAAGTTCAACATGGAGTGCTCACTCCTTCACGTCTTAACATATTTCCAGCAAGAAGACAATGAAGTTCAACAAGAAGTGCTCACTCTTTCATGTCTAAACATATTTTCAGAAGTAAGACAATGAAGTACAACAAGAAGTGCTCACTCTTTCATGTCTAAACATATTTTTAGAAGTAAGACAATGAAGTTCAACAAGAAGTGCTCACTCTTTCATGTCTTAACATATTTCCAGAAGTAAGACAATGAAGTTCAACAAGAAGTGCTCATTTTTTCATGTCTTAACATATTTTCAGAAGTAGGACAATGAAGTTCAACATGGAGTGCTCACTCTTTCATGTCTAAACATATTTCCAGAAGTAGGACAATGAAGTTCAACATGGAGTGCTCACTCTTTCATGTCTAAACATATTTCCAGAAGTAGGACAATGAAGTTCAACAAGAAGTGCTCACTCTTTCATGTCTTAACATATTTCCAGAAGTAGGACAATGAAGTTCAACATGGAGTGCTCACTCTTTCATGTCTAAACATATTTTCAGAAGTAGGACAATGAAGTTCAACATGGAGTGCTCACTCTTTCATGTCTAAACATATTTCCAGAAGTAAGACAATGAAGTTCAACATGGAGTGCTCACTCTTTCATGTCTAAACATATTTTCAGAAGTAAGACAATGAAGTTCAACAAGAAGTGCTCACTCTTTCATGTCTAAACATATTTCCAGAAGTAGGACAATGAAGTTCAACATGGAGTGCTCACTCTTTCATGTCTTAACATATTTCCAGAAGTAGGACAATGTAGTTCAAAAAGGAGTGCTCACTCTTTCATGTCTTAACATATTTCCAGAAGTAGGACAATCAAGTTCAGCGAGGAGTGCTCTCTCTTTCATGTCTTAACATATTTCCAGAAGTAGGAAATGTAGTTCAAAAAGGAGTGCTCACTCTTTCATGTCTTAACATATTTCCAGAAGTAGGACTATCAAGTTCAACGAGGAGTGCTCACTCTTTCATGTCTTAACATATTTCCAGAAGTAGGACAATGTAGTTCAAAAAGGAGTGCTCACTGTTTCATGTCTTAACATATTTCCAGAAGTAGGACAATCAAGTTCAACAAGGAGTGCTCACTCTTTCATGTATTAACATATTTCCAGAAGTAGGACAATGAAGTTCAACAAGGAGTGCTCACTGTTTCATGTCTTAACATATTTCCAGAAGTAGGACAATGAAGTTCAACAAGGAGTGCTCACTCTTTCATGTCTCAACATATTTCCAGAAGTAGGACAATGAAGTTCAACATGGAGTGCTCACTGTTTCATGTCTCAACATATTTCCAGAAGTAGGACAATGAAGTTCAACATGGAGTGCTCACTCTTTCATGTCTTAACATATTTCCAGAAGTAGGACAATGAAGTTCAACAACGAGTGCTCACTGTTTCATGTCTTAACATATTTCCAGGAGGAAGACAATGAAGTTCAACATGGAGTGCTCACTCTTTCATGTCTTAACATATTTCCAGAAGTAGGACAATGTAGTTCAACAAGGAGTGCTCACTCTTTCATGTCTTAACATATTTCCAGAAGTAGGACAATGTAGTTCAACATGGAGTGCTCACTCTTTCATGTCTTAACATATTTCCAGAAGTAGGATAATGAAGTTCAACATGAAGTGCTCACTGTTTCATGTCTTAACATATTTCCAGAAGTAGGACAATGTAGTTCAACAAGGAGTGCTCACTCTTTCATGTCTCAACATAATTCCAGAAGTAGGACAATGTAGTTCAACAAGGAGTGCTCACTCTTTCATGTCTCAACATATTTCCAGAAGTAGGACAATGAAGTTCAACATGGAGTGCTCACTGTTTCATGTCTCAACATATTTCCAGAAGTAGGACAATGAAGTTCAACATGGAGTGCTCACTCTTTCATGTCTTAACATATTTCCAGAAGTAGGACAATGAAGTTCAACAAGGAGTGCTCACTGTTTCATGTCTTAACATATTTCCAGAAGGAAGACAAAGAAGTTAAACATGGAGTGCTCACTCTTTCATGTCTTAATATATTTCCAGAAGTAGGACAATGTAGTTCAACAAGGAGTGCTCACTCTTTCATGTCTTAACATATTTCCAGAAGTAGGACAATGAAGTTCAACGTGGAGTGCTCACTGTTTCATGTCTTAACATATTTCCAGAAGTAGGACAATGTAGTTCAACAAGGAGTGCTCACTCTTTCATGTCTCAACATATTTCCAGAAGTAGGACAATGTAGTTCAACATGGAGTGCTCACTCTTTCAAGTCTTAACATATTTCCAGAAGTAGGACAATGTAGTTCAACAAGAAGTGCTCACTCTTTCATGTCTCAACATATTTCTAGAAGTAGGACAATGAAGTTCAACATGGAGTGCTCACTCTTTCATGTCTTAACATATTTCCAGAAGTAGGACAATGAAGTTCAACAAGGAGTGCTCACTCTTTCATGTCTCAACATATTTCCAGAAGTAGGACAATGTAGTTCAACATGGAGTGCTCACTCTTTCATGTCTTAACATATTTCCAGAAGTAGGACAATGTAGTTCAACAAGAAGTGCTCACTCTTTCATGTCTCAACATATTTCCAGAAGTAGGACAATGAAGTTCAACATGGAGTGCTCAGTCTTTCATGTCTTAACATATTTCCAGAAGTAGGACAATGAAGTTCAACATGGAGTGCTCACTGTTTCATGTCTTAACATATTTCCAGAAGTAGGACAATGTAGTTCAAAAAGGAGTGCTCACTGTTTCATGTCTTAACATATTTCCAGAAGTAGGACAATCAAGTTCAACAAGGAGAGCTCACTCTTTCATGTCTTAACATATTTCCAGAAGTAGGACAATGAAGTTCAAGAAGGAGTGCTCACTGTTTCATGTCCTAACATATTTCCAGAAGTAGGACAATGAAGTTCAACAAGGAGTGCTCACTCTTTCATGTCTCAACATATTTCCAGAAGTAGGACAATGAAGTTCAACATGGAGTGCTCACTGTTTCATGTCGCAACATATTTCCAGAAGTAGGACAATGAAGTTCAACATAGAGTGCTCACTCTTTCATGTCTTAACATATTTCCAGAAGTAGGACAATGAAGTTCAACAAGGAGTGCTCACTGTTTCATGTCTTAACATATTTCCAGAAGGAAGACAATGAAGTTCAACATAAGGTGCTCACTCTTTCATGTCTTAACATATTTCCAGAAGTAGGACAATGTAGTTCAACAAGGAGTGCTCACTCTTTCATGTCTTAACATATTTCCAGAAGTAGGACAATGAAGTTCAACATGGAGTGCTCACTGTTTCATGTCTTAACATATTTCCAGAAGTAGGACAATGTAGTTCAACAAGGAGTGCTCACTCTTTCATGTCTCAACATATTTCCAGAAGTAGGACAATGTAGTTCAACATGGAGTGCTCACTCTTTCATGTCTTAACATATTTCCAGAAGTAGGACAATGTAGTTCAACAAGAAGTGCTCACTCTTTCATGTCTCAACATATTTCCAGAAGTAGGACAATGAAGTTCAACATGGAGTGCTCACTCTTTCATGTCTTAACATATTTCCAGAAGTAGGACAATGAAGTTCAACATGGAGTGCTCACTGTTTCATGTCTTAACATATTTCCAGAAGTAGGACAATGAAGTTCAACATGGAGTGCTCACTGTTTCATGTCTTAACATATTTCCAGAAGTAGGACAATGAAGTTCAACATGGAGTGCTCACTGTTTCATGTCTCAACATATTTCCAGAAGTAGGATAATGTAGTTCAACATGGAGTGCTCACTGTTTCATGTCTTAACATATTTCCAGAAGTAGGACAATGAAGTTCAACATGGAGTGCTCACTGTTTCATGTCTTAACATATTTCCAGAAGTAGGACAATGTAGTTCAACAAGGAGTGCTCATTGTTTCATGTCTTAACATATTTCCAGAAGTAGGATAATGTAGTTCAACAAGGAGTGCTCACTCTTTCATGTCTTAACATATTTCCAGAAGTAGGACAATGAAGTTCAACATGGAGTGCTCACTGTTTCATGTCTTAACATATTTCCAGAAGTAGGACAATGAAGTTCAACATGGAGTGCTCACTGTTTCATGTCTTAACATATTTCCAGAAGTAGGACAATGTAGTTCAAAAAGGAGTGCTCACTCTTTCATGTCTTAACATATTTCCAGAAGTAGGACAATGAAGTTCAACGAGGAGTGCTCACTCTTTCATGTCTTAACATATTTCCAGAAGGAAGACATTGTAGTTCAAAAAGGAGTGCTCACTGTTTCATGTCTTAACATATTTCCAGAAGTAGGACAATGTAGTTCAAAAAGGAGTGCTCACTGTTTCATGTCTTAACATATTTCCAGAAGTAGGACAATGTAGTTCAAAAAGGAGTGCTCACTGTTTCATGTCTTAACATATTTTTAGAAGTAGGACAATCAAGTTCAACAAGGAGAGCTCACTCTTTCATGTCTTAACATATTTCCAGAAGTAGGACAATGAAGTTCAACAAGGAGTGCTCACTGTTTCATGTCTTAACATATTTCCAGAAGTAGGACAATGAAGTTCAACAAGGAGTGCTCACTCTTTCATGTCTCAACATATTTCCAGAAGTAGGACAATGAAGTTCAACATGGAGTGCTCACTGTTTCATGTCTCAACATATTTCCAGAAGTAGGACAATGAAGTTCAACATGGAGTGCTCACTCTTTCATGTCTTAACATATTTCCAGAAGTAGGACAATGAAGTTCAACAAGGAGTGCTCACTGTTTCATGTCTTAACATATTTCCAGAAGGAAGACAATGAAGTTCAACATGGAGTGCTCACTCTTTCATGTCTTAACATATTTCCAGAAGTAGGACAATGTAGTTCAACAAGGAGTGCTCACTCTTTCATGTCTTAACATATTTCCAGAAGTAGGACAATGAAGTTCAACATGGAGTGCTCACTGTTTCATGTCTTAACATATTTCCAGAAGTAGGACAATGTAGTTCAACAAGGAGTGCTCACTCTTTCATGTCTCAACATATTTCCAGAAGTAGGACAATGAAGTTCAACATGGAGTGCTCACTCTTTCATGTCTTAACATATTTCCAGAAGTAGGACAATGAAGTTCAACATGGAGTGCTCACTGTTTCATGTCTTAACATATTTCCAGAAGTAGGACAATGAAGTTCAACATGGAGTGCTCACTGTTTCATGTCTTAACATATTTCCAGAAGTAGGACAATGAAGTTCAACATGGAGTGCTCACTGTTTCCTGTCTTAACATATTTCCAGAAGTAGGATAATGTAGTTCAACATGGAGTGCTCACTGTTTCATGTCTTAACATATTTCCAGAAGTAGGACAATGAAGTTCAACATGGAGTGCTCACTGTTTCATGTCTTAACATATTTCCAGAAGTAGGACAATGTAGTTCAACAAGGAGTGCTCATTGTTTCATGTCTTAACATATTTCCAGAAGTAGGATAATGTAGTTCAACAAGGAGTGCTCACTCTTTCATGTCTTAACATATTTCCAGAAGTAGGACAATGAAGTTCAACATGGAGTGCTCACTGTTTCATGTCTTAACATATTTCCAGAAGTAGGACAATGAAGTTCAACATGGAGTGCTCACTGTTTCATGTCTTAACATATTTCCAGAAGTAGGACAATGAAGTTCAACATGGAGTGCTCACTGTTTCATGTCTTAACATATTTCCAGAAGTAGGATAATGTAGTTCAACATGGAGTGCTCACTGTTTCATGTCTTAACATATTTCCAGAAGAAGGACAATGAAGTTCAACATGGAGTGCTCACTCTTTCATGTCTTAACATATTTCCAGAAGTAGGACAATGAAGTTCAACATGGAGTGCTCACTCTTTCATGTCTTAACATATTTCCAGAAGTAGGACAATGAGGTTCAACATGGAGTGCTCACTCTTTCATGTCTTAACATATTTCCAGAAGTAGGACAATGAAGTTGAACATGGAGTGCTCACTGTTTCATGTCTTAACATATTTCCGGAAGTAGAACAATGAAGTTCAACATGGAGTGCTCACTGTTTCATGTCTTAACATATTTCCAGAAGTAGGACAATGAAGTTCAACATGGAGTGCTCACTGTTTCATGTCTTAACATATTTCCAGAAGTAGGACAATGAAGTTCAACATGGAGTGCTCAATGTTTCATGTCTTAACATATTTCCAGAAGGAAGACAATGAAGTTCAACAAGGAGTGCTCACTGTTTCATGTCTTAACATATTTCCAGACGTAGGACAATGAAGTTCAACATGGAGTGCTCACTGTTTCATGTGTTAACATATTTCCAGAAGTATAACAATGAAGTTCAACATGGAGTGCTCACTGTTTCATGTCTTAACATATTTCCAGAAGTAGGACAATGAAGTTCAACATGGAGTGCTCACTGTTTCATGTCTTAACATATTTCCAGAAGTAGGACAATGAAGTTCAACAAGGAGTGCTCACTGTTTCATGTCTTAACATATTTCCAGAAGGAAGACAATGAAGTTCAACATGGAGTGCTCACTCCTTCACGTCTTAACATATTTCCAGCAAGAAGACAATGAAGTTCAACAAGAAGTGCTCACTCTTTCATGTCTAAACATATTTTCAGAAGTAAGACAATGACGTACAACAAGAAGTGCTCACTCTTTCATGTCTAAACATATTTTTAGAAGTAAGACAATGAAGTTCAACAAGAAGTGCTCACTCTTTCATGTCTTAACATATTTCCAGAAGTAAGACAATGAAGTTCAACAAGAAGTGCTCATTTTTTCATGTCTTAACATATTTTCAGAAGTAGGACAATGAAGTTCAACATGGAGTGCTCACTCTTTCATGTCTAAACATATTTCCAGAAGTAGGACAATGAAGTTCAACATGGAGTGCTCACTCTTTCATGTCTAAACATATTTCCAGAAGTAGGACAATGAAGTTCAACAAGAAGTGCTCACTCTTTCATGTCTTAACATATTTCCAGAAGTAGGACAATGAAGTTCAACATGGAGTGCTCACTCTTTCATGTCTAAACATATTTTCAGAAGTAGGACAATGAAGTTCAACATGGAGTGCTCACTCTTTCATGTCTAAACATATTTCCAGAAGTAAGACAATGAAGTTCAACATGGAGTGCTCACTCTTTCATGTCTAAACATATTTTCAGAAGTAAGACAATGAAGTTCAACAAGAAGTGCTCACTCTTTCATGTCTAAACATATTTCCAGAAGTAGGACAATGAAGTTCAACATGGAGTGCTCACTCTTTCATGTCTTAACATATTTCCAGAAGTAGGACAATGTAGTTCAAAAAGGAGTGCTCACTCTTTCATGTCTTAACATATTTCCAGAAGTAGGACAATCAAGTTCAGCGAGGAGTGCTCTCTCTTTCATGTCTTAACATATTTCCAGAAGTAGGAAATGTAGTTCAAAAAGGAGTGCTCACTCTTTCATGTCTTAACATATTTCCAGAAGTAGGACTATCAAGTTCAACGAGGAGTGCTCACTCTTTCATGTCTTAACATATTTCCAGAAGTAGGACAATGTAGTTCAAAAAGGAGTGCTCACTGTTTCATGTCTTAACATATTTCCAGAAGTAGGACAATCAAGTTCAACAAGGAGTGCTCACTCTTTCATGTATTAACATATTTCCAGAAGTAGGACAATGAAGTTCAACAAGGAGTGCTCACTGTTTCATGTCTTAACATATTTCCAGAAGTAGGACAATGAAGTTCAACAAGGAGTGCTCACTCTTTCATGTCTCAACATATTTCCAGAAGTAGGACAATGAAGTTCAACATGGAGTGCTCACTGTTGCATGTCTCAACATATTTCCAGAAGTAGGACAATGAAGTTCAACATGGAGTGCTCACTCTTTCATGTCTTAACATATTTCCAGAAGTAGGACAATGAAGTTCAACAACGAGTGCTCACTGTTTCATGTCTTAACATACTTCCAGGAGGAAGACAATGAAGTTCAACATGGAGTGCTCACTCTTTCATGTCTTAACATATTTCCAGAAGTAGGACAATGTAGTTCAACAAGGAGTGCTCACTCTTTCATGTCTTAACATATTTCCAGAAGTAGGACAATGTAGTTCAACATGGAGTGCTCACTCTTTCATGTCTTAACATATTTCCAGAAGTAGGATAATGAAGTTCAACATGAAGTGCTCACTGTTTCATGTCTTAACATATTTCCAGAAGTAGGACAATGTAGTTCAACAAGGAGTGCTCACTCTTTCATGTCTCAACATAATTCCAGAAGTAGGACAATGTAGTTCAACAAGGAGTGCTCACTCTTTCATGTCTCAACATATTTCCAGAAGTAGGACAATGAAGTTCAACATGGAGTGCTCACTGTTTCATGTCTCAACATATTTCCAGAAGTAGGACAATGAAGTTCAACATGGAGTGCTCACTCTTTCATGTCTTAACATATTTCCAGAAGTAGGACAATGAAGTTCAACAAGGAGTGCTCACTGTTTCATGTCTTAACATATTTCCAGAAGGAAGACAAAGAAGTTAAACATGGAGTGCTCACTCTTTCATGTCTTAATATATTTCCAGAAGTAGGACAATGTAGTTCAACAAGGAGTGCTCACTCTTTCATGTCTTAACATATTTCCAGAAGTAGGACAATGAAGTTCAACGTGGAGTGCTCACTGTTTCATGTCTTAACATATTTCCAGAAGTAGGACAATGTAGTTCAACAAGGAGTGCTCACTCTTTCATGTCTCAACATATTTCCAGAAGTAGGACAATGTAGTTCAACATGGAGTGCTCACTCTTTCATGTCTTAACATATTTCCAGAAGTAGGACAATGTAGTTCAACAAGAAGTGCTCACTCTTTCATGTCTCAACATATTTCTAGAAGTAGGACAATGAAGTTCAACATGGAGTGCTCACTCTTTCATGTCTTAACATATTTCCAGAAGTAGGACAATGAAGTTCAACATGGAGTGCTCACTGTTTCATGTCTTAACATATTTCCAGAAGTAGGACAATGAAGTTCAACATGGAGTGCTCACTGTTTCATGTCTTAACATATTTCCAGAAGTAGGACAATGAAGTTCAACATGGAGTGCTCACTGTTTCATGTCTTAACATATTTCCAGAAGTAGGATAATGTAGTTCAACATGGAGTGCTCACTGTTTCATGTCTTAACATATTTCCAGAAGTAGGACAATGAAGTTCAACATGGAGTGCTCACTGTTTCATGTCTTAACATATTTCCAGAAGTAGGACAATGTAGTTCAACAAGGAGTGCTCATTGTTTCATGTCTTAACATATTTCCAGAAGTAGGATAATGTAGTTCAACATGGAGTGCTCACTGTTTCATTTCTTAACATATTTCCAGAAGTAGGACAATGAGGTTCAACATGGAGTGCTCATTCTTTCATGTCTTAACATATTTCCAGAAGTAGGACAATGAAGTTGAACATGGAGTGCTCACTGTTTCATGTCTTAACATATTTCCGGAAGTAGGACAATGAAGTTCAACATGGAGTGCTCACTGTTACATGTCTTAACATATTTCCAGAAGTAGGACATTGAAGTTCAACATGGAGTGCTCACTGTTTCATGTCTTAACATACTTCCAGAAGTAGGACAATGAAGTTCAACATGGAGTGCTCAATGTTTCATGTCTTAACATATTTCCAGAAGGAAGACAATGAAGTTCAACAAGGAGTGCTCACTGTTTCATGTCTTAACATATTTCCAGACGTAGGACAATGAAGTTCAACATGGAGTGCTCACTGTTTCATGTCTTAGCATATTTCCAGAAGTAGGACAATGAAGTTCAACATGGAGTGCTCACTGTTTCATGTCTTAACATATTTCCAGAAGTAGGACAATGAAGTTCAACATGGAGTGCTCACTGTTTCATGTCTTAACATATTTCCAGAAGTAGGACAATGAAGTTCAACAAGGAGTGCTCACTGTTTCATGTCTTAACATATTTCCAGAAGGAAGACAATGAAGTTCAACATGGAGTGCTCACTCTTTCACGTCTTAACATATTTCCAGAAAGAAGACAATGAAGTTCAACAAGAAGTGCTCACTCTTTCATGTCTAAACATATTTTCAGAAGTAAGACAATGAAGTACAACAAGAAGTGCTCACTCTTTCATGTCTAAACATATTTTCAGAAGTAAGACAATGAAGTTCAACAAGAAGTGCTCACTCTTTCATGTCTTAACATATTTCCAGAAGTAAGACAATGAAGTTCAACAAGAAGTGCTCACTCTTTCATGTCTTAACATATTTCCAGAAGTAGGACAATGAAGTTCAACATGGAGTGCTCACTCTTTCATGTCTAAACATATTTCCAGAAGTAGGACAATGAAGTTCAACATGGAGTGCTCACTCTTTCATGTCTAAACATATTTCCAGAAGTAGGACAATGAAGTTCAACAAGAAGTGCTCACTCTTTCATGTCTTAACATATTTCCAGAAGTAGGACAATGAAGTTCAACATGGAGTGCTCACTCTTTCATGTCTAAACATATTTTCAGAAGTAGGACAATGAAGTTCAACATGGAGTGCTCACTCTTTCATGTCTAAACATATTTCCAGAAGTAAGACAATGAAGTTCAACAAGAAGTGCTCACTCTTTCATGTCTAAACATATTTCCAGAAGTAGGACAATGAAGTTCAACATGGAGTGCTCACTCTTTCATGTCTTAACATATTTCCAGAAGTAGGACAATGTAGTTCAAAAAGGAGTGCTCACTCTTTCATGTCTTAACATATTTCCAGAAGTAGGACAATCAAGTTCAGCGAGGAGTGCTCTCTCTTTCATGTCTTAACATATTTCCAGAAGTAGGACAATGTAGTTCAAAAAGGAGTGCTCACTCTTTCATGTCTTAACATATTTCCAGAAGTAGGACTATCAAGTTCAACGAGGAGTGCTCACTCTTTCATGTCTTAACATATTTCCAGAAGTAGGACAATGTAGTTCAAAAAGGAGTGCTCACTGTTTCATGTCTTAACATATTTCCAGAAGTAGGACAATCAAGTTCAACAAGGAGTGCTCACTCTTTCATGTATTAACATATTTCCAGAAGTAGGACAATGAAGTTCAACAAGGAGTGCTCACTGTTTCATGTCTTAACATATTTCCAGAAGTAGGACAATGAAGTTCAACAAGGAGTGCTCACTCTTTCATGTCTCAACATATTTCCAGAAGTAGGACAATGAAGTTCAACATGGAGTGCTCACTGTTTCATGTCTCAACATATTTCCAGAAGTAGGACAATGAAGTTCAACATGGAGTGCTCACTCTTTCATGTCTTAACATATTTCCAGAAGTAGGACAATGAAGTTCAACAAGGAGTGCTCACTGTTTCATGTCTTAACATATTTCCAGAAGGAAGACAATGAAGTTCAACATGGAGTGCTCACTCTTTCATGTCTTAACATATTTCCAGAAGTAGGACAATGTAGTTCAACAAAGAGTGCTCACTCTTTCATGTCTTAACATATTTCCAGAAGTAGGACAATGTAGTTCAACATGGAGTGCTCACTCTTTCATGTCTTAACATATTTCCAGAAGTAGGATAATGAAGTTCAACATGAAGTGCTCACTGTTTCAAGTCTTAACATATTTCCAGAAGTAGGACAATGTAGTTCAACAAGGAGTGCTCACTCTTTCATGTCTCAACATATTTCCAGAAGTAGGACAATGTAGTTCAACATGGAGTGCTCACTCTTTCATGTCTTAACATATTTCCAGAAGTAGGACAATGTAGTTCAACAAGAAGTGCTCACTCTTTCATGTCTCAACATATTTCCAGAAGTAGGACAATGAAGTTCAACATGGAGTGCTCATTCTTTCATGTCTTAACATATTTCCAGAAGTAGGACAATGAAGTTCAACATGGAGTGCTCACTGTTTCATGTCTTAACATATTTCCAGAAGTAGGATAATGTTGTTCAACATGGAGTGCTCACTGTTTCATGTCTTAACATATTTCCAGAAGTAGGACAATGAAGTTCAACATGGCGTGCTCACTGTTTCATGTCTTAACATATTTCCAGAAGTAGGACAATGTAGTTCAACAAGGAGTGCTCACTGTTTCATGTCTTAACATATTTCCAGAAGTAGGATCATGTAGTTCAACAAGGAGTGCTCACTCTTTCATGTCTTAACATATTTCCTGAAGTAGGACAATGAAGTTCAACATGGAGTGCTCACTGTTTCATGTCTTAACATATTTCCAGAAGTAGGACAATGAAGTTCAACATGGAGTGCTCACTGTTTCATGTCTTAACATATTTCCAGGAGTAGGACAATGAAGTTCAACATGGAGTGCTCACTGTTTCATGTCTTAACATATTTCAAGAAGGAAGACATTGTAGTTCAACAAGGAGTGCTCACTGTTTCATGTCTCAACATATTTCCAGAAGGAAGACATTGTAGTTCAACAAGGAGTGCTCACTGTTTCATGTCTCAACGTATTTCCAGAAGGAAGACATTGTAGTTCAACAAGGAGTGCTCACTGTTTCATGTCTTAACATATTTCCAGAAGGAAGACATTGTAGTCCAACAAGGAGTGCTCAGTGTTTCATGTCTTAACATATTTCCAGAAGGAAGACACTGTAGTTCAACAAGGAGTGCTCACTGTTTCATGTCTTAACATATTTCCAGAAGTAGGACAATGTAGTTCAACAAGGAGTGCTCACTCTTTCATGTCTCAACATATTTCCAGAAGTAGGACAATGTAGTTCAACATGGAGTGCTCACTCTTTCATGTCTTAACATATTTCCAGAAGTAGGACAATGTAGTTCAACAAGAAGTGCTCACTCTTTCATGTCTCAACATATTTCTAGAAGTAGGACAATGAAGTTCAACATGGAGTGCTCACTCTTTCATGTCTTAACATATTTCCAGAAGTAGGACAATGAAGTTCAACATGGAGTGCTCACTGTTTCATGTCTTAACATATTTCCAGAAGTAGGACAATGAAGTTCAACATGGAGTGCTCACTGTTTCATGTCTTAACATATTTCCAGAAGTAGGACAATGAAGTTCAACATGGAGTGCTCACTGTTTCATGTCTTAACATATTTCCAGAAGTAGGATAATGTAGTTCAACATGGAGTGCTCACTGTTTCATGTCTTAACATATTTCCAGAAGTAGGACAATGAAGTTCAACATGGAGTGCTCACTGTTTCATGTCTTAACATATTTCCAGAAGTAGGACAATGTAGTTCAACAAGGAGTGCTCATTGTTTCATGTCTTAACATATTTCCAGAAGTAGGATAATGTAGTTCAACAAGGAGTGCTCACTCTTTCGTGTCTTAACATATTTCCAGAAGTAGGACAATGAAGTTCAACATGGAGTGCTCACTGTTTCATGTCTTAACATATTTCCAGAAGTAGGACAATGAAGTTCAACATGGAGTGCTCACTGTTTCATGTCTTAACATATTTCCAGAAGTAGGACAATGAAGTTCAACATGGAGTGCTCACTGTTTCATGTCTTAACATATTTCCAGAAGTAGGATAATGTAGTTCAACATGGAGTGCTCACTGTTTCATTTCTTAACATATTTCCAGAAGTAGGACAATGAAGTTCAACATGGAGTGCTCACTCTTTCATGTCTTAACATATTTCCAGAAGTAGGACAATGAAGTTCAATATGGAGTGCTCACTCTTTCATGTCTTAACATATTTCACGAAGTAGGACAATGAGGTTCAACATGGAGTGCTCACTCTTTCATGTCTTAACATATTTCCAGAAGTAGGAAATGAAGTTGAACATGGAGTGCTCACTGTTTCATGTCTTAACATATTTCCGGAAGTAGGACAATGAAGTTCAACATGGAGTGCTCACTGTTACATGTCTTAACATATTTCCAGAAGTAGGACATTGAAGTTCAACATGGAGTGCTCACTGTTTCATGTCTTAACATACTTCCAGAAGTAGGACAATGAAGTTCAACATGGAGTGCTCAATGTTTCATGTCTTAACATATTTCCAGAAGGAAGACAATGAAGTTCAACAAGGAGTGCTCACTGTTTCATGTCTTAACATATTTCCAGACGTAGGACAATGAAGTTCAACATGGAGTGCTCACTGTTTCATGTCTTAGCATATTTCCAGAAGTAGGACAATGAAGTTCAACATGGAGTGCTCACTGTTTCATGTCTTAACATATTTCCAGAAGTAGGACAATGAAGTTCAACATGGAGTGCTCACTGTTTCATGTCTTAACATATTTCCAGAAGTAGGACAATGAAGTTCAACAAGGAGTGCTCACTGTTTCATGTCTTAACATATTTCCAGAAGGAAGACAATGAAGTTCAACATGGAGTGCTCACTCTTTCACGTCTTAACATATTTCCAGAAAGAAGACAATGAAGTTCAACAAGAAGTGCTCACTCTTTCATGTCTAAACATATTTTCAGAAGTAAGACAATGAAGTACAACAAGAAGTGCTCACTCTTTCATGTCTAAACATATTTTCAGAAGTAAGACAATGAAGTTCAACAAGAAGTGCTCACTCTTTCATGTCTTAACATATTTCCAGAAGTAAGACAATGAAGTTCAACAAGAAGTGCTCACTCTTTCATGTCTTAACATATTTCCAGAAGTAGGACAATGAAGTTCAACATGGAGTGCTCACTCTTTCATGTCTAAACATATTTCCAGAAGTAGGACAATGAAGTTCAACATGGAGTGCTCACTCTTTCATGTCTAAACATATTTCCAGAAGTAGGACAATGAAGTTCAACAAGAAGTGCTCACTCTTTCATGTCTTAACATATTTCCAGAAGTAGGACAATGAAGTTCAACATGGAGTGCTCACTCTTTCATGTCTAAACATATTTTCAGAAGTAGGACAATGAAGTTCAACATGGAGTGCTCACTCTTTCATGTCTAAACATATTTCCAGAAGTAAGACAATGAAGTTCAACAAGAAGTGCTCACTCTTTCATGTCTAAACATATTTCCAGAAGTAGGACAATGAAGTTCAACATGGAGTGCTCACTCTTTCATGTCTTAACATATTTCCAGAAGTAGGACAATGTAGTTCAAAAAGGAGTGCTCACTCTTTCATGTCTTAACATATTTCCAGAAGTAGGACAATCAAGTTCAGCGAGGAGTGCTCTCTCTTTCATGTCTTAACATATTTCCAGAAGTAGGACAATGTAGTTCAAAAAGGAGTGCTCACTCTTTCATGTCTTAACATATTTCCAGAAGTAGGACTATCAGGTTCAACGAGGAGTGCTCACTCTTTCATGTCTTAACATATTTCCAGAAGTAGGACAATGTAGTTCAAAAAGGAGTGCTCACTGTTTCATGTCTTAACATATTTCCAGAAGTAGGACAATCAAGTTCAACAAGGAGTGCTCACTCTTTCATGTATTAACATATTTCCAGAAGTAGGACAATGAAGTTCAACAAGGAGTGCTCACTGTTTCATGTCTTAACATATTTCCAGAAGTAGGACAATGAAATTCAACAAGGAGTGCTCACTCTTTCATGTCTCAACATATTTCCAGAAGTAGGACAATGAAGTTCAACATGGAGTGCTCACTGTTTCATGTCTCAACATATTTCCAGAAGTAGGACAATGAAGTTCAACATGGAGTGCTCACTCTTTCATGTCTTAACATATTTCCAGAAGTAGGACAATGAAGTTCAACAAGGAGTGCTCACTGTTTCATGTCTTAACATATTTCCAGAAGGAAGACAATGAAGTTCAACATGGAGTGCTCACTCTTTCATGTCTTAACATATTTCCAGAAGTAGGACAATGTAGTTCAACAAGGAGTGCTCACTCTTTCATGTCTTAACATATTTCCAGAAGTAGGACAATGTAGTTCAACATGGAGTACTCACTCTTTCATGTCTTAACATATTTCCAGAAGTAGGATAATGAAGTTCAACATGAAGTGCTCACTGTTTCAAGTCTTAACATATTTCCAGAAGTAGGACAATGTAGTTCAACAAGGAGTGCTCACTCTTTCATGTCTCAACATATTTCCAGAAGTAGGACAATGTAGTTCAACATGGAGTGCTCACTCTTTCATGTCTTAACATATTTCCAGAAGTAGGACAATGTAGTTCAACAAGAAGTGCTCACTCTTTCATGTCTCAACATATTTCCAGAAGTAGGACAATGAAGTTCAACATGGAGTGCTCATTCTTTCATGTCTTAACATATTTCCAGAAGTAGGACAATGAAGTTCAACATGGAGTGCTCACTGTTTCATGTCTTAACATATTTCCAGAAGTAGGATAATGTAGTTCAACATGGAGTGCTCACTGTTTCATGTCTTAACATATTTCCAGAAGTAGGACAATGAAGTTCAACATGGCGTGCTCACTGTTTCATGTCTTAACATATTTCCAGAAGTAGGACAATGTAGTTCAACAAGGAGTGCTCACTGTTTCATGTCTTAACATATTTCCAGAAGTAGGATCATGTAGTTCAACAAGGAGTGCTCACTCTTTCATGTCTTAACATATTTCCTGAAGTAGGACAATGACGTTCAACATGGAGTGCTCACTGTTTCATGTCTTAACATATTTCCAGAAGTAGGACAATGAAGTTCAACATGGAGTGCTCACTGTTTCATGTCTTAACATATTTCCAGGAGTAGGACAATGAAGTTCAACATGGAGTGCTCACTGTTTCATGTCTTAACATATTTCAAGAAGGAAGACATTGTAGTTCAACAAGGAGTGCTCACTGTTTCATGTCTCAACATATTTCCAGAAGGAAGACATTGTAGTTCAACAAGGAGTGCTCACTGTTTCATGTCTCAACGTATTTCCAGAAGGAAGACATTGTAGTTCAACAAGGAGTGCTCACTGTTTCATGTCTTAACATATTTCCAGAAGGAAGACATTGTAGTCCAACAAGGAGTGCTCAGTGTTTCATGTCTTAACATATTTCCAGAAGGAAGACACTGTAGTTCAACAAGGAGTGCTCACTGTTTCATGTCTTAACATATTTCCAGAAGGAAGACATTGTAGTTCAACAAGAGGTGCTCACTGTTTCATGTCTTAACATATTTCCAGAAGTAGGACAATCAAGTTCAACGAGGAGTGCTCACTCTTTCATGTCTTAACATATTTCCAGAAGTAGGACAATGTAGTTCAAAAAGGAGTGCTCACTCTTTCATGTCTTAACATATTTCCAGAAGTAGGACAATCAAGTTCAACGAGGAGTGCTCACTCTTTCATGTCTTAACATATTTCCAGAAGGAAGACATTGTAGTTCAAAAAGGAGTGCTCACTGTTTCATGTCTTAACATATTTCCAGAAGTAGGACAATGTAGTTCAAAAAGGAGTGCTCACTGTTTCATGTCTTAACATATTTCCAGAAGTAGGACAATGTAGTTCAAAAAGGAGTGCTCACTGTTTCATGTCTTAACATATTTGCAGAAGTAGGACAATCAAGTTCAACAAGGAGAGCTCACTCTTTCATGTCTTAACATATTTCCAGAAGTAGGACAATGAAGTTCAACATGGAGTGCTCACTGTTTCATGTCTTAACATATTTCCAGAAGTAGGACAATGAAGTTCAACAAGGAGTGCTCACTCTTTCATGTCTCAACATATTTCCAGAAGTAGGACAATGAAGTTCAACATGGAGTGCTCACTGTTTCATGTCTCAACATATTTCCAGAAGTAGGACAATGAAGTTCAACATGGAGTGCTCACTCTTTCATGTCTTAACATATTTCCAGAAGTAGGACAATGAAGTTCAACAAGGAGTGCTCACTGTTTCATGTCTTAACATATTTCCAGAAGGAAGACAATGAAGTTCAACATGGAGTGCTCACTCTTTCATGTCTTAACATATTTCCAGAAGTAGGACAATGTAGTTCAACAAGGAGTGCTCACTCTTTCATGTCTTAACATATTTCCAGAAGTAGGACAATGAAGTTCAACATGGAGTGCTCACTGTTTCATGTCTTAACATATTTCCAGAAGTAGGACAATGTAGTTCAACAAGGAGTGCTCACTCTTTCATGTCTCAACATATTTCCAGAAGTAGGACAATGTAGCTCAACATGGAGTGCTCACTCTTTCATGTCTTAACATATTTCCAGAAGTAGGACAATGTAGTTCAACAAGAAGTGCTCACTCTTTCATGTCTCAACATATTTCCAGAAGTAGGACAATGAAGTTCAACATGGAGTGCTCACTCTTTCATGTCTTAACATATTTCCAGAAGTAGGACAATGAAGTTCAACATGGAGTGCTCACTGTTTCATGTCTTAACATATTTCCAGAAGTAGGACAATGAAGTTCAACATGGAGTGCTCACTGTTTCATGTCTTAACATATTTCCAGAAGTAGGACAATGAAGTTCAACATGGAGTGCTCACTGTTTCATGTCTTAACATATTTCCAGAAGTAGGATAATGTAGTTCAACATGGAGTGCTCACTGTTTCATGTCTTAACATATTTCCAGAAGTAGGACAATGAAGTTCAACATGGAGTGCTCACTGTTTCATGTCTTAACATATTTCCAGAAGTAGGACAATGTAGTTCAACAAGGAGTGCTCATTGTTTCATGTCTTAACATATTTCCAGAAGTAGGATAATGTAGTTCAACAAGGAGTGCACACTCTTTCATGTCTTAACATATTTCCAGAAGTAGGACAATGAAGTTCAACATGGAGTGCTCACTGTTTCATGTCTTAACATATTTCCAGAAGTAGGACAATGAAGTTCAACATGGAGTGCTCACTGTTTCATGTCTTAACATATTTCCAGAAGTAGGACAATGTAGTTCAAAAAGGAGTGCTCACTCTTTCATGTCTTAACATATTTCCAGAAGTAGGACAATCAAGTTCAACGAGGAGTGCTCATTCTTTCATGTCTTAACATATTTCCAGAAGGAAGACATTGTAGTTCATAAAGGAGTGCTCACTGTTTCATGTCTTAACATATTTCCAGAAGTAGGACAATGTAGTTCAAAAAGGAGTGCTCACTGTTTCATGTCTTAACAAATTTCCAGAAGTAGGACAATGTAGTTCAAAAAGGAGTGCTCACTGTTTCATGTCTTAACATATTTTTAGAAGTAGGACAATCAAGTTCAACAAGGAGAGCTCACTCTTTCATGTCTTAACATATTTCCAGAAGTAGGACAATGAAGTTCAACAAGGAGTGCTCACTGTTTCATGTCTTAACATATTTCCAGAAGTAGAACAATGAAGTTCAACAAGGAGTGCTCACTCTTTCATGTCTCAACATATTTCCAGAAGTAGGACAATGTAGTTCAACATGGAGTGCTCACTCTTTCATGTCTTAACATATTTCCAGAAGTAGGACAATGCAGTTCAACAAGAAGTGCTCACTCTTTCATGTCTCAACATATTTCCAGAAGTAGGACAATGAAGTTCAACATGGAGTGCTCAGTCTTTCATGTCTTAACATATTTCCAGAAGTAGGACAATGAAGTTCAACATGGAGTGCTCACTGTTTCATGTCTTAACATATTTCCAGAAGTAGGACAATGAAGTTCAACATGGAGTGCTCACTGTTTCATGTCTTAACATATTTCCAGAAGTAGGACAATGAAGTTCAACATGGAGTGCTCACTGTTTCATGTCTTAACATATTTCCAGAAGTGGGATAATGTAGTTCAACATGGAGTGCTCACTGTTTCATGTCTTAACATATTTCCAGAAGTAGGACAATGAAGTTCAACATGGAGTGCTCACTGTTTCATGTCTTAACATATTTCCAGAAGTAGGACAATGTAGTTCAACAAGGAGTGCTCATTGTTTCATGTCTTAACATATTTCCAGAAGTAGGATAATGTAGTTCAACAAGGAGTGCTCACTCTTTCATGTCTTAACATATTTCCAGAAGTAGGACAATGAAGTTCAACATGGAGTGCTCACTGTTTCATGTCTTAACATATTTCCAGAAGTAGGACAATGAAGTTCAACATGGAGTGCTCACTGTTTCATGTCTTAACATATTTCCAGAAGTAGGACAATGTAGTTCAAAAAGGAGTGCTCACTCTTTCATGTCTTAACATATTTCCAGAAGTAGGACAATGAAGTTCAACATGGAGTGCTCACTGTTTCATGTCTTAACATATTTCCAGAAGTAGGACAATGTAGTTCAACAAGGAGTGCTCATTGTTTCATGTCTTAACATATTTCCAGAAGTAGGATAATGTAGTTCAACAAGGAGTGCTCACTCTTTCATGTCTTAACATATTTCCAGAAGTAGGACAATGAAGTTCAACATGGAGTGCTCACTGTTTCACGTCTTAACATATTTCCAGAAGTAGGACAATGAAGTTCAACATGGAGTGCTCACTGTTTCATGTCTTAACATATTTCCAGAAGTGGGATAATGTAGTTCAACATGGAGTGCTCACTGTTTCATGTCTTAACATATTTCCAGAAGTAGGACAATGAAGTTCAACATGGAGTGCTCACTGTTTCATGTCTTAACATATTTCCAGAAGTAGGACAATGTAGTTCAACAAGGAGTGCTCATTGTTTCATGTCTTAACATATTTCCAGAAGTAGGATAATGTAGTTCAAAAAGGAGTGCTCACTGTTTCATGTCTTAACATATTTTTAGAAGTAGGACAATCAAGTTCAACAAGGAGAGCTCACTCTTTCATGTCTTAACATATTTCCAGAAGTAGGACAATGAAGTTCAACATGGAGTGCTCACTGTTTCATGTCTTAACATATTTCCAGAAGTGGGATAATGTAGTTCAACATGGAGTGCTCACTGTTTCATGTCTTAACATATTTCCAGAAGTAGGACAATGAAGTGCAACATGGAGTGCTCACTGTTTCATGTCTTAACATATTTCCAGAAGTAGGACAATGTAGTTCAACAAGGAGTGCTCATTGTTTCATGTCTTAACAT
This sequence comes from Deroplatys truncata, assembly GCA_030765065.1. Taxonomy (NCBI): domain Eukaryota; kingdom Metazoa; phylum Arthropoda; class Insecta; order Mantodea; family Mantidae; genus Deroplatys; species Deroplatys truncata. Next base: position 2,741,896 of record CM060975.1, read on the forward strand.
ATTTCCAGAAGTAGGATAATGTAGTTCAACAAGGAGTGCTCACTCTTTCATGTCTTAACATATTTCCAGAAGTAGGACAATGAAGTTCAACATGGAGTGCTCACTGTTTCATGTCTTAACATATTTCCAGAAGTAGGACAATGAAGTTCAACATGGAGTGCTCACTGTTTCATGTCTTAACATATTTCCAGAAGTAGGACAATGTAGTTCAAAAAGGAGTGCTCACTCTTTCATGTCTTAACATATTTCCAGAAGTAGGACAATGAAGTTCAACATGGAGTGCTCACTGTTTCATGTCTTAACATATTTCCAGAAGTAGGACAATGTAGTTCAACAAGGAGTGCTCATTGTTTCATGTCTTAACATATTTCCAGAAGTAGGATAATGTAGTTCAACAAGGAGTGCTCACTCTTTCATGTCTTAACATATTTCCAGAAGTAGGACAATGAAGTTCAACATGGAGTGCTCACTGTTTCATGTCTTAACATATTTCCAGAAGTAGGACAATGAAGTTCAACATGGAGTGCTCACTGTTTCATGTCTTAACATATTTCCAGAAGTGGGATAATGTAGTTCAACATGGAGTGCTCACTGTTTCATGTCTTAACATATTTCCAGAAGTAGGACAATGAAGTTCAACATGGAGTGCTTACTGTTTCATGTCTTAACATATTTCCAGAAGTAGGACAATGTAGTTCAACAAGGAGTGCTCATTGTTTCATGTCTTAACATATTTCCAGAAGTAGGATAATGTAGTTCAAAAAGGAGTGCTCACTGTTTCATGTCTTAACATATTTTTAGAAGTAGGACAATCAAGTTCAACAAGGAGAGCTCACTCTTTCATGTCTTAACATATTTCCAGAAGTAGGACAATGAAGTTCAACAAGGAGTGCTCACTATTTCATGTCTTAACATATTTCCAGAAGTAGGACAATGAAGTTCAACAAGGAGTGCTCACTCTTTCATGTCTCAACATATTTCCAGAAGTAGGACAATGTAGTTCAACATGGAGTGCTCACTCTTTCATGTCTTAACATATTTCCAGAAGTAGGACAATGTAGTTCAACAAGAAGTGCTCACTCTTTCATGTCTCAACATATTTCCAGAAGTAGGACAATGAAGTTCAACATGGAGTGCTCAGTCTTTCATGTCTTAACATATTTCCAGAAGTAGGACAATGAAGTTCAACATGGAGTGCTCACTGTTTCATGTCTTAACATATTTCCAGAAGTAGGACAATGAAGTTCAACATGGAGTGCTCACTGTTTCATGTCTTAACATATTTCCAGAAGTAGGACAATGAAGTTCAACATGGAGTGCTCACTGTTTCATGTCTTAACATATTTCCAGAAGTGGGATAATGTAGTTCAACATGGAGTGCTCACTGTTTCATGTCTTAACATATTTCCAGAAGTAGGACAATGAAGTTCAACATGGAGTGCTCACTGTTTCATGTCTTAACATATTTCCAGAAGTAGGACAATGTAGTTCAACAAGGAGTGCTCATTGTTTCATGTCTTAACATATTTCCAGAAGTAGGATAATGTAGTTCAACAAGGAGTGCTCACTCTTTCATGTCTTAACATATTTCCAGAAGTAGGACAATGAAGTTCAACATGGAGTGCTCACTGTTTCATGTCTTAACATATTTCCAGAAGTAGGACAATGAAGTTCAACATGGAGTGCTCACTGTTTCATGTCTTAACATATTTCCAGAAGTAGGACAATGTAGTTCAAAAAGGAGTGCTCACTCTTTCATGTCTTAACATATTTCCAGAAGTAGGACAATCAAGTTCAACGAGGAGTGCTCACTCTTTCATGTCTTAACATATTTCCAGAAGGAAGACATTGTAGTTCAAAAAGGAGTGCTCACTGTTTCATGTCTTAACATATTTCCAGAAGTAGGACAATGTAGTTCAAAAAGGAGTGCTCACTGTTTCATGTCTTAACATATTTCCAGAAGTAGGACAATGTAGTTCAAAAAGGAGTGCTCACTGTTTCATGTCTTAACATATTTTTAGAAGTAGGACAATCAAGTTCAACAAGGAGAGCTCACTCTTTCATGTCTTAACATATTTCCAGAAGTAGGACAATGAAGTTCAACAAGGAGTGCTCACTGTTTCATGTCTTAACATATTTCCAGAAGTAGGACAATGAAGTTCAACAAGGAGTGCTCACTCTTTCATGTCTCAACATATTTCCAGAAGTAGGACAATGAAGTTCAACATGGAGTGCTCACTGTTTCATGTCTCAACATATTTCCAGAAGTAGGACAATGAAGTTCAACATGGAGTGCTCACTCTTTCATGTCTTAACATATTTCCAGAAGTAGGACAATGAAGTTCAACAAGGAGTGCTCACTGTTTCATGTCTTAACATATTTCCAGAAGTAGGACAATGTAGTTCAACAAGGAGTGCTCACTCTTTCATGTCTTAACATATTTCCAGAAGTAGGACAAGGAAGTTCAACAAGGAGTGCTCACTGTTTCATGTCTTAACATATTTCCAGAAGTAGGACAATGTAGTTCAAAAAGGAGTGCTCACTGTTTCATGCCTTAACATATTTTTAGAAGTAGGACAATCAAGTTCAACAAGGAGAGCTCACTCTTTCATGTCTTAACATATTTCCAGAAGTAGGACAATGAAGTTCAACAAGGAGTGCTCACTGTTTCATGTCTTAACATATTTCCAGAAGTAGGACAATCAAGTTCAACGAGGAGTGCTCACTCTTTCATGTCTTAACGTATTTCCAGAAGTAGGACAATGTAGTTCAAAAAGGAGTGCTCACTCTTTCATGTCTTAACATATTTCCAGAAGTAGGACAATCAAGTTCAACGAGGAGTGCTCACTCTTTCATGTCTTAACATATTTCCAGAAGTAGGACAATGTAGTTCAAAAAGGAGTGCTCACTCTTTCATGTCTTAACATATTTCCAGAAGTAGGACAATCAAGTTCAACGAGGAGTGCTCACTCTTTCATGTCTTAACATATTTCCAGAAATAGGACAATGTAGTTCAAAAAGGAGTGCTCACTGTTTCATGTCTTAACATATTTCCAGAAGTAGGACAATGTAGTTCAAAAAGGAGTGCTCACTGTTTCATGTCTTAGCATATTTCCAGAAGTAGGACAATGTAGTTCAAAAAGGAGTGCTCACTGTTTCATGTCTTAACATATTTCCAGAAGTAGGACAATGAAGTTCAACAAGGAGTGCTCACTCTTTCATGTCTTAACATATTTCCAGAATTAGGACAATGAAGTTCAACAAGGAGTGCTCACTGTTTCATGTCTTAACATATTTCCAGAAGTAGGACAATGAAGTTCAACAAGGAGTGCTCACTCTTTCATGTCTCAACATATTTCCAGAAGTAGGACAATGAGGTTCAACATGGAGTGCTCACTGTTTCATGTCTCAACATATTTCCAGAAGTAGGACAATGAAGTTCAACATGGAGTGCTCACTCTTTCATGTCTTAACATATTTCCAGAAGTAGGACAATGAAGTTCAACAAGGAGTGCTCACTGTTTCATGTCTTAACATATTTCCAGAAGGAAGACAATGAAGTTCAACATGGAGTGCTCACTCTTTCATGTCTTAACATATTTCCAGAAGGAGGACAATGTAGTTCAACATGGAGTGCTCACTCTTTCATGTCTTAACATATTTCCAGAAGTAGGATAATGAAGTTCAACATGAAGTGCTCACTGTTTCATGTCTTAACATATTTCCAGAAGTAGGACAATGTAGTTCAACAAGGAGTGCTCACTCTTTCATGTCTCAACATATTTCCAGAAGTAGGACAATGTAGTTCAACATGGAGTGCTCACTCTTTCATGTCTTAACATATTTCCAGAAGTAGGACAATGTAGTTCAACAAGAAGTGCTCACTCTTTCATGTCTCAACATATTTCCAGAAGTAGGACAATGAAGTTCAACATGGAGTGCTCATTCTTTCATGTCTTAACATATTTCCAGAAGTAGGACAATGAAGTTCAACATGGAGTGCTCACTGTTTCATGTCTTAACATATTTCCAGAAGTAGGATAATGTAGTTCAACATGGAGTGCTCACTGTTTCATGTCTTAACATATTTCCAGAAGTAGGACAATGAAGTTCAACATGGCGTGCTCACTGTTTCATGTCTTAACATATTTCCAGAAGTAGGACAATGTAGTTCAACAAGGAGTGCTCACTGTTTCATGTCTTAACATATTTCCAGAAGTAGGATAATGTAGTTCAACAAGGAGTGCTCACTCTTTCATGTCTTAACATATTTCCAGAAGTAGGACAATGAAGTTCAACATGGAGTGCTCACTGTTTCATGTCTTAACATATTTCCAGAAGTAGGACAATGAAGTTCAACATGGAGTGCTCACTGTTTCATGTCTTAACATATTTCCAGAAGTAGGACAATGAAGTTCAACATGGAGAGCTCACTGTTTCATGTCTTAACATATTTCAAGAAGGAAGACATTGTAGTTCAACAAGGAGTGCTCACTGTTTCATGTCTCAACATATTTCCAGAAGGAAGACATTGTAGTTCAACAAGGAGTGCTCACTGTTTCATGTCTCAACGTATTTCCAGAAGGAAGACATTGTAGTTCAACAAGGAGTGCTCACTGTTTCATGTCTTAACATATTTCCAGAAGGAAGACATTGTAGTCCAACAAGGAGTGCTCAGTGTTTCATGTTTTAACATATTTCCAGAAGGAAGACATTGTAGTTCAACAAGGAGTGCTCACTGTTTCATGTCTTAACATATTTCCAGAAGGAAGACATTGTAGTTCAACAAGAGGTGCTCACTGTTTCATGTCTTAACATATTTCCAGAAGTAGGACAATCAAGTTCAACGAGGAGTGCTCACTCTTTCATGTCTTAACATATTTCCAGAAGTAGGACAATGTAGTTCAAAAAGGAGTGCTCACTCTTTCATGTCTTAACATATTTCCAGAAGTAGGACAATCAAGTTCAACGAGGAGTGCTCACTCTTTCATGTCTTAACATATTTCCAGAAGGAAGACATTGTAGTTCAAAAAGGAGTGCTCACTGTTTCATGTCTTAACATATTTCCAGAAGTAGGACAATGTAGTTCAAAAAGGAGTGCTCACTGTTTCATGTCTTAACATATTTCCAGAAGTAGGACAATGTAGTTCAAAAAGGAGTGCTCACTGTTTCATGTCTTAACATATTTTTAGAAGTAGGACAATCAAGTTCAACAAGGAGAGCTCACTCTTTCATGTCTTAACATATTTCCAGAAGTAGGACAATGAAGTTCAACAAGGAGTGCTCACTGTTTCATGTCTTAACATATTTCCAGAAGTAGGACAATGAAGTTCAACAAGGAGTGCTCACTCTTTCATGTCTCAACATATTTCCAGAAGTAGGACAATGAAGTTCAACATGGAGTGCTCACTGTTTCATGTCTCAACATATTTCCAGAAGTAGGACAATGAAGTTCAACATGGAGTGCTCACTCTTTCATGTCTTAACATATTTCCAGAAGTAGGACAATGAAGTTCAACAAGGAGTGCTCACTGTTTCATGTCTTAACATATTTCCAGAAGGAAGACAATGAAGTTCAACATGGAGTGCTCACTCTTTCATGTCTTAACATATTTCCAGAAGTAGGACAATGTAGTTCAACAAGGAGTGCTCACTCTTCCATGTCTTAACATATTTCCAGAAGTAGGACAATGAAGTTCAACATGGAGTGCTCACTGTTTCATGTCTTAACATATTTCCAGAAGTAGGACAATGTAGTTCAACAAGGAGTGCTCACTCTTTCATGTCTCAACATATTTCCAGAAGTAGGACAATGTATTTCAACATGGAGTGCTCACTCTTTCATGTCTTAACATATTTCCAGAAGTAGGACAATGTAGTTCAACAAGAAGTGCTCACTCTTTCATGTCTCAACATATTTCCAGAAGTAGGACAATGAAGTTCAACAAGGAGTGCTCAGTCTTTCATGTCTTAACATATTTCCAGAAGTAGGACAATGAAGTTCAACATGGAGTGCTCACTGTTTCATGTCTTAACATATTTCCAGAAGTAGGACAATGAAGTTCAACATGGAGTGCTCACTGTTTCATGTCTTAACATATTTCCAGAAGTAGGACAATGATGTTCAACATGGAGTGCTCACTGTTTCATGTCTTAACATATTTCCAGAAGTGGGATAATGTAGTTCAACATGGAGTGCTCACTGTTTCATGTCTTAACATATTTCCAGAAGTAGGACAATGAAGTTCAACATGGAGTGCTCACTGTTTCATGTCTTAACATATTTCCAGAAGTAGGACAATGTAGTTCAACAAGGAGTGCTCATTGTTTCATGTCTTAACATATTTCCAGAAGTAGGATAATGTAGTTCAACAAGGAGTGCTCACTCTTTCATGTCTTAACATATTTCCAGAAGTAGGACAATGAAGTTCAACATGGAGTGCTCACTGTTTCATGTCTTAACATATTTCCAGAAGTAGGACAATGAAGTTCAACATGGAGTGCTCACTGTTTCATGTCTTAACATATTTCCAGAAGTAGGACAATGTAGTTCAAAAAGGAGTGCTCACTCTTTCATGTCTTAACATATTTCCAGAAGGAAGACATTGTAGTTCAAAAAGGAGTGCTCACTGTTTCATGTCTTAACATATTTCCAGAAGTAGGACATTGTAGTTCAAAAAGGAGTGCTCACTGTTTCATGTCTTAACATATTTCCAGAAGTAGGACAATGTAGTTCAAAAAGGAGTGCTCACTGTTTCATGTCTTAACATATTTCCAGAAGTAGGACAATGTAGTTCAAAAAGGAGTGCTCACTGTTTCATGTCTTAACATATTTTTAGAAGTAGGACAATCAAGTTCAACAAGGAGAGCTCACTCTTTCATGTCTTAACATATTTCCAGAAGTAGGACAATGAAGTTCAACAAGGAGTGCTCACTGTTTCATGTCTTAACATATTTCCAGAAGTAGGACAATGAAGTTCAACAAGGAGTGCTCACTCTTTCATGTCTCAACATATTTCCAGAAGTAGGACAATGAAGTTCAACATGGAGTGCTCACTGTTTCATGTCTCAACATATTTCCAGAAGTAGGACAATGAAGTTCAACATGGAGTGCTCAATCTTTCATGTCTTAACATATTTCCAGAAGTAGGACAATGAAGTTCAACAAGGAGTGCTCACTGTTTCATGTCTTAACATATTTCCAGAAGTAGGACAATGTAGTTCAACAAGGAGTGCTCACTCTTTCATGTCTTAACATATTTCCAGAAGTAGGACAATGAAGTTCAACATGGAGTGCTCACTGTTTCATGTCTTAACATATTTCCAGAAGTAGGACAATGTAGTTCAACAAGGAGTGCTCACTATTTCATGTCTCAACATATTTCCAGAAGTAGGACAATGTAGTTCAACATGGAGTGCTCACTCTTTCATGTCTTAACATATTTCCAGAAGTAGGACAATGTAGTTCAACAAGAAGTGCTCACTCTTTCATGTCTCAACATATTTCCAGAAGTAGGACAATGAAGTTCAACATGGAGTGCTCACTCTTTCATGTCTTAACATATTTCCAGAAGTAGGACAATGAAGTTCAACATGGAGTGCTCACTGTTTCATGTCTTAACATATTTCCAGAAGTAGGACAATGAAGTTCAACATGGAGTGCTCACTGTTTCATGTCTTAACATATTTCCAGAAGTAGGACAATGAAGTTCAACATGGAGTGCTCACTGTTTCATGTCTTAACATATTTCCAGAAGTAGGATAATGTAGTTCAACATGGAGTGCTCACTGTTTCATGTCTTAACATATTTCAAGAAGTAGGACAATGAAGTTCAACATGGAGTGCTCACTGTTTCATGTCTTAACATATTTCCAGAAGTAGGACAATGTAGTTCAACAAGGAGTGCTCATTGTTTCATGTCTTAACATATTTCCAGAAGTAGGATAATGTAGTTCAACAAGGAGTGCTCACTCTTTCATGTCTTAACATATTTCCAGAAGTAGGACAATGAAGTTCAACATGGAGTGCTCACTGTTTCATGTCTTAACATATTTCCAGAAGTAGGACAATGAAGTTCAACATGGAGTGCTCACTGTTTCATGTCTTAACATATTTCCAGAAGTAGGACAATGAAGTTCAACATGGAGTGCTCACTGTTTCATGTCTTAACATATTTCCAGAAGTAGGATAATGTAGTTCAACATGGAGTGCTCACTGTTTCATGTCTCAACGTATTTCCAGAAGGAAGACATTGTAGTTCAACAAGGAGTGCTCACTGTTTCATGTCTCAACGTATTTCCAGAAGGAAGACATTGTAGTTCAACAAGGAGTGCTCAGTGTTTCATGTCTTAACATATTTCCAGAAGGAAGACATTGTAGTTCAACAAGGAGTGCTCACTGTTTCATGTCTTAACATATTTCCAGAAGGAACACATTGTAGTTCAACAGGAGGTGCTCACTGTTTCATGTCTTAACATATTTCCAGAAGTAGGACAATCAAGTTCAACGAGGAGTGCTCACTCTTTCATGTCTTAACATATTTCCAGAAGTAGGACAATGTAGTTCAAAAAGGAGTGCTCACTCTTTCATGTCTTAACATATTTCCAGAAGTAGGACAATCAAGTTCAACGAGGAGTGCTCACTCTTTCATGTCTTAACATATTTCCAGAAGGAAGACATTGTAGTTTAAAAAGGAGTGCTCACTGTTTCATGTCTTAACATATTTCCAGAAGGAAGACAATGTAGTTCAAAAAGGAGTGCTCACTGTTTCATGTCTTAACATATTTCCAGAAGTAGGACAATGTAGTTCAAAAAGGAGTGCTCACTGTTTCATGTCTTAACATATTTCCAGAAGTAGGACAATGTAGTTCAAAAAGGAGTGCTCACTGTTTCATGTCTTAACATATTTCCAGAAGTAGGACAATCAAGTTCAACAAGGAGAGCTCACTCTTTCATGTCTTAACATATTTCCAGAAGTAGGACAATGAAGTTCAACAAGGAGTGCTCACTGTTTCATGTCTTAACATATTTCCAGAAGTAGGACAATGAAGTTCAACAAGGAGTGCTCACTCTTTCATGTCTCAACATATTTCCAGAAGTAGGACAATGAAGTTCAACATGGAGTGCTCACTGTTTCATGTCTCAACATATTTCCAGAAGTAGGACAATGAAGTTCAACAAGGAGTGCTCACTCTTTCATGTCTCAACATATTTCCAGAAGTAGGACAATGAAGTTCAACATGGAGTGCTCACTGTTTCATGTCTCAACATATTTCCAGAAGTAGGACAATGAAGTTCAACATGGAGTGCTCACTCTTTCATGTCTTAACATATTTCCAGAAGTAGGACAATGAAGTTCAACAAGGAGTGCTCACTGTTTCATGTCTTAACATATTTCCAGAAGGAAGACAATGAAGTTCAACATGGAGTGCTCACTCTTTCATGTCTTAACATATTTCCAGAAGTAGGACAATGTAGTTCAACAAGGAGTGCTCACTCTTCCATGTCTTAACATATTTCCAGAAGTAGGACAATGAAGTTCAACATGGAGTGCTCACTGTTTCATGTCTTAACATATTTCCAGAAGTAGGACAATGTAGTTCAACAAGGAGTGCTCACTCTTTCATGTCTCAACATATTTCCAGAAGTAGGACAATGTAGTTCAACATGGAGTGCTCACTCTTTCATGTCTTAACATATTTCCAGAAGTAGGACAATGTAGTTCAACAAGAAGTGCTCACTCTTTCATGTCTCAACATATTTCCAGAAGTAGGACAATGAAGTTCAACATGGAGTGCTCAGTCTTTCATGTCTTAACATATTTCCAGAAGTAGGACAATGAAGTTCAACATGGAGTGCTCACTGTTTCATGTCTTAACATATTTCCAGAAGTAGGACAATGAAGTTCAACATGGAGTGCTCACTGTTTCATGTCTTAACATATTTCCAGAAGTAGGACAATGAAGTTCAACATGGAGTGCTCACTGTTTCATGTCTTAACATATTTCCAGAAGTGGGATAATGTAGTTCAACATGGAGTGCTCACTGTTTCATGTCTTAACATATTTCCAGAAGTAGGACAATGAAGTTCAACATGGAGTGCTCACTGTTTCATGTCTTAACATATTTCCAGAAGTAGGACAATGTAGTTCAACATGGAGTGCTCACTGTTTCATGTCTTAACATATTTCCAGAAGTAGGACAATGTAGTTCAACAAGGAGTGCTCACTCTTTCATGTCTTAACATATTTCCAGAAGTAGGACAATGAAGTTCAACATGGAGTGCTCACTGTTTCATGTCTTAACATATTTCCAGAAGTAGGACAATGAAGTTCAACATGGAGTGCTCACTGTTTCATGTCTTAACATATTTCCAGAAGTAGGACAATGTAGTTCAAAAAGGAGTGCTCACTCTTTCATGTCTTAACATATTTCCAGAAGTAGGACAATCAAGTTCAACGAGGAGTGCTCACTCTTTCATGTCTTAACATATTTCCAGAAGGAAGACATTGTAGTTCAAAAAGGAGTGCTCACTGTTTCATGTCTTAACATATTTCCGGAAGTAGGACAATGTAGTTCAAAAAGGAGTGCTCACTGTTTCATGTCTTAACATATTTCCAGAAGTAGGACAATGTAGTTCAAAAAGGAGTGCTCACTGTTTCATGTCTTAACATATTTTTAGAAGTAGGACAATCAAGTTCAACAAGGAGAGCTCACTCTTTCATGTCTTAACATATTTCCAGAAGTAGGACAATGAATTTCAACAAGGAGTGCTCACTGTTTCATGTCTTAACATATTTCCAGAAGTAGGACAATGAAGTTCAACAAGGAGTGCTCACTCTTTCATGTCTCAACATATTTCCAGAAGTAGGACAATGAAGTTCAACATGGAGTGCTCACTGTTTCATGTCTCAACATATTTCCAGAAGTAGGACAATGAAGTTCAACATGGAGTGCTCACTCTTTCATGTCTTAACATATTTCCAGAAGTAGGACAATGAAGTTCAACAAGGAGTGCTCACTGTTTCATGTCTTAACATATTTCCAGAAGTAGGACAATGTAGTTCAACAAGGAGTGCTCACTCTTTCATGTCTTAACATATTTCCAGAAGTAGGACAATGAAGTTCAACATGGAGTGCTCACTGTTTCATGTCTTAACATATTTCCAGAAGTAGGACAATGTAGTTCAACAAGGAGTGCTCACTCTTTCATGTCTCAACATATTTCCAGAAGTAGGACAATGTAGTTCAACATGGAGTGCTCACTGTTTCATGTCTTAACATATTTCCAGAAGTAGGACAATGAAGTTCAACATGGAGTGCTCACTGTTTCATGTCTTAACATATTTCCAGAAGTAGGACAATGTAGTTCAACAAGGAGTGCTCATTGTTTCATGTCTTAACATACTTCCAGAAGTAGGATAATGTAGTTCAACAAGGAGTGCTCACTCTTTCATGTCTTAGCATATTTCCAGAAGTAGGACAATGAAGTTCAACATGGAGTGCTCACTGTTTCATGTCTTAACATATTTCCAGAAGTAGGACAATGAAGTTCAACATGGAGTGCTCACTGTTTCATGTCTTAACATATTTCCAGAAGTAGGACAATGAAGTTCAACATGGAGTGCTCACTGTTTCATGTGTTAACATATTTCCAGAAGTAGGATAATGTAGTTCAACATGGAGTGCTCACTGTTTCATGTCTTAACATATTTCCAGAAGGAAGACATTGTAGTTCAACAAGGAGTGCTCACTGTTTCATGTCTCAACGTATTTCCAGAAGGAAGACATTGTAGTTCAACAAGGAGTGCTCACTGTTTCATGTCTTAACATATTTCCAGAAGTAGGACAATGAAGTTCAACAAGGAGTGCTCACTGTTTCATGTCTTAACATATTTCCAGAAGGAAGACAATGAAGTTCAACATGGAGTGCTCACTCTTTCACGTCTTAACATATTTCCAGAAAGAAGACAATGAAGTTCAACAAGAAGTGCTCACTCTTTCATGTCTAAACATATTTTCAGAAGTAAGACAATGAAGTACAACAAGAAGTGCTCACTCTTTCATGTCTAAACATATTTTCAGAAGTAAGACAATGAAGTTCAACAAGAAGTGCACACTCTTTCATGTCTTAACATATTTCCAGAAGTAAGACAATGAAGTTCAAAAAGAAGTGCTCACTCTTTCATGTCTTAACATATTTTCAGAAGTAGGACAATGAAGTTCAACATGGAGTGCTCACTCTTTCATGTCTAAACATATTTCCAGAAGTAGGACAATGAAGTTCAACATGGAGTGCTGACTCTTTCATGTCTATACATATTTCCAGAAGTAGGACAATGAAGTTCAACAAGAAGTGCTCACTCTTTCATGTCTTAACATATTTCCAGAAGTAGGACAATGAAGTTCAACATGGAGTGCTCACTCTTTCATGTCTAAACATATTTTCAGAAGTAGGACAATGAAGTTCAACATGGAGTGCTCACTCTTTCATGTCTAAACATATTTCCAGAAGTAAGACAATGAAGTTCAACATGGAGTGCTCACTCTTTCATGTCTAAACATATTTTCAGAAGTAAGACAATGAAGTTCAACAAGAAGTGCTCACTCTTTCATGTCTAAACATATTTCCAGAAGTAGGACAATGAAGTTCAACATGGAGTGCTCACTCTTTCATGTCTTAACATATTTCCAGAAGTAGGACAATGTAGTTCAAAAAGGAGTGCACACTCTTTCATGTCTTAACATATTTCCAGAAGTAGGACAATCAAGTGCAGCGAGGAGTGCTCTCTCTTTCATGTCTTAACATATTTCCAGAAGTAGGACAATGTAGTTCAAAAAGGAGTGCTCACTCTTTCATGTCTTAACATATTTCCAGAAGTAGGACTATCAAGTTCAACGAGGAGTGCTCACTCTTTCATGTTTTAACATATTTCCAGAAGTAGGACAATGAAGTTCAACATGGAGTGCTCACTGTTTCATGTCTTAACATATTTCCAGAAGTAGGACAATGAAGTTCAACATGGAGTGCTCACTGTTTCATGTCTTAACATATTTCCAGAAGTAGGGCAATGAAGTTCAACATGGAGTGCTCACTGTTTCATGTCTTAACATATTTCCAGAAGTGGGATAATGTAGTTCAACATGGAGTGCTCACTGTTTCATGTCTTAACATATTTCCAGAAGTAGGACAATGAAGTTCAACATGGAGTGCTCACTGTTTCATGTCTTAACATATTTCCAGAAGTAGGACAATGTAGTTCAACAAGGAGTGCTCATTGTTTCATGTCTTAACATATTTCCAGAAGTAGGATAATGTAGTTCAAAAAGGAGTGCTCACTCTTTCATGTCTTAACATATTTCCAGAAGTAGGACAATCAAGTTCAACGAGGAGTGCTCACTCTTTCATGTCTTAACATATTTCCAGAAGGAAGACATTGTAGTTCAAAAAGGAGTGCTCACTGTTTCATGTCTTAACATATTTCCAGAAGTAGGACAATGTAGTTCAAAAAGGAGTGCTCACTGTTTCATGTCTTAACATATTTCCAGAAGTAGGACAATGTAGTTCAAAAAGGAGTGCTCACTGTTTCATGTCTTAACATATTTTTAGAAGTAGGACAATCAAGTTCAACAAGGAGAGCTCACTCTTTCATGTCTTAACATATTTCCAGAAGTAGGACAATGAAGTTCAACAAGGAGTGCTCACTGTTTCATGTCTTAACATATTTCCAGAAGTAGGACAATGAAGTTCAACAAGGAGTGCTCACTCTTTCATGTCTCAACATATTTCCAGAAGTAGGACAATGAAGTTCAACATGGAGTGCTCACTGTTTCATGTCTCAACATATTTCCAGAAGTAGGACAATGAAGTTCAACATGGAGTGCTCAATCTTTCATGTCTTAACATATTTCCAGAAGTAGGACAATGAAGTTCAACAAGGAGTGCTCACTGTTTCATGTCTTAACATATTTCCAGAAGTAGGACAATGTAGTTCAACAAGGAGTGCTCACTCTTTCATGTCTTAACATATTTCCAGAAGTAGGACAATGAAGTTCAACATGGAGTGCTCACTGTTTCATGTCTTAACATATTTCCAGAAGTAGGACAATGTAGTTCAACAAGGAGTGCTCACTCTTTCATGTCTCAACATATTTCCAGAAGTAGGACAATGTAGTTCAACATGGAGTGCTCACTCTTTCATGTCTTAACATATTTCCAGAAGTAGGACAATGAAGTTCAACATGGAGTGCTCACTGTTTCATGTCTTAACATATTTCCAGAAGTAGGACAATGAAGTTCAACATGGAGTGCTCAATGTTTCATGTCTTAACATATTTCCAGAAGGAAGACAATGAAGTTCAACAAGGAGTGCTCACTGTTTCATGTCTTAACATATTTCCAGACGTAGGACAATGAAGTTCAACATGGAGTGCTCACTGTTTCATGTCTTAACATATTTCCAGAAGTAGGACAATGAAGTTCAACATGGAGTGCTCACTGTTTCATGTCTTAACATATTTCCAGAAGTAGGACAATGAAGTTCAACATGGAGTGCTCACTGTTTCATGTCTTAACATATTTCCAGAAGTAGGACAATGAAGTTCAACAAGGAGTGCTCACTGTTTCATGTCTTAAGATATTTCCAGAAGGAAGACAATGAAGTTCAACATGGAGTGCTCACTCTTTCACGTCTTAACATATTTCCAGAAAGAAGACAATGAAGTTCAACAAGAAGTGCTCACTCTTTCATGTCTAAACATATTTTCAGAAGTAAGACAATGAAGTACAACAAGAAGTGCTCACTCTTTCATGTCTAAACATATTTTCAGAAGTAAGACAATGAAGTTCAACAAGAAGTGCTCACTCTTTCATGTCTTAACATATTTCCAGAAGTAAGACAATGAAGTTCAACAAGAAGTGCTCACTCCTTCATGTCTTAACATATTTTCAGATGTAGGACAATGAAGTTCAAAATGGAGTGCTCACTCTTTCATGTCTAAACATATTTCCAGAAGTAGGACAATGAAGTTCAACATGGAGTGCTCACTCTTTCATGTCTAAACATATTTCCAGAAGTAGGACAATGAAATTCAACAAGAAGTACTCACTCTTTCATGTCTTAACATATTTCCAGAAGTAGGACAATGAAGTTCAACATGGAGTGCTCACTCTTTCATGTCTAAACATATTTTCAGAAGTAGGACAATGAAGTTCAACATGGAGTGCTCACTCTTTCATGTCTAAACATATTTCCAGAAGTAAGACAATGAAGTTCAACATGGAGTGCTCACTCTTTCATGTCTAAACATATTTTCAGAAGTAAGACAATGAAGTTCAACAAGAAGTGCTCACTCTTTCATGTCTAAACATATTTCCAGAAGTAGGACAATGAAGTTCAACATGGAGTGCTCACTCTTTCATGTCTTAACATATTTCCAGAAGTAGGACAATGAAGTTCAACATGGAGTGCTCACTCTTTCATGTCTTAACATATTTCCAGAAGTAGGACAATGAAGTTCAACAAGGAGTGCTCACTGTTTCATGTCTTAACATATTTCCAGAAGTAGGACAATGAAGTTCAACAAGGAGTGCTCACTCTTTCATGTTTCAACATATTTCCAGAAGTAGGACAATGAAGTTCAACATGGAGTGCTCACTGTTTCATGTCTCAACATATTTCCAGAAGTAGGACAATGAAGTTCAACATGGAGTGCTCACTCTTTAATGTCTTAACATATTTCCAGAAGTAGGACAATGAAGTTCAACAAGGAGTGCTCACTGTTTCATGTCTTAACATATTTCCAGAAGGAGGACAATGAAGTTCAACATGGAGTGCTCACTCTTTCATGTCTTAACATATTTCCAGAAGTAGGACAATGTAGTTCAACAAGGAGTGCTCACTCTTTCATGTCTTAACATTTTTCCAGAAGTAGGACAATGAAGTTCAACATGGAGTGCTCACTGTTTCATGTCTTAACATATTTCCAGAAGTAGGACAATGTAGTTCAACAAGGAGTGCTCTCTCTTTCATGTCTCAACATATTTCCAGAAGTAGGACAATGTAGCTCAACATGGAGTGCTCACTCTTTCATGTCTTAACATATTTCCAGAAGTAGGACAATGTAGTTCAACAAGAAGTGCTCACTCTTTCATGTCTCAACATATTTCCAGAAGTAGGACAATGAAGTTCAACATGGAGTGCTCACTCTTTCATGTCTTAACATATTTCCAGAAGTAGGACAATGAAGTTCAACATGGAGTGCTCACTGTTTCATGTCTTAACATATTTCCAGAAGTAGGACAATGAAGTTCAACATGGAGTGCTCACTGTTTCATGTCTTAACATATTTCCAGAAGTAGGACAATGAAGTTCAACATGGAGTGCGCACTGTTTCATGTCTTAACATATTTCCAGAAGTAGGATGATGTAGTTCAACATGGAGTGCTCACTGTTTCATGTCTTAACATATTTCCAGAAGTAGGACAATGAAGTGCAACATGGAGTGCTCACTGTTTCATGTCTTAACATATTTCCAGAAGTAGGACAATGTAGTTCAACAAGGAGTGCTCATTGTTTCATGTCTTAACATATTTCCAGAAGTAGGATAATTTAGTTCAACAAGGAGTGCACACTCTTTCATGTCTTAACATATTTCCAGAAGTAGGACAATGAAGTTCAACATGGAGTGCTCACTGTTTCATGTCTTAACATATTTCCAGAAGTAGGACAATGAAGTTCAACATGGAGTGCTCACTGTTTCATGTCTTAACATATTTCCAGAAGTAGGACAATGTAGTTCAAAAAGGAGTGCTCACTCTTTCATGTCTTAACATATTTCCAGAAGTAGGACAATCAAGTTCAACGAGGAGTGCTCATTCTTTCATGTCTTAACATATTTCCAGAAGGAAGACATTGTAGTTCAAAAAGGAGTGCTCACTGTTTCATGTCTTAACATATTTCCAGAAGTAGGACAATGTAGTTCAAAAAGGAGTGCTCACTGTTTCATGTCTTAACATATTTCCAGAAGTAGGACAATGTAGTTCAAAAAGGAGTGCTCACTGTTTCATGTCTTAACATATTTTTAGAAGTAGGACAATCAAGTTCAACAAGGAGAGCTCACTCTTTCATGTCTTAACATATTTCCAGAAGTAGGACAATGAAGTTCAACAAGGAGTGCTCACTGTTTCATGTCTTAACATATTTCCAGAAGTAGGACAATGAAGTTCAACAAGGAGTGCTCACTCTTTCATGTCTCAACATATTTCCAGAAGAAGGACAATGAAGTTCAACATGGAGTGCTCACTGTTTCATGTCTCAACATATTTCCAGAAGTAGGACAATGAAGTTCAACATGGAGTGCTCACTCTTTCATGTCTTAACATATTTCCAGAAGTAGGACAATGAAGTTCAACAAGGAGTGCTCACTGTTTCATGTCTTAACATATTTCCAGAAGGAAGACAATGAAGTTCAACATGGAGTGCTCACTCTTTCATGTCTTAACATATTTCCAGAAGTAGGACAATGTAGTTCAACTAGGAGTGCTCACTGTTTCATGTCTTAACATATTTCCAGAAGTAGGACAATGAAGTTCAACATGGAGTGCTCACTGTTTCATGTCTTAACATATTTCCAGAAGTAGGACAATGTAGTTCAAAAAGGAGTGCTCACTCTTTCATGTCTCAACATATTTCCAGAAGTAGGACAATGTAGTTCAACATGGAGTGCTCACTCTTTCATGTCTTAACATATTTCCAGAAGTAGGACAATGTAGTTCAACAAGAAGTGCTTACTCTTTCATGTCTCAACATATTTCCAGAAGTAGGACAATGAAGTTCAACATGGAGTGCTCACTCTTTCATGTCTTAACATATTTCCAGAAGTAGGACAATGAAGTTCAACATGGAGTGCTCACTGTTTCATGTCTTAACATATTTCCAGAAGTAGGACAATGAATTCAACATGGAGTGCTCACTGTTTCATGTCTTAACATATTTCCAGAAGTAGGACAATGAAGTTCAACATGGAGTGCTCACTGTTTCATGTCTTAAAATATTTCCAGAAGTAGGATAATGTAGTTCAACATGGAGTGCTCACTGTTTCTTGTCTTAACATATTTCCAGAAGTAGGACAATGAAGTTCAACATGGAGTGCTCACTGTTTCATGTCTTAACATATTTCCAGAAGTAGGACAATGTAGTTCAACAAGGAGTGCTCATTGTTTCATGTCTTAACATATTTCCAGAAGTAGGATAATGTAGTTCAACAAGGAGTGCTCACTCTTTCATGTCTTAACATATTTCCAGAAGTAGGACAATGAAGTTCAACATGGAGTGCTCACTGTTTCATGTCTTAACATATTTCCAGAAGTAGGACAATGAAGTTCAACATGGAGTGCTCACTGTTTCATGTCTTAACATATTTCCAGAAGTAGGACAATGAAGTTCAACATGGAGTGCTCACTGTTTCATGTCTTAACATATTTCCAGAAGTAGGATAATGTAGTTCAACATGGAGTGCTCACTCTTTCATGTCTTAACATATTTCCAGAAGTAGGACAATGAAGTTCAACATGTAGTGCTCACTCTTTCATGTCTTAACATATTTCCAGAAGTAGGACAATGAAGTTCAACATGGAGTGCTCACTCTTTCATGTCTTAACATATTTCCAGAAGTAGGACAATGAGGTTCAACATGGAGTGCTCACTCTTTCATGTCTTAACATATTTCCAGAAGTAGGACAATGAAGTTGAACATGGAGTGCTCACTGTTTCATGTCTTAACATATTTCCGGAAGTAGGACAATGAAGTTCAACATGGAGTGCTCACTGTTTCATGTCTTAATCTATTTCCAGAAGTAGGACAATGAAGTTCAACATGGAGTGCTCAATGTTTCATGTCTTAACATATTTCCAGAAGGAAGACAATGAAGTTCAACAAGGAGTGCTCACTGTTTCATGTCTTAACATATTTCCAGACGTAGGACAATGAAGTTCAACATGGAGTGCTCACTGTTTCATGTCTTAACATATTTCCAGAAGTAGGACAATGAAGTTCAACATGGAGTGCTCACTGTTTCATGTCTTAACATATTTCCAGAAGTAGGACAATGAAGTTCAACAAGGAGTGCTCACTGTTTCATGTCTTAACATATTTCCAGAAGGAAGACAATGAAGTTCAACATGGAGTGCTCACTCTTTCACGTCTTAACATATTTCCAGAAAGAAGACAATGAAGTTCAACAAGAAGTGCTCACTCTTTCATGTCTAAACATATTTTCAGAAGTAAGACAATGAAGTACAACAAGAAGTGCTCACTCTTTCATGTCTAAACATATTTTCAGAAGTAAGACAATGAAGTTCAACAAGAAGTGCTCACTCTTTCATGTCTTAACATATTTCCAGAAGTAAGACAATGAAGTTCAACAAGAAGTGCTCACTCTTTCATGTCTTAACATATTTTCAGAAGTAGGACAATGAAGTTCAACATGGAGTGCTCACTCTTTCATGTCTAAACATATTTCCAGAAGTAGGACAATGAAGTTCAACATGGAGTGTTCACTCTTTCATGTCTAAACATATTTCCAGAAGTAGGACAATGAAGTTCAACAAGAAGTGCTCACTCTTTCATGTCTTAATATATTTCCAGAAGTAGGACAATGAAGTTCAATATGGAGTGCTCACTCTGTCATGTCTAAACATATTTTCAGAAGTAAGACAATGAAGTACAACAAGAAGTGCTCACTCTTTCATGTCTAAACATATTTTCAGAAGTAAGACAATGAAGATCAACAAGAAGTGCTCACTCTTTCATGTCTTAACATATTTCCAGAAGTAAGACAATGAAGTTCAACAAGAAGTGCTCACTCTTTCATGTCTTAACATATTTTCAGAAGTAGGACAATGAAGTTCAACATGGAGTGCTCACTCTTTCATGTCTAAACATATTTCCAGAAGTAGGACAATGAAGTTCAACATGGAGTGCTCACTCTTTCATGTCTAAACATATTTTCAGAAGTAGGACAATGAAGTTCAACATGGAGTTCTCACTCTTTCATGTCTAAACATATTTCCAGATGTAAGACAATGAAGTTCAACATGGAGTGCTCACTCTTTCATGTCTAAACATATTTTCAGAAGTAAGACAATGAAGTTCAACAAGAAGTGCTCACTCTTTCATGTCTAAACATATTTCTAGAAGTAGGACAATGAAGTTCAACATGGAGTGCTCACTCTTTCATGTCTTAACATATTTCCAGAAGTAGGACAATGTAGTTCAAAAAGGAGTGCTCACTCTTTCATGTCTTAACATATTTCCAGAAGTAGGACAATCAAGTGCAGCGAGGAGTGCTCTCTCTTTCATGTCTTAACATATTTCCAGAAGTAGGACAATGTAGTTAAAAAAGGAGTGCTCACTCTTTCATGTCTTAACATATTTCCAGAAGTAGGACTATCAAGTTCAACGAGGAGTGCTCACTCTTTCATGTTTTAACATATTTCCAGAAGTAGGACAATGTAGTTCAAAAAGGAGTGCTCACTGTTTCATGTCTTAACATATTTCCAGAAGTAGGACAATCAAGTTCAACAAGGAGTGCTCACTCTTTCATGTATTAACATATTTCCAGAAGTAGGACAATGAAGTTCAACAAGGAGTGCTCACTGTTTCATGTCTTAACATATTTCCAGAAGTAGGACAATGAAGTTCAACAAGGAGTGCTCACTCTTTCATGTCTCAACATATTTCCAGAAGTAGGACAATGAAGTTCAACATGGAGTGCTCACTGTTTCATGTCTCAACATATTTCCAGAAGTAGGACAATGAAGTTCAACATGGAGTGCTCACTCTTTCATGTCTTAACATATTTCCAGAAGTAGGACAATGAAGTTCAACAAGGAGTGCTCACTGTTTCATGTTTTAACATATTTCCAGAAGGAAGACAATGAAGTTCAACATGGAGTGCTCACTCTTTCATGTCTTAACATATTTCCAGAAGTAGGACAATGTAGTTCAACAAGGAGTGCTCACTCTTTCATGTCTTAACATATTTCCAGAAGTAGGACAATGTAGTTCAACATGGAGTGCTCACTTTTTCATGTCTTAACATATTTCCAGAAGTAGGACAATGAAGTTCAACATGGAGTGCTCACTGTTTCATGTCTTAACATATTTCCAGAAGTAGGACAATGTAGTTCAACAAGGAGTGCTCACTCTTTCATGTCTCAACATATTTCCAGAAGTATGACAATGTAGTTCAACATGGAGTGCTCACTCTTTCATGTCTTAACATATTTCCAGAAGTAGGACAATGTAGTTCAACAAGAAGTGCTCACTCTTTCATGTCTCAACATATTTCCAGAAGTAGGTCAATGAAGTTCAACATGGAGTGCTCATTCTTTCATGTCTTAACATATTTACAGAAGTAGGACAATGAAGTTCAATATGGAGTGCTCACTGTTTCATGTCTTAACATATTTCCAGAAGTAGGACAGTGAAGTTCAACATGGAGTGCTCACTGTTTCATGTCTTAACATATTTCCAGAAGTGGGACAATGAAGTTCAACATGGAGTGCTCACTGTTTCATGTCTTAACATATTTCCAGAAGTAGGATAATGTAGTTCAACATGGAGTGCTCACTGTTTCATGTCTTAACATATTTCCAGAAGTAGGACAATGAAGTTCAACATGGAGTGCTCACTGTTTCATGTCTTAACATATTTCCAGAAGTAGGACAATGTAGTTCAACAAGGAGTGCTCACTGTTTCATGTCTTAACATATTTCCAGAAGTAGGATAATGTAGTTTAACAAGGAGTGCTCACTCTTTCATGTCTTAACATATTTCCAGAAGTAGGACAATGAAGTTCAACATGGAGTGCTCACTGTTTCATGTCGTAACATATTTCCAGAAGTAGGACAATGAAGTACAACATGGAGTGCTCACTGTTTCATGTCTTAACATATTTCCAGAAGTAGGACAATGAAGTTCAACATGGAGTGCTCACTGTTTCATGTCTTAACATATTTCCAGAAGGAAGACATTGTAGTTCAACAAGGAGTGCTCACTGTTTCATGTCTCAACATATTTCCAGAAGGAAGACATTGTAGTTCAACAAGGAGTGCTCACTGTTTCATGTCTTAACGTATTTCAAGAAGGAAGACATTGTAGTTCAACAAGGAGTGCTCACTGTTTCATGTCTTAACATATTTCCAGAAGCAAGACATTGTAGTTCAACAAGAAGTGCTCACTGTTTCATGTCTTAACATATTTCCAGAAGTAGGACAATCAAGTTCAACGAGGAGTGCTCACTCTTTCATGTCTTAACGTATTTCCAGAAGTAGGACAATGTAGTTCAAAAAGGAGTGCTCACTCTTTCATGTCTTAACATATTTCCAGAAGTAGGACAATCAAGTTCAACGAGGAGTGCTCACTCTTTCATGTCTTAACATATTTCCAGAAGTAGGACAATGTAGTTCAAAAAGGAGTGCTCACTCTTTCATGTCTTAACATATTTCCAGAAGTAGGACAATCAAGTTCAACGAGGAGTGCTCACTCTTTCATGTCTTAACATATTTCCAGAAGTAGGACAATGTAGTTCAAAAAGGAGTGCTCACTGTTTCATGTCTTAACATATTTCCAGAAGTAGGACAATGTAGTTCAAAAAGGAGTGCTCACTGTTTCATGTCTTAACATATTTCCAGAAGTAGGACAATGAAGTTCAACAAGGAGTGCTCACTCTTTCATGTCTTAACATATTTCCAGAAGTAGGACAATGAAGTTCAACAAGGAGTGCTCACTGTTTCATGTCTTAACATATTTCCAGAAGTAGGACAATGAAGTTCAACAAGGAGTGCTCAGTCTTTCATGTCTCAACATATTTCCAGAAGTAGGACAATGAAGTTCAACATGGAGTGCTCACTGTTTCATGTCTCAACATATTTCCAGAAGTAGGACAATGTAGTTCAACATGGAGTGCTCACTCTTTCATGTCTTAACATATTTCCAGAAGTAGGACAATGAAGTTCAACAAGGAGTGCTCACTGTTTCATGTCTTAACATATTTCCAGAAGGAAGACAATGTAGTTCAACATGGAGTGCTCACTCTTTCATGTCTTAACATATTTCCAGAAGTAGGACAATGTAGTTCAACAAGGAGTGCTCACTCTTTCATGTCTTAACATATTTCCAGAAGTAGGACAATGTAGTTCAACATGGAGTGCTCACTCTTTCATGTCTTAACATATTTCCAGAAGTAGGATATTGAAGTTCAACATGAAGTGCTCACTGTTTCATGTCTTAACATATTTCCAGAAGTAGGACAATGTAGTTCAACAAGGAGTGCTCACTCTTTCATGTCTCAACATATTTCCAGAAGTAGGACAATGTAGTTCAACATGGAGTGCTCACTCTTTCATGTCTTAACATATTTCCAGAAGTAGGACAATGTAGTTCAACAAGAAGTGCTCACTCTTTCATGTCTCAACATATTTCCAGAAGTAGGACAATGAAGTTCAACATGGAGTGCTCATTCTTTCATGTCTTAACATATTTCCAGAAGTAGGACAATGAAGTTCAACATGGAGTGCTCACTGTTTCATGTCTTAACATATTTCCAGAAGTAGGATAATGTAGTTCAACATGGAGTGCTCACTGTTTCATGTCTTAACATATTTCCAGAAGTAGGACAATGAAGTTCAACATGGCGTGCTCACTGTTTCATGTCTTAACATATTTCCAGAAGTAGGACAATGTAGTTCAACAAGGAGTGCTCACTGTTTCATGTCTTAACATATTTCCAGAAGTAGGATAGTGTAGTTCAACAAGGAGTGCTCACTCTTTCATGTCTTAACATATTTCCAGAAGTAGGACAATGAAGTTCAACATGGAGTGCTCACTGTTTCATGTCTTAACATATTTCCAGAAGTAGGACAATGAAGTTCAACATGGAGTGCTCACTGTTTCATGTCTTAACATATTTCCAGAAGTAGGACAATGAAGTTCAACATGGAGTGCTCACTGTTTCATGTCTTAACATATTTCAAGAAGGAAGACATTGTAGTTCAACAAGCAGTGCTCACTGTTTCATGTCTCAACATATTTCCAGAAGGAAGACATTGTAGTTCAACAAGGAGTGCTCACTGTTTCATGTCTCAACGTATTTCCAGAAGGAAGACATTGTAGTTCAACAAGCAGTGCTCACTGTTTCATGTCTTAACATATTTCCAGAAGGAAGACATTGTAGTCCAACAAGGAGTGCTCAGTGTTTCATGTCTTAACATATTTCCAGAAGGAAGACATTGTAGTTCAACAAGGAGTGCTCACTGTTTCATGTCTTAACATATTTCCAGAAGGAAGACATTGTAGTTCAACAAGAGGTGCTCACTGTTTCATGTCTTAACATATTTCCAGAAGTAGGACAATCAAGTTCAACGAGGAGTGCTCAATCTTTCATGTCTTAACATATTTCCAGAAGTAGGACAATGTAGTTCAAAAAGGAGCGCTCACTCTTTCATGTCTTAACATATTTCCAGAAGTAGGACAATCAAGTTCAACGAGGAGTGCTCACTCTTTCATGTCTTAACATATTTCCAGAAGGAAGACATTGTAGTTCAAAAAGGAGTGCTCACTGTTTCATGTCTTAACATATTTCCAGAAGTAGGACAATGTAGTTCAAAAAGGAGTGCTCACTGTTTCATGTCTTAACATATTTCCAGAAGTAGGACAATGTAGTTCAAAAAGGAGTGCTCACTGTTTCATGTCTTAAACTATTTCCAGAAGTAGGACAATCAAGTTCAACAAGGAGAGCTCACTCTTTCATGTCTTAACATATTTCCAGAAGTAGGACAATGAAGTTCAACAAGGAGTGCTCACTGTTTCATGTCTTAACATATTTCCAGAAGTAGGACAATGAAGTTCAACAAGGAGTGCTCACTCTTTCATGTCTCAACATATTTCCAGAAGTAGGACAATGTAGTTCAACATGGAGTGCTCACTCTTTCATGTCTTAACATATTTCCAGAAGTAGGACAATGAAGTTCAACAAGGAGTGCTCACTGTTTCATGTCTTAACATATTTCCAGAAGGAAGACAATGAAGTTCAACATGGAGTGCTCACTCTTTCATGTCTTAACATATTTCCAGAAGTAGGACAATGTAGTTCAACAAGGAGTGCTCACTCTTCCATGTCTTAACATATTTCCAGAAGTAGGACAATGAAGTTCAACATGGAGTGCTCACTGTTTCATGTCTTAACATATTTCCAGAAGTAGGACAATGTAGTTCAACAAGGAGTGCTCACTCTTTCATGTCTCAACATATTTCCAGAAGTAGGACAATGTAGTTCAACATGGAGTGCTCACTCTTTCATGTCTTAACATATTTCCAGAAGTAGGACAATGTAGTTCAACAAGAAGTGCTCACTCTTTCATGTCTCAACATATTTCCAGAAGTACGACAATGAAGTTCAACATGGAGTGCTCAGTCTTTCATGTCTTAACATATTTCCAGAAGTAGGACAATGAAGTTCAACATGGAGTGCTCACTGTTTCATGTCTTAACATATTTCCAGAAGTAGGACAATGAAGTTCAACATGGAGTGCTCACTGTTTCATGTCTTAACATATTTCCAGAAGTAGGACAATGAAGTTCAACATGGAGTGCTCACTGTTTTATGTCTTAACATATTTCCAGAAGTGGGATAATGTAGTTCAACATGGAGTGCTCACTGTTTCATGTCTTAACATATTTCCAGAAGTAGGACAATGAAGTTCAACATGGAGTGCTCACTGTTTCATGTCTTAACATATTTCCAGAAGTAGGATAATGTAGTTCAACAAGGAGTGCTCACTCTTTCATGTCTTAACATATTTCCAGAAGTAGGACAATGAAGTTCAACATGGAGTGCTCACTGTTTCATGTCTTAACATATTTCCAGAAGTAGGACAATGAAGTTCAACATGGAGTGCTCACTGTTTCATATCTTAACATATTTCCAGAAGTAGGACAATGTAGTTCAAAAAGGAGTGCTCACTCTTTCATGTCTTAACATATTTCCAGAAGTAGGACAATCAAGTTCAACGAGGAGTGCTCACTCTTTCATGTCTTAACATATTTCCAGAAGGAAGACATTGTAGTTCAAAAAGGAGTGCTCACTGTTTCATGTCTTAACATATTTCCAGAAGTAGGACAATGTAGTTCAAAAAGGAGTGCTCACTGTTTCATGTCTAAACATATTTCCAGAAGTAGGACAATGTAGTTCAAAGAGGAGTGCTCACTGTTTCATGTCTTAACATATTTTTAGAAGTAGGACAATCAAGTTCAACAAGGAGAGCTCACTCTTTCATGTCTTAACATATTTCCAGAAGTAGGACAATGAAGTTCAACAAGGAGTGCTCACTGTTTCATGTCTTAACATATTTCCAGAAGTAGGACAATGAAGTTCAACAAGGAGTGCTCACTCTTTCATGTCTCAACATATTTCCAGAAGTAGGACAATGAAGTTCAACATGGAGTGCTCACTGTTTCATGTCTCAACATATTTCCAGAAGTAGGACAATGAAGTTCAACATGGAGTGCTCACTCTTTCATGTCTTAACATATTTCCAGAAGTAGGACAATGAAGTTCAACAAGGAGTGCTCACTGTTTCATGTCTTAACATATTTCCAGAAGTAGGACAATGTAGTTCAACAAGGAGTGCTCACTCTTTCATGTCTTAACATATTTCCAGAAGTAGGACAATGAAGTTCAACATGGAGTGCTCACTGTTTCATGTCTTAACATATTTCCAGAAGTAGGACAATGTAGTTCAACAAGGAGTGCTCACTCTTTCATGTCTCAACATATTTCCAGAAGTAGGACAATGTAGTTCAACATGGAGTGCTCACTCTTTCATGTCTTAACATATTTCCAGAAGTAGGACAATGTAGTTCAACAAGAAGTGCTCACTCTTTCATGTCTCAACATATTTCCAGAAGTAGGACAATGAAGTTCAACATGGAGTGCTCACTCTTTCATGTCTTAACATATTTCCAGAAGTAGGACAATGAAGTTCAACATGGAGTGCTCACTGTTTCATGTCTTAACATATTTCCAGAAGTAGGACAATGAAGTTCAACATGGAGTGCTCACTGTTTCATGTCTTAACATATTTCCAGAAGTAGGACAATGAAGTTCAACATGGAGTGCTCACTGTTTCATGTCTTAACATATTTCCAGAAGTAGGATAATGTAGTTCAACATGGAGTGCTCACTGTTTCATGTCTTAACATATTTCCAGAAGTAGGACAATGAAGTTCAACATGGAGTGCTCACTGTTTCATGTCTTAACATATTTCCAGAAGTAGGACAATGTAGTTCAACAAGGAGTGCTCATTGTTTCATGTCTTAACATATTTCCAGAAGTAGGATAATGTAGTTCAACAAGGAGTGCTCACTCTTTCATGTCTTAACATATTTCCAGAAGTAGGACAATGAAGTTCAACATGGAGTGCTCACTGTTTCATGTCTTAAGATATTTCCAGAAGTAGGACAATGAAGTTCAACATGGAGTGCTCACTGTTTCATGTCTTAACATATTTCCAGAAGTAGGACAATGAAGTTCAACATGGAGTGCTCACTGTTTCATGTCTTAACATATTTCCAGAAGTAGGATAATGTAGTTCAACATGGAGTGCTCACTGTTTCATGTCTTAACATATTTCCAGAAGGAAGACATTGTAGTTCAACAAGGAGTGCTCACTGTTTCATGTCTCAACGTATTTCCAGAAGGAAGACATTGTAGTTCAACAAGGAGTGCTCACTGTTTCATGTCTTAACATATTTCCAGAAGGAAGACATTGTAGACCAACAAGGAGTGCTCAGTGTTTCATGTCTTAACATATTTCCAGAAGGAAGACATTGTAGTTCAACAAGGAGTGCTCACTGTTTCATGTCTTAACATATTTCCAGAAGGAAGACATTGTAGTTCAACAAGAGGTGCTCACTGTTTCATGTCTTAACATATTTCCAGAAGTAGGACAATCAAGTTCAACGAGGAGTGCTCACTCTTTCATGTCTTAACATATTTCCAGAAGTAGGACAATGTAGTTCAAAAAGGAGTGCTCACTCTTTCATGTCTTAACATATTTCCAGAAGTAGGACAATCAAGTTCAACGAGGAGTGCTCACTCTTTCATGTCTTAACATATTTCCAGAAGGAAGACATTGTAGTTTAAAAAGGAGTGCTCACTGTTTCATGTCTTAACATATTTCCAGAAGTAGGACAATGTAGTTCAAAAAGGAGTGCTCACTGTTTCATGTCTTAACATATTTCCAGAAGTAGGACAATGTAGTTCAAAAAGGAGTGCTCACTGTTTCATGTCTTAACATATTTCCAGAAGTAGGACAATCAAGTTCAACAAGGAGAGCTCACTCTTTCATGTCTTAACATATTTCCAGAAGTAGGACAATGAAGTTCAACAAGGAGTGCTCACTGTTTCATGTCTTAACATATTTCCAGAAGTAGGACAATGAAGTTCAACAAGGAGTGCTCACTCTTTCATGTCTCAACATATTTCCAGAAGTAGGACAATGAAGTTCAACATGGAGTGCTCACTGTTTCATGTCTCAACATATTTCCAGAAGTAGGACAATGAAGTTCAACATGGAGTGCTCACTCTTTCATGTCTTAACATATTTCCAGAAGTAGGACAATGAAGTTCAACAAGGAGTGCTCACTGTTTCATGTCTTAACATATTTCCAGAAGGAAGACAATGAAGTTCAACATGGAGTGCTCACTCTTTCATGTCTTAACATATTTCCAGAAGTAGGACAATGTAGTTCAACAAGGAGTGCTCACTCTTTCATGTCTTAACATATTTCCAGAAGTAGGACAATGAAGTTCAACATGGAGTGCTCACTGTTTCATGTCTTAACATATTTCCAGAAGTAGGACAATGTAGTTCAACAAGGAGTGCTCACTCTTTCATGTCTCAACATATTTCCAGAAGTAGGACAATGTAGTTCAACATGGAGTGCTCACTCTTTCATGTCTTAACATATTTCCAGAAGTAGGACAATGTAGTTCAACAAGAAGTGCTCACTCTTTCATGTCTCAACATATTTCCAGAAGTAGGACAATGAAGTTCAACATGGAGTGCTCACTCTTTCATGTCTTAACATATTTCCAGAAGTAGGACAATGAAGTTCAACATGGAGTGCTCACTGTTTCATGTCTTAACATATTTCCAGAAGTAGGACAATGAAGTTCAACATGGAGTGCTCACTGTTTCATGTCTTAACATATTTCCAGAAGTAGGACAATGAACTTCAACATGGAGTGCTCACTGTTTCATGTCTTAACATATTTCCAGAAGTGGGATAATGTAGTTCAACATGGAGTGCTCACTGTTTCATGTCTTAACATATTTCCAGAAGTAGGACAATGAAGTTCAACATGGAGTGCTCACTGTTTCATGTCTTAACATATTTCCAGAAGTAGGACAATGTAGTTCAACAAGGAGTGCTCATTGTTTCATGTCTTAACATATTTCCAGAAGTAGGATAATGTAGTTCAACAAGGAGTGCTCACTCTTTCATGTCTTAACATATTTCCAGAAGTAGGACAATGAAGTTCAACATGGAGTGCTCACTGTTTCATGTCTTAACATATTTCCAGAAGTAGGACAATGAAGTTCAACATGGAGTGCTCACTGTTTCATGTCTTAACATATTTCCAGAAGTAGGACAATGTAGTTCAAAAAGGAGTGCTCACTCTTTCATGTCTTAACATATTTCCAGAAGTAGGACAATCAAGTTCATTGAGGAGTGCTCACTCTTTCATGTCTTAACATATTTCCAGAAGGAAGACATTGTAGTTCAAAAAGGAGTGCTCACTGTTTCATGTCTTAACATATTTCCAGAAGTAGGACAATGTAGTTCAAAAAGGAGTGCTCACTGTTTCATGTCTTAACATATTTCCAGAAGTAGGACAATGTAGTTCAAAAAGGAGTGCTCACTGTTTCATGTCTTAACATATTTTTAGAAGTAGGACAATCAAGTTCAACATGGAGAGCTCACTCTTTCATGTCTTAACATATTTCCAGAAGTAGGACAATGAAGTTCAACAAGGAGTGCTCACTGTTTCATGTCTTAACATATTTCCAGAAGTAGGACAATGAAGTTCAACAAGGAGTGCTCACTCTTTCATGTCTCAACATATTTCCAGAAGTAGGACAATGAAGTTCAACATGGAGTGCTCACTGTTTCATGTCTCAACATATTTCCAGAAGTAGGACAATGAAGTTCAACATGGAGTGCTCACTCTTTCATGTCTTAACATATTTCCAGAAGTAGGACAATGAAGTTCAACAAGGAGTGCTCACTGTTTCATGTCTTAACATATTTCCAGAAGTAGGACAATGTAGTTCAACAAGGAGTGCTCACTCTTTCATGTCTTAACATATTTCCAGAAGTAGGACAATGAAGTTCAACATGGAGTGCTCACTGTTTCATGTCTTAACATATTTCCAGAAGTAGGACAATGTAGTTCAACAAGGAGTGCTCACTCTTTCATGTCTCAACATATTTCCAGAAGTAGGACAATGTAGTTCAACATGGAGTGCTCACTCTTTCGTGTCTTAACATATTTCCAGAAGTAGGACAATGTAGTTCAACAAGAAGTGCTCACTCTTTCATGTCTCAACATATTTCCAGAAGTAGGACAATGAAGTTCAACATGGAGTGCTCACTGTTTCATGTCTTAACATATTTCCAGAAGGAAGACATTGTAGTTCAACAAGAGGTGCTCACTGTTTCATGTCTTAACATATTTCCAGAAGTAGGACAATCAAGTTCAACGAGGAGTGCTCACTCTTTCATGTCTTAACATATTTCCAGAAGTAGGACAATGTAGTTCAAAAAGGAGCGCTCACTCTTTCATGTCTTAACATATTTCCAGAAGTAGGACAATCAAGTTCAACGAGGAGTGCTCACTCTTTCATGTCTTAACATATTTCCAGAAGGAAGACATTGTAGTTCAAAAAGGAGTGCTCACTGTTTCATGTCTTAACATATTTCCAGAAGTAGGACAATGTAGTTCAAAAAGGAGTGCTCACTGTTTCATGTCTTAACATATTTCCAGAAGTAGGACAATGTAGTTCAAAAAGGAGTGCTCACTGTTTCATGTCTTAAACTATTTCCAGAAGTAGGACAATCAAGTTCAACAAGGAGAGCTCACTCTTTCATGTCTTAACATATTTCCAGAAGTAGGACAATGAAGTTCAACAAGGAGTGCTCACTGTTTCATGTCTTAACATATTTCCAGAAGTAGGACAATGAAGTTCAACAAGGAGTGCTCACTCTTTCATGTCTCAACATATTTCCAGAAGTAGGACAATGAAGTTCAACATGGAGTGCTCACTGTTTCATGTCTCAACATATTTCCAGAAGTAGGTCAATGAAGTTCAACATGGAGTGCTCACTCTTTCATGTCTTAACATATTTCCAGAAGTAGGACAATGAAGTTCAACATGGAGTGCTCACTCTTTCATGTCTTAACATATTTCCAGAAGTAGGACAATGAGGTTCAACATGGAGTGGTCACTCTTTCATGTCTTAACATATTTCCAGAAGTAGGACAATGAAGTTGAACATGGAGTGCTCACTGTTTCATGTCTTAACATATTTCCGGAAGTAGGACAATGAAGTTCAACATGGAGTGCTCACTGTTTCATGTCTTAACATATTTCCAGAAGTAGGACAATGAAGTTCAACATGGAGTGCTCACTGTTTCATGTCTTAACATATTTCCAGAAGTAGGACAATGAAGTTCAACATGGAGTGCTCAATGTTTCATGTCTTAACATATTTCCAGAAGGAAGACAATGAAGTTCAACAAGGAGTGCTCACTGTTTCATGTCTTAACATATTTCCAGACGTAGGACAATGAAGTTCAACATGGAGTGCTCACTGTTTCATGTCTTAACATATTTCCAGAAGTAGGACAATGAAGTTCAACATGGAGTGCTCACTGTTTCATGTCTTAACATATTTCCAGAAGTAGGACAATGAAGTTCAACATGGAGTGCTCACTGTTTCATGTCTTAACATATTTCCAGAAGTAGGACAATGAAGTTCAACAAGGAGTGCTCACTGTTTCATGTCTTAACATATTTCCAGAAGGAAGACAATGAAGTTCAACATGGAGTGCTCACTCTTTCACGTCTTAACATATTTCCAGAAAGAAGACAATGAAGTTCAACAAGAAGTGCTCACTCTTTCATGTCTAAACATATTTTCAGAAGTAAGACAATGAAGTACAACAAGAAGTGCTCACTCTTTCATGTCTAAACATATTTTCAGAAGTAAGACAATGAAGTTCAACAAGAAGTGCTCACTCTTTCATGTCTTAACATATTTCCAGAAGTAAGACAATGAAGTTCAACAAGAAGTGCTCACTCTTTCATGTCTTAACATATTTTCAGATGTAGGACAATGAAGTTCAAAATGGAGTGCTCACTCTTTCATGTCTAAACATATTTCCAGAAGTAGGACAATGAAGTTCAACATGGAGTGCTCACTCTTTCATGTCTAAACATATTTCCAGAAGTAGGACAATGAAATTCAACAAGAAGTGCTCACTCTTTCATGTCTTAACATATTTCCAGAAGTAGGACAATGAAGTTCAACATGGAGTGCTCACTCTTTCATGTCTAAACATATTTTCAGAAGTAGGACAGTGAAGTTCAACATGGAGTGCTCACTCTTTCATGTCTAAACATATCTCCAGAAGTAAGACAATGAAGTTCAACATGGAGTGCTCACTCTTTCATGTCTAAACATATTTTCAGAAGTAAGACAATGAAGTTCAACAAGAAGTGCTCACTCTTTCATGTCTAAACATATTTCCAGAAGTAGGACAATGAAGTTCAACATGGAGTGCTCACTCTTTCATGTCTTAACATATTTCCAGAAGCAGGACAATGAAGTTCAACATGGAGTGCTCACTCTTTCATGTCTTAACATATTTCAAGAAGTAGGACAATGAAGATCAACATGGAGTGCTCACTCTTTCATGTCTTAACATATTTCCAGAAGTAGGACAATGAAGTTCAACATGGAGTGCTCACTCTTTCATGTCTTAACATATTTCCAGAAGTAGGGCAATGAAGTTCAACATGGAGTGCTCACTCTTTCATGGCTTAACATATTTCCAGAAGTAGGACAATGAAGTTCAACATGGAGTGCTCACTGTTTCATGTCTAAACATATTTTCAGAAGTAGGACAATGAAGTTCAACATGGAGTGCTCACTGTTTCATGTCTAAACATATTTCGAGAAGTAGGACAATGAAGTTCAACATGGAGTGCTCACTCTTTCATGTCTAAACATATTTTCAGAAGTAGGACAATGAAGTTCAACATGGAGTGCTTCATCTTTCATGTCGAAACATATTTTCAGAAGTAAGACAATGAAGTTCAACATGGAGTGCTCACTCTTTCATGTCTAAACATATTTCCAGAAGTCAGATAATGAAGTTCATCATGGAGTGCTCACTCTTTCATGTCTAAACATATTTTCAGAAGTAAGACAATGAAGTTCAACAAGAAGTGCTCACTCTTTCATGTCTAAACATATTTTCAGAAGTAGGACAATGAAGTTCAACATGGAGTGCTCACTGTTTCATGTCTTAACATATTTCCAGAAGTAGGACAATGAAGTTCAACATGGAGTGCTCACTGTTTCATGTCTTAACATATTTTCAGAAGTAGGACAATGAAGTTCAACATGGAGTGCTCACTGTTTCATGTCTAAACATATTTTCAGAAGTAAGACAATGAAGTTCAACAAGAAGTGCTCACTCTTTCATGTCTAAACATATTTTCAGAAGTAGGACAATGAAGTTCAACAAGAAGTGCTCACTCTTTCATGTCTAAACATATTTTCAGAAGTAAGACAATGAAGTTCAACAAGAAGTGCTCACTCTTTCATGTCTAAACATATTTTCAGAAGTAGGACAATGAAGTTCAACATGGAGTGCTCACTGTTTCATGTCTTAACATATTTCCAGAAGTAGGACAATGAAGTTCAACATGGAGTGCTCACTGTTTCATGTCTTAACATATTTTCAGAAGTAGGACAATGAAGTTCAACATGGAGTGCTCACTCTTTCATGTCTAAACATATTTTCAGAAGTAAGACAATGAAGTTCAACAAGAAGTGCTCACTCTTTCATGTCTAAACATATTTTCAGAAGTAGGACAATGAAGTTCAACAAGAAGTGCTCACTCTTTCATGTCTTAACATATTTCCAGAAGTAGGACAATGAAGTTCAACATGGAGTGCTCACTCTTTCATGTCTCAACATATTTTCAGAAGTAGGACAATGAAGTTCAACATGGAGTGCTCACTCTTTCATGTCTCAACATATTTTCAGAAGTAGGACAATGAAGTTCAACATGGAGTGCTCACTGTTTCATGTCTCAACATATTTCCAGAAGGAAGACATTGTAGTTTAACATGGAGTGCTCACTGTTTCATGTCTTAACATATTTCCAGAAGGAAGACATTGTAGTTCAACAAGGCGTGCTCACTCTTTCATGTCTTAACATATTTCCAGAAGTAGGACAATGAAGTTCAACATGGAGTGCTCACTCTTTCATGTCTTAACATATTTCCAGAAGTAGGACAATGAGGTTCAACATGGAGTGCTCACTCTTTCATGTCTTAACATATTTCCAGAAGTAGGACAATGAAGTTGAACATGGAGTGCTCACTGTTTCATGTCTTAACATATTTCCGGAAGTAGGACAATGTGGTTCAAAAAGAAGTGCTCACTCTTTCACGTCTTAACATATTTCCAGAAGTAGGACAATGTAGTTCAAAAAGGAGTGCTCACTGTTTCATGTCTTAACATATTTCCAGAAGTAGGACAATGAAGTTCAACATGGAGTGCTCACTGTTTCATGTCTTAACATATTTCCAGAAGTAGGACAATGAAGTTCAACATGGAGTGCTCACTCTTTCATGTCTAAACATATTTTCAGAAGTAGGACAATGAAGTTCAACATGGAGTGCTTCATCTTTCATGTCTAAACATATTTTCAGAAGTAAGACAATGAAGTTCAACATGGAGTGCTCACTCTTTCATGTCTAAACATATTTCCAGAAGTCAGATAATGAAGTTCATCATGGAGTGCTCACTCTTTCATGTCTAAACATATTTTCAGAAGTAAGACAATGAAGTTCAACAAGAAGTGCTCACTCTTTCATGTCTAAACATATTTTCAGAAGTAGGACAATGAAGTTCAACATGGAGTGCTCACTGTTTCATGTCTTAACATATTTCCAGAAGTAGGACAATGAAGTTCAACATGGAGTGCTCACTGTTTCATGTCTTAACATATTTTCAGAAGTAGGACAATGAAGTTCAACATGGAGTGCTCACTGTTTCATGTCTAAACATATTTTCAGAAGTAAGACAATGAAGGTCAACAAGAAGTGCTCACTCTTTCATGTCTAAACATATTTTCAGAAGTAGGACAATGAAGTTCAACAAGAAGTGCTCACTCTTTAATGTCTAAACATATTTTCAGAAGTAAGACAATGAAATTCAACAAGAAGTGCTCACTCTTTCATGTCTAAACATATTTTCAGAAGTAGGACAATGAAGTTCAACATGGAGTGCTCACTGTTTCATGTCTTAACATATTTCCAGAAGTAGGACAATGAAGTTCAACATGGAGTGCTCACTGTTTCATGTCTTAACATATTTTCAGAAGTAGGACAATGAAGTTCAACATGGAGTGCTCACTCTTTCATGTCTAAACATATTTTCAGAAGTAAGACAATGAAGTTCAACAAGAAGTGATCACTCTTTCATGTGTAAACATATTCTCAGAAGTAAGACAATGAAGTTCAACAAGAAGTGCTCACTCTTTCATGTCTTAACATATTTCCAGAAGTAAGACAATGAAGTTCAACATGGAGTGCTCACTCTTTCATGTCTAAACATATTTTCAGAAGTAAGACAATGAAGTTCAACAAGAAGTGCTCACTCTTTCATGTCTAAACATATTTCCAGAAGTAGGACAATGAAGTTCAACAAGAAGTGCTCACTGTTTCATGTCTTAACATATTTCCAGAAGTAGGACAATGAAGTTCAACATGGAGTGCTCACTCTTTCATGTCTCAACATATTTTCAGAAGTAGGACAATGAAGTTCAACATGGAGTGCTCACTCTTTCATGTCTCAACATATTTTCAGAAGTAGGACAATGAAGTTCAACATGGAGTGCTCACTGTTTCATGTCTCAACATATTTCCAGAAGGAAGACATTGTAGTTTAACATGGAGTGCTCACTGTTTCATGTCTTAACATATTTCCAGAAGGAAGACATTGTAGTTCAACAAGGCGTGCTCACTGTTTCATGTCTTAACATATTTCCAGAAGGAAGACGTTGTAGTTCAACAAGGAGTGCTCACTGTTTCATGTCTCAACATATTTCCAGAAGGAAGACATTGTAGTTCAACAAGGAGTGCTCACTGTTTCATGTCTTAACATATTTCCAGAAGGAAGACAATGAAGTTCAACAAGGAGTGCTCACTGTTTCATGTCCCAACATATTTCCAGAAGGAAGACATTGTAGTTCAACAAGGAGTGCTCACTGTTTCATGTCTTAACATATTTCCAGAAGGAAGACAATGAAGTTCAACATGGAGTGCTCAGTGTTTCATGTCTCAACATATTTCCAGAAGGAAGACATTGTAGTTCAACAAGGAGTGCTCACTGTTTCATGTCTCAACATATTTCCAGAAGGAAGACAATGAAGTTCAACAAGGAGTGCTCACTGTTTCATGTCTTAACATATTTCCAGAAGGAAGACATTGTAGCTCAACAAGGAGTGCTCACTGTTTCATGTCTGAACATATTTCCAGAAGGAAGACATTGTAGTTCAACAAGGAGTGCTCACTGTTTCATGTCCCAACATATTTCCAGAAGGGAGACATTGTAGTTCAACAAGGAGTGCTCAC
Organism: Deroplatys truncata; assembly: GCA_030765065.1. NCBI lineage: Eukaryota > Metazoa > Arthropoda > Insecta > Mantodea > Mantidae > Deroplatys > Deroplatys truncata. The sequence goes on from CM060975.1 coordinate 2,778,904, forward strand.
TGTTTCATGTCTTAACATATTTTCAGAAGGAAGACATTGTAGTTCAACAAGGAGTGCTCACTGTTTCATGTCTTAACATATTTCCAGAAGGAGGACATTGTAGTTCAACAAGGAGTGCTCACTATTTCATGTCTTAACATATTTCCAGAAGGAAGACATTGTAGTTCAACAAGAAGTGCTCACTGTTTCATGTCTTAACATATTTCCAGAAGTAGGACAATCAAGTTCAACGAGGAGTGCTCACTCTTTCATGTCTTAACATATTTCCAGAAGTAGGACAATGTGGTTCAAAAAGAAGTGCTCACTCTTTCACGTCTTAACATATTTCCAGAAGTAGGACAATGTAGTTCAAAAAGGAGTGCTCACTGTTTCATGTCTTAACATATTTCCAGAAGTAGGACAATGTAGTTCAAAAAGGAGTGCTCACTGTTTCATGTCTTAACATATTTCCAGAAGTAGGACAATGAAGTTCAACAAGGAGTGCTCACTCTTTCATGTCTTAACATATTTCCAGAAGTAGGACAATGAAGTTCAACAAGGAGTGCTCACTGTTTCATGTCTTAACATATTTCCAGAAGTAGGACAATGAAGTTCAACAAGGAGTGCTCACTCTTTCATGTCTTAACATATTTCCAGAAGTAGGACAATGTGGTTCAAAAAGAAGTGCTCACTCTTTCACGTCTTAACATATTTCCAGAAGTAGGACAATGTAGTTCAAAAAGGAGTGCTCACTGTTTCATGTCTAAACATATTTTCAGAAGTAAGACAATGAAGTTCAACATGGAGTGCTCACTCTTTCATGTCTAAACATATTTCCAGAAGTCAGATAATGAAGTTCATCATGGAGTGCTCACTCTTTCATGTCTAAACATATTTTCAGAAGTAAGACAATGAAGTTCAACAAGAAGTGCTCACTCTTTCATGTCTAAACATATTTTCAGAAGTAGGACAATGAAGTTCAACATGGAGTGCTCACTGTTTCATGTCTTAACATATTTCCAGAAGTAGGACAATGAAGTTCAACATGGAGTGCTCACTGTTTCATGTCTTAACATATTTCCAGAAGTAGGACAATGAAGTTCAACAAGGAGTGCTCACTGTTTCATGTCTTAACATATTTCCAGAAGGAAGACAATGAAGTTCAACATGGAGTGCTCACTCTTTCACGTCTTAACATATTTCCAGAAAGAAGACAATGAAGTTCAACAAGAAGTGCTCACTCTTTCATGTCTAAACATATTTTCAGAAGTAAGACAATGAAGTACAACAAGAAGTGCTCACTCTTTCATGTCTAAACATATTTTCAGAAGTAAGACAATGAAGTTCAACAAGAAGTGCTCACTCTTTCATGTGTTAACATATTTCCAGAAGTAAGACAATGAAGTTCAACAAGAAGTGCTCACTCTTTCATGTCTTAACATATTTTCAGATGTAGGACAATGAAGTTCAAAATGGAGTGCTCACTCTTTCATGTCTAAACATATTTCCAGAAGTAGGACAATGAAGTTCAACATGGAGTGCTCACTCTTTCATGTCTAAACATATTTCCAGAAGTAGGACAATGAAGTTCAACATGGAGTGCTCACTGTTTCATGTCTTAACATATTTCCAGAAGTAGGACAATGAAGTTCAACATGGAGTGCTCACTCTTTCATGTCTAAACATATTTTCAGAAGTAGGACAATGAAGTTCAACATGGAGTGCTCACTCTTTCATGTCTAAACATATTTCCAGAAGTAAGACAATGAAGTTCAACATGGAGTGCTCACTCTTTCATGTCTAAACATATTTTCAGAAGTAAGACAATGAAGTTCAACAAGAAGTGCTCACTCTTTCATGTCTAAACATATTTCCAGAAGTAGGACAATGAAGTTCAACATGGAGTGCTCACTCTTTCATGTCTTAACATATTTCCAGAAGTAGGACAATGAAGTTCAACATGGAGTGCTCACTCTTTCATGTCTTAACATATTTCAAGAAGTAGGACAATGAAGATCAACATGGAGTGCTCACTCTTTCATGTCTTAACATATTTCCAGAAGTAGGACAATGAAGTTCAACATGGAGTGCTCACTCTTTCATGTCTTAACATATTTCCAGAAGTAGGACAATGAAGTTCAACATGGAGTGCTCACTCTTTCATGGCTTAACATATTTCCAGAAGTAGGACAATGAAGTTCAACATGGAGTGCTCACTCTTTCATGTCTTAACATATTTCCAGAAATAGGACAATGAAGTTCAACATGGAGTGCTCACTGTTTCATGTCTAAACATATTTTCAGAAGTAGGACAATGAAGTTGAACATGGAGTGCTCACTGTTTCATGTCTAAACATATTTCGAGAAGTAGGACAATGAAGTTCAACATGGAGTGCTCACTCTTTCATGTCTAAACATATTTTCAGAAGTAGGACAATGAAGTTCAACATGGAGTGCTTCATCTTTCATGTCTAAACATATTTTCAGAAGTAAGACAATGAAGTTCAACATGGAGTGCTCACTCTTTCATGTCTAAACATATTTCCAGAAGTCAGATAATGAAGTTCATCATGGAGTGCTCACTCTTTCATGTCTAAACATATTTTCAGAAGTAAGACAATGAAGTTCAACACGAAGTGCTCACTCTTTCATGTCTAAACATATTTTCAGAAGTAGGACAATGAAGTTCAACATGGAGTGCTCACTGTTTCATGTCTTAACATATTTCCAGAAGTAGGACAATGAAGTTCAACATGGAGTGCTCACTGTTTCATGTCTTAACATATTTTCAGAAGTAGGACAATGAAGTTCAACATGGAGTGCTCACTGTTTCATGTCTAAACATATTTTCAGAAGTAAGACAATGAAGGTCAACAAGAAGTGCTCACTCTTTCATGTCTAAACATATTTTCAGAAGTAGGACAATGAAGTTCAACAAGAAGTGCTCACTCTTTAATGTCTAAACATATTTTCAGAAGTAAGACAATGAAGTTCAACAAGAAGTGCTCACTCTTTCATGTCTAAACATATTTTCAGAAGTAGGACAATGAAGTTCAACATGGAGTGCTCACTGTTTCATGTCTTAACATATTTCCAGAAGTAGGACAATGAAGTTCAACATGGAGTGCTCACTGTTTCATGTCTTAACATATTTTCAGAAGTAGGACAATGAAGTTCAACATGGAGTGCTCACTCTTTCATGTCTAAACATATTTTCAGAAGTAAGACAATGAAGTTCAACAAGAAGTGATCACTCTTTCATGTGTAAACATATTTTCAGAAGTAAGACAATGAAGTTCAACAAGAAGTGCTCACTCTTTCATGTCTTAACATATTTCCAGAAGTAAGACAATGAAGTTCAACATGGAGTGCTCACTCTTTCATGTCTAAACATATTTTCAGAAGTAAGACAATGAAGTTCAACAAGAAGTGCTCACTCTTTCATGTCTAAACATATTTCCAGAAGTAGGACAATGAAGTTCAACAAGAAGTGCTCACTGTTTCATGTCTTAACATATTTCCAGAAGTAGGACAATGAAGTTCAACATGGAGTGCTCACTCTTTCATGTCTCAACATATTTTCAGAAGTAGGACAATGAAGTTCAACATGGAGTGCTCACTCTTTCATGTCTCAACATATTTTCAGAAGTAGGACAATGAAGTTCAACATGGAGTGCTCACTGTTTCATGTCTCAACATATTTCCAGAAGGAAGACATTGTAGTTTAACATGGAGTGCTCACTGTTTCATGTCTTAACATATTTCCAGAAGGAAGACATTGTAGTTCAACAAGGCGTGCTCACTGTTTCATGTCTTAACATATTTCCAGAAGGAAGACGTTGTAGTTCAACAAGGAGTGCTCACTGTTTCATGTCTCAACATATTTCCAGAAGGAAGACATTGTAGTTCAACAAGGAGTGCTCACTGTTTCATGTCTTAACATATTTCCAGAAGGAAGACAATGAAGTTCAACAAGGAGTGCTCACTGTTTCATGTCCCAACATATTTCCAGAAGGAAGACATTGTAGTTCAACAAGGAGTGCTCACTGTTTCATGTCTTAACATATTTCCAGAAGGAAGACAATGAAGTTCAACATGGAGTGCTCAGTGTTTCATGTCTCAACATATTTCCAGAAGGAAGACATTGTAGTTCAACAAGGAGTGCTCACTGTTTCATGTCTCAACATATTTCCAGAAGGAAGACAATGAAGTTCAACAAGGAGTGCTCACTGTTTCATGTCTTAACATATTTCCAGAAGGAAGACATTGTAGCTCAACAAGGAGTGCTCACTGTTTCATGTCTGAACATATTTCCAGAAGGAAGACATTGTAGTTCAACAAGGAGTGCTCACTGTTTCATGTCCCAACATATTTCCAGAAGGGAGACATTGTAGTTCAACAAGGAGTGCCCACTGTTTCATGTCTTAACATATTTTCAGAAGGAAGACATTGTAGTTCAACAAGGAGTGCTCACTGTTTCATGTCTTAACATATTTCCAGAAGGAGGACATTGTAGTTCAACAAGGAGTGCTCACTATTTCATGTCTTAACATATTTCCAGAAGGAAGACATTGTAGTTCAACAAGAAGTGCTCACTGTTTCATGTCTTAACATATTTCCAGAAGTAGGACAATCAAGTTCAACGAGGAGTGCTCACTCTTTCATGTCTTAACATATTTCCAGAAGTAGGACAATGTGGTTCAAAAAGAAGTGCTCACTCTTTCACGTCTTAACATATTTCCAGAAGTAGGACAATGTAGTTCAAAAAGGAGTGCTCACTGTTTCATGTCTTAACATATTTCCAGAAGTAGGACAATGTAGTTCAAAAAGGAGTGCTCACTGTTTCATGTCTTAACATATTTCCAGAAGTAGGACAATGAAGTTCAACAAGGAGTGCTCACTCTTTCATGTCTTAACATATTTCCAGAAGTAGGACAATGAAGTTCAACAAGGAGTGCTCACTGTTTCATGTCTTAACATATTTCCAGAAGTAGGACAATGAAGTTCAACAAGGAGTGCTCACTCTTTCATGTCTTAACATATTTCCAGAAGTAGGACAATGTGGTTCAAAAAGAAGTGCTCACTCTTTCACGTCTTAACATATTTCCAGAAGTAGGACAATGTAGTTCAAAAAGGAGTGCTCACTGTTTCATGTCTAAACATATTTTCAGAAGTAAGACAATGAAGTTCAACATGGAGTGCTCACTCTTTCATGTCTAAACATATTTCCAGAAGTCAGATAATGAAGTTCATCATGGAGTGCTCACTCTTTCATGTCTAAACATATTTTCAGAAGTAAGACAATGAAGTTCAACAAGAAGTGCTCACTCTTTCATGTCTAAACATATTTTCAGAAGTAGGACAATGAAGTTCAACATGGAGTGCTCACTGTTTCATGTCTTAACATATTTCCAGAAGTAGGACAATGAAGTTCAACATTGAGTGCTCACTGTTTCATGTCTTAACATATTTTCAGAAGTAGGACAATGAAGTTCAACATGGAGTGCTCACTCTTTCATGTCTAAACATATTTTCAGAAGTAAGACAATGAAGTTCAACAAGAAGTGCTCACTCTTTCATGTCTAAACATATTTTCAGAAGTAGGACAATGAAGTTCAACAAGAAGTGCTCACTCTTTCATGTCTAAACATATTTTCAGAAGTAAGACAATGAAGTTCAACAAGAAGTGCTCACTCTTTCATGTCTAAACATATTTTCAGAAGTAGGACAATGAAGTTCAACATGGAGTGCTCACTGTTTCATGTCTTAACATATTTCCAGAAGTAGGACAATGAAGTTCAACATGGAGTGCTCACTGTTTCATGTCTTAACATATTTTCAGAAGTAGGACAATGAAGTTCAACATGGAGTGCTCACTCTTTCATGTCTAAACATATTTTCAGAAGTAAGACAATGAAGTTCAACAAGAAGTGATCACTCTTTCATGTGTAAACATATTTTCAGAAGTAAGACAATGAAGTTCAACAAGAAGTGCTCACTCTTTCATGTCTTAACATATTTCCAGAAGTAAGACAATGAAGTTCAACATGGAGTGCTCACTCTTTCATGTCTAAACATATTTTCAGAAGTAAGACAATGAAGTTCAACAAGAAGTGCTCACTCTTTCATGTCTAAACATATTTCCAGAAGTAGGACAATGAAGTTCAACAAGAAGTGCTCACTGTTTCATGTCTTAACATATTTCCAGAAGTAGGACAATGAAGTTCAACATGGAGTGCTCACTCTTTCATGTCTCAACATATTTTCAGAAGTAGGACAATGAAGTTCAACATGGAGTGCTCACTCTTTCATGTCTCAACATATTTTCAGAAGTAGGACAATGAAGTTCAACATGGAGTGCTCACTGTTTCATGTCTCAACATATTTCCAGAAGGAAGACATTGTAGTTTAACATGGAGTGCTCACTGTTTCATGTCTTAACATATTTCCAGAAGGAAGACATTGTAGTTCAACAAGGCGTGCTCACTGTTTCATGTCTTAACATATTTCCAGAAGGAAGACGTTGTAGTTCAACAAGGAGTGCTCACTGTTTCATGTCTCAACATATTTCCAGAAGGAAGACATTGTAGTTCAACAAGGAGTGCTCACTGTTTCATGTCTTAACATATTTCCAGAAGGAAGACAATGAAGTTCAACAAGGAGTGCTCACTGTTTCATGTCCCAACATATTTCCAGAAGGAAGACATTGTAGTTCAACAAGGAGTGCTCACTGTTTCATGTCTTAACATATTTCCAGAAGGAAGACAATGAAGTTCAACATGGAGTGCTCAGTGTTTCATGTCTCAACATATTTCCAGAAGGAAGACATTGTAGTTCAACAAGGAGTGCTCACTGTTTCATGTCTCAACATATTTCCAGAAGGAAGACAATGAAGTTCAACAAGGAGTGCTCACTGTTTCATGTCTTAACATATTTCCAGAAGGAAGACATTGTAGTTCAACAAGGAGTGCTCACTGTTTCATGTCTGAACATATTTCCAGAAGGAAGACATTGTAGTTCAACAAGGAGTGCTCACTGTTTCATGTCCCAACATATTTCCAGAAGGGAGACATTGTAGTTCAACAAGGAGTGCTCACTGTTTCATGTCTTAACATATTTTCAGAAGGAAGACATTGTAGTTCAACAAGGAGTGCTCACTGTTTCATGTCTTAACATATTTCCAGAAGGAAGACATTGTAGTTCAACAAGGAGTGCTCACTATTTCATGTCTTAACATATTTCCAGAAGGAAGACATTGTAGTTCAACAAGAAGTGCTCACTTTTTCATGTCTTAACATAGTTCCAGAAGTAGGACAATCAAGTTCAACGAGGAGTGCTCACTCTTTCATGTCTTAACATATTTCCAGAAGTAGGACAATGTGGTTCAAAAAGAAGTGCTCACTCTTTCACGTCTTAACATATTTCCAGAAGTAGGACAATGTAGTTCAAAAAGGAGTGCTCACTGTTTCATGTCTTAACATATTTCTAGAAGTAGGACAATGTAGTTCAAAAAGGAGTGCTCACTGTTTCATGTCTTAACATATTTCCAGAAGTAGGACAATGAAGTTCAACAAGGAGTGCTCACTCTTTCATGTCTTAACATATTTCCAGAAGTAGGACAATGAAGTTCAACAAGGAGTGCTCACTGTTTCATGTCTTAACATATTTCCAGAAGTAGGACAATGAAGTTCAACAAGGAGTGCTCACTCTTTCATGTCTCAACATATTTCCAGAAGTAGGACAATGAAGTTCAACATGGAGTGCTCACTCTTTCATGTCTCAACATATTTCCAGAAGTAGGACAATGAAGTTCAACATGGAGTGCTCACTCTTTCATGTCTTAACATATTTCCAGAAGTAGGACAATGAAGTTCAACAAGGAGTGCTCACTGTTTCATGTCTTAACATATTTCCAGAATGAAGACAATGAAGTTCAACATGGAGTGCTCACTCTTTCATGTCTTAACATATTTCCAGAAGTACGACAATGTAGTTCAACAAGGAGTGCTCACTCTTTCATGTCTTAACATATTTCCAGAAGTAGGACAATGTAGTTCAACATGGAGTGCTCACTCTTTCATGTCTTAACATATTTCCAGAAGTAGGACAATGAAGTTCAACATGGAGTGCTCACTGTTTCATGTCTTAACATATTTCCAGAAGTAGGACAATGTAGTTCAACAAGGAGTGCTCACTCTTTCATGTCTCAACATATTTCCAGAAGTAGGACAATGAAGTGCAACATGGAGTGCTCACTGTTTCATGTCTTAACATATTTCCAGAAGTAGGATAATGTAGTTCAACAAGGAGTGCTCACTCTTTCATGTCTTAACATATTTCCAGAATCAGGACAATGAAGTTCAACATGGAGTGCTCACTGTTTCATGTCTTAACATATTTCCAGAAGTAGGACAATGAAGTTCAACATGGAGTGCTCACTGTTTCATGTCTTAACATATTTCCAGAAGTAGGACAATGAAGTTCAACATGGAGTGCTCACTGTTTCATGTCTTAACATATTTCCAGAAGTAGGATAATGTAGTTCAACAAGGAGTGCTCACTCTTTCATGTCTTAACATATTTCCAGAAGTAGGACAATGAAGTTCAACATGGAGTGCTCACTGTTTCATGTCTTAACATATTTCCAGAAGTAGGACAATGAAGTTCAACATGGAGTGCTCACTGTTTCATGTCTTAACATATTTCCAGAAGTAGGACAATGAAGTTCAACATGGAGTGCTCACTGTTTCAGGTCTTAACATATTGTCAGAAGTAGGACAATGAAGTTCAACATGGAGTGCTCACTCTTTCATGTCTTAACATATTTCCAGAAGTAGGACAATGAAGTTCAACATGGAGTGCTCACTCTTTCATGTCTTAACATATTTCCAGAAGTAAGACAATGAAGTTCAACATGGAGTGCTCAGTCTTTCATGTCTTAACATATTTCCAGAAGTAGGACAATGAAGTTCAACATGGAGTGCTCACTCTTTCATGTCTTAACATATTTCCAGAAGTAGGACAATGACGTTCAACATGGAGTGCTCACTGTTTCATGTCTTAACATATTTCCAGAAGTAGGACAATGAAGTTCAACATGGAGTGCTCACTGTTTCATGTCTTAACATATTTCCAGAAGAAGGACAATGAAGTTCAACATGGAGTGCTCACTGTTTCACGTCTTAATATATTTCCAGAAGTAGGACAATGAAGTTCAACATGGAGTGCTCACTGTTTCATGTCTTAACATATTTCCAGAAGGAAGACAATGAAGTTCAACAAGGAGTGCTCACTGTTTCATGTCTTAACGTATTTCCAAAAGTAGGACAATGAAGTTCAACATGGAGTGCTCACTGTTTCATGTCTTAACATATTTCCAGAAGTAGGACAATGAAGTTCAACATGGAGTGCTCACTGTTTCATGTCTTAACATATTTCCAGAAGTAGGACAATGAAGTTCAACATGGAGTGCTCACTCTTTCATTTCTTAACATATTTCCAGAATTCGGACAATGAAGTTCAACAAGGAGTGCTCACTGTTTCATGTCTTAACATATTTTCAGAAGTAGGACAATGAAGTTCAACATGGAGTGCTCACTCTTTCATGTCTAAGCATATTTCCAGAACTAAGACAATGAAGTTCAACTTGGAGTGCTCACTCTTTCATGTCTAAACATATTTTCAGAAGTAAGACAATAAAGTTCAACAAGAAGTGCTCACTCTTTCATGTCTTAACATATTTCCAGAAGTAGGACAATGAAGTTCAACATGGAGTGCTCACTCTTTCATGACTTAACATATTTCCAGATGTAGGACAATGAAGTTCAACATGGAGTGCTCACTCTTTCATGTCTTAACATATTTCCAGAAGTAGGACAATGAAGTTCAACATGGAGTGCTCACTCTTTCATGTCTTAACATATTTCCAGAAGTAGGACAATGAAGTTCAACATGGAGTGCTCACTCTTTCATGTCTTAACATATTTCCAGAAGTAGGACAATGAAGTTCAACATGGAGTGCTCACTCTTTCATGTCTAAACATATTTCCGGAAGTAGGACAATGAAGTTCAACATGGAGTGCTCTCTGTTTCATGTCTAAACATATTTTCAGAAGTAGGACAATGAAGTTCAACATGGAGTGCTCACTGTTTTATGTCTAAACATATTTCCAGAAGTAGGACAATGAAGTTCAACATGGAGTGCTCACTCTTTCATTCTAAACATATTTTCAGAAGTACGACAATGAAGTTCAACATGGAGTGCTCACTCTTTCATGTCTAAACATATCTTCAGAAGTAAGACAATGAAGTTCAAAATGGAGTGCTCACTCTTTCATGTCTAAACATATTTCCAGAAGTAAGACAAAGAAGTTCATCATGGAGTGCTCACTCTTTCATGTCTAAACATATTTTCAGAAGTAAGACAATGAAGTTCAACAAGAAGTGCTCACTCTTTCATGTCTAAACATATTTTCAGAAGTAGGACAATGAAGTTCAACAAGAAGTGCTCACTCTTTCATGTCTAAACATATTTTCAGAAGTAGGACAATGAAGTTCAACAAGAAGTGCTCACTCTTTTATGTCTAAACATATTTTCAGAAGTAAGACAATGAAGTTCAACAAGAAGTGCTCACTCTTTCATGTCTAAACATATTTTCAGAAGTAGGACAATGAAGTTCAACATGGAGTGCTCACTGTTTCATGTCTTAACATATTTCCAGAAGTAGGACAATGAAGTTCAACATGGAGTGCTCACTGTTTCATGTCTTAACATATTTTCAGAAGTAGATCAATGAAGATCAACATGGAGTGCTCACTCTTTCATGTCTAAAATATTTTCAGAAGTAAGACAATGAAGTTCAACAAGAAGTGCTCACTCTTTCATGTCTAAACATATTTTCAGAAGTAAGACAATGAAGTTCAACAAGGAGTGCTCACGCTTTCATGTCTTAACATATTTCCAGAAGTAAGACAATGAAGTTCAACATGGAGTGCTCACTCTTTCATGTCTAAACATATTTTCAGTAGTAAGACAATGAAGTTCAACAAGAAGTGCTCACTCTTTCATGTCTAAACATATTTCCAGAAGTAGGACAATGAAGTTCAACAAGAAGTGCTCACTGTTTCATGTCTTAACATATTTCCAGAAGTAGCACAATGAAGTTCAACATGGAGTGCTCACTCTTTCATGTCTCATCATATTTTCAGATGTAGGACAATGAAGTTCAACATGGAGTGCTCACTCTTTCATGTCTCAACATATTTTCAGAAGTAGGACAATGAAGTTCAACATGGAGTGCTCACTGTTTCATGTCTCAACATATTTCCAGAAGGAAGACATTGTAGTTCAACATGGAGTGCTCACTGTTTCATGTCTTAACATATTTCCAGAAGGAAGACATTGTAGTTCAACAAGGAGTGCTCACTGTTTCATGTCTTAACATATTTCCAGAAGGAAGACATTGTAGTTCAACAAGGAGTGCTCACTGTTTCATGTCTCAACATATTTCCAGAAGTAGGACAATGTAGTTCAACATGGAGTGCTCACTCTTTCATGTCTTAACATATTTCCAGAAGTAGGACAATGTAGTTCAACAAGAAGTGCTCACTCCTTCATGTCTAAACATATTTACAGAAGTAGGACAATGAAGTTCAACATGGAGTGCTCACTGTTTCATGTCTTAACATATTTCCAGAAGTAGGATAATGTAGTTCATCAAGGAGTGCTCACTCTTTCATGTCTTAACATATTTCCAGAAGTAGGACAATGAAGGTCAACATGGAGTGCTCACTCTTTCATGTCTAAACATATTTCCAGAAGTAGGACAATGAAGTTCAACATGGAGTGCTCACTCTTTCATGTCTAAACATATTTCCAGAAGTAGGACAATGAAGTTCTACAAGAAGTGCTCACTGTTTCATGTCTTAACATATTTCCAGAAGTAGGACAAAGAAGTTCAACATGGAGTGCTCATTCTTTCATGTCTGAACATATTTTTAGAAGTAGTACAATGAAGTTCAACATGGAGTGCTCACTCTTTCATGTCTAAACATATTTCCAGAAGTAAATACAATGAAGTTCAACATGGAGTGCTCACTCTTTCATGTCTTAACATATTTCCAGAAGTAGGACAATGAAGTTCAACATGGAGTGCTCACTCTTTCATGTCTTAACATATTTCCAGAAGTAGGACAATGAAGTTCAACATGGAGTGCTCACTCTTTCATGTCTTAACATATTTCCAGAAGTAGGCCAATAAAGTTCAACATGGAGTGCTCACTCTTTCATGTCTTAACATATTTCCAGAAGTGGGACAATGAAGTTCAACATGGAGTGCTCACTCTTTCATGTCTTAACATATATCCAGAAGTAGGACAATGAGGTTCAACATGGAGTGCTCACTCTTTTCATGTCTTAACATATTTCCAGAAGTAGGACAATGAAGTTCAACATGGAGTGCTCACTGTTTCATGTCTAAACATATTTTCAGAAGTAGGACAATGAAGTTCAACATGGAAAGCTCACTGTTTCATGTCTAAACATATTTCCAGAAGTAGGACAATGAAGTTCAACATGGAGTGCTCACTCTTTCATTTCTAAACATATTTTCAGAAGTAGGAAAATGAAGTTCAACATGGAGTGCTCACTCTTTCATGTCTAAACATATTTTCAGAAGTAAGACAATGAAGTTCAACATGGAGTGCTCACTCTTTCATGTCTGAACATATTTCCAGAAGTAAGACAATGAAGTTCATCATGGAGTGCTCACTCTTTCATGTCGAAACATATTTTCAGAAGTAAGACAATGAAGTTCATCATGGAGTGCTCACTCTTTCATGTCTAAACATATTTTCAGAAGTAAGACAATGAAGTTCAACAAGAAGTGCTCACTCTTTCATGTCTAAACATATTTTCAGAAGTAGGACAATGAAGTTCAACATGGAGTGCTCACTGTTTCATGTCTTAACATATTTCCAGAAGTAGGACAATGAAGTTCAACATGGAGTGCTCACTGTTTCATGTCTTAACATATTTTCAGAAGTAGGACAATGAAGTTCAACATGGAGTGCTCACTCTTTCATGTCTAAACATATTTTCAGAAGTAAGACAATGAAGTTCAACAAGAAGTGATCACTCTTTCATGTGTAAACATATTTTCAGAAGTAAGACAATGAAGTTCAACAAGAAGTGCTCACTCTTTCATGTCTTAACATATTTCCAGAAGTAAGACAATGAAGTTCAACATGGAGTGCTCGCTCTTTCATGTCTAAACATATTTTCAGAAGTAAGACAATGAAGTTCAACAAGAAGTGCTCACTCTTTCATGTCTAAACATATTTCCAGAAGTAGGACAATGAAGTTCAACAAGAAGTGCTCACTGTTTCATGTCTTAACATATTTCCAGAAGTAGGACAATGAAGTTCAACATGGAGTGCTCACTCTTTCATGTCTCAACATATTTTCAGAAGTAGGACAATGAAGTTCAACATGGAGTGCTCACTCTTTCATGTCTCAACATATTTTCAGAAGTAGGACAATGAAGTTCAACATGGAGTGCTCACTGTTTCATGTCTCAACATATTTCCAGAAGGAAGACATTGTAGTTTAACATGGAGTGCTCACTGTTTCATGTCTTAACATATTTCCAGAAGGAAGACATTGTAGTTCAACAAGGCGTGCTCACTGTTTCATGTCTTAACATATTTCCAGAAGGAAGACGTTGTAGTTCAACAAGGAGTGCTCACTGTTTCATGTCTCAACATATTTCCAGAAGGAAGACATTGTAGTTCAACAAGGAGTGCTCACTGTTTCATGTCTTAACATATTTCCAGAAGGAAGACAATGAAGTTCAACAAGGAGTGCTCACTGTTTCATGTCCCAACATATTTCCAGAAGGAAGACATTGTAGTTCAACAAGGAGTGCTCACTGTTTCATGTCTTAACATATTTCCAGAAGGAAGACAATGAAGTTCAACATGGAGTGCTCAGTGTTTCATGTCTCAACATATTTCCAGAAGGAAGACATTGTAGTTCAACAAGGAGTGCTCACTGTTTCATGTCTCAACATATTTCCAGAAGGAAGACAATGAAGTTCAACAAGGAGTGCTCACTGTTTCATGTCTTAACATATTTCCAGAAGGAAGACATTGTAGTTCAACAAGGAGTGCTCACTGTTTCATGTCTGAACATATTTCCAGAAGGAAGACATTGTAGTTCAACAAGGAGTGCTCACTGTTTCATGTCCCAACATATTTCCAGAAGGGAGACATTGTAGTTCAACAAGGAGTGCTCACTGTTTCATGTCTTAACATATTTTCAGAAGGAAGACATTGTAGTTCAACAAGGAGTGCTCACTGTTTCATGTCTTAACATATTTCCAGAAGGAAGACATTGTAGTTCAACAAGGAGTGCTCACTATTTCATGTCTTAACATATTTCCAGAAGGAAGACATTGTAGTTCAACAAGAAGTGCTCACTTTTTCATGTCTTAACATAGTTCCAGAAGTAGGACAATCAAGTTCAACGAGGAGTGCTCACTCTTTCATGTCTTAACATATTTCCAGAAGTAGGACAATGTGGTTCAAAAAGAAGTGCTCACTCTTTCACGTCTTAACATATTTCCAGAAGTAGGACAATGTAGTTCAAAAAGGAGTGCTCACTGTTTCATGTCTTAACATATTTCCAGAAGTAGGACAATGTAGTTCAAAAAGGAGTGCTCACTGTTTCATGTCTTAACATATTTCCAGAAGTAGGACAATGAAGTTCAACAAGGAGTGCTCACTCTTTCATGTCTTAACATATTTCCAGAAGTAGGACAATGAAGTTCAACAAGGAGTGCTCACTGTTTCATGTCTTAACATATTTCCAGAAGTAGGACAATGAAGTTCAACAAGGAGTGCTCACTCTTTCATGTCTCAACATATTTCCAGAAGTAGGACAATGAAGTTCAACATGGAGTGCTCACTCTTTCATGTCTCAACATATTTCCAGAAGTAGGACAATGAAGTTCAACATGGAGTGCTCACTCTTTCATGTCTTAACATATTTCCAGAAGTAGGACAATGAAGTTCAACAAGGAGTGCTCACTGTTTCATGTCTTAACATATTTCCAGAAGGAAGACAATGAAGTTCAACATGGAGTGCTCACTCTTTCATGTCTTAACATATTTCCAGAAGTAGGACAATGTAGTTCAACAAGGAGTGCTCACTCTTTCATGTCTTAACATATTTCCAGAAGTAGGACAATGTAGTTCAACATGGAGTGCTCACTCTTTCATGTCTTAACATATTTCCAGAAGTAGGACAATGAAGTTCAACATGGAGTGCTCACTGTTTCATGTCTTAACATATTTCCAGAAGTAGGACAATGTAGTTCAACAAGGAGTGCTCACTCTTTCATGTCTCAACATATTTCCAGAAGTAGGACAATGAAGTGCAACATGGAGTGCTCACTGTTTCATGTCTTAACATATTTCCAGAAGTAGGATAATGTAGTTCAACAAGGAGTGCTCACTCTTTCATGTCTTAACATATTTCCAGAATCAGGACAATGAAGTTCAACATGGAGTGCTCACTGTTTCATGTCTTAACATATTTCCAGAAGTAGGACAATGAAGTTCAACATGGAGTGCTCACTGTTTCATGTCTTAACATATTTCCAGAAGTAGGACAATGAAGTTCAACATGGAGTGCTCACTGTTTCATGTCTTAACATATTTCCAGAAGTAGGATAATGTAGTTCAACAAGGAGTGCTCACTCTTTCATGTCTTAACATATTTCCAGAAGTAGGACAATGAAGTTCAACATGGAGTGCTCACTGTTTCATGTCTTAACATATTTCCAGAAGTAGGACAATGAAGTTCAACATGGAGTGCTCACTGTTTCATGTCTTAACATATTTCCAGAAGTAGGACAATGAAGTTCAACATGGAGTGCTCACTGTTTCATGTCTTAACATATTGTCAGAAGTAGGACAATGAAGTTCAACATGGAGTGCTCACTCTTTCATGTCTTAACATATTTCCAGAAGTAGGACAATGAAGTTCAACATGGAGTGCTCACTCTTTCATGTCTTAACATATTTCCAGAAGTAAGACAATGAAGTTCAACATGGAGTGCTCAGTCTTTCATGTCTTAACATATTTCCAGAAGTAGGACAATGAAGTTCAACATGGAGTGCTCACTCTTTCATGTCTTAACATATTTCCAGAAGTAGGACAATGACGTTCAACATGGAGTGCTCACTGTTTCATGTCTTAACATATTTCCAGAAGTAGGACAATGAAGTTCAACATGGAGTGCTCACTGTTTCATGTCTTAACATATTTCCAGAAGAAGGACAATGAAGTTCAACATGGAGTGCTCACTGTTTCACGTCTTAATATATTTCCAGAAGTAGGACAATGAAGTTCAACATGGAGTGCTCACTGTTTCATGTCTTAACATATTTCCAGAAGGAAGACAATGAAGTTCAACAAGGAGTGCTCACTGTTTCATGTCTTAACGTATTTCCAAAAGTAGGACAATGAAGTTCAACATGGAGTGCTCACTGTTTCATGTCTTAACATATTTCCAGAAGTAGGACAATGAAGTTCAACATGGAGTGCTCACTGTTTCATGTCTTAACATATTTCCAGAAGTAGGACAATGAAGTTCAACATGGAGTGCTCACTCTTTCATTTCTTAACATATTTCCAGAATTCGGACAATGAAGTTCAACAAGGAGTGCTCACTGTTTCATGTCTTAACATATTTTCAGAAGTAGGACAATGAAGTTCAACATGGAGTGCTCACTCTTTCATGTCTAAACATATTTCCAGAACTAAGACAATGAAGTTCAACTTGGAGTGCTCACTCTTTCATGTCTAAACATATTTTCAGAAGTAAGACAATAAAGTTCAACAAGAAGTGCTCACTCTTTCATGTCTTAACATATTTCCAGAAGTAGGACAATGAAGTTCAACATGGAGTGCTCACTCTTTCATGACTTAACATATTTCCAGAAGTAGGACAATGAAGTTCAACATGGAGTGCTCACTCTTTCATGTCTTAACATATTTCCAGAAGTAGGACAATGAAGTTCAACATGGAGTGCTCACTCTTTCATGTCTTAACATATTTCCAGAAGTAGGACAATGAAGTTCAACATGGAGTGCTCACTCTTTCATTTCTTAACATATTTCCAGAATTCGGACAATGAAGTTCAACAAGGAGTGCTCACTGTTTCATGTCTTAACATATTTTCAGAAGTAGGACAATGAAGTTCAACATGGAGTGCTCACTCTTTCATGTCTAAACATATTTCCAGAACTAAGACAATGAAGTTCAACTTGGAGTGCTCACTCTTTCATGTCTAAACATATTTTCAGAAGTAAGACAATAAAGTTCAACAAGAAGTGCTCACTCTTTCATGTCTTAACATATTTCCAGAAGTAGGACAATGAAGTTCAACATGGAGTGCTCACTCTTTCATGACTTAACATATTTCCAGAAGTAGGACAATGAAGTTCAACATGGAGTGCTCACTCTTTCATGTCTTAACATATTTCCAGAAGTAGGACAATGAAGTTCAACATGGAGTGCTCACTCTTTCATGTCTTAACATATTTCCAGAAGTAGGACAATGAAGTTCAACATGGAGTGCTCACTCTTTCATGTCTAAACATATTTCCGGAAGTAGGACAATGAAGTTCAACATGGAGTGCTCTCTGTTTCATGTCTAAACATATTTTCAGAAGTAGGACAATGAAGTTCAACATGGAGTGCTCACTGTTTTATGTCTAAACATATTTCCAGAAGTAGGACAATGAAGTTCAACATGGAGTGCTCACTCTTTCATGTCTAAACATATTTTCAGAAGTACGACAATGAAGTTCAACATGGAGTGCTCACTCTTTCATGTCTAAACATATCTTCAGAAGTAAGACAATGAAGTTCAAAATGGAGTGCTCACTCTTTCATGTCTAAACATATTTCCAGAAGTAAGACAAAGAAGTTCATCATGGAGTGCTCACTCTTTCATGTCTAAACATATTTTCAGAAGTAAGACAATGAAGTTCAACAAGAAGTGCTCACTCTTTCATGTCTAAACATATTTTCAGAAGTAGGACAATGAAGTTCAACAAGAAGTGCTCACTCTTTCATGTCTAAACATATTTTCAGAAGTAGGACAATGAAGTTCAACAAGAAGTGCTCACTCTTTTATGTCTAAACATATTTTCAGAAGTAAGACAATGAAGTTCAACAAGAAGTGCTCACTCTTTCATGTCTAAACATATTTTCAGAAGTAGGACAATGAAGTTCAACATGGAGTGCTCACTGTTTCATGTCTTAACATATTTCCAGAAGTAGGACAATGAAGTTCAACATGGAGTGCTCACTGTTTCATGTCTTAACATATTTTCAGAAGTAGATCAATGAAGATCAACATGGAGTGCTCACTCTTTCATGTCTAAAATATTTTCAGAAGTAAGACAATGAAGTTCAACAAGAAGTGCTCACTCTTTCATGTCTAAACATATTTTCAGAAGTAAGACAATGAAGTTCAACAAGGAGTGCTCACTCTTTCATGTCTTAACATATTTCCAGAAGTAAGACAATGAAGTTCAACATGGAGTGCTCACTCTTTCATGTCTAAACATATTTTCAGTAGTAAGACAATGAAGTTCAACAAGAAGTGCTCACTCTTTCATGTCTTAACATATTTCCAGAAGTAGGACAATGAAGTTCAACAAGAAGTGCTCACTGTTTCATGTCTTAACATATTTCCAGAAGTAGCACAATGAAGTTCAACATGGAGTGCTCACTCTTTCATGTCTCATCATATTTTCAGATGTAGGACAATGAAGTTCAACATGGAGTGCTCACTCTTTCATGTCTCAACATATTTTCAGAAGTAGGACAATGAAGTTCAACATGGAGTGCTCACTGTTTCATGTCTCAACATATTTCCAGAAGGAAGACATTGTAGTTCAACATGGAGTGCTCACTGTTTCATGTCTTAACATATTTCCAGAAGGAAGACATTGTAGTTCAACAAGGAGTGCTCACTGTTTCATGTCTTAACATATTTCCAGAAGGAAGACATTGTAGTTCAACAAGGAGTGCTCACTGTTTCATGTCTCAACATATTTCCAGAAGTAGGACAATGTAGTTCAACATGGAGTGCTCACTCTTTCGTGTCTTAACATATTTCCAGAAGTAGGACAATGAAGTTCAACATGGAGTGCTCACTCTTTCATGTCTAAACATATTTCCAGAAGTAGGACAATGAAGTTCAACATGGAGTGCTCACTCTTTCATGTCTAAACATATTTCCAGAAGTAGGACAATGAAGTTCAACAAGAAGTGCTCACTGTTTCATGTCTTAACATATTTCCAGAAGTAGGACAAAGAAGTTCAACATGGAGTGCTCACTGTTTCATGTCTCAACATATTTCCAGAAGGAAGACATTGTAGTTCAACAAGGAGTGCTCACTGTTTCATGTCTAAACATATTTTCAGTAGTAAGACAATGAAGTTCAACAAGAAGTGCTCACTCTTTCATGTTAAACATATTTCCAGAAGTAGGACAATGAAGTTCAACAAGAAGTGCTCACTGTTTCATGTCTTAACATATTTCCAGAAGTAGCACAATGAAGTTCAACATGGAGTGCTCACTCTTTCATGTCTCATCATATTTTCAGATGTAGGACAATGAAGTTCAACATGGAGTGCTCACTCTTTCATGTCTCAACATATTTTCAGAAGTAGGACAATGAAGTTCAACATGGAGTGCTCACTGTTTCATGTCTCAACATATTTCCAGAAGGAAGACATTGTAGTTCAACATGGAGTGCTCACTGTTTCATGTCTTAACATATTTCCAGAAGGAAGACAATGTAGTTCAACAAGAAGTGCTCACTCCTTCATGTCTAAACATATTTACAGAAGTAGGACAATGAAGTTCAACATGGAGTGCTCACTGTTTCATGTCTTAACATATTTCCAGAAGTAGGATAATGTAGTTCATCAAGGAGTGCTCACTCTTTCATGTCTTAACATATTTCCAGAAGTAGGACAATGAAGTTCAACATGGAGTGCTCACTCTTTCATGTCTAAACATATTTCCAGAAGTAGGACAATGAAGTTCAACATGGAGTGCTCACTCTTTCATGTCTAAACATATTTCCAGAAGTAGGACAATGAAGTTCAACAAGAAGTGCTCACTGTTTCATGTCTTAACATATTTCCAGAAGTAGGACAAAGAAGTTCAACATGGAGTGCTCACTCTTTCATGTCTGAACATATTTTTAGAAGTAGTACAATGAAGTTCAACATGGAGTGCTCACTCTTTCATGTCTAAACATATTTCCAGAAGTAAATACAATGAAGTTCAACATGGAGTGCTCACTCTTTCATGTCTTAACATATTTCCAGAAGTAGGACAATGAAGTTCAACATGGAGTGCTCACTCTTTCATGTCTTAACATATTTCCAGAAGTAGGACAATGAAGTTCAACATGGAGTGCTCACTCTTTCATGTCTTAACATATTTCCAGAAGTAGGCCAATGAAGTTCAACATGGAGTGCTCACTCTTTCATGTCTTAACATATTTCCAGAAGTGGGACAATGAAGTTCAACATGGAGTGCTCACTCTTTCATGTCTTAACATATATCCAGAAGTAGGACAATGAGGTTCAACATGGAGTGCTCACTCTTTTCATGTCTTAACATATTTCCAGAAGTAGGACAATGAAGTTCAACATGGAGTGCTCACTGTTTCATGTCTAAACATATTTTCAGAAGTAGGACAATGAAGTTCAACATGGAAAGCTCACTGTTTCATGTCTAAACATATTTCCAGAAGTAGGACAATGAAGTTCAACATGGAGTGCTCACTCTTTCATTTCTAAACATATTTTCAGAAGTAGGAAAATGAAGTTCAACATGGAGTGCTCACTCTTTCATGTCTAAACATATTTTCAGAAGTAAGACAATGAAGTTCAACATGGAGTGCTCACTCTTTCATGTCTGAACATATTTCCAGAAGTAAGATAATGAAGTTCATCATGGAGTGCTCACTCTTTCATGTCGAAACATATTTTCAGAAGTAAGACAATGAAGTTCAACAAGAAGTGCTCACTCTTTCATGTCTAAACATATTTTCAGAAGTAGGACAATGAAGTTCAACATGGAGTGCTCACTGTTTCATGTCTTAACATATTTCCAGAAGTAGGACAATGAAGTTCAACATGGAGTGCTCACTGTTTAATGTCTTAACATATTTTCAGAAGTAGGACAATGAAGTTCAACATGGAGTGCTCACTCTTTCATGTCTAAACATATTTTCAGAAGTAAGACAATGAAGTTCAACAAGAAGTGCTCACTCTGTCATGTCTAAACATATTTTCAGAAGTAGGACAATGAAGTTCAACAAGAAGTGCTCACTCTTTCATGTCTAAACATATTTTCAGAAGTAGGACAATGAAGTTCAACATGGAGTGCTCACTGTTTCATGTCTTAACATATTTCCAGAAGGAAGACATTGTAGTTCAATAAGGAGTGCTCACTGTTTCATTTCATAACATATTTCCAGAAGGAAGACATTGTAGTTCAACAAGGAGTGCTCACTGTTTCATGTCTCAACATATTTCCAGAAGGAAGACATTGTAGTTCAACAAGGAGTGCTCACTGTTTCATGTCTTAACATATTTCCAGAAGGAAGACATTGTAGTTCAACAAGGAGTGCTCACTGTTTCATGTCTCAACATATTTCCAGAAGGAAGACATTGTAGTTCAACAAGGAGTGCTCACTGTTTCATTTCTTAACATATTTCCAGAAGGAAGACATTGTAGTTCAACAAGGAGTGCTCACTGTTTCATGTCTTAACATATTTCCAGAAGGAAGACATTGTAGTTCAACAAGGAGTGCTCACTGTTTCATGTGTTAACATATTTCCAGAAGGAAGACATTGTAGTTCAACAAGGAGTTCTCACTGTTTCATGTCTCAACATATTTCCAGAAGGAAGACATTGTAGTTCAACAAGGAGTGCTCACTGTTTCATTTCATAACATATTTCCAGAAGGAAGACATTGTAGTTCAACAAGGAGTGCTCACTGTTTCATGTCTCAGCATATTTCCAGAAGGAAGACATTCTAGTTTTACATGGAGTGCTCACTCTTTCATGTCTAAACATATTTCCAGAAGTAGGACAATGTGGTTCAAAAAGAAGTGCTCACTCTTTCACGTCTTAACATATTTCCAGAAGTAGGACAATGTAGTTCAAAAAGGAGTGCTCACTGTTTCATGTCTTAACATATTTCCAGAAGTAGGACAATGTAGTTCAAAAAGGAGTGCTCACTGTTTCATGTCTTAACATATTTCCAGAAGTAGGACAATGAAGTTCAACAAGGAGTGCTCACTCTTTCATGTCTTAACATATTTCCAGAAGTAGGACAATGAAGTTCAACAAGGAGTGCTCACTGTTTCATGTCTTAACATATTTCCAGAAGTAGGACAATGAAGTTCAACAAGGAGTGCTCGCTCTTTCATGTCTCAACATATTTCCAGAAGTAGGACAATGAAGTTCAACATGGAGTGCTCACTCTTTCATGTCTTAACATATTTCCAGAAGTAGGACAATGAAGTTCAACATGGAGTGCTCACTCTTTCATGTCTTAACATATTTCCAGAAGTAGGACAATGAAGTTCAACAAGGAGTGCTCACTGTTTCATGTCTTAACATATTTCCAGAAGGAAGACAATGAAGTTCAACATGGAGTGCTCACTCTTTCATGTCTTAACATATTTCCAGAAGTAGGACAATGTAGTTCAACAAGGAGTGCTCACTCTTTCATGTCTTAACATATTTCCAGAAGTAGGACAATGTAGTTCAACATGGAGTGCTCACTCTTTCATGTCTTAACATATTTCCAGAAGTAGGACAATGAAGTTCAACATGGAGTGCTCACTGTTTCATGTCTTAACATATTTTCAGAAGTAGGACAATGTAGTTCAACAAGGAGTGCTCACTCTTTCATGTCTCAACATATTTCCAGAAGTAGGACAATGTAGTTCAACATGGAGTGCTCACTCTTTCATGTCTTAACATATTTCCAGAAGTAGAACAATGTAGTTCAACAAGAAGTGCTCACTCTTTCATGTCTCAACATATTTCCAGAAGTAGGACAATGAAGTGCAACATGGAGTGCTCACTGTTTCATGTCTTAACATATTTCCAGAAGTAGGATAATGTAGTTCAACATGGAGTGCTCACTGTTTCATGTCTTAACATAGTTCCAGAAGTAGGACAATGAAGTTCAACATGGAGTGCTCACTGTTTCATGTCTTAACATATTTCCAGAAGTAGGACAATGTAGTTCAACAAGGAGTGCTCATTGTTTCATGTCTTAACATATTTCCAGAAGTAGGATAATGTAGTTCAACAAGGAGTGCTCACTCTTTCATGTCTTAACATATTTCCAGAAGTAGGACAATGAAGTTCAACATGGAGTGCTCACTGTTTCATGTCTTAACATATTTCCAGAAGTAGGACAATGAAGTTCAACATGGAGTGCTCACTGTTTCATGTCTTAACATATTTCCAGAAGTAGGACAATGAAGTTCAACATGGAGTGCTCACTGTTTCATGTCTTAACATATTTCCAGAAGTAGGATAATGTAGTTCAACATGGAGTGCTCACTGTTTCATGTCTTAACATATTTCCAGAAGTAGGACAATGAAGTTCAACATGGAGTGCTCACTCTTTCATGTCTTAACATATTTCCAGAAGTAGTACAACGAAGTTCAACATGGAGTGCTCACTCTTTCATGTCTTAACATATTTCCAGAAGTAGGACAATGAGGTTCAACATGGAGTGCTCACTCTTTCATGTCTTAACATATTTCCAGAAGTAGGACAATGAAGTTGAACATGGAGTGCTCACTGTTTCATGTCTTAACATATTTCCGGAAGTAGGACAATGAAGTTCAACATGGAGTGCTCACTGTTTCATGTCTTAACATATTTCCAGAAGTAGGACAATGAAGTTCAACATGGAGTGCTCACTGTTTCATGTCTTAACATATTTCCAGAAGTAGGACAATGAAGTTCAACATGGAGTGCTCGATGTTTCATGTCTTAACATATTTCCAGAAGGAAGACAATGAAGTTCAACAAGGAGTGCTCACTGTTTCATGTCTTAACATATTCCAAGACGTAGGACAATGAAGTTCAACATGGAGTGCTCACTGTTTCATGTCTTAACATATTTCCAGAAGTAGGACAATGAAGTTCAACATGGAGTGCTCACTGTTTCATGTCTTAACATATTTCCAGAAGTAGGACAATGAAGTTCAACATGGAGTGCTCACTGTTTCATGTCTTAACATATTTCCAGAAGTAGGACAATGAAGTTCAACAAGGAGTGCTCACTGTTTCATGTCTTAACATATTTCCAGAAGGAAGACAATGAAGTTCAACATGGAGTGCTCACTCTTTCACGTCTTAACATATTTCCAGAAAGAAGACAATGAAGTTCAACAAGAAGTGCTCACTCTTTCATGTCTAAACATATTTTCAGAAGTAAGACAATGAAGTACAACAAGAAGTGCTCACTCTTTCATGTCTAAACATATTTTCAGAAGTAAGACAATGAAGTTCAACAAGAAGTGCTCACTCTTTCATGTCTTAACATATTTCCAGAAGTAAGACAATGAAGTTCAACAAGAAGTGCTCACTCTTTCATGTCTTAACATATTTTCAGATGAAGGACAATGAAGTTCAAAATGGAGTGCTCACTCTTTCATGTCTAAACATATTTCCAGAAGTAGGACAAAGAAGTTCAACATGGAGTGCTCACTCTTTCATGTCTAAACATATTTCCAGAAGTAAGACAATGAAATTCAACAAGAAGTGCTCACTCTTTCATGTCTTAACATATTTCCAGAAGTAGGACAATGAAGTTCAACAAGAAGTGCTCACTCTTTCATGTCTAAACATATTTTCAGAAGTAGGACAATGAAGTTCAACATGGAGTGCTCACTCTTTCATGTCTAAACATATTTCCAGAAGTAAGACAATGAAGTTCAACATGGAGTGCTCACTCTTTCATGTCTAAACATATTTTCAGAAGTAAGACAATGAAGTTCAACAAGAAGTGCTCACTCTTTCATGTCTAAACATATTTCCAGAAGTAGGACAATGAAGTTCAACATGGAATGCTCACTCTTTCATGTCTTAACATATTTCCAGAAGTAGGACAATGAAGTTCAACATGGAGTGCTCACTCTTTCATGTCTTAACATATTTCAAGAAGTAGGACAATGAAGATCAACATGGAGTGCTCACTCTTTCATGTCTTAACATATTTCCAGAAGTAGGACAATGAAGTTCAACATGGAGTGCTCACTCTTTCATGTCTTAACATATTTCCAGAAGTAGGACAATGAAGTTCAACATGGAGTGCTCACTCTTTCATGGCTTAACATATTTCCAGAAGTAGGACAATGAAGTTCAACATGGAGTGCTCACTCTTTCATGTCTTAACATATTTCCAGAAATAGGACAATGAAGTTCAACATGGAGTGCTCACTGTTTCATGTCTAAACATATTTTCAGAAGTAGGACAATGAAGTTGAACATGGAGTGCTCACTGTTTCATGTCTAAACATATTTCGAGAAGTAGGACAATGAAGTTCAACATGGAGTGCTCACTCTTTCATGTCTAAACATATTTTCAGAAGTAGGACAATGAAGTTCAACATGGAGTGCTTCATCTTTCATGTCTAAACATATTTTCAGAAGTAAGACAATGAAGTTCAACATGGAGTGCTCACTCTTTCATGTCTAAACATATTTCCAGAAGTCAGATAATGAAGTTCATCATGGAGTGCTCACTCTTTCATGTCTAAACATATTTTCAGAAGTACGACAATGAAGTTCAACAAGAAGTGCTCACTCTTTCATGTCTAAACATATTTTCAGAAGTAGGACAATGAAGTTCAACATGGAGTGCTCACTGTTTCATGTCTTAACATATTTCCAGAAGTAGGACAATGAAGTTCAACATGGAGTGCTCACTGTTTCATGTCTTAACATATTTTCAGAAGTAGGACAATGAAGTTCAACAAGGAGTGCTCACTGTTTCATGTCTTAACATATTTCCAGACGTAGGACAATGAAGTTCAACATGGAGTGCTCACTGTTTCATGTCTTAACATATTTCCAGAAGTAGGACAATGAAGTTCAACATGGAGTGCTCACTGTTTCATGTCTTAACATATTTCCAGAAGTAGGACAATGAAGTTCAACATGGAGTGCTCACTGTTTCATGTCTTAACATATTTCCAGAAGTAGGACAATGAAGTTCAACAAGGAGTGCTCACTGTTTCATGTCTTAACATATTTCCAGAAGGAAGACAATGAAGTTCAACATGGAGTGCTCACTCTTTCACGTCTTAACATATTTCCAGAAAGAAGACAATGAAGTTCAACAAGAAGTGCTCACTCTTTCATGTCTAAACATATTTTCAGAAGTAAGACAATGAAGTACAACAAGAAGTGCTCACTCTTTCATGTCTAAACACATTTTCAGAAGTAAGACAATGAAGTTCAACAAGAAGTGCTCACTCTTTCATGTCTTACTATATTTCCAGAAGTAAGACAATGAAGTTCAACAAGAAGTGCTCACTCTTTCATGTCTTAACATATTTTCAGATGTAGGACAATGAAGTTCAAAATGGAGTGCTCACTCTTTCATGTCTAAACATATTTCCAGAAGTAGGACAATGAAGTTCAACATGGAGTGCTCACTCTTTCATGTCTAAACATATTTCCAGAAGTAGGACAATGAAATTCAACAAGAAGTGCTCACTCTTTCATGTCTTAACATATTTCCAGAAGTAGGACAATGAAGTTCAACATGGAGTGCTCACTCTTTCATGTCTAAACATATTTTCAGAAGTAGGACAATGAAGTTCAACATGGAGTGCTCACTCTTTCATGTCTAAACATATTTCCAGAAGTAAGACAATGAAGTTCAACATGGAGTGCTCACTCTTTCATGTCTAAACATATTTTCAGAAGTAAGAGAATGAAGTTCAACAAGAAGTGCTCACTCTTTCATGTCTAAACATATTTCCAGAAGTAGGACAATGAAGTTCAACATGGAGTGCTCACTCTTTCATGTCTTAACATATTTCCAGAAGTAGGACAATGAAGTTCAACATGGAGTGCTCACTCTTTCATGTCTTAACATATTTCAAGAAGTAGGACAATGAAGATCAACATGGAGTGCTCACTCTTTCATGTCTTAACATATTTCCAGAAGTAGGACAATGAAGTTCAACATGGAGTGCTCACTCTTTCATGTCTTAACATATTTCCAGAAGTAGGACAATGAAGTTCAACATGGAGTGCTCACTCTTTCATGGCTTAACATATTTCCAGAAGTAGGACAATGAAGTTTAACATGGAGTGCTCACTCTTTCATGTCTTAACATATTTCCAGAAATAGGACAATGAAGTTCAACATGGAGTGCTCACTGTTTCATGTCTAAACATATTTTCAGAAGTAGGACAATGAAGTTGAACATGGAGTGCTCACTGTTTCATGTCTAAACATATTTCGAGAAGTAGGACAATGAAGTTCAACATGGAGTGCTCACTCTTTCATGTCTAAACATATTTTCAGAAGTAGGACAATGAAGTTCAACATGGAGTGCTTCATCTTTCATGTCTAAACATATTTTCAGAAGTAAGACAATGAAGTTCAACATGGAGTGCTCACTCTTTCATGTCTAAACATATTTCCAGAAGTCAGATAATGAGGTTCATCATGGAGTGCTCACTCTTTCATGTCTAAACATATTTTCAGAAGTAAGACAATGAAGTTCAACAAGAAGTGCTCACTCTTTCATGTCTAAACATATTTTCAGAAGTAGAACAATGAAGTTCAACATGGAGTGCTCACTGTTTCATGTCTTAACATATTTCCAGAAGTAGGACAATGAAGTTCATTATGGAGTGCTCACTGTTTCATGTCTTAACATATTTTCAGAAGTAGGACAATGAAGTTCAACATGGAGTGCTCACTCTTTCATGTCTAAACATATTTTCAGAAGTAAGACAATGAAGTTCAACAAGAAGTGCTCATTCTTTTATGTCTAAACATATTTTCAGAAGTAGGACAATGAAGTTCAACAAGAAGTGCTCACTCTTTCATGTCTAAACATATTTTCAGAAGTAAGACAATGAAGTTCAACAAGAAGTGCTCACTCTTTCATGTCTAAACATATTTTCAGAAGTAGGACAATGAAGTTCAACATGGAGTGCTCACTGTTTCATGTCTTAACATATTTCCAGAAGTAGGACAATGAAGTTCAACATGGAGTGCTCACTGTTTCATGTCTTAACATATTTTCAGAAGTAGGACAATGAAGTTCAACATGGAGTGCTC
The DNA here is from genome assembly GCA_030765065.1 of Deroplatys truncata. Classification (NCBI taxonomy): domain Eukaryota; kingdom Metazoa; phylum Arthropoda; class Insecta; order Mantodea; family Mantidae; genus Deroplatys; species Deroplatys truncata. Next base: position 2,807,328 of record CM060975.1, read on the forward strand.
ACTCTTTCATGTCTAAACATATTTTCAGAAGTAAGACAATGAAGTTCAACAAGAAGTGATCACTCTTTCATGTGTAAACATATTTTCAGAAGTAAGACAATGAAGTTCAACAAGAAGTGCTCACTCTTTCATGTCTTAACATATTTCCAGAAGTAAGACAATGAAGTTCAACATGGAGTGCTCACTCTTTCATGTCTAAACATATTTTCAGAAGTAAGACAATGAAGTTCAACAAGAAGTGCTCACTCTTTCATGTCTAAACATACTTCCAGAAGTAGGACAATGAAGTTCAACAAGAAGTGCTCACTGTTTCATGTCTTAACATATTTCCAGAAGTAGGACAATGAAGTTCAACATGGAGTGCTCACTCTTTCATGTCTCAACATATTTTCAGAAGTAGGACAATGAAGTTCAACATGGAGTGCTCACTCTTTCATGTCTCAACATATTTTCAGAAGTAGGACAATGAAGTTCAACATGGAGTGCTCACTGTTTCATGTCTCAACATATTTCCAGAAGGAAGACATTGTAGTTTAACATGGAGTGCTCACTGTTTCATGTCTTAACATATTTCCAGAAGGAAGACATTGTAGTTCAACAAGGAGTGCTCACTGTTTCATGTCTTAACATATTTCCAGAAGGAAGACAATGAAGTTCAACAAGGAGTGCTCACTGTTTCATGTCCCAACATATTTCCAGAAGGAAGACATTGTAGTTCAACAAGGAGTGCTCACTGTTTCATGTCTTAACATATTTCCAGAAGGAAGACAATGAAGTTCAACATGGAGTGCTCAGTGTTTCATGTCTCAACATATTTCCAGAAGGAAGACATTGTAGTTCAACAAGGAGTGCTCACTGTTTCATGTCTCAACATATTTCCAGAAGGAAGACAATGAAGTTCAACAAGGAGTGCTCACTGTTTCATGTCTTAACATATTTCCAGAAGGAAGACATTGTAGTTCAACAAGGAGTGCTCACTGTTTCATGTCTGAACATATTTCCAGAAGGAAGACATTGTAGTTCAACAAGGAGTGCTCACTGTTTCATGTCCCAACATATTTCCAGAAGGGAGACATTGTAGTTCAACAAGGAGTGCTCACTCTTTCATGTCTAAACATATTTTCAGAAGTAGGACAATGAAGTTCAACAAGAAGTGCTCACTCTTTCATGTCTAAACATATTTCCAGAAGTAGGACAATGAAGTTCAACATGGAGTGCTCACTCTTTCATGTCTTAACATATTTCCAGAAGTAGGACAATGAAGTTCAACAAGGAGTGCTCACTGTTTCATGTCTTAACATATTTTCAGAAGTAGGACAATGAAGTTCAACATGGAGTGCTCACTCTTTCATGTCTAAACATATTTTCAGAAGTAAGACAATGAAGTTCAACAAGAAGTGCTACTCTTTCATGTCTAAACATATTTTCAGAAGTAGGACAATGAAGTTCAACAAGAAGTGCTCACTCTTTCATGTCTAAACATATTTCCAGAAGTAGGACAATGAAGTTCAACATGGAGTGCTCACTCTTTCATGTCTTAACATATTTCCAGAAGTAGGACAATGAAGTTCAACAAGGAGTGCTCACTGTTTCATGTCTTAACATATTTCCAGAAGGAAGACAATGAAGTTCAACATGGAGTGCTCACTCTTTCATGTCTTAACATATTTCCAGAAGTAGGACAATGTAGTTCAACAAGGAGTGCTCACTCTTTCATGTCTTAACATATTTCCAGAAGTAGGACAATGTAGTTCAACATGGAGTGCTCACTATTTCATGTCTTAACATATTTCCAGAAGTAGGACAATGAAGTTCAACATGGAGTGCTCACTGTTTCATGTCTTAACATATTTCCAGAAGTAGGACAATGTAGTTCAACAAGGAGTGCTCACTCTTTCATGTCTCAACATATTTCCAGAAGTAGGACAATGTAGTTCAACATGGAGTGCTCACTCTTTCATGTCTTAACATATTTCCAGAAGTAGAACAATGTAGTTCAACAAGAAGTGCTCACTCTTTCATGTCTCAACATATTTCCAGAAGTAGGACAATGAAGTGCAACATGGAGTGCTCACTGTTTCATGTCTTAACATATTTCCAGAAGTAGGATAATGTAGTTCAACAAGGAGTGCTCACTCTTTCATGTCTTAACATATTTCCAGAAGTAGGACAATGAAGTTCAACATGGAGTGCTCACTCTTTCATGTCTTAACATATTTCCAGAAGTAGGACAATGAAGTTCAACATGGAGTGCTCACTGTTTCATGTCTTAACATATTTCCAGAAGTAGGACAATGAAGTTCAACATGGATTGCTCACTGTTTCATGTCTTAACATATTGTCAGAAGTAGGACAATGAAGTTCAACATGGAGTGCTCACTCTTTCATGTCTTAACATATTTCCAGAAGTAGGACAATGAAGTTCAACATGGAGTGCTCACTCTTTCATGTCTTAACATATTTCCAGAAGTAGGACAATGAAGTTCAACATGGAGTGCTCAGTCTTTCATGTCTTAACATATTTCCAGAAGTAGGACAATGAAGTTCAACATGGAGTGCTCACTCTTTCATGTCTTAACATATTTCCAGAAGTAGGACAATGACGTTCAACATGGAGTGCTCACTGTTTCATGTCTTAACATATTTCCAGAAGTAGGACAATGAAGTTCAACATGGAGTGCTCACTGTTTCATGTCTTAACATATTTCCAGAAGAAGGACAATGAAGTTCAACATGGAGTGCTCACTGTTTCATGTCTTAATATATTTCCAGAAGTAGGACAATGAAGTTCAACATGGAGTGCTCACTGTTTCATGTCTTAACATATTTCCAGAAGGAAGACAATGAAGTTCAACAAGGAGTGCTCACTGTTTCATGTCTTAACGTATTTCCAGAAGTAGGACAATGAAGTTCAACATGGAGTGCTCACTGTTTCATGTCTTAACATATTTCCAGAAGTAGGACAATGAAGTTCAACATGGAGTGCTCACTGTTTCATGTCTTAACATATTTCCAGAAGTAGGACAATGAAGTTCAACATGGAGTGCTCACTCTTTCATTTCTTAACATATTTCCAGAATTAGGACAATGAAGTTCAACAAGGAGTGCTCACTGTTTCATGTCTTAACATATTTTCAGAAGTAGGACAATGAAGTTCAACATGGAGTGCTCACTCTTTCATGTCTAAACATATTTCCAGAACTAAGACAATGAAGTTCAACTTGGAGTGCTCACTCTTTCATGTCTAAACATATTTTCAGAAGTAAGACAATATAGTTCAACAAGAAGTGCTCACTCTTTCATGTCTTAACATATTTCCAGAAGTAGGACAATGAAGTTCAACATGGAGTGCTCACTCTTTCATGACTTAACATATTTCCAGAAGTAGGACAATGAAGTTCAACATGGAGTGCTCACTCTTTCATGTCTTAACATATTTCCAGAAGTAGGACAATGAAGTTCAACATGGAGTGCTCACTCTTTCATGTCTTAACATATTTCCAGAAGTAGGACAATGAAGTTCAACATGGAGTGCTCACTCTTTCATGTCTTAACATATTTCTAGAAGTAGGACAATGAAGTTCAACATGGAGTGCTCACTCTTTCATGTCTAAACATATTTCCGGAAGTAGGACAATGAAGTTCAACATGGAGTGCTCTCTGTTTCATGTCTAAACATATTTTCAGAAGTAGGACAATGAAGTTCAACATGGAGTGCTCACTGTTTTATGTCTAAACATATTTCCAGAAGTAGGACAATGAAGTTCAACATGGAGTGCTCACTCTTTCATGTCTAAACATATTTTCAGAAGTACGACAATGAAGTTCAACATGGAGTGCTCACTCTTTCATGTCTAAACATATTTTCAAAAGTAAGACAATGAAGTTCAACATGGAGTGCTCACTCTTTCATGTCTAAACATATTTCCAGAAGTAAGACAAAGAAGTTCATCATGGAGTGCTCACTCTTTCATGTCTAAACATATTTTCAGAAGTAAGACAATGAAGTTCAACAAGAAGTGCTCACTCTTTCATGTCTAAACATATTTTCAGAAGTAGGACAATGAAGTTCAACAAGAAGTGCTCACTCTTTCATGTCTAAACATATTTTCAGAAGTAGGACAATGAAGTTCAACAAGAAGTGCTCACTCTTTTATGTCTAAACATATTTTCAGAAGTAAGACAATGAAGTTCAACAAGAAGTGCTCACTCTTTCATGTCTAAACATATTTTCAGAAGTAGGACAATGAAGTTCAACATGGAGTGCTCACTGTTTCATGTCTTAACATATTTCCAGAAGTAGGACAATGAAGTTCAACATGGAGTGCTCACTGTTTCATGTCTTAACATATTTTCAGAAGTAGATCAATGAAGATCAACATGGAGTGCTCACTCTTTCATGTCTAAAATATTTTCAGAAGTAAGACAATGAAGTTCAACAAGAAGTGCTCACTCTTTCATGTCTAAACATATTTTCAGAAGTAAGACAATGAAGTTCAACAAGGAGTGCTCACTCTTTCATGTCTTAACATATTTCCAGAAGTAAGACAATGAAGTTCAACATGGAGTGCTCACTCTTTCATGTCTAAAGATATTTTCAGTAGTAAGACAATGAAGTTCAACAAGAAGTGCTCACTCTTTCATGTCTAAACATATTTCCAGAAGTAGGACAATGAAGTTCAACAAGAAGTGCTCACTGTTTCATGTCTTAACATATTTCCAGAAGTAGCACAATGAAGTTCAACATGGAGTGCTCACTCTTTCATGTCTCATCATATTTTCAGATGTAGGACAATGAAGTTCAACATGGAGTGCTTACTCTTTCATGTCTCAACATATTTTCAGAAGTAGGACAATGAAGTTCAACATGGAGTGCTCACTGTTTCATGTCTCAACACATTTCCAGAAGGAAGACATTGTAGTTCAACATGGAGTGCTCACTGTTTCATGTCTTAACATATTTCCAGAAGGAAGACATTGTAGTTCAACAAGGAGTGCTCACTGTTTCATGTCTTAACATATTTCCAGAAGGAAGACATTGTAGTTCAACAAGGAGTGCTCACTGTTTCATGTCTCAACATATTTCCAGAAGTAGGACAATGTAGTTCAACATGGAGTGCTCACTCTTTCATGTCTTAACATATTTCCAGAAGTAGGACAATGTAGTTCAACAAGAAGTGCTCACTCCTTCATGTCTAAACATATTTACAGAAGTAGGACAATGAAGTTCAACATGGAGTGCTCACTGTTTCATGTCTTAACATATTTCCAGAAGTAGGATAATGTAGTTCATCAAGGAGTGCTCACTCTTTCATGTCTTAACATATTTCCAGAAGTAGGACAATGAAGTTCAACATGGAGTGCTCACTCTTTCATGTCTAAACATATTTCCAGAAGTAGGACAATGAAGTTCAACATGGAGTGCTCACTCTTTCATGTCTAAACATATTTCCAGAAGTAGGACAATGAAGTTCAACAAGAAGTGCTCACTGTTTCATGTCTTAACATATTTCCAGAAGTAGGACAAAGAAGTTCAACATGGAGTGCTCACTCTTTCATGTCTGAACATATTTTTAGAAGTAGTACAATGAAGTTCAACATGGAGTGCTCACTCTTTCATGTCTAAACATATTTCCAGAAGTAAATACAATGAAGTTCAACATGGAGTGCTCACTCTTTCATGTCTTAACATATTTCCAGAAGTAGGACAATGAAGTTCAACATGGAGTGCTCACTCTTTCATGTCTTAACATATTTCCAGAAGTAGGACAATGAAGTTCAACATGGAGTGCTCACTCTTTCATGTCTTAACATATTTCCAGAAGTAGGCCAATGAAGTTCAACATGGAGTGCACACTCTTTCATGTCTTAACATATTTCCAGAAGTAGGACAATGAAGTTCAACATGGAGTGCTCACTCTTTCATGTCTTAACATATATCCAGAAGTAGGACAATGAGGTTCAACATGGAGTGCTCACTCTTTTCATGTCTTAACATATTTCCAGAAGTAGGACAATGAAGTTCAACATGGAGTGCTCACTGTTTCATGTCTAAACATATTTTCAGAAGTAGGACAATGAAGTTCAACATGGAGTGCTCACTGTTTCATGTCTAAACATATTTCCAGAAGTAGGACAATGAAGTTCAACATGGAGTGCTCACTCTTTCATTTCTAAACATATTTTCAGAAGTAGGAAAATGAAGTTCAACATGGAGTGCTCACTCTTTCATGTCTAAACATATTTTCAGAAGTAAGACAATGAAGTTCAACATGGAGTGCTCACTCTTTCATGTCTGAACATATTTCCAGAAGTAAGACAATGAAGTTCATCATGGAGTGCTCACTCTTTCATGTCGAAACATATTTTCAGAAGTAAGACAATGAAGTTCAACAAGAAGTGCTCACTCTTTCATGTCTAAACATATTTTCAGAAGTAGGACAATGAAGTTCAACATGGAGTGCTCACTGTTTCATGTCTTAACATATTTCCAGAAGTAGGACAATGAAGTTCAACATGGAGTGCTCACTGTTTCATGTCTTAACATATTTTCAGAAGTAGGACAATGAAGTTCAACATGGAGTGCTCACTCTTTCATGTCTAAACATATTTTCAGAAGTAAGACAATGAAGTTCAACAAGAAGTGCTCACTCTGTCATGTCTAAACATATTTTCAGAAGTAGGGCAATGAAGTTCAACAAGAAGTGCTCACTCTTTCATGTCTAAACATATTTTCAGAAGTAAGACAATGAAGTTCAACAAGAAGTGCTCACTCTTTCATGTCTAAACATATTTTCAGAAGTAGGACAATGAAGTTCAACATGGAGTGCTCACTGTTTCATGTCTTAACATATTTCCAGAAGGAAGACATTGTAGTTCAATAAGGAGTGCTCACTGTTTCATTTCATAACATATTTCCAGAAGGAAGACATTGTAGTTCAACAAGGAGTGCTCACTGTTTCATGTCTCAACATATTTCCAGAAGGAAGACATTGTAGTTCAACAAGGAGTGCTCACTGTTTCATGTCTTAACATATTTCCAGAAGGAAGACATTGTAGTTCAACAAGGAGTGCTCACTGTTTCATGTCTCAACATATTTCCAGAAGGAAGACATTGTAGTTCAACAAGGAGTGCTCACTGTTTCATTTCTTAACATATTTCCAGAAGGAAGACATTGTAGTTCAACAAGGAGTGCTCACTGTTTCATGTCTCAACATATTTCCAGAAAGAAGAATTTGCAGTTCAACAAGGAGTGCTCACTCTTTCATGTCTCAACATATTTCCAGAAGGAAGACAATGTAGTTCAACAAGGAGTGCTCACTGCTTCATGTCTGAACACATTTCCAGAAGGAAGACAATGTTGTTCAACAAGAAGTGCTCACTCTTTCATGTCTCAACATATTTCCAGAAGGAAGACAATGTAGTTCAACAAGAAGTGCTCACTCTTTCATGTCTCAACATATTTCCAGAAGGAAGACAATGTAGTTCAACAAGGAGTGCTCACTGTTTCATGTCTTAACATATTTCCAGAAGGAAGACAATGTTGTTCAACAAGAAGTGCTCACTGTTTCATGTCTCAACATATTTCCAGAAGGAAGACAATGTAGTTCAACAAGGAGTGCTCACTGTTTCATGTCTCAACATACTTCCAGAAGGAAGACAGTGTAGTTCAACAAGGAGTGCTCACTGTTTCATGTCTCAACATATTTTCAGCAGGAATACAATGTAGTTCAACAAGGAGTGCTCACTCTTTCATGTCTCAACATATTTCCAGAAGGAAGACAATGTTGTTCAACAAGAAGTGCTCACTCTTTCATGTCTCAACATATTTCCAGAAGGAAGACAATGTAGTTCAACAAGGAGTGCTCACTGTTTTATGTCTTAACATATTTCCAGAAGGAAGACATTGTAGTTCAACAAGGAGTGCTCACTGTTTCATGTCTTAACATATTTCCAGAAGGAAGACATTGTAGTTCAACAAGGAGTGCTCACTGTTTCATGTCTCAACATATTTCCAGAAGGAAGACATTGTAGTTCAACATGGAGTGCTCAGTGTTTCATGTCTTAACATATTTCCAGAAGGAAGACATTGTAGTTCAACAAGGAGTGCTCACTGTTTCATGTCTCAACATATTTCCAGAAGGAAGACATTGTAGTTCAACATGGAGTTCTCACTGTTTCATTTCATAACATATTTCCAGAAGGAAGACATTGTAGTTCAACAAGGAGTGCTCACTGTTTCATGTCTTAACATATTTCCAGAAGTAAGACATTGTAGTTCAACAAGGAGTGCTCACTGTTTCATGTCTCAACATATTTCCAGAAGGAAGACATTGTAGTTCAACAAGGAGTGCTCACTGTTTCATGTCTTAACATATTTCCAGAAGGAAGACATTGTAGTTCAACAAGGAGTGCTCACTGTTTCATTTCATAACATATTTCCAGAAGGAAGACATTGTAGTTCAACAAGGAGTGCTCACTGTTTCATGTCTCAACATATTTCCAGAAGGAAGACAATGTAGTTCAACAAGGAGTGCTCACTGTTTCATGTCTCAACATATTTCCAGAAGGAAGACATTGTAGTTCAACAAGGAGTGCTCACTGTTTCATGTCTTAACATATTTCCAGAAGGAAGACATTGCAGTTCAACAAGGAGTGCTCACTGTTTCATGTCTTAACATACTTCCAGAAGGAAGACATTGTAGTTCAACAAGGAGTGCTCACTGTTTCATGTCTCAACATATTTCCAGAAGGAAGACATTGTAGTTCAACAAGAAGTGCTCACTGTTTCATGTCTTAACATATTTCAAGAAGTAGGACAATCAAGTTCAACGAGGAGTGCTCACTCTTTCATGTCTTAACATATTTCCAGAAGTAGGACAATGTAGTTCAAAAAGGAGTGCTCACTCTTTCATGTCTTAACATATTTCCAGAAGTAGGACAATCAAGTTCAACGAGGAGTGCTCACTCTTTCATGTCTTAACATATTTCCAGAAGTAGGACAATGTAGTTCAAAAAGGAGTGCTTACTCTTTAATGTCTCAACATATTTCCAGAAGTAGGACAATCAAGTTCAACGAGGAGTGCTCACTCTTTCATGTCTTAACATATTTGCAGAAGTAGGACAATGTAGTTCAAAAAGGAGTGCTCACTGTTTCATGTCTTAACATATTTCCAGAAGTAGGACAATGTAGTTCAAAAAGGAGTGCTCACTGTTTCATGTCTAAACATATTTCCAGAAGTAGGGCAATCAAGTTCAACAAGGAGTGCTCACTCTTTCATGTCTTAACATATTTCCAGAAGTAGGACAATGAAGTTCAACAAGGAGTGCTCACTGTTTCATGACTTAACATATTTCCAGAAGTAGGACAATGAAGTTCAACAAGGAGTGCTCACTCTTTCATGTCTCAACATATTTCCAGAAGTAGGACAATGAAGTTCAACATTGAGTGCTCACTGTTTCATGTCTCAACATATTTCCAGAAGTAGGACAATGAAGTTCAACATGGAGTGCTCACTCTTTCATGTCTTAACATATTTCCAGAAGTAGGACAATGAAGTTCAACAAGGAGTGCTCACTGTTTCATGTCTTAACATATTTCCAGAAGGAAGACAATGAAGTTCAACATGGAGTGCTCACTCTTTCATGTCTTAACATATTTCCAGAAGTAGGACAATGTAGTTCAACAAGGAGTGCTCACTCTTTCATGTCTTAACATATTTCCAGAAGTAGGACAATGTAGTTCAACATGGAGTGCTCACTCTTTCATGTCTTAACATATTTCCAGAAGTAGGACAATGAAGTTCAACATGGAGTGCTCGCTCTTTCATGTCTTAACATATTTCCAGAAGTAGGACAATGTAGTTCAACAAGAAGTGCTCACTCTTTCATGTCTCAACATATTTCCAGAAGTAGGACAATGAAGTTCAACATGGAGTGCTCACTCTTTCATGTCTTAACATATTTCCAGAAGTAGGACAATGAAGTTCAACATGGAGTGCTCACTGTTTCATGTCTTAACATATTTCCAGAAGTAAGACAATGAAGTTCAACAAGAAGTGCTCACTCTTTCATGTCTAAACATATTTTCAGAAGTAGGACAATGAAGTTCAACATGGAGTGCTCACTGTTTCATGTCTTAACATATTTCCAGAAGTAGGACAATGAAGTTCAACATGGAGTGCTCACTGTTTCATGTCTTAACATATTTTCAGAAGTAGGACAATGAAGTTCAACATGGAGTGCTCACTCTTTCATGTCTAAACATATTTTCAGAAGTAAGACAATGAAGTTCAACAAGAAGTGCTCACTCTGTCATGTCTAAACATATTTTCAGAAGTAGGACAATGAAGTTCAACAAGAAGTGCTCACTCTTTCATGTCTAAACATATTTTCAGAAGTAAGACAATGAAGTTCAACAAGAAGTGCTCACTCTTTCATGTCTAAACATATTTTCAGAAGTAGGACAATGAAGTTCAACATGGAGTGCTCACTGTTTCATGTCTTAACATATTTCCAGAAGGAAGACATTGTAGTTCAATAAGGAGTGCTAGCTGTTTCATTTCATAACATATTTCCAGAAGGAAGACATTGTAGTTCAACAAGGAGTGCTCACTGTTTCATGTCTCAACATATTTCCAGAAGGAAGACATTGTAGTTCAACAAGGAGTGCTCACTGTTTCATGTCTTAACATATTTCCAGAAGGAAGACATTGTAGTTCAACAAGGAGTGCTCACTGTTTCATGTCTCAACATATTTCCAGAAGGAAGACATTGTAGTTCAACAAGGAGTGCTCACTGTTTCATTTCTTAACATATTTCCAGAAGGAAGACATTGTAGTTCAACAAGGAGTGCTCACTGTTTCATGTCTTAACATATTTCCAGAAGGAAGACATTGTAGTTCAACAAGGAGTGCTCACTCTTTCATGTGTTAACATATTTCCAGAAGGAAGACATTGTAGTTCAACAAGGAGTTCTCACTGTTTCATGTCTCAACATATTTCCAGAAGGAAGACATTGTAGTTCAACAAGGAGTGCTCACTGTTTCATTTCATAACATATTTCCAGAAGGAAGACATTGTAGTTCAACAAGGAGTGCTCACTGTTTCATGTCTCAGCATATTTCCAGAAGGAAGACATTCTAGTTTTACATGGAGTGCTCACTCTTTCATGTCTTAACATATTTCCAGAAGTAGGACAATGTGGTTCAAAAAGAAGTGCTCACTCTTTCACGTCTTAACATATTTCCAGAAGTAGGACAATGTAGTTCAAAAAGGAGTGCTCACTGTTTCATGTCTTAACATATTTCCAGAAGTAGGACAATGTAGTTCAAAAAGGAGTGCTCACTGTTTCATGTCTTAACATATTTCCAGAAGTAGGACAATGAAGTTCAACAAGGAGTGCTCACTCTTTCATGTCTTAACATATTTCCAGAAGTAGGACAATGAAGTTCAACAAGGAGTGCTCACTGTTTCATGTCTTAACATATTTCCAGAAGTAGGACAATGAAGTTCAACAAGGAGTGCTCACTCTTTCATGTCTCAACATATTTCCAGAAGTAGGACGATGAAGTTCAACATGGAGTGCTCACTCTTTCATGTCTCAACATATTTCCAGAAGTAGGACAATGAAGTTCAACATGGAGTGCTCACTCTTTCATGTCTTAACATATTTCCAGAAGTAGGACAATGAAGTTCAACAAGGAGTGCTCACTGTTTCATGTCTTAACATATTTCCAGAAGGAAGACAATGAAGTTCAACATGGAGTGCTCACTCTTTCATGTCTTAACATATTTCCAGAAGTAGGACAATGTAGTTCAACAAGGAGTGCTCACTCTTTCATGTCTTAACATATTTCCAGAAGTAGGACAATGTAGTTCAACATGGAGTGCTCACTCTTTCATTTCTTAACATATTTCCAGAAGTAGGACAATGAAGTTCAACATGGAGTGCTCACTGTTTCATGTCTTAACATATTTTCAGAAGTAGGACAATGTAGTTCAACAAGGAGTGCTCACTCTTTCATGTCTCAACATATTTCCAGAAGTAGGACAATGTAGTTCAACATGGAGTGCTCACTCTTTCATGTCTTAACATATTTCCAGAAGTAGAACAATGTAGTTCAACAAGAAGTGCTCACTCTTTCATGTCTCAACATATTTCCAGAAGTAGGACAATGAAGTGCAACATGGAGTGCTCACTGTTTCATGTCTTAACATATTTCCAGAAGTAGGATAATGTAGTTCAACAAGGAGTGCTCACTCTTTCATGTCTTAACATATTTCCAGAAGTAGGACAATGAAGTTCAACATGGAGTGCTCACTGTTTCATGTCTTAACATATTTCCAGAAGTAGGACAATGAAGTTCAACATGGAGTGCTCACTGTTTCATGTCTTAACATATTTCCAGAAGTAGGACAATGAAGTTCAACATGGAGTGCTCACTGTTTCATGTCTTAACATATTTTCAGAAGTAGGACAATGAAGTTCAACATGGAGTGCTCACTCTTTCATGTCTTAACATATTTCCAGAAGTAGGACAATGAAGTTCAACATGGAGTGCTCACTCTTTCATGTCTTAACATATTTCCAGAAGTAGGACAATGAAGTTCAACATGGAGTGCTCAGTCTTTCATGTCTTAACATATTTCCAGAAGTAGGACAATGAAGTTCAACATGGAGTGCTCACTCTTTCATGTCTTAACATATTTCCAGAAGTAGGACAATGAAGTTCAACATGGAGTGCTCATTGTTTCATGTCTTAACATATTTCCAGAAGTAGGACAATGAAGTTCAACATGGGGTGCTCACTGTTTCATGTCTTAACATATTTCCAGAAGTAGGACAATGAAGTTCAACATGGAGTGCTCACTCTTTCATGTCTTAACATATTTCCAGAAGTAGGACAATGAAGTTCAACATGGAGTGCTCACTCTTTCATGTCTTAACATATTTCCAGAAGTAGGACAATGAAGTTCAACATGGAGTGCTCACTCTTTCATGTCTTAACATATTTCTAGAAGTAGGACAATGAAGTTCAACATGGAGTGCTCACTCTTTCATGTCTAAACATATTTCCGGAAGTAGGACAATGAAGTTCAACATGGAGTGCTCTCTGTTTCATGTCTAAACATATTTTCAGAAGTAGGACAATGAAGTTCAACATGGAGTGCTCACTGTTTTATGTCTAAACATATTTCCAGAAGTAGGACAATGAAGTTCAACATGGAGTGCTCACTCTTTCATGTCTAAACATATTTTCAGAAGTACGACAATGAAGTTCAACATGGAGTGCTCACTCTTTCATGTCTAAACATATTTTCAAAAGTAAGACAATGAAGTTCAACATGGAGTGCTCACTCTTTCATGTCTAAACATATTTCCAGAAGTAAGACAAAGAAATTCATCATGGAGTGCTCACTCTTTCATGTCTAAACATATTTTCAGAAGTAAGACAATGAAGTTCAACAAGAAGTGCTCACTCTTTCATGTCTAAACATATTTTCAGAAGTAGGACAATGAAGTTCAACAAGAAGTGCTCACTCTTTCATGTCTAAACATATTTTCAGAAGTAGGACAATGAAGTTCAACAAGAAGTGCTCACTCTTTTATGTCTAAACATATTTTCAGAAGTAAGACAATGAAGTTCAACAAGAAGTGCTCACTCTTTCATGTCTAAACATATTTTCAGAAGTAGGACAATGAAGTTCAACATGGAGTGCTCACTGTTTCATGTCTTAACATATTTCCAGAAGTAGGACAATGAAGTTCAACATGGAGTGCTCACTGTTTCATGTCTTAACATATTTTCAGAAGTAGATCAATGAAGATCAACATGGAGTGCTCACTCTTTCATGTCTAAAATATTTTCAGAAGTAAGACAATGAAGTTCAACAAGAAGTGCTCACTCTTTCATGTCTAAACATATTTTCAGAAGTAAGACAATGAAGTTCAACAAGGAGTGCTCACTCTTTCATGTCTTAACATATTTCCAGAAGTAAGACAATGAAGTTCAACATGGAGTGCTCACTCTTTCATGTCTAAAGATATTTTCAGTAGTAAGACAATGAAGTTCAACAAGAAGTGCTCACTCTTTCATGTCTAAACATATTTCCAGAAGTAGGACAATGAAGTTCAACAAGAAGTGCTCACTGTTTCATGTCTTAACATATTTCCAGAAGTAGCACAATGAAGTTCAACATGGAGTGCTCACTCTTTCATGTCTCATCATATTTTCAGATGTAGGACAATGAAGTTCAACATGGAGTGCTTACTCTTTCATGTCTCAACATATTTTCAGAAGTAGGACAATGAAGTTCAACATGGAGTGCTCACTGTTTCATGTCTCAACACATTTCCAGAAGGAAGACATTGTAGTTCAACATGGAGTGCTCACTGTTTCATGTCTTAACATATTTCCAGAAGGAAGACATTGTAGTTCAACAAGGAGTGCTCACTGTTTCATGTCTTAACATATTTCCAGAAGGAAGACATTGTAGTTCAACAAGGAGTGCTCACTGTTTCATGTCTCAACATATTTCCAGAAGTAGGACAATGTAGTTCAACATGGAGTGCTCACTCTTTCATGTCTTAACATATTTCCAGAAGTAGGACAATGTAGTTCAACAAGAAGTGCTCACTCCTTCATGTCTAAACATATTTACAGAAGTAGGACAATGAAGTTCAACATGGAGTGCTCACTGTTTCATGTCTTAACATATTTCCAGAAGTAGGATAATGTAGTTCATCAAGGAGTGCTCACTCTTTCATGTCTTAACATATTTCCAGAAGTAGGACAATGAAGTTCAACATGGAGTGCTCACTCTTTCATGTCTAAACATATTTCCAGAAGTAGGACAATGAAGTTCAACATGGAGTGCTCACTCTTTCATGTCTAAACATATTTCCAGAAGTAGGACAATGAAGTTCAACAAGAAGTGCTCACTGTTTCATGTCTTAACATATTTCCAGAAGTAGGACAAAGAAGTTCAACATGGAGTGCTCACTCTTTCATGTCTGAACATATTTTTAGAAGTAGTACAATGAAGTTCAACATGGAGTGCTCACTCTTTCATGTCTAAACATATTTCCAGAAGTAAATACAATGAAGTTCAACATGGAGTGCTCACTCTTTCATGTCTTAACATATTTCCAGAAGTAGGACAATGAAGTTCAACATGGAGTGCTCACTCTTTCATGTCTTAACATATTTCCAGAAGTAGGACAATGAAGTTCAACATGGAGTGCTCACTCTTTCATGTCTTAACATATTTCCAGAAGTAGGCCAATGAAGTTCAACATGGAGTGCACACTCTTTCATGTCTTAACATATTTCCAGAAGTAGGACAATGAAGTTCAACATGGAGTGCTCACTCTTTCATGTCTTAACATATATCCAGAAGTAGGACAATGAGGTTCAACATGGAGTGCTCACTCTTTTCATGTCTTAACATATTTCCAGAAGTAGGACAATGAAGTTCAACATGGAGTGCTCACTGTTTCATGTCTAAACATATTTTCAGAAGTAGGACAATGAAGTTCAACATGGAGTGCTCACTGTTTCATGTCTAAACATATTTCCAGAAGTAGGACAATGAAGTTCAACATGGAGTGCTCACTCTTTCATTTCTAAACATATTTTCAGAAGTAGGAAAATGAAGTTCAACATGGAGTGCTCACTCTTTCATGTCTAAACATATTTTCAGAAGTAAGACAATGAAGTTCAACATGGAGTGCTCACTCTTTCATGTCTGAACATATTTCCAGAAGTAAGACAATGAAGTTCATCATGGAGTGCTCACTCTTTCATGTCGAAACATATTTTCAGAAGTAAGACAATGAAGTTCAACAAGAAGTGCTCACTCTTTCATGTCTAAACATGTTTTCAGAAGTAGGACAATGAAGTTCAACATGGAGTGCTCACTGTTTCATGTCTTAACATATTTCCAGAAGTAGGACAATGAAGTTCAACATGGAGTGCTCACTGTTTCATGTCTTAGCATATTTTCAGAAGTAGGACAATGAAGTTCAACATGGAGTGCTCACTCTTTCATGTCTAAACATATTTTCAGAAGTAAGACAATGAAGTTCAACAAGAAGTGCTCACTCTGTCATGTCTAAACATATTTTCAGAAGTAGGACAATGAAGTTCAACAAGAAGTGCTCACTCTTTCATGTCTAAACATATTTTCAGAAGTAAGACAATGAAGTTCAACAAGAAGTGCTCACTCCTTCATGTCTAAACATATTTTCAGAAGTAGGACAATGAAGTTCAACATGGAGTGCTCACTGTTTCATGTCTTAACATATTTCCAGAAGGAAGACATTGTAGTTCAATAAGGAGTGCTCACTGTTTCATTTCATAACATATTTCCAGAAGGAAGACATTGTAGTTCAACAAGGAGTGCTCACTGTTTCATGTCTCAACATATTTCCAGAAGGAAGACATTGTAGTTCAACAAGGAGTGCTCACTGTTTCATGTCTTAACATATTTCCAGAAGGAAGACATTGTAGTTCAACAAGGAGTGCTCACTGTTTCATGTCTCAACATATTTCCAGAAGGAAGACATTGTAGTTCAACAAGGAGTGCTCACTGTTTCATTTCTTAACATATTTCCAGAAGGAAGACATTGTAGTTCAACAAGGAGTGCTCACTGTTTCATGTCTTAACATATTTCCAGAAGGAAGACATTGTAGTTCAACAAGGAGTGCTCACTCTTTCATGTGTTAACATATTTCCAGAAGGAAGACATTGTAGTTCAACAAGGAGTTCTCACTGTTTCATGTCTCAACATATTTCCAGAAGGAAGACATTGTAGTTCAACAAGGAGTGCTCACTGTTTCATTTCATAACATATTTCCAGAAGGAAGACATTGTAGTTCAACAAGGAGTGCTCACTGTTTCATGTCTCAGCATATTTCCAGAAGGAAGACATTCTAGTTTTACATGGAGTGCTCACTCTTTCATGTCTTAACATATTTCCAGAAGTAGGACAATGTGGTTCAAAAAGAAGTGCTCACTCTTTCACGTCTTAACATATTTCCAGAAGTAGGACATTGTAGTTCAAAAAGGAGTGCTCACTGTTTCATGTCTTAACATATTTCCAGAAGTAGGACAATGTAGTTCAAAAAGGAGTGCTCACTGTTTCATGTCTTAACATATTTCCAGAAGTAGGACAATGAAGTTCAACAAGGAGTGCTCACTCTTTCATGTCTTAACATATTTCCAGAAGTAGGACAATGAAGTTCAACAAGGAGTGCTCACTGTTTCATGTCTTAACATATTTCCAGAAGTAGGACAATGAAGTTCAACAAGGAGTGCTCACTCTTTCATGTCTCAACATATTTCCAGAAGTAGGACAATGAAGTTCAACATGGAGTGCTCACTCTTTCATGTCTCAACATATTTCCAGAAGTAGGACAATGAAGTTCAACATGGAGTGCTCACTCTTTCATGTCTTAACATATTTCCAGAAGTAGGACAATGAAGTTCAACAAGGAGTGCTCACTGTTTCATGTCTTAACATATTTCCAGAAGGAAGACAATGAAGTTCAACATGGAGTGCTCACTCTTTCATGTCTTAACATATTTCCAGAAGTAGGACAATGTAGTTCAACAAGGAGTGCTCACTCTTTCATGTCTTAACATATTTCCAGAAGTAGGACAATGTAGTTCAACATGGAGTGCTCACTCTTTCATTTCTTAACATATTTCCAGAAGTAGGACAATGAAGTTCAACATGGAATGCTCACTGTTTCATGTCTTAACATATTTTCAGAAGTAGGACAATGTAGTTCAACAAGGAGTGCTCACTCTTTCATGTCTCAACATATTTCCAGAAGTAGGACAATGTAGTTCAACATGGAGTGCTCACTCTTTCATGTCTTAACATATTTCCAGAAGTAGAACAATGTAGTTCAACAAGAAGTGCTCACTCTTTCATGTCTCAACATATTTCCAGAAGTAGGACAATGAAGTGCAACATGGAGTGCTCACTGTTTCATGTCTTAACATATTTCCAGAAGTAGGATAATGTAGTTCAACAAGGAGTGCTCACTCTTTCATGTCTTAACATATTTCCAGAAGTAGGACAATGAAGTTCAACATGGAGTGCTCACTGTTTCATGTCTTAACATATTTCCAGAAGTAGGACAATGAAGTTCAACATGGAGTGCTCACTGTTTCATGTCTTAACATATTTCCAGAAGTAGGACAATGAAGTTCAACATGGAGTGCTCACTGTTTCATGTCTTAACATATTTTCAGAAGTAGGACAATGAAGTTCAACATGGAGTGCTCACTCTTTCATGTCTTAACATATTTCCAGAAGTAGGACAATGAAGTTCAACATGGAGTGCTCACTCTTTCATGTCTTAACATATTTCCAGAAGTAGGACAATGAAGTTCAACATGGAGTGCTCAGTCTTTCATGTCTTAACATATTTCCAGAAGTAGGACAATGAAGTTCAACATGGAGTGCTCACTCTTTCATGTCTTAACATATTTCCAGAAGTAGGACAATGAAGTTCAACATGGAGTGCTCATTGTTTCATGTCTTAACATATTTCCAGAAGTAGGACAATGAAGTTCAACATGGGGTGCTCACTGTTTCATGTCTTAACATATTTCCAGAAGTAGGACAATGAAGTTCAACATGGAGTGCTCACTGTTTCATGTCTTAATATATTTCCAGAAGTAGGACAATGAAGTTCAACATGGAGTGCTCACTGTTTCATGTCTTAACATATTTCCAGAAGGAAGACAATGAAGTTCAACAAGGAGTGCTCACTGTTTCATGTCTTAACGTATTTCCAGAAGTAGGACAATGAAGTTCAACATGGAGTGCTCACTGTTTCATGTCTTAACATATTTCCAGAAGTAGGACAATGAAGTTCAACATGGAGTGCTCACTGTTTCATGTCTTAACATATTTCCAGAAGTAGGACAATGAAGTTCAACATGGAGTGCTCACTCTTTCATGTCTTAACATATTTCCAGAATTAGGACAATGAAGTTCAACAAGGAGTGCTCACTGTTTCATGTCTTAACATATTTCCAGAAGGAAGACAATGAAGTTCAACATGGAGTGCTCACTCTTTCACGTCTTAACATATTTCCAGAAGGAAGACAATGAAGTTCAACAAGAAGTGCTCACTCTTTCATGTCTAAACATATTTTCAGAAGTAAGACAATGAAGTTCAACAAGAAGTGCTCACTCTTTCATGTCTTAACATATTTCCAGAAGTAAGACAATGAAGTTCAACAAGAAGTGCTCCCTCTTTCATGTCTAAACATATTTTCAGAAGTAAGACAATGAAGTTCAACAAGAAGTGCTCACTCTTCCATGTCTTAACATATTTTCAGAAGTAGGACAATGAAGTTCAACATGGAGTGCTCACTCTTTCATGTCTAAACATATTTCCCGAAGTAGGACAATGAAGTTCAACATGGAGTGCTCACTCTTTCATGTCTAAACATATTTCCAGAAGTAGGACAATGAAGTTTAACAAGAAGTGCTCACTGTTTCATGTCTTAACATATTTCCAGAAGTAGGACAATGAGGTTCAACATGGAGTGCTCACTCTTTCATGTCTAAACATATTTTCAGAAGTAGGACAATGAAGTTCAACATGGAGTGCTCACTCTTTCATGTCTAAACATATTTCCAGAACTAAGACAATGAAGTTCAACTTGGAGTGCTCACTCTTTCATGTCTAAACATATTTTCAGAAGTAAGACAATAAAGTTCAACAAGAAGTGCTCACTCTTTCATGTCTAAACATATTTCCAGAAGTAGGACAATGAAGTTCAACATGGAGTGCTCACTCTTTCATGTCTTAACATATTTCCAGAAGTAGGACAATGAAGTTCAACATGGAGTGCTCACTCTTTCATGACTTAACATATTTCCAGAAGTAGGACAATGAAGTTCAACATGGAGTGCTCACTCTTTCATGTCTTAACATATTTCCAGAAGTAGGACAATGAAGTTCAACATGGAGTGCTCCATCTTTCATGTCTTAACATATTTCCAGAAGTAGGACAATGAAGTTCAACATGGAGTGCTCACTCTTTCATGTCTTAACATATTTCCAGAAGTAGGACAATGAAGTTCAACATGGAGTGCTCACTCTTTCATGTCTAAACATATTTCCGGAAGTAGGACAATGAAGTTCAACATGGAGTGCTCTCTGTTTCATGTCTAAACATATTTTCAGAAGTAGGACAATGAAGTTCAACATGGAGTGCTCACTGTTTTATGTCTAAACATATTTCCAGAAGTAGGACAATGAAGTTCAACATGGAGTGCTCACTCTTTCATGTCTAAACATATTTTCAGAAGTACGACAATGAAGTTCAACATGGAGTGCTCACTCTTTCATGTCTAAACATATTTTCAGAAGTAAGACAATGAAGTTCAACATGGAGTGCTCACTCTTTCATGTCTAGACATATTTCCAGAAGTAAGACAAAGAAGTTCATCATGGAGTGCTCATTCTTTCATGCCTAAACATATTTTCAGAAGTAAGACAATGAAGTTCAACAAGAAGTGCTCACTCTTTCATGTCTAAACATATTTTCAGAAGTAGGACAATGAAGTTCAACAAGAAGTGCTCACTCTTTCATGTCTAAACATATTTTCAGAAGTAGGACAATGAAGTTCAACAAGAAGTGCTCACTCTTTTATGTCTAAACATATTTTGAGAAGTAAGACAATGAAGTTCAACAAGAAGTGCTCACTCTTTCATGTCTAAACATATTTTCAGAAGTAGGACAATGAAGTTCAACATGGAGTGCTCACTGTTTCATGTCTTAACATATTTCCAGAAGTAGGACAATGAAGTTCAACATGGAGTGCTCACTGTTTCATGTCTTAACATATTTTCAGAAGTAGGACAATGAAGATCAACATGGAGTGCTCACTCTTTCATGTCTAAAATATTTTCAGAAGTAAGACAATGATGTTCAACAAGAAGTGCTCACTCTTTCATGTCTAAACATATTTTCAGAAGTAAGACAATGAAGTTCAACAAGGAGTGCTCACTCTTTCATGTCTTAACATATTTCCAGAAGTAAGACAATGAAGTTCAACATGGAGTGCTCACTCTTTCATGTCTAAACATATTTTCAGTAGTAAGACAATGAAGTTCAACAAGAAGTGCTCACTCTTTCATGTCTAAACATATTTCCAGAAGTAGGACAATGAAGTTCAACAAGAAGTGCTCACTGTTTCATGTCTTAACATATTTCCAGAAGTAGCACAATGAAGTTCAACATGGAGTGCTCACTCTTTCATGTCTCATCATATTTTCAGATGTAGGACAATGAAGTTCAACATGGAGTGCTCACTCTTTCATGTCTCAACATATTTTCAGAAGTAGGACAATGAAGTTCAACATGGAGTGCTCACTGTTTCATGTCTCAACATATTTCCAGAAGGAAGACATTGTAGTTCAACATGGAGTGCTCACTGTTTCATGTCTTAACATATTTCCAGAAGGAAGACATTGTAGTTCAACAAGGAGTGCTCACTGTTTCATGTCTTAACATATTTCCAGAAGGAAGACATTGTAGTTCAACAAGGAGTGCTCACTGTTTCATGTCTCAACATATTTCCAGAAGTAGGACAATGTAGTTCAACATGGAGTGCTCACTCTTTCATGTCTTAACATATTTCCAGATGTAGGACAATGTAGTTCAACAAGAAGTGCTCACTCCTTCATGTCTAAACATATTTACAGAAGTAGGACAATGAAGTTCAACATGGAGTGCTCACTGTTTCATGTCTTAACATATTTCCAGAAGTAGGATAATGTAGTTCATCAAGCAGTGCTCACTCTTTCATGTCTCAACATATTTCCAGAAGTAGGACAATGAAGTTCAACATGGAGTGCTCACTCTTTCATGTCTAAACATATTTCCAGAAGTAGGACAATGAAGTTCAACATGGAGTGCTCACTCTTTCATGTCTAAACATACTTCCAGAAGTAGGACAATGAAGTTCAACAAGAAGTGCTCACTGTTTCATGTCTTAACATATTTCCAGAAGTAGGACAAAGAAGTTCAACATGGAGTGCTCACTCTTTCATGTCTGAACATATTTTTAGAAGTAGTACAATGAAGTTCAACATGGAGTGCTCACTCTTTCATGTCTAAACATATTTCCAGAAGTAAATACAATGAAGTTCAACATGGAGTGCTCACTCTTTCATGTCTTAACATATTTCCAGAAGTAGGACAATGAAGTTCAACATGGAGTGCTCACTCTTTCATGTCTTAACATATTTCCAGAAGTAGGACAATGAAGTTCAACATGGAGTGCTCACTCTTTCATGTCTTAACATATTTCCAGAAGTAGGCCAATGAAGTTCAACATGGAGTGCTCACTCTTTCATGTCTTAATATATTTCCAGAAGTAGGACAATGAAGTTCAACATGGAGTGCTCACTCTTTCATGTCTTAACATATATCCAGAAGTAGGACAATGAAGTTCAACATGGAGTGCTCACTCTTTTCATGTCTTAACATATTTCCAGAAGTAGGACAATGAAGTTCAACATGGAGTGCTCACTGTTTCATGTCTAAACATATTTTCAGAAGTAGGACAATGAAGTTCAACATGGAGTGCTCACTGTTTCATGTCTAAACATATTTCCAGAAGTAGGACAATGAAGTTCAACATGGAGTGCTCACTCTTTCATTTCTAAACATATTTTCAGAAGTAGGAAAATGAAGTTCAACATGGAGTGCTCACTCTTTCATGTCTAAACATATTTTCAGAAGTAAGACAATGAAGTTCAACATGGAGTGCTCACTCTTTCATGTCTGAACATATTTCCAGAAGTAAGACAATGAAGTTCATCATGGAGTGCTCACTCTTTCATGTCGAAACATATTTTCAGAAGTAAGACAATGAAGTTCAACAAGAAGTGCTCACTCTTTCATGTCTAAACATATTTTCAGAAGTAGGACAATGAAGTTCAACATGGAGTGCTCACTGTTTCATGTCTTAACATATTTCCAGAAGTAGGACAATGAAGTTCAACATGGAGTGCTCACTGTTTCATGTCTTAACATATTTTCAGAAGTAGGACAATGAAGTTCAACATGGAGTGCTCACTCTTTCATGTCTAAACATATTTTCAGAAGTAAGACAATGAAGTTCAACAAGAAGTGCTCACTCTTTCATGTCTAAACATATTTTCAGAAGTAGGACAATGAAGTTCAACAAGAAGTGCTCACTCTTTCATGTCTAAACATATTTTCAGAAGTAAGACAATGAAGTTCAACAAGAAGTGCTCACTCTTTCATGTCTAAACATATTTTCAGAAGTAGGACAATGAAGTTCAACATGGAGTGCTCACTGTTTCATGTCTTAACATATTTCCAGAAGGAAGACATTGTAGTTCAACAAGGAGTGCTCACTGTTTCATGTCTCAACATATTTCCAGAAGGAAGACATTGTAGTTCAACAAGGAGTGCTCACTGTTTCATGCTTTAACATATTTCCAGAAGGAAGACATTGTAGTTCAACAAGGAGTGCTCACTGTTTCATGTCTCAACATATTTCCAGAAGGAAGACATTGTAGTTCAACAAGGAGTGCTCACTGTTTCATTTCTTAACATATTTCCAGAAGGAAGACATTGTAGTTCAACAAGGAGTGCTCACTGTTTCATGTCTAAACATATTTCCAGAAGGAAGACATTGTAGTTCAACAAGGAGTGCTCACTGTTTCATGTGTTAACATATTTCCAGAAGGAAGACATTGTAGTTCAACAAGGAGTTCTCACTGTTTCATGTCTCAACATATTTCCAGAAGGAAGACATTGTAGTTCAACAAGGAGTGCTCACTGTTTCATTTCATAACATATTTCCAGAAGGAAGACATTGTAGTTCAACAAGGAGTGCTCACTGTTTCATGTCTCAACATATTTCCAGAAGGAAGACATTCTAGTTTTACATGGAGTGCTCACTGTTTCATGTCTTAACATATTTCCAGAAGGAAGACATTGTAGTTTTACATGGAGTGCTCACTGTTGCATATCTCGACATAGTTCCAGAAGGAAGACATTGTAGTTCAATATGGAGTGCTCACTGTGTCATGTCTCAACATATTTCCAGAAGGGAAATATTGTAACTCAACATGGAGTGCTCACTCTTTCATGTCTCAGCATATTTCCAGAAGGAAGACATTGTAGTTAAACATGGAGCGCTCACTCTTTCATGTCTCAGCATATTTCCAGAAGGACGACATTGTAGCTCAATATGGAGTGCTCACTGTTTCATATCTCAACATATTTCCAGAAGGAAGATATTGTAACTCAACATGGAGTGCTCACTGTGTCATGTCTCAACATACTTCCAGAAAGAAGAATTTGTAGTTCAACAAGGAGTGCTCACTGTTTCATGTCTCAACATATTTCCAGAAGGAAGACAATGTAGTTCAACAAGGAGTGCTCACTGTTTCATGTCTCAACATATTTCCAGAAAGAAGAATTTGCAGTTCAACATGGAGTGCTCACTCTTTCATGTCTCAACATATTTCCAGAAGGAAGACAATGTAGTTCAACAAGGAGTGCTCACTGCTTCATGTCTGAACACATTTCCAGAAGGAAGACAATGTTGTTCAACAAGAAGTGCTCACTCTTTCATGTCTCAACATATTTCCAGAAGGAAGACAATGTAGTTCAACAAGAAGTGCTCACTCTTTCATGTCTCAACATATTTCCAGAAGGAAGACAATGTAGTTCAACAAGGAGTGCTCACTGTTTCATGTCTTAACATATTTCCAGAAGGAAGACAATGTTGTTCAACAAGAAGTGCTCACTGTTTCATGTCTCAACATATTTCCAGAAGGAAGACAATGTAGTTCAACAAGGAGTGCTCACTGTTTCATGTCTCAACATACTTCCAGAAGGAAGACAGTGTAGTTCAACAAGGAGTGCTCACTGTTTCATGTCTCAACATATTTTCAGCAGGAATACAATGTAGTTCAACAAGGAGTGCTCACTCTTTCATGTCTCAACATATTTCCAGAAGGAAGACAATGTTGTTCAACAAGAAGTGCTCACTCTTTCATGTCTCAACATATTTCCAGAAGGAAGACAATGTAGTTCAACAAGGAGTGCTCACTGTTTTATGTCTTAACATATTTCCAGAAGGAAGACATTGTAGTTCAACAAGGAGTGCTCACTGTTTCATGTCTTAACATATTTCCAGAAGGAAGACATTGTAGTTCAACAAGGAGTGCTCACTGTTTCATGTCTCAACATATTTCCAGAAGGAAGACATTGTAGTTCAACATGGAGTGCTCAGTGTTTCATGTCTTAACATATTTCCAGAAGGAAGACATTGTAGTTCAACAAGGAGTGCTCACTGTTTCATGTCTCAACATATTTCCAGAAGGAAGACATTGTAGTTCAACATGGAGTTCTCACTGTTTCATTTCATAACATATTTCCAGAAGGAAGACATTGTAGTTCAACAAGGAGTGCTCACTGTTTCATGTCTTAACATATTTCCAGAAGTAAGACATTGTAGTTCAACAAGGAGTGCTCACTGTTTCATGTCTCAACATATTTCCAGAAGGAAGACATTGTAGTTCAACAAGGAGTGCTCACTGTTTCATGTCTTAACATATTTCCAGAAGGAAGACATTGTAGTTCAACAAGGAGTGCTCACTGTTTCATTTCATAACATATTTCCAGAAGGAAGACATTGTAGTTCAACAAGGAGTGCTCACTGTTTCATGTCTCAACATATTTCCAGAAGGAAGACAATGTAGTTCAACAAGGAGTGCTCACTGTTTCATGTCTCAACATATTTCCAGAAGGAAGACATTGTAGTTCAACAAGGAGTGCTCACTGTTTCATGTCTTAACATATTTCCAGAAGGAAGACATTGCAGTTCAACAAGGAGTGCTCACTGTTTCATGTCTTAACATATTTCCAGAAGGAAGACATTGTAGTTCAACAAGGAGTGCTCACTGTTTCATGTCTCAACATATTTCCAGAAGGAAGACATTGTAGTTCAACAAGAAGTGCTCACTGTTTCATGTCTTAACATATTTCAAGAAGTAGGACAATCAAGTTCAACGAGGAGTGCTCACTCTTTCATGTCTTAACATATTTCCAGAAGTAGGACAATGTAGTTCAAAAAGGAGTGCTCACTCTTTCATGTCTTAACATATTTCCAGAAGTAGGACAATCAAGTTCAACGAGGAGTGCTCACTCTTTCATGTCTTAACATATTTCCAGAAGTAGGACAATGTAGTTCAAAAAGGAGTGCTTACTCTTTAATGTCTCAACATATTTCCAGAAGTAGGACAATCAAGTTCAACGAGGAGTGCTCACTCTTTCATGTCTTAACATATTTGCAGAAGTAGGACAATGTAGTTCAAAAAGGAGTGCTCACTGTTTCATGTCTTAACATATTTCCAGAAGTAGGACAATGTAGTTCAAAAAGGAGTGCTCACTGTTTCATGTCTAAACATATTTCCAGAAGTAGGGCAATCAAGTTCAACAAGGAGTGCTCACTCTTTCATGTCTTAACATATTTCCAGAAGTAGGACAATGAAGTTCAACAAGGAGTGCTCACTGTTTCATGACTTAACATATTTCCAGAAGTAGGACAATGAAGTTCAACAAGGAGTGCTCACTCTTTCATGTCTCAACATATTTCCAGAAGTAGGACAATGAAGTTCAACATTGAGTGCTCACTGTTTCATGTCTCAACATATTTCCAGAAGTAGGACAATGAAGTTCAACATGGAGTGCTCACTCTTTCATGTCTTAACATATTTCCAGAAGTAGGACAATGAAGTTCAACAAGGAGTGCTCACTGTTTCATGTCTTAACATATTTCCAGAAGGAAGACAATGAAGTTCAACATGGAGTGCTCACTCTTTCATGTCTTAACATATTTCCAGAAGTAGGACAATGTAGTTCAACAAGGAGTGCTCACTCTTTCATGTCTTAACATATTTCCAGAAGTAGGACAATGTAGTTCAACATGGAGTGCTCACTCTTTCATGTCTTAACATATTTCCAGAAGTAGGACAATGAAGTTCAACATGGAGTGCTCGCTCTTTCATGTCTTAACATATTTCCAGAAGTAGGACAATGTAGTTCAACAAGAAGTGCTCACTCTTTCATGTCTCAACATATTTCCAGAAGTAGGACAATGAAGTTCAACATGGAGTGCTCACTCTTTCATGTCTTAACATATTTCCAGAAGTAGGACAATGAAGTTCAACATGGAGTGCTCACTGTTTCATGTCTTAACATATTTCCAGAAGTAAGACAATGAAGTTCAACAAGAAGTGCTCACTCTTTCATGTCTAAACATATTTTCAGAAGTAGGACAATGAAGTTCAACATGGAGTGCTCACTGTTTCATGTCTTAACATATTTCCAGAAGTAGGACAATGAAGTTCAACATGGAGTGCTCACTGTTTCATGTCTTAACATATTTTCAGAAGTAGGACAATGAAGTTCAACATGGAGTGCTCACTCTTTCATGTCTAAACATATTTTCAGAAGTAAGACAATGAAGTTCAACAAGAAGTGCTCACTCTGTCATGTCTAAACATATTTTCAGAAGTAGGACAATGA
This sequence comes from Deroplatys truncata, assembly GCA_030765065.1. Classification (NCBI taxonomy): domain Eukaryota; kingdom Metazoa; phylum Arthropoda; class Insecta; order Mantodea; family Mantidae; genus Deroplatys; species Deroplatys truncata. The sequence continues at coordinate 2,834,944 of CM060975.1, forward strand.
AGTTCAACAAGAAGTGCTCACTCTTTCATGTCTAAACATATTTTCAGAAGTAAGACAATGAAGTTCAACAAGAAGTGCTCACTCTTTCATGTCTAAACATATTTTCAGAAGTAGGACAATGAAGTTCAACATGGAGTGCTCACTGTTTCATGTCTTAACATATTTCCAGAAGGAAGACATTGTAGTTCAATAAGGAGTGCTAGCTGTTTCATTTCATAACATATTTCCAGAAGGAAGACATTGTAGTTCAACAAGGAGTGCTCACTGTTTCATGTCTCAACATATTTCCAGAAGGAAGACATTGTAGTTCAACAAGGAGTGCTCACTGTTTCATGTCTTAACATATTTCCAGAAGGAAGACATTGTAGTTCAACAAGGAGTGCTCACTGTTTCATGTCTCAACATATTTCCAGAAGGAAGACATTGTAGTTCAACAAGGAGTGCTCACTGTTTCATTTCTTAACATATTTCCAGAAGGAAGACATTGTAGTTCAACAAGGAGTGCTCACTGTTTCATGTCTTAACATATTTCCAGAAGGAAGACATTGTAGTTCAACAAGGAGTGCTCACTCTTTCATGTGTTAACATATTTCCAGAAGGAAGACATTGTAGTTCAACAAGGAGTTCTCACTGTTTCATGTCTCAACATATTTCCAGAAGGAAGACATTGTAGTTCAACAAGGAGTGCTCACTGTTTCATTTCATAACATATTTCCAGAAGGAAGACATTGTAGTTCAACAAGGAGTGCTCACTGTTTCATGTCTCAGCATATTTCCAGAAGGAAGACATTCTAGTTTTACATGGAGTGCTCACTCTTTCATGTCTTAACATATTTCCAGAAGTAGGACAATGTGGTTCAAAAAGAAGTGCTCACTCTTTCACGTCTTAACATATTTCCAGAAGTAGGACAATGTAGTTCAAAAAGGAGTGCTCACTGTTTCATGTCTTAACATATTTCCAGAAGTAGGACAATGTAGTTCAAAAAGGAGTGCTCACTGTTTCATGTCTTAACATATTTCCAGAAGTAGGACAATGAAGTTCAACAAGGAGTGCTCACTCTTTCATGTCTTAACATATTTCCAGAAGTAGGACAATGAAGTTCAACAAGGAGTGCTCACTGTTTCATGTCTTAACATATTTCCAGAAGTAGGACAATGAAGTTCAACAAGGAGTGCTCACTCTTTCATGTCTCAACATATTTCCAGAAGTAGGACGATGAAGTTCAACATGGAGTGCTCACTCTTTCATGTCTCAACATATTTCCAGAAGTAGGACAATGACGTTCAACATGGAGTGCTCACTCTTTCATGTCTTAACATATTTCCAGAAGTAGGACAATGAAGTTCAACAAGGAGTGCTCACTGTTTCATGTCTTAACATATTTCCAGAAGGAAGACAATGAAGTTCAACATGGAGTGCTCACTCTTTCATGTCTTAACATATTTCCAGAAGTAGGACAATGTAGTTCAACAAGGAGTGCTCACTCTTTCATGTCTTAACATATTTCCAGAAGTAGGACAATGTAGTTCAACATGGAGTGCTCACTCTTTCATTTCTTAACATATTTCCAGAAGTAGGACAATGAAGTTCAACATGGAGTGCTCACTGTTTCATGTCTTAACATATTTTCAGAAGTAGGACAATGTAGTTCAACAAGGAGTGCTCACTCTTTCATGTCTCAACATATTTCCAGAAGTAGGACAATGTAGTTCAACATGGAGTGCTCACTCTTTCATGTCTTAACATATTTCCAGAAGTAGAACAATGTAGTTCAACAAGAAGTGCTCACTCTTTCATGTCTCAACATATTTCCAGAAGTAGGACAATGAAGTGCAACATGGAGTGCTCACTGTTTCATGTCTTAACATATTTCCAGAAGTAGGATAATGTAGTTCAACAAGGAGTGCTCACTCTTTCATGTCTTAACATATTTCCAGAAGTAGGACAATGAAGTTCAACATGGAGTGCTCACTGTTTCATGTCTTAACATATTTCCAGAAGTAGGACAATGAAGTTCAACATGGAGTGCTCACTGTTTCATGTCTTAACATATTTCCAGAAGTAGGACAATGAAGTTCAACATGGAGTGCTCACTGTTTCATGTCTTAACATATTTTCAGAAGTAGGACAATGAAGTTCAACATGGAGTGCTCACTCTTTCATGTCTTAACATATTTCCAGAAGTAGGACAATGAAGTTCAACATGGAGTGCTCACTCTTTCATGTCTTAACATATTTCCAGAAGTAGGACAATGAAGTTCAACATGGAGTGCTCAGTCTTTCATGTCTTAACATATTTCCAGAAGTAGGACAATGAAGTTCAACATGGAGTGCTCACTCTTTCATGTCTTAACATATTTCCAGAAGTAGGACAATGAAGTTCAACATGGAGTGCTCATTGTTTCATGTCTTAACATATTTCCAGAAGTAGGACAATGAAGTTCAACATGGGGTGCTCACTGTTTCATGTCTTAACATATTTCCAGAAGTAGGACAATGAAGTTCAACATGGAGTGCTCACTGTTTCATGCCTTAATATATTTCCAGAAGTAGGACAATGAAGTTCAACATGGAGTGCTCACTTTTTCATGTCTTAACATATTTCCAGAAGGAAGACAATGAAGTTCAACAAGGAGTGCTCACTGTTTCATGTCTTAACGTATTTCCAGAAGTAGGACAATGAAGTTCAACATGGAGTGCTCACTGTTTCATGTCTTAACCTATTTCCAGAAGTAGGACAATGAAGTTCAACATGGAGTGCTCACTGTTTCATGTCTTAACATATTTCCAGAAGTAGGACAATGAAGTTCAACATGGAGTGCTCACTCTTTCATGTCTTAACATATTTCCAGAATTAGGACAATGAAGTTCAACAAGGAGTGCTCACTGTTTCATGTCTTAACATATTTCCAGAAGGAAGACAATGAAGTTCAACATGGAGTGCTCACTCTTTCACGTCTTAACATATTTCCAGAAGGAAGACAATGAAGTTCAACAAGAAGTGCTCACTCTGTCATGTCTAAACATATTTTCAGAAGTAAGACAATGAAGTTCAACAAGAAGTGCTCACTCTTTCATGTCTTAACATATTTCCAGAAGTAAGACAATGAAGTTCAACAAGAAGTGCTCCCTCTTTCATGTCTAAACATATTTTCAGAAGTAAGACAATGAAGTTCAACAAGAAGTGCTCACTCTTCCATGTCTTAACATATTTTCAGAAGTAGGACAATGAAGTTCAACATGGAGTGCTCACTCTTTCATGTCTAAACATATTTCCAGAAGTAGGACAATGAAGTTCAACATGGAGTGCTCACTCTTTCATGTCTAAACATATTTCCAGAAGTAGGACAATGAAGTTCAACAAGAAGTGCTCACTGTTTCATGTCTTAACATATTTCCAGAAGTAGGACAATGAGGTTCAACATGGAGTGCTCACTCTTTCATGTCTAAACATATTTTCAGAAGTAGGACAATGAAGTTCAACATGGAGTGCTCACTCTTTCATGTCTAAACATATTTCCAGAACTAAGACAATGAAGTTCAACTTGGAGTGCTCACTCTTTCATGTCTAAACATATTTTCAGAAGTAAGACAATAAAGTTCAACAAGAAGTGCTCACTCTTTCATGTCTAAACATATTTCCAGAAGTAGGACAATGAAGTTCAACATGGAGTGCTCACTCTTTCATGTCTTAACATATTTCCAGAAGTAGGACAATGAAGTTCAACATGGAGTGCTCACTCTTTCATGACTTAACATATTTCCAGAAGTAGGACAATGAAGTTCAACATGGAGTGCTCACTCTTTCATGTCTTAACATATTTCCAGAAGTAGGACAATGAAGTTCAACATGGAGTGCTCCATCTTTCATGTCTTAACATATTTCCAGAAGTAGGACAATGAAGTTCAACATGGAGTGCTCACTCTTTCATGTCTTAACATATTTCCAGAAGTAGGACAATGAAGTTCAACATGGAGTGCTCACTCTTTCATGTCTAAACATATTTCCGGAAGTAGGACAATGAAGTTCAACATGGAGTGCTCTCTGTTTCATGTCTAAACATATTTTCAGAAGTAGGACAATGAAGTTCAACATGGAGTGCTCACTGTTTTATGTCTAAACATATTTCCAGAAGTAGGACAATGAAGTTCAACATGGAGTGCTCACTCTTTCATGTCTAAACATATTTTCAGAAGTACGACAATGAAGTTCAACATGGAGTGCTCACTCTTTCATGTCTAAACATATTTTCAGAAGTAAGACAATGAAGTTCAACATGGAGTGCTCACTCTTTCATGTCTAAACATATTTCCAGAAGTAAGACAAAGAAGTTCATCATGGAGTGCTCACTCTTTCATGCCTAAACATATTTTCAGAAGTAAGACAATGAAGTTCAACAAGAAGTGCTCACTCTTTCATGTCTAAACATATTTTCAGAAGTAGGACAATGAAGTTCAACAAGAAGTGCTCACTCTTTCATGTCTAAACATATTTTCAGAAGTAGGACAATGAAGTTCAACAAGAAGTGCTAACTCTTTTATGTCTAAACATATTTTGAGAAGTAAGACAATGAAGTTCAACAAGAAGTGCTCACTCTTTCATGTCTAAACATATTTTCAGAAGTAGGACAATGACGTTCAACATGGAGTGCTCACTGTTTCATGTCTTAACATATTTCCAGAAGTAGGACAATGAAGTTCAACATGGAGTGCTCACTGTTTCATGTCTTAACATATTTTCAGAAGTAGGACAATGAAGATCAACATGGAGTGCTCACTCTTTCATGTCTAAAATATTTTCAGAAGTAAGACAATGATGTTCAACAAGAAGTGCTCACTCTTTCATGTCTAAACATATTTTCAGAAGTAAGACAATGAAGTTCAACAAGGAGTGCTCACTCTTTCATGTCTTAACATATTTCCAGAAGTAAGACAATGAAGTTCAACATGGAGTGCTCACTCTTTCATGTCTAAACATATTTTCAGTAGTAAGACAATGAAGTTCAACAAGAAGTGCTCACTCTTTCATGTCTAAACATATTTCCAGAAGTAGGACAATGAAGTTCAACAAGAAGTGCTCACTGTTTCATGTCTTAACATATTTCCAGAAGTAGCACAATGAAGTTCAACATGGAGTGCTCACTCTTTCATGTCTCATCATATTTTCAGATGTAGGACAATGAAGTTCAACATGGAGTGCTCACTCTTTCATGTCTCAACATATTTTCAGAAGTAGGACAATGAAGTTCAACATGGAGTGCTCACTGTTTCATGTCTCAACATATTTCCAGAAGGAAGACATTGTAGTTCAACATGGAGTGCTCACTGTTTCATGTCTTAACATATTTCCAGAAGGAAGACATTGTAGTTCAACAAGGAGTGCTCACTGTTTCATGTCTTAACATATTTCCAGAAGGAAGACATTGTAGTTCAACAAGGAGTGCTCACTGTTTCATGTCTCAACATATTTCCAGAAGTAGGACAATGTAGTTCAACATGGAGTGCTCACTCTTTCATGTCTTAACATATTTCCAGAAGTAGGACAATGTAGTTCAACAAGAAGTGCTCACTCCTTCATGTCTAAACATATTTACAGAAGTAGGACAATGAAGTTCAACATGGAGTGCTCACTGTTTCATGTCTTAACATATTTCCAGAAGTAGGATAATGTAGTTCATCAAGCAGTGCTCACTCTTTCATGTCTTAACATATTTCCAGAAGTAGGACAATGAAGTTCAACATGGAGTGCTCACTCTTTCATGTCTAAACATATTTCCAGAAGTAGGACAATGAAGTTCAACATGGAGTGCTCACTCTTTCATGTCTAAACATATTTCCAGAAGTAGGACAATGAAGTTCAACAAGAAGTGCTCACTGTTTCATGTCTTAACATATTTCCAGAAGTAGGACAAAGAAGTTCAACATGGAGTGCTCACTCTTTCATGTCTGAACATATTTTTAGAAGTAGTACAATGAAGTTCAACATGGAGTGCTCACTCTTTCATGTCTAAACATATTTCCAGAAGTAAATACAATGAAGTTCAACATGGAGTGCTCACTCTTTCATGTCTTAACATATTTCCAGAAGTAGGACAATGAAGCTCAACATGGAGTGCTCACTCTTTCATGTCTTAACATATTTCCAGAAGTAGGACAATGAAGTTCAACATGGAGTGCTCACTCTTTCATGTCTTAACATATTTCCAGAAGTAGGCCAATGAAGTTCAACATGGAGTGCTCACTCTTTCATGTCTTAATATATTTCCAGAAGTAGGACAATGAAGTTCAACATGGAGTGCTCACTCTTTCATGTCTTAACATATATCCAGAAGTAGGACAATGAAGTTCAACATGGAGTGCTCACTCTTTTCATGTCTTAACATATTTCCAGAAGTAGGACAATGAAGTTCAACATGGAGTGCTCACTGTTTCATGTCTAAACATATTTTCAGAAGTAGGACAATGAAGTTCAACATGGAGTGCTCACTGTTTCATGTCTAAACATATTTCCAGAAGTAGGACAATGAAGTTCAACATGGAGTGCTCACTCTTTCATTTCTAAACATATTTTCAGAAGTAGGAAAATGAAGTTCAACATGGAGTGCTCACTCTTTCATGTCTAAACATATTTTCAGAAGTAAGACAATGAAGTTCAACATGGAGTGCTCACTCTTTCATGTCTGAACATATTTCCAGAAGTAAGACAATGAAGTTCATCATGGAGTGCTCACTCTTTCATGTCGAAACATATTTTCAGAAGTAAGACAATGAAGTTCAACAAGAAGTGCTCACTCTTTCATGTCTAAACATATTTTCAGAAGTAGGACAATGAAGTTCAACAAGAAGTGCTCACTCTTTCATGTCTAAACATATTTTCAGAAGTAAGACAATGAAGTTCAACAAGAAGTGCTCACTCTTTCATGTCTAAACATATTTTCTGAAGTAGGACAATGAAGTTCAACATGGAGTGCTCACTGTTTCATGTCTTAACATATTTCCAGAAGGAAGACATTGTAGTTCAACAAGGAGTGCTCACTGTTTCATGTCTCAACATATTTCCAGAAGGAAGACATTGTAGTTCAACAAGGAGTCCTCACTGTTTCATGTCTTAACATATTTCCAGAAGGAAGACATTGTAGTTCAACAAGGAGTGCTCACTGTTTCATGTCTCAACATATTTCCAGAAGGAAGACATTGTAGTTCAACAAGGAGTGCTCACTGTTTCATTTCTTAACATATTTCCAGAAGGAAGACATTGTAGTTCAACAAGGAGTGCTCACTGTTTCATGTCTAAACATATTTCCAGAAGGAAGACATTGTAGTTCAACAAGGAGTGCTCACTGTTTCATGTGTTAACATATTTCCAGAAGGAAGACATTGTAGTTCAACAAGGAGTTCTCACTGTTTCATGTCTCAACATATTTCCAGAAGGAAGACATTGTAGTTCAACAAGGAGTGCTCACTGTTTCATTTCATAACATATTTCCAGAAGGAAGACATTGTAGTTCAACAAGGAGTGCTCACTGTTTCATGTCTCAACATATTTCCAGAAGGAAGACATTCTAGTTTTACATGGAGTGCTCACTGTTTCATGTCTTAACATATTTCCAGAAGGAAGACATTGTAGTTTTACATGGAGTGCTCACTGTTGCATATCTCGACATAGTTCCAGAAGGAAGACATTGTAGTTCAATATGGAGTGCTCACTGTGTCATGTCTCAACATATTTCCAGAAGGGAAATATTGTAACTCAACATGGAGTGCTCACTCTTTCATGTCTCAGCATATTTCCAGAAGGAAGACATTGTAGTTAAACATGGAGCGCTCACTCTTTCATGTCTCAGCATATTTCCAGAAGGACGACATTGTAGCTCAATATGGAGTGCTCACTGTTTCATATCTCAACATATTTCCAGAAGGAAGATATTGTAACTCAACATGGAGTGCTCACTGTGTCATGTCTCAACATACTTCCAGAAAGAAGAATTTGTAGTTCAACAAGGAGTGCTCACTGTTTCATGTCTCAGCATATTTCCAGAAGGAAGACAATGTAGTTCAACAAGGAGTGCTCACTGTTTCATGTCTCAACATATTTCCAGAAAGAAGAATTTGCAGTTCAACAAGGAGTGCTCACTCTTTCATGTCTCAACATATTTCCAGAAGGAAGACAATGTAGTTCAACAAGGAGTGCTCACTGCTTCATGTCTGAACACATTTCCAGAAGGAAGACAATGTTGTTCAACAAGAAGTGCTCACTCTTTCATGTCTCAACATATTTCCAGAAGGAAGACAATGTAGTTCAACAAGAAGTGCTCACTCTTTCATGTCTCAACATATTTCCAGAAGGAAGACAATGTAGTTCAACAAGGAGTGCTCACTGTTTCATGTCTTAACATATTTCCAGAAGGAAGACAATGTTGTTCAACAAGAAGTGCTCACTGTTTCATGTCTCAACATATTTCCAGAAGGAAGACAATGTAGTTCAACAAGGAGTGCTCACTGTTTCATGTCTCAACATACTTCCAGAAGGAAGACAGTGTAGTTCAACAAGGAGTGCTCACTGTTTCATGTCTCAACATATTTTCAGAAGGAATACAATGTAGTTCAACAAGGAGTGCTCACTCTTTCATGTCTCAACATATTTCCAGAAGGAAGACAATGTTGTTCAACAAGAAGTGCTCACTCTTTCATGTCTCAACATATTTCCAGAAGGAAGACAATGTAGTTCAACAAGGAGTGCTCACTGTTTTATGTCTTAACATATTTCCAGAAGGAAGACATTGTAGTTCAACAAGGAGTGCTCACTGTTTCATGTCTTAACATATTTCCAGAAGGAAGACATTGTAGTTCAACAAGGAGTGCTCACTGTTTCATGTCTCAACATATTTCCAGAAGGAAGACATTGTAGTTCAACATGGAGTGCTCAGTGTTTCATGTCTTAACATATTTCCAGAAGGAAGACATTGTAGTTCAACAAGGAGTGCTCACTGTTTCATGTCTCAACATATTTCCAGAAGGAAGACATTGTAGTTCAACATGGAGTTCTCACTGTTTCATTTCATAACATATTTCCAGAAGGAAGACATTGTAGTTCAACAAGGAGTGCTCACTGTTTCATGTCTTAACATATTTCCAGAAGTAAGACATTGTAGTTCAACAAGGAGTGCTCACTGTTTCATGTCTCAACATATTTCCAGAAGGAAGACATTGTAGTTCAACAAGGAGTGCTCACTGTTTCATGTCTTAACATATTTCCAGAAGGAAGACATTGTAGTTCAACAAGGAGTGCTCACTGTTTCATTTCATAACATATTTCCAGAAGGAAGACATTGTAGTTCAACAAGGAGTGCTCACTGTTTCATGTCTCAACATATTTCCAGAAGGAAGACAATGTAGTTCAACAAGGAGTGCTCACTGTTTCATGTCTCAACATATTTCCAGAAGGAAGACATTGTAGTTCAACAAGGAGTGCTCACTGTTTCATGTCTTAACATATTTCCAGAAGGAAGACATTGTAGTTCAACAAGGAGTGCTCACTGTTTCATGTCTTAACATATTTCCAGAAGGAAGACATTGTAGTTCAACAAGGAGTGCTCACTGTTTCATGTCTCAACATATTTCCAGAAGGAAGACATTGTAGTTCAACAAGAAGTGCTCACTGTTTCATGTCTTAACATATTTCAAGAAGTAGGACAATCAAGTTCAACGAGGAGTGCTCACTCTTTCATGTCTTAACATATTTCCAGAAGTAGGACAATGTAGTTCAAAAAGGAGTGCTCACTCTTTCATGTCTTAACATATTTCCAGAAGTACGACAATCAAGTTCAACGAGGAGTGCTCACTCTTTCATGTCTTAACATATTTCCAGAAGTAGGACAATGTAGTTCAAAAAGGAGTGCTTACTCTTTAATGTCTCAACATATTTCCAGAAGTAGGACTATCAAGTTCAACGAGGAGTGCTCACTCTTTCATGTCTTAACATATTTGCAGAAGTAGGACAATGTAGTTCAAAAAGGAGTGCTCACTGTTTCATGTCTTAACATATTTCCAGAAGTAGGACAATGTAGTTCAAAAAGGAGTGCTCACTGTTTCATGTCTAAACATATTTCCAGAAGTAGGGCAATCAAGTTCAACAAGGAGTGCTCACTCTTTCATGTCTTAACATATTTCCAGAAGTAGGACAATGAAGTTCAACAAGGAGTGCTCACTGTTTCATGACTTAACATATTTCCAGAAGTAGGACAATGAAGTTCAACAAGGAGTGCTCACTCTTTCATGTCTCAACATATTTCCAGAAGTAGGACAATGAAGTTCAACATTGAGTGCTCACTGTTTCATGTCTCAACATATTTCCAGAAGTAGGACAATGAAGTTCAACATGGAGTGCTCACTCTTTCATGTCTTAACATATTTCCAGAAGTAGGACAATGAAGTTCAACAAGGAGTGCTCACTGTTTCATGTCTTAACATATTTCCAGAAGGAAGACAATGAAGTTCAACATGGAGTGCTCACTCTTTCATGTCTTAACATATTTCCAGAAGTAGGACAATGTAGTTCAACAAGGAGTGCTCACTCTTTCATGTCTTAACATATTTCCAGAAGTAGGACAATGTAGTTCAACATGGAGTGCTCACTCTTTCATGTCTTAACATATTTCCAGAAGTAGGACAATGAAGTTCAACATGGAGTGCTCACTGTTTCATGTCTTAACATATTTCCAGAAGTAGGAAAATGTAGTTCAACAAGGAGTGCTCACTCTTTCATGTCTCAACATATTTCCAGAAGTAGGACAATGTAGTTCAACATGGAGTGCTCACTCTTTCATGTCTTAACATATTTCCAGAAGTAGGACAATGTAGTTCAACAAGAAGTGCTCACTCTTTCATGTCTCAACATATTTCCAGAAGTAGGACAATGAAGTTCAACATGGAGTGCTCACTCTTTCATGTCTTAACATATTTCCAGAAGTAGGACAATGAAGTTCAACATGGAGTGCTCACTGTTTCATGTCTTAACATATTTCCAGAAGTAGGACAATGAAGTTCAACATGGAGTGCTCACTGTTTCATGTCTTAACATATTTCCAGAAGTAGGACAATGAAGTTCAACATGGAGTGCTCACTGTTTCATGTCTTAACATATTTCCAGAAGTAGGATAATGTAGTTCAACATGGAGTGCTCACTGTTTCATGTCTTAACATATTTCCAGAAGTAGGACAATGAAGTTCAACATGGAGTGCTCACTGTTTCATGTCTTAACATATTTCCAGAAGTAGGACAATGTAGTTCAACAAGGAGTGCTCACTGTTTCATGTCTTAACATATTTCCAGAAGTAGGATAATGTAGTTCAACAAGGAGTGCTCACTCTTTCATGTCTTAACATATTTCCAGAAGTAGGACAATGAAGTTCAACATGGAGTGCTCACTGTTTCATGTCTTAACACATTTCCAGAAGTAGGACAATGAAGTTCAACATGGAGCGCTCACTGTTTCATGTCTTAACATATTTCCAGAAGTAGGACAATGAAGTTCAACATGGAGTGCTCACTGTTTCATGTCTTAACATATTTCCAGAAGTAGGACAATGAAGTTCAACATGGAGTGCTCACTGTTTCATGTTTTAACATATTTCCAGAAGTAGGACAATGAAGTTCAAAATGGAGTGCTTACTCTTTCATGTCTTAACATATTTCCAGAAGTAGGACAATGAAGTTCAACATGGAGTGCTCACTCTTTCATGTCTTAACATATTTCCAGAAGTAGGACAATGAAGTTCAACATGGAGTGCTCACTCTTTCATGTCTTAACATATTTCCAGAAGTAGGACAATGAAGTTCAACATGAAGTGCTTACTCTTTAATGTCTTAACATATTTCCAGAAGTAGGACAATCAAGTTCAACGAGGAGTGCTCACTCTTTCATGTCTTAACATATTTCCAGAAGTAGGACAATGTAGTTCAAAGAGGAGTGCTCACTGTTTCATGTCTTAACATATTTCCAGAAGTAGGACAATGTAGTTCAAAAAGGAGTGCTCACTGTTTCATGTCTAAACATATTTCCAGAAGTAGGACAATCAAGTTCAACAAGGAGTGCTCACTCTTTCATGTCTTAACATATTTCCAGAAGTAGGACAATGAAGTTCAACAAGGAGTGCTCACTGTTTCATGACTTAACATATTTCCAGAAGTACGACAATGAAGTTCAACAAGGAGTGCTCACTCTTTCATGTCTCAACATATTTCCAGAAGTAGGACAATGAAGTTCAACATTGAGTGCTCACTGTTTCATGTCTCAACATATTTCCAGAAGTAGGACAATGAAGTTCAACATGGAGTGCTCACTCTTTCATGTCTTAACATATTTCCAGAAGTAGGACAATGAAGTTCAACAAGGAGTGCTCACTGTTTCATGTCTTAACATATTTCCAGAAGGAAGACAATGAAGTTCAACATGGAGTGCTCACTCTTTCATGTCTTAACATATTTCCAGAAGTAGGACAATGTAGTTCAACAAGGAGTGCTCACTCTTTCATGTCTTAACATATTTCCACAAGTAGGACAATGAAGTTCAACATGGAGTGCTCACTGTTTCATGTCTTAACATATTTCCAGAAGTAGGACAATGTAGTTTAACAAGGAGTGCTCACTCTTTCATGTCTCAACATATTTCCAGAAGTAGGACAATGTAGTTCAACATGGAGTGCTCACTCTTTCATGTCTTAACATATTTCCAGAAGTAGGACAATGTAGTTCAACAAGAAGTGCTCACTCTTTCATGTCTCAACATACTTCCAGAAGTAGGACAATGAAGTTCAACATGGAGTGCTCACTCTTTCATGTCTTAACATATTTCCAGAAGTAGGACAATGAAGTTCAACATGGAGTGCTCACTGTTTCATGTCTTAACATATTTCCAGAAGTAGGACAATGAAGTTCAACATGGAGTGCTCACTGTTTCATGTCTTAACATATTTCCAGAAGTAGGACAATGAAGTTCAACATGGAGTGCTCACTGTTTCATGTCTTAACATATTTCCAGAAGTAGGACAATGAAGTTCAACATGGAGTGCTCACTGTTTCATGTCTTAACATATTTCCAGAAGTAGGACAATGAAGTTCAACATGGAGTGCTCACTCTTTCATGTCTTAACATATTTCCAGAATTAGGACAATGAAGTTCAACAAGGAGTGCTCACTGTTTCATGTCTTAACATATTTCCAGAAGGAAGACAATGAAGTTCAACATGGAGTGCTCACTCTTTCACGTCTTAACATATTTCCAGAAGGAAGACAATGAAGTTCAACAAGAAGTGCTCACTCTGTCATGTCTAAACATATTTTCAGAAGTAAGACAATGAAGTTCAACAAGAAGTGCTCACTCTTTCATGTCTTAACATATTTCCAGAAGTAAGACAATGAAGTTCAACAAGAAGTGCTCCCTCTTTCATGTCTAAACATATTTTCAGAAGTAAGACAATGAAGTTCAACAAGAAGTGCTCACTCTTCCATGTCTTAACATATTTTCAGAAGTAGGACAATGAAGTTCAACATGGAGTGCTCACTCTTTCATGTCTAAACATATTTCCAGAAGTAGGACAATGAAGTTCAACATGGAGTGCTCACTCTTTCATGTCTAAACATATTTCCAGAAGTAGGACAATGAAGTTCAACAAGAAGTGCTCACTGTTTCATGTCTTAACATATTTCCAGAAGTAGGACAATGAGGTTCAACATGGAGTGCTCACTCTTTCATGTCTAAACATATTTTCAGAAGTAGGACAATGAAGTTCAACATGGAGTGCTCACTCTTTCATGTCTAAACATATTTCCAGAACTAAGACAATGAAGTTCAACTTGGAGTGCTCACTCTTTCATGTCTAAACATATTTTCAGAAGTAAGACAATAAAGTTCAACAAGAAGTGCTCACTCTTTCATGTCTAAACATATTTCCAGAAGTAGGACAATGAAGTTCAACATGGAGTGCTCACTCTTTCATGTCTTAACATATTTCCAGAAGTAGGACAATGAAGTTCAACATGGAGTGCTCACTCTTTCATGACTTAACATATTTCCAGAAGTAGGACAATGAAGTTCAACATGGAGTGCTCACTCTTTCATGTCTTAACATATTTCCAGAAGTAGGACAATGAAGTTCAACATGGAGTGCTCCATCTTTCATGTCTTAACATATTTCCAGAAGTAGGACAATGAAGTTCAACATGGAGTGCTCACTCTTTCATGTCTTAACATATTTCCAGAAGTAGGACAATGAAGTTCAACATGGAGTGCTCACTCTTTCATGTCTAAACATATTTCCGGAAGTAGGACAATGAAGTTCAACATGGAGTGCTCTCTGTTTCATGTCTAAACATATTTTCAGAAGTAGGACAATGAAGTTCAACATGGAGTGCTCACTGTTTTATGTCTAAACATATTTCCAGAAGTAGGACAATGAAGTTCAACATGGAGTGCTCACTCTTTCATGTCTAAACATATTTTCAGAAGTACGACAATGAAGTTCAACATGGAGTGCTCACTCTTTCATGTCTAAACATATTTTCAGAAGTAAGACAATGAAGTTCAACATGGAGTGCTCACTCTTTCATGTCTAAACATATTTCCAGAAGTAAGACAAAGAAGTTCATCATGGAGTGCTCACTCTTTCATGCCTAAACATATTTTCAGAAGTAAGACAATGAAGTTCAACAAGAAGTGCTCACTCTTTCATGTCTAAACATATTTTCAGAAGTAGGACAATGAAGTTCAACAAGAAGTGCTCACTCTTTCATGTCTAAACATATTTTCAGAAGTAGGACAATGAAGTTCAACAAGAAGTGCTAACTCTTTTATGTCTAAACATATTTTGAGAAGTAAGACAATGAAGTTCAACAAGAAGTGCTCACTCTTTCATGTCTAAACATATTTTCAGAAGTAGGACAATGACGTTCAACATGGAGTGCTCACTGTTTCATGTCTTAACATATTTCCAGAAGTAGGACAATGAAGTTCAACATGGAGTGCTCACTGTTTCATGTCTTAACATATTTTCAGAAGTAGGACAATGAAGATCAACATGGAGTGCTCACTCTTTCATGTCTAAAATATTTTCAGAAGTAAGACAATGATGTTCAACAAGAAGTGCTCACTCTTTCATGTCTAAACATATTTTCAGAAGTAAGACAATGAAGTTCAACAAGGAGTGCTCACTCTTTCATGTCTTAACATATTTCCAGAAGTAAGACAATGAAGTTCAACATGGAGTGCTCACTCTTTCATGTCTAAACATATTTTCAGTAGTAAGACAATGAAGTTCAACAAGAAGTGCTCACTCTTTCATGTCTAAACATATTTCCAGAAGTAGGACAATGAAGTTCAACAAGAAGTGCTCACTGTTTCATGTCTTAACATATTTCCAGAAGTAGCACAATGAAGTTCAACATGGAGTGCTCACTCTTTCATGTCTCATCATATTTTCAGATGTAGGACAATGAAGTTCAACATGGAGTGCTCACTCTTTCATGTCTCAACATATTTTCAGAAGTAGGACAATGAAGTTCAACATGGAGTGCTCACTGTTTCATGTCTCAACATATTTCCAGAAGGAAGACATTGTAGTTCAACATGGAGTGCTCACTGTTTCATGTCTTAACATATTTCCAGAAGGAAGACATTGTAGTTCAACAAGGAGTGCTCACTGTTTCATGTCTTAACATATTTCCAGAAGGAAGACATTGTAGTTCAACAAGGAGTGCTCACTGTTTCATGTCTCAACATATTTCCAGAAGTAGGACAATGTAGTTCAACATGGAGTGCTCACTCTTTCATGTCTTAACATATTTCCAGAAGTAGGACAATGTAGTTCAACAAGAAGTGCTCACTCCTTCATGTCTAAACATATTTACAGAAGTAGGACAATGAAGTTCAACATGGAGTGCTCACTGTTTCATGTCTTAACATATTTCCAGAAGTAGGATAATGTAGTTCATCAAGCAGTGCTCACTCTTTCATGTCTTAACATATTTCCAGAAGTAGGACAATGAAGTTCAACATGGAGTGCTCACTCTTTCATGTCTAAACATATTTCCAGAAGTAGGACAATGAAGTTCAACATGGAGTGCTCACTCTTTCATGTCTAAACATATTTCCAGAAGTAGGACAATGAAGTTCAACAAGAAGTGCTCACTGTTTCATGTCTTAACATATTTCCAGAAGTAGGACAAAGAAGTTCAACATGGAGTGCTCACTCTTTCATGTCTGAACATATTTTTAGAAGTAGTACAATGAAGTTCAACATGGAGTGCTCACTCTTTCATGTCTAAACATATTTCCAGAAGTAAATACAATGAAGTTCAACATGGAGTGCTCACTCTTTCATGTCTTAACATATTTCCAGAAGTAGGACAATGAAGTTCAACATGGAGTGCTCACTCTTTCATGTCTTAACATATTTCCAGAAGTAGGACAATGAAGTTCAACATGGAGTGCTCACTCTTTCATGTCTTAACATATTTCCAGAAGTAGGCCAATGAAGTTCAACATGGAGTGCTCACTCTTTCATGTCTTAATATATTTCCAGAAGTAGGACAATGAAGTTCAACATGGAGTGCTCACTCTTTCATGTCTTAACATATATCCAGAAGTAGGACAATGAAGTTCAACATGGAGTGCTCACTCTTTTCATGTCTTAACATATTTCCAGAAGTAGGACAATGAAGTTCAACATGGAGTGCTCACTGTTTCATGTCTAAACATATTTTCAGAAGTAGGACAATGAAGTTCAACATGGAGTGCTCACTGTTTCATGTCTAAACATATTTCCAGAAGTAGGACAATGAAGTTCAACATGGAGTGCTCACTCTTTCATTTCTAAACATATTTTCAGAAGTAGGAAAATGAAGTTCAACATGGAGTGCTCACTCTTTCATGTCTAAACATATTTTCAGAAGTAAGACAATGAAGTTCAACATGGAGTGCTCACTCTTTCATGTCTGAACATATTTCCAGAAGTAAGACAATGAAGTTCATCATGGAGTGCTCACTCTTTCATGTCGAAACATATTTTCAGAAGTAAGACAATGAAGTTCAACAAGAAGTGCTCACTCTTTCATGTCTAAACATATTTTCAGAAGTAGGACAATGAAGTTCAACATGGAGTGCTCACTGTTTCATGTCTTAACATATTTCCAGAAGTAGGACAATGAAGTTCAACATGGAGTGCTCACTGTTTCATGTCTTAACATATTTTCAGAAGTAGGACAATGAAGTTCAACATGGAGTGCTCACTCTTTCATGTCTAAACATATTTTCAGAAGTAAGACAATGAAGTTCAACAAGAAGTGCTCACTCTTTCATGTCTAAACATATTTTCAGAAGTAGGACAATGAAGTTCAACAAGAAGTGCTCACTCTTTCATGTCTAAACATATTTTCAGAAGTAAGACAATGAAGTTCAACAAGAAGTGCTCACTCTTTCATGTCTAAACATATTTTCTGAAGTAGGACAATGAAGTTCAACATGGAGTGCTCACTGTTTCATGTCTTAACATATTTCCAGAAGGAAGACATTGTAGTTCAACAAGGAGTGCTCACTGTTTCATGTCTCAACATATTTCCAGAAGGAAGACATTGTAGTTCAACAAGGAGTCCTCACTGTTTCATGTCTTAACATATTTCCAGAAGGAAGACATTGTAGTTCAACAAGGAGTGCTCACTGTTTCATGTCTCAACATATTTCCAGAAGGAAGACATTGTAGTTCAACAAGGAGTGCTCACTGTTTCATTTCTTAACATATTTCCAGAAGGAAGACATTGTAGTTCAACAAGGAGTGCTCACTGTTTCATGTCTAAACATATTTCCAGAAGGAAGACATTGTAGTTCAACAAGGAGTGCTCACTGTTTCATGTGTTAACATATTTCCAGAAGGAAGACATTGTAGTTCAACAAGGAGTTCTCACTGTTTCATGTCTCAACATATTTCCAGAAGGAAGACATTGTAGTTCAACAAGGAGTGCTCACTGTTTCATTTCATAACATATTTCCAGAAGGAAGACATTGTAGTTCAACAAGGAGTGCTCACTGTTTCATGTCTCAACATATTTCCAGAAGGAAGACATTCTAGTTTTACATGGAGTGCTCACTGTTTCATGTCTTAACATATTTCCAGAAGGAAGACATTGTAGTTTTACATGGAGTGCTCACTGTTGCATATCTCGACATAGTTCCAGAAGGAAGACATTGTAGTTCAATATGGAGTGCTCACTGTGTCATGTCTCAACATATTTCCAGAAGGGAAATATTGTAACTCAACATGGAGTGCTCACTCTTTCATGTCTCAGCATATTTCCAGAAGGAAGACATTGTAGTTAAACATGGAGCGCTCACTCTTTCATGTCTCAGCATATTTCCAGAAGGACGACATTGTAGCTCAATATGGAGTGCTCACTGTTTCATATCTCAACATATTTCCAGAAGGAAGATATTGTAACTCAACATGGAGTGCTCACTGTGTCATGTCTCAACATACTTCCAGAAAGAAGAATTTGTAGTTCAACAAGGAGTGCTCACTGTTTCATGTCTCAACATATTTCCAGAAGGAAGACAATGTAGTTCAACAAGGAGTGCTCACTGTTTCATGTCTCAACATATTTCCAGAAAGAAGAATTTGCAGTTCAACAAGGAGTGCTCACTCTTTCATGTCTCAACATATTTCCAGAAGGAAGACAATGTAGTTCAACAAGGAGTGCTCACTGCTTCATGTCTGAACACATTTCCAGAAGGAAGACAATGTTGTTCAACAAGAAGTGCTCACTCTTTCATGTCTCAACATATTTCCAGAAGGAAGACAATGTAGTTCAACAAGAAGTGCTCACTCTTTCATGTCTCAACATATTTCCAGAAGGAAGACAATGTAGTTCAACAAGGAGTGCTCACTGTTTCATGTCTTAACATATATCCAGAAGGAAGACAATGTTGTTCAACAAGAAGTGCTCACTGTTTCATGTCTCAACATATTTCCAGAAGGAAGACAATGTAGTTCAACAAGGAGTGCTCACTGTTTCATGTCTCAACATACTTCCAGAAGGAAGACAGTGTAGTTCAACAAGGAGTGCTCACTGTTTCATGTCTCAACATATTTTCAGAAGGAATACAATGTAGTTCAACAAGGAGTGCTCACTCTTTCATGTCTCAACATATTTCCAGAAGGAAGACAATGTAGTTCAACAAGGAGTGCTCACTGTTTTATGTCTTAACATATTTCCAGAAGGAAGACATTGTAGTTCAACAAGGAGTGCTCACTGTTTCATGTCTTAACATATTTCCAGAAGGAAGACATTGTAGTTCAACAAGGAGTGCTCACTGTTTCATGTCTCAACATATTTCCAGAAGGAAGACATTGTAGTTCAACATGGAGTGCTCAGTGTTTCATGTCTTAACATATTTCCAGAAGGAAGACATTGTAGTTCAACAAGGAGTGCTCACTGTTTCATGTCTCAACATATTTCCAGAAGGAAGACATTGTAGTTCAACATGGAGTTCTCACTGTTTCATTTCATAACATATTTCCAGAAGGAAGACATTGTAGTTCAACAAGGAGTGCTCACTGTTTCATGTCTTAACATATTTCCAGAAGTAAGACATTGTAGTTCAACAAGGAGTGCTCACTGTTTCATGTCTCAACATATTTCCAGAAGGAAGACATTGTAGTTCAACAAGGAGTGCTCACTGTTTCATGTCTTAACATATTTCCAGAAGGAAGACATTGTAGTTCAACAAGGAGTGCTCACTGTTTCATTTCATAACATATTTCCAGAAGGAAGACATTGTAGTTCAACAAGGAGTGCTCACTGTTTCATGTCTCAACATATTTCCAGAAGGAAGACAATGTAGTTCAACAAGGAGTGCTCACTGTTTCATGTCTCAACATATTTCCAGAAGGAAGACATTGTAGTTCAACAAGGAGTGCTCACTGTTTCATGTCTTAACATATTTCCAGAAGGAAGACATTGTAGTTCAACAAGGAGTGCTCACTGTTTCATGTCTTAACATATTTCCAGAAGGAAGACATTGTAGTTCAACAAGGAGTGCTCACTGTTTCATGTCTCAACATATTTCCAGAAGGAAGACATTGTAGTTCAACAAGAAGTGCTCACTGTTTCATGTCTTAACATATTTCAAGAAGTAGGACAATCAAGTTCAACGAGGAGTGCTCACTCTTTCATGTCTTAACATATTTCCAGAAGTAGGACAATGTAGTTCAAAAAGGAGTGCTCACTCTTTCATGTCTTAACATATTTCCAGAAGTAGGACAATCAAGTTCAACGAGGAGTGCTCACTCTTTCATGTCTTAACATATTTCCAGAAGTAGGACAATGTAGTTCAAAAAGGAGTGCTTACTCTTTAATGTCTCAACATATTTCCAGAAGTAGGACTATCAAGTTCAACGAGGAGTGCTCACTCTTTCATGTCTTAACATATTTGCAGAAGTAGGACAATGTAGTTCAAAAAGGAGTGCTCACTGTTTCATGTCTTAACATATTTCCAGAAGTAGGACAATGTAGTTCAAAAAGGAGTGCTCACTGTTTCATGTCTAAACATATTTCCAGAAGTAGGGCAATCAAGTTCAACAAGGAGTGCTCACTCTTTCATGTCTTAACATATTTCCAGAAGTAGGACAATGAAGTTCAACAAGGAGTGCTCACTGTTTCATGACTTAACATATTTCCAGAAGTAGGACAATGAAGTTCAACAAGGAGTGCTCACTCTTTCATGTCTCAACATATTTCCAGAAGTAGGACAATGAAGTTCAACATTGAGTGCTCACTGTTTCATGTCTCAACATATTTCCAGAAGTAGGACAATGAAGTTCAACATGGAGTGCTCACTCTTTCATGTCTTAACATATTTCCAGAAGTAGGACAATGAAGTTCAACAAGGAGTGCTCACTGTTTCATGTCTTAACATATTTCCAGAAGGAAGACAATGAAGTTCAACATGGAGTGCTCACTCTTTCATGTCTTAACATATTTCCAGAAGTAGGACAATGTAGTTCAACAAGGAGTGCTCATTCTTTCATGTCTTAACATATTTCCAGAAGTAGGACAATGTAGTTCAACATGGAGTGCTCACTCTTTCATGTCTTAACATATTTCCAGAAGTAGGACAATGAAGTTCAACATGGAGTGCTCACTGTTTCATGTCTTAACATATTTCCAGAAGTAGGAAAATGTAGTTCAACAAGGAGTGCTCACTCTTTCATGTCTCAACATATTTCCAGAAGTAGGACAATGTAGTTCAACATGGAGTGCTCACTCTTTCATGTCTTAACATATTTCCAGAAGTAGGACAATGTAGTTCAACAAGAAGTGCTCACTCTTTCATGTCTCAACATATTTCCAGAAGTAGGACAATGAAGTTCAACATGGAGTGCTCACTCTTTCATGTCTTAACATATTTCCAGAAGTAGGACAATGAAGTTCAACATGGAGTGCTCACTGTTTCATGTCTTAACATATTTCCAGAAGTAGGACAATGAAGTTCAACATGGAGTGCTCACTGTTTCATGTCTTAACATATTTCCAGAAGTAGGACAATGAAGTTCAACATGGAGTGCTCACTGTTTCATGTCTTAACATATTTCCAGAAGTAGGATAATGTAGTTCAACATGGAGTGCTCACTGTTTCATGTCTTAACATATTTCCAGAAGTAGGACAATGAAGTTCAACATGGAGTGCTCACTGTTTCATGTCTTAACATATTTCCAGAAGTAGGACAATGTAGTTCAACAAGGAGTGCTCACTGTTTCATGTCTTAACATATTTCCAGAAGTAGGATAATGTAGTTCAACAAGGAGTGCTCACTCTTTCATGTCTTAACATATTTCCAGAAGTAGGACAATGAAGTTCAACATGGAGTGCTCACTGTTTCATGTCTTAACACATTTCCAGAAGTAGGACAATGAAGTTCAACATGGAGCGCTCACTGTTTCATGTCTTAACATATTTCCAGAAGTAGGACAATGAAGTTCAACATGGAGTGCTCACTGTTTCATGTCTTAACATATTTCCAGAAGTAGGACAATGAAGTTCAACATGGAGTGCTCACTGTTTCATGTTTTAACATATTTCCAGAAGTAGGACAATGAAGTTCAAAATGGAGTGCTTACTCTTTCATGTCTTAACATATTTCCAGAAGTAGGACAATGAAGTTCAACATGGAGTGCTCACTCTTTCATGTCTTAACATATTTCCAGAAGTAGGACAATGAAGTTCAACATGGAGTGCTCACTCTTTCATGTCTTAACATATTTCCAGAAGTAGGACAATGAAGTTCAACATGAAGTGCTTACTCTTTAATGTCTTAACATATTTCCAGAAGTAGGACAATCAAGTTCAACGAGGAGTGCTCACTCTTTCATGTCTTAACATATTTCCAGAAGTAGGACAATGTAGTTCAAAGAGGAGTGCTCACTGTTTCATGTCTTAACATATTTCCAGAAGTAGGACAATGTAGTTCAAAAAGGAGTGCTCACTGTTTCATGTCTAAACATATTTCCAGAAGTAGGACAATCAAGTTCAACAAGGAGTGCTCACTCTTTCATGTCTTAACATATTTCCAGAAGTAGGACAATGAAGTTCAACAAGGAGTGCTCACTGTTTCATGACTTAACATATTTCCAGAAGTACGACAATGAAGTTCAACAAGGAGTGCTCACTCTTTCATGTCTCAACATATTTCCAGAAGTAGGACAATGAAGTTCAACATTGAGTGCTCACTGTTTCATGTCTCAACATATTTCCAGAAGTAGGACAATGAAGTTCAACATGGAGTGCTCACTCTTTCATGTCTTAACATATTTCCAGAAGTAGGACAATGAAGTTCAACAAGGAGTGCTCACTGTTTCATGTCTTAACATATTTCCAGAAGGAAGACAATGAAGTTCAACATGGAGTGCTCACTCTTTCATGTCTTAACATATTTCCAGAAGTAGGACAATGTAGTTCAACAAGGAGTGCTCACTCGTTCATGTCTTAACATATTTCCACAAGTAGGACAATGAAGTTCAACATGGAGTGCTCACTGTTTCATGTCTTAACATATTTCCAGAAGTAGGACAATGTAGTTTAACAAGGAGTGCTCACTCTTTCATGTCTCAACATATTTCCAGAAGTAGGACAATGTAGTTCAACATGGAGTGCTCACTCTTTCATGTCTTAACATATTTCCAGAAGTAGGACAATGTAGTTCAACAAGAAGTGCTCACTCTTTCATGTCTCAACATACTTCCAGAAGTAGGACAATGAAGTTCAACATGGAGTGCTCACTCTTTCATGTCTTAACATATTTCCAGAAGTAGGACAATGAAGTTCAACATGGAGTGCTCACTGTTTCATGTCTTAACATATTTCCAGAAGTAGGACAATGAAGTTCAACATGGAGTGCTCACTGTTTCATGTCTTAACATATTTCCAGAAGTAGGACAATGAAGTTCAACATGGAGTGCTCACTGTTTCATGTCTTAACATATTTCCAGAAGTAGGACAATGAAGTTCAACATGGAGTGCTCACTGTTTCATGTCTTAACATATTTCCAGAAGTAGGACAATGAAGTTCAACATGGAGTGCTCACTCTTTCATGTCTTAAGATATTTCCAGAAGTAGGACAATGAAGTTCAACATGGAGTGCTCACTCTTTCATGTCTTAACATATTTCCAGAAGTAGGACAATGAAGTTCAACATGGAGTGCTCACTCTTTCATGTCTTAACATATTTCCAGAAGTAGGACAATGAAGTTCAACATGGAGTGCTCACTCTTTCATGTCTTAACATATTTCCAGATGTAGGACAATGAAGTTCAACATGGAGTGCTCACTGTTTCATGTCTTAACATATTTCCAGTAGAAGGACAATGAAGTTCAACATGGAGTGCTCACTGTTTCATGTCCTAACATATTTCCAGAAGTAGGACAATGAGGTTCAACATGGAGTGCTCACTCTTTCATGTCTTAACATATTTCCAGAAGTAGGACAATGAAGTTCAACAAGGAGTGCTCACTGTTTCATGTCTTAACATATTTCCAGAAGGAAGACAATGAAGTTCAACATGGAGTGCTCACTCTTTCACGTCTTAACATATTTCCAGAAAGAAGACAATGAAGTTCAACAAGAAGTGCTCACTCTTTCATGTCTAAACATATTTTCAGAAGTAAGACAATGAAATTCAACAAGAAGTGCTCACTCTTTCATGTCTAATTATATTTTCAGAAGTAAGACAATGAAGTTCAACAAGAAGTGCTCACTCTTTCATGTCTTAACATATTTCCAGAAGTAAGACAACGAAGTTCAACAAGAAGTGTTTACTCTTTCATGTCTAAACATATTTTCAGAAGTAAGACAATGAAGTTCAACAAGAAGTGCTCACTCTTTCATGTCTTAACATATTTTCAGAAGTAGGACAATGAAGTTCAACATGGAGTGCTCATTCTTTCATGTCTAAGCATATTTCCAGAAGTAGGACAATGAAGTTCAACATGGAGTGCTCACTCTTTCATGTCTAAATATATTTCCAGAAGTAGGACAATGAAGTTCAACAAGAAGTGCTCACTGTTTCATGTCTTAACATATTTCCGGAAGTAGGACAATGAAGTTCAACATGGAGTGCTCACTCTTTCATGTCTTAACATATTTCCAGAAGTAGGACAATGAAGTTCAACATGGAGTGCTCACTCTTTCATGTCTTAACATATTTCCAGAAGTAGGACAATGAAGTTCAACATGGAGTGCTCACTCTTTCATGTCTTAACATATTTCCAGAAGTAGGACAATGAAGTTCAACATGTAGTGCTCACTCTTTCATGGCTTAACATATTTCCAGAAGTAGGACAATGAAGTTCAACATGGAGTGCTCACTCTTTCATGTCTTAACATATTTCCAGAAGTAGGACAATGAAGTTCAACATGGAGTGCTCACTGTTTCATGTCTAAACATATTTTCAGAAGTAGGACAATGAAGTTCAACATGGAGTGCTCACTGTTTCATGTCTAAACATATTTCCAGAAGTAGGACAATGAAGTTCAACATGGAGTGCTCACTCTTTCATGTCTAAACATATTTTCAGAAGTAGGACAATGAAGTTCAACATGGAGTGCTCACTCTTTCATGTCTAAACATATTTTCAGAAGTAAGACAATGAAGTTCAACATGGAGTGCTCACTCTTTCATGTCTAAACATATTTCCAGAAGTAAGACAATGAAGTTCATCATGGAGTGCTCACTCTTTCATATCTAAACATATTTTCAGAAGTAAGACAATGAAGTTCAACAAGAAGTGCTCACTCGTTCATGTATAAACATATTTTCAGAAGTAGGACAATGAAGTTCAACATGGAGTGCTCACTGTTTCATGTCTTAACATATTTCCAGAAAGAGGAATTTGTAGTTCTACAAGAAGTGCTCACTGCTGCATGCCTCAACATATTTCCAGAAGGAGGAATTTGTACTTCAACAAGCAGTGCTCACTATTTCATGTCTCAACATATTTACAGAGGAGGAATTTGTAGTTCAACAAGGAGTTTTCACTGCTTCATGTCTCAACATATTTACAGAAAGAGGAATTTATAGTTCAACAAGGAGTGTTCACACTTTCATGCTTCAACATATTTCCAGAAAGAGGAATTTGTAGTTCAACAAGGAGTGCTCACTGCTTCATGTCGCAACATATTTCCAGAAAGAAGAATTTGTAGTTTAACAGGGAGTGCTCATTCTTACATATCTCAACATATTTCCAGAAAGAAGAATTTGTAGTTTAACAAGGAGTGCTCATTCTTACATATCTCAACATATTTCCAGAAAGAAGAATTTGTAGTTCAACAAACAGTGCTCACTGTTTCATGACTCAACATATTTCCAGAAAGAAGAATTTATAGTTCAACATGGAGTGCTCACTGTTTCATATCTAACGATATTTCCTGTAGGGAGAGATTGTAACTCAAAATAGAGAGCTCACTGTTTCATATCTCAAAATATTTTCAGAAGCAAGACATTGTAGTTCAAAAAGGAGTGATCACTCTTTCGTATCTGAACATATTTCCAGAAGGAAGACATTGAAGTTCAAAATGGAGCGCTCATTGTTTCATGTCTCAACATATTTCCAGAAGGAAGACATTGAAGTTCAATATGGAGTGCTCACTGTTTCATGTCTCAACATATTTCCAGAAGGAAGACATTGAAGTTCAAAATGGAGCGCTCATTGTTTCATGTCTCAACATATTTCCAGAAGGAAGACATTGAAGTTCAAAATGGAGTGCTCATTGTTTCATGTCTCAACTTATTTACAGAAGGAAGACATTGAAGTTCAATATGGAGTGCTCATTGTTTCATGTCTCAACATATTTCCAGAAGGACGACATTGAAGTTCAATATGGAGTGCTCATTGTTTCATGTCTCAACATATTTACAGATGGAAGACATTGAAGTTCAAAATGGAGTGCTCATTGTTTCATGTCTCAACATATTTCCAGAAGGAAGACATTGAAGTTCAATATGGAGTGCTCATTGTTTCTTTTCTCAACATATTTCCAGAAGGAAGACATGGAAGTTCAAAATGGAGTGCTCATTGTTTCATGTCTCAACATATTTACAGAAGGAAGACATTGTAGTTCAACAAGGAGTGCTCACACTTTCATGTCTCAACATATTTCCAGAAGGAAGACATTGAAGTTCAAAATGGAGTGCTCATTGTTTCATGTCTCAACATATTTCCAGAAGGAAGACATTGAAGTTCTACAAGGAGTGCTCACTGTTCCATGTCTCAACATATTTCCAGAAAGAAGACGTTGAAGTTCAAACAGGAGTGCTCACACTTTCACGTCTCAACATATTTCCAAAAGGAAGAATTTGTAGTTCAACAAGGAGTGCTCAATGTTTCATGTCTCAACATATTTCCAGAAATAGGAATTTGTAGTTCAACATGTAGCGCTCACTCCTTCATGTCTCAGCATATTTCCAGAAGGACGACATTGTAGTTTAATATGGAGTGCTCACTGTTTCATATCTCAACATATTTCCAGAAGGAAGACATTCTAGTTTTACATGGAGTGCTCACTGTTTCGTGTCTCAACATATTTCCAGAAGGAAGACATTGTAGTTTTACATGGAGTGCTCACTGTTGCATATCTCGACATATTTCCAGAAGGAAGACATTGTAGTTCAATATGGAGTGCTCACTGTGTCATGTCTCAACATATTTCCAGAAGGGAAATATTGTAACTCAACATGGAGTGCTCACTCTTTCATGTCTCAGCATATTTCCAGAAGGAAGACATTGTAGTTAAACATGAAGCGCTCACTCTTTCATGTCTCAGCATATTTCCAGAAGGACGACATTGTAGCTCAATATGGAGTGCTCACTGTTTCATATCTCAACATATTTCCAGTAGGAAGATATTGTAACTCAACATGGAGTGATCACTGTGTCATGTCTCAACATATTTCCAGAAAGAAGAATTTGTAGTTCAACAAGGAGTGCTCACTGTTTCATGTCTCAACATATTTCCAGAAGGAAGACAATGTAGTTCAACAAGGAGTGCTCACTGTTTCATGTCTCAACATATTTCCAGAAAGAAGAATTTGCAGTTCAACAAGGAGTGCTCACTCTTTCATGTCTCAACATATTTCCAGAAGGAAGACAATGTAGTTCAACAAGGAGTGCTCACTGTTTCATGTCTGAACACATTTCCAGAAGGAAGACAATGTTGTTCAACAAGGAGTGCTCACTCTTTCATGTCTCAACATATTTCCAGAAAGAAGACAATGTAGTTCAACAAGAAGTGCTCACTTTTTCATGTCTCAACATATTTCCAGAAGGAAGACAATGAAGTTCAACATGGAGTGCTCACTCTTTCATGTCTTAACATATTTCCAGAAGTAGGACAATGTAGTTCAACAAGGAGTGCTCACTCTTTCATGTCTTAACATATTTCCAGAAGTAGGACAATGTAGTTCAACATGGAGTGCTCACTCTTTCATGTCTTAACATATTTCCAGAAGTAGGACAATGAAGTTCAACATGGAGTGCTCACTGTTTCATGTCTTAACATATTTCCAGAAGTAGGACAATGTAGTTCAACAAGGAGTGCTCACTCTTTCATGTCTCAACATATTTCCAGAAGTAGGACAATGTAGTTCAACATGGAGTGCTCACTCTTTCATGTCTTAACATATTTCCAGAAGTAGGACAATGTAGTTCAACAAGAAGTGCTCACTCTTTCATGTCTCAACATATTTCCAGAAGGAAGACATTGTAGTTCAACATGGAGTGCTCAGTGTTTCATGTCTTAACATATTTCCAGAAGGAAGACATTGTAGTTCAACAAGGAGTGCTCACTGTTTCATGTCTCAACATATTTCCAGAAGGAAGACATTGTAGTTCAACATGGAGTTCTCACTGTTTCATTTCATAACATATTTCCAGAAGGAAGACATTGTAGTTCAACAAGGAGTGCTCACTGTTTCATGTCTTAACATATTTCCAGAAGTAAGACATTGTAGTTCAACAAGGAGTGCTCACTGTTTCATGTCTCAACATACATCCAGAAGTAGGACAATGTAGTTCAACATGGAGTGCTCACTCTTTCATGTCTTAACATATTTCCAGAAGGAAGACATTGTAGTTCAACAAGGAGTGCTCACTGTTTCATGTCTCAACATATTTCCAGAAGGAAGACATTGTAGTTCAACATGGAGTGCTCAGTGTTTCATGTCTTAACATATTTCCAGAAGGAAGACATTGTAGTTCAACAAGGAGTGCTCACTGTTTCATGTCTCAACATATTTCCAGAAGGAAGACTTTGTAGTTCAACATGGAGTTCTCACTGTTTCATTTCATAACATATTTCCAGAAGGAAGACATTGTAGTTCAACAAGGAGTGCTCACTGTTTCATGTCTTAACATATTTCCAGAAGTAAGACATTGTAGTTCAACAAGGAGTGCTCACTGTTTCATGTCTCAACATATTTCCAGAAGGAAGACATTGTAGTTCAACAAGGAGTGCTCACTGTTTCATGTCTTAACATATTTCCAGAAGGAAGACATTGTAGTTCAACAAGGAGTGCTCACTGTTTCATTTCATAACATATTTCCAGAAGGAAGACATTGTAGTTCAACAAGGAGTGCTCACTGTTTCATGTCTCAACATATTTCCAGAAGGAAGACAATGTAGTTCAACAAGGAGTGCTCACTGTTTCATGTCTCAACATATTTCCAGAAGGAAGACATTGTAGTTCAACAAGGAGTGCTCACTGTTTCATGTCTTAACATATTTCCAGAAGGAAGACATTGTAGTTCAACAAGGAGTGCTCACTGTTTCATGTCTTAACATATTTCCAGAAGGAAGACATTGTAGTTCAACAAGGAGTGCTCACTGTTTCATGTCTCAACATATTTCCAGAAGGAAGACATTGTAGTTCAACAAGAAGTGCTCACTGTTTCATGTCTTAACATATTTCAAGAAGTAGGACAATCAAGTTCAACGAGGAGTGCTCACTCTTTCATGTCTTAACATATTTCCAGAAGTAGGACAATGTAGTTCAAAAAGGAGTGCTCACTCTTTCATGTCTTAACATATTTCCAGAAGTAGGACAATCAAGTTCAACGAGGAGTGCTCACTCTTTCATGTCTTAACATATTTCCAGAAGTAGGACAATGTAGTTCAAAAAGGAGTGCTTACTCTTTAATGTCTCAACATATTTCCAGAAGTAGGACTATCAAGTTCAACGAGGAGTGCTCACTCTTTCATGTCTTAACATATTTGCAGAAGTAGGACAATGTAGTTCAAAAAGGAGTGCTCACTGTTTCATGTCTTAACATATTTCCAGAAGTAGGACAATGTAGTTCAAAAAGGAGTGCTCACTGTTTCATGTCTAAACATATTTCCAGAAGTAGGGCAATCAAGTTCAACAAGGAGTGCTCACTCTTTCATGTCTTAACATATTTCCAGAAGTAGGACAATGAAGTTCAACAAGGAGTGCTCACTGTTTCATGACTTAACATATTTCCAGAAGTAGGACAATGAAGTTCAACAAGGAGTGCTCACTCTTTCATGTCTCAACATATTTCCAGAAGTAGGACAATGAAGTTCAACATTGAGTGCTCACTGTTTCATGTCTCAACATATTTCCAGAAGTAGGACAATGAAGTTCAACATGGAGTGCTCACTCTTTCATGTCTTAACATATTTCCAGAAGTAGGACAATGAAGTTCAACAAGGAGTGCTCACTGTTTCATGTCTTAACATATTTCCAGAAGGAAGACAATGAAGTTCAACATGGAGTGCTCACTCTTTCATGTCTTAACATATTTCCAGAAGTAGGACAATGTAGTTCAACAAGGAGTGCTCACTCTTTCATGTCTTAACATATTTCCAGAAGTAGGACAATGTAGTTCAACATGGAGTGCTCACTCTTTCATGTCTTAACATATTTCCAGAAGTAGGACAATGAAGTTCAACATGGAGTGCTCACTGTTTCATGTCTTAACATATTTCCAGAAGTAGGAAAATGTAGTTCAACAAGGAGTGCTCACTCTTTCATGTCTCAACATATTTCCAGAAGTAGGACAATGTAGTTCAACATGGAGTGCTCACTCTTTCATGTCTTAACATATTTCCAGAAGTAGGACAATGTAGTTCAACAAGAAGTGCTCACTCTTTCATGTCTCAACATATTTCCAGAAGTAGGACAATGAAGTTCAACATGGAGTGCTCACTCTTTCATGTCTTAACATATTTCCAGAAGTAGGACAATGAAGTTCAACATGGAGTGCTCACTGTTTCATGTCTTAACATATTTCCAGAAGTAGGACAATGAAGTTCAACATGGAGTGCTCACTGTTTCATGTCTTAACATATTTCCAGAAGTAGGACAATGAAGTTCAACATGGAGTGCTCACTGTTTCATGTCTTAACATATTTCCAGAAGTAGGATAATGTAGTTCAACATGGAGTGCTCACTGTTTCATGTCTTAACATATTTCCAGAAGTAGGACAATGAAGTTCAACATGGAGTGCTCACTGTTTCATGTCTTAACATATTTCCAGAAGTAGGACAATGTAGTTCAACAAGGAGTGCTCACTGTTTCATGTCTTAACATATTTCCAGAAGTAGGATAATGTAGTTCAACAAGGAGTGCTCACTCTTTCATGTCTTAACATATTTCCAGAAGTAGGACAATGATGTTCAACATGGAGTGCTCACTGTTTCATGTCTTAACACATTTCCAGAAGTAGGACAATGAAGTTCAACATGGAGCGCTCACTGTTTCATGTCTTAACATATTTCCAGAAGTAGGACAATGAAGTTCAACATGGAGTGCTCACTGTTTCATGTCTTAACATATTTCCAGAAGTAGGACAATGAAGTTCAACATGGAGTGCTCACTGTTTCATGTTTTAACATATTTCCAGAAGTAGGACAATGAAGTTCAAAATGGAGTGCTTACTCTTTCATGTCTTAACATATTTCCAGAAGTAGGACAATGAAGTTCAACATGGAGTGCTCACTCTTTCATGTCTTAACATATTTCCAGAAGTAGGACAATGAAGTTCAACATGGAGTGCTCACTCTTTCATGTCTTAACATATTTCCAGAAGTAGGACAATGAAGTTCAACATGAAGTGCTTACTCTTTAATGTCTTAACATATTTCCAGAAGTAGGACAATCAAGTTCAACGAGGAGTGCTCACTCTTTCATGTCTTAACATATTTCCAGAAGTAGGACAATGTAGTTCAAAGAGGAGTGCTCACTGTTTCATGTCTTAACATATTTCCAGAAGTAGGACAATGTAGTTCAAAAAGGAGTGCTCACTGTTTCATGTCTAAACATATTTCCAGAAGTAGGACAATCAAGTTCAACAAGGAGTGCTCACTCTTTCATGTCTTAACATATTTCCAGAAGTAGGACAATGAAGTTCAACAAGGAGTGCTCACTGTTTCATGACTTAACATATTTCCAGAAGTACGACAATGAAGTTCAACAAGGAGTGCTCACTCTTTCATGTCTCAACATATTTCCAGAAGTAGGACAATGAAGTTCAACATTGAGTGCTCACTGTTTCATGTCTCAACATATTTCCAGAAGTAGGACAATGAAGTTCAACATGGAGTGCTCACTCTTTCATGTCTTAACATATTTCCAGAAGTAGGACAATGAAGTTCAACAAGGAGTGCTCACTGTTTCATGTCTTAACATATTTCCAGAAGGAAGACAATGAAGTTCAACATGGAGTGCTCACTCTTTCATGTCTTAACATATTTCCAGAAGTAGGACAATGTAGTTCAACAAGGAGTGCTCACTCGTTCATGTCTTAACATATTTCCACAAGTAGGACAATGAAGTTCAACATGGAGTGCTCACTGTTTCATGTCTTAACATATTTCCAGAAGTAGGACAATGTAGTTTAACAAGGAGTGCTCACTCTTTCATGTCTCAACATATTTCCAGAAGTAGGACAATGTAGTTCAACATGGAGTGCTCACTCTTTCATGTCTTAACATATTTCCAGAAGTAGGACAATGTAGTTCAACAAGAAGTGCTCACTCTTTCATGTCTCAACATACTTCCAGAAGTAGGACAATGAAGTTCAACATGGAGTGCTCACTCTTTCATGTCTTAACATATTTCCAGAAGTAGGACAATGAAGTTCAACATGGAGTGCTCACTGTTTCATGTCTTAACATATTTCCAGAAGTAGGACAATGAAGTTCAACATGGAGTGCTCACTGTTTCATGTCTTAACATATTTCCAGAAGTAGGACAATGAAGTTCAACATGGAGTGCTCACTGTTTCATGTCTTAACATATTTCCAGAAGTAGGACAATGAAGTTCAACATGGAGTGCTCACTGTTTCATGTCTTAACATATTTCCAGAAGTAGGACAATGAAGTTCAACATGGAGTGCTCACTCTTTCATGTCTTAAGATATTTCCAGAAGTAGGACAATGAAGTTCAACATGGAGTGCTCACTCTTTCATGTCTTAACATATTTCCAGAAGTAGGACAATGAAGTTCAACATGGAGTGCTCACTCTTTCATGTCTTAACATATTTCCAGAAGTAGGACAATGAAGTTCAACATGGAGTGCTCACTCTTTCATGTCTTAACATATTTCCAGATGTAGGACAATGAAGTTCAACATGGAGTGCTCACTGTTTCATGTCTTAACATATTTCCAGTAGAAGGACAATGAAGTTCAACATGGAGTGCTCACTGTTTCATGTCCTAACATATTTCCAGAAGTAGGACAATGAGGTTCAACATGGAGTGCTCACTCTTTCATGTCTTAACATATTTCCAGAAGTAGGACAATGAAGTTCAACAAGGAGTGCTCACTGTTTCATGTCTTAACATATTTCCAGAAGGAAGACAATGAAGTTCAACATGGAGTGCTCACTCTTTCACGTCTTAACATATTTCCAGAAAGAAGACAATGAAGTTCAACAAGAAGTGCTCACTCTTTCATGTCTAAACATATTTTCAGAAGTAAGACAATGAAATTCAACAAGAAGTGCTCACTCTTTCATGTCTAATTATATTTTCAGAAGTAAGACAATGAAGTTCAACAAGAAGTGCTCACTCTTTCATGTCTTAACATATTTCCAGAAGTAAGACAACGAAGTTCAACAAGAAGTGTTTACTCTTTCATGTCTAAACATATTTTCAGAAGTAAGACAATGAAGTTCAACAAGAAGTGCTCACTCTTTCATGTCTTAACATATTTTCAGAAGTAGGACAATGAAGTTCAACATGGAGTGCTCATTCTTTCATGTCTAAGCATATTTCCAGAAGTAGGACAATGAAGTTCAACATGGAGTGCTCACTCTTTCATGTCTAAATATATTTCCAGAAGTAGGACAATGAAGTTCAACAAGAAGTGCTCACTGTTTCATGTCTTAACATATTTCCGGAAGTAGGACAATGAAGTTCAACATGGAGTGCTCACTCTTTCATGTCTTAACATATTTCCAGAAGTAGGACAATGAAGTTCAACATGGAGTGCTCACTCTTTCATGTCTTAACATATTTCCAGAAGTAGGACAATGAAGTTCAACATGGAGTGCTCACTCTTTCATGTCTTAACATATTTCCAGAAGTAGGACAATGAAGTTCAACATGTAGTGCTCACTCTTTCATGGCTTAACATATTTCCAGAAGTAGGACAATGAAGTTCAACATGGAGTGCTCACTCTTTCATGTCTTAACATATTTCCAGAAGTAGGACAATGAAGTTCAACATGGAGTGCTCACTGTTTCATGTCTAAACATATTTTCAGAAGTAGGACAATGAAGTTCAACATGGAGTGCTCACTGTTTCATGTCTAAACATATTTCCAGAAGTAGGACAATGAAGTTCAACATGGAGTGCTCACTCTTTCATGTCTAAACATATTTTCAGAAGTAGGACAATGAAGTTCAACATGGAGTGCTCACTCTTTCATGTCTAAACATATTTTCAGAAGTAAGACAATGAAGTTCAACATGGAGTGCTCACTCTTTCATGTCTAAACATATTTCCAGAAGTAAGACAATGAAGTTCATCATGGAGTGCTCACTCTTTCATATCTAAACATATTTTCAGAAGTAAGACAATGAAGTTCAACAAGAAGTGCTCACTCGTTCATGTATAAACATATTTTCAGAAGTAGGACAATGAAGTTCAACATGGAGTGCTCACTGTTTCATGTCTTAACATATTTCCAGAAAGAGGAATTTGTAGTTCTACAAGAAGTGCTCACTGCTGCATGCCTCAACATATTTCCAGAAGGAGGAATTTGTACTTCAACAAGCAGTGCTCACTATTTCATGTCTCAACATATTTACAGAGGAGGAATTTGTAGTTCAACAAGGAGTTTTCACTGCTTCATGTCTCAACATATTTACAGAAAGAGGAATTTATAGTTCAACAAGGAGTGTTCACACTTTCATGCTTCAACATATTTCCAGAAAGAGGAATTTGTAGTTCAACAAGGAGTGCTCACTGCTTCATGTCGCAACATATTTCCAGAAAGAAGAATTTGTAGTTTAACAGGGAGTGCTCATTCTTACATATCTCAACATATTTCCAGAAAGAAGAATTTGTAGTTTAACAAGGAGTGCTCATTCTTACATATCTCAACATATTTCCAGAAAGAAGAATTTGTAGTTCAACAAACAGTGCTCACTGTTTCATGACTCAACATATTTCCAGAAAGAAGAATTTATAGTTCAACATGGAGTGCTCACTGTTTCATATCTAACGATATTTCCTGTAGGGAGAGATTGTAACTCAAAATAGAGAGCTCACTGTTTCATATCTCAAAATATTTTCAGAAGCAAGACATTGTAGTTCAAAAAGGAGTGATCACTCTTTCGTATCTGAACATATTTCCAGAAGGAAGACATTGAAGTTCAAAATGGAGCGCTCATTGTTTCATGTCTCAACATATTTCCAGAAGGAAGACATTGAAGTTCAATATGGAGTGCTCACTGTTTCATGTCTCAACATATTTCCAGAAGGAAGACATTGAAGTTCAAAATGGAGCGCTCATTGTTTCATGTCTCAACATATTTCCAGAAGGAAGACATTGAAGTTCAAAATGGAGTGCTCATTGTTTCATGTCTCAACTTATTTACAGAAGGAAGACATTGAAGTTCAATATGGAGTGCTCATTGTTTCATGTCTCAACATATTTCCAGAAGGACGACATTGAAGTTCAATATGGAGTGCTCATTGTTTCATGTCTCAACATATTTACAGATGGAAGACATTGAAGTTCAAAATGGAGTGCTCATTGTTTCATGTCTCAACATATTTCCAGAAGGAAGACATTGAAGTTCAATATGGAGTGCTCATTGTTTCTTTTCTCAACATATTTCCAGAAGGAAGACATGGAAGTTCAAAATGGAGTGCTCATTGTTTCATGTCTCAACATATTTACAGAAGGAAGACATTGTAGTTCAACAAGGAGTGCTCACACTTTCATGTCTCAACATATTTCCAGAAGGAAGACATTGAAGTTCAAAATGGAGTGCTCATTGTTTCATGTCTCAACATATTTCCAGAAGGAAGACATTGAAGTTCTACAAGGAGTGCTCACTGTTCCATGTCTCAACATATTTCCAGAAAGAAGACGTTGAAGTTCAAACAGGAGTGCTCACACTTTCACGTCTCAACATATTTCCAAAAGGAAGAATTTGTAGTTCAACAAGGAGTGCTCAATGTTTCATGTCTCAACATATTTCCAGAAATAGGAATTTGTAGTTCAACATGTAGCGCTCACTCCTTCATGTCTCAGCATATTTCCAGAAGGACGACATTGTAGTTTAATATGGAGTGCTCACTGTTTCATATCTCAACATATTTCCAGAAGGAAGACATTCTAGTTTTACATGGAGTGCTCACTGTTTCGTGTCTCAACATATTTCCAGAAGGAAGACATTGTAGTTTTACATGGAGTGCTCACTGTTGCATATCTCGACATATTTCCAGAAGGAAGACATTGTAGTTCAATATGGAGTGCTCACTGTGTCATGTCTCAACATATTTCCAGAAGGGAAATATTGTAACTCAACATGGAGTGCTCACTCTTTCATGTCTCAGCATATTTCCAGAAGGAAGACATTGTAGTTAAACATGAAGCGCTCACTCTTTCATGTCTCAGCATATTTCCAGAAGGACGACATTGTAGCTCAATATGGAGTGCTCACTGTTTCATATCTCAACATATTTCCAGTAGGAAGATATTGTAACTCAACATGGAGTGATCACTGTGTCATGTCTCAACATATTTCCAGAAAGAAGAATTTGTAGTTCAACAAGGAGTGCTCACTGTTTCATGTCTCAACATATTTCCAGAAGGAAGACAATGTAGTTCAACAAGGAGTGCTCACTGTTTCATGTCTCAACATATTTCCAGAAAGAAGAATTTGCAGTTCAACAAGGAGTGCTCACTCTTTCATGTCTCAACATATTTCCAGAAGGAAGACAATGTAGTTCTACAAGGAGTGCTCACTGTTTCATGTCTGAACACATTTCCAGAAGGAAGACAATGTTGTTCAACAAGGAGTGCTCACTCTTTCATGTCTCAACATATTTCCAGAAGGAAGACAATGTAGTTCAACAAGAAGTGCTCACTTTTTCATGTCTCAACATATTTCCAGAAGGAAGACAATGAAGTTCAACATGGAGTGCTCACTCTTTCATGTCTTAACATATTTCCAGAAGTAGGACAATGTAGTTCAACAAGGAGTGCTCACTCTTTCATGTCTTAACATATTTCCAGAAGTAGGACAATGTAGTTCAACATGGAGTGCTCACTCTTTCATGTCTTAACATATTTCCAGAAGTAGGACAATGAAGTTCAACATGGAGTGCTCACTGTTTCATGTCTTAACATATTTCCAGAAGTAGGACAATGTAGTTCAACAAGGAGTGCTCACTCTTTCATGTCTCAACATATTTCCAGAAGTAGGACAATGTAGTTCAACATGGAGTGCTCACTCTTTCATGTCTTAACATATTTCCAGAAGTAGGACAATGTAGTTCAACAAGAAGTGCTCACTCTTTCATGTCTCAACATATTTCCAGAAGGAAGACAATGAAGTTCAACATGGAGTGCTCACTGTTTCATGTCTTAACATATTTCCAGAAGTAGGACAATGAAGTTCAACATGGAGTGCTCACTGTTTCATGTCTTAACATATTTCCAGAAGTAGGATAATGTAGTTCAACATGGAGTGCTCACTGTTTCATGTCTTAACATATTTCCAGAAGTAGGACAATGAAGTTCAACATGGAGTGCTCACTGTTTCATGTCTTAACATATTTCCAGAAGTAGGACAATGTAGTTCAACAAGGAGTGCTCACTGTTTCATGTCTTAACATACATCCAGAAGTAGGATAATGTAGTTCAACAAGGAGTGCTCACTCTTTCATGTCTTAACATATTTCCAGAAGTAGGACAATGAAGTTCAACATGGAGTGCTCACTGTTTCATGTCTTAACACATTTCCAGAAGTAGGACAATGAAGTTCAACATGGAGCGCTCACTGTTTCATGTCTTAACATATTTCCAGAAGTAGGACAATGACGTTCAACATGGAGTGCTCACTGTTTCATGTCTTAACATATTTCCAGAAGGAAGACAATGAAGTTCAACAAGGAGTGCTCACTGTTTCATGTCTTAACGTATTTCCAGAAGTAGGACAATGAAGTTCAACATGGAGTGCTCACTGTTTCATGTCTTAACATATTTCCAGAAGTAGGACAATGAAGTTCAACATGGAGTGCTCACTGTTTCATGTCTTAACATATTTCCAGAAGTAGGACAATGAAGTTCAACATGGAGTGCTCACTCTTTCATGTCCTAACATATTTCCAGAATTAGGACAATGAAGTTCAACAAGGAGTGCTCACTGTTTCATGTCTTAACATATTTCCAGAAGGAAGACAATGAAGTTCAACATGGAGTGCTCACTCTTTCACGTCTTAACATATTTCCAGAAGGAAGACAATGAAGTTCAACAAGAAGTGCTCACTCTTTCATGTCTAAACATATTTTCAGAAGTAAGACAATGAAGTTCAACAAGAAGTGCTCACTCTTTCATGTCTTAACATATTTCCAGAAGTAAGACAATGAAGTTCAACAAGAAGTGCTCCCTCTTTCATGTCTAAACATATTTTCAGAAGTAAGACAATGAAGTTCAACAAGAAGTGCTCACTCTTCCATGTCTTAAAATATTTTCAGAAGTAGGACAATGAAGTTCAACATGGAGTGCTCACTCTTTCATGTCTAAACATATTTCCAGAAGTAGGACAATGAAGTTCAACATGGAGTGCTCACTCTTTCATGTCAAAACATATTTCCAGAAGTAGGACAATGAAGTTCAACAAGAAGTGCTCACTGTTTCATGTCTTAACATATTTCCAGAAGTAGGACAATGAGGTTCAACATGGAGTGCTCACTCTTTCATGTCTAAACATATTTTCAGAAGTAGGACAATGAAGTTCAACATGGAGTGCTCACTCTTTCATGTCTAAACATATTTCCAGAACTAAGACAATGAAGTTCAACTTGGAGTGCTCACTCTTTCATGTCTAAACATATTTTCAGAAGTAAGACAATAAAGTTCAACAAGAAGTGCTCACTCTTTCATGTCTAAACATATTTCCAGAAGTAGGACAATGAAGTTCAACATGGAGTGCTCACTCTTTCATGTCTTAACATATTTCCAGAAGTAGGACAATGAAGTTCAACATGGAGTGCTCA
Organism: Deroplatys truncata; assembly: GCA_030765065.1. Taxonomy (NCBI): domain Eukaryota; kingdom Metazoa; phylum Arthropoda; class Insecta; order Mantodea; family Mantidae; genus Deroplatys; species Deroplatys truncata. The sequence goes on from CM060975.1 coordinate 2,874,248, forward strand.
CTCTTTCATGACTTAACATATTTCCAGAAGTAGGACAATGAAGTTCAACATGGAGTGCTCACTCTTTCATGTCTTAACATATTTCCAGAAGTAGGACAATGAAGTTCAACATGGAGTGCTCCATCTTTCATGTCTTAACATATTTCCAGAAGTAGGACAATGAAGTTCAACATGGAGTGCTCACTCTTTCATGTCTTAACATATTTCCAGAAGTAGGACAATGAAGTTCCACATGGAGTGCTCACTCTTTCATGTCTAAACATATTTCCGGAAGTAGGACAATGAAGTTCAACATGGAGTGCTCTCTGTTTCATGTCTAAACATATTTTCAGAAGTAGGACAATGAAGTTCAACATGGAGTGCTCACTGTTTTATGTCTAAACATATTTCCAGAAGTAGGACAATGAAGTTCAACATGGAGTGCTCACTCTTTCATGTCTAAACATATTTTCAGAAGTACGACAATGAAGTTCAACATGGAGTGCTCACTCTTTCATGTCTAAACATATTTTCAGAAGTAAGACAATGAAGTTCAACATGGAGTGCTCACTCTTTCATGTCTAAACATATTTCCAGAAGTAAGACAAAGAAGTTCATCATGGAGTGCTCACTCTTTCATGCCTAAACATATTTTCAGAAGTAAGACAATGAAGTTCAACAAGAAGTGCTCACTCTTTCATGTCTAAACATATTTTCAGAAGTAGGACAATGAAGTTCAACAAGAAGTGCTCACTCTTTCATGTCTAAACATATTTTCAGAAGTAGGACAATGAAGTTCAACAAGAAGTGCTCACTCTTTTATGTCTAAACATATTTTGAGAAGTAAGACAATGAAGTTCAACAAGAAGTGCTCACTCTTTCATGTCTAAACATATTTTCAGAAGTAGGACAATGAAGTTCAACATGGAGTGCTCACTGTTTCATGTCTTAACATATTTCCAGAAGTAGGACAATGAAGTTCAACATGGAGTGCTCACTGTTTCATGTCTTAACATATTTTAAGAAGTAGGACAATGAAGATCAACATGGAGTGCTCACTCTTTCATGTCTAAAATATTTTCAGAAGTAAGACAATGATGTTCAACAAGAAGTGCTCACTCTTTCATGTCTAAACATATTTTCAGAAGTAAGACAATGAAGTTCAACAAGGAGTGCTCACTCTTTCATGTCTTAACATATTTCCAGAAGTAAGACAATGAAGTTCAACATGGAGTGCTCACTCTTTCATGTCTAAACATATTTTCAGTAGTAAGACAATGGAGTCCAACAAGAAGTGCTCACTCTTTCATGTCTAAACATATTTCCAGAAGTAGGACAATGAAGTTCAACAAGAAGTGCTCACTGTTTCATGTCTTAACATATTTCCAGAAGTAGCACAATGAAGTTCAACATGGAGTGCTCACTCTTTCATGTTTCATCATATTTTCAGATGTAGGACAATGAAGTTCAACATGGAGTGCTCACTCTTTCATGTCTCAACATATTTTCAGAAGTAGGACAATGAAGTTCAACATGGAGTGCTCACTGTTTCATGTCTCAACATATTTCCAGAAGGAAGACATTGTAGTTCAACATGGAGTGCTCACTGTTTCATGTCTTAACATATTTCCAGAAGGAAGACATTGTAGTTCAACAAGGAGTGCTCACTGTTTCATGTCTTAACATATTTCCAGAAGGAAGACATTGTAGTTCAACAAGGAGTGCTCACTGTTTCATGTCTCAACATATTTCCAGAAGTAGGACAATGTAGTTCAACATGGAGTGCTCACTCTTTCATGTCTTAACATATTTCCAGAAGTAGGACAATGTAAATCAACAAGAAGTGCTCACTCCTTCATGTCTAAACATATTTACAGAAGTAGGACAATGAAGTTCAACATGGAGTGCTCACTGTTTCATGTCTTAACATATTTCCAGAAGTAGGATAATGTAGTTCATCAAGCAGTGCTCACTCTTTCATGTCTTAACATATTTCCAGAAGTAGGACAATGAAGTTCAACATGGAGTGCTCACTCTTTCATGTCTAAACATATTTCCAGAAGTAGGACAATGAAGTTCAACATGGAGTGCTCACTCTTTCATGTCTAAACATATTTCCAGAAGTAGGACAATGAAGTTCAACAAGAAGTGCTCACTGTTTCATGTCTTAACATATTTCCAGAAGTAGGACAAAGAAGTTCAACATGGAGTGCTCACTCTTTCATGTCTGAACATATTTTTAGAAGTAGTAAAATGAAGTTCAACATGGAGTGCTCACTCTTTCATGTCTAAACATATTTCCAGAAGTAAATACAATGAAGTTCAACATGGAGTGCTCACTCTTTCATGTCTTAACATATTTCCAGAAGTAGGACAATGAAGTTCAACATGGAGTGCTCACTCTTTCATGTCTTAACATATTTCCAGAAGTAGGACAATGAAGTTCAACATGGAGTGCTCACTCTTTCATGTCTTAACATATTTCCAGAAGTAGGCCAATGAAGTTCAACATGGAGTGCTCACTCTTTCATGTCTTAATATATTTCCAGAAGTAGGACAATGAAGTTCAACATGGAGTGCTCACTCTTTCATGTCTTAACATATATCCAGAAGTAGGACAATGAAGTTCAACATGGAGTGCTCACTCTTTTCATGTCTTAACATATTTCCAGAAGTAGGACAATGAAGTTCAACATGGAGTGCTCACTGTTTCATGTCTAAACATATTTTCAGAAGTAGGACAATGAAGTTCAACATGGAGTGCTCACTGTTTCATGTCTAAACATATTTCCAGAAGTAGGACAATGAAGTTCAACATGGAGTGCTCACTCTTTCATTTCTAAACATATTTTCAGAAGTAGGAAAATGAAGTTCAACATGGAGTGCTCACTCTTTCATGTCTAAACATATTTTCAGAAGTAAGACAATGAAGTTCAACATGGAGTGCTCACTCTTTCATGTCTTAACATATTTCCAGAAGTAGGACAATGAAGTTCAACATGGAGTGCTCACTGTTTCATGTCTTAACATATTTTCAGAAGTAGGACAATGAAGTTCAACATGGAGTGCTCACTCTTTCATGTCTAAACATATTTTCAGAAGTAAGACAATGAAGTTCAACAAGAAGTGCTCACTCTTTCATGTCTAAACATATTTTCAGAAGTAGGACAATGAAGTTCAACAAGAAGTGCTCACTCTTTCATGTCTAAACATATTTTCAGAAGTAAGACAATGAAGTTCAACAAGAAGTGCTCACTCTTTCATGTCTAAACATATTTTCAGAAGTAGGACAATGAAGTTCAACATGGAGTGCTCACTGTTTCATGTCTTAACATATTTCCAGAAGGAAGACATTGTAGTTCAACAAGGAGTGCTCACTGTTTCATGTCTCAACATATTTCCAGAAGGAAGACATTGTAGTTCAACAAGGAGTGCTCACTGTTTCATGTCTTAACATATTTCCAGAAGGAAGACATTGTAGTTCAACAAGGAGTGCTCACTGTTTCATTTCTCAACATATTTCCAGAAGGAAGACATTGTAGTTCAACAAGGAGTGCTCACTGTTTCATTTCTTAACATATTTCCAGAAGGAAGACATTGTAGTTCAACAAGGAGTGCTCACTGTTTCATGTCTAAACATATTTCCAGAAGGAAGACATTGTAGTTCAACAAGGAGTGCTCACTGTTTCATGTGTTAACATATTTCCAGAAGGAAGACATTGTAGTTCAACAAGGAGTTCTCACTGTTTCATGTCTCAACATATTTCCAGAAGGAAGACATTGTAGTTCAACAAGGAGTGCTCACTGTTTCATTTCATAACATATTTCCAGAAGGAAGACATTGTAGTTCAACAAGGAGTGCTCACTGTTTCATGTCTCAACATATTTCCAGAAGGAAGACATTCTAGTTTTACATGGAGTGCTCACTGTTTCATGTCTTAACATATTTCCAGAAGGAAGACATTGTAGTTTTACATGGAGTGCTCACTGTTGCATATCTCGACATAGTTCCAGAAGGAAGACATTGTAGTTCAATATGGAGTGCTCACTGTGTCATGTCTCAACATATTTCCAGAAGGGAAATATTGTAACTCAACATGGAGTGCTCACTCTTTCATGTCTCAGCATATTTCCAGAAGGAAGACATTGTAGTTAAACATGGAGCGCTCACTCTTTCATGTCTCAGCATATTTCCAGAAGGACGACATTGTAGCTCAATATGGAGTGCTCACTGTTTCATATCTCAACATATTTCCAGAAGGAAGATATTGTAACTCAACATGGAGTGCTCACTGTGTCATGTCTCAACATACTTCCAGAAAGAAGAATTTGTAGTTCAACAAGGAGTGCTCACTGTTTCATGTCTCAACATATTTCCAGAAGGAAGACAATGTAGTTCAACAAAGAGTGCTCACTGTTTCATGTCTCAACATATTTCCAGAAAGAAGAATTTGCAGTTCAACAAGGAGTGCTCACTCTTTCATGTCTCAACATATTTCCAGAAGGAAGACAATGTAGTTCAACAAGGAGTGCTCACTGCTTCATGTCTGAACACATTTCCAGAAGGAAGACAATGTTGTTCAACAAGAAGTGCTCACTCCTTCATGTCTCAACATATTTCCAGAAGGAAGACAATGTAGTTCAACAAGAAGTGCTCACTCTTTCATGTCTCAACATATTTCCAGAAGGAAGACAATGTAGTTCAACAAGGAGTGCTCACTGTTTCATGTCTTAACATATTTCCAGAAGGAAGACAATGTTGTTCAACAAGAAGTGCTCACTGTTTCATGTCTCAACATATTTCCAGAAGGAAGACAATGTAGTTCAACAAGGAGTGCTCACTGTTTCATGTCTCAACATACTTCCAGAAGGAAGACAGTGTAGTTCAACAAGGAGTGCTCACTGTTTCATGTCTCAACATATTTTCAGAAGGAATACAATGTAGTTCAACAAGGAGTGCTCACTCTTTCATGTCTCAACATATTTCCAGAAGGAAGACAATGTTGTTCAACAAGAAGTGCTCACTCTTTCATGTCTCAACATATTTCCAGAAGGAAGACAATGTAGTTCAACAAGGAGTGCTCACTGTTTTATGTCTTAACATATTTCCAGAAGGAAGACATTGTAGTTCAACAAGGAGTGCTCACTGTTTCATGTCTTAACATATTTCCAGAAGGAAGACATTGTAGTTCAACAAGGAGTGCTCACTGTTTCATGTCTCAACATATTTCCAGAAGGAAGACATTGTAGTTCAACATGGAGTGCTCAGTGTTTCATGTCTTAACATATTTCCAGAAGGAAGACATTGTAGTTCAACAAGGAGTGCTCACTGTTTCATGTCTCAACATATTTCCAGAAGGAAGACATTGTAGTTCAACATGGAGTTCTCACTGTTTCATTTCATAACATATTTCCAGAAGGAAGACATTGTAGTTCAACAAGGAGTGCTCACTGTTTCATGTCTTAACATATTTCCAGAAGTAAGACATTGTAGTTCAACAAGGAGTGCTCACTGTTTCATGTCTCAACATATTTCCAGAAGGAAGACATTGTAGTTCAACAAGGAGTGCTCACTGTTTCATGTCTTAACATATTTCCAGAAGGAAGACATTGTAGTTCAACAAGGAGTGCTCACTGTTTCATTTCATAACATATTTCCAGAAGGAAGACATTGTAGTTCAACAAGGAGTGCTCACTGTTTCATGTCTCAACATATTTCCAGAAGGAAGACAATGTAGTTCAACAAGGAGTGCTCACTGTTTCATGTCTCAACATATTTCCAGAAGGAAGACATTGTAGTTCAACAAGGAGTGCTCACTGTTTCATGTCTTAACATATTTCCAGAAGGAAGACATTGTAGTTCAACAAGGAGTGCTCACTGTTTCATGTCTTAACATATTTCCAGAAGGAAGACATTGTAGTTCAACAAGGAGTGCTCACTGTTTCATGTCTCAACATATTTCCAGAAGGAAGACATTGTAGTTCAACAAGAAGTGCTCACTGTTTCATGTCTTAACATATTTCAAGAAGTAGGACAATCAAGTTCAACGAGGAGTGCTCACTCTTTCATGTCTTAACATATTTCCAGAAGTAGGACAATGTAGTTCAAAAAGGAGTGCTCACTCTTTCATGTCTTAACATATTTCCAGAAGTAGGACAATCAAGTTCAACGAGGAGTGCTCACTCTTTCATGTCTTAACATATTTCCAGAAGTAGGACAATGTAGTTCAAAAAGGAGTGCTTACTCTTTAATGTCTCAACATATTTCCAGAAGTAGGACAATCAAGTTCAACGAGGAGTGCTCACTCTTTCATGTCTTAACATATTTGCAGAAGTAGGACAATGTAGTTCAAAAAGGAGTGCTCACTGTTTCATGTCTTAACATATTTCCAGAAGTAGGACAATGTAGTTCAAAAAGGAGTGCTCACTGTTTCATGTCTAAACATATTTCCAGAAGTAGGGCAATCAAGTTCAACAAGGAGTGCTCACTCTTTCATGTCTTAACATATTTCCAGAAGTAGGACAATGAAGTTCAACAAGGAGTGCTCACTGTTTCATGACTTAACATATTTCCAGAAGTAGGACAATGAAGTTCAACAAGGAGTGCTCACTCTTTCATGTCTCAACATATTTCCAGAAGTAGGACAATGAAGTTCAACATTGAGTGCTCACTGTTTCATGTCTCAACATATTTCCAGAAGTAGGACAATGAAGTTCAACATGGAGTGCTCACTCTTTCATGTCTTAACATATTTCCAGAAGTAGGACAATGAAGTTCAACAAGGAGTGCTCACTGTTTCATGTCTTAACATATTTCCAGAAGGAAGACAATGAAATTCAACATGGAGTGCTCACTCTTTCATGTCTTAACATATTTCCAGAAGTAGGACAATGTAGTTCAACAAGGAGTGCTCACTCTTTCATGTCTTAACATATTTCCAGAAGTAGGACAATGTAGTTCAACATGGAGTGCTCACTCTTTCATGTCTTAACATATTTCCAGAAGTAGGACAATGAAGTTCAACATGGAGTGCTCACTGTTTCATGTCTTAACATATTTCCAGAAGTAGGAAAATGTAGTTCAACAAGGAGTGCTCACTCTTTCATGTCTCAACATATTTCCAGAAGTAGGACAATGTAGTTCAACATGGAGTGCTCACTCTTTCATGTCTTAACATATTTCCAGAAGTAGGACAATGTAGTTCAACAAGAAGTGCTCACTCTTTCATGTCTCAACATATTTCCAGAAGTAGGACAATGAAGTTCAACATGGAGTGCTCACTCTTTCATGTCTTAACATATTTCCAGAAGTAGGACAATGAAGTTCAACATGGAGTGCTCACTGTTTCATGTCTTAACATATTTCCAGAAGTAGGACAATGAAGTTCAACATGGAGTGCTCACTGTTTCATGTCTTAACATATTTCCAGAAGTAGGACAATGAAGTTCAACATGGAGTGCTCACTGTTTCATGTCTTAACATATTTCCAGAAGTAGGATAATGTAGTTCAACATGGAGTGCTCACTGTTTCATGTCTTAACATATTTCCAGAAGTAGGACAATGAAGTTCAACATGGAGTGCTCACTGTTTCATGTCTTAACATATTTCCAGAAGTAGGACAATGTAGTTCAACAAGGAGTGCTCACTGTTTCATGTCTTAACATATTTCCAGAAGTAGGATAATAAAGTTCAACAAGGAGTGCTCACTCTTTCATGTCTTAACATATTTCCAGAAGTAGGACAATGAAGTTCAACATGGAGTGCTCACTGTTTCATGTCTTAACACATTTCCAGAAGTAGGACAATGAAGTTCAACATGGAGCGCTCACTGTTTCATGTCTTAACATATTTCCAGAAGTAGGACAATGAAGTTCAACATGGAGTGCTCACTGTTTCATGTCTTAACATATTTCCAGAAGTAGGACAATGAAGTTCAACATGGAGTGCTCACTGTTTCATGTTTTAACATATTTCCAGAAGTAGGACAATGAAGTTCAAAATGGAGTGCTTACTCTTTCATGTCTTAACATATTTCCAGAAGTAGGACAATGAAGTTCAACATGGAGTGCTCACTCTTTCATGTCTTAACATATTTCCAGAAGTAGGACAATGAAGTTCAACATGGAGTGCTCATTCTTTCATGTCTTAACATATTTCCAGAAGTAGGACAATGAAGTTCAACATGAAGTGCTTACTCTTTAATGTCTTAACATATTTCCAGAAGTAGGACAATCAAGTTCAACGAGGAGTGCTCACTCTTTCATGTCTTAACATATTTCCAGAAGTAGGACAATGTAGTTCAAAGAGGAGTGCTCACTGTTTCATGTCTTAACATATTTCCAGAAGTAGGACAATGTAGTTCAAAAAGGAGTGCTCACTGTTTCATGTCTAAACATATTTCCAGAAGTAGGACAATCAAGTTCAACAAGGAGTGCTCACTCTTTCATGTCTTAACATATTTCCAGAAGTAGGACAATGAAGTTCAACAAGGAGTGCTCACTGTTTCATGACTTAACATATTTCCAGAAGTACGACAATGAAGTTCAACAAGGAGTGCTCACTCTTTCATGTCTCAACATATTTCCAGAAGTAGGACAATGAAGTTCAACATTGAGTGCTCACTGTTTCATGTCTCAACATATTTCCAGAAGTAGGACAATGAAGTTCAACATGGAGTGCTCACTCTTTCATGTCTTAACATATTTCCAGAAGTAGGACAATGAAGTTCAACAAGGAGTGCTCACTGTTTCATGTCTTAACATATTTCCAGAAGGAAGACAATGAAGTTCAACATGGAGTGCTCACTCTTTCATGTCTTAACATATTTCCAGAAGTAGGACAATGTAGTTCAACAAGGAGTGCTCACTCTTTCATGTCTTAACATATTTCCAGAAGTAGGACAATGAAGTTCAACATGGAGTGCTCACTGTTTCATGTCTTAACATATTTCCAGAAGTAGGACAATGTAGTTTAACAAGGAGTGCTCACTCTTTCATGTCTTAACATATTTCCAGAAGTAGGACAATGTAGTTCAACAAGAAGTGCTCACTCTTTCATGTCTCAACATACTTCCAGAAGTAGGACAATGAAGTTCAACATGGAGTGCTCACTCTTTCATGTCTTAACATATTTCCAGAAGTAGGACAATGAAGTTCAACATGGAGTGCTCACTGTTTCATGTCTTAACATATTTCCAGAAGTAGGACAATGAAGTTCAACATGGAGTGCTCACTGTTTCATGTCTTAACATATTTCCAGAAGTAGGACAATGAAGTTCAACATGGAGTGCTCACTGTTTCATGTCTTAACATATTTCCAGAAGTAGGATAATGTAGTTCAACATGGAGTGCTCACTGTTTCATGTCTTAACATATTTCCAGAAGTAGGACAATGAAGTTCAACATGGAGTGCTCACTGTTTCATGTCTTAACATATTTCCAGAAGTAGGACAATGTAGTTCAACAAGGAGTGCTCACTGTTTCATGTCTTAACATATTTCCAGAAGTAGGATAATGTAGTTCAACAAGGAGTGCTCACTCTTTCATGTCTTAACATATTTCCAGAAGTAGGACAATGAAGTTCAACATGGAGTGCTCACTGTTTCATGTCTTAACACATTTCCAGAAGTAGGACAATGAAGTTCAACATGGAGCGCTCACTGTTTCATGTCTTAACATATTTCCAGAAGTAGGACAATGAAGTTCAACATGGAGTGCTCACTGTTTCATGTCTTAACATATTTCCAGAAGTAGGACAATGAAGTTCAACATGGAGTGCTCACTGTTTCATGTCTTAACATATTTCCAGAAGTAGGACAATGAAGTTCAACATGGAGTGCTCACTCTTTCATGTCTTAAGATATTTCCAGAAGTAGGACAATGAAGTTCAACATGGAGTGCTCACTCTTTCATGTCTTAACATATTTCCAGAAGTAGGACAATGAAGTTCAACATGGAGTGCTCACTCTTTCATGTCTTAACATATTTCCAGAAGTAGGACAATGAAGTTCAACATGGAGTGCTCACTCTTTCATGTCTTAACATATTTCCAGAAGTAGGACAATGAAGTTCAACATGAAGTGCTTACTCTTTAATGTCTTAACATATTTCCAGAAGTAGGACAATCAAGTTCAACGAGGAGTGCTCACTCTTTCATGTCTTAACATATTTCCAGAAGTAGGACAATGTAGTTCAAAGAGGAGTGCTCACTGTTTCATGTCTTAACATATTTCCAGAAGTAGGACAATGTAGTTCAAAAAGGAGTGCTCACTGTTTCATGTCTAAACATATTTCCAGAAGTAGGACAATCAAGTTCAACAAGGAGTGCTCACTCTTTCATGTCTTAACATATTTCCAGAAGTAGGACAATGAAGTTCAACAAGGAGTGCTCACTGTTTCATGACTTAACATATTTCCAGAAGTACGACAATGAAGTTCAACAAGGAGTGCTCACTCTTTCATGTCTCAACATATTTCCAGAAGTAGGACAATGAAGTTCAACATTGAGTGCTCACTGTTTCATGTCTCAACATATTTCCAGAAGTAGGACAATGAAGTTCAACATGGAGTGCTCACTCTTTCATGTCTTAACATATTTCCAGAAGTAGGACAATGAAGTTCAACAAGGAGTGCTCACTGTTTCATGTCTTAACATATTTCCAGAAGGAAGACAATGAAGTTCAACATGGAGTGCTCACTCTTTCATGTCTTAACATATTTCCAGAAGTAGGACAATGTAGTTCAACAAGGAGTGCTCACTCTTTCATGTCTTAACATATTTCCAGAAGTAGGACAATGAAGTTCAACATGGAGTGCTCACTTTTTCATGTCTTAACATATTTGCAGAAGTAGGACAATGTAGTTTAACAAGGAGTGCTCACTCTTTCATGTCTCAACATATTTCCAGAAGTAGGACAATGTTGTTCAACATGGAGTGCTCACTCTTTCATGTCTTAACATATTTCCAGAAGTAGGACAATGTAGTTCAACAAGAAGTGCTCACTCTTTCATGTCTCAACATACTTCCAGAAGTAGGACAATGAAGTTCAACATGGAGTGCTCACTCTTTCATGTCTTAACATATTTCCAGAAGTAGGACAATGAAGTTCAACATGGAGTGCTCACTGTTTCATGTCTTAACATATTTCCAGAAGTAGGACAATGAAGTTCAACATGGAGTGCTCACTGTTTCATGTCTTAACATATTTCCAGAAGTAGGACAATGAAGTTCAACATGGAGTGCTCACTGTTTCATGTCTTAACATATTTCCAGAAGTAGGACAATGTAGTTCAACAAGAAGTGCTCACTCTTTCATGTCTCAACATACTTCCAGAAGTAGGACAATGAAGTTCAACATGGAGTGCTCACTCTTTCATGTCTTAACATATTTCCAGAAGTAGGACAATGAAGTTCAACATGGAGTGCTCACTGTTTCATGTCTTAACATATTTCCAGAAGTAGGACAATGAAGTTCAACATGGAGTGCTCACTGTTTCATGTCTTAACATATTTCCAGAAGTAGGACAATGAAGTTCAACATGGAGTGCTCACTGTTTCATGTCTTAACATATTTCCAGAAGTAGGATAATGTAGTTCAACATGGAGTGCTCACTGTTTCATGTCTTAACATATTTCCAGAAGTAGGACAATGAAGTTCAACATGGAGTGCTCACTGTTTCATGTCTTAACATATTTCCAGAAGTAGGACAATGTAGTTCAACAAGGAGTGCTCACTGTTTCATGTCTTAACATATTTCCAGAAGTAGGATAATGTAGTTCAACAAGGAGTGCTCACTCTTTCATGTCTTAACATATTTCCAGAAGTAGGACAATGAAGTTCAACATGGAGTGCTCACTGTTTCATGTCTTAACACATTTCCAGAAGTAGGACAATGAAGTTCAACATGGAGCGCTCACTGTTTCATGTCTTAACATATTTCCAGAAGTAGGACAATGAAGTTCAACATGGAGTGCTCACTGTTTCATGTCTTAACATATTTCCAGAAGTAGGACAATGAAGTTCAACATGGAGTGCTCACTGTTTCATGTCTTAACATATTTCCAGAAGTAGGACAATGAAGTTCAACATGGAGTGCTCACTCTTTCATGTCTTAAGATATTTCCAGAAGTAGGACAATGAAGTTCAACATGGAGTGCTCACTCTTTCATGTCTTAACATATTTCCAGAAGTAGGACAATGAAGTTCAACATGGAGTGCTCACTCTTTCATGTCTTAACATATTTCCAGAAGTAGGACAATGAAGTTCAACATGGAGTGCTCACTCTTTCATGTCTTAACATATTTCCAGAAGTAGGACAATGAAGTTCAACATGAAGTGCTTACTCTTTAATGTCTTAACATATTTCCAGAAGTAGGACAATCAAGTTCAACGAGGAGTGCTCACTCTTTCATGTCTTAACATATTTCCAGAAGTAGGACAATGTAGTTCAAAGAGGAGTGCTCACTGTTTCATGTCTTAACATATTTCCAGAAGTAGGACAATGTAGTTCAAAAAGGAGTGCTCACTGTTTCATGTCTAAACATATTTCCAGAAGTAGGACAATCAAGTTCAACAAGGAGTGCTCACTCTTTCATGTCTTAACATATTTCCAGAAGTAGGACAATGAAGTTCAACAAGGAGTGCTCACTGTTTCATGACTTAACATATTTCCAGAAGTACGACAATGAAGTTCAACAAGGAGTGCTCACTCTTTCATGTCTCAACATATTTCCAGAAGTAGGACAATGAAGTTCAACATTGAGTGCTCACTGTTTCATGTCTCAACATATTTCCAGAAGTAGGACAATGAAGTTCAACATGGAGTGCTCACTCTTTCATGTCTTAACATATTTCCAGAAGTAGGACAATGAAGTTCAACAAGGAGTGCTCACTGTTTCATGTCTTAACATATTTCCAGAAGGAAGACAATGAAGTTCAACATGGAGTGCTCACTCTTTCATGTCTTAACATATTTCCAGAAGTAGGACAATGTAGTTCAACAAGGAGTGCTCACTCTTTCATGTCTTAACATATTTCCAGAAGTAGGACAATGAAGTTCAACATGGAGTGCTCACTTTTTCATGTCTTAACATATTTGCAGAAGTAGGACAATGTAGTTTAACAAGGAGTGCTCACTCTTTCATGTCTCAACATATTTCCAGAAGTAGGACAATGTTGTTCAACATGGAGTGCTCACTCTTTCATGTCTTAACATATTTCCAGAAGTAGGACAATGTAGTTCAACAAGAAGTGCTCACTCTTTCATGTCTCAACATACTTCCAGAAGTAGGACAATGAAGTTCAACATGGAGTGCTCACTCTTTCATGTCTTAACATATTTCCAGAAGTAGGACAATGAAGTTCAACATGGAGTGCTCACTGTTTCATGTCTTAACATATTTCCAGAAGTAGGACAATGAAGTTCAACATGGAGTGCTCACTGTTTCATGTCTTAACATATTTCCAGAAGTAGGACAATGAAGTTCAACATGGAGTGCTCACTGTTTCATGTCTTAACATATTTCCAGAAGTAGGATAATGTAGTTCAACATGGAGTGCTCACTGTTTCATGTCTTAACATATTTCCAGAAGTAGGACAATGAAGTTCAACATGGAGTGCTCACTGTTTCATGTCTTAACATATTTCCAGAAGTAGGACAATGTAGTTCAACAAGGAGTGCTCACTGTTTCATGTCTTAACATATTTCCAGAAGTAGGATAATGTAGTTCAACAAGGAGTGCTCACTCTTTCATGTCTTAACATATTTCCAGAAGTAGGACAATGAAGTTCAACATGGAGTGCTCACTGTTTCATGTCTTAACACATTTCCAGAAGTAGGACAATGAAGTTCAACATGGAGCGCTCACTGTTTCATGTCTTAACATATTTCCAGAAGTAGGACAATGAAGTTCAACATGGAGTGCTCACTGTTTCATGTCTTAACATATTTCCAGAAGTAGGACAATGAAGTTCAACATGGAGTGCTCACTGTTTCATGTCTTAACATATTTCCAGAAGTAGGACAATGAAGTTCAACATGGAGTGCTCACTCTTTCATGTCTTAAGATATTTCCAGAAGTAGGACAATGAAGTTCAACATGGAGTGCTCACTCTTTCATGTCTTAACATATTTCCAGAAGTAGGACAATGAAGTTCAACATGGAGTGCTCACTCTTTCATGTCTTAACATATTTCCAGAAGTAGGACAATGAAGTTCAACATGGAGTGCTCACTCTTTCATGTCTTAACATATTTCCAGATGTAGGACAATGAAGTTCAACATGGAGTGCTCACTGTTTCATGTCTTAACATATTTCCAGTAGAAGGACAATGAAGTTCAACATGGAGTGCTCACTGTTTCATGTCCTAACATATTTCCAGAAGTAGGACAATGAAGTTCAACATGGAGTGCTCACTCTTTCATGTCTTAACATATTTCCAGAAGTAGGACAATGAAGTTCAACAAGGAGTGCTCACTGTTTCATGTCTTAACATATTTCCAGAAGGAAGACAATGAAGTTCAACATGGAGTGCTCACTCTTTCACGTCTTAACATATTTCCAGAAAGAAGACAATGAAGTTCAACAAGAAGTGCTCACTCTTTCATGTCTAAACATATTTTCAGAAGTAAGACAATGAAATTCAACAAGAAGTGCTCACTCTTTCATGTCTAATTATATTTTCAGAAGTAAGACAATGAAGTTCAACAAGAAGTGCTCACTCTTTCATGTCTTAACATATCTCCAGAAGTAAGACAACGAAGTTCAACAAGAAGTGTTTACTCTTTCATGTCTAAACATATTTTCAGAAGTAAGACAATGAAGTTCAACAAGAAGATCTCACTCTTTCATGTCTTAACATATTTTCAGAAGTAGGACAATGAAGTTCAACATGGAGTGCTCATTCTTTCATGTCTAAACATATTTCCAGAAGTAGGACAATGAAGTTCAACATGGAGTGCTCACTGTTTCATGTCTTAACATATTTCCAGAAGGAAGACATTGTAGTTTTACATGGAGTGCTCACTGTTGCATATCTCGACATAGTTCCAGAAGGAAGACATTGTAGTTCAATATGGAGTGCTCACTGTGTCATGTCTCAACATATTTCCAGAAGGGAAATATTGTAACTCAACATGGAGTGCTCACTCTTTCATGTCTCAGCATATTTCCAGAAGGAAGACATTGTAGTTAAACATGGAGCGCTCACTCTTTCATGTCTCAGCATATTTCCAGAAGGACGACATTGTAGCTCAATATGGAGTGCTCACTGTTTCATATCTCAACATATTTCCAGAAGGAAGATATTGTAACTCAACATGGAGTGCTCACTGTGTCATGTCTCAACATACTTCCAGAAAGAAGAATTTGTAGTTCAACAAGGAGTGCTCACTGTTTCATGTCTCAACATATTTCCAGAAGGAAGACAATGTAGTTCAACAAGGAGTGCTCACTGTTTCATGTCTCAACATATTTCCAGAAAGAAGAATTTGCAGTTCAACAAGGAGTGCTCACTCTTTCATGTCTCAACATATTTCCAGAAGGAAGACAATGTAGTTCAACAAGGAGTGCTCACTGCTTCATGTCTGAACACATTTCCAGAAGGAAGACAATGTTGTTCAACAAGAAGTGCTCACTCTTTCATGTCTCAACATATTTCCAGAAGGAAGACAATGTAGTTCAACAAGAAGTGCTCACTCTTTCATGTCTCAACATATTTCCAGAAGGAAGACAATGTAGTTCAACAAGGAGTGCTCACTGTTTCATGTCTTAACATATTTCCAGAAGGAAGACAATGTTGTTCAACAAGAAGTGCTCACTGTTTCATGTCTCAACATATTTTCAGAAGGAAGACAATGTAGTTCAACAAGGAGTGCTCACTGTTTCATGTCTCAACATACTTCCAGAAGGAAGACAGTGTAGTTCAACAAGGAGTGCTCACTGTTTCATATCTCAACATATTTTCAGAAGGAATACAATGTAGTTCAACAAGGAGTGCTCACTCTTTCATGTCTCAACATATTTCCAGAAGGAAGACAATGTTGTTCAACAAGAAGTGCTCACTCTTTCATGTCTCAACATATTTCCAGAAGGAAGACAATGTAGTTCAACAAGGAGTGCTCACTGTTTTATGTCTTAACATATTTCCAGAAGGAAGACATTGTAGTTCAACAAGGAGTGCTCACTGTTTCATGTCTTAACATATTTCCAGAAGGAAGACATTGTAGTTCAACAAGGAGTGCTCACTGTTTCATGTCTCAACATATTTCCAGAAGGAAGACATTGTAGTTCAACATGGAGTGCTCAGTGTTTCATGTCTTAACATATTTCCAGAAGGAAGACATTGTAGTTCAACAAGGAGTGCTCACTGTTTCATGTCTCAGCATATTTCCAGAAGGAAGACATTGTAGTTCAACATGGAGTTCTCACTGTTTCATTTCATAACATATTTCCAGAAGGAAGACATTGTAGTTCAACAAGGAGTGCTCACTGTTTCATGTCTTAACATATTTCCAGAAGTAAGACATTGTAGTTCAACAAGGAGTGCTCACTGTTTCATGTCTCAACATATTTCCAGAAGGAAGACATTGTAGTTCAACAAGGAGTGCTCACTGTTTCATGTCTTAACATATTTCCAGAAGGAAGATATTGTAGTTCAACAAGGAGTGCTCACTGTTTCATTTCATAACATATTTCCAGAAGGAAGACATTGTAGTTCAACAAGGAGTGCTCACTGTTTCATGTCTCAACATATTTCCAGAAGGAAGACAATGTAGTTCAACAAGGAGTGCTCACTGTTTCATGTCTCAACATATTTCCAGAAGGAAGACATTGTAGTTCAACAAGGAGTGCTCACTGTTTCATGTCTTAACATATTTCCAGAAGGAAGACATTGTAGTTCAACAAGGAGTGCTCACTGTTTCATGTCTTAACATATTTCCAGAAGGAAGACATTGTAGTTCAACAAGGAGTGCTCACTGTTTCATGTCTCAACATATTTCCAGAAGGAAGACATTGTAGTTCAACAAGAAGTGCTCACTGTTTCATGTCTTAACATATTTCAAGAAGTAGGACAATCAAGTTCAACGAGGAGTGCTCAATCTTTCATGTCTTAACATATTTCCAGAAGTAGGACAATGTAGTTCAAAAAGGAGTGCTCACTCTTTCATGTCTTAACATATTTCCAGAAGTAGGACAATCAAGTTCAACGAGGAGTGCTCACTCTTTCATGTCTTAACATATTTCCAGAAGTAGGACAATGTAGTTCAAAAAGGAGTGCTTACTCTTTAATGTCTCAACATATTTCCAGAAGTAGGACAATCAAGTTCAACGAGGAGTGCTCACTCTTTCATGTCTTAACATATTTGCAGAAGTAGGACAATGTAGTTCAAAAAGGAGTGCTCACTGTTTCATGTCTTAACATATTTCCAGAAGTAGGACAATGTAGTTCAAAAAGGAGTGCTCACTGTTTCATGTCTAAACATATTTCCAGAAGTAGGGCAATCAAGTTCAACAAGGAGTGCTCACTCTTTCATGTCTTAACATATTTCCAGAAGTAGGACAATGAAGTTCAACAAGGAGTGCTCACTGTTTCATGACTTAACATATTTCCAGAAGTAGGACAATGAAGTTCAACAAGGAGTGCTCACTCTTTCATGTCTCAACATATTTCCAGAAGTAGGACAATGAAGTTCAACATTGAGTGCTCACTGTTTCATGTCTCAACATATTTCCAGAAGTAGGACAATGAAGTTCAACATGGAGTGCTCACTCTTTCATGTCTTAACATATTTCCAGAAGTAGGACAATGAAGTTCAACAAGGAGTGCTCACTGTTTCATGTCTTAACATATTTCCAGAAGGAAGACAATGAAGTTCAACATGGAGTGCTCACTCTTTCATGTCTTAACATATTTCCAGAAGTAGGACAATGTAGTTCAACAAGGAGTGCTCACTCTCTCATGTCTTAACATATTTCCAGAAGTAGGACAATGTAGTTCAACATGGAGTGCTCACTCTTTCATGTCTTAACATATTTCCAGAAGTAGGACAATGAAGTTCAACATGGAGTGCTCACTGTTTCATGTCTTAACATATTTCCAGAAGTAGGAAAATGTAGTTCAACAAGGAGTGCTCACTCTTTCATGTCTCAACATATTTCCAGAAGTAGGACAATGTAGTTCAACATGGAGTGCTCACTCTTTCATGTCTTAACATATTTCCAGAAGTAGGACAATGTAGTTCAACAAGAAGTGCTCACTCTTTCATGTCTCAACATATTTCCAGAAGTAGGACAATGAAGTTCAACATGGAGTGCTCACTCTTTCATGTCTTAACATATTTCCAGAAGTAGGACAATGAAGTTCAACATGGAGTGCTCACTGTTTCATGTCTTAACATATTTCCAGAAGTAGGACAATGAAGTTCAACATGGAGTGCTCACTGTTTCATGTCTTAACATATTTCCAGAAGTAGGACAATGAAGTTCAACATGGAGTGCTCACTGTTTCATGTCTTAACATATTTCCAGAAGTAGGATAATGTAGTTCAACATGGAGTGCTCACTGTTTCATGTCTTAACATATTTCCAGAAGTAGGACAATGAAGTTCAACATGGAGTGCTCACTGTTTCATGTCTTAACATATTTCCAGAAGTAGGACAATGTAGTTCAACAAGGAGTGCTCACTGTTTCATGTCTTAACCTATTTCCAGAAGTAGGATAATGTAGTTCAACAAGGAGTGCTCACTCTTTCATGTCTTAACATATTTCCAGAAGTAGGACAATGAAGTTCAACATGGAGTGCTCACTGTTTCATGTCTTAACACATTTCCAGAAGTAGGACAATGAAGTTCAACATGGAGCGCTCACTGTTTCATGTCTTAACATATTTCCAGAAGTAGGACAATGAAGTTCAACATGGAGTGCTCACTGTTTCATGTCTTAACATATTTCCAGAAGTAGGACAATGAAGTTCAACATGGAGTGCTCACTGTTTCATGTTTTAACATATTTCCAGAAGTAGGACAATGAAGTTCAAAATGGAGTGCTTACTCTTTCATGTCTTAACATATTTCCAGAAGTAGGACAATGAAGTTCAACATGGAGTGCTCACTCTTTCATGTCTTAACATATTTCCAGAAGTAGGACAATGAAGTTCAACATGGAGTGCTCACTCTTTCATGTCTTAACATATTTCCAGAAGTAGGACAATGAAGTTCAACATGAAGTGCTTACTCTTTAATGTCTTAACATATTTCCAGAAGTAGGACAATCAAGTTCAACGAGGAGTGCTCACTCTTTCATGTCTTAACATATTTCCAGAAGTAGGACAATGTAGTTCAAAGAGGAGTGCTCACTGTTTCATGTCTTAACATATTTCCAGAAGTAGGACAATGTAGTTCAAAAAGGAGTGCTCACTGTTTCATGTCTAAACATATTTCCAGAAGTAGGACAATCAAGTTCAACAAGGAGTGCTCACTCTTTCATGTCTTAACATATTTCCAGAAGTAGGACAATGAAGTTCAACATGGAGTGCTCACTGTTTCATGTCTTAACATATTTCCAGAAGTAGGACAATGAAGTTCAACATGGAGTGCTCACTGTTTCATGTTTTAACATATTTCCAGAAGTAGGACAATGAAGTTCAAAATGGAGTGCTTACTCTTTCATGTCTTAACATATTTCCAGAAGTAGGACAATGAAGTTCAACATGGAGTGCTCACTCTTTCATGTCTTAACATATTTCCAGAAGTAGGACAATGAAGTTCAACATGGAGTGCTCACTCTTTCATGTCTTAACATATTTCCAGAAGTAGGACAATGAAGTTCAACATGAAGTGCTTACTCTTTAATGTCTTAACATATTTCCAGAAGTAGGACAATCAAGTTCAACGAGGAGTGCTCACTCTTTCATGTCTTAACATATTTCCAGAAGTAGGACAATGTAGTTCAAAGAGGAGTGCTCACTGTTTCATGTCTTAACATATTTCCAGAAGTAGGACAATGTAGTTCAAAAAGGAGTGCTCACTGTTTCATGTCTAAACATATTTCCAGAAGTAGGACAATCAAGTTCAACAAGGAGTGCTCACTCTTTCATGTCTTAACATATTTCCAGAAGTAGGACAATGAAGTTCAACAAGGAGTGCTCACTGTTTCATGACTTAACATATTTCCAGAAGTACGACAATGAAGTTCAACAAGGAGTGCTCACTCTTTCATGTCTCAACATATTTCCAGAAGTAGGACAATGAAGTTCAACATTGAGTGCTCACTGTTTCATGTCTCAACATATTTCCAGAAGTAGGACAATGAAGTTCAACATGGAGTGCTCACTCTTTCATGTCTTAACATATTTCCAGAAGTAGGACAATGAAGTTCAACAAGGAGTGCTCACTGTTTCATGTCTTAACATATTTCCAGAAGGAAGACAATGAAGTTCAACATGGAGTGCTCACTCTTTCATGTCTTAACATATTTCCAGAAGTAGGACAATGTAGTTCAACAAGGAGTGCTCACTCTTTCATGTCTTAACATATTTCCAGAAGTAGGACAATGAAGTTCAACATGGAGTGCTCACTGTTTCATGTCTTAACATATTTCCAGAAGTAGGACAATGTAGTTTAACAAGGAGTGCTCACTCTTTCATGTCTCAACATATTTCCAGAAGTAGGACAATGTAGTTCAACATGGAGTGCTCACTCTTTCATGTCTTAACATATTTCCAGAAGTAGGACAATGTAGTTCAACAAGAAGTGCTCACTCTTTCATGTCTCAACATACTTCCAGAAGTAGGACAATGAAGTTCAACATGGAGTGCTTACTCTTTCATGTCTTAACATATTTCCAGAAGTAGGACAATGAAGTTCAACATGGAGTGCTCACTGTTTCATGTCTTAACATATTTCCAGAAGTAGGACAATGAAGTTCAACATGGAGTGCTCACTGTTTCATGTCTTAACATATTTCCAGAAGTAGGACAATGAAGTTCAACATGGAGTGCTCACTGTTTCATGTCTTAACATATTTCCAGAAGTAGGATAATGTAGTTCAACATGGAGTGCTCACTGTTTCATGTCTTAACATATTTCCAGAAGTAGGACAATGAAGTTCAACATGGAGTGCTCACTGTTTCATGTCTTAACATATTTCCAGAAGTAGGACAATGTAGTTCAACAAGGAGTGCTCACTGTTTCATGTCTTAACATATTTCCAGAAGTAGGATAATGTAGTTCAACAAGGAGTGCTCACTCTTTCATGTCTTAACATATTTCCAGAAGTAGGACAATGAAGTTCAACATGGAGTGCTCACTGTTTCATGTCTTAACACATTTCCAGAAGTAGGACAATGAAGTTCAACATGGAGCGCTCACTGTTTCATGTCTTAACATATTTCCAGAAGTAGGACAATGAAGTTCAACATGGAGTGCTCACTGTTTCATGTCTTAACATATTTCCAGAAGTAGGACAATGAAGTTCAACATGGAGTGCTCACTGTTTCATGTCTTAACATATTTCCAGAAGTAGGACAATGAAGTTCAACATGGAGTGCTCACTCTTTCATGTCTTAAGATATTTCCAGAAGTAGGACAATGAAGTTCAACATGGAGTGCTCACTCTTTCATGTCTTAACATATTTCCAGAAGTAGGACAATGAAGTTCAACATGGAGTGCTCACTCTTTCATGTCTTAACATATTTCCAGAAGTAGGACAATGAAGTTCAACATGGAGTGCTCACTCTTTCATGTCTTAACATATTTCCAGATGTAGGACAATGAAGTTCAACATGGAGTGCTCACTGTTTCATGTCTTAACATATTTCCAGTAGAAGGACAATGAAGTTCAACATGGAGTGCTCACTGTTTCATGTCCTAACATATTTCCAGAAGTAGGACAATGAAGTTCAACATGGAGTGCTCACTCTTTCATGTCTTAACATATTTCCAGAAGTAGGACAATGAAGTTCAACAAGGAGTGCTCACTGTTTCATGTCTTAACATATTTCCAGAAGGAAGACAATGAAGTTCAACATGGAGTGCTCACTCTTTCACGTCTTAACATATTTCCAGAAAGAAGACAATGAAGTTCAACAAGAAGTGCTCACTCTTTCATGTCTAAACATATTTTCAGAAGTAAGACAATGAAATTCAACAAGAAGTGCTCACTCTTTCATGTCTAATTATATTTTCAGAAGTAAGACAATGAAGTTCAACAAGAAGTGCTCACTCTTTCATGTCTTAACATATTTCCAGAAGTAAGACAACGAAGTTCAACAAGAAGTGTTTACTCTTTCATGTCTAAACATATTTTCAGAAGTAAGACAATGAAGTTCAACAAGAAGTGCTCACTCTTTCATGTCTTAACATATTTTCAGAAGTAGGACAATGAAGTTCAACATGGAGTGCTCATTCTTTCATGTCTAAACATATTTCCAGAAGTAGGACAATGAAGTTCAACATGGAGTGCTCACTGTGTCATGTCTCAACATATTTCCAGAAGGGAAATATTGTAACTCAACATGGAGTGCTCACTCTTTCATGTCTCAGCATATTTCCAGAAGGAAGACATTGTAGTTAAACATGGAGCGCTCACTCTTTCATGTCTCAGCATATTTCCAGAAGGACGACATTGTAGCTCAATATGGAGTGCTCACTGTTTCATATCTCAACATATTTCCAGAAGGAAGATATTGTAACTCAACATGGAGTGCTCACTGTGTCATGTCTCAACATACTTCCAGAAAGAAGAATTTGTAGTTCAACAAGGAGTGCTCACTGTTTCATGTCTCAACATATTTCCAGAAGGAAGACAATGTAGTTCAACAAGGAGTGCTCACTGTTTCATGTCTCAACATATTTCCAGAGAGAAGAATTTGCAGTTCAACAAGGAGTGCTCACTCTTTCATGTCTCAACATATTTCCAGAAGGAAGACAATGTAGATCAACAAGGAGTGCTCACTGCTTCATGTCTGAACACATTTCCAGAAGGAAGACAATGTTGTTCAACAAGAAGTGCTCACTCTTTCATGTCTCAACATATTTCCAGAAGGAAGACAATGTAGTTCAACAAGAAGTGCTCACTCTTTCATGTCTCAACATATTTCCAGAAGGAAGACAATGTAGTTCAACAAGGAGTGCTCACTGTTTCATGTCTTAACATATTTCCAGAAGGAAGACAATGTTGTTCAACAAGAAGTGCTCACTGTTTCATGTCTCAACATATTTTCAGAAGGAAGACAATGTAGTTCAACAAGGAGTGCTCACTGTTTCATGTCTCAACATACTTCCAGAAGGAAGACAGTGTAGTTCAACAAGGAGTGCTCACTGTTTCATATCTCAACATATTTTCAGAAGGAATACAATGTAGTTCAACAAGGAGTGCTCACTCTTTCATGTCTCAACATATTTCCAGAAGGAAGACAATGTTGTTCAACAAGAAGTGCTCACTCTTTCATGTCTCAACATATTTCCAGAAAAAAGACAACGTAGTTCAACAAGGAGTGCTCACTGTTTTATGTCTTAACATATTTCCAGAAGGAAGACATTGTAGTTCAACAAGGAGTGCTCACTGTTTCATGTCTTAACATATTTCCAGAAGGAAGACATTGTAGTTCAACAAGGAGTGCTCACTGTTTCATGTCTCAACATATTTCCAGAAGGAAGACATTGTAGTTCAACATGGAGTGCTCTGTGTTTCATGTCTTAACATATTTCCAGAAGGAAGACATTGTAGTTCAACAAGGAGTGCTCACTGTTTCATGTCTCAACATATTTCCAGAAGGAAGACATTGTAGTTCAACATGGAGTTCTCACTGTTTCATTTCATAACATATTTCCAGAAGGAAGACATTGTAGTTCAACAAGGAGTGCTCACTGTTTCATGTCTTAACATATTTCCAGAAGTAAGACATTGTAGTTCAACAAGGAGTGCTCACTGTTTCATGTCTCAACATATTTCCAGAAGGAAGACATTGTAGTTCAACAAGGAGTGCTCACTGTTTCATGTCTTAACATATTTCCAGAAGGAAGACATTGTAGTTCAACAAGGAGTGCTCACTGTTTCATTTCATAACATATTTCCAGAAGGAAGACATTGTAGTTCAACAAGGAGTGCTCACTGTTTCATGTCTCAACATATTTCCAGAAGGAAGACAATGTAGTTCAACAAGGAGTGCTCACTGTTTCATGTCTCAACATATTTCCAGAAGGAAGACATTGTAGTTCAACAAGGAGTGCTCACTGTTTCATGTCTTAACATATTTCCAGAAGGAAGACATTGTAGTTCAACAAGGAGTGCTCACTGTTTCATGTCTTAACATATTTCCAGAAGGAAGACATTGTAGTTCAACAAGGAGTGCTCACTGTTTCATGTCTCAACATATTTCCAGAAGGAAGACATTGTAGTTCAACAAGAAGTGCTCACTGTTTCATGTCTTAACATATTTCAAGAAGTAGGACAATCAAGTTCAACGAGGAGTGCTCACTCTTTCATGTCTTAACATATTTCCAGAAGTAGGACAATGTAGTTCAAAAAGGAGTGCTCACTCTTTCATGTCTTAACATATTTCCAGAAGTAGGACAATCAAGTTCAACGAGGAGTGCTCACTCTTTCATGTCTTAACATATTTCCAGAAGTAGGACAATGTAGTTCAAAAAGGAGTGCTTACTCTTTAATGTCTCAACATATTTCCAGAAGTAGGACAATCAAGTTCAACGAGGAGTGCTCACTCTTTCATGTCTTAACATATTTGCGGAAGTAGGACAATGTAGTTCAAAAAGGAGTGCTCACTGTTTCATGTCTTAACATATTTCCAGAAGTAGGACAATGTAGTTCAAAAAGGAGTGCTCACTGTTTCATGTCTAAACATATTTCCAGAAGTAGGGCAATCAAGTTCAACAAGGAGTGCTCACTCTTTAATGTCTTAACATATTTCCAGAAGTAGGACAATGAAGTTCAACAAGGAGTGCTCACTGTTTCATGACTTAACATATTTCCAGAAGTAGGACAATGAAGTTCAACAAGGAGTGCTCACTCTTTCATGTCTCAACATATTTCCAGAAGTAGGACAATGAAGTTCAACATTGAGTGCTCACTGTTTCATGTCTCAACATATTTCCAGAAGTAGGACAATGAAGTTCAACATGGAGTGCTCACTCTTTCATGTCTTAACATATTTCCAGAAGTAGGACAATGAAGTTCAACAAGGAGTGCTCACTGTTTCATGTCTTAACATATTTCCAGAAGGAAGACAATGAAGTTCAACATGGAGTGCTCACTCTTTCATGTCTTAACATATTTCCAGAAGTAGGACAATGTAGTTCAACAAGGAGTGCTCACTCTTTCATGTCTTAACATATTTCCAGAAGTAGGACAATGTAGTTCAACATGGAGTGCTCACTCTTTCATGTCTTAACATATTTCCAGAAGTAGGACAATGAAGTTCAACATGGAGTGCTCACTGTTTCATGTCTTAACATATTTCCAGAAGTAGGAAAATGTAGTTCAACAAGGAGTGCTCACTCTTTCATGTCTCAACATATTTCCAGAAGTAGGACAATGTAGTTCAACATGGAGTGCTCACTCTTTCATGTCTTAACATATTTCCAGAAGTAGGACAATGTAGTTCAACAAGAAGTGCTCACTCTTTCATGTCTCAACATATTTCCAGAAGTAGGACAATGAAGTTCAACATGGAGTGCTCACTCTTTCATGTCTTAACATATTTCCAGAAGTAGGACAATGAAGTTCAACATGGAGTGCTCACTGTTTCATGTCTTAACATATTTCCAGAAGTAGGACAATGAAGTTCAACATGGAGTGCTCACTGTTTCATGTCTTAACATATTTCCAGAAGTAGGACAATGAAGTTCAACATGGAGTGCTCACTGTTTCATGTCTTAACATATTTCCAGAAGTAGGATAATGTAGTTCAACATGGAGTGCTCACTGTTTCATGTCTTAACATATTTCCAGAAGTAGGACAATGAAGTTCAACATGGAGTGCTCACTGTTTCATGTCTTAACATATTTCCAGAAGTAGGACAATGTAGTTCAACAAGGAGTGCTCATTGTTTCATGTCTTAACATATTTCCAGAAGTAGGATAATGTAGTTCAACAAGGAGTGCTCACTCTTTCATGTCTTAACATATTTCCAGAAGTAGGACAATGAAGTTCAACATGGAGTGCTCACTGTTTCATGTCTTAACACATTTCCAGAAGTAGGACAATGAAGTTCAACATGGAGCGCTCACTGTTTCATGTCTTAACATATTTCCAGAAGTAGGACAATGAAGTTCAACATGGTGTGCTCACTGTTTCATGTCTTAACATATTTCCAGAAGTAGGACAATGAAGTTCAACATGGAGTGCTCACTGTTTCATGTTTTAACATATTTCCAGAAGTAGGACAATGAAGTTCAAAATGGAGTGCTTACTCTTTCATGTCTTAACATATTTCCAGAAGTAGGACAATGAAGTTCAACATGGAGTGCTCACTCTTTCATGTCTTAACATATTTCCAGAAGTAGGACAATGAAGTTCAACATGGAGTGCTCACTCTTTCATGTCTTAACATATTTCCAGAAGTAGGACAATGAAGTTCAACATGAAGTGCTTACTCTTTAATGTCTTAACATATTTCCAGAAGTAGGACAATCAAGTTCAACGAGGAGTGCTCACTCTTTCATGTCTTAACATATTTCCAGAAGTAGGACAATGTAGTTCAAAGAGGAGTGCTCACTGTTTCATGTCTTAACATATTTCCAGAAGTAGGACAATGTAGTTCAAAAAGGAGTGCTCACTGTTTCATGTCTAAACATATTTCCAGAAGTAGGACAATCAAGTTCAACAAGGAGTGCTCACTCTTTCATGTCTTAACATATTTCCAGAAGTAGGACAATGAAGTTCAACATGGAGTGCTCATTCTTTCATGTCTAAACATATTTCCAGAAGTAGGACAATGAAGTTCAACATGGAGTGCTCACTGTGTCATGTCTCAACATATTTCCAGAAGGGAAATATTGTAACTCAACATGGAGTGCTCACTCTTTCATGTCTCAGCATATTTCCAGAAGGAAGACATTGTAGTTAAACATGGAGCGCTCACTCTTTCATGTCTCAGCATATTTCCAGAAGGACGACATTGTAGCTCAATATGGAGTGCTCACTGTTTCATATCTCAACATATTTCCAGAAGGAAGATATTGTAACTCAACATGGAGTGCTCACTGTGTCATGTCTCAACATACTTCCAGAAAGAAGAATTTGTAGTTCAACAAGGAGTGCTCACTGTTTCATGTCTCAACATATTTCCAGAAGGAAGACAATGTAGTTCAACAAGGAGTGCTCACTGTTTCATGTCTCAACATATTTCCAGAGAGAAGAATTTGCAGTTCAACAAGGAGTGCTCACTCTTTCATGTCTCAACATATTTCCAGAAGGAAGACAATGTAGATCAACAAGGAGTGCTCACTGCTTCATGTCTGAACACATTTCCAGAAGGAAGACAATGTTGTTCAACAAGAAGTGCTCACTCTTTCATGTCTCAACATATTTCCAGAAGGAAGACAATGTAGTTCAACAAGAAGTGCTCACTCTTTCATGTCTCAACATATTTCCAGAAGGAAGACAATGTAGTTCAACAAGGAGTGCTCACTGTTTCATGTCTTAACATATTTCCAGAAGGAAGACAATGTTGTTCAACAAGAAGTGCTCACTGTTTCATGTCTCAACATATTTTCAGAAGGAAGACAATGTAGTTCAACAAGGAGTGCTCACTGTTTCATGTCTCAACATACTTCCAGAAGGAAGACAGTGTAGTTCAACAAGGAGTGCTCACTGTTTCATATCTCAACATATTTTCAGAAGGAATACAATGTAGTTCAACAAGGAGTGCTCACTCTTTCATGTCTCAACATATTTCCAGAAGGAAGACAATGTTGTTCAACAAGAAGTGCTCACTCTTTCATGTCTCAACATATTTCCAGAAAAAAGACAACGTAGTTCAACAAGGAGTGCTCACTGTTTTATGTCTTAACATATTTCCAGAAGGAAGACATTGTAGTTCAACAAGGAGTGCTCACTGTTTCATGTCTTAACATATTTCCAGAAGGAAGACATTGTAGTTCAACAAGGAGTGCTCACTGTTTCATGTCTCAACATATTTCCAGAAGGAAGACATTGTAGTTCAACATGGAGTGCTCTGTGTTTCATGTCTTAACATATTTCCAGAAGGAAGACATTGTAGTTCAACAAGGAGTGCTCACTGTTTCATGTCTCAACATATTTCCAGAAGGAAGACATTGTAGTTCAACATGGAGTTCTCACTGTTTCATTTCATAACATATTTCCAGAAGGAAGACATTGTAGTTCAACAAGGAGTGCTCACTGTTTCATGTCTTAACATATTTCCAGAAGTAAGACATTGTAGTTCAACAAGGAGTGCTCACTGTTTCATGTCTCAACATATTTCCAGAAGGAAGACATTGTAGTTCAACAAGGAGTGCTCACTGTTTCATGTCTTAACATATTTCCAGAAGGAAGACATTGTAGTTCAACAAGGAGTGCTCACTGTTTCATTTCATAACATATTTCCAGAAGGAAGACATTGTAGTTCAACAAGGAGTGCTCACTGTTTCATGTCTCAACATATTTCCAGAAGGAAGACAATGTAGTTCAACAAGGAGTGCTCACTGTTTCATGTCTCAACATATTTCCAGAAGGAAGACATTGTAGTTCAACAAGGAGTGCTCACTGTTTCATGTCTTAACATATTTCCAGAAGGAAGACATTGTAGTTCAACAAGGAGTGCTCACTGTTTCATGTCTTAACATATTTCCAGAAGGAAGACATTGTAGTTCAACAAGGAGTGCTCACTGTTTCATGTCTCAACATATTTCCAGAAGGAAGACATTGTAGTTCAACAAGAAGTGCTCACTGTTTCATGTCTTAACATATTTCAAGAAGTAGGACAATCAAGTTCAACGAGGAGTGCTCACTCTTTCATGTCTTAACATATTTCCAGAAGTAGGACAATGTAGTTCAAAAAGGAGTGCTCACTCTTTCATGTCTTAACATATTTCCAGAAGTAGGACAATCAAGTTCAACGAGGAGTGCTCACTCTTTCATGTCTTAACATATTTCCAGAAGTAGGACAATGTAGTTCAAAAAGGAGTGCTTACTCTTTAATGTCTCAACATATTTCCAGAAGTAGGACAATCAAGTTCAACGAGGAGTGCTCACTCTTTCATGTCTTAACATATTTGCAGAAGTAGGACAATGTAGTTCAAAAAGGAGTGCTCACTGTTTCATGTCTTAACATATTTCCAGAAGTAGGACAATGTAGTTCAAAAAGGAGTGCTCACTGTTTCATGTCTAAACATATTTCCAGAAGTAGGGCAATCAAGTTCAACAAGGAGTGCTCACTCTTTAATGTCTTAACATATTTCCAGAAGTAGGACAATGAAGTTCAACAAGGAGTGCTCACTGTTTCATGACTTAACATATTTCCAGAAGTAGGACAATGAAGTTCAACAAGGAGTGCTCACTCTTTCATGTCTCAACATATTTCCAGAAGTAGGACAATGAAGTTCAACATTGAGTGCTCACTGTTTCATGTCTCAACATATTTCCAGAAGTAGGACAATGAAGTTCAACATGGAGTGCTCACTCTTTCATGTCTTAACATATTTCCAGAAGTAGGACAATGAAGTTCAACAAGGAGTGCTCACTGTTTCATGTCTTAACATATTTCCAGAAGGAAGACAATGAAGTTCAACATGGAGTGCTCACTCTTTCATGTCTTAACATATTTCCAGAAGTAGGACAATGTAGTTCAACAAGGAGTGCTCACTCTTTCATGTCTTAACATATTTCCAGAAGTAGGACAATGTAGTTCAACATGGAGTGCTCACTCTTTCATGTCTTAACATATTTCCAGAAGTAGGACAATGAAGTTCAACATGGAGTGCTCACTGTTTCATGTCTTAACATATTTCCAGAAGTAGGAAAATGTAGTTCAACAAGGAGTGCTCACTCTTTCATGTCTCAACATATTTCCAGAAGTAGGACAATGTAGTTCAACATGGAGTGCTCACTCTTTCATGTCTTAACATATTTCCAGAAGTAGGACAATGTAGTTCAACAAGAAGTGCTCACTCTTTCATGTCTCAACATATTTCCAGAAGTAGGACAATGAAGTTCAACATGGAGTGCTCACTCTTTCATGTCTTAACATATTTCCAGAAGTAGGACAATGAAGTTCAACATGGAGTGCTCACTGTTTCATGTCTTAACATATTTCCAGAAGTAGGACAATGAAGTTCAACATGGAGTGCTCACTGTTTCATGTCTTAACATATTTCCAGAAGTAGGACAATGAAGTTCAACATGGAGTGCTCACTGTTTCATGTCTTAACATATTTCCAGAAGTAGGATAATGTAGTTCAACATGGAGTGCTCACTGTTTCATGTCTTAACATATTTCCAGAAGTAGGACAATGAAGTTCAACATGGAGTGCTCACTGTTTCATGTCTTAACATATTTCCAGAAGTAGGACAATGTAGTTCAACAAGGAGTGCTCATTGTTTCATGTCTTAACATATTTCCAGAAGTAGGATAATGTAGTTCAACAAGGAGTGCTCACTCTTTCATGTCTTAACATATTTCCAGAAGTAGGACAATGAAGTTCAACATGGAGTGCTCACTGTTTCATGTCTTAACACATTTCCAGAAGTAGGACAATGAAGTTCAACATGGAGCGCTCACTGTTTCATGTCTTAACATATTTCCAGAAGTAGGACAATGAAGTTCAACATGGTGTGCTCACTGTTTCATGTCTTAACATATTTCCAGAAGTAGGACAATGAAGTTCAACATGGAGTGCTCACTGTTTCATGTTTTAACATATTTCCAGAAGTAGGACAATGAAGTTCAAAATGGAGTGCTTACTCTTTCATGTCTTAACATATTTCCAGAAGTAGGACAATGAAGTTCAACATGGAGTGCTCACTCTTTCATGTCTTAACATATTTCCAGAAGTAGGACAATGAAGTTCAACATGGAGTGCTCACTCTTTCATGTCTTAACATATTTCCAGAAGTAGGACAATGAAGTTCAACATGAAGTGCTTACTCTTTAATGTCTTAACATATTTCCAGAAGTAGGACAATCAAGTTCAACGAGGAGTGCTCACTCTTTCATGTCTTAACATATTTCCAGAAGTAGGACAATGTAGTTCAAAGAGGAGTGCTCACTGTTTCATGTCTTAACATATTTCCAGAAGTAGGACAATGTAGTTCAAAAAGGAGTGCTCACTGTTTCATGTCTAAACATATTTCCAGAAGTAGGACAATCAAGTTCAACAAGGAGTGCTCACTCTTTCATGTCTTAACATATTTCCAGAAGTAGGACAATGAAGTTCAACAAGGAGTGCTCACTGTTTCATGACTTAACATATTTCCAGAAGTACGACAATGAAGTTCAACAAGGAGTGCTCACTCTTTCATGTCTCAACATATTTCCAGAAGTAGGACAATGAAGTTCAACATTGAGTGCTCACTGTTTCATGTCTCAACATATTTCCAGAAGTAGGACAATGAAGTTCAACATGGAGTGCTCACTCTTTCATGTCTTAACATATTTCCAGAAGTAGGACAATGAAGTTCAACAAGGAGTGCTCACTGTTTCATGTCTTAACATATTTCCAGAAGGAAGACAATGAAGTTCAACATGGAGTGCTCACTCTTTCATGTCTTAACATATTTCCAGAAGTAGGACAATGTAGTTCAACAAGGAGTGCTCACTCTTTCATGTCTTAACATATTTCCAGAAGTAGGACAATGAAGTTCAACATGGAGTGCTCACTGTTTCATGTCTTAACATATTTCCAGAAGTAGGACAATGTAGTTTAACAAGGAGTGCTCACTCTTTCATGTCTCAACATATTTCCAGAAGTAGGACAATGTAGTTCAACATGGAGTGCTCACTCTTTCATGTCTTAACATATTTCCAGAAGTAGGACAATGTAGTTCAACAAGAAGTGCTCACTCTTTCATGTCTCAACATACTTCCAGAAGTAGGACAATGAAGTTCAACATGGAGTGCTCACTCTTTCATGTCTTAACATATTTCCAGAAGTAGGACAATGAAGTTCAACATGGAGTGCTCACTGTTTCATGTCTTAACATATTTCCAGAAGTAGGACAATGAAGTTCAACATGGAGTGCTCACTGTTTCATGTCTTAACATATTTCCAGAAGTAGGACAATGAAGTTCAACATGGAGTGCTCACTGTTTCATGTCTTAACATATTTCCAGAAGTAGGATAATGTAGTTCAACATGGAGTGCTCACTGTTTCATGTCTTAACATATTTCCAGAAGTAGGACAATGAAGTTCAACATGGAGTGCTCACTGTTTCATGTCTTAACATATTTCCAGAAGTAGGACAATGTAGTTCAACAAGGAGTGCTCACTGTTTCATGTCTTAACATATTTCCAGAAGTAGGATAATGTAGTTCAACAAGGAGTGCTCACTCTTTCATGTCTTAACATATTTCCAGAAGTAGGACAATGAAGTTCAACATGGAGTGCTCACTGTTTCATGTCTTAACACATTTCCAGAAGTAGGACAATGAAGTTCAACATGGAGCGCTCACTGTTTCATGTCTTAACATATTTCCAGAAGTAGGACAATGAAGTTCAACACGGAGTGCTCACTGTTTCATGTCTTAACATATTTCCAGAAGTAGGACAATGAAGTTCAACATGGAGTGCTCACTGTTTCATGTCTTAACATATTTCCAGAAGTAGGACAATGAAGTTCAACATGGAGTGCTCACTCTTTCATGTCTTAAGATATTTCCAGAAGTAGGACAATGAAGTTCAACATGGAGTGCTCACTCTTTCATGTCTTAACATATTTCCAGAAGTAGGACAATGAAGTTCAACATGGAGTGCTCACTCTTTCATGTCTTAACATATTTCCAGAAGTAGGACAATGAAGTTCAACATGGAGTGCTCACTCTTTCATGTCTTAACATATTTCCAGATGTAGGACAATGAAGTTCAACATGGAGTGCTCACTGTTTCATGTCTTAACATATTTCCAGTAGAAGGACAATGAAGTTCAACATGGAGTGCTCACTGTTTCATGTCCTAACATATTTCCAGAAGTAGGACAATGAAGTTCAACATGGAGTGCTCACTCTTTCATGTCTTAACATATTTCCAGAAGTAGGACAATGAAGTTCAACAAGGAGTGCTCACTGTTTCATGTCTTAACATATTTCCAGAAGGAAGACAATGAAGTTCAACATGGAGTGCTCACTCTTTCACGTCTTAACATATTTCCAGAAAGAAGTCAATGAAGTTCAACAAGAAGTGCTCACTCTTTCATGTCTAAACATATTTTCAGAAGTAAGACAATGAAATTCAACAAGAAGTGCTCACTGTTTCATGTCTAATTATATTTTCAGAAGTAAGACAATGAAGTTCAACAAGAAGTGCTCACTCTTTCATGTCTTAACATATTTCCAGAAGTAAGACAACGAAGTTCAACAAGAAGTGTTTACTCTTTCATGTCTAAACATATTTTCAGAAGTAAGACAATGAAGTTCAACAAGAAGTGCTCACTCTTTCATGTCTTAACATATTTTCAGAAGTAGGACAATGAAGTTCAACATGGAGTGCTCATTCTTTCATGTCTAAACATATTTCCAGAAGTAGGACAATGAAGTTCAACATGGAGTGCTCACTCTTTCATGTCTAAATATATTTCCAGAAGTAGGACAATGAAGTTCAACAAGAAGTGCTCACTGTTTCATGTCTTAACATATTTCCAGAAGTAGGACAATGAAGTTCAACATGGAGTGCTCACTCTTTCATGTCTTAACATATTTCCAGAAGTAGGACAATGAAGTTCAACATGGAGTGCTCACTCTTTCATGTCTTAACATATTTCCAGAAGTAGGACAATGAAGTTCAACATGGAGTGCTCACTCTTTCATGTCTTAACATATTTCCAGAAGTAGGACAATGAAGTTCAACATGTAGTGCTCACTCTTTCATGGCTTAACATATTTCCAGAAGTAGGACAATGAAGTTCAACATGGAGTGCTCATTCTTTCATGTCTTAACATATTTCCAGAAGTAGGACAATGAAGTTCAACATGGAGTGCTCACTGTTTCATGTCTAAACATATTTTCAGAAGTAGGACAATGAAGTTCAACATGGAGTGCTCACTGTTTCATGTCTAAACATATTTCCAGAAGTAGGACAATGAAGTTCAACATGGAGTGCTCACTCTTTCATGTCTAAACATATTTTCAGAAGTAGGACAATGAAGTTCAACATGGAGTGCTCACTCTTTCATGTCTAAACATATTTTCAGAAGTAAGACAATGAAGTTCAACATGGAGTGCTCACTCTTTCATGTCTAAACATATTTCCAGAAGTAAGACAATGAAGTTCATCATGGAGTGCTCACTCTTTCATATCTAAACATATTTTCAGAAGTAAGACAACGAAGTTCAACAAGAAGTGCTCACTCGTTCATGTATAAACATATTTTCAGAAGTAGGACAATGAAGTTCAACATGGAGTGCTCACTGTTTCATGTCTTAACATATTTCCAGAAAGAGGAATTTGTAGTTCTACAAGAAGTGCTCACTGCTGCATGCCTCAACATATTTCCAGAAGGAGGAATTTGTACTTCAACAAGCAGTGCTCACTATTTCATGTCTCAACATATTTACAGAGGAGGAATTTGTAGTTCAACAAGGAGTTTTCACTGCTTCATTTCTCAACATATTTACAGAAAGAGGAATTTATAGTTCAACAAGGAGTGTTCACACTTTCATGCTTCAACATATTTCCAGAAAGAGGAATTTGTAGTTCAACAAGGAGTGCTCACTGCTTCATGTCGCAACATATTTCCAGAAAGAAGAATTTGTAGTTTAACAGGAAGTGCTTATTCTTACATATCTCAACATATTTCCAGAAAGAAGAATTTGTAGTTTAACAAGGAGTGCTCATTCTTACATATCTCAACATATTTCCAGAAAGAAGAATTTGTAGTTCAACAAACAGTGCTCACTGTTTCATGACTCAACATATTTCCAGAAAGAAGAATTTATAGTTCAACATGGAGTGCTCACTGCTTCATGTCTCAACATATTTCCCGTAGGAAGATTTTATAGTTCAACATGGAGTGCTCACTGTTTCATATCTAACGATATTTCCTGTAGGGAGAGATTGTAACTCAAAATAGAGAGCTCACTGTTTCATATCTCAAAATATTTTCAGAAGCAAGACATTGTAGTTCAAAAAGGAGTGATCACTCTTTCGTATCTGAACATATTTCCAGAAGGAAGACATTGAAGTTCAAAATGGAGCGCTCATTGTTTCATGTCTCAACATATTTCCAGAAGGAAGACATTGAAGTTCAATATGGAGTGCTCACTGTTTCATGTCTCAATATATTTCCAGAAGGAAGACATTGAAGTTCAAAATGGAGCGCTCATTGTTTCATGTCTCAACATATTTCCAGAAGGAAGACATTGAAGTTCAAAATGGAGTGCTCATTGTTTCATGTCTCAACTTATTTACAGAAGGAACACATTGAAGTTCAATATGGAGTGCTCATTGTTTCATGTCTCAACATATTTCCAGAAGGACGACATTGAAGTTCAATATGGAGTGCTCATTGTTTCATGTCTCAACATATTTACAGATGGAAGACATTGAAGTTCAAAATGGAGTGCTCATTGTTTCATGTCTCAACATATTTCCAGAAGGAAGACATTGAAGTTCAATATGGAGTGCTCATTGTTTCTTTTCTCAACATATTTCCAGAAGGAAGACATGGAAGTTCAAAATGGAGTGCTCATTGTTTCATGTCTCAACATATTTACAGAAGGAAGACATTGTAGTTCAACAAGGAGTGCTCACACTTTCATGTCTCAACATATTTCCAGATGGAAGACATTGAAGTTCAAAATGGAGTGCTCATTGTTTCATGTCTCAACATATTTCCAGAAGGAAGACATTGAAGTTCTACAAGGAGTGCTCACTGTTCCATGTCTCAACATATTTCCAGAAAGAAGACGTTGAAGTTCAAACAGGAGTGCTCACACTTTCATGTCTCAACATATTTCCAAAAGGAAGAATTTGTAGTTCAACAAGGAGTGCTCAATGTTTCATGTCTCAACATATTTCCAGAAATAGGAATTTGTAGTTCAACATGTAGCGCTCACTCCTTCATGTCTCAGCATATTTCCAGAAGGACGACATTGTAGTTTAATATGGAGTGCTCACTGTTTCATATCTCAACATATTTCCAGAAGGAAGACATTCTAGTTTTACATGGAGTGCTCACTGTTTCGTGTCTCAACATATTTCCAGAAGGAAGACATTGTAGTTTTACATGGAGTGCTCACTGTTGCATATCTCGACATATTTCCAGAAGGAAGACATTGTAGTTCAATATGGAGTGCTCACTGTGTCATGTCTCAACATATTTCCAGAAGGGAAATATTGTAACTCAACATGGAGTGCTCACTCTTTCATGTCTCAGCATATTTCCAGAAGGAAGACATTGTAGTTAAACATGAAGCGCTCACTCTTTCATGTCTCAGCATATTTCCAGAAGGACGACATTGTAGCTCAATATGGAGTGCTCACTGTTTCATATCTCAACATATTTCCAGTAGGAAGATATTGTAACTCAACATGGAGTGATCACTGTGTCATGTCTCAACATATTTCCAGAAAGAAGAATTTGTAGTTCAACAAGGAGTGCTCACTGTTTCATGTCTCAACATATTTCCAGAAGGAAGACAATGTAGTTCAACAAGGAGTGCTCACTGTTTCATGTCTCAACATATTTCCAGAAAGAAGAATTTGCAGTTCAACAAGGAGTGCTCACTCTTTCATGTCTCAACATATTTCCAGAAGGAAGACAATGTAGTTCAACAAGGAGAGCTCACTGTTTCATGTCTGAACACATTTCCAGAAGGAAGACAATGTTGTTCAACAAGGAGTGCTCACTCTTTCATGTCTCAACATATTTCCAGAAGGAAGACAATGTAGTTCAACAAGAAGTGCTCACTTTTTCATGTCTCAACATATTTCCAGAAGGAAGACAATGAAGTTCAACATGGAGTGCTCACTCTTTCATGTCTTAACATATTTCCAGAAGTAGGACAATGTAGTTCAACAAGGAGTGCTCACTCTTTCATGTCTTAACATATTTCCAGAAGTAGGACAATGTAGTTCAACATGGAGTGCTCACTCTTTCATGTCTTAACATATTTCCAGAAGTAGGACAATGAAGTTCAACATGGAGTGCTCACTGTTTCATGTCTTAACATATTTCCAGAAGTAGGACAATGTAGTTCAACAAGGAGTGCTCACTCTTTCATGTCTCAACATATTTCCAGAAGTAGGACAATGTAGTTCAACATGGAGTGCTCACTCTTTCATGTCTTAACATATTTCCAGAAGTAGAACAATGTAGTTCAAAAAGGATTGCTCACTGTTTCATGTCTAAACATATCTCCAGAAGTAGGACAATCAAGTTCAACAAGGAGTGCTCACTCTTTCATGTCTTAACATATTTCCAGAAGTAGGACAATGAAGTTCAACAAGGAGTGCTCACTGTTTCATGACTTAACATATTTCCAGAAGTAGGACAATGAAGTTCAACAAGGAGTGCTCACTCTTTCATGTCTCAACATATTTCCAGAAGTAGGACAATGAAGTTCAACATTGAGTGCTCACTGTTTCATGTCTCAACATATTTCCAGAAGTAGGACAATGAAGTTCAAGATGGAGTGCTCACTCTTTCATGTCTTAACATATTTCCAGAAGTAGGACAATGAAGTTCAACAAGGAGTGCTCACTGTTTCATGTCTTAACATATTTCCAGAAGGAAGACAATGAAGTTCAACATGGAGTGCTCACTCTTTCATGTCTTAACATATTTCCAGAAGTAGGACAATGTAGTTCAACAAGGAATGCTCACTCTTTCATGTCTTAACATATTTCCAGAAGTAGGACAATGTAGTTCAACATGGAGTGCTCACTCTTTCATGTCTTAACATATTTCCAGAAGTAGGACAATGAAGTTCAACATGGAGTGCTCACTGTTTCATGTCTTAACATATTTCCAGAAGTAGGACAATGTAGTTCAACAAGGAGTGCTCACTCTTTCATGTCTCAACATATTTCCAGAAGTAGGACAATGTAGTTCAACATGGAGTGCTCACTCTTTCATGTCTTAACATATTTCCAGAAGTAGGACAATGTAGTTCAACAAGAAGTGCTCACTCTTTCATGTCTCAACATATTTCCAGAAGTAGGACAATGAAGTTCAACATGGAGTGCTCACTCTTTCATGTCTTAACATATTTCCAGAAGTAGGACAATGAAGTTCAACATGGAGTGCTCACTGTTTCATGTCTTAACATATTTCCAGAAGTAGGACAATGAAGTTCAACATGGAGTGCTCACTGTTTCATGTCTTAACATATTTCCAGAAGTAGGACAATGAAGTTCAACATGGAGTGCTCACTCTTTCATGTCTTAACATATTTCCAGAAGTAGGATAATGTAGTTCAACATGGAGTGCTCACTGTTTCATGTCTTAACATATTTCCAGAAGTAGGACAATGAAGTTCAACATGGAGTGCTCACTGTTTCATGTCTTAACATATTTCCAGAAGTAGGACAATGTAGTTCAACAAGGAGTGCTCACTGTTTCATGTCTTAACATATTTCCAGAAGTAGGATAATGTAGTTCAACAAGGAGTGCTCACTCTTTCATGTCTTAACATATTTCCAGAAGTAGGACAATGAAGTTCAACATGGAGTGCTCACTGTTTCATGTCTTAACACATTTCCAGAAGTAGGACAATGAAGTTCAACATGGAGCGCTCACTGTTTCATGTCTTAACATATTTCCAGAAGTAGGACAATGAAGTTCAACATGGAGTGCTCACTGTTTCATGTCTTAACATATTTCCAGAAGTAGGACAATGAAGTTCAACATGGAGTGCTCACTGTTTCATGTCTTAACATATTTCCAGAAGTAGGACAATGAAGTTCAACATGGAGTGCTCACTCTTTCATGTCTTAACATATTTCCAGAAGTAGGACAATGAAGTTCAACATGGAGTGCTCACTCTTTCATGTCTTAACATATTTCCAGAAGTAGGACAATGAAGTTCAACATGGAGTGCTCACTCTTTCATGTCTTAACATATTTCCAGAAGTAGGACAATGAAGTTCAACATGGAGTGCTCACTCTTTCATGTCTTAACATATTTCCAGAAGTAGGACAATGAAGTTCAACATGGAGTGCTCACTCTTTCATGTCTTAACATATTTCCAGAAGTAGGACAATGAAGTTCAACATGGAGTGCTCACTGTTTCATGTCTAAACATATTTTCAGAAGTAGGACAATGAAGTTCAACATGGAGTGCTCACTGTTTCATGTCTAAACATATTTCCAGAAGTAGGACAATGAAGTTCAACATGGAGTGCTCACTCTTTCATGTCTAAACATATTTTCAGAAGTAGAACAATGTAGTTCAAAAAGGATTGCTCACTGTTTCATGTCTAAACATATCTCCAGAAGTAGGACAATCAAGTTCAACAAGGAGTGCTCACTCTTTCATGTCTTAACATATTTCCAGAAGTAGGACAATGAAGTTCAACAAGGAGTGCTCACTGTTTCATGATTTAACATATTTCCAGAAGTAGGACAATGAAGTTCAACAAGGAGTGCTCACTCTTTCATGTCTCAACATATTTCCAGAAGTAGGACAATGAAGTTCAACATTGAGTGCTCACTGTTTCATGTCTCAACATATTTCCAGAAGTAGGACAATGAAGTTCAAGATGGAGTGCTCACTCTTTCATGTCTTAACATATTTCCAGAAGTAGGACAATGAAGTTCAACAAGGAGTGCTCACTGTTTCATGTCTTAACATATTTCCAGAAGGAAGACAATGAAGTTCAACATGGAGTGCTCACTCTTTCATGTCTTAACATATTTCCAGAAGTAGGACAATGTAGTTCAACAAGGAATGCTCACTCTTTCATGTCTTAACATATTTCCAGAAGTAGGACAATGTAGTTCAACATGGAGTGCTCACTCTTTCATGTCTTAACATATTTCCAGAAGTAGGACAATGAAGTTCAACATGGAGTGCTCACTGTTTCATGTCTTAACATATTTCCAGAAGTAGGACAATGTAGTTCAACAAGGAGTGCTCACTCTTTCATGTCTCAACATATTTCCAGAAGTAGGACAATGTAGTTCAACATGGAGTGCTCACTCTTTCATGTCTTAACATATTTCCAGAAGTAGGACAATGTAGTTCAACAAGAAGTGCTCACTCTTTCATGTCTCAACATATTTCCAGAAGTAGGACAATGAAGTTCAACATGGAGTGCTCACTATTTCATGTCTTAACATATTTCCAGAAGTAGGACAATGAAGTTCAACATGGAGTGCTCACTGTTTCATGTCTTAACATATTTCCAGAAGTAGGACAATGAAGTTCAACATGGAGTGCTCACTGTTTCATGTCTTAACATATTTCCAGAAGTAGGACAATGAAGTTCAACATGGAGTGCTCACTGTTTCATGTCTTAACATATTTCCAGAAGTAGGATAATGTAGTTCAACATGGAGTGCTCACTGTTTCATGTCTTAACATATTTCCAGAAGTAGGACAATGAAGTTCAACATGGAGTGCTCACTCTTTCATGTCTTAACATATTTCCAGAAGTAGGACAATGAAGTTCAACAAGGAGTGCTCACTGTTTCATGTCTTAACATATTTCCAGAAGGAAGACAATGAAGTTCAACATGGAGTGCTCACTCTTTCATGTCTTAACATATTTCCAGAAGTAGGACAATGTAGTTCAACAAGGAATGCTCACTCTTTCATGTCTTAACATATTTCCAGAAGTAGGACAATGTAGTTCAACATGGAGTGCTCACTCTTTCATGTCTTAACATATTTCCAGAAGTAGGACAATGAAGTTCAACATGGAGTGCTCACTGTTTCATGTCTTAACATATTTCCAGAAGTAGGACAATGTAGTTCAACAAGGAGTGCTCACTCTTTCATGTCTCAACATATTTCCAGAAGTAGGACAATGTAGTTCAACATGGAGTGCTCACTCTTTCATGTCTTAACATATTTCCAGAAGTAGGACAATGTAGTTCAACAAGAAGTGCTCACTCTTTCATGTCTCAACATATTTCCAGAAGTAGGACAATGAAGTTCAACATGGAGTGCTCACTCTTTCATGTCTTAACATATTTCCAGAAGTAGGACAATGAAGTTCAACATGGAGTGCTCACTGTTTCATGTC
Source organism: Deroplatys truncata (assembly GCA_030765065.1). Lineage (NCBI taxonomy): Eukaryota > Metazoa > Arthropoda > Insecta > Mantodea > Mantidae > Deroplatys > Deroplatys truncata. The sequence goes on from CM060975.1 coordinate 2,915,618, forward strand.
TTAACATATTTCCAGAAGTAGGACTATGAAGTTCAACATGGAGTGCTCACTGTTTCATGTCTTAACATATTTCCAGAAGTAGGACAATGAAGTTCAACATGGAGTGCTCACTGTTTCATGTCTTAACATATTTCCAGAAGTAGGATAATGTAGTTCAACATGGAGTGCTCACTGTTTCATGTCTTAACATATTTCCAGAAGTAGGACAATGAAGTTCAACATGGAGTGCTCACTGTTTCATGTCTTAACATATTTCCAGAAGTAGGACAATGTAGTTCAACAAGGAGTGCTCACTGTTTCATGTCTTAACATATTTCCAGAAGTAGGATAATGTAGTTCAACAAGGAGTGCTCACTCTTTCATGTCTTAACATATTTCCAGAAGTAGGACAATGAAGTTCAACATGGAGTGCTCACTGTTTCATGTCTTAACACATTTCCAGAAGTAGGACAATGAAGTTCAACATGGAGCGCTCACTGTTTCATGTCTTAACATATTTCCAGAAGTAGGACAATGAAGTTCAACATGGAATGCTCACTGTTTCATGTCTTAACATATTTCCAGAAGTAGGACAATGAAGTTCAACATGGAGTGCTCACTGTTTCATGTCTTAACATATTTCCAGAAGTAGGACAATGAAGTTCAACATGGAGTGCTCACTCTTTCATGTCTTAACATATTTCCAGAAGTAGGACAATGAAGTTCAACATGGAGTGCTCACTCTTTCATGTCTTAACATATTTCCAGAAGTAGGACAATGAAGTTCAACATGGAGTGCTCACTCTTTCATGTCTTAACATATTTCCAGAAGTAGGACAATGAAGTTCAACATGGAGTGCTCACTCTTTCATGTCTTAACATATTTCCAGAAGTAGGACAATGAAGTTCAACATGGAGTGCTCACTGTTTCATGTCTAAACATATTTTCAGAAGTAGGACAATGAAGTTCAACATGGAGTGCTCACTGTTTCATGTCTAAACATATTTCCAGAAGTAGGACAATGAAGTTCAACATGGAGTGCTCACTCTTTCATGTCTAAACATATTTTCAGAAGTAGGACAATGAAGTTCAACATGGAGTGCTCACTCTTTCATGTCTAAACATATTTTCAGAAGTAAGACAATGAAGTTCAACATGGAGTGCTCACTCTTTCATGTCTAAACATATTTCCAGAAGTAAGACAATGAAGTTCAACATTGAGTGCTCACTGTTTCATGTCTCAACATATTTCCAGAAGTAGGACAATGAAGTTCAAGATGGAGTGCTCACTCTTTCATGTCTTAACATATTTCCAGAAGTAGGACAATGAAGTTCAACATGGAGTGCTCACTGTTTCATGTCTTAACATATTTCCAGAAGTAGGACAATGTAGTTCAACATGGAGTGCTCACTCTTTCATGTCTTAACATATTTCCAGAAGTAGGACAATGTAGTTCAACAAGAAGTGCTCACTCTTTCATGTCTCAACATATTTCCAGAAGTAGGACAATGAAGTTCAACATGGAGTGCTCACTGTTTCATGTCTTAACACATTTCCAGAAGTAGGACAATGAAGTTCAACATGGAGCGCTCACTGTTTCATGTCTTAACATATTTCCAGAAGTAGGACAATGAAGTTCAACATGGAGTGCTCACTGTTTCATGTCTTAACATATTTCCAGAAGTAGGACAATGAAGTTCAACATGGAGTGCTCACTGTTTCATGTCTTAACATATTTCCAGAAGTAGGACAATGAAGTTCAACATGGAGTGCTCACTCTTTCATGTCTTAACATATTTCCAGAAGTAGGACAATGAAGTTCAACATGGAGTGCTCACTCTTTCATGTCTTAACATATTTCCAGAAGTAGGACAATGAAGTTCAACATGGAGTGCTCACTCTTTCATGTCTTAACATATTTCCAGAAGTAGGACAATGAAGTTCAACATGGAGTGCTCACTCTTTCATGTCTTAACATATTTCCAGAAGTAGGACAATGAAGTTCAACATGGAGTGCTCACTGTTTCATGTCTAAACATATTTTCAGAAGTAGGACAATGAAGTTCAACATGGAGTGCTCACTGTTTCATGTCTAAACATATTTCCAGAAGTAGGACAATGAAGTTCAACATGGAGTGCTCACTCTTTCATGTCTAAACATATTTTCAGAAGTAGAACAATGTAGTTCAAAAAGGATTGCTCACTGTTTCATGTCTAAACATATCTCCAGAAGTAGGACAATCAAGTTCAACAAGGAGTGCTCACTCTTTCATGTCTTAACATATTTCCAGAAGTAGGACAATGAAGTTCAACAAGGAGTGCTCACTGTTTCATGACTTAACATATTTCCAGAAGTAGGACAATGAAGTTCAACAAGGAGTGCTCACTCTTTCATGTCTCAACATATTTCCAGAAGTAGGACAATGAAGTTCAACATTGAGTGCTCACTGTTTCATGTCTCAACATATTTCCAGAAGTAGGACAATGAAGTTCAAGATGGAGTGCTCACTCTTTCATGTCTTAACATATTTCCAGAAGTAGGACAATGAAGTTCAACAAGGAGTGCTCACTGTTTCATGTCTTAACATATTTCCAGAAGGAAGACAATGAAGTTCAACATGGAGTGCTCACTCTTTCATGTCTTAACATATTTCCAGAAGTAGGACAATGTAGTTCAACAAGGAATTCTCACTCTTTCATGTCTTAACATATTTCCAGAAGTAGGACAATGTAGTTCAACATGGAGTGCTCACTCTTTCATGTCTTAACATATTTCCAGAAGTAGGACAATGAAGTTCAACATGGAGTGCTCACTGTTTCATGTCTTAACATATTTCCAGAAGTAGGACAATGTAGTTCAACAAGGAGTGCTCACTCTTTCATGTCTCAACATATTTCCAGAAGTAGGACAATGTAGTTCAACATGGAGTGCTCACTCTTTCATGTCTTAACATATTTCCAGAAGTAGGACAATGTAGTTCAACAAGAAGTGCTCACTCTTTCATGTCTCAACATATTTCCAGAAGTAGGACAATGAAGTTCAACATGGAGTGCTCACTATTTCATGTCTTAACATATTTCCAGAAGTAGGACAATGAAGTTCAACATGGAGTGCTCACTGTTTCATGTCTTAACATATTTCCAGAAGTAGGACAATGAAGTTCAACATGGAGTGCTCACTGTTTCATGTCTTAACATATTTCCAGAAGTAGGACAATGAAGTTCAACAGGGAGTGCTCACTGTTTCATGTCTTAACATATTTCCAGAAGTAGGATAATGTAGTTCAACATGGAGTGCTCACTGTTTCATGTCTTAACATATTTCCAGAAGTAGGACAATGAAGTTCAACATGGAGTGCTCACTCTTTCATGTCTTAACATATTTCCAGAAGTAGGACAATGAAGTTCAACAAGGAGTGCTCACTGTTTCATGTCTTAACATATTTCCAGAAGGAAGACAATGAAGTTCAACATGGAGTGCTCACTCTTTCATGTCTTAACATATTTCCAGAAGTAGGACAATGTAGTTCAACAAGGAATGCTCACTCTTTCATGTCTTAACATATTTCCAGAAGTAGGACAATGTAGTTCAACATGGAGTGCTCACTCTTTCATGTCTTAACATATTTCCAGAAGTAGGACAATGAAGTTCAACATGGAGTGCTCACTGTTTCATGTCTTAACATATTTCCAGAAGTAGGACAATGTAGTTCAACATGGAGTGCTCACTCTTTCATGTCTTAACATATTTCCAGAAGTAGGACAATGAAGTTCAACATGGAGTGCTCACTCTTTCATGTCTTAACATATTTCCAGAAGTAGGACAATGAAGTTCAACATGGAGTGCTCACTCTTTCATGTCTTAACATATTTCCAGAAGTAGGACAATGAAGTTCAACATGGAGTGCTCACTCTTTCATGTCTTAACATATTTCCAGAAGTAGGACAATGAAGTTCAACATGGAGTGCTCACTGTTTCATGTCTAAACATATTTTCAGAAGTAGGACAATGAAGTTCAACATGGAGTGCTCACTGTTTCATGTCTAAACATATTTCCAGAAGAAGGACAATGAAGTTCAACATGGAGTGCTCACTCTTTCATGTCTAAACATATTTTCAGAAGTAGAACAATGTAGTTCAAAAAGGATTGCTCACTGTTTCATGTCTAAACATATCTCCAGAAGTAGGACAATCAAGTTCAACAAGGAGTGCTCACTCTTTCATGTCTTAACATATTTCCAGAAGTAGGACAATGAAGTTCAACAAGGAGTGCTCACTGTTTCATGACTTAACATATTTCCAGAAGTAGGACAATGAAGTTCAACAAGGAGTGCTCACTCTTTCATGTCTCAACATATTTCCAGAAGTAGGACAATGAAGTTCAACATTGAGTGCTCACTGTTTCATGTCTCAACATATTTCCAGAAGTAGGACAATGAAGTTCAAGATGGAGTGCTCACTCTTTCATGTCTTAACATATTTCCAGAAGTAGGACAATGAAGTTCAACAAGGAGTGCTCACTGTTTCATGTCTTAACATATTTCCAGAAGGAAGACAATGAAGTTCAACATGGAGTGCTCACTCTTTCATGTCTTAACATATTTCCAGAAGTAGGACAATGTAGTTCAACAAGGAATGCTCACTCTTTCATGTCTTAACATATTTCCAGAAGTAGGACAATGTAGTTCAACATGGAGTGCTCACTCTTTCATGTCTTAACATATTTCCAGAAGTAGGACAATGAAGTTCAACATGGAGTGCTCACTGTTTCATGTCTTAACATATTTCCAGAAGTAGGACAATGTAGTTCAACAAGGAGTGCTCACTCTTTCATGTCTCAACATATTTCCAGAAGTAGGACAATGTAGTTCAACATGGAGTGCTCACTCTTTCATGTCTTAACATATTTCCAGAAGTAGGACAATGTAGTTCAACAAGAAGTGCTCACTCTTTCATGTCTCAACATATTTCCAGAAGTAGGACAATGAAGTTCAACATGGAGTGCTCACTATTTCATGTCTTAACATATTTCCAGAAGTAGGACAATGAAGTTCAACATGGAGTGCTCACTGTTTCATGTCTTAACATATTTCCAGAAGTAGGACAATGAAGTTCAACATGGAGTGCTCACTGTTTCATGTCTTAACATATTTCCAGAAGTAGGACAATGAAGTTCAACATGGAGTGCTCACTGTTTCATGTCTTAACATATTTCCAGAAGTAGGATAATGTAGTTCAACATGGAGTGCTCACTGTTTCATGTCTTAACATATTTCCAGAAGTAGGACAATGAAGTTCAACATGGAGTGCTCACTCTTTCATGTCTTAACATATTTCCAGAAGTAGGACAATGAAGTTCAACAAGGAGTGCTCACTGTTTCATGTCTTAACATATTTCCAGAAGGAAGACAATGAAGTTCAACATGGAGTGCTCACTCTTTCATGTCTTAACATATTTCCAGAAGTAGGACAATGTAGTTCAACAAGGAATGCTCACTCTTTCATGTCTTAACATATTTCCAGAAGTAGGACAATGTAGTTCAACATGGAGTGCTCACTCTTTCATGTCTTAACATATTTCCAGAAGTAGGACAATGAAGTTCAACATGGAGTGCTCACTGTTTCATGTCTTAACATATTTCCAGAAGTAGGACAATGTAGTTCAACAAGGAGTGCTCACTCTTTCATGTCTCAACATATTTCCAGAAGTAGGACAATGTAGTTCAACATGGAGTGCTCACTCTTTCATGTCTTAACATATTTCCAGAAGTAGGACAATGTAGTTCAACAAGAAGTGCTCACTCTTTCATGTCTCAACATATTTCCAGAAGTAGGACAATGAAGTTCAACATGGAGTGCTCACTCTTTCATGTCTTAACATATTTCCAGAAGTAGGACAATGAAGTTCAACATGGAGTGCTCACTGTTTCATGTCTTAACATATTTCCAGAAGTAGGACTATGAAGTTCAACATGGAGTGCTCACTGTTTCATGTCTTAACATATTTCCAGAAGTAGGACAATGAAGTTCAACATGGAGTGCTCACTGTTTCATGTCTTAACATATTTCCAGAAGTAGGATAATGTAGTTCAACATGGAGTGCTCACTGTTTCATGTCTTAACATATTTCCAGAAGTAGGACAATGAAGTTCAACATGGAGTGCTCACTGTTTCATGTCTTAATATATTTCCAGAAGTAGGACAATGTAGTTCAACAAGGAGTGCTCACTGTTTCATGTCTTAACATATTTCCAGAAGTAGGATAATGTAGTTCAACAAGGAGTGCTCACTCTTTCATGTCTTAACATATTTCCAGAAGTAGGACAATGAAGTTCAACATGGAGTGCTCACTGTTTCATGTCTTAACACATTTCCAGAAGTAGGACAATGAAGTTCAACATGGAGCGCTCACTGTTTCATGTCTTAACATATTTCCAGAAGTAGGACAATGAAGTTCAACATGGAGTGCTCACTGTTTCATGTCTTAACATATTTCCAGAAGTAGGACAATGAAGTTCAACATGGAGTGCTCACTGTTTCATGTCTTAACATATTTCCAGAAGTAGGACAATGAAGTTCAACATGGAGTGCTCACTCTTTCATGTCTTAACATATTTCCAGAAGTAGGACAATGAAGTTCAACATGGAGTGCTCACTCTTTCATGTCTTAACATATTTCCAGAAGTAGGACAATGAAGTTCAACATGGAGTGCTCACTCTTTCATGTCTTAACATATTTCCAGAAGTAGGACAATGAAGTTCAACATGGAGTGCTCACTCTTTCATGTCTTAACATATTTCCAGAAGTAGGACAATGAAGTTCAACATGGAGTGCTCACTGTTTCATGTCTAAACATATTTTCAGAAGTAGGACAATGAAGTTCAACATGGAGTGCACACTGTTTCATGTCTAAACATATTTCCAGAAGTAGGACAATGAAGTTCAACATGGAGTGCTCACTCTTTCATGTCTAAACATATTTTCAGAAGCAGGACAATGAAGTTCAACATGGAGTGCTCACTCTTTCATGTCTAAACATATTTTCAGAAGTAAGACAATGAAGTTCAACATGGAGTGCTCACTCTTTCATGTCTAAACATATTTCCAGAAGTAAGACAATGAAGTTCAACATTGAGTGCTCACTGTTTCATGTCTCAACATATTTCCAGAAGTAGGACAATGAAGTTCAAGATGGAGTGCTCACTCTTTCATGTCTTAACATATTTCCAGAAGTAGGACAATGAAGTTCAACATGGAGTGCTCACTGTTTCATGTCTTAACATATTTCCAGAAGTAGGACAATGTAGTTCAACATGGAGTGCTCACTCTTTCATGTCTTAGCATATTTCCAGAAGTAGGACAATGTAGTTCAACAAGAAGTGCTCACTCTTTCATGTCTCAACATATTTCCAGAAGTAGGACAATGAAGTTCAACATGGAGTGCTCACTGTTTCATGTCTTAACACATTTCCAGAAGTAGGACAATGAAGTTCAACATGGAGCGCTCACTGTTTCATGTCTTAACATATTTCCAGAAGTAGGACAATGAAGTTCAACATGGAGTGCTCACTGTTTCATGTCTTAACATATTTCCAGAAGTAGGACAATGAAGTTCAACATGGAGTGCTCACTGTTTCATGTCTTAACATATTTCCAGAAGTAGGACAATGAAGTTCAACATGGAGTGCTCACTCTTTCATGTCTTAACATATTTCCAGAAGTAGGACAATGAAGTTCAACATGGAGTGCTCACTCTTTCATGTCTTAACATATTTCCAGAAGTAGGACAATGAAGTTCAACAAGGAGTGCTCACTGTTTCATGTCTTAACATATTTCCAGAAGGAAGACAATGAAGTTCAACATGGAGTGCTCACTCTTTCATGTCTTAACATATTTCCAGAAGTAGGACAATGTAGTTCAACAAGGAATGCTCACTCTTTCATGTCTTAACATATTTCCAGAAGTAGGAACAATGTAGTTCAACATGGAGTGCTCACTCTTTCATGTCTTAACATATTTCCAGAAGTAGGACAATGAAGTTCAACATGGAGTGCTCACTGTTTCATGTCTTAACATATTTCCAGAAGTAGGACAATGTAGTTCAACAAGGAGTGCTCACTCTTTCATGTCTCAACATATTTCCAGAAGTAGGACAATGTAGTTCAACATGGAGTGCTCACTCTTTCATGTCTTAACATATTTCCAGAAGTAGGACAATGTAGTTCAACAAGAAGTGCTCACTCTTTCATGTCTCAACATATTTCCAGAAGTAGGACAATGAAGTTCAACATGGAGTGCTCACTCTTTCATGTCTTAACATATTTCCAGAAGTAGGACAATGAAGTTCAACATGGAGTGCTCACTGTTTCATGTCTTAACATATTTCCAGAAGTAGGACTATGAAGTTCAACATGGAGTGCTCACTGTTTCATGTCTTAACATATTTCCAGAAGTAGGACAATGAAGTTCAACATGGAGTGCTCACTGTTTCATGTCTTAACATATTTCCAGAAGTAGGATAATGTAGTTCAACATGGAGTGCTCACTGTTTCATGTCTTAACATATTTCCAGAAGTAGGACAATGAAGTTCAACATGGAGTGCTCACTGTTTCATGTCTTAACATATTTCCAGAAGTAGGACAATGTAGTTCAACAAGGAGTGCTCACTGTTTCATGTCTTAACATATTTCCAGAAGTAGGATAATGTAGTTCAACAAGGAGTGCTCACTCTTTCATGTCTTAACATATTTCCAGAAGTAGGACAATGAAGTTCAACATGGAGTGCTCACTGTTTCATGTCTTAACACATTTCCAGAAGTAGGACAATGAAGTTCAACATGGAGCGCTCACTGTTTCATGTCTTAACATATTTCCAGAAGTAGGACAATGAAGTTCAACATGGAGTGCTCACTGTTTCATGTCTTAACATATTTCCAGAAGTAGGACAATGAAGTTCAACATGGAGTGCTCACTGTTTCATGTCTTAACATATTTCCAGAAGTAGGACAATGAAGTTCAACATGGAGTGCTCACTCTTTCATGTCTTAACATATTTCCAGAAGTAGGACAATGAAGTTCAACATGGAGTGCTCACTCTTTCATGTCTTAACATATTTCCAGAAGTAGGACAATGAAGTTCAACATGGAGTGCTCACTCTTTCATGTCTTAACATATTTCCAGAAGTAGGACAATGAAGTTCAACATGGAGTGCTCACTCTTTCATGTCTTAACATATTTCCAGAAGTAGGACAATGAAGTTCAACATGGAGTGCTCACTGTTTCATGTCTAAACATATTTTCAGAAGTAGGACAATGAAGTTCAACATGGAGTGCTCACTGTTTCATGTCTAAACATATTTCCAGAAGTAGGACAATGAAGTTCAACATGGAGTGCTCACTCTTTCATGTCTAAACATATTTTCAGAAGTAGGACAATGAAGTTCAACATGGAGTGCTCACTCTTTCATGTCTAAACATATTTTCAGAAGTAAGACAATGAAGTTCAACATGGAGTGCTCACTCTTTCATGTCTAAACATATTTCCAGAAGTAAGACAATGAAGTTCAACATTGAGTGCTCACTGTTTCATGTCTCAACATATTTCCAGAAGTAGCACAATGAAGTTCAAGATGGAGTGCTCACTCTTTCATGTCTTAACATATTTCCAGAAGTAGGACAATGAAGTTCAACATGGAGTGCTCACTGTTTCATGTCTTAACATATTTCCAGAAGTAGGACAATGAAGTTCAACATGGAGTGCTCACTGTTTCATGTCTTAACATATTTCCAGAAGTAGGACAATGAAGTTCAACATGGAGTGCTCACTCTTTCATGTCTTAACATATTTCCAGAAGTAGGACAATGAAGTTCAACATGGGGTGCTCACTCTTTCATATCTTAACATATTTCCAGAAGTAGGACAATGAAGTTCAACATGGAGTGCTCACTCTTTCATGTCTTAACATATTTCCAGAAGTAGGACAATGAAGTTCAACATGGAGTGCTTACTCTTTAATGTCTTAACATATTTCCAGAAGTAGGACAATCAAGTTCAACGAGGAGTGCTCACTCTTTCATGTCTTAACATATTTCCAGAAGTAGGACAATGTAGTTCAAAAAGGAGTGCTCACTGTTTCATGTCTTAACATATTTCCAGAAGTAGAACAATGTAGTTCAAAAAGGATTGCTCACTGTTTCATGTCTAAACATATCTCCAGAAGTAGGACAATCAAGTTCAACAAGGAGTGCTCACTCTTTCATGTCTTAACATATTTCCAGAAGTAGGACAATGAAGTTCAACAAGGAGTGCTCACTGTTTCATGACTTAACATATTTCCAGAAGTAGGACAATGAAGTTCAACAAGGAGTGCTCACTCTTTGATGTCTCAACATATTTCCAGAAGTAGGACAATGAAGTTCAACATTGAGTGCTCACTGTTTCATGTCTCAACATATTTCCAGAAGTAGGACAATGAAGTTCAAGATGGAGTGCTCACTCTTTCATGTCTTAACATATTTCCAGAAGTAGGACAATGAAGTTCAACAAGGAGTGCTCACTGTTTCATGTCTTAACATATTTCCAGAAGGAAGACAATGAAGTTCAACATGGAGTGCTCACTCTTTCATGTCTTAACATATTTCCAGAAGTAGGACAATGTAGTTCAACAAGGAATGCTCACTCTTTCATGTCTTAACATATTTCCAGAAGTAGGACAATGTAGTTCAACATGGAGTGCTCACTCTTTCATGTCTTAACATATTTCCAGAAGTAGGACAATGAAGTTCAACATGGAGTGCTCACTGTTTCATGTCTTAACATATTTCCAGAAGTAGGACAATGTAGTTCAACAAGGAGTGCTCACTCTTTCATGTCTCAACATATTTCCAGAAGTAGGACAATGTAGTTCAACATGGAGTTCTCACTCTTTCATGTCTTAACATATTTCCAGAAGTAGGACAATGTAGTTCAACAAGAAGTGCTCACTCTTTCATGTCTCAACATATTTCCAGAAGTAGGACAATGAAGTTCAACATGGAGTGCTCACTCTTTCATGTCTTAACATATTTCCAGAAGTAGGACAATGAAGTTCAACATGGAGTGCTCACTGTTTCATGTCTTAACATATTTCCAGAAGTAGGACAATGAAGTTCAACATGGAGTGCTCACTGTTTCATGTCTTAACATATTTCCAGAAGTAGGACAATGAAGTTCAACATGGAGTGCTCACTGTTTCATGTCTTAACATATTTCCAGAAGTAGGATAATGTAGTTCAACATGGAGTGCTCACTGTTTCATGTCTTAACATATTTCCAGAAGTAGGACAATGAAGTTCAACATGGAGTGCTCACTGTTTCATGTCTTAACATATTTCCAGAAGTAGGACAATGTAGTTCAACAAGGAGTGCTCACTGTTTCATGTCTTAACATATTTCCAGAAGTAGGATAATGTAGTTCAACAAGGAGTGCTCACTCTTTCATGTCTTAACATATTTCCAGAAGTAGGACAATGAAGTTCAACATGGAGTGCTCACTGTTTCATGTCTTAACACATTTCCAGAAGTAGGACAATGAAGTTCAACATGGAGCGCTCACTGTTTCATGTCTTAACATATTTCCAGAAGTAGGACAATGAAGTTCAACATGGAGTGCTCACTGTTTCATGTCTTAACATATTTCCAGAAGTAGGACAATGAAGTTCATCATGGAGTGCTCACTGTTTCATGTCTTAACATATTTCCAGAAGTAGGACAATGAAGTTCAACATGGAGTGCTCACTCTTTCATGTCTTAACATATTTCCAGAAGTAGGACAATGACGTTCAACATGGAGTGCTCACTCTTTCATGTCTTAACATATTTCCAGAAGTAGGACAATGAAGTTCATCATGGAGTGCTCACTCTTTCATGTCTTAACATATTTCCAGAAGTAGGACAATGAAGTTCAACATGGAGTGCTCACTCTTTCATGTCTTAACATATTTCCAGAAGTAGGACAATGAAGTTCAACATGGACTGCTCACTGTTTCATGTCTAAACATATTTTCAGAAGTAGGACAATGAAGTTCAACATGGAGTGCTCACTGTTTCATGTCTAAACATATTTCCAGAAGTAGGACAATGAAGTTCAACATGGAGTGCTCACTCTTTCATGTCTAAACATATTTTCAGAAGTAGGACAATGAAGTTCAACATGGAGTGCTTACTCTTTCATGTCTAAACATATTTTCAGAAGTAAGACAATGAAGTTCAACATGGAGTGCTCACTCTTTCATGTCTAAACATATTTCCAGAAGTAAGACAATGAAGTTCATCATGGAGTGCTCACTCTTTCATATCTAAACATATTTTCAGAAGTAAGACAATGAAGTTCAACAAGAAGTGCTCACTCGTTCATGTATAAACATATTTTCAGAAGTAGGACAATGAAGTTCAACATGGAGTGCTCACTGTTTCATGTCTTAACATATTTCCAGAAAGAGGAATTTGTAGTTCTACAAGCAGTGCTCACTGCTGCATGCCTCAACATATTTCCAGAAGGAGGAATTTGTACTTCAACAAGCAGTGCTCACTATTTCATGTCTCAACATATTTACAGAGGAGGAATTTGTAGTTCAACAAGGAGTTTTCACTGCTTCATGTCTCAACATATTTACAGAAAGAGGTATTTATAGTTCAACAAGGAGTGTTCACACTTTCATGCTTCAACATATTTCCAGAAAGAGGAATTTGTAGTTCAACAAGGAGTGCTCACTGCTTCATGTCGCAACATATTTCCAGAAAGAAGAATTTGTAGTTTAACAAGGAGTGCTCATTCTTACATATCTCAACATATTTCCAGAAAGAAGAATTTGTAGTTTAACAAGGAGTGCTCATTCTTACATATCTCAACATATTTCCAGAAAGAAGAATTTGTAGTTCAACAAACAGTGCTCACTGTTTCATGACTCAACATATTTCCAGAAAGAAGAGTTTATAGTTCAACATGGAGTGCTCACTGCTTCATGTCTCAACATATTTCCCGTAGGAAGATTTTATAGTTCAACATGGAGTGCTCAATGTTTCATATCTAACGATATTTCCTGTAGGGAGAGATTGTAACTCAAAATAGAGAGCTCACTGTTTCATATCTCAAAATATTTTCAGAAGCAAGACATTGTAGTTCAAAAAGGAGTGATCACTCTTTCGTATCTGAACATATTTCCAGAAGGAAGACATTGAAGTTCAAAATGGAGCGCTCATTGTTTCATGTCTCAACATATTTCAAGAAGGAAGACATTGAAGTTCAATATGGAGTGCTCACTGTTTCATGTCTCAACATATTTCCAGAAGGAAGACATTGAAGTTCAAAATGGAGCGCTCATTGTTTCATGTCTCAACATATTTCCAGAAGGAAGACATTGAAGTTCAAAATGGAGTGCTCATTGTTTCATGTCTCAACTTATTTACAGAAGGAAGACATTGAAGTTCAATATGGAGTGCTCATTGTTTCATGTCTCATCATATTTCCAGAAGGACGACATTGAAGTTCAATATGGAGTGCTCATTGTTTCATGTCTCAACATATTTACAGATGGAAGACATTGAAGTTCAAAATGGAGTGCTCATTGTTTCATGTCTCAACATATTTCCAGAAGGAAGACATTCAAGTTCAATATGGAGTGCTCATTGTTTCTTTTCTCAACATATTTCCAGAAGGAAGACATGGAAGTTCAAAATGGAGTGCTCATTGTTTCATGTCTCAACATATTTACAGAAGGAAGACATTGTAGTTCAACAAGGAGTGCTCACACTTTCATGTCTCAACATATTTCCAGAAGGAAGACATTGAAGTTCAAAATGGAGTGCTCATTGTTTCATGTCTCAACATATTTCCAGAAGGAAGACATTGAAGTTCTACAAGGAGTGCTCACTGTTCCATGTCTCAACATATTTCCAGAAAGAAGACGTTGAAGTTCAAACAGGATTGCTCACACTTTCATGTCTCAACATATTTCCAAAAGGAAGAATTTGTAGTTCAACAAGGAGTGCTCAATGTTTCATGTCTCAACATATTTCCAGAAAGAAGAATTTGTAGTTCAACAAGGAGTGCTCAATGTTTCATGTCTCAACATATTTCCAGAAATAGGAATTTGTAGTTCAACATGTAGCGCTCACTCCTTCATGTCTCAGCATATTTCCAGAAGGACGACATTGTAGTTTAATATGGAGTGCTCACTGTTTCATATCTCAACATATTTCCAGAAGGAAGACATTCTAGTTTTACATGGAGTGCTCACTGTTTCGTGTCTCAACATATTTACAGAAGGAAGACATTGTAGTTTTACATGGAGTGCTCACTGTTGCATATCTCGACATATTTTCAGAAGGAAGACATTGTAGTTCAATATGGAGTGCTCACTGTGTCATGTCTCAACATATTTCCAGAAGGGAAATATTGTAACTCAACATGGAGTGCTCACTCTTTCATGTCTCAGCATATTTCCAGAAGGAAGACATTGTAGTTAAACATGAAGCGCTCACTCTTTCATGTCTCAGCATATTTCCAGAAGGACGACATTGTAGCTCAATATGGAGTGCTCACTGTTTCATATCTCAACATATTTCCAGTAGGAAGATATTGTAACTCAACATGGAGTGATCACTGTGTCATGTCTCAACATATTTCCAGAAAGAAGAATTTGTAGTTCAACAAGGAGTGCTCACTGTTTCATGTCTCAACATATTTCCAGAAGGAAGACAATGTAGTTCAACAAGGAGTGCTCACTGTTTCATGTCTCAACATATTTCCAGAAAGAAGAATTTGCAGTTCAACAAGGAGTGCTCACTCTTTCATGTCTCAACATATTTCCAGAAGGAAGACAATGTAGTTCAACAAGGAGTGCTCACTGTTTCATGTCTTAACATATTTCCAGAAGTAGGACAATGTAGTTCAAAGAGGAGTGCTCACTGTTTCATGTCTTAACATATTTCCAGAAGTAGGACAATGTAGTTCAAAAAGGAGTGCTCACTGTTTCATGTCTAAACATATTTCCAGAAGTAGGACAATCAAGTTCAACAAGGAGTGCTCACTCTTTCATGTCTTAACATATTTCCAGAAGTAGGACAATGAAGTTCAACAAGGAGTGCTCACTGTTTCATGACTTAACATATTTCCAGAAGTACGACAATGAAGTTCAACAAGGAGTGCTCACTCTTTCATGTCTCAACATATTTCCAGAAGTAGGACAATGAAGTTCAACATTGAGTGCTCACTGTTTCATGTCTCAACATATTTCCAGAAGTCGGACAATGAAGTTCAACATGGAGTGCTCACTCTTTCATGTCTTAACATATTTCCAGAAGTAGGACAATGAAGTTCAACAAGGAGTGCTCACTGTTTCATGTCTTAACATATTTCCAGAAGGAAGACAATGAAGTTCAACATGGAGTGCTCACTCTTTCATGTCTTAGCATATTTCCAGAAGTAGGACAATGTAGTTCAACAAGGAGTGCTCACTCTTTCATGTCTTAACATATTTCCAGAAGTAGGACAATGAAGTTCAACATGGAGTGCTCACTGTTTCATGTCTTAACATATTTCCAGAAGTAGGACAATGTAGTTTAACAAGGAGTGCTCACTCTTTCATGTCTCAACATATTTCCAGAAGTAGGACAATGTAGTTCAACATGGAGTGCTCACTCTTTCATGTCTTAACATATTTCCAGAAGTAGGACAATGTAGTTCAACAAGAAGTGCTCACTCTTTCATGTCTCAACATACTTCCAGAAGTAGGACAATGAAGTTCAACATGGAGTGCTCACTCTTTCATGTCTTAACATATTTCCAGAAGTAGGACAATGAAGTTCAACATGGAGTGCTCACTGTTTCATGTCTTAACATATTTCCAGAAGTAGGACAATGAAGCTCAACATGGAGTGCTCACTGTTTCATGTCTTAACA
This sequence comes from Deroplatys truncata, assembly GCA_030765065.1. Classification (NCBI taxonomy): domain Eukaryota; kingdom Metazoa; phylum Arthropoda; class Insecta; order Mantodea; family Mantidae; genus Deroplatys; species Deroplatys truncata. Next base: position 2,931,545 of record CM060975.1, read on the forward strand.
TATTTCCAGAAGTAGGACAATGAAGTTCAACATGGAGTGCTCACTGTTTCATGTCTTAACATATTTCCAGAAGTAGGATAATGTAGTTCAACATGGAGTGCTCACTGTTTCATGTCTTAACATATTTCCAGAAGTAGGACAATGAAGTTCAACATGGAGTGCTCACTGTTTCATGTCTTAACATATTTCCAGAAGTAGGACAATGTAGTTCAACAAGGAGTGCTCACTGTTTCATGTCTTAACATATTTCCAGAAGTAGGATAATGTAGTTCAACAAGGAGTGCTCACTCTTTCATGTCTTAACATATTTCCAGAAGTAGGACAATGAAGTTCAACATGGAGTGCTCACTGTTTCATGTCTTAACACATTTCCAGAAGTAGGACAATGAAGTTCAACATGGAGCGCTCACTGTTTCATGTCTTAACATATTTCCAGAAGTAGGACAATGAAGTTCAACATGGAGTGCTCACTGTTTCATGTCTTAACATATTTCCAGAAGTAGGACAATGAAGTTCAACATGGAGTGCTCACTGTTTCATGTCTTAACATATTTCCAGAAGTAGGACAATGAAGTTCAACGTGGAGTGCTCACTCTTTCATGTCTTAAGATATTTCCAGAAGTAGGACAATGAAGTTCAACATGGAGTGCTCACTCTTTCATGTCTTAACATATTTCCAGAAGTAGGACAATGAAGTTCAACATGGAGTGCTCACTCTTTCATGTCTTAACATATTTCCAGAAGTAGGACAATGAAGTTCAACATGGAGTGCTCACTCTTTCATGTCTTAACATATTTCCAGATGTAGGACAATGAAGTTCAACATGGAGTGCTCACTGTTTCATGTCTTAACATATTTCCAGTAGAAGGACAATGAAGTTCAACATGGAGTGCTCACTGTTTCATGTCCTAACATATTTCCAGAAGTAGGACAATGAAGTTCAACATGGAGTGCTCACTCTTTCATGTCTTAACATATTTCCAGAAGTAGGACAATGAAGTTCAACAAGGAGTGCTCACTGTTTCATGGCTTAACATATTTCCAGAAGGAAGACAATGAAGTTCAACATGGAGTGCTCACTCTTTCACGTCTTAACATATTTCCAGAAAGAAGACAATGAAGTTCAACAAGAAGTGCTCACTCTTTCATGTCTAAACATATTTTCAGAAGTAAGACAATGAAATTCAACAAGAAGTGCTCACTCTTTCATGTCTAATTATATTTTCAGAAGTAAGACAATGAAGTTCAACAAGAAGTGCTCACTCTTTCATGTCTTAACATATTTCCAGAAGTAAGACAACGAAGTTCAACAAGAAGTGTTTACTCTTTCATGTCTAAACATATTTTCAGAAGTAAGACAATGAAGTTCAACAAGAAGTGCTCACTCTTTCATGTCTTAACATATTTTCAGAAGTAGGACAATGAAGTTCAACATGGAGTGCTCATTCTTTCATGTCTAAACATATTTCCAGAAGTAGGACAATGAAGTTCAACATGGAGTGCTCACTGTTTCATGTCTTAACATATTTCCAGAAGGAAGACATTGTAGTTTTACATGGAGTGCTCACTGTTGCATATCTCGACATAGTTCCAGAAGGAAGACATTGTAGTTCAATATGGAGTGCTCACTGTGTCATGTCTCAACATATTTCCAGAAGGGAAATATTGTAACTCAACATGGAGTGCTCACTCTTTCATGTCTCAGCATATTTCCAGAAGGAAGACATTGTAGTTAAACATGGAGCGCTCACTCTTTCATGTCTCAGCATATTTCCAGAAGGACGACATTGTAGCTCAATATGGAGTGCTCACTGTTTCATATCTCAACATATTTCCAGAAGGAAGATATTGTAACTCAACATGGAGTGCTCACTGTGTCATGTCTCAACATACTTCCAGAAAGAAGAATTTGTAGTTCAACAAGGAGTGCTCACTGTTTCATGTCTCAACATATTTCCAGAAGGAAGACAATGTAGTTCAACAAGGAGTGCTCACTGTTTCATGTCTCAACATATTTCCAGAAAGAAGAATTTGCAGTTCAACAAGGAGTGCTCACTCTTTCATGTCTCAACATATTTCCAGAAGTAAGACAATGTAGTTCAACAAGGAGTGCTCACTGCTTCATGTCTGAACACATTTCCAGAAGGAAGACAATGTTGTTCAACAAGAAGTGCTCACTCTTTCATGTCTCAACATATTTCCAGAAGGAAGACAATGTAGTTCAACAAGAAGTGCTCACTCTTTCATGTCTCAACATATTTCCAGAAGGAAGACAATGTAGTTCAACAAGGAGTGCTCACTGTTTCATGTCTTAACATATTTCCAGAAGGAAGACAATGTTGTTCAACAAGAAGTGCTCACTGTTTCATGTCTCAACATATTTTCAGAAGGAAGACAATGTAGTTCAACAAGGAGTGCTCACTGTTTCATGTCTCAACATACTTCCAGAAGGAAGACAGTGTAGTTCAACAAGGAGTGCTCACTGTTTCATATCTCAACATATTTTCAGAAGGAATACAATGTAGTTCAACAAGGAGTGCTCACTCTTTCATGTCTCAACATATTTCCAGAAGGAAGACAATGTTGTTCAACAAGAAGTGCTCACTCTTTCATGTCTCAACATATTTCCAGAAGGAAGACAATGTAGTTCAACAAGGAGTGCTCACTGTTTTATGTCTTAACATATTTCCAGAAGGAAGACATTGTAGTTCAACAAGGAGTGCTCACTGTTTCATGTCTTAACATATTTCCAGAAGGAAGACATTGTAGTTCAACAAGGATTGCTCACTGTTTCATGTCTCAACATATTTCCAGAAGGAAGACATTGTAGTTCAACATGGAGTGCTCAGTGTTTCATGTCTTAACATATTTCCAGAAGGAAGACATTGTAGTTCAACAAGGAGTGCTCACTGTTTCATGTCTCAACATATTTCCAGAAGGAAGACATTGTAGTTCAACATGGAGTTCTCACTGTTTCATTTCATAACATATTTCCAGAAGGAAGACATTGTAGTTCAACAAGGAGTGCTCACTGTTTCATGTCTTAACATATTTCCAGAAGTAAGACATTGTAGTTCAACAAGGAGTGCTCACTGTTTCATGTCTCAACATATTTCCAGAAGGAAGACATTGTAGTTCAACAAGGAGTGCTCACTGTTTCATGTCTTAACATATTTCCAGAAGGAAGACATTGTAGTTCAACAAGGAGTGCTCACTGTTTCATTTCATAACATATTTCCAGAAGGAAGACATTGTAGTTCAACAAGGAGTGCTCACTGTTTCATGTCTCAACATATTTCCAGAAGGAAGACAATGTAGTTCAACAAGGAGTGCTCACTGTTTCATGTCTCAACATATTTCCAGAAGGAAGACATTGTAGTTCAACAAGGAGTGCTCACTGTTTCATGTCTTAACATATTTCCAGAAGGAAGACATTGTAGTTCAACAAGGAGTGCTTACTGTTTCATGTCTTAACATATTTCCAGAAGGAAGACATTGTAGTTCAACAAGGAGTGCTCACTGTTTCATGTCTCAACATATTTCCAGAAGGAAGACATTGTAGTTCAACAAGAAGTGCTCACTGTTTCATGTCTTAACATATTTCAAGAAGTAGGACAATCAAGTTCAACGAGGAGTGCTCAATCTTTCATGTCTTAACATATTTCCAGAAGTAGGACAATGTAGTTCAAAAAGGAGTGCTCACTCTTTCATGTCTTAACATATTTCCAGAAGTAGGACAATCACGTTCAACGAGGAGTGCTCACTCTTTCATGTCTTAACATATTTCCAGAAGTAGGACAATGTAGTTCAAAAAGGAGTGCTTACTCTTTAATGTCTCAACATATTTCCAGAAGTAGGACAATCAAGTTCAACGAGGAGTGCTCACTCTTTCATGTCTTAACATATTTGCAGAAGTAGGACAATGTAGTTCAAAAAGGAGTGCTCACTGTTTCATGTCTTAACATATTTCCAGAAGTAGGACAATGTAGTTCAAAAAGGAGTGCTCACTGTTTCATGTCTAAACATATTTCCAGAAGTAGGGCAATCAAGTTCAACAAGGAGTGCTCACTCTTTCATGTCTTAACATATTTCCAGAAGTAGGACAATGAAGTTCAACAAGGAGTGCTCACTGTTTCATGACTTAACATATTTCCAGAAGTAGGACAATGAAGTTAAACAAGGAGTGCTCACTCTTTCATGTCTCAACATATTTCCAGAAGTAGGACAATGAAGTTCAACATTGAGTGCTCACTGTTTCATGTCTCAACATATTTCCAGAAGTAGGACAATGAAGTTCAACATGGAGTGCTCACTCTTTCATGTCTTAACATATTTCCAGAAGTAGGACAATGAAGTTCAACAAGGAGTGCTCACTGTTTCATGTCTTAACATATTTCCAGAAGGAAGACAATGAAGTTCAACATGGAGTGCTCACTCTTTCATGTCTTAACATATTTCCAGAAGTAGGACAATGTAGTTCAACAAGGAGTGCTCACTCTTTCATGTCTTAACATATTTCCAGAAGTAGGACAATGTAGTTCAACATGGAGTGCTCACTCTTTCATGTCTTAACATATTTCCAGAAGTAGGACAATGAAGTTCAACATGGAGTGCTCACTGTTTCATGTCTTAACATATTTCCAGAAGTAGGAAAATGTAGTTCAACAAGGAGTGCTCACTCTTTCATGTCTCAACATATTTCCAGAAGTAGGACAATGTAGTTCAACATGGAGTGCTCACTCTTTCATGTCTTAACATATTTCCAGAAGTAGGACAATGTAGTTCAACAAGAAGTGCTCACTCTTTCATGTCTCAACATATTTCCAGAAGTAGGACAATGAAGTTCAACATGGAGTGCTCACTCTTTCATGTCTTAACATATTTCCAGAAGTAGGACAATGAAGTTCAACATGGAGTGCTCACTGTTTCATGTCTTAACATATTTCCAGAAGTAGGACAATGAAGTTCAACATGGAGTGCTCACTGTTTCATGTCTTAACATATTTCCAGAAGTAGGACAATGAAGTTCAACATGGAGTGCTCACTGTTTCATGTCTTAACATATTTCCAGAAGTAGGATAATGTAGTTCAACATGGAGTGCTCACTGTTTCATGTCTTAACATATTTCCAGAAGTAGGACAATGAAGTTCAACATGGAGTGCTCACTGTTTCATGTCTTAACAGATTTCCAGAAGTAGGACAATGTAGTTCAACAAGGAGTGCTCACTGTTTCATGTCTTAACATATTTCCAGAAGTAGGATAATGTAGTTCAACAAGGAGTGCTCACTCTTTCATGTCTTAACATATTTCCAGAAGTAGGACAATGAAGTTCAACATGGAGTGCTCACTGTTTCATGTCTTAACACATTTCCAGAAGTAGGACAATGAAGTTCAACATGGAGCGCTCACTGTTTCATGTCTTAACATATTTCCAGAAGTAGGACAATGAAGTTCAACATGGAGTGCTCACTGTTTCATGTCTTAACATATTTCCAGAAGTAGGACAATGAAGTTCAACATGGAGTGCTCACTGTTTCATGTTTTAACATATTTCCAGAAGTAGGACAATGAAGTTCAAAATGGAGTGCTTACTCTTTCATGTCTTAACATATTTCCAGAAGTAGGACAATGAAGTTCAACATGGAGTGCTCACTCTTTCATGTCTTAACATATTTCCAGAAGTAGGACAATGAAGTTCAACATGGAGTGCTCACTCTTTCATGTCTTAACATATTTCCAGAAGTAGGACAATGAAGTTCAACATGAAGTGCTTACTCTTTAATGTCTTAACATATTTCCAGAAGTAGGACAATCAAGTTCAACGAGGAGTGCTCACTCTTTCATGTCTTAACATATTTCCAGAAGTAGGACAATGTAGTTCAAAGAGGAGTGCTCACTGTTTCATGTCTTAACATATTTCCAGAAGTAGGACAATGTAGTTCAAAAAGGAGTGCTCACTGTTTCATGTCTAAACATATTTCCAGAAGTAGGACAATCAAGTTCAACAAGGAGTGCTCACTCTTTCATGTCTTAACATATTTCCAGAAGTAGGACAATGAAGTTCAACATGGAGTGCTCACTGTTTCATGTCTTAACATATTTCCAGAAGTAGGACAATGAAGTTCAACATGGAGTGCTCACTGTTTCATGTTTTAACATATTTCCAGAAGTAGGACAATGAAGTTCAAAATGGAGTGCTTACTCTTTCATGTCTTAACATATTTCCAGAAGTAGGACAATGAAGTTCAACATGGAGTGCTCACTCTTTCATGTCTTAACATATTTCCAGAAGTAGGACAATGAAGTTCAACATGGAGTGCTCACTCTTTCATGTCTTAACATATTTCCAGAAGTAGGACAATGAAGTTCAACATGAAGTGCTTACTCTTTAATGTCTTAACATATTTCCAGAAGTAGGACAATCAAGTTCAACGAGGAGTGCTCACTCTTTCATGTCTTAACATATTTCCAGAAGTAGGACAATGTAGTTCAAAGAGGAGTGCTCACTGTTTCATGTCTTAACATATTTCCAGAAGTAGGACAATGTAGTTCAAAAAGGAGTGCTCACTGTTTCATGTCTAAACATATTTCCAGAAGTAGGACAATCAAGTTCAACAAGGAGTGCTCACTCTTTCATGTCTTAACATATTTCCAGAAGTAGGACAATGAAGTTCAACAAGGAGTGCTCACTGTTTCATGACTTAACATATTTCCAGAAGTACGACAATGAAGTTCAACGAGGAGTGCTCACTCTTTCATGTCTCAACATATTTCCAGAAGTAGGACAATGAAGTTCAACATTGAGTGCTCACTGTTTCATGTCTCAACATATTTCCAGAAGTAGGACAATGAAGTTCAACATGGAGTGCTCACTCTTTCATGTCTTAACATATTTCCAGAAGTAGGACAATGAAGTTCAACAAGGAGTGCTCACTGTTTCATGTCTTAACATATTTCCAGAAGGAAGACAATGAAGTTCAACATGGAGTGCTCACTCTTTCATGTCTTAACATATTTCCAGAAGTAGGACAATGTAGTTCAACAAGGAGTGCTCACTCTTTCATGTCTTAACATATTTCCAGAAGTAGGACAATGAAGTTCAACATGGAGTGCTCACTGTTTCATGTCTTAACATATTTCCAGAAGTAGGACAATGTAGTTTAACAAGGAGTGCTCACTCTTTCATGTCTCAACATATTTCCAGAAGTAGGACAATGTAGTTCAACATGGAGTGCTCACTCTTTCATGTCTTAACATATTTCCAGAAGTAGGACAATGTAGTTCAACAAGAAGTGCTCACTCTTTCATGTCTCAACATACTTCCAGAAGTAGGACAATGAAGTTCAACATGGAGTGCTCACTCTTTCATGTCTTAACATATTTCCAGAAGTAGGACAATGAAGTTCAACATGGAGTGCTCACTGTTTCATGTCTTAACATATTTCCAGAAGTAGGACAATGAAGTTCAACATGGAGTGCTCACTGTTTCATGTCTTAACATATTTCCAGAAGTAGGACAATGAAGTTCAACATGGAGTGCTCACTGTTTCATGTCTTAACATATTTCCAGAAGTAGGATAATGTAGTTCAACATGGAGTGCTCACTGTTTCATGTCTTAACATATTTCCAGAAGTAGGACAATGAAGTTCAACATGGAGTGCTCACTGTTTCATGTCTTAGCATATTTCCAGAAGTAGGACAATGTAGTTCAACAAGGAGTGCTCACTGTTTCATGTCTTAACATATTTCCAGAAGTAGGATAATGTAGTTCAACAAGGAGTGCTCACTCTTTCATGTCTTAACATATTTCCAGAAGTAGGACAATGAAGTTCAACATGGAGTGCTCACTGTTTCATGTCTTAACACATTTCCAGAAGTAGGACAATGAAGTTCAACATGGAGCGCTCACTGTTTCATGTCTTAACATATTTCCAGAAGTAGGACAATGAAGTTCAACATGGAGTGCTCACTGTTTCATGTCTTAACATATTTCCAGAAGTAGGACAATGAAGTTCAACATGGAGTGCTCACTGTTTCATGTCTTAACATATTTCCAGAAGTAGGACAATGAAGTTCAACATGGAGTGCTCACTCTTTCATGTCTTAAGATATTTCCAGAAGTAGGACAATGAAGTTCAACATGGAGTGCTCACTCTTTCATGTCTTAACATATTTCCAGAAGTAGGACAATGAAGTTCAACATGGAGTGCTCACTCTTTCATGTCTTAACATATTTCCAGAAGTAGGACAATGAAGTTCAACATGGAGTGCTCACTCTTTCATGTCTTAACATATTTCCAGATGTAGGACAATGAAGTTCAACATGGAGTGCTCACTGTTTCATGTCTTAACATATTTCCAGTAGAAGGACAATGAAGTTCAACATGGAGTGCTCACTGTTTCATGTCCTAACATATTTCCAGAAGTAGGACAATGAAGTTCAACATGGAGTGCTCACTCTTTCATGTCTTAACATATTTCCAGAAGTAGGACAATGAAGTTCAACAAGGAGTGCTCACTGTTTCATGTCTTAACATATTTCCAGAAGGAAGACAATGAAGTTCAACATGGAGTGCTCACTCTTTCACGTCTTAACATATTTCCAGAAAGAAGACAATGAAGTTCAACAAGAAGTGCTCACTCTTTCATGTCTAAACATATTTTCAGAAGTAAGACAATGAAATTCAACAAGAAGTGCTCACTCTTTCATGTCTAATTATATTTTCAGAAGTAAGACAATGAAGTTCAACAAGAAGTGCTCACTCTTTCATGTCTTAACATATTTCCAGAAGTAAGACAACGAAGTTCAACAAGAAGTGTTTACTCTTTCATGTCTAAACATATTTTCAGAAGTAAGACAATGAAGTTCAACAAGAAGTGCTCACTCTTTCATGTCTTAACATATTTTCAGAAGTAGGACAATGAAGTTCAACATGGAGTGCTCATTCTTTCATGTCTAAACATATTTCCAGAAGTAGGACAATGAAGTTCAAAATGGAGTGCTCACTGTTTCATGTCTTAACATATTTCCAGAAGGAAGACATTGTAGTTTTACATGGAGTGCTCACTGTTGCATATCTCGACATAGTTCCAGAAGGAAGACATTGTAGTTCAATATGGAGTGCTCACTGTGTCATGTCTCAACATATTTCCAGAAGGGAAATATTGTAACTCAACATGGAGTGCTCACTCTTTCATGTCTCAGCATATTTCCAGAAGGAAGACATTGTAGTTAAACATGGAGCGCTCACTCTTTCATGTCTCAGCATATTTCCAGAAGGACGACATTGTAGCTCAATATGGAGTGCTCACTGTTTCATATCTCAACATATTTCCAGAAGGAAGATATTGTAACTCAACATGGAGTGCTCACTGTGTCATGTCTCAACATACTTCCAGAAAGAAGAATTTGTAGTTCAACAAGGAGTGCTCACTGTTTCATGTCTCAACATATTTCCAGAAGGAAGACAATGTAGTTCAACAAGGAGTGCTCACTGTTTCATGTCTCAACATATTTCCAGAAAGAAGAATTTGCAGTTCAACAAGGAGTGCTCACTCTTTCATGTCTCAACATATTTCCAGAAGGAAGACAATGTAGTTCAACAAGGAGTGCTCACTGCTTCATGTCTGAACACATTTCCAGAAGGAAGACAATGTTGTTCAACAAGAAGTGCTCACTCTTTCATGTCTCAACATATTTCCAGAAGGAAGACAATGTAGTTCAACAAGAAGTGCTCACTCTTTCATGTCTCAACATATTTCCAGAAGGAAGACAATGTAGTTCAACAAGGAGTGCTCACTGTTTCATGTCTTAACATATTTCCAGAAGGAAGACAATGTTGTTCAACAAGAAGTGCTCACTGTTTCATGTCTCAACATATTTTCAGAAGGAAGACAATGTAGTTCAACAAGGAGTGCTCACTGTTTCATGTCTCAACATACTTCCAGAAGGAAGACAGTGTAGTTCAACAAGGATGGCTCACTGTTTCATATCTCAACATATTTTCAGAAGGAATAAAATGTAGTTCAACAAGGAGTGCTCACTCTTTCATGTCTCAACATATTTCCAGAAGGAAGACAATGTTGTTCAACAAGAAGTGCTCACTCTTTCATGTCTCAACATATTTCCAGAAGGAAGACAATGTAGTTCAACAAGGAGTGCTCACTGTTTTATGTCTTAACTATTTCCAGAAGGAAGACATTGTAGTTCAACAAGGAGTGCTCACTGTTTCATGTCTTAACATATTTCCAGAAGGAAGACATTGTAGTTCAACAAGGAGTGCTCACTGTTTCATGTCTCAACATATTTCCAGAAGGAAGACATTGTAGTTCAACATGGAGTGCTCAGTGTTTCATGTCTTAACATATTTCCAGAAGGAAGACATTGTAGTTCAACAAGGAGTGCTCACTGTTTCATGTCTCAACATATTTCCAGAAGGAAGACATTGTAGTTCAACATGGAGTTCTCACTGTTTCATTTCATAACATATTTCCAGAAGGAAGACATTGTAGTTCAACAAGGAGTGCTCACTGTTTCATGTCTTAACATATTTCCAGAAGTAAGACATTGTAGTTCAACAAGGAGTGCTCACTGTTTCATGTCTCAACATATTTCCAGAAGGAAGACATTGTAGTTCAACAAGGAGTGCTCACTGTTTCATGTCTTAACATATTTCCAGAAGGAAGACATTGTAGTTCAACAAGGAGTGCTCACTGTTTCATGTCTTAACATATTTCCAGAAGGAAGACATTGTAGTTCAACAAGGAGTGCTCACTGTTTCATGTCTCAACATATTTCCAGAAGGAAGACATTGTAGTTCAACAAGAAGTGCTCACTGTTTCATGTCTTAACATATTTCAAGAAGTAGGACAATCAAGTTCAACGAGGAGTGCTCACTCTTTCATGTCTTAACATATTTCCAGAAGTAGGACAATGTAGTTCAAAAAGGAGTGCTCACTCTTTCATGTCTTAACATATTTCCAGAAGTAGGACAATCAAGTTCAACGAGGAGTGCTCACTCTTTCATGTCTTAACATATTTCCAGAAGTAGGACAATGTAGTTCAAAAAGGAGTGCTTACTCTTTAATGTCTCAACATATTTCCAGAAGTAGGACAATCAAGTTCAACGAGGAGTGCTCACTCTTTCATGTCTTAACATATTTGCAGAAGTAGGACAATGTAGTTCAAAAAGGAGTGCTCACTGTTTCATGTCTTAACATATTTCCAGAAGTAGGACAATGTAGTTCAAAAAGGAGTGCTCACTGTTTCATGTCTAAACATATTTCCAGAAGTAGGGCAATCAAGTTCAACAAGGAGTGCTCACTCTTTCATGTCTTAACATATTTCCAGAAGTAGGACAATGAAGTTCAACAAGGAGTGCTCACTGTTTCATGACTTAACATATTTCCAGAAGTAGGACAATGAAGTTCAACAAGGAGTGCTCACTCTTTCATGTCTCAACATATTTCCAGAAGTAGGACAATGAAGTTCAACATTGAGTGCTCACTGTTTCATGTCTCAACATATTTCCAGAAGTAGGACAATGAAGTTCAACATGGAGTGCTCACTCTTTCATGTCTTAACATATTTCCAGAAGTAGGACAATGAAGTTCAACAAGGAGTGCTCACTGTTTCATGTCTTAACATATTTCCAGAAGGAAGACAATGAAGTTCAACATGGAGTGCTCACTCTTTCATGTCTTAACATATTTCCAGAAGTAGGACAATGTAGTTCAACAAGGAGTGCTCACTCTTTCATGTCTTAACATATTTCCAGAAGTAGGACAATGTAGTTCAACATGGAGTGCTCACTCTTTCATGTCTTAACATATTTCCAGAAGTAGGACAATGAAGTTCAACATGGAGTGCTCACTGTTTCATGTCTTAACATATTTCCAGAAGTAGGAAAATGTAGTTCAACAAGGAGTGCTCACTCTTTCATGTCTCAACATATTTCCAGAAGTAGGACAATGTAGTTCAACATGGAGTGCTCACTCTTTCATGTCTTAACATATTTCCAGAAGTAGGACAATGTAGTTCAACAAGAAGTGCTCACTCTTTCATGTCTCAACATATTTCCAGAAGTAGGACAATGAAGTTCAACATGGAGTGCTCACTCTTTCATGTCTTAACATATTTCCAGAAGTAGGACAATGAAGTTCAACATGGAGTGCTCACTGTTTCATGTCTTAACATATTTCCAGAAGTAGGACAATGAAGTTCAACATGGAGTGCTCACTGTTTCATGTCTTAACATATTTCCAGAAGTAGGACAATGAAGTTCAACATGGAGTGCTCACTGTTTCATGTCTTAACATATTTCCAGAAGTAGGATAATGTAGTTCAACATGGAGTGCTCACTGTTTCATGTCTTAACATATTTCCAGAAGTAGGACAATGAAGTTCAACATGGAGTGCTCACTGTTTCATGTCTTAACATATTTCCAGAAGTAGGACAATGTAGTTCAACAAGGAGTGCTCACTGTTTCATGTCTTAACATATTTCCAGAAGTAGGATAATGTAGTTCAACAAGGAGTGCTCACTCTTTCATGTCTTAACATATTTCCAGAAGTAGGACAATGAAGTTCAACATGGAGTGCTCACTGTTTCATGTCTTAACACATTTCCAGAAGTAGGACAATGAAGTTCAACATGGAGCGCTCACTGTTTCATGTCTTAACATATTTCCAGAAGTAGGACAATGAAGTTCAACATGGAGTGCTCACTGTTTCATGTCTTAACATATTTCCAGAAGTAGGACAATGAAGTTCAACATGGAGTGCTCACTGTTTCATGTTTTAACATATTTCCAGAAGTAGGACAATGAAGTTCAACATGGAGTGCTCACTGTTTCATGTCTTAACATATTTCCAGAAGTAGGACAATGAAGTTCAACATGGAGTGCTCACTGTTTCATGTCTTAACATATTTCCAGAAGTAGGACAATGAAGTTCAACATGGAGTGCTCACTCTTTCATGTCTTAACATATTTCCAGAAGTAGGACAATGAAGTTCAACATGGGGTGCTCACTCTTTCATGTCTTAACATATTTCCAGAAGTAGGACAATGAAGTTCAACATGGAGTGCTCACTCTTTCATGTCTTAACATATTTCCAGAAGTAGGACAATGAAGTTCAACATGGAGTGCTTACTCTTTAATGTCTTAACATATTTCCACAAGTAGGACAATCAAGTTCAACGAGGAGTGCTCACTCTTTCATGTCTTAACATATTTCCAGAAGTAGGACAATGTAGTTCAAAAAGGAGTGCTCACTGTTTCATGTCTTAACATATTTCCAGAAGTAGAACAATGTAGTTCAAAAAGGATTGCTCACTGTTTCATGTCTAAACATATCTCCAGAAGTAGGACAATCAAGTTCAACAAGGAGTGCTCACTCTTTCATGTCTTAACATATTTCCAGAAGTAGGACAATGAAGTTCAACAAGGAGTGCTCACTGTTTCATGACTTAACATATTTCCAGAAGTAGGACAATGAAGTTCAACAAGGAGTGCTCACTCTTTCATGTCTCAACATATTTCCAGAAGTAGGACAATGAAGTTCAACAAGGAGTGCTCACTGTTTCATGTCTTAACATATTTCCAGAAGGAAGACAATGAAGTTCAACATGGAGTGCTCACTCTTTCATGTCTTAACATATTTCCAGAAGTAGGACAATGTAGTTCAACAAGGAGTGCTCACTCTTTCATGTCTTAACATATTTCCAGAAGTAGGACAATGAAGTTCAACATGGAGTGCTCACTGTTTCATGTCTTAACATATTTCCAGAAGTAGGACAATGTAGTTTAACAAGGAGTGCTCACTCTTTCATGTCTCAACATATTTCCAGAAGTAGGACAATGTAGTTCAACATGGAGTGCTCACTCTTTCATGTCTTAACATATTTCCAGAAGTAGGACAATGTAGTTCAACAAGAAGTGCTCACTCTTTCATGTCTCAACATACTTCCAGAAGTAGGACAATGAAGTTCAACATGGAGTGCTCACTCTTTCATGTCTTAACATATTTCCAGAAGTAGGACAATGAAGTTCAACATGGAGTGCTCACTGTTTCATGTCTTAACATATTTCCAGAAGTAGGACAATGAAGTTCAACATGGAGTGCTCACTGTTTCATGTCTTAACATATTTCCAGAAGTAGGACAATGAAGTTCAACATGGAGTGCTCACTGTTTCATGTCTTAACATATTTCCAGAAGTAGGATAATGTAGTTCAACATGGAGTGCTCACTGTTTCATGTCTTAACATATTTCCAGAAGTAGGACAATGAAGTTCAACATGGAGTGCTCACTGTTTCATGTCTTAACATATTTCCAGAAGTAGGACAATGTAGTTCAACAAGGAGTGCTCACTGTTTCATGTCTTAACATATTTCCAGAAGTAGGATAATGTAGTTCAACAAGGAGTGCTCACTCTTTCATGTCTTAACATATTTCCAGAAGTAGGACAATGAAGTTCAACATGGAGTGCTCACTGTTTCATGTCTTAACACATTTCCAGAAGTAGGACAATGAAGTTCAACATGGAGCGCTCACTGTTTCATGTCTTAACATATTTCCAGAAGTAGGACAATGAAGTTCAACATGGAGTGCTCACTGTTTCATGTCTTAACATATTTCCAGAAGTAGGACAATGAAGTTCAACATGGAGTGCTCACTGTTTCATGTCTTAACATATTTCCAGAAGTAGGACAATGAAGTTCAACATGGAGTGCTCACTCTTTCATGTCTTAAGATATTTCCAGAAGTAGGACAATGAAGTTCAACATGGAGTGCTCACTCTTTCATGTCTTAACATATTTCCAGAAGTAGGACAATGAAGTTCAACATGGAGTGCTCACTCTTTCATGTCTTAACATATTTCCAGAAGTAGGACAATGAAGTTCAACATGGAGTGCTCACTCTTTCATGTCTTAACATATTTCCAGATGTAGGACAATGAAGTTCAACATGGAGTGCTCACTGTTTCATGTCTTAACATATTTCCAGTAGAAGGACAATGAAGTTCAACATGGAGTGCTCACTGTTTCATGTCCTAACATATTTCCAGAAGTAGGACAATGAAGTTCAACATGGAGTGCTCACTCTTTCATGTCTTAACATATTTCCAGAAGTAGGACAATGAAGTTCAACAAGGTGTGCTCACTGTTTCATGTCTTAACATATTTCCAGAAGGAAGACAATGAAGTTCAACATGGAGTGCTCACTCTTTCACGTCTTAACATATTTCCAGAAAGAAGACAATGAAGTTCAACAAGAAGTGCTCACTCTTTCATGTCTAAACATATTTTCAGAGGTAAGACAATGAAATTCAACAAGAAGTGCTCACTCTTTCATGTCTAATTATATTTTCAGAAGTAAGACAATGAAGTTCAACAAGAAGTGCTCACTCTTTCATGTCTTAACATATTTCCAGAAGTAAGACAACGAAGTTCAACAAGAAGTGTTTACTCTTTCATGTCTAAACATATTTTCAGAAGTAAGACAATGAAGTTCAACAAGAAGTGCTCACTCTTTCATGTCTTAACATATTTTCAGAAGTAGGACAATGAAGTTCAACATGGAGTGCTCATTCTTTCATGTCTAAACATATTTCCAGAAGTAGGACAATGAAGTTCAACATGGAGTGCTCACTCTTTCATGTCTAAATATATTTCCAGAAGTAGGACAATGAAGTTCAACAAGAAGTGCTCACTGTTTCATGTCTTAACATATTTCCAGAAGTAGGACAATGAAGTTCAACATGGAGTGCTCACTCTTTCATGTCTTAAGATATTTCCAGAAGTAGGACAATGAAGTTCAACATGGAGTGCTCACTCTTTCATGTCTTAACATATTTCCAGAAGTAGGACAATGAAGTTCAACATGGAGTGCTCACTCTTTCATGTCTTAACATATTTCCAGAAGTAGGACAATGAAGTTCAACATGGAGTGCTCACTGTTTCATGTCTAAACATATTTCCAGAAGTAGGACAATGAAGTTCAACATGGAGTGCTCACTCTTTCATGTCTAAACATATTTTCAGAAGTAAGACAATGAAGTTCAACATGGAGTGCTCACTGTTTCATGTCTAAACATATTTTCAGAAGTAGGACAATGAAGTTCAACATGGAGTGCTCACTGTTTCATGTCTAAACATATTTCCAGAAGTAGGACGATGAAGTTCAACATGGAGTGCTCACTCTTTCATGTCTAAACATATTTTCAGAAGTAAGACAATGAAGTTCAACATGGAGTGCTCACTCTTTCATGTCTAAACATATTTCCAGAAGTAAGACAATGAAGTTCATCATGGAGTGCTCACTCTTTCATATCTAAACATATTTTCAGAAGTAAGACAATGAAGTTCAACAAGAAGTGCTCACTCGTTCATGTATAAACATATTTTCAGAAGTAGGACAATGAAGTTCAACATGGAGTGCTCACTGTTTCATGTCTTAACATATTTCCAGAAAGAGGAATTTGTAGTTCTACAAGAAGTGCTCACTGCTGCATGCCTCAACATATTTCCAGAAGGAGGAATTTGTACTTCAACAAGCAGTGCTCACTATTTCATGTCTCAACATATTTACAGAGGAGGAATTTGTAGTTCAACAAGGAGTTTTCACTGCTTCATGTCTCAACATATTTACAGAAAGAGGAATTTATAGTTCAACAAGGAGTGTTCACACTTTCATGCTTCAACATATTTCCAGAAAGAGGAATTTGTAGTTCAACAAGGAGTGCTCACTGCTTCATGTCGCAACATATTTCCAGAAAGAAGAATTTGTAGTTTAACAGGGAGTGCTCATTCTTACATATCTCAACATATTTCCAGAAAGAAGAATTTGTAGTTTAACAAGGAGTGCTCATTCTTACATATCTCAACATATTTCCAGAAAGAAGAATTTGTAGTTCAACAAACAGTGCTCACTGTTTCATGACTCAACATATTTCCAGAAAGAAGAATTTATAGTTCAACATGGAGTGCTCACTGCTTCATGTCTCAACATATTTCCCGTAGGAAGATTTTATAGTTCAACATGGAGTGCTCACTGTTTCATATCTAACGATATTTCCTGTAGGGAGAGATTGTAACTCAAAATAGAGAGCTCACTGTTTCATATCTCAAAATATTTTCAGAAGCAAGACATTGTAGTTCAAAAAGGAGTGATCACTCTTTCGTATCTGAACATATTTCCAGAAGGAAGACATTGAAGTTCAAAATGGAGCGCTCATTGTTTCATGTCTCAACATATTTCCAGAAGGAAGACATTGAAGTTCAATATGGAGTGCTCACTGTTTCATGTCTCAACATATTTCCAGAAGGAAGACATTGAAGTTCAAAATGGAGCGCTCATTGTTTCATGTCTCAACATATTTCCAGAAGGAAGACATTGAAGTTCAAAATGGAGTGCTCATTGTTTCATGTCTCAACTTATTTACAGAAGGAAGACATTGAAGTTCAATATGGAGTGCTCATTGTTTCATGTCTCAACATATTTCCAGAAGGACGACATTGAAGTTCAATATGGAGTGCTCATTGTTTCATGTCTCAACATATTTACAGATGGAAGACATTGAAGTTCAAAATGGAGTGCTCATTGTTTCATGTCTCAACATATTTCCAGAAGGAAGACATTGAAGTTCAGTATGGAGTGCTCATTGTTTCTTTTCTCAACATATTTCCAGAAGGAAGACATGGAAGTTCAAAATGGAGTGCTCATTGTTTCATGTCTCAACATATTTACAGAAGGAAGACATTGTAGTTCAACAAGGAGTGCTCACACTTTCATGTCTCAACATATTTCCAGAAGGAAGACATTGAAGTTCAAAATGGAGTGCTCATTGTTTCATGTCTCAACATATTTCCAGAAGGAAGACATTGAAGTTCTACAAGGAGTGCTCACTGTTCCATGTCTCAACATATTTCCAGAAAGAAGACGTTGAAGTTCAAACAGGAGTGCTCACACTTTCATGTCTCAACATATTTCCAAAAGGAAGAATTTGTAGTTCAACAAGGAGTGCTCAATGTTTCATGTCTCAACATATTTCCAGAAATAGGAATTTGTAGTTCAACATGTAGCGCTCACTCCTTCATGTCTCAGCATATTTCCAGAAGGACGACATTGTAGTTTAATATGGAGTGCTCACTGTTTCATATCTCAACATATTTCCAGAAGGAAGACATTCTAGTTTTACATGGAGTGCTCACTGTTTCGTGTCTCAACATATTTCCAGAAGGAAGACATTGTAGTTTTACATGGAGTGCCCACTGTTGCATATCTCGACATATTTCCAGAAGGAAGACATTGTAGTTCAATATGGAGTGCTCACTGTGTCATGTCTCAACATATTTCCAGAAGGGAAATATTGTAACTCAACATGGAGTGCTCACTCTTTCATGTCTCAGCATATTTCCAGAAGGAAGACATTGTAGTTAAACATGAAGCGCTCACTCTTTCATGTCTCAGCATATTTCCAGAAGGACGACATTGTAGCTCAATATGGAGTGCTCACTGTTTCATATCTCAACATATTTCCAGTAGGAAGATATTGTAACTCAACATGGAGTGATCACTGTGTCATGTCTCAACATATTTCCAGAAAGAAGAATTTGTAGTTCAACAAGGAGTGCTCACTGTTTCATGTCTCAACATATTTCCAGAAGGAAGACAATGTAGTTCAACAAGGAGTGCTCACTGTTTCATGTCTCAACATATTTCCAGAAAGAAGAATTTGCAGTTCAACAAGGAGTGCTCACTCTTTCATGTCTCAACATATTTCCAGAAGGAAGACAATGTAGTTCAACAAGGAGTGCTCACTGTTTCATGTCTGAACACATTTCCAGAAGGAAGACAATGTTGTTCAACAAGGAGTGCTCACTCTTTCATGTCTCAACATATTTCCAGAAGGAAGACAATGTAGTTCAACAAGAAGTGCTCACTTTTTCATGTCTCAACATATTTCCAGAAGGAAGACAATGAAGTTCAACATGGAGTGCTCACTCTTTCATGTCTTAACATATTTCCAGAAGTAGGACAATGTAGTTCAACAAGGAGTGCTCACTCTTTCATGTCTTAACATATTTCCAGAAGTAGGACAATGTAGTTCAACATGGAGTGCTCACTCTTTCATGTCTTAACATATTTCCAGAAGTAGGACAATGAAGTTCAACATGGAGTGCTCACTGTTTCATGTCTTAACATATTTCCAGAAGTAGGACAATGTAGTTCAACAAGGAGTGCTCACTCTTTCATGTCTCAACATATTTCCAGAAGTAGGACAATGTAGTTCAACATGGAGTGCTCACTCTTTCATGTCTTAACATATTTCCAGAAGTAGGACAATGTAGTTCAACAAGAAGTGCTCACTCTTTCATGTCTCAACATATTTCCAGAAGGAAGACAATGAAGTTCAACATGGAGTGCTCACTGTTTCATGTCTTAACATATTTCCAGAAGTAGGACAATGAAGTTCAACATGGAGTGCTCACTGTTTCATGTCTTAACATATTTCCAGAAGTAGGATAATGTAGTTCAACATGGAGTGCTCACTGTTTCATATCTTAACATATTTCCAGAAGTAGGACAATGAAGTTCAACATGGAGTGCTCACTGTTTCATGTCTTAACATATTTCCAGAAGTAGGACAATGTAGTTCAACAAGGAGTGCTCACTGTTTCATGTCTTAACATACATCCAGAAGTAGGATAATGTAGTTCAACAAGGAGTGCTCACTCTTTCATGTCTTAACATATTTCCAGAAGTAGGACAATGAAGTTCAACATGGAGTGCTCACTGTTTCATGTCTTAACACATTTCCAGAAGTAGGACAATGAAGTTCAACATGGAGCGCTCACTGTTTCATGTTTTAACATATTTCCAGAAGTAGGACAATGAAGTTCAACATGGAGTGCTCACTGTTTCATGTCTTAACATATTTCCAGAAGTAGGACAATGAAGTTCAACATGGAGTGCTCACTGTTTCATGTCTTAACATATTTCCAGAAGTAGGACAATGAAGTTCAACATGGAGTGCTCACTCTTTCATGTCTTAACATATTTCCAGAAGTAGGACAATGAAGTTCAACATGGGGTGCTCACTCTTTCATGTCTTAACATATTTCCAGAAGTAGGACAATGAAGTTCAACATGGAGTGCTCACTCTTTCATGTCTTAACATATTTCCAGATGTAGGACAATGAAGTTCAACATGGAGTGCTTACTCTTTAATGTCTTAACATATTTCCAGAAGTAGGACAATCAAGTTCAACGAGGAGTGCTCACTCTTTCATGTCTTAACATATTTCCAGAAGTAGGACAATGTAGTTCAAAAAGGAGTGCTCACTGTTTCATGTCTTAACATATTTCCAGAAGTAGAACAATGTAGTTCAAAAAGGATTGCTCACTGTTTCATGTCTAAACATATCTCCAGAAGTAGGACAATCAAGTTCAACAAGGAGTGCTCACTCTTTCATGTCTTAACATATTTCCAGAAGTAGGACAATGAAGTTCAACAAGGAGTGCTCACTGTTTCATGACTTAACATATTTCCAGAAGTAGGACAATGAAGTTCAACAAGGAGTGCTCACTCTTTCATGTCTCAACATATTTCCAGAAGTAGGACAATGAAGTTCAACATTGAGTGCTCACTGTTTCATGTCTCAACATATTTCCAGAAGTAGGACAATGAAGTTCAAGATGGAGTGCTCACTCTTTCATGTCTTAACATATTTCCAGAAGTAGGACAATGAAGTTCAACAAGGAGTGCTCACTGTTTCATGTCTTAACATATTTCCAGAAGGAAGACAATGAAGTTCAACATGGAGTGCTCACTCTTTCATGTCTTAACATATTTCCAGAGGTAGGACAATGTAGTTCAACAAGGAATGCTCACTCTTTCATGTCTTAACATATTTCCAGAAGTAGGACAATGTAGTTCAACATGGAGTGCTCACTCTTTCATGTCTTAACATATTTCCAGAAGTAGGACAATGAAGTTCAACATGGAGTGCTCACTGTTTCATGTCTTAACATATTTCCAGAAGTAGGACAATGTAGTTCAACAAGGAGTGCTCACTCTTTCATGTCTCAACATATTTCCAGAAGTAGGACAATGTAGTTCAACATGGAGTGCTCACTCTTTCATGTCTTAACATATTTCCAGAAGTAGGACAATGTAGTTCAACAAGAAGTGCTCACTCTTTCATGTCTCAACATATTTCCAGAAGTAGGACAATGAAGTTCAACATGGAGTGCTCAGTCTTTCATGTCTTAACATATTTCCAGAAGTAGGACAATGAAGTTCAACATGGAGTGCTCACTGTTTCATGTCTTAACATATTTCCAGAAGTAGGACAATGAAGTTCAACATGGAGTGCTCACTGTTTCATGTCTTAACATATTTCCAGAAGTAGGACAATGAAGTTCAACATGGAGTGCTCACTCTTTCATGTCTTAACATATTTCCAGAAGTAGGATAATGTAGTTCAACATGGAGTGCTCACTGTTTCATGTCTTAACATATTTCCAGAAGTAGGACAATGAAGTTCAACATGGAGTGCTCACTGTTTCATGTCTTAACATATTTCCAGAAGTAGGACAATGTAGTTCAACAAGGAGTGCTCACTGTTTCATGTCTTAACATATTTCCAGAAGTAGGATAATGTAGTTCAACAAGGAGTGCTCACTCTTTCATGTCTTAACATATTTCCAGAAGTAGGACAATGAAGTTCAACATGGAGTGCTCACTGTTTCATGTGTTAACACATTTCCAGAAGTAGGACAATGAAGTTCAACATGGAGCGCTCACTGTTTCATGTCTTAACATATTTCCAGAAGTAGGACAATGAAGTTCAACATGGAGTGCTCACTGTTTCATGTCTTAACATATTTCCAGAAGTAGGACAATGAAGTTCAAGATGGAGTGCTCACTGTTTCATGTCTTAACATATTTCCAGAAGTAGGACAATGAAGTTCAACATGGAGTGCTCACTCTTTCATGTCTTAACATATTTCCAGAAGTAGGACAATGAAGTTCAACATGGAGTGCTCACTCTTTCATGTCTTAACATATTTCCAGAAGTAGGACAATGAAGTTCAACATGGAGTGCTCACTCTTTCATGTCTTAACATATTTCCAGAAGTAGGACAATGAAGTTCAACATGGAGTGCTCACTCTTTCATGTCTTAACATATTTCCAGAAGTAGGACAATGAAGTTCAACATGGAGTGCTCACTGTTTCATGTCTAAACATATTTTCAGAAGTAGGACAATGAAGTTCAACATGGAGTGCTCACTGTTTCATGTCTAAACATATTTCCAGAAGTAGGACAATGAAGTTCAACATGGAGTGCTCACTCTTTCATGTCTAAACATATTTTCAGAAGTAGAACAATGTAGTTCAAAAAGGATTGCTCACTGTTTCATGTCTAAACATATCTCCAGAAGTAGGACAATCAAGTTCAACAAGGAGTGCTCACTCTTTCATGTCTTAACATATTTCCAGAAGTAGGACAATGAAGTTCAACATGGAGTGCTCACTGTTTCATGTCTTAACATATTTCCAGAAGTAGGACAATGAAGTTCAAAATGGAGTGCTCACTGTTTCATGTCTTAACATATTTCCAGAAGTAGGACAATGAAGTTCAACATGGAGTGCTCACTGTTTCATGTCTTAACATATTTCCAGAAGTAGGATAATGTAGTTCAACATGGAGTGCTCACTGTTTCATGTCTTAACATATTTCCAGAAGTAGGACAATGAAGTTCAACATGGAGTGCTCACTCTTTCATGTCTTAACATATTTCCAGAAGTAGGACAATGAAGTTCAACAAGGAGTGCTCACTGTTTCATGTCTTAACATATTTCCAGAAGGAAGACAATGAAGTTCAACATGGAGTGCTCACTCTTTCATGTCTTAACATATTTCCAGAAGTAGGACAATGTAGTTCAACAAGGAATGCTCACTCTTTCATGTCTTAACATATTTCCAGAAGTAGGACAATGTAGTTCAACATGGAGTGCTCACTCTTTCATGTCTTAACATATTTCCAGAAGTAGGACAATGAAGTTCAACATGGAGTGCTCACTGTTTCATGTCTTAACATATTTCCAGAAGTAGGACAATGTAGTTCAACAAGGAGTGCTCACTCTTTCATGTCTCAACATATTTCCAGAAGTAGGACAATGTAGTTCAACATGGAGTGCTCACTCTTTCATGTCTTAACATATTTCCAGAAGTAGGACAATGTAGTTCAACAAGAAGTGCTCACTCTTTCATGTCTCAACATATTTCCAGAAGTAGGACAATGAAGTTCAACATGGAGTGCTCACTCTTTCATGTCTTAACATATTTCCAGAAGTAGGACAATGAAGTTCAACATGGAGTGCTCACTGTTTCATGTCTTAACATATTTCCAGAAGTAGGACAATGAAGTTCAACATGGAGTGCTCACTGTTTCATGTCTTAACATATTTCCAGAAGTAGGACAATGAAGTTCAACATGGAGTGCTCACTGTTTCATGTCTTAACATATTTCCAGAAGTAGGATAATGTAGTTCAACATGGAGTGCTCACTGTTTCATGTCTTAACATATTTCCAGAAGTAGGACAATGAAGTTCAACATGGAGTGCTCACTGTTTCATGTCTTAACATATTTCCAGAAGTAGGACAATGTAGTTCAACAAGGAGTGCTCACTGTTTCATGTCTTAACATATTTCCAGAAGTAGGATAATGTAGTTCAACAAGGAGTGCTCACTCTTTCATGTCTTAACATATTTCCAGAAGTAGGACAATGAAGTTAAACATGGAGTGCTCACTGTTTCATGTCTTAACTCATTTCCAGAAGTAGGACAATGAAGTTCAACATGGAGCGCTCACTGTTTCATGTCTTAACATATTTCCAGAAGTAGGACAATGAAGTTCAACATGGAGTGCTCACTGTTTCATGTCTTAACATATTTCCAGAAGTAGGACAATGAAGTTCAACATGGAGTGCTCACTGTTTCATGTCTTAACATATTTCCAGAAGTAGGACAATGAAGTTCAACATGGAGTGCTCACTCTTTCATGTCTTAACATATTTCCAGAAGTAGGACAATGAAGTTCAACATGGAGTGCTCACTCTTTCATGTCTTAACATATTTCCAGAAGTAGGACAATGAAGTTCAACATGGAGTGCTCACTCTTTCATGTCTTAACATATTTCCAGAAGTAGGACAATGAAGTTCAACATGGAGTGCTCACTCTTTCATGTCTTAACATATTTCCAGAAGTAGGACAATGAAGTTCAACATGGAGTGCTCACTGTTTCATGTCTAAACATATTTTCAGAAGTAGGACAATGAAGTTCAACATGGAGTGCTCACTGTTTCATGTCTAAACATATTTCCAGAAGTAGGACAATGAAGTTCAACATGGAGTGCTCACTCTTTCATGTCTAAACATATTTTCAGAAGTAGGACAATGAAGTTCAACATGGAGTGCTCACTCTTTCATGTCTAAACATATTTTCAGAAGTAAGACAATGAAGTTCAACATGGAGTGCTCACTCTTTCATGTCTAAACATATTTCCAGAAGTAAGACAATGAAGTTCAACATTGAGTGCTCACTGTTTCATGTCTCAACATATTTCCAGAAGTAGGACAATGAAGTTCAAGATGGAGTGCTCACTCTTTCATGTCTTAACATATTTCCAGAAGTAGGACAATGAAGTTCAACATGGAGTGCTCACTGTTTCATGTCTTAACATATTTCCAGAAGTAGGACAATGAAGTTCAACATGGAGTGCTCACTGTTTCATGTCTTAACATATTTCCAGAAGTAGGACAATGAAGTTCAACATGGAGTGCTCACTCTTTCATGTCTTAACATATTTCCAGAAGTAGGACAATGAAGTTCAACATGGGGTGCTCACTCTTTCATATCTTAACATATTTCCAGAAGTAGGACAATGAAGTTCAACATGGAGTGCTCACTCTTTCATGTCTTAACATATTTCCAGAAGTAGGACAATGAAGTTCAACATGGAGTGCTTACTCTTTCATGTCTTAACATATTTCCAGAAGTAGGACAATGAAGTTCAACATGGAGTGCTCACTGTTTCATGTCTTAACACATTTCCAGAAGTAGGACAATGAAGTTCAACATGGAGCGCTCACTGTTTCATGTCTTAACATATTTCCAGAAGTAGGACAATGAAGTTCAACATGGAGTGCTCACTGTTTCATGTCTTAACATATTTCCAGAAGTAGGACAATGAGGTTCAACATGGAGTGCTCACTGTTTCATGTCTTAACATATTTCCAGAAGTAGGACAATGAAGTTCAACATGGAGTGCTCACTCTTTCATGTCTTAACATATTTCCAGAAGTAGGACAATGAAGTTCAACATGGGGTGCTCACTCTTTCATGTCTTAACATATTTCCAGAAGTAGGACAATGAAGTTCAACATGGAGTGCTCACTCTTTCATGTCTTAACATATTTCCAGAAGTAGGACAATGAAGTTCAACATGGAGTGCTTACTCTTTAATGTCTTAACATATTTCCACAAGTAGGACAATCAAGTTCAACGAGGAGTGCTCACTCTTTCATGTCTTAACATATTTCCAGAAGTAGGACAATGTAGTTCAAAAAGGAGTGCTCACTGTTTCATGTCTTAACATATTTCCAGAAGTAGAACAATGTAGTTCAAAAAGGATTGCTCACTGTTTCATGTCTAAACATATCTCCAGAAGTAGGACAATCAAGTTCAACAAGGAGTGCTCACTCTTTCATGTCTTAACATATTTCCAGAAGTAGGACAATGAAGTTCAACAAGGAGTGCTCACTGTTTCATGACTTAACATATTTCCAGAAGTAGGACAATGAAGTTCAACAAGGAGTGCTCACTCTTTCATGTCTCAACATATTTCCAGAAGTAGGACAATGAAGTTCAACATTGAGTGCTCACTGTTTCATGTCTCAACATATTTCCAGAAGTAGGACAATGAAGTTCCAGATGGAGTGCTCACTCTTTCATGTCTTAACATATTTCCAGAAGTAGGACAATGAAGTTCAACAAGGAGTGCTCACTGTTTCATGTCTTAACATATTTCCAGAAGGAAGACAATGAAGTTCAACATGGAGTGCTCACTCTTTCATGTCTTAACATATTTCCAGAAGTAGGACAATGTAGTTCAACAAGGAATGCTCACTCTTTCATGTCTTAACATATTTCCAGAAGTAGGACAATGTAGTTCAAAAAGGAGTGCTCACTGTTTCATGTCTTAACATATTTCCAGAAGTAGAACAATGTAGTTCAAAAAGGATTGCTCACTGTTTCATGTCTAAGCATATCTCCAGAAGTAGGACAATCAAGTTCAACAAGGAGTGCTCACTCTTTCATGTCTTAACATATTTCCAGAAGTAGGACAATGAAGTTCAACAAGGAGTGCTCACTGTTTCATGACTTAACATATTTCCAGAAGTAGGACAATGAAGTTCAACAAGGAGTGCTCACTCTTTCATGTCTCAACATATTTCCAGAAGTAGGACAATGAAGTTCAACATTGAGTGCTCACTGTTTCATGTCTCAACATATTTCCAGAAGTAGGACAATGAAGTTCAAGATGGAGTGCTCACTCTTTCATGTCTTAACATATTTCCAGAAGTAGGACAATGAAGTTCAACAAGGAGTGCTCACTGTTTCATGTCTTAACATATTTCCAGAAGGAAGACAATGAAGTTCAACATGGAGTGCTCACTCTTTCATGTCTTAACATATTTCCAGAAGTAGGACAATGTAGTTCAACAAGGAATGCTCACTCTTTCATGTCTTAACATATTTCCAGAAGTAGGACAATGTAGTTCAACATGGAGTGCTCACTCTTTCATGTCTTAACATATTTCCAGAAGTAGGACAATGAAGTTCAACATGGAGTGCTCACTGTTTCATGTCTTAACATATTTCCAGAAGTAGGACAATGTAGTTCAACAAGGAGTGCTCACTCTTTCATGTCTCAACATATTTCCAGAAGTAGGACAATGTAGTTCAACATGGAGTGCTCACTCTTTCATGTCTTAACATATTTCCAGAAGTAGGACAATGTAGTTCAACAAGAAGTGCTCACTCTTTCATGTCTCAACATATTTCCAGAAGTAGGACAATGAAGTTCAACATGGAGTGCTCACTCTTTCATGTCTCAACATATTTCCAGAAGTAGGACAATGAAGTTCAACATGGAGTGCTCACTGTTTCATATCTTAACATATTTCCAGAAGTAGGACAATGAAGTTCAACATGGAGTGCTCACTGTTTCATGTCTTAACATATTTCCAGAAGTAGGACAATGAAGTTCAACATGGAGTGCTCACTGTTTCATGTCTTAACATATTTCCAGAAGTAGGACAATGAAGTTCAACATGGAGTGCTCACTGTTTCATGTCTTAACATATTTCCAGAAGTAGGATAATGTAGTTCAACATGGAGTGCTCACTGTTTCATGTCTTAACATATTTCCAGAAGTAGGACAATGAAGTTCAACATGGAGTGCTCACTGTTTCATGTCTTAACATATTTCCAGAAGTAGGACAATGTAGTTCAACAAGGAGTGCTCACTGTTTCATGTCTTAACATATTTCCAGAAGTAGGATAATGTAGTTCAACAAGGAGTGCTCACTCTT
This sequence comes from Deroplatys truncata, assembly GCA_030765065.1. Classification (NCBI taxonomy): domain Eukaryota; kingdom Metazoa; phylum Arthropoda; class Insecta; order Mantodea; family Mantidae; genus Deroplatys; species Deroplatys truncata. Next base: position 2,959,224 of record CM060975.1, read on the forward strand.
TCATGTCTTAACATATTTCCAGAAGTAGGACAATGAAGTTCAACATGGAGTGCTCACTGTTTCATGTCTTAACACATTTCCAGAAGTAGGACAATGAAGTTCAACATGGAGCGCTCACTGTTTCATGTCTTAACATATTTCCAGAAGTAGGACAATGAAGTTCAACATGGAGTGCTCACTGTTTCATGTCTTAACATATTTCCAGAAGTAGGACAATGAAGTTCAACATGGAGTGCTCACTCTTTCATGTCTTAACATATTTCCAGAAGTAGGACAATGACGTTCAACATGGAGTGCACACTCTTTCATGTCTTAACATATTTCCAGAAGTAGGACAATGAAGTTCAACATGGAGTGCTCACTCTTTCATGTCTTAACATATTTCCAGAAGTAGGACAATGAAGTTCAACATGGAGTGCTCACTCTTTCATGTCTTAACATATTTCCAGAAGTAGGACAATGAAGTTCAACATGGACTGCTCACTGTTTCATGTCTAAACATATTTTCAGAAGTAGGACAATGAAGTTCAACATGGAGTGCTCACTGTTTCATGTCTAAACATATTTCCAGAAGTAGGACCTTGAAGTTCAACATGGAGTGCTCACTCTTTCATGTCTAAACATATTTTCAGAAGTAGGACAATGAAGTTCAACATGGAGTGCTCACTCTTTCATGTCTAAACATATTTTCAGAAGTAAGACAATGAAGTTCAACATGGAGTGCTCACTCTTTCATGTCTAAACATATTTCCAGAAGTAAGACAATGAAGTTCATCATGGAGTGCTCACTCTTTCATATCTAAACATATTTTCAGAAGTAAGACAATGAAGTTCAACAAGAAGTGCTCACTCGTTCATGTATAAACATATTTTCAGAAGTAGGACAATGAAGTTCAACATGGAGTGCTCACTGTTTCATGTCTTAACATATTACCAGAAAGAGGAATTTGTAGTTCTACAAGCAGTGCTCACTGCTGCATGCCTCAACATATTTCCAGAAGGAGGAATTTGTACTTCAACAAGCAGTGCTCACTATTTCATGTCTCAACATATTTACAGAGGAGGAATTTGTAGTTCAACAAGGAGTTTTCACTGCTTCATGTCTCAACATATTTACAGAAAGAGGTATTTATAGTTCAACAAGGAGTGTTCACACTTTCATGCTTCAACATATTTCCAGAAAGAGGAATTTGTAGTTCAACAAGGAGTGCTCACTGCTTCATGTCGCAACATATTTCCAGAAAGAAGAATTTGTAGTTTAACAAGGAGTGCTCATTCTTACATATCTCAACATATTTCCAGAAAGAAGAATTTGTAGTTTAACAAGGAGTGCTCATTCTTACATATCTCAACATATTTCCAGAAAGAAGAATTTGTAGTTCAACAAATAGTGCTCACTGTTTCATGACTCAACATATTTCCAGAAAGAAGAATTTATAGTTCAACATGGAGTGCTCACTGCTTCATGTCTCAACATATTTCCCGTAGGAAGATTTTATAGTTCAACATGGAGTGCTCAATGTTTCATATCTAACGATATTTCCTGTAGGGAGAGATTGTAACTCAAAATAGAGAGCTCACTGTTTCATATCTCAAAATATTTTCAGAAGCAAGACATTGTAGTTCAAAAAGGAGTGATCACTCTTTCGTATCTGAACATATTTCCAGAGGGAAGACATTGAAGTTCAAAATGGAGCGCTCATTGTTTCATGTCTCAACATATTTCAAGAAGGAAGACATTGAAGTTCAATATGGAGTGCTCACTGTTTCATGTCTCAACATATTTCCAGAAGGAAGACATTGAAGTTCAAAATGGAGCGCTCATTGTTTCATGTCTCAACATATTTCCAGAAGGAAGACATTGAAGTTCAAAATGGAGTGCTCATTGTTTCATGTCTCAACTTATTTACAGAAGGAAGACATTGAAGTTCAATATGGAGTGCTCATTGTTTCATGTCTCATCATATTTCCAGAAGGACGACATTGAAGTTCAATATGGAGTGCTCATTGTTTCATGTCTCAACATATTTACAGATGGAAGACATTGAAGTTCAAAATGGAGTGCTCATTGTTTCATGTCTCAACATATTTCCAGAAGGAAGACATTCAAGTTCAATATGGAGTGCTCATTGTTTCTTTTCTCAACATATTTCCAGAAGGAAGACATGGAAGTTCAAAATGGAGTGCTCATTGTTTCATGTCTCAACATATTTACAGAAGGAAGACATTGTAGTTCAACAAGGAGTGCTCACACTTTCATGTCTCAACATATTTCCAGAAGGAAGACATTGAAGTTCAAAATGGAGTGCTCATTGTTTCATGTCTCAACATATTTCCAGAAGGAAGACATTGAAGTTCTACAAGGAGTGCTCACTGTTCCATGTCTCAACATATTTCCAGAAAGAAGACGTTGAAGTTCAAACAGGATTGCTCACACTTTCATGTCTCAACATATTTCCAAAAGGAAGAATTTGTAGTTCAACAAGGAGTGCTCAATGTTTCATGTCTCAACATATTTCCAGAAAGAAGAATTTGTAGTTCAACAAGGAGTGCTCAATGTTTCATGTCTCAACATATTTCCAGAAATAGGAATTTGTAGTTCAACATGTAGCGCTCACTCCTTCATGTCTCAGCATATTTCCAGAAGGACGACATTGTAGTTTAATATGGAGTGCTCACTGTTTCATATCTCAACATATTTCCAGAAGGAAGACATTCTAGTTTTACATGGAGTGCTCACTGTTTCGTGTCTCAACATATTTACAGAAGGAAGACATTGTAGTTTTACATGGAGTGCTCACTGTTGCATATCTCGACATATTTTCAGAAGGAAGACATTGTAGTTCAATATGGAGTGCTCACTGTGTCATGTCTCAACATATTTCCAGAAGGGAAATATTGTAACTCAACATGGAGTGCTCACTCTTTCATGTCTCAGCATATTTCCAGAAGGAAGACATTGTAGTTAAACATGAAGCGCTCACTCTTTCATGTCTCAGCATATTTCCAGAAGGACGACATTCTAGCTCAATATGGAGTGCTCACTGTTTCATATCTCAACATATTTCCAGTAGGAAGATATTGTAACTCAACATGGAGTGATCACTGTGTCATGTCTCAACATATTTCCAGAAAGAAGAATTTGTAGTTCAACAAGGAGTGCTCACTGTTTCATGTCTCAACATATTTCCAGAAGGAAGACAATGTAGTTCAACAAGGAGTGCTCACTGTTTCATGTCTCAACATATTTCCAGAAAGAAGAATTTGCAGTTCAACAAGGAGTGCTCACTCTTTCATGTCTCAACATATTTCCAGAAGGAAGACAATGTAGTTCAACAAGGAGTGCTCACTGTTTCATGTCTGAACACATTTCCAGAAGGAAGACAATGTTGTTCAACAAGGAGTGCTCACTCTTTCATGTCTCAACATATTTCCAGAAGGAAGACAATGTAGTTCAACAAGAAGTGCTCACTTTTTCATGTCTCAACATATTTCCAGAAGGAAGACAATGAAGTTCAACATGGAGTGCTCACTCTTTCATGTCTTAACATATTTCCAGAAGTAGGACAATGTAGTTCAACAAGGAGTGCTCACTCTTTCATGTCTTAACATATTTCCAGAAGTAGGACAATGTAGTTCAACATGGAGTGCTCACTATTTCATGTCTTAACATATTTCCAGAAGTAGGACAATGAAGTTCAACATGGAGTGCTCACTGTTTCATGTCTTAACATATTTCCAGAAGTAGGACAATGTAGTTCAACAAGGAGTGCTCACTCTTTCATGTCTCAACATATTTCCAGAAGTAGGACAATGTAGTTCAACATGGAGTGCTCACTCTTTCATGTCTTAACATATTTCCAGAAGTAGGACAATGTAGTTCAACAAGAAGTGCTCACTCTTTCATGTCTCAACATATTTCCGGAAGTAGGACAATGAAGTTCAACATGGAGTGCTCACTGTTTCATGTCTTAACATATTTCCAGAAGTAGGACAATGAAGTTCAACATGGAGTGCTCACTGTTTCATGTCTTAACATATTTCCAGAAGTAGGACAATGAAGTTCAACATGGAGTGCTCACTGTTTCATGTCTTAACATATTTCCAGAAGTAGGACAATGAAGTTCAACATGGAGTGCTCACTGTTTCATGTCTTAACATATTTCCAGAAGTAGGATAATGTAGTTCAACATGGAGTGCTCACTGTTTCATGTCTTAACATATTTCCAGAAGTAGGACAATGAAGTTCAACAAGGAGTGCTCACTGTTTGTCTTAACATATTTCCAGAACGAAGACAATGAAGTTCAACATGGAGTGCTCACTCTTTCATGTCTTAACATATTTCCAGAAGTAGGACAATGTTGTTCAACAAGGAATGCTCACTCTTTCATGTCTTAACATATTTCCAGAAGTAGGACAATGTAGTTCAACATGGAGTGCTCACTCTTTCATGTCTTAACATATTTCCAGAAGTAGGACAATGAAGTTCAACATGGAGTGCTCACTGTTTCATGTCTTAACATATTTCCAGAAGTAGGACAATGTAGTTCAACAAGGAGTGCTCACTCTTTCATGTCTCAACATATTTCCAGAAGTAGGACAATGTAGTTCAACATGGAGTGCTCACTCTTTCATGTCTTAACATATTTCCAGAAGTAGGACAATGTAGTTCAACAAGAAGTGCTCACTCTTTCATGTCTCAACATATTTCCAGAAGTAGGACAATGAAGTTCAACATGGAGTGCTCACTCTTTCATGTCTTAACATATTTCCAGAAGTAGGACAATGAAGTTCAACATGGAGTGCTCACTGTTTCATGTCTTAACATATTTCCAGAAGTAGGACAATGAAGTTCAACATGGAGTGCTCACTGTTTCATGTCTTAACATATTTCCAGAAGTAGGACAATGAAGTTCAACATGGAGTGCTCACTGTTTCATGTCTTAACATATTTCCAGAAGTAGGATAATGTAGTTCAACATGGAGTGCTCACTGTTTCATGTCTTAACATATTTCCAGAAGTAGGACAATGAAGTTCAACATGGAGTGCTCACTGTTTCATGTCTTAACATATTTCCAGAAGTAGGACAATGTAGTTCAACAAGGAGTGCTCACTGTTTCATGTCTTAACATATTTCCAGAAGTAGGATAATGTAGTTCAACAAGGAGTGCTCACTCTTTCATGTCTTAACATATTTCCAGAAGTAGGACAATGAAGTTCAACATGGAGTGCTCACTGTTTCATGTCTTAACACATTTCCAGATGTAGGACAATGAAGTTCAACATGGAGCGCTCACTGTTTCATGTCTTAACATATTTCCAGAAGTAGGACAATGAAGTTCAACATGGAGTGCTCACTGTTTCATGTCTTAACATATTTCCAGAAGTAGGACAATGAAGTTCAACATGGAGTGCTCACTGTTTCATGTCTTAACATATTTCCAGAAGTAGGACAATGAAGTTCAACATGGAGTGCTCACTCTTTCATGTCTTAACATATTTCCAGAAGTAGGACAATGAAGTTCAACATGGAGTGCTCACTCTTTCATGTCTTAACATATTTCCAGAAGTAGGACAATGAAGTTCAACATGGAGTGCTCACTCTTTCATGTCTTAACATATTTCCAGAAGTAGGACAATGAAGTTCAACATGGAGTGCTCACTCTTTCATGTCTTAACATATTTCCAGAAGTAGGACAATGAAGTTCAACATGGAGTGCTCACTGTTTCATGTCTAAACATATTTTCAGAAGTAGGACAATGAAGTTCAACATGGAGTGCTCACTGTTTCATGTCTAAACATATTTCCAGAAGTAGGACAATGAAGTTCAACATGGAGTGCTCACTCTTTCATGTCTAAACATATTTTCAGAAGTAGGACAATGAAGTTCAACATGGAGTGCTCACTCTTTCATGTCTAAACATATTTTCAGAAGTAAGACAATGAAGTTCAACATGGAGTGCTCACTCTTTCATGTCTAAACATATTTCCAGAAGTAAATCAATGAAGTTCATCATGGAGTGCTCACTCTTTCATATCTAAACATATTTTCAGAAGTAAGACAATGAAGTTCAACAAGAAGTGCTCACTCGTTCATGTATAAACATATTTTCAGAAGTAGGACAATGAAGTTCAACATGGAGTGCTCACTGTTTCATGTCTTAACATATTTCCAGAAAGAGGAATTTGTAGTTCTACAAGCAGTGCTCACTGCTGCATGCCTCAACATATTTCCAGAAGGAGGAATTTGTACTTCAACAAGCAGTGCTCACTATTTCATGTCTCAACATATTTACAGAGGAGGAATTTGTAGTTCAACAAGGAGTTTTCACTGCTTCATGTCTCAACATATTTACAGAAAGAGGTATTTATAGTTCAACAAGGAGTGTTCACACTTTCATGCTTCAACATATTTCCAGAAAGAGGAATTTGTAGTTCAACAAGGAGTGCTCACTGCTTCATGTCGCAACATATTTCCAGAAAGAAGAATTTGTAGTTTAACAAGGAGTGCTCATTCTTACATATCTCAACATATTTCCAGAAAGAAGAATTTGTAGTTTAACAAGGAGTGCTCATTCTTACATATCTCAACATATTTCCAGAAAGAAGAATTTGTAGTTCAACAAACAGTGCTCACTGTTTCATGACTCAACATATTTCCAGAAAGAAGAATTTATAGTTCAACATGGAGTGCTCACTTCTTCATGTCTCAACATATTTCCCGTAGGAAGATTTTATAGTTCAACATGGAGTGCTCACTGTTTCATATCTAACGATATTTCCTGTAGGGAGAGATTGTAACTCAAAATAGAGAGCTCACTGTTTCATATCTCAAAATATTTTCAGAAGCAAGACATTGTAGTTCAAAAAGGAGTGATCACTCTTTCGTATCTGAACATATTTCCAGAAGGAAGACATTGAAGTTCAAAATGGAGCGCTCATTGTTTCATGTCTCAACATATTTCCAGAAGGAAGACATTGAAGTTCAATATGGAGTGCTCACTGTTTCATGTCTCAACATATTTCCAGAAGGAAGACATTGAAGTTCAAAATGGAGCGCTCATTGTTTCATGTCTCAACATATTTCCAGAAGGAAGACATTGAAGTTCAAAATGGAGTGCTCATTGTTTCATGTCTCAACTTATTTACAGAAGGAAGACATTGAAGTTCAATATGGAGTGCTCATTGTTTCATGTCTCAACATATTTCCAGAAGGACGACATTGAAGTTCAATATGGAGTGCTAATTGTTTCATGTCTCAACATATTTACAGATGGAAGACATTGAAGTTCAAAATGGAGTGCTCATTGTTTCATGTCTCAACATATTTCCAGAAGGAAGACATTCAAGTTCAATATGGAGTGCTCATTGTTTCTTTTCTCAACATATTTCCAGAAGGAAGACATGGAAGTTCAAAATGGAGTGCTCATTGTTTCATGTCTCAACATATTTACAGAAGGAAGACATTGTAGTTCAACAAGGAGTGCTCACACTTTCATGTCTCAACATATTTCCAGAAGGAAGACATTGAAGTTCAAAATGGAGTGCTCATTGTTTCATGTCTCAACATATTTCCAGAAGGAAGACATTGAAGTTCTACAAGGAGTGCTCACTGTTCCATGTCTCAACATATTTCCAGAAAGAAGACGTTGAAGTTCAAACAGGATTGCTCACACTTTCATGTCTCAACATATTTCCAAAAGGAAGAATTTGTAGTTCAACAAGGAGTGCTCAATGTTTCATGTCTCAACATATTTCCAGAAAGAAGAATTTGTAGTTCAACAAGGAGTGCTCAATGTTTCAAGTCTCAACATATTTCCAGAAATAGAAATTTGTAGTTCAACATGTAGCGCTCACTCCTTCATGTCTCAGCATATTTCCAGAAGGACGACATTGTAGTTTAATATGGAGTGCTCACTGTTTCATATCTCAACATATTTCCAGAAGGAAGACATTCTAGTTTTACATGGAGTGCTCACTGTTTCGTGTCTCAACATATTTACAGAAGGAAGACATTGTAGTTTTACATGGAGTGCTCACTGTTGCATATCTCGACATATTTCCAGAAGGAAGACATTGTAGTTCAATATGGAGTGCTCACTGTGTCATGTCTCAACATATTTCCAGAAGGGAAATATTGTAACTCAACATGGAGTGCTCACTCTTTCATGTCTCAGCATATTTCCAGAAGGAAGACATTGTAGTTAAACATGAAGCGCTCACTCTTTCATGTCTCAGCATTTTTCCAGAAGGACGACATTGTAGCTCAATATGGAGTGCTCACTGTTTCATATCTCAACATATTTCCAGAAGGAAGATATTGTAACTCAACATGGAGTGATCACTGTGTCATGTCTCAACATATTTCCAGAAAGAAGAATTTGTAGTTCAACAAGGAGTGCTCACTGTTTCATGTCTCAACATATTTCCAGAAGGAAGACAATGTAGTTCAACAAGGAGTGCTCACTGTTTGATGTCTCAACATATTTCCAGAAAGAAGAATTTGCAGTTCAACAAGGAGTGCTCACTCTTTCATGTCTCAACATATTTCCAGAAGGAAGACAATGTAGTTCAACAAGGAGTGCTCACTGTTTCATGTCTGAACACATTTCCAGAAGGAAGACAATGTTGTTCAACAAGGAGTGCTCACTCTTTCATGTCTCAACATATTTCCAGAAGGAAGACAATGTAGTTCAACAAGAAGTGCTCACTTTTTCATGTCTCAACATATTTCCAGAAGGAAGACAATGAAGTTCAACATGGAGTGCTCACTCTTTCATGTCTTAACATATTTCCAGAAGTAGGACAATGTAGTTCAACAAGGAGTGCTCACTCTTTCATGTCTTAACATATTTCCAGAAGTAGGACAATGTAGTTCAACATGGAGTGCTCACTCTTTCATGTCTTAACATATTTCCAGAAGTAGGACAATGAAGTTCAACATGGAGTGCTCACTGTTTCATGTCTTAACATATTTCCAGAAGTAGGACAATGTAGTTCAACAAGGAGTGCTCACTCTTTCATGTCTCAACATATTTCCAGAAGTAGGACAATGTAGTTCAACATGGAGTGCTCAATCTTTCATGTCTTAACATATTTCCAGAAGTAGGACAATGTAGTTCAACAAGAAGTGCTCACTCTTTCATGTCGCAACATATTTCCGGAAGTAGGACAATGAAGTTCAACATGGAGTGCTCACTGTTTCATGTCTTAACATATTTCCAGAAGTAGGACGATGAAGTTCAACATGGAGTGCTCACTGTTTCATGTCTTAACATATTTCCAGAAGTAGGATAATGTAGTTCAACATGGAGTGCTCACTGTTTCCTGTCTTAACATATTTCCAGAAGTAGGACAATGAAGTTCAACATGGAGTGCTCACTGTTTCATGTCTTAACATATTTCCAGAAGTAGGACAATGTAGTTCAACAAGGAGTGCTCACTGTTTCATGTCTTAACATATATCCAGAAGTAGGATAATGTAGTTCAACAAGGAGTGCTCACTCTTTCATGTCTTAACATATTTCCAGAAGTAGGACAATGAAGTTCAACATGGAGTGCTCACTGTTTCATGTCTTAACACATTTCCAGAAGTAGGACAATGAAGTTCAACATGGAGCGCTCACTGTTTCATGTCTTAACATATTTCCAGAAGTAGGACAATGAAGTTCAACATGGAGTGCTCACTGTTTCATGTCTTAACATATTTCCAGAAGTAGGACAATGAAGTTCAACATGGAGTGCTCACTGTTTCATGTCTTAACATATTTCCAGAAGTAGGACAATGAAGTTCAACATGGAGTGCTCACTCTTTCATGTCTTAACATATTTCCAGAAGTAGGACAATGAAGTTCAACATGGGGTGCTCACTCTTTCATGTCTTAACATATTTCCAGAAGTAGGACAATGAAGTTCAACATGGAGTGCTCACTCTTTCATGTCTTAACATATTTCCAGAAGTAGGACAATGAAGTTCAACATGGAGTGCTTACTCTTTAATGTCTTAACATATTTCCACAAGTAGGACAATCAAGTTCAACGAGGAGTGCTCACTCTTTCATGTCTTAACATATTTCCAGAAGTAGGACAATGTAGTTCAAAAAGGAGTGCTCACTGTTTCATGTCTTAACATATTTCCAGAAGTAGAACAATGTAGTTCAAAAAGGATTGCTCACTGTTTCATGTCTAAACATATCTCCAGAAGTAGGACAATCAAGTTCAACAAGGAGTGCTCACTCTTTCATGTCTTAACATATTTCCAGAAGTAGGACAATGAAGTTCAACAAGGAGTGCTCACTGTTTCATGACTTAACATATTTCCAGAAGTAGGACAATGAAGTTCAACAAGGAGTGCTCACTCTTTCATGTCTCAACATATTTCCAGAAGTAGGACAATGAAGTTCAACATTGAGTGCTCACTGTTTCATGTCTCAACATATTTCCAGAAGTAGGACAATGAAGTTCCAGATGGAGTGCTCACTCTTTCATGTCTTAACATATTTCCAGAAGTAGGACAATGAAGTTCAACAAGGAGTGCTCACTGTTTCATGTCTTAACATATTTCCAGAAGGAAGACAATGAAGTTCAACATGGAGTGCTCACTCTTTCATGTCTTAACATATTTCCAGAAGTAGGACAATGTAGTTCAACAAGGAATGCTCACTCTTTCATGTCTTAACATATTTCCAGAAGTAGGACAATGTAGTTCAACATGGAGTGCTCACTCTTTCATGTCTTAACATATTTCCAGAAGTAGGACAATGAAGTTCAACATGGAGTGCTCACTGTTTCATGTCTTAACATATTTCCAGAAGTAGGACAATGTAGTTCAACAAGGAGTGCTCACTCTTTCATGTCTCAACATATTTCCAGAAGTAGGACAATGTAGTTCAACATGGAGTGCTCACTCTTTCATGTCTTAACATATTTCCAGAAGTAGGACAATGTAGTTCAACAAGAAGTGCTCACTCTTTCATGTCTCAACATATTTCCAGAAGTAGGACAATGAAGTTCAACATGGAGTGCTCACTCTTTCATGTCTTAACATATTTCCAGAAGTAGGACAATGAAGTTCAACATGGAGTGCTCACTGTTTCATGTCTTAACATATTTCCAGAAGTAGGACAATGAAGTTCAACATGGAGTGCTCACTGTATCATGTCTTAACATATTTCCAGAAGTAGGACAATGAAGTTCAACATGGAGTGCTCACTGTTTCATGTCTTAACATATTTCCAGAAGTAGGATAATGTAGTTCAACATGGAGTGCTCACTGTTTCATGTCTTAACATATTTCCAGAAGTAGGACAATGAAGTTCAACATGGAGTGCTCACTGTTTCATGTCTTAACATATTTCCAGAAGTAGGACAATGTAGTTCAACAAGGAGTGCTCACTGTTTCATGTCTTAACATATTTCCAGAACTAGGGTAATGTAGTTCAACAAGGAGTGCTCACTCTTTCATGTCTTAACATATTTCCAGAAGTAGGACAATGAAGTTCAACATGGAGTGCTCACTGTTTCATGTCTTAACACATTTCCAGAAGTAGGACAATGAAGTTCAACATGGAGCGCTCACTGTTTCATGTCTTAACATATTTCCAGAAGTAGGACAATGAAGTTCAACATGGAGTGCTCACTGTTTCATGTCTTAACATATTTCCAGAAGTAGGACAATGAAGTTCAACATGGAGTGCTCACTGTTTCATGTCTTAACATATTTCCAGAAGTAGGACAATGAAGTTCAACATGGAGTGCTCACTGTTTCATGTCTTAACATATTTCCAGAAGGAAGACATTGTAGTTCAACAAGGAGTGCTCACTGTTTCATGTCTCAACATATTTCCAGAAGGAAGACATTGTAGTTCAACAAGGTGTGCTCACTGTTTCATGTCTTAACGTATTTCAAGAAGGAAGACATTGTAGTTCAACAAGGAGTGCTCACTGTTTCATGTCTTAACATATTTCCAGAAGGAAGACATTGTAGTTCAACAAGGAGTGCTCAGTGTTTCATGTCTTAACATATTTCCAGAAGGAAGACATTGTAGTTCAACAAGGAGTGCTCACTGTTTCATGCCTTAACATATTTCCAGAAGGAAGACATTGTAGTTCAACAAGAAGTGCTCACTGTTTCATGTCTTAACATATTTCCAGAAGTAGGACAATCAAGTTCAACGAGGAGTGCTCACTCTTTCATGTCTTAACGTATTTCCAGAAGTAGGACAATGTAGTTCAAAAAGGAGTGCTCACTCTTTCATGTCTTAACATATTTCCAGAAGTAGGACAATCAAGTTCAACGAGGAGTGCTCACTCTTTCATGTCTTAACATATTTCCAGAAGTAGGACAATGTAGTTCAAAAAGGAGTGCTCACTCTTTCATGTCTTAACATATTTCCAGAAGTAGGACAATCAAGTTCAACGAGGAGTGCTTACTCTTTCATGTCTTAACATATTTCCAGAAGTAGGACAATGTAGTTCAAAAAGGAGTGCTCACTGTTTCATGTCTTAACATATTTCCAGAAGTAGGACAATGTAGTTCAAAAAGGAGTGCTCACTGTTTCATGTCTTAACATATTTCCAGAAGTAGGACAATGTAGTTCAAAAAGGAGTGCTCACTGTTTCATGTCTTAACATATTTCCAGAAGTAGGACAATGAAGTTAAACAAGGAGTGCTCACTCTTTCATGTCTTAACATATTTCCAGAAGTAGGACAATGAAGTTCAACAAGGAGTGCTCACTGTTTCATGTCTTAACATATTTCCAGAAGTAGGACAATCAAGTTCAACATGGAGTGCTCACTCCTTCATGTCTTAACATATTTCCAGAAGTAGGACAATGAAGTTCAACATGGAGTGCTCACTGTTTCATGTCTTAACATATTTCCAGAAGTAGGACAATGAAGTTCAACATGGAGTGCTCACTCTTTCATGTCTTAACATATTTCCAGAAGTAGGACAATGAAGTTCAACATGTAGTGCTCACTCTTTCATGGCTTAACATATTTCCAGAAGTAGGACAATGAAGTTCAACATGGAGTGCTCACTCTTTCATGTCTTAACATATTTCCAGAAGTAGGACAATGAAGTTCAACATGGAGTGCTCACTGTTTCATGTCTAAACATATTTTCAGAAGTAGGACAATGAAGTTCAACATGGAGTGCTCACTGTTTCATGTCTAAACATATTTCCAGAAGTAGGACAATGAAGTTCAACATGGAGTGCTCACTCTTTCATGTCTAAACATATTTTCAGAAGTAGGACAATGAAGTTCAACATGGAGTGCTCACTCTTTCATGTCTAAACATATTTTCAGAAGTAAGACAATGAAGTTCAACATGGAGTGCTCACTCTTTCATGTCTAAACATATTTCCAGAAGTAAGACAATGAAGTTCATCATGGAGTGCTCACTCTTTCATGTCTAAACATATTTTCAGAAGTAAGACAATGAAGTTCAACAAGAAGTGCTCACTCTTTCATGTCTAAACATATTTTCAGAAGTAGGACAATGAAGTTCAACATGGAGTGCTCACTGTTTCATGTCTTAACATATTTCCAAAAAGAGGAATTTGTAGTTCTACAAGCAGTGCTCACTGCTGCATGCCTCAACATATTTCCAGAAGGAGGAATTTGTACTTCAACAAGCAGTGCTCACTATTTCATGTCTCAACATATTTACAGAGGAGGAATTTGTAGTTCAACAAGGAGTTTTCACTCCTTCATGTCTCAACATATTTACAGAAAGAGGAATTTATAGTTCAACAAGGAGTGTTCACACTTTCATGCTTCAACATATTTCCAGAAAGAGGAATTTGTAGTTCAACAAGGAGTGCTCACTGCTTCATGTCGCAACATATTTCCAGAAAGAAGAATTTGTAGTTTAACAAGGAGTGCTCATTCTTACATATCTCAACATATTTCCAGAAAGAAGAATTTGTAGTTTAACAAGGAGTGCTTTTCTTACATATCTCAACATATTTCCAGAAAGAAGAATTTGTAGTTCAACAAACAGTGCTCACTGCTTCATGACTCAACATATTTCCAGAAAGAAGAATTTATAGTTCAACATGGAGTGCTCACTGCTTCATGTCTCAACATATTTCCCGTAGGAAGATTTTATAGTTCAACATGGAGTGCTCACTGTTTCATATCTAACGATATTTGCTGTAGGGAGAGATTGAAACTCAAAATAGAGAGCTCACTGTTTCATATCTCAAAATATTTTCAGAAGCAAGACATTGTAGTTCAAAAAGGAGTGATCACTCTTTCGTATCTGAACATTTTTCCAGAAGGAAGACATTGAAGTTCAAAATGGAGCGCTCATTGTTTCAAGTCTCAACATATTTCCAGAAGGAAGACATTGAAGTTCAATATGGAGTGCTCACTGTTTCATGTCTCAACATATTTCCAGAAGGAAGACATTGAAGTTCAAAATGCAGTGCTCATTGTTTCATGTTTCAACATATTTCCAGAAGGAAGACATTGAAGTTCAAAATGGAGTGCTCATTGTTTCATGTCTCAACATATTTACAGAAGGAAGACATTGAAGTTCAATATGGAGTGCTCATTGTTTCATGTCTCAACATATTTCCAGAAGGACGACATTGAAGTTCAATATGGAGTGCTCATTGTTTCATGTCTCAACATATTTACAGATGGAAGACACTGAAGTTCAAAATGGAGTGCTCATTGTTTCATGTCTCAACATATTTCCAGAAGGAAGACATTGAAGTTCAATATGGAGTGCTCATTGTTTCATTTCTCAACATATTTCCAGAAGGAAGACATGGAAGTTCAAAATGGAGTGCTCATTGTTTCATGTCTCAACATATTTACAGAAGGAAGACATTGTAGTTCAACAAGGAGTGCTCACACTTTCATGTCTCAACATATTTCCAGAAGGAAGACATTGAAGTTCAAAATTGAGTGCTCATTGTTTCATGTCTCAACATATTTCCAGAAGGAAGACATTGAAGTTCTACAAGGAGTGCTCACTGTTCCATGTCTCAACATATTTCCAGAAAGAAGACGTTGAAGTTCAACGAGGAGTGCTCACACTTTCATGTCTCAACATATTTCCAAAAGGAAGAATTTGTAGTTCAACAAGGAGTGCTCAATGTTTCATGTCTCAACATATTTCCAGAAAGAAGAATTTGTAGTTCAACAAGGAGTGCTCAATGTTTCATGTCTCAACATATTTCCAGAAATAGGAATTTGTAGTTCAACATGTAGCGCTCACTCCTTCATGTCTCAGCATATTTCCAGAAGGACGACATTGTAGTTTAATATGGAGTGCTCACTGTTTCATATCTCAACATATTTCCAGAAGGAAGACATTCTAGATTTATATGGAGTGCTCACTGTTTCGTGTCTCAACATATTTCCAGAAGGAAGACAATGTAGTTTTACATGGAGTGCTCACTGTTGCATATCTCGACATATTTCCAGAAGGGACATATTGTAACTCAACATGGAGTGCTCACTCTTTCATGTCTCAGCATATTTCCAGAAGGATGACATTGTAGTTAAACATGGAGCGCTCACTCTTTCATGTCTCAGCATGTTTCCAGAAGGACGACATTGTAGCTCAATATGGAGTGCTCACTGTTTCATATCTCAACATATTTCCAGAAGGAAGATATTGTAACTCAACATGGAGTGCTCACTGTGTCATGTCTCAACATATTTCCAGAAAGAAGAATTTGTAGTTCAACAAGGAGTGCTCACTGTTTCATGTCTCAACATATTTCCAGAAGGAAGACAATGTAGTTCAACAAGGAGTGCTTACTGTTTCATGTCTCAACATATTTCCAGAAGGAAGAATTTGCAGTTCAACAAGGAGTGCTCACTCTTTCATGTCTCAACATATTTCCAGAAGGAAGACAATGTAGTTCGACAAGGAGTGCTCACTGTTTCATGTCTGAACACATTTCCAGAAGGAAGACAATGTTGTTCAACAAGGAGTGCTCACTCTTTCATGTCTCAACATATTTCCAGAAGGAAGACAATGTAGTTCAACAAGAAGTGCTCACTCTTTCATGTCTCAACATATTTCCAGAAGGAAGACAATGTAGTTCAACAAGGAGTGCTCACTGTTTCATGTCTTAACATATTTCCAGAAGGAAGACAATGTTGTTCAACAAGAAGTGCTCACTGTTTCATGTCTCAACATATTTCCAGAAGGAAGACAATGTAGTTCAACAAGGAGTGCTCACTGTTTCATGTCTCAACATATTTCCAGAAGGAAGACAATGTAGTTCAACAAGGAGTGCTCACTGTTTCATGTCTCAACATATTTCCAGAAGGAATACAATGTAGTTCAACAAGGAGTGCTCACTCTTTCATGTCTCAACATATTTCCAGAAGGAAGACAATGTTGTTCAACAAGAAGTGCTCACTCTTTCATGTCTCAACATATTTTCAGAAGGAAGACAATGTAGTTCAACAAGGAGTGCTCACTGTTTCATGTCTTAACATATTTCCAGAAGGAAGACATTGTAGTTCAACAAGGAGTGCTCACTGTTTCATGTCTTAACATATTTCCAGAAGGAAGACATTGTAGTTCAACAAGGAGTGCTCACTGTTTCATGTCTCAACATATTTCCAGAAGGAAGACATTGTAGTTCAACATGGAGTGCTCACTGTTTCATGTCTTAACATATTTCCAGAAGGAAGACATTGTAGTTCAACATGGAGTTCTCACTGTTTCATGTTTTAACATATTTCCAGAAGGAAGACATTGTAGTTCAACAAGGAGTGCTCACTGTTTCATGTCTCAACATATTTCCAGAAGGAAGACATTGTAGTTCAACATGGAGTTCTCACTGTTTCATTTCTTATCATATTTCCAGAAAAAAGACATTGTAGATCAACAAGGAGTGCTCACTGTTTCATGTCTTAACATATTTCCAGAAGGAAGACATTGTAGTTCAACAAGGAGTGCTCACTGTTTCATGTCTTAACATATTTCCAGAAGGAAGACATTGCAGTTCAACAAGGAGTGCTCACTGTTTCATGTCTCAAAATATTTCCAGAAGGAAGACATTGTAGTTCAACAAGGAGTGCTCACTGTTTCATGTCTCAACGTATTTCCAGAAGGAAGACATTGTAGTTCAACAAGGAGTGCTCACTGTTTCATGTCTTAACATATTTCCAGAAGGAAGACATTGTAGTTCAACAAGAGGTGCTCACTGTTTCATGTCTTAACATATTTCCAGAAGGAAGACATTGTAGTTCAACAAGGAGTGCTCAGTGTTTCATGTCTTAACATATTTCCAGAAGGAAGACATTGTAGTTCAACAAGGAGTGCTCACTGTTTCATGTCTTAACATATTTCCAGAAGGAAGACATTGTAGTTCAACAAGAAGTGCTCACTGTTTCGTGTCTTAACATATTTCCAGAAGTAGGACAATCAAGTTCAACGAGGAGTGCTCACTCTTTCATGTCTTAACATATTTCCAGAAGTAGGACAATGCAGTTCAAAAAGGAGTGCTCACTCTTTCATGTCTTAACATATTTCCAGAAGTAGGACAATCAAGTTCAACGAGGAGTGCTCACTCTTTCATGTCTTAACATATTTCCAGAAGTAGGACAATGTAGTTCAAAAAGGAGTGCTCACTCTTTCATGTCTTAACATATTTCCAGAAGTAGGACAATCAAGTTCAACGAGGAGTGCTCACTCTTTCATGTCTTAACATATTTCCAGAAGTAGGACAATGTAGTTCAAAAAGGAGTGCTCACTGTTTCATGTCTTAACATATTTCCAGAAGTAGGACAATCAAGTTCAACAAGGAGTGCTCACTCTTTCATGTATTAACATATTTCCAGAAGTAGGACAATGAAGTTCAACAAGGAGTGCTCACTGTTTCATGTCTTAACATATTTCCAGAAGTAGGACAATGAAGTTCAACAAGGAGTGCTCACTTTTTCATGTCTCAACATATTTCCAGAAGTAGGACAATGAAGTTCAACATGGAGTGCTCACTGTTTCATGTCTCAACATATTTCCAGAAGTAGGACAATGAAGTTCAACATGGAGTGCTCACTCTTTCATGTCTTAACATATTTCCAGAAGTAGGACAATGAAGTTCAACAAGGAGTGCTCACTGTTTCATGTTTTAACATATTTCCAGAAGGAAGACAATGAAGTTCAACATGGAATGCTCACTCTTTCATGTCCTAACATATTTCCAGAAGTAGGACAATGTAGTTCAACAAGGAGTGCTCACTCTTTCATGTCTTAACATATTTCCAGAAGTAGGACAATGTAGTTCAACATGGAGTGCTCACTTTTTCATGTCTTAACATATTTCCAGAAGTAGGACAATGAAGTTCAACAAGGAGTGCTCACTCTTTCATGTCTCAACATATTTCCAGAAGTATGACAATGTAGTTCAACATGGAGTGCTCACTCTTTCATGTCCTAACATATTTCCAGAAGTAGGACAATGTAGTTCAACAAGAAGTGCTCACTCTTTCATGTCTCAACATATTTCCAGAAGCAGGTCAATGAAGTTCAACATGGAGTGCTCATTCTTTCATGTCTTAACATATTTCCAGAAGTAGGACAATGAAGTTCAACATGGAGTGCTCATTCTTTCATGTCTTAACATATTTCCAGAAGTAGGACAGTGAAGTTCAACATGGAGTGCTCACTGTTTCATGTCTTAACATATTTCCAGAAGTAGGACAATGAAGTTCAACATGGAGTGCTCACTGTTTCATGTCTTAACATATTTCCAGAAGTAGGATAATGTAGTTCAACATGGAGTGCTCACTGTTTCATGTCTTAACATATTTCCAGAAGTAGAACAATGAAGTTCAACATGGAGTGCTCACTGTTTCATGTCTTAACATATTTCCAGAAGTAGGACAATGTAGTTCAACAAGGAGTGCTCACTGTTTCATGTCTTAACATATTTCCAGAAGTAGGATAATGTAGTTCAACAAGGAGTGCTCACTCTTTCATGTCTTAACATATTTCCAGAAGTAGGACAATGAAGTTCAACATGGAGAGCTCACTGTTTCATGTCTCAACATATTTCCAGAAGGAAGACATTGTAGTTCAACAAGGAGTGCTCACTGTTTCATGTCTTAACGTATTTCAAGAAGGAAGACATTGTAGTTCAACAAGGAGTGCTCACTGTTTCATGTCTTAACATATTTCCAGAAGGAAGACATTGTAGTTCAACAAGGAGTGCTCAGTGTTTCATGTCTTAACATATTTCCAGAAGGAAGACATTGTAGTTCAACAAGGAGTGCTCACTGTTTCATGCCTTAACATATTTCCAGAAGGAAGACATTGTAGTTCAACAAGAAGTGCTCACTGTTTCATGTCTTAACATATTTCCAGAAGTAGGACAATCAAGTTCAACGAGGAGTGCTCACTCTTTCATGTCTTAACGTATTTCCAGAAGTAGGACAATGTAGTTCAAAAAGGAGTGCTCACTCTTTCATGTCTTAACATATTTCCAGAAGTAGGACAATCAAGTTCAACGAGGAGTGCTCACTCTTTCATGTCTTAACATATTTCCAGAAGTAGGACAATGTAGTTCAAAAAGGAGTGCTCACTCTTTCATGTCTTAACATATTTCCAGAAGTAGGACAATCAAGTTCAACGAGGAGTGCTTACTCTTTCATGTCTTAACATATTTCCAGAAGTAGGACAATGTAGTTCAAAAAGGAGTGCTCACTGTTTCATGTCTTAACATATTTCCAGAAGTAGGACAATGTAGTTCAAAAAGGAGTGCTCACTGTTTCATGTCTTAACATATTTCCAGAAGTAGGACAATGTAGTTCAAAAAGGAGTGCTCACTGTTTCATGTCTTAACATATTTCCAGAAGTAGGACAATGAAGTTAAACAAGGAGTGCTCACTCTTTCATGTCTTAACATATTTCCAGAAGTAGGACAATGAAGTTCAACAAGGAGTGCTCACTGTTTCATGTCTTAACATATTTCCAGAAGTAGGACAATGAAGTTCAACAAGGAGTGCTCACTCTTTCATGTCTCAACATATTTCCAGAAGTAGGACAATGAAGTTCAACATGGAGTGCTCACTCTTTCATGTCTTAACATATTTCCAGATGTAGGACAATGAAGTTCAACAAGGAGTGCTCACTGTTTCATGTCTTAACATATTTCCAGAAGGAAGACAATGAAGTTCAACATGGAGTGCTCACTCTTTCATGTCTTAACATATTTCCAGAAGTAGGACAATGTAGTTCAACAAGGAGTGCTCACTCTTTCATGTCTTAACATATTTCCAGAAGTAGGACAATGTAGTTCAACATGGAGTGCTCACTCTTTCATGTCTTAACATATTTCCAGAAGTAGGATAATGAAGTTCAACATGAAGTGCTCACTGTTTCATGTCTTAACATATTTCCAGAAGTAGGACAATGTAGTTCAACAAGGAGTGCTCACTCTTTCATGTCTCAACATATTTCCAGAAGTAGGACAATGTAGTTCAACATGGAGTGCTCACTCTTTCATGTCTTAACATATTTCCAGAAGTAGGACAATGTAGTTCAACAAGAAGTGCTCACTCTTTCATGTCTCAACATATTTCCAGAAGTAGGACAATGAAGTTCAACATGGAGTGCTCATTCTTTCATGTCTTAACATATTTCCAGAAGTAGGACAATGAAGTTCAACATGGAGTGCTCACTGTTTCATGTCTTAACATATTTCCAGAAGTAGGATAATGTAGTTCAACATGGAGTGCTCACTGTTTCATGTCTTAACATATTTCCAGAAGTAGGACAATGAAGTTCAACATGGCGTGCTCACTGTTTCATGTCTTAACATATTTCCAGAAGTAGGACAATGTAGTTCAACAAGGAGTGCTCACTGTTTCATGTCTTAACATATTTCCAGAAGTAGGATAATGTAGTTCAACAAGGAGTGCTCACTCTTTCATGTCTTAACATATTTCCAGAAGTAGGACAATGAAGTTCAACATGGAGTGCACACTGTTTCATGTCTTAACATATTTCCAGAAGTAGGACAATGAAGTTCAAAATGGAGTGCTCACTGTTTCATGTCTTAACATATTTCCAGAAGTAGGACAATGAAGTTCAACATGGAGTGCTCACTGTTTCATGTCTTAACATATTTCAAGAAGGAAGACATTGTAGTTCAACAAGGAGTGCTCACTGTTTCATGTCTCAACATATTTCCAGAGGGAAGACATTGTAGTTCAACAAGGAGTGCTCACTGTTTCATGTCTCAACGTATTTCCAGAAGGAAGACATTGTAGTTCAACAAGGAGTGCTCACTGTTTCATGTCTTAACATATTTCCAGAAGGAAGACATTGTAGTCCAACAAGGAGTGCTCAGTGTTTCATGTCTTAACATATTTCCAGAAGGAAGACATTGTAGTTCAACAAGGAGTGCTCATTGTTTCATGTCTTAACATATTTCCAGAAGGAAGACATTGTAGTTCAACAAGAGGTGCTCACTGTTTCATGTCTTAACATATTTCCAGAAGTAGGACAATCAAGTTCAACGAGGAGTGCTCACTCTTTCATGTCTTAACATATTTCCAGAAGTAGGACAATGTAGTTCAAAAAGGAGTGCTCACTCTTTCATGTCTTAACATATTTCCAGAAGTAGGACAATCAAGTTCAACGAGGAGTGCTCACTCTTTCATGTCTTAACATATTTCCAGAAGGAAGACATTGTAGTTCAAAAAGGAGTGCTCACTGTTTCATGTCTTAACATATTTCCAGAAGTAGGACAATGTAGTTCAAAAAGGAGTGCTCACTGTTTCATGTCTTAACATATTTCCAGAAGTAGGACAATGTAGTTCAAAAAGGAGTGCTCACTGTTTCATGTCTTAACATATTTCCAGAAGTAGGACAATCAAGTTCAACAAGGAGTGCTCACTCTTTCATGTCTTAACATATTTCCAGAAGTAGGACAATGAAGTTCAACAAGGAGTGCTCACTGTTTCATGTCTTAAGATATTTCCAAAAGTAGGACAATGAAGTTCAACAAGGAGTGCTCACTCTTTCATGTCTCAACATATTTCCAGAAGTAGGACAATGAAGTTCAACATGGAGTGCTCACTGTTTCATGTCTCAACATATTTCCAGAAGTAGGACAATGAAGTTCAACATGGAGTGCTCACTCTTTCATGTCTTAACATATTTCCAGAAGTAGGACAATGAAGTTCAACATGGAGTGCTCACTGTTTCATGTCTCAACATATTTCCAGAAGTAGGATAATGTAGTTCAACAAGGAGTGCTCACTCTTTCATGTCTTAACATATTTCCAGAAGTAGGACAATGAAGTTCAACATGGAGAGCTCACTGTTTCATGTCTCAACATATTTCCAGAAGGAAGACATTGTAGTTCAACAAGGAGTGCTCACTGTTTCATGTCTTAACGTATTTCAAGAAGGAAGACATTGTAGTTCAACAAGGAGTGCTCACTGTTTCATGTCTTAACATATTTCCAGAAGGAAGACATTGTAGTTCAACAAGGAGTGCTCAGTGTTTCATGTCTTAACATATTTCCAGAAGGAAGACATTGTAGTTCAACAAGGAGTGCTCACTGTTTCATGCCTTAACATATTTCCAGAAGGAAGACATTGTAGTTCAACAAGAAGTGCTCACTGTTTCATGTCTTAACATATTTCCAGAAGTAGGACAATCAAGTTCAACGAGGAGTGCTCACTCTTTCATGTCTTAACGTATTTCCAGAAGTAGGACAATGTAGTTCAAAAAGGAGTGCTCACTCTTTCATGTCTTAACATATTTCCAGAAGTAGGACAATCAAGTTCAACGAGGAGTGCTCACTCTTTCATGTCTTAACATATTTCCAGAAGTAGGACAATGTAGTTCAAAAAGGAGTGCTCACTCTTTCATGTCTTAACATATTTCCAGAAGTAGGACAATCAAGTTCAACGAGGAGTGCTTACTCTTTCATGTCTTAACATATTTCCAGAAGTAGGACAATGTAGTTCAAAAAGGAGTGCTCACTGTTTCATGTCTTAACATATTTCCAGAAGTAGGACAATGTAGTTCAAAAAGGAGTGCTCACTGTTTCATGTCTTAACATATTTCCAGAAGTAGGACAATGTAGTTCAAAAAGGAGTGCTCACTGTTTCATGTCTTAACATATTTCCAGAAGTAGGACAATGAAGTTAAACAAGGAGTGCTCACTCTTTCATGTCTTAACATATTTCCAGAAGTAGGACAATGAAGTTCAACAAGGAGTGCTCACTGTTTCATGTCTTAACATATTTCCAGAAGTAGGACAATGAAGTTCAACAAGGAGTGCTCACTCTTTCATGTCTCAACATATTTCCAGAAGTAGGACAATGAAGTTCAACATGGAGTGCTCACTCTTTCATGTCTTAACATATTTCCAGATGTAGGACAATGAAGTTCAACAAGGAGTGCTCACTGTTTCATGTCTTAACATATTTCCAGAAGGAAGACAATGAAGTTCAACATGGAGTGCTCACTCTTTCATGTCTTAACATATTTCCAGAAGTAGGACAATGTAGTTCAACAAGGAGTGCTCACTCTTTCATGTCTTAACATATTTCCAGAAGTAGGACAATGTAGTTCAACATGGAGTGCTCACTCTTTCATGTCTTAACATATTTCCAGAAGTAGGATAATGAAGTTCAACATGAAGTGCTCACTGTTTCATGTCTTATCATATTTCCAGAAGTAGGACAATGTAGTTCAACAAGGAGTGCTCACTCTTTCATGTCTCAACATATTTCCAGAAGTAGGACAATGTAGTTCAACATGGAGTGCTCACTCTTTCATGTCTTAACATATTTCCAGAAGTAGGACAATGTAGTTCAACAAGAAGTGCTCACTCTTTCATGTCTCAACATATTTCCAGAAGTAGGACAATGAAGTTCAACATGGAGTGCTCATTCTTTCATGTCTTAACATATTTCCAGAAGTAGGACAATGAAGTTCAACATGGAGTGCTCACTGTTTCATGTCTTAACATATTTCCAGAAGTAGGATAATGTAGTTCAACATGGAGTGCTCACTGTTTCATGTCTTAACATATTTCCAGAAGTAGGACAATGAAGTTCAACATGGCGTGCTCACTGTTTCATGTCTTAACATATTTCCAGAAGTAGGACAATGTAGTTCAACAAGGAGTGCTCACTGTTTCATGTCTTAACATATTTCCAGAAGTAGGATAATGTAGTTCAACAAGGAGTGCTCACTCTTTCATGTCTTAACATATTTCCAGAAGTAGGACAATGAAGTTCAACATGGAGTGCTCACTGTTTCATGTCTTAACATATTTCCAGAAGTAGGACAATGAAGTTCAAAATGGAGTGCTCACTGTTTCATGTCTTAACATATTTCCAGAAGTAGGACAATGAAGTTCAACATGGAGTGCTCACTGTTTCATGTCTTAACATATTTCAAGAAGGAAGACATTGTAGTTCAACAAGGAGTGCTCACTGTTTCATGTCTCAACATATTTCCAGAGGGAAGACATTGTAGTTCAACAAGGAGTGCTCACTGTTTCATGTCTCAACGTATTTCCAGAAGGAAGACATTGTAGTTCAACAAGGAGTGCTCACTGTTTCATGTCTTAACATATTTCCAGAAGGAAGACATTGTAGTCCAACAAGGAGTGCTCAGTGTTTCATGTCTTAACATATTTCCAGAAGGAAGACATTGTAGTTCAACAAGGAGTGCTCATTGTTTCATGTCTTAACATATTTCCAGAAGGAAGACATTGTAGTTCAACAAGAGGTGCTCACTGTTTCATGTCTTAACATATTTCCAGAAGTAGGACAATCAAGTTCAACGAGGAGTGCTCACTCTTTCATGTCTTAACATATTTCCAGAAGTAGGACAATGTAGTTCAAAAAGGAGTGCTCACTCTTTCATGTCTTAACATATTTCCAGAAGTAGGACAATCAAGTTCAACGAGGAGTGCTCACTCTTTCATGTCTTAACATATTTCCAGAAGGAAGACATTGTAGTTCAAAAAGGAGTGCTCACTGTTTCATGTCTTAACATATTTCCAGAAGTAGGACAATGTAGTTCAAAAAGGAGTGCTCACTGTTTCATGTCTTAACATATTTCCAGAAGTAGGACAATGTAGTTCAAAAAGGAGTGCTCACTGTTTCATGTCTTAACATATTTCCAGAAGTAGGACAATCAAGTTCAACAAGGAGTGCTCACTCTTTCATGTCTTAACATATTTCCAGAAGTAGGACAATGAAGTTCAACAAGGAGTGCTCACTGTTTCATGTCTTAAGATATTTCCAAAAGTAGGACAATGAAGTTCAACAAGGAGTGCTCACTCTTTCATGTCTCAACATATTTCCAGAAGTAGGACAATGAAGTTCAACATGGAGTGCTCACTGTTTCATGTCTCAACATATTTCCAGAAGTAGGACAATGAAGTTCAACATGGAGTGCTCACTCTTTCATGTCTTAACATATTTCCAGAAGTAGGACAATGAAGTTCAACATGGAGTGCTCACTGTTTCATGTCTCAACATATTTCCAGAAGTAGGACAATGAAGTTCAACATGGAGTGCTCACTCTTTCATGTCTTAACATATTTCCAGAAGTAGGACAATGAAGTTCAACATGGAGTGCTCACTGTTTCATGTCTTAACATATTTCCAGAAGGAAGACAATGAAGTTCAACATGGAGTGCTCACTTTTTCATGTCTAAACATATTTTCAGAAGTAAGACAATGAAGTTCAACAAGAAGTGCTCACTCTTTCATGTCTAAACATATTTTCAGAAGTAGGACAATGAAGTTCAACATGGAGTGGTCACTGTTTCATGTCTTAACATATTTCCAGAAAGAGGAATTTGTAGTTCTACAAGCAGTGCTCACTGCTGCATGCCTCAACATATTTCCAGAAGGAGGAATTTGTACTTCAACAAGCAGTGCTCACTATTTCATGTCTCAACATATTTACAGAGGAGGAATTTGTAGTTCAACAAGGAGTTTTCACTCCTTCATGTCTCAACATATTTACAGAAAGAGGAATTTATAGTTCAACAAGGAGTGTTCACACTTTCATGCTTCAACATATTTCCAGAAAGAGGAATTTGTAGTTCAACAAGGAGTGCTCACTGCTTCATGTCGCAACATATTTCCAGAAAGAAGAATTTGTAGTTTAACAAGGAGTGCTCATTCTTACATATCTCAACATATTTCCAGAAAGAAGAATTTGTAGTTTAACAAGGAGTGCTCATTCTTACATATCTCAACATATTTCCAGAAAGAAGAATTTGTAGTTCAACAAACAGTGCTCACTGCTTCATGACTCAACATATTTCCAGAAAGAAGAATTTATAGTTCAACATGGAGTGCTCACTGCTTCATGTCTCAACATATTTCCCGTAGGAAGATTTTATAGTTCAACATGGAGTGCTCACTGTTTCATATCTAACGATATTTCCTGTAGGGAGAGATTGAAAGTCAAAATAGAGAGCTCACTGTTTCATATCTCAAAATATTTTCAGAAGCAAGACATTGTAGTTCAAAAAGGAGTGATCACTCTTTCGTATCTGAACATTTTTCCAGAAGGAAGACATTGAAGTTCAAAATGGAGCGCTCATTGTTTCATGTCTCAACATATTTCCAGAAGGAAGACATTGAAGTTCAATATGGAGTGCTCACTGTTTCATGTCTCAACATATTTCCAGAAGGAAGACATTGAAGTTCAAAATGCAGTGCTCATTGTTACATGTTTCAACATATTTCCAGAAGGAAGACATTGAAGTTCAAAATGGAGTGCTCATTGTTTCATGTGTCAACATATTTACAGAAGGAAGACATTGAAGTTCAATATGGAGTGCTCATTGTTTCATGTCTCAACATACTTCCAGAAGGACGACATTGAAGTTCAATATGGAGTGCTCATTGTTTCATGTCTCAACATATTTACAGATGGAAGACACTGAAGTTCAAAATGGAGTGCTCATTGTTTCATGTCTCAACATATTTCCAGAAGGAAGACATTGAAGTTCAATATGGAGTGCTCATTGTTTCATTTCTCAACATATTTCCAGAAGGAAGACATGGAAGTTCAAAATGGAGTGCTCATTGTTTCATGTCTCAACATATTTACAGAAGGAAGACTTTGTAGTTCAACAAGGAGTGCTCACACTTTCATGTCTCAACATATTTCCAGAAGGAAGACATTGAAGTTCAAAATGGAGTGCTCATTGTTTCATGTCTCAACATATTTCCAGAAGGAAGACATTGAAGTTCTACAAGGAGTGCTCACTGTTCCATGTCTCAACATATTTCCAGAAAGAAGACGTTGAAGTTCAACCAGGAGTGCTCACACTTTCATGTTTCAACATATTTCCAAAAGGAAGAGTTTGTAGTTCAACAAGGAGTGCTCAATGTTTCATGTCTCAACATATTTCCAGAAAGAAGGATTTGTAGTTCAACAAGGAGTGCTCAATGTTTCATGTCTCAACATATTTCCAGAAATAGGAATTTGTAGTTCAACATGTAGCGCTCACTCCTTCATGTCTCAGCATATTTCCAGAAGGACGATATTGTAGTTTAATATGGAGTGCTCACTGTTTCATATCTCAACATATTTCCAGAAGGAAGACATTCCAGATTTATATGGAGTGCTCACTGTTTCGTGTCTCAACATATTTCCAGAAGGAAGACAATGTAGTTTTACATGGAGTGCTCACTGTTGCATATCTCGACATATTTCCAGAAGGGAAATATTGTAACTCAACATGGATTGCTCACTCTTTCATGTCTCAGCATATTTCCAGAAGGAAGACATTGTAGTTCAACATGGAGCGCTCACTCTTTCATGTCTCAGCATATTTCCAGAAGGACGACATTGTAGCTCAATATGGAGTGCTCACTGTTTCATATCTCAACATATTTCCAGAAGGAAGATATTGTAACTCAACATGGAGTGTGCACTGTGTCATGTCTCAACATATTTCCAGAAAGAAGAATTTGTAGTTCAACAAAGAGTGCTCACTGTTTCATGTCTCAACATATTTCCAGAAGGAAGACAATGTAGTTCAACAAGGAGTGCTTACTGTTTCATGTCTCAACATATTTCCAGAAAGAAGAATTTGCAGTTCAACAAGGAGTGCTCACTCTTTCATGTCTCAACATATTTCCAGAAGGAAGACAATGTAGTTCGACAAGGAGTGCTCACTGTTTCATGTCTGAACACATTTCCAGAAGGAAGACAATGTTGTTCAACAAGGAGTGCTCACTCTTTCATGTCTCAACATATTTCCAGAAGGAAGACAATGTAGTTCAACAAGAAGTGCTCACTCTTTCATGTCTCAACATATTTCCAGAAGGAAGACAATGTAGTTCAAAAAGGAGTGCTCACTGTTTCATGTCTTAACATATTTCCAGAAGGAAGACAAGGTTGTTCAACAAGAAGTGCTCACTGTTTCATGTCTCAACATATTTCCAGAAGGAAGACAATGTAGTTCAACAAGGAGTGCTCACTGTTTCATGTCTCAACATATTTCCAGAAGGAAGACAATGTAGTTCAACAAGGAGTGCTCACTGTTTCATGTCTCAACATATTTCCAGAAGGAATACAATGTAGTTCAACAAGGAGTGCTCACTCTTTCATGTCTCAACATATTTCCAGAAAGAAGACAATGTTGTTCAACAAGAAGTGCTCACTCTTTCATGTCTCAACATATTTTCAGAAGGAAGACAATGTAGTTCAACAAGGAGTGCTCACTGTTTCATGTCTTAACATATTTCCAGAAGGAAGACATTGTAGTTCAACAAGGAGTGCTCACTGTTTCATGTCTTAACATATTTCCAGAAGGAAGACATTGTAGTTCAACAAGGAGTGCTCACTGTTTCATGTCTCAACATATTTCCAGAAGGAAGACATTGTAGTTCAACATGGAGTGCTCACTTTTTCATGTCTTAACATATTTCCAGAAGGAAGACATTGTAGTTCAACATGGAGTTCTCACTGTTTCATGTCTTAACATATTTCCAGAAGGAAGACATTGTAGTTCAACAAGGAGTGCTCACTGTTTCATGTCTCAACATATTTCCAGAAGGAAGACACTGTAGTTCAACATGGAGTTCTCACTGTTTCATGTCTTAACATATTTACAGAAGGAAGACATTGTAGTTCAACAAGGAGTGCTCACTGTTTCATGTCTTAACATATTTCCAGAAGGAAGACATTGTAGTTCAACAAGGAGTGCTCACTGTTTCATGTCATAACATATTTCCAGAAGGAAGACATTGCAGTTCAACAAGGAGTGCTCACTGTTTCATGTCTCAAAATATTTCCAGAAGGAAGACATTGTAGTTCAACAAGGAGTGCTCACTGTTTCATGTCTCAACGTATTTCCAGAAGGAAGACATTGTAGTTCAACAAGGAGTGCTCACTGTTTCATGTCTTAACATATTTCCAGAAGGAAGACATTGTAGTTCAACAAGAGGTGCTCACTGTTTCATGTCTTAACATATTTCCAGAAGGAAGACATTGTAGTTCAACAAGGAGTGCTCAGTGTTTCATGTCTTAACATATTTCCAGAAGGAAGACATTGTAGTTCAACAAGGAGTGCTCACTGTTTCATGTCTTAACATATTTCCAGAAGGAAGACATTGTAGTTCAACAAGAAGTGCTCACTGTTTCATGTCTTAACATATTTCCAGAAGTAGGACAATCAAGTTCAACGAGGAGTGCTCACTCTTTCATGTCTTAACATATTTCCAGAAGTAGGACAATGTAGTTCAAAAAGGAGTGCTCACTCTTTCATGTCTTAACATATTTCTTGAAGTAGGACAATCAAGTTCAACGAGGAGTGCTCACTCTTTCATGTCTTAACATATTTCCAGAAGTAGGACAATGTAGTTCAAAAAGGAGTGCTCACTCTTTCATGTCTTAACATATTTCCAGAAGTAGGACAATCAAGTTCAACGAGGAGTGCTCACTCTTTCATGTCTTAACATATTTCCAGAAGTAGGACAATGTAGTTCAACAAGGAGTGCTCACTGTTTCATGTCTTAACATATTTCCAGAAGTAGGACTATCAAGTGCAACAAGGAGTGCTCACTCTTTCATGTATTAACATATTTCCAGAAGTAGGACAATGAAGTTCAACAAGGAGTGCTCACTGTTTCATGTCTTAACATATTTCCAGAAGTAGGACAATGAAGTTCAACAAGGAGTGCTCACTGTTTCATGTCTTAACATATTTCCAGAAGTAGGACAATCAAGTTCAACAAGGAGTGCTCACTCTTTCATGTCTTAACATATTTCCAGAAGTAGGACAATGAAGTTCAACATGGAGTGCTCACTCTTTCATGTCTTAACATATTTCCAGAAGTAGGACAATGAAGTTCAACAAGGAGTGCTCACTGTTTCATGTTTTAACATATTTCCAGAAGGAAGACAATGAAGTTCAACATGGAGTGCTCACTCTTTCATGTCCTAACATATTTCCGGAAGTAGGACAATGTAGTTCAACAAGGAGTGCTCACTCTTTCATGTCTTAACATATTTCCAGAAGTAGGACAATGTAGTTCAACATGGAGTGCTCACTTTTTCATGTCTTAACATATTTCCAGAAGTAGGACAATGAAGTTCAACATGGAGTGCTCACTGTTTCATGTCTTAACATATTTCCAGAAGTAGGACAATGTAGTTCAACAAGGAGTGCTCACTCTTTCATGTCTCAACATATTTCCAGAAGTATGACAATGTAGTTCAACATGGAGTGCTCATTCTTTCATGTCTTAACATATTTCCAGAAGTAGGACAATGAAGTTCAACATGGAGTGCTCACTGTTTCATGTCTTAACATATTTCCAGAAGTAGGACAGTGAAGGTCAACATGGAGTGCTCACTGTTTCATGTGTTAACATATTTCCAGAAGTAGGACAATGAAGTTCAACATGGAGTGCTCACTGTTTCATGTCTTAACATATTTCCAGAAGTAGGATAATGTAGTTCAACATGGAGTGCTCACTGTTTCATGTCTTAACATATTTCCAGAAGTAGGACAATGAAGTTCAACATGGAGTGCTCACTGTTTCATGTCTTAACATATTTCCAGAAGTAGGACAATGTAGTTCAACAAGGAGTGCTCACTGTTTCATGTCTTAACATATTTCCAGAAGTAGGATAATGTAGTTCAACAAGGAGTGCTCACTCTTTCATGTCTTAACATATTTCCAGAAGTAGGACAATGAAGTTCAACATGGAGTGCTCACTGTTTCATGTCTTAACATATTTCCAGAAGTAGGACAATGAAGTTCAACATGGAGTGCTCACTGTTTCATGTCTTAACATATTTCCAGAAGTAGGACAATGAAGTTCAACATGGAGTGCTCACTGTTTCAAGTCTCAACATATTTCCAGAAGGAAGACATTGTAGTTCAACAAGGAGTGCTCACTGTTTCATGCCTTAACGTATTTCAAGAAGGAAGACATTGTAGTTCAACAAGGAGTGCTCACTGTTTCATGTCTTAACATATTTCCAGAAGGAAGACATTGTAGTTCAACAAGGAGTGCTCAGTGTTTCATGTCTTAACATATTTCCAGAAGGAAGACATTGTAGTTCAACAAGGAGTGCTCACTGTTTCATGCCTTAACATATTTCCAGAAGGAAGACATTGTAGTTCAACAAGAAGTGCTCACTGTTTCATGTCTTAACATATTTCCAGAAGTAGGACAATGAAGTTCAACATGGAGTGCTCACTGTTTCATGTCTTAACATATTTCCAGAAGTAGGACAATGTAGTTCAAAAAGGAGTGCTCACTGTTTCATGTCTTAACATATTTCCAGAAGTAGGACAATGAAGTTACAACAAGGAGTGCTCACTCTTTCATGTCTTAACATATTTCCAGAAGTACCACAATGAAGTTCAACAAGGAGTGCTCACTGTTTCATGTCTTAACACATTTCCAGAAGTAGGACAATGAAGTTCAACAAGGAGTGCTCACTCTTTCATGTCTCAACATATTTCCAGAAGTAGGACAATGAAGTTCAACATGGAGTGCTCACTGTTTCATGTCTCAACATATTTCCAGAAGTAGGACAATGAAGTTCAACATGGAGTGCTCACTCTTTCATGTCTTAACATATTTCCAGATGTAGGACAATGAAGTTCAACAAGGAGTGCTCACTGTTTCATGTCTTAACATATTTCCAGAAGGAAGACAATGAAGTTCAACATGGAGTGCTCACTCTTTCATGTCTTAACATATTTCCAGAAGTAGGACAATGTAGTTCAACAAGGAGTGCTCACTCTTTCATGTCTTAACATATTTCCAGAAGTAGGACAATGTAGTTCAACATGGAGTGCTCACTCTTTCATGTCTTAACATATTTCCAGAAGTAGGATAATGAAGTTCAACATGAAGTGCTCACTGTTTCATGTCTTAACATATTTCCAGAAGTAGGACAATGTAGTTCAACAAGGAGTGCTCACTCTTTCATGTCTCAACATATTTCCAGAAGTAGGACAATGTAGTTCAACATGGAGTGCTCACTCTTTCATGTGTTAACATATTTCCAGAAGTAGGACAATGTAGTTCAACAAGAAGTGCTCACTCTTTCATGTCTCAACATATTTCCAGAAGTAGGACAATGAAGTTCAACATGGAGTGCTCATTCTTTCATGTCTTAACATATTTCCAGAAGTAGGACAATGAAGTTCAACATGGAGTGCTCACTGTTTCATGTCTTAACATATTTCCAGAAGTAGGATAATGTAGTTCAACATGGAGTGCTCACTGTTTCATGTCTTAACATATTTCCAGAAGTAGGACAATGAAGTTCAACATGGCGTGCTCACTGTTTCATGTCTTAACATATTTCCAGAAGTAGGACAATGTAGTTCAACAAGGAGTGCTCACTGTTTCATGTCTTAACATATTTCCAGAAGTAGGATAATGTAGTTCAACAAGGAGTGCTCACTCTTTCATGTCTTAACATATTTCCAGAAGTAGGACAATGAAGTTCAACATGGAGTGCTCACTGTTTCATGTCTTAACATATTTCCAGAAGTAGGACAATGAAGTTCAACATGGAGTGCTCACTGTTTCATGTCTTAACATATTTCCAGAAGTAGGACAATGAAGTTCAACATGGAGTGCTCACTGTTTCATGTCTTAACATATTTCAAGAAGGAAGACATTGTAGTTCAACAAGGAGTGCTCACTGTTTCATGTCTCAACATATTTCCAGAAGGAAGACATTGTAGTTCAACAAGGAGTGCTCATTGTTTCATGTCTCAACGTATTTCCAGAAGGAAGACATTGTAGTTCAACAAGGAGTGCTCACTGTTTCATGTCTTAACATATTTCCAGAAGGAAGACATTGTAGTCCAACAAGGAGTGCTCAGTGTTTCATGTCTTAACATATTTCCAGAAGGAAGACATTGTAGTTCAACAAGGAGTGCTCACTGTTTCATGTCTTAACATATTTCCAGAAGGCAGACATTGTAGTTCAACAAGAGGTGCTCACTGTTTCATGTCTTAACATATTTCCAGAAGTAGGACAATCAAGTTCAACGAGGAGTGCTCACTCTTTCATGTCTTAACATATTTCCAGAAGTAGGACAATGTAGTTCAAAAAGGAGTGCTCACTCTTTCATGTCTTAACATATTTCCAGAAGTAGGACAATCAAGTTCAACGAGGAGTGCTCACTCTTTCATGTCTTAACATATTTCCAGAAGGAAGACATTCTAGTTCAAAAAGGAGTGCTCACTGTTTCATGTCTTAACATATTTCCAGAAGTAGGACAATGTAGTTCAAAAAGGAGTGCTCACTGTTTCATGTCTTAACATATTTCCAGAAGTAGGACAATGTAGTTCAAAAAGGAGTGCTCACTGTTTCATGTCTTAACATATTTCCAGAAGTAGGACAATCAAGTTCAACAAGGAGTGCTCACTCTTTCATGTCTTAACATATTTCCAGAAGTAGGACAATGAAGTTCAACAAGGAGTGCTCACTGTTTCATGTCTTAACATATTTCCAGAAGTAGGACAATGAAGTTCAACAAGGAAAGCTCACTCTTTCATGTCTCAACATATTTCCAGAAGTAGGACAATGAAGTTCAACATGGAGTGCTCACTGTTTCATGTCTCAACATATTTCCAGAAGTAGGACAATGAAGATCAACATGAAGTGCTCACTCTTTCATGTCTTAACATATTTCCAGAAGTAGGACAATGAAGTTCAACAAGGAGTGCTCACTGTTTCATGTCTTAACATATTTCCAGAAGGAAGACAATGAAGTTCAACATGGAGTGCTCACTCTTTCATGTCTTAACATATTTCCAGAAGTAGGACAATGTAGTTCAACAAGGAGTGCTCACTCTTTCATGTCTTAACATATTTCCAGAAGTAGGACAATGAAGTTCAACATGGAGTGCTCACTGTTTCGTGTCTTAACATATTTCCAGAAGTAGGACAATGTAGTTCAACAAGGAGTGCTTACTCTTTCATGTCTCAACATATTTCCAGAAGTGGGACAATGTAGTTCAACATGGAGTGCTCACTCTTTCATGTCTTAACATATTTCCAGAAGTAGGACAATGTAGTTCAACAAGAAGTGCTAACTCTTTCATGTCTCAACATATTTCCAGAAGTAGGACAATGAAGTTCAACATGGAGTGCTCACTCTTTCATGTCTTAACATATTTCCAGAAGTAGGACAATGAAGTTCAACATGGAGTGCTCACTGTTTCATGTCTTAACATATTTCCAGAAGTAGGACAATGAAGTTCAACATGGAGTGCTCACTGTTTCATGTCTTAACATATTTCCAGAAGTAGGACAATGAAGTTCAACATGGAGTGCTCACTGTTTCATGTCTTAACATATTTCCAGAAGTAGGATAATGTGGTTCAACATGGAGTGCTCACTGTTTCATGTCTTAACATATTTCCAGAAGTAGGACAATGAAGTTCAACATGGAGTGCTCACTGTTTCATGTCTTAACATATTTCCAGAAGTAGGACAATGTAGTTCAACAAGGAGTGCTCATTGTTTCATGTCTTAACATATTTCCAGAAGTAGGATAATGTAGTTCAACAAGGAGTGCTCACTCTTTCATGTCTTAACATATTTCCAGAAGTAGGACAATGAAGTTCAACATGGAGTGCTCACTGTTTCATGTCTTAACATATTTCCAGAAGTAGGACAATGAAGTTCAACATGGAGTGCTCACTGTTTCATGTCTTAACATATTTCCAGAAGTAGGACAATGAAGTTCAACATGGAGTGCTCACTGTTTCATGTCTTAACATATTTCCAGAAGTAGGACAATGAAGTTCAACATGGAGTGCTCACTGTTTCATGTCTTAACATATTTCCAGAAGTAGGACAATGAAGTTCAACATGGAGTGCTCAATCTTTCATGTCTTAACATATTTCCAGAAGTAGGACAATGAAGTTCAACATGGAGTGCTCACTCTTTCATGTCTTAACATATTTCCAGAAGTAGGACAATGAGGTTCAACATGGAGTGCTCACTCTTTCATGTCTTAACATATTTCCAGAAGTAGGACAATGAAGTTCAACATGGAGTGCTCACTGTTTCATGTCTTAACATATTTCCAGAAGTAGGACAATGAAGTTCAACATGGAGTGCTCAATGTTTCATGTCTTAACATATTTCCAGAAGGAAGACAATGAAGTTCAACAAGGAGTGCTCACTGTTTCATGTCTTAACATATTTCCAGACGTAGGACAATGAAGTTCAACATGGAGTGCTCACTGTTTCATGTCCTAACATATTTCCAGAATTAGGACAATGAAGTTCAACATGGAGTGCTCACTGTTTCATGTCTTAACATATTTCCAGAAGTAGGACAATGAAGTTCAACATGGAGTGCTCACTGTTTCATGTCTTAACATATTTCCAGAAGTAGGACAATGAAGTTCAACAAGGAGTGCTCACTGTTTCATGTCTTAACATATTTCCAGAAGGAAGACAATGAAGTTCAACATGGAGTGCTCACTCTTTCACGTCTTAACATATTTCCAGAAAGAAGACAATGAAGTTCAACAAGAAGTGCTCACTCTTTCATGTCTAAACATATTTTCAGAAGTAAGACAATGAAGTACAACAAGAAGTGCTCACTCTTTCATGTCTAAACATATTTTCAGAAGTAAGACAATGAAGTTCAACAAGAAGTGCTCACTCTTTCATGTCTTAACATATTTCCAGAAGTAAGACAATGAAGTTCAACAAGAAGTGCTCACTCTTTCATGTCTTAACATATTTCCAGAAGTAAGACAATGAAGTTCAACAAGAAGTGCTCACTCTTTCATGTCTTAACATATTTTCAGAAGTAGGACAATGAAGTTCAACATGGAGTGCTCACTCTTTCATGTCTAAACATATTTCCAGAAGTAGGACAATGAAGTTCAACAAGAAGTGCGCACTCTTTCATGTCTTAACATATTTCCAGAAGTAGGACAATGAAGTTCAACAAGAAGTGCTCACTCTTTCATGTCTTAACATATTTTCAGAAGTAGGACAATGAAGTTCAACATGGAGTGCTCACTCTTTCATGTCTAAACATATTTCCAGAAGTAGGACAATGAAGTTCAACAAGAAGTGCTCACTCTTTCATGTCTTAACATATTTCCAGAAGTAAGACAATGAAGTTCAACAAGAAGTGCTCACTCTTTCATGTCTAAACATATTTCCAGAAGTAGGACAATGAAGTTCAACATGGAGTGCTTACTCTTTCATGTCTTAACATATTTCCAGAAGTAGGACAATGAAGTTCAACATGGAGTGCTCACTCTCTCATGTCTTAACATATTTCCAGAAGTAGGACAATGAAGTTCAACATGGAGTGCTCACTCTTTCATGTCTTAACATATTTCCAGAAGTAGGACAATGAAGTTCAACATGGAGTGCTCACTCTTTCATGGCTTAACATATTTCCAGAAGTAGGACAATGAAGTTCAACATGGAGTGCTCACTCTTTCATGTCTTAACATATTTCCAGAAGTAGGACAATGAAGTTCAACATGGAGTGCTCACTGTTTCATGTCTAAACATATTTTCAGAAGTAGGACAATGAAGTTGAAAATGGAGTGCTCACTGTTTCATGTCTAAACATATTTCGAGAAGTAGGACAATGAAGTTCAACATGGAGTGCTCACTCTTTCATGTCTAAACATATTTTCAGAAGTAGGACAATGAAGTTCAACATGGAGTGCTCACTCTTTCATGTCTAAACATATTTTCAAAAGTAAGACAATGAAGTTCAACATGGAGTGCTCACTCTTTCATGTCTAAACATATTTCCAGAAGTCAGATAATGAAGTTCATCATGGAGTGCTCACTCTTTCATGTCTAAACATATTTTCAGAAGTAAGACAATGAAGTTCAACAAGAAGTGCTCACTCTTTCATGTCTAAACATATTTTCAGAAGTAGGACAATGAAGTTCAACATGGAGTGCTCACTGTTTCATGTCTTAACATATTTCCAGAAGTAGGACAATGAAGTTCAACATGGAGTGCTCACTGTTTCATGTCTTAACATATTTTCAGAAGTAGGACAATGAAGTTCAACATGGAGTGCTCACTCTTTCATGTCTAAACATATTTTCAGAAGTAAGACAATGAAGTTCAACAAGAAGTGCTCACTCTTTTTTATGTCTAAACATATTTTCAGAAGTAGGACAATGAAGTTCAACAAGAAGTGCTCACTCCTGCATGTCTAAACATATTTTCAGAAGTAAGACAATGAAGTTCAACAAGAAGTGCTCACTCTTTCATGTCTAAACATATTTTCAGAAGTAGGACAATGAAGTTCAACATGGAGTGCTCACTGTTTCATGTCTTAACATATTTCCAGAAGTAGGACAATGAAGTTCAACATGGAGTGCTCACTGTTTCATGTCTTAACATATTTTCAGAAGTAGGACAATGAAGTTCAACATGGAGTGCTCACTCTTTCATGTCTAAACATATTTTCAGAAGTAAGACAATGAAGTTCAACAAGAAGTGATCACTCTTTCATGTGTAAACATATTTTCAGAAGTAAGACAATGAAGTTCAACAAGAAGTGCTCACTCTTTCATGTCTTAACATATTTCCAGAAGTAAGACAATGAAGTTCAACATGGAGTGCTCACTCTTTCATGTCTAAACATATTTTCAGAAGTAAGACAATGAAGTTCAACAAGAAGTGCTCACTCTTTCATGTCTAAACATATTTCCAGAAGTAGGACAATGAAGTTCAACAAGAAGTGCTCACTGTTTCAGGTCTTAACATATTTCCAGAAGTAGGACAATGAAGTTCAACATGGAGTGCTCACTCTTTCATGTCTCAACATATTTTCAGAAGTAGGACAATGAAGTTCAACATGGAGTGCTCACTCTTTCATGTCTCAACATATTTTCAGAAGTAGGACAATGAAGTTCAACATGGAGTGCTCACTGTTTCATGTCTCAACATATTTCCAGAAGGAAGACATTGTAGTTTAACATGGAGTGCTCACTGTTTCATGTCTTAACATATTTCCAGAAGGAAGACATTGTAGTTCAACAAGGCGTGCTCACTGTTTCATGTCTTAACATATTTCCAGAAGGAAGACGCTGTAGTTCAACAAGGAGTGCTCACTGTTTCATGTCTCAACATATTTCCAGAAGGAAGACATTGTAGTTCAACAAGGAGTGCTCACTGTTTCATGTCTTAACATATTTCCAGAAGGAAGACAATGAAGTTCAACAAGGAGTGCTCACTGTTTCATGTCCCAACATATTACCAGAAGGAAGACATTGTAGTTCAACAAGGAGTGCTCACTGTTTCATGTCTTAACATATTTCCAGAAGGAAGACAATGAAGTTCAACATGGAGTGCTCAGTGTTTCATGTCTCAACATATTTCCAGAAGGAAGACATTGTAGTTCAACAAGGAGTGCTCACTGTTTCATGTCTCAACATATTTCCAGAAGGAAGACAATGAAGTTCAACAAGGAGTGCTCACTATTTCATGTCTTAACATATTTCCAGAAGGAAGACATTGTAGTTCAACAAGGAGTGCTCACTGTTTCATGTCTGAACATATTTCCAGAAGGAAGACATTGTAGTTCAACAAGGAGTGCTCACTGTTTCATGTCCCAACATATTTCCAGAAGGGAGACATTGTAGTTCAACAAGGAGTGCTCACTGTTTCATGTCTTAACATATTTTCAGAAGGAAGGCATTGTAGTTCAACAAGGAGTGCTCACTGTTTCATGTCTTAACATGTTTCCAGAAGGAAGACATTGTAGTTCAACAAGGAGTGCTCACTATTTCATGTCTTAACATATTTCCAGAAGGAAGACATTGTAGTTCAACAAGAAGTGCTCACTGTTTCATGTCTTAACATATTTCCAGAAGTAGGACAATCAAGTTCAACGAGGAGTGCTCACTCTTTCATGTCTTAACATATTTCCAGAAGTAGGACAATGTGGTTCAAAAAGAAGTGCTCACTCTTTCACGTCTTAACATATTTCCAGAAGTAGGACAATGTAGTTCAAAAAGGAGTGCTCACTGTTTCATTTCTTAACATATTTCCAGAAGTAGGACAATGTAGTTCAAAAAGGAGTGCTCACTGTTTCATGTCTTAACATATTTCCAGAAGTAGGACAATGAAGTTCAACAAGGAGTGCTCACTCTTTCATGTCTTAACATATTTCCAGAAGTAGGACAATGAAGTTCAACAAGGAGTGCTCACTGTTTCATGTCTTAACATATTTCCAGAAGTAGGACAATGAAGTTCAACAAGGAGTGCTCACTCTTTCATGTCTCAACATATTTCCAGAAGTAGGACAATGAAGTTCAACATGGAGTGCTCACTCTTTCATGTCTCAACATATTTCCAGAAGTAGGACAATGATGTTCAACATGGAGTGCTCACTCTTTCATGTCTTAACATATTTCCAGAAGTGGGACAATGAAGTTCAACAAGGAGTGCTCACTGTTTCATGTCTTAACATATTTCCAGAAGGAAGACAATGAAGTTCAACATGGAGTGCTCACTCTTTCATGTCTTAACATATTTCCAGAAGTAGGACAATGTAGTTCAACAAGGAGTGCTCACTCTTTCATGTCTTAACATATTTCCAGAAGTAGGACAATGTAGTTCAACATGGAGTGCTCACTCTTTCATGTCTTAACATATTTCCAGAAGTAGGACAATGAAGTTCAACATGGAGTGCTCACTGTTTCATGTCTTAACATATTTCCAGAAGTAGGACAATGTAGTTCAACAAGGAGTGCTCACTCTTTCATGTCTCAACATATTTCCAGAAGTAGGACCATGTAGTTCAACATGGAGTGCTCACTCTTTCATGTCTTAACATATTTCCAGAAGTAGAACAATGTAGTTCAACAAGAAGTGCTCACTCTTTCATGTCTCAACATATTTCCAGAAGTAGGACAATGAAGTGCAACATGGAGTGCTCACTGTTTCATGTCTTAACATATTTCCAGAAGTAGTATAATGTAGTTCAACAAGGAGTGCTCACTCTTTCATGTCTTAACATATTTCCAGAAGTAGGACAATGAAGTTCAACATGGAGTGCTCACTGTTTCATGTCTTAACATATTTCCAGAAGTAGGACAATGAAGTTCAACATGGAGTGCTCACTGTTTCATGTCTTAACATATTTCCAGAAGTAGGACAATGAAGTTCAACATGGAGTGCTCACTGTTTCATGTCTTAACATATTTTCAGAAGTAGGACAATGAAGTTCAACATGGAGTGCTCACTCTTTCATGTCTTAACATATTTCCAGAAGTAGGACAATGAAGTTCAACATGGAGTGCTCACTCTTTCATGTCTTATTATATTTCCAGAAGTAGGACAATTAGTTCAACATGGAGTGCTCACTCTTTCATGTCTTAACATATTTCCAGAAGTAGGACAATGAAGTTCAACATGGAGTGCTCACTCTTTCATGTCTTAACATATTTCCAGAAGTAGGACAATGAAGTTCAACATGGAGTGCTCACTGTTTCATGTCTTAACATATTTCCAGAAGTAGGACAATGAAGTTCAACATGGAGTGCTCACTGTTTCATGTGTTAACATATTTCCAGAAGTAGGACAATGAAGTTCAACATGGAGTGCTCACTGTTTCATGTCTTAATATATTTCCAGAAGTAGGACAATGAAGTTCAACATGGAGTGCTCACTGTTTCATGTCTTAACATATTTCCAGAAGGAAGACAATGAAGTTCAACAAGGAGTGCTCACTCTTTCATGTCTTAACATATTTCCAGAAGTAGGACAATGAAGTTCAACATGGAGTGCTCACTGTTTCATGTCTTAACATATTTCCAGAAGTAGGACAATGAAGTTCAACATGGAGTGCTCACTGTTTCATGTCTTAACATATTTCCAGAAGTAGGACAATGAAGTTCAACATGGAGTGCTCACTCTTTCATGTCTTAACATATTTCCAGAATTAGGACAATGAAGTTCAACAAGGAATGCTCACTGTTTCATGTCTTAACATATTTCCAGAAGGAAGACAATGAAGTTCAACATGGAGTGCTCACTCTTTCACGTCTTAACATATTTCCAGAAGGAAGACAATGAAGTTCAACAAGAAGTGCTCACTCTTTCATGTCTAAACATATTTTCAGAAGTAAGACAATGAAGTTCAACAAGAAGTGCTCACTCTTTCATGTCTTAACATATTTCCAGAAGTAAGACAATGAAGTTCAACAAGAAGTGGTCCCTCTTTCATGTCTAAACATATTTTCAGTAGTAAGACAATGAAGTTCAACAAGAAGTGCTCACTCTTCCATGTCTTAACATATTTTCAGAAGTAGGACAATGAAGTTCAACATGGAGTGCTCACTCTTTCATGTCTAAACATATTTCCAGAAGTAGGACAATGAAGTTCAACATGGAGTGCTCACTCTTTCATGTCTAAACATATTTCCAGAAGTAGGACAATGAAGTTCAACAAGAAGTGCTCACTGTTTCATGTCTTAACATATTTCCAGAAGTAGGACAATGAAGTTCAACATGGAGTGCTCACTCTTTCATGTCTAAACATATTTTCAGAAGTAGGACAATGAAGTTCAACATGGAGTGCTCACTCTTTCATGTCTAAACATATTTCCAGAACAAAGACAATGAAGTTCAACATGGAGTGCTCACTCTTTCATGTCTAAACACATTTTCAGATGTAAGACAATAAAGTTCAACAAGAAGTGCTCACTCTTTCATGTCTAAACATATTTCCAGAAGTAGGACAATGAAGTTCAACATGGAGTGCTCACTCTTTCATGTCTTAACATATTTCCAGAAGTAGGACAATGAAGTTCAACATGGAGTGCTCACTCTTTCATGTCTTAACATATTTCCAGAAGTAGGACAATGAAGTTCAACACGGAGTGCTCACTCTTTCATGTCTTAACATATTTCCAGAAGTAGGACAATGAAGTTCAACATGGAGTGCTCACTCTTTCATGTCTTAACATATTTCCAGAAGTAGGACAATGAAGTTCAACATGGAGTGCTCACTCTTTCATGTCTTAACATATTTCCAGAAGTAGGACAATGAAGTTCAACATGGAGTGCTCACTCTTTCAAGTCTAAACATATTTCCGGAAGTAGGACAATGAAGTTCAACACGGAGTGCTCTCTGTTTCATGTCTAAACATATTTTCAGAAGTAGGACAATGAAGTTCAACATGGAGTGCTCACTGTTTCATGTCTAAACATATTTCCAGAAGTAGGACAATGAAGTTCAACATGGAGTGCTCACTCTTTCATGTCTAAACATATTTTCAGAAGTAAGACAATGAAGTTCAACATGGAGTGCTCACTCTTTCATGTCTAAACATATTTCCAGAAGTAAGACAAAAAGTTCATCATGGAGTGCTCACTCTTTCATGTCTAAACATATTTTCAGAAGTACGACAATGAAGTTCAACATGGAGTGCTCACTCTTTCATGTCTAAACATATTTTCAGAAGTAAGACAATGAAGTTCAACATGGAGTGCTCACTCTTTCATGTCTAAACATATTTCCAGAAGTAAGACAAAGAAGTTCATCATGGAGTGCTCACTCTTTCATGTCTAAACATATTTTCAGAAGTAAGACAATGAAGTTCAACAAGAAGTGCTCACTCTTTCATGTCTAAACATATTTTCAGAAGTAGGACAATGAAGTTCAACAAGAAGTGCTCACTCTTTCATGTCTAAACATATTTTCAGAAGTAGGACAATGAAGTTCAACAAGAAGTGCTCACTCTTTCATGTCTAAACATATTTTCAGAAGTAAGACAATGAAGTTCAACTAGAAGTGCTCACTCTTTCATGTCTAAACATATTTTCAGAAGTAGGACAATGAAGTTCAACATGGAGTGCTCACTGTTTCATGTCTTAACACATTTCCAGAAGTAGGACAATGAAGTTCAACATGGAGTGCTCACTGTTTCATGTCTTAACATATTTTCAGAAGTAGGACAATGAAGATCAACATGGAGTGCTCACTCTTTCATGTCTAAAATATTTTCAGAAGTAAGACAATGAAGTTCAACAAGAAGTGCTCACTCTTTCATGTCTAAACATATTTTCAGAAGTAAGACAATGAAGTTCAACAAGGAGTGCTCACTCTTTCATGTCTTAACATATTTCCAGAAGTAAGACAATTAAGTTCAACATGGAGTGCTCACTCTTTCATGTCTAAACATATTTTCAGTA
The DNA here is from genome assembly GCA_030765065.1 of Deroplatys truncata. Taxonomy (NCBI): domain Eukaryota; kingdom Metazoa; phylum Arthropoda; class Insecta; order Mantodea; family Mantidae; genus Deroplatys; species Deroplatys truncata. The sequence continues at coordinate 3,002,916 of CM060975.1, forward strand.
GTAAGACAATGAAGTTCAACAAGAAGTGCTCACTCTTTCATGTCTAAACATATTTCCAGAAGTAGGACAATGAAGTTCAACAAGAAGTGCTCACTGTTTCATGTCTTAACATATTTCCAGAAGTAGCACAATGAAGTTCAACATGGAGTGCTCACTCCTTCATGTCTCATCATATTTTCAGATGTAGGACAATGAAGTTCAACATGAAGTGCTCACTCTTTCATGTCTCAACATATTTTCAGAAGTAGGACAATGAAGTTCAACATGGAGTGCTCACTGTTTCATGTCTCAACATATTTCCAGAAGGAAGACATTGTAGTTCAACATGGAGTGCTCACTGTTTCATGTCTTAACATATTTCCAGAAGGAAGACTTTGTAGTTCAACAAGGAGTGCTCACTGTTTCATGTCTTAACATATTTCCAGAAGGAAGACATTGTAGTTCAACAAGGAGTGCTCACTGTTTCATGTCTCAACATATTTCCAGAAGTAGGACAATGTAGTTCAACATGGAGTGCTCACTCTTTCATGTCTTAACATATTTCCAGAAGTAGGACAATGTAGTTCAACAAGAAGTGCTCACTCCTTCATGTCTAAACATATTTACAGAAGTAGGACAATGAAGTTCAACATGGAGTGCTCACTGTTTCATGTCTTAACATATTTCCAGAAGTAGGATAATGTAGTTCATCAAGGAGTGCTCACTCTTTCATGTCTTAACATATTTCCAGAAGTAGAACAATGAAGTTCAACATGGAGTGCTCACTCTTTCATGTCTAAACATATTTCCAGAAGTAGGACAATGAAGTTCAACATGGAGTGCTCACTCTTTCATGTCTAAACATATTTCCAGAAGTAGGACAATGAAGTTCAACATGGAGTGCTTACTCTTTCATGTCTTAACATATTTCCAGAAGTAGGACAATGAAGTTCAACATGGAGTGCTCACTCTTTCATGTCTTAACATATTTCCAGATGTAGGACAATGAAGTTCAACATGGAGTGCTCACTCTTTCATGTCTTAACATATATCCAGAAGTAGGACAATGAAGTTCAACATGGAGTGCTCACTCTTTTCATGTCTTAACATATTTCCAGAAGTAGGACAATGAAGTTCAACATGGAGTGCTCACTGTTTCATGTCTAAACATATTTTCAGAAGTAGGACAATGAAGTTCAACATGGAGTGCTCACTGTTTCATGTCTTAACATATTTCCAGAAGTAGGACAATGAAGTTCAACATGGAGTGCTCACTCTTTCATGTCTTAACATATTTCCAGAATTAGGACAATGAAGTTCAACAAGAAGTGCTCACTCTTTCATGTCCAAACATATTTTCAGAAGTAAGACAATGAAGTTCAACAAGAAGTGCTCACTCTTTCATGTCTTAACATATTTCCAGAAGTAAGACAATGAAGTTCAACAAGAAGTGCTCCCTCTTTCATGTCTAAACATATTTTCAGAAGTAAGACAATGAAGTTCAACAAGAAGTGCTCACTCTTCCATGTTTTAATATATTTTCAGAAGTAGGACAATGAAGTTCAACATGGAGTGCTCACTCTTTCAGGTCTAAACATATTTCCAGAAGTAGGACAATGAAGTTCAACATGGAGTGCTCACTCTTTCATGTCTAAACATATTTCCAGAAGTAGGACAATGAAGTTCAACAAGAAGTGCTCACTGTTTCATGTCTTAAAATATTTCCAGAAATAGGACAATGAAGTTTAACATGGAGTGCTCACTCTTTCATGTCTAAACATATTTTCAGAAGTAGGACAATGAAGTTCAACATGGAGTGCTCACTCTTTCATGTCTAAACATATTTTCAGAACTAAGACAATGAAGTTCAACATGGAGTGCTCACTCTTTCATGTCTAAACATATTTTCAGAAGTAAGACAATAAAGTTCAACAAGAAGTGCTCACTCTTTCATGTCTAAACATATTTCCAGAACTAGGACAATGAAGTTCAACATGGAGTGCTCACTCTTTCATGTCTTAACATATTTCCAGAAGTAGGACAATGAAGTTCAACAAGGAGTGCTCACTGTTTCATGTCTTAACATATTTCCAGAAGGAAGACATTGTAGTTCAACAAGGAGTGCTCACTGTTTCATGTCTCAACATATTTCCAGAAGTAGGACAATGTAGTTCAACATGGAGTGCTCACTCTTTCATGTCTTAACATATTTCCAGAAGTAGGACAATGTAGTTCAACAAGAAGTGCTCACTCCTTCATGTCTAAACATATTTACAGAAGTAGGACAATGAAGTTCAACATGGAGTGCTCACTGTTTCATGTCTTAACATATTTCCAGAAGTAGGATAATGTAGTTCATCAAGGAGTGCTCACTCTTTCATGTCTTAACATATTTCCAGAAGTAGGACAATGAAGTTCAACATGGAGTGCTCACTCTTTCATGTCTAAACATATTTCCAGAAGTAGGACAATGAAGTTCAACATGGAGTGCTCACTCTTTCATGTCTAAACATATTTCCAGAAGTAGGACAATGAAGTTCAACAAGAAGTGCTCACTGTTTCATGTCTTAACATATTTCCAGAAGTAGGACAAAGAAGTTCAACATGGAGTGCTCACTCTTTCATGTCTGAACATATTTTCAGAAGTAGTACAATGAAGTTCACAATGGAGTGCTCACTCTTTCATGTCTAAACATATTTCCAGAAGTAAATACAATGAAGTTCAACCTGGAGTGCTCACTCTTTCATGTCTTAACATATTTCCAGAAGTAGGACAATGAAGTTCAACATGGAGTGCTCACTCTTTCAAGTCTAAACATATTTCCGGAAGTAGGACAATGAAGTTCAACATGGAGTGCTCTCTGTTTCATGTCTAAACATATTTTCAGAAGTAGGACAATGAAGTTCAACATGGAGTGCTCACTGTTTCATGTCTAAACATATTTCCAGAAGTAAATACAATGAAGTTCAACATGGAGTGCTCACTCTTTCATGTCTTAACATATTTCCAGAAGTAGGACAATGAAGTTCAACATGGAGTGCTCACTCTTTCATGTCTTAACATATTTTCAGAAGTAGGACAATGAAGATCAACAAGGAGTGCTCACTGTTTCATGTCTCAACATATTTCCAGAAGGAAGACATTGTAGTTCAACAAGGAGTGCTCATTGTTTCATGTCTCAACGTATTTCCAGAAGGAAGACATTGTAGTTCAACAAGGAGTGCTCACTGTTTCATGTCTTAACATATTTCCAGAAGGAAGACATTGTAGTCCAACAAGGAGTGCTCAGTGTTTCATGTCTTAACATATTTCCAGAAGGAAGACATTGTAGTTCAACAAGGAGTGCTCACTGTTTCATGTCTTAACATATTTCCAGAAGGCAGACATTGTAGTTCAACAAGAGGTGCTCACTGTTTCATGTCTTAACATATTTCCAGAAGTAGGACAATCAAGTTCAACGAGGAGTGCTCACTCTTTCATGTCTTAGCATATTTCCAGAAGTAGGACAATGTAGTTCAAAAAGGAGTGCTCACTCTTTCATGTCTTAACATATTTCCAGAAGTAGGACAATCAAGTTCAACGAGGAGTGCTCACTCTTTCATGTCTTAACATATTTCCAGAAGGAAGACATTCTAGTTCAAAAAGGAGTGCTCACTGTTTCATGTCTTAACATATTTCCAGAAGTAGGACAATGTAGTTCAAAAAGGAGTGCTCACTGTTTCATGTCTTAACATATTTCCAGAAGTAGGACAATGTAGTTCAAAAAGGAGTGCTCACTGTTTCATGTCTTAACATATTTCCAGAAGTAGGACAATCAAGTTCAACAAGGAGTGCTCACTCTTTCATGTCTTAACATATTTCCAGAAGTAGGACAATGAAGTTCAACAAGGAGTGCTCACTGTTTCATGTCTTAACATATTTCCAGAAGTAGGACAATGAAGTTCAACAAGGAAAGCTCACTCTTTCATGTCTCAACATATTTCCAGAAGTAGGACAATGAAGTTCAACATGGAGTGCTCACTGTTTCATGTCTCAACATATTTCCAGAAGTAGGACAATGAAGATCAACATGAAGTGCTCACTCTTTCATGTCTTAACATATTTCCAGAAGTAGGACAATGAAGTTCAACAAGGAGTGCTCACTGTTTCATGTCTTAACATATTTCCAGAAGGAAGACAATGAAGTTCAACATGGAGTGCTCACTCTTTCATGTCTTAACATATTTCCAGAAGTAGGACAATGTAGTTCAACAAGGAGTGCTCACTCTTTCATGTCTTAACATATTTCCAGAAGTAGGACAATGAAGTTCAACATGGAGTGCTCACTGTTTCGTGTCTTAACATATTTCCAGAAGTAGGACAATGTTGTTCAACAAGGAGTGCTTACTCTTTCATGTCTCAACATATTTCCAGAAGTGGGACAATGTAGTTCAACATGGAGTGCTCACTCTTTCATGTCTTAACATATTTCCAGAAGTAGGACAATGTAGTTCAACAAGAAGTGCTCACTCTTTCATGTCTCAACATATTTCCAGAAGTAGGACAATGAAGTTCAACATGGAGTGCTCACTCTTTCATGTCTTAACATATTTCCAGAAGTAGGACAATGAAGTTCAACATGGAGTGCTCACTGTTTCATGTCTTAACATATTTCCAGAAGTAGGACAATGAAGTTCAACACGGAGTGCTCACTGTTTCATGTCTTAACATATTTCCAGAAGTAGGACAATGAAGTTCAACATGGAGTGCTCACTGTTTCATGTCTTAACATATTTCCAGAAGTAGGATAATGTGGTTCAACATGGAGTGCTCACTGTTTCATGTCTTAACATATTTCCAGAAGTAGGACAATGAAGTTCAACATGGAGTGCTCACTGTTTCATGTCTTAACATATTTCCAGAAGTAGGACAATGTAGTTCAACAAGGAGTGCTCATTGTTTCATGTCTTAACATATTTCCAGAAGTAGGATAATGTAGTTCAACAAGGAGTGCTCACTCTTTCATGTCTTAACATATTTCCAGAAGTAGGACAATGAAGTTCAACATGGAGTGCTCACTGTTTCATGTCTTAACATATTTCCAGAAGTAGGACAATGAAGTTCAACATGGAGTGCTCACTGTTTCATGTCTTAACATATTTCCAGAAGTAGGACAATGAAGTTCAACATGGAGTGCTCACTGTTTCATGTCTTAACATATTTCCAGAAGTAGGACAATGAAGTTCAACATGGAGTGCTCACTGTTTCATGTCTTAACATATTTCCAGAAGTAGGACAATGAAGTTCAACATGGAGTGCTCACTCTTTCATGTCTTAACATATTTCCAGAAGTAGGACAATGAAGTTCAACATGGAGTGCTCACTCTTTCATGTCTTAACATATTTCCAGAAGTAGGACAATGAGGTTCAACATGGAGTGCTCACTCTTTCATGTCTTAACATATTTCCAGAAGTAGGACAATGAAGTTCAACATGGAGTGCTCACTGTTTCATGTCTTAACATATTTCCAGAAGTAGGACAATGAAGTTCAACATGGAGTGCTCAATGTTTCATGTCTTAACATATTTCCAGAAGGAAGACAATGAAGTTCAACAAGGAGTGCTCACTGTTTCATGTCTTAACATATTTCCAGACGTAGGACAATGAAGTTCAACATGGAGTGCTCACTGTTTCATGTCCTAACATATTTCCAGAATTAGGACAATGAAGTTCAACATGGAGTGCTCACTGTTTCATGTCTTAACATATTTCCAGAAGTAGGACAATGAAGTTCAACATGGAGTGCTCACTGTTTCATGTCTTAACATATTTCCAGAAGTAGGACAATGAAGTTCAACAAGGAGTACTCACTGTTTCATGTCTTAACATATTTCCAGAAGGAAGACAATGAAGTTCAACATGGAGTGCTCATTCTTTCACGTCTTAACATATTTCCAGAAAGAAGACAATGAAGTTCAACAAGAAGTGCTCACTCTTTCATGTCTAAACATATTTTCAGAAGTAAGACAATGAAGTACAACAAGAAGTGCTCACTCTTTCATGTCTAAACATATTTTCAGAAGTAAGACAATGAAGTTCAACAAGAAGTGCTCACTCTTTCATGTCTTAACATATTTCCAGAAGTAAGACAATGAAGTTCAACAAGAAGTGCTCACTCTTTCATGTCTTAACATATTTTCAGAAGTAGGACAATGAAGTTCAACATGGAGTGCTCACTCTTTCATGTCTAAACATATTTCCAGAAGTAGGACAATGAAGTTCAACAAGAAGTGCTCACTCTTTCATGTCTTAACATATTTCCAGAAGTAGGACAATGAAGTTCAACAAGAAGTGCTCACTCTTTCATGTCTTAACATATTTTCAGAAGTAGGACAATGAAGTTCAACATGGAGTGCTCACTCTTTCATGTCTAAACATATTTCCAGAAGTAGGACAATGAAGTTCAACAAGAAGTGCTCACTCTTTCATGTCTTAACATATTTCCAGAAGTAAGACAATGAAGTTCAACAAGAAGTGCTCACTCTTTCATGTCTAAACATATTTCCAGAAGTAGGACAATGAATTCAACATGGAGTGCTTACTCTTTCATGTCTTAACATATTTCCAGAAGTAGGACAATGAAGTTCAACATGGAGTGCTCACTCTCTCATGTCTTAACATATTTCCAGAAGTAGGACAATGAAGTTCAACATGGAGTGCTCACTCTTTCATGTCTTAACATATTTCCAGAAGTAGGACAATGAAGTTCAACATGGAGTGCTCACTCTTTCATGGCTTAACATATTTCCAGAAGTAGGACAATGAAGTTCAACATGGAGTGCTCACTCTTTCATGTCTTAACATATTTCCAGAAGTAGGACAATGAAGTTCAACATGGAGTGCTCACTGTTTCATGTCTAAACATATTTTCAGAAGTAGGACAATGAAGTTGAAAATGGAGTGCTCACTGTTTCATGTCTAAACATATTTCGAGAAGTAGGACAATGAAGTTCAACATGGAGTGCTCACTCTTTCATGTCTAAACATATTTTCAGAAGTAGGACAATGAAGTTCAACATGGAGTGCTCACTCTTTCATGTCTAAACATATTTTCAAAAGTAAGACAATGAAGTTCAACATGGAGTGCTCACTCTTTCATGTCTAAACATATTTCCAGAAGTCAGATAATGAAGTTCATCATGGAGTGCTCACTCTTTCATGTCTAAACATATTTTCAGAAGTAAGACAATGAAGTTCAACAAGAAGTGCTCACTCTTTCATGTCTAAACATATTTTCAGAAGTAGGACAATGAAGTTCAACATGGAGTGCTCACTGTTTCATGTCTTAACATATTTCCAGAAGTAGGACAATGAAGTTCAACATGGAGTGCTCACTGTTTCATGTCTTAACATATTTTCAGAAGTAGGACAATGAAGTTCAACATGGAGTGCTCACTCTTTCATGTCTAAACATATTTTCAGAAGTAAGACAATGAAGTTCAACAAGAAGTGCTCACTCTTTCATGTCTAAACATATTTTCAGAAGTAGGACAATGAAGTTCAACAAGAAGTGCTCACTCCTGCATGTCTAAACATATTTTCAGAAGTAAGACAATGAAGTTCAACAAGAAGTGCTCACTCTTTCATGTCTAAACATATTTTCAGAAGTAGGACAATGAAGTTCAACATGGAGTGCTCACTGTTTCATGTCTTAACATATTTCCAGAAGTAGGACAATGAAGTTCAACATGGAGTGCTCACTGTTTCATGTCTTAACATATTTTCAGAAGTAGGACAATGAAGTTCAACATGGAGTGCTCACTCTTTCATGTCTAAACATATTTTCAGAAGTAAGACAATGAAGTTCAACAAGAAGTGATCACTCTTTCATGTGTAAACATATTTTCAGAAGTAAGACAATGAAGTTCAACAAGAAGTGCTCACTCTTTCATGTCTTAACATATTTCCAGAAGTAAGACAATGAAGTTCAACATGGAGTGCTCACTCTTTCATGTCTAAACATATTTTCAGAAGTAAGACAATGAAGTTCAACAAGAAGTGCTCACTCTTTCATGTCTAAACATATTTCCAGAAGTAGGACAATGAAGTTCAACAAGAAGTGCTCACTGTTTCAGGTCTTAACATATTTCCAGAAGTAGGACAATGAAGTTCAACATGGAGTGCTCACTCTTTCATGTCTCAACATATTTTCAGAAGTAGGACAATGAAGTTCAACATGGAGTGCTCACTCTTTCATGTCTCAACATATTTTCAGAAGTAGGACAATGAAGTTCAACATGGAGTGCTCACTGTTTCATGTCTCAACATATTTCCAGAAGGAAGACATTGTAGTTTAACATGGAGTGCTCACTGTTTCATGTCTTAACATATTTCCAGAAGGAAGACATTGTAGTTCAACAAGGCGTGCTCACTGTTTCATGTCTTAACATATTTCCAGAAGGAAGACGCTGTAGTTCAACAAGGAGTGCTCACTGTTTCATGTCTCAACATATTTCCAGAAGGAAGACATTGTAGTTCAACAAGGAGTGCTCACTGTTTCATGTCTTAACATATTTCCAGAAGGAAGACAATGAAGTTCAACAAGGAGTGCTCACTGTTTCATGTCCCAACATATTACCAGAAGGAAGACATTGTAGTTCAACAAGGAGTGCTCACTGTTTCATGTCTTAACATATTTCCAGAAGGAAGACAATGAAGTTCAACATGGAGTGCTCAGTGTTTCATGTCTCAACATATTTCCAGAAGGAAGACATTGTAGTTCAACAAGGAGTGCTCACTGTTTCATGTCTCAACATATTTCCAGAAGGAAGACAATGAAGTTCAACAAGGAGTGCTCACTATTTCATGTCTTAACATATTTCCAGAAGGAAGACATTGTAGTTCAACAAGGAGTGCTCACTGTTTCATGTCTGAACATATTTCCAGAAGGAAGACATTGTAGTTCAACAAGGAGTGCTCACTGTTTCATGTCCCAACATATTTCCAGAAGGGAGACATTGTAGTTCAACAAGGAGTGCTCACTGTTTCATGTCTTAACATATTTTCAGAAGGAAGGCATTGTAGTTCAACAAGGAGTGCTCACTGTTTCATGTCTTAACATGTTTCCAGAAGGAAGACATTGTAGTTCAACAAGGAGTGCTCACTATTTCATGTCTTAACATATTTCCAGAAGGAAGACATTGTAGTTCAACAAGAAGTGCTCACTGTTTCATGTCTTAACATATTTCCAGAAGTAGGACAATCAAGTTCAACGAGGAGTGCTCACTCTTTCATGTCTTAACATATTTCCAGAAGTAGGACAATGTGGTTCAAAAAGAAGTGCTCACTCTTTCACGTCTTAACATATTTCCAGAAGTAGGACAATGTAGTTCAAAAAGGAGTGCTCACTGTTTCATGTCTTAACATATTTCCAGAAGTAGGACAATGTAGTTCAAAAAGGAGTGCTCACTGTTTCATGTCTTAACATATTTCCAGAAGTAGGACAATGAAGTTCAACAAGGAGTGCTCACTCTTTCATGTCTTAACATATTTCCAGAAGTAGGACAATGAAGTTCAACAAGGAGTGCTCACTGTTTCATGTCTTAACATATTTCCAGAAGTAGGACAATGAAGTTCAACAAGGAGTGCTCACTCTTTCATGTCTCAACATATTTCCAGAAGTAGGACAATGAAGTTCAACATGGAGTGCTCACTCTTTCATGTCTCAACATATTTCCAGAAGTAGGACAATGATGTTCAACATGGAGTGCTCACTCTTTCATGTCTTAACATATTTCCAGAAGTGGGACAATGAAGTTCAACAAGGAGTGCTCACTGTTTCATGTCTTAACATATTTCCAGAAGGAAGACAATGAAGTTCAGCATGGAGTGCTCACTCTTTCATGTCTTAACATATTTCCAGAAGTAGGACAATGTAGTTCAACAAGGAGTGCTCACTCTTTCATGTCTTAACATATTTCCAGAAGTAGGACAATGTAGTTCAACATGGAGTGCTCACTCTTTCATGTCTTAACATATTTCCAGAAGTAGGACAATGAAGTTCAACATGGAGTGCTCACTGTTTCATGTCTTAACATATTTCCAGAAGTAGGACAATGTAGTTCAACAAGGAGTGCTCACTCTTTCATGTCTCAACATATTTCCAGAAGTAGGACCATGTAGTTCAACATGGAGTGCTCACTCTTTCATGTCTTAACATATTTCCAGAAGTAGAACAATGTAGTTCAACAAGAAGTGCTCACTCTTTCATGTCTCAACATATTTCCAGAAGTAGGATAATGAAGTGCAACATGGAGTGCTCACTGTTTCATGTCTTAACATATTTCCAGAAGTAGTATAATGTAGTTCAACAAGGAGTGCTCACTCTTTCATGTCTTAACATATTTCCAGAAGTAGGACAATGAAGTTCAACATGGAGTGCTCACTGTTTCATGTCTTAACATATTTCCAGAAGTAGGACAATGAAGTTCAACATGGAGTGCTCACTGTTTCATGTCTTAACATATTTCCAGAAGTAGGACAATGAAGTTCAACATGGAGTGCTCACTGTTTCATGTCTTAACATATTTTCAGAAGTAGGACAATGAAGTTCAACATGGAGTGCTCACTCTTTCATGTCTTAACATATTTCCAGAAGTAGGACAATGAAGTTCAACATGGAGTGCTCACTCTTTCATGTCTTATTATATTTCCAGAAGTAGGACAATTAGTTCAACATGGAGTGCTCACTCTTTCATGTCTTAACATATTTCCAGAAGTAGGACAATGAAGTTCAACATGGAGTGCTCACTCTTTCATGTCTTAACATATTTCCAGAAGTAGGACAATGAAGTTCAACATGGAGTGCTCACTGTTTCATGTCTTAACATATTTCCAGAAGTAGGACAATGAAGTTCAACATGGAGTGCTCACTGTTTCATGTCTTAACATATTTCCAGAAGTAGGACAATGAAGTTCAACATGGAGTGCTCACTGTTTCATGTCTTAATATATTTCCAGAAGTAGGACAATGAAGTTCAACATGGAGTGCTCACTGTTTCATGTCTTAACATATTTCCAGAAGGAAGACAATGAAGTTCAACAAGGAGTGCTCACTCTTTCATGTCTTAACATATTTCCAGAAGTAGGACAATGAAGTTCAACATGGAGTGCTCACTGTTTCATGTCTTAACATATTTCCAGAAGTAGGACAATGAAGTTCAACATGGAGTGCTCACTGTTTCATGTCTTAACATATTTCCAGAAGTAGGACAATGAAGTTCAACATGGAGTGCTCACTCTTTCATGTCTTAACATATTTCCAGAATTAGGACAATGAAGTTCAACAAGGAATGCTCACTGTTTCATGTCTTAACATATTTCCAGAAGGAAGACAATGAAGTTCAACATGGAGTGCTCACTCTTTCACGTCTTAACATATTTCCAGAAGGAAGACAATGAAGTTCAACAAGAAGTGCTCACTCTTTCATGTCTAAACATATTTTCAGAAGTAAGACAATGAAGTTCAACAAGAAGTGCTCACTCTTTCATGTCTTAACATATTTCCAGAAGTAAGACAATGAAGTTCAACAAGAAGTGGTCCCTCTTTCATGTCTAAACATATTTTCAGTAGTAAGACAATGAAGTTCAACAAGAAGTGCTCACTCTTCCATGTCTTAACATATTTTCAGAAGTAGGACAATGAAGTTCAACATGGAGTGCTCACTCTTTCATGTCTAAACATATTTCCAGAAGTAGGACAATGAAGTTCAACATGGAGTGCTCACTCTTTCATGTCTAAACATATTTCCAGAAGTAGGACAATGAAGTTCAACAAGAAGTGCTCACTGTTTCATGTCTTAACATATTTCCAGAAGTAGGACAATGAAGTTCAACATGGAGTGCTCACTCTTTCATGTCTAAACATATTTTCAGAAGTAGGACAATGAAGTTCAACATGGAGTGCTCACTCTTTCATGTCTAAACATATTTCCAGAACAAAGACAATGAAGTTCAACATGGAGTGCTCACTCTTTCATGTCTAAACACATTTTCAGATGTAAGACAATAAAGTTCAACAAGAAGTGCTCACTCTTTCATGTCTAAACATATTTCCAGAAGTAGGACAATGAAGTTCAACATGGAGTGCTCACTCTTTCATGTCTTAACATATTTCCAGAAGTAGGACAATGAAGTTCAACATGGAGTGCTCACTCTTTCATGTCTTAACATATTTCCAGAAGTAGGACAATGAAGTTCAACACGGAGTGCTCACTCTTTCATGTCTTAACATATTTCCAGAAGTAGGACAATGAAGTTCAACATGGAGTGCTCACTCTTTCATGTCTTAACATATTTCCAGAAGTAGGACAATGAAGTTCAACATGGAGTGCTCACTCTTTCATGTCTTAACATATTTCCAGAAGTAGGACAATGAAGTTCAACATGGAGTGCTCACTCTTTCAAGTCTAAACATATTTCCGGAAGTAGGACAATGAAGTTCAACACGGAGTGCTCTCTGTTTCATGTCTAAACATATTTTCAGAAGTAGGACAATGAAGTTCAACATGGAGTGCTCACTGTTTCATGTCTAAACATATTTCCAGAAGTAGGACAATGAAGTTCAACATGGAGTGCTCACTCTTTCATGTCTAAACATATTTTCAGAAGTAAGACAATGAAGTTCAACATGGAGTGCTCACTCTTTCATGTCTAAACATATTTCCAGAAGTAAGACAAAAAGTTCATCATGGAGTGCTCACTCTTTCATGTCTAAACATATTTTCAGAAGTACGACAATGAAGTTCAACATGGAGTGCTCACTCTTTCATGTCTAAACATATTTTCAGAAGTAAGACAATGAAGTTCAACATGGAGTGCTCACTCTTTCATGTCTAAACATATTTCCAGAAGTAAGACAAAGAAGTTCATCATGGAGTGCTCACTCTTTCATGTCTAAACATATTTTCAGAAGTAAGACAATGAAGTTCAACAAGAAGTGCTCACTCTTTCATGTCTAAACATATTTTCAGAAGTAGGACAATGAAGTTCAACAAGAAGTGCTCACTCTTTCATGTCTAAACATATTTTCAGAAGTAGGACAATGAAGTTCAACAAGAAGTGCTCACTCTTTCATGTCTAAACATATTTTCAGAAGTAAGACAATGAAGTTCAACTAGAAGTGCTCACTCTTTCATGTCTAAACATATTTTCAGAAGTAGGACAATGAAGTTCAACATGGAGTGCTCACTGTTTCATGTCTTAACACATTTCCAGAAGTAGGACAATGAAGTTCAACATGGAGTGCTCACTGTTTCATGTCTTGACATATTTTCAGAAGTAGGACAATGAAGATCAACATGGAGTGCTCACTCTTTCATGTCTAAAATATTTTCAGAAGTAAGACAATGAAGTTCAACAAGAAGTGCTCACTCTTTCATGTCTAAACATATTTTCAGAAGTAAGACAATGAAGTTCAACAAGGAGTGCTCACTCTTTCATGTCTTAACATATTTCCAGAAGTAAGACAATTAAGTTCAACATGGAGTGCTCACTCTTTCATGTCTAAACATATTTTCAGTAGTAAGACAATGAAGTTCAACAAGAAGTGCTCACTCTTTCATGTCTAAACATATTTCCAGAAGTAGGACAATGAAGTTCAACAAGAAGTGCTCACTGTTTCATGTCTTAACATATTTCCAGAAGTAGCACAATGAAGTTCAACATGGAGTGCTCACTCCTTCATGTCTCATCATATTTTCAGATGTAGGACAATGAAGTTCAACATGAAGTGCTCACTCTTTCATGTCTCAACATATTTTCAGAAGTAGGACAATGAAGTTCAACATGGAGTGCTCACTGTTTCATGTCTCAACATATTTCCAGAAGGAAGACATTGTAGTTCAACATGGAGTGCTCACTGTTTCATGTCTTAACATATTTCCAGAAGGAAGACTTTGTAGTTCAACAAGGAGTGCTCACTGTTTCATGTCTTAACATATTTCCAGAAGGAAGACATTGTAGTTCAACAAGGAGTGCTCACTGTTTCATGTCTCAACATATTTCCAGAAGTAGGACAATGTAGTTCAACATGGAGTGCTCACTCTTTCATGTCTTAACATATTTCCAGAAGTAGGACAATGTAGTTCAACAAGAAGTGCTCACTCCTTCATGTCTAAACATATTTCCAGAAGTAGGACAATGAAGTTCAACATGGAGTGCTCACTGTTTCATGTCTTAACATATTTCCAGAAGTAGGATAATGTAGTTCATCAAGGAGTGCTCACTCTTTCATGTCTTAACATATTTCCAGAAGTAGGACAATGAAGTTCAACATGGAGTGCTCACTCTTTCATGTCTAAACATATTTCCAGAAGTAGGACAATGAAGTTCAACATGGAGTGCTCACTCTTTCATGTCTAAACATATTTCCAGAAGTAGGACAATGAAGTTCAACATGGAGTGCTTACTCTTTCATGTCTTAACATATTTCCAGAAGTAGGACAATGAAGTTCAACATGGAGTGCTCACTCTTTCATGTCTTAACATATTTCCAGAAGTAGGACAATGAAGTTCAACATGGAGTGCTCACTCTTTCATGTCTTAACATATATCCAGAAGTAGGACAATGAAGTTCAACATGGAGTGCTCACTCTTTTCATGTCTTAACATATTTCCAGAAGTAGGACAATGAAGTTCAACATGGAGTGCTCACTGTTTCATGTCTAAACATATTTTCAGAAGTAGGACAATGAAGTTCAACATGGAGTGCTCACTGTTTCATGTCTTAACATATTTCCAGAAGTAGGACAATGAAGTTCAACATGGAGTGCTCACTCTTTCATGTCTTAACATATTTCCAGAATTAGGACAATGAAGTTCAACAAGAAGTGCTCACTCTTTCATGTCCAAACATATTTTCAGAAGTAAGACAATGAAGTTCAACAAGAAGTGCTCACTCTTTCATGTCTTAACATATTTCCAGAAGTAAGACAATGAAGTTCAACAAGAAGTGCTCCCTCTTTCATGTCTAAACATATTTTCAGAAGTAAGACAATGAAGTTCAACAAGAAGTGCTCACTCTTCCATGTTTTAATATATTTTCAGAAGTAGGACAATGAAGTTCAACATGGAGTGCTCACTCTTTCAGGTCTAAACATATTTCCAGAAGTAGGACAATGAAGTTCAACATGGAGTGCTCACTCTTTCATGTCTAAACATATTTCCAGAAGTAGGACAATGAAGTTCAACAAGAAGTGCTCACTGTTTCATGTCTTAACATATTTCCAGAAATAGGACAATGAAGTTCAACATGGAGTGCTCACTCTTTCATGTCTAAACATATTTTCAGAAGTAGGACAATGAAGTTCAACATGGAGTGCTCACTCTTTCATGTCTAAACATATTTTCAGAACTAAGACAATGAAGTTCAACATGGAGTGCTCACTCTTTCATGTCTAAACATATTTTCAGAAGTAAGACAATAAAGTTCAACAAGAAGTGCTCACTCTTTCATGTCTAAACATATTTCCAGAAGTAGGACAATGAAGTTCAACATGGAGTGCTCACTCTTTCATGTCTTAACATATTTCCAGAAGTAGGACAATGAAGTTCAACAAGGAGTGCTCACTGTTTCATGTCTTAACATATTTCCAGAAGGAAGACATTGTAGTTCAACAAGGAGTGCTCACTGTTGCATGTCTCAACATATTTCCAGAAGTAGGACAATGTAGTTCAACATGGAGTGCTCACTCTTTCATGTCTTAACATATTTCCAGAAGTAGGACAATGTAGTTCAACAAGAAGTGCTCACTCCTTCATGTCTAAACATATTTACAGAAGTAGGACAATGAAGTTCAACATGGAGTGCTCACTGTTTCATGTCTTAACATATTTCCAGAAGTAGGATAATGTAGTTCATCAAGGAGTGCTCACTCTTTCATGTCTTAACATATTTCCAGAAGTAGGACAATGAAGTTCAACATGGAGTGCTCACTCTTTCATGTCTAAACATATTTCCAGAAGTAGGACAATGAAGTTCAACATGGAGTGCTCACTCTTTCATGTCTAAACATATTTCCAGAAGTAGGACAATGAAGTTCAACAAGAAGTGCTCACTGTTTCATGTCTTAACATATTTCCAGAAGTAGGACAAAGAAGTTCAACATGGAGTGCTCACTCTTTCATGTCTGAACATATTTTCAGAAGTAGTACAATGAAGTTCACAATGGAGTGCTCACTCTTTCATGTCTAAACATATTTCCAGAAGTAAATACAATGAAGTTCAACCTGGAGTGCTCACTCTTTCATGTCTTAACATATTTCCAGAAGTAGGACAATGAAGTTCAACATGGAGTGCTCACTCTTTCAAGTCTAAACATATTTCCGGAAGTAGGACAATGAAGTTCAACATGGAGTGCTCTCTGTTTCATGTCTAAACATATTTTCAGAAGTAGGACAATGAAGTTCAACATGGAGTGCTCACTGTTTCATGTCTAAACATATTTCCAGAAGTAAATACAATGAAGTTCAACATGGAGTGCTCACTCTTTCATGTCTTAACATATTTCCAGAAGTAGGACAATGAAGTTCAACATGGAGTGCTCACTCTTTCATGTCTTAACATATTTTCAGAAGTAGGACAATGAAGATCAACATGGAGTGCTCACTCTTTCATGTCTAAAATATTTTCAGAAGTAAGACAATGAAGTTCAAATAGAAGTGCTCACTCTTTCATGTCTAAACATATTTTCAGAAGTAAGACAATGAAGTTCAACAAGAAGTGCTCACTCTTTCATGTCTTAACATATTTCCAGAAGTAAGACAATGAAGTTCAACATGGAGTGCTCACTCTTTCATGTCTAAACATATTTTCAGTAGTAAGACAATGAAGTTCAACAAGAAGTGCTCACTCTTTCATGTCCAAACATATTTCCAGAAGTAGGACAATGAAGTTCAACAAGAAGTGCTCACTGTTTCATGTCTTAACATATTTCCAGAAGTAGCACAATGAAGTTCAACATGGGGTGCTCACTCTTTCATGTCTCATCATATTTTCAGATGTAGGACAATGAAGTTCAACATGGAGTGCTCACTCTTTCATGTCTCAACATATTTTCAGAAGTAGGACAATGAAGTTCAACATGGAGTGCTCACTGTTTCATGTCTCAACATATTTCCAGAAGGAAGACATTGTAGTTCAACATGGAGTGCTTACTGTTTCATGTCTTAACATATTTCCAGAAGGAAGACATTGTAGATCAACAAGGAGTGCTCACTGTTTCATGTCTTAACATATTTCCAGAAGGAGGACATTGTAGTTCAACAAGGAGGTCTCACTGTTTCATGTCTCAACATATTTACAGAAGTAGGACAATGAAGTTCAACATGGAGTGCTCACTGTTTCATGTCTTAACATATTTCCAGAAGTAGGATAATGTAGTTCATCAAGGAGTGCTCACTCTTTCATGTCTTAACATATTTCCAGAAGTAGGACAATGAAGTTCAACATGGAGTGCTCACTCTTTGATGTCTAAACATATTTCCAGAAGTAGGACAATGAAGTTCAACATGGAGTGCTCACTCTTTCATGTCTAAACATATTTCCAGAAGTAGGACAATGAAGTTCAACAAGAAGTGCTCACTGTTTCATGTCTTAACATATTTCCAGAAGTAGGACAAAGAAGTTCAACATGGAGTGCTCACTCTTTCATGTCTGAACATATTTTCAGAAGTAGTAAAATGAAGTTCAACATGGAGTGCTCACTCTTTCATGTCTAAACATATTTCCAGAAGTAAATACAATGAAGTTCAACATGGAGTGCTCACTCTTTCATGTCTTAACATATTTCCAGAAGTAGGACAATGAAGTTCAACATGGAGTGCTCACTCTTTCATGTCTTAACATATTTCCAGAAGCAGGACAATGAAGTTCAACATGGAGTTCTCACTCTTTCATGTCTTAACATATTTCCAGAAGTAGGCCAATGAAGTTCAACATGGAGTGCTCACTCTTTCATGTCTTAACATATTTTCAGAAGTAGGACAATGAAGTTCAACATGGAGTGCTCACTCTTTCATGTCATAACATATATCCAGAAGTAGTAAAATGAAGTTCAACATGGAGTGCTCACTCTTTTCATGTCTTAACGTATTTCCAGAAGTAGGACAATGAAGTTCAACATGGAGTGCTCACTGTTTGATGTCTAAACATATTTTCAGAAGTAGGACAATGAAGTTCAACATGGAGTGCTCACTGTTTCATGTCTAAACATATTTCCAGAAGTAGGACAATGAAGTTCAACATGGAGTGCTCACTCTTTCATGTCTAAACATATTTTCAGAAGTAGGAAAATGAAGTTCAACATGGAGTGCTCACTCTTTCATGTCTAAACATATTTTCAGAAGTAAGACAATGAAGTTCAACATGGAGTGCTCACTCTTTCATGTCTGAACATATTTCCAGAAGTAAGACAATGAAGTTCATCATGGAGTGCTCACTCTTTCATGTCTAAACATATTTTCAGAAGTAAGACAATGAAGTTCAACAAGAAGTGCTCACTCTTTCATGTCTAAACATATTTTCAGAAGTAGGACAATGAAGTTCAACATGGAGTGCTCACTGTTTCATGTCTTAACATATTTCCAGAAGTAGGACAATGAAGTTCAACATGGAGTGCTCACTGTTTCATGTCTTAACATATTTTCAGAAGTAGGACAATGAAGTCAACATGGAGTGCTCACTCTTTCATGTCTAAACATATTTTCAGAAGTAAGACAATGAAGTTCAACAAGAAGTGCTCACTCTTTCATGTCTAAACATATTTTCAGAAGTAGGACAATAAAGTTCAACAAGAAGTGCTCACTCTTTCATGTCTAAACATATTTTCAGAAGTAAGACAATGAAGTTCAACAAGAAGTGCTCACTCTTTCATGTCTAAACATATTTTCAGAAGTAGGACAATGAAGTTCAACATGGAGTGCTCACTGTTTCATGTCTTAACATATTTCCAGAAGTAGGACAATGAAGTTCAACATGGAGTGCTCACTGTTTCATGTCTTAACATATTTTCAGAAGTAGCACAATGAAGTTCAACATGGAGTGCTCACTCTTTCATGTCTAAACATATTTTCAGAAGTAAGACAATGAAGTTCAACAAGAAGTGCTCACTCTTTCATGTCTAAACATATTTTCAGAAGTAGGACAATGAGGTTCATCAAGAAGTGCTAACTCTTTCATGTCTTAACATATTTCCAGAAGTAAGACAATGAAGTTCAACATGGAGTGCTCACTCTTTCATGTCTAAACATATTTTCAGAAGTAAGACAATGAAGTTCAACAAGAAGTGCTCACTCTTTCATGTCTAAACATATTTCCAGAAGTAGGACAATGAAGTTCATTAAGAAGTGCTCACTGTTTCATGTCTTAACATATTTCCAGAAGTAGGACAATGAAGTTCAACATGGAGTGCTCACTCTTTCATGTCTCAACATATTTTCAGAAGTAGGACAATGAAGTTCAACATGGAGTGCTCACTCTTTCATGTCTCAACAAATTTTCAGAAGTAGGACAATGAGGTTCAACATGGAGTGCTCACTGTTTCATGTCTCAACATATTTCCAGAAGGAAGACATTGTAGTTCAACATGGAGTGCTGACTGTTTCATGTCTTAACATATTTCCAGAAGGAAGACATTGTAGTTCAACAAGGAGTGCTCACTGTTTTATGTCTTAACATATTTCCAGAAGGAAGACATTGTAGTTCAACAAGGAGTGCTCACTGTTTCATGTCTTAACATATTTCCAGAAGGAAGACATTGTAGTTCAACAAGGAGTGCTCACTGTTTCATGTCTGAACATATTTCCAGAAGGAAGACATTGTAGTTGAACAAGAAGTGCTCACTGTTTCATGTCCAAACATATTTCCAGAAGGAAGACATTGTAGTTCAACAAGGAGTGCTCACTGTTTCATGTCTTAACATATTTCCAGAAGGAAGACATAGTAGTTCAACAAGGAGTGCTCACTGTTTCATGTCTTAACATATTTCCAGAAGGAAGACATTGTAGTTCAACAAGAAGTGCTCACTGTTTCATGTCTTAACATATTTCCAGAAGTAGGACAATCAAGTTCAACGAGGAGTGCTCACTCTTTCATGTCTTAACATATTTCCAGAAGTAGGACAATGTAGTTCAACACGGAGTGCTCACTCTTTCATGTCTTAACATATTTCCAGAAGTAGGACAATGTAGTTCAACATGGAGTGCTCACTCTTTCATGTCTTAACATATTTCCAGAAGTAGGACAATGTAGTTCAACACGGAGTGCTCACTCTTTCATGTCTCAACATATTTCCAGAAGTAGGACAATGTAGTTCAACATGGAGTGCTCACTGTTTCATGTCTTAACATATTTCCAGAAGTAGGACAATGTAGTTCAACATGGAGTGCTCACTGTTTCATGTCTCAACATATTTCCAGAAGTAGGACAATGTAGTTCAACATGGAGTGCTCACTGTATCATGTCTTAACATATTTCCAGAAGTAGGGCAATGAAGTTCAACACGGAGTGCTCACTCTTTCATGTCTCAACATATTTCCAGAAGTAGGACAATGTAGTTCAACACGGAGTGCTCACTGTTTCATGTCTTAACATATTTCCAGAACTAGGACAATGAAGTTCAACATGGAGTGCTCACTCTTTCATGTCTCAACATATTTCCAGAAGTAGGACAATGTAGTTCAACACGGAGTGCTCACTGTTTCATGTCTCAACATATTTCCAGAAGTAGGACAATGAAGTTCAACATGGAGTGCTCACTGTTTCATGTCTCAACATATTTCCAGAAGTAGGACAATGAAGTTCAACATGCAGTGCTCACTGTTTCATGTCTTAACATATTTTCAGAAGTAGGACAATGAAGTTCAACATGGAGTGCTCACTCTTTCATGTCTTAACATATTTCCAGAAGTAGGACAATGAAGTACAACATGGAGTGCTCACTGTTTCATGTCTCAACATATTTCCAGAGGGAAGACAATGAAGTTCAACATGGAGTGCTCACTCTTTCATGTCTTAACATATTTCCAGATGTAGGACAATGAAGTTCAACAAGGAGTGCTCACTGTTTCATGTCTTAACATATTTCCAGAAGGAAGACAATGAAGTTCAACATGGAGTGCTCACTCTTTCATGTCTTAACATATTTCCAGAAGAAGGACAATGTAGTTCAACAAGGAGTGCTCACTCTTTCATGTCTGAACATATTTCCAGAAGTAGGACAATGTAGTTCAACATGGAGTGCTCACTCTTTCATGTCTTAACATATTTCCAGAAGTAGGATAATGAAGTTCAACATGAAGTGCTCACTGTTTCATGTCTTAACATATTTCCAGAAGTAGGACAATGTAGTTCAACAAGGAGTGCTCACTCTTTCATGTCTCAACATATTTCCAGAAGTAGGACAATGTAGTTCAACATGGAGTGCTCACTCTTTCATGTGTTAACATATTTTTCTAGAAGTAGGACAATGTAGTTCAACAAGAAGTGCTCACTCTTTCATGTCTCAACATATTTCCAGAAGTAGGACAATGAAGTTCAACATGGAGTGCTCATTCTTTCATGTCTTAACATATTTCCAGAAGTAGGACAATGAAGTTCAACATGGAGTGCTCACTGTTTCATGTCTTAACATATTTCCAGAAGTAGGATAATGTAGTTCAACATGGAGTGCTCACTGTTTCATGTCTTAACATATTTCCAGAAGTAGGACAATGAAGTTCAACATGGCGTGCTCACTGTTTCATGTCTTAACATATTTCCAGAAGTAGGACAATGTAGTTCAACAAGGAGTGCTCACTGTTTCATGTCTTAACATATTTCCAGAAATAGGATAATGTAGTTCAACAAGGAGTGCTCACTCTTTCATGTCTTAACATATTTCCAGAAGTAGGACAATGAAGTTCAACATGGAGTGCTCACTGTTTCATGTCTTAACATATTTCCAGAAGTAGGACAATGAAGTTCAACATGGAGTGCTCACTGTTTCATGTCTTAACATATTTCCAGAAGTAGGACAATGAAGTTCAACATGGAGTGCTCACTGTTTCATGTCTTAACATATTTCAAGAAGGAAGACATTGTAGTTCAAAAAGGAGTGCTCACTGTTTCATGTCTCAACATATTTCCAGAAGGAAGACATTGTAGTTCAACAAGGAGTGCTCATTGTTTCATGTCTCAACGTATTTCCAGAAGGAAGACATTGTAGTTCAACAAGGAGTGCTCACTGTTTCATGTCTTAACATATTTCCAGAAGGAAGACATTGTAGTCCAACAAGGAGTGCTCAGTGTTTCATGTCTTAACATATTTCCAGAAGGAAGACATTGTAGTTCAACAAGGAGTGCTCACTGTTTCATGTCTTAACATATTTCCAGAAGGCAGACATTGTAGTTCAACAAGAGCTGCTCACTGTTTCATGTCTTAACATATTTCCAGAAGTAGGACAATCAAGTTCAACGAGGAGTGCTCACTCTTTCATGTCTTAACATATTTTCAGAAGTAGGACAATGTAGTTCAAAAAGGAGTGCTCACTCTTTCATGTCTTAACATATTTCCAGAAGTAGGACAATCAAGTTCAACGAGGAGTGCTCACTCTTTCATGTCTTAACATATTTCCAGAAGGAAGACATTCTAGTTCAAAAAGGAGTGCTCACTGTTTCATGTCTTAACATATTTCCAGAAGTAGGACAATGTAGTTCAAAAAGGAGTGCTCACTGTTTCATGTCTTAACATATTTCCAGAAGTAGGACAATGTAGTTCAAAAAGGAGTGCTCACTGTTTCATGTCTTAACATATTTCCAGAAGTAGGACAATCAAGTTCAACAAGGAGTGCTCACTCTTTCATGTCTTAACATATTTCCAGAAGTAGGACAATGAAGTTCAACAAGGAGTGCTCACTGTTTCATGTCTTAACATATTTCCAGAAGTAGGACAATGAAGTTCAACAAGGAAAGCTCACTCTTTCATGTCTCAACATATTTCCAGAAGTAGGACAATGAAGTTCAACATGGAGTGCTCACTGTTTCATGTCTCAACATATTTCCAGAAGTAGGACAATGAAGATCAACATGGAGTGCTCACTCTTTCATGTCTTAACATATTTCCAGAAGTAGGACAATGAAGTTCAACAAGGAGTGCTCACTGTTTCATGTCTTAACATATTTCCAGAAGGAAGACAATGAAGTTCAACATGGAGTGCTCACTCTTTCATGTCTTAACATATTTCCAGAAGTAGGACAATGTAGTTCAACAAGGAGTGCTCACTCTTTCATGTCTTAACATATTTCCAGAAGTAGGACAATGAAGTTAAACATGGAGTGCTCACTGTTTCATGTCTTAACATATTTCCAGAAGTAGGACAATGTAGTTCAACAAGGAGTGCTCACTCTTTCATGTCTCAACATATTTCCAGAAGTAGGACAATGTAGTTCAACATGGAGTGCTCACTCTTTCATGTCTTAACATATTTCCAGAAGTAGGACAATGTAGTTCAACAAGAAGTGCTCACTCTTTCATGTCTCAACATATTTCCAGAAGTAGGACAATGAAGTTCAACATGGAGTGCTCACTCTTTCATGTCTTAACATATTTCCAGAAGTAGGACAATGAAGTTCAACATGGAGTGCTCACTTTTTCATGTCTTAACATATTTCCAGAAGTAGGACAATGAAGTTCAACATGGAGTGCTCACTGTTTCATGTCTTAACATATTTCCAGAAGTAGGACAATGAAGTTCAACATGGAGTGCTCACTGTTTCATGTCTTAACATATTTCCAGAAGTAGGATAATGTGGTTCAACATGGAGTGCTCACTGTTTCATGTCTTAACATATTTCCAGAAGTAGGACAATGAAGTTCAACATGGAGTGCTCACTGTTTCATGTCTTAACATATTTCCAGAAGTAGGACAATGTAGTTCAACAAGGAGTGCTCATTTTTCATGTCTTAACATATTTCCAGAAGTAGGATAATGTAGTTCAACAAGGAGTGCTCACTCTTTCATGTCTTAACATATTTCCAGAAGTAGGACAATGAAGTTCAACATGGAGTGCTCACTGTTTCATGTCTTATCATATTTCCAGAAGTAGGACAATGAAGTTCAACATGGAGTGCTCACTGTTTCATGTCTTAACATATTTCCAGAAGTAGGACAATGAAGTTCAACATGGAGTGCTCACTGTTTCATGTCTTAACATATTTCCAGAAGTAGGACAATGAAGTTCAACATGGAGTGCTCACTGTTTCATGTCTTAACATATTTCCAGAAGTAGGACAATGAAGTTCAACATGGAGTGCTCACTCTTTCATGTCTTAACATATTTCCAGAAGTAGGACAATGAAGTTCAACATGGAGTGCTCACTCTTTCATGTCTAAACATATTTTCAGAAGTAGGACAATGAAGTTCAACATGGAGTGCTCACTCTTTCATGTCTAAACATATTTCCAGAACAAAGACAATGAAGTTCAACATGGAGTGCTCACTCTTTCATGTCTAAACACATTTTCAGATGTAAGACAATAAAGTTCAACACGAAGTGCTCACTCTTTCATGTCTAAACATATTTCCAGAAGTAGGACAATGAAGTTCAACATGGAGTGCTCACTCTTTCATGTCTTAACATATTTCCAGAAGTAGGACAATGAAGTTCAACATGGAGTGCTCACTCTTTCATGTCTTAACATATTTCCAGAAGTAGGACAATGAAGTTCAACACGGAGTGCTCACTCTTTCATGTCTTAACATATTTCCAGAAGTAGGACAATGAAGTTCAACATGGAGTGCTCACTCTTTCATGTCTTAACATATTTCCAGAAGTAGGACAATGAAGTTCAACATGGAGTGCTCACTCTTTCATGTCTTAACATATTTCCAGAAGTAGGACAATGAAGTTCAACATGGAGTGCTCACTCTTTCAAGTCTAAACATATTTCCGGAAGTAGGACAATGAAGTTCAACATGGAGTGCTCTCTGTTTCATGTCTAAACATATTTTCAGAAGTAGGACAATGAAGTTCAACATGGAGTGCTCACTGTTTCATGTCTAAACATATTTCCAGAAGTAGGACAATGAAGTTCAACATGGAGTGCTCACTCTTTCATGTCTAAACATATTTTCAGAAGTAAGACAATGAAGTTCAACATGGAGTGCTCACTCTTTCATGTCTAAACATATTTCCAGAAGTAAGACAAAGAAGTTCATCATGGAGTGCTCACTCTTTCATGTCTAAACATATTTTCAGAAGTACGACAATGAAGTTCAACATGGAGTGCTCACTCTTTCATGTCTAAACATATTTTCAGAAGTAAGACAATGAAGTTCAACATGGAGTGCTCACTCTTTCATGTCTAAACATACTTCCAGAAGTAAGACAAAGAAGTTCATCATGGAGTGCTCACTCTTTCATGTCTAAACATATTTTCAGAAGTAAGACAATGAAGTTCAACAAGAAGTTCTCACTCTTTCATGTCTAAACATATTTTCAGAAGTAGGACAATGAAGTTCAACAAGAAGTGCTCACTCTTTCATGTCTAAACATATTTTCAGAAGTAGGACAATGAAGTTCAACAAGAAGTGCTCACTCTTTCATGTCTAAACATATTTTCAGAAGTAAGACAATGAAGTTCAACTAGAAGTGCTCACTCTTTCATGTCTAAACATATTTTCAGAAGTAGGACAATGAAGTTCAACATGGAGTGCTCACTGTTTCATGTCTTAACACATTTCCAGAAGTAGGACAATGAAGTTCAACATGGAGTGCTCACTGTTTCATGTCTTAACATATTTTCAGAAGTAGGACAATGAAGATCAACATGGAGTGCTCACTCTTTCATGTCTAAAATATTTTCAGAAGTAAGACAATGAAGTTCAACAAGAAGTGCTCACTCTTTCATGTCTAACCATATTTTCAGAAGTAGGACAATGAAGTTCAACATGGAGTGCTCACTCTTTCATGTCTAAACATATTTCCAGAAGTAGGACAATGAAGTTCAACATGGAGTGCTCACTCTTTCATGTCTAAACATATTTTCAGAAGTAGGACAATGAAGTTCAACATGGAGTGCTCACTCTTTCATGTCTAAACATATTTTCAGAAGTAAGACAATGAAGTTCAACATGGAGTGATCACTCTTTCATGTCTAAACATATTTCCAGAAGTCAGATAATGAAGTTCATCATGGAGTGCTCACTCTTTCATGTCTAAACATATTTTCAGAAGTAAGACAATGAAGTTCAACAAGAAGTGCTCACTCTTTCATGTCTAAACATATTTTCAGAAGTAGGACAATGAAGTTCAACATGGAGTGCTCACTGTTTCATGTCTTAACATATTTCCAGAAGTAGGACAATGAAGTTCAACATGGAGTGCTCACTGTTTCATGTCTTAACATATTTTCAGAAGTAGGACAATGAAGTTCAACATGGAGTGCTCACTCTTTCATGTCTAAACATATTTTCAGAAGTAAGACAATGAAGTTCAACAAGAAGTGCTCACTCTTTCATGTCTAAACATATTTTCAGAAGTAGGACAATGAAGTTCAACAAGAAGTGCTCACTCCTGCATGTCTAAACATATTTTCAGAAGTAAGACAATGAAGTTCAACAAGAAGTGCTCACTCTTTCATGTCTAAACATATTTTCAGAAGTAGGACAATGAAGTTCAACATGGAGTGCTCACTGTTTCATGTCTTAACATATTTCCAGAAGTAGGACAATGAAGTTCAACATGGAGTGCTCACTGTTTCATGTCTTAACATATTTTCAGAAGTAGGACAATGAAGTTCAACATGGAGTGCTCACTCTTTCAGGTCTAAACATATTTTCAGAAGTAAGACAATGAAGTTCAACAAGAAGTGATCACTCTTTCATGTGTAAACATATTTTCAGAAGTAAGACAATGAAGTTCAACAAGAAGTGCTCACTCTTTCATGTCTTAACATATTTCCAGAAGTAAGACAATGAAGTTCAACATGGAGTGCTCACTCTTTCATGTCTAAACATATTTTCAGAAGTAAGACAATGAAGTTCAACAAGAAGTGCTCACTCTTTCATGTCTAAACATATTTCCAGAAGTAGGACAATGAAGTTCAACAAGAAGTGCTCACTGTTTCAGGTCTTAACATATTTCCAGAAGTAGGACAATGAAGTTCAACATGGAGTGCTCACTCTTTCATGTCTCAACATATTTTCAGAAGTAGGACAATGAAGTTCAACATGGAGTGCTCACTCTTTCATGTCTCAACATATTTTCAGAAGTAGGACAATGAAGTTCAACATGGAGTGCTCACTGTTTCATGTCTCAACATATTTCCAGAAGGAAGACATGGTAGTTTAACATGGAGTGCTCACTGTTTCATGTCTTAACATATTTCCAGAAGGAAGACATTGTAGTTCAACAAGGCGTGCTCACTGTTTCATGTCTTAACATATTTCCAGAAGGAAGACGCTGTAGTTCAACAAGGAGTGCTCACTGTTTCATGTCTCAACATATTTCCAGAAGGAAGACATTGTAGTTCAACAAGGAGTGCTCACTGTTTCATGTCTTAACATATTTCCAGAAGGAAGACAATGAAGTTCAACAAGGAGTGCTCACTGTTTCATGTCCCAACATATTACCAGAAGGAAGACATTGTAGTTCAACAAGGAGTGCTCACTGTTTCATGTCTTAACATATTTCCAGAAGGAAGACAATGAAGTTCAACATGGAGTGCTCAGTGTTTCATGTCTCAACATATTTCCAGAAGGAAGACATTGTAGTTCAACAAGGAGTGCTCACTGTTTCATGTCTCAACATATTTCCAGAAGGAAGACAATGAAGTTCAACAAAGAGTGCTCACTATTTCATGTCTTAACATATTTCCAGAAGGAAGACATTGTAGTTCAACAAGGAGTGCTCACTGTTTCATGTCTGAACATATTTCCAGAAGGAAGACATTGTAGTTCAACATGGAGTGCTCACTGTTTCATGTCCCAACATATTTCCAGAAGGGAGACATTGTAGTTCAACAAGGAGTGCTCACTGTTTCATGTCTTAACATATTTTCAGAAGGAAGGCATTGTAGTTCAACAAGGAGTGCTCACTGTTTCATGTCTTAACATGTTTCCAGAAGGAAGACATTGTAGTTCAACAAGGAGTGCTCACTATTTCATGTCTTAACATATTTCCAGAAGGAAGACATTGTAGTTCAACAAGAAGTGCTCACTGTTTCATGTCTTAACATATTTCCAGAAGTAGGACAATCAAGTTCAACGAGGAGTGCTCACTCTTTCATGTCTTAACATATTTCCAGAAGTAGGACAATGTGGTTCAAAAAGAAGTGCTCACTCTTTCACGTCTTAACATATTTCCAGAAGTAGGACAATGTAGTTCAAAAAGGAGTGCTCACTGTTTCATGTCTTAACATATTTCCAGAAGTAGGACAATGTAGTTCAAAAAGGAGTGCTCACTGTTTCATGTCTTAACATATTTCCAGAAGTAGGACAATGAAGTTCAACAAGGAGTGCTCACTCTTTCATGTCTTAACATATTTCCAGACTTAGGACAATGAAGTTCAACAAGGAGTGCTCACTGTTTCATGTCTTAACATATTTCCAGAAGTAGGACAATGAAGTTCAACAAGGAGTGCTCACTCTTTCATGTCTCAACATATTTCCAGAAGTAGGACAATGAAGTTCAACATGGAGTGCTCACTCTTTCATGTCTCAACATATTTCCAGAAGTAGGACAATGATGTTCAACATGGAGTGCTCACTCTTTCATGTCTTAACATATTTCCAGAAGTAGGACAATGAAGTTCAACAAGGAGTGCTCACTGTTTCATGTCTTAACATATTTCCAGAAGGAAGACAATGAAGTTCAACATGGAGTGCTCACTCTTTCATGTCTTAACATATTTCCAGAAGTAGGACAATGTATTTCAACAAGGAGTGCTCACTCTTTCATGTCTTAACATATTTCCAGAAGTAGGACAATGTAGTTCAACATGGAGTGCTCACTCTTTCATGTCTTAACATATTTCCAGAAGTAGGACAATGAAGTTCAACATGGAGTGCTCACTGTTTCATGTCTTAACATATTTCCAGAAGTAGGACAATGTAGTTCAACAAGGAGTGCTCACTCTTTCATGTCTCAACATATTTCCAGAAGTAGGACAATGTAGTTCAACATGGAGTGCTCACTCTTTCATGTCTTAACATATTTCCAGAAGTAGAACAATGTAGTTCAACAAGAAGTGCTCACTCTATCATGTCTCAACATATTTCCAGAAGTAGGACAATGAAGTGCAACATGGAGTGCTCACTGTTTCATGTCTTAACATATTTCCAGAAGTAGTATAATGTAGTTCAACAAGGAGTGCTCACTCTTTCATGTCTTAACATATTTCCAGAAGTAGGACAATGAAGTTCAACATGGAGTGCTCACTGTTTCATGTCTTAACATATTTCCAGAAGTAGGACAATGAAGTTCAACATGGAGTGCTCACTGTTTCATGTCTTAACATATTTCCAGAAGTAGGACAATGAAGTTCAACATGGAGTGCTCACTGTTTCATGTCTTAACATATTTTCAGAAGTAGGACAATGAAGTTCAACATGGAGTGCTCAATCTTTCATGTCTTAACATATTTCCAGAAGTAGGACAATGAAGTTCAACATGGAGTGCTCACTCTTTCATGTCTTATTATATTTCCAGAAGTAGGACAATGAAGTTCAACATGGAGTGCTCACTCTTTCATGTCTTAACATATTTCCAGAAGTAGGACAATGAAGTTCAACATGGAGTGCTCACTCTTTCATGTCTTAACATATTTCCAGAAGTAGGACAATGAAGTTCAACATGGAGTGCTCACTGTTTCATGTCTTAACATATTTACAGAAGTAGGACAATGAAGTTCAACATGGAGTGCTCACTGTTTCATGTCTTAACATATTTCCAGAAGTAGGACAATGAAGTTCAACATGGAGTGCTCACTGTTTCATGTCTTAATATATTTCCAGAAGTAGGACAATGAAGTTCAACATGGAGTGCTCACTGTTTCATGTCTTAACATATTTCCAGAAGGAAGATAATGAAGTTCAACAAGGAGTGCTCACTGTTTCATGTCTTAACATATTTCCAGAAGTAGGACAATGAAGTTCAACATGGAGTGCTCACTGTTTCATGTCTTAACATATTTCCAGAAGTAGGACAATGAAGTTCAACATGGAGTGCTCACTGTTTCATGTCTTAACATATTTCCAGAAGTAGGACAATGAAGTTCAACATGGAGTGCTCAGTCTTTCATGTCTTAACATATTTCCAGAATTAGGACAATGAAGTTCAACAAGGAATGCTCACTGTTTCATGTCTTAACATATTTCCAGAAGGAAGACAATGAAGTTCAACATGGAGTGCTCACTCTTTCACGTCTTAACATATTTCCAGAAGGAAGACAATGAAGTTCAACAAGAAGTGCTCACTCTTTCATGTCTAAACATATTTTCAGAAGTAAGACAATGAAGTTCAACAAGAAGTGCTCACTCTTTCATGTCTTAACATATTTCCAGAAGTAAGACAATGAAGTTCAACAAGAAGTGGTCCCTTTTTCATGTCTAAACATATTTTCAGAAGTAAGACAATGAAGTTCAACAAGAAGTGCTCACTCTTCCATGTCTTAACATATTTTCAGAAGTAGGACAATGAAGTTCAACATGGAGTGCTCACTCCTTCATGTCTAAACATATTTCCAGAAGTAGGACAATGAAGTTCAACATGGAGTGCTCACTCTTTCATGTCTAAACATATTTCCAGAAGTAGGACAATGAAGTTCAACAAGAAGTGCTCACTGTTTCATGTCTTAACATATTTCCAGAAGTAGGACAATGAAGTTCAACATGGAGTGCTCACTCTTTCATGTCTAAACATATTTTCAGAAGTAGGACAATGAAGTTCAACATGGAGTGCTCACTCTTTCATGTCTAAACATATTTCCAGAACAAAGACAATGAAGTTCAACATGGAGTGCTCACTCTTTCATGTCTAAACACATTTTCAGATGTAAGACAATAAAGTTCAACAAGAAGTGCTCACTCTTTCATGTCTAAACATATTTCCAGAAGTAGGACAATGAAGTTCAACATGGAGTGCTCACTCTTTCATGTCTTAACATATTTCCAGAAGTAGGACAATGAAGTTCAACATGGAGTGCTCACTCTTTCATGTCTTAACATATTTCCAGAAGTAGGACAATGAAGTTCAACACGGAGTGCTCACTCTTTCATGTCTTAACATATTTCCAGAAGTAGGACAATGAAGTTCAACATGGAGTGCTCACTCTTTCATGTCTTAACATATTTCCAGAAGTAGGACAATGAAGTTCAACATGGAGTGCTCACTCTTTCATGTCTTAACATATTTCCAGAAGTAGGACAATGAAGTTCAACATGGAGTGCTCACTCTTTCAAGTCTAAACATATTTCCGGAAGTAGGACAATGAAGTTCAACATGGAGTGCTCTCTGTTTCATGTCTAAACATATTTTCAGAAGTAGGACAATGAAGTTCAACATGGAGTGCTCACTGTTTCATGTCTAAACATATTTCCAGAAGTAGGACAATGAAGTTCAACATGGAGTGCTCACTCTTTCATGTCTAAACATATTTTCAGAAGTAAGACAATGAAGTTCAACATGGAGTGCTCACTCTTTCATGTCTAAACATATTTCCAGAAGTAAGACAAAGAAGTTCATCATGGAGTGCTCACTCTTTCATGTCTAAACATATTTTCAGAAGTACGACAATGAAGTTCAACATGGAGTGCTCACTCTTTCATGTCTAAACATATTTTCAGAAGTAAGACAATGAAGTTCAACATGGAGTGCTCACTCTTTCATGTCTAAACATACTTCCAGAAGTAAGACAAAGAAGTTCATCATGGAGTGCTCACTCTTTCATGTCTAAACATATTTTCAGAAGTAAGACAATGAAGTTCAACAAGAAGTTCTCACTCTTTCATGTCTAAACATATTTTCAGAAGTAGGACAATGAAGTTCAACAAGAAGTGCTCACTCTTTCATGTCTAAACATATTTTCAGAAGTAGGACAATGAAGTTCAACAAGAAGTGCTCACTCTTTCATGTCTAAACATATTTTCAGAAGTAAGACAATGAAGTTCAACTAGAAGTGCTCACTCTTTCATGTCTAAACATATTTTCAGAAGTAGGACAATGAAGTTCAACATGGAGTGCTCACTGTTTCATGTCTTAACACATTTCCAGAAGTAGGACAATGAAGTTCAACATGGAGTGCTCACTGTTTCATGTCTTAACATATTTTCAGAAGTAGGACAATGAAGATCAACATGGAGTGCTCACTCTTTCATGGCTAAAATATTTTCAGAAGTAAGACAATGAAGTTCAACAAGAAGTGCTCACTCTTTCATGTCTAACCATATTTTCAGAAGTAGGACAATGAAGTTCAACATGGAGTGCTCACTCTTTCATGTCTAAACATATTTCCAGAAGTAGGACAATGAAGTTCAACATGGAGTGCTCACTCTTTCATGTCTAAACATATTTCCAGAAGTAGGACAATGAAGTTCAACATGGAGTGCTCACTCTTTCATGTCTTAACATATTTCCAGAAGTAGGACAATGAAGTTCAACATGGAGTGCTCACTCTTTCATGTCTTAACATATTTCCAGAAGTAGGACAATGAAGTTCAACACGGAGTGCTCACTCTTTCATGTCTTAACATATTTCCAGAAGTAGGACAATGAAGTTCAACATGGAGTGCTCACTCTTTCATGTCTTAACATATTTCCAGAAGTAGGACAATGAAGTTCAACATGGAGTGCTCACTCTTTCATTTCTTAACATATTTCCAGAAGTAGGACAATGAAGTTCAACATGGAGTGCTCACTCTTTCAAGTCTAAACATATTTCCGGAAGTAGGACAATGAAGTTCAACATGGAGTGCTCTCTGTTTCATGTCTAAACATATTTTCAGAAGTAGGACAATGAAGTTCAACATGGAGTGCTCACTGTTTCATGTCTAAACATATTTCCAGAAGTAGGACAATGAAGTTCAACATGGAGTGCTCACTCTTTCATGTCTAAACATATTTTCAGAAGTAAGACAATGAAGTTCAACATGGAGTGCTCACTCTTTCATGTCTAAACATATTTCCAGAAGTAAGACAAAGAAGTTCATCATGGAGTGCTCACTCTTTCATGTCTAAACATATTTTCAGAAGTACGACAATGAAGTTCAACATGGAGTGCTCACTCTTTCATGTCTAAACATATTTTCAGAAGTAAGACAATGAAGTTCAACATGGAGTGCTCACTCTTTCATGTCTAAACATATTTCCAGAAGTAAGACAAAGAAGTTCATCATGGAGTGCTCACTCTTTCATGTCTAAACATATTTTCAGAAGTAAGACAATGAAGTTCAACAAGAAGTGCTCACTCTTTCATGTCTAAACATATTTTCAGAAGTAGGACAATGAAGTTCAACAAGAAGTGCTCACTCTTTCATGTCTAAACATATTTTCAGAAGTAGGACAATGAAGTTCAACAAGAAGTGCTCACTCTTTCATGTCTAAACATATTTTCAGAAGTAAGACAATGAAGTTCAACTAGAAGTGCTCACTCTTTCATGTCTAAACATATTTTCAGAAGTAGGACAATGAAGTTCAACATGGAGTGCTCACTGTTTCATGTCTTAACACATTTCCAGAAGTAGGACAATGAAGTTCAACATGGAGTGCTCACTGTTTCATGTCTTAACATATTTTCAGAAGTAGGACAATGAAGATCAACATGGAGTGCTCACTCTTTCATGTCTAAAATATTTTCAGAAGTAAGACAATGAAGTTCAACAAGAAGTGCTCACTCTTTCATGTCTAACCATATTTTCAGAAGTAAGACAATGAAGTTCAACAAGGAGTGCTCACTCTTTCATGTCTTAACATATTTCCAGAAGTAAGACAATTAAGTTCAACATGGAGTGCTCACTCTTTCATGTCTAAACATATTTTCAGTAGTAAGACAATGAAGTTCAACAAGAAGTGCTCACTCTTTCATGTCTAAACATATTTCCAGAAGTAGGACAATGAAGTTCAACAAGAAGTGCTCACTGTTTCATGTCTTAACATATTTCCAGAAGTAGCACAATGAAGTTCAACATGGAGTGCTCACTCTTTCATGTCTCATCATATTTTCAGATGTAGGACAATGAAGTTCAACATGAAGTGCTCACTCTTTCATGTCTCAACATATTTTCAGAAGTAGGACAATGAAGTTCAACATGGAGTGCTCACTGTTTCATGTCTCAACATATTTCCAGAAGGAAGACATTGTAGTTCAACATGGAGTGCTCACTGTTTCATGTCTTAACATATTTCCAGAAGGAAGACTTTGTAGTTCAACAAGGAGTGCTCACTGTTTCATGTCTTAACATATTTCCAGAAGGAAGACATTGTAGTTCAACAAGGAGTGCTCACTGTTTCATGTCTCAACATATTTCCAGAAGTAGGACAATGTAGTTCAACATGGAGTGCTCACTCTTTCATGTCTTAACATATTTCCAGAAGTAGGACAATGTAGTTCAACAAGAAGTGCTCACTCCTTCATGTCTAAACATATTTACAGAAGTAGGACAATGAAGTTCAACATGGAGTGCTCACTGTTTCATGTCTTAACATATTTCCAGAAGTAGGATAATGTAGTTCATCAAGGAGTGCTCACTCTTTCATGTCTTAACATATTTCCAGAAGTAGGACAATGAAGTTCAACATGGAGTGCTCACTCTTTAATGTCTAAACATATTTCCAGAAGTAGGACAATGAAGTTCAACATGGAGTGCTCACTCTTTCATGTCTAAACATATTTCCAGAAGTAGGACAATGAAGTTCAACAAGAGGTGCTCACTGTTTCATGTCTTAACATATTTCCAGAAGTAGGACAAAGACGTTCAACATGGAGTGCTCACTCTTTCATGTCTGAACATATTTTCAGAAGTAGTACAATGAAGTTCACAATGGAGTGCTCACTCTTTCATGTCTAAACATATTTCCAGAAGTAAATACAATGAAGTTCAACATGGAGTGCTCACTCTTTCATGTCTTAACATATTTCCAGAAGTAGGACAATGAAGTTCAACATGGAGTGCTCACTCTTTCATGTCTTAACATATTTCCAGAAGTAGGACAATGAAGTTCAACATGGAGTGCTCACTCTTTCATGTCTTAACATATTTCCAGAAGTAGGCCAATGAAGTTCAACATGGAGTGCTCACTCTTTCATGTCTTAACATATTTCCAGAAGTAGGACAATGAAGTTCAACATGGAGTGCTCACTCTTTCATGTCTTAACATATATCCAGAAGTAGGACAATGAAGTTCAACATGGAGTGCTCACTCTTTTCATGTCTTAACATATTTCCAGAAGTAGGACAATGAAGTTCAACATGGAGTGCTCACTGTTTCATGTCTAAACATATTTTCAGAAGTAGGACAATGAAGTTCAACATGGAGTGCTCACTGTTTCATGTCTTAACATATTTCCAGAAGTAGGACAATGAAGTTCAACATGGAGTGCTCACTCTTTCATGTCTTAACATATTTCCAGAATTAGGACAATGAAGTTCAACAAGGAGTGCTCACTTTTTCATGTCTTAACATATTTCCAGAAGGAAGACAATGAAGTTCAACATGGAGTGCTCACTCTTCCATGTCTTAACATATTTCCAGAAGTAGGACAATGTAGTTCAACAAGGAGTGCTCACTCTTTCATGTCTTAACATATTTCCAGAAGTAGGACAATGTAGTTCAACATGGAGTGCTCACTCTTTCATGTCTTAACATATTTCCAGAAGTAGGATAATGAAGTTCAACATGAAGTGCTCACTGTTTCATGTCTTAACATATTTCCAGAAGTAGGACAATGTAGTTCAACAAGGAGTGCTCACTCTTTCATGTCTCAACATATTTCCAGAAGTAGGACAATGTAGTTCAACATGGAGTGCTCACTCTTTCATGTGTTAACATATTTCCAGAAGTAGGACAATGTAGTTCAACAAGAAGTGCTCACTCTTTCATGTCTCAACATATTTCCAGAAGTAGGACAATGAAGTTCAACATGGAGTGCTCATTCTTTCATGTCTTAACATATTTCCAGAAGTAGGACAATGAAGTTCAACATGGAGTGCTCACTGTTTCATGTCTTAACATATTTCCAGAAGTAGGATAATGTAGTTCAACATGGAGTGCTCACTGTTTCATGTCTTAACATATTTCCAGAAGTAGGACAATGAAGTTCAACATGGCGTGCTCACTGTTTCATGTCTTAACATATTTCCAGAAGTAGGACAATGTAGTTCAACAAGGAGTGCTCACTGTTTCATGTCTTAACATATTTCCAGAAGTAGGATAATGTAGTTCAACAAGGAGTGCTCACTCTTTCATGTCTTAACATATTTCCAGAAGTAGGACAATGAAGTTCAACATGGAGTGCTCACTGTTTCATGTCTTAACATATTTCCAGAAGTAGGACAATGAAGTTCAACATGGAGTGCTCACTGTTTCATGTCTTAACATATTTCCAGAAGTAGGACAATGAAGTTCAACATGGAGTGCTCACTGTTTCATGTCTTAACATATTTCAAGAAGGAAGACATTGTAGTTCAACAAGGAGTGCTCACTGTTTCATGTCTCAACATATTTCCAGAAGGAAGACATTGTAGTTCAACAAGGAGTGCTCATTGTTTCATGTCTCAACGTATTTCCAGAAGGAAGACATTGTAGTTCAACAAGGAGTGCTCACTGTTTCATGTCTTAACATATTTCCAGAAGGAAGACATTGTAGTCCAACAAGGAGTGCTCAGTGTTTCATGTCTTAACATATTTCCAGAAGGAAGACATTGTAGTTCAACAAGGAGTGCTCACTGTTTCATGTCTTAACATATTTCCAGAAGGCAGACATTGTAGTTCAACAAGAGGTGCTCACTGTTTCATGTCTTAACATATTTCCAGAAGTAGGACAATCAAGTTCAACGAGGAGTGCTCACTGTTTCATGTCTTAACATATTTCCAGAAGTAGGACAATGTAGTTCAAAAAGGAGTGCTCACTGTTTCATGTCTTAACATATTTCCAGAAGTAGGACAATGTAGTTCAAAAAGGAGTGCTCACTGTTTCATGTCTTAACATATTTCCAGAAGTAGGACAATCAAGTTCAACAAGGAGTGCTCACTCTTTCATGTCTTAACATATTTCCAGAAGTAGGACAATGAAGTTCAACAAGGAGTGCTCACTGTTTCATGTCTTAACATATTTCCAGAAGTAGGACAATGAAGTTCAACAAGGAAAGCTCACTCTTTCATGTCTCAACATATTTCCAGAAGTAGGACAATGAAGTTCAACATGGAGTGCTCACTGTTTCATGTCTCAACATATTTCCAGAAGTAGGACAATGAAGATCAACATGGAGTGCTCACTCTTTCATGTCTTAACATATTTCCAGAAGTAGGACAATGAAGTTCAACAAGGAGTGCTCACTGTTTCATGTCTTAACATATTTCCAGAAGGAAGACAATGAAGTTCAACATGGAGTGCTCACTCTTTCATGTCTTAACATATTTCCAGAAGTAGGACAATGTAGTTCAACAAGGAGTGCTCACTCTTTCATGTCTTAACATATTTCCAGAAGTAGGACAATGAAGTTCAACATGGAGTGCTCACTGTTTCATGTCTTAACATATTTCCAGAAGTAGGACAATGTAGTTCAACAAGGAGTGCTCACTCTTTCATGTCTCAACATATTTCCAGAAGTAGGACAATGTAGTTCAACATGGAGTGCTCACTCTTTCATGTCTTAACATATTTCCAGAAGTAGGACAATGTAGTTCAACAAGAAGTGCTCACTCTTTCATGTCTCAACATATTTCCAGAAGTAGGACAATGAAGTTCAACATGGAGTGCTCACTCTTTCATGTCTTAACATATTTCCAGAAGTAGGACAATGAAGTTCAACATGGAGTGCTCACTGTTTCATGTCTTAACATATTTCCAGAAGTAGGACAATGAAGTTCAACATGGAGTGCTCACTGTTTCATGTCTTAACATATTTCCAGAAGTAGGACAATGAAGTTCAACATGGAGTGCTCACTGTTTCATGTCTTAACATATTTCCAGAAGTAGGATAATGTGGTTCAACATGGAGTGCTCACTGTTTCATGTCTTAACATATTTCCAGAAGTAGGACAATGAAGTTCAACATGGAGTGCTCACTGTTTCATGTCTTAACATATTTCCAGAAGTAGGATAATGTAGTTCAACAAGGAGTGCTCATTGTTTCATGTCTTAACATATTTCCAGAAGTAGGATAATGTAGTTCAACAAGGAGTGCTCACTCTTTCATGTCTTAACATATTTCCAGAAGTAGGACAATGAAGTTCAACATGGAGTGCTCACTGTTTCATGTCTTAACATATTTCCAGAAGTAGGACAATGAAGTTCAACATGGAGTGCTCACTGTTTCATGTCTTAACATATTTCCAGAAGTAGGACAATGAAGTTCAACATGGAGTGCTCACTGTTTCATGTCTTAACATATTTCCAGAAGTAGGACAATGAAGTTCAACATGGAGTGCTCACTGTTTCATGTCTTAACATATTTCCAGAAGTAGGACAATGAAGTTCAACATGGAGTGCTCACTCTTTCATGTCTTAACATATTTCCAGAAGTAGGACAATGAAGTTCAACATGGAGTGCTCACTCTTTCATGTCTTAACATATTTCCAGAAGTAGGACAATGAGGTTCAACATGGAGTGCTCACTCTTTCATGTCTTAACATATTTCCAGAAGTAGGACAATGAAGTTCAACATGGAGTGCTCACTGTTTCATGTCTTAACATATTTCCAGAAGTAGGACAATGAAGTTCAACATGGAGTGCTCAATGTTTCATGTCTTAACATATTTCCAGAAGGAAGACAATGAAGTTCAACAAGGAGTGCTCACTGTTTCATGTCTTAACATATTTCCAGACGTAGGACAATGAAGTTCAACATGGAGTGCTCACTGTTTCATGTCCTAACATATTTCCAGAAGTAGGACAATGAAGTTCAACATGGAGTGCTCACTGTTTCATGTCTTAACATATTTCCAGAAGTAGGACAATGAAGTTCAACATGGAGTGCTCACTGTTTCATGTCTTAACATATTTCCAGAAGTAGGACAATGAAGTTCAACAAGGAGTGCTCACTGTTTCATGCCTTAACATATTTCCAGAAGGAAGACAATGAAGTTCAACATGGAGTGCTCACTCTTTCACGTCTTAACATATTTCCAGAAAGAAGACAATGAAGTTCAACAAGAAGTGCTCACTCTTTCATGTCTAAACATATTTTCAGAAGTAAGACAATGAAGTACAACAAGAAGTGCTCACTCTTTCATGTCTAAACATATTTTCAGAAGTAAGACAATGAAGTTCAACAAGAAGTGCTCACTCTTTCATGTCTTAACATATTTCCAGAAGTAAGACAATGAAGTTCAACAAGAAGTGCTCACTCTTTCATGTCTTAACATATTTTCAGAAGTAGGACAATGAAGTTCAACATGGAGTGCTCACTCTTTCATGTCTAAATATATTTCCAGAAGTAGGACAATGAAGTTCAACAAGAAGTGCTCACTCTTTCATGTCTTAACATATTTCCAGAAGTAGGACAATGAAGTTCAACAAGAAGTGCTCACTCTTTCATGTCTTAACATATTTGCAGAAGTAGGACAATGAAGTTCAACATGGAGTGCTCACTCTTTCATGTCTAAACATATTTCCAGAAGTAGGACAATGAAGTTCAACAAGAAGT
This sequence comes from Deroplatys truncata, assembly GCA_030765065.1. Classification (NCBI taxonomy): domain Eukaryota; kingdom Metazoa; phylum Arthropoda; class Insecta; order Mantodea; family Mantidae; genus Deroplatys; species Deroplatys truncata. The sequence goes on from CM060975.1 coordinate 3,042,778, forward strand.
GCTCACTCTTTCATGTCTTAACATATTTCCAGAAGTAAGACAATGAAGTTCAACAAGAAGTGCTCACTCTTTCATGTCTAAACATACTTCCAGAAGTAGGACAATGAAGTTCAACATGGAGTGCTTACTCTTTCATGTCTTAACATATTTCCAGAAGTAGGACAATGAAGTTCAACATGGAGTGCTCACTCTCTCATGTCTTAACATATTTCCAGAAGTAGGACAATGAAGTTCAACATGGAGTGCTCACTCTTTCATGTCTTAACATATTTCCAGAAGTAGGACAATGAAGTTCAACATGGAGTGCTCACTCTTTCATGGCTTAACATATTTCCAGAAGTAGGACAATGAAGTTCAACATGGAGTGCTCACTCTTTCATGTCTTAACATATTTCCAGAAGTAGGACAATGAAGTTCAACATGGAGTGCTCACTGTTTCATGTCTAAACATATTTTCAGAAGTAGGACAATGAAGTTGAAAATGGAGTGCTCACTGTTTCATGTCTAAACATATTTCGAGAAGTAGGACAATGAAGTTCAACATGGAGTGCTCACTCTTTCATGTCTAAACATATTTTCAGAAGTAGGACAATGAAGTTCAACATGGAGTGCTCACTCTTTCATGTCTAAACATATTTTCAGAAGTAAGACAATGAAGTTCAACATGGAGTGCTCACTCTTTCATGTCTAAACATATTTCCAGAAGTCAGATAATGAAGTTCATCATGGAGTGCTCACTCTTTCATGTCTAAACATATTTTCAGAAGTAAGACAATGAAGTTCAACAAGAAGTGCTCACTCTTTCATGTCTAAACATATTTTCAGAAGTAGGACAATGAAGTTCAACATGGAGTGCTCACTGTTTCATGTCTTAACATATTTCCAGAAGTAGGACAATGAAGTTCAACATGGAGTGCTCACTGTTTCATGTCTTAACATATTTTCAGAAGTAGGACAATGAGGTTCAACATGGAGTGCTCACTCTTTCATGTCTAAACATATTTTCAGAAGTAGGACAATGAAGTTCAACAAGAAGTGCTCACTCCTGCATGTCTAAACATATTTTCAGAAGTAAGACAATGAAGTTCAACAAGAAGTGCTCACTCTTTCATGTCTAAACATATTTTCAGAAGTAGGACAATGAAGTTCAACATGGAGTGCTCACTGTTTCATGTCTTAACATATTTCCAGAAGTAGGACAATGAAGTTCAACATGGAGTGCTCACTGTTTCATGTCTTAACATATTTTCAGAAGTAGGACAATGAAGTTCAACATGGAGTGCTCACTCTTTCATGTCTAAACATATTTTCAGAAGTAAGACAATGAAGTTCAACAAGAAGTGATCACTCTTTCATGTGTAAACATATTTTCAGAAGTAAGACAATGAAGTTCAACAAGAAGTGCTCACTCTTTCATGTCTTAACATATTTCCAGAAGTAAGACAATGAAGTTCAACATGGAGTGCTCACTCTTTCATGTCTAAACATATTTTCAGAAGTAAGACAATGAAGTTCAACAAGAAGTGCTCACTCTTTCATGTCTAAACATATTTCCAGAAGTAGGACAATGAAGTTCAACAAGAAGTGCTCACTGTTTCAGGTCTTAACATATTTCCAGAAGTAGGACAATGAAGTTCAACATGGAGTGCTCACTCTTTCATGTCTCAACATATTTTCAGAAGTAGGACAATGAAGTTCAACATGGAGTGCTCACTCTTTCATGTCTCAACATATTTTCAGAAGTAGGACAATGAAGTTCAACATGGAGTGCTCACTGTTTCATGTCTCAACATATTTCCAGAAGGAAGACATTGTAGTTTAACATGGAGTGCTCACTGTTTCATGTCTTAACATATTTCCAGAAGGAAGACATTGTAGTTCAACAAGGCGTGCTCACTGTTTCATGTCTTAACATATTTCCAGAAGGAAGACGCTGTAGTTCAACAAGGAGTGCTCACTGTTTCATGTCTCAACATATTTCCAGAAGGAAGACATTGTAGTTCAACAAGGAGTGCTCACTGTTTCATGTCTTAACATATTTCCAGAAGGAAGACAATGAAGTTCAACAAGGAGTGCTCACTGTTTCATGTCCCAACATATTACCAGAAGGAAGACATTGTAGTTCAACAAGGAGTGCTCACTGTTTCATGTCTTAACATATTTCCAGAAGGAAGACAATGAAGTTCAATATGGAGTGCTCAGTGTTTCATGTCTCAACATATTTCCAGAAGGAAGACATTGTAGTTCAACAAGGAGTGCTCACTGTTTCATGTCTCAACATATTTGCAGAAGGAAGACAATGAAGTTCAACAAGGAGTGCTCACTATTTCATGTCTTAACATATTTCCAGAAGGAAGACATTGTAGTTCAACAAGGAGTGCTCACTGTTTCATGTCTGAACATATTTCCAGAAGGAAGACATTGTAGTTCAACAAGGAGTGCTCACTGTTTCATGTCCCAACATATTTCCAGAAGGTAGACATTGTAGTTCAACAAGGAGTGCTCACTGTTTCATGTCTTAACATATTTTCAGAAGGAAGGCATTGTAGTTCAACAAGGAGTGCTCACTGTTTCATGTCTTAACATGTTTCCAGAAGGAAGACATTGTAGTTCAACAAGGAGTGCTCACTATTTCATGTCTTAACATATTTCCAGAAGGAAGACATTGTAGTTCAACAAGAAGTGCTCACTGTTTCATGTCTTAACATATTTGCAGAAGTAGGACAATCAAGTTCAACGAGGAGTGCTCACTCTTTCATGTCTTAACATATTTCCAGAAGTAGGACAATGTGGTTCAAAAAGAAGTGCTCACTCTTTCACGTCTTAACATATTTCCAGAAGTAGGACAATGTAGTTCAAAAAGGAGTGCTCACTGTTTCATGTCTTAACATATTTCCAGAAGTAGGACAATGTAGTTCAAAAAGGAGTGCTCACTGTTTCATGTCTTAACATATTTCCAGAAGTAGGACAATGAAGTTCAACAAGGAGTGCTCACTGTTTCATGTCTTAACATATTTCCAGAAGTAGGACAATGAAGTTCAACAAGGAGTGCTCACTCTTTCATGTCTCAACATATTTCCAGAAGTAGGACAATGAAGTTCAACATGGAGTGCTCACTCTTTCATGTCTCAACATATTTCCAGAAGTAGGACAATGATGTTCAACATGGAGTGCTCACTCTTTCATGTCTTAACATATTTCCAGAAGTAGGACAATGAAGTTCAACAAGGAGTGCTCACTGTTTCATGTCTTAACATATTTCCAGAAGGAAGACAATGAAGTTCAACATGGAGTGCTCACTCTTTCATGTCTTAACGTATTTCCAGAAGTAGGACAATGTAGTTCAACAAGGAGTGCTCACTCTTTCATGTCTTAACATATTTCCAGAAGTAGGACAATGTAGTTCAACATGGAGTGCTCACTCTTTCATGTCTTAACATATTTCCAGAAGTAGGACAATGAAGTTCAACATGGAGTGCTCACTGTTTCATGTCTTAACATATTTCCAGAAGTAGGACAATGTAGTTCAACAAGGAGTGCTCACTCTTTCATGTCTCAACATATTTCCAGAAGTAGGACAATGTAGTTCAACATGGAGTGCTCACTCTTTCATGTCTTAACATATTTCCAGAAGTAGAACAATGTAGTTCAACAAGAAGTGCTCACTCTTTCATGTCTCAACATATTTCCAGAAGTAGGACAATGAAGTGCAACATGGAGTGCTCACTGTTTCATGTCTTAACATATTTCCAGAAGTAGTATAATGTAGTTCAACAAGGAGTGCTCACTCTTTCATGTCTTAACATATTTCCAGAAGTAGGACAATGAAGTTCAACATGGAGTGCTCACTGTTTCATGTCTTAACATATTTCCAGAAGTAGGACAATGAAGTTCAACATGGAGTGCTCACTGTTTCATGTCTTAACATATTTCCAGAAGTAGGACAATGAAGTTCAACATGGAGTGCTCACTGTTTCATGTCTTAACATATTTTCAGAAGTAGGACAATGAAGTTCAACATGGAGTGCTCACTCTTTCATGTCTCAACATATTTCCAGAAGTAGGACAATGAAGTTCAACATGGAGTGCTCACTCTTTCATGTCTTATTATATTTCCAGAAGTAGGACAATGAAGTTCAACATGGAGTGCTCACTCTTTCATGTCTTAACATATTTCCAGAAGTAGGACAATGAAGTTCAACATGGAGTGCTCACTCTTTCATGTCTTAACATATTTCCAGAAGTAGGACAATGAAGTTCAACATGGAGTGCTCACTTTTTCATGTCTTAACATATTTCCAGAAGTAGGACAATGAAGTTCAACATGGAGTGCTCACTGTTTCATGTCTTAACATATTTCCAGAAGTAGGACAATGAAGTTCAACATGGAGTGCTCACTGTTTCATGTCTTAATATATTTCCAGAAGTAGGACAATGAAGTTCAACATGGAGTGCTCACTGTTTCATGTCTTAACATATTTCCAGAAGGAAGACAATGAAGTTCAACAAGGAGTGCTCACTGTTTCATGTCTTAACATATTTCCAGAAGTAGGACAATGAAGTTCAACATGGAGTGCTCACTGTTTCATGTCTTAACATATTTCCAGAAGTAGGACAATGAAGTTCAACATGGAGTGCTCACTGTTTCATGTCTTAACATATTTCCAGAAGTAGGACAATGAAGTTCAACATGGAGTGCTCACTCTTTCATGTCTTAACATATTTCCAGAATTAGGACAATGAAGTTCAACAAGGAATGCTCACTGTTTCATGTCTTAACATATTTCCAGAAGGAAGACAATGAAGTTCAACATGGAGTGCTCACTCTTTCACGTCTTAACATATTTCCAGAAGGAAGACAATGAAGTTCAACAAGAAGTGCTCACTCTTTCATGTCTAAACATATTTTCAGAAGTAAGACAATGAAGTTCAACAAGAAGTGCTCACTCTTTCATGTCTTAACATATTTCCAGAAGTAAGACAATGAAGTTCAACAAGAAGTGGTCCCTCTTTCATGTCTAAACATATTTTCAGAAGTAAGAATATGAAATTCAACAAGAAGTGCTCACTCTTCCATGTCTTAACATATTTTCAGAAGTAGGACAATGAAGTTCAACATGGAGTGCTCACTCTTTCATGTCTAAACATATTTCCAGAAGTAGGACAATGAAGTTCAACAAGAAGTGCTCACTGTTTCATGTCTTAACATATTTCCAGAAGTAGGACAATGAAGTTCAACATGGAGTGCTCACTCTTTCATGTCTAAACATATTTTCAGAAGTAGGACAATGAAGTTCAACATGGAGTGCTCACTCTTTCATGTCTAAACATATTTCCAGAACAAAGACAATGAAGTTCAACATGGAGTGCTCACTCTTTCATGTCTAAACACATTTTCAGATGTAAGACAATAAAGTTCAACAAGAAGTGCTCACTCTTTCATGTCTAAACATATTTCCAGAAGTAGGACAATGAAGTTCAACATGGAGTACTCACTCTTTCATGTCTTAACATATTTCCAGAAGTAGGACAATGAAGTTCAACATGGAGTGCTCACTCTTTCATGTCTTAACATATTTCCAGAAGTAGGACAATGAAGTTCAACACGGAGTGCTCACTCTTTCATGTCTAAACATATTTTCAGAAGTACGACAATGAAGTTCAACATGGAGTGCTCACTCTTTCATGTCTAAACATATTTTCAGAAGTAAGACAATGAAGTTCAACATGGAGTGCTCACTCTTTCATGTCTAAACATATTTCCAGAAGTAAGACAAAGAAGTTCATCATGGAGTGCTCACTCTTTCATGTCTAAACATATTTTCAGAAGTAAGACAATGAAGTTCAACAAGAAGTGCTCACTCTTTCATGTCTAAACATATTTTCAGAAGTAGGACAATGAAGTTCAACAAGAAGTGCTCACTCTTTCATGTCTAAACATATTTTCAGAAGTAGGACAATGAAGTTCAACAAGAAGTGCTCACTCTTTCATGTCTAAACATATTTTCAGAAGTAAGACAATGAAGTTCAACTAGAAGTGCTCACTCTTTCATGTCTAAACATATTTTCAGAAGTAGGACAATGAAGTTCAACATGGACTGCTCACTGTTTCATGTCTTAACACATTTCCAGAAGTAGGATAAAGAAGTTCAACATGGAGTGCTCACTGTTTCATGTCTTAACATATTTTCAGAAGTAGGACAATGAAGATCAACATGGAGTGCTCACTCTTTCATGTCTAAAATATTTTCAGAAGTAAGACAATGAAGTTCAACAAGAAGTGCTCACTCTTTCATGTCTAAAAATATTTTCAGAAGTAAGACAATGAAGTTCAACAAGGAGTGCTCACTCTTTCATGTCTTAACATATTTCCAGAAGTAAGACAATTAAGTTCAACATGGAGTGCTCACTCTTTCATGTCTAAACATATTTTCAGTAGTAAGACAATGAAGTTCAACAAGAAGTGCTCACTCTTTCATGTCTAAACATATTTCCAGAAGTAGGACAATGAAGTTCAACAAGAAGTGCTCACTGTTTCATGTCTTAACATATTTCCAGAAGTAGCACAATGAAGTTCAACATGGAGTGCTCACTCTTTCATGTCTCATCATATTTTCAGATGTAGGACAATGAAGTTCAACATGAAGTGCTCACTCTTTCATGTCTCAACATATTTTCAGAAGTAGGACAATGAAGTTCAACATGGAGTGCTCACTGTTTCATGTCTCAACATATTTCCAGAAGGAAGACATTGTAGTTCATCATGGAGTGCTCACTGTTTCATGGCTTAACATATTTCCAGAAGGAAGACTTTGTAGTTCAACAAGGAGTGCTCACTGTTTCGTGTCTTAACATATTTCCAGAAGGAAGACATTGTAGTTCAACAAGGAGTGCTCACTGTTTCATGTCTCAACATATTTCCAGAAGTAGGACAATGTAGTTCAACATGGAGTGCTCACTCTTTCATGTCTTAACATATTTCCAGAAGTAGGACAATGTAGTTCAACAAGAAGTGCTCACTCCTTCATGTCTAAACATATTTACAGAAGTAGGACAATGAAGTTCAACATGGAGTGCTCACTGTTTCATGTCTTAACATACTTCCAGAAGTAGGATAATGTAGTTCATCAAGGAGTGCTCACTCTTTCATGTCTTAACATATTTCCAGAAGTAGGACAATGAAGTTCAACATGGAGTGCTCACTCTTTCATGTCTAAACATATTTCCAGAAGTAGGACAATGAAGTTCAACATGGAGTGCTCACTCTTTCATGTCTAAACATATTTCCAGAAGTAGGACAATGAAGTTCAACAAGAAGTGCTCACTGTTTCATGTCTTAACATATTTCCAGAAGTAGGACAAAGATTTTCAACATGGAGGGCTCACTCTTTCATGTCTGAACATATTTTCAGAAGTAGTACAATGAAGTTCACAATGGAGTGCTCACTCTTTCATGTCTAAACATATTTCCAGAAGTAAATACAATGAAGTTCAACATGGAGTGCTCACTCTTTCATGTCTTAACATATTTCCAGAAGTAGGACAATGAAGTTCAACATGGAGTGCTCACTCTTTCATGTCTTAACATATTTCCAGAAGTAGGACAATGAAGTTCAACATGGAGTGCTCACTCTTTCATGTCTTAACATATTTCCAGAAGTAGGCCAATGAAGTTCAACATGGAGTGCTCACTCTTTCATGTCTTAACATATTTCCAGAAGTAGGACAATGAAGTTCAACATGGAGTGCTCACTCTTTCATGTCTTAACATATATCCAGAAGTAGGACAATGAAGTTCAACATGGAGTGCTCACTCTTTTCATGTCTTAACATACTTCCAGAAGTAGGACAATGAAGTTCAACATGGAGTGCTCACTGTTTCATGTCTAAACATATTTTCAGAAGTAGGACAATGAAGTTCAACATGGAGTGCTCACTGTTTCATGTCTTAACATATTTCCAGAAGTAGGACAATGAAGTTCAACATGGAGTGCTCACTCTTTCATGTCTTAACATATTTCCAGAATTAGGACAATGAAGTTCAACAAGGAGTGCTCACTGTTTCATGTCTTAACATATTTCCAGAAGGAAGACAATGAAGTTCAACATGGAGTGCTCACTCTTTCACGTCTTAACATATTTCCAGAAGGAAGACAATGAAGTTCAACAAGAAGTGCTCACTCTTTCATGTCTAAACATATTTTCAGAAGTAAGACAATGAAGTTCAACAAGAAGTGCTCACTCTTTCATGTCTTAACATATTTCCAGAAGTAAGACAATGAAGTTCAACAAGAAGTGCTCCCTCTTTCATGTCTAAACATATTTTCAGAAGTAGGACAATGAAGTTCAACATGGAGTGCTCACTCTTTCATGTCTAAACATATTTCCAGAAGTAGGACAATGAAGTTCAACATGGAGTGCTCACTCTTTCATGTCTAAACATATTTCCAGAAGTAGGACAATGAAGTTCAACAAGAAGTGCTCACTGTTTCATGTCTTAACATATTTCCAGAAGTAGGACAATGAAGTTCAACATGGAGTGCTCACTCTTTCATGTCTAAACATATTTTCAGAAGTAGGACAATGAAGTTCAACATTTAGTGCTCACTCTTTCATGTCTAAACATATTTTCAGAACTAAGACAATGAAGTTCAACATGGAGTGCTCACTCTTTCATGTCTAAACATATTTTCAGAAGTAAGACAATAAAGTTCAACAAGAAGTGCTCACTCTTTCATGTCTAAACATATTTCCAGAAGTAGGACAATGAAGTTCAACATGGAGTGCTCACTCTTTCATGTCTTAACATATTTCCAGAAGTAGGACAATGAAGTTCAACATGGAGTGCTCACTCTTTCATGTCTTAACATATTTCCAGAAGTAGGACAATGAAGTTCAACATGGAGTGCTCACTCTTTCATGTCTTAACATATTTCCAGAAGTAGGACAATGAAGTTCAACATGGAGTGCTCACTCTTTCATGTCTTAACATATTTCCAGAAGTAGGACAATGAAGTTCAACATGGAGTGCTCACTCTTTCATGTCTTAACATATTTCCAGAAGTAGGACAATGAAGTTCAACATGGAGTGCTCACTCTTTCATGTCTAAACATATTTCCGGAAGTAGGACAATGAAGTTCAACATGGAGTGCTCTCTGTTTCATGTCTAAACATATTTTCAGAAGTAGGACAATGAAGTTCAACATGGAGTGCTCACTGTTTCATGTCTAAACATATTTCCAGAAGTAGGACAATGAAGTTCAACATGGAGTGCTCACTCTTTCATGTCTAAACATATTTTCAGAAGTACGACAATGAAGTTCAACATGGAGTGCTCACTCTTTCATGTCTAAACATATTTTCAGAAGTAAGACAATGAAGTTCAACATGGAGTGCTCACTCTTTCATGTCTAAACATATTTCCAGAAGTAAGACAAAGAAGTTCATCATGGAGTGCTCACTCTTTCATGTCTAAACATATTTTCAGAAGTAAGACAATGAAGTTCAACAAGAAGTGCTCACTCTTTCATGTCTAAACATATTTTCAGAAGTAGGACAATGAAGTTCAACAAGAAGTGCTCACTCTTTCATGTCTAAACATATTTTCAGAAGTAAGACAATGAAGTTCAACAAGAAGTGCTCACTCTTTCATGTCTAAACATATTTTCAGAAGTAGGACAAAGAAGTTCAACATGGAGTGCTCACTGTTTCATGTCTTAACATATTTCCAGAAGTAGGACAATGAAGTTCAACATGGAGTGCTCACTGTTTCATGTCTTAACATATTTTCAGAAGTAGGACAATGAAGATCAACATGGAGTGCTCACTCTTTCATGTCTAAAATATTTTCAGAAGTAAGACAATGAAGTTCAACAAGAAGTGCTCACTCTTTCATGTCTAAACATATTTTCAGAAGTAAGACAATGAAGTTCAACAAGAAGTGCTCACTCTTTCATGTCTTAACATATTTCCAGAAGTAAGACAATGAAGTTCAACATGGAGTGCTCACTCTTTCATGTCTAAACATATTTTCAGTAGTAAGACAATGAAGTTCAACAAGAAGTGCTCACTCTTTCATGTCTAAACATATTTCCAGAAGTAGGACAATGAAGTTCAACAAGAAGTGCTCACTGTTTCATGTCTTAACATATTTCCAGAAGTAGCACAATGAAGTTCAACATGGGGTGCTCACTCTTTCATGTCTCATCATTTTTTCAGATGTAGGACAATGAAGTTCAACATGGAGTGCTCACTCTTTCATGTCTCAACATATTTTCAGAAGTAGGACAATGAAGTTCAACATGGAGTGCTCACTGTTTCATGTCTCAACATATTTCCAGAAGGAAGACATTGTAGTTCAACATGGAGTGCTCACTGTTTCATGTCTTAACATATTTCCAGAAGGAAGACATTGTAGTTCAACAAGGAACTCTCACTGTTTCATGTCTTAACATATTTCCAGAAGGAAGACATTGTAGTTCAACAAGGAGTGCTCACTGTTTCATGTCTCAACATATTTCCAGAAGTAGGACAATGTAGTTCAACATGGAGTGCTCACTCTTTCATGTCTTAACATATTTCCAGAAGTAGGACAATGTAGTTCAACAAGAAGTGCTCACTCCTTCATGTTTAAACATATTTACAGAAGTAGGACAATGAAGTTCAACATGGAGTTCTCACTGTTTCATGTCTTAACATATTTCCAGAAGTAGGATAATGTAGTTCATCAAGGCGTGCTCACTCTTTCATGTCTTAACATATTTCCAGAAGTAGGACAATGAAGTTCAACATGGAGTGCTCACTCTTTCATGTCTAAACATATTTCCAGAAGTAGGACAATGAAGTTCAACATGGAGTGCTCACTCTTTCATGTCTAAACATATTTCCAGAAGTAGGACAATGAAGTTCAACAAGAAGTGCTCACTGTTTCATGTCTTAACATATTTCCAGAAGTAGGACAAAGAAGTTCAACATGGAGTGCTCACTCTTTCATGTCTGAACATATTTTCAGAAGTAGTACAATGAAGTTCAACATGGAGTGCTCACTCTTTCATGTCTAAACATATTTCCAGAAGTAAATACAATGAAGTTCAACATGGAGTGCTCACTCTTTCATGTCTTAACATATTTCCAGAGGTAGGACAATGAAGTTCAACATGGAGTGCTCACTCTTTCATGTCTTAACATATTTCCAGAAGCAGGACAATGAAGTTCAACATGGAGTTCTCACTCTTTCATGTCTTAACATATTTCCAGAAGTAGGCCAATGAAGTTCAACATGGAGTGCTCACTCTTTCATGTCTTAACATATTTCCAGAAGTAGGACAATGAAGTTCAACATGGAGTGCTCACTCTTTCATGTCTTAACATATATCCAGAAGTAGGAAAATGAAGTTCAACATGGAGTGCTCACTCTTTTCATGTCTTAACATATTTCCAGAAGTAGGACATTGAAGTTCAACATGGAGTGCTCACTGTTTCATGTCTAAACATATTTTCAGAAGTAGGACAATGAAGTTCAACATGGAGTGCTCACTGTTTCATGTCTAAACATATTTCCAGAAGTAGGACAATGAAGTTCAACATGGAGTGCTCACTCTTTCATGTCTAAACATATTTTCAGAAGTAGGAAAATGAAGTTCAACATGGAGTGCTCACTCTTTCATGTCTAAACATATTTTCAGAAGTAAGACAATGAAGTTCAACATGGAGTGCTCACTCTTTCATGTCTGAACATATTTCCAGAAGTAAGACAATGAAGTTCATCATGGAGTGCTCACTCTTTCATGTCTAAACATATTTTCAGAAGTAAGACAATGAAGTTCAACAAGAAGTGCTCACTCTTTCATGTCTAAACATATTTTCAGAAGTAGTACAATGAAGTTCAACATGGAGTGCTCACTGTTTCATGTCTTAACATATTTCCAGAAGTAGGACAATGAAGTTCAACATGGAGTGCTCACTGTTTCATGTCTTAACATATTTTCAGAAGTAGGACAATGAAGTTCAACATGGAGTGCTCACTCTTTCATGTCTAAACATATTTTCAGAAGTAAGACAATGAAGTTCAACAAGAAGTGCTCACTCTTTCATGTCTAAACATATTTTCAGAAGTAGGACAATAAAGTTCAACAAGAAGTGCTCACTCTTTCATGTCTAAACATATTTTCAGAAGTAAGACAATGAAGTTCAACAAGAAGTGCTCACTCTTTCATGTCTAAACATATTTTCAGAAGTAGGACAATGAAGTTCAACATGGAGTGCTCACTGTTTCATGTCTTAACATATTTCCAGAAGTAGGACAATGAAGTTCAACATGGAGTGCTCACTGTTTCATGTCTTAACTTATTTTCAGAAGTAGGACAATGAAGTTCAACATGGAGTGCTCACTCTTTCATGTCTAAACATATTTTCAGAAGTAAGACAATGAAGTTCAACAAGAAGTGCTCACTCTTTCATGTCTAAACATATTTTCAGAAGTAGGACAATGAGGTTCAACAAGAAGTGCTCACTCTTTCATGTCTTAACATATTTCCAGAAGTAAGACAATGAAGTTCAACATGGAGTGCTCACTCTTTCATGTCTAAACATATTTTCAGAAGTAAGACAATGAAGTTCAACAAGAAGTGCTCACTCTTTCATGTCTAAACATATTTCCAGAAGTAGGACAATGAAGTTCATTAAGAAGTGCTCACTGTTTCATGTCTTAACATATTTCCAGAAGTAGGACAATGAAGTTCAACATGGAGTGCTCACTCTTTCATGTCTAACATATTTTCAGAAGTAGGACAATGAAGTTCAACATGGAGTGCTCACTCTTTCATGTCTCAACAAATTTTCAGAAGTAGGACAATGAAGTTCAACATGGAGTGCTCACTGTTTCATGTCTCAACATATTTCCAGAAGGAAGACATTGTAGTTCAACATGGAGTGCTGACTGTTTCATGTCTTAACATATTTCCAGAAGGAAGACATTGTAGTTCAACAAGGAGTGCTCACTGTTTTATGTCTTAACATATTTCCAGAAGGAAGACATTGTAGTTCAACAAGGAGTGCTCACTGTTTCATGTCTTAACATATTTCCAGAAGGAAGACATTGTAGTTCAACAAGGAGTGCTCACTGCTTCATGTCTGAACATATTTCCAGAAGGAAGACATTGTAATTGAACAAGAAGTGCTCACTGTTTCATGTCCCAACATATTTCCAGAAGGAAGACATAGTAGTTCAACAAGGAGTGCTCACTGTTTCATGTCTTAACATATTTCCAGAAGGAAGACATTGTAGTTCAACAAGAAGTGCTCACTGTTTCATGTCTTAACATATTTCCAGAAGTAGGACAATCAAGTTCAACGAGGAGTGCTCACTCTTTCATGTCTTAACATATTTCCAGAAGTAGGACAATGTAGTTCAAAAAGGAGTGCTCACTCTTTCATGTCTTAACATATTTCCAGAAGTAGGACAATCAAGTTCAACGAGAAGTGCTCACTCTTTCATGTCTTAACATATTTCCAGAAGTAGGACAATGTAGTTCAACACGGAGTGCTCACTCTTTCATGTCTTAACATATTTCCAGAAGTAGGACAATGTAGTTCAACATGGAGTGCTCACTCTTTCATGTCTAAACATATTTTCAGAAGTAAGACAATGAAGTTCAACAAGAAGTGCTCACTCTTTCATGTCTTAACATATTTCCAGAAGTAAGACAATGAAGTTCAACATGGAGTGCTCACTCTTTCATGTCTAAACATATTTTCAGTAGTAAGACAATGAAGTTCAACAAGAAGTGCTCACTCTTTCATGTCTAAACATATTTCCAGAAGTAGGACAATGAAGTTCAACAAGAAGTGCTCACTGTTTCATGTCTTAACATATTTCCAGAAGTAGCACAATGAAGTTCAACATGGGGTGCTCACTCTTTCATGTCTCATCATTTTTTCAGATGTAGGACAATGAAGTTCAACATGGAGTGCTCACTCTTTCATGTCTCAACATATTTTCAGAAGTAGGACAATGAAGTTCAACATGGAGTGCTCACTGTTTCATGTCTCAACATATTTCCAGAAGGAAGACATTGTAGTTCAACATGGAGTGCTCACTGTTTCATGTCTTAACATATTTCCAGAAGGAAGACATTGTAGTTCAACAAGGAACTCTCACTGTTTCATGTCTTAACATATTTCCAGAAGGAAGACATTGTAGTTCAACAAGGAGTGCTCACTGTTTCATGTCTCAACATATTTCCAGAAGTAGGACAATGTAGTTCAACATGGAGTGCTCACTCTTTCATGTCTTAACATATTTCCAGAAGTAGGACAATGTAGTTCAACAAGAAGTGCTCACTCCTTCATGTTTAAACATATTTACAGAAGTAGGACAATGAAGTTCAACATGGAGTTCTCACTGTTTCATGTCTTAACATATTTCCAGAAGTAGGATAATGTAGTTCATCAAGGCGTGCTCACTCTTTCATGTCTTAACATATTTCCAGAAGTAGGACAATGAAGTTCAACATGGAGTGCTCACTCTTTCATGTCTAAACATATTTCCAGAAGTAGGACAATGAAGTTCAACATGGAGTGCTCACTCTTTCATGTCTTAACATATTTCCAGAAGTAGGACAATGAAGTTCAACAAGAAGTGCTCACTGTTTCATGTCTTAACATATTTCCAGAAGTAGGACAAAGAAGTTCAACATGGAGTGCTCACTCTTTCATGTCTGAACATATTTTCAGAAGTAGTACAATGAAGTTCAACATGGAGTGCTCACTCTTTCATGTCTAAACATATTTCCAGAAGTAAATACAATGAAGTTCAACATGGAGTGCTCACTCTTTCATGTCTTAACATATTTCCAGAGGTAGGACAATGAAGTTCAACATGGAGTGCTCACTCTTTCATGTCTTAACATATTTCCAGAAGCAGGACAATGAAGTTCAACATGGAGTTCTCACTCTTTCATGTCTTAACATATTTCCAGAAGTAGGCCAATGAAGTTCAACATGGAGTGCTCACTCTTTCATGTCTTAACATATTTCCAGAAGTAGGACAATGAAGTTCAACATGGAGTGCTCACTCTTTCATGGCTTAACATATATCCAGAAGTAGGAAAATGAAGTTCAACATGGAGTGCTCACTCTTTTCATGTCTTAACATATTTCCAGAAGTAGGACATTGAAGTTCAACATGGAGTGCTCACTGTTTCATGTCTAAACATATTTTCAGAAGTAGGACAATGAAGTTCAACATGGAGTGCTCACTGTTTCATGTCTAAACATATTTCCAGAAGTAGGACAATGAAGTTCAACATGGAGTGCTCACTCTTTCATGTCTAAACATATTTTCAGAAGTAGGAAAATGAAGTTCAACATGGAGTGCTCACTCTTTCATGTCTAAACATATTTTCAGAAGTAAGACAATGAAGTTCAACATGGAGTGCTCACTCTTTCATGTCTGAACATATTTCCAGAAGTAAGACAATGAAGTTCATCATGGAGTGCTCACTCTTTCATGTCTAAACATATTTTCAGAAGTAAGACAATGAAGTTCAACAAGAAGTGCTCACTCTTTCATGTCTAAACATATTTTCAGAAGTAGGACAATGAAGTTCAACATGGAGTGCTCACTGTTTCATGTCTTAACATATTTCCAGAAGTAGGACAATGAAGTTCAACATGGAGTGCTCACTGTTTCATGTCTTAACATATTTTCAGAAGTAGGACAATGAAGTTCAACATGGAGTGCTCACTCTTTCATGTCTAAACATATTTTCAGAAGTAAGACAATGAAGTTCAACAAGAAGTGCTCACTCTTTCATGTCTAAACATATTTTCAGAAGTAGGACAATAAAGTTCAACAAGAAGTGCTCACTCTTTCATGTCTAAACATATTTTCAGAAGTAAGACAATGACGTTCAACAAGAAGTGCTCACTCTTTCATGTCTAAACATATTTTCAGAAGTAGGACAATGAAGTTCAACATGGAGTGCTCACTGTTTCATGTCTTAACATATTTCCAGAAGTAGGACAATGAAGTTCAACATGGAGTGCTCACTGTTTCATGTCTTAACTTATTTTCAGAAGTAGGACAATGAAGTTCAACATGGAGTGCTCACTCTTTCATGTCTAAACATATTTTCAGAAGTAAGACAATGAAGTTCAACAAGAAGTGCTCACTCTTTCATGTCTAAACATATTTTCAGAAGTAGGACAATGAGGTTCAACAAGAAGTGCTCACTCTTTCATGTCTTAACATATTTCCAGAAGTAAGACAATGAAGTTCAACATGGAGTGCTCACTCTTTCATGTCTAAACATATTTTCAGAAGTAAGACAATGAAGTTCAACAAGAAGTGCTCACTCTTTCATGTCTAAACATATTTCCAGAAGTAGGACAATGAAGTTCATTAAGAAGTGCTCACTGTTTCATGTCTTAACATATTTCCAGAAGTAGGACAATGAAGTTCAACATGGAGTGCTCACTCTTTCATGTCTCAACATATTTTCAGAAGTAGGACAATGAAGTTCAACATGGAGTGCTCACTCTTTCATGTCTCAACAAATTTTCAGAAGTAGGACAATGAAGTTCAACATGGAGTGCTCACTGTTTCATGTCTCAACATATTTCCAGAAGGAAGACATTGTAGTTCAACATGGAGTGCTGACTGTTTCATGTCTTAACATATTTCCAGAAGGAAGACATTGTAGTTCAACAAGGAGTGCTCACTGTTTTATGTCTTAACATATTTCCAGAAGGAAGACATTGTAGTTCAACAAGGAGTGCTCACTGTTTCATGTCTTAACATATTTCCAGAAGGAAGACATTGTAGTTCAACAAGGAGTGCTCACTGTTTCATGTCTGAACATATTTCCAGAAGGAAGACATTGTAATTGAACAAGAAGTGCTCACTGTTTCATGTCCCAACATATTTCCAGAAGGAAGACATAGTAGTTCAACAAGGAGTGCTCACTGTTTCATGTCTTAACATATTTCCAGAAGGAAGACATTGTAGTTCAACAAGAAGTGCTCACTGTTTCATGTCTTAACATATTTCCAGAAGTAGGACAATCAAGTTCAACGAGGAGTGCTCACTCTTTCATGTCTTAACATATTTCCAGAAGTAGGACAATGTAGTTCAAAAAGGAGTGCTCACTCTTTCATGTCTTAACATATTTCCAGAAGTAGGACAATCAAGTTCAACGAGAAGTGCTCACTCTTTCATGTCTTAACATATTTCCAGAAGTAGGACAATGTAGTTCAACACGGAGTGCTCACTCTTTCATGTCTTAACATATTTCCAGAAGTAGGACAATGTAGTTCAACATGGAGTGCTCACTCTTTCATGTCTTAACATATTTCCAGAAGTAGGACAATGTAGTTCAACACGGAGTGCTCACTCTTTCATGTCTCAACATATTTCCAGAAGTAGGACAATGTAGTTCAACATGGAGTGCTCACTGTTTCATGTCTTAACATATTTCCAGAAGTAGGACAATGTAGTTCAACATGGAGTGCTCACTGTTTCATGTCTCAACATATTTCCAGAAGTAGGACAATGTAGTTCAACATGGAGTGCTCACTGTATCATGTCTTAACATATTTCCAGAAGTAGGACAATGAAGTTCAACACGGAGTGCTCACTCTTTCATGTCTCAACATATTTCCAGAAGTAGGACAATGTAGTTCAACACGGAGTGCTCACTGTTTCATGTCTTAACATATTTCCAGAACTAGGACAATGAAGTTCAACATGGAGTGCTCACTCTTTCATGTCTCAACATATTTCCAGAAGTAGGACAATGTAGTTCAACACGGAGTGCTCACTGTTTCATGTCTCAACATATTTCCAGAAGTAGGACAATGAAGTTCAACATGGAGTGCTCACTGTTTCATGTCTCAACATATTTCCAGAAGTAGGACAATGAAGTTCAACATGCATTGCTCACTGTTTCATGTCTTAACATATTTCCAGAAGTAGGACAATGAAGTTCAACATGGAGTGCTCACTCTTTCATGTCTTAACATATTTCCAGAAGTAGGACAATGAAGTACAACATGGAGTGCTCACTGTTTCATGTCTCAACATATTTCCAGAGGGAAGACAATGAAGTTCAACGTGGAGTGCTCACTGTTTCATGTCTTAACATATTTCCAGAAGGGAGACAATGAAGTTAAACATGGAGTGCTCACTGTTTCATGTCTTAACATATTTCCAGAAGGGAGACAATGAAGTTCAACATGGAGTGCTCACTGTTTCATGTCTCAACATATTGCCAGAAGGGAGACAATGAAGTTCAACATGGAGTGCTCACTGTTTCATGTCTTAACATATTTCCAGAAGTAGGACAATGAAGTTCAACATGGAGTGCTCACTGTTTCATGTCTTAACATATTTCCAGAGGGAAGACAATGAAGTTCAATATGGAGTGCTCACTGTTTCATGTCTTAACATATTTCCAGAAGAAGGACAATGAAGTTCAACATGGAGTGCTCACTGTTTCATGACTTAACATATTTCCAGAAGTAGGACAATGAAGTTCAACATGGAGTGCTCACTGTTTCATGTCTCAACATATTTCCAGAGGGAAGACAATGAAGTTCAACATGGAGTGCTCACTGTTTCATGTCTTAACATATTTCCAGAAGCAAGCATTTGTAGTTAAACATGGAGTGCTCACTGTTTCATGTCTTAACATATTTCCAGAAGGGAGAAAATGAAGTTCAACATGGAGTGCTCACTGTTTCATGTCCTAACATATTTCCAGACGGGAGACAATGAAGTTCAACATGGAGTGCTCACTGTTTCATGTCTTAACATATTTCCAGAAGCAAGCATTTGTAGTTAAACATGGAGTGCTCACTGTTACATGTCTTAACATATTTCCAGAAGGGAGACAATGAAGTTCAACATGGAGTGCTCACTCTTTCATGTCTTAACATATTTCCAGAAGGGAGACAATGAAGTTCAACATGGAGTGCTCACTCTTTCATGCCTTAACATATTTCCAGAAGTAGGACAATGTAGTTCAACATGGAGTGCTCAATGTTTCATGTCTTAACATATTTCCAGAAGTAAGACAATGTAGTTCAACATGGAGTGCTCACTGTTTCATGTCTTAACATATCTCCAGAAGTAGGACAATGAAGTTCAACATGGAGTGCTCACTGTTTCATGTCTTAACATATTTCCAGAAGGGAGACAATGAAGTTCAACATGGAGTGCTCACTGTTTCATGTCTTAACATATTTCCAGAAGTAGGACAATGAAGTTCAACATGGAGTGCTCACTGTTTCATGTCCTAACATATTTCCAGACGGGAGACAATGAAGTTCAACATGGAGTGCTCACTGTTTCATGTCTTAACATATTTCCAGAAGCAAGCATTTGTAGTTAAACATGGAGTGCTCACTGTTACATGTCTTAACATATTTCCAGAAGGGAGACAATGAAGTTCAACATGGAGTGCTCACTCTTTCATGTCTTAACATATTTCCAGAAGGGAGACAATGAAGTTCAACATGGAGTGCTCACTCTTTCATGTCTTAACATATTTCCAGAAGTAGGACAATGTAGTTCAACATGGAGTGCTCACTGTTTCATGTCTTAACATATTTCCAGAAGTAAGACAATGTAGTTCAACATGGAGTGCTCACTGTTTCATGTCTTAACATATTTCCAGAAGTAGGACAATGAAGTTCAACATGGAGTGCTCACTGTTTCATGTCTTAACATATTTCCAGAAGGGAGACAATGAAGTTCAACATGGAGTGCTCAATGTTTCATGTCTTAACATATTTCCAGAAGCAAGCATTTGTAGTTAAACATGGAGTGCTCACTGTTTCATATCTCAACATATTTCCAGAAGAAAGACATTGTAGTTCAACATGGAATGCTCACTCTTTCATACCTCAACATATTTCGGTTAGGAAGACATTGTAACTCAACATGGAGAGCTTACTCTTTCATATCTCAAAATATTTCCCGTAGGGAGATATTGTAGTTCCAAAAGGAGAGCTCACTCTTTCATATCTCAACATATTTCTAGAAGGAAGACATTGTAGTTCAACACGGAGAGCTAACTCTTTCATGTCTCAAAATTATTTCCTGCTGGGATATATTATAGTTCAACATAAGAGTGCTTACTGTTTCATGTCTCAATATTATTTGCTGCTGGGAGATATTATAATTCAACATAAGGGTGCTTACTGTTTCATGTCTCAATATTATTTGCTGCTGGGAGATATTATAGTTCAACATAAGAGTGCTTACTGTTTCATGTCTCAATATTATTTGATGCTGGGAGATATTATACTTCAACATAAGAGTGCTTACTGTTTCATGTCTCAACATTATTTGCTGCTGGGAGATATTATACTTCAACGTAAGACTGCTTACTCTTTCATGTCTCAATATTATTTGCTGCTGGGAGATATTATAGTTCAACATTAGAGTGCTTACTGTTTCATGTCTCAATACTATTTGCTGCTGGGAGATATTATAGTTCAACATAAGAGTGATCACTGTTTCATGTCTGAATATTATTTGCTTCTGGGAGATATTATAGTTCAAAACAAGAGTGGTTACTGTTTCATGTCGTAACATTATTTCCAGATGGGAGATATTATACCTCAACATAAGAGTGCTTATTGTTTCATTTCGCAACATTAATTCCAGGTGGGAGATATTATACCTCAGCATAAGAGTGCTTACTGTTTCATGTCTCAATACTATTTGCTGCTGGGAGATATTATAGTTCAACATTACAGTGCTTACTGTTTCATGTCTCAATACTATTTGCTGCTGGGAGATATTATAGTTCAACATAAGAGTGCTTACTGTTTCATGTCTCAATATTATTTGCTGCTGGGAGATATTATACTTCAACGTAAGAGTGCTTACTGTTTCATGTCTCAATATTATTTGCTGCTGGGAGATATTATACTTCAACATAAGAGTGCTTACTGTTTCATGTCTCAATATTATTTGCTGCTGGGAGATATTATACTTCAACGTAAGAGTGCTTACTGTTTCATGTCTCAATATTAGTTGCTGCTGGGAGATATTATACTTCAACATATGAGTGCTTACTGTTTCATGTCTCAATATTATTTGCTGCTGGGGGATATTGTAGTTCAACATTAGAGTGCTTACTGTTTCATGTCTCAACATTATTTGCTGCTGGGAGATATTATACTTCAGCGTAAGATACTTACTGTTTCATGTCTCAATATTATTTGCTGCTGGGAGATATTATAGTTCAACATTAGAGTGCTTACTGTTTCATGTCTCAATACTATTTGCTGCTGGGAGATATTATAGTTCAACATAAGAGTTGTCACTGTTTCATGTCTCAATATTTTTTGCTGCTGGGAGATATTATAGTTCAAAATAAGAGTGGTTACTGTTTCATGTCGCAACATTATTTCCAGATGGCAGATATTATACCTCAACATAAGAGTGCTTATTGTTTCATTTCGCAAAATTAATTCCAGCTGGGAGATATTATACCTCAGCATAAGAGTGCTTACTGTTTCACAACATTATTTGCTGCTGGGAGATATTATATTTCAATATAAGGGTGCTTACTGTTTCATGTCTCAATATTATTTGCTGTTGGGAGATATTATAATTACAATAAGGGTGCTTACTGTTTCATGTCTCAATATTATTTGCTGCTGGGAGATATTATAATTCAACATAAGGGAGCTTAATGTTTCATGTCTCAACATTATTTGCTGCTGGGAGATATTATAGTTCAACATAAGAATGCTTACTGTTTCATGTCTCAATATTATTTGCTGCTGGAAGATATTATACTTCAACATAAGAGTGCTTACTGTTTCACAACATTATTTGCTACTGGGAGATATTATAGGTACTTCAGCATAGGAGTGCTTACCATTTCACAACATTATTTGCTGCTGGGAGATATTATACTTCAACGTAACAGTGCTTAATGTTTGATGTCTCAATATTATTTGCTGCAGGGAGATATTATAGTTTAACATTAGAGTGGTCACTGTTTCATGTCTCAATATTACTTGCTGCTGGAAGATATTATAGTTCAACATTAGAGTGGTTAATGTATGATGTCTCAATACTATTTGGTGCTGGGAGATATTATAGTTCAACATAAGAGTGGTCACTGTTTCATGTCGCAACATTATTTCCAGATGGGAGATATTATACCTCAACATAAGAGTGCTTATTGTTTCATTTCGCAACATTAATTCCAGCTGGGGATATTATACCTCAGCATAAGAGTGCTTACTGTTTCACAACCTTATTTGCTCCTGGGAGATATTATATTTCAATATAAGAGTGCTTACTGTTTCATGTCTCAGTATTATTTGCTGTTGGGAGATTTTATAATTACAATAAAAGTGCTTACTGTTTAATGTCTTCATATTATGTGCTGCTGGGAGATATTATAATTCAACATAAGGGAGCTTAATGTTTCATGTCTCAATATTATTTGCTGCTGGGAGATATTATAGTTCAACATATGAGTGCTTACTGTTTCATGTCTCAATATTATTTGCTGCTGGAAGATATTATACTTCAACATAAGAGTGCTTAGTGTTTCATGTTGCCACATTATTTGCTGCTGGGAGATATTATACTTCAACATAAGAGTGTTTACTGTTTCATGTCTCAATATTATTTGCTGCTGGGAGATATTATACTTCAACGTAAGAGTGCTTACTGTTTCATGTCTCAATATTATTTGCTGCTGGGAAATATTATAATTCAACATAAGGGTGCTTACTGTTTCATGTCTCAATATTATGGGAGATATTATAATTCAACATAAGGGTGCTTACTGTTTGATGTCACCACATTATTTGCTGCTGGGAGATATTATACTTCAACATTAGAGTGCTTACTGTTTCATGTCTCAATATTATTTGCTGATGGGAGATATTATAATTCAACATAAGGGTGCTTACTGTTTCATTTCGCAACATTATTTGCTGCTGGGAGATTTTATACTTCAACATAACAGTGCTTACTGTTTCATGTCTCAATATTATTTGCTGCTGGGAGATATTATACTTCAACATAAGAGTGCTTACTGTTTAATGTCTCAATATTATTTGCTGCTGGGAGATATTGTAGTTCAACATTAGAGTGCTTACAGTTTCATGTCCCAATATTATTTGCTGCTGGGAGATATTATAATTCAACATAAGGGTGCTTACTGTTTCATGTCTCAATATTATTTGCTGCTGTGGGATATTATAGTTCAACATTAGAGTGCTTACTGTTTCATGTCTCAAAATTATTTCCTGCTGGGAGATATTATACTTCAACGTAAGAGTGCTTACTGTTTCATGTCTCAATATTATTTGCTGCTGGGAGATATTATAGTTCAACATTAGAGTGCTCACTGTTTCATGTCTCAATACTATTTGCTGCTGGGAGATACTATAGTTCAACATAAGAGTTGTCACTGTTTCATGTCTCAATATTATTTGCTGCTGGGAGATATTATAGTTCAATATAAGAGTGCTTACTGTTTCATGTCTCAATATTATTTGCTGTTGGGCGATATTATAATTACAATAAGGGTGCTTACTGTTTCATGTCTCAATATTATTTGCTGCTGGGAGATACTATAATTCAACATAAGGGAGCTTAATGTTTCATATCTCAATATTATTTGCTGCTGGGAGATATTATAGCTCAACATAAGAGTTGTCACTGTTTCATGTCTCAATATTTTTTGCTGCTGGGAGATATTATAGTTCAAAATAAGAGTGGTTACTGTTTCATGTCGCAACATTATTTCCAGATGGGAGATATTATACCTCAACATAAGAGTGCTTATTGTTTCATTTCGCAACATTAATTCCAGCTGGGAGATATTATACCTCAGCATAAGAGTGCTTACTGTTTCACAACATTATTTGCTGCTGGGAGATATTATAATTACAATAAGGGTGCTTACTGTTTCATGTCTCAATATTATTTGCTGTTGGGAGATATTATAATTACAATAAGGGTGCTTACTGTTTCATGTCTCAATATTATTTGCTGCTGGGAGATATTATAATTCAACATAAGGGAGCTTAATGTTTCATGTCTCAATATTATTTGCTGCTGGGAGATATTATATTTCAACATAAGAGTGCTTACTGTTTCATGTCTCAATATTATTTGCTGCTGGAAGATATTATACTTCAACATAAGAGTGCTTACTGTTTCACAACATTATTTGCTGCTGGGAGATATTATAGGTACTTCAGCATAAGAGTGCTTACTGTTTCACAACATTATTTGCTGCTGGGAGATATTATACTTCAACATAAGAGTGCTTACTGTTTCATGTCGCCACATTATTTGCTGCTGGGAGATATTATACTTCAACATACGAGTGCTTACTGTTTCATGTCTCAATATTATTTGTTGCTGGGAGATATTATACTTCAACGTAAGTGTGCTGAATGTTTGATGTCTCAATATTATTTGCTGCAGGGAGATATTATAGTTTAACATTAGAGTGGTCACTGTTTCATGTCTCAATATTACTTGCTGCTGGGAGATATTATAGTTCAACATTAGGGTGGTTAATGTTTCATGTCTCAATACTATTTGCTGCTGGGAGATATTATAGTTCAACATAAGAGTGGTCACTGTTTCATGTCGCAACATTATTTCCAGATGGTAGATATTATACCTCAACATAAGAGTGCTTATTGTTTCATTTCGCAACATTAATTCCAGCTGGGAGATATTATACCTCAGCATAAGAGTGCTTACTGTTTCACAACTTTATTTGCTGCTGGGAGATATTATTTTTCAATATAAGAGTGCTTACTGTTTCATGTCTCAATATTATTTGCTGTTGGGAGATATTATAATTACAATAAGGGTGCTTACTGTTTCATGTCTCAATATTATTTGCTGCTGTGAGATATTATAATTCAACATAAGGGAGCTTAATGTTTCATGTCTCAATATTATTTGCTGCTGGGAGATATTATAGTTCAACATAAGGGTGCTTACTGTTTCATGTCTCAATATTATTTGCTGCTGGAAGATACTATACTTCAACATAAGAGTGCTTACTGTTTCATGTCGCCACATTATATGCTGTTGGGAATTATTATACTTCAACATAAGAGTGCTTACTGTTTCATGTCTCAATATTATTTGCTGCTGGGAGATATTATACTTCAACGTAAGAGTGCTTACTGTTTCATGTCTCAATATTATTTGCTGCTGGGAAATATTATAATTCAACATAAGGGTGCTTACTGTTTCATGTCTCAATATTATTTGCTGCTGGGAGATATTATAATTCAACATAAGGGTGCTTACTGTTTCATGTCACCACATTATTTGCTGCTGGGAGATATTATACTTCAACATTAGAGTGCTTACTGTTTCATGTCTCAATATTATTTGCTGCTGGGAGATATTATAATTCAACATAAGGGTGCTTACTGTTTCATTTCGCAACATTATTTGCTGCTGGAGGATTTTATACTTCAACATAACAGTGCTTACTGTTTCATGTCTCAATATTATTTGCTGCTGGGAGATATTATACTTCAACATAAGATTGCTTACTGTTTAATGTCTCAATATTATTTGCTGCTGGGAGATATTGTAGTTCAACATTAGAGTGCTTACAGTTTCATGTCCCAATATTATTTGCTGCTGGGAGATATTATATTTCAACATAAGGGTGCTTACTGTTTCATGTCTCAATATTATTTGCTGCTGTGGGATATTATAGTTCAACATTAGAGTGCTTACTGTTTCATGTCTCAAAATTATTTCCTGCTGGGAGATATTATACTTCAACGTAAGAGTGCTTACTGTTTCATGTCTCAATATTATTTGCTGCTGGGAGATATTATAGTTCAACATTAGAGTGCTTACTGTTTCATGTCTCAATACTATTTGCTGCTGGGAGATATTATAGTTCAACATAAGAGTTGTCACTGATTCATGTCTCAATATTATTTGCTGCTGCGAGATATTATAGTTCAAAATAAGAGTGGTTACTGTTTCATGTCGCAACATTATTTCCAGATGGGAGATATTATACCTCAGCATAATAGTGCTTACTGTTTCACAACATTATTTTCTGCTGGGAGATATTATAGGTACTTCAGCATAAGAGTGCTTACTGTTTCACGACATTATTTGCTGCTGGGAGATATTATAGTTCAACATAAGAGTGCTTACTGTTTCATGTCTCAATATTATTTGCTGCTGGGAGATATTATAATTACAATAGGGGTGCTTACTGTTTCATGTCTCAATATTATTTGCTGCTGGGAGATTTTATAATTCAACATAAGGGTGCTTACTGTTTCATGTCTCAATATTATTTGCTGCTGGGAGATATTATAGTTCAACATAAGAGTGCTTACTGTTTCATGTCTCAATATTATTTGCTGCTGGGAGATATTATACTTCAACATAAGAGTGCTTACTGTTTCATGTCGCCACATTATTTGCTGCTGGGAGATATTATACTTCAACATTAGAGTGCTTACTGTTTCATGTCTCAATATTATTTGCTGCTGGGAGATATTATACTTCAACATTAGAGTGCTTACTGTTTCATGTCTCAATATTATTTGCTGCTGGGAGACATTTTACTTCAACATAAGAGTGCTTACTGTTTAATGTCTCAATATTATTTGATGCTGGGAGATATTGTAGTTCAATATTAGAGTGCTTACTGTTTCATGTCTCAACATTATTTGCTGCTGGGAGATATTATACTTCAACATAAGAGTGCTTACTGTTTCATGTCTCAATATTATTTGCTGCTGGGAGATATTATAGTTCAACATTACAGTGCTTACTGTTTCATGTCTCAATACTATTTGCTGCTGGGAGATATTATAGTTCAACATAAGATTGCTTACCGTTTCATGTCTCAATATTATATGCTGCTGCGAGATATTATACTTCAACGTAAGAGTGCTTACTGTTTCATGTCTCAATATTACTTTCTGCTGGGAGATATTATAGTTCAACATTAGGGTGGTTAATGTTTCATGTCTCAATACTATTTGCTGCTGGGAGATATTATAGTTCAACATAAGAGTGGTCACTGTTTCATGTCGCAACATTATTTCCAGATGGTAGATATTATACCTCAACATAAGAGTGCTTATTGTTTCATTTCGCAACATTAATTCCAGCTGGGAGATATTATACCTCAGCATAAGGGTGCTTACTGTTTCACAACTTTATTTGCTGCTGGGAGATATTATTTTTCAATATAAGAGTGCCTACTGTTTCATGTCTCAATATTATTTGCTGTTGGGAGATATTATAATTACAATAAGGGTGCTTACTGTTTCATGTCTCAATATTATTTGCTGCTGTGAGATATTATAATTCAACATAAGGGAGCTTAATGTTTCATGTCTCAATACTATTTGCTGCTGGGAGATATTATAGTTCAACATAAGAGTGCTTACTGTTTCATGTCTCAATATTATTTGCTGCTGGAAGATACTATACTTCAACATAAGAGTGCTTACTGTTTCATGTCGCCACATTATATGCTGTTGGGAATTATTATACTTCAACATAAGAGTGCTTACTGTTTCATGTCTCAATATTATTTGCTGCTGGGAGATATTATACTTCAACGTAAGAGTGCTTACTGTTTTATGTCTCAATATTATTTGCTGCTGGGAAATATTATAATTCAACATAAGGGTGCTTACTGTTTCATGTCTCAATATTATTTGCTGCTGGGAGATATAATTCAACATAAGGGTGCTAACTGTTTCATGTCACCACATTATTTGCTGCTGGGAGATATTATACTTCAACATTAGAGTGCTTACTGTTTCATGTCTCAATATTATTTGCTGCTGGGAGATATTATAATTCAACATAAGGGTGCTTACTGTTTCATTTCGCAACATTATTTGCTGCTGGAAGATTTTATACTTCAACATAACAGTGCTTACTGTTTCATGTCTCAATATTATTTGCTGCTGGGAGATATTATACTTCAACATAAGATTGCTTACTGTTTAATGTCTCAATATTATTTGCTGCTGGGAGATATTGTAGTTCAACATTAGAGTGCTTACAGTTTCATGCCCCAATATTATTTGCTGCTGGGAGATATTATATTTCAACATAAGGGTGCTTACTGTTTCATGTCTCAATATTATTTGCTGCTGTGGGATATTATAGTTCAACATTAGAGTGCTTACTGTTTCATGTCTCAAAATTATTTCCTGCTGGGAGATATTATACTTCAACGCAAGAGTGCTTACTGTTTCATGTCTCAATATTATTTGCTCCTGGGAGATATTATAGTTCAACATTAGAGTGCTTACTGTTTCATGTCTCAATATTATTTGCTGCTGGGAGATATTATAGTTCAACATTAGAGTGCTTACTGTTTCATGTCTCAATACTATTTGCTGCTGGGAGATACTATAGTTCAACATAAGAGTTTTCACTGTTTCATGTCTCAATATTATTTGCTGCTGGGAGATATTATAGTTCAATATAAGAGTGCTTACTGTTTCATGTCTCAATATTATTTGCTGTTGGGCGATATTATAATTACAATAAGGGTGCTTACTGTTTCATGTCTCAATATTATTTGCTGCTGGGAGATATAATAATTCAACATAAGGGAGCTTAATGTTTCATATCTCAATATTATTTGCTGCTGGGAGATATTATAGCTCAACATAAGAGTGCTTACAGTTTCATATCTCAATATTATTTGCTGCTGGAAGATATTATAATTCAACATAAGGGTGCTTACTGTTTCATTTCGCAACATTATTTGCTGCTGGGAGATTTTATACTTCAACATAACAGTGCTTACTGTTTCATGTCTCAATATTATTTGCTGCTGGGAGATATTATACTTCAACATAGGAGTGCTTACTGTTTAATGTCTCAATATTATTTGCTGCTGGGAGATATTGTAGTTCAACATTAGAGTGCTTACAGTTTCATGTTCCATTATTATTTGCTGCTGGGAGATATTATAATTCAACATAAGGGTGCTTACTGTTTCATGTCTCAATATTATTTGCTGCTGTGGGATATTATAGTTCAACATTATAGTGCTTACTGTTTCATGTCTCAAAATTATTTCCTGCTGGGAGATATTATACTTCAACGTAAGAGTGCTTACTGTTTCATGTCTCAATATTATTTGCTGCTGGGAGATATTATAGTTCAACATTAGAGTGCTTACTGTTTAATGTCTCAATACTATTTGCTGCTGGGAGATACTATAGTTCAACATAAGAGTTGTCACTGTTTTATGTCTCAATATTATATGCTGCTGGGAGATATTATAGTTCAAAATAAGAGTAGTTACTGTTTCATGTCGCAACATTATTTCCAGATGGGAGATATTATACTTCAACATACGAGTGCTTATTGTTTCATTTCGCAATATTAATTCCAGCTGGAAGATATTATACCTCAGCATAATAGTGCTTACTGTTTCACAACATTATTTTCTGCTGGGAGATATTATAGGTACTTCAGCATAAGAGTGCTTACTGTTTCACGACATTATTTGCTGCTGGGAGATATTATAGTTCAACATAAGAGTGCTTACTGTTTCATGTCTCAATATTATTTGCTGCTGGGAGATATTATAATTACAATAGGGGTGCTTACTGTTTCATGTCTCAATATTATTTGCTGCTGGGAGATTTTATAATTCAACATAAGGGTGCTTACTGTTTCATGTCTCAATATTATTTGCTGCTGGGAGATATTATAGTTCAACATAAGAGTGCTTACTGTTTCATGTCTCAATATTATTTGCTGCTGGGAGATATTATACTTCAACATAAGAGTGCTTACTGTTTCATGTCGCCACATTATTTGCTGCTGGGAGATATTATACTTCAACATTAGAGTGCTTACTGTTTCATGTCTCAATATTATTTGCTGCTGGGAGATATTATACTTCAACATTAGAGTGCTTACTGTTTCATGTCTCAATATTATTTGCTGCTGGGAGACATTTTACTTCAACATAAGAGTGCTTACTGTTTAATGTCTCAATATTATTTGATGCTGGGAGATATTGTAGTTCAATATTAGAGTGCTTACTGTTTCATGTCTCAACATTATTTGCTGCTGGGAGATATTATACTTCAACATAAGAGTGCTTACTGTTTCATGTCTCAATATTATTTGCTGCTGGGAGATATTATAGTTCAACATTACAGTGCTTACTGTTTCATGTCTCAATACTATTTGCTGCTGGGAGATATTATAGTTCAACATAAGATTGCTTACCGTTTCATGTCTCAATATTATATGCTGCTGCGAGATATTATACTTCAACGTAAGAGTGCTTACTGTTTCATGTCTCAATATTACTTTCTGCTGGGAGATATTATAGTTCAACATTAGGGTGGTTAATGTTTCATGTCTCAATACTATTTGCTGCTGGGAGATATTATAGTTCAACATAAGAGTGGTCACTGTTTCATGTCGCAACATTATTTCCAGATGGTAGATATTATACCTCAACATAAGAGTGCTTATTGTTTCATTTCGCAACATTAATTCCAGCTGGGAGATATTATACCTCAGCATAAGAGTGCTTACTGTTTCACAACTTTATTTGCTGCTGGGAGATATTATTTTTCAATATAAGAGTGCCTACTGTTTCATGTCTCAATATTATTTGCTGTTGGGAGATATTATAATTACAATAAGGGTGCTTACTGTTTCATGTCTCAATATTATTTGCTGCTGTGAGATATTATAATTCAACATAAGGGAGCTTAATGTTTCATGTCTCAATACTATTTGCTGCTGGGAGATATTATAGTTCAACATAAGAGTGCTTACTGTTTCATGTCTCAATATTATTTGCTGCTGGAAGATACTATACTTCAACATAAGAGTGCTTACTGTTTCATGTCGCCACATTATATGCTGTTGGGAATTATTATACTTCAACATAAGAGTGCTTACTGTTTCATGTCTCAATATTATTTGCTGCTGGGAGATATTATACTTCAACGTAAGAGTGCTTACTGTTTTATGTCTCAATATTATTTGCTGCTGGGAAATATTATAATTCAACATAAGGGTGCTTACTGTTTCATGTCTCAATATTATTTGCTGCTGGCAGATATAATTCAACATAAGGGTGCTAACTGTTTCATGTCACCACATTATTTGCTGCTGGGAGATATTATACTTCAACATTAGAGTGCTTACTGTTTCATGTCTCAATATTATTTGCTGCTGGGAGATATTATAATTCAACATAAGGGTGCTTACTGTTTCATTTCGCAACATTATTTGCTGCTGGAAGATTTTATACTTCAACATAACAGTGCTTACTGTTTCATGTCTCAATATTATTTGCTGCTGGGAGATATTATACTTCAACATAAGATTGCTTACTGTTTAATGTCTCAATATTATTTGCTGCTGGGAGATATTATATTTCAACATAAGGGTGCTTACTGTTTCATGCCCCAATATTATTTGCTGCTGGGAGATATTATATTTCAACATAAGGGTGCTTACTGTTTCATGTCTCAATATTATTTGCTGCTGTGGGATATTATAGTTCAACATTAGAGTGCTTACTGTTTCATGTCTCAAAATTATTTCCTGCTGGGAGATATTATACTTCAACGTAAGAGTGCTTACTGTTTCATGTCTCAATATTATTTGCTCCTGGGAGATATTATAGTTCAACATTAGAGTGCTTACTGTTTCATGTCTCAATATTATTTGCTGCTGGGAGATATTATAGTTCAACATTAGAGTGCTTACTGTTTCATGTCTCAATACTATTTGCTGCTGGGAGATACTATAGTTCAACATAAGAGTTTTCACTGTTTCATGTCTCAATATTATTTGCTGCTGGGAGATATTATAGTTCAATATAAGAGTGCTTACTGTTTCATGTCTCAATATTATTTGCTGTTGGGCGATATTATAATTACAATAAGGGTGCTTACTGTTTCATGTCTCAATATTATTTGCTGCTGGGAGATATAATAATTCAACATAAGGGAGCTTAATGTTTCATATCTCAATATTATTTGCTGCTGGGAGATATTATAGCTCAACATAAGAGTGCTTACAGTTTCATATCTCAATATTATTTGCTGCTGGAAGATATTATAATTCAACATAAGGGTGCTTACTGTTTCATTTCGCAACATTATTTGCTGCTGGGAGATTTTATACTTCAACATAACAGTGCTTACTGTTTCATGTCTCAATATTATTTGCTGCTGGGAGATATTATACTTCAACATAGGAGTGCTTACTGTTTAATGTCTCAATATTATTTGCTGCTGGGAGATATTGTAGTTCAACATTAGAGTGCTTACAGTTTCATGTTCCATTATTATTTGCTGCTGGGAGATATTATAATTCAACATAAGGGTGCTTACTGTTTCATGTCTCAATATTATTTGCTGCTGTGGGATATTATAGTTCAACATTATAGTGCTTACTGTTTCATGTCTCAAAATTATTTCCTGCTGGGAGATATTATACTTCAACGTAAGAGTGCTTACTGTTTCATGTCTCAATATTATTTGCTGCTGGGAGATATTATAGTTCAACATTAGAGTGCTTACTGTTTAATGTCTCAATACTATTTGCTGCTGGGAGATACTATAGTTCAACATAAGAGTTGTCACTGTTTTATGTCTCAATATTATATGCTGCTGGGAGATATTATAGTTCAAAATAAGAGTAGTTACTGTTTCATGTCGCAACATTATTTCCAGATGGGAGATATTATACTTCAACATAAGAGTACTTATTGTTTCATTTCGCAACATTAATTCCAGCTGGGAGATATTATACCTCAGCATAATAGTGCTTACTGTTTCACAACATTATTTGCACTGGGAGATATTATAGGTGCTTCAGCATAAGAGTGCTTACTGTTTCACAACATTATTTGCTGCTGGGAGATATTATAGTTCAACATAAGAGTGCTTACTGTTTCATGGCTCAATATTATTTGCTGCTGGGAGATATTACAATTACAATAAGGGTGCTTACTGTTTCATGTCTCAATATTATTTGCTGCTGGGAGATATTATAATTCAACATAAGGGTGCTTACTGTTTCATGTCGCCACATTATTTGCTGCTGGGAGATTTTATACTTCAACATAACAGTGCTTACTGTTTCATGTCGCAACATTAATTCCAGCTGGGAGATATTATACTTCAGCATAAGAGTGCTTACTGTTTCACAACATTATTTGCTGCTGGGAGATATTATATTTCAATATAAGGGTGCTTACTGCTTCATGTCTCAATATTATTTGCTGCTGTGGGATATTATAGTTCAACATTAGAGTGCTTACTGTTTCATGTCTCAAAATAATTTCCTGCTGGGATATATTATAGTTCAACATAAGAGTGCTTACTGTTTCATGTCTCAAAATTATTTGCTGCTGGGAGATATTATACTTCAACGTAAGAGTGCTTACTGTTTCATGTCTCAATATTATTTGCTGCTGGGAGATATTATACTTCAACATAAGAGTGCTTACTGTTTCATGTCTCAATATTATTTGCTGCTGGGAGATATTATACTTCAACGTAAGAGTGCTTACTGTTTCATGTCTCAATATTAGTTGCTGCTGGGAGATATTATACTTCAACATATGAGTGCTTACTGTTTCATGTCTGAATATTATTTGCTGCTGGGGGATATTATAGTTCAACATTAGAGTGCTTACTGTTTCATGTCTCAACATTATTTGCTGCTGGGAGATATTATACTTTAACGTAAGAGTGCTTACTGTTTCATGTCTCAATATTGTTTGCTGCTGGGAGATATTGTATTTCAACATTAGAGTGCTTACTGTTTCATGTCTCAATACTATTTGCTGCTCGGAGATATTATAGTTCAACATAAGAGTTGTCACTGTTTCATGTCTCAATATTTTTTGCTGCTGGGAGATATTATAGTTCAAAATAAGAGTGGTTACTGTTTCATGTCGCAACATTATTTCCAGATGGGAGATATTATACCTCAACATAAGAGTGCTTATTGTTTCATTTCGCAACATTAATTCCAGCGGGGAGATATTATACCTCAGCATAAGAGTGCTTACTGTTTCACAACATTATTTGCTGCTGGGAGATATTATAATTACAATAAGGGTGCTTACTGTTTCATGTCTCAATATTATTTGCTGTTGGGAGATATTATAATTCAACATAAGGGAGCTTAATGTTTCATGTCTCAATATTATTTGCTGCTGGGAGATATTATATTTAAACATAAGAGTGCTTACTGTTTCATGTCTCAATATTATTTGCTGCTGGAAGATATTATACTTCAACATAAGAGTGCCTACTGTTTCACAACATTATTTGCTGCTGGGAGATATTATAGGTACTTCAGCATAAGAGTGCTTACTGTTTCACAACATTATTTGCTGCTGGGAGATATTATACTTCAACATAAGAGTGCTTACTGTTTCATGTCGCCACATTATTTGCTGCTGGGAGATATTATACTTCAACATAAGAGTGCTTACTGTTTCATGTCTCAATATTATTTGTTGCTGGGAGATATTATACTTCAACGTAAGTGTGCTGAATGTTTGATGTCTCAATATTATTTGCTGCAGGGAGATATTATACTTTAACATTAGAGTGGTCACTGTTTCATGTCTCAATATTACTTTCTGCTGGGAGATATTATAGTTCAACATTAGGGTGGTTAATGTTTCATGTCTCAATACTATTTGCTGCTGGGAGATATTATAGTTCAACATAAGAGTGGTCACTGTTTCATGTCGCAACATTATTTCCAGATGGTAGATATTATACCTCAACATAAGAGTGCTTATTGTTTCATTTCGCAACATTAATTCCAGCTGGGAGATATTATACCTCAGCATAAGAGTGCTTACTGTTTCACAACTTTATTTGCTGCTGGGAGATATTATTTTTCAATATAAGAGTGCCTACTGTTTCATGTCTCAATATTATTTGCTGTTGGGAGATATTATAATTACAATAAGGGTGCTTACTGTTTCATGTCTCAATATTATTTGCTGCTGTGAGATATTATAATTCAACATAAGGGAGCTTAATGTTTCATGTCTCAATACTATTTGCTGCTGGGAGATATTATAGTTCAACATAAGAGTGCTTACTGTTTCATGTCTCAATATTATTTGCTGCTGGAAGATACTATACTTCAACATAAGAGTGCTTACTGTTTCATGTCGCCACATTATATGCTGTTGGGAATTATTATACGTCAACATAAGAGTGCTTACTGTTTCATGTCTCAATATTATTTGCTGCTGGGAGATATTATACTTCAACGTAAGAGTGCTTACTGTTTCATGTCTCAATATTATTTGCTGCTGGGAAATATTATAATTCAACATAAGGGTGCTTACTGTTTCATGTCTCAATATTATTTGCTGCTGGGAGATATTATAATTCAACATAAGGGTGCTAACTGTTTCATGTCACCACATTATTTGCTGCTGGGAGATATTATACTTCAACATTAGAGTGCTTACTGTTTCATGTCTCAATATTATTTGCTGCTGGGAGATATTATAATTCAACATAAGGGTGCTTACTGTTTCATTTCGCAACATTATTTGCTGCTGGAAGATTTTATACTTCAACATAACAGTGCTTACTGTTTCATGTCTCAATATTATTTGCTGCTGGGAGATATTATACTTCAACATAAGATTGCTTACTGTTTAATGTCTCAATATTATTTGCTGCTGGGAGATATTGTAGTTCAACATTAGAGTGCTTACAGTTTCATGTCCCAATATTATTTGCTGCTGGGAGATATTATATTTCAACATAAGGGTGCTTACTGTTTCATGTCTCAATATTATTTGCTGCTGTGGGATATTATAGTTCAACATTAGAGTGCTTACTGTTTCATGTCTCAAAATTATTTCCTGCTGGGAGATATTATACTTCAACGTAAGAGTGCATACTGTTTCATGTCTCAATATTATTTGCTCCTGGGAGATATTATAGTTCAACATTAGAGTGCTTACTGTTTCATGTCTCAATATTATTTGCTGCTGGGAGATATTATAGTTCAACATTAGAGTGCTTACTGTTTCATGTCTCAATACTATTTGCTGCTGGGAGATACTATAGTTCAACATAAGAGTTGTCACTGTTTCATGTCTCAATATTATTTGCTGCTGGGAGATATTATAGTTCAATATAAGAGTGCTTACTGTTTCATGTCTCAATATTATTTGCTGTTGGGCGATATTATAATTACAATAAGGGTGCTTACTGTTTCATGTCTCAATATTATTTGCTGCTGGGAGATATAATAATTCAACATAAGGGAGCTTAATGTTTCATATCTCAATATTATTTGCTGCTGGGAGACATTATAGCTCAACATAAGAGTGCTTACAGTTTCATGTCTCAATATTATTTGCTGCTGGAAGATATTATAATTCAACATAAGGGTGCTTACTGTTTCATTTCGCAACATTATTTGCTGCTGGGAGATTTTATACTTCAACATAACAGTGCTTACTGTTTCATGTCTCAATATTATTTGCTGCTGGGAGATATTATACTTCAACATAGGAGTGCTTACTGTTTAATGTCTCAATATTATTTGCTGCTGGGAGATATTGTAGTTCAACATTAGAGTGCTTACAGTTTCATGTTCCATTATTATTTGCTGCTGGGAGATATTATAATTCAACATAAGGGTGCTTACTGTTTCATGTCTCAATATTATTTGCTGCTGTGGGATATTATAGTTCAACATTATAGTGCTTACTGTTTCATGTCTCAAAATTATTTCCTGCTGGGAGATATTATACTTCAACGTAAGAGTGCTTACTGTTTCATGTCTCAATATTATATGCGGCTGGGAGATATTATAGTTCAACATTAGAGTGCTTACTGTTTAATGTCTCAATACTATTTGCTGCTGGGAGATACTATAGTTCAGCATAAGAGTTGTCACTGTTTTATGTCTCAATATTATATGCTGCTGGGAGATATTATAGTTCAAAATAAGAGTGGTTACTGTTTCAGGTCGCAACATTATTTCCAGATGGGAGATATTATACTTCAACATAAGAGTACTTATTGTTTCATTTCGCAACATTAATTCCAGCTGGGAGATATTATACCTCAGCATAATAGTGCTTACTGTTTCACAACATTATTTGCTGCTGGGAGATATTATAGGTGCTTCAGCATAAGAGTGCTTACTGTTTCACAACATTATTTGCTGCTGGAAGATATTATAGTTCAACATAAGAGTGCTTACTGTTTCATGGCTCAATATTATTTGCTGCTGGGAGATATTACAATTACAATATGGGTGCTTACTGTTTCATGTCTCAATATTATTTGCTGCTGGGAGATATTATAATTCAACATAAGGGTGCTTACTGTTTCATGTCGCCACATTATTTGCTGCTGGGAGATTTTATACTTCAACATAACAGTGCTTACTGTTTCATGTCTCAACATTATTTGCTGCTGGGAGATATTATACTTCAACATAAGAGTGCTTACTGTTTCATGTCTCAACATTATTTGCTGCTGGGAGATATTATACTTCAACATAAGAGTGCTTACTGTTTCATGTCTCAATATTATTTGCTGCTGGGAGATATTATAGTTCAACATTAGAGTGCTTACTGTTTAATGTCTCAATACTATTTGATGCTGGGAGATATTGTAGTTCAACATTACAGTGCTTACTGTTTCATGTCTCAATACTATTTGCTGCTGGGAGATATTATAGTTCAACATAAGAGTGCTTACTGTTTCATGTCTCAATATTATTTGCTGCTGGGAGATATTATACTTCAACGTAAGAGTGCTTACTGTTTCATGTCTCAATATTATTTGCTGCTGGGAGATATTATACTTCAACGTAAGATGGCTTACTGTTTCATGTCTCAATACTATTTGCTGCTGGGAGATATTATAGTTCAACATAAGAGTGCTTACTGTTTCATGTCTCAATATTATTTGCTGCTGGGAGATATTATACTTCAACGTAAGAGTTGATGATGATGATGATGATATGCGGCTTAAGGGCGCTAAACTACTGAGGTCATCAGCGCCCTTACAATGTATAAAATATAAAGTCAAAATATAAAAACAGGTAAAAGAACCGCATAATTAAATACAGGACGTAAACCCGCGATGTCCAAAAGGCTAAAAATAACAATAAGATAACAATAACAACAATAATAACAACAATAAAATCAATAACAACAATAAAATCAATAACAACAATAATAACAATATAAATATCTGAAAAAACCAACACACTAAAAGCATAGGCAATAAACGAATAAAACGTGTCAAGAACTATAGAATGCGAGGGACATGAGCGCCATGTCCACTGGGGATTAGAGTCGCAATAAAAACTGACAGAAGAAAAGTATTAAGCTAAAAGACGCTCAACGCATTAAATGCGCAGAGTAAAATCACTATCATGAATAAAACGTAAAACACATTCTACAGCACGCGTGTCGTCTGCCAAAACGTTGGCTAGACCAATAGGCAGACCCACGCGGGCACGCAATGCAGCTAAAACCTGACACTCTGTTAAAATATGACGCACCGTCAAGGGCACGTCACACTGCCCACAGAGTGGTGCGGGGTCACCACTGAGCAAATACCTATGACTAAAAACACAATGTCCAATCCGTAAACGAGCTAAAATTACCTCTTCCCGACGACAAGAACGAGAAGAGGTATCCCAGATCAACGGGAAAGGCTTAACCTCCCGCAACTTGTTCCCCCGGAGGGCCGTCCACTCATCGCGCCAGCGCGAGAGGATGCGGCGACGTAAAACAACACACGAATCTGACGAGGGAACAACAGAGGTAAAAAATCTGGGTAATAAATCGCCGATTTCGCAGCGGCGTCGGCAGACTCATTACCTGAGATGCCCACATGACCTGGAATCCACATGAAGGACACACTGATGCCAGAGACACCCAGCGAGTGGAGCGGGTCATGTATGCGCTGTACGAGTGGGTGGTAATTGTACAGCGCATTAATACTCTGAAGGGCACTCAGAGAGTCCGTACAAATAAAACAGTGCCGTAAGTCGTGCCGCTGAATGTATAAAACGGATTGATAAATGCTAAAAAGTTCGGCGGTAAAAATTGAACATTGTCGAGGCAAACGAAAAGTAAAACTCTGTACACCAAAAACAAAGGCACATCCTACTCCAACATCAGTCTTAGACCCATCGGTATATATAAAATGACAGTCCCCGAACTGCGCCTGTAGTTCTAAAAAGGCGGATCTAAGAACAGAAGCAGGGGTCGCATTTTTCGGCATCGACGTCAGCCCAAGGTGGATGTGGGCCTCAGCGCGCGACCATGGAGGAAAACGCGTTTATCCTCGGGTAAGGGCCGGCGCTGGCGAAACGTCCAAATGCCGAAGTAGCAGTCGAAATCGAACCCCTGGGGGGAGCAATGCAGAGGAGCTAACTAAATATTGCCGATCAAGCGAATCCTCGTAAAATACATCGAAGGACGGGTGGTTAGGCAAGCTTGAGAGCCGACAAGCATAGCTACATAAGAGCATCTCACGCCTGAAAGACAGCGGAGGCTCTGCAGCCTCAGCGTAAAGACTGGGCTCGGGGCTAGTTGGAAAGGCCCCTGTAGCGACTCTAATACCACGATGATGAATGGGATTCAAACGACGTAACACAGATGGACGTGCCGACGAATAAACAACACACCCGTAATCAAGTTTGGATCGGACCAAAGAGCGATAAAGGCGAAGAAGGACGGTCCGATCAGCTCCCCAGGATGTACCACTTAAAACACGTAAAAGATTAAGAGAACGGTCACACTTTGCTTTTAAAAAGGAAACGTGCGAGGTCCAACACAACTTTCTATCGAAAATCAACCCCAAAAATTTCGCCTCGTCTGCAAACGGAAGTATCCCTGGCCCAAGATGGAGAGAGGGCGGAGGGAAATACTTCCGGCGCCAGAAGTTGATGCAGACGGATTTCTCGGCGGAGAAATTAAAGCCGTTGGTGTTACTCCAGGCGTAGAGACGGTCGATACAGCTCTGGAGACGGCGTTCGAGTAGACAGGTCCGCCGTGAACTGCAATAAATAGCGAAATCGTCAACAAAAAGGGACGATGAAATGCCAGTTGGAATACAATCAACAATGGGGTTGATAGCAATCGCAAAAAGTGTGACACTGAGTACAGAGCCCTGCGGTACTCCGTTCTCTTGAATAAAACGACGAGATAAAACCGAGCCCACACGTACACGAAAGACGCGGTCCGTCATAAACTCCCGAAGAAATATGGGAAGACGACCGCGGATATTCCAATCGTGAAGTGTACGTAAAATGCCGCCCCTCCAACAAGTGTCATAAGCTTTCTCCAGGTTAAAAAATACAGCCACGGTTTGACACTTTCTCAGAAATCCATTCATAACATGCGTCGACAGGGACACCAGATGATCGACGGTAGAGCGATAGCGACGAAATCCGCACTGAGCGTTCGCTAAAAGTTTCTGAGACTCAAGTCACCATGTCAACCGCCCGTTGATCATGCGCTCCATCACCTTGCAAATGCAACTGGTGAGGGAGATAGGGTGGTAGCTGGAAGGTAGTTGGCGATCCTTCCCAGGCTTAAGAATAGGGACAATGGTGGCTTCGCGCCAAACGGAAGGAAAAAGGCCGTCTTGCCAAATACGGTTATAGACCTGTAGGAGAAAGAGTTTACTGTCGGCTGAAAGGTGCTTTAACATCAGGACATGAATGCCGTCCGGCCCAGGAGCGGAGTGCCTAGAGCAATGAAGAGCGTGCTCCAGCTCCCTCATTGTGAATAGGTTGTTAGAGCATTCATCATTAGCAGACCGAAAAGTATATGATGCGGAATCCAGCCGGTCTTTAAGAGAGCGAAAGCCGGCGGAATAATGGTCTGAACTGGAAACCGACTCAAAGGCAGCACCCAGAGTGTTAGCGATCCACTATGGTGGCATTAGAAACCTGAAGGCCAGAAACAGTACAATGCGACACTTTACCGGAGAAGCGACGAAGTTTATCCCAAACAACGGATGAAGGCGTAAAACGATTAAAAGACTCGACAAAACGAGCCCAAGATGCCTTCTTGCTATCCTGAATAATGCGACGAGCCCTAGCGCGCGATTGTTTAAAAGTCACCATGTTAGCATGCGTAGGGTGTCGCCGAAACACCCTAAGTGCAGTCATACGGGCACGAACGGCGTCCCGACAATCCTCGTTCCACCACGGAACAGGTGGCCGCCGAGGTTGGGAGGATGAACGGGGTATTGCACGTTCGGCGGCTGAGAAAATAATAGACGTAAGGTGCTGCACTAGTTGATTAATGTCGGAGAAGGGCTGGTCGTCAAAATGCACGAGGCTGGAATACAAGCTCCAGTCGGCTTTTGCGAATATCCAGGTAGGTACTCTGGAATGCTGTACGTGGTGCGACAGAAGAGAAACGATGCAGGGGTAATGGTCGCTGGAGTAGGTGTCAGCGACGACGTTCCACTGAAGACGACGTGCAAGCTGGAGTGAGCAAATGGCAAGGTCCAGGTGAGAGAATGTACCAGAAGAATCAGAAATAAAAGTAGGTGCACCTGTATTGAGGATGGAAAGATTGAACTGATAAAAAATGTCGGAAAGAAGAGTTCCCCTCGCACAAGCCCTCGGCGAACCCCACAGTGGGTGATGGGCATTAAAATCTCCCAACAGAAGAAATGGTGTTGGGAGAGCGGACAGGAGAGCTCGAATGTCCGCGGGAGCGAGGGGAGACGATGGAGGTGTATACACAGAACAAACAGAAAAGAAAAAACCGGGTAACTGCAGTCTAATGGCAACAGCTTGCAAGTCGGACGTAAGTGTGATAGTTTGAAAATGAACGTCATTACGCACTAAGAACATGACACCTCCATGAGCAGGAGTACCCTCCTCCGGTTCAAGGTCGTAGCGAACCGGAGTATATCCTCGGAGA
Organism: Deroplatys truncata; assembly: GCA_030765065.1. NCBI lineage: Eukaryota > Metazoa > Arthropoda > Insecta > Mantodea > Mantidae > Deroplatys > Deroplatys truncata. The sequence goes on from CM060975.1 coordinate 3,084,766, forward strand.
TCAAAAGGATCGTGAGGGCGAAGCTTAGTCTCCTGCAAACATACGACCATAGGTGAATGGGAACGCAATAAAAGCTGCAGTTCCGCCCTATGCGATCGTACACCACGTACATTCCAGGTCAGGATAGCCATTAAAAATAAGGGGATAAACTGTCTATTTAGAAGGGCGGCTTAAAATTACCTTTTGTTTAACCTTTGGGCTCGGGCTTTTTGTATGGAGTTGGTCAGACTCCATAGCTTCCTCGGAGGGAGGGCCCACGCGCTCAGTGCCAGAAACCGATTCAAGCGCCGTGAATCGGTTCTGGGTGGCGATGGGTGAAGGGTGCCGCTGAGCGCGGCTTGTCCCAGGACCTTCCTGGGACAGCGACCTCCGAGGAGGAGAAGGTGAACTTTTGTTACCACGCGCACGCGGAGGGTCTTTCAAAAAATCTTCCCTACGTAGTTTCTGCTTGGGCTTCTTTTCAACGGCTTGCGACTTCATTGACTTGGGACCAGGTTTATACGGCTTGGTAACTGTAGCCTTAATAGACGGCCGGATGGTAGTGGCGGTTAATCCAGTCAAGGTCCAGGTCTGAGTTTCGGCATCTACTCGTGGTACTGGCGAGGCAACAACAGAACTAAATGTGCCAGATCGCAGGAGTGAAGGTTGGCGCGCATGGTAACGCCTCCGGGCTTCAGCGAAGGAGAGTTTTTCCTTTACCCGGATCTCCTGGATCGCCTTCTCGTCCAAGTACCGCGGACAGTCGGCAAACGAAGCAGAATGAGACCCTTTACAATTAACGCAGACGGGGGCTGTTGAACAGGCACCTTCGTGTGAGGGCTGGCTACAGGTTGCACAGATGTTAACGGCACTCTTACATGAGACTTGCGTATGCCCAAAACGTTGGCATTTAAAACAACGCAGAGGTCTAGGAATATAAGGCCTCACAGAAATCCGTTCGTACCCTGCGGAAATGCTCGTGGGCAGATCGACGCCATCAAATGTAATAAACAGGGTACGAGTGGGTACCAACACGCCGTCGCGTTTGGCCTGCACTCGATGAACCGCAGTCACCCTCTGGTCTGCAAGATATTCCACCAGGTCTTCGTCAGAGATACCATCCAGGCTATGCGTGGTGACAACGCCTCTACAAGAATTCAAGGTGCGGTGCTTCTCAACACGGATAGGATAACCGTGGAGAAGCGTGGCGCTCAACAAGGACTTACTTTGTGCCTCGGATTTGCTTTGCACTAACAACGAACCATTACGAAGCCGAGTGCAGGAAAGAACCGGACCAGCAATTGAGTCAATGCCCTTCTGGATGATAAAAGGGTTCACCTTCTCGAATGATTGTCCTTCCTCTGTTCGGGTAATCACTAAGTAACAACCAGCTGTTGGCGGTGCTACTTCTGTTACTAAAGTTTTACGGCGTTTGTTGTTAATAATGGAGAAAGGGTGCTCCATAGCGAAAAAAATCCTCCACCATTGCAACCGTCTCCGACCTCGGGCTCTGACTTCCCGGGCGTTACCCCAACTTGGGTGAGTGGCCTATCTATACCGAGCTCACCCCAGGGTCACACCTCCCAGAACATAGACAGAGGGACCCAATCGCCGTCGGAAGCCAGCAGCTCATGCAATGGCCCCCCCGCGGGACTGCAGTTGAACAGCGGATACGAACAACAACCCTACATGACGACCCCGGGTGGTGGGGATGACGCTATTACCCACTCACCCAGCTGCGCACGCGGTGCGCGGGTATCCGTCAGGCTGTGTCCACGGAGGATTTAAATAAAAAGATAAAAGAAACTAAAACTGTGTGGGCGTTTCGCACGCAAGGTAGGCCGGCGGGGAAGAAAAAGAGAGATATGCGAATGTCGTGGTGCGAAATGGACGGAAAGTGATAAGGGAAGAAAGAAACGATGGTGAGGTGCCGTATGAATGGAATGTAAAGAACGCACGAGAGACTACCTTGGGTCCACCGGTCACTTGAAGAACCCACCGCGACCGGATGGGTGTGAGGGGATGAATATGGCGATGATTGGCTCGGGAACCCCCGGGTGCGCCAAAAACCCGTACTCAAATAAGGTGAGCCCCTGAGGGGAACGTAAGAGTGCTTACTGTTTCATGTCTCAATATTATTTGCTGCTGGGAGATATTATACTTCAACATAAGAGTGCTTACTGTTTCATGTCTCAATATTATTTGCTGCTGGAAGATATTATACTTCAACGTAAGAGTGCTTACTGTTTCATGTCTCAATATTATTTGCTGCTGGGAGATATTCTAATTCAATATAAGGGTGCTTACTGTTTCATGTCGCCACATTATTTGCTGCTGGGAGATTTTATACTTCAACATAACAATGCTTAATGTTTCATGTCTCAATATTATTTGCTGCTGGGAGATATTATAATACAACATAAGGGTGCTTACTGTTTCATGTCTCAACATTATTTGCTGCTGGGAGATATTATACTTCAACATAAGAGTGCTTACTGTTTCATGTCTCAACATTATTTGCTGCTGGGAGATATTATACTTCAACGTAAGACTGCTTACTCTTTCATGTCTCAATATTATTTGCTGCTGGGAGATATTATAGTTCAACATTAGAGTGCTTACTGTTTCATGTCTCAATACTATATGCTGCTGGGAGATATTATAGTTCAACATAAGAGTGATCACTGTTTCATGTCTGAATATTATTTGCTACTGGGAGATATTATAGTTCAAAATAAGAGTGGTTACTGTTTCATGTCGCAACATTATTTCCAGATGGGAGATATTATACCTCAACATAAGAGTGCTTATTGTTTCATTTCGCAACATTAATTCCAGGTGGGAGATATTATACCTCAGCATAAGAGTGCTTACTGTTTCATGTCTCAATATTATTTGCTGCTGGGAGATATTATAGTTCAACATTACAGTGCTTACTGTTTCATGTCTCAATACTATTTGCTGCTGGGAGATATTATAGTTCAACATAAGGGTGCTTACTGTTTCATGTCTCAATATTATTTGCTGCTGGGAGATATTATACTTCAACGTAAGAGTGCTTACTGTTTCATGTCTCAATATTATCTGCTGCTGGGAGATATTATACTTCAACATAAGAGTGCTTACTGTTTCATGTCTCAATATTATTTGCTGCTGGGAGATATTATACTTCAACGTAAGAGTGCTTACTGTTTCATGTCTCAATATTAGTTGCTCCTGGGAGATATTATACTTCAACATATGAGTGCTTACAGTTTCATGTCTCAATATTATTTGCTGCTGGGGGATATTATAGTTCAACATTAGAGTGCTTACTGTTTCATGTCTCAACATTATTTGCTGCTGGGAGATATTATACTTCAACGTAAGATACTTACTGTTTCATGTCTCAATATTATTTGCTGCTGGGAGATATTATAGTTCAACATTAGAGTGCTTACTGTTTCATGTCTCAATACTATTTGCTGCTGGGAGATATTATAGTTCAACATAAGAGTTGTCACTGCTTCATGTCTCAATATTTTTTGCTGCTGGAAGATATTATAGTACAAAATAAGAGTGGTTACTGTTTCATGTCGCAACATTATTTCGAGATGGCAGACATTATACCTCAACATAAGAGTGCTTATTGTTTCATTTCGCAACATTAATTCCAGCTGGGAGATATTATACCTCAGCATAAGAGTGCTTACTGTTTCACAACTTTATTTGCTGCTGGGAGATATTATATTTCAATATAAGAGTGCTTACTATTTCATGTCTCAATATTATTTGCTGTTGGGAGATATTATAATTACAATAAGGGTGCTTACTGTTTCATGTCTCAATATTATTTGCTGCTGGGAGATATTATAATTCAACATAAGGGAGCTTAATGTTTCATGTCTCAATATTATTTGCTGCTGGGAGATATTATAGTTCAACATAAGAGTGCTTACTGTTTCATGTCTCAATATTATTTGCTGCTGGAAGATATTATACTTCAACATAAGAGTGCTTACTGTTTCACAACATTATTTGCTGCTGGGAGATATTATAGGTACTTCAGCATAGGAGTGCTTACTGTTTCACAACATTATTTGCTGCTGGGAGATATTATACTTCAACATAAGAGTGCTTACTGTTTCATATCGCCACATTATTTGCTGCTGGGAGATATTATACTTCAACATAAGAGTGCTTACTGTTTCATGTCTCAATATTATTTGCTGCTGGGAGATATTATACTTCAACGTAAGAGTGCTTAATGTTTGATTTCTCAATATTATTTGCTGCAGGGAGATATTATAGTTTAACATTAGAGTGGTCACTGTTTCATGTCTCAATATTACTTGCTGCTGGGAGATATTATAGTTCAACATTAGAGTGGTTAATGTTTCATGTCTCAATACTATTTGCTGCTGGGAGATATTATAGTTCAACATAAGAGTGGTCACTATTTCATGTCGCAACATTATTTCCAGATGGGAGATATTATACCTCAACATAAGAGTGCTTATTGTTTCATTTCGCAACATTAATTCCAGCTGAGAGATATTATACCTCAGCATAAGAGTGCTTACTGTTTCACAACTTTATTTGCTGCTGGGAGATATTATATTTCAATATAAGAGTGCTTACTGTTTCATGTCTCAATATTATATGCTGTTGGGAGATATTATAATTACAATAAGGGTGCTTACTGTTTCATGTCTCAATATTATTTGCTGCTGGGAGATATTATAATTCAACATAAGGGAGCTTAATGTTTCATGTCTCAATATTATTTGCTGCTGTGAGATATTGTAGTTCAACATAAGAGTGCATACTGTTTCATGTCTCAATATTATTTGCTGCTGGAAGATATTATACTTCAACATAAGAGTGCTTACTGTTTCATGTCGCCACATTATTTGCTGCTGGGAGATATTATACTTTAACATAAGAGTGCTTAGGTACTGTTTCATGTGTCAATATTATTTGCTGCTGGGAGATATTATACTTCAACGTAAGAGTGCTTACTGTTTCATGTCTCAATATTATTTGCTGCTGGGAGATATTATAATTCAACATAAGGGTGATTACTGTTTCATTTCGCAACATTATTTGCTGCTGGGAGATTTTATACTTCAACATAACAGTGCTTACTGTTTCATGTCTCAATATTATTTGCTGCTGGGAGATATTATACTTCAACATAAGAGTGCTTACTGTTTAATGCCTCAATATTATTTGCTGCTGGGAGATATTGTAGTTCAACATTAGAGTGCTTACAGTTTCATGTCCCAATATTATTTGCTGCTGGGAGATATTATAATTCAACATAAGGGTGCTTACTGTTTCATGTCGCCACATTATTTGCTGCTGGGAGATTTTATACTTCAACATAACAGTGCTTACTGTTTCATGTCTCAACATTATTTGCTGCTGGGAGATATACTTCAACATAAGAGTGCTGATGTTTCATGTCTCAACATTATTTGCTGCTGGGAGATATTATACTTCAACGTAAGAGTGCTTACTGTTTTATGTCTCAATATTATTTGCTGCTGGGAGATATTATAGTTCAACATTAGAGTGCTTACTGTTTCATGTCTCAATACTATTTGCTGCTGGGAGATATTATAGTTCAACATAAGAGTGATCACTGTTTCATGTCTGAATATTATTTGCTGCTGGGAGATATTGTAGTTCAAAATAAGAGTGGTTACTGTTTCATGTCGCAACATTATTTCCAGATGGGAGATATTATACCTCAACACAAGAGTGCTTATTGTTTCATTTCGCAACATTAATTCCAGCTGGGAGATATTATACCTCAGCATAAGAGTGCTTACTGTTTCACAACATTATTTGCTGCTGGGAGATATTATAGGTACTTCAGCATAAGAGTGCTTACTGTTTCACAACATTATTTGCTGCTGGGAGATATTATAGTTCAACATAAGAGTGCTTACTGTTTCATGTCTCAATATTATTTGCTGCTGGGAGATATTATACTTCAACATAAGAGTGCTTACTGTTTCATGTCTCAATTTATTTCCTGCTGGGAGATATTATACTTCAACGTAAGAGTGCTTACTGTTTCATGCCTCAATATTAGTTGCTGCTGGGAGATATTATACTTCAACATATGAGTGCTTACTGTTTCATGTCTCAATATTATTTGCTGCTGTGGGATATTATAGTTCTGCATTAGAGTGCTTACTGTTTCATGTCTCAAAATTATTTCCTGCTGGGAGATATTATACTTCAACGTAAGAGTGCTTACTGTTTCATGTCTCAATATTATTTGCTGCTGGGAGATATTATAGTTCAACATTAGAGTGCTTACCGTTTCATGTCTCAATATTATTTGCTGCTGGGAGATATTATAGTTCAACATAAGAGTTGTCACTGTTTCATGTCTCAATATTATTTGCTGCTGGGAGATATTATAGTTCAAAATAAGAGTGGTTACTGTTTTATGTCGCAACATTATTTCCAGATGGGAGATATTATACTTCAACATAAGAGTGCTTATTATTTCATTTCGCAACATTAATTCCAGCTGGGAGATATTATACCTCAGCATAATAGTGCTTACTGTTTCACAACATTATTTTCTGCTGGGAGATATTATAGGTACTTCAGCATAAGAGTGCTTACTGTTTCACAACATTATTTGCTGCTGGGAGATATTACAGTTCAACATAAGAGTGCTTACTGTTTCATGTCTCAATATTATTTGCTGCTGGGAGATATTATAATTACAATAAGGGTGCTTACTGTTTCATGTCTCAATATTATTTGCTGCTGGGAGATATTATAGTTCAACATAAGAGTGCTTACTGTTTCATGTGTCAATATTATTTGCTGCTGGAAGATATTATACTTCAACATAAGAGTGCTTACTGTTTCATGTCTCAATATTATTTGCTGCTGGGAGATATTATACTTCAACATAAGAGTGCTTACTGTTTCATGTCGCAACATTATTTGCTGCTGGGAGATATCATACTTCAACATTAGAGTACTTACTGTTTCATGTCTCAATATTATTTGCTGCTGGGAGACATTATACTTCAACATAAGAGTGCTTACTGTTTAATGTCTCAATATTTTTGATGCTGGGAGATATTGTAGTTCAATATTAGAGTGCTTACTGTTTCATGTCTCTACATTATTTGCTGCTGGGAGATATTATACTTCAACATAAGAGTGCTTACTGTTTCATGTCTCAATATTATTTGCTGCTGGGAGATATTATAGTTCAACATAAGATTGCTTACTGTTTCATGTCTCAATATTATATGCTGCTGCGAGATATTATACTTCAACGTAAGAGTGCTTACTGTTTCATGTCTCAATATTATTTGCTGCTGGGAGATATTATATTTCAACGTAAGAGTGCTTACTGTTTCATGTCTCAATATTATTTGCTGCTGGGAGATATTATACTTCAACGTAAGATGTCTTACTGTTTCATGTCTCAATACTATTTGCTGCTGGGAGATATTATAGTTCAACATAGGAGTGCTTACTGTTTAATGTCTCAATATTATTTGCTGCTGGGAGACATTATACTTCAACATAAGAGTGCTTACTGTTTAATGTCTCAATATTTTTGATGCTGGGAGATATTGTAGTTCAATATTAGAGTGCTTACTGTTTCATGTCTCTACATTATTTGCTGCTGGGAGATATTATACTTCAACATAAGAGTGCTTACTGTTTCATGTCTCAATATTATTTGCTGCTGGGAGATATTATAGTTCAACATAAGATTGCTTACTGTTTCATGTCTCAATATTATATGCTGCTGCGAGATATTATACTTCAACGTAAGAGTGCTTACTGTTTCATGTCTCAATATTATTTGCTGCTGTGAGATATTATATTTCAACGTAAGAGTGCTTACTGTTTCATGTCTCAATATTATTTGCTGCTGGGAGATATTATACTTCAACGTAAGATGTCTTACTGTTTCATGTCTCAATACTATTTGCTGCTGGGAGATATTATAGTTCAACATAGGAGTGCTTACTGTTTCATGTCTCAATATTATTTGCTGCTGGGTGATATTATACTTCAACGTAAGAGTGCTTACTGTTTCATGTCTCAATATTATTTGCTGCTGGGAGATATTATACTTCAACGTAAGATGTCTTACGTTTCATGTCTCAATACTATTTGCTGCTGGGAGATATTATAGTTCAACATAGGAGTGCTTAATGTTTCATGACTCAATATTATTTGCTGCTGGGAGATATTATACTTCAACGTAAGAGTGCTTACTGTTTCATGTCTCAATATTATTTGCTGCTGGGAGATATTATAGTTCAACATTAGAGTGCTTACCGTTTCATGTCTCAATACTATTTGCTGCTGGGAGATATTATAGTTCAACATAAGAGTTGTCACTGTTTCATGTCTCAATATTATTTTCTGCTGGGAGATATTATAGTTCAAAATAAGAGTGGTTACTGTTTCATGTCGCAACATTATTTCCAGATGGGAGATATTATACTTCAACATAAGAGTGCTTATTATTTCATTTCGCAACATTAATTCCAGCTGGGAGATATTATAGCTCAGCATAATAGTGCTTACTGTTTCACAACATTATTTTCTGCTGGGAGATATTATAGGTACTTCAGCATAAGAGGGCTTACTGTTTCACAACATTATTTGCTGCTGGGAGATATTACAGTTCAACATAAGAGTGCTTACTGTTTCATGTCTCAATATTATTTGCTGCTGGGAGATATTATAATTACAATAAGGGTGCTTACTGTTTCATGTCTCAATATTATTTGCTGCTGGGAGATATTATAATTCAACATAAGGGTGCTTACTGTGTCATGTCTCAATATTATTTGCTGCTGGGAGAATTTATACTTCAACATAAGAGTGCTTACTGTTTCATGTCGCCACATTATTTGCTGCTGGGAGATATTATACTTCAACATTAGAGTCCTTACTGTTTCATGTCTCAATATTATTTGCTGCTGGGAGACATTATACTTCAACATAAGAGTGCTTACTGTTTAATGTCTCAAAATTTTTGATGCTGGGAGATATTGTAGTTCTATATTAGAGTGCTTACTGTTTCATGTCTCTACATTATTTGCTGCTGGGAGATATTATACTTCAACATAAGAGTGCTTACTGTTTCATGTCTCAATATTATTTGCTGCTGGGAGATATTATAGTTCAACATAAGATTGCTTACTGTTTCATGTCTCAATATTATATGCTGCTGCGAGATATTATACTTCAACGTAAGAGTGCTTACTGTTTCATGTCTCAATATTATTTGCTGCTGGGAGATATTATATTTCAACGTAAGAGTGCTTACTGTTTCATGTCTCAATATTATTTGCTGCTGGGAGATATTATACTTCAACGTAAGATGTCTTACTGTTTCATGTCTCAATACTATTTGCTGCTGGGAGATATTATAGTTCAACATAGGAGTGCTTACTGTTTCATGTCTCAATATTAATTGCTGCTGGGAGATATTATACTTCAACGTAAGAGTGCTTACTGTTTCATGTCTCAATATTATTTGCTGCTGGGAGATATTATACTTCAACATTAGAGTGCATACTGTATCATGTCTCAATATTATTTGCTGCTGGGAGATATTATACTTCAACATTAGAGTGCTTACTAATTCATGTCTCAATATTATTTGCTGCTGGGAGATATTATACTTCAACATTAGAGTGCTTACTGTTTCATGTCTCAATATTATTTGCTGCTGGGAGATATTATAATTCAACATAAGGGTGCTTACTGTTTCATGTCGCCACATTATTTCTGCTGGGAGATATTATACTTCAACATAACAGTGCTTACTGTTTCATGTCTCAATATTATTTGCTGCTGGGAGATATTATACTTCAACATAAGAGTGCTTACTGTTTAATGTCTCAATATTATTTGCTGCTGGGAGATATTATAGTTCAACATAAGTGTGCTTACTGTTTCATGTCTCAATATTTTTTGCTGCTGGGAGATATTATAACTACAATAAGGGTGCTTACTGTTTCATGTCTCAATGTTATTTGCTGCTGGGAGATATTATAATTCAACATAAGGGTGCTTACTGTTTCATGTCTCAATATTATTTGCTGCTGGGAGATATTATAGTTCAACGTAACAGTGCTTACTGTTTCATGTCTCAATATTGTTTGCTGCTGGGAGATATTATACTTCAACATAAGAGTGCTTACTGTTTAATGTCTTAATATTATTTGCTGCTGGGAGATATTACACTTCAACATAAGAGTGCTTACTGTTTCATGTCTCAATATTATTTGCTGCTGGGAGATATTATACTTTAACGTAAGAGTGCTTACTGTTTCATGTCTCAATATTATTTCCTGCTGGGAGATATTATACTTCAACATAAGAGTGCTTACTGTTTCATGTCTCAATATTATTTGCTGCTGGGAGATATTATACTTCAACGTAAGAGTGCTTACTGTTTCATGTCTCAATATTATTTGCTGCTGGGAGATATTCTAATTCAATATAAGGGTGCTTACTGTTTCATGTCGCCACATTATTTGCTGCTGGGAGATTTTATACTTCAACATAACAATGCTTAATGTTTCATGTCTCAATATTATTTGCTGCTGGGAGATATTATAATACAACATAAGGGTGCTTACTGTTTCATGTCGCCACATTATTTGCTGCTGGGGGATTTTATACTTCAACATAGCAGTGCTTACTGTTTCATGTCTCAACATTATTTGCTGCTGGGAGATATTATACTTCAACATAAGAGTGCTTACTGTTTCATGTCTCAACATTATTTGCTGCTGGGAGATATTATACTTCAACGTAAGACTGCTTACTCTTTCATGTCTCAATATTATTTGCTGCTGGGAGATATTATAGTTCAACATTAGAGTGCTTACTGTTTCATGTCTCAATACTATTTGCTGCTGGGAGATATTATAGTTCAACATAAGAGTGATAACTGTTTCATGTCTGAATATTATTTGCTACTGGGAGATATTATAGTTCAAAATAAGAGTGCTTATTGTTTCATTTCGCAACATTAATTCCAGGTGGGAGATATTATACCTCAGCATAAGAGTGCTTACTGTTTCATGTCTCAATATTATTTGCTGCTGGGAGATATTATAGTTCAACATTAGAGTGCTTACTGTTTCATGTCGCCACATTATTTGCTGCTGGGAGATTTTATACTTCAACATAACAGTGCTTACTGTTTCATGTCTCAACATTATTTGCCGCTGGGAGATATTATACTTCAACATAAGAGTGCTGCTGTTTCATGTCTCAACATTATTTGCTGCTGGGAGATATTATACTTCAACGTAAGAGTGCTTACTGTTTCATGTCTCAATATTATTTGCTGATGGGAGATATTATAGTTCAACATTAGAGTGCTTACTGTTTCATGTCTCAATACTATTTGCTGCTGGGAGATATTATAGTTCAACATAAGAGTGATCACTGTTTCATGTCTGAATATTATTTGCTGCTGGGAGATATTATAGTTTAACATAAGGGTGCTTACTGTTTCATGTCTCAATATTATTTGCTGCTGGGAGATATTATACTTCAACATAAGAGTGCTTACTGTTTCATGTCTCAATATTATTTGCTGCTAGGAGATATTATACTTCAACGTAAGAGTGCTTACTGTTTCATGTCTCAATATTATTTGCTGCTGGGAGATATTATACTTCAACATTTGAGTGCTGACTGTTTCATGTCTCAATATTATTTACTGCTGGGAGATATTATACTTCAACATTAGAGTGCTTACTGTTTCATGTCTCAATATTATTTGCTGCTGTGGGATATTATAGTTCAGCATTAGAGTGCTTACTGTTTCATGTCTCAAAATTATTTCCTCCTGGGAGATATTATACTTCAATGTAAGAGTGCTTACTGTTTCATGTCTCAATATTATTTGCTGCTGGGAGATATTATAGTTCAACATTAGAGTGCTTACTGTTTCATGTCTCAATACTATTTGCTGCTGGGAGATATAGTTCAACATAAGAGTTGTCACTGTTTCATGTCTCAATATTATTTGCTGCTGGGAGATATTATAGTTCAAATAAGAGTGGTTACTGTTTCATGTCGCAACATTATTTCCAGATTGAGATATTATACTTCAACATAAGAGTGCTTATTGTTTCATTTCGCAACATTAATTCCAGCTGGGAGATATTATACCTCAGCATAATAGTGCTTACTGTTTCACAACATTATTTTCTGCTGGGAGATATTATAGGTACTTCAGCATAAGAGTGCTTACTGTTTCACAACATTATTTGCTGCTGGGAGATATTACAGTTCAACATAAGAGTGCTTACTGTTTCATGTCTCAATATTATTTGCTGCTGGGAGATATTATAATTACAATAAGGGTGCTTACTGTTTCATGTCTCAATATTATTTGCTGCTGGGAGATATTATAGTTCAACATAAGAATGCTTACTGTTTCATGTCTCAATATTATTTGCTGCTGGGAGATATTATACTTCAACATAAGAGTGCTTACTGTTTCATGTCGCAACATTATTTGCTGCTGGGAGATATCATACTTCAACATTAGAGTACTTACTGTTTCATGTCTCAATAGTATTTGCTGCTGGGAGACATTATACTTCAACATAAGAGTGCTTACTGTTTAATGTCTCAATATTTTTGATGCTGGGAGATATTGTAGTTCAATATTAGAGTGCTTACTGTTTCATGTCTCTACATTATTTGCTGCTGGGAGATATTATACTTCAACATAAGAGTGCTTACTGTTTCATGTCTCAATATTATTTGCTGCTGGGAGATATTATAGTTCAACATAAGATTGCTTACTGTTTCATGTCTCAATATTATATGCTGCTGCGAGATATTATACTTCAACGTAAGAGTGCTTACTGTTTCATGTCTCAATATTATTTGCTGCTGGGAGATATTATATTTCAACGTAAGAGTGCTTACTGTTTCATGTCTCAATATTATTTGCTGCTGGGAGATATTATACTTCAACGTAAGATGTCTTACTGTTTCATGTCTCAATACTATTTGCTGCTGGGAGATATTATAGTTCAACATAGGAGTGCTTACTGTTTCATGTCTCAATATTATTTGCTGCTGGGTGATATTATACTTCAACGTAAGAGTGCTTACTGTTTCATGTCTCAATATTATTTGCTGCTGGGAGATATTATACTTCAACGTAAGATGTCTTACGTTTCATGTCTCAATACTATTTGCTGCTGGGAGATATTATAGTTCAACATAGGAGTGCTTAATGTTTCATGACTCAATATTATTTGCTGCTGGGAGATATTATACTTCAACGTAAGAGTGCTTACTGTTTCATGTCTCAATATTATTTGCTGCTGGGAGATATTATAGTTCAACATTAGAGTGCTTACCGTTTCATGTCTCAATACTATTTGCTGCTGGGAGATATTATAGTTCAACATAAGAGTTGTCACTGTTTCATGTCTCAATATTATTTTCTGCTGGGAGATATTATAGTTCAAAATAAGAGTGGTTACTGTTTCATGTCGCAACATTATTTCCAGATGGGAGATATTATACTTCAACATAAGAGTGCTTATTATTTCATTTCGCAACATTAATTCCAGCTGGGAGATATTATAGCTCAGCATAATAGTGCTTACTGTTTCACAACATTATTTTCTGCTGGGAGATATTATAGGTACTTCAGCATAAGAGGGCTTACTGTTTCACAACATTATTTGCTGCTGGGAGATATTACAGTTCAACATAAGAGTGCTTACTGTTTCATGTCTCAATATTATTTGCTGCTGGGAGATATTATAATTACAATAAGGGTGCTTACTGTTTCATGTCTCAATATTATTTGCTGCTGGGAGATATTATAATTCAACATAAGGGTGCTTACTGTGTCATGTCTCAATATTATTTGCTGCTGGGAGAATTTATACTTCAACATAAGAGTGCTTACTGTTTCATGTCGCCACATTATTTGCTGCTGGGAGATATTATACTTCAACATTAGAGTCCTTACTGTTTCATGTCTCAATATTATTTGCTGCTGGGAGACATTATACTTCAACATAAGAGTGCTTACTGTTTAATGTCTCAAAATTTTTGATGCTGGGAGATATTGTAGTTCTATATTAGAGTGCTTACTGTTTCATGTCTCTACATTATTTGCTGCTGGGAGATATTATACTTCAACATAAGAGTGCTTACTGTTTCATGTCTTAATATTATTTGCTGCTGGGAGATATTATACTTCAACATTAGAGTGCTTACTGTTTCATGTCTCAATATTATATGCTGCTGCGAGATATTATACTTCAACGTAAGAGTGCTTACTGTTTCATGTCTCAATATTATTTGCTGCTGGGAGATATTATAGTTCAACATAAGATTGCTTACTGTTTCATGTCTCAATATTATATGCTGCTGCGAGATATTATACTTCAACGTAAGAGTGCTTACTGTTTCATGTCTCAATATTATTTGCTGCTGGGAGATATTATATTTCAACGTAAGAGTGCTTACTGTTTCATGTCTCAATATTATTTGCTGCTGGGAGATATTATACTTCAACGTAAGATGTCTTACTGTTTCATGTCTCAATACTATTTGCTGCTGGGAGATATTATAGTTCAACATAGGAGTGCTTACTGTTTCATGTCTCAATATTAATTGCTGCTGGGAGATATTATACTTCAACGTAAGAGTGCTTACTGTTTCATGTCTCAATATTATTTGCTGCTGGGAGATATTATACTTCAACATTAGAGTGCATACTGTATCATGTCTCAATATTATTTGCTGCTGGGAGATATTATACTTCAACATTAGAGTGCTTACTAATTCATGTCTCAATATTATTTGCTGCTGGGAGATATTATACTTCAACATTAGAGTGCTTACTGTTTCATGTCTCAATATTATTTGCTGCTGGGAGATATTATAATTCAACATAAGGGTGCTTACTGTTTCATGTCGCCACATTATTTCTGCTGGGAGATATTATACTTCAACATAACAGTGCTTACTGTTTCATGTCTCAATATTATTTGCTGCTGGGAGATATTATACTTCAACATAAGAGTGCTTACTGTTTAATGTCTCAATATTATTTGCTGCTGGGAGATATTATAGTTCAACATAAGTGTGCTTACTGTTTCATGTCTCAATATTTTTTGCTGCTGGGAGATATTATAACTACAATAAGGGTGCTTACTGTTTCATGTCTCAATGTTATTTGCTGCTGGGAGATATTATAATTCAACATAAGGGTGCTTACTGTTTCATGTCTCAATATTATTTGCTGCTGGGAGATATTATAGTTCAACGTAACAGTGCTTACTGTTTCATGTCTCAATATTGTTTGCTGCTGGGAGATATTATACTTCAACATAAGAGTGCTTACTGTTTAATGTCTTAATATTATTTGCTGCTGGGAGATATTACACTTCAACATAAGAGTGCTTACTGTTTCATGTCTCAATATTATTTGCTGCTGGGAGATATTATACTTTAACGTAAGAGTGCTTACTGTTTCATGTCTCAATATTATTTCCTGCTGGGAGATATTATACTTCAACATAAGAGTGCTTACTGTTTCATGTCTCAATATTATTTGCTGCTGGGAGATATTATACTTCAACGTAAGAGTGCTTACTGTTTCATGTCTCAATATTATTTGCTGCTGGGAGATATTCTAATTCAATATAAGGGTGCTTACTGTTTCATGTCGCCACATTATTTGCTGCTGGGAGATTTTATACTTCAACATAACAATGCTTAATGTTTCATGTCTCAATATTATTTGCTGCTGGGAGATATTATAATACAACATAAGGGTGCTTACTGTTTCATGTCGCCACATTATTTGCTGCTGGGGGATTTTATACTTCAACATAGCAGTGCTTACTGTTTCATGTCTCAACATTATTTGCTGCTGGGAGATATTATACTTCAACATAAGAGTGCTTACTGTTTCATGTCTCAACATTATTTGCTGCTGGGAGATATTATACTTCAACGTAAGACTGCTTACTCTTTCATGTCTCAATATTATTTGCTGCTGGGAGATATTATAGTTCAACATTAGAATGCTTACTGTTTCATGTCTCAATACTATTTGCTGCTGGGAGATATTATAGTTCAACATAAGAGTGATAACTGTTTCATGTCTGAATATTATTTGCTACTGGGAGATATTATAGTTCAAAATAAGAGTGCTTATTGTTTCATTTCGCAACATTAATTCCAGGTGGGAGATATTATACCTCAGCATAAGAGTGCTTACTGTTTCATGTCTCAATATTATTTGCTGCTGGGAGATATTATAGTTCATTATTAGAGTGCTTACTGTTTCATGTCTCAATATTATTTGCTGCAGGGAGATATTATAGTTCAACATTAGAGTGCTTACTGTTTCATGTCGCCACATTATTTGCTGCTGGGAGATTTTATACTTCAACATAACAGTGCTTACTGTTTCATGTCTCAACATTATTTGCCGCTGGGAGATATTATACTTCAACATAAGAGTGCTGCTGTTTCATGTCTCAACATTATTTGCTGCTGGGAGATATTATACTTCAACGTAAGAGTGCTTACTGTTTCATGTCTCAATATTATTTGCTGATGGGAGATATTATAGTTCAACATTAGAGTGCTTACTGTTTCATGTCTCAATACTATTTGCTGCTGGGAGATATTATAGTTCAACATAAGAGTGATCACTGTTTCATGTCTGAATATTATTTGCTGCTGGGAGATATTATAGTTTAACATAAGGGTGCTTACTGTTTCATGTCTCAATATTATTTGCTGCTGGGAGATATTATACTTCAACATAAGAGTGCTTACTGTTTCATGTCTCAATATTATTTGCTGCTAGGAGATATTATACTTCAACGTAAGAGTGCTTACTGTTTCATGTCTCAATATTATTTGCTGCTGGGAGATATTATACTTCAACATTTGAGTGCTGACTGTTTCATGTCTCAATATTATTTACTGCTGGGAGATATTATACTTCAACATTAGAGTGCTTACTGTTTCATGTCTCAATATTATTTGCTGCTGTGGGATATTATAGTTCAGCATTAGAGTGCTTACTGTTTCATGTCTCAAAATTATTTCCTCCTGGGAGATATTATACTTCAATGTAAGAGTGCTTACTGTTTCATGTCTCAATATTATTTGCTGCTGGGAGATATTATAGTTCAACATTAGAGTGCTTACTGTTTCATGTCTCAATACTATTTGCTGCTGGGAGATATAGTTCAACATAAGAGTTGTCACTGTTTCATGTCTCAATATTATTTGCTGCTGGGAGATATTATAGTTCAAATAAGAGTGGTTACTGTTTCATGTCGCAACATTATTTCCAGATTGAGATATTATACTTCAACATAAGAGTGCTTATTGTTTCATTTCGCAACATTAATTCCAGTTGGGAGATATTATACCTCAGCATAATAGTGCTTACTGTTTCACAACATTATTTGCTGCTGGGAGATATTATAGGTACTTCAGCATATGAGTGCTTACTGTTTCACAACATTGTTTGCTGCTGGGAGATATTATAGTTCAACATAAGAGTGCTTACTGTTTCATGTCTCAATATTATTTGCTGCTGGGAGATATTATAATTACAATAAGGGTGCTTACTGTTTAATGTCTCAATATTATTTGCTGCTGGGAGATATTATAATTCAACATAAGGGTGCTTACTGTTTCATGTCGCAATATTATTTGCTGCTGGGAGATATTATAGTTCAACATAAGAATGCTTACAGTTTCATGTCTCAATATTATTTGCTGCTGGGAGATATTATACTTCAACATAAAAGTGCTTACTGTTTCATGTCGCCACATTATTTGCTATTGGGAGATATTATACTTCAACATTAGAGTGCTTACTGTTTCATGTCTCAATATTATTTGCTGCTGGGAGACATTATACTTCAACATAAGAGTGCTTACTGTTTAATGTCTCAATATTTTTGATGCTGGGAGATATTGTAGTTCAATATTAGAGTGCTTACTGTTTTATGTCTCTACATTATTTGCTGCTGGGAGATATTATACTTCAACATAAGAGTGCTTACTGTTTCATGTCTCAATATTACTTGCTGCTGGGAGATATTATAGTTCAACATAAGATTGCTTACTGTTTCATGTCTCAATATTATATGCTGCTGCGAGATATCATACTTCAACGTAAGAGTGCTTACTGTTTCATGTCTCAATATTATTTGCTGCTGGGAGATATTATATTTCAACGTAAGAGTGGTTACTGTTTCATGTCTCAATATTATTTGCTGCTGGGAGATATTATACTTCAACGTAAGATGTCTTACTGTTTCATGTCTCAATATTATTTGCTGCTGGGAGATATTATAGTTCAACGTAAGAGTGCTTACTGTTTCATGTCGCAACATTATTTCCAGATGGGAGATATTATACCTCAACATAAGAGTGCTTATTGTTTCATTTCGCAACATTAATTCCAGCTGGGAGATATTATACCTCAGCATAAGAGTGCTTACTGTTTCACAACATTATTTCCTGCTGGGAGATATTATAGTTCAATATAAGAGTGCTTACTGTTTCATGTCTCAATATTATTTGCTGTTGGGAGATATTATGATTACAATAAAGGTGCTTACTGTTTCATGTCTCAATATTATTTGCTGCTGGGAGATATTATAATTCAACATAATGGTGCCTACTGTTTCATGTCACCACATTATTTGCTGCTGGGAGATATTATACTTCAACATAAGAGTGCTTACAGTTTCATGTCTCAATATTATATGCTGCTGGGAGATATTATACTTCAACGTAACA
Organism: Deroplatys truncata; assembly: GCA_030765065.1. Classification (NCBI taxonomy): domain Eukaryota; kingdom Metazoa; phylum Arthropoda; class Insecta; order Mantodea; family Mantidae; genus Deroplatys; species Deroplatys truncata. The sequence goes on from CM060975.1 coordinate 3,103,585, forward strand.
GTGCTTACTGTTTCATGTCTCAATATTATTTGCTGCTGGGAGATATTATACTTCAACATAAGAGTGCTTACTGTTTCATGTCTCAATATTATTTGCTGCTGGGAGATATTATACTTCAACATAAGAGTGCTTACTGTTTCATGTCTCAATATTATTTGCTGCTGGGAGATATTATAGTTCAACATTAGAGTGCTTACTGTTTCATGTCTCAATACTATTTGCTGCTGGTAGATATTATAGTTCAACATAGGAGTGCTTACTGTTTCATGTCTCAATATTATTTGCTGCTGGGAGATATTATACTTCAACGTAAGAGTGCTAACTGTTTCATGTCTGAATATTATTTGCTGCTGGGAGATATTATGCTTCAACATAAGAGTGCTTACTGTTTCATGTCTCAATATTATTTGCTGCTGGAAGATATTATACTTCAACGTAAGAGTGCTTACTGTTTCATGTCTCAATATTATTTGCTGCTGGGAGATATTATACTTCAACATTAGACTGCATACTGTATCATGTCTCAATATTATTTGCTGCTGGGAGATATTATACTTCAACATTACAGTGCTTACTAATTCATGTCTCAATATTATTTGCTGCTGGGAGATATTATACTTCAACATTAGAGTGCTTACTGTTTCAAGCCTCAATATTATTTGCTGCTGGGAGATACTATAATTCAACATAAGGGTGCTTACTGTTTCATGTCGCCACATTATTTGCTGCTGGGAGATATTATACTTCAACATAACAGCGCTTACTGTTTCATGTCTCAATATTATTTGCTGCTGGGAGATATTATACTTCAACATAAGAGTGCTTACTGTTTAATGTCTCAATATTATTTGCTGCTGGGAGATATTGTAGTTCAACATTAGAGTGCTTACAGTTTCATGTCCCAATATTATTTGCTGCTGGGAGATATTATAATTCAACATAAGGGTGCTTACTGTTTCATGTCTCAATATTATTTGCTGCTGTGGGATATTATAGTTCAACATTAGAGTGCTTACTGTTTCATGTCTCAAAATTATTTCCTGCTGGGAGATATTATACTTCAACGTAAGAGTGCTTACTGTTTCATGTCTCAATATTATTTGCTGCTGGGAGATATTATAGTTCAACATTAGAGTGCTTACTGTTTCATGTCTCAATACTATTTGCTGCTGGGAGTAACTATAGTTCAACATAAGAGTAGTCACTGTTTCATGTCTCAATATTATTCGCTGCTGGGAGATATTATAGTTCAATATAAGAGTGCTTACTGTTTCATGTCTCAATATTATTTGCTGTTGGGCGATATTATAATTACAATAAGGGTGCTTACTGTTTCATGTCTCAATATTATTTGCTGCTGGGAGATATAATAATTCAACATAAGGGAGCTTAATGTTTCATATCTCAATATTATTTGCTGCTGGGAGATATTATAGCTCAACATAACAGTGCTTACAGTTTCATGTCTCAATATTATTTGCTGCTGGGAGATATTATACTTCAACATAGGAGTGCTTACTGTTTAATGTCTCAATATTATTTGCCGCTGGGAGATATTGTAGTTCAACATTAGAGTGCTTACAGTTTCATGTTCCAATATTATTTGCTGCTGGGAGATATTATAATTCAACATAAGGGTGCTTACTGTTTCATGTCTAAATATTATTTGCTGCTGTGGGATATTATAGTTCAACATTATAGTGCTTACTGTTTCATGTCTCAAAATTATTTCCTGCTGGGAGATATTATACTTCAACGTAAGAGTGCTTACTGTTTCATGTCTCAATATTATTTGCTGCTGGGAGATATTATAGTTCAACATTAGAGTGCTTACTGTTTAATGTCTCAATACTATTTGCTGCTGGGAGATATTATAGTTCAACATAAGAGTTGTCACTGTTTCATGTCTCAATATTATATGCTGCTGGGAGATATTATAGTTCAACATAAGAGTTGTCACTGTTTCATGTCTCAATATTATTTGCTGCTGGGAGATATTATAGTTCAAAATAAGAGTGGTTACTGTTTCATGTCGCAACATTATTTCCAGATGGGAGATATTATACTTCAAATTAAGAGTGCTTATTATTTCATTTCGCAACATTAATTCCAGCTGGGAGATATTATAACTCAGCATAATAGTGCTTACTGTTTCACAACATTATTTTCTACTGGGAGATATTATAGGTACTTCAGCATAAGAGTGCTTACTGTTTCACAACATTATTTGCTGCTGGGAGATATTACAGTTCAACATAAGAGTGCTTACTGTTTCATGTCTCAATATTATTTGCTGCTGGGAGATATTATAATTACAATAAGGGTGCTTACTGTTTCATGTCTCAATATTATTTGCTGCTGGGAGATATTATAACTCAACATAAGGGTGCTTACTGTTTCATGTCTCAATATTATTTGCTGCTGGGAGATATTATACTTCAACATAAGAGTGCTTACTGTTTCATGTCTCAACATTATTTGCTGCTGGGAGATATTATACTTCAACATTAGAGTCCTTACTGTTTCATGTCTCAATATTATTTGCTGCTGGGAGGCATTATACTTCAACATAAGAGTGCTTACTGTTTAATGTCTCAATATTTTTGATGCTGGGAGATATTGTAGTTCTATATTAGAGTGCTTACTGTTTCATGTCTCTACATTATTTGCTGCTGGGAGATATTATACTCCCAACATAAGAGTGCTTACTGTTTCATGTCTCAATATTATTTGATGCTGGGAGATATTATAGTTCAACATAAGATTGCTTACTGTTTCATGTCTCAATATTATATGCTGCTGCGAGATATTATACTTCAACGTAAGAGTGCTTACTGTTTCATGTCTCAATAATATTTGCTGCTGGGAGATATTATATTTCAACGTAAGAGTGCTTACTGTTTCATGTCTCAATATTATTTGCTGCTGGGAGATATTATACTTCAACGTAAGATGTCTTACTGTTTCATGTCTCAATACTATTTGCTGCTGGGAGATATTATAGTTCAACATAGGAGTGCTTACTGTTTCATGTCTCAATATTATTTGCTGCTGGGAGATATTATACTTCAACGTAAGAGTGCTTACTGTTTCATGTCTCAATATTATTTGCTGCTGGGAGATATTATACTTCAACATTAGAGTGCATACTGTATCATGTCTCAATATTATTTGCTGCTGGGAGATATTATACTTCAACATTACAGTGCTTACTAATACATGTCTCAATATTATTTGCTGCTGGGAGATATTATACTTCAACATTAGAGTGCTTACTGTTTTATGTCTCAATATTATTTGCTGCTGGGAGATATTATAAATCAACATAACAGTGCTTACTGTTTCATGTCTCAATATTATTTGCTGCTGGGAGATATTATACTTCAACATAAGAGTGCTTACTGTTTAATGTCTCAATATTATTTGCTGCTGGGAGATATTATAGTTCAACATAAGTGTGCTTACTGTTTCATGTCTCAATATTATTTGCTGCTGGAAGATATTATAGTTCAACATAAGTGTGCTTACTGTTTCATGTCTCAATATTTTTTGCTGCTGGGAGATATTATAACTACAATAAGGGTGCTTACTGTTTCATGTCTCAATATTATTTGCTGCTGGGAGATATTATAGTTCAACGTAATAGTGCTTACTGTTTCATGTCTCAATATTGTTTGCTGCTGGGAGATATTATACTTCAACATAAGAGTGCTTACTGTTTAATGTCTTAATATTATTTGCTGCTGGGAGATATTACACTTCAACATAAGTGTGCTTACTGTTTCATGTCTCAATATTATTTGCTGCTGGGAGATATTATACTTTAACGTAAGAGTGCTTACTGTTTCATGTCTCAATATTATTTGCTGCTGGGAGATATTATACTTCAACATAAGAGTGCTTACTGTTTCATGTCTCAATATTATTTGCTGCTGGAAGATATTATACTTCAACGTAAGAGTGCTTACTGTTTAATGTCTCAATATTATTTGCTGCTGGGAGATATTCTAATTCAATATAAGGGTGCTTACTGTTTCATGTCGCAACATTATTTCCAGATGGGAGATATTATACCTCAACATAAGAGTGCTTATTGTTTCATTTCGCAACATTAATTCCAGCTGGGAGATATTATACCTCAGCATAACAGTGCTTACTGTTTCACAACATTATTTCCTGCTGGGAGATATTATAGTTCAATATAAGAGTGCTTACTGTTTCATGTCTGAATATTATTTGCTGTTGGGAGATATTATGATTACAATAAAGGTGCTTACTGTTTCATGTCTCAATATTATTTGCTGCTGGGAGATATTATAATTCAACATAATGGTGCCTACTGTTTCATGTCACCACATTATTTGCTGCTGGGAGATATTATACTTCAACATTAGAGTGCTTACTGTTTCATGTCTCAATATTATTTGCTGCTGGGAGATATTATAATTCAACATAAGGGTGATTACTGTTTCATTTCGCAACATTATTTGCTGCTGGGAGATTTTATACTTCAACATAACAGTGCTTACTGTTTCATGTCTCAATATTATTTGCTGCTGGGAGATATTATACTTCAACATAAGAGTGCTTACTGTTTAATGCCTCAATATTATTTGCTGCTGGGAGATATTGTAGTTCAACATTAGAGTGCTTACAGTTTCATGTCCCAATATTATTTGCTGCTGGGAGATATTATAATTCAACATAAGGGTGCTTACTGTTTCATGTCGCCACATTATTTGCTGCTGGGAGATTTTATACTTCAACATAACAGTGCTTACTGTTTCATGTCTCAACATTATTTGCTGCTGGGAGATATTATACTTCAACATAAGAGTGCTGCTGTTTCATGTCTCAACATTATTTGCTGCTGGGAGATATTATACTTCAACGTAAGAGTGCTTACTGTTTCATGTCTCAATATTATTTGCTGATGGGAGATATTATAGTTCAACATTAGAGTGCTTACTGTTTCATGTCTCAATACTATTTGCTGCTGGGAGATATTATAGTTCAACATAAGAGTGATCACTGTTTCATGTCTGAATATTAGTTGCTGCTGGGAGATATTATAGTTTAACATAAGGGTGCTTACTGTTTCATGTCTCAATATTATTTGCTGCTGGGAGATATTATACTTCAACATAATAGTGCTTACTGTTTCATGTCTCAATATTATTTGCTGCTAAGAGATATTATACTTCAACGTAAGAGTGCTTACTGTTTCATGTCTCAATATTATTTGCTGTTGGGAGATATTATACTTCAACATTTGAGTGCTGACTGTTTCATGTCTCAATATTATTTACTGCTGGGAGATATTATACTTCAACATATGAGTGCTTACTGTTTCATGTCTCAATATTATTTGCTGCTGTGGGATATTATAGTTCGGCATTAGAGTGCTTACTGTTTCATGTCTCAAAATTATTTCCTGCTGGGAGATATTATACTTCAACGTAAGAGTGCTTACTGTTTCATGTCTCAATATTATTTGCTGCTGGGAGATATTATAGTTTAACATTAGAGTGCTTACTGTTTCATGTCTCAATACTATTTGCTGCTGGGAGATATAGTTCAACATAAGAGTTGTCACTGTTTCATGTCTCAATATTATTTGCTGCTGGGAGATATTATAGTTCAAATAAGAGTGGTTACTGTTTCATGTCGCAACATTATTTCCAGATTGAGATATTATACTTCAACATAAGAGTGCTTATTGTTTCATTTCGCAACATTAATTCCAGCTGGGAGATATTATACCTCAGCATAATAGTGCTTACTGTTTCACAACATTATTTGCTGCTGGGAGATATTATAGGTACTTCAGCATATGAGTGCTTACTGTTTCACAACATTATTTGCTGCTGGGAGATATTATAGTTCAACATAAGAGTGCTTACTGTTTCATGTCTCAATATTATTTGCTGCTGGGAGATATTATAATTACAATAAGGGTGCTTACTGTTTCATGTCTCAATATTATTTGCTGCTGGGAGATATTATAATTCAACATAAGGGTGCTTACTGTTTCATGTCTCAATATTATTTGCTGCTGGGAGATATTATAGTTCAACATAAGAATGCTTACTGTTTCATGTCTCAATATTATTTGCTGCTGGGAGATATTATACTTCAACATAAAGGTGCTTACTGTTTCATGTCGCAACATTATTTGCTATTGGGAGATATTATACTTCAACATTAGAGTGCTTACTGTTTCATGTCTCAATATTATTTGCTGCTGGGAGACATTATACTTCAACATAAGAGTGCTTACTTTTTAATGTCTCAATATTTTTGATGCTGGGAGATATTGTAGTTCAATATTAGAGTGCTTACTGTTTTATGTCTCTACATTATTTGCTGCTGGGAGATATTATACTTCAACATAGGAGTGCTTACTGTTTCATGTCTCAATATTCCTTGCTGCTGGGAGATATTATAGTTCAACATAAGATTGCTTACTGTTTCATGTCTCAATATTATATGCTGCTGCGAGATATCATACTTCAACGTAAGAGTGCTTACTGTTTCATGTCTCAATATTATTTGCTGCTGGGAGATATTATATTTCAACGTAAGAGTGCTTACTCTTTCATGTCTCAATATTCTTTGCTGCTGGGAGATATTATACTTCAACGTAAGATGTCTTACTGTTTCATGTCTCAATATTATTTGCTGCTGGGAGATATTATAGTTCAACGTAAGAGTGCTTACTGTTTCATGTCGCAACATTATTTCCAGATGGGAGATATTATACCTCAACATAAGAGTGCTTATTGTTTCATTTCGCAACATTAATTCCAGCTGGGAGATATTATACCTCAGCATAACAGTGCTTACTGTTTCACAACATTATTTCCTGCTGGGAGATATTAGAGTTCAATATAAGAGTGCTTACTGTTTCATGTCTGAATATTATTTGCTGTTGGGAGATATTATGATTACAATAAAGGTGCTTACTGTTTCATGTCTCAATATTATTTGCTGCTGGGAGATATTATAATTCAACATAATGGTGCCTACTGTTTCATGTCACCACATTATTTGCTGCTGGGAGATATTATACTTCAACATAAGAGTGCTTACAGTTTCATGTCTCAATATTATATGCTGCTGGGAGATATTATACTTCAACGTAACAGTGCTTACTGTTTCATGTCTCAATATTATTTGCTGCTGGGAGATATTATACTTCAAAATAAGAGTGCTTACTGTTTCATGTCTCAATATTATTTGCTGCTGGGAGATATTATACTTCTACGTAAGAGTGCTTACTCTTTCATGTCTCAATATTATTTGCTGCTGGGAGATATTATAGTTCAACATTAGAGTGCTTACTGTTTCATGTCTCAATACTATTTGCTGCTGGGAGATATTATAGTTCAACATAGGAGTGCTTACTGTTTCATGTCTCAATATTATTTGCTGCTGGGAGATATTATACTTCAACGTAAGAGTGCTAACTGTTTCATGTCTCAATATTATTTGCTGCTGGGAGATATTATGCTTCAACATAAGAGTGCTTACTGTTTCATGTCTCAATATTATTTGCTGCTGGAAGATATTATACTTCAACGTAAGAGTGCTTACTGTTTCATGTCTCAATATTATTTGCTGCTGGGAGATATTATACTTCAACATTAGAGTGCACACTGTATCATGTTTCAATATTATTTGCTGCTGGGAGATATTATAGTTCAACATAAGATTGCTTACTGTTTCATGTCTCAATATTATATGCTGCTGCGAGATATTATACTTCAACGTAAGAGTGCTTACTGTTTCATGTCTCAATATTATTTGCTGCTGGGAGATATTATATTTCAACGTAAGAGTGCTTACTGTTTCATGTCTCAATATTATTTGCTGCTGGGAGATATTATACTTCAACGTAAGATGTCTTACTGTTTCATGTCTCAATACTATTTGCTGCTGGGAGATATTATAGTTCAACATAGGAGTGCTTACTGTTTCATGTCTCAATATTATTTGCTGCTGGGAGATATTATACTTCAACGTAAGAGTGCTTACTGTTTCATGTCTCAATATTATTTGCTGCTGGGAGATATTATACTTCAACATTAGAGTGCATACTGTATCATGTCTCAATATTATTTGCTGCTGGGAGATATTATACTTCAACATTACAGTGCTTACTAATACATGTCTCAATATTATTTGCTGCTGGGAGATATTATACTTCAACATTAGAGTGCTTACTGTTTCATGTCTCAATATTATTTGCTGCTGGGAGATATTATAATTCAACATAACAGTGCTTACTGTTTCATGTCTCAATATTATTTGCTGCTGGGAGATATTATACTTCAACATAAGAGTGCTTACTGTTTAATGTCTCAATATTATTTGCTGCTGGGAGATATTATAGTTCAACATAAGTGTGCTTACTGTTTCATGTCTCAATATTATTTGCTGCTGGAAGATATTATGGTTCAACATAAGTGTGCTTACTGTTTCATGTCTCAATATTTTTTGCTGCTGGGAGATATTATAACTACAATAAGGGTGCTTACTGTTTCATGTCTCAATATTATTTGCTGCTGGGAGATATTATAGTTCAACGTAATAGTGCTTACTGTTTCATGTCTCAATATTGTTTGCTGCTGGGAGATATTATACTTCAACATAAGAGTGCTTACTGTTTAATGTCTTAATATTATTTGCTGCTGGGAGATATTACACTTCAACATAAGTGTGCTTACTGTTTCATGTCTCAATATTATTTGCTGCTGGGAGATATTATACTTTAACGTAAGAGTGCTTACTGTTTCATGTCTCAATATTATTTGCTGCTGGGAGATATTATACTTCAACATAAGAGTGCTTACTGTTTCATGTCTCAATATTATTTGCTGCTGGAAGATATTATACTTCAACGTAAGAGTGCTTACTGTTTCATGTCTCAATATTATTTGCTGCTGGGAGATATTCTAATTCAATATAAGGGTGCTTACTGTTTCATGTCGCCACTTTATTTGCTGCTGGGAGATTTTATATTTCAACATAACAATGCTTAATGTTTCATGTCTCAATATTATTTGCTGCTGGAGATATTATAATACAACATAAGGGTGCTTACTGTTTCATGTCGCCACATTATTTGCTGCTGGGAGATATTATACTTCAACATAACAGTGCTTACTGTTTCATGTCTCAATATTATTTGCTGCTGGGAAATATTATAAATCAACATAAGGGTGCTTACTGTTTCATGTCTCAATATTATTTGCTGCTGGGAGATATTATAATTCAACATAAGGGTGCTTACTGTTTCATGTCACCACATTATTTGCTGCTGGGAGATATTATACTTCAACATTAGAGTGCTTACTGTTTCATGTCTCAATATTATTTGCTGCTGGGAGATATTATAATTCAACATAAGGGTGATTACTGTTTCATTTCGCAACATTATTTGCTGCTGGGAGATTTTATACTTCAACATAACAGTGCTTACTGTTTCATGTCTCAATATTATTTGCTGCTGGGAGATATTATACTTCAACATAAGAGTGCTTACTGTTTAATGTCTCAATATTATTTGCTGCTGGGAGATATTGTAGTTCAACATTAGAGTGCTTACAGTTTCATGTCCCAATATTATTTGCTGCTGGGAGATATTATAATTCAACATAAGGGTGCTTACTGTTTCATGTCGCCACATTATTTGCTGCTGGGAGATTTTATACTTCAGCATAACAGTGCTTACTGTTTCATGTCTCAACATTATTTGCTGCTGGGAGATATTATACTTCAACATAAGAGTGCTGCTGTTTCATGTCTCAACATTATTTGCTGCTGGGAGATATTATAGTTCAACATTAGAGTGCTTACTGTTTCATGTCTCAATATTATTTGCTGATGGGAGATATTATAGTTCAACATTAGAGTGCTTACTGTTTCATGTCTCAATATTATTTGCTGCTGGGAGATATTATACTTCAACATTAGAGTGCTTACTGTTTCATGTCTCAATATTATTTGCTGATGGGAGATATTATACTTCAACATTAGAGTGCTTACTGTTTCATGTCTCAATATTATTTGCTGCTGGGAGATATTATAGTTCAACGTAAGAGTGCTTACTGTTTCATGTCTCAATATTATTTGCTGCTGGGAGATATTATAGTTCAACATTAGAGTGCTTACTGTTTCATGTCTCAACATTATTTGCTGCTGGGAGATATTATACTTCAACGTAAGAGTGCTTACTGTTTCATGTCTCAATATTATTTGCTGATGGGAGATATTATAGTTCAACATTAGAGTGCTTACTGTTTCATGTCTCAACATTATTTGCTGCTGGGAGATATTATACTTCAACATTAGAGTGCTTACTGTTTCATGTCTCAATATTATTTGCTGCTGGGAGATATTATACTTCAACATTAGAGTGCTTACTGTTTCATGTCTCAATATTATTTGCTGCTGGGAGATATTATAGTTCAACATTAGAGTGCTTACTGTTTCATGTCTCAATACTATTTGCTGCTGGGAGATATTATAGTTCAACATAAGAGTGATCACTGTTTCATGTCTGAATATTAGTTGCTGCTGGGAGATATTATAGTTTAACATAAGGGTGCTTACTGTTTCATGTCTCAATATTATTTGCTGCTGGGAGATATTATACTTCAACATAATAGTGCTTACTGTTTCATGTCTCAATATTATTTGCTGCTAAGAGATATTATACTTCAACGTAAGAGTGCTTACTGTTTCATGTCTCAATATTATTTGCTGCTGGGAGATATTATACTTCAACATTTGAGTGCTGACTGTTTCATGTCTCAATATTATTTACTGCTGGGAGATATTATACTTCAACATTAGAGTGCTTACTGTTTCATGTCTCAATATTATTTACTGCTGGGAGATATTATACTTCAACGTAAGAGTGCTTACTGTTTCATGTCTCAATATTATTTGCTGCTGGGAGATATTATACTTCAACATTTGAGTGCTGACTGTTTCATGTCTCAATATTATTTACTGCTGGGAGATATTATACTTCAACATTAGAGTGCTTACTGTTTCATGTCTCAATATTATTTGCTGCTGGGAGATATTATACTTCAACATTTGAGTGCTGACTGTTTCATGTCTCAATATTATTTACTGCTGGGAGATATTATACTTCAACATTTGAGTGCTGACTGTTTCATGTCTCAATATTATTTGCTGCTGGGAGATATTATACTTCAACGTAAGAGTGCTTACTGTTTCATGTCTCAATATTATTTACTGCTGGGAGATATTATACTTCAACATTAGAGTGCTTACTGTTTCATGTCTCAAAATTATTTCCTGCTGGGAGATATTATACTTCAACGTAAGAGTGCTTACTGTTTCATGTCTCAATATTATTTGCTGCTGGGAGATATAGTTCAACATAAGAGTTGTCACTGTTTCATGTCTCAATATTATTTGCTGCTGGGAGATATTATAGTACAAATAAGAGTGGTTACTGTTTCATGTCGCAACATTATTTCCAGATTGAGATATTACACTTCAACATAAGAGTGCTTATTGTTTCATTTCGCAACATTAATTCCAGCTGGGAGATATTATACCTCAGCATAATAGTGCTTACTGTTTCACAACATTATTTGCTGCTGGGAGATATTATAGGTACTTCAGCATATGAGTGCTTACTGTTTCACAACATTATTTGCTGCTGGGAGATATTATAGTTCAACCTAAGAGTGCTTACTGTTTCATGTCTCAATATTATTTGCTGCTGGGAGATATTATAATTACAATAAGGGTGCTTACTGTTTCATGTCTCAATATTATTTGCTGCTGGGAGATATTATAATTCAACATAAGGGTGCTTACTGTTTCATGTCTCAATATTATTTGCTGCTGGGAGATATTATAGTTCAACATAAGAATGCTTACTGTTTCATGTCTCAATATTATTTGCTGCTGGGAGATATTATACTTCAACATAAAGGTGCTTACTGTTTCATGTCGCCACATTATTTGCTATTGGGAGATATTATACTTCAACACTAGAGTGCTTACTGTTTCATGTCTCAATATTATTTGCTGCTGGGAGACATTATACTTCAACATAAGAGTGCTTACTGTTTAATGTCTCAATATTTTTGATGCTGGGAGATATTGTAGTTCAATATTAGAGTGCTTACTGTTTTATGTCTCTACATTATTTGCTGCTGGGAGATATTATACTTCAACATAGGAGTGCTTACTGTTTCATGTCTCAATATTACTTGCTGCTGGGAGATATTATAGTTCAACATAAGATTGCTTACTGTTTCATGTCTCAATATTATATGCTGCTGCGAGATATCATACTTCAACGTAAGAGTGCTTACTGTTTCATGTCTCAATATTATTTGCTGCTGGGAGATATTATATTTCAACGTAAGAGTGCTTACTGTTTCATGTCTCAAGATTATTTGCTGCTGGGAGATATTATACTTCAACGTAAGATGTCTTACTGTTTCATGTCTCAATATTATTTGCTGCTGGGAGATATTATAGTTCAACGTAAGAGTGCTTACTGTTTCATGTCGCAACATTATTTCCAGATGGGAGATATTATACCTCAACATAAGAGTGCTTATTGTTTCATTTCGCAACATTAATTCCAGCTGGGAGATATTATACCTCAGCATAAGAGTGCTTACTGTTTCACAACATTATTTCCTGCTGGGAGATATTATAGTTCAATATAAGAGTGCTTACTGTTTCATGTCTGAATATTATTTGCTGTTGGGAGATATTATGATTACAATAAAGGTGCTTACTGTTTCATGTCTCAATATTATTTGCTGCTGGGAGATATTATAATTCAACATAATGGTGCCTACTGTTTCATGTCACCACATTATTTGCTGCTGGGAGATATTATACTTCAACATAAGAGTGCTTACAGTTTCATGTCTCAATATTATATGCTGCTGGGAGATATTATACTTCAACGTAACAGTGCTTACTGTTTCATGTCTCAATATTATTTGCTGCTGGGAGATATTATACTTCAACATTAGAGTGCATACTGTATCATGTCTCAATATTATTTGCTGCTGGGAGATATTATACTTCAACATTACAGTGCTTACTAATACATGTCTCAATATTATTTGCTGCTGGGAGATATTATACTTCAACATTAGAGTGCTTACTGTTTCATGTCTCAATATTATTTGCTGCTGGGAGATATTATAATTCAACATAACAGTGCTTACTGTTTCATGTCTCAATATTATTTGCTGCTGGGAGATATTATACTTCAACATAAGAGTGCTTACTGTTTAATGTCTCAATATTATTTGCTGCTGGGAGATATTATAGTTCAACATAAGTGTGCTTACTGTTTCATGTCTCAATATTATTTGCTGCTGGAAGATATTATAGTTCAACATAAGTGTGCTTACTGTTTCATGTCTCAATATTTTTTGCTGCTGGGAGATATTATAACTACAATAAGGGTGCTTACTGTTTCATGTCTCAATATTATTTGCTGCTGGGAGATATTATAGTTCAACGTAATAGTGCTTACTGTTTCATGTCTCAATATTGTTTGCTGCTGGGAGATATTATACTTCAACATAAGAGTGCTTACTGTTTAATGTCTTAATATTATTTGCTGCTGGGAGATATTACACTTCAACATAAGTGTGCTTACTGTTTCATGTCTCAATATTATTTGCTGCTGGGAGATATTATACTTTAACGTAAGAGTGCTTACTGTTTCATGTCTCAATATTATTTGCTGCTGGGAGATATTATACTTCAACATAAGAGTGCTTACTGTTTCATGTCTCAATATTATTGGCTGCTGGAAGATATTATACTTCAACGTAAGAGTGCTTACTGTTTCATGTCTCAATATTATTTGCTGCTGGGAGATATTCTAATTCAATATAAGGGTGCTTACTGTTTCATGTCGCCACATTATTTGCTGCTGGGAGATTTTATATTTCAACATAACAATGCTTAATGTTTCATGTCTCAATATTATTTGCTGCTGGAGATATTATAATACAACATAAGGGTGCTTACTGTTTCATGTCGCCACATTATTTGCTGCTGGGAGATATTATACTTCAACATAACAGTGCTTACTGTTTCATGTCTCAATATTATTTGCTGCTGGGAAATATTATAAATCAACATAAGGGTGCTTACTGTTTCATGTCTCAATATTATTTGCTGCTGGGAGATATTATAATTCAACATAAGGGTGCTTACTGTTTCATGTCACCACATTATTTGCTGCTGGGAGATATTATACTTCAACATTAGAGTGCTTACTGTTTCATGTCTCAATATTATTTGCTGCTGGGAGATATTATAATTCAACATAAGGGTGATTACTGTTTCATTTCGCAACATTATTTGCTGCTGGGAGATTTTATACTTCTACATAACAGTGCTTACTGTTTCATGTCTCAATATTATTTGCTGCTGGGAGATATTATACTTCAACATAAGAGTGCTTACTGTTTAATGTCTCAATATTATTTGCTGCTGGGAGATATTGTAGTTCAACATTAGAGTGCTTACAGTTTCATGTCCCAATATTATTTGCTGCTGGGAGATATTATAATTCAACATAAGGGTGCTTACTGTTTCATGTCGCCACATTATTTGCTGCTGGGAGATTTTATACTTCAGCATAACAGTGCTTACTGTTTCATGTCTCAACATTATTTGCTGCTGGGAGATATTATACTTCAACATAAGAGTGCTGCTGTTTCATGTCTCAACATTATTTGCTGCTGGGAGATATTATACTTCAACGTAAGAGTGCTTACTGTTTCATGTCTCAATATTATTTGCTGATGGGAGATATTATAGTTCAACATTAGAGTGCTTACTGTTTCATGTCTCAATACTATTTGCTGCTGGGAGATATTATAGTTCAACATAAGAGTGATCACTGTTTCATGTCTGAATATTAGTTGCTGCTGGGAGATATTATAGTTTAACATAAGGGTGCTTACTGTTTCATGTCTCAATATTATTTGCTGCTGGGAGATATTATACTTCAACATAATAGTGCTTACTGTTTCATGTCTCAATATTATTTGCTGCTAAGAGATATTATACTTCAACATAAGAGTGCTTACTGTTTCATGTCTCAATATTATTTGCTGCTGGGAGATATTATACTTCAACATTTGAGTGCTGACTGTTTCATGTCTCAATATTATTTACTGCTGGGAGATATTATACTTCAACATTAGAGTGCTTACTGTTTCATGTCTCAATATTATTTGCTGCTGTGGGATATTATAGTTCGGCATTAGAGTGCTTACTGTTTCATGTCTCAAAATTATTTCCTGCTGGGAGATATTATACTTCAACGTAAGAGTGCTTACTGTTTCATGTCTCAATATTATTTGCTGCTGGGAGATATTATAGTTTAACATTAGAGTGCTTAGTGTTTCATGTCTCAATACTATTTGCTGCTGGGAGATATAGTTCAACATAAGAGTTGTCACTGTTTCATGTCTCAATATTATTTGCTGCTGGGAGATATTATAGTACAAATAAGAGTGGTTACTGTTTCATGTCGCAACATTATTTCCAGATTGAGATATTATACTTCAACATAAGAGTGCTTATTGTTTCATTTCGCAACATTAATTCCAGCTGGGAGATATTATACCTCAGCATAATAGTGCTTACTGTTTCACAACATTATTTGCTGCTGGGAGATATTATAGATACTTCAGCATATGAGTGCTTACTGTTTCACAACATTATTTGCTGCTGGGAGATATTATAGTTCAACCTAAGAGTGCTTACTGTTTCATGTCTCAATATTATTTGCTGCTGGGAGATATTATAATTACAATAAGGGTGCTTACTGTTTCATGTCTCAATATTATTTGCTGCTGGGAGATATTATAATTCAACATAAGGGTGCTTACTGTTTCATGTCTCAATATTATTTGCTGCTGGGAGATATTATAGTTCAACATAAGAATGCTTACTGTTTCATGTCTCAATATTATTTGCTGCTGGGAGATATTATACTTCAACATAAAGGTGCTTACTGTTTCATGTCGCCACATTATTTGCTATTGGGAGATATTATACTTCAACACTAGAGTGCTTACTGTTTCATGTCTCAATATTATTTGCTGCTGGGAGACATTATACTTCAACATAAGAGTGCTTACTGTTTAATGTCTCAATATTTTTGATGCTGGGAGATATTGTAGTTCAATATTAGAGTGCTTACTGTTTTATGTCTCTACATTATTTGCTGCTGGGAGATATTATACTTCAACATAGGAGTGCTTACTGTTTCATGTCTCAATATTACTTGCTGCTGGGAGATATTATAGTTCAACATAAGATTGCTTACTGTTTCATGTCTCAATATTATATGCTGCTGCGAGATATCATACTTCAACGTAAGAGTGCTTACTGTTTCATGTCTCAATATTATTTGCTGCTGGGAGATATTATATTTCAACGTAAGAGTGCTTACTGTTTCATGTCTCAAGATTATTTGCTGCTGGGAGATATTATACTTCAACGTAAGATGTCTTACTGTTTCATGTCTCAATATTATTTGCTGCTGGGAGATATTATAGTTCAACGTAAGAGTGCTTACTGTTTCATGTCGCAACATTATTTCCAGATGGGAGATATTATACCTCAACATAAGAGTGCTTATTGTTTCATTTCGCAACATTAATTCCAGCTGGGAGATATTATACCACAGCATAAGAGTGCTTACTGTTTCACAACATTATTTCCTGCTGGGAGATATTATAGTTCAATATAAGAGTGCTTACCGTTTCATGTCTGAATATTATTTGCTGTTGGGAGATATTATGATTACAATAAAGGTGCTTACTGTTTCATGTCTCAATATTATTTGCTGCTGGGAGATATTATAATTCAACATAATGGTGCCTACTGTTTCATGTCACCACATTATTTGCTGCTGGGAGATATTATACTTCAACATAAGAGTGCTTACAGTTTCATGTCTCAATATTATATGCTGCTGGGAGATATTATACTTCAACGTAACAGTGCTTACTGTTTCATGTCTCAATATTATTTGCTGCTGGGAGATATTATACTTCAACATAAGAGTGCTTACTGTTTCATGTCTCAATATTATTTGCTGCTGGGAGATATTATACTTCAACATAAGAGTGCTTACTCTTTCATGTCTCAATATTTTTTGCTGCTGGGAGATATTATAGTTCAACATTAGAGTGCTTACTGTTTCATGTCTCAATACTATTTGCTGCTGGGAGATATTATAGTTCAACATAGGAGTGCTTACTGTTTCATGTCTCAATATTATTTGCTGCTGGGAGATATTATACTTCAACGTAAGAGTGCTAACTGTTTCATGTCTCAATATTATTTGCTGCTGGGAGATATTATGCTTCAACATAAGAGTGCTTACTGTTTCAATTCTCAATATTATTTGCTGCTGGAAGATATTATACTTCAACGTAAGAGTGCTTACTGTTTCATGTCTCAATATTATTTGCTGCTGGGAGATATTATATTTCAACATTAGAGTGCACACTGTATCATGTTTCAATATTATTTGCTGCTGGGAGATATTATACTTCAACATTACAGTGCTTACTAATTCATGTCTCAATATTATTTGCTGCTGGGAGATATTATACTTCAACATTAGAGTGCTTACTGTTTCAAGTCTCAATATTATTTGCTGCTGGGAGATATTATAATTCAACATAAGGGTGCTTACTGTTTCATGTCGCCACATTATTTGCTGCTGGGAGATATTATACTTCAACATAACAGTGCTTACTGTTTCATGTCTCAATATTATTTGCTGCTGGGAGATATTATACTTCAACATAAGAGTGCTTACTGTTTAATGTCTCAATATTATTTGCTGCTGGGAGATATTGTAGTTCAACATTAGAGTGCTTACAGTTTCATGTCCCAATATTATTTGCTGCTGGGAGATATTATAATTCAACATAAGGGTGCTTACTGTTTCATGTCTCAATATTATTTGCTGCTGTGGGATATTATAGTTCAACATTAGAGTGCTTACTGTTTCATGTCTCAAAATTATTTCCTGTTGGGAGATATTATACTTCAACGTAAGAGTGCTTACTGTTTCATGTCTCAATATTATTTGCTGCTGGGAGATATTATAGTTCAACATTAGAGTGCTTACTGTTTCATGTCTCAATACTATTTGCTGCTGGGAGATACTATAGTTCAACATAAGAGTTGTCACTGTTTCATGTCTCAATATTATTTGCTGCTGGGAGATATTATAGTTCAATATAAGAGTGCTTACTGTTTCATGTCTCAATATTATTTGCTGTTGGGCGATATTATAATTACAATAAGGGTGCTTACTGTTTCATGTCTCAATATTATTTGCTGCTGTGGGATATTATAGTTCAACTTTATAGTGCTTACTGTTTCATGTCTCAAAATTATTTCCTGCTGGGAGATATTATACTTCAACGTAAGAGTGCTTACTGTTTCATGTCTCAATATTATTTGCTGCTGGGAGATATTATAGTTCAACATTAGAGTGCTTACTGTTTAATGTCTCAATACTATTTGCTGCTGGGAGATACTATAGTTCAACATAAGAGTTGTCACTGTTTCATGTCTCAATATTAATTGCTGCTGGGAGATATTATAGTTCAACATAAGAGTTGTCACTGTTTCATGTCTCAATATTATTTGCTGCTGGGAGATATTATAGTTCAAAATAAGAGTGGTTACTGTTTCATGTCGCAACATTAATTCCAGCTGGGAGATAATATATCTCAGCATAATAGTGCTTACTGTTTCACAACATTATTTTCTGCTGGGTGTTATTATAGGTACTTCAGCATAAGAGTGCTTACTGTTTCACAACATTATTTGCTGCTGGGAGATATTACAGTTCAACATAAGAGTGCTTACTGTTTCATGTCTCAATATTATTTGCTGCTGGGAGATATTATAATTACAATAAGGGTGCTTACTGTTTCATGTCTCAATATTATTTGCTGCTGGGAGATATTAGAATTCAACATAAGGGTGCTTACTGTTTCATGTCTCAATATTATTTGCTGCTGGGAGATATTATACTTCAACATAAGAGTGCTTACTGTTTCATGTCGCCACATTATTTGCTGCTGGGAGATATTATACTTCAACATTAGAGTCCTTACTGTTTCATGTCTCAATATTATTTGCTGCTGGGAGATATTATAGTTCAACATAAGATTGCTTACTGTTTCATGTCTCAATATTATATGCTGCTGCGAGATATTATACTTCAACGTAAGAGTGCTTACTGTTTCATGTCTCAATATTATTTGCTGCTGGGAGATATTATATTTCAACGTAAGAGTGCTTACTGTTTCATGTCTCAATATTATTTGCTGCTGGGAGATATTATACTTCAACGTAAGATGTCTTACTGTTTCATGTCTCAATACTATTTGCTGCTGGGAGATATTATAGTTCAACATAGGAGTGCTTACTGTTTCATGTCTCAATAGTATTTGCTGCTGGGAGATATTATACTTCAACGTAAGAGTGCTTACTGTTTCATGTCTCAATATTATTTGCTGCTGGGAGATATTATACTTCAACATTAGAGTGCATACTGTATCATGTCTCAATATTATTTGCTGCTGGGAGATATTATACTTCAACATTACAGTGCTTACTAATTCATGTCTCAATATTATTTGCTGCTGGGAGATATTATACTTCAACATTAGAGTGCTTACTGTTTCATGTCTCAATATTATTTGCTGCTGGGAGATATTATAATTCAACATAAGGGTGCTTACTGTTTCATGTCGCCACATTATTTGCTGCTGGGAGATATTATACTTCAACATAACAGTGCTTACTGTTTCATGTCTCAATATTATTTGCTGCTGGGAGATATTATACTTCAACATAAGAGTGCTTACTGTTTAATGTCTCAATATTATTTGCTGCTGGGAGATATTATAGTTCAACATAAGTGTGCTTACTGTTTCATGTCTCAATATTATTTGCTGCTGGAAGATATTATAGTTCAACATAAGTGTGCTTACTGTTTCATGTCTCAATATGTTTTGCTGTTGGGAGATATTATAACTACAATAAGGGTGCTTACTGTTTCATGTCTCAATATTATTTGCTGCTGGGAGATATTATAGTTCAACGTAATAGTGCTTACTGTTTCATATCTCAATATTGTTTGCTGCTGGGAGATATTATACTTCAACATAAGAGTGCTTACTGTTTAATGTCTTAATATTATTTGCTGCTGGGAGATATTACACTTCAACATAAGAGTGCTTACTGTATCATGTCTCAATATTATTTGCTGCTGGGAGATATTATACTTCAACATTACAGTGCTTACTAATACATGTCTCAATATTATTTGCTGCTGGGAGATATTATACTTCAACATTAGAGTGCTTACTGTTTCATGTCTCAATATTATTTGCTGCTGGGAGATATTATAATTCAACATAACAGTGCTTACTGTTTCATGTCTCAATATTATTTGCTGCTGGGAGATATTATACTTCAACATAAGAGTGCTTACTGTTTAATGTCTCAATATTATTTGCTGCTGGGAGATATTATAGTTCAACATAAGTGTGCTTACTGTTTCATGTCTCAATATTATTTGCTGCTGGAAGATATTATAGTTCAACATAAGTGTGCTTACTGTTTCATGTCTCAATATTTTTTGCTGCTGGGAGATATTATAACTACAATAAGGGTGCTTACTGTTTCATGTCTCAATATTATTTGCTGCTGGGAGATATTATAGTTCAACGTAATAGTGCTTACTGTTTCATGTCTCAATATTGTTTGCTGCTGGGAGATATTATACTTCAACATAAGAGTGCTTACTGTTTAATGTCTTAATATTATTTGCTGCTGGGAGATATTACACTTCAACATAAGTGTGCTTACTGTTTCATGTCTCAATATTATTTGCTGCTGGGAGATATTATACTTTAACGTAAGAGTGCTTACTGTTTCATGTCTCAATATTATTTGCTGCTGGGAGATATTATACTTCAACATAAGAGTGCTTACTGTTTCATGTCTCAATATTATTTGCTGCTGGAAGATATTATACTTCAACGTAAGAGTGCTTACTGTTTCATGTCTCAATATTATTTGCTGCTGGGAGATATTCTAATTCAATATAAGGGTGCTTACTGTTTCATGTCGCCACATTATTTGCTGCTGGGAGATTTTATATTTCAACATAACAATGCTTAATGTTTCATGTCTCAATATTATTTGCTGCTGGAGATATTATAATACAACATAAGGGTGCTTACTGTTTCATGTCGCCACATTATTTGCTGCTGGGATATATTATACTTCAACATAACAGTGCTTACTGTTTCATGTCTCAATATTATTTGCTGCTGGGAAATATTATAAATCAACATAAGGGTGCTTACTGTTTCATGTCTCAATATTATTTGCTGCTGGGAGATATTATAATTCAACATAAGGGTGCTTACTGTTTCATGTCACCACATTATTTGCTGCTGGGAGATATTATACTTCAACATTAGAGTGCTTACTGTTTCATGTCTCAATATTATTTGCTGCTGGGAGATATTATAATTCAACATAAGGGTGATTACTGTTTCATTTCGCAACATTATTTGCTGCTGGGAGATTTTATACTTCAACATAACAGTGCTTACTGTTTCATGTCTCAATATTATTTGCTGCTGGGAGATATTATACTTCAACATAAGAGTGCTTACTGTTTAATGTCTCAATATTATTTGCTGCTGGGAGATATTGTAGTTCAACATTAGAGTGCTTACAGTTTCATGTCCCAATATTATTTGCTGCTGGGAGATATTATAATTCAACATAAGGGTGCTTACTGTTTCATGTCGCCACATTATTTGCTGCTGGGAGATTTTATACTTCAACATAACAGTGCTTACTGTTTCATGTCTCAACATTATTTGCTGCTGGGAGATATTATACTTCAACATAAGAGTGCTGCTGTTTCATGTCTCAACATTATTTGCTGCTGGGAGATATTATACTTCAACGTAAGAGTGCTTACTGTTTCATGTCTCAATATTATTTGCTGATGGGAGATATTATAGTTCAACATTAGAGTGCTTACTGTTTCATGTCTCAATACTATTTGCTGCTGGGAGATATTATAGTTCAACATAAGAGTGATCACTGTTTCATGTCTGAATATTAGTTGCTGCTGGGAGATATTATAGTTTAACATAAGGGTGCTTACTGTTTCATGTCTCAATATTATTTGCTGCTGGGAGATATTATACTTCAACATAATAGTGCTTACTGTTTCATGTCTCAATATTATTTGCTGCTAAGAGATATTATACTTCAACGTAAGAGTGCTTACTGATTCATGTCTCAATATTATTTGCTGCTGGGAGATATTATACTTCAACATTTGAGTGCTGACTGTTTCATGTCTCAATATTATTTACTGCTGGGAGATATTATACTTCAACATTAGAGTGCTTACTGTTTCATGTCTCAATATTATTTGCTGCTGTGGGATATTATAGTTCGGCATTAGAGTGCTTAATGTTTCATGTCTCAAAATTATTTCCTGCTGGGAGATATTATACTTCAACATTAGAGTGCTTACTGTTTCATGTCTCAATATTATTTGCTGCTGTGGGATATTATAGTTCAGCATTAGAGTGCTTAATGTTTCATGTCTCAAAATTATTTCCTGCTGGGAGATATTATACTTCAACGTAAGAGTGCTTACTGTTTCATGTCTCAATATTATTTGCTGCTGGGAGATATTATAGTTTAACATTAGAGTGCTTACTGTTTCATGTCTCAATACTATTTGCTGCTGGGAGATATAGTTCAACATAAGAGTTGTCACTGTTTCATGTCTCAATATTATTTGCTGCTGGGAGATATTATAGTACAAATAAGAGTGGTTACTGTTTCATGTCGCAACATTATTTCCAGATTGAGATATTATACTTCAACATAAGAGTGCTTATTGTTTCATTTCGCAACATTAATTCCAGCTGGGAGATATTATACCTCAGCATAATAGTGCTTACTGTTTCACAACATTATTTGCTGCTGGGAGATATTATAGGTACTTCAGCATATGAGTGCTTACTGTTTCACAACATTATTTGCTGCTGGGAGATATTATAGTTCAACCTAAGAGTGCTTACTGTTTCATGTCTCAATATTATTTGCTGCTGGGAGATATTATAATTACAATAAGGGTGCTTACTGTTTCATGTCTCAATATTATTTGCTGCTGGGAGATATTATAATTCAACATAAGGGTGCTTACTGTTTCATGTCTCAATATTATTTGCTGCTGGGAGATATTATAGTTCAACATAAGAATGCTTACTGTTTCATGTCTCAATATTATTTGCTGCTGGGAGATATTATACTTCAACATAAAGGTGCTTACTGTTTCATGTCGCCACATTATTTGCTATTGGGAGATATTATACTTCAACACTAGAGTGCTTACTGTTTCATGTCTCAATATTATTTGCTGCTGGGAGACATTATACTTCAACATAAGAGTGCTTACTGTTTAATGTCTCAATATTTTTGATGCTGGGAGATATTGTAGTTCAATATTAGAGTGCTTACTGTTTTATGTCTCTACATTATTTGCTGCTGGGAGATATTATACTTCAACATAGGAGTGCTTACTGTTTCATGTCTCAATATTACTTGCTGCTGGGAGATATTATAGTTCAACATAAGATTGCTTACTGTTTCATGTCTCAATATTATATGCTGCTGCGAGATATCATACTTCAACGTAAGAGTGCTTACTGTTTCATGTCTCAATATTATTTGCTGCTGGGAGATATTATATTTCAACGTAAGAGTGCTTACTGTTTCATGTCTCAAGATTATTTGCTGCTGGGAGATATTATACTTCAACGTAAGATGTCTTACTGTTTCATGTCTCAATATTATTTGCTGCTGGGAGATATTATAGTTCAACGTAAGAGTGCTTACTGTTTCATGTCGCAACATTATTTCCAGATGGGAGATATTATACCTCAACATAAGAGTGCTTATTGTTTCATTTCGCAACATTAATTCCAGCTGGGAGATATTATACCTCAGCATAAGAGTGCTTACTGTTTCACAACATTATTTCCTGCTGGGAGATATTATAGTTCAATATAAGAGTGCTTACTGTTTCATGTCTGAATATTATTTGCTGTTGGGAGATATTATGATTACAATAAAGGTGCTTACTGTTTCATGTCTCAATATTATTTGCTGCTGGGAGATATTATAATTCAACATAATGGTGCCTACTGTTTCATGTCACCACATTATT
This sequence comes from Deroplatys truncata, assembly GCA_030765065.1. NCBI lineage: Eukaryota > Metazoa > Arthropoda > Insecta > Mantodea > Mantidae > Deroplatys > Deroplatys truncata. The sequence goes on from CM060975.1 coordinate 3,127,949, forward strand.
TGCTGCTGGGAGATATTATACTTCAACATAAGAGTGCTTACAGTTTCATGTCTCAATATTATATGCTGCTGGGAGATATTATACTTCAACGTAACATGCTTACTGTTTCATGTCTCAATATTATTTGCTGCTGGGAGATATTATACTTCAACATAACAGTGCTTACTGTTTCATGTCTCAATATTATTTGCTGCTGGGAGATATTATACTTCAACATAAGAGTGCTTACTCTTTCATGTCTCAATATTATTTGCTGCTGGGAGATATTATAGTTCAACATTAGAGTGCTTACTGTTTCATGTCTCAATACTATTTGCTGCTGGGAGATATTATAGTTCAACATAGGAGTGCTTACTGTTTCATGTCTCAATATTATTTGCTGCTGGGAGATATTATACTTCAACGTAAGAGTGCTAACTGTTTCATGTCTCAATATTATTTGCTGCTGGGAGATATTATGCTTCAACATAAGAGTGCTTACTGTTTCAATTCTCAATATTATTTGCTGCTGGAAGATATTATACTTCAACGTAAGAGTGCTTACTGTTTCATGTCTCAATATTATTTGCTGCTGGGAGATATTATACTTCAACATTAGAGTGCACACTGTATCATGTTTCAATATTATTTGCTGCTGGGAGATATTATACTTCAACATTACAGTGCTTACTAATTCATGTCTCAATATTATTTGCTGCTGGGAGATATTATACTTCAACATTAGAGTGCTTACTGTTTCAAGTCTCAATATTATTTGCTGCTGGGAGATATTATAATTCAACATAAGGGTGCTTACTGTTTCATGTCGCCACATTATTTGCTGCTGGGAGATATTATACTTCAACATAACAGTGCTTACTGTTTCATGTCTCAATATTATTTGCTGCTGGGAGATATTATACTTCAACATAAGAGTGCTTACTGTTTAATGTCTCAATATTATTTGCTGCTGGGAGATATTGTAGTTCAACATTAGAGTGCTTACAGTTTCATGTCCCAATATTATTTGCTGCTGGGAGATATTATAATTCAACATAAGGGTGCTTACTGTTTCATGTCTCAATATTATTTGCTGCTGTGGGATATTATAGTTCAACATTAGAGTGCTTACTGTTTCATGTCTCAAAATTATTTCCTGTTGGGAGATATTATACTTCAACGTAAGAGTGCTTACTGTTTCATGTCTCAATATTATTTGCTGCTGGGAGATATTATAGTTCAACATTAGAGTGCTTACTGTTTCATGTCTCAATACTATTTGCTGCTGGGAGATACTATAGTTCAACATAAGAGTTGTCACTGTTTCATGTCTCAATATTATTTGCTGCTGGGAGATATTATAGTTCAATATAAGAGTGCTTACTGTTTCATGTCTCAATATTATTTGCTGTTGGGCGATATTATAATTACAATAAGGGTGCTTACTGTTTCATGTCTCAATATTATTTGCTGCTGTGGGATATTATAGTTCAACATTATAGTGCTTACTGTTTCATGTCTCAAAATTATTTCCTGCTGGGAGATATTATACTTCAACGTAAGAGTGCTTACTGTTTCATGTCTCAATATTATTTGCTGCTGGGAGATATTATAGTTCAACATTAGAGTGCTTACTGTTTAATGTCTCAATACTATTTGCTGCTGGGAGATACTATAGTTCAACATAAGAGTTGTCACTGTTTCATGTCTCAATATTAATTGCTGCTGGGAGATATTATAGTTCAACATAAGAGTTGTCACTGTTTCATGTCTCAATATTATTTGCTGCTGGGAGATATTATAGTTCAAAATAAGAGTGGTTACTGTTTCATGTCGCAACATTATTTCCAGATGGGAGATATTATACTTCAACATAAGAGTGCTTATTATTTCATTTCGCAACATTAATTCCAGCTGGGAGATATTATATCTCAGCATAATAGTGCTTACTGTTTCACAACATTATTTTCTGCTGGGTGTTATTATAGGTACTTCAGCATAAGAGTGCTTACTGTTTCACAACATTATTTGCTGCTGGGAGATATTACAGTTCAACATAAGAGTGCTTACTGTTTCATGTCTCAATATTATTTGCTGCTGGGAGATATTATAATTACAATAAGGGTGCTTACTGTTTCATGTCTCAATATTATTTGCTGCTGGGAGATATTAGAATTCAACATAAGGGTGCTTACTGTTTCATGTCTCAATATTATTTGCTGCTGGGAGATATTATACTTCAACATAAGAGTGCTTACTGTTTCATGTCGCCACATTATTTGCTGCTGGGAGATATTATACTTCAACATTAGAGTCCTTACTGTTTCATGTCTCAATATTATTTGCTGCTGGGAGATATTATAGTTCAACATAAGATTGCTTACTGTTTCATGTCTCAATATTATATGCTGCTGCGAGATATTATACTTCAACGTAAGAGTGCTTACTGTTTCATGTCTCAATATTATTTGCTGCTGGGAGATATTATATTTCAACGTAAGAGTGCTTACTGTTTCATGTCTCAATATTATTTGCTGCTGGGAGATATTATACTTCAACGTAAGATGTCTTACTGTTTCATGTCTCAATACTATTTGCTGCTGGGAGATATTATAGTTCAACATAGGAGTGCTTACTGTTTCATGTCTCAATATTATTTGCTGCTGGGAGATATTATACTTCAACGTAAGAGTGCTTACTGTTTCATGTCTCAATATTATTTGCTGCTGGGAGATATTATACTTCAACATTAGAGTGCATACTGTATCATGTCTCAATATTATTTGCTGCTGGGAGATATTATACTTCAACATTACAGTGCTTACTAATTCATGTCTCAATATTATTTGCTGCTGGGAGATATTATACTTCAACATTAGAGTGCTTACTGTTTCATGTCTCAATATTATTTGCTGCTGGGAGATATTATAATTCAACATAAGGGTGCTTACTGTTTCATGTCGCCACATTATTTGCTGCTGGGAGATATTATACTTCAACATAACAGTGCTTACTGTTTCATGTCTCAATATTATTTGCTGCTGGGAGATATTATACTTCAACATAAGAGTGCTTACTGTTTAATGTCTCAATATTATTTGCTGCTGGGAGATATTATAGTTCAACATAAGTGTGCTTACTGTTTCATGTCTCAATATTATTTGCTGCTGAAAGATATTATAGTTCAACATAAGTGTGCTTACTGTTTCATGTCTCAATATGTTTTGCTGCTGGGAGATATTATAACTACAATAAGGGTGCTTACTGTTTCATGTCTCAATATTATTTGCTGCTGGGAGATATTATAGTTCAACGTAATAGTGCTTACTGTTTCATATCTCAATATTGTTTGCTGCTGGGAGATATTATACTTCAACATAAGAGTGCTTACTGTTTAATGTCTTAATATTATTTGCTGCTGGGAGATATTACACTTCAACATAAGAGTGCTTACTGTTTCATGTCTCAATATTATTTGCTGCTGGGAGATATTATACTTTAACGTAAGAGTGCTTACTGTTTCATGTCTCAATATTATTTGCTGCTGGGAGATATTATACTTCAACATAAGAGTGCTTACTGTTTCATGTCTCAATATTATTTGCTGCTGGAAGATATTATACTTCAACGTAAGAGTGCTTACTGTTTCATGTCTCAATATTATTTGCTGCTGGGAGATATTCTAATTCAATATAAGGGTGCTTACTGTTTCATGTCGCCACATTATTTGCTGCTGGGAGATTTTATACTTCAACATAACAATGCTTAATGTTTCATGTCTCAATATTATTTGCTGCTGGGAGATATTATAATACAACATAAGGGTGCTTACTGTTTCATGTCGCCACATTATTTGCTGCTGGGAGATTTTATACTTCCACATAACAGTGCTTACTGTTTCATGTCTCAATATTATTTGCTGCTGGGAAATATTATAAATCAACATAAGGGTGCTTACTGTTTCATGTCTCAATATTATTTGCTGCTGGGAGATATTATAATTCAACATAAGGGTGCTTACTGTTTCATGTCACCACATTATTTGCTGCTGGGAGATATTATACTTCAACATTAGAGTGCTTACTGTTTCATGTCTCAATATTATTTGCTGCTGGGAGATATTATAATTCAACATAAGGGTGATTACTGTTTCATTTCGCAACATTATTTGCTGCTGGGAGATTTTATACTTCAACATAGCAGTGCTTACTGTTTCATGTCTCAATATTATTTGCTGCTGCGAGATATTATACTTCAACATAAGAGTGCTTACTGTTTAATGCCTCAATATTATTTGCTGCTGGGAGATATTGTAGTTCAACATTAGGGTGCTTACAGTTTCATGTCCCAATATTATTTGCTGCTGGGAGATATTATAATTCAACATAAGGGTGCTTACTGTTTCATGTCGCCACATTATTTGCTGCTGGGAGATTTTATACTTCAACATAACAGTGCTTACTGTTTCATGTCTCAACATTATTTGCTGCTGGGAGATATTATACTTCAACATAAGAGTGCTGCTGTTTCATGTCTCAACATTATTTGCTGCTGGGAGATATTATACTTCAATGTAAGAGTGCTTACTGTTTCATGTCTCAATATTATTTGCTGATGGGAGATATTATAGTTCAACATTAGAGTGCTTACTGTTTCATGTCTCAATACTATTTGCTGCTGGGAGATATTATAGTTCAACATAAGAGTGATCACTGTTTCATGTCTGAATATTATTTGCTGCTGGGAGATATTATACTTCAACATAAGAGTGCTTACTGTTTCATGTCTCAATATTATTTGCTGCTAAGAGATATTATACTTCAACGTAAGAGTGCTTACTGTTTCATGTCTCAATATTATTTGCTGCTGGGAGATATTATACTTCAACATTTGAGTGCTGACTGTTTCATGTCTCAATATTATTTACTGCTGGGAGATATTATACTTCAAAGTAAGAGTGCTTACTGTTTCATGTCTCAATATTATTTGCTGCTGGGAGATATTATAGTTCAACATAAGAGTGATCACTGTTTCATGTCTGAATATTATTTGCTGCTGGGAGATATTATACTTCAACATAAGAGTGCTTACTGTTTCATGTCTCAATATTATTTGCTGCTAAGAGATATTATACTTCAACATTAGAGTGCTTACTGTTTCATGTCTCAATATTATTTGCTGCTGTGGGATATTATAGTTCGGCATTAGAGTGCTTACTGTTTCATGTCTCAAAATTATTTCCTGCTGGGAGATATTATACTTCAAAGTAAGAGTGCTTACTGTTTCATGTCTCAATATTATTTGCTGCTGGGAGATATTATAGTTCAACATTAGAGTGCTTACTGTTTCATGTCTCAATACTATTTGCTGCTGGGAGATACTATAGTTCAACATAAGAGTTGTCACTGTTTCATGTCTCAATATTATTTGCTGCTGGGAGATATTATAGTTCAAATAAGAGTGGTTACTGTTTCATGTCGCAACATTATTTCCAGATTGAGATATTATACTTCAACATAAGAGTGCTTATTGTTTCATTTCGCAACATTAATTCCAGCTGGGAGATATTATACCTCAGCATAATAGTGCTTACTGTTTCACAACATTATTTGCTGCTGGGAGATATTATAGGTACTTCAGCATATGAGTGCTTACTGTTTCACAACATTATTTGCTGCTGGGAGATATTATACTTCAACATAACAGTGCTTACTGTTTCATGTCTCAATATTATTTGCTGCTGGGAGATATTATACTTCAACATAGGAGTGCTTACTGTTTAATGTCTCAATATTATTTGCTGCTGGGAGATATTGTAGTTCAACATTAGAGTGCTTACAGTTTCATGTTCCAATATTATTTGCTGCTGGGAGATATTATAATTCAACATAAGGGTGCTTACTGTTTCATGTCTCAATATTATTTGCTGCTGTGGGATATTATAGTTCAACATTATAGTGCTTACTGTTTCATGTCTCAAAATTATTTCCTGCTGGGAGATATTATACTTCAACGTAAGAGTGCTTACTGTTTCATGTCTCAATATTATTTGCTGCTGGGAGATATTATAGTTCAACATTAGAGTGCTTACTGTTTAATGTCTCAATACTATTTGCTGCTGGGAGATACTATAGTTCAACATAAGAGTTGTCACTGTTTCATGTCTCAATATTATATGCTGCTGGGAGATATTATAGTTCAACATAAGTGTTGTCACTGTTTCATGTCTCAATATTATTTGCTGCTGGGAGATATTATAGTTCAAAATAAGAGTGGTTACTGTTTCATGTCGCAACATTATTTCCAGATGGGAGATATTATACTTCAACATAAGAGTGCTTATTATTTCATTTCGCAACATTAATTCCAGCTGGGAGATATTATACCTCAGCATAATAGTGCTTACTGTTTCACAACATTATTTTCTGCTGGGAGTTATTATAGGTACTTCAGGATAAGAGTGCTTACTGTTTCACAACATTATTTGCTGCTGGGAGATATTACAGTTCAACATAAGAGTGCTTACTGTTTCATGTCTCAATATTATTTGCTGCTGGGAGATATTATAATTACAATAAGGGTGCTTACTGTTTCATGTCTCAATATTATTTGCTGCTGGGAGATATTATAATTCAACATAAGGGTGCTTACTGTTTCATGTCTCAATATTATTTGCTGCTGGGAGATATTATACTTCAACATAAGAGTGCTTACTGTTTCATGTCGCCACATTATTTGCTGCTGGGAGATATTATACTTCAACATTAGAGTCCTTACTGTTTCATGTCTCAATATTATTTGCTGCTGGGCGATATTATAGTTCAACATAAGATTGCTTACTGTTTCATGTCTCAATATTATATGCTGCTGCGAGATATTATACTTCAACGTAAGAGTGCTTACTGTTTCATGTCTCAATATTATTTGCTGCTGGGAGATATTATATTTCAACGTAAGAGTGCTTACTGTTTCATGTCTCAATATTATTTGCTGCTGGGAGATATTATACTTCAACGTAAGATGTCTTACTGTTTCATGTCTCAATACTATTTGCTGCTGGGAGATATTATAGTTCAACATAGGAGTGCTTACTGTTTCATGTCTCAATATTATTTGCTGCTGGGAGATATTATACTTCAACGTAAGAGTGCTTACTGTTTCATGTCTCAATATTATTTGCTGCTGGGAGATATTATACTTCAACATTAGAGTGCATACTGTATCATGTCTCAATATTATTTGCTGCTGGGAGATATTATACTTCAACATTACAGTGCTTACTAATTCATGTCTCAATATTATTTGCTGCTGGGAGATATTATACTTCAACATTAGAGTGCTTACTGTTTCATGTCTCAATATTATTTGCTGCTGGGAGATATTATAATTCAACATAAGGGTGCTTACTGTTTGATGTCGCCACATTATTTGCTGCTGGGAGATATTATACTTCAACATAACAGTGCTTACTGTTTCATGTCTCAATATTATTTGCTGCTGGGAGATATTATACTTCAACATAAGAGTGCTTACTGTTTAATGTCTCAATATTATTTGCTGCTGGGAGATATTATAGTTCAACATAAGTGTGCTTACTGTTTCATGTCTCAATATTATTTGCTGCTGGAAGATATTATAGTTCAACATAAGTGTGCCTACTGTTTCATGTCTCAATATGTTTTGCTGCTGGGAGATATTATAACTACAATAAGGGTGCTTACTGTTTCATGTCTCAATATTATTTGCTGCTGGGAGATATTATAGTTCAACGTAATAGTGCTTACTGTTTCATATCTCAATATTGTTTGCTGCTGGAAGATATTATACTTCAACATAAGAGTGCTTACTGTTTAATGTCTTAATATTATTTGCTGCTGGGAGATATTACACTTCAACATAAGAGTGCTTACTGTTTCATGTCTCAATATTATTTGCTGCTGGGAGATATTATACTTTAACGTAAGAGTGCTTACTGTTTCATGTCTCAATATTATTTGCTGCTGGGAGATATTATACTTCAACATAAGAGTGCTTACTGTTTCATGTCTCAATATTATTTGCTGCTGGGAGATATTATAGTTCAACATTAGAGTGCTTACTGTTTCATGTCTCAATACTATTTGCTGCTGGGAGATATAGTTCAACATAAGAATGCTTACTGTTTCATGTCTCAATATTATTTGCTGCTGGGAGATATTATACTTCAACATAAAGGTGCTTACTGTTTCATGTCGCCACATTATTTGCTATTGGGAGATATTATACTTCAACATTAGAGTGCTTACTGTTTCATGTCTCAATATTATTTGCTGCTGGGAGACATTATACTTCAACATAAGATTGCTTACTGTTTAATGTCTCAATATTTTTGATGCTGGGAGATATTGTAGTTCAATATTAGAGTGCTTACTGTTTTATGTCTCTACATTATTTGCTGCTGGGAGATATTATACTTCAACATAGGAGTGCTTACTGTTTCATATCTCAATATTACTTGCTGCTGGGAGATATTATAGTTCAACATAAGATTGCTTACTGTTTCATGTCTCAATATTATATGCTGCTGCGAGATATCATACTTCAACGTAAGAGTGCTTACTGTTTCATGTCTCAATATTATTTGCTGCTGGGAGATATTATATTTCAACGTAAGAGTGCTTACTGTTTCATGTCTCAATATTATTTGCTGCTGGGAGATATTATACTTCAACGTAAGATGTCTTACTGTTTCATGTCTCAATATTATTTGCTGCTGGGAGATATTATAGTTCAACGTAAGAGTGCTTACTGTTTCATGTCGCAACATTATTTCCAGATGGGAGATATTATACCTCAACATAAGAGTGCTTATTGTTTCATTTCGCAACATTAATTCCAGCTGGGAGATATTATACCTCAGCATAAGAGTGCTTACTGTTTCACAACATTATTTCCTGCTGGGAGATATTATAGTTCAATATAAGAGTGCTTACTGTTTCATGTCTCAATATTATTTGCTGTTGGGAGATATTATGATTACAATAAAGGTGCTTACTGTTTCATGTCTCAATATTATTTGCTGCTGGGAGATATTATAATTCAACATAATGGTGCCTACTGTTTCATGTCACCACATTATTTGCTGCTGGGAGATATTATACTTCAACATAAGAGTGCTTACAGTTTCATGTCTCAATATTATATGCTGCTGGGAGATATTATACTTCAACGTAACAGTGCTAACTGTTTCATGTCTCAATATTATTTGCTGCTGGGAGATATTATACTTCAACATAAGAGTGCTTACTGTTTCATGTCTCAATATTATTTGCTGCTGGGAGATATTATACTTCAACATAAGAGTGCTTACTGTTTCATGTCTCAATATTATTTGCTGCTGGGAGATATTATAGTTCAACATTAGAGTGCTTACTGTTTCATGTCTCAATACTATTTGCTGCTGGGAGATATTATAGTTCAACATAGGAGTGCTTACTGTTTCATGTCTCAATATTATTTGCTGCTGGGAGATATTATACTTCAACGTAAGAGTGCTAACTGTTTCATGTCTCAATATTATTTGCTGCTGGGAGGTATTATGCTTCAACATAAGAGTGCTTACTGTTTCATGTCTCAATATTATTTGCTGCTGGAAGATATTATACTTCAACGTAAGAGTGCTTACTGTTTCATGTCTCAATATTATTTGCTGCTGGGAAATATTATAAATCAACATAAGGGTGCTTACTGTTTCATGTCTCAATATTATTTGCTGCTGGGAGATATTATAATTCAACATAAGGGTGCTTACTGTTTCATGTCACCACATTATTTGCTGCTGGGAGATATTATACTTCAACATTAGAGTGCTTACTGTTTCATGTCTCAATATTATTTGCTGCTGGGAGATATTATAATTCAACATAAGGGTGATTACTGTTTCATTTCGCAACATTATTTGCTGCTGGGAGATTTTATACTTCAACATAGCAGTGCTTACTGTTTCATGTCTCAATATTATTTGCTGCTGCGAGATATTATACTTCAACATAAGAGTGCTTACTGTTTAATGCCTCAATATTATTTGCTGCTGGGAGATATTGTAGTTCAACATTAGGGTGCTTACAGTTTCATGTCCCAATATTATTTGCTGCTGGGAGATATTATAATTCAACATAAGGGTGCTTACTGTTTCATGTCGCCACATTATTTGCTGCTGGGAGATTTTATACTTCAACATAACAGTGCTTACTGTTTCATGTCTCAACATTATTTGCTGCTGGGAGATATTATACTTCAACATAAGAGTGCTGCTGTTTAATGTCTCAACATTATTTGCTGCTGGGAGATATTATACTTCAACGTAAGAGTGCTTACTGTTTCATGTCTCAATATTATTTGCTGATGGGAGATATTATAGTTCAACATTAGAGTGCTTACTGTTTCATGTCTCAATACTATTTGCTGCTGGGAGATATTATAGTTCAACATAAGAGTGATCACTGTTTCATGTCTGAATATTATTTGCTGCTGGGAGATATTATACTTCAACATAAGAGTGCTTACTGTTTCATGTCTCAATATTATTTGCTGCTAAGAGATATTATACTTCAACGTAAGAGTGCTTACTGTTTCATGTCTCAATATTATTTGCTGCTGGGAGATATTATACTTCAACATTTGAGTGCTGACTGTTTCATGTCTCAATATTATTTACTGCTGGGAGATATTATACTTCAACATTAGAGTGCTTACTGTTTCATGTCTCAATATTATTTGCTGCTGTGGGATACTATAGTTCGGCATTAGAGTGCTTACTGTTTCATGTCTGAAAATTATTTCCTGCTGGGAGATATTATACTTCAAAGTAAGAGTGCTTACTGTTTCATGTCTCAATATTATTTGCTGCTGGGAGATATTATAGTTCAACATTAGAGTGCTTACTGTTTCATGTCTCAATACTATTTGCTGCTGGGAGATATAGTTCAACATAAGAGTTGTCACTGTTTCATGTCTCAATATTATTTGCTGCTGGGAGATATTATAGTTCAAATAAGAGTGGTTACTGTTTCATGTCGCAACATTATTTCCAGATTGAGATATTATACTTCAACATAAGAGTGCTTATTGTTTCATTTCGCAACATTAATTCCAGCTGGGAGATATTATACCTCAGCATAATAGTGCTTACTGTTTCACAACATTATTTGCTGCTGGGAGATATTATAGGTACTTCAGCATATGAGTGTTTGCTGTTTCACAACATTATTTGCTGCTGGGAGATATTATACTTCAACATAACAGTGCTTACTGTTTCATGTCTCAATATTATTTGCTGCTGGGAGATATTATACTTCAACATAGGAGTGCTTACTGTTTAATGTCTCAATATTATTTGCTGCTGGGAGATATTGTAGTTCAACATTAGAGTGCTTACAGTTTCATGTTCCAATATTATTTGCTGCTGGGAGATATTATAATTCAACATAAGGGTGCTTACTGTTTCATGTCTCATTATTATTTGCTGCTGTGGGATATTATAGTTCAACATTATAGTGCTTACTGTTTCATGTCTCAAAATTATTTCCTGCTGGGAGATATTATACTTCAACGTAAGAGTGCTTACTGTTTCATGTCTCAATATTATTTGCTGCTGGGAGATATTATAGTTCAACATTAGAGTGCTTACTGTTTAATGTCTCAATACTATTTGCTGCTGGGAGATACTATAGTTCAACATAAGAGTTGTCACTGTTTCATGTCTCAATATTATATGCTGCTGGGAGATATTATAGTTCAACATAAGAGTTGTCAGTGTTTCATGTCTCAATATTATTTGCTGCTGGGAGATATTATAGTTCAAAATAAGAGTGGTTACTGTTTCATGTCGCAACATTATTTCCAGATGGGAGATATTATACTTCAACATAAGAGTGCTTATTATTTCATTTCGCAACATTAATACCAGCTGGGAGATATTATACCTCAGCATAATAGTGCTTACTGTTTCACAACATTATTTTCTGCTGGGAGTTATTATAGGTACTGCAGCATAAGAGTGCTTACTGTTTCACAACATTATTTGCTGCTGGGAGATATTACAGTTCAACATAAGAGTGCTTACTGTTTCATGTCTCAATATTATTTGCTGCTGGGAGATATTATAATTACAATAAGGGTGCTTACTGTTTCATGTCTCAATATTATTTGCTGCTGGGAGATATTATAATTCAACATAAGGGTGCTTACTGTTTCATGTCTCAATATTATTTGCTGCTGGGAGATATTATACTTCAACATAAGAGTGCTTACTGTTTCATGTCGCCACATTATTTGCTGCTGGGAGATATTATACTTCAACATAAGATTGCTTACTGTTTCATGTCTCAATATTATATGCTGCTGCGAGATATTATACTTCAACGTAAGAGTGCTTACTGTTTCATGTCTCAATATTATTTGCTGCTGGGAGATATTATATTTCAACGTAAGAGTGCTTACTGTTTCATGTCTCAATATTATTTGCTGCTGGGAGATATTATACTTCAACGTAAGATGTCTTACTGTTTCATGTCTCAATACTATTTGCTGCTGGGAGATATTATAGTTCAACATAGGAGTGCTTACTGTTTCATGTCTCAATATTATTTGCTGCTGGGAGATATTATACTTCAACGTAAGAGTGCTTACTGTTTCATGTCTCAATATTATTTGCTGCTGGGAGATATTATACTTCAACATTAGAGTGCATACTGTATCATGTCTCAATATTATTTGCTGCTGGGAGATATTATACTTCAACATTACAGTGCTTACTAATTCATGTCTCAATATTATTTGCTGCTGGGAGATATTATACTTCAACATTAGAGTGCTTACTGTTTCATGTCTCAATATTATTTGCTGCTGGGAGATATTATAATTCAACATAAGGGTGCTTACTGTTTCATGTCGCCACATTATTTGCTGCTGGGAGATATTATACTTCAACATAACAGTGCTTACTGTTTCATGTCTCAATATTATTTGCTGCTGGGAGATATTATACTTCAACATAAGAGTGCTTACTGTTTAATGCCTCAATATTATTTGCTGCTGGGAGATATTATAGTTCAACATAAGTGTGCTTACTGTTTCATGTCTCAATATTATTTGCTGCTGGAAGATATTATAGTTCAACATAAGTGTGCCTACTGTTTCATGTCTCAATATGTTTTGCTGCTGGGAGATATTATAACTACAATAAGGGTGCTTACTGTTTCATGTCTCAATATTATTTGCTGCTGGGAGATATTATAGTTCAACGTAATAGTGCTTACTGTTTCATATCTCAATATTGTTTGCTGCTGGGAGATATTATACTTCAACATAAGAGTGCTTACTGTTTAATGTCTTAATATTATTTGCTGCTGGGAGATATTAGACTTCAACATAAGAGTGCTTACTGTTTCATGTCTCAATATTATTTGCTGCTGGGAGATATTATACTTTAACGTAAGAGTGCTTACTGTTTCATGTCTCAATATTATTTGCTGCTGGGAGATATTATACTTCAACATAAGAGTGCTTACTGTTTCATGTCTCAATATTATTTGCTGCCGGAAGATATTATACTTCAACGTAAGAGTGCTTACTGTTTCATGTCTAAATATTATTTGCTGCTGGGAGATATTCTAATTCAATATAAGGGTGCTTACTGTTTCATGTCGCCACATTATTTGCTGCTGGGAGATTTTATACTTCAACATAACAATGCTTAATGTTTCATGTCTCAATATTATTTGCTGCTGGGAGATATTATAATACAACATAAGGGTGCTTACTGTTTCATGTCGCCACATTATTTGCTGCTGGGAGATTTTATACTTCCACATAACAGTGCTTACTGTTTCATGTCTCAATATTATTTGCTGCTGGGAAATATTATAAATCAACATAAGGGTGCTTACTGTTTCATGTCTCAATATTATTTGCTGCTGGGAGATATTATAATTCAACATAAGGGTGCTTACTGTTTCATGTCACCACATTATTTGCTGCTGGGAGATATTATACTTCAACATTAGAGTGCTTACTGTTTCATGTCTCAATATTATTTGCTGCTGGGAGATATTATAATTCAACATAAGGGTGATTACTGTTTCATTTCGCAACATTATTTGCTGCTGGGAGATTTTATACTTCAACATAGCAGTGCTTACTGTTTCATGTCTCAATATTATTTGCTGCTGCGAGATATTATACTTCAACATAAGAGTGCTTACTGTTTAATGCCTCAATATTATTTGCTGCTGGGAGATATTGTAGTTCAACATTAGGGTGCTTACAGTTTCATGTCCCAATATTATTTGCTGCTGGGAGATATTATAATTCAACATAAGGGTGCTTACTGTTTCATGTCGCCACATTATTTGCTGCTGGGAGATTTTATACTTCAACATAACAGTGCTTACTGTTTCATGTCTCAACATTATTTGCTGCTGGGAGATATTATACTTCAACATAAGAGTGCTGCTGTTTCATGTCTCAACATTATTTGCTGCTGGGAGATATTATACTTCAACGTAAGAGTGCTTACTGTTTCATGTCTCAATATTATTTGCTGATGGGAGATATTATAGTTCAACATTAGAGTGCTTACTGTTTCATGTCTCAATACTATTTGCTGCTGGGAGATATTATAGTTCAACATAAGAGTGATCACTGTTTCATGTCTGAATATTATTTGCTGCTGGGAGATATTATACTTCAACATAAGAGTGCTTACTGTTTCATGTCTCAATATTATTTGCTGCTAAGAGATATTATACTTCAACGTAAGAGTGCTTACTGTTTCATGTCTCAATATTATTTGCTGCTGGGAGATATTATACTTCAACATTTGAGTGCTGACTGTTTCATGTCTCAATATTATTTACTGCTGGGAGATATTATACTTCAACATTAGAGTGCTTACTGTTTCATGTCTCAATATTATTTGCTGCTGTGGGATATTATAGTTCGGCATTAGAGTGCTTACTGTTTCATGTCTCAAAATTATTTCCTGCTGGGAGATATTATACTTCAACGTAAGAGTGCTTACTGTTTCATGTCTCAATATTATTTGCTGCTGGGAGATATTATAGTTCAACATTAGAGTGCTTACTGTTTCATGTCTCAATACTATTTGCTGCTGGGAGATATAGTTCAACATAAGAGTTGTCAATGTTTCATGTCTCAATATTATTTGCTGCTGGGAGATATTATAGTTCAAATAAGAGTGGTTACTGTTTCATGTCGCAACATTATTTCCAGATTGAGATATTATACTTCAACATAAGAGTGCTTATTGTTTCATTTCGCAACATTAATTCCAGCTGGGAGATATTATACCTCAGCATAATAGTGCTTACTGTTTCACAACATTATTTGCTGCTGGGAGATATTATAGGTACTTCAGCATATGAGTGCTTACTGTTTCACAACATTATTTGCTGCTGGGAGATATTATAGTTCAACATAAGAGTGCTTACTGTTTCATGTCTCAATATTATTTGCTGCTGGGAGATATTATAATTACAATAAGGGAGCTTACTGTTTCATGTCTCAATATTATTTGCTGCTGGGAGATATTATAATTCAACATAAGGGTGCTTACTGTTTCATGTCTCAATATTATTTGCTGCTGGGAGATATTATAGTTCAACATAAGAATGCTTACTGTTTCATGTCTCAATATTATTTGCTGCTGGGAGATATTATACTTCAACATAAAGGTGCTTACTGTTTCATGTCGCCACATTATTTGCTATTGGGAGATATTATACTTCAACATTAGAGTGCTTACTGTTTCATGTCTCAATATTATTTGCTGCTGGGAGACATTATACTTCAACATAAGAGTGCTTACTGTTTAATGTCTCAATATTTTTGATGCTGGGAGATATTGTAGTTCAATATTAGAGTGCTTACTGTTTTATGTCTCTACATTATTTGCTGCTGGGAGATATTATACTTCAACATAGGAGTGCTTACTGTTTCATGTCTCAATATTACTTGCTGCTGGGAGATATTATAGTTCAACATAAGATTGCTTACTGTTTCATGTCTCAATATTATTTGCTGCTGGGAGATATTATATTTCAACATAAGAGTGCTTATTGTTTCATTTCGCAACATTAATTCCAGCTGGGAGATATTATACCTCAGCATAAGAGTGCTTACTGTTTCACAACATTATTTCCTGCTGGGAGATATTATAGTTCAATATAAGAGTGCTTACTGTTTCATGTCTCAATATTATTTGCTGTTGGGAGATATTATGATTACAATAAAGGTGCTTACTGTTTCATGTCTCAATATTATTTGCTGCTGGGAGATATTATAATTCAACATAATGGTGCCTACTGTTTCATGTCACCACATTATTTGCTGCTGGGAGATATTATACTTCAACATAAGAGTGCTTACAGTTTCATGTCTCAATATTATATGCTGCTGGGAGATATTATACTTCAACGTAACAGTGCTTACTGTTTCATGTCTCAATATTATTTGCTGCTGGGAGATATTATACTTCAACATAAGAGTGCTTACTGTTTCATGTCTCAATATTATTTGCTGCTGGGAGATATTATACTTCAACATAAGAGTGCTTACTGTTTCATGTCTCAATATTATTTGCTGCTGGGAGATATTATAGTTCAACATTAGAGTGCTTACTGTTTCATGTCTCAATACTATTTGCTGCTGGGAGATATTATAGTTCAACATAGGAGTGCTTACTGTTTCATGTCTCAATATTATTTGCTGCTGGGAGATATTATACTTCAACGTAAGAGTGCTAACTGTTTCATGTCTCAATATTATTTGCTGCTGGGAGGTATTATGCTTCAACATAAGAGTGCTTACTGTTTCATGTCTCAATATTATTTGCTGCTGGAAGATATTATACTTCAACGTAAGAGTGCTTACTGTTTCATGTCTCAATATTATTTGCTGCTGGGAGATATTATACTTCAACATTAGAGTGCATACTGTATCATGTCTCAATATTATTTGCTGCTGGGAGATATTATACTTCAACATTACAGTGCTTACTAATTCATGTCTCAATATTATTTGCTGCTGGGAGATATTATACTTCAACATTAGAGTGCTTACTGTTTCAAGTCTCAATATTATTTGCTGCTGGGAGATATTATAATTCAACATAAGGGTGCTTACTGTTTCATGTCGCCATATTATTTGCTGCTGGGAGATATTATACTTCAACATAACAGTGCTTACTGTTTCATGTCTCAATATTATTTGCTGCTGGGAGATAATATACTTCAACATAAGAGTGCTTACTGTTTAATGTCTCAATATTATTTGCTGCTGGGAGATATTGTAGTTCAACATTAGAGTGCTTACAGTTTCATGTCCCAATATTATTTGCTGCTGGGAGATATTATAATTCAACATAAGGGTGCTTACTGTTTCATGTCTCAATATTATTTGCTGCTGTGGGATATTATAGTTCAACATTAGAGTGCTTACTGTTACATGTCTCAAAATTATTTCCTTTTGGGAGATATTATACTTCAACGTAAGAGTGCTTACTGTTTCATGTCTCAATATTATTTGCTGCTGGGAGATATTATAGTTCAACATTAGAGTGCTTACTGTTTCATGTCTCAATACTATTTGCTGCTGGGAGATACTATAGTTCAACATAAGAGTTGTCAGTGTTTCATGTCTCAATATTATTTGCTGCTGGGAGATATTATAGTTCAATATAAGAGTGCTTACTGTTTCATGTCTCAATATTATTTGCTGTTGGGCGATATTATAATTACAATAAGGGTGCTTACTATTTCATGTCTCAATATTATTTGCTGCTGGGAGATATAATAATTCAACATAAGGGAGCTTAATGTTTCATATCTCAATATTATTTGCTGCTGGGAGATATTATAGCTCAACATAAGAGTGCTTACAGTTTCATGTCTCAATATTATTTGCTGCTGGAAGATATTATAATTCAACATAAGGGTGCTTACTGTTTCATTTCGCAACATTATTTGCTGCTGGGAGATTTTATACTTCAACATAACAGTGCTTACTGTTTCATGTCTCAATATTATTTGCTGCTGGGAGATATTATACTTCAACATAGGAGTGCTTACTGTTTAATGTCTCAATATTATTTGCTGCTGGGAGATATTGTAGTTCAACATTAGAGTGCTTACAGTTTCATGTTCCAATATTATTTGCTGCTGGGAGATATTATAATTCAACATAAGGGTGCTTACTGTTTCATGTCTCAATATTATTTGCTGCTGTGGGATATTATAGTTCAACATTATAGTGCTTACTGTTTCATGTCTCAAAATTATTTCCTGCTGGGAGATATTATACTTCAACGTAAGAGTGCTTACTGTTTCATGTCTCAATATTATTTGCTGCTGGGAGATATTATAGTTCAACATTAGAGTGCTTACTGTTTAATGTCTCAATACTATTTGCTGCTGGGAGATACTATAGTTCAACATAAGAGTTGTCACTGTTTCATGTCTCAATATTATATGCTGCTGGGAGATATTATAGTTCAAAATAAGAGTGGTTACTGTTTCATGTCGCAACATTATTTCCAGATGGGAGATATTATACTTCAACATAAGAGTGCTTATTATTTCATTTCGCAACATTAATTCCAGCTGGGAGATATTATACCTCAGCATAATAGTGCTTACTGTTTCACAACATTATTTTCTGCTGGGAGTTATTATAGGTACTTCAGCATAAGAGTGCACTGTTTCACAACATTATTTGCTGCTGGGAGATATTACAGTTCAACATAAGAGAGCTTACTGTTTCATGTCTCAATATTATTTGCTGCTGGGAGATATTATAATTACAATAAGGGTGCTTACTGTTTCATGTCTCAATATTATTTGCTGCTGGGAGATATTATAATTCAACATAAGGGTGCTTACTGTTTCATGTCTCAATATTATTTGCTGCTGGGAGATATTATACTTCAACATAAGAGTGCTTACTGTTTCATGTCGCCACATTATTTGCTGCTGGGAGATATTATACTTCAACATTAGAGTCCTTACTGTTTCATGTCTCAATATTATTTGCTGCTGGGAGACATTATACTTCAACATAAGAGTGCTTACTGTTTAATGTCTCAATATTTTTGATGCTGGGAGATATTGTAGTTCTATATTAGAGTGCTTACTGTTTCATGTCTCTACATTATTTGCTGCTGGGAGATATTATACTTCAACATAAGAGTGCTTACTGTTTCATGTCTCAATATTATTTGCTGCTGGGAGATATTATAGTTCAACATAAGATTGCTTACTGTTTCATGTCTCAATATTATATGCTGCTGCGAGATATTATACTTCAACGTAAGAGTGCTTACTGTTTCATGTCTCAATATTAATTGCTGCTGGGAGATATTATATTTCAACGTAAGAGTGCTTACTGTTTCATGTCTCAATATTATTTGCTGCTGGGAGATATTATACTTCAACGTAAGAGTGCTTACTGTTTCATGTCTCAATATTATTTGCTGCTGGGAGATATTATACTTCAACATTAGAGTGCATACTGTATCATGTCTCAATATTATTTGCTGCTGGGAGATATTATACTTCAATATTACAGTGCTTACTAATTCATGTCTCAATATTATTTGCTGCTGGGAGATATTATACTTCAACATTAGAGTGCTTACTGTTTCATGTCTCAATATTATTTGCTGCTGGGAGATATTATAATTCAACATAAGGGTGCTTACTGTTTCATGTCGCCACATTATTTGCTGCTGGGAGATATTATACTTCAACATAACAGTGCTTACTGTTTCATGTCTCAATATTATTTGCTGCTGGGAGATATTATACTTCAACATAAGAGTGCTTACTGTTTAATGTCTCAATATTATTTGCTGCTGGGAGATATTATAGTTCAACATAAGTGTGCTTACTGTTTCATGTCTCAATATTATTTGCTGCTGGAAGATATTATAGTTCAACATAAGTGTGCTTACTGTTTCATGTCTCAATATTTTTTGCTGCTGGGAGATATTACAACTACAATAAGGGTGCTTACTGTTTCATGTCTCAATATTATTTGCTGCTGGGAGATATTATAGTTCAACGTAATAGTGCTTACTGTTTCATGTCTCAATATTGTTTGCTGCTGGGAGATATTATACTTCAACATAAGAGTGCTTACTGTTTAATGTCTTAATATTATTTGCTGCTGGGAGATATTACACTTCAACATAAGAGTGCTTACTGTTTCATGTCTCAATATTATTTGCTGCTGGGAGATATTATACTTTAACGTAAGAGTGCTTACTATTTCATGTCTCAATATTATTTGCTGCTGGGAGATATTATACTTCAACATAAGAGTGCTTACTGTTTCATGTCTCAATATTATTTGCTGCTGGAAGATATTATACTTCAACGTAAGAGTGCTTACTGTTTCATGTCTCAATATTATTTGCTGCTGGGAGATATTCTAATTCAATATAAGGGTGCTTACTGTTTCATGTCGCCACATTATTTGCTGCTGGGAGATTTTATACTTCAACATAACAATGCTTAATGTTTCATGTCTCAATATTATTTGCTGCTGGGAGATATTATAATACAACATAAGGGTGCTTACTGTTTCATGTCGCCACATTATTTGCTGCTGGGAGATTTTATACTTCAACATAACAGTGCTTACTGTTTCATATCTCAACATTATTTGCTGCTGGGAGATATTATACTTCAACATAAGAGTGCTTACTGTTTCATGTCTCAACATTATTTGCTGCTGGGAGATATTATACTTCAACGTAAGACTGCTTACTCTTTCATGTCTCAATATTATTTGCTGCTGGGAGATATTATAGTTCAACATTAGAGTGCTTACTGTTTCATGTCTCAATACTATTTGCTGCTGGGAGATATTATAGTTCAACATAAGAGTGATCACTGTTTCATGTCTGAATATTATTTGCTACTGGGAGATATTATAGTTCAAAATAAGAGTGGTTAATGTTTCATGTCGCAACATTATTTCCAGATGGGAGATATTATACCTCAACATAAGAGTGCTTATTGTTTCATTTCGCAACATTAATTCCAGGTGGGAGATATTATACCTCAGCATAAGAGTGCTTACTGTTTCATGTCTCAATAATATTTGCTGCTGGGAGATATTATTGTTCAACATTACAGTGCTTACTGTTTCATGTCTCAATACTATTTGCTGCTGGGAGATATTATAGTTCAACATAAGAGTGCTTACTGTTTCATGTCTCAATATTATCTGCTGCTGGGAGATATTATACTTCAACATAAGAGTGCTTACTGTTTCATGTCTCAATATTATTTGCTGCTGGGAGATATTATACTTCAACGTAAGATACTTACTGTTTCATGTCTCAATATTATTTGCTGCTGGGAGATATTATAGTTCAACATTAGAGTGCTTACTGTTTCATGTCTCAATACTATTTGCTGCTGGGAGATATTATAGTTCAACATAAGAGTTGTCACTGTTTCATGTCTCAATAGTTTTTGCTGCTGGGAGATATTATAGTTCAAAATAAGAGTGGTTACTGTTTCATGTCGCAACATTATTTCGACATGGCAGATATTATACCTCAACATAAGAGTGCTTATTGTTTCATTTCGCAACATTAATTCCAGCTGGGAGATATTATACCTCAGCATAAGAGTGCTTACTGTTTCACAACTTTATTTGCTGCTGGGAGATATTATATTTCAATATAAGAGTGCTTACTATTTCATGTCTCAATATTATTTGCTGTTTGGAAATATTATAATTACAATAAGGGTGCTTACTGTTTCATGTCTCAATATTATTTGCTGCTGGGAGATATTATAATTCAACATAAGGGAGCTTAATGTTTCATGTCTCAATATTATTTGCTGCTGGGAGATATTATAGTTCAACATAAGAGTGCTTACTGTTTCATGTCTCAATATTATTTGCTGCTGGAAGATATTATACTTCAACATAAGAGTGCTTACTGTTTCACAACATTATTTGCTGCTGGGAGATATTATAGGTAATTCAGCATAGGAGTGCTTACTGTTTCACAACATTATTTGCTCCTGGGAGATATTATACTTCAACATAAGAGTGCTTACTGTTTCATGTCGCCACATTATTGGCTGCTGGGAGATATTATACTTCAACATAAGAGTGCTTACTGTTTCATGTCTCAATATTATTTGCTGCTGGGAGATATTATACTTCAACGTAAGAGTGCTTAATGTTTGATTTCTCAATATTATTTGCTGCAGGGAGATATTATAGTTTAACATTAGAGTGGTCACTGTTTCATGTCTCAATATTACTTGCTGCTGGGAGATATTATAGTTCAACATTAGAGTGGTTAATGTTTCATGTCTCAATACTATTTGCTGCTGGGAGATATTATAGTTCAACATAAGAGTGGTCACTGTTTCATGTCGCAACATTATTTCCAGATGGGAGATATTATACCTCAACATAAGAGTGCTTATTGTTTCATTTCGCAACATTAATTCCAGCTGAGAGATATTATACCTCAGCATAAGAGTGCTTACTGTTTCACAACTTAATTTGCTGCGGGGAGATATTATATTTCAATATAAGAGTGCTTACTGTTTCATGTCTCAATAATATTTGCTGTTGGGAGATATTATAATTACAATAAGGGTGCTTACTGTTTCATGTCTCAATATTATTTGCTGCTGGGAGATATTATAATTCAACATATGGGAGCTTAATGTTTCATGTCTCAATATTATTTGCTGCTGTGAGATATTGTAGTTCAACATAAGAGTGCATACTGTTTCATGTCTCAATATTATTTGCTGCTGGAAGATATTATACTTCAACATAAGAGTGCTTACTGTTTCATGTTGCCACATTATTTGCTGCTGGGAGATATTATACTTCAACATAAGAGTGCTTACTGTTTCATGTCTCAATATTATTTGCTGCTGGGAGATATTATACTTCAACGTAAGAGTGCTTACTGTTTCATGTCTCAATATTATTTGCTGCTGGGAAGTATTATAAATCAACATAAGGGTGCTTACTGTTTCATGTCTCAATATTATTTGCTGCTGGGAGATATTATAATTCAACATAAGGGTGCTTACTGTTTCATGTCAGCACATTATTTGCTGCTGGGAGATATTATACTTCAACATTAGAGTGCTTACTGTTTAGTGTCTCAATATTATTTGCTGCTGGGAGATATTATAATTCAACATAAGGGTGATTACTGTTTCATTTCGCAACATTATTTGCTGCTGGGAGATTTTATACTTCAACATAACAGTGCTTACTGTTTCATGTCTCAATATTATTTGCTGCTGGGAGATATTATACTTCAACATAAGAGTGCTTACTGTTTAATGCCTCAATATTATTTGCTGCTGGGAGATATTGTAGTTCAACATTAGAGTGCTTACAGCTTCATGTCCCAATATTATTTGCTGCTGGGAGATATTATAATTCAACATAAGGGTGCTTACTGTTTCATGTCGCCACATTATTTGCTGCTGGGAGATATTATACTTCAACATAAGATTGCTTACTGTTTCATGTCTCAATATTATATGCTGCTGCGAGTTATTATACTTCAACATTAGAGTGCTTACTGTTTCATGTCTCAATATTATTTGCTGCTGGGAGATATTATAATTCAACATAAGGGTGCTTACTGTTTCATGTCGCCACATTATTTGCTGCTGGGAGATGTCATACTTCAACATAACAGTGCTTACTTTTTCATGTCTCAATATTATTTGCTGCTGGGAGATATTATACTTCAACATAAGAGTGCTTACTGTTTAATGTCTCAATATTATTTGCTGCTGGGAGATATTATAGTTCAACATAAGTGTGCTTACTGTTTCATGTCTCAATATTTTTTGCTGCTGGGAGATATTATAACTACAATAAGGGTGCTTACTGTTTCATGTCTCAATATTATTTGCTGCTGGGAGATATTATAATTCAACATAAGGGTGCTTACTGTTTCATGTCTCAATATTATTTGCTGCTAAGAGATATTATAGTTCAACGTAATAGTGCTTACTGTTTCATGTCTCAATATTGTTTGCTGCTGGGAGATATTATACTTCAACATAAGAGTGCTTACTGTTTAATGTCTTAATATTATTTGCTGCTGGGAGATATTACACTTCAACATAAGAGTGCTTACTGTTTCATGCCTCAATATTATTTGCTGCTGGGAGATATTATACTTTAACGTAAGAGTGCTTACTGTTTCATGTCTCAATATTATTTGCTGCTGGGAGATATTATACTTCAACATAAGAGTGCTTACTGTTTCATGTCTCAATATTATTTGCTGCTGGGAGATATTATACTTCAACGTAAGAGTGCTTACTGTCTCATGTCTCAATATTATTTGCTGCTGGGAGATATTCTAATTCAATATAAGGGTGCTTACTGTTTCATGTCGCCACATTATTTGCTGCTGGGAGATTTTATACTTCAACATAACAATGCTTAATGTTTCATGTCTCAATATTATTTGCTGCTGGGAGATATTATAATACAACATAAGGGTGCTTACTGTTTCATGTCGCCACATTATTTGCTGCTGGGAGATTTTATACTTCAACATAACAGTGCTTACTGTTTCATGTCTCAACATTATTTGCTGCTGGGAGATATTATACTTCAACATAAGAGTGCTTACTGTTTCACGTCTCAACATTATTTGCTGCTGGGAGATATTATACTTCAACGTAAGACTGCTTACTCTTTCATGTCTCAATATTATTTGCTGCTGGGAGATATTATAGTTCAACATTAGAGTGCTTACTGTTTCATGTCTCAATACTATTTGCTGCTGGGAGATATTATAGTTCAACATAAGAGTGGTTACTGTTTCATGTCGCAACATTATTTCCAGATGGGTGATATTATACCTCAACATAAGAGTGCTTATTGTTTCATTTCGCAACATTAATTCCAGGTGGGAGATATTATACCTCAGCATAAGAGTGCTTACTGTTTCATGTCTCAATATTATTTGCTGCTGGGAGATATTATAGTTCAACATTACAGTGCTTACTGTTTCATGTCTCAATACTATTTGCTGCTGGGAGATATTATAGTTCAACATAAGAGTGCTTACTGTTTCATGTCTCAATATTATTTGGTGCTGGGAGATATTATACTTCAACGTAAGAGTGCTTACTGTTTCATGTCTCAATATTATCTGCTGCTGGGAGATATTATACTTCAACATAAGAGTGCTTACTGTTTCATGTCTCAATATTATTTGCTGCTGGGAGATATTATACTTCAACGTAAGAGTGCTTACTGTTTCATGTCTCAATATTAGTTGCTCCTGGGAGATATTATACTTCAACATATGAGTGCTTACAGTTTCATGTCTCAATATTATTTGCTGCTGGGGGATATTATAGTTCAACATTAGACTGCTTACTGTTTCATGTCTCAACATTAATTGCTGCTGGGAGATATTATACTTCAACGTAAGATACTTACTGTTTCATGTCTCAATATTATTTGCTGCTGGGAGATATTATAGTGCAACATTAGAGTGCTTACTGTTTCATGTCTCAATACTATTTGCTGCTGGGAGATATTATAGTTCAACATAAGAGTTGTCACTGTTTCATGTCTCAATATTTTTTGCTGCTGGGAGATATTATAGTTCAAAATAAGAGTGGTTACTGTTTCATGTCGCAACATTATTTCGAGATGGCAGATATTATACCTCAACATAACAGTGCTTATTGTTTCATTTCGCAACATTAATTCCAGCTGGGAGATATTATACCTCAGCATAAGAGTGCTTACTGTTTCACAACTTTATTTGCTGCTGGGAGATATTATATTTCAATATAAGAGTGCTTACTATTTCATGTCTCAATATTATTTGCTGTTGGGAGATATTATAATTACAATAAGGGTGCTTACTGTTTCATGTCTCAATATTATTTGCTGCTGGGAGATATTATAATTCAACATAAGGGAGCTTAATGTTTCATGTCTCAATATTATTTGCTGCTGGGAGATATTATAGTTCAACATAAGAGTGCTTACTGTTTCATGTCTCAATATTATTTGCTGCTGGAAGATATTATACTTCAACATAAGAGTGCTTACTGTTTCACAACATTATTTGCTGCTGGGAGATATTATAGGTACTTCAGCATAGGAGTGCTTACTGTTTCACAACATTATTTGCTGCTGGGAGATATTATACTTCAACATAAGAGTGCTTACTGTTTCATGTCGCCACATTATTTGCTGCTGGGAGATATTATACTTCAACATAAGAGTGCTTACTGTTTCATGTCTCAATATTATTTGCTGCTGGGAGATATTATACTTCAACGTAAGAGTGCTTAATGTTTGATTTCTCAATATTATTTGCTGCAGGGAGATATTATAGTTTAACATTAGAGTGGTCACTGTTTCATGTCTCAATATTACTTGCTGCTGGGAGATATTATAGTTCAACATTAGAGTGGTTAATGTTTCATGTCTCAATACTATTTGCTGCTGGGAGATATTATAGTTCAACATAAGAGTGCTCACTGTTTCATGTCGCAACATTATTTCCAGATGGGAGATATTATACCTCAACATAACAGTGCTTATTTTTTCATTTCGCAACATTAATTCCAGCTGAGAGTTATTATACCTCAGCATAAGAGTGCTTACTGTTTCACAACCTTATTTGCTGCTGGGAGATATTATATTTCAATATAAGAGTGCTTACTGTTTCATGTCTCAATATTATTTGCTGTTGGGAGATATTATAATTACAATAAGGGTGCTTACTGTTTCATGTCTCAATATTATTTGCTGCTCAGAGATATTATAATTCAACATAAGGGAGCTTAATGTTTCATGTCTCAATATTATTTGCTGCTGTGAGATATTGTAGTTCAACATAAGAGCGCATACTGTTTCATGTCTCAATATTATTTGCTGCTGGAAGATATTATACTTCAACATAAGGGTGCTTACTGTTTCATGTCGCAACATTATTTGCTGCTGGGAGATATTATACTTCAGCATAAGAGTGCTTACTGTTTCATGTCTCAATATTATTTGCTGCTGGGAGATATTATACTTCAACGTAAGAGTGCTTACTGTTTCATGTCTCAATATTATTTGCTGCTGGGAAATATTATAAATCAACATAAGGGTGCTTACTGTTTCATGTCTCAATATTATTTGCTGCTGGGAGATATTATAATTCAACATAAGGGTGCTTACTGTTTCATGTCACCACATTATTTGCTGCTGGGAGATATTATACTTCAACATTAGAGTGCTTACTGTTTCATGTCTCAATATTATTTGCTGCTGGGAGATATTATAATTCAACATAAGGGTGATTACTGTTTCATTTCGCAACATTATTTGCTGCTGGGAGATTTTATACTTCAACATAACAGTGCTTACTGTTTCATGTCTCAATATTATTTGCTGCTGGGAGATATTGTACTTCAACATAAGAGTGCTTACTGTTTAATGCCTCAATATTATTTGCTGCTGGGAGATATTGTAGTTCAACATTAGAGTGCTTACAGTTTCATGTCCCAATATTATTTGCTGCTGGGAGATATTATAATTCAACATAAGGGTGCTTACTGTTTCATGTCGCCACATTATTTGCTGCTGGGAGATTTTATACTTCAACATAACAGTGCTTACTGTTTCATGTCTCAACATTATTTGCTGCTGGGAGATATTATACTTCAACATAAGAGTGCTGCTGTTTCATGTCTCAACATTATTTGCTGCTGGGAGATATTATACTTCAACGTAAGAGTGCTTACTGTTTCATGTCTCAATATTATTTGCTGCTGGGAGATATTATAGTTCAACATTAGAGTGGTTACTGTTTCATGTCTCAATACTATTTGCTGCTGGGAGATATTATAGTTCAACATAAGAGTGATCACTGTTTCATGTCTGAATATTATTTGCTGCTGGGAGATATTGTAGTTCAAAATAAGAGTGGTTACTGTTTCATGTCGCAACATTATTTCCAGATGGGAGATATTATACCTCAACATAAGAGTGCTTATTGTTTCATTTCGCAACATTAATTCCAGCTGGGAGATATTATACCTCAGCATAAGAGTGCTTACTGTTTCACAACATTATTTGCTGCTGGGAGATATTATAAGTACTTCAGCATAAGAGTGCTTACTGTTTCACAACATTATTTGCTGCTGGGAGATATTATAGTTCAACATAATAGTGCTTACTGTTTCATGTCTCAATATTATTTGCTGCTGGGAGATATTATACTTCAACATAAGATTGCTTACTGTTTCATGTCTCAATTTATTTCCTGCTGGGAGATATTATACTTCAACGTAAGAGTGCTTACTGTTTCATGCCTCAATATTAGTTGCTGCTGGGAGATATTATACTTCAACATATGAGTGCTTACTGTTTCATGTCTCAATATTATTTGCTGCTGTGGGATATTATAGTTCAGCATTAGAGTGCTTACTGTTTCATGTCTCAAAATTATTTCCTGCTGGGAGATATTATACATCAACGTAAGAGTGCTTACTGTTTCATGTCTCAATATTATTTGCTGCTGGGAGATATTATAGTTCAACATTAGAGTGCTTACCGTTTCATGTCTCAATACTATTTGCTGCTGGGAGATATTATAGTTCAACATAAGAGTTGTCACTATTTCATGTCTCAATATTATTTGCTGCTGGGAGATATTATAGTTCAAAATAAGAGTGGTTACTGTTTCATGTCGCAACATTATTTCCAGATGGGAGATATTATACTTCAACATAAGAGTGCTTATTATTTCATTTCGCAACATTAATTCCAGCTGGGAGATATTATACCTCAGCATAATAGTGCTTACTGTTTCACAACATTATTTTCTGCTGGGAGATATTATAGGTACTTCAGCATAAGAGTGCTTACTGTTTCACAACATTATTTGCTGCTGGGAGATATTACAGTTCAACATAAGAGTGCTTACTGTTTCATGTCTCAATATTATTTGCTGCTGGGAGATATTATAATTACAATAAGGGTGCTTACTGTTTCATGTCTCAATATTATTTGCTGCTGGGAGATATTATAATTCAACATAAGGGTGCTTACTGTTTCATGTCTCAATATTATTTGCTGCTGGGAGATATTATAGTTCAACATAAGAATGCTTACTGTTTCATGTCTCAATAATATTTGCTGCTGGGAGATATTATACTTCAACATAAGAGTGCTTACTGTTTCATGTCGCCACATTATTTGCTGCTGGGAGATATTATACTTCAACATTAGAGTACTTACTGTTTCATGTCTCAATATTATTTGCTGCTGGGAGACATTATACTTCAACATAAGAGTGCTTACTGTTTAATGTCTCAATATTTTTGATGCTGGGAGATATTGTAGTTCAATATTAGAGTGCTTACTGTTTCATGTCTCTACATTATTTGCTGCTGGGAGATATTATACTTCAACATAAGAGTGCTTACTGTTTCATGTCTCAATATTATTTGCTGCTGGGAGATATTATAGTTCAACATAAGATTGCTTACTGTTTCATGTCTCAATATTACATGCTGCTGCGAGATATTATACTTCAACGTAAGAGTGCTTACTGTTTCATGTCTCAATATTATTTGCTGCTGGGAGATATTATATTTCAACGTAAGAGTGCTTACTGTTTCATGTCTCAATATTATTTGCTGCTGGGAGATATTATACTTCAACGTAAGATGTCTTACTGTTTCATGTCTCAATACTATTTGCTGCTGGGAGATATTATAGTTCAACATAGGAGTGCTTACTGTTTCATGTCTCAATATTATTTGCTGCTGGGAGATATTATACTTCAACGTAAGAGTGCTTACTGTTTCATGTCTCAATATTATCTGCTGCTGGGAGATATTATACTTCAACGTAAGATGTCTTACTGTTTCATGTCTCAATACTATTTGCTGCTGGGAGATATTATATTTCAACATAGGAGTGCTTACTGTTTCATGTCTCAATATTATTTGCTGCTGGGAGATAATATACTTCAACGTAAGAGTGCTTACTGTTTCATGTCTCAATATTATTTGCTGCTGGGAGATATTATAGTTCAACATTAGAGTGCTTACCGTTTCATGTCTCAATACTATTTGCTGCTGGGAGATATTATAGTTCAACATAAGAGTTGTCACTGTTTCATGTCTCAATATTATTGGCTGCTGGGAGATATTATAGTTCAAAATAAGAGTGGTTACTGTTTCATGTCGCAACATTATTTCCAGATGGGAGATATTATACTTCAACATAAGAGTGCTTATTATTTTATTTCGCAACATTAATTCCAGCTGGGAGATATTATACCTCAGCATAATAGTGCTTACTGTTTCACAACATTATTTTCTGCTGGGAGATATTATAGGTACTTCAGCATAAGAGTGCTTACTGTTTCACGACATTATTTGCTGCTGGGAGATATTACAGTTCAACATAAGAGTGCTTACTGTTTCATGTCTCTATATTATTTGCTGCTGGGAGATATTATAATTACAATAAGGGTGCTTACTGTTTCATGTCTCAATATTATTTGCTGCTGGGAGATATTATAATTCAACATAAGGGTGCTTACTGTTTCATGTCTCAATATTATTTGCTGCTGGGAGATATTATACTTCAACATAAGAGTGCTTACTGTTTCATGTCGCCACATTATTTGCTGCTGGGAGATATTATACTTCAACATTAGAGTCCTTACTGTTTCATGTCTCAATATTATTTGCTGCTGGGAGACATTATACTTCAACATAAGAGTGCTTACTGTTTAATGTCTCAATATTTTTGATGCTGGGAGATATTGTAGTTCTATATTAGAGTGCTTACTGTTTCATGTCTCTACATTATTTGCTGCTGGGAGATATTATACTTCAACATAAGAGTGCTTACTGTTTCATGTCTCAATATTATTTGCTGCTGGGAGATATTATAGTTCAACATAAGATTGCTTACTGTTTCATGTCTCAATATTATATGCTGCTGCGAGATATTATACTTCAACGTAAGAGTGCTTACTGTTTCATGTCTCAATATTATTTGCTGCTGGGAGATATTATATTTCAACGTAAGAGTGCTTACTGTTTCATGTCTTAATATTATTTGCTGCTGGGAGATATTATACTTCAACGTAAGATGTCTTACTGTTTCATGTCTCAATACTATTTGCTGCTGGGAGATATTATAGTTCAACATAGGAGTGCTTACTGTTTCATGTCTCAATATTATTTGCTGCTGGGAGATATTATACTTCAACGTAAGAGTGCTTACTGTTTCATGTCTCAATATTATTTGCTGCTGGGAGATATTATACTTCAACATTAGAGTGCATACTGTATCATGTCTCAATATTATTTGCTGCTGGGAGATATTATACTTCAACATTACAGTGCTTACTAATTCATGTCTCAATATTATTTGCTGCTGGGAGATATTATACTTCAACATTAGAGTGCTTACTGTTTCATGTCTCAATATTATTTGCTGCTGGGAGATAATATAATTCAACATAAGGGTGCTTACTGTTTCATGTCGCCACATTATTTGCTGCTGGGAGATATTATACTTCAACATAACAGTGCTTACTGTTTCATGTCTCAATATTATTTGCTGCTGGGAGATATTATACTTCAACATAAGAGTGCTTACTGTTTAATGTCTCAATATTATTTGCTGCTGGAAGATATTATAGTTCAACATAAGTGTGCTTACTGTTTCATGTCTCAATATTTTTTGCTGCTGGGAGATATTATAACTACAATAAGGGTGCTTACTGTTTCATGTCTCAATATTATTTGCTGCTGGGAGATATTATAATTCAACATAAGGGTGCTTACTGTTTCATGTCTCAATATTATTTGCTGCTGGGAGATATTATAGTTCAACGTAATAGTGCTTACTGTTTCATGTCTCAATATTGTTTGCTGCTGGGAGATACTATACTTCAACATAAGAGTGCTTACTGTTTAATGTCTTAATATTATTTGCTGCTGGGAGATATTACACTTCAACATAAGAGTGCTTACTGTTTCATGTCTCAATATTATTTGCTGCTGGGAGATATTATACTTTAACGTAAGAGTGCTTACTGTTTTATGTCTCAATATTATTTGCTGCTGGGAGATATTACACTTCAACATAAGAGTGCTTACTGTTTCATGTCTCAATATTATTTGCTGCTGGGAGATACTATAATTCAACATAAGCGTACTTACTGTTTCATGTCTCAATATTATTTCCTGCTGGGAGATATTATAATTCAACATAAAGGTGCTTACTGTTTCACGTCGCCACATTATTTGCTGCTGGGAGATATTATACTTCAACATAAGAGTGCTTACTGTTTCATTTCTCAATATTAATTGCTGCTGGGAGATATTATACTTCAACATAAGAGTGCTTACTGTTTCATGTCTCAATATTATTTGCTGCTGGGAGATATTATACTTCAACATAACAGTTCTTACTGTTTCATGTCTCAATATTATTTGCTGCTGGGAGATATTATAATTCAACATTAGGGTGCTTACTGTTTCATGTCTCAACATTATTTGCTGTTGGGAGATATTATACTTCAACATAAGAGTGGTCACTGTTTCATGTCTCAATATTATTTGCTGCTGGGAGATATTATAGTTCAAAATAAGAGTGGTTACTGTTTCATGTCACAACATTATTTCCAGATGGGAGATATTATACCTTAACATTAGAGTGCTTATTGTTTCACAACATTATTTGCTGCAGGGAGATATTATAGGTACCTCAGCATAAGAGTGCTTACCGTTTCACAACATTATTTGCTGCTGGGAGATATTATAGTTCAACATAAGGGTGCCTACTGTTTCATGTCTCAATATTATTTACTGCTGGGAGATATTATAATTCAACATAAGGGTGCTTACTGTTTCATGTCTCAATATTATTTGCTGCTGGGAGATATTATAGTTCAACATAAGAGTGCTTACTGTTTCATGTCTCAATATTATTTGCTGCTGGGAGATACTATACTTTAACATAAGAGTGCTTACTGTTTCATGTCGCCACATTATTTGCTGCTGGGAGATATTATACTTCAACATAAGACTGCTTACTGTTTCATGTCTCAATATTATTTGCTGCTGGAAGATATTATACTTCAATGTAAGAGTGCTTACTGTTACATGTCTCAATATTATTTGCTGCTGGGAGATATTATACTTCAACATAAGAGTGCTTACTGTTTCATGTCTCAATATTATTTGCTGCTGGGAGATATTATACTTCAACGTAAGAGTGCTTACTGTTTCATGTCTCAATATTATTTGCTCCTGGGAGATATTATACTTCAACATATGAGTGCTTACTGTTTCATGTCTCAATATTATTTGCTGCCGGGGGATATTATAGTTCAACATTAGAGTGCT
This sequence comes from Deroplatys truncata, assembly GCA_030765065.1. Lineage (NCBI taxonomy): Eukaryota > Metazoa > Arthropoda > Insecta > Mantodea > Mantidae > Deroplatys > Deroplatys truncata. The sequence goes on from CM060975.1 coordinate 3,161,407, forward strand.
TACTGTTTCATGTCTCAACATTATTTGCTGCTGGGAGATATTATACTTCAACGTAAGATACTTACTGTTTCATGTCTCAATATTATTTGCTGCTGGGAGATATTATAGTTCAACATTAGAGTGCTTACTGTTTCATGTCTCAATATTATTTGCTGCTGGGAGATATTATAATTCAACATAAGGGTGATTACTGTTTCATTTCGCAACATTATTTGCTGCTGGGAGATTTTATACTTCAACATAACAGTGCTTACTGTTTCATGTCTCAATATTATTTGCTGCTGGGAGATATTATACTTCAACATAAGAGTGCTTACTGTTTAATGCCTCAATATTATTTGCTGCTGGGAGATATTGTAGTTCAACATTAGAGTGCTTACAGTTTCATGTCCCAATATTATTTGCTGCTGGGAGATATTATAATTCAACATAAGGGTGCTTACTGTTTCATGTCGCCACATTATTTGCTGCTGGGAGATTTTATACTTCAACATAACAGTGCTTACTGTTTCATGTCTCAACATTATTTGCTGCTGGGAGATATTATACTTCAACATAAGAGTGCTGCTGTTTCATGTCTCAACATTATTTGCTGCTGGGAGATCTTATACTTCAACGTAAGAGTGCTTACTGTTTCATGTCTCAATATTATTTGCTGCTGGGAGATATTATAGTTCAACATTAGAGTGCTTACTGTTTCATGTCTCAATACTATTTGCTGCTGGGAGATATTATAGTTCAACATAAGAGTGATCACTGTTTCATGTCTGAATATTATTTGCTGCTGGGAGATATTGTAGTTCAAAATAAGAGTGGTTACTGTTTCATGTCGCAACATTATTTCCAGATGGGAGATATTATACCTCAACATAAGAGTGCTTATTGTTTCATTTCGCAACATTAATTCCAGCTGGGAGATATTATACCTCAGCATAAGAGTGCTTACTGTTTCACAACATTATTTGCTGCTGGGAGATATTATAGGTACTTCAGCATAAGAGTGCTTACTGTTTCACAACATTATTTGCTGCTGGGAGATACTATAGTTCAACATAAGGGTGCTTACTGTTTCATGTCTCAATATTATTTGCTGCTGGGAGATATTATAATTCAACATAAGAGTGCTTACTGTTTCATGTCTCAATTTATTTCCTGCTGGGAGATATTATACTTCAACGTAAGAGTGCTTACTGTTTCATGTCTCAATATTATTTGCTGCTGTGGGATATTATAGTTCAGCATTAGAGTGCTTACTGTTTCATGTCTCAAAATTATTTCCTGCTGGGAGATATTATACTTCAACGTAAGAGTGCTTACTGTTTCATGTCTCAATATTATTTGCTGCTGGGGGATATTATAGTTCAACATTAGAGTGCTTACCGTTTCATGTCTCAATACTATTTGCTGCTGGGAGATATTATAGTTCAACATAAGAGTTGTCACTGTTTCATGTCTCAATATTATTTGCTGCTGGGAGATATTATAGTTCAAAATAAGAGTGGTTACTGTTTCATGTCGCAACATTATTTCCAGATGGGAGATATTATACTTCAACATAAGAGTGCTTATTATTTCATTTCGCAACATTAATTCCAGCTGGGAGATATTATACCTCAGCATAATAGTGCTTACTGTTTCACAACATTATTTTCTGCTGGGAGATATTATAGGTACTTCAGCATAAGAGTGCTTACTGTTTCACAACATTATTTGCTGCTGGGAGATATTACAGTTCAACATAAGAGTGCTTACTGTTTCATGTCTCAATATTATTTGCTGCTGGGAGATATTATAATTACAATAAGGGTGCTTACTGTTTCGAGTCTCAATATTATTTGCTGCTGGGAGATATTATAGTTCAACATAAGAATGCTTACTGTTTCATGTCTCAATATTATTTGCTGCTGGGAGATATTATACTTCAACATAAGAGTGCTTACTGTTTAATGCCTCAATATTATTTGCTGCTGGGAGATATTGTAGTTCACCATTAGAGTGCTTACAGTTTCATGTCCCAATATTATTTGCTGCCGGGAGATATTATAATTCAACATAAGGGTGCTTACTGTTTCATGTCGCCACATTATTTGCTGCTGGGAGATATTATACTTCAACATAAGATTGCTTACTGTTTCATGTCTCAATATTATATGCTGCTGCGAGATATTATACTTCAACGTAAGAGTGCTTACTGTTTCATGTCTCAATATTATTTGCTGCTGGGAGATATTATATTTCAACGTAAGAGTGCTTACTGTTTCATGTCTCAATATTATTTGCTGCTGGGAGATATTATACTTCAACGTAAGATGTCTTACTGTTTCATGTCTCAATACTATTTGCTGCTGGGAGATATTATAGTTCAACATAGGAGTGCTTACTGTTTCATGTCTCAATATTATTTGCTGCTGGGAGATATTACACTTCAACGTAAGAGTGCTTACTGTTTCATGTCTCAATATTATTTGCTGCTGGGAGATATTATACTTCAACATTAGAGTGCATACTGTATCATGTCTCAATATTATTTGCTGCTGGGAGATATTATACTTCAACATTACAGTGCTTACTAATTCATGTCTCAATATTATTTGCTGCTGGGAGATATTATACTTCAACATTAGAGTGCTTACTGTTTCATGTCTCAATATTATTTGCTGCTGGGAGATATTATAATTCAACATAAGGGTGCTTACTGTTTCATGTCGCCACATTATTTGCTGCTGGGCGATATCATACTTCAACATAACAGTGCTTACTGTTTCATGTCTCAATATTATTTGCTGCTGGGAGATATTATACTTCAACATAAGAGTGCTTACTGTTTAATGTCTCAATATTATTTGCTGCTGGGAGATATTATAGTTCAACATAAGTGTGCTTACTGTTTCATGTCTCAATATTTTTTGCTGCTGGGAGATATTATAACTACAATAAGGGTGCTTACTGTTTCATGTCTCAATATTATTTGCTGCTGGGAGATATTATAATTCAACATAAGGGTGCTTACTGTTTCATGTCTCAATATTATTTGCTGCTAAGAGATATTATAGTTCAACGTAATAGTGCTTACTGTTTCATGTCTCAATATTGTTTGCTGCTGGGAGATATTATACTTCAACATAAGAGTGCTTACTGTTTAATGTCTTAATATTATTTGCTGCTGGGAGATATTACACTTCAACATAAGAGTGCTTACTGTTTCATGTCTCAATATTATTTGCTGCTGGGAGATATTATACTTCAACATAAGAGTGCTTACTGTTTCATGTCTCAATTTATTTCCTGCTGGGAGATATTATACTTCAACGTAAGAGTGCTTACTGTTTCATGTCTCAATATTATTTGCTGCTGTGGGATATTATAGTTCAGCATTAGAGTGCTTACTGTTTCATGTCTCAAAATTATTTCCTGCTGGGAGATATTATACTTCAACGTAAGAGTGCTTACTGTTTCATGTCTCAATATTATTTGCTGCTGGGGGATATTATAGTTCAACATTAGAGTGCTTACCGTTTCATGTCTCAATACTATTTGCTGCTGGGAGATATTATAGTTCAACATAAGAGTTGTCACTGTTTCATGTCTCAATATTATTTGCTGCTGGGAGATATTATAGTTCAAAATAAGAGTGGTTACTGTTTCATGTCGCAACATTATTTCCAGATGGGAGATATTATACTTCAACATAAGAGTGCTTATTATTTCATTTCGCAACATTAATTCCAGCTGGGAGATATTATACCTCAGCATAATAGTGCTTACTGTTTCACAACATTATTTTCTGCTGGGAGATATTATAGGTACTTCAGCATAAGAGTGCTTACTGTTTCACAACATTATTTGCTGCTGGGAGATATTACAGTTCAACATAAGAGTGCTTACTGTTTCATGTCTCAATATTATTTGCTGCTGGGAGATATTATAATTACAATAAGGGTGCTTACTGTTTCATGTCTCAATATTATTTGCTGCTGGGAGATATTATAGTTCAACATAAGAATGCTTACTGTTTCATGTCTCAATATTATTTGCTGCTGGGAGATATTATACTTCAACATAAGAGTGCTTACTGTTTAATGCCTCAATATTATTTGCTGCTGGGAGATATTGTAGTTCAACATTAGAGTGCTTACAGTTTCATGTCCCAATATTATTTGCTGCCGGGAGATATTATAATTCAACATAAGGGTGCTTACTGTTTCATGTCGCCACATTATTTGCTGCTGGGAGATATTATACTTCAACATAAGATTGCTTACTGTTTCATGTCTCAATATTATATGCTGCTGCGAGATATTATACTTCAACGTAAGAGTGCTTACTGTTTCATGTCTCAATATTATTTGCTGCTGGGAGATATTATATTTCAACGTAAGAGTGCTTACTGTTTCATGTCTCAATATTATTTGCTGCTGGGAGATATTATACTTCAACGTAAGATGTCTTACTGTTTCATGTCTCAATACTATTTGCTGCTGGGAGATATTATAGTTCAACATAGGAGTGCTTACTGTTTCATGTCTCAATATTATTTGCTGCTGGGAGATATTACACTTCAACGTAAGAGTGCTTACTGTTTCATGTCTCAATATTATTTGCTGCTGGGAGATATTATACTTCAACATTAGAGTGCATACTGTATCATGTCTCAATATTATTTGCTGCTGGGAGATATTATACTTCAACATTACAGTGCTTACTAATTCATGTCTCAATATTATTTGCTGCTGGGAGATATTATACTTCAACATTAGAGTGCTTACTGTTTCATGTCTCAATATTATTTGCTGCTGGGAGATATTATAATTCAACATAAGGGTGCTTACTGTTTCATGTCGCCACATTATTTGCTGCTGGGCGATATCATACTTCAACATAACAGTGCTTACTGTTTCATGTCTCAATATTATTTGCTGCTGGGAGATATTATACTTCAACATAAGAGTGCTTACTGTTTAATGTCTCAATATTATTTGCTGCTGGGAGATATTATAGTTCAACATAAGTGTGCTTACTGTTTCATGTCTCAATATTTTTTGCTGCTGGGAGATATTATAACTACAATAAGGGTGCTTACTGTTTCATGTCTCAATATTATTTGCTGCTGGGAGATATTATAATTCAACATAAGGGTGCTTACTGTTTCATGTCTCAATATTATTTGCTGCTAAGAGATATTATAGTTCAACGTAATAGTGCTTACTGTTTCATGTCTCAATATTGTTTGCTGCTGGGAGATATTATACTTCAACATAAGAGTGCTTACTGTTTAATGTCTTAATATTATTTGCTGCTGGGAGATATTACACTTCAACATAAGAGTGCTTACTGTTTCATGTCTCAATATTATTTGCTGCTGGGAGATATTATACTTTAACGTAAGAGTGCTTACTGTTTCATGTCTCAATATTATTTGCTGCTGGGAGATATTATACTTCAACATAAGAGTGCTTACTGTTTCATGTCTCAATATTATTTGCTGCTGGGAGATATTATACTTCAACGTAAGAGTGCTTACTGTCTCATGTCTCAATATTATTTGCTGCTGGGAGATATTCTAATTCAATATAAGGGTGCTTACTGTTTCATGTCGCCACATTATTTGCTGCTGGGAGATTTTATACTTCAACATAACAATGCTTAATGTTTCATGTCTCAATATTATTTGCTGCTGGGAGATATTATAATACAACATAAGGGTGCTTACTGTTTCATGTCGCCACATTATTTGCTGCTGGGAGATTTTATACTTCAACATAACAGTGCTTACTGTTTCATGTCTCAACATTATTTGCTGCTGGGAGATATTATACTTCAACATAAGAGTGCTTACTGTTTCACGTCTCAACATTATTTGCTGCTGGGAGATATTATACTTCAACGTAAGACTGCTTACTCTTTCATGTCTCAATATTATTTGCTGCTGGGAGATATTATAGTTCAACATTAGAGTGCTTACTGTTTCATGTCTCAATACTATTTGCTGCTGGGAGATATTATAGTTCAACATAAGAGTGATCACTGTTTCATGTCTGAATATTATTTGCTACTGGGAGATATTATAGTTCAAAATAAGAGTGGTTACTGTTTCATGTCGCAACATTATTTCCAGATGGGAGATATTATACCTCAACATAAGAGTGCTTATTGTTTCATTTCGCAACATTAATTCCAGGTGGGAGATATTATACCTCAGCATAAGAGTGCTTACTGTTTCATGTCTCAATATTATTTGCTGCTGGGAGATATTATAGTTCAACATTACAGTGCTTACTGTTTCATGTCTCAATACTATTTGCTGCTGGGAGATATTATAGTTCAACATAAGAGTGCTTACTGTTTCATGTCTCAATATTATTTGGTGCTGGGAGATATTATACTTCAACGTAAGAGTGCTTACTGTTTCATGTCTCAATATTATCTGCTGCTGGGAGATATTATACTTCAACATAAGAGTGCTTACTGTTTCATGTCTCAATATTATTTGCTGCTGGGAGATATTATACTTCAACGTAGGAGTGCTTACTGTTTCATGTCTCAATATTAGTTGCTCCTGGGAGATATTATACTTCAACATATGAGTGCTTACAGTTTCATGTCTCAATATTATTTGCTGCTGGGGGATATTATAGTTCAACATTAGAGTGCTTACTGTTTCATGTCTCAACATTATTTGCTGCTGGGAGATATTATACTTCAACGTAAGATACTTACTGTTTCATGTCTCAATATTATTTGCTGCTGGGAGATATTATAGTTCAACATTAGAGTGCTTACTGTTTCATGTCTCAATACTATTTGCTGCTGGGAGATATTATAGTTCAACATAAGAGTTGTCACTGTTTCATGTCTCAATATTTTTTGCTGCTGGGAGATATTATAGTTCAAAATAAGAGTGGTTACTGTTTCATGTCGCAACATTATTTCGAGATGGCACATATTATACCTCAACATAAGAGTGCTTATTGTTTCATTTCGCAACATTAATTCCAGCTGGGAGATATTATACCTCAGCATAAGAGTGCTTACTGTTTCACAACTTTATTTGCTGCTGGGAGATATCATATTTCAATATAAGAGTGCTTACTATTTCATGTCTCAATATTATTTGCTGTTGGGAGATATTATAATTACAATAAGGGTGCTTACTGTTTCATGTCTCAATATTATTTGCTGCTGGGAGATATTATAATTCAACATAAGGGAGCTTAATGTTTCATGTCTCAATATTATTTGCTGCTGGGAGATATTATAGTTCAACATAAGAGTGCTTACTGTTTCATGTCTCAATATTATTTGCTGCTGGAAGATATTATACTTCAACATAAGAGTGCTTACTGTTTCACAACATTATTTGCTGCTGGGAGATATTATAGGTACTTCAGCATAGGAGTGCTTACTGTTTCACAACATTATTTGCTGCTGGGAGATATTATACTTCAACATAAGAGTGCTTACTGTTTCATGTCGCCACATTATTTGCTGCTGGGAGATATTATACTTCAACATAAGAGTGCTTACTGTTTCATGTCTCAATATTATTTGCTGCTGGGAGATATTATACTTCAACGTAAGAGTGCTTAATGTTTGATTTCTCAATATTATTTGCTGCAGGGAGATATTATAGTTTAACATTAGAGTGGTCACTGTTTCATGTCTCAATATTACTTGCTGCTGGGAGATATTATAGTTCAACATTAGAGTGGTTAATGTTTCATGTCTCAATACTATTTGCTGCTGGGAGATATTATAGTTCAACATAAGAGTGGTCACTGTTTCATGTCGCAACATTATTTCCAGATGGGAGATATTATACCTCAACATAACAGTGCTTATTTTTTCATTTCGCAACATTAATTCCAGCTGAGAGATATTATACCTCAGCATAAGAGTGCTTACTGTTTCACAACCTTATTTGCTGCTGGGAGATATTATATTTCAATATAAGAGTGCTTACTGTTTCATGTCTCAATATTATTTGCTGTTGGGAGATATTATAATTACAATAAGGGTGCTTACTGTTTCATGTCTCAATATTATTTGCTGCTGGGAGATATTATAATTCAACATAAGGGAGCTTAATGTTTCATGTCTCAATATTATTTGCTGCTGTGAGATATTGTAGTTCAACATAAGAGCGCATACTGTTTCATGTCTCAATATTATTTGCTGCTGGAAGATATTATACTTCAACATAAGGGTGCTTACTGTTTCATGTCGCAACATTATTTGCTGCTGGGAGATATTATACTTCAACATAAGAGTGCTTACTGTTTCATGTCTCAATATTATTTGCTGCTGGGAGATATTATACTTCAACGTAAGAGTGCTTACTGTTTCATGTCTCAATATTATTTGCTGCTGGGAAATATTATAAATCAACATAAGGGTGCTTACTGTTTCATGTCTCAATATTATTTGCTGCTGGGAGATATTATAATTCAACATAAGGATGCTTACTGTTTCATGTCACCACATTATTTGCTGCTGGGAGATATTATACTTCAACATTAGAGTGCTTACTGTTTCATGTCTGAATATTATTTGCTGCTGGGAGATATTATAATTCAACATAAGGGTGATTACTGTTTCATATCGCAACATTATTTGCTGCTGGGAGATTTTATACTTCAACATAACAGTGCTTACTGTTTCATGTCTCAATATTATTTGCTGCTGGGAGATATTGTACTTCAACATAAGAGTGCTTACTGTTTAATGCCTCAATATTATTTGCTGCTGGGAGATATTGTAGTTCAACATTAGAGTGCTTACAGTTTCATGTCCCAATATTATTTGCTGCTGGGAGATATTATAATTCAACATAAGGGTGCTTACTGTTTCATGTCGCCACATTATTTGCTGCTGGGAGATTTTATACTTCTACATAACAGTGCTTACTGTTTCATGTCTCAACATTATTTGCTGCTGGGAGATATTATACTTCAACATAAGAGTGCTGCTGTTTCATGTCTCAACATTATTTGCTGCTGGGAGATATTATACTTCAACGTAAGAGTGCTTACTGTTTCATGTCTCAATATTATTTGCTGCTGGGAGATATTATAGTTCAACATTAGAGTGCTTACTGTTTCATGTCTCAATACTATTTGCTGCTGGTAGATATTATAGTTCAACATAAGAGTGATCACTGTTTCATGTCTGAATATTATTTGCTGCTGGGAGATATTGTAGTTCAAAATAAGAGTGGTTACTGTTTCATGTCGCAACATTATTTCCAGATGGGAGATATTATACCTCAACATAAGAGTGCTTATTGTTTCATTTCGCAACATTAATTCCAGCTGGGAGATATTATACCTCAGCATAAGAGTGCTTACTGTTTCACAACATTATTTGCTGCTGGGAGATATTATAAGTACTTCAGCATAAGAGTGCTTACTGTTTCACAACATTATTTGCTGCTGGGAGATATTATAGTTCAACATAAGAGTGCTTACTGTTTCATGTCTCAATATTATTTGCTGCTGGGAGATATTATACTTCAACATAAGATTGCTTACTGTTTCATGTCTCAATTTATTTCCTGCTGGGAGATATTATACTTCAACATAAGAGTGCTTATTATTTCATTTCGCAACATTAATTCCAGCTGGGAGATATTATACCTCAGCATAATAGTGCTTACTGTTTCACAACATTATTTTCTGCTGGGAGATATTATAGGTACTTCAGCATAAGAGTGCTTACTGTTTCACAACATTATTTGCTGCTGGGAGATGTTACAGTTCAACATAAGAGTGCTTACTGTTTCATGTCTCAATATTATTTGCTGCTGGGAGATATTATAATTACAATAAGGGTGCTTACTGTTTCATGTCTCAATATTATTTGCTGCTGGGAGATATTATAATTCAACATAAGGGTGCTTACTGTTTCATGTCTCAATATTATTTGCTGCTGGGAGATATTATAGTTCAACATAAGAATGCTTACTGTTTCATGTCTCAATATTATTTGCTGCTGGGAGATATTATACTTCAACATAAGAGTGCTTACTGTTTCATGTCGCCACATTATTTGCTGCTGGGAGATATTATACTTCAACATTAGACTACTTACTGTTTCATGTCTCAATATTATTTGCTGCTGGGAGACATTATACTTCAACATAAGAGTGCTTACTGTTTAATGTCTCAATATTTTTGATGCTGGGAGATATTGTAGTTCAATATTAGAGTGCTTACTGTTTCATGTCTCTACATTATTTGCTGCTGGGAGATATTATACTTCAACATAAGAGTGCTTACTGTTTCATGTCTCAATATTATTTGCTGCTGGGAGATATTATAGTTCAACATAAGATTGCTTACTGTTTCATGTCTCAATATTACATGCTGCTGCGAGATATTATACTTCAACGTAAGAGTGCTTACTGTTTCATGTCTCAATATTATTTGCTGCTGGGAGATATTATATTTCAACGTAAGAGTGCTTACTGTTTCATGTCTCAATATTATTTGCTGCTGGGAGATATTATACTTCAACGTAAGATGTCTTACTGTTTCATGTCTCAATACTATTTGCTGCTGGGAGATATTATAGTTCAACATAGGAGTGCTTACTGTTTCATGTCTCAATATTATTTGCTGCTGGGAGATATTATACTTCAACGTAAGAGTGCTTACTGTTTCATGTCTCAATATTATCTGCTGCTGGGAGATATTATACTTCAACGTAAGATGTCTTACTGTTTCATGTCTCAATACTATTTGCTGCTGGGAGATATTATATTTCAACATAGGAGTGCTTACTGTTTCATGTCTCAATATTATTTGCTGCTGGGAGATATTATACTTCAACGTAAGAGTGCTTACTGTTTCATGTCTCAATATTATTTGCTGCTGGGAGATATTATAGTTCAACATTAGAGTGCTTACCGTTTCATGTCTCAATACTATTTGCTGCTGGGAGATATTATAGTTCAACATAAGAGTTGTCACTGTTTCATGTCTCAATATTATTGGCTGCTGGGAGATATTATAGTTCAAAATAAGAGTGGTTACTGTTTCATGTCGCAACATTATTTCCAGATGGGAGATATTATACTTCAACATAAGAGTGCTTATTATTTTATTTCGCAACATTAATTCCAGCTGGGAGATATTATACCTCAGCATAATAGTGCTTACTGTTTCACAACATTATTTTCTGCTGGGAGATATTATAGGTACTTCAGCATAAGAGTGCTTACTGTTTCACGACATTATTTGCTGCTGGGAGATATTACAGTTCAAAATAAGAGTGCTTACTGTTTCATGTCTCTATATTATTTGCTGCTGGGAGATATTATAATTACAATAAGGGTGCTTACTGTTTCATGTCTCAATATTATTTGCTGCTGGGAGATATTATATTTCAACATAAGGGTGCTTACTGTTTCATGTCTCAATATTATTTGCTGCTGGGAGATATTATACTTCAACATAAGAGTGCTTACTGTTTCATGTCGCCACATTATTTGCTGCTGGGAGATATTATACTTCAACATTAGAGTCCTTACTGTTTCATGTCTCAATATTATTTGCTGCTGGGAGACATTATACTTCAACATAAGAGTGCTTACTGTTTAATGTCTCAATATTTTTGATGCTGGGAGATATTATAGTTCAACATAAGATTGCTTACTGTTTCATGTCTCAATATTATATGCTGCTGCGAGATATTATACTTCAACGTAAGAGTGCTTACTGTTTCATGTCTCAATATTATTTGCTGCTGGGAGATATTATATTTCAACGTAAGAGTGCTTACTGTTTCATGTCTTAATATTATTTGCTGCTGGGAGATATTATACTTCAACGTAAGATGTCTTACTGTTTCATGTCTCAATACTATTTGCTGCTGGGAGATATTATAGTTCAACATAGGAGTGCTTACTGTTTCATGTCTCAATATTATTTGCTGCTGGGAGATATTATACTTCAACGTAAGAGTGCTTACTGTTTCATGTCTCAATATTATTTGCTGCTGGGAGATATTATACTTCAACATTAGAGTGCATACTGTATCATGTCTCAATATTATTTGCTGCTGGGAGATATTATACTTCAACATTACAGTGCTTACTAATTCATGTCTCAATATTATTTGCTGCTGGGAGATATTATACTTCAACATTAGAGTGCTTACTGTTTCATGTCTCAATATTATTTGCTGCTGGGAGATAATATAATTCAACATAAGGGTGCTTACTGTTTCATGTCGCCACATTATTTGCTGCTGGGAGATATTATACTTCAACATAACAGTGCTTACTGTTTCATGTCTCAATATTATTTGCTGCTGGGAGATATTATACTTCAACATAAGAGTGCTTACTGTTTAATGTCTCAATATTGTTTGCTGCTGGAAGATATTATAGTTCAACATAAGTGTGCTTACTGTTTCATGTCTCAATATTTTTTGCTGCTGGGAGATATTATAACTACAATAAGGGTGCTTACTGTTTCATGTCTCAATATTATTTGCTGCTGGGAGATATTATAATTCAACATAAGGGTGCTTACTGTTTCATGTCTCAATATTATTTGCTGCTGGGAGATATTATAGTTCAACGTAATAGTGCTTACTGTTTCATGTCTCAATATTGTTTGCTGCTGGGAGATATTATACTTCAACATAAGAGTGCTTACTGTTTAATGTCTTAATATTATTTGCTGCTGGGAGATATTACACTTCAACATAAGAGTGCTTACTGTTTCATGTCTCAATATTATTTGCTGCTGGGAGATATTATACTTTAACGTAAGAGTGCTTACTGTTTTATGTCTCAATATTATTTGCTGCTGGGAGATATTACACTTCAACATAAGAGTGCTTACTGTTTCATGTCTCAATATTATTTGCTGCTGGGAGATACTATAATTCAACATAAGCGTACTTACTGTTTCATGTCTCAATATTATTTCCTGCTGGGAGATATTATAATTCAACATAAAGGTGCTTACTGTTTCATGTCGCCACATTATTTGCTGCTGGGAGATATTATACTTCAACATAAGAGTGCTTACTGTTTCATTTCTCAATATTAATTGCTGCTGGGAGATATTATACTTCAACATAAGAGTGCTTACTGTTTCATGTCTCAATATTATTTGCTGCTGGGAGATATTATACTTCAACATAACAGTGCTTACTGTTTCATGTCTCAATATTATTTGCTGCTGGGAGATATTATAATTCAACATTAGGGTGCTTACTGTTTCATGTCTCAACATTATTTGCTGTTGGGAGATATTATACTTCAACATAAGAGTGGTCACTGTTTCATGTCTCAATATTATTTGCTGCTGGGAGATATTATAGTTCAAAATAAGAGTGGTTACTGTTTCATGTCACAACATTATTTCCAGATGGGAGATATTATACCTCAACATTAGAGTGCTTATTGTTTCACAACATTATTTGCTGCAGGGAGATATTATAGGTACCTCAGCATAAGAGTGCTTACCGTTTCACAACATTATTTGCTGCTGGGAGATATTATAGTTCAACATAAGGGTGCCTACTGTTTCATGTCTCAATATTATTTACTGCTGCGTGATATTATAGTTCAACATAAGGGTGCTTACTGTTTCATGTCTCAATATTATTTGCTGCTGGGAGATATTATAGTTCAACATAAGAGTGCTTACTGTTTCATGTCTCAATATTATTTGCTGCTGGGAGATACTATACTTCAACATAAGAGTGCTTACTGTTTCATGTCGCCACATTATTTGCTGCTGGGAGATATTATACTTCAACATAAGACTGCTTACTGTTTCATGTCTCAATATTATTTGCTGCTGGAAGATATTATACTTCAATGTAAGAGTGCTTACTGTTTCATGTCTCAATATTATTTGCTGCTGGGAGATATTATACTTCAACATAAGAGTGCTTACTGTTTCATGTCTCAATATTATTTGCTGCTGGGAGATATTATACTTCAACGTAAGAGTGCTTACTGTTTCATGTCTCAATATTATTTGCTCCTGGGAGATATTATACTTCAACATATGAGTGCTTACTGTTTCATGTCTCAATATTATTTGCTGCCGGGGGATATTATAGTTCAACATTAGAGTGCTTACTGTTTCATGTCTCAACATTATTTGCTGCTGGGAGATATTATACTTCAACGTAAGATACTTACTGTTTCATGTCTCAATATTATTTGCTGCTGGGAGATATTATAGTTCAACATTAGAGTGCTTACTGTTTCATGTCTCAATATTATTTGCTGCTGGGAGATATTATAATTCAACATAAGGGTGATTACTGTTTCATTTCGCAACATTATTTGCTGCTGGGAGATTTTATACTTCAACATAACAGTGCTTACTGTTTCATGTCTCAATATTATTTGCTGCTGGGAGATATTATACTTCAACATAAGAGTGCTTACTGTTTAATGCCTCAATATTATTTGCTGCTGGGAGATATTGTAGTTCAACATTAGAGTGCTTACAGTTTCATGTCCCAATATTATTTGCTGCTGGGAGATATTATAATTCAACATAAGGGTGCTTACTGTTTCATGTCGCCACATTATTTGCTGCTGGGAGATTTTATACTTCAACATAAGGGTGCTTACTGTTTCATGTCTCAACATTATTTGCTGCTGGGAGATATTATACTTCAACATAAGAGTGCTGCTGTTTCATGTCTCAACATTATTTGCTGCTGGGAGATATTATACTTCAACGTAAGAGTGCTTACTGTTTCATGTCTCAATATTATTTGCTGCTGGGAGATATTATAGTTCAACATTAGAGTGCTTACTGTTTCATGTCTCAATACTATTTGCTGCTGGGAGATATTATAGTTCAACATAAGAGTGATCACTGTTTCATGTCTGAATATTATTTGCTGCTGGGAGATATTGTAGTTCAAAATAAGAGTGGTTACTGTTTCATGTCGCAACATTATTTCCAGATGGGAGATATTATACCTCAACATAAGAGTGCTTATTGTTTCATTTCGCAACATTAATTCCAGCTGGGAGATATTATACCTCAGCATAAGAGTGCTTACTGTTTCACAACATTATTTGCTGCTGGGAGATATTATAGGTACTTCAGCATAAGAGTGCTTACTGTTTCACAACATTATTTGCTGCTGGGAGATATTATAGTTCAACATAAGAGTGCTTACTGTTTCATGTCTCAATATTATTTGCTGCTGGGAGATATTATACTTCAACATAAGAGTGCTTACTGTTTCATGTCTAATTTTATTTCCTGCTGGGAGATATTATACTTCAACGTAAGAGTGCTTACTGTTTCATGTCTCAATATTATTTGCTGCTGTGGGATATTATAGTTCAGCATTAGAGTGCTTACTGTTTCATGTCTCAAAATTATTTCCTGCTGGGAGATATTATACTTCAACGTAAGAGTGCTTACTGTTTCAAGTCTCAATATTATTTGCTGCTGGGGGATATTATAGTTCAACATTAGAGTGCTTACCGTTTCATGTCTCAATACTATTTGCTGCTGGGAGATATTATAGTTCAACATAAGAGTTGTCACTGTTTCATGTATCAATATTATTTGCTGCTGGGAGATATTATAGTTCAAAATAAGAGTGGTTACTGTTTCATGTCGCAACATTATTTCCAGATGGGAGATATTATACTTCAACATAAGAGTGCTTATTATTTCATTTCGCAACATTAATTCCAGCTGGGAGATATTATACCTCAGCATAATAGTGCTTACTGTTTCACAACATTATTTTCTGCTGGGAGATATTATAGGTACTTCAGCATAAGAGTGCTTACTGTTTCACAACATTATTTGCTGCTGGGAGATATTACAGTTCAACATAAGAGTGCTTACTGTTTCATGTCTCAATATTATTTGCTGCTGGGAGATATTATAATTACAATAAGGGTGCTCACTGTTTCATGTCTCAATATTATTTGCTGCTGGGAGATATTATAGTTCAACATAAGAATGCTTACTGTTTCATGTCTCAATATTATTTGCTGCTGGGAGATATTATACTTCAACATAAGAGTGCTTACTGTTTAATGCCTCAATATTATTTGCTGCTGGGAGATATTGTAGTTCAACATTAGAGTGCTTACAGTTTCATGTCCCAATATTATTTGCTGCCGGGAGATATTATAATTCAACATAAGGGTGCTTACTGTTTCATGTCGCCACATTATTTGCTGCTGGGAGATATTATACTTCAACATAAGATTGCTTACTGTTTCATGTCTCAATATTATATGCTGCTGCGAGATATTATACTTCAACGTAAGAGTGCTTACTGTTTCATGTCTCAATATTATTTGTGCTGGGAGATATTATATTTCAACGTAAGAGTGCTTACTGTTTCATGTCTCAATATTATTTGCTGCTGGGAGATATTATACTTCAACGTAAGATGTCTTACTGTTTCATGTCTCAATACTATTTGCTGCTGGGAGATATTATAGTTCAACATAGGAGTGCTTACTGTTTCATGTCTCAATATTATTTGCTGCTGGGAGATATTACACTTCAACGTAAGAGTGCTTACTGTTTCATGTCTCAATATTATTTGCTGCTGGGAGATATTATACTTCAACATTAGAGTGCATACTGTATCATGTCTCAATATTATTTGCTGCTGGGAGATATTATACTTCAACATTACAGTGCTTACTAATTCATGTCACAATATTATTTGCTGCTGGGAGAAATTATACTTCAACATTAGAGTGCTTACTGTTTCATGTCTCAATATTATTTGCTGCTGGGAGATATTATAATTCAACATAAGGGTGCTTACTGTTTCATGTCGCCACATTATTTGCTGCTGGGCGATATCATACTTCAACATAACAGTGCTTACTGTTTCATGTCTCAATATTATTTGCTGCTGGGAGATATTATACTTCAACATAAGAGTGCTTACTGTTTCATGTCTCAATATTTTTTGCTGCTGGGAGATATTATACTTCAACATAAGAGTGCTTACTGTTTCATGTCTCAATATTTTTTGCTGCTGGGAGATATTATAACTACAATAAGGGTGCTTACTGTTTCATGTCTCAATATTATTTGCTGCTGGGAGATATTATAATTCAACATAAGGGTGCTTACTGTTTCATGTCTCAATATTATTTGCTGCTAAGAGATATTATAGTTCAACGTAATAGTGCTTACTGTTTCATGTCTCAATATTGTTTGCTGCTGGGAGATATTATACTTCAACATAAGAGTGCTTACTGTTTAATGTCTTAATATTATTTGCTGCTGGGAGATATTACACTTCAACATAAGAGTGCTTACTGTTTCATGTCTCAATATTATTTGCTGCTGGGAGATATTATACTTTAACGTAAGAGTGCTTACTGTTTCATGTCTCAATATTATTTGCTGCTGGGAGATATTATACTTCAACATAAGAGTGCTTACTGTTTCATGTCTCAATATTATTTGCTGCTGGGAGATATTATACTTCAACGTAAGAGTGCTTACTGTCTCATGTCTCAATATTATTTGCTGCTGGGAGATATTCTAATTCAATATAAGGGTGCTTACTGTTTCATGTCGCCACATTATTTGCTGCTGGGAGATTTTATACTTCAACATAACAATGCTTAATGTTTCATGTCTCAATATTATTTGCTGCTGGGAGATATTATAATACAACATAAGGGTGCTTACTGTTTCATGTCGCCACATTATTTGCTGCTGGGAGATTTTATACTTCAACATAACAGTGCTTACTGTTTCATGTCTCAACATTATTTGCTGCTGGGAGATATTATACTTCAACATAAGAGTGCTTACTGTTTCACGTCTCAACATTATTTGCTGCTGGGAGATATTATACTTCAACGTAAGACTGCTTACTCTTTCATGTCTCAATATTATTTGCTGCTGGGAGATATTATAGTTCAACATTAGAGTGCTTACTGTTTCATGTCTCAATACTATTTGCTGCTGGGAGATATTATAGTTCAACATAAGAGTGATCACTGTTTCATGTCTGAATATTATTTGCTACTGGGAGATATTATAGTTCAAAATAAGAGTGGTTACTGTTTCATGTCGCAACATTATTTCCAGATGGGAGATATTATACCTCAACATAAGAGTGCTTATTGTTTCATTTCGCAACATTAATTCCAGGTGGGAGATATTATACCTCAGCATAAGAGTGCTTACTGTTTCATGTCTCAATATTATTTGCTGCTGGGAGATATTATAGTTCAACATTACAGTGCTTACTGTTTCATGTCTCAATACTATTTGCTGCTGGGAGATATTATAGTTCAACATAAGAGTGCTTACTGTTTCATGTCTCAATATTATTTGGTGCTGGGAGATATTATACTTCAACGTAAGAGTGCTTACTGTTTCATGTCTCAATATTATCTGCTGCTGGGAGATATTATACTTCAACATAAGAGTGCTTACTTTTTCATGTCTCAATATTATTTGCTGCTGGGAGATATTATACTTCAACGTAAGAGTGCTTACTGTTTCATGTCTCAATATTAGTTGCTCCTGGGAGATATTATAATTCAACATATGAGTGCTTACAGTTTCATGTCTCAATATTATTTGCTGCTGGGGGATATTATAGTTCAACATTAGAGTGCTTACTGCATCATGTCTCAACATTATTTGCTGCTGGGAGATATTATACTTCAACGTAAGATACTTACTGTTTCATGTCTCAATATTATTTGCTGCTGGGAGATATTATAGTTCAACATTAGAGTGCTTACTGTTTCATGTCTCAATACTATTTGCTGCTGGGAGATATTATAGTTCAACATAAGAGTTGTCACTGTTTCATGTCTCAATATTTTTTGCTGCTGGGAGATATTATAGTTCAAAATAAGAGTGGTTACTGTTTCATGTCGCAACATTATTTCGAGATGGCAGATATTATACCTCAACATAAGAGTGCTTATTGTTTCATTTCGCAACATTAATTCCAGCTGGGAGATATTATACCTCAGCATAAGAGTGCTTACTGTTTCACAACTTTATTTGCTGCTGGGAGATATTATATTTCAATATAAGAGTGCTTACTATTTCATGTCTCAATATTATTTGCTGTTGGGAGATATAATTACAATAAGGGTGCTTACTGTTTCATGTCTCAATATTATTTGCTGCTGGGAGATATTATAATTCAACATAAGGGAGCTTAATGTTTCATGTCTCAATATTATTTGCTGCTGGGAGATATTATAGTTCAACATAAGAGTGCTTACTGTTTCATGTCTCAATATTATTTGCTGCTGGAAGATATTATACTTCAACATAAGAGAACTTACTGTTTCACAACATTATTTGCTGCTGGGAGATATTATAGGTACTTCAGCATAGGAGTGCTTACTGTTTCACAACATTATTTGCTGCTGGGAGATATTATACTTCAACATAAGAGTGCTTACTGTTTCATGTCGCCACATTATTTGCTGCTGGGAGATATTATACTTCAACATAAGAGTGCTTACTGTTTCATGTCTCAATATTATTTGCTGCTGGGAGATATTATACTTCAACGTAAGAGTGCTTAATGTTTGATTTCTCAATATTATTTGCTGCAGGGAGATATTATAGTTTAACATTAGAGTGGTCACTGTTTCATGTCTCAATATTACTTGCTGCTGGGAGATATTATAGTTCAACATTAGAGTGGTTAATGTTTCATGTCTCAATACTATTTGCTGCTGGGAGATATTATAGTTCAACATAAGAGTGGTCACTGTTTCATGTCGCAACATTATTTCCAGATGGGAGATATTATACCTCAACATAACAGTGCTTATTTTTTCATTTCGCAACATTAATTCCAGCTGAGAGATATTATACCTCAGCATAAGAGTGCTTACTGTTTCACAACCTTATTTGCTGCTGGGAGATATTATATTTCAATATAAGAGTGCTTACTGTTTCATGTCTCAATATTATTTGCTGTTGGGAGATATTATAATTACAATAAGGGTGCTTACTGTTTCATGTCTCAATATTATTTGCTGCTGGGAGATATTATAATTCAACATAAGGGAGCTTAATGTTTCATGTCTCAATATTATTTGCTGCTGTGAGATATTGTAGTTCAACATAAGAGCGCATACTGTTTCATGTCTCAATATTATTTGCTGCTGGAAGATATTATACTTCAACATAAGGGTGCTTACTGTTTCATGTCGCAACATTATTTGCTGCTGGGAGATATTATACTTCAACATAAGAGTGCTTACTGTTTCATGTCTCAATATTATTTGCTGCTGGGAGATATTATACTTCAACGTAAGAGTGCTTACTGTTTCATGTCTCAATATTATTTGCTGCTGGGAAATATTATAAATCAACATAAGGGTGCTTACTGTTTCATGTCTCAATATTATTTGCTGCTGGGAGATATTATAATTCAACATAAGGGTGCTTACTGTTTCATGTCACCACATTATTTGCTGCTGGGAGATATTATACTTCAACATTAGAGTGCTTACTGTTTCATGTCTCAATATTATTTGCTGCTGGGAGATATTATAATTCAACATAAGGGTGATTACTGTTTCATATCGCAACATTATTTGCTGCTGGGAGATTTTATACTTCAACATAACAGTGCTTACTGTTTCATGTCTCAATATTATTTGCTGCTGGGAGATATTGTACTTCAACATAAGAGTGCTTACTGTTTAATGCCTCAATATTATTTGCTGCTGGGAGATATTGTAGTTCAACATTAGAGTGCTTACAGTTTCATGTCCCAATATTATTTGCTGCTGGGAGATATTATAATTCAACATAAGGGTGCTTACTGTTTCATGTCGCCACATTATTTGCTGCTGGGAGATTTTATACTTCAACATAACAGTGCTTACTGTTTCATGTCTCAATATTATTTGCTGCTGGGAGATATTGTACTTCAATATAAGAGTGCTTACTGTTTAATGCCTCAATATTATTTGCTGCTGGGAGATATTGTAGTTCAACATTAGAGTGCTTACAGTTTCATGTCCCAATATTATTTGCTGCTGGGAGATATTGTACTTCAATATAAGAGTGCTTACTGTTTAATGCCTCAATATTATTTGCTGCTGGGAGATATTGTAGTTCAACATTAGAGTGCTTACAGTTTCATGTCCCAATATTATTTGCTGCTGGGAGATATTATAATTCAACATAAGGGTGCTTACTGTTTCATGTCGCCACATTATTTGCTGCTGGGAGATTTTATACTTCAACATAACAGTGCTTACTGTTTCATGTCTCAATATTATTTGCTGCTGGGAGATATTGTACTTCAATATAAGAGTGCTTACTGTTTAATGCCTCAATATTATTTGCTGCTGGGAGATATTGTAGTTCAATATAAGAGTGCTTACTGTTTCATGTCCCAATATTATTTGCTGCTGGGAGATATTATAATTCAACATAAGGGTGCTTACTGTTTCATGTCTCAATATTATTTGCTGCTGGGAGATATTGTACTTCAATATAAGAGTGCTTACTGTTTAATGCCTCAATATTATTTGCTGCTGGGAGATATTGTAGTTCAACATTAGAGTGCTTACAGTTTCATGTCCCAATATTATTTGCTGCTGGGAGATATTATAATTCAACATAAGGGTGCTTACTGTTTCATGTCGCCACATTATTTGCTGCTGGGAGATTTTATATTTCAACATAACAGTGCTTACTGTTTCATGTCTCAACATTATTTGCTGCTGGGAGATATTATACTTCAACATAAGAGTGCTGCTGTTTCATGTCTCAACATTATTTGCTGCTGGGAGATATTATACTTCAACGTAAGAGTGCTTACTGTTTCATGTCTCAATATTATTTGCTGCTGGGAGATATTATAGTTCAACATTAGAGTGCTTACTGTTTCATGTCTCAATACTATTTGCTGCTGGTAGATATTATAGTTCAACATAAGAGTGATCACTGTTTCATGTCTGAATATTATTTGCTGCTGGGAGATATTGTAGTTCAAAATAAGAGTGGTTACTGTTTCATGTCGCAACATTATTTCCAGATGGGAGATATTATACCTCAACATAAGAGTGCTTATTGTTTCATTTCGCAACATTAATTCCAGCTGGGAGATATTATACCTCAGCATAAGAGTGCTTACTGTTTCACAACATTATTTGCTGCTGGGAGATATTATAAGTACTTCAGCATAAGAGTGCTTACTGTTTCACAACATTATTTGCTGCTGGGAGATATTATAGTTCAACATAAGAGTGCTTACTGTTTCATGTCTCAATATTATTTGCTGCTGGGAGATATTATACTTCAACATAAGATTGCTTACTGTTTCATGTCTCAATTTATTTCCTGCTGGGAGATATTATACTTCAACGTAAGAGTGCTTACTGTTTCATGCCTCAATATTAGTTGCTGCTGGGAGATATTATACTTCAACATATGAGTGCTTACTGTTTCATGTCTCAATATTATTTGCTGCTGTGGGATATTATAGTTCAGCATTAGAGTGCTTACTGTTTCATGTCTCAAAATTATTTCCTGCTGGGAGATATTATACATCAACGTAAGAGTGCTTACTGTTTCATGTCTCAATATTATTTGCTGCTAGGAGATATTATAGTTCAACATTAGAGTGCTTACCGTTTCATGTCTCAATACTATTTGCTGCTGGGAGATATTATAGTTCAACATAAGAGTTGTCACTATTTCATGTCTCAATATTATTTGCTGCTGGGAGATATTATAGTTCAAAATAAGAGTGGTTACTGTTTCATGTCGCAACATTATTTCCAGATGGGAGATATTATACTTCAACATAAGAGTGCTTATTATTTCATTTCGCAACATTAATTCCAGCTGGGAGATATTATACCTCAGCATAATAGTGCTTACTGTTTCACAACATTATTTTCTGCTGGGAGATATTATAGGTACTTCAGCATAAGAGTGCTTACTGTTTCACAACATTATTTGCTGCTGGGAGATATTACAGTTCAACATAAGAGTGCTTACTGTTTCATGTCTCAATATTATTTGCTGCTGGGAGATATTATAATTACAATAAGGGTGCTTACTGTTTCATGTCTCAATATTATTTGCTGCTGGGAGATATTATAATTCAACATAAGGGTGCTTACTGTTTCATGTCTCAATATTATTTGCTGCTGGGAGATATTATAGTTCAACATAAGAATGCTTACTGTTTCATGTCTCAATATTATTTGCTGCTGGGAGATATTATAGTTCAACATTAGAGTGCTTACTGTTTCATGTCTCAATACTATTTGCTGCTGGGAGATATTATAGTTCAACATAAGAGTGATCACTGTTTCATGTCTGAATATTATTTGCTGCTGGGAGATATTGTAGTTCAAAATAAGAGTGGTTACTGTTTCATGTCGCAACATTATTTCCAGATGGGAGATATTATACCTCAACATAAGAGTGCTTACTGTTTCATTTCGCAACATTAATTCCAGCTGGGAGATATTATACCTCAGCATAAGAGTGCTTACTGTTTCACAACATTATTTGCTGCTGGGAGATATTATAGGTACTTCAGCATAAGAGTGCTTACTGTTTCACAACATTATTTGCTGCTGGGAGATATTATAGTTCAACATAAGAGTGCTTACTGTTTCATGTCTCAATATTATTTGCTGCTGGGAGATATTATACTTCAACATAAGAGTGCTTACTGTTTCATGTCTAATTTTATTTCCTGCTGGGAGATATTATACTTCAACGTAAGAGTGCTTACTGTTTCATGTCTCAATATTATTTGCTGCTGTGGGATATTATAGTTCAGCATTAGAGTGCTTACTGTTTCATGTCTCAAAATTATTTCCTGCTGGGAGATATTATACTTCAACGTAAGAGTGCTTACTGTTTCAAGTCTCAATATTATTTGCTGCTGGGGGATATTATAGTTCAACATTAGAGTGCTTACCGTTTCATGTCTCAATACTATTTGCTGCTGGGAGATATTATAGTTCAACATAAGAGTTGTCACTGTTTCATGTATCAATATTATTTGCTGCTGGGAGATATTATAGTTCAAAATAAGAGTGGTTACTGTTTCATGTCGCAACATTATTTCCAGATGGGAGATATTATACTTCAACATAAGAGTGCTTATTATTTCATTTCGCAACATTAATTCCAGCTGGGAGATATTATACCTCAGCATAATAGTGCTTACTGTTTCACAACATTATTTTCTGCTGGGAGATATTATAGGTACTTCAGCATAAGAGTGCTTACTGTTTCACAACATTATTTGCTGCTGGGAGATATTACAGTTCAACATAAGAGTGCTTACTGTTTCATGTCTCAATATTATTTGCTGCTGGGAGATATTATAATTACAATAAGGGTGCTCACTGTTTCATGTCTCAATATTATTTGCTGCTGGGAGATATTATAGTTCAACATAAGAATGCTTACTGTTTCATGTCTCAATATTATTTGCTGCTGGGAGATATTATACTTCAACATAAGAGTGCTTACTGTTTAATGCCTCAATATTATTTGCTGCTGGGAGATATTGTAGTTCAACATTAGAGTGCTTACAGTTTCATGTCCTAATATTATTTGCTGCCGGGAGATATTATAATTCAACATAAGGGTGCTTACTGTTTCATGTCGCCACATTATTTGCTGCTGGGAGATATTATACTTCAACATAAGATTGCTTACTGTTTCATGTCTCAATATTATATGCTGCTGCGAGATATTATACTTCAACGTAAGAGTGCTTACTGTTTCATGTCTCAATATTATTTGTGCTGGGAGATATTATATTTCAACGTAAGAGTGCTTACTGTTTCATGTCTCAATATTATTTGCTGCTGGGAGATATTATACTTCAACGTAAGATGTCTTACTGTTTCATGTCTCAATACTATTTGCTGCTGGGAGATATTATAGTTCAACATAGGAGTGCTTACTGTTTCATGTCTCAATATTATTTGCTGCTGGGAGATATTACACTTCAACGTAAGAGTGCTTACTGTTTCATGTCTCAATATTATTTGCTGCTGGGAGATATTATACTTCAACATTAGAGTGCATACTGTATCATGTCTCAATATTATTTGCTGCTGGGAGATATTATACTTCAACATTACAGTGCTTACTAATTCATGTCACAATATTATTTGCTGCTGGGAGAAATTATACTTCAACATTAGAGTGCTTACTGTTTCATGTCTCAATATTATTTGCTGCTGGGAGATATTATAATTCAACATAAGGGTGCTTACTGTTTCATGTCGCCACATTATTTGCTGCTGGGCGATATCATACTTCAACATAACAGTGCTTACTGTTTCATGTCTCAATATTATTTGCTGCTGGGAGATATTATACTTCAACATAAGAGTGCTTACTGTTTCATGTCTCAATATTTTTTGCTGCTGGGAGATATTATACTTCAACATAAGAGTGCTTACTGTTTCATGTCTCAATATTTTTTGCTGCTGGGAGATATTATAACTACAATAAGGGTGCTTACTGTTTCATGTCTCAATATTATTTGCTGCTGGGAGATATTATAATTCAACATAAGGGTGCTTACTGTTTCATGTCTCAATATTATTTGCTGCTAAGAGATATTATAGTTCAACGTAATAGTGCTTACTGTTTCATGTCTCAATATTGTTTGCTGCTGGGAGATATTATACTTCAACATAAGAGTGCTTACTGTTTAATGTCTTAATATTATTTGCTGCTGGGAGATATTACACTTCAACATAAGAGTGCTTACTGTTTCATGTCTCAATATTATTTGCTGCTGGGAGATATTATACTTTAACGTAAGAGTGCTTACTGTTTCATGTCTCAATATTATTTGCTGCTGGGAGATATTATACTTCAACATAAGAGTGCTTACTGTTTCATGTCTCAATATTATTTGCTGCTGGGAGATATTATACTTCAACGTAAGAGTGCTTACTGTCTCATGTCTCAATATTATTTGCTGCTGGGAGATATTCTAATTCAATATAAGGGTGCTTACTGTTTCATGTCGCCACATTATTTGCTGCTGGGAGATTTTATACTTCAACATAACAATGCTTAATGTTTCATGTCTCAATATTATTTGCTGCTGGGAGATATTATAATACAACATAAGGGTGCTTACTGTTTCATGTCGCCACATTATTTGCTGCTGGGAGATTTTATACTTCAACATAACAGTGCTTACTGTTTCATGTCTCAACATTATTTGCTGCTGGGAGATATTATACTTCAACATAAGAGTGCTTACTGTTTCACGTCTCAACATTATTTGCTGCTGGGAGATATTATACTTCAACGTAAGACTGCTTACTCTTTCATGTCTCAATATTATTTGCTGCTGGGAGATATTATAGTTCAACATTAGAGTGCTTACTGTTTCATGTCTCAATACTATTTGCTGCTGGGAGATATTATAGTTCAACATAAGAGTGATCACTGTTTCATGTCTGAATATTATTTGCTACTGGGAGATATTATAGTTCAAAATAAGAGTGGTTACTGTTTCATGTCGCAACATTATTTCCAGATGGGAGATATTATACCTCAACATAAGAGTGCTTATTGTTTCATTTCGCAACATTAATTCCAGGTGGGAGATATTATACCTCAGCATAAGAGTGCTTACTGTTTCATGTCTCAATATTATTTGCTGCTGGGAGATATTATAGTTCAACATTACAGTGCTTACTGTTTCATGTCTCAATACTATTTGCTGCTGGGAGATATTATAGTTCAACATAAGAGTGCTTACTGTTTCATGTCTCAATATTATTTGGTGCTGGGAGATATTATACTTCAACGTAAGAGTGCTTACTGTTTCATGTCTCAATATTATCTGCTGCTGGGAGATATTATACTTCAACATAAGAGTGCTTACTGTTTCATGTCTCAATATTATTTGCTGCTGGGAGATATTATACTTCAACGTAAGAGTGCTTACTGTTTCATGTCTCAATATTAGTTGCTCCTGGGAGATATTATAATTCAACATATGAGTGCTTACAGTTTCATGTCTCAATATTATTTGCTGCTGGGGGATATTATAGTTCAACATTAGAGTGCTTACTGCATCATGTCTCAACATTATTTGCTGCTGGGAGATATTATACTTCAACGTAAGATACTTACTGTTTCATGTCTCAATATTATTTGCTGCTGGGAGATATTATAGTTCAACATTAGAGTGCTTACTGTTTCATGTCTCAATACTATTTGCTGCTGGGAGATATTATAGTTCAACATAAGAGTTGTCACTGTTTCATGTCTCAATATTTTTTGCTGCTGGGATATATTATAGTTCAAAATAAGAGTGGTTACTGTTTCATGTCGCAACATTATTTCGAGATGGCAGATATTATACCTCAACATAAGAGTGCTTATTGTTTCATTTCGCAACATTAATTCCAGCTGGGAGATATTATACCTCAGCATAAGAGTGCTTACTGTTTCACAACTTTATTTGCTGCTGGGAGATATTATATTTCAATATAAGAGTGCTTACTATTTCATGTCTCAATATTATTTGCTGTTGGGAGATATAATTACAATAAGGGTGCTTACTGTTTCATGTCTCAATATTATTTGCTGCTGGGAGATATTATAATTCAACATAAGGGAGCTTAATGTTTCATGTCTCAATATTATTTGCTGCTGGGAGATATTATAGTTCAACATAAGAGTGCTTACTGTTTCATGTCTCAATATTATTTGCTGCTGGAAGATATTATACTTCAACATAAGAGAACTTACTGTTTCACAACATTATTTGCTGCTGGGAGATATTATAGGTACTTCAGCATAGGAGTGCTTACTGTTTCACAACATTATTTGCTGCTGGGAGATATTATACTTCAACATAAGAGTGCTTACTGTTTCATGTCGCCACATTATTTGCTGCTGGGAGATATTATACTTCAACATAAGAGTGCTTACTGTTTCATGTCTCAATATTATTTGCTGCTGGGAGATATTATACTTCAACGTAAGAGTGCTTAATGTTTGATTTCTCAATATTATTTGCTGCAGGGAGATATTATAGTTTAACATTAGAGTGGTCACTGTTTCATGTCTCAATATTACTTGCTGCTGGGAGATATTATAGTTCAACATTAGAGTGGTTAATGTTTCATGTCTCAATACTATTTGCTGCTGGGAGATATTATAGTTCAACATAAGAGTGGTCACTGTTTCATGTCGCAACATTATTTCCAGATGGGAGATATTATACCTCAACATAACAGTGCTTATTTTTTCATTTCGCAACATTAATTCCAGCTGAGAGATATTATACCTCAGCATAAGAGTGCTTACTGTTTCACAACCTTATTTGCTGCTGGGAGATATTATATTTCAATATAAGAGTGCTTACTGTTTCATGTCTCAATATTATTTGCTGTTGGGAGATATTATAATTACAATAAGGGTGCTTACTGTTTCATGTCTCAATATTATTTGCTGCTGGGAGATATTATAATTCAACATAAGGGAGCTTAATGTTTCATGTCTCAATATTATTTGCTGCTGTGAGATATTGTAGTTCAACATAAGAGCGCATACTGTTTCATGTCTCAATATTATTTGCTGCTGGAAGATATTATACTTCAACATAAGGGTGCTTACTGTTTCATGTCGCAACATTATTTGCTGCTGGGAGATATTATACTTCAACATAAGAGTGCTTACTGTTTCATGTCTCAATATTATTTGCTGCTGGGAGATATTATACTTCAACGTAAGAGTGCTTACTGTTTCATGTCTCAATATTATTTGCTGCTGGGAAATATTATAAATCAACATAAGGGTGCTTACTGTTTCATGTCTCAATATTATTTGCTGCTGGGAGATATTATAATTCAACATAAGGGTGCTTACTGTTTCATGTCACCACATTATTTGCTGCTGGGAGATATTATACTTCAACATTAGAGTGCTTACTGTTTCATGTCTCAATATTATTTGCTGCTGGGAGATATTATAATTCAACATAAGGGTGATTACTGTTTCATATCGCAACATTATTTGCTGCTGGGAGATTTTATACTTCAACATAACAGTGCTTACTGTTTCATGTCTCAATATTATTTGCTGCTGGGAGATATTGTACTTCAACATAAGAGTGCTTACTGTTTAATGCCTCAATATTATTTGCTGCTGGGAGATATTGTAGTTCAACATTAGAGTGCTTACAGTTTCATGTCCCAATATTATTTGCTGCTGGGAGATATTATAATTCAACATAAGGGTGCTTACTGTTTCATGTCGCCACATTATTTGCTGCTGGGAGATTTTATACTTCAACATAACAGTGCTTACTGTTTCATGTCTCAATATTATTTGCTGCTGGGAGATATTGTACTTCAATATAAGAGTGCTTACTGTTTAATGCCTCAATATTATTTGCTGCTGGGAGATATTGTAGTTCAACATTAGAGTGCTTACAGTTTCATGTCCCAATATTATTTGCTGCTGGGAGATATTGTACTTCAATATAAGAGTGCTTACTGTTTAATGCCTCAATATTATTTGCTGCTGGGAGATATTGTAGTTCAACATTAGAGTGCTTACAGTTTCATGTCCCAATATTATTTGCTGCTGGGAGATATTATAATTCAACATAAGGGTGCTTACTGTTTCATGTCGCCACATTATTTGCTGCTGGGAGATTTTATACTTCAACATAACAGTGCTTACTGTTTCATGTCTCAATATTATTTGCTGCTGGGAGATATTGTACTTCAATATAAGAGTGCTTACTGTTTAATGCCTCAATATTATTTGCTGCTGGGAGATATTGTAGTTCAATATAAGAGTGCTTACTGTTTCATGTCCCAATATTATTTGCTGCTGGGAGATATTATAATTCAACATAAGGGTGCTTACTGTTTCATGTCTCAATATTATTTGCTGCTGGGAGATATTGTACTTCAATATAAGAGTGCTTACTGTTTAATGCCTCAATATTATTTGCTGCTGGGAGATATTGTAGTTCAACATTAGAGTGCTTACAGTTTCATGTCCCAATATTATTTGCTGCTGGGAGATATTATAATTCAACATAAGGGTGCTTACTGTTTCATGTCGCCACATTATTTGCTGCTGGGAGATTTTATATTTCAACATAACAGTGCTTACTGTTTCATGTCTCAACATTATTTGCTGCTGGGAGATATTATACTTCAACATAAGAGTGCTGCTGTTTCATGTCTCAACATTATTTGCTGCTGGGAGATATTATACTTCAACGTAAGAGTGCTTACTGTTTCATGTCTCAATATTATTTGCTGCTGGGAGATATTATAGTTCAACATTAGAGTGCTTACTGTTTCATGTCTCAATACTATTTGCTGCTGGTAGATATTATAGTTCAACATAAGAGTGATCACTGTTTCATGTCTGAATATTATTTGCTGCTGGGAGATATTGTAGTTCAAAATAAGAGTGGTTACTGTTTCATGTCGCAACATTATTTCCAGATGGGAGATATTATACCTCAACATAAGAGTGCTTATTGTTTCATTTCGCAACATTAATTCCAGCTGGGAGATATTATACCTCAGCATAAGAGTGCTTACTGTTTCACAACATTATTTGCTGCTGGGAGATATTATAAGTACTTCAGCATAAGAGTGCTTACTGTTTCACAACATTATTTGCTGCTGGGAGATATTATAGTTCAACATAAGAGTGCTTACTGTTTCATGTCTCAATATTATTTGCTGCTGGGAGATATTATACTTCAACATAAGATTGCTTACTGTTTCATGTCTCAATTTATTTCCTGCTGGGAGATATTATACTTCAACGTAAGAGTGCTTACTGTTTCATGCCTCAATATTAGTTGCTGCTGGGAGATATTATACTTCAACATATGAGTGCTTACTGTTTCATGTCTCAATATTATTTGCTGCTGTGGGATATTATAGTTCAGCATTAGAGTGCTTACTGTTTCATGTCTCAAAATTATTTCCTGCTGGGAGATATTATACATCAACGTAAGAGTGCTTACTGTTTCATGTCTCAATATTATTTGCTGCTAGGAGATATTATAGTTCAACATTAGAGTGCTTACCGTTTCATGTCTCAATACTATTTGCTGCTGGGAGATATTATAGTTCAACATAAGAGTTGTCACTATTTCATGTCTCAATATTATTTGCTGCTGGGAGATATTATAGTTCAAAATAAGAGTGGTTACTGTTTCATGTCGCAACATTATTTCCAGATGGGAGATATTATACTTCAACATAAGAGTGCTTATTATTTCATTTCGCAACATTAATTCCAGCTGGGAGATATTATACCTCAGCATAATAGTGCTTACTGTTTCACAACATTATTTTCTGCTGGGAGATATTATAGGTACTTCAGCATAAGAGTGCTTACTGTTTCACAACATTATTTGCTGCTGGGAGATATTACAGTTCAACATAAGAGTGCTTACTGTTTCATGTCTCAATATTATTTGCTGCTGGGAGATATTATAATTACAATAAGGGTGCTTACTGTTTCATGTCTCAATATTATTTGCTGCTGGGAGATATTATAATTCAACATAAGGGTGCTTACTGTTTCATGTCTCAATATTATTTGCTGCTGGGAGATATTATAGTTCAACATAAGAATGCTTACTGTTTCATGTCTCAATATTATTTGCTGCTGGGAGATATTATACTTCAACATAAGAGTGCTTACTGTTTCATGTCGCCACATTATTTGCTGCTGGGAGATATTATACTTCAACATTAGAGTACTTACTGTTTCATGTCTCAATATTATTTGCTGCTGGGAGACATTATACTTCAACATAAGAGTGCTTACTGTTTAATGTCTCAATATTTTTGATGCTGGGAGATATTGTAGTTCAATATTAGAGTGCTTACTGTTTCATGTCTCTACATTATTTGCTGCTGGGAGATATTA
Organism: Deroplatys truncata; assembly: GCA_030765065.1. Lineage (NCBI taxonomy): Eukaryota > Metazoa > Arthropoda > Insecta > Mantodea > Mantidae > Deroplatys > Deroplatys truncata. Next base: position 3,193,332 of record CM060975.1, read on the forward strand.
TACTTCAACATAAGAGTGCTTACTTTTTCATGTCTCAATATTATTTGCTGCTGGGAGATATTATAGTTCAACATAAGATTGCTTACTGTTTCATGTCTCAATATTACATGCTGCTGCGAGATATTATACTTCAACGTAAGAGTGCTTACTGTTTCATGTCTCAATATTATCTGCTGCTGGGAGATATTATACTTCAACGTAAGATGTCTTACTGTTTCATGTCTCAATACTATTTGCTGCTGGGAGATATTATATTTCAACATAGGAGTGCTTACTGTTTCATGTCTCAATATTATTTGCTGCTGGGAGATATTATGCTTCAACGTAAGAGTGCTTACTGTTTCATGTCTCAATATTATTTGCTGCTGGGAGATATTATAGTTCAACATTAGAGTGCTTACCGTTTCATGTCTCAATACTATTTGCTGCTGGGAGATATTATAGTTCAACATAAGAGTTGTCACTGTTTCATGTCTCAATATTATTGGCTGCTGGGAGATATTATAGTTCAAAATAAGAGTGGTTACTGTTTCATGTCGCAACATTATTTCCAGATGGGAGATATTATACTTCAACATAGGAGTGCTTATTATTTTATTTCGCAACATTAATTCCAGCTGGGAGATATTATAGCTCAGCATAATAGTGCTTACTGTTTCACAACATTATTTTCTGCTGGGAGATATTATAGGTACTTCAGCATAAGAGTGCTTACTGTTTCACGACATTATTTGCTGCTGGGAGATATTACAGTTCAACATAAGAGTGCTTACTGTTTCATGTCTCTATATTATTTGCTGCTGGGAGATATTATAATTACAATAAGGGTGCTTACTGTTTCATGTCTCAATATTATTTGCTGCTGGGAGATATTATAATTCAACATAAGGGTGCTTACTGTTTCATGTCTCAATATTATTTGCTGCTGGGAGATATTATACTTCAACATAAGAGTGCTTACTGTTTCATGTCGCCACATTATTTGCTGCTGGGAGATATTATACTTCAACATTAGAGTCCTTACTGTTTCATGTCTCAATATTATTTGCTGCTGGGAGACATTATACTTCAACATAAGAGTGCTTACTGTTTAATGTCTCAATATTTTTGATGCTGGGAGATATTGTAGTTCTATATTAGAGTGCTTACTGTTTCATGTCTCTACATTATTTGCTGCTGGGAGATATTATACTTCAACATAAGAGTGCTTACTGTTTCATGTCTCAATATTATTTGCTGCTGGGAGATATTATAGTTCAACATAAGATTGCTTACTGTTTCATGTCTCAATATTATATGCTGCTGCGAGATATTATACTTCAACGTAAGAGTGCTTACTGTTTCATGTCTCAATATTATTTGCTGCTGGGAGATATTATATTTCAACGTAAGAGTGCTTACTGTTTCATGTCTTAATATTATTTGCTGCTGGGAGATATTATACTTCAACGTAAGATGTCTTACTGTTTCATGTCTCAATACTATTTGCTGCTGGGAGATATTATAGTTCAACATAGGAGTGCTTACTGTTTCATGTCTCAATATTATTTGCTGCTGGGAGATATTATACTTCAACGTAAGAGTGCTTACTGTTTCATGTCTCAATATTATTTGCTGCTGGGAGATATTATACTTCAACATTACAGTGCTTACTAATTCATGTCTCAATATTATTTGCTGCTGGGAGATATTATACTTCAACATTACAGTGCTTACTAATTCATGTCTCAATATTATTTGCTGCTGGGAGATATTATACTTCAACATTAGAGTGCTTACTGTTTCATGTCTCAATATTATTTGCTGCTGGGAGATAATATAATTCAACATAAGGGTGCTTACTGTTTCATGTCGCCACATTATTTGCTGCTGGGAGATATTATACTTCAACATAACAGTGCTTACTGTTTCATGTCTCAATATTATTTGCTGCTGGGAGATATTATACTTCAACATAAGAGTGCTTACTGTTTAATGTCTCAATATTATTTGCTGCTGGAAGATATTATAGTTCAACATAAGTGTGCTTACTGTTTCATGTCTCAATATTTTTTGCTGCTGGGAGATATTATAACTACAATAAGGGTGCTTACTGTTTCATGTCTCAATATTATTTGCTGCTGGGAGATATTATAATTCAACATAAGGGTGCTTACTGTTTCATGTCTCAATATTATTTGCTGCTGGGAGATATTATAGTTCAACGTAATAGTGCTTACTGTTTCATGTCTCAATATTGTTTGCTGCTGGGAGATATTATACTTCAACATAAGAGTGCTTACTGTTTCATGTCTCAATATTATTTGCTGCTGGGAGATATTATACTTTAACGTAAGAGTGCTTACTGTTTTATGTCTCAATATTATTTGCTGCTGGGAGATATTACACTTCAACATAAGAGTGCTTACTGTTTCATGTCTCAATATTATTTGCTGCTGGGAGATACTATAATTCAACATAAGCGTACTTACTGTTTCATGTCTCAATATTATTTCCTGCTGGGAGATATTATAATTCAACATAAAGGTGCTTACTGTTTCATGTCGCCACATTATTTGCTGCTGGGAGATATTATACTTCAACATAAGAGTGCTTACTGTTTCATTTCTCAATATTAATTGCTGCTGGGAGATATTATACTTCAACATAAGAGTGCTTACTGTTTCATGTCTCAATATTATTTGCTGCTGGGAGATATTATACTTCAACATAACAGTGCTTACTGTTTCATGTCTCAATATTATTTGCTGCTGGGAGATATTATAATTCAACATTAGGGTGCTTACTGTTTCATGTCTCAACATTATTTGCTGTTGGGAGATATTATACTTCAACATAAGAGTGGTCACTGTTTCATGTCTCAATATTATTTGCTGCTGGGAGATATTATAGTTCAAAATAAGAGTGGTTACTGTTTCATGTCACAACATTATTTCCAGATGGGAGATATTATACCTCAACATTAGAGTGCTTATTGTTTCACAACATTATTTGCTGCAGGGAGATATTATAGGTACCTCAGCATAAGAGTGCTTACCGTTTCACAACATTATTTGCTGCTGGGAGATATTATAGTTCAACATAAGGGTGCCTACTGTTTCATGTCTCAATATTATTTACTGCTGCGAGATATTATAATTCAACATAAGGGTGCTTACTGTTTCATGTCTCAATATTATTTGCTGCTGGGAGATATTATAGTTCAACATAAGAGTGCTTACTGTTTCATGTCTCAATATTATTTGCTGCTGGGAGATACTATACTTCAACATAAGAGTGCTTACTGTTTCATGTCGCCACATTATTTGCTGCTGGGAGATATTATACTTCAACATAAGACTGCTTACTGTTTCATGTCTCAATATTATTTGCTGCTGGAAGATATTATACTTCAATGTAAGAGTGCTTACTGTTTCATGTCTCAATATTATTTGCTGCTGGGAGATATTATACTTCAACATAAGAGTGCTTACTGTTTCATGTCTCAATATTATTTGCTGCTGGGAGATATTATACTTCAACGTAAGAGTGCTTACTGTTTCATGTCTCAATATTATTTGCTCCTGGGAGATATTATACTTCAACATATGAGTGCTTACTGTTTCATGTCTCAATATTATTTGCTGCCGGGGGATATTATAGTTCAACATTAGAGTGCTTACTGTTTCATGTCTCAACATTATTTGCTGCTGGGAGATATTATACTTCAACGTAAGATACTTACTGTTTCATGTCTCAATATTATTTGCTGCTGGGAGATATTATAGTTCAACATTAGAGTGCTTACTGTTTCATGTCTCAATATTATTTGCTGCTGGGAGATATTATAATTCAACATAAGGGTGATTACTGTTTCATTTCGCAACATTATTTGCTGCTGGGAGATTTTATACTTCAACATAACAGTGCTTACTGTTTCATGTCTCAATATTATTTGCTGCTGGGAGATATTATACTTCAACATAAGAGTGCTTACTGTTTAATGCCTCAATATTATTTGCTGCTGGGAGATATTGTAGTTCAACATTAGAGTGCTTACAGTTTCATGTCCCAATATTATTTGCTGCTGGGAGATATTATAATTCAACATAAGGGTGCTTACTATTTCATGTCGCCACATTATTTGCTGCTGGGAGTTTTTATACTTAAACATAACAGTGCTTACTGTTTCATGTCTCAACATTATTTGCTGCTGGGAGATATTATACTTCAACATAAGAGTGCTGCTGTTTCATGTCTCAACATTATTTGCTGCTGGGAGATATTATACTTCAACGTAAGAGTGCTTACTGTTTCATGTCTCAATATTATTTGCTGCTGGGAGATATTATAGTTCAACATTAGAGTGCTTACTGTTTCATGTCTCAATACTATTTGCTGCTGGGAGATATTATAGTTCAACATAAGAGTGATCACTGTTTCATGTCTGAATATTATTTGCTGCTGGGAGATATTGTAGTTCAAAATAAGAGTGGTTACTGTTTCATGTCGCAACATTATTTCCAGATGGGAGATATTATACCTCAACATAAGAGTGCTTTTTGTTTCATTTCGCAACATTAATTCCAGCTGGGAGATATTATACCTCAGCATAAGAGTGCTTACTGTTTCACAACATTATTTGCTGCTGGGAGATATTATAGGTACTTCAGCATAAGAGTGCTTACTGTTTCACAACATTATTTGCTGCTGGGAGATATTATAGTTCAACATAAGAGTGCTTACTGTTTCATGTCTCAATATTATTTGCTGCTGGGAGATATTATACTTCAACATAAGAGTGCTTACTGTTTCATGTCTCAATTTATTTCCTGCTGGGAGATATTATACTTCAACGTAAGAGTGCTTACTGTTTCATGTCTCAATATTATTTGCTGCTGTGGGATATTATAGTTCAGCATTAGCGTGCTTACTGTTTCATGTCTCAAAATTATTTCCTGCTGGGAGATATTATACTTCAACGTAAGAGTGCTTACTGTTTCATGTCTCAATATTATTTGCTGCTGGGGGATATTATAGTTCAACATTAGAGTGCTTACCGTTTCATGTCTCAATACTATTTGCTGCTGGGAGATATTATAGTTCAACATAAGGGTTGTCACTGTTTCATGTCTCAATATTATTTGCTGCTGGGAGATATTATAGTTCAAAATAAGAGTGGTTACTGTTTCATGTCGCAACATTATTTCCAGATGGGAGATATTATACTTCAACATAAGAGTGCTTATTATTTCATTTCGCAACATTAATTCCAGCTGGGAGATATTATACCTCAGCATAATAGTGCTTACTGTTTCACAACATTATTTTCTGCTGGGAGATATTATAGGTACTTCAGCATAAGAGTGCTTACCGTTTCACAACATTATTTGCTGCTGGGAGATATTACAGTTCAACATAAGAGTGCTTACTGTTTCATGTCTCAATATTATTTGCTGCTGGGAGATATTATAATTACAATAAGGGTGCTTACTGTTTCATGTCTCAATATTATTTGCTGCTGGGAGATATTATAGTTCAACATAAGAATGCTTACTGTTTCATGTCTCAATATTATTTGCTGCTGGGAGATATTATACTTCAACATAAGAGTGCTTACTGTTTAATGCCTCAATATTATTTGCTGCTGGGAGATATTGTAGTTCAACATTAGAGTGCTTACAGTTTCATGTCCCAATATTATTTGCTGCCGGGAGATATTATAATTCAACATAAGGGTGCTTACTGTTTCATGTCGCCACATTATTTGCTGCTGGGAGATATTATACTTCAACATAAGATTGCTTACTGTTTCATGTCTCAATATTATATGCTGCTGCGAGATATTATACTTCAACGTAAGAGTGCTTACTGTTTCATGTCTCAATATTATTTGCTGCTGGGAGATATTATATTTCAACGTAAGAGTGCTTACTGTTTCATGTCTCAATATTATTTGCTGCTGGGAGATATTATACTTCAACGTAAGATGTCTTACTGTATCATGTCTCAATACTATTTGCTGCTGGGAGATATTATAGTTCAACATAGGAGTGCTTGCTGTTTCATGTCTCAATATTATTTGCTGCTGGGAGATATTACACTTCAACGTAAGAGTGCTTACTGTTTCATGTCTCAATATTATTTGCTGCTGGGAGATATTATACTTCAACATTAGAGTGCATACTGTATCATGTCTCAATATTATTTGCTGCTGGGAGATATTATACTTCAACATTACAGTGCTTACTAATTCATGTCTCAATATTATTTGCTGCTGGGAGATATTATACTTCAACATTAGAGTGCTTACTGTTTCATGTCTCAATATTATTTGCTGCTGGGAGATATTATAATTCAACATAAGGGTGCTTACTGTTTCATGTCGCCACATTATTTGCTGCTGGGCGATATCATACTTCAACATAACAGTGCTTACTGTTTCATGTCTCAATATTATTTGCTGCTGGGAGATATTATACTTCAACATAAGAGTGCTTACTGTTTAATGTCTCAATATTATTTGCTGCTGGGAGATATTATAGTTCAACATAAGTGTGCTTACTGTTTCATGTCTCAATATTTTTTGCTGCTGGGAGATATTATAACTACAATAAGGGTGCTTACTGTTTCATGTCTCAATATTATTTGCTGCTGGGAGATATTATAATTCAACATAAGGGTGCTTACTGTTTCATGTCTCAATATTATTTGCTGCTAAGAGATATTATAGTTCAACGTAATAGTGCTTACTGTTTCATGTCTCAATATTGTTTGCTGCTGGGAGATATTATACTTCAACATAAGAGTGCTTACTGTTTAATGTCTTAATATTATTTGCTGCTGGGAGATATTACACTTCAACATAAGAGTGCTTACTGTTTCATGTCTCAATATTATTTGCTGCTGGGAGATATTATACTTTAACGTAAGAGTGCTTACTGTTTCATGTCTCAATATTATTTGCTGCTGGGAGATATTATACTTCAACATAAGAGTGCTTACTGTTTCATGTCTCAATATTATTTGCTGCTGGGAGATATTATACTTCAACGTAAGAGTGCTTACTGTCTCATGTCTCAATATTATTTGCTGCTGGGAGATATTCTAATTCAATATAAGGGTGCTTACTGTTTCATGTCGCCACATTATTTGCTGCTGGGAGATTTTATACTTCAACATAACAATGCTTAATGTTTCATGTCTCAATATTATTTGCTGCTGGGAGATATTATAATACAACATAAGGGTGCTTACTGTTTCATGTCGCCACATTATTTGCTGCTGGGAGATTTTATACTTCAACATAACAGTGCTTACTGTTTCATGTCTCAACATTATTTGCTGCTGGGAGATATTATACTTCAACATAAGAGTGCTTACTGTTTCACGTCTCAACATTATTTGCTGCTGGGAGATATTATACTTCAACGTAAGACTGCTTACTCTTTCATGTCTCAATATTATTTGCTGCTGGGAGATATTATAGTTCAACATTAGAGTGCTTACTGTTTCATGTCTCAATACTATTTGCTGCTGGGAGATATTATAGTTCAACATAAGAGTGATCACTGTTTCATGTCTGAATATTATTTGCTACTGGGAGATATTATAGTTCAAAATAAGAGTGGTTACTGTTTCATGTCGCAACATTATTTCCAGATGGGAGATATTATACCTCAACATAAGAGTGCTTATTGTTTCATTTCGCAACATTAATTCCAGGTGGGAGATATTATACCTCAGCATAAGAGTGCTTACTGTTTCATGTCTCAATATTATTTGCTGCTGGGAGATATTATAGTTCAACATTACAGTGCTTACTGTTTCATGTCTCAATACTATTTGCTGCTGGGAGATATTATAGTTCAACATAAGAGTGCTTACTGTTTCATGTTTAAATATTATTTGGTGCTGGGAGATATTATACTTCAACGTAAGAGTGCTTACTGTTTCATGTCTCAATATTATCTGCTGCTGGGAGATATTATACTTCAACATAAGAGTGCTTACTGTTTCATGTCTCAATATTATTTGCTGCTGGGAGATATTATACTTCAACGTAAGAGTGCTTACTGTTTCATGTCTCAATATTAGTTGCTCCTGGGAGATATTATACTTCAACATATGAGTGCTTACAGTTTCATGTCTCAATATTATTTGCTGCTGGGGGATATTATAGTTCAACATTGGAGTGCTTACTGTTTCATGTCTCAACATTATTTGCTGCTGGGAGATATTATACTTCAACGTAAGTTACTTACTGTTTCATGTCTCAATATTATTTGCTGCTGGGAGATATTATAGTTCAACATTAGAGTGCTTACTGTTTCATGTCTCAATACTATTTGCTGCTGGGAGATATTATAGTTCAACATAAGAGTTGTCACTGTTTCATGTCTCAATATTTTTTGCTGCTGGGAGATATTATAGTTCAAAATAAGAGTGGTTACTGTTTCATGTCGCAACATTATTTCGAGATGGCAGATATTATACCTCAACATAAGAGTGCTTATTGTTTCATTTCGCAACATTAATTCCAGCTGGGAGATATTATACCTCAGCATAAGAGTGCTTACTGTTTCACAACTTTATTTGCTGCTGGGAGATATTATATTTCAATATAAGAGTGCTTACTATTTCATGTCTCAATATTATTTGCTGTTGGGAGATATTATAATTACAATAAGGGTGCTTACTGTTTCAAGTCTCAATATTATTTGCTGCTGGGAGATATTATAATTCAACATAATGGAGCTTAATGTTTCATGTCTCAATATTATTTGCTGCTGGGAGATATTATAGTTCAACATAAGAGTGCTTACTGTTTCATGTCTCAATATTATTTGCTGCTGGAAGATATTATAGTTCAACATAAGAGTGCTTACTGTTTCACAACATTATTTGCTGCTGGGAGATATTATAGGTACTTCAGCATAGGAGTGCTTACTGTTTCACAACATTATTTGCTGCTGGGAGATATTATACTTCAACATAAGAGTGCTTACTGTTTCATGTCGCCACACTATTTGCTGCTGGGAGATATTATACTTCAACATAAGAGTGCTTACTGTTTCATGTCTCAATATTATTTGCTGCTGGGAGATATTATACTTCAACGTAAGAGTGCTTAATGTTTGATTTCTCAATATTATTTGCTGCAGGGAGATATTATAGTTTAACATTAGAGTGGTCACTGTTTCATGTCTCAATATTACTTGCTGCTGGGAGATATTATAGTTCAACATTAGAGTGGTTAATGTTTCATGTCTCAATACTATTTGCTGCTGGGAGATATTATAGTTCAACATAAGAGTGGTCACTGTTTCATGTCGCAACATTATTTCCAGATGGGAGATATTATACCTCAACATAACAGTGCTTATTTTTTCATTTCGCAACATTAATTCCAGCTGAGAGATATTATACCTCAGCATAAGAGTGCTTACTGTTTCACAACCTTATTTGCTGCTGGGAGATATTATATTTCAATATAAGAGTGCTTACTGTTTCATGTCTCAATATTATTTGCTGTTGGGAGATATTATAATTACAATAAGGGTGCTTACTGTTTCATGTCTCAATATTATTTGCTGCTGGGAGATATTATAATTCAACATAAGGGAGCTTAATGTTTCATGTCTCAATATTATTTGCTGCTGTGAGATATTGTAGTTCAACATAAGAGCGCATACTGTTTCATGTCTCAATATTATTTGCTGCTGGAAGATATTATACTTCAACATAAGGGTGCTTACTGTTTCATGTCGCAACATTATTTGCTGCTGGGAGATATTATACTTCAACATAAGAGTGCTTACTGTTTCATGTCTCAATATTATTTGCTGCTGGGAGATATTATACTTCAACGTAAGAGTGCTTACTGTTTCATGTCTCAATATTATTTGCTGCTGGGAAATATTATAAATCAACATAAGGGTGCTTACTGTTTCATGTCTCAATATTATTTGCTGCTGGGAGATATTATAATTCAACATAAGGGTGCTTACTGTTTCATGTCACCACATTATTTGCTGCTGGGAGATATTATACTTCAACATTAGAGTGCTTACTGTTTCATGTCTCAATATTATTTGCTGCTGGGAGATATTATAATTCAACATAAGGGTGATTACTGTTTCATATCGCAACATTATTTGCTGCTGGGAGATTTTATACTTCAACATAACAGTGCTTACTGTTTCATGTCTCAATATTATTTGCTGCTGGGAGATATTGTACTTCAACATAAGAGTGCTTACTGTTTAATGCCTCAATATTATTTGCTGCTGGGAGATATTGTAGTTCAACATTAGAGTGCTTACAGTTTCATGTCCCAATATTATTTGCTGCTGGGAGATATTATAATTCAACATAAGGGTGCTTACTGTTTCATGTCGCCACATTATTTGCTGCTGGGAGATTTTATACTTCAACATAACAGTGCTTACTGTTTCATGTCTCAACATTATTTGCTGCTGGGAGATATTATACTTCAACATAAGAGTGCTGCTGTTTCATGTCTCAACATTATTTGCTGCTGGGAGATATTATACTTCAACGTAAGAGTGCTTACTGTTTCATGTCTCAATATTATTTGCTGCTGGGAGATATTATAGTTCAACATTAGAGTGCTTACTGTTTCATGTCTCAATACTATTTGCTGCTGGTAGATATTATAGTTCAACATAAGAGTGATCACTGTTTCATGTCTGAATATTATTTGCTGCTGGGAGATATTGTAGTTCAAAATAAGAGTGGTTACTGTTTCATGTCGCAACATTATTTCCAGATGGGAGATATTATACCTCAACATAAGAGTGCTTATTGTTTCATTTCGCAACATTAATTCCAGCTGGGAGATATTATACCTCAGCATAAGAGTGCTTACTGTTTCACAACATTATTTGCTGCTGGGAGATATTATAAGTACTTCAGCATAAGAGTGCTTACTGTTTCACAACATTATTTGCTGCTGGGAGATATTATAGTTCAACATAAGAGTGCTTACTGTTTCATGTCTCAATATTATTTGCTGCTGGGAGATATTATACTTCAACATAAGATTGCTTACTGTTTCATGTCTCAATTTATTTCCTGCTGGGAGATATTATACTTCAACGTAAGAGTGCTTACTGTTTCATGCCTCAATATTAGTTGCTGCTGGGAGATATTATACTTCAACATATGAGTGCTTACAGTTTCATGTCTCAATATTATTTGCTGCTGTGGGATATTATAGTTCAGCATTAGAGTGCTTACTGTTTCATGTCTCAAAATTATTTCCTGCTGGGAGATATTATACATCAACGTAAGAGTGCTTACTGTTTCATGTCTCAATATTATTTGCTGCTGGGAGATATTATAGTTCAACATTAGAGTGCTTACCGTTTCATGTCTCAATACTATTTGCTGCTGGGAGATATTATAGTTCAACATAAGAGTTGTCACTATTTCATGTCTCAATATTATTTGCTGCTGGGAGATATTATAGTTCAAAATAAGAGTGGTTACTGTTTCATGTCGCAACATTATTTCCAGATGGGAGATATTATACTTCAACATAAGAGTGCTTATTATTTCATTTCGCAACATTAATTCCAGCTGGGAGATATTATACCTCAGCATAATAGTGCTTACTGTTTCACAACATTATTTTCTGCTGGGAGATATTATAGGTACTTCAGCATAAGAGTGCTTACTGTTTCACAACATTATTTGCTGCTGGGAGATATTATAGTTCAACATAAGAGTGCTTACTGTTTCATGTCTCAATATTATTTGCTGCTGGGAGATATTATAATTACAATAAGAATGCTTACTGTTTCATGTCTCAATATTATTTGCTGCTGGGAGATATTATAATTCAACATAAGGGTGCTTACTGTTTCATGTCTCAGTATTATTTGCTGCTGGGAGATATTATAGTTCAACATAAGAATGCTTACTGTTTCATGTCTCAATATTATTTGCTGCTGGGAGATATTATACTTCAACATAAAGAGTGCTTACTGTTTCATGTCGCCACATTATTTGCTGCTGGGAGATATTATACTTCAACATTAGAGTACTTACTGTTTCATGTCTCAATATTATTTGCTGCTGGGAGACATTATACTTCAACATAAGAGTGCTTACTGTTTAATGTCTCAATATTTTTGATGCTGGGAGATATTGTAGTTCAATATTAGAGTGCTTACTGTTTCATGTCTCTACATTATTTGCTGCTGGGAGATATTATACTTCAACATAGGAGTGCTTACTGTTTCATGTCTCAATATTATTTGCTGCTGGGAGATATTATAGTTCAACATAAGATTGCTTACTGTTTCATGTCTCAATATTACATGCTGCTGCGAGATATTATACTTCAACGTAAGAGTGCTTACTGTTTAATGTCTCAATATTATTTGCTGCTGGGAGATATTATATTTCAACGTAAGAGTGCTTACTGTTTCATGTCTCAATATTATTTGCTGCTGGGAGATATTATACTTCAACGTAAGATGTCTTACTGTTTCATGTCTCAATACTATTTGCTGCTGGGAGATATTATAGTTATACATAGGAGTGCTTACTGTTTCATGTCTCAATATTATTTGCTGCTGGGAGATATTATACTTCAACGTAAGAGTGCTTACTGTTTCATGTCTCAATATTATCTGCTGCTGGGAGATATTATACTTCAACGTAAGATGTCTTACTGTTTCATGTCTCAATACTATTTGCTGCTGGGAGATATTATATTTCAACATAGGAGTGCTTACTGTTTCATGTCTCAATATTATTTGCTGCTGGGAGATATTATACTTCAACGTAAGAGTGCTTACTGTTTCATGTCTCAATATTATTTGCTGCTGGGAGATATTATAGTTCAACATTAGAGTGCTTACCGTTTCATGTCTCAATATTATTGGCTGCTGGGAGATATTATAGTTCAAAATAGGAGTGGTTACTGTTTCATGTCGCAACATTATTTCCAGATGGGAGATATTATACTTCAACATAAGAGTGCTTATTATTTTATTTCGCAACATTAATTCCAGCTGGGAGATATTATACCTCAGCATAATAGTGCTTACTGTTTCACAACATTATTTTCTGCTGGGAGATATTATAGGTACTTCAGCATAAGAGTGCTTACTGTTTCACGACATTATTTGCTGCTGGGAGATATTACAGTTCAACATAAGAGTGCTTACTGTTTCATGTCTCTATATTATTTGCTGCTGGGAGATATTATAATTACAATAAGGGTGCTTACTGTTTCATGTCTCAATATTATTTGCTGCTGGGAGATATTATAATTCAACATAAGGGTGCTTACTGTTTCATGTCTCAATATTATTTGCTGCTGGGAGATATTATACTTCAACATAAGAGTGCTTACTGTTTCATGTCGCCACATTATTTGCTGCTGGGAGATATTATACTTCAACATTAGAGTCCTTACTGTTTCATGTCTCAATATTATTTGCTGCTGGGAGACATTATACTTCAACATAAGAGTGCTTACTGTTTAATGTCTCAATATTTTTGATGCTGGGAGATATTGTAGTTCTATATTAGAGTGCTTACTGTTTCATGTCTCTACATTATTTGCTGCTGGGAGATATTATACTTCAACATAAAAGTGCTTACTGTTTCATGTCTCAATATTATTTGCTGCTGGGAGATATTATAGTTCAACATAAGATTGCTTACTGTTTCATGTCTCAATATTATATGCTGCTGCGAGATATTATACTTCAACGTAAGAGTGCTTACTGTTTCATGTCTCAATATTATTTGCTGCTGGGAGATATTATATTTCAACGTAAGAGTGCTTACTGTTTCATGTCTTAATATTATTTGCTGCTGGGAGATATTATACTTCAACGTAAGATGTCTTACTGTTTCATGTCTCAATACTATTTGCTGCTGGGAGATATTATAGTTCAACATAGGAGTGCTTACTGTTTCATGTCTCAATATTATTTGCTGCTGGGAGATATTATACTTCAACGTAAGAGTGCTTACTGTTTCATGTCTCAATATTATTTGCTGCTGGGAGATATTATACTTCAACATTAGAGTGCATACTGTATCATGTCTCAATATTATTTGCTGCTGGGAAATATTATACTTCAACATTACAGTGCTTACTAATTCATGTCTCAATATTATTTGCTGCTGGGAGATATTATACTTCAACATTAGAGTGCTTACTGTTTCATGTCTCAATATTATTTGCTGCTGGGAGATAATATAATTCAACATAAGGGTGCTTACTGTTTCATGTCGCCACATTATTTGCTGCTGGGAGATATTATACTTCAACATAACAGTGCTTACTGTTTCATGTCTCAATATTATTTGCTGCTGGGAGATATTATACTTCAACATAAGAGTGCTTACTGTTTAATGTCTCAATATTATTTGCTGCTGGAAGATATTATAGTTCAACATAAGTGTGCTTACTGTTTCATGTCTCAATATTTTTTGCTGCTGGGAGATATTATAACTACAATAAGGGTGCTTACTGTTTCATGTCTCAATATTATTTGCTGCTGGGAGATATTATAATTCAACATAAGGGTGCTTACTGTTTCATGTCTCAATATTATTAGCTGCTGGGAGATATTATAGTTCAACGTAATAGTGCTTACTGTTTCATGTCTCAATATTGTTTGCTGCTGGGAGATATTATACTTCAACATAAGAGTGCTTACTGTTTAATGTCTTAATATTATTTGCTGCTGGGAGATATTACACTTCAACATAAGAGTGCTTACTGTTTCATGTCTCAATATTATTTGCTGCTGGGAGATATTATACTTTAACGTAAGAGTGCTTACTGTTTTATGTCTCAATATTATTTGCTGCTGGGAGATATTACACTTCAACATAAGAGTGCTTACTGTTTCATGTCTCAATATTATTTGCTGCTGGGAGATACTATAATTCAACATAAGCGTACTTACTGTTTCATGTCTCAATATTATTTCCTGCTGGGAGATATTATAATTCAACATAAAGGTGCTTACTGTTTCATGTCGCCACATTATTTGCTGCTGGGAGATATTATACTTCAACATAAGAGTGCTTACTGTTTCATTTCTCAATATTAATTGCTGCTGGGAGATATTATACTTCAACATAAGAGTGCTTACTGTTTCATGTCTCAATATTATTTGCTGCTGGGAGATATTATACTTCAACATAACAGTGCTTACTGTTTCATGTCTCAATATTATTTGCTGCTGGGAGATATTATAATTCAACATTAGGGTGCTTACTGTTTCATGTCTCAACATTATTTGCTGTTGGGAGATATTATACTTCAACATAAGAGTGGTCACTGTTTCATGTCTCAATATTATTTGCTGCTGGGAGATATTATAGTTCAAAATAAGAGTGGTTACTGTTTCATGTCACAACATTATTTCCAGATGGGAGATATTATACCTCAACATTAGAGTGCTTATTGTTTCACAACATTATTTGCTGCAGGGAGATATTATAGGTACCTCAGCATAAGAGTGCTTACCGTTTCACAACATTATTTGCTGCTGGGAGATATTATAGTTCAACATAAGGGTGCCTACTGTTTCATGTCTCAATATTATTTACTGCTGCGAGATATTATAATTCAACATAAGGGTGCTTACTGTTTCATGTCTCAATATTATTTGCTGCTGGGAGGTATTATAGTTCAACATAAGAGTGCTTACTGTTTCATGTCTCAATATTATTTGCTGCTGGGAAATACTATACTTCAACATAAGAGTGCTTACTGTTTCATGTCGCCACATTATTTGCTGCTGGGAGATATTATACTTCAACATAAGACTGCTTACTGTTTCATGTCTCAATATTATTTGCTGCTGGAAGATATTATACTTCAATGTAAGAGTGCTTACTGTTTCATGTCTCAATATTATTTGCTGCTGGGAGATATTATACTTCAACATAAGAGTGCTTACTGTTTCATGTCTAAATATTATTTGCTGCTGGGAGATATTATACTTCAACGTAAGAGTGCTTACTGTTTCATGTCTCAATATTATTTGCTCCTGGGAGATATTATACTTCAACATATGAGTGCTTACTGTTTCATGTCTCAATATTATTTGCTGCCAGGGGATATTATAGTTCAACATTAGAGTGCTTACTGTTTCATGTCTCAACATTATTTGCTGCTGGGAGATATTATACTTCAACGTAAGATACTTACTGTTTCATGTCTCAATATTATTTGCTGCTGGGAGATATTATAGTTCAACATTAGACTGCTTACTGTTTCATGTCTCAATACTATTTGCTGCTGGGAGATATTATAGTTCAACATAAGAGTTGTCACTGTTTCATGTCTCAATATTTTTTGCTGCTGGGAGATATTATAGTTCAAAATAAGAGTGGTTACTGTTTCATGTCGCAACATTATTTCCAGATGGCAGATATTATACCTCAACATAAGAGTGCTTATTGTTTCATTTCGCAACATTAATTCCAGCTGGGAGATATTATACCTCAGCATAAGAGTGCTTACTGTTTCACAACTTTATTTGCTGCTGGGAGATATTATAGGTACTTCAGCATAGGAGTGCTTACTGTTTCACAACATTATTTGCTGCTGGGAGATATTATACTTCAACATAAGAGTGCTTACTGTTTCATGTCGCCACATTATTTGCTGCTGGGAGATATTATACTTCAACATAAGAGTGCTTACTGTTTCATGTCTCAATATTATTTGCTGCTGGGAGATATTATACTTCAACATTAGAGTGCATACTGTATCATGTCTCAATATTATTTGCTGCTGGGAGATATTATACTTCAACATTACAGTGCTTACTAATTCATGTCTCAATATTATTTGCTGCTGGGAGATATTATACTTCAACATTAGAGTGCTTACTGTTTCATGTCTCAATATTATTTGCTGCTGGGAGATAATACAATTCAACATAAGGGTGCTTACTGTTTCATGTCGCCACATTATTTGCTGCTGGGAGATATTATACTTCAACATAACAGTGCTTACTGTTTCATGTCTCAATATTATTTGCTGCTGGGAGATATTATACTTCAACATAAGAGTGCTTACTGTTTAATGTCTCAATATTATTTGCTGCTGGAAGATATTATAGTTCAACATAAGTGTGCTTACTGTTTCATGTCTCAATATTTTTTGCTGCTGGGAGATATTTTAACTACAATAAGGGTGCTTACTGTTTCATGTCTCAATATTATTTGCTGCTGGGAGATATTATAATTCAACATAAGGGTGCTTACTGTTTCATGTCTCAATATTATTTGCTGCTGGGAGATATTATAGTTCAACGTAATAGTGCTTACTGTTTCATGTCTCAATATTGTTTGCTGCTGGGAGATATTATACTTCAACATAAGAGTGCTTACTGTTTAATGTCTTAATATTATTTGCTGCTGGGAGATATTACACTTCAACATAAGAGTGCTTACTGTTTCATGTCTCAATATTATTTGCTGCTGGGAGATATTATACTTTAACGTAAGAGTGCTTACTGTTTTATGTCTCAATATTATTTGCTGCTGGGAGATATTACACTTCAACATAAGAGTGCTTACTGTTTCATGTCTCAATATTATTTGCTGCTGGGAGATACTATAATTCAACATAAGCGTACTTACTGTTTCATGTCTCAATATTATTTCCTGCTGGGAGATATTATAATTCAACATAAAGGTGCTTACTGTTTCATGTCGCCACATTATTTGCTGCTGGGAGATATTATACTTCAACATAAGAGTGCTTACTGTTTCATTTCTCAATATTAATTGCTGCTGGGAGATATTATACTTCAACATAAGAGTGCTTACTGTTTCATGTCTCAATATTATTTGCTGCTGGGAGATATTATACTTCAACATAACAGTGCTTACTGTTTCATGTCTCAATATTATTTGCTGCTGGGAGATATTATAATTCAACATTAGGGTGCTTACTGTTTCATGTCTCAACATTATTTGCTGTTGGGAGATATTATACTTCAACATAAGAGTGGTCACTGTTTCATGTCTCAATATTATTTGCTGCTGGGAGATATTATAGTTCAAAATAAGAGTGGTTACTGTTTCATGTCACAACATTATTTCCAGATGGGAGATATTATACCTCAACATTAGAGTGCTTATTGTTTCACAACATTATTTGCTGCAGGGAGATATTATAGGTACCTCAGCATAAGAGTGCTTACCGTTTCACAACATTATTTGCTGCTGGGAGATATTATAGTTCAACATAAGGGTGCCTACTGTTTCATGTCTCAATATTATTTACTGCTGCGAGATATTATAATTCAACATAAGGGTGCTTACTGTTTCATGTCTCAATATTATTTGCTGCTGGGAGATATTATAGTTCAACATAAGAGTGCTTACTGTTTCATGTCTCAATATTATTTGCTGCTGGGAGATACTATACTTCAACATAAGAGTGCTTACTGTTTCATGTCGCCACATTATTTGCTGCTGGGAGATATTATACTTCAACATAAGACTGCTTACTGTTTCATGTCTCAATATTATTTGCTGCTGGAAGATATTATACTTCAATGTAAGAGTGCTTACTGTTTCATGTCTCAATATTATTTGCTGCTGGGAGATATTATACTTCAACATAAGAGTGCTTACTGTTTCATGTCTCAATATTATTTGCTGCTGGGAGATATTATACTTCAACGTAAGAGTGCTTACTGTTTCATGTCTCAATATTATTTGCTCCTGGGAGATATTATACTTCAACATATGAGTGCTTACTGTTTCATGTCTCAATATTATTTGCTGCCGGGGGATATTATAGTTCAACATTAGAGTGCTTACTGTTTCATGTCTCAACATTATTTGCTGCTGGGAGATATTATACTTCAACGTAAGATACTTACTGTTTCATGTCTCAATATTATTTGCGGCTGGGAGATATTATAGTTCAACATTAGACTGCTTACTGTTTCATGTCTCAATACTATTTGATGCTGGGAGATATTATAGTTCAACATAAGAGTTGTCACTGTTTCATGTCTCAATATTTTTTGCTGCTGGGAGATATTATAGTTCAAAATAAGAGTGGTTACTGTTTCATGTCGCAACATTATTTCCAGATGGCAGATATTATACCTCAACATAAGAGTGCTTATTGTTTCATTTCGCAACATTAATTCCAGCTGGGAGATATTATACCTCAGCATAAGAGTGCTTACTGTTTCACAACTTTATTTGCTGCTGGGAGATATTATAGGTACTTCAGCATAGGAGTGCTTACTGTTTCACAACATTATTTGCTGCTGGGAGATATTATACTTCAACATAAGAGTGCTTACTGTTTCATGTCGCCACATTATTTGCTGCTGGGAGATATTATACTTCAACATAAGAGTGCTTACTGTTTCATGTCTCAATATTATTTGCTGCTGGGAGATATTATACTTCAACGTAAGAGTGCTTAATGTTTGATTTCTCAATATTATTTGCTGCAGGGAGATATTATAGTTTAACATTAGAGTGGTCACTGTTTCATGTCTCAATATTACTTGCTGCTGGGAGATATTATAGTTCAACATTAGAGTGGTTAATGTTTCATGTCTCAATACTATTTGCTGCTGGGAGATATTATAGTTCAACATAAGATTGGTCACTGTTTCATGTCGCAACATTATTTGCAGATGGGAGATATTATACCTCAACATAAGAGTGCTTATTGTTTCATTTCGCAACATTAATTCCAGCTGAGAGATATTATACCTCAGCATAAGAGTGCTTACTGTTTCACAACTTTATTTGCTGCTGGGAGATATTATATTTCAATATAAGAGTGCTTACTGTTTCATGTCTCAATATTATTTGCTGTTGGGAGATATTATAATTACAATAAGGGTGCTTACTGTTTCATGTCTCAATATTATTTGCTGCTGGGAGATATTATAATTCAACATAAGGGAGCTTAATGTTTCATGTCTCAATATTATTTGCTGCTGTGAGATATTGTAGTTCAACATAAGAGTGCATACTGTTTCATGTCTCAATATTATTTGCTGCTGGAAGATATTATACTTCAACATAAGAGTGCTTACTGTTTCATGTCGCCACATTATTTGCTGCTGGGAGATATTATACTTCAACATAAGAGTGCTTACTGTTTCATGTCTCAATATTATTTGCTGCTGGGAGATATTATACTTCAACGTAAGAGTGCTTACTGTTTCATGTCTCAATATTATTTGCTGCTGGGAAATATTATAAATCAACATAAGGGTGCTTACTGTTTCATGTCTCAATATTATTTGCTGCTGGGAGATATTATAATTCAACATAAGGGTGCTTACTGTTTCATGTCACCACATTATTTGCTGCTGGGAGATATTATACTTCAACATTAGAGTGCTTACTGTTTCATGGCTCAATATTATTTGCTGCTGGGAGATATTATAATTCAACATAAGGGTGATTACTGTTTCATTTCGCAACATTATTTGCTGCTGGGAGATATTATACTTCAACATAAGAGTGCTTACTGTTTAATGCCTCAATATTATTTGCTGCTGGGAGATATTGTAGTTCAACATAGGAGTGCTTACAGTTTCATGTCCCAATATTATTTGCTGCTGGGAGATATTATAATTCAACATAAGGGTGCTTACTGTTTCATGTCGCCACATTATTTGCTGCTGGGAGATTTTATACTTCAACATAGCAGTGCTTACTGTTTCATGTCTCAACATTATTTGCTGCTGGGAGATATTATACTTCAACATAAGAGTGCTGCTGTTTCATGTCTCAACATTATTTGCTGCTGGGAGATATTATACTTCAACGTAAGAGTGCTTACTGTTTCATGTCTCAATATTATTTGCTGCTGGGAGATATTATAGTTCAACATTAGAGTGCTTACTGTTTCATGTCTCAATAATATTTGCTGCTGGGAGATATTATAGTTCAACATAAGAGTGATCACTGTTTCATGTCTGAATATTATTTGCTGCTGGGAGATATTGTAGTTCAAAATAAGAGTGGTTACTGTTTCATGTCGCAACATTATTTCCAGATGGGAGATATTATACCTCAACATAAGAGTGCTTATTGTTTCATTTCGCAACATTAATTCCAGCTGGGAGATATTATACCTCAGCATAAGAGTGCTTACTGTTTCACAACATTATTTGCTGCTGGGAGATATTATAGGTACTTCAGCATAAGAGTGCTTACTGTTTCACAACATTATTTGCTGCTGGGAGATATTATAGTTCAACATAAGAGTGCTTACTGTTTCATGTCTCAATATTATTTGCTGCTGGGAGATATTATACTTCAACATAAGAGTGCTTACTGTTTCATGTCTCAATTTATTTCCTGCTGGGAGATATTATACTTCAACGTAAGAGTGCTTACTGTTTCATGTCTCAATATTATTTGCTGCTGTGGGATATTATAGTTCAGCATTAGAGTGCTTACTGTTTCATGTCTCAAAATTATTTCCTGCTGGGAGATATTATACTTCAACGTAAGAGTGCTTACTGTTTCATGTCTCAATACTATTTGCTGCTGGGAGATATTATAGTTCAACATTAGAGTGCTTACCGTTTCATGTCTCAATACTATTTGCTGCTGGGAGATATTATAGTTCAACATAAGAGTTGTCACTGTTTCATGTCTCAATATTATTTGCTGCTGGGAGATATTATAGTTCAAAATAAGAGTGGTTACTGTTTCATGTCGCAACATTATTTCCAGATGGGAGATATTATACTTCAACATAAGAGTGCTTATTATTTCATTTCGCAACATTAATTCCAGCTGGGAGATATTATACCTCAGCATAATAGTGCTTACTGTTTCACAACATTATTTTCTGCTGGGAGATATTATAGGTACTTCAGCATAAGAGTGCTTACTGTTTCACAACATTATTTGCTGCTGGGAGATATTACAGTTCAACATAAGAGTGCTTACTGTTTCATGTCTCAATATTATTTGCTGCTGGGAGATATTATAATTACAATAAGGGTGCTTACTGCTTCATGTCTCAATATTATTTGCTGCTGGGAGATATTATAATTCAACATAAGGGTGCTTACTGTTTCATGTCTCAATAGTATTTGCTGCTGGGAGATATTATAGTTCAACATAAGAATGCTTACTGTTTCATGTCTCAATATTATTTGCTGCTGGGAGATATTATGCTTCAACATAAGAGTGCTTACTGTTTAATGCCTCAATATTATTTGCTGCTGGGAGATATTGTAGTTCAACATTAGAGTGCTTACAGTTTCATGTCCCAATATTATTTGCTGCCGGGAGATATTATAATTCAACATAAGGGTGCTTACTGTTTCATGTCGCCACATTATTTGCTGCTGGGAGATATTATACTTCAACATAAGATTGCTTACTGTTTCATGTCTCAATATTATATGCTGCTGCGAGATATTATACTTCAACGTAAGAGTGCTTACTGTTTCATGTCTCAATATTATTTGCTGCTGGGAGATATTATATTTCAACGTAAGAGTGCTTACTGTTTCATGTCTCAATATTATTTGCTGCTGGGAGATATTATACTTCAACGTAAGATGTCTTACTGTTTCATGTCTCAATACTATTTGCTGCTGGGAGATATTATAGTTCAACATAGGAGTGCTTACTGTTTCATGTCTCAATATTATTTGCTGCTGGGAGATATTACACTTCAACGTAAGAGTGCTTACTGTTTCATGTCTCAATATTATTTGCTGCTGGGAGATATTATACTTCAACATTAGAGTGCATACTGTATCATGTCTCAATATTATTTGCTGCTGGGAGATATTATACTTCAACATTACAGTGCTTACTAATTCATGTCTCAATATTATTTGCTGCTGGGAGATATTATACTTCAACATTAGAGTGCTTACTGTTTCATGTCTCAATATTATTTGCTGCTGGGAGATATTATAATTCAACATAAGGGTGCTTACTGTTTCATGTCGCCACATTATTTGCTGCTGGGCGATATCATACTTCAACATAACAGTGCTTACTGTTTCATGTCTCAATATTATTTGCTGCTGGGAGATATTATACTTCAACATAAGAGTGCTTACTGTTTAATGTCTCAATATTATTTGCTGCTGGGAGATATTATAGTTCAACATAAGTGTGCTTACTGTTTCATGTCTCAATATTTTTTGCTGCTGGGAGATATTATAACTACAATAAGGGTGCTTACTGTTTCATGTCTCAATATTATTTGCTGCTGGGAGATATTATAATTCAACATAAGGGTGCTTACTGTTTCATGTCTCAATATTATTTGCTGCTGGGAGATATTATAGTTCAACGTAATAGTGCTTACTGTTTCATGTCTCAATATTGTTTGCTGCTGGGAGATATTATACTTCAACATAAGAGTGCTTACTGTTTAATGTCTTAATATTATTTGCTGCTGGGAGATATTACACTTCAACATAAGAGTGCTTACTGTTTCATGTCTCAATATTATTTGCTGCTGGGAGATATTATACTTTAACGTAAGAGTGCTTACTGTTTCATGTCTCAATATTATTTGCTGCTGGGAGATATTATACTTCAACATAAGAGTGCTTACTGTTTCATGTCTCAATATTATTTGCTGCTGGGAGATATTATACTTCAACGTAAGAGTGCTTACTGTCTCATGTCTCAATATTATTTGCTGCTGGGAGATATTCTAATTCAATATAAGGGTGCTTACTGTTTCATGTCGCCACATTATTTGCTGCTGGGAGATTTTATACTTCAACATAACAATGCTTAATGTTTCATGTCTCAATATTATTTGCTGCTGGGAGATATTATAATACAACATAAGGGTGCTTACTCTTTCATGTCTCAATATTATTTGCTGCTGGGAGATATTATAGTTCAACATTAGAGTGCTTACTGTTTCATGTCTCAATACTATTTGCTGCTGGGAGATATTATAGTTCAACATAAGAGTGATCACTGTTTCATGTCTGAATATTATTTGCTACTGGGAGATATTATAGTTCAAAATAAGAGTGGTTACTGTTTCATGTCGCAACATTATTTCCAGATGGGAGATATTATAATACAACATAAGGGTGCTTTCTGTTTCATGTCGCCACATTATTTGCTGCTGGGAGATTTTATACTTCAACATAACAGTGCTTACTGTTTCATGTCTCAACATTATTTGCTGCTGGGAGATATTATACTTCAACATAAGAGTGCTTACTGTTTCACGTCTCAACATTATTTGCTGCTGGGAGATATTATACTTCAACGTAAGACTGCTTACTCTTTCATGTCTCAATATTATTTGCTGCTGGGAGATATTATAGTTCAACATTAGAGTGCTTACTGTTTCATGTCTCAATACTATTTGCTGCTGGGAGATATTATAGTTCAACATAAGAGTGATCACTGTTTCATGTCTGAATATTATTTGCTACTGGGAGATATTATAGTTCAAAATAAGAGTGGTTACTGTTTCATGTCGCAACATTATTTCCAGATGGGAGATATTATACCTCAACATAAGAGTGCTTATTGTTTCATTTCGCAACATTAATTCCAGGTGGGAGATATTATACCTCAGCATAAGAGTGCTTACTGTTTCATGTCTCAATATTATTTGCTGCTGGGAGATATTATAGTTTAACATTACAGTGCTTACTGTTTCATGTCTCAATACTATTTGCTGCTGGGAGATATTATAGTTCAACATAAGAGTGCTTACTGTTTCATGTCTCAATATTATTTGCTGCTGGGAGATATTATACTTCAACGTAAGAGTGCTTACTGTTTCATGTCTCAATATTAGTTGCTCCTGGGAGATATTATACTTCAACATATGAGTGCTTACATTTTCATGTCTCAATATTATTTGCTGCTGGGGGATATTATAGTTCAACATTAGAGTGCTTACTCTTTCATGTCTCAACATTATTTGCTGCTGGGAGATATTATACTTCAACGTAAGATACTTACTGTTTCATGTCTCAATATTATCTGCTGCTGGGAGATATTATAGTTCAACATTAGAGTGCTTACTGTTTCATGTCTCAATACTATTTGCTGCTGGGAGATATTATAGTTCAACATAAGAGTTGTCACTGTTTCATGTCTCAATATTTTTTGCTGCTGGGAGATATTATAGTTCAAAATAAGAGTGGTTACTGTTTCATGTCGCAACATTATTTCGAGATGGCAGATATTATACCTCAACATAAGAGTGCTTATTGTTTCATTTCGCAACATTAATTCCAGCTGGGAGATATTATACCTCAGCATAAGAGTGCTTACTGTTTCACAACTTTATTTGCTGCTGGGAGATATTATATTTCAATATAAGAGTGCTTACTATTTCATGTCTCAATATTATTTGCTGTTGGGAGATATTATAATTACAATAAGGGTGCTTACTGTTTCATGTCTCAATATTATTTGCTGCTGGGAGATATTATAATTCAACATAAGGGAGCTTAATGTTTCATGTCTCAATATTATTTGCTGCTGGGAGATATTATAGTTCAACATAAGAGTGCTTACTGTTTCATGTCTCAATATTATTTGCTGCTGGAAGATATTATACTTCACCATAAGAGTGCTTACTGTTTCACAACATTATTTGCTGCTGGGAGATATTATAGGTACTTCAGCATAGAAGTGCTTACTGTTTCACAACATTATTTGCTGCTGGGAGATATTATACTTCAACATAAGAGTGCTTACTGTTTCATGTCGCCACATTATTTGCTGCTGGGAGATATTATACTTCAACATAAGAGTGCTTACTGTTTCATGTCTCAATATTATTTGCTGCTGGGAGATATTATACTTCAACATAAGAGTGCTTACTGTTTCATGTCGCCACATTATTTGCTGCTGGGAGATATTATACTTCAACATTAGAGTGGTCACTGTTTCATGTCTCAATATTACTTGCTGCTGGGAGATATTATAGTTCAACATTAGAGTGGTTAATGTTTCATGTCTCAATACTATTTGCTGCTGGGAGATATTATAGTTCAACATAAGAGTGGTCACTGTTTCATGTCGCAACATTATTTCCAGATGGGAGATATTATACCTCAACATAAGAGTGATTATTTTTTCATTTCGCAACATTAATTCCAGCTGAGAGATATTATACCTCAGCATAAGTGTGCTTACTGTTTCACAACTTTATTTGCTGCTGGGAGATATTATATTTCAATATAAGAGTGCTTACTGTTTCATGTCTCAATATTATTTGCTGTTGGGAGATATTATAATTACAATAAGGGTGCTTACTGTTTCATGTCTCAATATTATTTGCTGCTGGGAGATATTATAATTCAACATAAGGGAGCTTAATGTTTCATTTCTCAATATTATTTGCTGCTGTGAGATATTGTAGTTCAACATAAGAGTGCATACTGTTTCATGTCTCAATATTATTTGCTGCTGGAAGATATTATACTTCAACATAAGAGTGCTTACTGTTTCATGTCGCCACATTATTTGCTGCTGGGAGATATTATACTTCAACATAAGAGTGCTTACTGTTTCATGTCTCAATATTATTTGCTGCTGGGAGATATTATACTTCAACGTAAGAGTGCTTACTGTTTCATGTCTCAATATTATTTGCTGCTGGGAAATATTATAAATCAACATAAGGGTGCTTACTGTTTCATGTCTCAATATTATTTGCTGCTGGGAGATATTATAATTCAACATAAGGGTGCTTACTGTTTCATGTCACCACATTATTTGCTGCTGGGAGATATTATACTTCAACATTAGAGTGCTTACTGTTTCATGTCTCAATATTATTTGCTGCTGGGAGATATTATAATTCAACATAAGGGTGATTACTGTTTCATTTCGCAACATTATTTGCTGCTGGGAGATTTTATACTTCAACATAACAGTGCTTACTGTTTCATGTCTCAATATTATTTGCTGCTGGGAGATATTATACTTCAACATAAGAGTGCTTACTGTTTCATGTCTCAATATTATTTGCTGCTGGGAGATATTGTACTTCAACATAAGGGTGCTTACTGTTTCATGTCTCAATATTATTTGCTGCTGGGAGATATTATACTTCAACATAAGAGTGCTTACTGTTTCATGTCTCAATATTATTTGCTGCTGGGAGATATTATACTTCAACATAAGGGTGCTTACTGTTTCATGTCTCAATATTATTTGCTGCTGGGAGATATTATACTTCAACATAAGAGTGCTTACTGTTTCATGTCTCAATATTATTTGCTGCTGGGAGATATTATACTTCAACATAAGGGTGCTTACTGTTTCATGTCTCAATATTATTTGCTGCTGGGAGATATTGTACTTCAACATAAGAGTGCTTACTGTTTAATGCCTCAATATTATTTGCTGCTGGGAGATATTGTAGTTCAACATTAGAGTGCTTACAGTTTCATGTCCCAATATTATTTGCTGCTGGGAGATATTATAATTCAACATAAGGCTGCTTACTGTTTCATGTCGCCACATTATTTGCTGCTGGGAGATTTTATACTTCAACATAACAGTGCTTACTGTTTCATGTCTCAACATTATTTGCTGCTGGGAGATATTATACTTCAACATAAGAGTGCTGCTGTTTCATGTCTCAACATTATTTGCTGCTGGGAGATATTATACTTCAACGTAAGAGTGCTTACTGTTTCATGTCTCAATATTATTTGCTGCTGGGAGATATTATAGTTCAACTTTAGATTGCTTACTGTTTCATGTCTCAATACTATTTGCTGCTGGGAGATATTATAGTTCAACATAAGAGTGATCACTGTTTCATGTCTGAATATTATTTGCTGCTGGGAGATATTGTAGTTCAAAATAAGAGTGGTTACTGTTTCATGTCGCAACATTATTTCCAGATGGGAGATATTATACCTCAACATAAGAGTGCTTATTGTTTCATTTCGCAACATTAATTCCAGCTGGGAGATATTATACCTCAGCATAAGAGTGCTTACTGTTTCACAACATTATTTGCTGCTGGGAGATATTATAGGTACTTCAGCATAAGAGTGCTTACTGTTTCACAACATTATTTGCTGCTGGGAGATATTATAGTTCAACATAAGAGTGCTTACTGTTTCATGTCTCAATATTATTTGCTGCTGGGAGATATTATACTTCAACATAAGATTGCTTACTGTTTCATGTCTCAATTTATTTCCTGCTGGGAGATATTATACTTCAACGTAAGAGTGCTTACTGTTTCATGCCTCAATATTAGTTGCTGCTGGGAGATATACTTCAACATATGAGTGCTTACTGTTTCATGTCTCAATATTATTTGCTGCTGTGGGATATTATAGTTCAGCATTAGAGTGCTTACCGTTTCATGTCTCAAAATTATTTCCTGCTGGGAGATATTATACATCAACGTAAGAGTGCTTACTGTTTCATGTCTCAATATTATTTGCTGCTGGGAGATATTATAGTTCAACATTAGAGTGCTTACCGTTTCATGTCTCAATACTATTTACTGCTGGGAGATATTATAGTTCAACATAAGAGTTGTCACTGTTTCATGTCTCAATATTATTTGCTGCTGGGAGATATTATAGTTCAAAATAAGAGTGGTTACTGTTTCATGTCGCAACATTATTTCCAGATGGGAGATATTATACTTCAACATAAGAGTGCTTATTATTTCATTTCGCAACATTAATTCCAGCTGGGAGATATTATACCTCAGCATAATAGTGCTTACTGTTTCACAACATTATTTTCTGCTGGGAGATATTATAGGTACTTCAGCATAAGAGTGCTTACTGTTTCACAACATTATTTGCTGCTGGGAGATATTATAGTTAAACATAAGAGTGCTTACTGTTTCATGTCTCAATATTATTTGCTGCTGGGAGATATTATAATTACAATAAGGGTGCTTACTGTTTCATGTCTCAATATTATTTGCTGCTGGGAGATATTATAATTCAACATAAGGGGGCTTACTGTTTCATGTCTCAATATTATTTGCTGCTGGGAGATATTATAGTTCAACATAAGAATGCTTACTGTTTCATGTCTCAATATTATTTGCTGCTGGGAGATATTATACTTCAACATAAGAGTGCTTACTGTTTCATGTCGCCACATTATTTGCTGCTGGGAGATATTATACTTCAACATTAGAGTACTTACTGTTTCATGTCTCAATATTATTTGCTGCTGGGAGATATTATACTTCAACGTAAGAGTGCTTACTGTTTCATGTCTCAATATTATTTGCTGCTGGGAAATATTATAAATCAACATAAGGGTGCTTACTGTTTCATGTCTCAATATTATTTGCTGCTGGGAGATATTATAATTCAACATAAGGGTGCTTACTGTTTCATGTCACCACATTATTTGCTGCTGGGAGATATTATACTTCAACATTAGAGTGCTTACTGTTTCATGTCTCAGTATTATTTGCTGCTGGGAGATATTATAATTCAACATAAGGGTGATTACTGTTTCATTTCGCAACATTATTTGCTGCTGGGAGATTTTATACTTCAACATAACAGTGCTTACTGTTTCATGTCTCAATATTATTTGCTGCTGGGAGATATTGTACTTCAACATAAGAGTGCTTACTGCTTAATGCCTCAATATTATTTGCTGCTGGGAGATATTGTAGTTCAACATTAGAGTGCTTACAGTTTCATGTCCCAATATTATTTGCTGCTGGGAGATATTATAATTCAACATAAGGCTGCTTACTGTTTCATGTCGCCACATTATTTGCTGCTGGGAGATTTTATACTTCAACATAACAGTGCTTACTGTTTCATGTCTCAACATTATTTGCTGCTGGGAGATATTATACTTCAACATAAGAGTGCTGCTGTTTCATGTCTCAACATTATTTGCTGCTCGGAGATATTATACTTCAACGTAAGAGTGCTTACTGTTTCATGTCTCAATATTATTTGCTGCTGGGAGATATTATAGTTCAACATTAGAGTGCTTACTGTGTCATGTCTCAATACTATTTCCTGCTGGGAGATATTATAGTTCAACATAAGAGTGATCACTGTTTCATGTCTGAATATTATTTGCTGCTGGGAGATATTGTAGTTCAAAATAAGAGTGGTTACTGTTTCATGTCGCAACATTATTTCCAGATGGGAGATATTATACCTCAACATAAGAGTGCTTATTGTTTCATTTCGCAACATTAATTCCAGCTGGGAGATATTATACCTCAGCATAAGAGTGCTTACTGTTTCACAACATTATTTGCTGCTGGGAGATATTACAGGTACTTCAGCATAAGAGTGCTTACTGTTTCACAACATTATTTGCTGCTGGGAGATATTATAGTTCAACATAAGAGTGCTTACTGTTTCATGTCTCAATATTATTTGCTGCTGGGAGATATTATACTTCAACATAAGATTGCTTACTGTTTCATGTCTCAATTTATTTCCTGCTGGGAGATATTATACTTCAACGTAAGAGTGCTTACTGTTTCATGCCTCAATATTAGTTGCTGCTGGGAGATATTATACTTCAACATATGAGTGCTTACTGTTTCATGTCTCAATATTATTTGCTGCTGTGGGATATTATAGTTCAGCATTAGAGTGCTTACTGTTTCATGTCTCAAAATTATTTCCTGCTGGGAGATATTATACATCAACGTAAGAGTGCTTACTGTTTCATGTCTCAATATTATTTGCTGCTGGGAGATATTATAGTTCAACATTAGAGTGCTTACCGTTTCATGTCTCAATACTATTTACTGCTGGAAGATATTATACTTCAACATATGAGTGCTTACTGTTTCATGTCTCAATATTATTTGCTGCTGTGGGATATTATAGTTCAGCATTAGAGTGCTTACTGTTTCATGTCTCAATATTATTTGCTGCTGGGAGATATTATACTTCAACATATGAGTGCTTACTGTTTCATGTCTCAATATTATTTGCTGCTGTGGGATATTATAGTTCAGCATTAGAGTGCTTACTGTTTCATGTCTCAAAATTATTTCCTGCTGGGAGATATTATACATCAACGTAAGAGTGCTTACTGTTTCATGTGTCAATATTATTTGCTGCTGGGAGATATTATAGTTCAACATAAGAGTTGTCACAGTTTCATGTCTCAATATTATTTGCTGCTGGGAGATTTATAGTTCAAAATAAGAGTGGTTACTGTTTCATGTCGCAACATTATTTCCAGATGGGAGATATTATACCTCAACATAAGAGTGCTTATTATTTCATTTCGCAACATTAATTCCAGCTGGGATATATTATACCTCAGCATAATAGTGCTTACTGTTTCACAACATTATTTTCTGCTGGGAGATATTATAGGTACTTCAGCATAAGAGTGCTTACTGTTTCACAACATTATTTGCTGCTGGGAGATATTACAGTTCAACATAAGAGTGCTTACTGTTTCATGTCTCAATATTATTTGCTGCTGGGAGATATTATAATTACAATAAGGGTGCTTACTGTTTCATGTCTTAATATTATTTGCTGCTGGGAGATATTATAATTCAACATAAGGGGGCTTACTGTTTCATGTCTCAATATTATTTGCTGCTGGGAGATATTATAGTTCAACATAAGAATGCTTACTGTTTCATGTCTCAATATTATTTGCTGCTGGGAGATATTATACTTCAACATAAGAGTGCTTACTGTTTCATGTCGCCACATTATTTGCTGCTGGGAGATATTATACTTCAACATTAGAGTACTTACTGTTTCATGTCTCAATATTATTTGCTGCTGGGAGACATTATACTTCAACATAAGAGTGCTTACTGTTTAATGTCTCAATATTTTTGATGCTGGGAGATATTGTAGTTCAATATTAGAGTGCTTACTGTTTCATGTCTCTACATTATTTGCTGCTGGGAGATATTATACTTAAACATAAGAGTGCTTACTGTTTCATGTCTCAATATTATTTGCTGCTGGGAGATATTATAGTTCAACATAAGATTGCTTACTGTTTCATGTCTCAATATTACATGCTGCTGCGAGATATTATACTTCAACGTAAGAGTGCTTACTGTTTCATGTCTCAATATTATTTGCTGCAGGGAGATATTATATTTCAACGTAAGAGTGCTTACTGTTTCATGTCTCAATATTATTTGCTGCTGGGAGATATTATACTTCAACGTAAGATGTCTTACTGTTTCATGTCTCAATACTATTTGCTGCTGGGAGATATTATAGTTCAACATAGGAGTGCTTACTGTTTCATGTCTCAACATAATTTGCTGCTGGGAGATATTATACTTCAACGTAAGAGTGCTTACTGTTTCATGTTTCAATATTATTTGCTGCTGAAAGATATTATACTTCAACGTAAGATGTCTTACTGTTTCATGTCTCAATACTATTTGCTGCTGGGA
Source organism: Deroplatys truncata (assembly GCA_030765065.1). Classification (NCBI taxonomy): domain Eukaryota; kingdom Metazoa; phylum Arthropoda; class Insecta; order Mantodea; family Mantidae; genus Deroplatys; species Deroplatys truncata. Next base: position 3,225,718 of record CM060975.1, read on the forward strand.
GATATTATAGTTCAACATAGGAGTGCTTACTGTTTCATGTCTCTATATTATTTGCTGCTGGGAGATATTATACTTCAACGTAAGAGTGCTTACTGTTTCATGTCTCAATATTATTTGCTGCTGGGAGATATTATAGTTCAACATTAGAGTGCTTACCGTTTCATGTCTCAATACTATTTGCTGCTGGGAGATATTATAGTTCAACATAAGAGTTGTCACTGTTTCATGTCTCAATATTATTTTCTAGTGGGAGATATTATAGTTCAAAATAAGAGTGGTTACTGTTTCATGTCGCAACATTATTTCCAGATGGGAGATATTATACTTCAACATAAGAGTGCTTATTATTTCATTTCGCAACATTAATTCCAGCTGGGAGATATTATACCTCAGCATAATAGTGCTTACTGTTTCACAACATTATTTTCTGCTGGGAGATATTATAGGTACTTCAGCATAAGAGTGCTTACTGTTTCACAACATTATTTGCTGCTGGGAGATATTACAGTTCAACATAAGAGTGCTTACTGTTTCATGTCTCAATATTATTTGCTGCTGGGAGATATTATAATTACAATAAGGGTGCTTACTGTTTCATGTCTCAATATTATTTGCTGCTGGGAGATATTATAATTCAACATAAGGGTGCTTACTGTTTCATGTCTCAATATTATTTGCTGCTGGGAGGTATTATACTTCAACATAAGAGTGCTTACTGTTTCATGTCGCCACATTATTTGCTGCTGGGAGATATTATACTTCAACATTAGAGTCCTTACTGTTTCATGTATCAATATTATTTGCTGCTGGGAGACATTATACTTCAACATAAGAGTGCTTACTGTTTAATGTCTCAATATTTTTGATGCTGGGAGATATTGTAGTTCTATATTAGAGTGCTTACTGTTTCATGTCTCTACATTATTTGCTGCTGGGAGATATTATACTTCAACATAAGAGTGCTTACTGTTTCATGTCTCAATATTATTTTCTGCTGGGAGATATTATAGTTCAACATAAGATTGCTTACTGTTTCATGTCTCAATATTATATGCTGCTGCGAGATATTATACTTCAACGTAAGAGTGCTTACTGTTTCATGTCTCAATATTATTTGCTGCTGGGAGATATTATATTTCAACGTAAGAGTGCTTACTGTTTCATGTCTTAATATTATTTGCTGCTGGGAGATATTATACTTCAACGTAAGATGTCTTACTGTTTCATGTCTCAATACTATTTGCTGCTGGGAGATATTATAGTTCAACATAGGAGTGCTTACTGTTTCATGTCTCAATATCATTTGCTGCTGGGAGATATTATACTTCAACGTAAGAGTGCTTACTGTTTCATGTCTCAATATTATTTGCTGCTGGGAGATATTATACTTCAACATTAGAGTGCATACTGTATCATGTCTCAATATTATTTGCTGCTGGGAGATATTATACTTCAACATAACAGTGCTTACTAATTCATGTCTCAATATTATTTGCTGCTGGGAGATATTATACTTTAACATTAGAGTGCTTACTGTTTCATGTCTCAATATTATTTGCTGCTGGGAGATATTATAATTCAACATAAGGGTGCTTACTGTTTCATGTCGCCACATTATTTGCTGCTGGGAGATATTATACTTCAACATAACAGTGCTTACCGTTTCATGTCTCAATATTATTTGCTGCTGGGAGATATTATACTTCAACATAAGAGTGCTTACTGTTTAATGTCTCAATATTATTTGCTGCTGGAAGATATTATAGTTCAACATAAGTGTGCTTACTGTTTCATGTCTCAATATTTTTTGCTGCTGGGAGATATTATAACTACAATAAGGGTGCTTACTGTTTCATGTCTCAATATTATTTGCTGCTGGGAGATATTATAATTCAACATAAGGGTGCTTACTGTTTCATGTCTCAATATTATTTGCTGCTGGGAGATATTATACTTCAACATAAGAGTGCTTACTGTTTAATGTCTTAATATTATTTGCTGCTGGGAGATATTACACTTCAACATAAGAGTGCTTACTGTTTCATGTCTCAATATTATTTGCTGCTGGGAGATATTATAGTTCAACGTAATAGTGCTTACTGTTTCATGTCTCAATATTGTTTGCTGCTGGGAGATATTATACTTCAACATAAGAGTGCTTACTGTTTAATGTCTTAATATTATTTGCTGCTGGGAGATATTACACTTCAACATAAGAGTGCTTACTGTTTCATGTCTCAATATTATTTGCTGCTGGGAGATATTATACTTTAACGTAAGAGTGCTTACTGTTTCATGTCTCAATATTATTTGCTGCTGGGAGATATTATACTTCAACATAAGAGTGCTTACTGTTTCATGTCTCAATATTATTTGCTGCTGGGAGATATTATACTTCAACGTAAGAGTGCTTACTGTCTCATGTCTCAATATTATTTGCTGCTGGGAGATATTCTAATTCAATATAAGGGTGCTTACTGTTTCATGTCGCCACATTATTTGCTGCTGGGAGATTTTATACTTCAACATAACAATGCTTAATGTTTCATGTCTCAATATTATTTGCTGCTGGGAGATATTATAATACAACATAAGGGTGCTTACTGTTTCATGTCGCCACATTATTTGCTGCTGGGAGATTTTATACTTCAACATAACAGTGCTTACTGTTTCATGTCTCAACATTATTTGCTGCTGGGAGATATTATACTTCAACATAAGAGTGCTTACTGTTTCACGTCTCAACATTATTTGCTGCTGGGAGATATTATACTTCAACGTAAGACTGCTTACTCTTTCATTACTCAATATTATTTGCTGCTGGGAGATATTATAGTTCAACATTAGAGTGCTTACTGTTTCATGTCTCAATACTATTTGCTGCTGGGAGATATTATAGTTCAACATAAGAGTGATCACTGTTTCATGTCTGAATATTATTTGCTACTGGGAGATATTATAGTTCAAAATAAGAGTGGTTACTGTTTCATGTCGCAACATTATTTCCAGATGGGAGATATTATAATACAACATAAGGGTGCTTTCTGTTTCATGTCGCCACATTATTTGCTGCTGGGAGATTTTATACTTCAACATAACAGTGCTTACTGTTTCATGTCTCAACATTATTTGCTGCTGGGAGATATTATACTTCAACATAAGAGTGCTTACTGTTTCACGTCTCAACATTATTTGCTGCTGGGAGATATTATACTTCAACGTAAGACTGCTTACTCTTTCATGTCTCAATATTATTTGCTGCTGGGAGATATTATAGTTCAACATTAGAGTGCTTACTGTTTCATGTCTCAATACTATTTGCTGCTGGGAGATATTATAGTTCAACATAAGAGTGATCACTGTTTCATGTCTGAATATTATTTGCTACTGGGAGATATTATAGTTCAAAATAAGAGTGGTTACTGTTTCATGTCGCAACATTATTTCCAGATGGGAGATATTATACCTCAACATAAGAGTGCTTATTGTTTCATTTCGCAACATTAATTCCAGGTGGGAGATATTATACCTCAGCATAAGAGTGCTTACTGTTTCATGTCTCAATATTATTTGCTGCTGGGAGATATTATAGTTTAACATTACAGTGCTTACTGTTTCATGTCTCAATACTATTTGCTGCTGGGAGATATTATAGTTCAACATAAGAGTGCTTACTGTTTCATGTCTCAATATTATTTGCTGCTGGGAGATATTATACTTCAACGTAAGAGTGCTTACTGTTTCATGTCTCAATATTAGTTGCTCCTGGGAGATATTATACTTCAACATATGAGTGCTTACATTTTCATGTCTCAATATTATTTGCTGCTGGGGGATATTATAGTTCAACATTAGAGTGCTTACTCTTTCATGTCTCAACATTATTTGCTGCTGGGAGATATTATACTTCAACGTAAGATACTTACTGTTTCATGTCTCAATATTATTTGCTGCTGGGAGATATTATAGTTCAACATTAGAGTGCTTACTGTTTCATGTCTCAATACTATTTGCTGCTGGGAGATATTATAGTTCAACATAAGAGTTGTCACTGTTTCATGTCTCAATATTTTTTGCTGCTGGGAGATATTATAGTTCAAAATAAGAGTGGTTACTGTTTCATGTCGCAACATTATTTCGAGATGGCAGATATTATACCTCAACATAAGAGTGCTTATTGTTTCATTTCGCAACATTAATTCCAGCTGGGAGATATTATACCTCAGCATAAGAGTGCTTACTGTTTCACAACTTTATTTGCTGCTGGGAGATATTATATTTCAATATAAGAGTGCTTACTATTTCATGTCTCAATATTATTTGCTGTTGGGAGATATTATAATTACAATAAGGGTGCTTACTGTTTCATGTCTCAATATTATTTGCTGCTGGGAGATATTATAATTCAACATAAGGGAGCTTAATGTTTCATGTCTCAATATTATTTGCTGCTGGGAGATATTATAGTTCAACATAAGAGTGCTTACTGTTTCATGTCTCAATATTATTTGCTGCTGGAAGATATTATACTTCACCATAAGAGTGCTTACTGTTTCACAACATTATTTGCTGCTGGGAGATATTATAGGTACTTCAGCATAGAAGTGCTTACTGTTTCACAACATTATTTGCTGCTGGGAGATATTATACTTCAACATAAGAGTGCTTACTGTTTCATGTCGCCACATTATTTGCTGCTGGGAGATATTATACTTCAACATAAGAGTGCTTACTGTTTCATGTCTCAATATTATTTGCTGCTGGGAGATATTATACTTCAACATAAGAGTGCTTACTGTTTCATGTCGCCACATTATTTGCTGCTGGGAGATATTATACTTCAACATTAGAGTGGTCACTGTTTCATGTCTCAATATTACTTGCTGCTGGGAGATATTATAGTTCAACATTAGAGTGGTTAATGTTTCATGTCTCAATACTATTTGCTGCTGGGAGATATTATAGTTCAACATAAGAGTGGTCACTGTTTCATGTCGCAACATTATTTCCAGATGGGAGATATTATACCTCAACATAAGAGTGATTATTTTTTCATTTCGCAACATTAATTCCAGCTGAGAGATATTATACCTCAGCATAAGTGTGCTTACTGTTTCACAACTTTATTTGCTGCTGGGAGATATTATATTTCAATATAAGAGTGCTTACTGTTTCATGTCTCAATATTATTTGCTGTTGGGAGATATTATAATTACAATAAGGGTGCTTACTGTTTCATGTCTCAATATTATTTGCTGCTGGGAGATATTATAATTCAACATAAGGGAGCTTAATGTTTCATTTCTCAATATTATTTGCTGCTGTGAGATATTGTAGTTCAACATAAGAGTGCATACTGTTTCATGTCTCAATATTATTTGCTGCTGGAAGATATTATACTTCAACATAAGAGTGCTTACTGTTTCATGTCGCCACATTATTTGCTGCTGGGAGATATTATACTTCAACATAAGAGTGCTTACTGTTTCATGTCTCAATATTATTTGCTGCTGGGAGATATTATACTTCAACGTAAGAGTGCTTACTGTTTCATGTCTCAATATTATTTGCTGCTGGGAAATATTATAAATCAACATAAGGGTGCTTACTGTTTCATGTCTCAATATTATTTGCTGCTGGGAGATATTATAATTCAACATAAGGGTGCTTACTGTTTCATGTCACCACATTATTTGCTGCTGGGAGATATTATACTTCAACATTAGAGTGCTTACTGTTTCATGTCTCAATATTATTTGCTGCTGGGAGATATTATAATTCAACATAAGGGTGATTACTGTTTCATTTCGCAACATTATTTGCTGCTGGGAGATTTTATACTTCAACATAACAGTGCTTACTGTTTCATGTCTCAATATTATTTGCTGCTGGGAGATATTATACTTCAACATAAGAGTGCTTACTGTTTCATGTCTCAATATTATTTGCTGCTGGGAGATATTGTACTTCAACATAAGGGTGCTTACTGTTTCATGTCTCAATATTATTTGCTGCTGGGAGATATTATACTTCAACATAAGAGTGCTTACTGTTTCATGTCTCAATATTATTTGCTGCTGGGAGATATTATACTTCAACATAAGGGTGCTTACTGTTTCATGTCTCAATATTATTTGCTGCTGGGAGATATTATACTTCAACATAAGAGTGCTTACTGTTTCATGTCTCAATATTATTTGCTGCTGGGAGATATTATACTTCAACATAAGGGTGCTTACTGTTTCATGTCTCAATATTATTTGCTGCTGGGAGATATTGTACTTCAACATAAGAGTGCTTACTGTTTAATGCCTCAATATTATTTGCTGCTGGGAGATATTGTAGTTCAACATTAGAGTGCTTACAGTTTCATGTCCCAATATTATTTGCTGCTGGGAGATATTATAATTCAACATAAGGCTGCTTACTGTTTCATGTCGCCACATTATTTGCTGCTGGGAGATTTTATACTTCAACATAACAGTGCTTACTGTTTCATGTCTCAACATTATTTGCTGCTGGGAGATATTATACTTCAACATAAGAGTGCTGCTGTTTCATGTCTCAACATTATTTGCTGCTGGGAGATATTATACTTCAACGTAAGAGTGCTTACTGTTTCATGTCTCAATATTATTTGCTGCTGGGAGATATTATAGTTCAACTTTAGAGTGCTTACTGTTTCATGTCTCAATACTATTTGCTGCTGGGAGATATTATAGTTCAACATAAGAGTGATCACTGTTTCATGTCTGAATATTATTTGCTGCTGGGAGATATTGTAGTTCAAAATAAGAGTGGTTACTGTTTCATGTCGCAACATTATTTCCAGATGGGAGATATTATACCTCAACATAAGAGTGCTTATTGTTTCATTTCGCAACATTAATTCCAGCTGGGAGATATTATACCTCAGCATAAGAGTGCTTACTGTTTCACAACATTATTTGCTGCTGGGAGATATTATAGGTACTTCAGCATAAGAGTGCTTACTGTTTCACAACATTATTTGCTGCTGGGAGATATTATAGTTCAACATAAGAGTGCTTACTGTTTCATGTCTCAATATTATTTGCTGCTGGGAGATATTATACTTCAACATAAGATTGCTTACTGTTTCATGTCTCAATTTATTTCCTGCTGGGAGATATTATACTTCAACGTAAGAGTGCTTACTGTTTCATGCCTCAATATTAGTTGCTGCTGGGAGATATACTTCAACATATGAGTGCTTACTGTTTCATGTCTCAATATTATTTGCTGCTGTGGGATATTATAGTTCAGCATTAGAGTGCTTACCGTTTCATGTCTCAAAATTATTTCCTGCTGGGAGATATTATAGTTCAACATTAGAGTGCTTACCGTTTCATGTCTCAATATTATTTCCAGATGGGAGATATTATACTTCAACATAAGAGTGCTTATTATTTCATTTCGCAACATTAATTCCAGCTGGGAGATATTATACCTCAGCATAATAGTGCTTACTGTTTCACAACATTATTTTCTGCTGGGAGATATTATAGGTACTTCAGCATAAGAGTGCTTACTGTTTCACAACATTATTTGCTGCTGGGAGATATTATAGTTAAACATAAGAGTGCTTACTGTTTCATGTCTCAATATTATTTGCTGCTGGGAGATATTATAATTACAATAAGGGTGCTTACTGTTTCATGTCTCAATATTATTTGCTGCTGGGAGATATTATAATTCAACATAAGGGGGCTTACTGTTTCATGTCTCAATATTATTTGCTGCTGGGAGATATTATAGTTCAACATAAGAATGCTTACTGTTTCATGTCTCAATATTATTTGCTGCTGGGAGATATTATACTTCAACATAAGAGTGCTTACTGTTTCATGTCGCCACATTATTTGCTGCTGGGAGATATTATACTTCAACATTAGAGTACTTACTGTTTCATGTCTCAATATTATTTGCTGCTGGGAGATATTATACTTCAACGTAAGAGTGCTTACTGTTTCATGTCTCAATATTATTTGCTGCTGGGAAATATTATAAATCAACATAAGGGTGCTTACTGTTTCATGTCTCAATATTATTTGCTGCTGGGAGATATTATAATTCAACATAAGGGTGCTTACTGTTTCATGTCACCACATTATTTGCTGCTGGGAGATATTATACTTCAACATTAGAGTGCTTACTGTTTCATGTCTCAGTATTATTTGCTGCTGGGAGATATTATAATTCAACATAAGGGTGATTACTGTTTCATTTCGCAACATTATTTGCTGCTGGGAGATTTTATACTTCAACATAACAGTGCTTACTGTTTCATGTCTCAATATTATTTGCTGCTGGGAGATATTGTACTTCAACATAAGAGTGCTTACTGTTTAATGCCTCAATATTATTTGCTGCTGGGAGATATTGTAGTTCAACATTAGAGTGCTTACAGTTTCATGTCCCAATATTATTTGCTGCTGGGAGATATTATAATTCAACATAAGGCTGCTTACTGTTTCATGTCGCCACATTATTTGCTGCTGGGAGATTTTATACTTCAACATAACAGTGCTTACTGTTTCATGTCTCAACATTATTTGCTGCTGGGAGATATTATACTTCAACATAAGAGTGCTGCTGTTTCATGTCTCAACATTATTTGCTGCTCGGAGATATTATACTTCAACGTAAGAGTGCTTACTGTTTCATGTCTCAATATTATTTGCTGCTGGGAGATATTATAGTTCAACATTAGAGTGCTTACTGTGTCATGTCTCAATACTATTTCCTGCTGGGAGATATTATAGTTCAACATAAGAGTGATCACTGTTTCATGTCTGAATATTATTTGCTGCTGGGAGATATTGTAGTTCAAAATAAGAGTGGTTACTGTTTCATGTCGCAACATTATTTCCAGATGGGAGATATTATACCTCAACATAAGAGTGGTTATTGTTTCATTTCGCAACATTAATTCCAGCTGGGAGATATTATACCTCAGCATAAGAGTGCTTACTGTTTCACAACATTATTTGCTGCTGGGAGATATTACAGGTACTTCAGCATAAGAGTGCTTACTGTTTCACAACATTATTTGCTGCTGGGAGATATTATAGTTCAACATAAGAGTGCTTACTGTTTCATGTCTCAATATTATTTGCTGCTGGGAGATATTATACTTCAACATAAGATTGCTTACTGTTTCATGTCTCAATTTATTTCCTGCTGGGAGATATTATACTTCAACGTAAGAGTGCTTACTGTTTCATGCCTCAATATTAGTTGCTGCTGGGAGATATTATACTTCAACATATGAGTGCTTACTGTTTCATGTCTCAATATTATTTGCTGCTGTGGGATATTATAGTTCAGCATTAGAGTGCTTACTGTTTCATGTCTCAAAATTATTTCCTGCTGGGAGATATTATACATCAACGTAAGAGTGCTTACTGTTTCATGTCTCAATATTATTTGCTGCTGGGAGATATTATAGTTCAACATTAGAGTGCTTACCGTTTCATGTCTCAATACTATTTACTGCTGGGAGATATTATACATCAACGTAAGAGTGCTTACTGTTTCATGTCTCAATATTATTTGCTGCTGGGAGATATTATAGTTCAACATAAGAGTTGTCACAGTTTCATGTCTCAATATTATTTGCTGCTGGGAGATTTATAGTTCAAAATAAGAGTGGTTACTGTTTCATGTCGCAACATTATTTCCAGATGGGAGATATTATACTTCAACATAAGAGTGCTTATTATTTCATTTCGCAACATTAATTCCAGCTGGGATATATTATACCTCAGCATAATAGTGCTTACTGTTTCACAACATTATTTTCTGCTGGGAGATATTATAGGTACTTCAGCATAAGAGTGCTTACTGTTTCACAACATTATTTGCTGCTGGGAGATATTACAGTTCAACATAAGAGTGCTTACTGTTTCATGTCTCAATATTATTTGCTGCTGGGAGATATTATAATTACAATAAGGGTGCTTACTGTTTCATGTCTTAATATTATTTGCTGCTGGGAGATATTATAATTCAACATAAGGGGGCTTACTGTTTCATGTCTCAATATTATTTGCTGCTGGGAGATATTATAGTTCAACATAAGAATGCTTACTGTTTCATGTCTCAATATTATTTGCTGCTGGGAGATATTATACTTCAACATAAGAGTGCTTACTGTTTCATGTCGCCACATTATTTGCTGCTGGGAGATATTATACTTCAACATTAGAGTACTTACTGTTTCATGTCTCAATATTATTTGCTGCTGGGAGACATTATACTTCAACATAAGAGTGCTTACTGTTTAATGTCTCAATATTTTTGATGCTGGGAGATATTGTAGTTCAATATTAGAGTGCTTACTGTTTCATGTCTCTACATTATTTGCTGCTGGGAGATATTATACTTAAACATAAGAGTGCTTACTGTTTCATGTCTCAATATTATTTGCTGCTGGGAGATATTATAGTTCAACATAAGATTGCTTACTGTTTCATGTCTCAATATTACATGCTGCTGCGAGATATTATACTTCAACGTAAGAGTGCTTACTGTTTCATGTCTCAATATTATTTGCTGCAGGGAGATATTATATTTCAACGTAAGAGTGCTTACTGTTTCATGTCTCAATATTATTTGCTGCTGGGAGATATTATACTTCAACGTAAGATGTCTTACTGTTTCATGTCTCAATACTATTTGCTGCTGGGAGATATTATAGTTCAACATAGGAGTGCTTACTGTTTCATGTCTCAACATAATTTGCTGCTGGGAGATATTATACTTCAACGTAAGAGTGCTTACTGTTTCATGTTTCAATATTATTTGCTGCTGAAAGATATTATACTTCAACGTAAGATGTCTTACTGTTTCATGTCTCAATACTATTTGCTGCTGGGAGATATTATAGTTCAACATAGGAGTGCTTACTGTTTCATGTCTCTATATTATTTGCTGCTGGGAGATATTATACTTCAACGTAAGAGTGCTTACTGTTTCATGTCTCAATATTATTTGCTGCTGGGAGATATTATAGTTCAACATTAGAGTGCTTACCGTTTCATGTCTCAATACTATTTGCTGCTGGGAGATATTATAGTTCAACATAAGAGTTGTCACTGTTTCATGTCTCAATATTATTTTCTAGTGGGAGATATTATAGTTCAAAATAAGAGTGGTTACTGTTTCATGTCGCAACATTATTTCCAGATGGGAGATATTATACTTCAACATAAGAGTGCTTATTATTTCATTTCGCAACATTAATTCCAGCTGGGAGATATTATACCTCAGCATAATAGTGCTTACTGTTTCACAACATTATTTTCTGCTGGGAGATATTATAGGTACTTCAGCATAAGAGTGCTTACTGTTTCACAACATTATTTGCTGCTGGGAGATATTACAGTTCAACATAAGAGTGCTTACTGTTTCATGTCTCAATATTATTTGCTGCTGGGAGATATTATAATTACAATAAGGGTGCTTACTGTTTCATGTCTCAATATTATTTGCTGCTGGGAGATATTATAATTCAACATAAGGGTGCTTACTGTTTCATGTCTCAATATTATTTGCTGCTGGGAGGTATTATACTTCAACATAAGAGTGCTTACTGTTTCATGTCGCCACATTATTTGCTGCTGGGAGATATTATACTTCAACATTAGAGTCCTTACTGTTTCATGTATCAATATTATTTGCTGCTGGGAGACATTATACTTCAACATAAGAGTGCTTACTGTTTAATGTCTCAATATTTTTGATGCTGGGAGATATTGTAGTTCTATATTAGAGTGCTTACTGTTTCATGTCTCTACATTATTTGCTGCTGGGAGATATTATACTTCAACATAAGAGTGCTTACTGTTTCATGTCTCAATATTATTTTCTGCTGGGAGATATTATAGTTCAACATAAGATTGCTTACTGTTTCATGTCTCAATATTATATGCTGCTGCGAGATATTATACTTCAACGTAAGAGTGCTTACTGTTTCATGTCTCAATATTATTTGCTGCTGGGAGATATTATATTTCAACGTAAGAGTGCTTACTGTTTCATGTCTTAATATTATTTGCTGCTGGGAGATATTATACTTCAACGTAAGATGTCTTACTGTTTCATGTCTCAATACTATTTGCTGCTGGGAGATATTATAGTTCAACATAGGAGTGCTTACTGTTTCATGTCTCAATATCATTTGCTGCTGGGAGATATTATACTTCAACGTAAGAGTGCTTACTGTTTCATGTCTCAATATTATTTGCTGCTGGGAGATATTATACTTCAACATTAGAGTGCATACTGTATCATGTCTCAATATTATTTGCTGCTGGGAGATATTATACTTCAACATAACAGTGCTTACTAATTCATGTCTCAATATTATTTGCTGCTGGGAGATATTATACTTTAACATTAGAGTGCTTACTGTTTCATGTCTCAATATTATTTGCTGCTGGGAGATATTATAATTCAACATAAGGGTGCTTACTGTTTCATGTCGCCACATTATTTGCTGCTGGGAGATATTATACTTCAACATAACAGTGCTTACCGTTTCATGTCTCAATATTATTTGCTGCTGGGAGATATTATACTTCAACATAAGAGTGCTTACTGTTTAATGTCTCAATATTATTTGCTGCTGGAAGATATTATAGTTCAACATAAGTGTGCTTACTGTTTCATGTCTCAATATTTTTTACTGCTGGGAGATATTATAACTACAATAAGGGTGCTTACTGTTTCATGTCTCAATATTATTTGCTGCTGGGAGATATTATAATTCAACATAAGGGTGCTTACTGTTTCATGTCTCAATATTATTTGCTGCTGGGAGATATTATACTTCAACATAAGAGTGCTTACTGTTTAATGTCTTAATATTATTTGCTGCTGGGAGATATTACACTTCAACATAAGAGTGCTTACTGTTTCATGTCTCAATATTATTTGCTGCTGGGAGATATTATACTTTAACGTAAGAGTGCTTACTGTTTTATGTCTCAATATTATTTGCTGCTGGGAGATATTACACTTCAACATAAGAGTGCTTACTGTTTCATGTCTCAATATTATTTGCTGCTGGGAGATACTATAATTCAACATAAGCGTACTTACTGTTTCATGTCTCAATATTATTTCCTGCTGGGAGATATTATAATTCAACATAAGGGTGCTTACTGTTTCATGTCGCCACATTATTTGCTGCTGGGAGATATTATACTTCAACATAAGAGTGCTTACTGTTTCATTTCTCAATATTATTTGCTGCTGGGAGATATTATACTTCAACATAAGAGTGCTTACTGTTTCATGTCTCAATATTATTTGCTGCTGGGAGATATTATACTTCAACATAACAGTGCTTACTGTTTCATGTCTCAATATTATTTGCTGCTGGGAGATATTATAATTCAACATTAGGGTGCTTACTGTTTCATGTCTCAACATTATTTGCTGTTGGGAGATATTATACTTCAACATAAGAGTGGTCACTGTTTCATGTCTCAATATTATTTGCTGCTGGGAGATATTATAGTTCAAAATAAGAGTGGTTACTGTTTCATGTCACAACATTATTTCCAGATGGGAGATATTATACCTCAACATTAGAGTGCTTATTGTTTCACAACATTATTTGCTGCAGGGAGATATTATAGGTACCTCAGCATAAGAGTGCTTACTGTTTCACAACATTATTTGCTGCTGGGAGATATTATAGTTCAACATAAGGGTGCCTACTGTTTCATGTCTCAATATTATTTACTGCTGCGAGATATTATAATTCAACATAAGGGTGCTTACTGTTTCATGTCTCAATATTATTTGCTGCTGGGAGATATTATAGTTCACCATAAGAGTGCTTACTGTTTCATGTCTCAATATTATTTGCTGCTGGGAGATACTATACTTCAACATAAGAGTGCTTACTGTTTCATGTCGCCACATTATTTGCTGCTGGGAGATATTATACTTCAACATAAGACTGCTTACTGTTTCATGTCTCAATATTATTTGCTGCTGGAAGATATTATACTTCAATGTAAGAGTGCTTACTGTTTCATGTCTCAATATTATTTGCTGCTGGGAGATATTATACTTCAACATAAGAGTGCTTACTGTTTCATGTCTCAATATTATTTGCTGCTGTGAGATATTATACTTCAACGTAAGAGTGCTTACTGTTTCATGTCTCAATATTATTTGCTCCTGGGAGATATTATACTTCAACATATGAGTGCTTACTGTTTCATGTCTCAATATTATTTGCTGCCGGGGGATATTATAGTTCAACATTAGAGTGCTTACTGTTTCATGTCTCAACATTATTTGCTGCTGGGAGATATTATGCTTCAACGTAAGATACTTACTGTTTCATGTCTCAATATTATTTGCTGCTGGGAGATATTATAGTTCAACATTAGAGTGCTTACTGTTTCATGTCTCAATACTATTTGCTGCTGGGAGATATTATAGTTCAACATAAGAGTTGTCACTGTTTCATGTCTCAATATTTTTTGCTGCTGGGAGATATTATAGTTCAAAATAAGAGTGGTTACTGTTTCATCTCGCAACATTATTTCCAGATGGCAGATATTATACCTCAACATAAGAGTGCTTATTGTTTCATTTCGCAACATTAATTCCAGCTGGGAGATATTATACCTCAGCATAAGAGTGCTTACTGTTTCACAACTTTATTTGCTGCTGGGAGATATTATAGGTACTTCAGCATAGGAGTGCTTACTGTTTCACAACATTATTTGCTGCTGGGAGATATTATACTTCAACATAAGAGTGCTTACTGTTTCATGTCGCCACATTATTTGCTGCTGGGAGATATTATACTTCAACATAAGAGTGCTTACTGTTTCATGTCTCAATATTATTTGCTGCTGGGAGATATTATACTTCAACGTAAGAGTGCTTAATGTTTGATTTCTCAATATTATTTGCTGCAGGGAGATATTATAGTTTAACATTAGAGTGGTCACTGTTTCATGTCTCAATATTACTTGCTGCTGGGAGATATTATAGTTCAACATTAGAGTGGTTAATGTTTCATGTCTCAATACTATTTGCTGCTGGGAGATATTATAGTTCAACATAAGATTGGTCACTGTTTCATGTCGCAACATTATTTCCAGATGGGAGATATTATACCTCAACATAACGGTGCTTATTGTTTCATTTCGCAACATTAATTCCAGCTGAGAGATATTATACCTCAGCATAAGAGTGCTTACTGTTTCACAACTTTATTTGCTGCTGGGAGATATTATATTTCAATATAAGAGTGCTTACTGTTTCATGTCTCAATATTATTTGCTGTTGGGAGATATTATAATTACAATAAGGGTGCTTACTGTTTCATGTCTCAATATTATTTGCTGCTGGGAGATATTATAATTCAACATAAGGGAGCTTAATGTTTCATGTCTCAATATTATTTGCTGCTGTGAGATATTGTAGTTCAACATAAGAGTGCATACTGTTTCATGTCTCAATATTATTTGCTGCTGGAAGATATTATACTTCAACATAAGAGTGCTTACTGTTTCATGTCGCCACATTATTTGCTGCTGGGATATATTATACTTCAACATAAGAGTGCTTACTGTTTCATGTCTCAATATTATTTGCTGCTGGGAGATATTATACTTCAACGTAAGAGTGCTTACTGTTTCATGTCTCAATATTATTTGCTGCTGGGAAATATTATAAATCAACATAAGGGTGCTTACTGTTTCATGTCTCAATATTATTTGCTGCTGGGAGATATTATAATTCAACATAAGGGTGCTTACTGTTTCATGTCACCACATTATTTGCTGCTGGGAGATATTATACTTCAACATTAGAGTGCTTACTGTTTCATGTCTCAATATTATTTGCTGCTGGGAGATATTATAATTCAACATAAGGGTGATTACTGTTTCATTTCGCAACATTATTTGCTGCTGGGAGATTTTATACTTCAACATAACAGTGCTTACTGTTTCATGTCTCAATATTATTTGCTGCTGGGAGATATTATACTTCAACATAAGAGTGCTTACTGTTTAATGCCTCAATATTATTTGCTGCTGGGAGATATTGTAGTTCAACATTAGAGTGCTTACAGTTTCATGTCCCAATATTATTTGCTGCTGGGAGATATTATAATTCAACATAAGGGTGCTTACTGTTTCATGTCGCCACATTATTTGCTGCTGGGAGATTTTATACTTCAACATAACAGTGCTTACTGTTTCATGTCTCAACATTATTTGCTGCTGGGAGATATTATACTTCAACATAAGAGTGCTGCTGTTTCATGTCTCAACATTATTTGCTGCTGGGAGATATTATACTTCAACGTAAGAGTGCTTACTGTTTCATGTCTCAATATTATTTGCTGCTGGGAGATATTATAGTTCAACATTAGAGTGCTTACTGTTTCATGTCTCAATACTATTTGCTGCTGGGAGATATTATAGTTCAACATAAGGGTGATCACTGTTTCATGTCTGAATATTATTTGCTGCTGGGAGATATTATAAATACAATAAGGGTGCTTACTGTTTCATGTCTCAATATTATTTGCTGCTGGGAGATATTATAATTCAACATAAGGGTGCTTACTGTTTCATGTCTCAATATTATTTGCTGCTGGGAGGTATTATACTTCAACATAAGAGTGCTTACTGTTTCATGTCGCCACATTATTTGCTGCTGGGAGATATTATACTTCAACATTAGAGTCCTTACTGTTTCATGTCTCAATATTATTTGCTGCTGGGAGACATTATACTTCAACATAAGAGTGCTTACTGTTTAATGTCTCAATATTTTTGATGCTGGGAGATATTGTAGTTCTATATTAGAGTGCTTACTGTTTCATGTCTCTACATTATTTGCTGCTGGGAGATATTATACTTCAACATAAGAGTGCTTACTGTTTCATGTCTCAATATTATTTGCTGCTGGGAGATATTATAGTTCAACATAAGATTGCTTACTGTTTCATGTCTCAATATTATATGCTGCTGCGAGATATTATACTTCAACGTAAGAGTGCTTACTGTTTCATGTCTCAATATTATTTGCTGCTGGGAGATATTATATTTCAACGTAAGAGTGCTTACTGTTTCATGTCTTAATATTATTTGCTGCTGGGAGATATTATACTTCAACGTAAGATGTCTTACTGTTTCATGTCTCAATACTGTTTGGTGCTGGGAGATATTATAGTTCAACATAGGAGTGCTTACTGTTTCATGTCTCAATATCATTTGCTGCTGGGAGATATTATACTTCAACGTAAGAGTGCTTACTGTTTCATGTCTCAATATTATTTGCTGCTGGGAGATATTATACTTCAACATTAGAGTGCATACTGTATCATGTCTCAATATTATTTGCTGCTGGGAGATATTATACTTCAACATAACAGTGCTTACTAATTCATGTCTCAATATTATTTGCTGCTGGGAGATATTATACTTTAACATTAGAGTGCTTACTGTTTCATGTCTCAATATTATTTGCTGCTGGGAGATATTATAATTCAACATAAGGGTGCTTACTGTTTCATGTCGCCACATTATTTGCTGCTGGGAGATATTACACTTCAACATAACAGTGCTGACTGTTTCATGTCTCAATATTATTTGCTGCTGGAAGATATTATACTTCAACATAAGAGTGCTTACTGTTTAATGTCTCAATATTATTTGCTGCTGGAAGATATTATAGTTCAACATAAGTGTGCTTACTGTTTCATGTCTCAATATTTTTTGCTGCTGGGAGATATTATAATTCAACATAAGGGTGCTTACTGTTTCATGTCTCAATATTATTTGCTGCTGGGAGATATTATAGTTCAACGTAATAGTGCTTACTGTTTCATGTCTCAATATTGTTTGCTGCTGGGAGATATTATACTTCAACATAAGAGTGCTTACTGTTTAATGTCTTAATACTATTTGCTGCTTTGAGATATTACACTTCAACATAAGAGTGCTTACTGTTTCATGTCTCAATATTATTTGCTGCTGGGAGATATTATACTTTAACGTAAGAGTGCTTACTGTTTTATGTCTCAATATTATTTGCTGCTGGGAGATATTACACTTCAACATAAGAGTGCTTACCGTTTCATGTCTCAATATTATTTGCTGCTGGGAGATACTATAATTCAACATAAGCGTACTTACTGTTTCATGTCTCAATATTATTTCCTGCTGGGAGATATTATAATTCAACATAAGGGTGCTTACTGTTTCATGTCGCCACATTATTTGCTGCTGGGAGATATTATACTTCAACATAAGAGTGCTTACTGTTTCATTTCTCAATATTATTTGCTGCTGGGAGATATTATACTTCAACATAAGAGTGCTTACTGTTTCATGTCTCAATATTATTTGCTGCTGGGAGATATTATACTTCAACATAACAGTGCTTACTGTTTCATGTCTCAATATTATTTGCTGCTGGGAGATATTATAATTCAACATTAGGGTGCTTACTGTTTCATGTCTCAACATTATTTGCTGTTGGGAGATATTATACTTCAACATAAGAGTGGTCACTGTTTCATGTCTCAATATTATTTGCTGCTGGGAGATATTATAGTTCAAAATAAGAGTGGTTACTGTTTCATGTCACAACATTATTTCCAGATGGGAGATATTATACCTCAACATTAGAGTGCTTATTGTTTCACAACATTATTTGCTGCAGGGAGATATTATAGGTACCTCAGCATAAGAGTGCTTACTGTTTCACAACATTATTTGCTGCTGGGAGATATTATAGTTCAACATAAGGGTGCCTACTGTTTCATGTCTCAATATTATTTACTGCTGCGAGATATTATAATTCAACATAAGGGTGCTTACTGTTTCATGTCGCCACATTATTTGCTGCTGGGAGATATTATACTTCAACATAAGAGTGCTTACTGTTTCATTTCTCAATATTATTTGCTGCTGGGAGATATTATACTTCAACATAAGAGTGCTTACTGTTTCATGTCTCAATATTATTTGCTGCTGGGAGATATTATACTTCAACATAACAGTGCTTACTGTTTCATGTCTCAATATTATTTGCTGCTGGGAGATATTATAATTCAACATTAGGGTGCTTACTGTTTCATGTCTCAACATTATTTGCTGTTGGGAGATATTATACTTCAACATAAGAGTGGTCACTGTTTCATGTCTCAATATTATTTGCTGCTGGGAGATATTATAGTTCAAAATAAGAGTGGTTACTGTTTCATGTCACAACATTATTTCCAGATGGGAGATATTATACCTCAACATTAGAGTGCTTATTGTTTCACAACATTATTTGCTGCAGGGAGATATTATAGGTACCTCAGCATAAGAGTGCTTACTGTTTCACAACATTATTTGCTGCTGGGAGATATTATAGTTCAACATAAGGGTGCCTACTGTTTCATGTCTCAATATTATTTACTGCTGCGAGATATTATAATTCAACATAAGGGTGCTTACTGTTTCATGTCTCAATATTATTTGCTGCTGGGAGATATTATAGTTCACCATAAGAGTGCTTACTGTTTCATGTCTCAATATTATTTGCTGCTGGGAGATATTATAATTCAACATAAGGGAGCTTAATGTTTCATGTCTCAATATTATTTGCTGCTGTGAGATATTGTAGTTCAACATAAGAGTGCATACTGTTTCATGTCTCAATATTATTTGCTGCTGGAAGATATTATACTTCAACATAAGAGTGCTTACTGTTTCATGTCGCCACATTATTTGCTGCTGGGAGATATTATACTTCAACATAAGAGTGCTTACTGTTTCATGTCTCAATATTATTTGCTGCTGGGAGATATTATACTTCAAGGTAAGAGTGCTTACTGTTTCATGTCTCAATATTATTTGCTGCTGGGAAATATTATAAATCAACATAAGGGTGCTTACTGTTTCATGTCTCAATATTATTTGCTGCTGGGAGATATTATAATTCAACATAAGGGTGCTTACTGTTTCATGTCACCACATTATTTGCTGCTGGGAGATATTATACTTCAACATTAGAGTGCTTACTGTTTCATGTCTCAATATTATTTGCTGCTGGGAGATATTATAATTCAACATAAGAGTGATTACTGTTTCATTTCGCAACATTATTTGCTGCTGGGAGATTTTATACTTCAACATAACAGTGCTTACTGTTTCATGTCTCAATATTATTTGCTGCTGGGAGATATTATACTTCAACATAAGAGTGCTTACTGTTTAATGCCTCAATATTATTTGCTGCTGGGAGATATTGTAGTTCAACATTAGAGTGCTTACAGTTTCATGTCCCAATATTATTTGCTGCTGGGAGATATTATAATTCAACATAAGTGTGCTTACTGTTTCATGTCGCCACATTATTTGCTGCTGGGAGATTTTATACTTCAACATAACAGTGCTTACTGTTTCATGTCTCAACATTATTTGCTGCTGGGAGATATTATACTTCAACATAAGAGTGCTGCTGTTTCATGTCTCAACATTATTTGCTGCTGGGAGATATTATACTTCAACATAAGAGTGCTTACTTTTTCATGTCTCAATATTATTTGCTGCTGGGAGATATTATAGTTCAACATTAGAGTGCTTACTGTTTCATGTCTCAATACTATTTGCTGCTGGGAGATATTATATTTCAACATAAGGGTGATCACTGTTTCATGTCTGAATATTATTTGCTGCTGGGAGATATTATAAATACAATAAGGGTGCTTACTGTTTCATGTCTCAATATTATTTGCTGCTGGGAGATATTATAATTCAACATAAGGGTGCTTACTGTTTCATGTCTCAATATTATTTGCTGCTGGGAGGTATTATACTTCAACATAAGAGTGCTTACTGTTTCATGTCGCCACATTATTTGCTGCTGGGAGATATTATACTTCAACATTAGAGTCCTTACTGTTTCATGTCTCAATATTATTTGCTGCTGGGAGACATTATACTTCAACATAAGAGTGCTTACTGTTTAATGTCTCAATATTTTTGATGCTGGGAGATATTGTAGTTCTATATTAGAGTGCTTACTGTTTCATGTCTCTACATTATTTGCTGCTGGGAGATATTATACTTCAACATAAGAGTGCTTACTGTTTCATGTCTCAATATTATTTGCTGCTGGGAGATATTATAGTTCAACATAAGATTGCTTACTGTTTCATGTCTCAATATTATATGCTGCTGCGAGATATTATACTTCAACGTAAGAGTGCTTACTGTTTCATGTCTCAATATTATTTGCTGCTGGGAGATATTATATTTCAACGTAAGTGTGCTTACTGTTTCATGTCTTAATATTATTTGCTGCTGGGAGATATTATACTTCAACGTAAGATGTCTTACTGTTTCATGTCTCAATACTGTTTGCTGCTGGGAGATATTATAGTTCAACATAGGAGTGCTTACTGTTTCATGTCTCAATATCATTTGCTGCTGGGAGATATTATACTTCAACGTAAGAGTGCTTACTGTTTCATGTCTCAATATTATTTGCTGCTGGGAGATATTATACTTCAACATTAGAGTGCATACTGTATCATGTCTCAATATTATTTGCTGCTGGGAGATATTATACTTCAACATAACAGTGCTTACTAATTCATGTCTCAATATTATTTGCTGCTGGGAGATATTATACTTTAACATTAGAGTGCTTACTGTTTCATGTCTCAATATTATTTGCTGCTGGGAGATATTATAATTCAACATAAGGGTGCTTACTGTTTCATGTCGCCACATTATTTGCTGCTGGGAGATATTATACTTCAACATAACAGTGCTGACTGTTTCATGTCTCAATATTATTTGCTGCTGGGAGATATTATACTTCAACATAAGAGTGCTTACTGTTTAATGTCTCAATATTATTTGCTGCTGGAAGATATTATAGTTCAACATAAGTGTGCTTACTGTTTCATGTCTCAATATTTTTTGCTGCTGGGAGATATTATAACTACAATAAGGGTGCTTACTGTTTCATGTCTCAATATTATTTGCTGCTGGGAGATATTATAATTCAACATAAGGGTGCTTACTGTTTCATGTCTCAATATTATTTGCTGCTGGGAGATATTATAGTTCAACGTAATAGTGCTTACTGTTTCATGTCTCAATATTGTTTGCTGCTGGGAGATATTATACTTCAACATAAGAGTGCTTACTGTTTAATGTCTTAATATTATTTGCTGCTTTGAGATATTACACTTCAACATAAGAGTGCTTACTGTTTCATGTCTCAATATTATTTGCTACTGGGAGATATTATACTTTAACGTAAGAGTGCTTACTGTTTTATGTCTCAATATTATTTGCTGCTGGGAGATATTACACTTCAACATAAGAGTGCTTACTGTTTCATGTCTCAATATTATTTGCTGCTGGGAGATACTATAATTCAACATAAGCGTACTTACTGTTTCATGTCTCAATATTATTTCCTGCTGGGAGATATTATAATTCAACATAAGGGTGCTTACGGTTTCATGTCGCCACATTATTTGCTGCTGGGAGATATTATACTTCAACATAAGAGTGCTTACTGTTTCATTTCTCAATATTATTTGCTGCTGGGAGATATTATACTTCAACATAAGAGTGCTTACTGTTTCATGTCTCAATATTATTTGCTGCTGGGAGATATTATACTTCAACATAACAGTGCTTACTGTTTCATGTCTCAATATTATTTGCTGCTGGGAGATATTATAATTCAACATTAGGGTGCTTACTGTTTCATGTCTCAACATTATTTGCTGTTGGGAGATATTATACTTCAACATAAGAGTGGTCACTGTTTCATGTCTCAATATTATTTGCTGCTGGGAGATATTATAGTTCAAAATAAGAGTGGTTACTGTTTCATGTCACAACATTATTTCCAGATGGGAGATATTATACCTCAACATTAGAGTGCTTATTGTTTCACAACATTATTTGCTGCAGGGAGATATTATAGGTACCTCAGCATAAGAGTGCTTACTGTTTCACAACATTATTTGCTGCTGGGAGATATTATAGTTCAACATAAGGGTGCCTACTGTTTCATGTCTCAATATTATTTACTGCTGCGAGATATTATAATTCAACATAAGGGTGCTTACTGTTTCATGTCTCAATATTATTTGCTGCTGGGAGATATTATAGTTCACCATAAGAGTGCTTACTGTTTCACGTCTCAATATTATTTGCTGCTGGGAGATACTATACTTCAACATAAGAGTGCTTACTGTTTCATGTCGCCACATTATTTGCTGCTGGGAGATATTATACTTCAACATAAGACTGCTTACTGTTTCATGTCTCAATATTATTTGCTGCTGGAAGATATTATACTTCAATGTAAGAGTGCTTACTGTTTCATGTCTCAATATTATTTGCTGCTGGGAGATATTATACTTCAACATAAGAGTGCTTACTGTTTCATGTCTCAATATTATTTGCTGCTGGGAGATATTATACTTCAACGTAAGAGTGCTTACTGTTTCATGTCTCAATATTATTTGCTCCTGGGAGATATTATACTTCAACATATGAGTGCTTACTGTTTCATGTCTCAATATTATTTGCTGCCGGGGGATATTATAGTTCAACATTAGAGTGCTTACTGTTTCATGTCTCAACATTATTTGCTGCTGGGAGATATTATACTTCAACGTAAGATACTTACTGTTTCATGTCTCAATATTATTTGCTGCTGGGAGATATTATAGTTCAACATTAGAGTGCTTACTGTTTCATGTCTCAATACTATTTGCTGCTGGGAGATATTATAGTTCAACATAAGAGTTGTCACTGTTTCATGTCTCAATATTTTTTGCTGCTGGGAGATATTATAGTTCAAAATAAGAGTGGTTACTGTTTCATCTCGCAACATTATTTCCAGATGGCAGATATTATACCTCAACATAAGAGTGCTTATTGTTTCATTTCGCAACATTAATTCCAGCTGGGAGATATTATACCTCAGCATAAGAGTGCTTACTGTTTCACAACTTTATTTGCTGCTGGGAGATATTATAGGTACTTCAGCATAGGAGTGCTTACTGTTTCACAACATTATTTGCTGCTGGGAGATATTATACTTCAACATAAGAGTGCTTACTGTTTCATGTCGCCACATTATTTGCTGCTGGGAGATATTATACTTCAACATAAGAGTGCTTACTGTTTCATGTCTCAATATTATTTGCTGCTGGGAGATATTATACTTCAACGTAAGAGTGCTTAATGTTTGATTTCTCAATATTATTTGCTGCAGGGAGATATTATAGTTTAACATTAGAGTGGTCACTGTTTCATGTCTCAATACTATTTGCTGCTGGGAGATATTATAGTTCAACATAAGATTGGTCACTGTTTCATGTCGCAACATTATTTCCAGATGGGAGATATTATACCTCAACATAAGAGTGCTTATTGTTTCATTTCGCAACATTAATTCCAGCTGAGAGATATTATACCTCAGCATAAGAGTGCTTACTGTTTCACAACTTTATTTGCTGCTGGGAGATATTATATTTCAATATAAGAGTGCTTACTGTTTCATGTCTCAATATTATTTGCTGTTGGGAGATATTATAATTACAATAAGGGTGCTTACTGTTTCATGTCTCAATATTATTTGCTGCTGGGAGATATTATAATTCAACATAAGGGAGCTTAATGTTTCATGTCTCAATATTATTTGCTGCTGTGAGATATTATACTTCAACATAAGAGTGCTTACTGTTTCATGTCGCCACATTATTTGCTGCTGGGAGATATTATACTTCAACATAAGAGTGCTTACTGTTTCATGTCTCAATATTATTTGCTGCTGGGAGATATTATACTTCAACGTAAGAGTGCTTACTGTTTCATGTCTCAATATTATTTGCTGCTGGGAAATATTATAAATCAACATAAGGGTGCTTACTGTTTCATGTCTCAATATTATTTGCTGCTGGGAGATATTATAATTCAACATAAGGGTGCTTACTGTTTCATGTCACCACATTATTTGCTGCTGGGAGATATTATACTTCAACATTAGAGTGCTTACTGTTTCATGTCTCAATATTATTTGCTGCTGGGAGATATTATAATTCAACATAAGGGTGATTACTGTTTCATTTCGCAACATTATTTGCTGCTGGGAGATTTTATACTTCAACATATCAGTGCTTACTGTTTCATGTCTCAATATTATTTGCTGCTGGGAGATATTATACTTCAACATAAGAGTGCTTACTGTTTAATGCCTCAATATTATTTGCTGCTGGGAGATATTGTAGTTCAACATTAGAGTGCTTACAGTTTCATGTCCCAATATTATTTGCTACTGGGAGATATTATAATTCAACATAAGGGTGCTTACTGTTTCATGTCGCCACATTATTTGCTGCTGGGAGATTTTATACTTCAACATAACAGTGCTTACTGTTTCATGTCTCAACATTATTTGATGCTGGGAGATATTATACTTCAACATAAGAGTGCTGCTGTTTCATGTCTCAACATTATTTGCTGCTGGGAGATATTATACTTCAACGTAAGAGTGCTTACTGTTTCATGTCTCAATATTATTTGCTGCTGGGAGATATTATAGTTCAACATTAGAGTGCTTACTGTTTCATGTCTCAATACTATTTGCTGCTGGGAGATATTATAGTTCAACATAAGGGTGATCACTGTTTCATGTCTGAATATTATTTGCTGCTGGGAGATATTGTAGTTCAAAATAAGAGTGGTTACTGTTTCATGTCGCAACATTATTTCCAGATGGGAGATATTATACCTCAACATAAGAGTGCTTATTGTTTCATTTCGCAACATTAATTCCAGCTGGGAGATATTATACCTCAGCATAAGAGTGCTTACTGTTTCACAACATTATTTGCTGCTGGGAGATATTATAGGTACTTCAGCATAAGAGTGCTTACTGTTTCACAACATTATTTGCTGCTGGGAGATATTATAGTTCAACATAAGAGTGCTTACTGTTTCATGTCTCAATATTATTTGCTGCTGGGAGATATTATACTTCAACATAAGAGTGCTTACTGTTTCATGTCTCAATTTATTTCCTGCTGGGAGATATTATACTTCAACGTAAGAGTGCTTACTGTTTCATGTCTCAATATTATTTCCTGCTGGGAGATATTATAGTTCAACAATAGAGTGCTTACTGTTTCATGTCTCAATATTATTTGCTGCTGTGGGATATTATAGTTCAGCATTAGAGTGCTTACTGTTTCATGTCTCAAAATTATTTCCTGCTGGGAGATATTATACTTCAACGTAAGAGTGCTTACTGTTTCATGTCTCAATATTATTTGCTGCTGGGAGATATTATAGTTCAACATTAGAGTGCTTACCGTTTCATGTCTCAATATTATTTGCTGCTGGGAGATATTATAGTTCAAAATAAGAGTGGTTACTGTTTCATGTCGCAACATTATTTCCAGATGGGAGATATTATACTTCAACATAAGAGTGCTTATTATTTCATTTCGCAACATTAATTCCAGCTGGGAGATATTATACCTCAGCATAATAGTGCTTAATGTTTCACAACATTATTTTCTGCTGGGAGATATTATAGGTCCTTCAGCAGAAGAGTGCTTACTGTTTCACAACATTATTTGCTGCTGGGAGATATTACAGTTCAACATAGGAGTGCTTACTGTTTCATGTCTCAATATTATTTGCTGCTGGGAGATATTATAATTACAGTAAGGGTGCTTACTGTTTCATGTCTCAATATTATTTGCTGCTGGGAGATATTATAATTCAACATAAGGGTGCTTACTGTTTCATGTCTCAATATTATTTGCTGCTGGGAGATATAGTTCAACATAAGAATGCTTACTGTTTCATGTCTCAATATTATTTGCTGCTGGGAGATATTATACTTCAACATAAGAGTGCTTACTGTTTCATGTCGCCACATTATTTGCTGCTGGGAGATATTGTACTTCAACATTAGAGTACTTACTGTTTCATGTCTCAATATTATTTGCTGCTGGGAGACATTATACTTCAACATAAGAGTGCTTACTGTTTAATGTCTCAATATTTTTGATGCTGGGAGATATTGTAGTTCAATATTAAAGTGCTTACTGTTTCATGTCTCTACATTATTTGCTGCTGGGAGATATTATACTTCAACATAAGAGTGCTTACTGTTTCATGTCTCAATATTATTTGCTGCTGGGAGATATTATAGTTCAACATAAGATTGCTTACTGTTTCATGTCTCAATATTATATGCTGCTGCGAGATATTATACTTCAACGTAAGAGTGCTTACAGTTTCATGTCTCAATATTATTTGCTGCTGGAAGATATTATATTTCAACGTAAGAGTGCTTACTGTTTCATGTCTCAATATTATTTGCTGCTGGGAGATATTATACTTCAACGAAAGATGTCTTACTGTTTCATGTCTCAATACTATTTGCTGCTGGGAGATATTATAGTTCAACATAGGAGTGCTTACTGTTTCATGTCTCAATATTATTTGCTGCTGGGAGATATTATACTTCAACGTAAGAGTGCTTACTGTTTCATGTCTCAATATTATTTGCTGCTGGGAGATATTATACTTCAACGTAAGATGTCTTACTGTTTCATGTCTCAATACTATTTGCTGCTGGGAGATATTATAGTTCAACATAGGAGTGCTTACTGTTTCATGTCTCAATATTATTTGCTGCTGGGAGATATTATACTTCAACGTAAGAGTGCTTACTGTTTCATGTCTCAATATTATTTGCTGTTGGGAGATATTATAATTACAATAAGGGTGCTTACTGTTTCATGTCTCAATATTATTTGCTGCTGGGAGATATTATAATTCAACATAAGGGAGCTTAATGTTTCATGTCTCAATATTATTTGCTGCTGTGAGATATTGTAGTTCAACATAAGAGTGCATACTGTTTCATGTCTCAATATTATTTGCTGCTGGAAGATATTATACTTCAACATAAGAGTGCTTACTGTTTCATGTCGCCACATTATTTGCTGCTGGGAGATATTATACTTCAACATAAGAGTGCTTACTGTTTCATGTCTCAATATTATTTGCTGCTGGGAGATATACTTCAACGTAAGAGTGCTTACTGTTTCATGTCTCAATATTATTTGCTGCTGGGAAATATTATGAATCAACATAAGGGTGCTTACTGTTTCATGTCTCAATATTATTTGCTGCTGGGAGATATTATAATTCAACATAAGGGTGCTTACTATTTCATGTCACCACATTATTTGCTGCTGGGAGATATTATACTTCAACATTAGAGTGCTTACTGTTTCATGTCTCAATATTATTTGCTGCTGGGAGATATTATAATTCAACATGAGGGTGATTACTGTTTCATTTCGCAACATTATTTGCTGCTGGGAGATTTTATACTTCAACATAACAGTGCTTACTGTTTCATGTCTCAATATTATTTGCTGCTGGGAGATATTATACTTCAACATAAGAAGGCTTACTTTTTAATGCCTCAATATTATTTGCTGCTGGGAGATATTGTAGTTCAACATTAGAGTGCTTACACTTTCATGTCCCAATATTATTTGCTGCTGGGAGATATTATAATTCAACATAAGGGTGCTTACTGTTTCATGTCGCCACATTATTTGCTGCTGGGAGATTTTATACTTCAACATAACAGTGCTTACTGTTTCATGTCTCAACATTATTTGCTGCTGGGAGATATTATACTTCAACATAAGAGTGCTGCTGTTTCATGTCTCAACATTATTTGCTGCTGGGAGATATTATACTTCAACGTAAGGGTGCTTACTGTTTCATGTCTCA
Source organism: Deroplatys truncata (assembly GCA_030765065.1). Lineage (NCBI taxonomy): Eukaryota > Metazoa > Arthropoda > Insecta > Mantodea > Mantidae > Deroplatys > Deroplatys truncata. Next base: position 3,254,589 of record CM060975.1, read on the forward strand.
ATATTATTTGCTGCTGGGAGATATTATAGTTCAACATTAGAGTGCTTACTGTTTCATGTCTCAATATTATTTGCTGCTGGGAGATATTATAGTTCAACATTAGAGTGCTTACTGTTTCATGTCTCAATATTATTTGCTGCTGGGAGATATTATAGTTCAACATAAGGGTGATCACTGTTTCATGTCTGAATATTATTTGCTGCTGGGAGATATTGTAGTTCAAAATAAGAGTGGTTACTGTTTCATGTCGCAACATTATTTCCAGATGGGAGATATTATACCTCAACATAAGAGTGCTTATTGTTTCATTTCGCAACATTAATTCCAGCTGGGAGATATTATACCTCAGCATAAGAGTGCTTACTGTTTCACAACATTATTTGCTGCTGGGAGATATTATAGGTACTTCAGCATAAGAGTGCTTACTGTTTCACAACATTATTTGCTGCTGGGAGATATTATAGTTCAACATAAGAGTGCTTACTGTTTCATGTCTCAATATTATTTACTGCTGGGAGATATTATACTTCAACATAAGAGTGCTTACTGTTTCATGTCTCAATTTATTTGATGCTGGGAGATATTATACTTCAACGTAAGAGTGCTTACTGTTTCATGTCTCAATATTATTTGCTGCTGGGAGATATTATAGTTCAACATTAGAGTGCTTACTGTTTCATGTCTCAATATTATTTGTTGCTGTGGTATATTATAGTTCAGCATTAGAGTGCTTACTGTTTCATGTCTCAAAATTATTTCCTGCTGGGAGATATTATACTTCAACGTAAGAGTGCTTACTGTTTCATGTCTCAATATCATTTGCTGCTGGGAGATATTATAGTTCAACATTAGAGTGCTTACCGTTTCATGTCTCAATACTATTTGCTGCTGGGAGATATTATAGTTCAACATAAGAGTTGTCACTGTTTCATGTCTCAATATTATTTGCTGCTGGGAGATATTATAGTTCAAAATAAGAGTGGTTACTGTTTCATGTCGCAACATTATTTCCAGATGGGAGATATTATACTTCAACATAAGAGTGCTTATTATTTTATTTCGCAACATTAATTCCAGCTGGGAGATATTATACCTCAGCATAATAGTGCTTACTGTTTCACAACATTATTTTCTGCTGGGAGATATTATAGGTCCTTCAGCATAAGAGTGCTTACTGTTTCACAACATTATTTGCTGCTGGGAGATATTACAGTTCAACATAAGAGTGCTTACTGTTTCATGTCTCAATATTATTTGCTGCTGGGAGATATTATAATTACAGTAAGGGTGCTTACTGTTTCATGTCTCAATATTATTTGCTGCTGGGAGATATTATAATTCAACATAAGGGTGCTTACTGTTTCATGTCTCAATATTATTTGCTGCTGGGAGATATTATAGTTCAACATAAGAATGCTTACTGTTTCATGTCTCAATATTATTTGCTGCTGGGAGATATTATACTTCAACATAAGAGTGCTTACTGTTTCATGTCGCTACATTATTTGCTGCTGGGAGATATTATACTTCAACATTAGAGTACTTACTGTTTCATGTCTCAATATTATTTGCTGCTGGGAGACATTATACTTCAACATAAGAGTGCTTACTGTTTAATGTCTCAATATTTTTGATGCTGGGAGATATTGTAGTTCAATATTAAAGTGCTTACTGTTTCATGTCTCTACATTATTTGCTGCTGGGAGATATTATACTTCAACATAAGAGTGCTTACTGTTTCATGTCTCAATATTATTTGCTGCTGGGAGATATTATAGTTCAACATAAGATTGCTTACTGTTTCATGTCTCAATATTATATGCTGCTGCGAGATATTATACTTCAACGTAAGAGTGCTTACTGTTTCATGTCTCAATATTATTTGCTGCTGGGAGATATTATATTTCAACGTAAGAGTGCTTACTGTTTCATGTCTCAATACTATTTGCTGCTGGGAGATATTATACTTCAACGAAAGATGTCTTACTGTTTCATGTCTCAATACTATTTGCTGCTGGGAGATATTATAGTTCAACATAGGAGTGCTTACTGTTTCATGTCTCAATATTATTTGCTGCTGGGAGATATTATACTTCAACGTAAGAGTGCTTACTGTTTCATGTCTCAATATTATTTGCTGCTGGGAGATATTATACTTCAACGTAAGATGTCTTACTGTTTCATGTCTCAATACTATTTGCTGCTGGGAGATATTATAGTTCAACATAGGAGTGCTTACTGTTTCATGTCTCAATATTATTTGCTGCTGGGAGATATTATACTTCAACGTAAGAGTGCTTACTGTTTCATGTCTCAATATTATTTGCTGCTGGGAGATATTATAGTTCAACATTAGAGTGCTTACCGTTTCATGTCTCAATACTATTTGCTGATGGGAGATATTATAGTTCAACATAAGAGTTGTCACTGTTTCATGTCTCAATATTATTTGTTGCTGGGAGATATTATAGTTCAAAATAAGAGTGGTTACTGTTTCATGTCGCAACATTATTTCCAGATGGGAGATATTATACTTCAACATAAGAGTGCTTATTATTTCATTTCGCAACATTAATTCCAGCTGGGAGATATTATACCTCAGCATAATAGTGCTTACTGTTTCACAACATTATTTTCTGCTGGGAGATATTATAGGTACTTCAGCATAAGAGTGCTTACTGTTTCACAACATTATTTGCTGCTGGGAGATATTACAGTTCAACATAAGAGTGCTTACTGTTTCATGTCTCAATATTATTTGCTGCTGGGAGATATAATTACAATAAGGGTGCTTACTGTTTCATGTCTCAATTATATTTGCTGCTGGGAGATATTATAATTCAACATAAGGGTGCTTACTGTTTCATGTCTCAATATTATTTGCTGCTCGGAGATATTATACTTCAACGTAAGATTGCTTACTGTTTCATGTCTCAATATTATTTGCTGCTGGGAGATATTATACTTCAACATTAGAGTGCATACTGTATCATGTCTCAATATTATTTGCTGCTGGGAGATATTATACTTCAACATTAGAGTGCTTACTGTTTCATGTCTCAATATTATTTGCTGCTGGGAGATATTATAATTCAACATAAGGGTGCTTACTGTTTCATGTCGCCACATTATTTGCTGCTGGGAGATATTATACTTCAACATAACAGTGCTTACTGTTTCATGTCTCAATATTATTTGCTGCTGGGAGATATTATACTTCAACATAAGAGTGCTTACTGTTTAATGTCTCAATATTATTTGCTGCTGGGAGATATTATAGTTCAACATAAGTGTGCTTACTGTTTCATGTCTCAATATTATTTGCTGCTGGGAGATATTATAACTACAATAAGGGTGCTTACTGTTTCATGTCTCAATATTATTTGCTGCTGGGAGATATTATAATTCAACATAAGGGTGCTTACTGTTTCATGTCTCAATATTATTTGCTGCTGGGAGATATTATAGTTCAACGTAATAGTGCTTACTGTTTCATGTCTCAATATTGTTTGCTGCTGGGAGATATTATACTTCAACATAAGAGTGCTCACTGTTTAATGTCTTAATATTATTTGCTGCTGGGAGATATTACACTTCAACATAAGAGTGCTTACTGTTTCATGTCTCAATATTATTTGCTGCTGGGAGATATTATACTTTAACGTAAGAGTGCTTACTGTTTTATGTCTCAATATTATTTGCTGCTGGGAGATATTACACTTCAACATAAGAGTGCTTACTGTTTCATGTCTCAATATTATTTGCTGCTGGGAGATACTATAATTCAACATAAGCGTACTTACTGTTTCATGTCTCAATATTATTTCCTGCTGGGAGATATTATAATTCAACATAAGGGTGCTTACTGTTTCATGACGCCACATTATTTGCTGCTGGGAGATATTATACTTCAACACAAGAGTGCTTACTGTTTCATTTCTCAATATTATTTGCTGCTGGGAGATATTATACTTCAACATAAGAGTGCTTACTGTTTCATGTCTCAATATTATTTGCTGCTGGGAGATATTATACTTCAACATAACAGTGCTTACTGTTTCATGTCTCAATATTATTTGCTGCTGGGAGATATTATAATTCAACATTAGGGTGCTTACTGTTTCATGTCTCAACATTATTTGCTGTTGGGAGATAATATACTTCAACATAAGAGTGGTCACTGTTTCATGTCTCAATATTATTTGCTGCTGGGATATTTTATAGTTCAAAATAAGAGTGGTTACTGTTTCATGTCGCAACATTATTTCCAGATGGGAGATATTATACCTCAACATTAGAGTGCTTACTGTTTCATGTCTCAACATTATTTGCTGTTGGGAGATAATATACTTCAACATAAGAGTGGTCACTGTTTCATGTCTCAATATTATTTGCTGCTGGGATATTTTATAGTTCAAAATAAGAGTGGTTACTGTTTCATGTCGCAACATTATTTCCAGATGGGAGATATTATACTTCAACATAAGAGTGCTTATTATTTCATTTCGCAACATTAATTCCAGCTGGGAGATATTATACCTCAGCATAATAGTGCTTACTGTTTCACAACATTATTTTCTGCTGGGAGATATTATAGGTACTTCAGCATAAGAGTGCTTACTGTTTCACAACATTATTTGCTGCTGGGAGATATTACAGTTCAACATAAGAGTGCTTACTGTTTCATGTCTCAATATTATTTGCTGCTGGGAGATATAATTACAATAAGGGTGCTTACTGTTTCATGTCTCAATATTATTTGCTGCTGGGAGATATTATAGTTCAACATAAGAGTGCTTACTGTTTCATGTCTCAATATTATTTGCTGCTGGGAGATATTATACTTCAACATAAGAGTGCTTACTGTTTCATGTCGCCACATTATTTGCTGCTGGGAGATATTATACTTCAACATAAGACTGCTTACTGTTTCATGTCTCAATATTATTTGCTGCTGGAAGATATTACACTTCAATGTAAGAGTGCTTACTGTTTCATGTCTCAATATTATTTGCTGCTGGGAGATATTATACTTCAACATAAGAGTGCTTACTGTTTCATGTCTCAATATTATTTGCTGCTGGGAGATATTATACTTCAACGTAAGAGTGCTTACTGTTTCATGTCTCAATATTATTTGCTCCTGGGAGATATTATACTTCAACATATGAGTGCTTACTGTTTCATGTCTCAATATTATTTGCTGCCGGGGGATATTATAGTTCAACATTAGAGTGCTTACTGTTTCATGTCTCAACATTATTTGCTGCTGGGAGATATTATACTTCAACGTAAGATACTTACTGTTTCATGTCTCAATATTATTTGCTGCTGGGAGATATTATAGTTCAACATTAGAGTGCTTACTGTTTCATGTCTCAATACTATTTGCTGCTGGGAGATATTATAGTTCAACATAAGAGTTGTCACTGTTTCATGTCTCAATATTTTTTGCTGCTGGGAGATATTATAGTTCAAAATAAGAGTGGTTACTGTTTCATGTCGCAACATTATTTCCAGATGGCAGATATTATACCTCAACATAAGAGTGCTTATTGTTTCATTTCGCAACATTAATTCCAGCTGGGAGATATTATACCTCAGCATAAGAGTGCTTACTGTTTCACAACTTTATTTGCTGCTGGGAGATATTATATTTCAATATAAGAGTGCTTACTATTTCATGTCTCAATATTATTTGCTGTTGGGAGATATTATAATTACAATAAGGGTGCTTACTGTTTCATGTCTCAATATTATTTGCTGCTGGGAGATATTATAATTCAACATAAGGGAGCTTAATGTTTCATGTCTCAATATTATTTGCTGCTGGGAGATATTATAGTTCAACATAAGAGTGCTTACTGTTTCATGTCTCAATATTATTTGCTGCTGGAAGATATTATACTTCAACATAAGAGTGCTTACTGTTACACAACATTATTTGATGCTGGGAGATATTATAGGTACTTCAGCATAGGAGTGCTTACTGTTTCACAACATTATTTGCTGCTGGGAGATATTATACTTCAACATAAGAGTGCTTACTGTTTCATGTCGCCACATTATTTGCTGCTGGGAGATATTATACTTCAACATAAGAGTGCTTACTGTTTCATGTCTCAATATTATTTGCTGCTGGGAGATATTATACTTCAACGTAAGTGTGCTTAATGTTTGATGTCTCAATATTATTTGCTGCAGGGAGATATTATAGTTTAACATTAGAGTGGTCACTGTTTCATGTCTCAATATTACTTGCTGCTGGGAGATATTATAGTTCAACATTAGAGTGGTTAATGTTTCATGTCTCAATACTATTTGCTGCTGGGAGATATTATAGTTCAACATAAGAGTGGTCACTGTTTCATGTCGCAACATTATTTCCAGATGTGAGATATTATACCTCAACATAAGAGTGCTTATTGTTTCATTTCGCAACATTAATTCCAGCTGGGAGATATTATACCTCAGCATGAGTGCTTACTGTTTCACAACTTTATTTGCTGCTGGGAGATATTATATTTCAATATAAAAGTGCTTACTGTTTCATGTCTCAATATTATTTGCTGTTGGGCGATATTATAATTAAAATAAGGGTGCTTACTGTTTCATGTCTCAATATTATTTGCTGCTGGGAGATATTATAATTCAACATAAGGGAGCTTAATGTTTCATGTCTCAATATTATTTGCTGCTGGGAGATATTGTAGTTCAACATAACAGTGCATACTGTTTCATGTCGCCACATTATTTGCTGCTGGGAGATATTATGCTTCAACATAAGAGTGCTTACTGTTTCATGTCTCAATATTATTTGCTGCTGGGAGATATTATACTTCAACGTAAGAGTGCTTACTGCTTCATGTCTCAATATTATTTGCTGCTGGGAAATATTATAAATCAACATAAGGGTGCTTACTGTTTCATGTCTCAATATTATTTGCTGCTGGGAGATATTATAATTCAACATAAGGGTGCTTACTGTTTCATGTCACCACATTATTTGCTGCTGGGAGATATTATACTTCAACATTAGAGTGCTTACTGTTTCATGTCTCAATATTATTTGCTGCTGGGAGATATTATAATTCAACATAAGGGTGATTACTGTTTCATTTCGCAACATTATTTGCTGCTGGGAGATTTTATACTTCAACATAACAGTGCTTACTGTTTCATGTCTCAATATTATTTGCTGCTGGGAGATATTATAATTCAACATAAGGGTGCTTACTGTTTCATGTCTCAACATTATTTGCTGCTGGGAGATATTATACTTCAACGTAAGGGTGCTTAGTATTTCATGTCTCAATATTATTTGCTGCTGGGAGATATTATATTTCAACATTAGAGTGCTTACTGTTTCATGTCTCAATACTATTTGCTGCTGGGAGATATTATAGTTCAACATAAGAGTGATCACTGTTTCATGTCTGAATATTATTTGCTGCTGGGAGATATTGTAGTTCAAAATAAGAGTGGTTACTGTTTCATGTCGCAACATTATTTCCAGATGGGAGATATTATACCTCAACATAAGAGTGCTTATTGTTTCATTTCGCAACATTAATTCCAGCTGGGAGATATTATACCTCAGCATAAGAGTGCTTACTGTTTCACAACATTATTTGCTGCTGCGAGATATTATAGGTACTTCAGCATAAGAGTGCTTACTGTTTCACAACATTATTTGCTGCTGGGAGATATTATAGTTCAACATAAGAGTGCTTACTGTTTCATGTCTCAATATTATTTGCTGCTGGGCGATATTATACTTCAACATAAGAGTGCTTACTGTTTCATGCCTCAATATTAGTTGCTGCTGGGAGATATTATACTTCAACATATGAGTGCTTACTGTTTCATGTCTCAATATTATTTGCTGCTGTGCGATATTATAGTTCAGCATTAGAGCGCTTACTGTTTCATGTCTCAAAATTATTTCCTGCTGGGAGATATTATACTTCAACGTAAGAGTGCTTACTGTTTCATGTCTCAATATTATTTGCTGCTGGGAGATATTATACTTCAACATTAGAGTGCTTACCGTTTCATGTCACAATACTATTTGCTGCTGGGAGATATTATAGTTCAACATAAGAGTTGTCACTGTTTCATGTCTCAATATTATTTGCTGCTGGGAGATATTATAGTTCAAAATAAGAGTGGTTACTGTTTCATGTCGCAACATTATTTCTAGATGGGAGATATTATACTTCAACATAAGAGTGCTTATTATTTGATTTCGCAACATTAATTCCAGCTGGGAGATATTATACCTCAGCATAATAGTGCTTACTGTTTCACAACATTATTTGCTGCTGGGAGATATTATAGGTACTTCAGCATAAGAGTGCTTACTGTTTCACAACATTATTTGCTGCTGGGAGATATTACAGTTCAACATAAGAGTGCTTACTGTTTCATGTCTCAATATTATTTGCTGCTGGGAGATATTATAATTACAATAAGGGTGCTTACTGTTTCATGTCTCAATATTATTTGCTGCTGGGAGATATTATACTTCAACATAAGAGTGCTTACTGTTTCATGTCTCAATTTATTTCCTGCTGGGAGATATTATACTTCAACGTAAGAGTGCTTACTGTTTCATGTCTCAATATTATTTCCTGCTGGGAGATATTATAGTTCAACAATAGAGTGCTTACTGTTTCATGTCTCAATATTATTTGCTGCTGTGGGATATTATAGTTCAGCATTAGAGTGCTTACTGTTTCATGTCTCAAAATTATTTCCTGCTGGGAGATATTATACTTCAACGTAAGAGTGCTTACTGTTTCATGTCTCAATATTATTTGCTGCTGGGAGATATTATAGTTCAACATTAGAGTGCTTACCGTTTCATGTCTCAATATTATTTGCTGCTGGGAGATATTATAGTTCAAAATAAGAGTGGTTACTGTTTCATGTCGCAACATTATTTCCAGATGGGAGATATTATACTTCAACATAAGAGTGCTTATTATTTCATTTCGCAACATTAATTCCAGCTGGGAGATATTATACCTCAGCATAATAGTGCTTAATGTTTCACAACATTATTTTCTGCTGGGAGATATTATAGGTCCTTCAGCAGAAGAGTGCTTACTGTTTCACAACATTATTTGCTGCTGGGAGATATTACAGTTCAACATAGGAGTGCTTACTGTTTCATGTCTCAATATTATTTGCTGCTGGGAGATATTATAATTACAGTAAGGGTGCTTACTGTTTCATGTCTCAATATTATTTGCTGCTGGGAGATATTATAATTCAACATAAGGGTGCTTACTGTTTCATGTCTCAATATTATTTGCTGCTGGGAGATATAGTTCAACATAAGAATGCTTACTGTTTCATGTCTCAATATTATTTGCTGCTGGGAGATATTATACTTCAACATAAGAGTGCTTACTGTTTCATGTCGCCACATTATTTGCTGCTGGGAGATATTGTACTTCAACATTAGAGTACTTACTGTTTCATGTCTCAATATTATTTGCTGCTGGGAGACATTATACTTCAACATAAGAGTGCTTACTGTTTAATGTCTCAATATTTTTGATGCTGGGAGATATTGTAGTTCAATATTAAAGTGCTTACTGTTTCATGTCTCTACATTATTTGCTGCTGGGAGATATTATACTTCAACATAAGAGTGCTTACTGTTTCATGTCTCAATATTATTTGCTGCTGGGAGATATTATAGTTCAACATAAGATTGCTTACTGTTTCATGTCTCAATATTATATGCTGCTGCGAGATATTATACTTCAACGTAAGAGTGCTTACAGTTTCATGTCTCAATATTATTTGCTGCTGGAAGATATTATATTTCAACGTAAGAGTGCTTACTGTTTCATGTCTCAATATTATTTGCTGCTGGGAGATATTATACTTCAACGAAAGATGTCTTACTGTTTCATGTCTCAATACTATTTGCTGCTGGGAGATATTATAGTTCAACATAGGAGTGCTTACTGTTTCATGTCTCAATATTATTTGCTGCTGGGAGATATTATACTTCAACGTAAGAGTGCTTACTGTTTCATGTCTCAATATTATTTGCTGCTGGGAGATATTATACTTCAACGTAAGATGTCTTACTGTTTCATGTCTCAATACTATTTGCTGCTGGGAGATATTATAGTTCAACATAGGAGTGCTTACTGTTTCATGTCTCAATATTATTTGCTGCTGGGAGATATTATACTTCAACGTAAGAGTGCTTACTGTTTCATGTCTCAATATTATTTGCTGTTGGGAGATATTATAATTACAATAAGGGTGCTTACTGTTTCATGTCTCAATATTATTTGCTGCTGGGAGATATTATAATTCAACATAAGGGAGCTTAATGTTTCATGTCTCAATATTATTTGCTGCTGTGAGATATTGTAGTTCAACATAAGAGTGCATACTGTTTCATGTCTCAATATTATTTGCTGCTGGAAGATATTATACTTCAACATAAGAGTGCTTACTGTTTCATGTCGCCACATTATTTGCTGCTGGGAGATATTATACTTCAACATAAGAGTGCTTACTGTTTCATGTCTCAATATTATTTGCTGCTGGGAGATATACTTCAACGTAAGAGTGCTTACTGTTTCATGTCTCAATATTATTTGCTGCTGGGAAATATTATGAATCAACATAAGGGTGCTTACTGTTTCATGTCTCAATATTATTTGCTGCTGGGAGATATTATAATTCAACATAAGGGTGCTTACTATTTCATGTCACCACATTATTTGCTGCTGGGAGATATTATACTTCAACATTAGAGTGCTTACTGTTTCATGTCTCAATATTATTTGCTGCTGGGAGATATTATAATTCAACATGAGGGTGATTACTGTTTCATTTCGCAACATTATTTGCTGCTGGGAGATTTTATACTTCAACATAACAGTGCTTACTGTTTCATGTCTCAATATTATTTGCTGCTGGGAGATATTATACTTCAACATAAGAGTGCTTACTTTTTAATGCCTCAATATTATTTGCTGCTGGGAGATATTGTAGTTCAACATTAGAGTGCTTACACTTTCATGTCCCAATATTATTTGCTGCTGGGAGATATTATAATTCAACATAAGGGTGCTTACTGTTTCATGTCGCCACATTATTTGCTGCTGGGAGATTTTATACTTCAACATAACAGTGCTTACTGTTTCATGTCTCAACATTATTTGCTGCTGGGAGATATTATACTTCAACATAAGAGTGCTGCTGTTTCATGTCTCAACATTATTTGCTGCTGGGAGATATTATACTTCAACGTAAGGGTGCTTACCGTTTCATGTCTCAATATTATTTGCTGCTGGGAGATATTATAGTTCAACATTAGAGTGCTTACTGTTTCATGTCTCAATATTATTTGCTGCTGGGAGATATTATAGTTCAACATTAGAGTGCTTACTGTTTCATGTCTCAATATTATTTGCTGCTGGGAGATATTATAGTTCAACATAAGGGTGATCACTGTTTCATGTCTGAATATTATTTGCTGCTGGGAGATATTGTAGTTCAAAATAAGAGTGGTTACTGTTTCATGTCGCAACATTATTTCCAGATGGGAGATATTATACCTCAACATAAGAGTGCTTATTGTTTCATTTCGCAACATTAATTCCAGCTGGGAGATATTATACCTCAGCATAAGAGTGCTTACTGTTTCACAACATTATTTGCTGCTGGGAGATATTATAGGTACTTCAGCATAAGAGTGCTTACTGTTTCACAACATTATTTGCTGCTGGGAGATATTATAGTTCAACATAAGAGTGCTTACTGTTTCATGTCTCAATATTATTTACTGCTGGGAGATATTATACTTCAACATAAGAGTGCTTACTGTTTCATGTCTCAATTTATTTGATGCTGGGAGATATTATACTTCAACGTAAGAGTGCTTACTGTTTCATGTCTCAATATTATTTGCTGCTGGGAGATATTATAGTTCAACATTAGAGTGCTTACTGTTTCATGTCTCAATATTATTTGTTGCTGTGGTATATTATAGTTCAGCATTAGAGTGCTTACTGTTTCATGTCTCAAAATTATTTCCTGCTGGGAGATATTATACTTCAACGTAAGAGTGCTTACTGTTTCATGTCTCAATATCATTTGCTGCTGGGAGATATTATAGTTCAACATTAGAGTGCTTACCGTTTCATGTCTCAATACTATTTGCTGCTGGGAGATATTATAGTTCAACATAAGAGTTGTCACTGTTTCATGTCTCAATATTATTTGCTGCTGGGAGATATTATAGTTCAAAATAAGAGTGGTTACTGTTTCATGTCGCAACATTATTTCCAGATGGGAGATATTATACTTCAACATAAGAGTGCTTATTATTTTATTTCGCAACATTAATTCCAGCTGGGAGATATTATACCTCAGCATAATAGTGCTTACTGTTTCACAACATTATTTTCTGCTGGGAGATATTATAGGTCCTTCAGCATAAGAGTGCTTACTGTTTCACAACATTATTTGCTGCTGGGAGATATTACAGTTCAACATAAGAGTGCTTACTGTTTCATGTCTCAATATTATTTGCTGCTGGGAGATATTATAATTACAGTAAGGGTGCTTACTGTTTCATGTCTCAATATTATTTGCTGCTGGGAGATATTATAATTCAACATAAGGGTGCTTACTGTTTCATGTCTCAATATTATTTGCTGCTGGGAGATATTATAGTTCAACATAAGAATGCTTACTGTTTCATGTCTCAATATTATTTGCTGCTGGGAGATATTATACTTCAACATAAGAGTGCTTACTGTTTCATGTCGCTACATTATTTGCTGCTGGGAGATATTATACTTCAACATTAGAGTACTTACTGTTTCATGTCTCAATATTATTTGCTGCTGGGAGACATTATACTTCAACATAAGAGTGCTTACTGTTTAATGTCTCAATATTTTTGATGCTGGGAGATATTGTAGTTCAATATTAAAGTGCTTACTGTTTCATGTCTCTACATTATTTGCTGCTGGGAGATATTATACTTCAACATAAGAGTGCTTACTGTTTCATGTCTCAATATTATTTGCTGCTGGGAGATATTATAGTTCAACATAAGATTGCTTACTGTTTCATGTCTCAATATTATATGCTGCTGCGAGATATTATACTTCAACGTAAGAGTGCTTACTGTTTCATGTCTCAATATTATTTGCTGCTGGGAGATATTATATTTCAACGTAAGAGTGCTTACTGTTTCATGTCTCAATACTATTTGCTGCTGGGAGATATTATACTTCAACGAAAGATGTCTTACTGTTTCATGTCTCAATACTATTTGCTGCTGGGAGATATTATAGTTCAACATAGGAGTGCTTACTGTTTCATGTCTCAATATTATTTGCTGCTGGGAGATATTATACTTCAACGTAAGAGTGCTTACTGTTTCATGTCTCAATATTATTTGCTGCTGGGAGATATTATACTTCAACGTAAGATGTCTTACTGTTTCATGTCTCAATACTATTTGCTGCTGGGAGATATTATAGTTCAACATAGGAGTGCTTACTGTTTCATGTCTCAATATTATTTGCTGCTGGGAGATATTATACTTCAACGTAAGAGTGCTTACTGTTTCATGTCTCAATATTATTTGCTGCTGGGAGATATTATAGTTCAACATTAGAGTGCTTACCGTTTCATGTCTCAATACTATTTGCTGATGGGAGATATTATAGTTCAACATAAGAGTTGTCACTGTTTCATGTCTCAATATTATTTGTTGCTGGGAGATATTATAGTTCAAAATAAGAGTGGTTACTGTTTCATGTCGCAACATTATTTCCAGATGGGAGATATTATACTTCAACATAAGAGTGCTTATTATTTCATTTCGCAACATTAATTCCAGCTGGGAGATATTATACCTCAGCATAATAGTGCTTACTGTTTCACAACATTATTTTCTGCTGGGAGATATTATAGGTACTTCAGCATAAGAGTGCTTACTGTTTCACAACATTATTTGCTGCTGGGAGATATTACAGTTCAACATAAGAGTGCTTACTGTTTCATGTCTCAATATTATTTGCTGCTGGGAGATATAATTACAATAAGGGTGCTTACTGTTTCATGTCTCAATATTATTTGCTGCTGGGAGATATTATAATTCAACATAAGGGTGCTTACTGTTTCATGTCTCAATATTATTTGCTGCTCGGAGATATTATACTTCAACGTAAGATTGCTTACTGTTTCATGTCTCAATATTATTTGCTGCTGGGAGATATTATACTTCAACATTAGAGTGCATACTGTATCATGTCTCAATATTATTTGCTGCTGGGAGATATTATACTTCAACATTAGAGTGCTTACTGTTTCATGTCTCAATATTATTTGCTGCTGGGAGATATTATAATTCAACATAAGGGTGCTTACTGTTTCATGTCGCCACATTATTTGCTGCTGGGAGATATTATACTTCAACATAACAGTGCTTACTGTTTCATGTCTCAATATTATTTGCTGCTGGGAGATATTATACTTCAACATAAGAGTGCTTACTGTTTAATGTCTCAATATTATTTGCTGCTGGGAGATATTATAGTTCAACATAAGTGTGCTTACTGTTTCATGTCTCAATATTATTTGCTGCTGGGAGATATTATAACTACAATAAGGGTGCTTACTGTTTCATGTCTCAATATTATTTGCTGCTGGGAGATATTATAATTCAACATAAGGGTGCTTACTGTTTCATGTCTCAATATTATTTGCTGCTGGGAGATATTATAGTTCAACGTAATAGTGCTTACTGTTTCATGTCTCAATATTGTTTGCTGCTGGGAGATATTATACTTCAACATAAGAGTGCTCACTGTTTAATGTCTTAATATTATTTGCTGCTGGGAGATATTACACTTCAACATAAGAGTGCTTACTGTTTCATGTCTCAATATTATTTGCTGCTGGGAGATATTATACTTTAACGTAAGAGTGCTTACTGTTTTATGTCTCAATATTATTTGCTGCTGGGAGATATTACACTTCAACATAAGAGTGCTTAATTTTTCATGTCTCAATATTATTTGCTGCTGGGAGATACTATAATTCAACATAAGCGTACTTACTGTTTCATGTCTCAATATTATTTCCTGCTGGGAGATATTATAATTCAACATAAGGGTGCTTACTGTTTCATGACGCCACATTATTTGCTGCTGGGAGATATTATACTTCAACACAAGAGTGCTTACTGTTTCATTTCTCAATATTATTTGCTGCTGGGAGATATTATACTTCAACATAAGAGTGCTTACTGTTTCATGTCTCAATATTATTTGCTGCTGGGAGATATTATACTTCAACATAACAGTGCTTACTGTTTCATGTCTCAATATTATTTGCTGCTGGGAGATATTATAATTCAACATTAGGGTGCTTACTGTTTCATGTCTCAACATTATTTGCTGTTGGGAGATAATATACTTCAACATAAGAGTGGTCACTGTTTCATGTCTCAATATTATTTGCTGCTGGGATATTTTATAGTTCAAAATAAGAGTGGTTACTGTTTCATGTCGCAACATTATTTCCAGATGGGAGATATTATACCTCAACATTAGAGTGCTTACTGTTTCATGTCTCAACATTATTTGCTGTTGGGAGATAATATACTTCAACATAAGAGTGGTCACTGTTTCATGTCTCAATATTATTTGCTGCTGGGATATTTTATAGTTCAAAATAAGAGTGGTTACTGTTTCATGTCGCAACATTATTTCCAGATGGGAGATATTATACTTCAACATAAGAGTGCTTATTATTTCATTTCGCAACATTAATTCCAGCTGGGAGATATTATACCTCAGCATAATAGTGCTTACTGTTTCACAACATTATTTTCTGCTGGGAGATATTATAGGTACTTCAGCATAAGAGTGCTTACTGTTTCACAACATTATTTGCTGCTGGGAGATATTACAGTTCAACATAAGAGTGCTTACTGTTTCATGTCTCAATATTATTTGCTGCTGGGAGATATAATTACAATAAGGGTGCTTACTGTTTCATGTCTCAATATTATTTGCTGCTGGGAGATATTATAATTCAACATAAGGGTGCTTACTGTTTCATGTCTCAATATTATTTGCTGCTCGGAGATATTATACTTCAACGTAAGAGTGCTTACTGTTTCATGTCTCAATATTATTTGCTGCTGGGAGATATTATACTTCAACATTAGAGTGCATACTGTATCATGTCTCAATATTATTTGCTGCTGGGAGATATTATACTTCAACATTAGAGTGCTTACTGTTTCATGTCTCAATATTATTTGCTGCTGGGAGATATTATAATTCAACATAAGGGTGCTTACTGTTTCATGTCGCCACATTATTTGCTGCTGGGAGATATTATACTTCAACATAACAGTGCTTACTGTTTCATGTCTCAATATTATTTGCTGCTGGGAGATATTATACTTCAACATAAGAGTGCTTACTGTTTAATGTCTCAATATTATTTGCTGCTGGGAGATATTATAGTTCAACATAAGTGTGCTTACTGTTTCATGTCTCAATATTATTTGCTGCTGGGAGATATTATAACTACAATAAGGGTGCTTACTGTTTCATGTCTCAATATTATTTGCTGCTGGGAGATATTATAATTCAACATAAGGGTGCTTACTGTTTCATGTCTCAATATTATTTGCTGCTGGGAGATATTATAGTTCAACGTAATAGTGCTTACTGTTTCATGTCTCAATATTGTTTGCTGCTGGGAGATATTATACTTCAACATAAGAGTGCTCACTGTTTAATGTCTTAATATTATTTGCTGCTGGGAGATATTACACTTAAACATAAGAGTGCTTACTGTTTCATGTCTCAATATTATTTGCTGCTGGGAGATATTATAATTCAACATAAGGGTGCTTACTGTTTCATGTCTCAATATTATTTGCTGCTGGGAGATATTATAGTTCAACGTAATAGTGCTTACTGTTTCATGTCTCAATATTGTTTGCTGCTGGGAGATATTATACTTCAACATAAGAGTGCTCACTGTTTAATGTCTTAATATTATTTGCTGCTGGGAGATATTACACTTCAACATAAGAGTGCTTACTGTTTCATGTCTCAATATTATTTGCTGCTGGGAGATATTATACTTTAACGAAAGAGTGCTTACTGTTTTATGTCTCAATATTATTTGCTGCTGGGAGATATTACACTTCAACATAAGAGTGCTTACTGTTTCATGTCTCAATATTATTTGCTGCTGGGAGATACTATAATTCAACATAAGCGTACTTACTGTTTCATGTCTCAATATTATTTCCTGCTGGGAGATATTATAATTCAACATAAGGGTGCTTACTGTTTCATGACGCCACATTATTTGCTGCTGGGAGATATTATACTTCAACACAAGAGTGCTTACTGTTTCATTTCTCAATATTATTTGCTGCTGGGAGATATTATACTTCAACATAAGAGTGCTTACTGTTTCATGTCTCAATATTATTTGCTGCTGGGAGATATTATACTTCAACATAACAGTGCTTACTGTTTCATGTCTCAATATTATTTGCTGCTGGGAGATATTATAATTCAACATTAGGGTGCTTACTGTTTCATGTCTCAACATTATTTGCTGTTGGGAGATAATATACTTCAACATAAGAGTGGTCACTGTTTCATGTCTCAATATTATTTGCTGCTGGGATATTTTATAGTTCAAAATAAGAGTGGTTACTGTTTCATGTCGCAACATTATTTCCAGATGGGAGATATTATACCTCAACATTAGAGTGCTTATTGTTTCACAACATTATTTGCTGCAGGGAGATATTATAGGTACCTCAGCATAAGAGTGCTTACAGTTTCACAACATTATTTGCTGCTGGGAGATATTATAGTTCAACATAAGGGTGCCTACTGTTTCATGTCTCAATATTATTTACTGCTGCGAGATATTATAATTCAACATAAGGGTGCTTACTGTTTCATGTCTCAATATTATTTGCTGCTGGGAGATATTATAGTTCAACATAAGAGTGCTTACTGTTTCATGTCTCAATATTATTTGCTGCTGGGAGATATTATACTTCAACATAAGAGTGCTTACTGTTTCATGTCGCCACATTATTTGCTGCTGGGAGATATTATACTTCAACATAAGACTGCTTACTGTTTTATGTCTCAATATTATTTGCTGCTGGAAGATATTACACTTCAATGTAAGAGTGCTTACTGTTTCATGTCTCAATATTATTTGCTGCTGGGAGATATTATACTTCAACATAAGAGTGCTTACTGTTTCATGTCTCAATATTATTTGCTGCTGGGAGATATTATACTTCAACGTAAGAGTGCTTACTGTTTCATGTCTCAATATTATTTGCTCCTGGGAGATATTATACTTCAACATATGAGTGCTTACTGTTTCATGTCTCAATATTATTTGCTGCCGGGGGATATTATAGTTCAACATTAGAGTGCTTACTGTTTCATGTCTCAACATTATTTGCTGCTGGGAGATATTATACTTCAACGTAAGATACTTACTGTTTCATGTCTCAATATTATTTGCTGCTGGGAGATATTATAGTTCAACATTAGAGTGCTTACTGTTTCATGTCTCAATACTATTTGCTGCTGGGAGATATTATAGTTCAACATAAGAGTTGTCACTGTTTCATGTCTCAATATTTTTTGCTGCTGGGAGATATTATAGTTCAAAATAAGAGTGGTTACTGTTTCATGTCGCAACATTATTTCCAGATGGCAGATATTATACCTCAACATAAGAGTGCTTATTGTTTCATTTCGCAACATTAATTCCAGCTGGGAGATATTATACCTCAGCATAAGAGTGCTTACTGTTTCACAACTTTATTTGCTGCTGGGAGATATTATATTTCAATATAAGAGTGCTTACTATTTCATGTCTCAATATTATTTGCTGTTGGGAGATATTATAATTACAATAAGGGTGCTTACTGTTTCATGTCTCAATATTATTTGCTGCTGGGAGATATTATAATTCAACATAAGGGAGCTTAATGTTTCATGTCTCAATATTATTTGCTGCTGGGAGATATTATAGTTCAACATAAGAGTGCTTACTGTTTCATGTCTCAATATTATTTGCTGCTGGAAGATATTATACTTCAACATGAGAGTGCTTACTGTTACACAACATTATTTGATGCTGGGAGATATTATAGGTACTTCAGCATAGGAGTGCTTACTGTTTCACAACATTATTTGCTGCTGGGAGATATTATACTTCAACATAAGAGTGCTTACTGTTTCATGTCGCCACATTATTTGCTGCTGGGAGATATTATACTTCAACATAAGAGTGCTTACTGTTTCATGTCTCAATATTATTTGCTGCTGGGAGATATTATACTTCAACGTAAGTGTGCTTAATGTTTGATGTCTCAATATTATTTGCTGCAGGGAGATATTATAGTTTAACATTAGAGTGGTCACTGTTTCATGTCTCAATATTACTTGCTGCTGGGAGATATTATAGTTCAACATTAGAGTGGTTAATGTTTCATGTCTCAATACTATTTGCTGCTGGGAGATATTATAGTTCAACATAAGAGTGGTCACTGTTTCATGTCGCAACATTATTTCCAGATGTGAGATATTATACCTCAACATAAGAGTGCTTATTGTTTCATTTCGCAACATTAATTCCAGCTGGGAGATATTATACCTCAGCATGAGTGCTTACTGTTTCACAACTTTATTTGCTGCTGGGAGATATTATATTTCAATATAAAAGTGCTTACTGTTTCATGTCTCAATATTATTTGCTGTTGGGCGATATTATAATTACAATAAGGGTGCTTACTGTTTCATGTCTCAATATTATTTGCTGCTGGGAGATATTATAATTCAACATAAGGGAGCTTAATGTTTCATGTCTCAATATTATTTGCTGCTGGGAGATATTGTAGTTCAACATAACAGTGCATACTGTTTCATGTCGCCACATTATTTGCTGCTGGGAGATATTATGCTTCAACATAAGAGTGCTTACTGTTTCATGTCTCAATATTATTTGCTGCTGGGAGATATTATACTTCAACGTAAGAGTGCTTACTGCTTCATGTCTCAATATTATTTGCTGCTGGGAAATATTATAAATCAACATAAGGGTGCTTACTGTTTCATGTCTCAATATTATTTGCTGCTGGGAGATATTATAATTCAACATAAGGGTGCTTACTGTTTCATGTCACCACATTATTTGCTGCTGGGAGATATTATACTTCAACATTAGAGTGCTTACTGTTTCATGTCTCAATATTATTTGCTGCTGGGAGATATTATAATTCAACATAAGGGTGATTACTGTTTCATTTCGCAACATTATTTGCTGCTGGGAGATTTTATACTTCAACATAACAGTGCTTACTGTTTCATGTCTCAATATTATTTGCTGCTGGGAGATATTATAATTCAACATAAGGGTGCTTACTGTTTCATGTCTCAACATTATTTGCTGCTGGGAGATATTATACTTCAACGTAAGGGTGCTTAGTATTTCATGTCTCAATATTATTTGCTGCTGGGAGATATTATATTTCAACATTAGAGTGCTTACTGTTTCATGTCTCAATACTATTTGCTGCTGGGAGATATTATAGTTCAACATAAGAGTGATCACTGTTTCATGTCTGAATATTATTTGCTGCTGGGAGATATTGTAGTTCAAAATAAGAGTGGTTACTGTTTCATGTCGCAACATTATTTCCAGATGGGAGATATTATACCTCAACATAAGAGTGCTTATTGTTTCATTTCGCAACATTAATTCCAGCTGGGAGATATTATACCTCAGCATAAGAGTGCTTACTGTTTCACAACATTATTTGCTGCTGCGAGATATTATAGGTACTTCAGCATAAGAGTGCTTACTGTTTCACAACATTATTTGCTGCTGGGAGATATTATAGTTCAACATAAGAGTGCTTACTGTTTCATGTCTCAATATTATTTGCTGCTGGGCGATATTATACTTCAACATAAGAGTGCTTACTGTTTCATGCCTCAATATTAGTTGCTGCTGGGAGATATTATACTTCAACATATGAGTGCTTAATGTTTCATGTCTCAATATTATTTGCTGCTGTGCGATATTATAGTTCAGCATTAGAGCGCTTACTGTTTCATGTCTCAAAATTATTTCCTGCTGGGAGATATTATACTTCAACGTAAGAGTGCTTACTGTTTCATGTCTCAATATTATTTGCTGCTGGGAGATATTATACTTCAACATTAGAGTGCTTACCGTTTCATGTCACAATACTATTTGCTGCTGGGAGATATTATAGTTCAACATAAGAGTTGTCACTGTTTCATGTCTCAATATTATTTGCTGCTGGGAGATATTATAGTTCAAAATAAGAGTGGTTACTGTTTCATGTCGCAACATTATTTCTAGATGGGAGATATTATACTTCAACATAAGAGTGCTTATTATTTGATTTCGCAACATTAATTCCAGCTGGGAGATATTATACCTCAGCATAATAGTGCTTACTGTTTCACAACATTATTTGCTGCTGGGAGATATTATAGGTACTTCAGCATAAGAGTGCTTACTGTTTCACAACATTATTTGCTGCTGGGAGATATTACAGTTCAACATAAGAGTGCTTACTGTTTCATGTCTCAATATTATTTGCTGCTGGGAGATATTATAATTACAATAAGGGTGCTTACTGTTTCATGTCTCAATATTATTTGCTGCTGGGAGATATTATAATTCAACATAAGGGTGCTTACTGTTTCATGTCTCAATATTATTTGCTGCTGGGAGATATTATAGTTCAACATAAGAGTGCTTACTGTTTCATGTGTCAATATTATTTGCTGCTGGGAGATATTATACTTCAACATAAGATTGCTTACTGTTTCATGTCTCAATATTATATGCTGCTGCGAGATATTATACTTCAACGTAAGAGTGCTTACTGTTTCATGTCTCAATATTATTTGCTGCTGGGAGATATTATATTTCAACGTAAGAGTGCTTACTGTTTCATGTCTTAATATTATTTGCTGCTGGGAGATATTATACTTCAACGTAAGATGTCTTACTGTTTCATGTCTCAATACTATTTGCTGCTGGGAGATATTATAGTTCAACATAGGAGTGCTTACTGTTTCATGTCTCAATATTATTTGCTGCTGGGAGATATTATACTTCAACGTAAGAGTGCTTACTGTTTCATGTCTCAATATTATTTGCTGCTGGGAGATATTATGCTTCAACATAAGAGTGCTTACTGTTTCATGTCTCAATATTATTTGCTGTTGGAAGATATTATACTTCAACGTAAGAGTGCTTACTGTTTCATGTATCAATATTATTTGCTGCTGGGAGATATTATACTTCAACATTAGAGTGCATACTGTATCATGTCTCAATATTATTTGCTGCTGGGAGATATTATACTTCAACATTACAGTGCTTACTAATTCATGTCTCAATATTATTTGCTGCTGGGAGATATTATACTTCAACATTAGAGTGCTTACTGTTTCATGTCTCAATATTATTTGCTGCTGGGAGATATTATAATTCAACATAAGGGTGTTTACTGTTTCATGTCGCCATATTATTTGCTGCTGGGAGATATTATACTTCAACATAACAGTGCTTACTGTTTCATGTCTCAATATTATTTGCTACTGGGAGATATTATACTTCAACATAAGAGTGCTTACTGTTTAATGTCTCAATATTATTTGCTGCTGGGAGATATTGTATTTCAACATTAGAGTGCCTACTGTTTCATGTCTCAACATTATTTGCTGCTGGGAGATATTATACTTCAACATAAGAGTGCTTACTGTTTCATGTCTCAATATTATTTGCTGCTGGGAGATATTATAGTTCAACATTAGAGTGCTTACTGTTTCATGTCTCAATACTATTTGCTGCTGGGAGATATTATAGTTCAACATAAGAGTGCTTACTGTTTCATGTCTCAATATTATTTGCTGCTGGGAGATATTATAGTTTAACATTAGAGTGCTTACTGATTCATGTCACACCAATATTACCTGCTGGGAGATATTATACTTCAACATAAAAGTGCTTACTGATTCATGTCTCAATATTATTTGCTGCTGGGAGATATTATAGTTCAACATTAGAGTGGTTACTGTTTCATGTCTCAATATTATTTGCTGCTGGGAGATATTATAATTACAATAAGGATGCTTACTGTTTCATGTCTCAATATTATTTGCTGCTGGGAGATATTATAATTCAACATAAAGGTGCTTACTGTTTCATGTCTCAATATTATTTCCTGCTGGAAGATATTATAGTTCAACGTAATAGTGCTTACTGTTTCATGTCTCAATATTATTTGCTGCTGGGAGATATTATACTTCAACATAAGAGTGCTTACTGTTTAATGTCTTAATATTATTTGCTGCTGGGAGATATTATACTTCAACATAAGAGTGCTTACTGTTTCATGTCTCAATATTATTTGCTGCTGGGAGATATTATACTTTAACGTAAGAGTGCTTACTGTTTTATGTCTCAATATTATTTGCTGCTGGGAGATATTATACTTCAACATAAGAGTGCTTACTGTTTCATGTCTCAATATTATTTGCTGCTGGGAGATATTATAGTTCAACATTAGAGTGCTTACTGTTTCATGTCTCAATACTATTTGCTGCTGGGAGATATTATAGTTCAACATAAGAGTGCTTACTGTTTCATGTCTCAATATTATTTGCTGCTGGGAGATACTATACTTCAACATAAGAGTGCTTACTGTTTCATGTCTCAATATTATTTACTGCTGGGTGATATTATAATTCAACATAAGGGTGCTTACTGTTTCATGTCTCAATATTACTTGCTGCTGGGAGATATAATTCAACATAAGGGTGCTTACTGTTTCATGTCGCCACATTATTTGCTCCTGGGAGATATTATACTTCAACATAAGAGTGCTTATTGTTTAATGTCTCAGTATTATTTGCTGCTGGGAGATATTATACTTCAACGTAAGAGTGCTTACTGTTTCATGTCTCAATATTATTTGCTGCTGGGAGATATTATAGTTCAACATTAGAGTGGTTACTGTTTCATGTCTCAATATTATTTGCTGCTGGGAGATATTATAGTTCAACATAAGTGTGCTTACTGTTTCATGTCTCAATATTATTTGCTGTTGGGAGATATTATAAATACAATAAGGGTGCTTACTGTTTCATGTCTCAATAGTATTTGCTGCTGGGAGATATTATAATTCAACATAAGGGTGCTTACTGTTTCATGTCTCAATATTATTTGCTGCTGGGAGATATTATAGTTCAACGTAATAGTGCTTACTGTTTAATGTCTCAATATTATTTGCTGTTGGGAGATATTATACTTCAACATAAGAGTGCTTACTGTTTAATGTCTTAATATAATTTGCTGCTGGGAGATATTATACTTCAACATAAGAGTGCTTACTGTTTCATGTCTCAATATTATTTGCTGCTGGGAGATATTATACTTTAACGTAAGAGTGCTTACTGTTTTATGTCTCAATACTATTTGCTGCTGGGAGATATTATACTTCAACATATGAGTGCGTACTGTTTCATGTCTCAATATTATTTGCTGATGGGAGATATTATAATTCAACATAAGCGTACTTACTGTTTCATGTCTCAATATTATTTGCTGCTGGGAGATATTATACTTCAACGTAAGAGTGCTTACTGTTTCATGGCTCAATATTATTTGCTGCTGGGAGATATTATAGTTCAACATTAGAGTGGTTACTGTTTCATGTCTCAATATTATTTGCTGCTGGGAGATATTATAGTTCAACATAAGTGTGCTTACTGCTTCATGTCTCAATATTATTTGCTGCTGGGAGATATTATAAATACAATAAGGGTGCTTACTGTTTCATGTCTCAATATTATTTGCTGCTGGGAGATATTATAATTCAACATAAGGGTGCTTACTGTTTCATGTCTCAATTCTATTTGCTGCTGGGAGATATTATAGTTCAACGTAATAGTGCTTACTGTTTAATGTCTCAATATTATTTGCTGCTGGGAGATATTATACTTCAACATAAGAGTGCTTACTGTTTAATGTCTTAATATTATTTGCTGCTGGGAGATATTATACTTCAACATAAGAGTGCTTACTGTTTCATGTCTCAATATTATTTGCTGCTGGGAGATATTATACTTTAACGTAAGAGTGCTTACTGTTTTATGTCTCAATATTATTTGCTGCTGGGAGATATTATACTTCAACATAATAGTGCTTACTGTTTCATGTCTCAATATTATTTGCTGCTGGGAGATATTATAATTCAACATTAGGGTGCTTACTGTTTCATGTCTCAACATTATTTGCTGTTGGGAGATATTATACTTCAACATAAGAGTGGTCACTGTTTCATGTCTCAATATTATTTGCTGCTGGGAGATATTATAGTTCAAAATAAGAGTGGTTACTGTTTCATGTCGCAACATTATTTCCAGATGGGAGATATTATACCTCAACATTAGAGTGCTTATTGTTTCATTTCGCAACATTAATTCAGATGGGAGATATTATACCTCAGCATAAGAGTGCTTACTGTTTCACAACATTATTTGCTGCAGGGAGATATTATAGGTACCTCAGCATAAGAGTGCCTACTGTTTCACAACATTATTTGCTGCTGGGAGATATTATAGTTCAACATAAGGGTGCTTACTGTTTCATGTCTCAATATTATTTACTGCTGCGAGATATTATAATTCAACATAAGGGTGCTTACTGTTTCATGTCTCAATATTATTTGCTGCTGGGAGATATTATAGTTCAACATAAGAGTGCTTACTGTTTCATGTCTCAATATTATTTGCTGCTGGGAGATATTATACTTCAACATAAGAGTGCTTACTGTTTCATGTCGCCACATTATTTGCTGCTGGGAGATATTATACTTCAACATAAGACTGCTTACTGTTTCATGTCTCAATATTATTTGCTGCTGGAAGATATTATACTTCAACGTAAGAGTGCTTACTGTTTCATGTCTCAATATTATTTGCTGCTGGGAGATATTATACTTCAACATAAGATTGCTTACTGTTTCATGTCTCAATATTATTTACTGCTGGGAGATATTATAGTTCAACATTAGTGTGCCTACTCTTTCATGTCTCAACATTATTTGCTGCTGGGAGATATTATACTTCAACATTAGAGTGCTGACTGTTTCATGTCTCAATATTATTTGCTGCTGGGAGATATTATACTTCAACATAACAGTGCTGACTGTATCACGTCTCAATATTATTTGCTGCTGGGAGATATTATACTTCAACATTAGAGTGCTTACTGTTTCATGTCTCAATATTATTTCCTGCTGGGAGATATTATACTTCAACATAAGAGTGCCTACTGTTTCATGTCTCAATATTATTTGCTGCTGGGAGATATTATACTTCAACGTAGGAGTGCTTACTGTTTCATGTCGCAACATTATTTCCAGATTGGAGATATACATCAACATAAGAGTGCTTATTGTTTCATTTCACAACATTAATTCCAGGTGGGAGATATTATACATCAGCATAAGAGTGCTTACCGTTTCACAACATTATTTGCTGCTGGGAGATATTATAGGTACTTCAGCATAAGAGTGCTTACTGTTTCACAACATTATTTGTTGCTGGGAGATATTATAGTTCAACATAAGAGTGCTTACTGTTTCAAGTCTCAATATTATTTGCTGCTGGGAGATATTATATTTACAATAAGGGTGCTTACTGTTTCATGTCTCAATATTATTTGCTAATGGGAGATATTATAATTCAACATAAGGGTGCTTACTGTTTCAAGCCTCAATATTATTTGCTGCTGGGAGATATTACAGTTCAACATAAGAGTGCTTACTGTTTCATGTCTCAATCTTATTTGCTGCTGGGAGATATTATACTTCAACATAAGAGTGCTTACTGTTTCATGTCGCCACATTATTTGCTGCTGGGAGATATTATACTTCAACATAAGAGTGCTTACTGTTTCATGTCTCAATATTATTTGCTGCTGGGAGATATTATAATTCAACGTAAGAGTGCTTACTGTTTCATGTCTCAATATTATTTGCTGCTGGGAGATATTATACTTCAACATAAGAGTGCTTACTGTTTCATGTCTAAATATTACTTGCTGCTGGGAGATATAATTCAACATAAGGGTGGTTACTGTTTCATGTCGCCACATTATTTGCTCCTGGGAGATACTATACTTCAACATAAGAGTGCTTATTGTTTAATGTCTCAATATTATTTGCTGCTGGGAGATATTATACTTCAACGTAAGAGTGCTTACTGTTTCATGTCTCAATATTATTTGCTGCTCAAGATATTATACTTCAACATAAGTGTGCTTACTGTTTCATGTCTTAATATTATTTGATGCTGGTAGATATTATAGTTCAACATTAGAGTGCCTACTGTTTCATGTCTCAAAATTATTTGCTGCTGGGAGATATTATACTTCAACATTAGAGTGCTGACTGTTTCATGTCTCAATAATTCTTGCTGCTGGGGATTTTATACTTCAACATTAGAGTGCTTACTGTTTTATGTCTCAATATTATTTGCTGCTGGGAGATATTATACTTCAACATTAGAGTGCTTACTGTTTCATGTCTCAATATTATTTGCTGCTGGGAGATATTATACTTCAACATTAGAGTGCTTACTGTTTCATATCTCAATATTATTTGCTGCTGGGAGATATTATAGTTCAACATAAGAGTGCTTACTGTTTCATGTCTCAATATTATTTGCTGCTGGGAGATATTATACTTCAACATTAGAGTGCTTACTGTTTCATGTCTCAATATTATTTGCAGCTGGGAGATATTATAATTCAACATAAGGGTGTTTACTGCTTCATGTCGCCACATTATTTGCTGCTGGGAGATATTATACTTCAACCTAACAGTGCTTACTGTTTCATGTCTCAATATTATTTGCTGCTGGGAGATATTATACTTCAACATAAGAGTACTTACTGTTTAATGTCTCAATATTATTTGCTGCTGGGAGATATTGTAGTTCACAATTAGAGTGCTTACTGTTTCATGTCTCAATATTATTTGCTGCTGGGAGATATTATACTTCAACGTAAGAGTGCTTACTGTTTCATGCCTCAATATTAATTGCTGCTGGGAGATATTATACTTCAACATAAGAGTGCTTACTGTTTCATGTCTCAATATTATTTGCTGCTAAGAGATATTACACTTCAACGTAAGAGTGCTTACTGTTTCATGTCTCAATATTATTTGCTGCTGGGAGATAATATACTTCAACATTTGAGTGCTGACAGTTTCATGTCTCAATATTATTTACTGCTGGGAGATATTATACTTCAACATAACAGTGCTTACTGTTTCATGTCTCAATATTATTTGCTGCTGGGAGATAATATACTTCAACATTTGAGTGCTGACATTTTCATGTCTCAATATTATTTACTGCTGGGAGATATTATACTTCAACATTAGAGTGCTTACTGCTTCATGTCTCAATATTATTTGCTGCTGGGAGATATTATACTTCAACATTAGAGTGCTTACTGTTTCATGTCTCAATATTATTTACTGCTGGGAGATATTATACTTCAACATTAGAGTGCTTACTGTTTCATGTCTCAATATTATTTGCTGCTGCGAGATATTAAACTTCAACATTAGAGTGCTTACTGTTTCATGTCTCAATATTATTTACTGCTGGGAGATATTATACTTCAACATTAGAGTGCTTACTGCTTCATGTCTCAATATTATTTACTGCTGGGAGATATTATACTTCAACATTAGAGTGCTTACTGCTTCATGTCTCAATATTATTTACTGCTGGGAGATATTATACTTCAACATTAGAGTGCTTACTGTTTCATGTCTCAATATTATTTACTGCTGGGAGATATTATACTTCAACATTAGAGTGCTTACTGCTTCATGTCTCAATATTATTTACTGCTGGGAGATATTATAATTCAACATAAGGGTGCTTACTGTTTCATGCCTCAATATTATTTACTGCTGGGAGATATTATAATTCAACATAAGGGTGCTTACTGTTTCATGTCTCAATATTATTTACTGCTGGGAGATATTATAATTCAACATAAGGGTGCTTACTGCTTCATGTCTCAATATTATTTACTGCTGGGAGATATTATAATTCAACATAAGGGTGCTTACTGTTTCATGTCTCAATATTATTTGCTGCTGCGAGATATTAAACTTCAACATTAGAGTGCTTACTGTTTCATGCCTCAATATTATTTACTGCTGGGAGATATTATACTTCAACATTAGAGTGCTTACTGTTTCATGTCTCAATATTATTTGCTGCTGGGAGATATTATAATTCAACATAAGGGTGCTTACTGTTTCATGTCGCCACATTATTTGCCGCTGGGAGATATTATACTTCAACATAACAGTGCTTACTGTTTAATGTCTCAATAATATTTGCTGCTGGGAGATATTTTAGTTCAACATTAGAGTGCTTACTGTTTCATGTCTCAACATTATTTGCTGCTGGGAGATATTATACTTCAACGTAAGAGTGCTTACTGTTTCATGTCTCAATATTATTTGCTGCTGGGAGATATTATAGTTCAACATTAGAGTGCTTACTGTTTCATGTCTCAATACTATTTGCTGCTGGGAGATATTATAGTTCAACATAAGAGTGCTTACTGATTCATGTCTTAATATTATTTGCTGTTGGGAGATATTATAGTTCAACACTAGAGTGGTTACTGTTTCATGTCTCAATACTATTTGCTGCTGGGAGATATTATAGCTTAACATAAGAGTGCTTACTGATTCATGTCGCAGCAATATTACCTGCTGGGAGATATTATTGGTATTTCAGCATAACAGTGCTTACTGTTTCACAACATTATTTGCTGCTGGGAGTTATTATAGTTCAAAAATAGTGCTTACTGTTTCATGTCTCAATATTATTTGCTGCTGGGAGGTATTATAATTACAATAAGGGTGCTTACTCTTTCATGTCTCAATATTACTTGCTGCTTGGAGATATTGTAGTTCAACATTAAAGTGCTTACTGTTTCTTGTCTCAGCATTATTTGCTGCTGGGATATATTATACTTCAACATAAGAGTGCTTAATGTTTCATGTCTCAATATTATTTGCTGCTGGGAGATATTATATTTCAACATTAGAGTGCTTACTGTTTCATGTCTCAATACTATTTGCTGCTGGGAGATATTATAGTTCAACATAAGAGTGCTAACTGTTTCATGTCTCAATATTATTTGCTGCTGGAGATATTATACTTCAACGTAAGAGTGCTTACTTATTCATGTCTCA
This sequence comes from Deroplatys truncata, assembly GCA_030765065.1. Classification (NCBI taxonomy): domain Eukaryota; kingdom Metazoa; phylum Arthropoda; class Insecta; order Mantodea; family Mantidae; genus Deroplatys; species Deroplatys truncata. The sequence goes on from CM060975.1 coordinate 3,285,010, forward strand.
ATATTATTTGCTGCGGGAGATATTATACTTCAACATAAGAGTGCTTACTGTTTCATGTCTCAATATTATTTGCTGCTGGGAGATATTATACTTCAACGTAAGAGTTCGTACTGTTTCATGACTCAATATTATTTGCTGCTGGGAGATATTATACTTCAACATAAGAGTGCTTACTGTTTCATGTCTCAATATTATTTGCTGCTGGAGATATTATACTTCAACGTAAGAGTGCTTACTTATTCATGTCTCAATATTATTTGCTGCGGGAGATATTATACTTCAACATAAGAGTGCTTACTGTTTCATGTCTCAATATTATTTGCTGCTGGGAGATATTATACTTCAACGTAAGAGTTCGTACTGTTTCATGACTCAATATTATTTGCTGCTGGGAGATATTATACTTCAACATAAGAGTGCTTACTGTTTCATGTCTCAATATTATTTGCTGCTGGGAGATATTATAGTTCAACATTAGAGTGCTTAATGTTTCATGTCTCAACATAATTTGCTGCTGGGAGATATTATACTTCAACGTAAGAGTGCTTACTGTTTCATGTCTAAATATTATTTGCTCCTTGGAGATATTATAGTTCAACATTAGAGTGCTTACTGTTTCATGTCTCAATACTATTTGCTGCTGGGAGATACTATACTTCAACATTAGAGTGCTTACTGTTTCATGTCTCAATATTATTTGCTGCTGGGAGATATTATAGTTCAACATTAGAGTGCTTACTGTTTAATGTCTCAACATTATTTGCTGCTGGGATATTATACTTCAACATTAGTGTGCTGACTGTTTCATGTCTCAATACTATTTGCTGCTGGGAGATATTATACTTCAACATTAGTGTGCTGACTGTTTCATGTCTCAATACTATTTGCTGCTGGGAGATATTATAGTTCAACATTAGAGTGCTGACTGTTTCATGTCTCAATATTATTTGCTGCTGGGAAATATTATACTTCAACATAAGAGTGCTTACTGTTTTATGTCTCAATATTATTTGCTGCTGGGAGATATTATACTTCAACGTAAGAGTGCTTACTGTTTCATGTATCAATATTATTTGCTCCTTGGAAATATTATAGTGCAACATTAGAGTGCTTACTGTTTCATGTCTCAATATTATTTGCTGCTGTGAGATATTATAGTTCAACATAAGAGTGGTCACTGTTTCATGTCTCAATATTATTTGCTGCTGGGAGATATTATAATTACAATAAGGGTGCTTACTGTTTCATGTCTCAATATTAATTGCTGCTGGGTGATATTAAAATCAACATAAGGGTGCTTACTGTTTCATGTCTCAATATTATTTGCTGCTGGGAGATATTATAGTTCAACATAAGAGTGCTTACTGTTTCATGTCTCAATATTATTTTCTGCTGGGAGATATTATACTTCAACATAAGAGTGCTTACTGTTTCATGTCGCCACATTATTTGCTGCTGGGAGAGATTATCCTTCAACATTAGAGTGCTTACTGTTTCATGTCTCAATATTATTTGCTGCTGAGAGATATTATACTTCAACATTAGAGTGCTTACTGTTTCATGTCTCAATATTATTTGCTGCTGGGAGATATTATACTTCAACATTAGAGTGCTTACTGTTTCATGTCTCAATATTATTTGCTGCAGGGAGATATTATACTTACACATTACAGTGCTTACTGCTTCATGTCTCAATATTATTTGCTGTTAGGAGATATTATAATTCAACATAAGGGTGCTTACTGTTTCATGTCGCCACATTATTTGCTGCTGGGAGATATTATACTTCAACATAAGGGTGCTTAATATTTCATGTCTCAATATTATTTGCTACTGGGAGATATTATACTTCAACATAAGAGTGCTTACTGTTTAATGTCTCAATATTATTTGCTGCTGGGAGATATTGTAGTTCAACATTAGAGTGCTTACTGTTTCATGTCTCAATATTATTTGCTGCTGGGAGATATTATACTTCAACATAGGAGTGCTTACTGTTTCATGTCTCAATATTGTTTGCTGCTGGAAGATATTATAGTTCAACATAAGAGTGCTTACTGTTTCATGTCTCAATATTATTTGCTGCTGGGAGATATTATAGTTCAACATTAGAGTGCTTACTGTTTCATGTATCAATACTATTTGCTGCTGGGAGATATTATAGTTCAACATAAGAGTGCTTACTGTTTCATGTCTCAATATTATTTGCTGCTGGGAGATACTATACTTCAACATAAGAGTGCTTACTGTTTCATGTCTCAATATTATTTCCTGCTGGGAGATATTATACTTCAACGTAAGAGTGCTTACTGTTTCATGCCTCAATATTAGTTGCTGCTGGGAGATATTATACTTCAACATTAGAGTGCTTACTGTTTCATGTCTCAAAATTATTTCCTGCTGGGAGATATTATACTTCAACGTAAGAGTGCTTACTGTTTCATGTCTCAATATTATTAGCTGCTGGGAGATATTATAGTTCAACATTAGAGTGCTTACCGTTTCATGTCTCAATACTATTTGCTGCTGTGGGATATTATAGTTCAGGATTAGAGTGCTTACTGTTTCATGTCTCAAAATTATTTCCTGCTGGGAGATATTATACTTCAACGTAAGAGTGCTTACTGTTTCATGTCTCAATATTATTTGCTGCTGGGAGATATTATAGTTCAAAATAAGAGTGGTTACTGTTTCATGTCGCAACATTATTTCCAGATGGGAGATATTATACTTCAACATAAGAGTGCTTATTGTTTCATTTCGCAACATTAATTCCAGCTGGGAGATATTATACCTCAGCATAATAGTGCTTACTGTTTCACAACATTATTTGCTGCTGGGAGATATTATAATTACAATAAGGGTGCTTACTGTTTCATGTCTCAATATTATTTGCTGCTGGGAGATATTATAATTACAATAAGGGTGCTTACTGTTTCATGTCTCAATATTATTTGCTGCTGGGAGATATTATAATTACAATAAGGGTGCTTACTGTTTCATGTCTCAATATTATTTGCTGCTGGGAGATATTATAATTCAACATAAGGGTGCTTACTGTTTCATGTCTCAAGATTATTTGCTGCTGGGAGATATTATACTTCAACATAAGAGTGCTTACTGTTCATGTCTCAATATTATTTGCTGCTGGGAGATATTATACTTCAACATAAGAATGCTTACTGTTTCATGTCTCAATATTATTTGCTGCTGGGAGATATTATACTTCAACATAAGAGTGCTTACTGTTCATGTCGCCACATTATTTGCTGCTGGGAGATATTATACTTCAACATTAGAGTGCTTAATTTTTCATGTCTCAATATTATTTGCTGCTGGGAGACATTATACTTCAACATAAGAGTGCTTACTGTTTAATGTCTCAATATTTTTGATGCTGGGAAATATTGTAGTTCAATATTAGAGTGCTTACTGTTTCATGTCTCTACATTATTTGCTGCTGGGAGATATTATACTTCAACATAAGATTGCTTACTGTTTCATGTCTCAATATTATATGCTGCTGCGAGATATTATACTTCAACGTAAGAGTGCTTACTGTTTCATGTCTCAATATTATTTGCTGCTGGGAGATATTATGTTTCAACGTAAGAGTGCTTATTGTTTCATGTCTCAATATTATTTGCTGCTGGGAGATATTATACTTCAACGTAAGATGTCTTACTGTTTCATGTCTCAATACTATTTGCTGCTGGGAGATATTATAGTTCAACATAGGAATGCTTACTGTTTCATGTCTCAATATTATTTGCTGCTGGGAGATATTATACTTCAATGTAAGAGTGCTCACTGTTTCATGTCTCAATATTATTTGCTGCTGGGAGATATTATGCTTCAACATAAGAGTGCTTACTGTTTAATGTCTCAATATTATTTGCTGCTGGAAGATATTATACTTCAACGTAAGAGTGCTTACTGTTTCATGTCTCAATAATATTTGCTGCTGGGAGATACTATACTTCAACATTAGAGTGCATACTGTATCATGTCTCAATATTATTTGCTGCTGGGAGATATTATACTTCAACATTACAGTGCTTACTAATTCATGTCTCAATATTATTTGCTGCTGGGAGATATTATACTTCAACATTAGAGTGCTTACTGTTTCATGTCTCAATATTATTTGCTGCTGGGAGATATTATAATTCAACATAAGGGTGCTTACTGTTTCATGTCGCCACATTATTTGCTGCTGGGAGATATTATACTTCAACATAACAGTGCTTACTGTTTCATGTCTCAATATTATTTGCTGCTGGGAGATATTATACTTCAACATAAGAGTGCTTACTGTTTAATGTCTCAATATTATTTGCTGCTGGGAGATATTGTATTTCAACATTAGAGTGCTTACTGTTTCACGTCTCAATATTATTTGCTGCTGGGAGATATTATAGTTCAACATTAGAGTGCTTACTGTTTCATGTCTCAATACTATTTGCTGCTGGGAGATATTATAGTTCAACATAAGAGTGCTTACTGTTTCATGTCTCAATATTATTTGCTGCTGGGAGATATTATAGTTTAACTTTAGAGTGCTTACTGATTCATGTCGCACCAATATTACCTGCTGGGAGATATTATACTTCAACATAAAAGTGCTTACTGATTCATGTCTCAATATTATTTGCTGCTGGGAGATATTATAGTTCAACATTAGAGTGGTTACTGTTTCATGTCTCAATATTATTTGCTGCTGGGAGATATTATAGTTCAACATAAATGTGCTTACTGTTTCATGTCTCAATATTATTTGCTGCTGGGAGATATTATAATTACAATAAGGGTGCTTACTGTTTCATGTCTCAATATTATTTGCTGCTGGGAGATATTATAGGTACTTCAGCATAAGAGTGCTTACTGTTTCACAACATTATTTGCTGCTGGGAGATATTACAGTTCAACATAAGAGTGCTTACTGTTTCATGTCTCAATATTATTTGCTGCTGGGAGATATTATAATTACAATAAGGGTGCTTACTGTTTCATGTCTCAATATTATTTGCTGCTGGGAGATATTATAATTCAACATAAGGGTGCTTACTGTTTCATGTCTCAATATTATTTGCTGCTGGGAGATATTATAGTTCAACATAAGAATGCTTACTGTTTCATGTCTCAAAATTATTTGCTGCTGAGAGATATTATACTTCAACATAAGAGTGCTTACTGTTTCATGTCGCCACATTATGTGCTGCTGGGAGATATTATACTTCAACATTAGAGTCCTTACTGTTTCATATCTCAATATTATTTGCTGCTGGGAGACATTATACTTCAACATAAGAGTGCTTACTGTTGAATGTCTCAATATTTTTGATGCTGGGAGATATTGTAGTTCAATATTAGAGTGCTTACTGTTTCATGTCTCTACGTTATTTGCTGCTGGGAGATATTATACTTCAACATAAGAGTGCTTACTGTTTCATGTGTCAATATTATTTGCTGCTGGGAGATATTATAGTTCAACATAAGATTGCTTACTGTTTCGTGTCTCAATATTATATGCTACTGCGAGATATTATACTTCAACGTAAGAGTGCTTACTGTTTCATGTCTCAATATTATTTGCTGCTGGGAGATATTATATTTCAACGTAAGAGTGCTTACTGTTTCATGTCTCAATACTTTTTGCTGCTGGGAGATATTATAGTTCAACATAGGAGTGCTTACTGTTTCATGTCTCAATATTATTTGCTGCTGGGAGATATTATACTTCAACGTAAGAGTGCTTACTGTTTCATGTCTCAATATTATTTGCTGCTGGGAGATATTATTCTTCAACATAAGAGTGCTTACTGTTTCATGTCTCAATATTATTTGCTGCTGGAAGATATTATACTTCAACGTAAGAGTGCTTACTGTTTCATGTCTCAATATTATTTGCTGCTGGGAGATATTATACTTCAACATTAGAGTGCATACTGTATCATGTCTCAATATTATTTGCTGCTGGTAGATATTATACTTCAACATTACAGTGCTTACTAATTCATGTCTCAATATTATTTGCTGCTGGGAGATATTATACTTCAACATTAGAGTGCTTACTGTTTCATGTCTCAATATTATTTGCTGCTGGGAGATATTATAATTCAACATAAGGGTGTTTACTGTTTCATGTCGCCACATTATTTGCTGCTGGGAGATATTATACTTCAACATAACAGTGCTTACTGTTTCATGTCTCAATATTATTTGCTACTGAGAGATATTATACTTCAACATAAGAGTGCTTACTGTTTAATGTCTCAATATTATTTGCTGCTGGGAGATATTGTATTTCAACATTAGAGTGCCTACTGTTTCATGTCTCAACATTATTTGCTGCTGGGAGATATTATACTTCAACATAAGAGTGCTTACTGTTTCATGTCTCAATATTATTTGCTGCTGGGAGATATTATAGTTCAACATTAGAGTGCTTACTGTTTCATGTCTCAATACTATTTGCTGCTGGGAGATATTATAGTTCAACATAAGAGTGCTTACTGTTTCATGTCTCAATATTATTTGCTGCTGAGAGATATTATAGTTTAACATTAGAGTGCTTACTGATTCATGTCACACCAATATTACCTGCTGGGAGATATTATACTTCAACATAAAAGTGCTTACTAATTCATGTCTCAATATTATTTGCTGCTGGGAGATATTATAGTTCAACATTAGAGTGGTTACTGTTTCATGTCTCAATATTATTTGCTGCTGGGAGATATTATAGTTCAACATAAGTGTGCTTACTGTTTCATGTCTCAATATTATTTGCTGCTGGGAGATATTATAATTACAATAAGGGTGCTTACTGTTTCATGTCTCAATATTATTTGCTGCTGGGAGATATTATAATTCAACATAAAGGTGCTTACTGTTTCATGTCTCAATATTATTTCCTGCTGGGAGATATTATAGTTCAACGTAATAGTGCTTACTGTTTCATGTCTCAATATTATTTGCTGCTGGGAGATATTATACTTCAACATAAGAGTGCTTACTGTTTAATGTCTTAATATTATTTGCTGCTGGGAGATATTATACTTCAACATAAGAGTGCTTACTGTTTCATGTCTCAATATTATTTGCTGCTGGGAGATATTATACTTTAACGTAAGAGTGGTTACTGTTTTATGTCTCAATATTATTTGCTGCTGGGAGATATTATACTTCAACATAAGAGTGCTTACTGTTTCATGTCTCAATATTATTTGCTGCTGGGAGATATAGTTCAACATTAGAGTGCTTACTGTTTCATGTCTCAATACTATTTGCTGCTGGGAGATATTATAGTTCAACATAAGAGTGCTTACTGTTTCATGTCTCAATATTATTTGCTGCTGGGAGATATTATACTTCAACATAAGAGTGCTTACTGTTTCATGTCTCAATATTATTTACTGCTGGGTGATATTATAATTCAACATAAGGGTGCTTACTGTTTCATGTCTCAATATTACTTGCTGCTGGGAGATATAATTCAACATAAGGGTGCTTACTGTTTCATGTCGCCACATTATTTGCTCCTGGGAGATATTATACTTCAACATAAGAGTGCTTATTGTTTAATGTCTCAATATTATTTGCTGGTGGGAGATATTATACTTCAACGTAAGAGTGCTTACTGTTTCATGTCTCAATATTATTTGCTGCTGGGAGATATTATAGTTCAACATTAGAGTGGTTACTGTTTCATGTCTCAATATTATTTGCTGCTGGGAGATATTATAGTTCAACATAAGTGTGCTTACTGTTTCATGTCTCAATATTATTTGCTGCTGGGAGATATTATAAATACAATAAGGGTGCTTACTGTTTCATGTCTCAATATTATTTGCTGCTGGGAGATATTATAATTCAACATAAGGGTGCTTACTGTTTCATGTCTCAATATTATTTGCTGCTGGGAGATATTATAGTTCAACGTAATAGTGCTTACTGTTTCATGTCTTAATATTATTTGCTGCTGGGAGATACTATACTTCAACATAAGAGTGCTTACTGTTTAATGTCTTAATATTATTTGCTGCTGGGAGATATTATACTTCAACATAAGAGTGCTTACTGTTTCATGTCTCAATATTATTTGCTGCTGGGAGATATTATACTTTAACGTAAGAGTGCTTACTGTTTTATGTCTCAATATTATTTGCTGCATGGAGATATTATACTTCAACATATGAGTGCGTACTGTTTCATGTCTCAATATTATTTGCTGCTGGGAGATATTATAATTCAACATAAGCGTACTTACTGTTTCATGTCTCAATATTATTTCCTGCTGGGAGATATTATAATTCAACATAAGGGTGCTTGCTGTTTCATGTCGCCACATTATTTGCTGCTGGGAGATATTATACTTCAACATAAGGGTCCTTACTGCTTCATGTCTCAATATTATTTGCTGCTGGGAGATATTATACTTCAACATAACAGTGCTTACTGTTTCATGTCTCAATATTATTTGCTGCTGGGAGATATTATAATTCAACATTAGGGTGCTTACTGTTTCATGTCTCAACATTATTTGCTGTTGGGAGATATTATACTTCAACATAAGAGTGGTCACTGTTTCATGTCTCAATATTATTTGCTGCTGGGAGATATTATAGTTCAAAATAAGAGTGGTTACTGTTTCATGTCGCAACATTATTTACAGATGGGAGATATTATACCTCAACATTAGAGTGCTTATTGTTTCATTTCGCAACATTAATTCCAGATGGGAGATATTATACCTCAGCATAAGAGTGCTTACTGTTTCACAACATTATTTGCTGCAGGGAGATATTATAGGTACCTCAGCATAAGAGTGCCTACTGTTTCACAACATTATTTGCTGCTGGGAGATATTATAGTTCAACATAAGGGTGCTTACTGTTTCATGTCTCAATATTATTTACTGCTGCGAGATATTATAATTCAACATAAGGGTGCTTACTGTTTCATGTCTCAATATTATTTGCTGCTGGGAGATATTATAGTTCAACATAAGAGTGCTTACTGTTTCATGTCTCAATATTATTTGCTGCTGGGAGATATTATACTTCAACATAAGAGTGCTTACTGTTTCATGTCGCCACCTTATTTGCTGCTGGGAGATATTATACTTCAACATAAGACTGCTTACTGTTTCATGTCTCAATATTATTTGCTGCTGGAAGATATTATACTTCAACGTAAGAGTGCTTACTGTTTCATGTCTCAATATTATTTGCTGCTGGGAGATATTATACTTCAACATAAGAGTGCTTACTGTTTCATGTCTCAAAATTATTTACTGCTGGGAGATATTATAGTTCAACATTAGTGTGCCTACTCTTTCATGTCTCAACATTATTTGCTGCTGGGAGATATTATACTTCAACATTAGAGTGCTGACTGTTTCATGTCTCAATATTATTTGCTGCTGGGAGATATTATACTTCAACATAACAGTGCTGACTGTATCACGTCTCAATATTATTTGCTGCTGGGAGATATTATACTTCAACATTAGAGTGCTTACTGTTTCATGTCTCAATATTATTTCCTGCTGGGAGATATTATACTTCAACATAAGAGTGCCTACTGTTTCATGTCTCAATATTATTTGCTGCTGGGAGATATTATACTTCAACGTAGGAGTGCTTACTGTTTCATGTCGCAACATTATTTTCAGATGGGAGATATACATCAACATAAGAGTGCTTATTGTTTCATTTCACAACATTAATTCCAGGTGGGAGATATTATACATCAGCATAAGAGTGCTTACCGTTTCACAACATTATTTGCTGCTGGGAGATATTATAGGTACTTCAGCATAAGAGTGCTTACTGTTTCACAACATTATTTGTTGCTGGTGGATATTATAGTTCAACATAAGAGTGCTTACTGTTTCAAGTCTCAATATTATTAGCTGCTGGGAGATATTATAATTACAATAAGGGTGCTTACTGTTTCATGTCTCAATATTATTTGCTAGTGGGAGATATTATAATTCAACATAAGGGTGCTTACTGTTTCAAGTCTCAATATTATTTGCTGTTGGGAGATATTACAGTTCAACATAAGAGTGCTTACTGTTTCATGTCTCAATATTATTTGCTGCTGGGAGATATTATACTTCAACATAAGAGTGCTTACTGTTTCATGTCGCCACATTATTTGCTGCTGGGAGATATTATACTTCAACATAAGAGTGCTTACTGTTTCATGTCTCAATATTATTTGCTGCTGGTAGATATTATAATTCAACGTAAGAGTGCTTACTGTTTCATGTCTCAATATTATTTGCTGCTGGGAGATATTATACTTCAACATAAGAGTGCTCACTGTTTCATGTCTCAATATTATTTGCTGCTGGGTGATATTATAATTCAACATAAGGGTGGTTACTGTTTCATGTCGCCACATTATTTGCTCCTGGGAGATACTATACTTCAACATAAGAGTGCTTATTGTTTAATGTCTCAATATTATTTGCTGCTGGGAGATATTATACTTCAACGTAAGAGTGCTTACTGTTTCATGTCTCAATATTAGTTGCTGCTCAAGATATTATCCTTCAACATAAGTGTGCTTACTGTTTCATGTCTTAATATTATTTGATGCTGGTAGATCTTATAGTTCAACATTAGAGTGCCTACTGTTTCATGTCTCAACATTATTTGCTGCTGGGAGATATTATACTTCAACATTAGAGTGCTGACTGTTTCATGTCTCAATAATTCTTGCTGCTGGGGATATTATACTTCAACATTAGAGTGCTTACTGTTTTATGTCTCAATATTATTTGCTGCTGGGAGATATTATACTTCAACATTAGAGTGCTTACTGTTTCATGTCTCAATATTATTTGCAGCTGGGAGATATTATAATTCAACATAAGGGTGTTTACTGCTTCATGTCTCCACATTATTTGCTGCTGGGAGATATTATACTTCAACCTAACAGTGCTTACTGTTTCATGTCTCAATATTATTTGCTGCTGGGAGATATTATACTTCAACATAAGAGTACTTACTGTTTAATGTCTCAATATTATTTGCTGCTGGGAGATATTGTAGTTCGACATTAGAGTGCTTACTGTTTCATGTCTCAATATTATTTGCTGCTGGGAGATATTATACTTCAACGTAAGAGTGCTTACTGTTTCATGCCTCAATATTATTTGCTGCTGGGAGATATTATACTTCAACATAAGAGTGCTTACTGTTTCATGTCTCAATATTATTTGCTGCTAAGAGATATTATACTTCAACGTAAGAGTGCTTACTGTTTCATGTCTCAATATTATTTGCTGCTGGGAGATATTATACTTCAACATTTGAGTGCTGACTGTTTCATGTCTCAATATTATTTACTGCTGGGAGATATTATACTTCAACATTAGAGTGCTTACTGCTTCATGTCTCAATATTATTTGCTGCTGCAAGATATTATACTTCAACATTAGAGTGCTTACTGTTTCATGTCTCAATATTATTTACTGCTGGGAGATATTATACTTCAACATTAGAGTGCTTACTGCTTCATGTCTCAATATTATTTGCTGCTGCAAGATATTATACTTCAACATTAGAGTGCTTACTGTTTCATGTCTCAATATTATTTGCTGCTGGGAGATATTATAATTCAACATAAGGGTGCTTACTGGTTCATGTCGCCACATTATTTGCCGCTGGGAGATATTATACATCAACATAACAGTGCTTACTGTTTAATGTCTCAATATTATTTGCTGCTGGGAGATATTTTAGTTCAACATTAGAGTGCTTACTGTTTCATGTCTCAACATTATTTGCTGCTGGGAGATATTATACTTCAACGTAAGAGTGCTTACTGTTTCATGTCTGAATATTATTTGCTGCTGGGAGATATTATAGTTCAACATTAGAGTGCTTACTCTTTCATGTCTCAATGCTATTTGCTGCTGGGAGATATTATAGTTCAACATAAGAGTGCTTACTGCTTCATGTCTCAATATTATTTGCTGCTGGGAGATATTATAGTTCAACATAAGAGTGCTTACTGTTTCATGTCGCCACATTATTTGCTGCTGGGAGATATTATACTTCAACATAAGACTGCTTACTGTTTCATGTCTCAATATTATTTGCTGCTGGAAGATATTATACTTCAACGTAAGAGTGCTTACTGTTTCATGTCTCAATATTATTTGCTGCTGGGAGATATTATACTTCAACATAAGAGTGCTTACTGTTTCATGTCTCAATATTATTTGCTGCTGGGAGATATTATAGTTCAACATTAGTGTGCCTACTCTTTCATGTCTCAACATTATTTGCTGCTGGGAGATATTATACTTCAACATTAGAGTGCTGACTGTTTCATGTCTCAATATTATTTGCTGCTGGGAGATATTATACTTCAACATAACAGTGCTGACTGTATCACGTCTCAATATTATTTGCTGCTGGGAGATATTATACTTCAACATTAGAGTGCTTACTGTTTCATGTCTCAATATTATTTCCTGCTGGGAGATATTATACTTCAACATAAGAGTGCTTACTGTTTCATGTCTCAATATTATTTGCTGCTGGGGGATATTATAGTTCAACATAAGAGTGGTCACTGTTTCATGTCTCAATGTTATTTGCTGCTGGGAGATATTATAATTACAATAAGGGTGCTTACTGTTTCATGTCTCAATATAAATTGCTGCTGGGTGATATTATAATTCAACATAAGGGTGCTTACTGTTTCATGTCTCAATATTATTTGCTGCTGGGAGAAATTATAGTTCAACATAAGAGTGCTTACTGTTTCATGTCTCAATATTATTTTCTGCTGGGAGATATTATACTTCAACATAAGAGTGCTTACTGTTTCATGTCGCCACATTATTTGCTGCTGGGAGAGATTATCCTTCAACATTAGAGTGCTGACTGTTTCATGTCTCAATATTATTTGCTGCTGGGAGATATTATACTTCATTATTAGAGTGCCGACTGTTTCACGTCTCAATATTATTTGCTGCTGAGAGATATTATACTTCAACATTAGAGTGCTTACTGTTTCATGTCTCAATATTATTTGCTGCTGGGAGATATTATACCGCAACATTAGAGTGCTTACTGTTTCATGTCTCAATATTATTTGCTGCTGGGAGATATTATACTTACACATTACAGTGCTTACTGCTTCATGTCTCAATATTATTTGCTGTTAGGAGATATTATAATTCAACATAAGGGTGCTTACTGTTTCATGTCGCCACATTATTTGCTGCTGGGAGATATTATACTTCAACATAAGGGTGCTTAATATTTCATGTCTCAATATTATTTGCTACTGGGAGATATTATACTTCAACATAAGAGTGCTTACTGTTTAATGTCTCAATATTATTTGCTGCTGGGAGATATTGTAGTTCAACATTAGAGTGCTTACTGTTTCATGTCTCAATATTATTTGCTGCTGGGAGATATTATACTTCAACATAGGAGTGCTTACTGTTTCATGTCTCAATATTGTTTGCTGCTGGGAGATATTATAGTTCAACATTAGAGTGCTTACTGTTTCATGTATCAATACTATTTGCTGCTGGGAGATATTATAGTTCAACATAAGAGTGCTTACTGTTTCATGTCTCAATATTATTTGCTGCTGGGAGATACTATACTTCAACATAAGAGTGCTTACTGTTTCATGTCTCAAAATTATTTCCTGCTGGGAGATATTATAGTTCATTATTAGAGTGCTTACTGTTTCATGTCTCAATATTATTTCCTGCTGGGAGATATTATACTTCAACGTAAGAGTGCTTACTGTTTCATGTCTCAATATTATTTGCTGCTGGGAGATATTATAGTTCAACATTAGAGTGCTTACTGTTTCATGTCTCAATACTATTTGCTGCTGGGAGATATTATAGTTCAACATAAGAGTTGTCACTGTTTCATGTCTCAATATTATTTGCTGCTGGGAGATATTATAGTTCAAAATAAGAGTGGTTACTGTTTCATGTCGCAACATTATTTCCAGATGGGAGATATTATACTTCAACATAAGAGTGCTTATTGTTTCATTTCGCAACATTAATTCCAGCTGGGAGATATTATACCTCAGCATAATAGTGCTTACTGTTTCACATCATTATTTGCTGCTGGGAGATATTATAATTACAATAAGGGTGCTTATTGTTTCATGTCTCAATATTATTTGCTGCTGGGAGATATTATAATTCAACATAAGGGTGCTTACTGTTTCATGTCTCAAGATTATTTGCTGCTGGGAGATATTATAGTTCAACATAAGAATGCTTACTGTTTCATGTCTCAATATTATTTGCTGCTGGGAGATATTATACTTCAACATAAGAGTGCTTACTGTTCAAATCGCCACATTATTTGCTGCTGGGAGATATTATACTTCAACATTAGAGTGCTTACTGTTTCATGTCTCAATATTATTTGCTGCTGGGAGACATTATACTTCAACATAAGAGTGCTTACTGTTTAATGTCTCAATATTTTTGATGCTGGGAGATATTGTAGTTCAATATTAGAGTGCTTACTGTTTTCATGTCTCTACATTATTTGCTGCTGGGAGATATTATACTTCAACATAAGAGTGCTTACTGTTTCATGTCTCAATATTATTTGCTGCTGGGAGATATTATGTTTCAACGTAAGAATGCTTATTGTTTCATGTCTCAATATTATTTGCTGCTGGGAGATATTATACTTCAACGTAAGATGTCTTACCTTTTCATGTCTCAATACTATTTGCTGCTGGGAGATATTATAGTTCAACATAGGAATGCTTACTGTTTCATGTCTCAATATTATTTGCTGCTGGGAGATATTATACTTCAATGTAAGAGTGCTCACTGTTTCATGTCTCAATATTATTTGCTGCTGGGAGATATTATGCTTCAACATAAGAGTGCTTACTGTTTAATGTCTCAATATTATTTGCTGCTGGAAGATATTATACTTCAACGTAAAAGTGCTTACTGTTTCATGTCTCAATATTATTTGCTGCTGGGAGATACTATACTTCAACATTAGAGTGCATACTGTATCATGTCTCAATATTATTTGCTGCTGGGAGATATTGTACTTCAACATTACAGTGCTTACTAATTCATGTCTCAATATTATTTGCTGCTGGGAGATATTATACTTCAACATTAGAGTGCTTACTGTTTCATGTCTCAATATTATTTGCTGCTGGGAGATATTATAATTCAACATAAGGGTGCTTACTGTTTCATGTCGCCACATTATTTGCTGCTGGGAGATATTATACTTCAACATAACAGTGCTTACTGTTTCATGTCTCAATATTATTTGCTGCTGGGAGATATTATACTTCGACATAAGAGTGCTTACTGTTTAATGTCTCAATATTATTTGCTGCTGGGAGATATTGTACTTCAACATAAAAGTGCTTACTAATTCATGTCTCAATATTATTTGCTGCTGGGAGATATTATAGTTCAACATTAGAGTGGTTACTGTTTCATGTCTCAATATTATTTGCTGCTGGGAGATATTATAGTTCAACATAAGTGTGCTTACTGTTTCATGTCTCAATATTATTTGCTGCTGGGAGATATTATAATTACAATAAGGGTGCTTACTGTTTCATGTCTCAATATTATTTGCTGCTGGGAGATATTATAATTCAACATAAAGGTGCTTACTGTTTCATGTCTCAATATTATTTCCTGCTGGGAGATATTATAGTTCAACGTAATAGTGCTTACTGTTTCATGTCTCAATATTATTTGCTGCTGGGAGATATTATACTTCAACATAAGAGTGCTTACTGTTTAATGTCTTAATATTATTTGCTGCTGGGAGATATTATACTTCAACATAAGAGTGCTTACTGTTTCATGTCTCAATATTATTTGCTGCTGGGAGATATTATACTTTAACGTAAGAGTGGTTACTGTTTTATGTCTCAATATTATTTGCTGCTGGGAGATATTATACTTCAACATAAGAGTGCTTACTGTTTCATGTCTCAATATTATTTGCTGCTGGGAGATATAGTTCAACATTAGAGTGCTTACTGTTTCATGTCTCAATACTATTTGCTGCTGGGAGATATTATAGTTCAACATAAGAGTGCTTACTGTTTCATGTCTCAATATTATTTGCTGCTGGGAGATATTATACTTCAACATAAGAGTGCTTACTGTTTCATGTCTCAATATTATTTACTGCTGGGTGATATTATAATTCAACATAAGGGTGCTTACTGTTTCATGTCTCAATATTACTTGCTGCTGGGAGATATAATTCAACATAAGGGTGCTTACTGTTTCATGTCGCCACATTATTTGCTCCTGGGAGATATTATACTTCAACATAAGAGTGCTTATTGTTTAATGTCTCAATATTATTTGCTGGTGGGAGATATTATACTTCAACGTAAGAGTGCTTACTGTTTCATGTCTCAATATTATTTGCTGCTGGGAGATATTATAGTTCAACATTAGAGTGGTTACTGTTTCATGTCTCAATATTATTTGCTGCTGGGAGATATTATAGTTCAACATAAGTGTGCTTACTGTTTCATGTCTCAATATTATTTGCTGCTGGGAGATATTATAAATACAATAAGGGTGCTTACTGTTTCATGTCTCAATATTATTTGCTGCTGGGAGATATTATAATTCAACATAAGGGTGCTTACTGTTTCATGTCTCAATATTATTTGCTGCTGGGAGATATTATAGTTCAACGTAATAGTGCTTACTGTTTCATGTCTTAATATTATTTGCTGCTGGGAGATACTATACTTCAACATAAGAGTGCTTACTGTTTAATGTCTTAATATTATTTGCTGCTGGGAGATATTATACTTCAACATAAGAGTGCTTACTGTTTCATGTCTCAATATTATTTGCTGCTGGGAGATATTATACTTTAACGTAAGAGTGCTTACTGTTTTATGTCTCAATATTATTTGCTGCTGGGAGATATTATACTTCAACATATGAGTGCGTACTGTTTCATGTCTCAATATTATTTGCTGCTGGGAGATATTATAATTCAACATAAGCGTACTTACTGTTTCATGTCTCAATATTATTTCCTGCTGGGAGATATTATAATTCAACATAAGGGTGCTTGCTGTTTCATGTCGCCACATTATTTGCTGCTGGGAGATATTATACTTCAACATAAGGGTCCTTACTGCTTCATGTCTCAATATTATTTGCTGCTGGGAGATATTATACTTCAACATAACAGTGCTTACTGTTTCATGTCTCAATATTATTTGCTGCTGGGAGATATTATAATTCAACATTAGGGTGCTTACTGTTTCATGTCTCAACATTATTTGCTGTTGGGAGATATTATACTTCAACATAAGAGTGGTCACTGTTTCATGTCTCAATATTATTTGCTGCTGGGAGATATTATAGTTCAAAATAAGAGTGGTTACTGTTTCATGTCGCAACATTATTTACAGATGGGAGATATTATACCTCAACATTAGAGTGCTTATTGTTTCATTTCGCAACATTAATTCCAGATGGGAGATATTATACCTCAGCATAAGAGTGCTTACTGTTTCACAACATTATTTGCTGCAGGGAGATATTATAGGTACCTCAGCATAAGAGTGCCTACTGTTTCACAACATTATTTGCTGCTGGGAGATATTATAGTTCAACATAAGGGTGCTTACTGTTTCATGTCTCAATATTATTTACTGCTGCGAGATATTATAATTCAACATAAGGGTGCTTACTGTTTCATGTCTCAATATTATTTGCTGCTGGGAGATATTATAGTTCAACATAAGAGTGCTTACTGTTTCATGTCTCAATATTATTTGCTGCTGGGAGATATTATACTTCAACATAAGAGTGCTTACTGTTTCATGTCGCCACCTTATTTGCTGCTGGGAGATATTATACTTCAACATAAGACTGCTTACTGTTTCATGTCTCAATATTATTTGCTGCTGGAAGATATTATACTTCAACGTAAGAGTGCTTACTGTTTCATGTCTCAATATTATTTGCTGCTGGGAGATATTATACTTCAACATAAGAGTGCTTACTGTTTCATGTCTCAAAATTATTTACTGCTGGGAGATATTATAGTTCAACATTAGTGTGCCTACTCTTTCATGTCTCAACATTATTTGCTGCTGGGAGATATTATACTTCAACATTAGAGTGCTGACTGTTTCATGTCTCAATATTATTTGCTGCTGGGAGATATTATACTTCAACATAACAGTGCTGACTGTATCACGTCTCAATATTATTTGCTGCTGGGAGATATTATACTTCAACATTAGAGTGCTTACTGTTTCATGTCTCAATATTATTTCCTGCTGGGAGATATTATACTTCAACATAAGAGTGCCTACTGTTTCATGTCTCAATATTATTTGCTGCTGGGAGATATTATACTTCAACGTAGGAGTGCTTACTGTTTCATGTCGCAACATTATTTTCAGATGGGAGATATACATCAACATAAGAGTGCTTATTGTTTCATTTCACAACATTAATTCCAGGTGGGAGATATTATACATCAGCATAAGAGTGCTTACCGTTTCACAACATTATTTGCTGCTGGGAGATATTATAGGTACTTCAGCATAAGAGTGCTTACTGTTTCACAACATTATTTGTTGCTGGTGGATATTATAGTTCAACATAAGAGTGCTTACTGTTTCAAGTCTCAATATTATTAGCTGCTGGGAGATATTATAATTACAATAAGGGTGCTTACTGTTTCATGTCTCAATATTATTTGCTAGTGGGAGATATTATAATTCAACATAAGGGTGCTTACTGTTTCAAGTCTCAATATTATTTGCTGTTGGGAGATATTACAGTTCAACATAAGAGTGCTTACTGTTTCATGTCTCAATATTATTTGCTGCTGGGAGATATTATACTTCAACATAAGAGTGCTTACTGTTTCATGTCGCCACATTATTTGCTGCTGGGAGATATTATACTTCAACATAAGAGTGCTTACTGTTTCATGTCTCAATATTATTTGCTGCTGGGAGATATTATAATTCAACGTAAGAGTGCTTACTGTTTCATGTCTCAATATTATTTGCTGCTGGGAGATATTATACTTCAACATAAGAGTGCTCACTGTTTCATGTCTCAATATTATTTGCTGCTGGGTGATATTATAATTCAACATAAGGGTGGTTACTGTTTCATGTCGCCACATTATTTGCTCCTGGGAGATACTATACTTCAACATAAGAGTGCTTATTGTTTAATGTCTCAATATTATTTGCTGCTGGGAGATATTATACTTCAACGTAAGAGTGCTTACTGTTTCATGTCTCAATATTAGTTGCTGCTCAAGATATTATCCTTCAACATAAGTGTGCTTACTGTTTCATGTCTTAATATTATTTGATGCTGGTAGATCTTATAGTTCAACATTAGAGTGCCTACTGTTTCATGTCTCAACATTATTTGCTGCTGGGAGATATTATACTTCAACATTAGAGTGCTGACTGTTTCATGTCTCAATAATTCTTGCTGCTGGGGATATTATACTTCAACATTAGAGTGCTTACTGTTTTATGTCTCAATATTATTTGCTGCTGGGAGATATTATACTTCAACATTAGAGTGCTTACTGTTTCATGTCTCAATATTATTTGCAGCTGGGAGATATTATAATTCAACATAAGGGTGTTTACTGCTTCATGTCTCCACATTATTTGCTGCTGGGAGATATTATACTTCAACCTAACAGTGCTTACTGTTTCATGTCTCAATATTATTTGCTGCTGGGAGATATTATACTTCAACATAAGAGTACTTACTGTTTAATGTCTCAATATTATTTGCTGCTCGGAGATATTGTAGTTCGACATTAGAGTGCTTACTGTTTCATGTCTCAATATTATTTGCTGCTGGGAGATATTATACTTCAACGTAAGAGTGCTTACTGTTTCATGCCTCAATATTAGTTGCTGCTGGGAGATATTATACTTCAACATAAGAGTGCTTACTGTTTCATGTCTCAATATTATTTGCTGCTAAGAGATATTATACTTCAACGTAAGAGTGCTTACTGTTTCATGTCTCAATATTATTTGCTGCTGGGAGATATTATACTTCAACATTTGAGTGCTGACTGTTTCATGTCTCAATATTATTTACTGCTGGGAGATATTATACTTCAACATTAGAGTGCTTACTGCTTCATGTCTCAATATTATTTGCTGCTGCAAGATATTATACTTCAACATTAGAGTGCTTACTGTTTCATGTCTCAATATTATTTGCTGCTGGGAGATATTATAATTCAACATAAGGGTGCTTACTGGTTCATGTCGCCACATTATTTGCCGCTGGGAGATATTATACATCAACATAACAGTGCTTACTGTTTAATGTCTCAATATTATTTGCTGCTGGGAGATATTTTAGTTCAACATTAGAGTGCTTACTGTTTCATGTCTCAACATTATTTGCTGCTGGGAGATATTATACTTCAACGTAAGAGTGCTTACTGTTTCATGTCTGAATATTATTTGCTGCTGGGAGATATTATAGTTCAACATTAGAGTGCTTACTCTTTCATGTCTCAATGCTATTTGCTGCTGGGAGATATTATAGTTCAACATAAGAGTGCTTACTGCTTCATGTCTCAATATTATTTGCTGCTGGGAGATATTATAGTTCAACATAAGAGTGCTTACTGTTTCATGTCTCAATATTATTTGCTGCTGGGAGATATTATACTTCAACATAAGAGTGCTTACTGTTTCATGTCGCCACATTATTTGCTGCTGGGAGATATTATACTTCAACATAAGACTGCTTACTGTTTCATGTCTCAATATTATTTGCTGCTGGAAGATATTATACTTCAACGTAAGAGTGCTTACTGTTTCATGTCTCAATATTATTTGCTGCTGGGAGATATTATACTTCAACATAAGAGTGCTTACTGTTTCATGTCTCAATATTATTTGCTGCTGGGAGATATTATAGTTCAACATTAGTGTGCCTACTCTTTCATGTCTCAACATTATTTGCTGCTGGGAGATATTATACTTCAACATTAGAGTGCTGACTGTTTCATGTCTCAATATTATTTGCTGCTGGGAGATATTATACTTCAACATAACAGTGCTGACTGTATCACGTCTCAATATTATTTGCTGCTGGGAGATATTATACTTCAACATTAGAGTGCTTACTGTTTCATGTCTCAATATTATTTCCTGCTGGGAGATATTATACTTCAACATAAGAGTGCTTACTGTTTCATGTCTCAATATTATTTGCTGCTGGGAGATATTATAGTTCAACATAAGAGTGGTCACTGTTTCATGTCTCAATGTTATTTGCTGCTGGGAGATATTATAATTACAATAAGGGTGCTTACTGTTTCATGTCTCAATATAAATTGCTGCTGGGTGATATTATAATTCAACATAAGGGTGCTTACTGTTTCATGTCTCAATATTATTTGCTGCTGGGAGAAATTATAGTTCAACATAAGAGTGCTTACTGTTTCATGTCTCAATATTATTTTCTGCTGGGAGATATTATACTTCAACATAAGAGTGCTTACTGTTTCATGTCGCCACATTATTTGCTGCTGGGAGAGATTATCCTTCAACATTAGAGTGCTGACTGTTTCATGTCTCAATATTATTTGCTGCTGGGAGATATTATACTTCATTATTAGAGTGCCGACTGTTTCACGTCTCAATATTATTTGCTGCTGAGAGATATTATACTTCAACATTAGAGTGCTTACTGTTTCATGTCTCAATATTATTTGCTGCTGGGAGATATTATACCGCAACATTAGAGTGCTTACTGTTTCATGTCTCAATATTATTTGCTGCTGGGAGATATTATACTTACACATTACAGTGCTTACTGCTTCATGTCTCAATATTATTTGCTGTTAGGAGATATTATAATTCAACATAAGGGTGCTTACTGTTTCATGTCGCCACATTATTTGCTGCTGGGAGATATTATACTTCAACATAAGGGTGCTTAATATTTCATGTCTCAATATTATTTGCTACTGGGAGATATTATACTTCAACATAAGAGTGCTTACTGTTTAATGTCTCAATATTATTTGCTGCTGGGAGATATTGTAGTTCAACATTAGAGTGCTTACTGTTTCATGTCTCAATATTATTTGCTGCTGGGAGATATTATACTTCAACATAGGAGTGCTTACTGTTTCATGTCTCAATATTGTTTGCTGCTGGGAGATATTATAGTTCAACATTAGAGTGCTTACTGTTTCATGTATCAATACTATTTGCTGCTGGGAGATATTATAGTTCAACATAAGAGTGCTTACTGTTTCATGTCTCAATATTATTTGCTGCTGGGAGATACTATACTTCAACATAAGAGTGCTTACTGTTTCATGTCTCAATATTATTTCCTGCTGGGAGATATTATACTTCAACGTAAGAGTGCTTACTGTTTCATGCCTCAATATTAGTTGCTGCTGGGAGATATTATACTTCAACATATGAGTGCTTACTGTTTCATGTCTCAATATTATTTGCTGCTGTGGGATATTATAGTTTAGCATTAGAGTGCTTACTGTTTCATGTCTCAAAATTATTTCCTGCTGGGAGATATTATACTTCAACGTAAGAGTGCTTACTGTTTCATGTCTCAATATTATTTGCTGCTGGGAGATATTATAGTTCAACATTAGAGTGCTTACTGTTTCATGTCTCAATACTATTTGCTGCTGGGAGATATTATAGTTCAACATAAGAGTTGTCACTGTTTCATGTCTCAATATTATTTGCTGCTGGGAGATATTATAGTTCAAAATAAGAGTGGTTACTGTTTCATGTCGCAACATTATTTCCAGATGGGAGATATTATACTTCAACATAAGAGTGCTTATTGTTTCATTTCGCAACATTAATTCCAGCTGGGAGATATTATACCTCAGCATAATAGTGCTTACTGTTTCACATCATTATTTGCTGCTGGGAGATATTATAGTTCAACATAAGAGTGCTTACTGTTTCATGTCTCAATATTATTTGCTGCTGGGAGATATTATAATTACAATAAGGGTGCTTATTGTTTCATGTCTCAATATTATTTGCTGCTGGGAGATATTATAATTCAACATAAGGGTGCTTACTGTTTCATGTCTCAAGATTATTTGCTGCTGGGAGATATTATAGTTCAACATAAGAATGCTTACTGTTTCATGTCTCAATATTATTTGCTGCTGGGAGATATTATACTTCAACATAAGAGTGCTTACTGTTCAAATCGCCACATTATTTGCTGCTGGGAGATATTATAGTTCAACATAAGAATGCTTACTGTTTCATGTCTCAATATTATTTGCTGCTGGGAGATATTATACTTCAACATAAGAGTGCTTACTGTTCAAATCGCCACATTATTTGCTGCTGGGAGATATTATACTTCAACATTAGAGTGCTTACTGTTTCATGTCTCAATATTATTTGCTGCTGGGAGATATTATACTTCAACATAAGAGTGCTTACTGTTCAAATCGCCACATTATTTGCTGCTGGGAGATATTATACTTCAACATAAGAGTGCTTACTGTTTAATGTCTCAATATTTTTGATGCTGGGAGATATTGTAGTTCAATATTAGAGTGCTTACTGTTTTCATGTCTCTACATTATTTGCTGCTGGGAGATATTATACTTCAACATAAGAGTGCTTACTGTTTCATGTCTCAATATTATTTGCTGCTGGGAGATATTATGTTTCAACGTAAGAATGCTTATTGTTTCATGTCTCAATATTATTTGCTGCTGGGAGATATTATACTTCAACGTAAGATGTCTTACTTTTTCATGTCTCAATACTATTTGCTGCTGGGAGATATTATAGTTCAACATAGGAATGCTTACTGTTTCATGTCTCAATATTATTTGCTGCTGGGAGATATTATACTTCAATGTAAGAGTGCTCACTGTTTCATGTCTCAATATTATTTGCTGCTGGGAGATATTATGCTTCAACATAAGAGTGCTTACTGTTTAATGTCTCAATATTATTTGCTGCTGGAAGATATTATACTTCAACGTAAAAGTGCTTACTGTTTCATGTCTCAATATTATTTGCTGCTGGGAGATACTATACTTCAACATTAGAGTGCATACTGTATCATGTCTCAATATTATTTGCTGCTGGGAGATATTGTACTTCAACATTACAGTGCTTACTAATTCATGTCTCAATATTATTTGCTGCTGGGAGATATTATACTTCAACATTAGAGTGCTTACTGTTTCATGTCTCAATATTATTTGCTGCTGGGAGATATTATAATTCAACATAAGGGTGCTTACTGTTTCATGTCGCCACATTATTTGCTGCTGGGAGATATTATACTTCAACATAACAGTGCTTACTGTTTCATGTCTCAATATTATTTGCTGCTGGGAGATATTATACTTCGACATAAGAGTGCTTACTGTTTAATGTCTCAATATTATTTGCTGCTGGGAGATATTGTATTTCAACATTAGAGTGTTTACTGTTTCATGTCTCAACATTATTTGCTGCTGGGAGATATTATACTTCAACATAAGGGTGCTTACTGTTTCATGTCTCAATATTATTTGCTGCTGGGAGATATTATAGTTCAACATTAGAGTGCTTACTGTTTCATGTCTCAATACTATTTGCTGCTGGGAGATATTATAGTTCAACATAAGAGTGCTTACTGTTTCATGTCTCAACATTATTTGCTGCTGGGAGATATTATAGTTCAACATAAGAGTGCTTACTGTTTCATGTCTCAATATTATTTGCTGCTGGGAGATATTATACTTCAACATAAGAGTGCTTACTGTTTCATGCCGCCACCTTATTTGCTGCTGGGAGATATTATACTTCAACATAAGACTGCTTACTGTTTCATGTCTCAATATTATTTGCTGCTGGAAGATATTATACTTCAACGTAAGAGTGCTTACTGTTTCATGTCTCAATATTATTTGCTGCTGGGAGATATTATACTTCAACATAAGAGTGCTTACTGTTTCATGTCTCAAAATTATTTACTGCTGGGAGATATTATAGTTCAACATTAGTGTGCCTACTCTTTCATGTCTCAACATTATTTGCTGCTGGGAGATATTATACTTCAACATTAGAGTGCTGACTGTCTCATGTCTCAATATTATTTGCTGCTGGGAGATATTATACTTCAACATAACAGTGCTGACTGTATCACGTCTCAATATTATTTGCTGCTGGGAGATATTATACTTCAACATTAGAGTGCTTACTGTTTCATGTCTCAATATTATTTCCTGCTGGGAGATATTATACTTTAACGTAGGAGTGCTTACTGTTTCATGTCGCAACATTATTTTCAGATGGGAGATATACATCAACATAAGAGTGCTTATTGTTTCATTTCACAACATTAATTCCAGGTGGGAGATATTATACATCAGCATAAGACTGCTTACCGTTTCACAACATTATTTGCTGCTGGGAGATATTATAGGTACTTCAGCATAAGAGTGCTTACTGTTTCACAACATTATTTGTTGCTGGGGGATATTATAGTTCAACATAAGAGAGCTTACTGTTTCAAGTCTCAATATTATTTGCTGCTGGGAGATATTATAATTACAATAAGGGTGCTTACTGTTTCATGTCTCAATATTATTTGCTAGTGGGAGATATTATAATTCAACATAAGGGTGCTTACTGTTTCAAGTCTCAATATTATTTGCTGTTGGGAGATATTACAGTTCAACATAAGAGTGCTTACTGTTTCATGTCTCAATATTATTTGCTGCTGGGAGATATTATACTTCAACGTAAGAGTGCTTACTGTTTCATGTCTCAATATTATTTGCTGCTGGGAGATATTATTCTTCAACATAAGAGTGCTTACTGTTTCATGTCTCAATATTATTTGCTGCTGGAAGATATTATACTTCAACGTAAGAGTGCTTACTGTTTCATGTCTCAATATTATTTGCTGCTGGGAGATATTATACTTCAACATTAGAGTGCATACTGTATCATGTCTCAATATTATTTGCTGCTGGTAGATATTATACTTCAACATTACAGTGCTTACTAATTCATGTCTCAATATTATTTGCTGCTGGGAGATATTATACTTCAACATTAGAGTGCTTACTGTTTCATGTCTCAATATTATTTGCTGCTGGGAGATATTATAATTCAACATAAGGGTGTTTACTGTTTCATGTCGCCACATTATTTGCTGCTGGGAGATATTATACTTCAACATAACAGTGCTTACTGTTTCATGTCTCAATATTATTTGCTACTGAGAGATATTATACTTCAACATAAGAGTGCTTACTGTTTAATGTCTCAATATTATATTCTGCTGGGAGATATTGTATTTCAACATTAGAATGCCTACTGTTTCATGTCTCAACATTATTTGCTGCTGGGAGATATTATACTTCAACATAAGACTGCTTACTGTTTCATGTCTCAATATTATTTGCTGCTGGGAGATATTATAGTTCAACATTAGAGTGCTTACTGTTTCATGTCTCAATACTATTTGCTGCTGGGAGATATTATAGTTCAACATAAGAGTGCTTACTGTTTCATGTCTCAATATTATTTGCTGCTGGGAGATATTATAGTTTAACATTAGAGTGCTTACTGATTCATGTCACACCAATATTACCTGCTGGGAGATATTATACTTCAACATAAAAGTGCTTACTAATTCATGTCTCAATATTATTTGCTGCTGGGAGATATTATAGTTCAACATTAGAGTGGTTACTGTTTCATGTCTCAATATTATTTGCTGCTGGGAGATATTATAGTTCAACATAAGTGTGCTTACTGTTTCATGTCTCAATATTATTTGCTGCTGGGAGATATTATAATTACAATAAGGGTGCTTACTGTTTCATGTCTCAATATTATTTGCTGCTGGGAGATATTATAATTCAACATAAAGGTGCTTACTGTTTCATGTCTCAATATTATTTCCTGCTGGGAGATATTATAGTTCAACGTAATAGTGCTTACTGTTTCATGTCTCAATATTATTTGCTGCTGGGAGATATTATACTTCAACATAAGAGTGCTTACTGTTTAATGTCTTAATATTATTTGCTGCTGGGAGATATTATACTTCAACATAAGAGTGCTTACTGTTTCATGTCTCAATATTATTTGCTGCTGGGAGATATTATACTTTAACGTAAGAGTGGTTACTGTTTTATGTCTCAATATTATTTGCTGCTGGGAGATATTATACTTCAACATAAGAGTGCTTACTGTTTCATGTCTCAATATTATTTGCTGCTGGGAGATATAGTTCAACATTAGAGTGCTTACTGTTTCATGTCTCAATACTATTTGCTGCTGGGAGATATTATAGTTCAACATAAGAGTGCTTACTGTTTCATGTCTCAATATTATTTGCTGCTGGGAGATATTATACTTCAACATAAGAGTGCTTACTGTTTCATGTCTCAATATTATTTACTGCTGGGTGATATTATAATTCAACATAAGGGTGCTTACTGTTTCATGTCTCAATATTACTTGCTGCTGGGAGATATAATTCAACATAAGGGTGCTTACTGTTTCATGTCGCCACATTATTTGCTCCTGGGAGATATTATACTTCAACATAAGAGTGCTTATTGTTTAATGTCTCAATATTATTTGCTGGTGGGAGATATTATACTTCAACGTAAGAGTGCTTACTGTTTCATGTCTCAATATTATTTGCTGCTGGGAGATATTATAGTTCAACATTAGAGTGGTTACTGTTTCATGTCTCAATATTATTTGCTGCTGGGAGATATTATAGTTCAACATAAGTGTGCTTACTGTTTCATGTCTCAATATTATTTGCTGCTGGGAGATATTATAAATACAATAAGGGTGCTTACTGTTTCATGTCTCAATATTATTTGCTGCTGGGAGATATTATAATTCAACATAAGGGTGCTTACTGTTTCATGTCTCAATATTATTTGCTGCTGGGAGATATTATAGTTCAACGTAATAGTGCTTACTGTTTCATGTCTTAATATTATTTGCTGCTGGGAGATATTATACTTCAACATAAGAGTGCTTACTGTTTAATGTCTTAATATTATTTGCTGCTGGGAGATATTATACTTCAACATAAGAGTGCTTACTGTTTCATGTCTCAATATTATTTGCTGCTGGGAGATATTATACTTTAACGTAAGAGTGCTTACTGTTTTATGTCTCAATATTATTTGCTGCTGGGAGATATTATACTTCAACATATGAGTGCGTACTGTTTCATGTCTCAATATTATTTGCTGCTGGGAGATATTATAATTCAACATAAGCGTACTTACTGTTTCATGTCTCAATATTATTTCCTGCTGGGAGATATTATAATTCAACATAAGGGTGCTTGCTGTTTCATGTCGCCACATTATTTGCTGCTGGGAGATATTATACTTCAACATAAGAGTCCTTACTGTTTCATGTCTCAATATTATTTGCTGCTGGGAGATATTATACTTCAACATAACAGTGCTTACTGTTTCATGTCTCAATATTATTTGCTGCTGGGAGATATTATAATTCAACATTAGGGTGCTTACTGTTTCATGTCTCAACATTATTTGCTGTTGGGAGATATTATACTTCAACATAAGAGTGGTCACTGTTTCATGTCTCAATATTATTTGCTGCTGGGAGATATTATAGTTCAAAATAAGAGTGGTTACTGTTTCATGTCGCAACATTATTTACAGATGGGAGATATTATACCTCAACATTAGAGTGCTTATTGTTTCAT
The DNA here is from genome assembly GCA_030765065.1 of Deroplatys truncata. Lineage (NCBI taxonomy): Eukaryota > Metazoa > Arthropoda > Insecta > Mantodea > Mantidae > Deroplatys > Deroplatys truncata. The sequence continues at coordinate 3,313,811 of CM060975.1, forward strand.
TTCGCAACATTAATTCCAGATGGGAGATATTATACCTCAGCATAAGAGTGCTTACTGTTTCACAACATTATTTGCTGCAGGGAGATATTATAGGTACCTCAGCATAAGAGTGCCTACTGTTTCACAACATTATTTGCTGCTGGGAGATATTATAGTTCAACATAAGGGTGCTTACTGTTTCATGTCTCAATATTATTTACTGCTGCGAGATATTATAATTCAACATAAGGGTGCTTACTGTTTCATGTCTCAATATTATTTGCTGCTGGGAGATATTATAGTTCAACATAAGAGTGCTTACTGTTTCATGTCTCAATATTATTTGCTGCTGGGAGATATTATACTTCAACATAAGAGTGCTTACTGTTTCATGTCGCCACCTTATTTGCTGCTGGGAGATATTATACTTCAACATAAGACTGCTTACTGTTTCATGTCTCAATATTATTTGCTGCTGGAAGATATTATACTTCAACGTAAGAGTGCTTACTGTTTCATGTCTCAATATTATTTGCTGCTGGGAGATATTATACTTCAACATAAGAGTGCTTACTGTTTCATGTCTCAAAATTATTTACTGCTGGGAGATATTATAGTTCAACATTAGTGTGCCTACTCTTTCATGTCTCAACATTATTTGCTGCTGGGAGATATTATACTTCAACATTAGAGTGCTGACTGTTTCATGTCTCAATATTATTTGCTGCTGGGAGATATTATACTTCAACATAACAGTGCTGACTGTATCACGTCTCAATATTATTTGCTGCTGGGAGATATTATACTTCAACATTAGAGTGCTTACTGTTTCATGTCTCAATATTATTTCCTGCTGGGAGATATTATACTTCAACATAAGAGTGCCTACTGTTTCATGTCTCAATATTATTTGCTGCTGGGAGATATTATACTTCAACGTAGGAGTGCTTACTGTTTCATGTCGCAACATTATTTTCAGATGGGAGATATACATCAACATAAGAGTGCTTATTGTTTCATTTCACAACATTAATTCCAGGTGGGAGATATTATACATCAGCATAAGAGTGCTTACCGTTTCACAACATTATTTGCTGCTGGGAGATATTATAGGTACTTCAGCATAAGAGTGCTTACTGTTTCACAACATTATTTGTTGCTGGTGGATATTATAGTTCAACATAAGAGTGCTTACTGTTTCAAGTCTCAATATTATTTGCTGCTGGGAGATATTATAATTACAATAAGGGTGCTTACTGTTTCATGTCTCAATATTATTTGCTAGTGGGAGATATTATAATTCAACATAAGGGTGCTTACTGTTTCAAGTCTCAATATTATTTGCTGTTGGGAGATATTACAGTTCAACATAAGAGTGCTTACTGTTTCATGTCTCAATATTATTTGCTGCTGGGAGATATTATACTTCAACATAAGAGTGCTTTCTGTTTCATGTCGCCACATTATTTGCTGCTGGGAGATATTATACTTCAACATAAGAGTGCTTACTGTTTCATGTCTCAATATTATTTGCTGCTGGGAGATATTATAATTCAACGTAAGAGTGCTTACTGTTTCATGTCTCAATATTATTTGCTGCTGGGAGATATTATACTTCAACATAAGAGTGCTTACTGTTTCATGTCTCAATATTATTTGCTGCTGGGTGATATTATAATTCAACATAAGGGTGCTTACTGTTTCATGTCTCAATATTACTTGCTGCTGGGAGATATAATTCAACATAAGGGTGGTTACTGTTTCATGTCGCCACATTATTTGCTCCTGGGAGATACTATACTTCAACATAAGAGTGCTTATTGTTTAATGTCTCAATATTAATTGTTGCTGGGAGATATTATACTTCAACGTAAGAGTGCTTACTGTTTCATGTCTCAATATTATTTGCTGCTCAAGATATTATCCTTCAACATAAGTGTGCTTACTGTTTCATGTCTTAATATTATTTGATGCTGGTAGATCTTATAGTTCAACATTAGAGTGCCTACTGTTTCATGTCTCAACATTATTTGCTGCTGCGAGATATTATACTTCAACATTAGAGTGCTGACTGTTTCTTGTCTCAATAATTCTTGCTGCTGGGGATATTATACTTCAACATTAGAGTGCTTACTGTTTTATGTCTCAATATTATTTGCTGCTGGGAGATATTATACTTCAACATTAGAGTGCTTACTGTTTCATGTCTCAATATTATTTGCTGCTGGGAGATATTATACTTCAACATTAGAGTGCTTACTGTTTCATGTCTCAATATTATTTGCTGCTGGGAGATATTATACTTACACATTACAGTGCTTACTGCTTCATGTCTCAATATTATTTGCTGTTAGGAGATATTATAATTCAACATAAGGGTGCTTACTGTTTCATGTCGCCACATTATTTGCTGCTGGGAGATATTATACTTCAACATAAGGGTGCTTAATATTTCATGTCTCAATATTATTTGCTACTGGGAGATATTATACTTCAACATAAGAGTGCTTACTGTTTAATGTCTCAATATTATTTGCTGCTGGGAGATATTGTAGTTCAACATTAGAGTGCTTACTGTTTCATGTCTCAATATTATTTGCTGCTGGGAGATATTATACTTCAACATAGGAGTGCTTACTGTTTCATGTCTCAATATTGTTTGCTGCTGGGAGATATTATAGTTCAACATTAGAGTGCTTACTGTTTCATGTATCAATACTATTTGCTGCTGGGAGATATTATAGTTCAACATAAGAGTGCTTACTGTTTCATGTCTCAATATTATTTGCTGCTGGGAGATACTATACTTCAACATAAGAGCGCTTACTGTTTCATGTCTCAATATTATTTCCTGCTGGGAGATATTATACTTCAACGTAAGAGTGCTTACTGTTTCATGCCTCAATATTAGTTGCTGCTGGGAGATATTATACTTCAACATATGAGTGCTTACTGTTTCATGTCTCAATATTATTTGCTGCTGTGGGATATTATAGTTTAGCATTAGAGTGCTTACTGTTTCATGTCTCAAAATTATTTCCTGCTGGGAGATATTATACTTCAACGTAAGAGTGCTTACTGTTTCATGTCTCAATATTATTTGCTGCTGGGAGATATTATACTTCAACATAAGAGTGCTTACTGTTTAATGTCTTAATATTATTTGCTGCTGGGAGATATTATACTTCAACATAAGAGTGCTTACTGTTTCATGTCTCAATATTATTTGCTGCTGGGAGATATTATACTTTAACGTAAGAGTGGTTACTGTTTTATGTCTCAATATTATTTGCTGCTGGGAGATATTATACTTCAACATAAGAGTGCTTACTGTTTCATGTCTCAATATTATTTGCTGCTGGGAGATATAGTTCAACATTAGAGTGCTTACTGTTTCATGTCTCAATACTATTTGCTGCTGGGAGATATTATAGTTCAACATAAGAGTGCTTACTGTTTCATGTCTCAATATTATTTGCTGCTGGGAGATATTATACTTCAACATAAGAGTGCTTACTGTTTCATGTCTCAATATTATTTACTGCTGGGTGATATTATAATTCAACATAAGGGTGCTTACTGTTTCATGTCTCAATATTACTTGCTGCTGGGAGATATAATTCAACATAAGGGTGCTTACTGTTTCATGTCGCCACATTATTTGCTCCTGGGAGATATTATACTTCAACATAAGAGTGCTTATTGTTTAATGTCTCAATATTATTTGCTGGTGGGAGATATTATACTTCAACGTAAGAGTGCTTACTGTTTCATGTCTCAATATTATTTGCTGCTGGGAGATATTATAGTTCAACATTAGAGTGGTTACTGTTTCATGTCTCAATATTATTTGCTGCTGGGAGATATTATAGTTCAACATAAGTGTGCTTACTGTTTCATGTCTCAATATTATTTGCTGCTGGGAGATATTATAAATACAATAAGGGTGCTTACTGTTTCATGTCTCAATATTATTTGCTGCTGGGAGATATTATAATTCAACATAAGGGTGCTTACTGTTTCATGTCTCAATATTATTTGCTGCTGGGAGATATTATAGTTCAACGTAATAGTGCTTACTGTTTCATGTCTTAATATTATTTGCTGCTGGGAGATATTATACTTCAACATAAGAGTGCTTACTGTTTAATGTCTTAATATTATTTGCTGCTGGGAGATATTATACTTCAACATAAGAGTGCTTACTGTTTCATGTCTCAATATTATTTGCTGCTGGGAGATATTATACTTTAACGTAAGAGTGCTTACTGTTTTATGTCTCAATATTATTTGCTGCTGGGAGATATTATACTTCAACATATGAGTGCGTACTGTTTCATGTCTCAATATTATTTGCTGCTGGGAGATATTATAATTCAACATAAGCGTACTTACTGTTTCATGTCTCAATATTATTTCCTGCTGGGAGATATTATAATTCAACATAAGGGTGCTTGCTGTTTCATGTCGCCACATTATTTGCTGCTGGGAGATATTATACTTCAACATAAGAGTCCTTACTGTTTCATGTCTCAATATTATTTGCTGCTGGGAGATATTATACTTCAACATAACAGTGCTTACTGTTTCATGTCTCAATATTATTTGCTGCTGGGAGATATTATAATTCAACATTAGGGTGCTTACTGTTTCATGTCTCAACATTATTTGCTGTTGGGAGATATTATACTTCAACATAAGAGTGGTCACTGTTTCATGTCTCAATATTATTTGCTGCTGGGAGATATTATAGTTCAAAATAAGAGTGGTTACTGTTTCATGTCGCAACATTATTTACAGATGGGAGATATTATACCTCAACATTAGAGTGCTTATTGTTTCATTTCGCAACATTAATTCCAGATGGGAGATATTATACCTCAGCATAAGAGTGCTTACTGTTTCACAACATTATTTGCTGCAGGGAGATATTATAGGTACCTCAGCATAAGAGTGCCTACTGTTTCACAACATTATTTGCTGCTGGGAGATATTATAGTTCAACATAAGGGTGCTTACTGTTTCATGTCTCAATATTATTTACTGCTGCGAGATATTATAATTCAACATAAGGGTGCTTACTGTTTCATGTCTCAATATTATTTGCTGCTGGGAGATATTATAGTTCAACATAAGAGTGCTTACTGTTTCATGTCTCAATATTATTTGCTGCTGGGAGATATTATACTTCAACATAAGAGTGCTTACTGTTTCATGTCGCCACCTTATTTGCTGCTGGGAGATATTATACTTCAACATAAGACTGCTTACTGTTTCATGTCTCAATATTATTTGCTGCTGGAAGATATTATACTTCAACGTAAGAGTGCTTACTGTTTCATGTCTCAATATTATTTGCTGCTGGGAGATATTATACTTCAACATAAGAGTGCTTACTGTTTCATGTCTCAAAATTATTTACTGCTGGGAGATATTATAGTTCAACATTAGTGTGCCTACTCTTTCATGTCTCAACATTATTTGCTGCTGGGAGATATTATACTTCAACATTAGAGTGCTGACTGTTTCATGTCTCAATATTATTTGCTGCTGGGAGATATTATACTTCAACATAACAGTGCTGACTGTATCACGTCTCAATATTATTTGCTGCTGGGAGATATTATACTTCAACATTAGAGTGCTTACTGTTTCATGTCTCAATATTATTTCCTGCTGGGAGATATTATACTTCAACATAAGAGTGCCTACTGTTTCATGTCTCAATATTATTTGCTGCTGGGAGATATTATACTTCAACGTAGGAGTGCTTACTGTTTCATGTCGCAACATTATTTTCAGATGGGAGATATACATCAACATAAGAGTGCTTATTGTTTCATTTCACAACATTAATTCCAGGTGGGAGATATTATACATCAGCATAAGAGTGCTTACCGTTTCACAACATTATTTGCTGCTGGGAGATATTATAGGTACTTCAGCATAAGAGTGCTTACTGTTTCACAACATTATTTGTTGCTGGTGGATATTATAGTTCAACATAAGAGTGCTTACTGTTTCAAGTCTCAATATTATTTGCTGCTGGGAGATATTATAATTACAATAAGGGTGCTTACTGTTTCATGTCTCAATATTATTTGCTAGTGGGAGATATTATAATTCAACATAAGGGTGCTTACTGTTTCAAGTCTCAATATTATTTGCTGTTGGGAGATATTACAGTTCAACATAAGAGTGCTTACTGTTTCATGTCTCAATATTATTTGCTGCTGGGAGATATTATACTTCAACATAAGAGTGCTTTCTGTTTCATGTCGCCACATTATTTGCTGCTGGGAGATATTATACTTCAACATAAGAGTGCTTACTGTTTCATGTCTCAATATTATTTGCTGCTGGGAGATATTATAATTCAACGTAAGAGTGCTTACTGTTTCATGTCTCAATATTATTTGCTGCTGGGAGATATTATACTTCAACATAAGAGTGCTTACTGTTTCATGTCTCAATATTATTTGCTGCTGGGTGATATTATAATTCAACATAAGGGTGCTTACTGTTTCATGTCTCAATATTACTTGCTGCTGGGAGATATAATTCAACATAAGGGTGGTTACTGTTTCATGTCGCCACATTATTTGCTCCTGGGAGATACTATACTTCAACATAAGAGTGCTTATTGTTTAATGTCTCAATATTAATTGTTGCTGGGAGATATTATACTTCAACGTAAGAGTGCTTACTGTTTCATGTCTCAATATTATTTGCTGCTCAAGATATTATCCTTCAACATAAGTGTGCTTACTGTTTCATGTCTTAATATTATTTGATGCTGGTAGATCTTATAGTTCAACATTAGAGTGCCTACTGTTTCATGTCTCAACATTATTTGCTGCTGCGAGATATTATACTTCAACATTAGAGTGCTGACTGTTTCTTGTCTCAATAATTCTTGCTGCTGGGGATATTATACTTCAACATTAGAGTGCTTACTGTTTTATGTCTCAATATTATTTGCTGCTGGGAGATATTATACTTCAACATTAGAGTGCTTACTGTTTCATGTCTCAATATTATTTGCTGCTGGGAGATATTATACTTCAACATTAGAGTGCTTACTGTTTCATGTCTCAATATTATTTGCTGCTGGGAGATATTATACTTACACATTACAGTGCTTACTGCTTCATGTCTCAATATTATTTGCTGTTAGGAGATATTATAATTCAACATAAGGGTGCTTACTGTTTCATGTCGCCACATTATTTGCTGCTGGGAGATATTATACTTCAACATAAGGGTGCTTAATATTTCATGTCTCAATATTATTTGCTACTGGGAGATATTATACTTCAACATAAGAGTGCTTACTGTTTAATGTCTCAATATTATTTGCTGCTGGGAGATATTGTAGTTCAACATTAGAGTGCTTACTGTTTCATGTCTCAATATTATTTGCTGCTGGGAGATATTATACTTCAACATAGGAGTGCTTACTGTTTCATGTCTCAATATTGTTTGCTGCTGGGAGATATTATAGTTCAACATTAGAGTGCTTACTGTTTCATGTATCAATACTATTTGCTGCTGGGAGATATTATAGTTCAACATAAGAGTGCTTACTGTTTCATGTCTCAATATTATTTGCTGCTGGGAGATACTATACTTCAACATAAGAGCGCTTACTGTTTCATGTCTCAATATTATTTCCTGCTGGGAGATATTATACTTCAACGTAAGAGTGCTTACTGTTTCATGCCTCAATATTAGTTGCTGCTGGGAGATATTATACTTCAACATATGAGTGCTTACTGTTTCATGTCTCAATATTATTTGCTGCTGTGGGATATTATAGTTTAGCATTAGAGTGCTTACTGTTTCATGTCTCAAAATTATTTCCTGCTGGGAGATATTATACTTCAACGTAAGAGTGCTTACTGTTTCATGTCTCAATATTATTTGCTGCTGGGAGATATTATAGTTCAACATTAGAGTGCTTACTGTTTCATGTCTCAATACTATTTGCTGCTGGGAGATATTATAGTTCAACATAAGAGTTGTCACTGTTTCATGTCTCAATATTATTTGCTGCTGGGAGATATTATAGTTCAAAATAAGAGTGGTTACTGTTTCATGTCGCAACATTATTTCCAGATGGGAGATATTATACTTCAACATAAGAGTGCTTATTGTTTCATTTCGCAACATTAATTCCAGCTGGGAGATATTATACCTCAGCATAATAGTGCTTACTGTTTCACATCATTATTTGCTGCTGGGAGATATTATAGTTCAACAAAAGAGTGCTTACTGTTTCATGTCTCAATATTATTTGCTGCTGGGAGATATTATAATTACAATAAGGGTGCTTACTGTTTCATGTCTCAATACTATTTGCTGCTGGGAGATATTATAATTCAACATAAGGGTGCTTACTGTTTCATGTCTCAAGATTATTTGCTGCTGGGAGATATTATAGTTCAACATAAGAATGCTTACTGTTTCATGTCTCAATATTATTTGCTGCTGGGAGATATTATACTTCAACATAAGAGTGCTTACTGTTCAAATCGCCACATTATTTGCTGCTGGGAGATATTATACTTCAACATTAGAGTGCTTACTGTTTCATGTCTCAATATTATTTGCTGCTGGGAGACATTATACTTCAACATAAGAGTGCTTACTGTTTAATGTCTCAATATTTTTGATGCTGGGAGATATTGTAGTTCAATATTAGAGTGCTTACTGTTTCATGTCTCTACATTATTTGCTGCTGGGAGATATTATACTTCAACATAAGAGTGCTTACTGTTTCATGTCTCAATATTATTTGCTGCTGGGAGATATTATGTTTCAACGTAAGAGTGCTTATTGTTTCATGTCTCAATATTATTTGCTGCTGGGAGATATTATACTTCAACGTAAGATGTCTTACCTTTTCATGTCTCAATACTATTTGCTGCTGGGAGATATTATAGTTCAACATAGGAATGCTTACTGTTTCATGTCTCAATATTATTTGCTGCTGGGAGATATTATACTTCAATGTAAGAGTGCTCACTGTTTCATGTCTCAATATTATTTGCTGCTGGGAGATATTATGCTTCAACATAAGAGTGCTTACTGTTTAATGTCTCAATATTATTTGCTGCTGGAAGATATTATACTTCAACGTAAGAGTGCTTACTGTTTCATGTCTCAATATTATTTGCTGCTGGGAGATACTATACTTAAACATTAGAGTGCATACTGTATCATGTCTCAATATTATTTGCTGCTGGGAGATATTATACTTCAACATTACAGTGCTTACTAATTCATGTCTCAATATTATTTGCTGCTGGGAGATATTATACTTCAACATTAGAGTGCTTACTGTTTCATGTCTCAATATTATTTGCTGCTGGGAGATATTATAATTCAACATAAGGGTGCTTACTGTTTCATGTCGCCACATTATTTGCTGTTGGGAGATATTATACTTCAACATAACAGTGCTTACTGTTTCATGTCTCAATATTATTTGCTGCTGGGAGATATTATACTTCGACATAAGAGTGCTTACTGTTTAATGTCTCAATATTATTTGCTGCTGGGAGATATTGTATTTCAACATTAGAGTGTTTACTGTTTCATGTCTCAACATTATTTGCTGCTGGGAGATATTATACTTCAACATAAGAGTGCTTACTGTTTCATGTCTCAATATTATTTGCTGCTGGGAGATATTATAGTTCAACATTAGAGTGCTTACTGTTTCATGTCTCAATACTATTTGCTGCTGGGAGATATTATAGTTCAACATAAGAGTGCTTACTGTTTCATGTCTCAACATTATTTGCTGCTGGGAGATATTATAGTTCAACATAAGAGTGCTTACTGTTTCATGTCTCAATATTATTTGCTGCTGGGAGATATTATACTTCAACATAAGAGTGCTTACTGTTTCATGTCGCCACCTTATTTGCTGCTGTGAGATATTATACTTCAACATAAGACTGCTTACTGTTTCATGTCTCAATATTATTTGCTGCTGGAAGATATTATACTTCAACGTAAGAGTGCTTACTGTTTCATGTCTCAATATTATTTGCTGCTGGGAGATACTATACTTCAACATAAGAGTGCTTACTGTTTCATGTCTCAAAATTATTTACTGCTGGGAGATATTATAGTTCAACATTAGTGTGCCTACTCTTTCATGTCTCAACATTATTTGCTGCTGGGAGATATTATACTTCAACATTAGAGTGCTGACTGTTTCATGTCTCAATATTATTTGCTGCTGGGAGATATTATACTTCAACATAACAGTGCTGACTGTATCACGTCTCAATATTATTTGCTGCTGGGAGATATTATACTTCAACATTAGAGTGCTTACTGTTTCATGTCTCAATATTATTTCCTGCTGGGAGATATTATACTTCAACGTAGGAGTGCTTACTGTTTCATGTCGCAACATTATTTTCAGATGGGAGATATACATCAACATAAGAGTGCTTATTGTTTCATTTCACAACATTAATTCCAGGTGGGAGATATTATACATCAGCATAAGACTGCTTACCGTTTCACAACATTATTTGCTGCTGGGAGATATTATAGGTACTTCAGCATAAGAGTGCTTACTGTTTCACAACATTATTTGTTGCTGGGGGATATTATAGTTCAACATAAGAGAGCTTACTGTTTCAAGTCTCAATATTATTTGCTGCTGGGAGATATTATAATTACAATAAGGGTGCTTACTGTTTCATGTCTCAATATTATTTGCTAGTGGGAGATATTATAATTCAACATAAGGGTGCTTACTGTTTCAAGTCTCAATATTATTTGCTGTTGGGAGATATTACAGTTCAACATAAGAGTGCTTACTGTTTCATGTCTCAATATTATTTGCTGCTGGGAGATATTATACTTCAACGTAAGAGTGCTTACTGTTTCATGTCTCAATATTATTTGCTGCTGGGAGATATTATTCTTCAACATAAGAGTGCTTACTGTTTCATGTCTCAATATTATTTGCTGCTGGAAGATATTATACTTCAACGTAAGAGTGCTTACTGTTTCATGTCTCAATATTATTTGCTGCTGGGAGATATTATACTTCAACATTAGAGTGCATACTGTATCATGTCTCAATATTATTTGCTGCTGGTAGATATTATACTTCAACATTACAGTGCTTACTAATTCATGTCTCAATATTATTTGCTGCTGGGAGATATTATACTTCAACATTAGAGTGCTTACTGTTTCATGTCTCAATATTATTTGCTGCTGGGAGATATTATAATTCAACATAAGGGTGTTTACTGTTTCATGTCGCCACATTATTTGCTGCTGGGAGATATTATACTTCAACATAACAGTGCTTACTGTTTCATGTCTCAACATTATTTGCTACTGAGAGATATTATACTTCAACATAAGAGTGCTTACTGTTTAATGTCTCAATATTATTTGCTGCTGGGAGATATTGTATTTCAACATTAGAGTGCCTACTGTTTCATGTCTCAACATTATTTGCTGCTGGGAGATATTATACTTCAACATAAGAGTGCTTACTGTTTCATGTCTCAATACTATTTGCTGCTGGGAGATATAGTTCAACATTAGAGTGCTTACTGTTTCATGTCTCAATATTATTTGCTGCTGGGAGATATTATAGTTTAACATTAGAGTGCTTACTGATTCATGTCACACCAATATTACCTGCTGGGAGATATTATACTTCAACATAAAAGTGCTTACTAATTCATGTCTCAATATTATTTGCTGCTGGGAGATATTATAGTTCAACATTAGAGTGGTTACTGTTTCATGTCTCAATATTATTTGCTGCTGGGAGATATTATAGTTCAACATAAGTGTGCTTACTGTTTCATGTCTCAATATTATTTGCTGCTGGGAGATATTATAATTACAATAAGGGTGCTTACTGTTTCATGTCTCAATATTATTTGCTGCTGGGAGATATTATAATTCAACATAAAGGTGCTTACTGTTTCATGTCTCAATATTATTTCCTGCTGGGAGATATTATAGTTCAACGTAATAGTGCTTACTGTTTCATGTCTCAATATTATTTGCTGCTGGGAGATATTATACTTCAACATAAGAGTGCTTACTGTTTAATGTCTTAATATTATTTGCTGCTGGGAGATATTATACTTCAACATAAGAGTGCTTACTGTTTCATGTCTCAATATTATTTGCTGCTGGGAGATATTATACTTTAACGTAAGAGTGGTTACTGTTTTATGTCTCAATATTATTTGCTGCTGGGAGATATTATACTTCAACATAAGAGTGCTTACTGTTTCATGTATCAATATTATTTGCTGCTGGGAGATATAGTTCAACATTAGAGTGCTTACTGTTTCATGTCTCAATACTATTTGCTGCTGGGAGATATTATAGTTCAACATAAGAGTGCTTACTGTTTCATGTCTCAATATTATTTGCTGCTGGGAGATATTATACTTCAACATAAGAGTGCTTACTGTTTCATGTCTCAATATTATTTACTGCTGGGTGATATTATAATTCAACATAAGGGTGCTTACTGTTTCATGTCTCAATATTACTTGCTGCTGGGAGATATAATTCAACATAAGGGTGCTTACTGTTTCATGTCGCCACATTATTTGCTCCTGGGAGATATTATACTTCAACATAAGAGTGCTTATTGTTTAATGTCTCAATATTATTTGCTGGTGGGAGATATTATACTTCAACGTAAGAGTGCTTACTGTTTCATGTCTCAATATTATTTGCTGCTGGGAGATATTATAGTTCAACATTAGAGTGGTTACTGTTTCATGTCTCAATATTATTTGCTGCTGGGAGATATTATACTTCAACATAAGAGTGGTCACTGTTTCATGTCTCAATATTATTTGCTGCTGGGAGATATTATAGTTCAAAATAAGAGTGGTTACTGTTTCATGTCGCAACATTATTTACAGATGGGAGATATTATACCTCAACATTAGAGTGCTTATTGTTTCATTTCGCAACATTAATTCCAGATGGGAGATATTATACCTCAGCATAAGAGTGCTTACTGTTTCACAACATTATTTGCTGCAGGGAGATATTATAGGTACCTCAGCATAAGAGTGCCTACTGTTTCACAACATTATTTGCTGCTGGGAGATATTATAGTTCAACATAAGGGTGCTTACTGTTTCATGTCTCAATATTATTTACTGCTGCGAGATATTATAATTCAACATAAGGGTGCTTACTGTTTCATGTCTCAATATTATTTGCTGCTGGGAGATATTATAGTTCAACATAAGAGTGCTTACTGTTTCATGTCTCAATATTATTTGCTGCTGGGAGATATTATACTTCAACATAAGAGTGCTTACTGTTTCATGTCGCCACCTTATTTGCTGCTGGGAGATATTATACTTCAACATAAGACTGCTTACTGTTTCATGTCTCAATATTATTTGCTGCTGGAAGATATTATACTTCAACGTAAGAGTGCTTACTGTTTCATGTCTCAATATTATTTGCTGCTGGGAGATATTATACTTCAACATAAGAGTGCTTACTGTTTCATGTCTCAAAATTATTTACTGCTGGGAGATATTATAGTTCAACATTAGTGTGCCTACTCTTTCATGTCTCAACATTATTTGCTGCTGGGAGATATTATACTTCAACATTAGAGTGCTGACTGTTTCATGTCTCAATATTATTTGCTGCTGGGAGATATTATACTTCAACATAACAGTGCTGACTGTATCACGTCTCAATATTATTTGCTGCTGGGAGATATTATACTTCAACATTAGAGTGCTTACTGTTTCATGTCTCAATATTATTTCCTGCTGGGAGATATTATACTTCAACATAAGAGTGCCTACTGTTTCATGTCTCAATATTATTTGCTGCTGGGAGATATTATACTTCAACGTAGGAGTGCTTACTGTTTCATGTCGCAACATTATTTTCAGATGGGAGATATACATCAACATAAGAGTGCTTATTGTTTCATTTCACAACATTAATTCCAGGTGGGAGATATTATACATCAGCATAAGAGTGCTTACCGTTTCACAACATTATTTGCTGCTGGGAGATATTATAGGTACTTCAGCATAAGAGTGCTTACTGTTTCACAACATTATTTGTTGCTGGTGGATATTATAGTTCAACATAAGAGTGCTTACTGTTTCAAGTCTCAATATTATTTGCTGCTGGGAGATATTATAATTACAATAAGGGTGCTTACTGTTTCATGTCTCAATATTATTTGCTAGTGGGAGATATTATAATTCAACATAAGGGTGCTTACTGTTTCAAGTCTCAATATTATTTGCTGTTGGGAGATATTACAGTTCAACATAAGAGTGCTTACTGTTTCATGTCTCAATATTATTTGCTGCTGGGAGATATTATACTTCAACATAAGAGTGCTTACTGTTTCATGTCGCCACATTATTTGCTGCTGGGAGATATTATACTTCAACATAAGAGTGCTTACTGTTTCATGTCTCAATATTATTTGCTGCTGGGAGATATTATAATTCAACGTAAGAGTGCTTACTGTTTCATGTCTCAATATTATTTGCTGCTGGGAGATATTATACTTCAACATAAGAGTGCTTACTGTTTCATGTCTCAATATTATTTGCTGCTGGGTGATATTATAATTCAACATAAGGGTGCTTACTGTTTCATGTCTCAATATTACTTGCTGCTGGGAGATATAATTCAACATAAGGGTGGTTACTGTTTCATGTCGCCACATTATTTGCTCCTGGGAGATACTATACTTCAACATAAGAGTGCTTATTGTTTAATGTCTCAATATTAATTGTTGCTGGGAGATATTATACTTCAACGTAAGAGTGCTTACTGTTTCATGTCTCAATATTATTTGCTGCTCAAGATATTATCCTTCAACATAAGTGTGCTTACTGTTTCATGTCTTAATATTATTTGATGCTGGTAGATCTTATAGTTCAACATTAGAGTGCCTACTGTTTCATGTCTCAACATTATTTGCTGCTGGGAGATATTATACTTCAACATTATAGTGCTGACTGTTTCTTGTCTCAATAATTCTTGCTGCTGGGGATATTATACTTCAACATTAGAGTGCTTACTGTTTTATGTCTCAATATTATTTGCTGCTGGGAGATATTATACTTCAACATTAGAGTGCTTACTGTTTCATGTCTCAATATTATTTGCTGCTGGGAGATATTATACTTCAACATTAGAGTGCTTACTGTTTCATGTCTCAATATTATTTGCTGCTGGGAGATATTATACTTACACATTACAGTGCTTACTGCTTCATGTCTCAATATTATTTGCTGTTAGGAGATATTATAATTCAACATAAGGGTGCTTACTGTTTCATGTCGCCACATTATTTGCTGCTGGGAGATATTATACTTCAACATAAGGGTGCTTAATATTTCATGTCTCAATATTATTTGCTACTGGGAGATATTATACTTCAACATAAGAGTGCTTACTGTTTAATGTCTCAATATTATTTGCTGCTGGGAGATATTGTAGTTCAACATTAGAGTGCTTACTGTTTCATGTCTCAATATTATTTGCTGCTGGGAGATATTATACTTCAACATAGGAGTGCTTACTGTTTCATGTCTCAATATTGTTTGCTGCTGGGAGATATTATAGTTCAACATTAGAGTGTTACTGTTTCATGTATCAATACTATTTGCTGCTGGGAGATATTATAGTTCAACATAAGAGTGCTTACTGTTTCATGTCTCAATATTATTTGCTGCTGGGAGATACTATACTTCAACATAAGAGTGCTTACTGTTTCATGTCTCAATATTATTTCCTGCTGGGAGATATTATACTTCAACGTAAGAGTGCTTACTGTTTCATGCCTCAATATTAGTTGCTGCTGGGAGATATTATACTTCAACATATGAGTGCTTACTGTTTCATGTCTCAATATTATTTGCTGCTGTGGGATATTATAGTTTAGCATTAGAGTGCTTACTGTTTCATGTCTCAAAATTATTTCCTGCTGGGAGATATTATACTTCAACGTAAGAGTGCTTACTGTTTCATGTCTCAATACTATTTGCTGCTGGGAGATATTATAGTTCAACATTAGAGTGCTTACTGTTTCATGTCTCAATACTATTTGCTGCTGGGAGATATTATAGTTCAACATAAGAGTTGTCACTGTTTCATGTCTCAATATTATTTGCTGCTGGGAGATATTATAGTTCAAAATAAGAGTGGTTACTGTTTCATGTCGCAACATTATTTCCAGATGGGAGATATTATACTTCAACATAAGAGTGCTTATTGTTTCATTTCGCAACATTAATTCCAGCTGGGAGATATTATACCTCAGCATAATAGTGCTTACTGTTTCACATCATTATTTGCTGCTGGGAGATATTATAGTTCAACATAAGAGTGCTTACTGTTTCATGTCTCAATATTATTTGCTGCTGGGAGATATTATAATTACAATAAGGGTGCTTACTGTTTCATGTCTCAATATTATTTGCTGCTGGAAGATATTATACTTCAACGTAAGAGTGCTTACTGTTTCATGTCTCAATATTATTTGCTGCTGGGAGATATTATACTTCAACATAAGAGTGCTTACTGTTTCATGTCTCAATATTATTTGCTGCTGGGAGATATTATACTTCAACATAAGAGTGCTTACTGTTTAATGTTTCAATATTATTTGCTGCTGGGAGATATTGTATTTCAACATTAGAGTGTTTACTGTTTCATGTCTCAACATTATTTGCTGCTGGGAGATATTATACTTCAACATAAGAGTGCTTACTGTTTCATGTCTCAATATTATTTGCTGCTGGGAGATATTATAGTTCAACATTAGAGTGCTTACTGTTTCATGTCTCAATACTATTTGCTGCTGGGAGATATTATAGTTCAACATAAGAGTGCTTACTGTTTCATGTCTCAACATTATTTGCTGCTGGGAGATATTATAGTTCAACATAAGAGTGCTTACTGTTTCATGTCTCAATATTATTTGCTGCTGGGAGATATTATACTTCAACATAAGAGTGCTTACTGTTTAATGTCGCCACCTTATTTGCTGCTGGGAGATATTATACTTCAACATAAGACTGCTTACTGTTTCATGTCTCAATATTATTTGCTGCTGGAAGATATTATACTTCAACGTAAGAGTGCTTACTGTTTCATGTCTCAATATTATTTGCTGCTGGGAGATATTATACTTCAACATAAGAGTGCTTACTGTTTCATGTCTCAAAATTATTTACTGCTGGGAGATATTATAGTTCAACATTAGTGTGCCTACTCTTTCATGTCTCAACATTATTTGCTGCTGGGAGATATTATACTTCAACATTAGAGTGCTGACTGTTTCATGTCTCAATATTATTTGCTGCTGGGAGATATTATACTTCAACATAACAGTGCTGACTGTATCACGTCTCAATATTATTTGCTGCTGGGAGATATTATACTTCAAGATTAGAGTGCTTACTGTTTCATGTCTCAATATTATTTCCTGCTGGGAGATATTATACTTCAACGTAGGAGTGCTTACTGTTTCATGTCGCAACATTATTTTCAGATGGGAGATATACATCAACATAAGAGTGCTTATTGTTTCATTTCACAACATTAATTCCAGGTGGGAGATATTATACATCAGCATAAGACTGCTTACCGTTTCACAACATTATTTGCTGCTGGGAGATATTATAGGTACTTCAGCATAAGAGTGCTTACTGTTTCACAACATTATTTGTTGCTGGGGGATATTATAGTTCAACATAAGAGAGCTTACTGTTTCAAGTCTCAATATTATTTGCTGCTGGGAGATATTATAATTACAATAAGGGTGCTTACTGTTTCATGTCTCAATATTATTTGCTAGTGGGAGATATTATAATTCAACATAAGGGTGCTTACTGTTTCAAGTCTCAATATTATTTGCTGTTGGGAGATATTACAGTTCAACATAAGAGTGCTTACTGTTTCATGTCTCAATATTATTTGCTGCTGGGAGATATTATACTTCAACATAAGAGTGCTTACTGTTTCATGTCGCCACATTATTTGCTGCTGGGAGATATTATACTTCAACATAAGAGTGCTTACTGTTTCATGTCTCAATATTATTTGCTGCTGGGAGATATTATAATTCAACGTAAGAGTGCTTACTGTTTCATGTCTCAATATTATTTGCTGCTGGGGATATTATACTTCAACATATGAGTGCTTACTGTTTCATGTCTCAATATTATTTGCTGCTGGGTGATATTATAATTCAACATAAGGGTGCTTACTGTTTCATGTCTCAATATTACTTGCTGCTGGGAGATATAATTCAACATAAGGGTGGTTATTGTTTCATGTCGCCACATTATTTGCTCCTGGGAGATACTATACTTCAACATAAGAGTGCTTATTGTTTAATGTCTCAATATTATTTGCTGCTGGGAGATATTATACTTCAACGTAAGAGTGCTTACTGTTTCATGTCTCAATATTATTTGCTGCTCAAGATATTATCCTTCAACATAAGTGTGCTTACTGTTTCATGTCTTAATATTATTTGATGCTGGTAGATCTTATAGTTCAACATTAGAGTGCCTACTGTTTCATGTCTCAACATTATTTGCTGCTGGGAGATATTATACTTCAACATTAGAGTGCTGACTGTTTCATGTCTCAATAATTCTTGCTGCTGGGGATATTATACTTCAACATTAGAGTGCTTACTGTTTTATGTCTCAATATTATTTGCTGCTGGGAGATATTATACTTCAACATTAGAGTGCTTACTGTTTCATGTCTCAATATTATTTGCTGCTGGGAGATATTATACTTCAACATTAGAGTGCTTACTGTTTCATGTCTCAATATTATTTGCAGCTGGGAGATATTATAATTCAACATAAGGGTGTTTACTGCTTCATGTCTCCACATTATTTGCTGCTGGGAGATATTATACTTCAACCTAACAGTGCTTACTGTTTCATGTCTCAATATTATTTGCTGCTGGGAGATATTATACTTCAACATAAGAGTACTTACTGTTTAATGTCTCAATATTATTTGCTGCTGGGAGATATTGTAGTTCGACATTAGAGTGCTTACTGTTTCATGTCTCAATATTATTTGCTGCTGAAAGATATTATGCTTCAACGTAAGAGTGCTTACTGTTTCATGCCTCAATATTAATTGCTGCTGGGAGATATTATACTTCTACATAAGAGTGCTTACTGTTTCATGTCACAATATTATTTGCTGCTAAGAGATATTATACTTCAACGTAAGAGTGCTTACTGTTTCATGTCTCAATATTATTTGCTGCTGGGAGATATTATACTTCAACATTTGAGTGCTGACTGTTTCATGTCTCAATATTATTTACTGCTGGGAGATATTATACTTCAACGTAAGAGTGCTTACTGTTTCATGTCTCAATATTATTTGCTGCTGGGAGATATTATACTTCAACATTTGAGTGCTGACTGTTTCATGTCTCAATATTATTTACTGCTGGGAGATATTATACTTCAACGTAAGAGTGCTTACTGTTTCATGTCTCAATATTATTTGCTGCTGGGAGATATTATACTTCAACATTTGAGTGCTGACTGTTTCATGTCTCAATATTATTTACTGCTGGGAGATATTATACTTCAACATTAGAGTGCTTACTGTTTCATGTCTCAATATTATTTGCTGCTGGGAGATATTAAACTTCAACATTAGAGTGCTTACTGTTTCATGTCTCAATATTATTTGCTGCTGGGAGATATTATAATTCAACATAAGGGTGCTTACTGTTTCATGTCGCCACTATATTTGCCGCTGGGAGATATTATACATCAATATAACAGTGCTTACTGTTTAATGTCTCAATATTATTTGCTGCTGGGAGATATTTTAGTTCAACATTAGAGTGCTTACTGTTTCATGTCTCAACATTATTTGCTGCTGGGAGATATTATACTTCAACGTAAGAGTGCTTACTGTTTCATGTCTCAATATTATTTGCTGCTGGGAGATATTATAGTTCAACATTAGAGTGCTTACTCTTTCATGTCTCAATGCTATTTGCTGCTGGGAGATATTATAGTTCAACATAAGAGTGCTTACTGATTCATGTCTCAATATTATTTGCTGCTGGGAGATATTATAGTTCAACATAAGAGTGCTTACTGTTTCATGTCTCAATATTATTTGCTGCTGGGAGATATTATACTTCAACATAAGAGTGCTTACTGTTTCATGTCGCCACATTATTTGCTGCTGGGAGATATTATACTTCAACATAAGACTGCTTACTGTTTCATGTCTCAATATTATTTGCTGCTGGAAGATATTATACTTCAACGTAAGAGTGCTTACTGTTTCATGTCTCAATATTATTTGCTGCTGGGAGATATTATACTTCAACATAAGAGTGCTTACTGTTTCATGTCTCAATATTATTTGCTGCTGGGAGATATTATAGTTCAACATTAGTGTGCCTACTCTTTCATGTCTCAACATTATTTGCTGCTGGGAGATATTATACTTCAACATTAGAGTGCTGACTGTTTCATGTCTCAATATTATTTGCTGCTGGGAGATATTATACTTCAACATAACAGTGCTGACTGTATCACGTCTCAATATTATTTGCTGCTGGGAGATATTATACTTCAACATTAGAGTGCTTACTGTTTCATGTCTCAATATTATTTCCTGCTGGGAGACATTATACTTCAACATAAGATTGCTTACTGTTTCATGTCTCAATATTATTTGCTGCTGGGAGATATTATAGTTCAACATAAGAGTGGTCACTGTTTCATGTCTCAATATTATTTGCTGCTGGGAGATATTATAATTACAATAAGGGTGCTTACTGTTTCATGTCTCAATATTAATTGCTGCTGGGTGATATTATAATTCAACATAAGGGTGCTTACTGTTTCATGTCTCAATATTATTTGCTGCTGGGAGATATTATAGTTCAACATAAGAGTGCTTACTGTTTCATGTCTCAATATTATTTTCTGCTGGGAGATATTATACTTCAACATAAGAGTGCTTACTGTTTCATGTCGCCACATTATTTGCTGCTGGGAGAGATTATCCTTCAACATTAGAGTGCTGACTGTTTCATGTCTCAATATTATTTGCTGCTGGGAGATATTATACTTCATTATTAGAGTGCCGACTGTTTCACGTCTCAATATTATTTGCTGCTGAGAGATATTATACTTCAACATTAGAGTGCTTACTGTTTCATGTCTCAATATTATTTGCTGCTGGGAGATATTATACCGCAACATTAGAGTGCTTACTGTTTCATGTCTCAATATTATTTGCTGCTGGGAGATATTATACTTACACATTACAGTGCTTACTGCTTCATGTCTCAATATTATTTGCTGTTAGGAGATATTATAATTCAACATAAGGGTGCGTACTGTTTCATGTCGCCACATTATTTGCTGCTGGGAGATATTATACTTCAACATAAGGGTGCTTAATATTTCATGTCTCAATATTATTTGCTGTTAGGAGATATTATAATTCAACATAAGGGTGCGTACTGTTTCATGTCGCCACATTATTTGCTGCTGAGAGATATTATAGTTCAACATTAGAGTGCTTACTGTTTCATGTCTCAATATTATTTGCTGCTGAGAGATATTATAGTTCAACATTAGAGTGCCGACTGTTTCACGTCTCAATATTATTTGCTGCTGAGAGATATTATACTTCAACATTAGAGTGCTTACTGTTTCATGTCTCAATATTATTTGCTGCTGGGAGATATTATACTTCAACACAGGAGTGCTTACTGTTTCATGTCTCAATATTGTTTGCTGCTGGGAGATATTATAGTTCAACATTAGAGTGCTTACTGTTTCATGTATCAATACTATTTGCTGCTGGGAGATATTATAGTTCAACATAAGAGTGCTTACTGTTTCATGTCTCAATATTATTTGCTGCTGGGAGATACTATACTTCAACATAAGAGTGCTTACTGTTTCATGTCTCAATATTATTTCCTGCTGGGAGATATTATACTTCAACGTAAGAGTGCTTACTGTTTCATGCCTCAATATTAGTTGCTGCTGGGAGATATTATACTTCAACATATGAGTGCTTACTGTTTCATGTCTCAATATTATTTGCTGCTGTGGGATATTATAGTTCAGCATTAGAGTGCTTACTGTTTCATGTCTCAAAATTATTTCCTGCTGGGAGATATTATACTTCAACGTAAGAGTGCTTACTGTTTCATGTACAATATTATTTGCTGCTGGGAGATATTATAGTTCAACATTAGAGTGCTTACTGTTTCATGTCTCAATACTATTTGCTGCTGGGAGATATTATAGTTCAACATAAGAGTTGTCACTGTTTCATGTCTCAATATTATTTGCTGCTGGGAGATATTATAGTTCAAAATAAGAGTGGTTACTGTTTCATGTCGCAACATTATTTCCAGATGGGAGATATTATACTTCAACATAAGAGTGCTTATTGTTTCATTTCGCAACATTAATTCCAGCTGGGAGATATTATACCTCAGCATAATAGTGCTTACTGTTTCACAACATTATTTGCTGCTGGGAGATATTATAGTTCAACATAAGAGTGCTTACTGTTTCATGTCTCAATATTATTTGCTGCTGGGAGATATTATAATTACAATAAGGGTGCTTACTGTTTCATGTCTCAATATTATTTGCTGCTGGGAGATATTATAATTCAACATAAGGGTGCTTACTGTTTCATGTCTCAAGATTATTTGCTGCTGGGAGATATTATAGTTCAACATAAGAATGCTTACGGTTTCATGTCTCAATATTATTTGCTGCTGGGAGATATTATACTTCAACATAAGAGTGCTTACTGTTCATGTCGCCACATTATTTGCTGCTGGGAGATATTATACTTCAACATTAGAGTGCTTACTGTTTCATGTCTCAATATTATTTGCTGCTGGGAGACATTATACTTCAACATAAGAGTGCTTACTGTTTAATGTCTCAATATTTTTGATGCTGGGAGATATTGTAGTTCAATATTAGAGTGCTTACTGTTTCATGTCTCTACATTATTTGCTGCTGGGAGATATTATACTTCAACATAAGAGTGCTTACTGTTTAATGTCTCAATATTATTTGCTGCTGGGAGATATTATGTTTCAACCTAAGAGTGCTTATTGTTTCATGTCTCAATATTATTTGCTGCTGGGAGATATTATACTTCAACGTAAGATGTCTTACCTTTTCATGTCTCAATACTATTTGCTGCTGGGAGATATTATAGTTCAACATAGGAATGCTTACTGTTTCATGTCTCAATATTATTTGCTGCTGGGAGATATTATACTTCAATGTAAGAGTGCTCACTGTTTCATGTCTCAATATTATTTGCTGCTGGGAGATATTATGCTTCAACATAAGAGTGCTTACTGTTTAATGTCTCAATATTATTTGCTGCTGGAAGATATTATACTTCAACGTAAGAGTGCTTACTGTTTCATGTCTCAATATTATTTGCTGCTGGGAGATACTATACTTCAACATTAGAGTGCATACTGTATCATGTCTCAATATTATTTGCTGCTGGGAGATATTATACTTCAACATTACAGTGCTTACTAATTCATGTCTCAATATTATTTGCTGCTGGGAGATATTATACTTCAACATTAGAGTGCTTACTGTTTCATGTCTCAATATTATTTGCTGCTGGGAGATATTATAATTCAACATAAGGGTGCTTACTGTTTCATGTCGCCACATTATTTGCTGCTGGGAGATATTATACTTCAACATAACAGTGCTTACTGTTTCATGTCTCAATATTATTTGCTGCTGGGAGATATTATACTTCAACATAAGAGTGCTTACTGTTTCATGTCTCAATATTATTTGCTGCTGGGAGATATTATAGTTCAACATTAGAGTGCTTACTGTTTCATGTCTCAATACTATTTGCTGCTGGGAGATATTATAGTTCAACATAAGAGTGCTCACTGTTTCATGTCTCAATATTATTTGCTGCTGGGAGATATTATAGTTTAACATTAGAGTGCTTACTGATTCATGTCGCACCAATATTACCTGCTGGGAGATATTATACTTCAACATAAAAGTGCTTACTGATTCATGTCTCAATATTATTTGCTGCTGGGAGATATTATAGTTCAACATTAGAGTGGTTACTGTTTCATGTCTCAATATTATTTGCTGCTGGGAGATATTATAGTTCAACATAAGTGTGCTTACTGTTTCATGTCTCAATATTATTTGCTGCTGGGAGATATTATAATTACAATAAGGGTGCTTACTGTTTCATGTCTCAATATTATTTGCTGCTGGGAGATATTATAGGTACTTCAGCATAAGAGTGCTTACTGTTTCACAACATTATTTGCTGCTGGGAGATATTACAGTTCAACATAAGAGTGCTTACTGTTTCATGTCTCAATATTATTTGCTGCTGGGAGATATTATAATTACAATAAGGGTGCTTACTGTTTCATGTCTCAATATTATTTGCTGGTGGGAGATATTATAATTCAACATAAGGGTGCTTACTGTTTCATGTCTCAATTATATTTGCTGCTGGGAGATATTATAGTTCAACATAAGAATGCTTACTGTTTCATGTCTCAAAATTATTTGCTGCTGAGAGATATTATACTTCAACATAAGAGTGCTTACTGTTTCATGTCGCCACATTATTTGCTGCTGGGAGATATTATACTTCAACATTAGAGTCCTTACTGTTTCATGTCTCAATATTATTTGCTGCTGGGAGACATTATACTTCAACATAAGAGTGCTTACTGTTGAATGTCTCAATATTTTTGATGCTGGGAGATATTGTAGTTCAATATTAGAGTGCTTACTGTTTCATGTCTCTACATTATTTGCTGCTGGGAGATATTATACTTCAACATAAGAGTGCTTACTGTTTCATGTGTCAATATTATTTGCTGCTGGGAGATATTATAGTTCAACATAAGATTGCTTACTGTTTCATGTCTCAATATTATATGCTGCTGCGAGATATTATACTTCAACGTAAGAGTGCTTACTGTTTCATGTCTCAATATTATTTGCTGCTGGGAGATATTATATTTCAACGTAAGAGTGCTTACTGTTTCATGTCTCAATACTATTTGCTGCTGGGAGATATTATAGTTCAACATAGGAGTGCCTACTGTTTCATGTCTCAATATTATTTGCTGCTGGGAGATATTATACTTCAACGTAAGAGTGCTTACTGTTTCATGTCTCAATATTATTTGCTGCTGGGAGATATTATTCTTCAACATAAGAGTGCTTACTGTTTCATGTCTCAATATTATTTGCTGCTGGAAGATATTATACTTCAACGTAAGAGTGCTTACTGTTTCATGTCTCAATATTATTTGCTGCTGGGAGATATTATACTTACACATTACAGTGCTTACTGCTTCATGTCTCAATATTATTTGCTGTTAGGAGATATTATAATTCAACATAAGGGTGCGTACTGTTTCATGTCGCCACATTATTTGCTGCTGGGAGATATTATACTTCAACATAAGGGTGCTTAATATTTCATGTCTCAATATTATTTGCTACTGGGAGATATTATACTTCAACATAAGAGTGCTTACTGTTTAATGTCTCAATATTATTTGCTGCTGGGAGATATTGTAGTTCAACATTAGAGTGCTTACTGTTTCATGTCTCAATATTATTTGCTGCTGGGAGATATTATACTTCAACACAGGAGTGCTTACTGTTTCATGTCTCAATATTGTTTGCTGCTGGGAGATATTATAGTTCAACATTAGAGTGCTTACTGTTTCATGTATCAATACTATTTGCTGCTGGGAGATATTATAGTTCAACATAAGAGTGCTTACTGTTTCATGTCTCAATATTATTTGCTGCTGGGAGATACTATACTTCAACATAAGAGTGCTTACTGTTTCATGTCTCAATATTATTTCCTGCTGGGAGATATTATACTTCAACATAAGAGTGCTTACTGTTTAATGTCTCAATATTATTTGCTGCTGGGAGATATTGTAGTTCAACATTAGAGTGCTTACTGTTTCATGTCTCAATATTATTTGCTGCTGGGAGATATTATACTTCAACACAGGAGTGCTTACTGTTTCATGTCTCAATATTGTTTGCTGCTGGGAGATATTATAGTTCAACATTAGAGTGCTTACTGTTTCATGTATCAATACTATTTGCTGCTGGTAGATCTTATAGTTCAACATTAGAGTGCCTACTGTTTCATGTCTCAACATTATTTGCTGCTGGGAGATATTATACTTCAACATTAGAGTGCTGACTGTTTCATGTCTCAATAATTCTTGCTGCTGGGGATATTATACTTCAACATTAGAGTGCTTACTGTTTTATGTCTCAATATTATTTGCTGCTGGGAGATATTATACTTCAACATTAGAGTGCTTACTGTTTCATGTCTCAATATTATTTGCTGCTGGGAGATATTATACTTCAACATTAGAGTGCTTACTGTTTCATGTCTCAATATTATTTGCAGCTGGGAGATATTATAATTCAACATAAGGGTGTTTACTGCTTCATGTCTCCACATTATTTGCTGCTGGGAGATATTATACTTCAACCTAACAGTGCTTACTGTTTCATGTCTCAATATTATTTGCTGCTGGGAGATATTATACTTCAACATAAGAGTACTTACTGTTTAATGTCTCAATATTATTTGCTGCTGGGAGATATTGTAGTTCGACATTAGAGTGCTTACTGTTTCATGTCTCAATATTATTTGCTGCTGGGAGATATTATACTTCAACGTAAGAGTGCTTACTGTTTCATGCCTCAATATTAATTGCTGCTGGGAGATATTATACTTCTACATAAGAGTGCTTACTGTTTCATGTCACAATATTATTTGCTGCTAAGAGATATTATACTTCAACGTAAGAGTGCTTACTGTTTCATGTCTCAATATTATTTGCTGCTGGGAGATATTATACTTCAACATTTGAGTGCTGACTGTTTCATGTCTCAATATTATTTACTGCTGGGAGATATTATACTTCAACATTAGAGTGCTTACTGCTTCATGTCTCAACATTATTTGCTGCTGCAAGATATTATACTTCAACATTAGAGTGCTTACTGTTTCATGTCTCAATATTATTTGCTGCTGGGAGATATTAAACTTCAACATTAGAGTGCTTACTGTTTCATGTCTCAATATTATTTGCTGCTGGGAGATATTATAATTCAACATAAGGGTGCTTACTGTTTCATGTCGCCACTATATTTGCCGCTGGGAGATATTATACATCAATATAACAGTGCTTACTGTTTAATGTCTCAATATTATTTGCTGCTGGGAGATATTTTAGTTCAACATTAGAGTGCTTACTGTTTCATGTCTCAACATTATTTGCTGCTGGGAGATATTATAATTCAACATAAGGGTGCTTACTGTTTCATGTCTCAATATTATTTGCTGCTGGGAGATATTATAGTTCAACATTAGAGTGCTTACTCTTTCATGTCTCAATGCTATTTGCTGCTGGGAGATATTATAGTTCAACATAAGAGTGCTTACTGATTCATGTCTCAATATTATTTGCTGCTGGGAGATATTATAGTTCAACATAAGAGTGCTTAATGTTTCATGTCTCAATATTATTTGCTGCTGGGAGATATTATACTTCAACATAAGAGTGCTTACTGTTTCATGTCGCCACATTATTTGCTGCTGGGAGATATTATACTTCAACATAAGACTGCTTACTGTTTCATGTCTCAATATTATTTGCTGCTGGAAGATATTATACTTCAACGTAAGAGTGCTTACTGTTTCATGTCTCAATATTATTTGCTGCTGGGAGATATTATACTTCAACATAAGAGTGCTTACTGTTTCATGTCTCAATATTATTTGCTGCTGGGAGATATTATAGTTCAACATTAGTGTGCCTACTCTTTCATGTCTCAACATTATTTGCTGCTGGGAGATATTATACTTCAACATTAGAGTGCTGACTGTTTCATGTCTCAATATTATTTGCTGCTGGGAGATATTATACTTCAACATAACAGTGCTGACTGTATCACGTCTCAATATTATTTGCTGCTGGGAGATATTATACTTCAACATTAGAGTGCTTACTGTTTCATGTCTCAATATTATTTCCTGCTGGGAGACATTATACTTCAACATAAGATTGCTTACTGTTTCATGTCTCAATATTATTTGCTGCTGGGAGATATTATAGTTCAACATAAGAGTGGTCACTGTTTCATGTCTCAATATTATTTCCTGCTGGGAGATATTATAATTACAATAAGGGTGCTTACTGTTTCATGTCTCAATATTAATTGCTGCTGGGTGATATTATAATTCAACATAAGGGTGCTTACTGTTTCATGTCTCAATATTATTTGCTGCTGGGAGATATTATAGTTCAACATAAGAGTGCTTACTGTTTCATGTCTCAATATTATTTTCTGCTGGGAGATATTATACTTCAACATAAGAGTGCTTACTGTTTCATGTCGCCACATTATTTGCTGCTGGGAGAGATTATCCTTCAACATTAGAGTGCTGACTGTTTCATGTCTCAATATTATTTGCTGCTGGGAGATATTATACTTCATTATTAGAGTGCCGACTGTTTCACGTCTCAATATTATTTGCTGCTGAGAGATATTATACTTCAACATTAGAGTGCTTACTGTTTCATGTCTCAATATTATTTGCTGCTGGGAGATATTATACCGCAACATTAGAGTGCTTACTGTTTCATGTCTCAATATTATTTGCTGCTGGGAGATATTATACTTACACATTACAGTGCTTACTGCTTCATGTCTCAATATTATTTGCTGTTAGGAGATATTATAATTCAACATAAGGGTGCGTACTGTTTCATGTCGCCACATTATTTGCTGCTGGGAGATATTATACTTCAACATAAGGGTGCTTAATATTTCATGTCTCAATATTATTTGCTACTGGGAGATATTATACTTCAACATAAGAGTGCTTACTGTTTAATGTCTCAATATTATTTGCTGCTGGGAGATATTGTAGTTCAACATTAGAGTGCTTACTGTTTCATGTCTCAATATTATTTGCTGCTGGGAGATATTATACTTCAACACAGGAGTGCTTACTGTTTCATGTCTCAATATTGTTTGCTGCTGGGAGATATTATAGTTCAACATTAGAGTGCTTACTGTTTCATGTATCAATACTATTTGCTGCTGGGAGATATTATAGTTCAACATAAGAGTGCTTACTGTTTCATGTCTCAATATTATTTGCTGCTGGGAGATACTATACTTCAACATAAGAGTGCTTACTGTTTCATGTCTCAATATTATTTCCTGCTGGGAGATATTATACTTCAACGTAAGAGTGCTTACTGTTTCATGCCTCAATATTAGTTGCTGCTGGGAGATATTATACTTCAACATATGAGTGCTTACTGTTTCATGTCTCAATATTATTTGCTGCTGTGGGATATTATAGTTCAGCATTAGAGTGCTTACTGTTTCATGTCTCAAAATTATTTCCTGCTGGGAGATATTATACTTCAACGTAAGAGTGCTTACTGTTTCATGTACAATATTATTTGCTGCTGGGAGATATTATAGTTCAACATTAGAGTGCTTACTGTTTCATGTCTCAATACTATTTGCTGCTGGGAGATATTATAGTTCAACATAAGATTTGTCACTGTTTCATGTCTCAATATTATTTGCTGCTGGGAGATATTATAGTTCAAAATAAGAGTGGTTACTGTTTCATGTCGCAACATTATTTCCAGATGGGAGATATTATACTTCAACATAAGAGTGCTTATTGTTTCATTTCGCAACATTAATTCCAGCTGGGAGATATTATACCTCAGCATAATAGTGCTTACTGTTTCACAACATTATTTGCTGCTGGGAGATATTATAGTTCAACATAAGAGTGCTTACTGTTTCATGTCTCAATATTATTTGCTGCTGGGAGATATTATAATTACAATAAGGGTGCTTACTGTTTCATGTCTCAATATTATTTGCTGCTGGGAGATATTATAATTCAACATAAGGGTGCTTACTGTTTCATGTCTCAAGATTATTTGCTGCTGGGAGATATTATAGTTCAACATAAGAATGCTTACGGTTTCATGTCTCAATATTATTTGCTGCTGGGAGATATTATACTTCAACATAAGAGTGCTTACTGTTCATGTCGCCACATTATTTGCTGCTGGGAGATATTATACTTCAACATTAGAGTGCTTACTGTTTCATGTCTCAATATTATTTGCTGCTGGGAGACATTATACTTCAACATAAGAGTGCTTACTGTTTAATGTCTCAATATTTTTGATGCTGGGAGATATTGTAGTTCAATATTAGAGTGCTTACTGTTTCATGTCTCTACATTATTTGCTGCTGGGAGATATTATACTTCAACATAAGAGTGCTTACTGTTTAATGTCTCAATATTATTTGCTGCTGGGAGATATTATGTTTCAACCTAAGAGTGCTTATTGTTTCATGTCTCAATATTATTTGCTGCTGGGAGATATTATACTTCAACGTAAGATGTCTTACCTTTTCATGTCTCAATACTATTTGCTGCTGGGAGATATTATAGTTCAACATAGGAATGCTTACTGTTTCATGTCTCAATATTATTTGCTGCTGGGAGATATTATACTTCAATGTAAGAGTGCTCACTGTTTCATGTCTCAATATTATTTGCTGCTGGGAGATATTATGCTTCAACATAAGAGTGCTTACTGTTTAATGTCTCAATATTATTTGCTGCTGGAAGATATTATACTTCAACGTAAGAGTGCTTACTGTTTCATGTCTCAATATTATTTGCTGCTGGGAGATACTATACTTCAACATTAGAGTGCATACTGTATCATGTCTCAATATTATTTGCTGCTGGGAGATATTATACTTCAACATTACAGTGCTTACTAATTCATGTCTCAATATTATTTGCTGCTGGGAGATATTATACTTCAACATTAGAGTGCTTACTGTTTCATGTCTCAATATTATTTGCTGCTGGGAGATATTATAATTCAACATAAGGGTGCTTACTGTTTCATGTCGCCACATTATTTGCTGCTGGGAGATATTATACTTCAACATAACAGTGCTTACTGTTTCATGTCTCAATATTATTTTCTGCTGGGAGATATTATACTTCAACATAAGAGTGCTTACTGTTTCATGTCTCAATATTATTTGCTGCTGGGAGATATTATAGTTCAACATTAGAGTGCTTACTGTTTCATGTCTCAATACTATTTGCTGCTGGGAGATATTATAGTTCAACATAAGAGTGCTCACTGTTTCATGTCTCAATATTATTTGCTGCTGGGAGATATTATAGTTTAACATTAGAGTGCTTACTGATTCATGTCGCACCAATATTACCTGCTGGGAGATATTATACTTCAACATAAAAGTGCTTACTGATTCATGTCTCAATATTATTTGCTGCTGGGAGATATTATAGTTCAACATTAGAGTGGTTACTGTTTCATGTCTCAATATTATTTGCTGCTGGGAGATATTATAGTTCAACATAAGTGTGCTTACTGTTTCATGTCTCAATATTATTTGCTGCTGGGAGATATTATAATTACAATAAGGGTGCTTACTGTTTCATGTCTCAATATTATTTGCTGCTGGGAGATATTATAGGTACTTCAGCATAAGAGTGCTTACTGTTTCACAACATTATTTGCTGCTGGGAGATATTACAGTTCAACATAAGAGTGCTTACTGTTTCATGTCTCAATATTATTTGCTGCTGGGAGATATTATAATTACAATAAGGGTGCTTACTGTTTCATGTCTCAATATTATTTGCTGCTGGGAGATATTATAATTCAACATAAGGGTGCTTACTGTTTCATGTCTCAATATTATTTGCTGCTGGGAGATATTATAGTTCAACATAAGAATGCTTACTGTTTCATGTCTCAAAATTATTTGCTGCTGAGAGATATTATACTTCAACATAAGAGTGCTTACTGTTTCATGTCGCCACATTATTTGCTGCTGGGAGATATTATACTTCAACATTAGAGTCCTTACTGTTTCATGTCTCAATATTATTTGCTGCTGGGAGACATTATACTTCAACATAAGAGTGCTTACTGTTGAATGTCTCAATATTTTTGATGCTGGGAGATATTGTAGTTCAATATTAGAGTGCTTACTGTTTCATGTCTCTACATTATTTGCTGCTGGGAGATATTATACTTCAACATAAGAGTGCTTACTGTTTCATGTGTCAATATTATTTGCAGCTGGGAGATATTATAGTTCAACATAAGATTGCTTACTGTTTCATGTCTCAATATTATATGCTGCTGCGAGATATTATACTTCAACGTAAGAGTGCTTACTGTTTCATGTCTCAATATTATTTGCTGCTGGGAGATATTATATTTCAACGTAAGAGTGCTTACTGTTTCATGTCTCAATACTATTTGCTGCTGGGAGATATTATAGTTCAACATAGGAGTGCCTACTGTTTCATGTCTCAATATTATTTGCTGCTGGGAGATATTATACTTCAACGTAAGAGTGCTTACTGTTTCATGTCTCAATATTATTTGCTGCTGGGAGATATTATTCTTCAACATAAGAGTGCTTACTGTTTCATGTCTCAATATTATTTGCTGCTGGAAGATATTATACTTCAACGTAAGAGTGCTTACTGTTTCATGTCTCAATATTATTTGCTGCTGGGAGATATTATACTTACACATTACAGTGCTTACTGCTTCATGTCTCAATATTATTTGCTGTTAGGAGATATTATAATTCAACATAAGGGTGCGTACTGTTTCATGTCGCCACATTATTTGCTGCTGGGAGATATTATACTTCAACATAAGGGTGCTTAATATTTCATGTCTCAATATTATTTGCTACTGGGAGATATTATACTTCAACATAAGAGTGCTTACTGTTTAATGTCTCAATATTATTTGCTGCTGGGAGATATTGTAGTTCAACATTAGAGTGCTTACTGTTTCATGTCTCAATATTATTTGCTGCTGGGAGATATTATACTTCAACACAGGAGTGCTTACTGTTTCATGTCTCAATATTGTTTGCTGCTGGGAGATATTATAGTTCAACATTAGAGTGCTTACTGTTTCATGTATCAATACTATTTGCTGCTGGGAGATATTATAGTTCAACATAAGAGTGCTTACTGTTTCATGTCTCAATATTATTTGCTGCTGGGAGATACTATACTTCAACATAAGAGTGCTTACTGTTTCATGTCTCAATATTATTTCCTGCTGGGAGATATTATACTTCAACGTAAGAGTGCTTACTGTTTCATGCCTCAATATTAGTTGCTGCTGGGAGATATTATACTTCAACATATGAGTGCTTACTGTTTCATGTCTCAATATTATTTGCTGCTGTGGGATATTATAGTTCAGCATTAGAGTGCTTACTGTTTCATGTCTCAAAATTATTTCCTGCTGGGAGATATTATACTTCAACGTAAGAGTGCTTACTGTTTCATGTACAATATTATTTGCTGCTGGGAGATATTATAGTTCAACATTAGAGTGCTTACTGTTTCATGTCTCAATACTATTTGCTGCTGGGAGATATTATAGTTCAACATAAGAGTTGTCACTGTTTCATGTCTCAATATTATTTGCTGCTGGGAGATATTATAGTTCAAAATAAGAGTGGTTACTGTTTCATGTCGCAACATTATTTCCAGATGGGAGATATTATACTTCAACATAAGAGTGCTTATTGTTTCATTTCGCAACATTAATTCCAGCTGGGAGATATTATACCTCAGCATAATAGTGCTTACTGTTTCACAACATTATTTGCTGCTGGGAGATATTATAGTTCAACATAAGAGTGCTTACTGTTTCATGTCTCAATATTATTTGCTGCTGGGAGATATTATAATTACAATAAGGGTGCTTACTGTTTCATGTCTCAATATTATTTGCTGCTGGGAGATATTATAATTCAACATAAGGGTGCTTACTGTTTCATGTCTCAAGATTATTTGCTGCTGGGAGATATTATAGTTCAACATAAGAATGCTTACGGTTTCATGTCTCAATATTATTTGCTGCTGGGAGATATTATACTTCAACATAAGAGTGCTTACTGTTCATGTCGCCACATTATTTGCTGCTGGGAGATATTATACTTCAACATTAGAGTGCTTACTGTTTCATGTCTCAATATTATTTGCTGCTGGGAGACATTATACTTCAACATAAGAGTGCTTACTGTTTAATGTCTCAATATTTTTGATGCTGGGAGATATTGTAGTTCAATATTAGAGTGCTTACTGTTTCATGTCTCTACCGTATTTGCTGCTGGGAGATATTATACTTCAACATAAGAGTGCTTACTGTTTAATGTCTCAATATTATTTGCTGCTGGGAGATATTATGTTTCAACCTAAGAGTGCTTATTGTTTCATGTCTCAATATTATTTGCTGCTGGGAGATATTATACTTCAACGTAAGATGTCTTACCTTTTCATGTCTCAATACTATTTGCTGCTGGGAGATATTATAGTTCAACATAGGAATGCTTACTGTTTCATGTCTCAATATTATTTGCTGCTGGGAGATATTATACTTCAATGTAAGAGTGCTCACTGTTTCATGTCTCAATATTATTTGCTGCTGGGAGATATTATGCTTCAACATAAGAGTGCTTACTGTTTAATGTCTCAATATTATTTGCTGCTGGAAGATATTATACTTCAACGTAAGAGTGCTTACTGTTTCATGTCTCAATATTATTTGCTGCTGGGAGATATTATAGTTCAACATAAGATTGCTTACTGTTTCATGTCTCAATATTATATGCTGCTGGGAGATATTATACTTCAATGTAAGAGTGCTCACTGTTTCATGTCTCAATATTATTTGCTGCTGGGAGATATTATACTTCAACATTAGAGTGCTTACTGTTTCATGTCTCAATATTATTTGCTGCTGGGAGATATTATAATTCAACATAAGGGTGCTTACTGTTTCATGTCGCCACATTATTTGCTGCTGGGAGATATTATACTTCAACATAACAGTGCTTACTGTTTCATGTCTCAATATTATTTGCTGCTGGGAGATATTATACTTCAACATAAGAGTGCTTACTGTTTCATGTCTCAATATTATTTGCTGCTGGGAGATATTATAGTTCAACATTAGAGTGCTTACTGTTTCATGTCTCAATACTATTTGCTGCTGGGAGATATTATAGTTCAACATAAGAGTGCTCACTGTTTCATGTCTCAATATTATTTGCTGCTGGGAGATATTATAGTTTAACATTAGAGTGCTTACTAATTCATGTCGCACCAATATTACCTGCTGGGAGATATTATACTTCAACATAAAAGTGCTTACTGATTCATGTCTCAATATTATTTGCTGCTGGGAGATATTATAGTTCAACATTAGAGTGGTTACTGTTTCATGTCTCAATATTATTTGCTGCTGGGAGATATTATAGTTCAACATAAGTGTGCTTACTGTTTCATGTCTCAATATTATTTGCTGCTGGGAGATATTATAATTACAATAAGGGTGCTTACTGTTTCATGTCTCAATATTATTTGCTGCTGGGAGATATTATAGGTACTTCAGCATAAGAGTGCTTACTGTTTCACAACATTATTTGCTGCTGGGAGATATTACAGTTCAACATAAGAGTGCTTACTGTTTCATGTCTCAATATTATTTGCTGCTGGGAGATATTATAATTACAATAAGGGTGCTTACTGTTTCATGTCTCAATATTATTTGCTGCTGGGAGATATTATAATTCAACATAAGGGTGCTTACTGTTTCATGTCTCAATATTATTTGCTGCTGGGAGATATTATAGTTCAACATAAGAATGCTCACTGTTTCATGTCTCAAAATTATTTGCTGCTGAGAGATATTATACTTCAACATAAGAGTGCTTACTGTTTCATGTCGCCACATTATTTGCTGCTGGAGATATTATACTTCAACATTAGAGTCCTTACTGTTTCATGTCTCAATATTATTTGCTGCTGGGAGACATTATACTTCAACATAAGAGTGCTTACTGTTGAATGTCTCAATATTTTTGATGCTGGGAGATATTGTAGTTCAATATTAGAGTGCTTACTGTTTCATGTCTCTACATTATTTGCTGCTGGGAGATATTATACTTCAACATAAGAGTGCTTACTGTTTCATGTGTCAATATTATTTGCTGCTGGGAGATATTATAGTTCAACATAAGATTGCTTACTGTTTCATGTCTCAATATTATATGCTGCTGCGAGATATTATACTTCAACGTAAGAGTGCTTACTGTTTCATGTCTCAATATTATTTGCTGCTGGGAGATATTATATTTCAACGTAAGAGTGCTTACTGTTTCATGTCTCAATACTATTTGCTGCTGGGAGATATTATAGTTCAACATAGGAGTGCCTACTGTTTCATGTCTCAATATTATTTGCTGCTGGGAGATATTATACTTCAACGTAAGAGTGCTTACTGTTTCATGTCTCAATATTATTTGCTGCTGGGAGATATTATTCTTCAACATAAGAGTGCTTACTGTTTCATGTCTCAATATTATTTGCTGCTGGAAGATATTATACTTCAACGTAAGAGTGCTTACTGTTTCATGTCTCAATATAATTTGCTGCTGGGAAATATTATACTTCAACATTAGAGTGCATACTGTATCATGTCTCAATATTATTTGCTGCTGGTAGATATTATACTTCAACATTACAATGCTTACTAATTCATGTCTCAATATTATTTGCTGCTGGGAGATATTATACTTCAACATTAGAGTGCTTACTGTTTCATGTCTCAATATTATTTGCTGCTGGGAGATATTATAATTCAACATAAGGGTGTTTACTGTTTCATGTCGCCACATTATTTGCTGCTGGGAGATATTATACTTCAACATAACAGTGCTTACTGTTTCATGTCTCAATATTATTTGCTACTGGGAGATATTATACTTCAACATAAGAGTGCTTACTGTTTAATGTCTCAATATTATTTGCTGCTGGGAGATATTGTATTTCAACATTAGAGTGCCTACTGTTTCATGTCTCAACATTATTTGCTGCTGGGAGATATTATACTTCAACATAAGAGTGCTTACTGTTTCATGTCTCAATATTATTTGCTGCTGGGAGATATTATAGTTCAACATTTGAGTGCTTACTGTTTCATGTCTCAATACTATTTGCTGCTGGGAGATATTATAGTTCAACATAAGAGTGCTTACTGTTTCATGTCTCAATATTATTTGCTGCTGGGAGATATTATAGTTTAACTTTAGAGTGCTTACTGATTCATGTCACACCAATATTACCTGCTGGCAGATATTATACTTCAACATAAAAGTGCTTACTAATTCATGTCTCAATATTATTTGCTGCTGGGAGATATTATAGTTCAACATTAGAGTGGTTACTGTTTCATGTCTCAATATTATTTGCTGCTGGGAGATATTATAGTTCAACATAAGTGTGCTTACTGTTTCATGTCTCAATATTATTTGCTGCTGGGAGATATTATAATTACAATAAGGGTGCTTACTGTTTCATGTCTCAATATTATTTGCTGCTGGGAGATATTATACTTCAACATAAGAGTGCTTACTGTTTCATGTCGCCACATTATTTGCTGCTGGGAGATATTATACTTCAACAT
Organism: Deroplatys truncata; assembly: GCA_030765065.1. NCBI lineage: Eukaryota > Metazoa > Arthropoda > Insecta > Mantodea > Mantidae > Deroplatys > Deroplatys truncata. Next base: position 3,351,552 of record CM060975.1, read on the forward strand.
AAGACTGCTTACTGTTTCATGTCTCAATATTATTTGCTGCTGGAAGATATTATACTTCAACGTAAGAGTGCTTACTGTTTCATGTCTCAATATTATTTGCTGCTGGGAGATATTATACTTCAACATAAGAGTGCTTACTGTTTCATGTCTCAAAATTATTTACTGCTGGGAGATATTATAGTTCAACATTAGTGTGCCTACTCTTTCATGTCTCAACATTATTTGCTGCTGGGAGATATTATACTTCAACATTAGAGTGCTGACTGTTTCATGTCTCAATATTATTTGCTGCTGGGAGATATTATACTTCAACATAACAGTGCTGACTGTATCACGTCTCAATATTATTTGCTGCTGGGAGATATTATACTTCAACATTAGAGTGCTTACTGTTTCATGTCTCAATATTATTTCCTGCTGGGAGATATTATAGTTCAACATAAGAGTGCTCACTGTTTCATGTCTCAATATTATTTGCTGCTGGGAGATATTATACTTCAACGTAGGAGTGCTTACTGTTTCATGTCGCAACATTATTTTCAGATGGGAGATATACATCAACATAAGAGTGCTTATTGTTTCATTTCACAACATTAATTCCAGGTGGGAGATATTATACATCAGCATAAGTGTGCTTACCGTTTCACAACATTATTTGCTGCTGGGAGATATTATAGGTACTTCAGCATAAGAGTGCTTACTGTTTCACAACATTATTTGTTGCTGGGGGATATTATAGTTCAACATAAGAGTGCTTACTGTTTCAAGTCTCAATATTATTTGCTGCTGGGAGATATTATAATTACAATAAGGGTGCTTACTGTTTCATGTCTCAATATTATTTGCTAGTGGGAGATATTATAATTCAACATAAGGGTGCTTACTGTTTCAAGTCTCAATATTATTTGCTGTTGGGAGATATTACAGTTCAACATAAGAGTGCTTACTGTTTCATGTCTCAATATTATTTGCTGCTGGGAGATATTATACTTCAACATAAGAGTGCTTACTGTTTCATGTCGCCACATTATTTGCTGCTGGGAGATATTATAGTTCAACATAAGAGTGCTTACTGTTTCATGTCTCAATATTATTTGCTGCTGGGAGATATTATAATTCAACGTAAGAGTGCTTACTGTTTCATGTCTCAATATTATTTGCTGCTGGCAGATATTATACTTCAACATAAGAGTGCTTACTGTTTCATGTCGCCACATTATTTGCTGCTGGGAGATATTATAGTTCAACATAAGAGTGCTTACTGTTTCATGTCTCAATATTATTTGCTGCTGGGAGATATTATAATTCAACGTAAGAGTGCTTACTGTTTCATGTCTCAATATTATTTGCTGCTGGGAGATATTATACTTCAACATAAGAGTGCTTACTGTTTCATGTCTCAATATTATTTGCTGCTGGGTGATATTATAATTCAACATAAGGGTGCTTACTGTTTCATGTCTCAATATTACTTGCTACTGGGAGATATAATTCAACATAAGGGTGGTTACTGTTTCATGTCGCCACATTCTTTGCTCCTGGGAGATACTATACTTCAACATAAGAGTGCTTATTGTTTAATGTCTCAATATTATTTGCTGCTGGGAGATATTATACTTCAACGTAAGAGTGCTTACTGTTTCATGTCTTAATATTATTTGATGCTGGTAGATCCTATAGTTCAACATTAGAGTGCCTACTGTTTCATGTCTCAACATTATTTGCTGCTGGGAGATATTATACTTCAAGATTAGAGTGCTGACTGTTTCATGTCTCAATAATTCTTGCTGCTGGGGATATTATACTTCAACATTAGAGTGCTTACTGTTTTATGTCTCAATATTATTTGCTGCTGGGAGATATTATACTTCAACATTAGAGTGCTTACTGTTTCATGTCTCAATATTATTTGCTGCTGGGAGATATTATACTTCAACATTAGAGTGCTTACTGCTTCATGTCTCAATATTATTTGCAGCTGGGAGATATTATAATTCAACATAAGGGTGTTTACTGCTTCATGTCTCCACATTATTTGCTGCTGGGAGATATTATACTTCAACCTAACAGTGCTTACTGTTTCATGTCTCAATATTATTTGCTGCTGGGAGATATTATACTTCAACATAAGAGTACTTACTGTTTAATGTCTCAATATTATTTGCTGCTGGGAGATATTGTAGTTCGACATTAGAGTGCTTACTGTTTCATGTCTCAATATTATTTGCTGCTGGGAGATATTATACTTCAACGTAAGAGTGCTTACTGTTTCATGCCTCAATATTAATTGCTGCTGGGAGATATTATACTTCAACATAAGAGTGCTTACTGTTTCATGTCTCAATATTATTTGCTGCTAAGAGATATTATACTTCAACGTTAGAGTGCTTACTGTTTCATGTCTCAATATTATTTGCTGCTGGGAGATATTATACTTCAACATTTGAGTGCTGACTGTTTCATGTCTCAATATTATTTACTGCTGGGAGATATTATACTTCAACATTAGAGTGCTTACTGCTTCATGTCTCAATATTATTTGCTGCTGCAAGATATTATACTTCAACATTAGAGTGCTTATTGTTTCATGTCTCAATATTATTTGCTGCTGGGAGATATTAAACTTCAACATTAGAGTGCTTACTGTTTCATGTCTCAATATTATTTGCTGCTGGGAGATATTATAATTCAACATAAGGGTGCTTACTGTTTCATGTCGCCACATTATTTGCCGCTGGGAGATATTATACATCAACATAACAGTGCTTACTGTTTAATGTCTCAATATTATTTGCTGCTGGGAGATATTTTAGTTCAACATTAGAGTGCTTACTGTTTCATGTCTCAACATTATTTGCTGCTGGGAGATATTATACTTCAACGTAAGAGTGCTTACTGTTTCATGTCTCAATATTATTTGCTGCTGGGAGATATTATAGTTCAACATTAGAGTGCTTACTCTTTCATGTCTCAATGCTATTTGCTGCTGGGAGATATTATAGTTCAACATAAGAGTGCTTACTGATTCATGTCTTAATATTATTTGCTGTTGGGAGATATTATAGTTCAACACTAGAGTGGTTACTGTTTCATGTCTCAATACTATTTGCTGCTGGGAGATATTATAGCTTAACATAAGAGTTCTTACTGATTCATGTCGCAGCAATATTACCTGCTGGGAGATATTATTGGTACTTCAGCATAACAGTGCTTACTGTTTCACAACATTATTTGCTGCTGGGAGATATTATAGGTACTTCAGCATAAGAGTGCTTACTGTTTCACAACATTATTTGCTGCTGGGAGTTATTATAGTTCTACATAAGAGTGCTTACTGTTTCATGTCTCAATATTATTTGCTGCTGGGAGGTATTATAATTACAATAAGGGTGCTTACTGTTTCATGTCTCAATATTACTTGCTGCTTGGAGATATTGTAGTTCAACATTAGAGTGCTTACTGTTTCTTGTCTCAGCAATATTTGCTGCTGGGATATATTATACTTCAACATAAGAGTGCTTAATGTTTCATGTCTCAATATTATTTGCTGCTGGGAGATATTATAGTTCAACATTAGAGTGCTTACTGTTTCATGTCTCAATACTATTTGCTGCTGGGAGATATTATAGTTCAACATAAGAGTGCTAACTGTTTCATGTCTCAATATTATTTGCTGCTGGAGATATTATACTTCAACGTAAGAGTGCTTACTTATTCATGTCTCAATATTATTTGCTGCGGGAGATATTATACTTCAACATAAGAGTGCTTACTGTTTCATGTCTCAATATTATTTGCTGCTGGGAGATATTATACTTCAACGTAAGAGTTCCTACTGTTTCATGACTCAATATTATTTGCTGCTGGGAGATATTATACTTCAACATAAGAGTGCTTACTGTTTCATGTCTCAATATTATTTGCTGCTGGGAGATATTATAGTTCAACATTAGAGTGCTTAATGTTTCATGTCTCAACATAATTTGCTGCTGGGAGATATTATACTTCAACGTAAGAGTGCTTACTGTTTCATGTCTAAATATTATTTGCTCCTTGGAGATATTATAGTTCAACATTAGAGTGCTTACTGTTTCATGTCTCAATACTATTTGCTGCTGGGAGATACTATACTTCAACATAAGAGTGCTTACTGTTTCATGTCTCAATATTATTTGCTGCTGGGAGATATTATAGTTCAACATTAGAGTGCTTACTGTTTAATGTCTCAACATTATTTGCTGCTGGGATATTATACTTCAACATTAGTGTGCTGACTGTTTCATGTCTCAATACTATTTGCTGCTGGGATATATTATAGTTCAACATTAGAGTGCTGACTGTTTCATGTCTCAATATTATTTGCTGCTGGGAAATATTATACTTCAACATAAGAGTGCTTACTGTTTTATGTCTCAATATTATTTGCTGCTGGGAGATATTATAGTTCAACATTAGAGTGCTTAATGTTTCATGTCTCAACATTATTTGCTGCTGGGAGATATTATACTTCAACGTAAGAGTGCTTACTGTTTCATGTCTCAATATTATTTGCTCCTTGGAAATATTATAGTTCAACATTAGAGTGCTTACTGTTTCATGTCTCAATACCATTTGCTGCTGTGAGATATTATAGTTCAACATTAGAGTGGTCACTGTTTCATGTCTCAATATTATTTGCTGCTGGGAGATATTATAATTACAATAAGGGTGCTTACTGTTTCATGTCTCAATATTAATTGCTGCTGGGTGATATTATAATTCAACATAAGGGTGCTTACTGTTTCATGTCTCAATATTATTTGCTGCTGGGAGATATGATAGTTCAACATAAGAGTGCTTACTGTTTCATGTCTCAATATTATTTTCTGCTGGGAGATATTATACTTCAACATAAGAGTGCTTACTGTTTCATGTCGCCACATTATTTGCTGCTGGGAGAGATTATCCTTCAACATTAGAGTGCTGACTGTTTCATGTCTCAATATTATTTGCTGCTGGGAGATATTATACTTCATTATTAGAGTGCCGACTGTTTCACGTCTCAATATTATTTGCTCCTGAGAGATATTATACTTCAACATTAGAGTGCTTACTGCTTCATGTCTCAATATTATTTGCTCCTGGGAGATATTATACTTACACATTACAGTGCTTACTGCTTCATGTCTCAATATTATTTGCTGTTAGGAGATATTATAATTCAACATAAGGGTGCTTACTGTTTCATGTCGCCACATTATTTGCTGCTGGGAGATATTATACTTCAACATAAGGGTGCTTACTGTTTAATGTCTCAATATTATTTGCTGCTGGGAGATATTGTAGTTCAACATTAGAGTGCTTACTGTTTCATGTCTCAATATTATTTGCTGCTGGGAGATATTATACTTCAACATAGGAGTGCTTACTGTTTCATGTCTCAATATTGTTTGCTGCTGGGAGATATTATAGTTCAACATTAGAGTGCTTACTGTTTCATGTATCAATACTATTTGCTGCTGGGAGATATTATAGTTCAACATAAGAGTGCTTACTGTTTCATGTCTCAATATTATTTGCTGCTGGGAGATACTATACTTCAACATAAGAGTGCTTACTGTTTCATGTCTCAATATTATTTCCTGCTGGGAGATATTATACTTCAACGTAAGAGTGCTTACTGTTTCATGCCTCAATATTAGTTGCTGCTGGGAGATATTATACTTCAACATATGAGTGCTTACTGTTTCATGTCTCAATATTATTTGCTGCTGTGGGATATTATAGTTCAGCATTAGAGTGCTTACTGTTTCATGTCTCAAAATTATTTCCTGCTGGGAGATATTATACTTCAACGTAAGAGTGCTTACTGTTTCATGTCTCAATATTATTTGCTGCTGGGAGATATTATAGTTCAACATTAGAGTGCTTACTGTTTCATGTCTCAATACTATTTGCTGCTGGGAGATATTATAGTTCAACATAAGAGTTGTCACTGTTTCATGTCTCAATATTATTTGCTGCTGGGAGATATTATAGTTCAAAATAAGAGTGGTTACTGTTTCATGTCGCAACATTATTTCCAGATGGGAGATATTATACTTCAACATAAGAGTGCTTATTGTTTCATTTCGCAACATTAATTCCAGCTGGGAGATATTATACTTCAACATAAGAGTGCTTACTGTTCATGTCGCCACATTATTTGCTGCTGGGAGATATTATACTTCAACATTAGAGTGCTTACTGTTTCATGTCTCAATATTATTTGCTGCTGGGAGACATTATACTTCAACATAAGAGTGCTTACTGTTTAATGTCTCAATATTTTTGATGCTGGGAGATATTGTAGTTCAATATTAGAGTGTTTACTGTTTCATGTCTCTACATTATTTGCTGCTGGGAGATATTACACTTCAACATAAGAGTGCTTACTGTTTCATGTCTCAATATTATTTGCTGCTGGGAGATATTATAGTTCAACATAAGATTGCTTACTGTATCATGTCTCAATATTATATGCTGCTGCGAGATATTATACTTCAACGTAAGAGTGCTTACTGTTTCATGTCTCATTATTATTTGCTGCTGGGAGATATTATGTTTCAACGTAAGAGTGCTTATTGTTTCATGTCTCAATATTATTTGCTGCTGGGAGATATTATACTTCAACGTAAGATGTCTTACTGTTTCATGTCTCAATACTATTTGCTGCTGGGAGATATTATAGTTCAACATAGGAGTGCTTACTGTTTCATGTCTCAATATTATTTGCTGCTGGGAGATATTATACTTCAATGTAAGAGTGCTCACTGTTTTATGTCTCAATATTATTTGCTGCTGGGAGATATTATGCTTCAACATAAGAGTGCTTACTGTTTCATGTCTCAATATTATTTGCTGCTGGAAGATATTATACTTCAACGTAAGAGTGCTTACTGTTTCATGTCTCAATATTATTTGCTGCTGGGAGATATTATACTTCAACATTAGAGTGCATACTGTATCATGTCTCAATATTATTTGCTGCTGGGAGATATTATACTTCAACATTACAGTGCTTACTAATTCATGTCTCAATATTATTTGCTGCTGGGGGATATTATACTTCAACATTAGAGTGCTTACTGTTTCATGTCTCAATATTATTTGCTGCTGGGAGATATTATAATTCAACATAAGGGTGCTTACTGTTTCATGTCGCCACATTATTTGCTGCTGGGAGATATTATACTTCAACATAACAGTGCTTACTGTTTCATGTCTCAATATTATTTGCTGCTGGGAGATATTATACTTCAACATAACAGTGCTTACTGTTTAATGTCTCAATATTATTTGCTGCTGGGAGATATTGTATTTCAACATTAGAGTGCTTACTGTTTCATGTCTCAACATTATTTGCTGCTGGGAGATATTATACTTCAACATAAGAGTGCTAACTGTTTCTTGTCTCAATATTATTTGCTGCTGGGAGATATTATAGTTCAACATTAGAGTGCTTACTGTTTCATGTCTCAATACTATTTGCTGCTGGCAGATATTATAGTTCAACATAAGAGTGCTTACTGTTTCATGTCTCAATATTATTTGCTGCTGGGAGATATTATAGTTTAACATTAGAGTGCTTACTGATTCATGTCGCACCAATATTACCTGCTGGGAGATATTATACTTCAACATAAAAGTGCTTACTGATTCATGTCTCAATATTATTTGCTGCTGGGAGATATTATAGTTCAACATTAGAGTGGTTGCTGTTTCATGTCTCAATATTATTTGCTGCTGGGAGATATTATAGTTCAACATAAGTGTGCTTACTGTTTCATGTCTCAATATTATTTGCTGCTGGGAGATATTATAATTACAATAAGGGTGCTTACTGTTTCATGTCTCAATATTATTTGCTGCTGGGAGATATTATAATTCAACATAAGGTTGCTTACTGTTTCATGTCTCAATATTATTTGCTGCTGGGAGATATTATAGTTCAACGTAATAGTGCTTACTGTTTCATGTCTCAATATTATTTGCTGCTGGGAGATATTATACTTCAAAATAAGAGTGCTTACTGTTTAATGTCTTAATATTATTTGCTGCTGGGAGATATTATACTTCAACATAAGAGTGCTTACTGTTTCACGTCTCAATATTATTTGCTGCTGGGAGATATTATACTTCAACGTAAGAGTGCTTACTGTTGTATGTCTCAATATTATTTGCTGCTGGGAGATATTATACTTCAACATATGAGTGCTTACTTTTTCATGTTTCAATATTATTTGCTGCTGGGAGATATTATAATTCAACATAAGCGTTCTTACTGTTTCATGTCTCAATATTATTTCCTGCTGGGAGATATTATAATTCAACGTAAGGGTGCTTACTGTTTCATGTCGCCACATTATTTGCTGCTGGGAGATATTATACTTCAACAAAAGAGTGCTTACTGTTTCATTTCTCAATATTATTTGCTGCTGGGAGATATTATACTTCAACATAAGAGTGCTTACTGTTTCATGTCTCAATATTATTTGCTGCTGGGAGATATTATACTTCAACATAACAGTGCTTACTGTTTCATGTCTCAATATTATTTGCTGCTGGGAGATATTATAATTCAACATTAGGGTGCTTAATGTTCCATTTCGCAACATTAATTCCAGATGGGAGATATTATACCTCAGCATAAGAGTGCTTACTGTTTCACAACATTATTTGCTGCAGGGAGATATTATAGGTACCTCAGCATAAGAGTGTTTACTGTTTCGCAACACTATTTGCTGCTGGGAGATATTACAGTTCAACATAAGGGTGCTTACTGTTTCATGTCTCAATATTATTTACTGCTGCGAGAAATTATAATTCAACATAAGGGTACTTACTGTTTCATGTCTCAATATTATTTGCTGCTGGGAGATATAGTTCAACATAAGAGTGCTTACTGTTTCATGTCTCAATATTATTTGCTGCTGGGAGATATTATACTTCAACATAAGAGTGCTTACTGTTTCATGTCGCCACATTATTTGCTGCTGGGAGATATTATACTTCAACATAAGACTGCTTACTGTTTCATGTCTCAATATTATTTGCTGCTGGAAGATATTATACTTCAACGTAAGAGTGCTTACTGTTTCATGTCTCAATATTATTTGCTGCTGGGAGATATTATACTTCAACATAAGAGTGCTTACTGTTTCATGTCTCAATATTATTTGCTGCTGGGAGATATTATAGTTCAACATAAGAGTGGTCACTGTTTCATGTCTCAATATTATTTGCTGCTGGGAGATATTATACTTCAACGTAGGAGTGCTTACTGTTTCATGTCGCAACATTATTTCCAGATCGGAGATATTATACATCAACATAAGAGTGCTTATTGTTTCATTTCGCAACATTAATTCCAGGTGGGAGATATTATACATCAGCATAAGTGTGCTTACCGTTTCGCAACATTATTTGCTGCTGGGAGATATTATAGGTACTTCAGCATAAGAGTGCTTACTGTTTCACAACATTATTTGTTGCTGGGAGATATTATAGTTCAACATAAGAGTGCTTACTGTTTCATGTCTCAATATTATTTGCTGCTGGGAGATATTATAATTACAATAAGGGTGCTTACTGTTTCATGTCTCAATATTATTTGCTGCTGGGAGATATTATAATTCAACATAAGGGTGCTTACTGTTTCAAGTCTCAATATTATTTGCTGCTGGGAGATATTATAGTTCAACATAAGAGTGCTTACTGTTTCATGTCTCAATATTATTTGCTGCTGGGAGATATTATACTTCAACATAAGAGTGCTTACTGTTTCATGTCGCCACATTATTTGCTGCTGGGAGATATTATACTTCAACATAAGAGTGCTTACTGTTTCATGTCTCAATATTATTTGCTGCTGGGAGATATTATACTTCAACGTAAGAGTGCTTACTGTTTCATGTCTCAATATTATTTGCTGCTGGGAGATATTATACTTCAACATAAGTGTGCTTACTGTTGCATGTCTTAATATTATTTGCTGCTGGTAGATATTATAGTTCAACATTAGAGTGCCTACTGTTTCATGTCTCAACATTATTTGCTGCTGGGAGATATTATACTTCAACATTAGAGTGCTGACTGTTTCATGTCTCAATAATACTTGCTGCTGGGGATATTATACTTCAACATTAGAGTGCTTACTGTTTTATGTCTCAATATTATTTGCTGCTGGGAGATATTATACTTCAACATAAGAGTGCTTACTGTTTCATTCCTCAATATTATTTGCTGCTGGGAGATATTATACTTCAACATAAGAGTGCTTACTGTTTCATGTCTCAATATTATTTGCTGCTGGGAGATATTATACTTCAACATAACAATGCTTACTGTTTCATGTCTCAATATTATTTGCTGCTGGGAGATATTATAATTCAACATTAGGGTGCTTACTGTTTCATGTCTCAACATTATTTGCTGTTGGGAGATATTATACTTCAACATAAGAGTGGTCACTGTTTCATGTCTCAATATTATTTGCTGCTGGAAGATATTATAGTTCAAAATAAGAGTGGTTACTGTTTCATGTCGCAACATTATTTCCAGATGGGAGATATTATACCTCAACATTAGAGTGCTTATTGTTTCATTTCGCAACATTAATTCCAGATGGGAGATATTATACCTCAGCATAAGAGTGCTTACTGTTTCACAACATTATTTGCTGCAGCGAGATATTATAGGTACCTCAGCATAAGAGTGCTTACTGTTTCACAACATTATTTGCTGCTGGGAGATATTATAGTTCAACATAAGGGTGCTTACTGTTTCATGTCTCAATATTATTTACTGCTGCGAGATATTATAATTCAACATAAGGGTGCTTACTGTTTCATGTCTCAATATTATTTGCTGCTGGGAGATATTATAGTTCAACATAAGAGTGCTTACTGTTTCATGTCTCAATATTATTTGCTGCTGGGAGATATTATACTTCAACATAAGAGTGCTTACTGTTTCATGTCGCCACATTATTTGCTGCTGGGAGATATTATACTTCAACATAAGACTGCTTACTGTTTCATGTCTCAATATTATTTGCTGCTGGAAGATATTATACTTCAACGTAAGAGTGCTTACTGTTTCATGTCTCAATATTATTTGCTGCTGGGAGATATTATACTTCAACATAAGAGTGCTTACTGTTTCATGTCTCAATATTATTTGCTGCTGGGAGATATTATAGTTCAACATTAGTGTGCCTACTCTTTCATGTCTCAACATTATTTGCTGCTGGGAGATATTATACTTCAACATTAGAGTGCTGACCGTTTCATGTCTCAATATTGTTTGCTGCTGGGAGATATTATACTTCAACATAACAGTGCTGACTGTATCACGTCTCAATATTATTTGCTGCTGGGAGATATTATACTTCAACATTAGAGTGCTTACTGTTTCATGTCTCAATATTATTTCCTGCTGGGAGATATTATACTTCAACATAAGAGTGCTTACTGTTTCATGTCTCAATATTATTTGCTGCTGGGAGATATTATAGTTCAACATAAGAGTGGTCACTGTTTCATGTCTCAATATTATTTGCTGCTGGGAGATATTATACTTCAACGTAGGAGTGCTTACTGTTTCATGTCGCAACATTATTTCCAGGTGGGAGATATTATACATCAGCATAAGAGTGCTTACCGTTTCACAACATTATTTGCTGCTGGGAGATATTATAGGTACTTCAGCATAAGAGTGCTTACTGTTTCACAACATTATTTGTTGCTGGGAGATATTATAGTTCAACATAAAAGTGCTTACTGTTTCATGTCTCAATATTATTTGCTGCTGGGAGATATTATAATTACAATAAGGGTGCTTACTGTTTCATGTCTCAATATTATTTGCTGCTGGGAGATATTTTAATTCAACATAAGGGTGCTTACTGTTTCAAGTCTCAATATTATTTGCTGCTGGGAGATATTATAGTTCAACATAAGAGTCCTTACTGTTTCATGTCTCAATATTATTTGCTGCTGGGAGATATTATACTTCAACATAAGAGTGCTTACTGTTTCATGTCTCAATATTATTTGCTGCTGGGAGATATTATACTTCAACGTAAGAGTGTTTACTGTTTCATGTCTCAATATTATTTGCTGCTGGGAGATATTATACTTCAACATAAGAGTGCTTACTGTTTCATGTCTCAATATTATTTGCTGCTGGGTGATATTATAATTCAACATAAGGGTGCTTACTGTTTTATGTCTCAATATTACTTGCTGCTGGGAGATATAATTCAACATAAGGGTGCTTACTGTTTCATGTCGCCACATTATTTGCTCCTGGGAGGTATTATACTTCAACATAAGAGTGCTTATTGTTTAATGTCTCAATATTATTTGCTGCTGGGAGATATTATACTTCAACGTAAGAGTGCTTACTGTTTCATGTCTTAATATTATTTGCTGCTGGGAGATATTATACTTCAACCTAACAGTGCTTACTGTTTCATGTCTCAATATTACTTGCTGCTGGGAGATATAATTCAACATAAGGGTGCTTACTGCTTCATGTCGCCACATTATTTGCTCCTGGGAGATATTATACTTCAACATAAGAGTGCTAATTGTTTAATGTCTCAATATTATTTGCTGCTGGGAGATATTATACTTCAACGTAAGAGTGCTTACTGTTTCATGTCTCAATATTATTTGCTGCTGGGAGATATACTTCAACATAAGTGTGCTTACTGTTTCATGTCTTAATATTATTTGCTGCTGGTAGATATTATAGTTCAACATTAGAGTGCCTACTGTTTCATGTCTCAACAATATTTGCTGCTGGGTGATTTTATACTTCAACATTAGAGTGTTGACTGTTTCATGTCTCAATAATACTTGCTGCTGGGGATATTATACTTCAACATTAGAGTGCTTATGTTTTATGTTTCAATATTATTTGCTGCTGGGAGATATTATACTTCAACATTAGAGTGCTTACTGTTTCATGTCTCAATATTATTTGCTGCTGGGAGATATTATACTTCAACATTAGAGTGCTTACTGTTTCATGTCTCAATATTATTTGCTGCTGGGAGATATTATAAATCAACAAAAGGGTGTTTACTGTTTCATGTCGCCACATTATTTCCTGCTGGGAGATATTATACTTCAACCTAACAGTGCTTACTGTTTCATGTCTCAATATTATTTGCTGCTGGGAGATATTGTACTTCAACATAAGAGTGCTTACTGTTTAATGTCTCAATATTATTTGCTGCTGGGAGATATTGTAGTTCAACATTAGAGTGCTTACTGTTTCATGTCTCAATATTATTTGCTGCTGGGAGATATTATACTTCAACATAAGAGTGCTTACTGTTTCATGTCTCAATATTATTTACTGCTGGGAGATATTATACTTCAACGTAAGAGTGCTTACTGTTTCATGTCTCAACATTATTTGCTGCTGGGAGATATTATACTTCAACATTTGAGTGCTTACTGCTTCATGTCTCAATATTATTTGCTGCTGGGAGATATTATACTTCAACATTAGAGTGCTTACTGTTTCATGTCTCAATATTATTTGCTGCTGGGAGATATTAAACTTCAACATTAGAGTGCTTAGTGTTTCATGTCTCAATATTATTTGCTGCTGGGAGATATTATAATTCAACATAACGGTGCTTACTGTTTCATGTCGCCACATTATTTGCCGCTGGGAGATATTATACTTCAACATAACAGTGCTTACTGTTTAATGTCTCAATATTATTTGCTGCTGGGAGATATTTTAGTTCAACGTTAGAGTGCTTACTGTTTCATGTCTCAACATTATTTGCTGCTGGGAGATATTATACTTCAACATAAGAGTGCTTACTGTTTCATGTCTCAATATTATTTGCAGCTGGGAGATATTATAGTTCAACATTAGAGTGCTTACTCTTTCATGTCTCAATACTATTTGCTGCTGGAAGATATTATAGTTCAACATAAGAGTGCTTACTGATTCATGTCTTAATATTATTTGCTGTTGGGAGATATTATAGTTCAACATTAGAAAGGATACTGTTTCATGTCTCAATATTATTTGCTGCTGGGAGATATTATAGCTTAACATAAGAGTGCTTACTGATTCATGTCGCAGCAATATTACTTGCTGGGAGATATTATTGGTACTTCAGCATAACAGTGCTTACTGTTTCACAACATTATTTGCTGCTGGGAGATATTATAGGTACTTCAGCATAAGAGTGCTTACTGTTTCACAACATTATTTGCTGCTGGGAGTTATTATAGTTCAACATAAGAGTGCTTACTGTTTCATGTCTCAATATTATTTGCTGCTGGGAGGTATTATAATTACAATAAGGGTGCTTACTGTTTCATGTCTCAATATTATTTGCTGCTTGGAGATATTGTAGTTCAACATTAGAGTGCTTACTGTTTCTTGTCTCAGCATTATTTGCTGCTGGGATATATTATACTTCAACATAAGAGTGCTTAATGTTTCATGTCTCAATATTATTTGCTGCTGGGAGATATTATAGTTCAACATTAGAGTGCTTACTGTTTCATGTCTCAATATTATTTGCTGCTGGGAGATATTATACTTCAACATTAGAGTGCTTACTGTTTCATGTCTCAATATTATTTGCTGCAGGGAGATATTAAACTTCAACATTAGAGTGCTTACTGTTTCATGTCTCAATATTATTTGCTGCTGGGAGATATTATAATTCAACATAAGGGTGCTTACTCTTTCATGTCGCCACATTATTTGCCGCTGGGAGATATTATACTTCAACATAACAGTGCTTACTGTTTAATGTCTCAATATTATTTGCTGCTGGGAGATATTTTAGTTCAACATTAGAGTGCTTACTGTTTCATGTCTCAACAATATTTGCTGCTGGGAGATATTATACTTCAACATAAGAGTGCTTACTGTTTCATGTCTCAATATTATTTGCTGCTGGGAGATATTATAGTTCAACATTAGAGTGCTTACTCTTTCATGTCTCAATACTACTTGCTGCTGGGAGATATTATAGTTCAACATATGAGTGCTTACTGATTCATGTCTTAATATTATTTGCTGTTGGGAGATATTATAGTTCAACACTAGAGTGGTTACTGTTTCATGTCTCAATATTATTTGCTGCTGGGAGATATTATAGCTTAACATAAGAGTGCTTACTGATTCATGTCGCAGCAATATTACCTGCTGGGAGATATTATTGGTACTTCAGCATAACAGTGCTTACTGTTTCACAACATTATTTGCTGCTGGGAGATATTATAGGTACTTCAGCATAAGAGTGCTTACTGTTTCACAACATTATTTGCTGCTGGGAGTTATTATAGTTCAACATAAGAGTGCTTACTGTTTCATGTCTCAATATTATTTGCTGCTGGGAGGTATTATAATTACAATAAGGGTGCTTACTGTTTCATGTCTCAATATTATTTGCTGCTTGGAGATATTGTAGTTCAACATTAGAGTGCTTACTGTTTCATGTCTCAATACTATTTGCTTCTGGGAGATATTATAGTTCAACATAAGAGTGCTTACTGTTTCATGTCTCAATATTATTTGCTGCTGGAGATATTATACTTCAACGTAAGAGTGCTTACTGTTTCATGTCTCAATATTATTTGCTGCGGGAGATATTATACTTCAACATAAGAGTGCTTACTGTTTCATGTCTCAATATTATTTGCTGCTGGGAGATATTATACTTCAACGTAAGAGTTCCTACTGTTTCATGACTCAATATTATTTCCTGCTGGGAAATATTATACTTCATCATAAGAGTGCTTACTGTTTCATGTCTCAATATTATTTGCTGCTGGGAGATATTATAGTTCAACATTAGAGTGCTTAATGTTTCATGTCTCAACATAATTTGCTGCTGGGAGATATTATACTTCAACGTAAGAGTGCTTACTGTTTCATGTCTAAATATTATTTGCTCCTTGGAGATATTATACTTCAACATTAGAGTGCTTACTGTTTCATGTCTCAATACTATTTGTTGCTGGGAGATACTATACTTCAACATAAGAGTGCTTACTGTTTCATGTCTCAATATTATTTGCTGCTGGGAGATATTATAATTCAACGTTAAAGTGCTTACTGTTTAATGTCTCAACATTATTTGCTGCTGGGATATTATACTTCAACATTAGAGTGCTGACTGTTTCATGTCTCAATACTATTTGCTGCTGGGAGATATTATAGTTCAACATTAGAGTGCTGACTGTTTCATGTCTCAATATTATTTGCTGCTTGGAAATATTTTACTTCAACATTAGAGTGCTTACTGTTTCATGTCTCAATATTATTTGCTGCTGGAAGATATTATAGTTCAACATTAGAGTGCTTAATGTTTCATGTCTCAACATTATTTGCTGCTGGGAGATATTATACTTCAACGTAAGAGTGCTTACTGTTTCATGTCTCAATATTATTTGCTCCTTGGAGATATTATAGTTCAACATTAGAGTGCTTACTGTTTCATGTCTCAATACTATTTGCTGCTGGGAGATATTATAGTTCAACATAAGAGTGGTCACTGTTTCATGTCTCAATATTATTTGCTGTTGGGAGATATTGTAATTACAATAAGGGTGCTTACTGTTTCATGTCTCAATATTAATTGCTGCTGGGTGATATTATAATTCAACATAAGGGTGCTTACTGTTTCATGTCTCAATATTATTTGTTGCTGGGAGACATTATAGTTCAACATAAGAGTGCTTACTGTTTCATGTCTGAATATTATTTTCTGCTATGATATATTATACTTCAACATAAGAGTGCTTACTGTTTCATGTCGCCACATTATTTGCTGCTGGGAGATATTATACTTCAACGTAAGAGTGCTTACTGTTTCATGTCTCAATATTATTTGCTCCTTGGAGATATTATAGTTCAACATTAGAGTGCTTACTGTTTCATGTCTCAATACTATTTGCTGCTGGGAGATATTATAGTTCAACTTAAGAGTGGTCACTGTTTCATGTCTCAATATTATTTGCTGTTGGGAGATATTGTAATTACAATAAGGGTGCTTACTGTTTCATGTCTCAATATTAATTGCTGCTGGGTGATATTATAATTCAACATAAGGGTGCTTACTGTTTCATGTCTCAATATTATTTGCTGCTGGGAGATATTATACTTCAACGTAAGATGTCTTACTGTTTCATGTCTCAATATTATTTGCTGCTGGGAGATATTATAGTGCAACGTAAGAGTGCTTACTGTTTCATGTCGCAACATTATTTCCAGATGGTAGATATTATACCTCAACATAAGAGTGCTTATTGCTTCATTTCGCAACATTAATTCCAGCTGGGAGATATTTTACCTCAGCATAAGAGTGCTTACTGTTTCACAACATTATTTGCTGCTGGGAGATATTATAGGTACTTCAGCATAGGAGTGCTTACTGTTTCACAACATTATTTGCTGCTGAGAGATATTATGGTTCAATATAAGAGTGCTTACTGTTTCATGTCTCAATATTATTTGCTGTTGGGAGATATTATAATTACAATAAGGGTGCTTACTGTTTCATGTCTCAATATTATTTACTGCTGCGAGATATTATAATTCAACATAAGGGTGCTTACTGTTTCATGTCTCAATATTATTTGCTGCTGGGAGATATTATAGTTCAACATAAGAGTGCTTACTGTTTCATGTCTCAATATTATTTGCTGCTGGGAGATATTATACTTCAACATAAGAGTGCTTACTGTTTCATGTCGCCACATTATTTGCTGCTGGGAGATATTATACTTCAACATAAGACTGCTTACTGTTTCATGTCTCAATATTATTTGCTGCTGGAAGATATTATACTTCAACGTAAGAGTGCTTACTGTTTCATGTCTCAATATTATTTGCTGCTGGGAGATATTATACTTCAACATAAGAGTGCTTACTGTTTCATGTCTCAAAATTATTTACTGCTGGGAGATATTATAGTTCAACATTAGTGTGCCTACTCTTTCATGTCTCAACATTATTTGCTGCTGGGAGATATTATACTTCAACATTAGAGTGCTGACTGTTTCATGTCTCAATATTATTTGCTGCTGGGAGATATTATACTTCAACATAACAGTGCTGACTGTATCACGTCTCAATGTTATTTGCTGCTGGGAGATATTATACTTCAACATTAGAGCGCTTACTGTTTCATGTCTCAATATTATTTCCTGCTGGGAGATATTATACTTCAACATAAGAATGCCTACTGTTTCATGTCTCAATATTACTTGCTGCTGGGAGATATAATTCAACATAAGGGTGCTTACTGTTTCATGTCGCCACATTATTTGCTCCTGGGAGATATTATACTTCAACATAAGAGTGCTTATTGTTTAATGTCTCAATATTATTTGCTGCTGGGAGATATTATACTTCAACGTAAGAGTGCTTACTGTTTCATGTCTCAAAATTTATTTGCTGCTGGGAGATATACTTCAACATAAGTGTGCTTACTGTTTCATGTCTTAATATTATTTGCTGCTGGTAGATATTATAGTTCAACATTAGAGTGCCTACTGTTTCATGTCTCAACAATATTTGCTGCTGGGAGATTTTATACTTCAACATTAGAGTCTTGACTGTTTCATGTCTCAATAATACTTGCTGCTGGGGATATTATACTTCAACATTAGAATGCTTACTGTTTTATGTTTCAATATTATTTGCTGCTGGGAGATATTATACTTCAACATTAGAGTGCTTACTGTTTCATGTCTCAATATTATTTTCTGCTGGGTGATATTATACTTCAACATTAGAGTGCTTACTGTTTCATGTCTCAATATTATTTGCTGCTGGGAGATATTATAAATCAACAAAAGGGTGTTTACTGTTTCATGTCGCCACATTATTTGCTGCTGGGAGATATTATACTTCAACCTAACAGTGCTTACTGTTTCATGTCTCAATATTACTTGCTGCTGGGAGATATAATTCAACATAAGGGTGCTTACTGTTTCATGTCGCCACATTATTTGCTCCTGGGAGATATTATACTTCAACATAAGAGTGCTTATTGTTTAATGTCTCAATATTATTTGCTGCTGGGAGATATTATACTTCAACGTAAGAGTGCTTACTGTTTCATGTCTCAATATTATTTGCTGCTGGGAGATATACTTCAACATAAGTGTGCTTACTGTTTCATGTCTTAATATTATTTGCTGCTGGTAGATATTATAGTTCAACATTAGAGTGCCTACTGTTTCATGTCTCAACAATATTTCTTGCTGGGTGATTTTATACTTCAACATTAGAGTGTTGACTGTTTCATGTCTCAATAATACTTGCTGCTGGGGATATTATACTTCAACATTAGAGTGCTTATGTTTTATGTTTCAATATTATTTGCTGCTGGGAGATATTATACTTCAACATTAGAGTGCTTACTGTTTCATGTCTCAATATTATTTGCTGCTGGGAGATATTATAAATCAACAAAAGGGTGTTTACTGTTTCATGTCGCCACATTATTTCCTGCTGGGAGATATTATACTTCAACATTAGAGTGCTTACTGTTTCATGTTTCAATATTATTTGCTGCTGGGAGATATTATACTTCAACATTAGAGTGCTTACTGTTTCATGTCTCAATATTATTTGCTGCTGGGAGATATTATAAATCAACAAAAGGGTGTTTACTGTTTCATGTCGCCACATTATTTCCTGCTGGGAGATATTATACTTCAACATTAGAGTGCTTATGTTTTATGTTTCAATATTATTTGCTGCTGGGAGATATTATACTTCAACATTAGAGTGCTTACTGTTTCATGTCTCAATATTATTTGCTGCTGGGAGATATTATACTTCAACATTAGAGTGCTTACTGTTTCATGTCTCAATATTATTTGCTGCTGGGAGATATTATAAATCAACAAAAGGGTGTTTACTGTTTCATGTCGCCACATTATTTCCTGCTGGGAGATATTATACTTCAACCTAACAGTGCTTACTGTTTCATGTCTCAATATTATTTGCTGCTGGGAGATATTGTAGTTCAACATTAGAGTGCTTACTGTTTCATGTCTCAATATTATTTGCTGCTGGGAGATATTATACTTCAACATAAGAGTGCTTACTGTTTCATGTCTCAATATTATTTACTGCTGGGAGATATTATACTTCAACGTAAGAGTGCTTACTGTTTCATGTCTCAACATTATTTGCTGCTGGGAGATATTATACTTCAACATTTGAGTGCTTACTGCTTCATGTCTCAATATTATTTGCTGCTGGGAGATATTATACTTCAACATTAGAGTGCTTACTGTTTCATGTCTCAATATTATTTGCTGCTGGGAGATATTAAACTTCAACATTAGAGTGCTTAGTGTTTCATGTCTCAATATTATTTGCTGCTGGGAGATATTATAATTCAACATAAGGGTGCTTACTGTTTCATGTCGCCACATTATTTGCCGCTGGGAGATATTATACTTCAACATAACAGTGCTTACTGTTTAATGTCTCAATATTATTTGCTGCTGGGAGATATTTTAGTTCAACGTTAGAGTGCTTACTGTTTCATGTCTCAACATTATTTGCTGCTGGGAGATATTATACTTCAACATAAGAGTGCTTACTGTTTCATGTCTCAATATTATTTGCAGCTGGGAGATATTATAGTTCAACATTAGAGTGCTTACTCTTTCATGTCTCAATACTATTTGCTGCTGGAAGATATTATAGTTCAACATAAGAGTGCTTACTGATTCATGTCTTAATATTATTTGCTGTTGGGAGATATTATAGTTCAACATTAGAAAGGATACTGTTTCATGTCTCAATATTATTTGCTGCTGGGAGATATTATAGCTTAACATAAGAGTGCTTACTGATTCATGTCGCAGCAATATTACTTGCTGGGAGATATTATTGGTACTTCAGCATAACAGTGCTTACTGTTTCACAACATTATTTGCTGCTGGGAGATATTATAGGTACTTCAGCATAAGAGTGCTTACTGTTTCACAACATTATTTGCTGCTGGGATTTATTATAGTTCAACATAAGAGTGCTTACTGTTTCATGTCTCAATATTATTTGCTGCTGGGAGGTATTATAATTACAATAAGGGTGCTTACTGTTTCATGTCTCAATATTATTTGCTGCTTGGAGATATTGTAGTTCAACATTAGAGTGCTTACTGTTTCTTGTCTCAGCATTATTTGCTGCTGGGATATATTATACTTCAACATAAGAGTGCTTAATGTTTCATGTCTCAATATTATTTGCTGCTGGGAGATATTATAGTTCAACATTAGAGTGCTTACTGTTTCATGTCTCAATATTATTTGCTGCTGGGAGATATTATACTTCAACATTAGAGTGCTTACTGTTTCATGTCTCAATATTATTTGCTGCAGGGAGATATTAAACTTCAACATTAGAGTGCTTACTGTTTCATGTCTCAATATTATTTGCTGCTGGGAGATATTATAATTCAACATAAGGGTGCTTACTCTTTCATGTCGCCACATTATTTGCCGCTGGGAGATATTATACTTCAACATAACAGTGCTTACTGTTTAATGTCTCAATATTATTTGCTGCTGGGAGATATTTTAGTTCAACATTAGAGTGCTTACTGTTTCATGTCTCAACAATATTTGCTGCTGGGAGATATTATACTTCAACATAAGAGTGCTTACTGTTTCATGTCTCAATATTATTTGCTGCTGGGAGATATTATAGTTCAACATATGAGTGCTTACTGATTCATGTCTTAATATTATTTGCTGTTGGGAGATATTATAGTTCAACACTAGAGTGGTTACTGTTTCATGTCTCAATATTATTTGCTGCTGGGAGATATTATAGCTTAACATAAGAGTGCTTACTGATTCATGTCGCAGCAATATTACCTGCTGGGAGATATTATTGGTACTTCAGCATAACAGTGCTTACTGTTTCACAACATTATTTGCTGCTGGGAGATATTATAGGTACTTCAGCATAAGAGTGCTTACTGTTTCACAACATTATTTGCTGCTGGGAGTTATTATAGTTCAACATAAGAGTGCTTACTGTTTCATGTCTCAATATTATTTGCTGCTGGGAGGTATTATAATTACAATAAGGGTGCTTACTGTTTCATGTCTCAATATTATTTGCTGCTTGGAGATATTGTAGTTCAACATTAGAGTGCTTACTGTTTCATGTCTCAATACTATTTGCTTCTGGGAGATATTATAGTTCAACATAAGAGTGCTAACTGTTTCATGTCTCAATATTATTTGCTGCTGGAGATATTATACTTCAACGTAAGAGTGCTTACTGTTTCATGTCTCAATATTATTTGCTGCGGGAGATATTATACTTCAACATAAGAGTGCTTACTGTTTCATGTCTCAATATTATTTGCTGCTGGGAGATATTATACTTCAACGTAAGAGTTCCTACTGTTTCATGACTCAATATTATTTGCTGCTGGGAAATATTATACTTCATCATAAGAGTGCTTACTGTTTCATGTCTCAATATTATTTGCTGCTGGGAGATATTATAGTTCAACATTAGAGTGCTTAATGTTTCATGTCTCAACATAATTTGCTGCTGGGAGATATTATACTTCAACGTAAGAGTGCTTACTGTTTCATGTCTAAATATTATTTGCTCCTTGGAGATATTATAGTTCAACATTAGAGTGCTTACTGTTTCATGTCTCAATACTATTTGTTGCTGGGAGATACTATACTTCAACATAAGAGTGCTTACTGTTTCATGTCTCAATATTATTTGCTGCTGGGAGATATTATAATTCAACGTTAAAGTGCTTACTGTTTAATGTCTCAACATTATTTGCTGCTGGGATATTATACTTCAACATTAGAGTGCTGACTGTTTCATGTCTCAATACTATTTGCTGCTGGGAGATATTATAGTTCAACATTAGAGTGCTGACTGTTTCATGTCTCAATATTATTTGCTGCTTGGAAATATTTTACTTCAACATTAGAGTGCTTACTGTTTCATGTCTCAATATTATTTGCTGCTGGAAGATATTATAGTTCAACATTAGAGTGCTTAATGTTTCATGTCTCAACATTATTTGCTGCTGGGAGATATTATACTTCAACGTAAGAGTGCTTACTGTTTCATGTCTCAATATTATTTGCTCCTTGGAGATATTATAGTTCAACATTAGAGTGCTTACTGTTTCATGTCTCAATACTATTTGCTGCTGGGAGATATTATAGTTCAACATAAGAGTGGTCACTGTTTCATGTCTCAATATTATTTGCTGTTGGGAGATATTGTAATTACAATAAGGGTGCTTACTGTTTCATGTCTCAATATTAATTGCTGCTGGGTGATATTATAATTCAACATAAGGGTGCTTACTGTTTCATGTCTCAATATTATTTGTTGCTGGGAGATATTATAGTTCAACATAAGAGTGCTTACTGTTTCATGTCTGAATATTGTTTTCTGCTATGATATATTATACTTCAACATAAGAGTGCTTACTGTTTCATGTCGCCACATTATTTGCTGCTGGGAGATATTATACTTCAACGTAAGAGTGCTTACTGTTTCATGTCTCAATATTATTTGCTCCTTGGAGATATTATAGTTCAACATTAGAGTGCTTACTGTTTCATGTCTCAATACTATTTGCTGCTGGGAGATATTATAGTTCAACTTAAGAGTGGTCACTGTTTCATGTCTCAATATTATTTGCTGTTGGGAGATATTGTAATTACAATAAGGGTGCTTACTGTTTCATGTCTCAATATTAATTGCTGCTGGGTGATATTATAATTCAACATAAGGGTGCTTACTGTTTCATGTCTCAATATTATTTGCTGCTGGGAGATATTATACTTCAACGTAAGATGTCTTACTGTTTCATGTCTCAATATTATTTGCTGCTGGGAGATATTATAGTGCAACGTAAGAGTGCTTACTGTTTCATGTCGCAACATTATTTCCAGATGGGAGATATTATACCTCAACATAAGAGTGCTTATTGCTTCATTTCGCAACATTAATTCCAGCTGGGAGATATTATACCTCACCATAAGAGTGCTTACTGTTTCACAACATTATTTGCTGCTGGGAGATATTATAGGTACTTCAGCATAGGAGTGCTTACTGTTTCACAACATTATTTGCTGCTGAGAGATATTATGGTTCAATATAAGAGTGCTTACTGTTTCATGTCTCAATATTATTTGCTGTTGGGAGATATTATAATTACAATAAGGGTGCTTACTGTTTCATGTCTCAATATTATTTACTGCTGCGAGATATTATAATTCAACATAAGGGTGCTTACTGTTTCATGTCTCAATATTATTTGCTGCTGGGAGATATTATAGTTCAACATAAGAGTGCTTACTGTTTCATGTCTCAATATTATTTGCTGCTGGGAGATATTATACTTCAACATAAGAGTGCTTACTGTTTCATGTCGCCACATTATTTGCTGCTGGGAGATATTATACTTCAACATAAGACTGCTTACTGTTTCATGTCTCAATATTATTTGCTGCTGGAAGATATTATACTTCAACGTAAGAGTGCTTACTGTTTCATGTCTCAATATTATTTGCTGCTGGGAGATATTATACTTCAACATAAGAGTGCTTACTGTTTCATGTCTCAAAATTATTTACTGCTGGGAGATATTATAGTTCAACATTAGTGTGCCTACTCTTTCATGTCTCAACATTATTTGCTGCTGGGAGATATTATACTTCAACATTAGAGTGCTGACTGTTTCATGTCTCAATATTATTTGCTGCTGGGAGATATTATACTTCAACATAACAGTGCTGACTGTATCACGTCTCAATATTATTTGCTGCTGGGAGATATTATACTTCAACATTAGAGCGCTTACTGTTTCATGTCTCAATATTATTTCCTGCTGGGAGATATTATACTTCAACATAAGACTGCCTACTGTTTCATGTCTCAATATTATTTGCTGCTGGGAGATCTTATACTTCAACGTAGGAGTGCTTACTGTTTCATGTCGCAACATTATTTTCAGATGGGAGATATACATCAACATAAGAGTGCTTATTGTTTCATTTCACAACATTAATTCCAGGTGGGAGATATTATACATCAGCATAAGAGTGCTTACCGTTTCACAACATTATTTGGTGCTGGGAGATATTATAGGTACTTCAGCATAAGAGTGCTTACTGTTTCACAACATTATTTGTTGCTGGGGGAAATTATAGTTCAACATAAGAGTGCTTACTGTTTCAAGTCTCAATATTATTTGCTGCTGGGAGATATTATAATTACAATAAGGGTGCTTACTGTTTCATGTCTCAATATTATTTGCTAGTGGGAGATATTATAATTCAACATAAGGGTGCTTACTGTTTCAAGTCTCAATATTATTTGCTGTTGGGAGATATTACAGTTCAACATAAGAGTGCTTACTGTTTCATGTCTCAATATTATTTGCTGCTGGGAGATATTATACTTCAACAGAAGAGTGCTTACTGTTTCATGTCGCCACATTATTTGCTGCTGGGAGATATTATAGTTCAACATAAGAGTGCTTACTGTTTCATGTCTCAATATTATTTGCTGCTGGGAGATATTATAATTCAACGTAAGAGTGCTTACTGTTACATGTCTCAATATTATTTGCTGCTGGGAGATATTATACTTCAACATAAGAGTGCTTACTGTTTCATGTCGCCACATTATTTGCTGCTGGGAGATATTATAGTTCAACATAAGAGTGCTTACTGTTTCATGTCTCAATATTATTTGCTGCTGGGAGATATTATAATTCAACGTAAGAGTGCTTACTGTTTCATGTCTCAATATTATTTGCTGCTGGGAGATATTATACTTCAACATAAGAGTGCTTACTGTTTCATGTCTCAATATTATTTGCTGCTGGGTGATATTATAATTCAACATAAGGGTGCTTACTGTTTCATGTCTCAATATTACTTGCTGCTGGGAGATATAATTCAACATAAGGGTGGTTACTGTTTCATGTCGCCACATTATTTGCTCCTGGGAGATACTATACTTCAACATAAGAGTGCTTATTGTTTAATGTCTCAATATTATTTGCTGCTGGGAGATATTATACTTCAACGTAAGAGTGCTTACTGTTTCATGTCTTAATATTATTTGATGCTGGTAGATCTTATAGTTCAACATTAGAGTGCCTACTGTTTCATGTCTCAACATTATTTGCTGCTGGGAGATATTATACTTCAAGATTAGAGTGCTGACTGTTTCATGTCTCAATAATTCTTGCTGCTGGGGATATTATACTTCAACATTAGAGTGCTTACTGTTTTATGTCTCAATATTATTTGCTGCTGGGAGATATTATACTTCAACATTAGAGTGCTTACTGTTTCATGTCTCAATATTATTTGCTGCTGGGAGATATTATACTTCAACATTAGAGTGCTTACTGTTTTATGTCTCAATATTATTTGCTGCTGGGAGATATTATACTTCAACATTAGAGTGCTTACTGTTTCATGTCTCAATATTATTTGCTGCTGGGAGATATTATACTTCAACATTAGAGTGCTTACTGCTTCATGTCTCCACATTATTTGCTGCTGGGAGATATTATACTTCAACCTAACAGTGCTTACTGTTTCATGTCTCAATATTATTTGCTGCTGGGAGATATTATACTTCAACATAAGAGTACTTACTGTTTAATGTCTCAATATTATTTGCTGCTGGGAGATATTGTAGTTCGACATTAGAGTGCTTACTGTTTCATGTCTCAATATTATTTGCTGCTGGGAGATATTATACTTCAACGTAAGAGTGCTTACTGTTTCATGCCTCAATATTAATTGCTGCTGGGAGATATTATACTTCAACATAAGAGTGCTTACTGTTTCATGTCTCAATATTATTTGCTGCTAAGAGATATTATACTTCAACGTAAGAGTGCTTACTGTTTCATGTCTCAATATTATTTGCTGCTGGGAGATATTATACTTCAACATTTGAGTGCTGACTGTTTCATGTCTCAATATTATTTACTGCTGGGAGATATTATACTTCAACATTAGAGTGCTTACTGCTTCATGTCTCAATATTATTTGCTGCTGCAAGATATTATACTTCAACATTAGAGTGCTTACTGTTTCATGTCTCAATATTATTTGCTGCAGGGAGATATTAAACTTCAACATTAGAGTGCTTACTGTTTCATGTCTCAATATTATTTGCTGCTGGGAGATATTATAATTCAACATAAGGGTGCTTACTGTTTCATGTCTCAATATTATTTGCTGCTGGGAGATATTATACTTCAACGTAAGAGTGCTTACTGTTTCATGCCTCAATATTAATTGCTGCTGGGAGATATTATACTTCAACATAAGAGTGCTTACTGTTTCATGTCTCAATATTATTTGCTGCTAAGAGATATTATACTTCAACGTAAGAGTGCTTACTGTTTCATGTCTAAATATTATTTGCTGCTGGGAGATATTATACTTCAACATTTGAGTGCTGACTGTTTCATGTCTCAATATTATTTACTGCTGGGAGATATTATACTTCAACATTTGAGTGCTGAATGTTTCATGTCTCAATATTATTTGCTGCTTGGAGATATTGCAGTTCAACATTAGAGTGCTTACTGTTTCTTGTCTCAGCAATATTTGCTGCTGGGATATATTATACTTCAACATAAGAGTGCTGAATGTTTCATGTCTCAATATTATTTGCTGCTTGGAGATATTGCAGTTCAACATTAGAGTGCTTACTGTTTCACAACATTATTTGCTGCTGGGAGATATTATAGGTACTTCAGCATAAGAGTGCTTACTGTTTCACAACATTATTTGCTGCTGGGAGTTATTATAGTTCTACATAAGAGTGCTTACTGTTTCATGTCTCAATATTATTTGCTGCTGGGAGGTATTATAATTACAATAAGGGTGCTTACTGTTTCATGTCTCAATATTACTTGCTGCTTGGAGATATTGCAGTTCAACATTAGAGTGCTTACTGTTTCTTGTCTCAGCAATATTTGCTGCTGGGATATATTATACTTCAACATAAGAGTGCTGAATGTTTCATGTCTCAATATTATTTGCTGCTTGGAGATATTGCAGTTCAACATTAGAGTGCTTACTGTTTCTTGTCTCAGCAATATTTGCTGCTGGGATATATTATACTTCAACATAAGAGTGCTGAATGTTTCATGTCTCAATATTATTTGCAGCTGGGAGATATTATAGTTCAACATTTGAGTGCTGAATGTTTCATGTCTCAATATTATTTGCAGCTGGGAGATATTATAGTTCAACATTTGAGTGCTGAATGTTTCATGTCTCAATATTATTTGCTGCTTGGAGATATTATAGTTCAACATTTGAGTGCTGAATGTTTCATGTCTCAATATTATTTGCAGCTGGGAGATATTATAGTTCAACATTTGAGTGCTGAATGTTTCATGTCTCAATATTATTTGCTGCTTGGAGATATTGCAGTTCAACATTAGAGTGCTTACTGTTTCTTGTCTCAGCAATATTTGCTGCTGGGATATATTATACTTCAACATAAGAGTGCTGAATGTTTCATGTCTCAATATTATTTGCTGCTTGGAGATATTGCAGTTCAACATTAGAGTGCTTACTGTTTCACAACATTATTTGCTGCTGGGAGATATTATAGGTACTTCAGCATAAGAGTGCTTACTGTTTCACAACATTATTTGCTGCTGGGAGTTATTATAGTTCTACATAAGAGTGCTTACTGTTTCATGTCTCAATATTATTTGCTGCTGGGAGGTATTATAATTACAATAAGGGTGCTTACTGTTTCATGTCTCAATATTACTTGCTGCTTGGAGATATTGCAGTTCAACATTAGAGTGCTTACTGTTTCTTGTCTCAGCAATATTTGCTGCTGGGATATATTATACTTCAACATAAGAGTGCTGAATGTTTCATGTCTCAATATTATTTGCTGCTTGGAGATATTGCAGTTCAACATTAGAGTGCTTACTGTTTCTTGTCTCAGCAATATTTGCTGCTGGGATATATTATACTTCAACATAAGAGTGCTTAATGTTTCATGTCTCAATATTATTTGCTGCTGGGAGGTATTATAATTACAATAAGGGTGCTTACTGTTTCATGTCTCAATATTACTTGCTGCTTGGAGATATTGCAGTTCAACATTAGAGTGCTTACTGTTTCTTGTCTCAGCAATATTTGCTGCTGGGATATATTATACTTCAACATAAGAGTGCTTAATGTTTCATGTCTCAATACTATTTGCTGCTGGGAGATATTATAGTTCAACATTAGAGTACTTACTGTTTCATGTCTCAATACTATTTGCTGCTGGGAGATATTATAGTTCAACATAAGAGTGCTAACTGTTTCATGTCTCAATATTATTTGCTGCTGGAGATATTATACTTCAACGTAAGAGTGCTTACTTATTCATGTCTCAATATTATTTGCTGCGGGAGATATTATACTTCAACATAAGAGTGCTTACTGTTTCATGTCTCAATATTATTTGCTGCTGGGAGATATTATACTTCAACGTAAGAGTTCCTACTGTTTCATGACTCAATATTATTTGCTGCTGGGAGATATTATACTTCAACATAAGAGTGCTTACTGTTTGATGTCTCAATATTATTTGCTGCTGGGAGATATTATAGTTCAACATTAGAGTGCTTAATGTTTCATGTCTCAACATAATTTGCTGCTGGGAGATATTATACTTCAACGTAAGAGTGCTTACTGTTTCATGTCTAAATATTATTTGCTCCTTGGAGATATTATGGTTCAACATTAGAGTGCTTACTGTTTCATGTCTCAATACTATTTGCTGCTGGGAGATACTATACTTCAACATAAGAGTGCTTACTGTTTCATGTCTCAATATTATTTGCTGCTGGGAGATATTATAGTTCAACATTAGAGTGCTTACTGTTTAATGTCTCAACATTATTTGCTGCTGGGATATTATACTTCAACATTAGTGTGCTGACTGTTTCATGTCTCAATACTATTTGCTGCTGGGAGATATTATAGTTCAACATTAGAGTGCTGACTGTTTCATGTCTCAATATTATTTGCTGCTGGGAAATATTATACTTCAACATAAGAGTGCTTACTGTTTTATGTCTCAATATTATTTGCTGCTGGGAGATATTATAGTTCAACATTAGAGTGCTTAATGTTTCATGTCTCAACATTATTTGCTGCTGGGAGATATTATACTTCAACGTAAGAGTGCTTACTGTTTCATGTCTCAATATTATTTGCTCCTTGGAAATATTATAGTTCAACATTAGAGTGCTTACTGTTTCATGTCTCAATACCATTTGCTGCTGTAAGATATTATAGTTCAACATTAGAGTGGTCACTGTTTCATGTCTCAATATTATTTGCTGCTGGGAGATATTATAATTACAATAAGGGTGCTTACTGTTTCATGTCTCAATATTAATTGCTGCTGGGTGATATTATAATTCAACATAAGGGTGCTTACTGTTTCATGTCTCAATATTATTTGCTGCTGGGAGATATGATAGTTCAACATAAGAGTGCTTACTGTTTCATGTCTCAATATTATTTTCTGCTGGGAGATATTATACTTCAACATAAGAGTGCTTACTGTTTCATGTCGCCACATTATTTGCTGCTGGGAGAGATTATCCTTCAACATTAGAGTGCTGACTGTTTCATGTCTCAATATTATTTGCTGCTGGGAGATATTATACTTCATTATTAGAGTGCCGACTGTTTCACGTCTCAATATTATTTGCTGCTGAGAGATATTATACTTCAACATTAGAGTGCTTACTGCTTCATGTCTCAATATTATTTGCTCCTGGGAGATATTATACTTACACATTACAGTGCTTACTGCTTCATGTCTCAATATTATTTGCTGTTAGGAGATATTATAATTCAACATAAGGGTGCTTACTGTTTCATGTCGCCACATTATTTGCTGCTGGGAGATATTATACTTCAACATAAGGGTGCTTAATATTTCATGTCTCAATATTATTTGCTACTGGGAGATATTATACTTCAACATAAGAGTGCTTACTGTTTAATGTCTCAATATTATTTGCTGCTGGGAGATATTGTAGTTCAACATTAGAGTGCTTACTGTTTCATGTCTCAATATTATTTGCTGCTGGGAGATATTATACTTCAACATAGGAGTGCTTACTGTTTCATGTCTCAATATTGTTTGCTGCTGGGAGATATTATAGTTCAACATTAGAGTGCTTACTGTTTCATGTATCAATACTATTTGCTGCTGGGAGATATTATAGTTCAACATAAGAGTGCTTACTGTTTCATGTCTCAATATTATTTGCTGCTGGGAGATACTATACTTCAACATAAGAGTGCTTACTGTTTCATGTCTCAATATTATTTCCTGCTGGGAGATATTATACTTCAACGTAAGAGTGCTTACTGTTTCATGCCTCAATATTAGTTGCTGCTGGGAGATATTATACTTCAACATATGAGTGCTTACTGTTTCATGTCTCAATATTATTTGCTGCTGTGGGATATTATAGTTCAGCATTAGAGTGCTTACTGTTTCATGTCTCAAAATTATTTCCTGCTGGGAGATATTATACTTCAACGTAAGAGTGCTTACTGTTTCATGTCTCAATATTATTTGCTGCTGGGAGATATTATAGTTCAACATTAGAGTGCTTACTGTTTCATGTCTCAATACTATTTGCTGCTGGGAGATATTATAGTTCAACATAAGAGTTGTCACTGTTTCATGTCTCAATATTATTTGCTGCTGGGAGATATTATAGTTCAAAATAAGAGTGGTTACTGTTTCATGTCGCAACATTATTTCCAGATGGGAGATATTATACTTCAACATAAGAGTGCTTATTGTTTCATTTCGCAACATTAATTCCAGCTGGGAGATATTATACCTCAGCATAATAGTGCTTACTGTTTCACAACATTATTTGCTGCTGGGAGATATTATAGTTCAACATAAGAGTGCTTGCTGTTTCATGTCTCAATATTATTTGCTGCTGGGAGATATTATAATTACAATAAGGGTGCTTACTGTTTCATGTCTCAATATTATTTGCTGCTGGGAGATATTATAATTCAACATAAGGGTGCTTACTGTTTCATGTCTCAAGATTTTTTGCTGCTGGGAGATATTATAGTTCAACATAAGAATGCTTACTGTTTCATGTCTCAATATTATTTGCTGCTGGGAGATATTATACTTCAACATAAGAGTGCTTACTGTTCATGTCGCCACATTATTTGCTGCTGGGAGATATTATACTTCAACATTAGAGTGCTTACTGTTTCATGTCTCAATATTATTTGCTGCTGGGAGACATTATACTTCAACATAAGAGTGCTTACTGTTTAATGTCTCAATATTTTTGATGCTGGGAGATATTGTAGTTCAATATTAGAGTGTTTACTGTTTCATGTCTCTACATTATTTGCTGCTGGGAGATATTATACTTCAACATAAGAGTGCTTACTGTTTCATGTCTCAATATTATTTGCTGCTGGGAGATATTATAGTTCAACATAAGATTGCTTACTGTTTCATGTCTCAATATTATATGCTGCTGCGAGATATTATACTTCAACGTAAGAGTGCTTACTGTTTCATGTCTCATTATTATTTGCTGCTGGGAGATATTATGTTTCAACGTAAGAGTGCTTATTGTTTCATGTCTCAATATTATTTGCTGCTGGGAGATATTATACTTCAACGTAAGATGTCTTACTGTTTCATGTCTCAATACTATTTGCTGCTGGGAGATATTATAGTTCAACATAGGAGTGCTTACTGTTTCATGTCTCAATATTATTTGCTGCTGGGAGATATTATACTTCAATGTAAGAGTGCTCACTGTTTTATGTCTCAATATTATTTGCTGCTGGGAGATATTATGCTTCAACATAAGAGTGCTTACTGTTTCATGTCTCAATATTATTTGCTGCTGGAAGATATTATACTTCAACGTAAGAGTGCTTACTGTTTCATGTCTCAATATTATTTGCTGCTGGGAGATATTATACTTCAACATTAGAGTGCATACTGTATCATGTCTAAATATTATTTGCTGCTGGGAGATATTATACTTCAACATTACAGTGCTTACTAATTCATGTCTCAATATTATTTGCTGCTGGGAGATATTATAATTCAACATAAGGGTGCTTACTGTTTCATGTCGCCACATTATTTGCTGCTGGGAGATATTATACTTCAACATAACAGTGCTTACTGTTTCATGTCTCAATATTATTTGCTGCTGGGAGATATTATACTTCAACATAAGAGTGCTTACTGTTTAATGTCTCAATATTATTTGCTGCTGGGAGATATTGTATTTCAACATTAGAGTGCTTACTGTTTCATGTCTCAACATTATTTGCTGCTGGGAGATATTATACTTCAACATAAGAGTGCTAACTGTTTCTTGTCTCAATATTATTTGCTGCTGGGAGATATTATAGTTCAACATTAGAGTGCTTACTGTTTCATGTCTCAATACTATTTGCTGCTGGCAGATATTATAGTTCAACATAAGAGTGCTTACTGTTTCATGTCTCAATATTATTTGCTGCTGGGAGATATTATAGTTTAACATTAGAGTGCTTACTGATTCATGTCGCACCAATATTACCTGCTGGGAGATATTATACTTCAACATAAAAGTGCTTACTGATTCATGTCTCAATATTATTTGCTGCTGGGAGATATTATAGTTCAACATTAGAGTGGTTACTGTTTCATGTCTCAATATTATTTGCTGCTGGGAGATATTATAGTTCAACATAAGTGTGCTTACTGTTTCATGTCTCAATATTATTTGCTGCTGGGAGATATTATAATTACAATAAGGGTGCTTACTGTTTCATGTCTCAATATTATTTGCTGCTGGGAGATATTATAATTCAACATAAGGGTGCTTACTGTTTCATGTCTCAATATTATTTGCTGCTGGGAGATATTATAGTTCAACGTAATAGTGCTTACTGTTTCATGTCTCAATATTATTTGCTGCTGGGAGATATTATACTTCAAAATAAGAGTGCTTACTGTTTAATGTCTTAATATTATTTGCTGCTGGGAGATATTATACTTCAACATAAGAGTGCTTACTGTTTCACGTCTCAATATTATTTGCTGCTGGGAGATATTATACTTCAACGTAAGAGTGCTTACTGTTTTATGTCTCAATATTATTTGCTGCTGGGAGATATTATACTTCAACATATGAGTGCTTACTTTTTCATGTCTCAATATTATTTGCTGCTGGGAGATATTATAATTCAACATAAGCGTTCTTACTGTTTCATGTCTCAATATTATTTCCTGCTGGGAGATATTATAATTCAACATAAGGGTGCTTACTGTTTCATGTCGCCACATTATTTGCTGCTGGGAGATATTATACTTCAACAAAAGAGTGCTTACTGTTTCATTCTCAATATTATTTGCTGCTGGGAGATATTATACTTCAACATAAGAGTGCTTACTGTTTCATGTCTCAATATTATTTGCTGCTGGGAGATATTATACTTCAACATAACAGTGCTTACTGTTTCATGTCTCAATATTATTTGCTGCTGGGAGATATTATAATTCAACATTAGGGTGCTTAGTGTTCCATTTCGCAACATTAATTCCAGATGGGAGATATTATACCTCAGCATAAGAGTGCTTACTGTTTCACAACATTATTTGCTGCAGGGAGATATTATAGGTACCTCAGCATAAGAGTGTTTACTGTTTCGCAACACTATTTGCTGCTGTGAGATATTACAGTTCAACATAAGGGTGCTTACTGTTTCATGTCTCAATATTATTTACTGCTGCGAGAAATTATAATTCAACATTAGGGTACTTACTGTTTCATGTCTCAATATTATTTGCTGCTGGGAGATATAGTTCAACATAAGAGTGCTTACTGTTTCATGTCTCAATATTATTTGCTGCTGGGAGATATTATACTTCAACATAAGAGTGCTTACTGTTTCATGTCGCCACATTATTTGCTGCTGGGAGATATTATACTTCAACATAAGACTGCTTACTGTTTCATGTCTCAATATTATTTGCTGCTGGAAGATATTATACTTCAACGTAAGAGTGCTTACTGTTTCATGTCTCAATATTATTTGCTGCTGGGAGATATTATACTTCAACATAAGAGTGCTTACTGTTTCATGTCTCAATATTATTTGCTGCTGGGAGATATTATAGTTCAACATAAGAGTGGTCACTGTTTTATGTCTCAATATTATTTGCTGCTGGGAGATATTATACTTCAACGTAGGAGTGCTTACTGTTTCATGTCGCAACATTATTTCCAGATCGGAGATATTATACATCAACATAAGAGTGCTTATTGTTTCATTTCGCAACATTAATTCCAGGTGGGAGATATTATACATCAGCATAAGTGTGCTTACCGTTTCGCAACATTATTTGCTGCTGGGAGATATTATAGGTACTTCACCATAAGAGTGCTTACTGTTTCACAACATTATTTGTTGCTGGGAGATATTATAGTTCAACATAAGAGTGCTTACTGTTTCATGTCTCAATATTATTTGCTGCTGGGAGATATTATAATTACAATAAGGGTGCTTACTGTTTCATGTCTCAATATTATTTGCTGCTGGGAGATATTATAATTCAACATAAGGGTGCTTACTGTTTCAAGTCTCAATATTATTTGCTGCTGGGAGATATTATAGTTCAACATAAGAGTGCTTACTGTTTCATGTCTCAATATTATTTGCTGCTGGGAGATATTATACTTCAACATAAGAGTGCTTACTGTTTCATGTCGCCACATTATTTGCTGCTGGGAGATATTATACTTCAACATAAGAGTGCTTACTGTTTCATGTCTCAATATTATTTGCTGCTGGGAGATATTATACTTCAACGTAAGAGTGCTTACTGTTTCATGTCTCAATATTATTTGCTGCTGGGAGATATTATACTTCAACATAAGTGTGCTTACTGTTTCATGTCTTAATATTATTTGCTGCTGGTAGATATTATAGTTCAACATTAGAGTGCCTACTGTTTCATGTCTCAACATTATTTGCTGCTGGGAGATATTATACTTCAACATTAGAGTGCTGACTGTTTCATGTCTCAATAATACTTGCTGCTGGGGATATTATACTTCAACATTAGAGTGCTTACTGTTTTATGTCTCAATATTATTTGCTGCTGGGAGATATTATACTTCAACATAAGAGTGCTTACTGTTTCATTCCTCAATATTATTTGCTGCTGGGAGATATTATACTTCAACATAAGAGTGCTTACTGTTTCATGTCTCAATATTATTTGCTGCTGGGAGATATTATACTTCAACATAACAATGCTTACTGTTTCATGTCTCAATATTATTTGCTGCTGGGAGATATTATAATTCAACATTAGGGTGCTTACTGTTTCATGTCTCAACATTATTTGCTGTTGGGAGATATTATACTTCAACATAAGAGTGGTCACTGTTTCATGTCTCAATATTATTTGCTGCTGGAAGATATTATAGTTCAAAATAAGAGTGGTTACTGTTTCATGTCGCAACATTATTTCCAGATGGGAGATATTATACCTCAACATTAGAGTGCTTATTGTTTCATTTCGCAACATTAATTCCAGATGGGAGATATTATACCTCAGCATAAGAGTGCTTACTGTTTCACAACATTATTTGCTGCAGGGAGATATTATAGGTACCTCAGCATAAGAGTGCTTACTGTTTCACAACATTATTTGCTGCTGGGAGATATTATAGTTCAACATAAGGGTGCTTACTGTTTCATGTCTCAATATTGTTTACTGCTGCGAGATATTATAATTCAACATAAGGGTGCTTACTGTTTCATGTCTCAATATTATTTGCTGCTGGGAGATATTATAGTTCAACATAAGAGTGCTTACTGTTTCATGTCTCAATATTATTTGCTGCTGGGAGATATTATACTTCAACATAAGAGTGCTTACTGTTTCATGTCGCCACATTATTTGCTGCTGGGAGATATTATACTTCAACATAAGACTGCTTACTGTTTCATGTCTCAATATTATTTGCTGCTGGAAGATATTATACTTCAACGTAAGAGTGCTTACTGTTTCATGTCTCAATATTATTTGCTGCTGGGAGATATTATACTTCAACATAAGAGTGCTTACTGTTTCATGTCTCAATATTATTTGCTGCTGGGAGATATTATAGTTCAACATTAGTGTGCCTACTCTTTCATGTCTCAACATTATTTGCTGCTGGGAGATATTATACTTCAACATTAGAGTGCTGACCGTTTCATGTCTCAATATTGTTTGCTGCTGGGAGATATTATACTTCAACATAACAGTGCTGACTGTATCACGTCTCAATATTATTTGCTGCTGGGAGATATTATACTTCAACATTAGAGTGCTTACTGTTTCATGTCTCAATATTATTTCCTGCTGGGAGATATTATACTTCAACATAAGAGTGCTTACTGTTTCATGTCTCAATATTATTTGCTGCTGGGAGATATTATAGTTCAACATAAGAGTGGTCACTGTTTCATGTCTCAATATTATTTGCTGCTGGGAGATATTATACTTCAACGTAGGAGTGCTTACTGTTTCATGTCGCAACATTATTTCCAGATGGGAGATATTATACATCAACATAAGAGTGCTTATTGTTTCATTTCGCAACATTAATTCCAGGTGGGAGATATTATACATCAGCATAAGAGTGCTTACCGTTTCACAACATTATTTGCTGCTGGGAGATATTATAGGTACTTCAGCATAAGAGTGCTTACTGTTTCACAACATTATTTGTTGCTGGGAGATATTATAGTTCAACATAAGAGTGCTTACTGTTTCATGTCTCAATATTATTTGCTGCTGGGAGATATTATAATTACAATAAGGGTGCTTACTTTTTCATGTCTCAATAGTATTTGCTGCTGGGAGATATTTTAATTCAACATAAGGGTGCTTACTGTTTCAAGTCTCAATATTATTTGCTGCTGGGAGATATTATAGTTCAACATAAGAGTCCTTACTGTTTCATGTCTCAATATTATTTGCTGCTGGGAGATATTATACTTCAACATAAGAGTGCTTACTGTTTCATGTCTCAATATTATTTGCTGCTGGGAGATATTATACTTCAACGTAAGAGTGCTTACTGTTTCATGTCTCAATATTATTTGCTGCTGGGAGATATTATACTTCAACATAAGAGTGCTTACTGTTTCATGTCTCAATATTATTTGCTGCTGGGTGATATTATAATTCAACATAAGGGTGCTTACTGTTTTATGTCTCAATATTACTTGCTGCTGGGAGATATAATTCAACATAAGGGTGCTTACTGTTTCATGTCGCCACATTATTTGCTCCTGGGAGATATTATACTTCAACATAAGAGTGCTTATTGTTTAATGTCTCAATATTATTTGCTGCTGGGAGATATTATACTTCAACGTAAGAGTGCTTACTGTTTCATGTCTCAATATTATTTGCTGCTGGGAGATATACTTCAACATAAGTGTGCTTACTGTTTCATGTCTTAATATTATTTGCTGCTGGTAGATATTATAGTTCAACATTAGAGTGCCTACTGTTTCATGTCTCAACAATATTTGCTGCTGGGAGATTTTATACTTCAACATTAGAGTCTTGACTGTTTCATGTCTCAATAATACTTGCTGCTGGGGATATTATACTTCAACATTAGAGTGCTTACTGTTTTATGTTTCAATATTATTTGCTGCTGGGAGATATTGTAGTTCAACATTAGAGTGCTTACTGTTTCATGTCTCAATATTATTTGCTGCTGGGAGATATTATACTTCAACATAGGAGTGCTTACTGTTTCATGTCTCAATATTGTTTGCTGCTGGGAGATATTATAGTTCAACATTAGAGTGCTTACTGTTTCATGTATCAATACTATTTGCTGCTGGGAGATATTATAGTTCAACATAAGAGTGCTTACTGTTTCATGTCTCAATATTATTTGCTGCTGGGAGATACTATACTTCAACATAAGAGTGCTTACTGTTTCATGTCTCAATATTATTTCCTGCTGGGAGATATTATACTTCAACGTAAGAGTGCTTACTGTTTCATGCCTCAATATTAGTTGCTGCTGGGAGATATTATACTTCAACATATGAGTGCTTACTGTTTCATGTCTCAATATTATTTGCTGCTGTGGGATATTATAGTTCAGCATTAGAGTGCTTACTGTTTCATGTCTCAAAATTATTTCCTGCTGGGAGATATTATACTTCAACGTAAGAGTGCTTACTGTTTCATGTCTCAATATTATTTGCTGCTGTGGGATATTATAGTTCAGCATTAGAGTGCTTACTGTTTCATGTCTCAAAATTATTTCCTGCTGGGAGATATTATACTTCAACATATGAGTGCTTACTGTTTCATGTCTCAATATTATTTGCTGCTGTGGGATATTATAGTTCAGCATTAGAGTGCTTACTGTTTCATGTCTCATTATTATTTGGTGCTGGGAGATATTATAGTTCAACATTAGAGTGCTTACTGTTTCATGTCTCAAAATTATTTCCTGCTGGGAGATATTATACTTCAACGTAAGAGTGCTTACTGTTTCATGTCTCAATATTATTTGCTGCTGGGAGATATTATAGTTCAACATTAGAGTGCTTACTGTTTCATGTCTCAATACTATTTGCTGCTGAGAGATATTATAGTTCAACATAAGAGTTGTCACTGTTTCATGTCTCAATATTATTTGCTGCTGGGAGATATTATAGTTCAAAATAAGAGTGGTTACTGTTTCATGTCGCAACATTATTTCCAGATGGCAGATATTATACCTCAACATAAGAGTGCTTATTGTTTCATTTCGCAACATTAATTCCAGCTGGGAGATATTATACCTCAGCATAATAGTGCTTACTGTTTCACAACATTATTTGCTGCTGGGAGATATTATACTTCAACATAAGAGTGCTTATTGTTTCATTTCGCAACATTAATTCCAGCTGGGAGATATTATACCTCAGCATAATAGTGCTTACTGTTTCACAACATTATTTGCTGCTGGGAGATATTATAGTTCAACATAAGAGTGCTTGCTGTTTCATGTCTCAATATTATTTGCTGCTGGGAGATATTATAATTACAATAAGGGTGCTTACTGTTTCATGTCTCAATATTATTTGCTGCTGGGAGATATTATAATTCAACATAAGGGTGCTTA
This sequence comes from Deroplatys truncata, assembly GCA_030765065.1. NCBI lineage: Eukaryota > Metazoa > Arthropoda > Insecta > Mantodea > Mantidae > Deroplatys > Deroplatys truncata. Next base: position 3,391,861 of record CM060975.1, read on the forward strand.
CTGTTTCATGTCTCAAGATTATTTGCTGCTGGGAGATATTATAGTTCAACATAAGAATGCTTACTGTTTCATGTCTCAATATTATTTGCTGCTGGGAGATATTATACTTCAACATAAGAGTGCTTACTGTTCATGTCGCCACATTATTTGCTGCTGGGAGATATTATACTTCAACATTAGAGTGCTTACTGTTTCATGTCTCAATATTATTTGCTGCTGGGAGACATTATACTTCAACATAAGAGTGCTTACTGTTTAATGTCTCAATATTTTTGATGCTGGGAGATATTGTAGTTCAATATTAGAGTGTTTACTGTTTCATGTCTCTACATTATTTGCTGCTGGGAGATATTATACTTCAACATAAGAGTGCTTACTGTTTCATGTCTCAATATTATTTGCTGCTGGGAGATATTATAGTTCAACATAAGATTGCTTACTGTTTCATGTCTCAATATTATATGCTGCTGCGAGATATTATACTTCAACGTAAGAGTGCTTACTGTTTCATGTCTCATTATTATTTGCTGCTGGGAGATATTATGTTTCAACGTAAGAGTGCTTATTGTTTCATGTCTCAATATTATTTGCTGCTGGGAGATATTATACTTCAACGTAAGATGTCTTACTGTTTCATGTCTCAATACTATTTGCTGCTGGGAGATATTATAGTTCAACATAGGAGTGCTTACTGTTTCATGTCTCAATATTATTTGCTGCTGGGAGATATTATACTTCAATGTAAGAGTGCTCACTGTTTTATGTCTCAATATTATTTGCTGCTGGGAGATATTATGCTTCAACATAAGAGTGCTTACTGTTTCATGTCTCAATATTATTTGCTGCTGGAAGATATTATACTTCAACGTAAGAGTGCTTACTGTTTCATGTCTCAATATTATTTGCTGCTGGGAGATATTATACTTCAACATTAGAGTGCATACTGTATCATGTCTCAATATTATTTGCTGCTGGGAGATATTATACTTCAACATTACAGTGCTTACTAATTCATGTCTCAATATTATTTGCTGCTGGGAGATATTATACTTCAACATTAGAGTGCTTACTGTTTCATGTCTCAATATTATTTGCTGCTGGGAGATATTATAATTCAACATAAGGGTGCTTACTGTTTCATGTCGCCACATTATTTGCTGCTGGGAGATATTATACTTCAACATAACAGTGCTTACTGTTTCATGTCTCAATATTATTTGCTGCTGGGAGATATTATACTTCAACGTAAGAGTGCTTACTGTTTCATGTCTCAATACTATTTGCTGCTGGCAGATATTATAGTTCAACATAAGAGTGCTTACTGTTTCATGTCTCAATATTATTTGCTGCTGGGAGATATTATAGTTTAACATTAGAGTGCTTACTGATTCATGTCGCACCAATATTACCTGCTGGGAGATATTATACTTCAACATAAAAGTGCTTACTGATTCATGTCTCAATATTATTTGCTGCTGGGAGATATTATAGTTCAACATTAGAGTGGTTACTGTTTCATGTCTCAATATTATTTGCTGCTGGGAGATATTATAGTTCAACATAAGTGTGCTTACTGTTTCATGTCTCAATATTATTTGCTGCTGGGAGATATTATAATTACAATAAGGGTGCTTACTGTTTCATGTCTCAATATTATTTGCTGCTGGGAGATATTATAATTCAACATAAGGGTGCTTACTGTTTCATGTCTCAATATTATTTGCTGCTGGGAGATATTATAGTTCAACGTAATAGTGCTTACTGTTTCATGTCTCAATATTATTTGCTGCTGGGAGATATTATACTTCAAAATAAGAGTGCTTACTGTTTAATGTCTTAATATTATTTGCTGCTGGGAGATATTATACTTCAACATAAGAGTGCTTACTGTTTCACGTCTCAATATTATTTGCTGCTGGGAGATATTATACTTCAACGTAAGAGTGCTTACTGTTTTATGTCTCAATATTATTTGCTGCTGGGAGATATTATACTTCAACATATGAGTGCTTACTTTTTCATGTCTCAATATTATTTGCTGCTGGGAGATATTATAATTCAACATAAGCGTTCTTACTGTTTCATGTCTCAATATTATTTCCTGCTGGTAGATATTATAATTCAACATAAGGGTGCTTACTGTTTCATGTCGCCACATTATTTGCTGCTGGGAGATATTATACTTCAACAAAAGAGTGCTTACTGTTTCATTTCTCAATATTATTTGCTGCTGGGAGATATTATACTTCAACATAAGAGTGCTTACTGTTTCATGTCTCAATATTATTTGCTGCTGGGAGATATTATACTTCAACATAACAGTGCTTACTGTTTCATGTCTCAATATTATTTGCTGCTGGGAGATATTATAATTCAACATTAGGGTTTTTAGTGTTCCATTTCGCAACATTAATTCCAGATGGGAGATATTATACCTCAGCATAAGAGTGCTTACTGTTTCACAACATTATTTGCTGCAGGGAGATATTATAGGTACCTCAGCATAAGAGTGTTTACTGTTTCGCAACACTATTTGCTGCTGGGAGATATTACAGTTCAACATAAGGGTGCTTACTGTTTCATGTCTCAATATTATTTACTGCTGCGAGAAATTATAATTCAACATTAGGGTACTTACTGTTTCATGTCTCAATATTATTTGCTGCTGGGAGATATAGTTCAACATAAGAGTGCTTACTGTTTCATGTCTCAATATTATTTGCTGCTGGGAGATATTATACTTCAACATAAGAGTGCTTACTGTTTCATGTCGCCACATTATTTGCTGCTGGGAGATATTATACTTCAACATAAGACTGCTTACTGTTTCATGTCTCAATATTATTTGCTGCTGGAAGATATTATACTTCAACGTAAGAGTGCTTACTGTTTCATGTCTCAATATTATTTGCTGCTGGGAGATATTATACTTCAACATAAGAGTGCTTACTGTTTCGTGTCTCAATATTATTTGCTGCTGGGAGATATTATAGTTCAACATAAGAGTGGTCACTGTTTCATGTCTCAATATTATTTGCTGCTGGGAGATATTATACTTCAACGTAGGAGTGCTTACTGTTTCATGTCGCAACATTATTTCCAGATCGGAGATATTATACATCAACATAAGAGTGCTTATTGTTTCATTTCGCAACATTAATTCCAGGTGGGAGATATTATACATCAGCATAAGTGTGCTTACCGTTTCGCAACATTATTTGCTGCTGGGAGATATTATAGGTACTTCAGCATAAGAGTGCTTACTGTTTCACAACATTATTTGTTGCTGGGAGATATTATAGTTCAACATAAGAGTGCTTACTGTTTCATGTCTCAATATTATTTGCTGCTGGGAGATATTATAATTACAATAAGGGTGCTTACTGTTTCATGTCTCAATATTATTTGCTGCTGGGAGATATTATAATTCAACATAAGGGTGCTTACTGTTTCAAGTCTCAATATTATTTGCTGCTGGGAGATATTATAGTTCAACATAAGAGTGCTTACTGTTTCATGTCTCAATATTATTTGCTGCTGGGAGATATTATACTTCAACATAAGAGTGCTTACTGTTTCATGTCGCCACATTATTTGCTGCTGGGAGATATTATACTTCAACATAAGAGTGCTTACTGTTTCATGTCTCAATATTATTTGCTGCTGGGAGATATTATACTTCAACGTAAGAGTGCTTACTGTTTCATGTCTCAATATTATTTGCTGCTGGGAGATATTATACTTCAACATAAGTGTGCTTACTGTTTCATGTCTTAATATTACTTGCTGCTGGTAGATATTATAGTTCAACATTAGAGTGCCTACTGTTTCATGTCTCAACATTATTTGCTGCTGGGAGATATTATACTTCAACATTAGAGTGCTGACTGTTTCATGTCTCAATAATACTTGCTGCTGGGGATATTATACTTCAACATTAGAGTGCTTACTGTTTTATGTCTCAATATTATTTGCTGCTGGGAGATATTATACTTCAACATAAGAGTGCTTACTGTTTCATTCCTCAATATTATTTGCTGCTGGGAGATATTATACTTCAACATAAGAGTGCTTACTGTTTCATGTCTCAATATTATTTGCTGCTGGGAGATATTATACTTCAACATAACAATGCTTACTGTTTCATGTCTCAATATTATTTGCTGCTGGGAGATATTATAATTCAACATTAGGGTGCTTACTGTTTCATGTCTCAACATTATTTGCTGTTGGGAGATATTATACTTCAACATAAGAGTGGTCACTGTTTCATGTCTCAATATTATTTGCTGCTGGAAGATATTATAGTTCAAAATAAGAGTGGTTACTGTTTCATGTCGCAACATTATTTCCAGATGGGAGATATTATACCTCAACATTAGAGTGCTTATTGTTTCATTTCGCAACATTAATTCCAGATGGGAGATATTATACCTCAGCATAAGAGTGCTTACTGTTTCACAACATTATTTGCTGCAGGGAGATATTATAGGTACCTCAGCATAAGAGTGCTTACTGTTTCACAACATTATTTGCTGCTGGGAGATATTATAGTTCAACATAAGGGTGCTTACTGTTTCAAGTCTCAATATTGTTTACTGCTGCGAGATATTATAATTCAACATAAGGGTGCTTACTGTTTCATGTCTCAATATTATTTGCTGCTGGGAGATATTATAGTTCAACATAAGAGTGCTTACTGTTTCATGTCTCAATATTATTTGCTGCTGGGAGATATTATACTTCAACATAAGAGTGCTTACTGTTTCATGTCGCCACATTATTTGCTGCTGGGAGATATTTTACTTCAACATAAGACTGCTTACTGTTTCATGTCTCAATATTATTTGCTGCTGGAAGATATTATACTTCAACGTAAGAGTGCTTACTGTTTCATGTCTCAATATTATTTGCTGCTGGGAGATATTATACTTCAACATAAGAGTGCTTACTGTTTCATGTCTCAATATTATTTGCTGCTGGGAGATATTATAGTTCAACATTAGTGTGCCTACTCTTTCATGTCTCAACATTATTTGCTGCTGGGAGATATTATACTTCAACATTAGAGTGCTGACCGTTTCATGTCTCAATATTGTTTGCTGCTGGGAGATATTATACTTCAACATAACAGTGCTGACTGTATCACGTCTCAATATTATTTGCTGCTGGGAGATATTATACTTCAACATTAGAGTGCTTACTGTTTCATGTCTCAATATTATTTCCTGCTGGGAGATATTATACTTCAACATAAGAGTGCTTACTGTTTCATGTCTCAATATTATTTGCTGCTGGGAGATATTATAGTTCAACATAAGAGTGGTCACTGTTTCATGTCTCAATATTATTTGCTGCTGGGAGATATTATACTTCAACGTAGGAGTGCTTACTGTTTCATGTCGCAACATTATTTCCAGATGGGAGATATTATACATCAACATAAGAGTGCTTATTGTTTCATTTCGCAACATTAATTCCAGGTGGGAGATATTATACATCAGCATAAGAGTGCTTACCGTTTCACAACATTATTTGCTGCTGGGAGATATTATAGGTACTTCAGCATAAGAGTGCTTACTGTTTCACAACATTATTTGTTGCTGGGAGATATTATAGTTCAACATAAGAGTGCTTACTGTTTCATGTCTCAATATTATTTGCTGCTGGGAGATATTATAATTACAATAAGGGTGCTTACTTTTTCATGTCTCAATATTATTTGCTGCTGGGAGATATTTTAATTCAACATAAGGGTGCTTACTGTTTCAAGTCTCAATATTATTTGCTGCTGGGAGATATTATAGTTCAACATAAGAGTCCTTACTGTTTCATGTCTCAATATTATTTGCTGCTGGGAGATATTATACTTCAACATAAGAGTGCTTACTGTTTCATGTCTCAATATTATTTGCTGCTGGGAGATATTATACTTCAACGTAAGAGTGCTTACTGTTTCATGTCTCAATATTATTTGCTGCTGGGAGATATTATACTTCAACATAAGAGTGCTTACTGTTTCATGTCTCAATATTATTTGCTGCTGGGTGATATTATAATTCAACATAAGGGTGCTTACTGTTTTATGTCTCAATATTACTTGCTGCTGGGAGATATAATTCAACATAAGGGTGCTTACTGTTTCATGTCGCCACATTATTTGCTCCTGGGAGATATTATACTTCAACATTAGAGTGCTTATTGTTTAATGTCTCAATATTATTTGCTGCTGGGAGATATTATACTTCAACGTAAGAGTGCTTACTGTTTCATGTCTCAATATTATTTGCTGCTGGGAGATATACTTCAACATAAGTGTGCTTACTTTTTCATGTCTTAATATTATTTGCTGCTGGTAGATATTATAGTTCAACATTAGAGTGCCTACTGTTTCATGTCTCAACAATATTTGCTGCTGGGTGATTTTATACTTCAACATTAGAGTGTTGACTGTTTCATGTCTCAATAATACTTGCTGCTGGGGATATTATACTTCAACATTAGAGTGCTTATGTTTTATGTTTCAATATTATTTGCTGCTGTGAGATATTATACTTCAACATTAGAGTGCTTACTGTTTCATGTCTCAATATTATTTGCTGCTGGGAGATATTATACTTCAACAATAGAGTGCTTACTGTTTCATGTCTCAATATTATTTGCTGCTGGGAGATATTATAAATCAACAAAAGGGTGTTTACTGTTTCATGTCGCCACATTATTTCCTGCTGGGAGATATTATACTTCAACCTAACAGTGCTTACTGTTTCATGTCTCAATATTATTTGCTGCTGGGAGATATTGTACTTCAACATAAGAGTGCTTAATGTTTAATGTCTCAATATTATTTGCTGCTGGGAGATATTGTAGTTCAACATTAGAGAGCTTACTGTTTCATGTCTCAATATTATTTGCTGCTGGGAGATATTATACTTCAACATAAGAGTGCTTACTGTTTCATGTCTCAATATTATTTACTGCTGGGAGATATTATACTTCAACGTAAGAGTGCTTACTGTTTCATGTCTCAACATTATTTGCTGCTGGGAGATATTATACTTCAACATTTGAGTGCTTACTGCTTCATGTCTCAATATTATTTGCTGCTGGGAGATATTATACTTCAACATTAGAGTGCTTACTGTTTCATGTCTCAATATTATTTGCTGCTGGGAGATATTAAACTTCAACATTAGAGTGCTTAGTGTTTCATGTCTCAATATTATTTGCTGCTGGGAGATATTATAATTCAACATAAGGGTGCTTACTGTTTCATGTCGCCACATTATTTGCCGCTGGGAGATATTATACTTCAACATAACAGTGCTTACTGTTTAATGTCTCAATATTATTTGCTGCTGGGAGATATTTTAGTTCAACATTAGAGTGCTTACTGTTTCATGTCTCAACATTATTTGCTGCTGGGAGATATTATACTTCAACATAAGAGTGCTTACTGTTTCATGTCTCAATATTATTTGCAGCTGGGAGATATTATAGTTCAACATAAGAGTGCTTACTGATTCATGTCTTAATATTATTTGCTGTTGGGAGATATTATAGTTCAACATTAGAAAGGATACTGTTTCATGTCTCAATATTATTTGCTGCTGGGAGATATTATAGCTTAACATAAGAGTGCTTACTGATTCATGTCGCAGCAATATTACTTGCTGGGAGATATTATTGGTACTTCAGCATAACAGTGCTTACTGTTTCACAACATTATTTGCTGCTGGGAGATATTATAGGTACTTCAGCATAAGAGTGCTTACTGTTTCACAACATTATTTGCTGCTGGGAGTTATTATAGTTCAACATAAGAGTGCTTACTGTTTCATGTCTCAATATTATTTGCTGCTGGGAGGTATTATAATTACAATAAGGGTGCTTACTGTTTCATGTCTCAATATTATTTGCTGCTTGGAGATATTGTAGTTCAACATTAGAGTGCTTACTGTTTCTTGTCTCAGCATTATTTGCTGCTGGGAGATATTATACTTCAACATTAGAGTGCTTACTGTTTCATGTCTCAATATTATTTGCTGCAGGGAGATATTAAACTTCAACATTAGAGTGCTTACTGTTTCATGTCTCAATATTATTTGCTGCTGGGAGATATTATAATTCAACATAAGGGTGCTTACTCTTTCATGTCGCCACATTATTTGCCGCTGGGAGATATTATACTTCAACATAACAGTGCTTACTGTTTAATGTCTCAATATTATTTGCTGCTGGGAGATATTTTAGTTCAACATTAGAGTGCTTACTGTTTCATGTCTCAACAATATTTGCTGCTGGGAGATATTATACTTCAACATAAGAGTGCTTACTGTTTCATGTCTCAATATTATTTGCTGCTGGGAGATATTATAGTTCAACATTAGAGTGCTTACTCTTTCATGTCTCAATACTACTTGCTGCTTTGAGATATTATAGTTCAACATATGAGTGCTTACTGATTCATGTCTTAATATTATTTGCTGTTGGGAGATATTATAGTTCAACACTAGAGTGGTTACTGTTTCATGTCTCAATATTATTTGCTGCTGGGAGATATTATAGCTTAACATAAGAGTGCTTACTGATTCATGTCGCAGCAATATTACCTGCTGGGAGATATTATTGGTACTTCAGCATAACAGTGCTTACTGTTTCACAACATTATTTGCTGCTGGGAGATATTATAGGTACTTCAGCATAAGAGTGCTTACTGTTTCACAACATTATTTGCTGCTGGGAGTTATTATAGTTCAACATAAGAGTGCTTACTGTTTCATGTCTCAATATTATTTGCTGCTGGGAGGTATTATAATTACAATAAGGGTGCTTACTGTTTCATGTCTCAATATTATTTGCTGCTTGGAGATATTGTAGTTCAACATTAGAGTGCTTACTGTTTCATGTCTCAATACTATTTGCTTCTGGGAGATATTATAGTTCAACATAAGAGTGCTAACTGTTTCATGTCTCAATATTATTTGCTGCTGGAGATATTATACTTCAACGTAAGAGTGCTTACTGTTTCATGTCTCAATATTATTTGCTGCGGGAGATATTATACTTCAACATAAGAGTGCTTACTGTTTCATGTCTCAATATTATTTGCTGCTGGGAGATATTATACTTCAACGTAAGAGTTCCTACTGTTTCATGACTCAATATTATTTGCTGCTGGGAAATATTATACTTCATCATAAGAGTGCTTACTGTTTCATGTCTCAATATTATTTGCTGCTGGGAGATATTATAGTTCAACATTAGAGTGCTTAATGTTTCATGTCTCAACATAATTTGCTGCTGGGAGATATTATAATTCAACGTAAGAGTGCTTACTGTTTCATGTCTAAATATTATTTGCTCCTTGGAGATATTATAGTTCAACATTAGAGTGCTTACTGTTTCATGTCTCAATACTATTTGTTGCTGGGAGATGCTATACTTCAACATAAGAGTGCTTACTGTTTCATGTCTCAATATTATTTGCTGCTGGGAGATATTATAATTCAACGTCAAAGTGCTTACTGTTTAATGTCTCAACATTATTTGCTGCTGGGATATTATACTTCAACATTAGAGTGCTGACTGTTTCATGTCTCAATACTATTTGCTGCTGGGAGATATTATAGTTCAACATTAGAGTGCTGACTGTTTCATGTCTCAATATTATTTGCTGCTTGGAAATATTTTACTTCAACATTAGAGTGCTTACTGTTTTATGTCTCAATATTATTTGCTGCTGGAAGATATTATAGTTCAACATTAGAGTGCTTAATGTTTAATGTCTCAACATTATTTGCTGCTGGGAGATATTATACTTCAACGTAAGAGTGCTTACTGTTTCATGTCTCAATATTATTTGCTCCTTGGAGATATTATAGTTCAACATTAGAGTGCTTACTGTTTCATGTCTCAATACTATTTGCTGCTGGGAGATATTATAGTTCAACATAAGAGTGGTCACTGTTTCATGTCTCAATATTATTTGCTGTTGGGAGATATTGTAATTACAATAAGGGTGCTTACTGTTTCATGTCTCAATATTAATTGCTGCTGGGTGATATTATAATTCAACATAAGGGTGCTTACTGTTTCATGTCTCAATATTATTTGTTGCTGGGAGATATTATAGTTCAACATAAGAGTGCTTACTGTTTCATGTCTGAATATTATTTTCTGCTATGATATATTATACTTCAACATAAGAGTGCTTACTGTTTCATGTCGCCACATTATTTGCTGCTGGGAGATATTATACTTCAACGTAAGAGTGCTTACTGTTTCATGTCTCAATATTATTTGCTCCTTGGAGATATTATAGTTCAACATTAGAGTGCTTACTGTTTCATGTCTCAATACTATTTGCTGCGGGGAGATATTATAGTTCAACATAAGAGTGGTCACTGTTTCATGTCTCAATATTATTTGCTGTTGGGAGATATTGTAATTACAATAAGGGTGCTTACTGTTTCATGTCTCAATATTAATTGCTGCTGGGTGATATTATAATTCAACATAAGGGTGCTTACTGTTTCATGTCTCAATATTATTTGCTGCTGGGAGATATTATACTTCAACGTAAGATGTCTTACTGTTTCATGTCTCAATATTATTTGCTGCTGGGAGATATTATAGTGCAACGTAAGAGTGCTTACTGTTTCATGTCGCAACATTATTTCCAGATGGGAGATATTATACCTCAACATAAGAGTGCTTATTGCTTCATTTCGCAACATTAATTCCAGCTGGGAGATATTATACCTCAGCATAAGAGTGCTTACTGTTTCACAACATTATTTGCTGCTGGGAGATATTATAGGTACTTCAGCATAGGAGTGCTTACTGTTTCACAACATTATTTGCTGCTGAGAGATATTATGGTTCAATATAAGAGTGCTTACTGTTTCATGTCTCAATATTATTTGCTGTTGGGAGATATTATAATTACAATAAGGGTGCTTACTGTTTCATGTCTCAATATTATTTGCTGCTGGGAGATATTATAATTCAACATAAGGGTGCCTACTGTTTCATGTCACCACATTATTACTGCTGGGAGATATTATACTTCAACATAAGAGTGCTTACTGTTTCATGTCTCAATATTATATGCTGCTGGGAGATATTATACTTCAACGTAAGAGTGCTTACTGTTTCATATCTCAATATTATTTGCTGCTGGGAGATATTATACTTCAACATAAGAGTGCTTACTGTTTCATGTCTCAATATTATTTGCTGCTGGGAGATATTATACTTCAACATAAGAGTGCTTAGTGTTTCATGTCTCAATATTATTTGCTGCTGGGAGATATTATAGTTCAACATAGGAGTGCTTACTGTTTCATGTCTCAATATTATTCGCTGATGGGAGATATTATACTTCAATGTAAGAGTGCTTACTGTTTCATGTCTCAATATTATTTGCTGCTGGGAGATATTATGCTTCAACTAAAGAGTGCTTACTGTTTCATGTCTCAATATTATTTGCTGCTGGAAGATATTATACTTCAACGTAAGAGTGCTTACTGTTTCATGTCTCAATATTATTTGCTGCTGGGAGATATTATACTTCAACATTAGAGTGCATACTGTATCATGTCTCAATATTATTTGCTGCTGGGAGGTATTATACTTCAACATTACAGTGCTTACTAATTCATGTCTCAATATTATTTGCTGCTGGGAGATATTATACTTCAACATTAGAGTGCTTACTGTTTCATGTCTCAATATTATTTGCTGCTGGGAGATATTATAGTTCAATATTAGAGTGCTTAATGTTTCATGTCTCAACATAATTTGCTGCTGGGAGATATTATACTTCAACGAAAGAGTGCTTACTGTTTCATGTCTAAATATTATTTGCTCCTTGGAGATATTATAGTTCAACATTAGAGTGCTTACTGTTTCATGTCTCAATACTATTTGCTGCTGGGAGATACTATACTTCAACATAAGAGTGCTTACTGTTTCATGTCTCAATATTATTTGCTGCTGGGAGATATTATAGTTCAACATTAGAGTGCTTACTGTTTAATGTCTCAACATTATTTGCTGCTGGGATATTATACTTCAACATTAGTGTGCTGACTGTTTCATGTCTCAATACTATTTGCTGCTGGGAGATGTTATAGTTCAACATTAGAGTGCTGACTGTTTCATGTCTCAATATTATTTGCTGCTGGGAAATATTATACTTCAACATAAGAGTGCTTACTGTTTTATGTCTCAATTTTATTTGCTGCTGGGAGATATTATAGTTCAACATTAGAGTGCTTAATGTTTCATGTCTCAACATTATTTGCTGCTGGGAGATATTATACTTCAACGTAAGAGTGCTTACTGTTTCATGTCTCAATATTATTTGCTCCTTGGAAATATTATAGTTCAACATTAGAGTGCTTACTGTTTCATGTCTCAATACTATTTGCTGCTGTGAGATATTATAGTTCAACATAAGAGTGGTCACTGTTTCATGTCTCAATATTATTTGCTGCTGGGAGATATTATAATTACAATAAGGGTGCTTACTGTTTCATGTCTCAATATTAATTGCTGCATGGTGATATTATAATTCAACATAAGGGTGCTTACTGTTTCATGTCTCAATATTATTTGCTGCTGGGAGATATGATAGTTCAACATAAGAGTGCTTACTGTTTCATGTCTCAATATTATTTTCTGCTGGGAGATATTATACTTCAACATAAGAGTGCTTACTGTTTCATGTCGCCACATTATTTGCTGCTGGGAGAGATTATCCTTCAACATTAGAGTGCTGACTGTTTCATGTCTCAATATTATTTGCTGCTGGGAGATATTATACTTCATTATTAGAGTGCCGACTGTTTCACGTCTCAATATTATTTGCTGCTGAGAGATATTATACTTTAACATTAGAGTGCTTACTGTTTCATGTCTCAATATTATTTGCTCCTGGGAGATATTATACTTACACATTACAGTGCTTACTGCTTCATGTCTCAATATTATTTGCTGTTAGGAGATATTATAATTCAACATAAGGGTGCTTACTGTTTCATGTCGCCACATTATTTGCTGCTGGGAGATATTATACTTCAACATAAGGGTGCTTAATATTTCATGTCTCAATATTATTTGCTACTGGGAGATATTATACTTCAACATAAGAGTGCTTACTGTTTAATGTCTCAATATTATTTGCTGCTGGGAGATATTGTAGTTCAACATTAGAGTGCTTACTGTTTCATGTCTCAATATTATTTGCTGCTGGGAGATATTATACTTCAACATAGGAGTGCTTACTGTTTCATGTCTCAATATTGTTTGCTGCTGGGAGATATTATAGTTCAACATTAGAGTGCTTACTGTTTCATGTATCAGTACTATTTGCTGCTGGGAGATATTATAGTTCAACATAAGAGTGCTTACTGTTTCATGTCTCAATATTAGTTGCTGCTGGGAGATATTATACTTCAACATAAGAGTGCTTACTGTTTCATGTCTCAATATTATTTGCTGCTGGGAGATATTATAGTTCAACATTAGAGTGCTTACTGTTTCATGTCTCAATATTATTTGCTGCTGGGAGATATTATAGTTCAACATTAGAGTGCTTACTGTTTCATGTCTCAATATTATTTGCTGCTGTGGGATATTATAGTTCAGTATTAGAGTGCTTACTGTTTCATGTCTCAAAATTATTTCCTGCTGGGAGATATTATACTTCAACGTAAGAGTGCTTACTGTTTCATGTCTCAATATTATTTGCTGCTGGGAGATATTATAGTTCAACATTAGAGTGCTTACTGTTTCATGTCTCAATACTATTTGCTGCTGGGAGATATTATAGTTCAACATAAGAGTTGTCACTGTTTCATGTCTCAATATTATTTGCTGCTGGGAGATATTATAGTTCAAAATAAGAGTGGTTACTGTTTCATGTCGCAACATTATTTCCAGATGGGAGATATTATACTTCAACATAAGAGTGCTTATTGTTTCATTTCGCAACATTAATTCCAGCTGGGAGATATTATACCTCAGCATAATAGTGCTTACTGTTTCACAACATTATTTGCTGCTGGGAGATATTATAGTTCAACATAAGAGTGCTTACTGTTTCATGTCTCAATATTATTTGCTGCTGGGAGATATTATAATTACAATAAGGGTGCTTACTGTTTCATGTCTCAATATTATTTGCTGCTGGGAGATATTATAATTCAACATAAGGGTGCTTACTGTTTCATGTCTCAAGATTATTTGCTGCTGGGAGATATTATAGTTCAACATAAGAATGCTTACTGTTTCATGTCTCAATATTATTTGCTGCTGGGAGATATTATACTTCAACATAAGAGTGCTTACTGTTCATGTCGCCACATTATTTGCTGCTGGGAGATATTATACTTCAACATAAGAGTGCTTACTGTTTAATATCTCAATATTTTTGATGCTGGGAAATATTTTAGTTCAATATTAGAGTGCTTACTGTTTCATGTCTCTACATTATTTGCTGCTGGGAGATATTATACTTCAACATAAGAGTGCTTACTGTTTCATGTCTCAATATTATTTGCTGCTGGGAGATATTATAGTTCAACATAAGATTGCTTACTGTTTCATGTCTCAATATTATATGCTGCTGCGAGATATTATACTTCAACGTAAGAGTGCTTACTGTTTCATGTCTCAATATTATTTGCTGCTGGGAGATATTATGTTTCAACGTAAGAGTGCTTATTGTTTCATGTCTCAATATTATTTGCTGCTGGGAGATATTATACTTCAACGTAAGATGTCTTACTGTTTCATGTCTCAATACTATTTGCTGCTGGTAGATATTATAGTTCAACATAGGAGTGCTTACTGTTTCATGTCTCAATATTATTTGCTGCTGGGAGATATTATACTTCAATGTAAGAGTGCTCACTGTTTCATGTCTCAATATTATTTGCTGCTGGGAGATATTATGCTTCAACATAAGAGTGCTTACTGTTTCATGTCTCAATATTATTTGCTGCTGGAAGATATTATACTTCAACGTAAGAGTGCTTACTGTTTCATGTCTCAATATTATTTGCTGCTGGGAGATATTATACTTCAACATTAGAGTGCATACTGTATCATGTCTCAATATTATTTGCTGCTGGGAGATATTATACTTCAACATTACAGTGCTTACTAATTCATGTCTCAATATTATTTGCTGCTGGGAGATATTATACTTCAACATTAGAGTGCTTACTGTTTCATGTCTCAATATTATTTGCTGCTGGGAGATATTATAATTCAACATAACAGTGCTTACTGTTTCATGTCCCAATATTATTTGCTGCTGGGAGATATTATACTTCAACATAACAGTGCTTACTGTTTCATGTCCCAATATTATTTGCTGCTGGGAGATATTATACTTCAACATAACAGTGCTTACTGTTTCATGTCCCAATATTATTTGCTGCTGGGAGATATTATACTTCAACATAACAGTGCTTACTGTTTAATGTCTCAATATTATTTGCTGCTGGGAGATATTGTAGTTCAACATTAGAGTGCTTACTGTTTTATGTCTCAACATTATTTGCTGCTGGGAGATATTATACTTCAACATAAGAGTGCTTACTGTTTCATGTCTCAATATTATTTGCTGCTGGGAGATAATATAGTTCAACTTTAGAGTGCTTACTGTTTCATGTCTCAATACTATTTGCTGCTGGGAGATATTATAGTTCAACATAAGAGTGCTTACTGTTTCATGTCTCAATATTATTTGCTGCTGGGAGATATAGTTTAACATTAGAGTGCTTACTGATTCATGTCAAACCAATATTACCTGCTGGGAGATATTATACTTCAACATAAAAGTGCTTACTGATTCATGTCTCAGTATTATTTGCTGCTGGGAGATATTATAGTTCAACATTAGAGTGGTTACTGTTTCATGTCTCAATATTATTTGCTGCTGGGAGATATTATAGTTCAACATAAGTGTGCTTACTGTTTCATGTCTCAATATTATTTGCTGCTGGGAGATATTATAATTACAATAAGGGTGCTTACTGTTTCATGTCTCAATATTATTTGCTGCTGGGAGATATTATAATTCAACATAAGGGTGCTTACTGTTTCATGTCTCAATATTATTTGCTGCTGGGAGATATTATAGTTCAACGTAATAGTGCTTACTGTTTCATGTCTCAATATTATTTGATGCTGGGAGATATTATACTTCAAAATAAGAGTGCTTACTGTTTAATGTCTTAATATTATTTGCTGCTGGGAGATATTATACTTCAACATAAGAGTGCTTACTGTTTCACGTCTCAATATTATTTGCTGCTGGGAGATATTATACTTCAACGTAAGAGTGCTTACTGTTTTATGTCTCAATATTATTTGCTGCTGGGAGATATTATACTTCAACATATGAGTGCTTACTTTTTCATGTCTCAATATTATTTGCTGCTGGGAGATATTATAATTCAACATAAGCGTTCTTACTGTTTCATGTCTCAATATTATTTCCTGCTGGGAGATATTATAATTCAACATAAGGGTGCTTACTGTTTCATGTCGCCACATTATTTGCTGCTGGGAGATATTATACTTCAACATAAGAGTGCTTACTGTTTCATTTCTCAATATTATTTGCTGCTGGGAGATATTATACTTCGACGTAAGATTGCTTACTGTTTCATGTCTCAATATTATTTGCTGCTGGGAGATATTATACTTCAACATAACAGTGCTTACTGTTTCATGTCTCAATATTATTTGCTGCTGGGAGATATTATAATTCAACATTAGGGTGCTTATTGTTTCATTTCGCAACATTAATTCCAGATGGGAGATATTATACCTCAGCATAAGAGTGCTTACTGTTTCACAACATTATTTGCTGCAGGGAGATCTTATAGGTACCTCAGCATAAGAGTGTTTACTGTTTCGCAACACTATTTGCTGCTGGGAGATATTACAGTTCAACATAAGGGTGCTTACTGTTTCATGTCTCAATATTATTTACTGCTGCGAGATATTATAATTCAACATAAGGGTACTTACTGTTTCATGTCTCAATATTATTTGCTGCTGGGAGATATAGTTCAACATAGGAGTGCTTACTGTTTCATGTCTGAATATTATTTGCTGCTGGGAGATATTATACTTCAACATAAGAGTGCTTACTGTTTCATGTCGCCACATTATTTGCTGCTGGGAGATATTATACTTCAACATAAGACTGCTTACTGCTTCATGTCTCAATATTATTTGCTGCTGGAAGATATTATACTTCAACGTAAGAGTGCTTACTGTTTCATGTCTCAATATTATTTGCTGCTGGGAGATATTATACTTCAACATAAGAGTGCTTACTGTTTCATGTCTCAATATTATTTGCTGCTGGGAGATATTATAGTTCAACATTAGAGTGCTGACTGTTTCATGTCTCAATATTATTTGCTGCTGGGAGATATTATACTTCAACATAACAGTGCTGACTGTATCACGTCTCAATATTATTTGCTGCTGGGAGATATTATACTTCAACATTAGAGAGCTTACTGTTTCATGTCTCAATATTATTTCCTGCTGGGGATATTATACTTCAACATAAGAGTGCTTACTGTTTCATGTCTCAATATTGTTTGCTGCTGGGAGATATTATAGTTCAACATAAGAGTGGTCACTGTTTCATGTCTCAATATTATTTGCTGCTGGGAGATATTATACTTCAACGTAGGAGTGCTTACTGTTTCATGTCGCAACATTATTTCCAGATGGGAGATATTATACATCAACATAAGAGTGCTTATTGTTTCATTTCGCAACATTAATTCCAGGTGGGAGATATTATACATCAGCATAAGTGTGCTTACCGTTTCGCAACATTATTTGCTGCTGGGAGATATTATAGGTACTTCAGCATAAGAGTGCTTAGTGATTCACAACATTATTTGTTGCTGGGAGATATTATAGTTCAACATAAGAGTGCTTACTGTTTCATGTCTCAATATTATTTGCTGCTGGGAGATATTATAATTACAATAAGGGTGCTTACTGTTTCATGTCTCAATATTATTTGCTGCTGGGAGATATTATAATTCAACATAAGGGTGCTTACTGTTTCAAGTCTCAATATTATTTGCTGCTGGGAGATATTATAGTTCAACATTAGAGTGCCTACTGTTTCATGTGTCAACATTATTTGCTGCTGGGAGATATTATACTTCAACATTAGAGTGCTTATTGTTTCATTTCGCAACATTAATTCCAGATGGGAGATATTATACCTCAGCATAAGAGTGCTTACTGTTTCACAACATTATTTGCTGCAGGGAGATATTATAGGTACCTCAGCATAAGAGTGCTTACTGTTTCACAACATTATTTGCTGCTGGGAGATATTATAGTTCAACATAAGGGTGCTTACTGTTTCATGTCTCAATATTATTTACTGCTGCGAGATATTATAATTCAACATAAGGGTGCTTACTGTTTCATGTCTCAATATTATTTGCTGCTGGGAGATATTATAGTTCAACATAAGAGTGCTTACTGTTTCATGTCTCAATATTATTTGCTGCTGGGAGATATTATACTTCAACATAAGAGTGCTTACTGTTTCATGTCGCCAAATTATTTGCTGCTGGGAGATATTATACTTCAACATAAGACTGCTTACTGTTTCATGTCTCAATATTATTTGCTGCTGGAAGATATTATACTTCAACGTAAGAGTGCTTACTGTTTCATGTCTCAATATTATTTGCTGCTGGGAGATATTATACTTCAACATAAGAGTGCTTACTGTTTCATGTCTCAATATTATTTGCTGCTGGGAGATATTATAGTTCAACATTAGTGTGCCTACTCTTTCATGTCTCAACATTATTTGCTGCTGGGAGATATTATACTTCAACATTAGAGTACTGACTGTTTCATGTCTCAATATTATTTGCTGCTGGGAGATATTATACTTCAACATAACAGTGCTGACTGTATCACGTCTCAATATTATTTGCTGCTGGGAGATATACTTCAACATTAGAGTGCTTACTGTTTCATGTCTCAATATTATTTCCTGCTGGGAGATATTATACTTCAACATAAGAGTGCTTACTGTTTCATGTCTCAATATTATTTGCTGCTGGGAGATATTATAGTTCAACATAAGAGTGGTCACTGTTTCATGTCTCAATATTATTTGCTGCTGGGAGATATTATACTTCAACGTAGGAGTGCTTACTGTTTCATGTCGCAACATTATTTCCAAATGGGAGATATTATACATCAACATAAGAGTGCTTATTGTTTCATTTCGCAACATTAATTCCAGGTGGGAGATATTATACATCAGCATAAGAGTGCTTACCGTTTCACAACATTATTTCCTGCTGGGAGATATTATAGGTACTTCAGCATAAGAGTGGTTACTGTTTCACAACATTATTTGTTGCTGGGAGATATTATAGTTCAACATAAGAGTGCTTACTGTTTCATGTCTCAATATTATTTGCTGCTGGGAGATATTATAATTATAATAAGGGTGCTTACTGTTTCATGTCTCAATATTATTTGCTGCTGGGAGATATTATAATTCAACATAAGGGTGCTTACTGTTTCAAGTCTCAATATTATTTGCTGCTGGGAGATATTATAGTTCAACATAAGAGTCCTTACTGTTTCATGTCTCAATATTATTTGCTGCTGGGAGATATTATACTTCAACATAAGGGTGCTTACTGTTTCATGTCGCCACATTATTTGCTGCTGGGAGATATTATACTTCAACATAAGAGTGCTTACTGTTTCATGTCTCAATATTATTTGCTGCTGGGAGATATTATACTTCAACGTAAGAGTGCTTACTGTTTCATGTCTCAATATTATTTGCTGCTGGGAGATATTATACTTCAACATAAGAGTGCTTACTGTTTCATGTCTCAATATTATTTGCTGCTGGGTGATATTATAATTCAACATAAGGGTGCTTACTGTTTCATGTCTCAATATTACTTGCTGCTGGGAGATATAATTCAACATAAGGGTGCTTACTGTTTCATGTCGCCACATTATTTGCTCCTGGGAGATATTATACTTCAACATAAGAGTGCTTATTGTTTAATGTCTCAATATTATTTGCTGCTGGGAGATATTATACTTCAACGTAAGAGTGCTTACTGTTTCATGTCTCAATATTATTTGCTGCTGGGAGATATACTTCAACATAAGTGTGCTTACTGTTTCATGTCCTAATATTATTTGCTGCTGGTAGATATTATAGTTCAACATTAGAGTGCCTACTGTTTCATGTCTCAACAATATTTGCTGCTGGGAGATTTTATACTTCAACATTAGTGTTGACTGTTTCATGTCTCAATATTATTTGCTGCTGGGAGATATTATACTTCAACATTAGAGTGCTTACTGTTTCATGTCTCAATAATACTTGCTGCTGGGGATATTATAGTTCAACATTAGAGTGCTTACTGTTTCATGTCTCAATAATACTTGCTGCTGGGGATATTATAGTTCAACATTAGAGTGCTTACTATTTTATGTTTCAATATTATTTGCTGCTGGGGATATTATACTTCAACATTAGAGTGCTTACTGTTTTATGTTTCAATATTATTTGCTGCTGGGAGATATTATACTTCAACATTAGAGTGCTTACTGTTTCATGTCTCAATATTACTTGCTGCTGGGAGATATTATAGTTCAACATTAGAGTGCTTACTGTTTCATGTCTCATTATTATTTGCTGCTGGGAGATATTATACTTCAACATTAGAGTGCTTACTGTTTCATGTCTCAATATTATTTGCTGCTGGGAGATATTATAAATCAACAAAAGGGTGTTTACTGTTTCATGTCGCCACATTATTTCCTGCTGGGAGATATTATACTTCAACCTAACAGTGCTTACTGTTTCATGTCTCAATATTATTTGCTGCTGGGAGATATTATACTTCAACATAAGAGTGCTTACTGTTTCATGTCTCAATATTATTTGCTGCTGGGAGATATTATAAATCAACAAAAGGGTGTTTACTGTTTCATGTCGCCACATTATTTCCTGCTGGGAGATATTATACTTCAACCTAACAGTGCTTACTGTTTCATGTCTCAATATTATTTGCTGCTGGGAGATATTATACTTCAACATAAGAGTGCTTACTGTTTCATGTCTCAATATTATTTGCTGCTGGGAGATATTGTACTTCAACGTAAGAGTGCTTACTGTTTCATGTCTCAACATTATTTGCTGCTGGGAGATATTATACTTCAACATTTGAGTGCTTACTGCTTCATGTCTCAATATTATTTGCTGCTGGGAGATATTATACTTCAACATTACAGTGCTTACTGTTTCATGTCTCAATATTATTTGCTGCTGGGAGATATTATAATTCAACATAAGAGTGCTTACTGTTTAATGTCTCAATATTTATTTCTGCTGGGAGATATTTTAGTTCAACATTAGAGTGCTTACTGTTTAATGTCTCAACATTATTTGCTGCTGGGAGATATTATACTTCAACATAACAGTGCTTACTGTTTCATGTCTCAATATTTATTTCTGCTGGGAGATATTTTAGTTCAACATTAGAGTGCTTACTGTTTCATGTCGCCACATTATTTGCCGCTGGGAGATATTATACTTCAACATAACAGTGCTTACTGTTTCATGTCTCAATATTTATTTCTGCTGGGAGATATTTTAGTTCAACATAACAGTGCTTACTGTTTCATGTCGCCACATTATTTGCCGCTGGGAGATATTATACTTCAACATAACAGTGCTTACTGTTTAATGTCTCAATATTTATTTCTGCTGGGAGATATTTTAGTTCAACATTAGAGTGCTTACTGTTTCATGTCTCAACATTATTTGCTGCTGGGAGATATTATACTTCAACATAAGAGTGCTTACTGTTTCATGTCTCAATATTATTTGCAGCTGGGAGATATTATAGTTCAACATTAGAGTGCTTACTGTTTCATGTGTCAATATTATTTGCAGCTGGGAGATATTATACTTCAACATTAGAGTGCTTACTGTTTCATGTGTCAATATTATTTGCAGCTGGGAGATATTATAGTTCAACATTAGAGTGCTTACTGTTTCATGTCTCAATATTATTTGCAGCTGGGAGATATTATAGTTCAACATTAGAGTGCTTACTGTTTCATGTGTCAATATTATTTGCAGCTGGGAGATATTATAGTTCAACATTAGAGTGCTTACTGTTTCATGTGTCAATATTATTTGCAGCTGGGAGATATTATAGTTCAACATTAGAGTGCTTACTGTTTCATGTGTCAATATTATTTGCAGCTGGGAGATATTATACTTCAACATTAGAGTGCTTACTGTTTCATGTGTCAATATTATTTGCAGCTGGGAGATATTATAGTTCAACATTAGAGTGCTTACTGTTTCATGTCTCAATATTATTTGCAGCTGGGAGATATTATACTTCAACATTAGAGTGCTTACTGTTTCATGTGTCAATATTATTTGCAGCTGGGAGATATTATAGTTCAACATTAGAGTGCTTACTGTTTCATGTCTCAATATTATTTGCAGCTGGGAGATATTATAGTTCAACATTAGAGTGCTTACTCTTTCATGTCGCCACATTATTTGCCGCTGGGAGATATTATACTTCAACATAACGGTGCTTACTGTTTCATGTCGCCACATTATTTGCTGCTGGAAGATATTATACTTCAACATAACGGTGCTTACTCTTTCATGTCGCCACATTATTTGCCGCTGGGAGATATTATACTTCAACATAACGGTGCTTACTGTTTCATGTCGCCACATTATTTGCCGCTGGGAGATATTATACTTCAACATAACGGTGCTTACTCTTTCATGTCGCCACATTATTTGCCGCTGGGAGATATTATACTTCAACATAACGGTGCTTACTCTTTCATGTCGCCACATTATTTGCCGCTGGGAGATATTATACTTCAACATAACGGTGCTTACTGTTTCATGTCGCCACATTATTTGCCGCTGGGAGATATTATACTTCAACATAACAGTGCTTACTGTTTAATGTCTCAATATTATTTGCTGCTGGGAGATATTTTAGTTCAACATCAGAGTGCTTACTGTTTCATGTCTCAACATTATTTGCTGCTGGGAGATATTATACTTCAACATAAGAGTGCTTACTGTTTCATGTCTCAATATTATTTGCAGCTGGGAGATGTTATAGTTCAACATTAGAGTGCTTACTCTTTCATGTCTCAATACTATTTGCTGCTGGGAGATATTATAGTTCAACATATGAGTGCTTACTGATTCATGTCTTAATATTATTTGCTGTTGGGAGATATTATAGTTCAACACTAGAGTGGTTACTGTTTCATGTCTCAATATTATTTGCTGCTGGGAGATATTATAGCTTAACATAAGAGTGCTTACTAATTCATGTCGCAGCAATATTACCTGCTGGGAGATATTATTGGTACTTCAGCATAACAGTGCTTACTGTTTCACAACATTATTTGCTGCTGGGAGATATTATAGGTACTTCAGCATAAGAGTGCTTACTGTTTCACAACATTATTTGCTGCTGGGAGTTATTATAGTTCAACATAAGAGTGCTTACTGTTTCATGTCTCAATATTATTTGCTGCTGGGAGGTATTATAATTACAATAAGGGTGCTTACTGTTTCATGTCTCAATATTACTTGCTGCTTGGAGATATTGTAGTTCAACATTAGAGTGCTTACTGTTTCTTGTCTCAGCATTATTTGCTGCTGGGATATATTATACTTCAACATAAGAGTGCTTAATGTTTCATGTCTCAATATTATTTGCTGCTGGGAGATATTATAGTTCAACATTAGAGTGCTTACTGTTTCATGTCTCAATACTATTTGCTTCTGGGAGATATTATAGTTCAACATAAGAGTGCTAACTGTTTCATGTCTCAATATTATTTGCTGCTGGAGATATTATACTTCAACGTAAGAGTGCTTACTGTTTCATGTCTCAATATTATTTGCTGCGGGAGATATTATACTTCAACATAAGAGTGCTTACTGTTTCATGTCTCAATATTATTTGCTGCTGGGAGATATTATACTTCAACGTAAGATTTCCTACTGTTTCATGACTCAATATTATTTGCTGCTGGGAAATATTATACTTCAACGTAAGATTTCCTACTGTTTCATGACTCAATATTATTTGCTGCTGGGAGATATTATACTTCAACGTAAGATTTCCTACTGTTTCATGTCTCAATATTATTTGCTGCTGGGAAATATTATACTTCAACATAAGAGTGCTTACTGTTTCATGTCTCAATATTATTTGCTGCGGGGAGATATTATAGTTCAACATTAGAGTGCTTAATGTTTCATGTCTCAACATAATTTGCTGCTGGGAGATATTATACTTCAACGTAAGAGTGCTTACTGTTTCATGTCTAAATATTATTTGCTCCTTGGAGATATTATAGTTCAACATTAGAGTGCTTACTGTTTCATGTCTCATTACTATTTGCTGCTGGGAGATACTATACTTCAACATAAGAGTGCTTACTGTTTCATGTCTCAATATTATTTGCTGCTGGGAGATATTATAATTCAACATTAGAGTGCTTACTGTTTAATGTCTCAATATTATTTGCTGCTGGGATATTATACTTCAACATTAGAGTGCTGACTGTTTCATGTCTCAATATTATTTGCTGCTTGGAAATATTATACTTCAAGATTAGAGTGCTTACTGTTTTATGTCTCAATATTATTTGCTGCTGGAAGATATTATAGTTCAACATTAGAGTGCTTAATGTTTCATGTCTCAATATTATTTGCTGCTGGGAGATATTATAGTTCAACATTAGAGTGCTTACTGTTTCATGTCTCAATACTATTTGCTGCTGGGAGATATTATAGTTCAACATAAGAGTGGTCACTGTTTCATGTCTCAATATTATTTGCTGTTGGGAGATATTGTAATTACAATAAGGGTGCTTACTGTTTCATGTCTCAATATTAATTGCTGCTGGGTGATATTATAATTCAACATAAGGGTGGTTACTGTTTCATGTCTCAATATTATTTGTTGCTGGGAGATATTATAGTTCAACATAAGAATGCTTACTGTTTCATGTCTGAATATTATTTTCTGCTATGATATATTATACTTCAACATAAGAGTGCTTACTGTTTCATGTCGCCACATTATTTGCTGCTGGGAGATATTATACTTCAACATTAGAGTGCTGACTGTTTCATGTCTCAATATTATTTGCTGCTGGGAGATATTATACTTCATTATTAGAGTGCCGACTGTTTCACGTCTCAATATTATTTGCTGCTGAGAGATATTATACTTCAACATTAGAGTGCTTACTGTTTCATGTCTCAATATTATTTGCTGCTGGGAGATATTATACTTACACATTACAGTGCTTACTGCTTCATGTCTCAATATTATTTGCTGTTAGGAGATATTATAATTCAACATAAGGGTGCTTACTGTTTCATGTCGCCACATTATTTGCTGCTGGGAGATATTATACTTCAACATAGGAGTGCTTACTGTTTCATGTCTCAATATTGTTTCCTGCAGGGAGATATTATAGTTCAACATTAGAGTGCTTACTGTTTCATGTCTCAATACTATTTGCTGCTGGGAGATGTTATAGTTCAACATAAGAGTGCTTACTGTTTCATGTCTCAATATTATTTGCTGCTGGGAGATACTATACTTCAACATAATAGTGCTTACTGTTTCATGTCTCAATATTATTTCCTGGTGGGAGATATTATACTTCAACGTAAGAGTGCTTACTGTTTCATGCCTCAATATTAGTTGCTGCTGGGAGATATTGTACTTCAACATATGAGTGCTTACTGTTTCATGTCTCAAAATTATTTCCTGCTGGGAGATGTTATACTTCAACGTAAGAGTGCTTACTGTTTCATGTCTCAATATTATTTGCTGCTGGGAGATATTATAGTTCAACATTAGAGTGCTTACTGTTTCATGTCTCAATACTATTTGCTGCTGGGAGATATTATAGTTCAACATAAGAGTTGTCACTGTTTCATGTCTCAATATTATTTTCTGCTGGGAGATATTATAGTTCAAAATAAGAGTGGTTACTGTTTCATGTCGCAACATTATTTCCAGATGGGAGATATTATACTTCCACATAAGAGTGCTTATTGTTTCATTTCGCAACATTAATTCCAGCTGGGAGATATTATACCTCAGCATAATAGTGCTTACTGTTTCACAACATTATTTGCTGCTGGGAGATATTATAGCTACTTCAGCATAAGAGTGCTTACTGTTTCACAACATTATTTGCTGCTGGGAGATATTATAGTTCAACATAAGAGTGCTTACTGTTTCATGTCTCAATATTATTTGCTGCTGGGAGATATTATAATTACAATAAGGGTGCTTACTGTTTCATGTCTCAATATTATTTGCTGCTGGGAGATATTATAATTCAACATAAGGGTGCTTACTGTTTCATGTCTCAATATTATTTGCTGCTGGGAGATATTATAGTTCAACATAAGAATGCTTACTGTTTCATGTCTCAATATTATTTGCTGCTGGGAGATATTATACTTCAACATAAGGAAGCCTACTGTTTCATGTCGCCACATTATTTGCTGCTGGGAGATATTATACTTCAACATTAGAGTGCTTACTGTTTCATATCTCAATATTATTTGCTGCTGGGAGACATTATACTTCAACATAAGAGTGCTTACTGTTTAATGTCTCAATATTTTTGATGCTGGGAGATATTGTAGTTCAATATTAGAGTGCTTGCTGTTTCATGTCTCTACATTATTTGCTGTTGGAGATATTATACTTCAACATAAGAGTGCTTACTGTTTCATGTCTCAATATTATTTGCTGCTGGGGGATATTATAGTTCAACATAAGATTGCTTACTGTTTCATGTCTCAATATTATATGCTGCTGCGAGATATTATACTTCAACGTAAGAGTGCTTACTGTTTCATGTCTCAATATTATTTGCTGCTGGGAGATATTATATTTCAACGTAAGAGTGCTTACTGTTTCATGTCTCAATATTATTTGCTGCTGGGAGATATTATACTTCAACGTAAGATGTCTTACTGTTTCATGTCTCAATATTATTTGCTGCTGGGAGATATAGTGCAACGTAAGAGTGCTTACTGTTTCATGTCGCAACATTATTTCCAGATGGGAGATATTATACCTCAACATAAGGGTGCTTATTGCTTCATTTCGCAACATTAATTCCAGCTGGGAGATATTATACCTCAGCATAAGAGTGCTTACTGTTTCACAACATTATTTGCTGCTGGGAGATATTATAGGTACTTCAGCATAAGAGTGCTTACTGTTCCACAACATTATTTGCTGCTGGGAGATATTATAGTTCAATATAAGAGTGCTTACTGTTTCATGTCTGAATATTATTTGCTGTTGGGAGATATTATAATTACAATAAGGGTGCTTACTGTTTCTTGTCTCAATATTATTTGCTGCTGGGAGATATTATACTTCAACATAAGGAAGCTTACTGTTTCATGTCGCCACATTATTTGCTGCTGGGAGATATTATACTTCAACATTAGAGTGCTTACTGTTTCATATCTCAATATTATTTGCTGCTGGGAGATATTATACTTCAACATAAGAGTGCTTACTGTTTCATGTCTCAATATTATATGCTGCTGGGAGATATTATACTTCAACGTAAGAGTGCTTACTGTTTCATGTCTCAATATTATTTGCTGCTGGGAGATATTATACTTCAACATAAGAGTGCTTACTGTTTCATGTCACAATATTATTTGCTGCTGGGAGATATTATACTTCAACATAAGTGTGCTTAGTGTTTCATGTCTCAATATTATTTGCTGCTGGGAGATATTATAGTTCAACATAGGAGTGCTTACTGTTTCATGTCTCAATATTATTTGCTGCTGGGAGATATTATACTTCAATGTAAGAGTGCTTACTGTTTCATGTCTCAATATTATTTGCTGCTGGGAGATATTATGCTTGAACTAAAGAGTGCTTACTGTTTCATGTCTCAATATTATTTGCTGCTGGAAGATATTATACTTCAACGTAAGAGTGCTTACTGTTTCGTGTCTCAATATTATTTGCTGCTGGGAGATATTATACTTCAACATTAGAGTGCATACTGTATCATGTCTCAATATTATTTGCTGCTGGGAGATATTATACTTCAACATTAGAGTGCTTACTGTTTCATGTCTCAATATTATTTGCTGCTGGGAGATATTATAATTCAACATAAGGGTGCTTACTGATACATGTCGCCACATTATTTGCTGCTGGGAGATATTATACTTCAACATAACAGTGCTTACTGTTTCATGTTTCAATATTATTTGCTGCTGGGAGATATTATACTTCAACATTAGAGTGCTTACCGTTTAATGTCTCAATATTATTTGCTGCTGGGAGATATTGTAGTTCAACATTAGAGTGCTTACTGCTTCATGTCTCAACATTATTTGCTGCTGGGAGATATTATACTTCAACATAAGAGCGCTTACTGTTTCATGTCTCAATATTATTTGCTGCTGGGAGATATTATAGTTCAACATTAGAGTGCTTACTGTTTCATGTCTCAATACTATTTGCTGCTCGGAGATATTATAGTTCAACATAAGAGTGCTTACTGTTTCATGTCTCAATATTCTTTGCTGCTGGGAGATATTATAGTTTAACATTAGAGTGCTTACTGATTCATGTCGCACCAATATTACCTGATGGGAGATATTATACTTCAACATAAAAGTGCTTACTGATTCATGTCTCAATATTGTTTGCTGCTGGGAGATATTATAGTTCAACATTAGAGTGGTTACTGTTTCATGTCTCAATATTATTTGCTGCTGGGAGATATTATAGTTCAACATAAGTGTGGTTACTGTTTCATGTCTCAATATTCTTTGCTGCTGGGAGATATTATAATTACAATAAGGGTGCTTACTGTTTCATGTCTCAATATTATTTGCTGCTGGGAGATATTATAATTCAACATAAGGGTGCTTACTGTTTCATGTCTCAATATTATTTGCTGCTGGGAGATATTATAGTTCAACGTAATAGTGCTTACTGTTTCATGTCTCAATATTATTTGCTGCTGGGAGATATTATACTTCAACATAAGAGTGCTTACTGTTTAATGTCTTAATATTATTTGCTGCTGGGAGATATTATACTTCAACATAAGAGTGCTTACTGTTTCATTTCTCAATATTATTTGCTGCTGGGAGATATTATACTTCAACGTAATAGTGCTTACTGTTTTATGTCTCAATATTATTTGCTGCTGGGAGATATTATACTTCAACATATGAGTGCTTACTGTTTCATGTCTCAATATTATTTGCTGGTGGGAGATATTATAATTCAACATAAGCGTTCTTACTGTTTCATGTCTCAATATTATTTCCTGCTGGGAGATATTATAATTCAACATAAGGGTGCTTACTGTTTCATTTCGCCACATTATTTGCTGCTGGGAGATATTATACTTCAACATAAGAGTGCTTACTGTTTCATTTCTCAATATTATTTGCTGCTGGGAGATATTATACTTCAACATAAGAGTGCTTACTGTTTCATGTCTCAATATTATTTGCTGCTGGGAGATATTATACTTCAACATAACAGTGCTTACTGTTTCATGTCTCAATATTATTTGCTGCTGGGAGATATTATAATTCAACATTAGGGTGCTTACTGTTTCATGTCTCAACATTATTTGCTGTTGGGAGATATTATACTTCAATGTAAGAGTGCTTACTGTTTCATGTCTCAATATTATTTGCTGCTGGAGATATTATAGTTCAACATTAGAGTGCTTACTCTTTCATGTCTCAATACTATTTGCTGCTGGGAGATATTATACTTCAACATAAGAGTGGTCACTGAGTCATGTCTCAATATGATTTGCTGCTGGGAGATATTATAGTTCAAAATAAGAGTGATTACTGTTTCATGTCGCAACATTATTTCCAGATGGGAGATATTATACCTCAACATTAGAGTGCTTATTGTTTCATTTTGCAACATTAATTCCAGATGGGAGATATTATACCTCAGCATAAGAGTGCTTACTGTTTCACAACATTATTTGCTGCAGGGAGATATTAAAGGTACTTCAGCATAAGAGTGCTTACTGTTTCACAACATTATTTGCTGCTGGGAGATATTATGGTTCAACATAAGGGTGCTTACTGTTTCATGTCTCAATATTATTTGCTGCTGGGAGTTATTATAGTTCAACATAAGAGTGCTTACTGTTTCATGTCTAAATATTATTTACTGCTGGGAGATATTATACTTCAGCATAAGAGTGCTTACTGTTTCATGTCGCCACATTATTTGCTGCTGGAAGATACTATTCTTAAACATAAGACTGCTTACTGTTTCATGTATCAATATTATTTGCTGCTGGAAGATATTATACTTCAACGTAACAGTGCTTACTGTTTCATGTCTCAATATTATTTGCTGCTGGGAGATATTATACTTCAACATAAGAGTGCTTACTGTTTCATGTCTCAATATTATTTGCTGCTGGGAGATATTATAGTTCAACATTAGTGTGCCTACTCTTTCATGTCTCAATATTATTTCCTGCTGGGAGATATTATACTTCAACATTAGAGTGCTTACTGTTTCATGTCTCAATATTATTTGCTACTTGGAGATATTATACTTCAACATTAGAGTGCTTACTGTTTCATGTCTCAATATTATTTGCTGCTGGGAGATACTATAATTCAACATAAGCGTACTTACTGTTTCATGTCTCAATATTATTTCCTGCTGGGAGATATTATAATTCAACATAAGGGTGCTTACTGTTTCATGTCGCCACATTATTTGCTGCTGGGAGATATTATACTTCAACATAAGAGTGCTTACTGTTTCATTTCTCAATATTATTTGCTGCTGGGAGATATTATACTTCAACATAAGAGTGCTTACTGTTTCATGTCTCAATATTATTTGCTGCTGGGAGATATTATACTTCAACATAACAGTGCTTACTGTTTCATGTCTCAATATTATTTGCTGCTGGGAGATATTATAATTCAACATTAGGGTGCTTACTGTTTCATGTCTCAACATTATTTGCTGTTGGGAGATATTATACTTCAACATAAGAGTGGTCACTGTTTCATGTCTCAATATTATCTGCTGTTGGGAGATATTATAGTCCAAAATAAGAGTGGTTACTGTTTCATGTCGCAACATTATTTCCAGATGGGAGATATTATACCTCAACATTAGAGTGCTTATTGTTTCACAACATTATTTGCTGCAGGGAGATATTATAGGTACCTCAGCATAAGAGAGCTTACTGTTTCACAACATTATTTGCTGCTGGGAGATATTATAGTTCAACATAAGGGTGCCTACTGTTTCATGTCTCAATATTATTTACTGCTGCGAGATATTATAATTCAACATAAGGGTGCTTACTGTTCATGTCTCAATATTATTTGCTGCTGGGAGATATTATAGTTCAACATAAGAGTGCTTACTGTTTCATGTCTCAATATTATTTGCTGCTGGGAGATATTATACTTCAACATAAGAGTGCTTACTGTTTCATGTCGCCACATTATTTGCTGCTGGGAGATATTATACTTCAACATAAGACTGCTTACTGTTTCATGTCTCAATATTATTTGCTGCTGGAAGATATTATACTTCAACGTAAGAGTGCTTACTGTTTCATGTCTCAATATTATTTGCTGCTGGGAGATATTATACTTCAACATAAGAGTGCTTACTGTTTCATGTCTCAATATTATTTGCTGCTGGGAGATATTATAGTTCAACATTAGTGTGCCTACTCTTTCATGTCTCAACATTATTTGCTGCTGGGAGATATTATACTTCAACATTAGAGTGCTGACTGTTTCATGTCTCCATATTATTTGCTGCTGGGAGATATTATACTTCAACATAACAGTGCTGACTGTATCACGTCTCAATATTATTTGCTGCTGGGAGATATTATACTTCAACATTAGAGTGCTTACTGTTTCATGTCTCAATATTATTTCCTGCTGGGAGATATTATACTTCAACATAAGAGTGCTTAATGTTTCATGTCTCAATATTATTTGCTGCTGGGAGATATTATAGTTCAACATAAGAGTGGTCACTGTTTCATGTCTCAATATTATTTGCTGCTGGGAGATATTATACTTCAACGTAGGAGTGCTTACTGTTTCATTTCGCAACATTATTTCCAGATGGGAGATATTATACATCAACATAAGAGTGCTAATTGTTTCATTTCGCAACATTAATTCCAGGTGGGAGATATACATCAGCATAAGAGTGCTTACCGTTTCACAACATTATTTGCTGCTGGGAGATATTATAGGTACTTCAGCATAAGAGTGCTTACTGTTTCACAACATTATTTGTTGCTGGGAGATATTATAGTTCAACATAAGAGTGCTTACTGTTTCATGTCTCAATATTATTTGCTGCTGGTAGATATTATAATTACAATAAGGGTGCTTACTGTTTCATGTCTCAATATTATTTGCTGCTGGGAGATGTTATAATTCAACATAAGGGTGCTTACTGTTTCAAGCCTCAATATTATTTGCTGCTGGGAGATATTATAGTTCAACATAAGAGTCCTTACTGTTTCATGTCTCAATATTATTTGCTGCTGGGAGATATTATACTTCAACATAAGGGTGCTTACTGTTTCATGTCTCAATATTATTTGCTGCTGGGAGATATTATAGTTCAACATAAGGGTGCTTACTGTTTCATGTCTCAATATTATTTGCTGCTGGGAGATATTATACTTCAACGTAAGAGTGCTTACTGTTTCATGTCTCAATATTATTTGCTGCTGGGAGATATTATACTTCAACATAAGAGTGCTTACTGTTTCATGTCTCAATATTATTTGCTGCTGGGTGATATTACAATTCAACATAAGGGTGCTTACTGTTTCATGTCTCAATATTACTTGCTGCTGGGAGATATAATTCAACATAAGGGTGCTTACTGTTTCATGTCGCCACATTATTTGCTGCTGGGAGATATTATACTTCAACGTAAGAGTGCTTACTGTTTCATGTCTCAATATTATTTGCTGCTGGGAGATATTATACTTCAACATAAGAGTGCTTACTGTTTCATGTCTCAATATTATTTGCTGCTGGGTGATATTACAATTCAACATAAGGGTGCTTACTGTTTCATGTCTCAATATTACTTGCTGCTGGGAGATATAATTCAACATAAGGGTGCTTAGTGTTTCATGTCGCCACATTATTTGCCGCTGGGAGATATTATACTTCTACATAACAGTGCTTACTGTTTAATGTCTCAATATTATTTGCTGCTGGGAGATATTTTAGTTCAACATTAGAGTGCTTACTGTTTCATGTCTCAACATTATTTGCTGCTGGGAGATATTATACTTCAACATAAGAGTGCTTACTGTTTCATGTCTCAATATTATTTGCAGCTGGGAGATATTATAGTTCAACATTAGAGTGCTTACTCTTTCATGTCTCAATACTATTTGCTGCTGGAAGATATTATAGTTCAACATAAGAGTGCTTACTGATTCATGTTTTAATATTATTTGCTGTTGGGAGATATTATAGTTCAACATTAGAAAGGATACTGTTTCATGTCTCAATATTATTTGCTGCTGGGAGATATTATAGCTTAACATAAGAGTGCTTACTGATTCATGTCGCAGCAATATTACTTGCTGGGAGATATTATTGGTACTTCAGCATAACAGTGCTTACTGTTTCACAACATTATTTGCTGCTGGGAGATATTATAGGTACTTCAGCATAAGAGTGCTTACTGTTTCACAACATTATTTGCTGCTGGGAGTTATTGTAGTTCAACATAAGAGTGCTTACTGTTTCATGTCTCAATATTATTTGCTGCTGGGAGGTATTATAATTACAATAAGGGTGCTTACTGTTTCGTGTCTCAATATTATTTGCTGCTTGGAGATATTGTAGTTCAACATTAGAGTGATTACTGTTTCATGTCTCAGCATTATTTGCTGCTGGGATATATTATACTTCAACATAAGAGTGCTTAATGTTTCATGTCTCAATATTATTTGCTGCTTGGAGATATTGTAGTTCAACATAAGAGTGCTTACTGTTTCATGTCTCAATATTATTTGCTGCTGGGATATATTATACTTCAACATAAGAGTGCTTAATGTTTCATGTCTCAATATTATTTGCTGCTGGGAGATATTATAGTTCAACATTAGAGTGCTTACTGTTTCATGTGTCAATATTATTTGCTGCTGGAAGATATTATAGTTCAACATAAGAGTGCTTACTGTTTCATGTCTCAATATTATTTGCTGCGGGAGATATTATAGTTCAACATAAGAGTGCTTACTGTTTCATGTCTCAATATTATTTGCTGCTGAGAGATATTATAGTTTAACATTAGAGTGCTTACTGTTTCATGTCTCAATATTATTTGCTGCTGAGAGATATTATAGTTCAACATAAGAGTGCTTACTGTTTCATGTCTCAATATTATTTGCTGCGGGAGATATTATAATTCAACATAAGGGTGCTTACTGTTTCATGTCTCCATATTATTTGCTGCTGGGAGATATTATAATTCAACATAAGGGTGCTTACTCTTTCATGTCGCCACATTATTTGCCGCTGGGAGATATTATACTTCAACATAACAGTGCTTACTGTTTAATGTCTCAATATTATTTGCTGCTGGGAGATATTATACTTCAACATAAGAGTGCTTACTGTTTCATGTCTCAATATTATTTGCTGCTGGGAGATATTTTAGTTCAACATTAGAGTGCTTACTGTTTCATGTCTCAACATTATTTGCTGCTGGGAGATATTATACTTCAACATAAGAGTGCTTACTGTTTCATGTCTCAATATTATTTGCTGCTGGGAGATATTATAGTTCAACATTAGAGTGCTTACTCTTTCATGTCTCAATACTACTTGCTGCTGGGAGATATTATAGTTCAACATATGAGTGCTTACTGATTCATGTCTTAATATTATTTGCTGTTGGGAGATATTATAGTTCAACACTAGAGTGGTTACTGCTTCATGTCTCAATATTATTTGCTGCTGGGAGATATTATAGCTTAACATAAGAGTGCTTACTGATTCATGTCGCAGCAATATTACCTGCTGGGAGATATTATTGGTACTTCAGCATAACAGTGCTTACTGTTTCACAACATTATTTGCTGCTGGGAGATATTATAGGTACTTCAGCATAAGAGTTCTTACTGTTTCACAACATTATTTGCTGCTGGGAGTTATTATAGTTCAACATAAGAGTGCTTACTGTTTCATGTCTCAATATTATTTGCTGCTGGGAGGTACTATAATTACAATAAGGGTGCTTACTGTTTCATGTCTCAATATTATTTGCTGCTTGGAGATATTGTAGTTCAACATTAGAGTGCTTACTGTTTCTTGTCTCAGCATTATTTGCTGCTGGGATATATTATACTTCAACATAAGAGTGCTTAATGTTTCATGTCTCAATATTATTTGCTGCTGGGAGATATTATAGTACAACATTAGAGTGCTTACTGTTTCATGTCTCAATACTATTTGCTTCTGGGAGATATTATAGTTCAACATAAGAGTGCTAACTGTTTCATGTCTCAATATTATTTGCTGCTGGAGATATTATACTTCAACGTAAGAGTGCTTACTGTTTCATGTCTCAATATTATTTGCTGCGGGAGATATTATACTTCAACATAAGAGTGCTTACTCTTTCATGTCTCAATATTATTTGCTGCTGGGAGATATTATACTTCAACGTAAGAGTTCCTATTGTTTCATGACTCAATATTATTTGCTGCTGGGAAATATTATACTTCAACATAAGAGTGCTTACTGTTTCATGTCTCAATATTATTTGCTGCTGGGAGATATTATAGTTCCACATTAGAGTGCTTAATGTTTCATGTCTCAACATAATTTGCTGCTGGGAGATATTATACTTCAACATTAGAGTGCTGACTGTTTCATGTCTCAATATTATTTGCTGCTGGGAGATATTATACTTCAACGTAAGAGTTCCTACTGTTTCATGACTCAATATTATTTGCTGCTGGGAAATATTATACTTCAACATAAGAGTGCTTACTGTTTCATGTCTCAATATTATTTGCTGCTGGGAGATATTATAGTTCCACATTAGAGTGCTTACTGTTTCATGTCTCAATATTATTTGCTGCGGGAGATATTATACTTCAACATAAGAGTGCTTACTGTTTCATGTCTCAATATTATTTGCTGCTGGGAGATATTATACTTCAACGTAAGAGTTCCTACTGTTTCATGACTCAATACTATTTGCTGCTGGGAGATATTATACTTCAACATAAGAGTGCTTACTGTTTCATGTCTCAATATTATTTGCCGCTGGGAGATATTATAGTTCCACATTAGAGTGCTTAATGTTTCATGTCTCAACATAATTTGCTGCTGGGAGATATTATACTTCAACATTAGAGTGCTGACTGTTTCATGTCTCAATACTATTTGCTGCTGGGAGATATTATAGTTCAACATTAGAGTGCTGACTGTTTCCTGTCTCAATATTATTTGCTGCTTGGAAATATTATACTTCGACATTAGAGTGGTTACTGTTTTATGTCTCAATATTATTTGCTGCTGGGAGATATTATATTTCAACGTAAGAGTGCTTACTGTTTCATGTCTCAATATTATTTGCTCCTTGGAGATATTATAGTTCAACATTAGAGTGCTTACTGTTTCATGTCTCAATACTATTTGCTGCTGGGAGATATTATAGTTCAACATAAGAGTGGTCACTGTTTCATGTCTCAATATTATTTGCTGTTAGCAGATATTGTAATTACAATAAGGGTGCTTACTGTTTCATGTCTCAATATTAATTGCTGCTGGGTGATATTATAATTCAACATAAGGGTGCTTACTGTTTCATGTCTCAATATTATTTGTTGCTGGGAGATATTATAGTTCAACATAAGAGTGCTTACTGTTTCATGTCTGAATATTATTTTCTGCTATGATATATGATACTTCAACATAAGAGTGCTTACTGTTTCATGTCGCCACATTATTTGCTGCTGGGAGATATTATACTTCAACATTAGAGTGCTGACTGTTTCATGTCTCAATATTATTTGCTGCTGGGAGATATTATACTTCATTATTAGAGTGCCGACTGTTTCACGTCTCAATATTATTTGCTGCTGAGAGATATTTTACTTCAACATTAGGGTGCTTACTGTTTCATGTCTCAATATTATTTGCTGCTGGGAGATATTATACTTCATTATTAGAGTGCTTACTGTTTCATGTCTCAATATTATTTGCTGCTGGGAGATATTATACTTACACATTACAGTGCTTACTGCTTCATGTCTCAATATTATTTGCTGTTAGGAGATATTATAATTCAACATAAGGGTGCTTACTATTTCATGTCGCCACATTATTTGCTGCTGGGAGATATTATACTTCAACATAGGAGTGCTTACTGTTTCATGTCTCAATATTGTTTCCTGCTGGGAGATATTATAGTTCAACATTAGAGTGCTTACTGTTTCATGTCTCAATATTATTTCCTGCTGGGAGATACTATACTTCAACATAATAGTGCTTACTGTTTCATGTCTCAATATTATTTCCTGGTGGGAGATATTATACTTCAACATAAGAGTGCTTACTGTTTCATGCCTCAATACTATTTGGTGCTGGGAGATGTTATAGTTCAACATAAGAGTGCTTACTGTTTCATGTCTCAATATTATTTCCTGCTGGGAGATACTATACTTCAACATAATAGTGCTTACTGTTTCATGTCTCAATATTATTTCCTGGTGGGAGATATTATACTTCAACATAAGAGTGCTTACTGTTTCATGCCTCAATATTAGTTGCTGCTGGGAGATATTGTACTTCAACATATGAGTGCTTACTGTTTCATGTCTCAATATTATTTGCTGCTGTGGGATATTATAGTTCAGCATTAGAGTGCTTACTGTTTCATGTCTCAAAATTATTTCCTGCTGGGAGATGTTATACTTCAACGTAAGAGTGCTTACTGTTTCATGTCTCAATATTATTTGCTGCTGGGAGATATTATAGTTCAACATTAGAGTGCTTACTGTTTCATGTCTCAATACTATTTGCTGCTGGGAGATATTATAGTTCAACATAAGAGTTGTCACTGTTTCATGTCTCAATATTATTTGCTGCTGGGAGATATTATAGTTCAAAATAAGAGTGGTTACTGTTTCATGTCGCAACATTATTTCCAGATGGGAGATATTATACTTCCACATAAGAGTGCTTATTGTTTCATTTCGCAACATTAATTCCAGCTGGGAGATATTATACCTCAGCATAATAGTGCTTACTGTTTCACAACATTATTTGCTGCTGGGAGATATTATAGCTACTTCAGCATAAGAGTGCTTACTGTTTCACAACATTATTTGCTGCTGGGAGATATTATAGTTCAACATAAGAGTGCTTACTGTTTCATGTCTCAATATTATTTGCTGCTGGGAGATATTATAATTACAATAAGGGTGCTTACTGTTTCATGTCTCAATATTATTTGCTGCTGGGAGATATTATAATTCAACATAAGGATGCTTACTGTTTCATGTCTCAATATTATTTGCTGCTGGGAGATATTATAGTTCAACATAAGAATGCTTACTGTTTCATGTCTCAATATTATTTGCTGCTGGGAGATATTATACTTCAACATAAGGAAGCTTACTGTTTCATGTCGCCACATTATTTGCTGCTGGGAGATATTATACTTCAACATTAGAGTGCTTACTGTTTCATATCTCAATATTATTTGCTGCTGGGAGACATTATACTTCAACATAAGAGTGCTTACTGTTTAATGTCTCAATATTTTTGATGCTGGGAGATATTGTAGTTCAATATTAGAGTGCTTACTGTTTCATGTCTCTACATTATTTGCTGCTGGGAGATATTATACTTCAACATAAGAGTGCTTACTGTTTCATGTCTCAATATTATTTGCTGCTGGGAGATATTATAGTTCAACATAAGATTGCTTACTGTTTCATGTCTCAATATTATATGCTGCTGCGAGATATTATACTTCATAGTAAGAGTGCTTACTGTTTCATGTCTCAATATTATTTGCTGCTGGGAGATATTATATTTCAACGTAAGAGTGCTTACTGTTCCATGTCTCAATATTATTTGCTGCTGGGAGATATACTTCAACGTAAGATATCTTACTGTTTCATGTCTCAATATTATTTGCTGCTGGGAGATATTATAGTGAACGTAAGAGTGCTTACTGTTTCATGTCGCAACATTATTTCCAGATGGGAGATATTATACCTCAACATAAGAGTGCTTATTGCTTCATTTCGCAACATTAATTCCAGCTGGGAGATATTATACCTCAGCATAAGAGTGCTTACTGTTTCACAACATTATTTGCTACTGGGAGATATTATAGGTACTTCAGCATAAGAGTGCTTACTGTTTCACAACATTATTTGCTGCTGGGAGATATTATAGTTCAATATAAGAGTGCTTACTGTTTCATGTCTCAATATTATTTGCTGTTGGGAGATATTATAATTACAATAAGGGTGCTTACTGTTTCATGTCTCAATATTATTTGCTGCTGGGAGATATTATAATTCAACATAAGGGTGCCTACTGTTTCATGTCACCACATTATTACTGCTGGGAGATATTATACTTCAACATAAGAGTGCTTACTGTTTCATGTCTCAATATTATATGCTGCTGGGAGATATTATACTTCAACGTAAGAGTGCTTACTGTTTCATGTCTAAATATTATTTGCTCCTTGGAGATATTATAGTTCAACATTAGAGTGCTTACTGTTTCATGTCTCAATACTATTTGCTGCTGGGAGATACTATACTTCAACACAAGAGTGCTTACTGTTTCATGTCTCAATATTATTTGCTGCTGGGAGATATTATAATTCAACATTAGAGTGCTTACTGTTTAATGTCTCAACATTATTTGCTGCTGGGATATTATACTTCAACATTAGAGTGCTGACTGTTTCATGTCTCAATACTATTTGCTGCTGGGAGATATTATAGTTCAACATTAGAGTGCTGACTGTTTCATGTCTCAATATTATTTGCTGCTTGGAAATATTATACTTCGACATTAGAGTGCTTACTGTTTTATGTCTCAATATTATTTGCTGCTGGAAGATATTATAGTTCAACATTAGAGTGCTTAATGTTTCATGTCTCAACATTATTTGCTGCTGGGAGATATTATATTTCAACGTAAGAGTGCTTACTGTTTCATGTCTCAATATTATTTGCTCCTTGGAGATATTATAGTTCAACATTAGAGTGCTTACTGTTTCATGTCTCAATACTATTTGCTGCTGGGAGATATTATATTTCAACATTAGAGTGCTTACTGTTTCATGTCTCAATATTATTTGCTCCTTGGAGATATTATAGTTCAACATAAGAGTGGTCACTGTTTCATGTCTCAATATTATTTGCTGTTGGGAGATATTGTAATTACAATAAGGGTGCTTACTGTTTCATGTCTCAATATTAATTGCTGCTGGGTGATATTATAATTCAACATAAGGGTGCTTACTGTTTCATGTCTCAATATTATTTGTTGCTGGGAGATATTATAGTTCAACATAAGAGTGCTTACTGTTTCATGTCTGAATATTATTTTCTGCTATGATATATTATACTTCAACATAAGAGTGCTTACTGTTTCATGTCGCCACATTATTTGCTGCTGGGAGATATTATACTTCAACATTAGAGTGCTGACTGTTTCATGTCTCAATATTATTTGCTGCTGGGAGATATTATACTTCATTATTAGAGTGCCGACTGTTTCACGTCTCAATATTATTTGCTGCTGAGAGATATTATACTTCAACATTAGAGTGCTTACTGTTTCATGTCTCAATATTATTTGCTGCTGGGAGATATTATACTTCATTATTAGAGTGCTTACTGTTTCATGTCTCAATATTATTTGCTGCTGGGAGATATTATACTTACACATTACAGTGCTTACTGCTTCATGTCTCAATATTATTTGCTGTTAGGAGATATTATAATTCAACATAAGGGTGCTTACTGTTTCATGTCGCCACATTATTTGCTGCTGGGAGATATTATACTTCAACATAGGAGTGCTTACTGTTTCATGTCTCAATATTGTTTCCTGCTGGGAGATATTATAGTTCAACATTAGAGTGCTTACTGTTTCATGTCTCAATACTATTTGGTGCTGGGAGATGTTATAGTTCAACATAAGAGTGCTTACTGTTTCATGTCTCAATATTATTTGCTGCTGGGAGATACTATACTTCAACATAATAGTGCTTACTGTTTCATGTCTCAATATTATTTCCTGGTGGGAGATATTATACTTCAACATAAGAGTGCTTACTGTTTCATGCCTCAATATTAGTTGCTGCTGGGAGATATTGTACTTCAACATATGAGTGCTTACTGTTTCATGTCTCAATATTATTTGCTGCTGTGGGATATTATAGTTCAGCATTAGAGTGCTTACTGTTTCATGGCTCAAAATTATTTCCTGCTGGGAGATGTTATACTTCAACGTAAGAGTGCTTACTGTTTCATGTCTCAATATTATTTGCTGCTGGGAGATATTATAGTTCAACATTAGAGTGCTTACTGTTTCATGTCTCAATACTATTTGCTGCTGGGAGATATTATAGTTCAACATAAGAGTTGTCACTGTTTCATGTCTCAATATTATTTGCTGCTGGGAGATATTATAGTTCAAAATAAGAGTGGTTACTGTTTCATGTCGCAACATTATTTCCAGATGGGAGATATTATACTTCCACATAAGAGTGCTTATTGTTTCATTTCGCAACATTAATTCCAGCTGGGAGATATTATACCTCAGCATAATAGTGCTTACTGTTTCACAACATTATTTGCTGCTGGGAGATATTATAGCTACTTCAGCATAAGAGTGCTTACTGTTTCACAACATTATTTGCTGCTGGGAGATATTATAGTTCAACATAAGAGTGCTTACTGTTTCATGTCTCAATATTATTTGCTGCTGGGAGATATTATAATTACAATAAGGGTGCTTACTGTTTCATGTCTCAATATTATTTGCTGCTGGGAGATATTATAATTCAACATAAGGGTGCTTACTGTTTCATGTCTCAATATTATTTGCTGCTGGGAGATATTATAGTTCAACATAAGAATGCTTACTGTTTCATGTCTCAATATTATTTGCTGCTGGGAGATATTATACTTCAACATAAGGAAGCTTACTGTTTCATGTCGCCACATTATTTGCTGCTGGGAGATATTATACTTCATTATTAGAGTGCTTACTGTTTCATGTCTCAATATTATTTGCTGCTGGGAGATATTATACTTACACATTACAGTGCTTACTGCTTCATGTCTCAATATTATTTGCTGTTAGGAGATATTATAATTCAACATAAGGGTGCTTACTGTTTCATGTCGCCACATTATTTGCTGCTGGGAGATATTATACTTCAACATAAGAGTGCTTACTGTTTCATGTCTCAATATTATTTGCTGCTGGGAGATATTATAGTTCAACATAAGATTGCTTACTGTTTCATGTCTCAATATTATATGCTGCTGCGAGATATTATACTTCAACGTAAGAGTGCTTACTGTTTCATGTCTCAATATTATTTGCTGCTGGGAGATATTATATTTCAACGTAAGGGTGCTTACTTTTCCATGTCTCAATATTATTTGCTGCTGGGAGATATACTTCAACGTAAGATGTC
Source organism: Deroplatys truncata (assembly GCA_030765065.1). Lineage (NCBI taxonomy): Eukaryota > Metazoa > Arthropoda > Insecta > Mantodea > Mantidae > Deroplatys > Deroplatys truncata. The sequence continues at coordinate 3,434,790 of CM060975.1, forward strand.
TTACTGTTTCATGTCTCAATATTATTTGCTGCTGGGAGATATTATAGTGAACGTAAGAGTGCTTACTGTTTCATGTCGCAACATTATTTCCAGATGGGAGATATTATACCTCAACATAAGAGTGCTTATTGCTTCATTTCGCAACATTAACTCCAGCTGGGAGATATTATACCTCAGCATAAGAGTGCTTACTGTTTCACAACATTATTTGCTGCTGGGAGATATTATAGGTACTTCAGCATAAGAGTGCTTACTGTTTCACAACATTATTTGCTGCTGGGAGATATTATAGTTCAATATAAGAGTGCTTACTGTTTCATGTCTCAATATTATTTGCTGTTGGGAGATATTATAATTACAATAAGGGTGCTTACTGTTTCATGTCTCAATATTATTTGCTGCTGGGAGATATTATAATTCAACATAAGGGTGCCTACTGTTTCATGTCACCACATTATTACTGCTGGGAGATATTATACTTCAACATAAGAGTGCTTATTGTTTCATGTCTCAATATTATATGCTGCTGGGAGATATTATACTTCAACGTAAGAGTGCTTACTGTTTCATGTCTCAATATTATTTGCTGCTGGGAGATATTATACTTCAACATAAGAGTGCTTACTGTTTCATGTCTCAATATTATTTGCTGCTGGGAGATATTATACTTCAACATAAGAGTGCTTAGTGTTTCATGTCTCAATATTATTTGCTGCTGGGAGATATTATAGTTCAACATAGGAGTGCTTACTGTTTCATGTCTCAATATTATTTGCTGCTTTGAGATATTATACTTCAATGTAAGAGTGCTTACTGTTTCATGTCTCAATATTATTTGCTGCTGGGAGATATTATGCTTCAACTAAAGAGTGCTTACTGTTTCATGTCTCAATATTATTTGCTGCTGGAAGATATTATACTTCAACGTAAGAGTGCTTACTGTTTCATGTCTCAATATTATTTGCTGCTGGGAGATATTATACTTCAACATTAGAGTGCATACTGTATCATGTCTCAATATTATTTGCTGCTGGGAGGTATTATACTTCAACATTACAGTGCTTACTAATTCATGTCTCAATATTATTTGCTGCTGGGAGATATTATACTTCAACATTAGAGTGCTTACTGTTTCATGTCTCAATATTATTTGCTGCTGGGAGATATTATAGTTCAACATTAGAGTGCTTAATGTTTCATGTCTCAACATAATTTGCTGCTGGGAGATATTATACATCAACGTAAGAGTGCTTACTGTTTCATGTCTAAATATTATTTGCTCCTTGGAGATATTATAGTTCAACATTATAGTGCTTACTGTTTCATGTCTCAATACTATTTGCTGCTGGGAGATACTATACTTCAACATAAGAGTGCTTACTGTTTCATGTCTCAATATTATTTGCTGCTGGGAGATATTATAGTTCAACATTAGGGTGCTTACTGTTTAATGTCTCAACATTATTTGCTGCTGGGATATTATACTTCAACATTAGTGTGCTGACTGTTTCATGTCTCAATACTATTTGCTGCTGGGAGATATTATAGTTCAACATTAGAGTGCTGACTGTTTCATGTCTCAATATTATTTGCTGCTGGGAAATATTATACTTCAACATAAGAGTGCTTACTGTTTTATGTCTCAATATTATTTGCTGCTGGGAGATATTATAGTTCAACATTGGAGTGCTTAATGTTTCATGTCTCAACATTATTTGCTGCTGGGAGATATTATACTTCAACGTAAGAGTGCTTACTGTTTCATGTCTCAATATTATTGCTCCTTGGAAATATTATAGTTCAACATTAGAGTGCTTACTGTTTCATGTCTCAATACTATTTGCTGCTGTGAGATATTATATTTCAACATAAGAGTGGTCGCTGTTTGATGTCTCAATATTATTTGCTGCTGGGAGATATTATAATTACAATAAGGGTGCTTACTGTTTCATGTCTCAATATTAATTGCTGCTGGGTGATATTATAATTCAACATAAGGGTGCTTACTGTTTCATGTCTCAATATTATTTGCTGCTGGGAGATATGATAGTTCAACATAAGAGTGCTTACTGTTTCATGTCTCAATATTATTTTCTGCTGGGAGATATTATACTTCAACATAAGAGTGCTTACTGTTTCATGTCGGCACATTATTTGCTGCTGGGAGAGATTATCCTTTAACATTAGAGTGCTTACTGTTTCATGTCTCAATATTATTTGCTGCTGGGAGATATTATACTTCAATGTAAGAGTGCTCACTGTTTCATGTCGCCACATTATTTGCCGCTGGGAGATATTATACTTCAACATAACTGTGCTTACTGTTTAATGTCTCAATATTATTTGCTGCTGGGAGATATTTTAGTTCAACATTAGAGTGCTTACTGTTTCATGTCTCAACATTATTTGCTGCTGGGAGATATTATACTTCAACATAAGAGTGCTTACTGTTTCATGTCTCAATACTATTTGCTGCTGGGAGATATTATAGTTCAACATTAGAGTGCTTACTCTTTCATGTCTCAATACTACTTGCTGCTGGGAGATATTATAGTTCAACATATGAGTGCTTACTGATTCATGTTTTAATATTATTTGCTGTTGGGAGATATTATAGTTCAACACTAGAGTGGTTACTGTTTCATGTCTCAATATTATTTGCTGCTGGGAGATATTATAGCTTAACATAAGAGTGCTTACTGATTCATGTCGCAGCAATATTACCTGCTGGGAGATATTATTGGTACTTCAGCATAACAGTGCTTACTGTTTCACAACATTATTTGCTGCTGGGAGTTATTATAGTTCAACATAAGAGTGCTTACTGTTTCATGTCTCAATATTATTTGCTGCTGGGAGGTATTATAATTACAATAAGGGTGCTTACTGTTTCATGTCTCAATATTATTTGCTGCTTGGCGATATTGTAGTTCAACATTAGAGTGCTTACTGTCTCTTGTCTCAGCATTATTTGCTGCTGGGATAAATTATACTTCAACATAAGAGTGCTTAATGTTTCATGTCTCAATATTATTTGCTGCTGGGAGATATTATAGTTCAACATTAGAGTGCTTACTGTTTCATGTCTCAATACTATTTGCTTCTGGGAGATATTATAGTTCAACATAAGAGTGCTAACTGTTTCATGTCTCAATATTATTTGCTGCTGGAGATATTATACTTCAACGTAAGAGTGCTTACTGTTTCATGTCTCAATATTATTTGCTGCGGGAGATATTATACTTCAACGTAAGAGTTCCTACTGTTTCATGACTCAATATTACTTGCTGCTGGGAAATATTATACTTCAACATAAGAGTGCTTACTGTTTCATGTCTCAATATATTTGCTGCTGGGAGATATTATAGTTCAACATTAGAGTGCTTAATGTTTCATGTCTCAACATAATTTGCTGCTGGGAGATATTATACTTCAACGTAAGAGTGCTTACTGTTTCATGTCTAAATATTATTTGCTCCTTGGAGATATTATAGTTCAACATTAGAGTGCTTACTGTTTCATTTCTCAATACTATTTGCTGCTGGGAGATACTATACTTCAACATAAGAGTGCTTACTGCTTCATGTCTCAATATTATTTGCTGCTGGGAGATATTATAATTCAACATTAGAGTGCTTACTGTTTAATGTCTCAATATTATTTGCTGCTGGGAGGTATTATACTTCAACATTACAGTGCTTACTAATTCATGTCTCAATATTATTTGCTGCTGGGAGATATTATACTTCAACATAAGACTGCTTACTGTTTCATGTCTCAATATTATTTGCTGCTGGGAGATATTATACTTCAACATAAGAGTGCTTACTGTTTCATGTCTCAATATTATTTGCTGCTGGGAGATATTATACTTCAACATAAGAGTGCTTACTGTTTAATGTCTCAATATTATTTGCTGCTGGGAGATATTATACTTCAACATAAGAGTGCTTACTGTTTCATGTCTCAATATTATTTGCTGCTGGGAGATATTATACTTCAACATAAGACTGCTTACTGTTTCATGTCTCAATATTATTTGCTGCTGGGAGATATTATACTTCAACATAAGAGTGCTTACTGTTTCATGTCTCAATATTATTTGCTGCTGGGAGATATTATACTTCAACATAAGAGTGCTTACTGTTTCATGTCGCCACATTATTTGCTGCTGGGAGATATTATACTTCAACATAAGACTGCTTACTGTTTCATGTCTCAATATTATTTGCTGCTGGGAGATATTATACTTCAACATAAGAGTGCTTACTGTTTCATGTCTCAATATTATTTGCTGCTGGGAGATATTATACTTCAACATAAGAGTGCTTACTGTTTCATGTCTCAATATTATTTGCTGCTGGGAGATATTATACTTCAACATAAGACTGCTTACTGTTTCATGTCTCAATATTATTTGCTGCTGGGAGATATTATACTTCAACATAAGAGTGCTTACTGTTTCATGTCGCCACATTATTTGCTGCTGGGAGATATTATACTTCAACATAAGACTGCTTACTGTTTCATGTCTCAATATTATTTGCTGCTGGAAGATATTATACTTCAACGTAAGAGTGCTTACTGTTTCATGTCTCAATATTATTTGCTGCTGGGAGATATTATACTTCAACATAAGAGTGCTTACTGTTTCATGTCTCAATATTATTTGCTGCTGGGAGATATTATAGTTCAACATTAGAGTGCTGACTGTTTCATGTCTCAATATTATTTGTTGCTGGGAGATATTATAGTTCAACATAAGAGTGCTTACTGTTTCATGTCTGAATATTATTTTCTGCTATGATATATTATACTTCAACATAAGAGTGCTTACTGTTTCATGTCTGAATATTATTTGCTGCTGGGAGATATTATACTTCATTATTAGAGTGCTGACTGTTTCATGTCTCAATATTATTTGTTGCTGGGAGATATTATAGTTCAACATAAGAGTGCTTACTGTTTCATGTCTGAATATTATTTTCTGCTATGATATATTATACTTCAACATAAGAGTGCTTACTGTTTCATGTCTCAATATTATTTGCTGCTGGGAGATATTATAGTTCAACATTAGAGTGCTGACTGTTTCATGTCTCAATATTATTTGTTGCTGGGAGATATTATAGTTCAACATAAGAGTGCTTACTGTTTCATGTCTGAATATTATTTTCTGCTATGATATATTATACTTCAACATAAGAGTGCTTACTGTTTCATGTCTCAATATTACTTGCTGCTGGGGGATATTATACTTCAACATTAGAGTGCTTACTGTTTCATGTCTCAATATTACTTGCTGCTGGGGGATATTATACTTCATTATTAGAGTGCTTACTGTTTCATGTCTCAATATTACTTGCTGCTGGGGATATTATAGTTCAACATAGGAGTGCTTACTGTTTCATGTCTCAATATTATTTGCTGCTTTGAGATATTATACTTCAATGTAAGAGTGCTTACTGTTTCATGTCTCAATATTATTTGCTGCTGGGAGATATTATGCTTCAACTAAAGAGTGCTTACTGTTTCATGTCTCAATATTATTTGCTGCTGGAAGATATTATACTTCAACGTAAGAGTGCTTACTGTTTCATGTCTCAATATTATTTGCTGCTGGGAGATATTATACTTCAACATTAGAGTGCATACTGTATCATGTCTCAATATTATTTGCTGCTGGGAGGTATTATACTTCAACATTACAGTGCTTACTAATTCATGTCTCAATATTATTTGCTGCTGGGAGATATTATACTTCAACATTAGAGTGCTTACTGTTTCATGTCTCAATATTATTTGCTGCTGGGAGATATTATAGTTCAACATTAGAGTGCTTAATGTTTCATGTCTCAACATAATTTGCTGCTGGGAGATATTATACTTCAACGTAAGAGTGCTTACTGTTTCATGTCTAAATATTATTTGCTCCTTGGAGATATTATAGTTCAACATTATAGTGCTTACTGTTTCATGTCTCAATACTATTTGCTGCTGGGAGATACTATACTTCAACATAAGAGTGCTTACTGTTTCATGTCTCAATATTATTTGCTGCTGGGAGATATTATAGTTCAACATTAGGGTGCTTACTGTTTAATGTCTCAACATTATTTGCTGCTGGGATATTATACTTCAACATTAGTGTGCTGACTGTTTCATGTCTCAATACTATTTGCTGCTGGGAGATATTATAGTTCAACATTAGAGTGCTGACTGTTTCATGTCTCAATATTATTTGCTGCTGGGAAATATTATACTTCAACATAAGAGTGCTTACTGTTTTATGTCTCAATATTATTTGCTGCTGGGAGATATTATAGTTCAACATTGGAGTGCTTAATGTTTCATGTCTCAACATTATTTGCTGCTGGGAGATATTATACTTCAACGTAAGAGTGCTTACTGTTTCATGTCTCAATATTATTGCTCCTTGGAAATATTATAGTTCAACATTAGAGTGCTTACTGTTTCATGTCTCAATACTATTTGCTGCTATGAGATATTATATTTCAACATAAGAGTGGTCGCTGTTTCATGTCTCAATATTATTTGCTGCTGGGAGATATTATAATTACAATAAGGGTGCTTACTGTTTCATGTCTCAATATTAATTGCTGCTGGGTGATATTATAATTCAACATAAGGGTGCTTACTGTTTCATGTCTCAATATTATTTGCTGCTGGGAGATATGATAGTTCAACATAAGAGTGCTTACTGTTTCATGTCTCAATATTATTTTCTGCTGGGAGATATTATACTTCAACATAAGGGTGCTTACTGTTTCATGTCGGCACATTATTTGCTGCTGGGAGAGATTATCCTTTAACATTAGAGTGCTTACTGTTTCATGTCTCAATATTATTTGCTGCTGGGAGATATTATAGTTCAATGTAAGAGTGCTCACTGTTTCATGTCGCCACATTATTTGCCGCTGGGAGATATTATACTTCAACATAACTGTGCTTACTGTTTAATGTCTCAATATTATTTGCTGCTGGGAGATATTTTAGTTCAACATTAGAGTGCTTACTGTTTCATGTCTCAACATTATTTGCTGCTGGGAGATATTATACTTCAACATAAGAGTGCTTACTGTTTCATGTCTCAATACTATTTGCTGCTGGGAGATATTATAGTTCAACATTAGAGTGCTTACTCTTTCATGTCTCAATATTACTTGCTGCTGGGAGATATTATAGTTCAACATAAGAGTGCTTACTGTTTCATGTCTCAATACTACTTGCTGCTGGGAGATATTATAGTTCAACATAAGAGTGCTTACTGTTTCATGTCTCAATATTACTTGCTGCTGGGAGATATTATAGTTCAACATAAGAGTGCTTACTGTTTCATGTCTCAATACTACTTGCTGCTGGGAGATATTATAGTTCAACATATGAGTGCTTACTGATTCATGTTTTAATATTATTTGCTGTTGGGAGATATTATAGTTCAACACTAGAGTGGTTACTGTTTCATGTCTCAATATTATTTGCTGCTGGGAGATATTATAGCTTAACATAAGAGTGCTTACTGATTCATGTCGCAGCAATATTACCTGCTGGGAGATATTATTGGTACTTCAGCATAAGAGTGCTTACTGTTTCACAACATTATTTGCTGCTGGGAGTTATTATAGTTCAACATAAGAGTGCTTACTGTTTCATGTCTCAATATTATTTGCTGCTGGGAGGTATTATAATTACAATAAGGGTGCTTACTGTTTCATGTCTCAATATTATTTGCTGCTGGAGATATTATAGTTCAACATTAGAGTGCTTACTGTTTCATGTCTCAATATTATTTGCTGCTGGGAGATATTTTAGTTCAACATTAGAGTGCTTACTGTTTCATGTCTCAATATTATTTGCTGCTGGGAGATATTATAGTTCAACATTAGAGTGCTTAATGTTTCATGTCTCAATATTATTTGCTGCTGGGAGATATTATACTTCATTATTAGAGTGCTTACTGTTTCATGTCTCAATATTATTTGCTGCTGGAGATATTATAGTTCAACATTAGAGTGCTAACTGTTTCATGTCTCAATACTATTTGCTTCTGGGAGATATTATAGTTCAACATAAGAGTGCTTACTGTTTCATGTCTCAATATTATTTGCTTCTGGGAGATATTATAGTTCAACATAAGAGTGCTTACTGTTTCATGTCTCAATATTATTTGCTTCTGGGAGATATTATAGTTCAACATAAGAGTGCTTACTGTTTCATGTCTCAATATTATTTGCTTCTGGGAGATATTATAGTTCAACATTAGAGTGCTAACTGTTTCATGTCTCAATATTATTTGCTGCTGGAGATATTATAGTTCAACATTAGAGTGCTTACTGTTTCATGTCTCAATATTATTTGCTGCTGGAGATATTATAGTTCAACATTAGAGTGCTTACTGTTTCATGTCTCAATATTATTTGCTGCTGGAGATATTATAGTTCAACATTAGAGTGCTAACTGTTTCATGTCTCAATATTATTTGCTGCTGGAGATATTATAGTTCAACATTAGAGTGCTTACTGTTTCATGTCTCAATATTATTTGCTGCTGGAGATATTATAGTTCAACATTAGAGTGCTTACTGTTTCATGTCTCAATATTATTTGCTGCTGGAGATATTATAGTTCAACATTAGAGTGCTTACTGTTTCATGTCTCAATATTATTTGCTGCTGGAGATATTATAGTTCAACATTAGAGTGCTTACTGTTTCATGTCTCAATATTATTTGCTGCTGGAGATATTATAGTTCAACATTAGAGTGCTTACTGTTTCATGTCTCAATATTATTTGCTGCTGGGAGATATTTTAGTTCAACATTAGAGTGCTTACTGTTTCATGTCTCAATATTATTTGCTGCTGGGAGATATTATAGTTCAACATTAGAGTGCTTAATGTTTCATGTCTCAATATTATTTGCTGCTGGGAGATATTATACTTCATTATTAGAGTGCTTACTGTTTCATGTCTCAATATTATTTGCTGCTGGAGATATTATAGTTCAACATTAGAGTGCTTACTGTTTCATGTCTCAATATTATTTGCTGCTGGAGATATTATAGTTCAACATTAGAGTGCTTACTGTTTCATGTCTCAATATTATTTGCTGCTGGAGATATTATAGTTCAACATTAGAGTGCTTACTGTTTCATGTCTCAATATTATTTGCTGCTGGAGATATTATAGTTCAACATAAGAGTGCTAACTGTTTCATGTCTCAATACTATTTGCTGCTGGAGATATTATAGTTCAACATTAGAGTGCTTACTGTTTCATGTCTCAATATTATTTGCTGCTGGAGATATTATAGTTCAACATAAGAGTGCTAACTGTTTCATGTCTCAATACTATTTGCTTCTGGGAGATATTATAGTTCAACATAAGAGTGCTTACTGTTTCATGTCTCAATATTATTTGCTTCTGGGAGATATTATAGTTCAACATAAGAGTGCTTACTGTTTCATGTCTCAATACTATTTGCTTCTGGGAGATATTATAGTTCAACATAAGAGTGCTTACTGTTTCATGTCTCAATACTATTTGCTTCTGGGAGATATTATAGTTCAACATAAGAGTGCTTACTGTTTCATGTCTCAATACTATTTGCTTCTGGGAGATATTATAGTTCAACATAAGAGTGCTAACTGTTTCATGTCTCAATACTATTTGCTTCTGGGAGATATTATAGTTCAACATAAGAGTGCTAACTGTTTCATGTCTCAATACTATTTGCTTCTGGGAGATATTATAGTTCAACATAAGAGTGCTAACTGTTTCATGTCTCAATACTATTTGCTTCTGGGAGATATTATAGTTCAACATAAGAGTGCTAACTGTTTCATGTCTCAATACTATTTGCTTCTGGGAGATATTATAGTTCAACATAAGAGTGCTAACTGTTTCATGTGTCAATATTATTTGCTGCTGGGAGATATTATAGTTCAACATTAGAGTGCTTACTGTTTCATGTCTCAATACTATTTGCTTCTGGGAGATATTATAGTTCAACATAAGAGTGCTAACTGTTTCATGTCTCAATATTATTTGCTGCTGGAGATATTATAGTTCAACATTAGAGTGCTTACTGTTTCATGTCTCAATACTATTTGCTTCTGGGAGATATTATAGTTCAACATAAGAGTGCTAACTGTTTCATGTCTCAATATTATTTGCTGCTGGAGATATTATACTTCAACATTAGAGTGCTTACTGTTTCATGTGTCAACATTAATTGCTGCGGGAGATATTATACTTCAACGTAAGAGTTCCTACTGTTTCATGACTCAATATTACTTGCTGCTGGGAAATATTATACTTCAACATAAGAGTGCTAACTGTTTCATGTGTCAATATTATTTGCTGCTGGGAGATATTATAGTTCAACATTAGAGTGCTTACTGTTTCATGTCTCAATATTATTTGCTGCTGGAAGATATTATAGTTCAACATTAGAGTGCTTACTGTTTCATGTCTCAATATTATTTGCTGCTGGAGATATTATACTTCAACATTAGAGTGCTTACTGTTTCATGTCTCAATATTATTTGCTGCTGGGAGATATTATAGTTCAACATTAGAGTGCTTACTGTTTCATGTCTCAATATTATTTGCTGCTGGAGATATTATACTTCAACATTAGAGTGCTTACTGTTTCATGTCTCAATATTATTTGCTGCTGGAGATATTATACTTCAACATTAGAGTGCTTACTGTTTCATGTCTCAATATTATTTGCTGCTGGGAGATATTATACTTCATTATTAGAGTGCTTACTGTTTCATGTCTCAATATTATTTGCTGCTGGAGATATTATACTTCAACATTAGAGTGCTTACTGTTTCATGTCTCAATATTATTTGCTGCTGGAGATATTATACTTCAACATTAGAGTGCTTACTGTTTCATGTCTCAATATTATTTGCTGCTGGGAGATATTATACTTCATTATTAGAGTGCTTACTGTTTCATGTCTCAATATTATTTGCTGCTGGAGATATTATACTTCAACATTAGAGTGCTTACTGTTTCATGTCTCAATATTATTTGCTGCGGGAGATATTATACTTCAACGTAAGAGTTCCTACTGTTTCATGACTCAATATTACTTGCTGCTGGGAAATATTATACTTCAACATAAGAGTGCTTACTGTTTCATGTCTCAATATATTTGCTGCTGGGAGATATTATAGTTCAACATTAGAGTGCTTAATGTTTCATGTCTCAATATTATTTGCTGCTGGGAGATATTATAGTTCAACATTAGAGTGCTTACTGTTTCATGTCTCAATATATTTGCTGCTGGGAGATATTATAGTTCAACATTAGAGTGCTTAATGTTTCATGTCTCAATATTATTTGCTGCTGGGAGATATTATAGTTCAACATTAGAGTGCTTACTGTTTCATGTCTCAATATATTTGCTGCTGGGAGATATTATAGTTCAACATTAGAGTGCTTAATGTTTCATGTCTCAATATTATTTGCTGCTGGGAGATATTATAGTTCATTATTAGAGTGCTTACTGTTTCATGTCTCAATATTATTTGCTGCTGGGAGATATTATACTTCAACATTAGAGTGCTTAATGTTTCATGTCTCAACATAATTTGCTGCTGGGAGATATTATACTTCAACGTAAGAGTGCTTACTGTTTCATGTCTCAATATTATTTGCTGCTGGGAGATATTATACTTCAACATAAGAGTGCTTACTGTTTCATGTCTCAATATTACTTGCTGCTGGGAAATATTACACTTCAACATTAGAGTGCTTACTGTTTCATGTCTCAATATTACTTGCTGCTGGGAAATATTACACTTCAACATTAGAGTGCTTAATGTTTCATGTCTCAACATAATTTGCTGCTGGGAGATATTATACTTCAACGTAAGAGTGCTTACTGTTTCATGTCTCAATATTATTTGCTGCTGGGAGATATTATACTTCAACATTAGAGTGCTTACTGTTTCATGTCTCAATATTACTTGCTGCTGGGAAATATTACACTTCAACATAAGAGTGCTTACTGTTTCATGTCTCAATATTAATTGCTGCTGGGAGATATTATAGTTCAACATTAGAGTGCTTACTGTTTCATGTCTCAATATATTTGCTGCTGGGAGATATTATAGTTCAACATTAGAGTGCTTACTGTTTCATGTCTCAATACTATTTGCTGCTGGGAGATATTATAGTTCATTATTAGAGTGCTTACTGTTTCATGTCTCAATATTATTTGCTGCTGGGAGATATTATACTTCATTATTAGAGTGCTTACTGTTTCATGTCTCAATATTATTTGCTGCTGGGAGATATTATAGTTCAACATTAGAGTGCTTACTGTTTCATGTCTCAATATTATTTGCTGCTGGAAGATATTATAGTTCAACATAAGAGTGCTTACTGTTTCATGTCTCAATATTATTTGCTGCTGGAAGATATTATACTTCAACATTAGAGTGCTTACTGTTTTATGTCTCAATATTATTTGCTGCTGGGAGATATTATACTTCAACATTAGAGTGCTTACTGTTTCATGTCTCAATATTATTTGCTGCTGGAAGATATTATACTTCAACATTAGAGTGCTTACTGTTTCATGTCTCAATATTAATTGCTGCTGGAAGATATTATACTTCAACATTAGAGTGCTTACTGTTTCATGTCTCAATATTAATTGCTGCTGGAGATATTATACTTCATTATTAGAGTGCTTACTGTTTCATGTGTCAACATTAATTGCTGCTGGGAGATATTATACTTCATTATTAGAGTGCTTACTGTTTCATGTCTCAATATTATTTGCTGCTGGGAGATATTATACTTCATTATTAGAGTGCTTACTGTTTCATGTCTCAATATTATTTGCTGCTGGAAGATATTATACTTCAACATTAGAGTGCTTACTGTTTCATGTCTCAATATTAATTGCTGCTGGAAGATATTATACTTCAACATTAGAGTGCTTACTGTTTCATGTCTCAATATTAATTGCTGCTGGAGATATTATACTTCAACATTAGAGTGCTTACTGTTTCATGTCTCAATATTAATTGCTGCTGGAAGATATTATACTTCAACATTAGAGTGCTTACTGTTTCATGTGTCAACATTAATTGCTGCTGGGAGATATTATAGTTCAACATTAGAGTGCTTACTGTTTCATGTCTCAATATTAATTGCTGCTGGAAGATATTATACTTCATTATTAGAGTGCTTACTGTTTCATGTGTCAACATTAATTGCTGCTGGAAGATATTATACTTCAACATTAGAGTGCTTACTGTTTCATGTCTCAATATTAATTGCTGCTGGGAGATATTATACTTCAACATAAGAGTGCTTACTGTTTCATGTCTCAATATTAATTGCTGCTGGAGATATTATACTTCATTATTAGAGTGCTTACTGTTTCATGTGTCAACATTAATTGCTGCTGGAAGATATTATACTTCAACATTAGAGTGCTTACTGTTTCATGTCTCAATATTAATTGCTGCTGGAAGATATTATACTTCAACATTAGAGTGCTTACTGTTTCATGTCTCAATATTAATTGCTGCTGGAGATATTATACTTCATTATTAGAGTGCTTACTGTTTCATGTGTCAACATTAATTGCTGCTGGGAGATATTATACTTCATTATTAGAGTGCTTACTGTTTCATGTCTCAATATTATTTGCTGCTGGGAGATATTATACTTCATTATTAGAGTGCTTACTGTTTCATGTGTCAATATTATTTGCTGCTGGGAGATATTATACTTCATTATTAGAGTGCTTACTGTTTCATGTGTCAATATTATTTGCTGCTGGGAGATATTATACTTCATTATTAGAGTGCTTACTGTTTCATGTCTCAATATTATTTGCTGCTGGGAGATATTATAGTTCAACATTAGAGTGCTTACTGTTTCATGTCTCAATATTATTTGCTGCTGGGAGATATTATACTTCATTATTAGAGTGCTTACTGTTTCATGTCTCAATATTATTTGCTGCTGGGAGATATTATACTTCATTATTAGAGTGCTTACTGTTTCATGTCTCAATATTATTTGCTGCTGGGAGATATTATACTTCATTATTAGAGTGCTTACTGTTTCATGTCTCAATATTATTTGCTGCTGGGAGATATTATACTTCATTATTAGAGTGCTTACTGTTTCATGTCTCAATATTATTTGCTGCTGGGAGATATTATACTTCATTATTAGAGTGCTTACTGTTTCATGTGTCAATATTATTTGCTGCTGGGAGATATTATACTTCATTATTAGAGTGCTTACTGTTTCATGTCTCAATATTATTTGCTGCTGGGAGATATTATACTTCATTATTAGAGTGCTTACTGTTTCATGTGTCAATATTATTTGCTGCTGGGAGATATTATACTTCATTATTAGAGTGCTTACTGTTTCATGTCTCAATATTATTTGCTGCTGGGAGATATTATACTTCATTATTAGAGTGCTTACTGTTTCATGTGTCAATATTATTTGCTGCTGGGAGATATTATACTTCATTATTAGAGTGCTTACTGTTTCATGTCTCAATATTATTTGCTGCTGGGAGATATTATACTTCATTATTAGAGTGCTTACTGTTTCATGTCTCAATATTATTTGCTGCTGGAGATATTATACTTCATTATTAGAGTGCTTACTGTTTCATGTCTCAATATTATTTGCTGCTGGGAGATATTATAGTTCATTATTAGAGTGCTTACTGTTTCATGTCTCAATATTATTTGCTGCTGGGAGATATTGTAGTTCAACATTAGAGTGCTTACTGTTTCATGTGTCAACATTAATTGCTGCTGGGAGATATTGTAGTTCAACATTAGAGTGCTTACTGTTTCATGTGTCAACATTAATTGCTGCTGGAGATATTATACTTCATTATTAGAGTGCTTACTGTTTCATGTGTCAACATTAATTGCTGCTGGAGATATTATACTTCATTATTAGAGTGCTTACTGTTTCATGTGTCAACATTATTTGCTGCTGGGAGATATTATAGTTCATTATTAGAGTGCTTACTGTTTCATGTCTCAATATTATTTGCTGCTGGGAGATATTATACTTCATTATTAGAGTGCTTACTGTTTCATGTGTCAACATTATTTGCTGCTGGGAGATATTATAGTTCATTATTAGAGTGCTTACTGTTTCATGTGTCAACATTATTTGCTGCTGGGAGATATTATAGTTCAACATAAGAGTGCTTACTGTTTCATGTCTCAATATTATTTGCTGCTGGGAGATATTATAGTTCATTATTAGAGTGCTTACTGTTTCATGTCTCAATATTATTTGCTGCTGGGAGATATTATAGTTCATTATTAGAGTGCTTACTGTTTCATGTGTCAACATTATTTGCAGCTGGGAGATATTATAGTTCATTATTAGAGTGCTTACTGTTTCATGTGTCAACATTATTTGCTGCTGGGAGATATTATAGTTCATTATTAGAGTGCTTACTGTTTCATGTCTCAATATTATTTGCTGCTGGGAGATATTATAGTTCATTATTAGAGTGCTTACTGTTTCATGTCTCAATATTATTTGCTGCTGGGAGATATTATAGTTCATTATTAGAGTGCTTACTGTTTCATGTGTCAACATTATTTGCTGCTGGGAGATATTATAGTTCATTATTAGAGTGCTTACTGTTTCATGTCTCAATATTATTTGCTGCTGGAGATATTATACTTCATTATTAGAGTGCTTACTGTTTCATGTCTCAATATTATTTGCTGCTGGAGATATTATACTTCATTATTAGAGTGCTTACTGTTTCATGTCTCAATATTACTTGCTGCTGGGAGATATTATAGTTCATTATTAGAGTGCTTACTGTTTCATGTGTCAACATTATTTGCTGCTGGGAGATATTATAGTTCATTATTAGAGTGCTTACTGTTTCATGTGTCAACATTATTTGCTGCTGGGAGATATTATAGTTCAACATTAGAGTGCTTACTGTTTCATGTGTCAACATTATTTGCTGCTGGGAGATATTATAGTTCATTATTAGAGTGCTTACTGTTTCATGTCTCAATATTATTTGCTGCTGGGAGATATTATAGTTCATTATTAGAGTGCTTACTGTTTCATGTGTCAACATTATTTGCAGCTGGGAGATATTATAGTTCATTATTAGAGTGCTTACTGTTTCATGTGTCAACATTATTTGCTGCTGGGAGATATTATAGTTCATTATTAGAGTGCTTACTGTTTCATGTCTCAACATTATTTGCTGCTGGGAGATATTATACTTCATTATTAGAGTGCTTACTGTTTTATGTCTCAACATTATTTGCTGCTGGGAGATATTATAGTTCATTATTAGAGTGCTTACTGTTTCATGTCTCAATATTATTTGCTGCTGGGAGATATTATAGTTCATTATTAGAGTGCTTACTGTTTTATGTCTCAACATTATTTGCTGCTGGGAGATATTATAGTTCATTATTAGAGTGCTTACTGTTTCATGTCTCAATATTATTTGCTGCTGGGAGATATTATACTTCATTATTAGAGTGCTTACTGTTTTATGTCTCAACATTATTTGCTGCTGGGAGATATTATAGTTCATTATTAGAGTGCTTACTGTTTCATGTCTCAATATTATTTGCTGCTGGGAGATATTATAGTTCATTATTAGAGTGCTTACTGTTTCATGTCTCAATATTATTTGCTGCTGGGAGATATTATAGTTCATTATTAGAGTGCTTACTGTTTCATGTCTCAATATTATTTGCTGCTGGGAGATATTATACTTCATTATTAGAGTGCTTACTGTTTCATGTCTCAATATTATTTGCTGCTGGGAGATATTATAGTTCATTATTAGAGTGCTTACTGTTTCATGTCTCAATATTATTTGCTGCTGGGAGATATTATAGTTCATTATTAGAGTGCTTACTGTTTCATGTCTCAATATTATTTGCTGCTGGGAGATATTATACTTCATTATTAGAGTGCTTACTGTTTCATGTCTCAATATTATTTGCTGCTGGGAGATATTATAGTTCATTATTAGAGTGCTTACTGTTTCATGTCTCAATATTATTTGCTGCTGGGAGATATTATAGTTCATTATTAGAGTGCTTACTGTTTCATGTCTCAATATTATTTGCTGCTGGGAGATATTATAGTTCATTATTAGAGTGCTTACTGTTTCATGTCTCAATATTATTTGCTGCTGGGAGATATTATAGTTCATTATTAGAGTGCTTACTGTTTCATGTCTCAATATTATTTGCTGCTGGGAGATATTATACTTCATTATTAGAGTGCTTACTGTTTCATGTCTCAATATTATTTGCTGCTGGGAGATATTATAGTTCATTATTAGAGTGCTTACTGTTTCATGTCTCAATATTATTTGCTGCTGGGAGATATTATACTTCATTATTAGAGTGCTTACTGTTTCATGTCTCAATATTATTTGCTGCTGGGAGATATTATACTTCATTATTAGAGTGCTTACTGTTTCATGTCTCAATATTATTTGCTGCTGGAGATATTATAGTTCATTATTAGAGTGCTTACTGTTTCATGTCTCAATATTATTTGCTGCTGGGAGATATTATAGTTCATTATTAGAGTGCTTACTGTTTCATGTGTCAACATTATTTGCTGCTGGGAGATATTATAGTTCAACATTAGAGTGCTTACTGTTTCATGTCTCAATATTATTTGCTGCTGGGAGATATTATACTTCATTATTAGAGTGCTTACTGTTTCATGTCTCAATATTATTTGCTGCTGGGAGATATTATAGTTCAACATTAGAGTGCTTACTGTTTCACGTCTCAATATTATTTGCTGCTGGAAGATATTATAGTTCAACATTAGAGTGCTTACTGTTTCATGTCTCAATATTATTTGCTGCTGGAAGATATTATACTTCATTATTAGAGTGCTTACTGTTTCATGTCTCAATATTATTTGCTGCTGGAAGATATTATACTTCATTATTAGAGTGCTTACTGTTTCATGTCTCAATATTATTTGCTGCTGGAAGATATTATACTTCATTATTAGAGTGCTTACTGTTTCATGTCTCAATATTATTTGCTGCTGGAAGATATTATAGTTCAACATTAGAGTGCTTACTGTTTCATGTCTCAATATTATTTGCTGCTGGAAGATATTATACTTCATTATTAGAGTGCTTACTGTTTCATGTCTCAGTATTATTTGCTGCTGGAAGATATTATAGTTCAACATTAGAGTGCTTACAGTTTCATGTCTCAATATTATTTGCTGCTGGAAGATATTATACTTCATTATTAGAGTGCTTACTGTTTCATGTCTCAATATTATTTGCTGCTGGGAGATATTATACTTCATTATTAGAGTGCTTACTGTTTCATGTCTCAATATTATTTGCTGCTGGGAGATATTATAGTTCAACATTAGAGTGCTTACTGTTTCATGTCTCAATATTATTTGCTGCTGGAAGATATTATAGTTCAACATTAGAGTGCTTACAGTTTCATGTCTCAATATTATTTGCTGCTGGAAGATATTATAGTTCAACATTAGAGTGCTTACAGTTTCATGTCTCAATATTATTTGCTGCTGGAAGATATTATAGTTCAACATAAGAGTGCTTACTGTTTCATGTCTCAATATTATTTGCTGCTGGGAGATATTATAGTTCAACATAAGAGTGCTTACTGTTTCATGTCTCAATATTATTTGCTGCTGGGAGATATTATAGTTCAACATTAGAGTGCTTACTGTTTCATGTCTCAATATTATTTGCTGCTGGGAGATATTATAGTTCAACATTAGAGTGCTTACTGTTTCATGTCTCAATATTATTTGCTGCTGGGAGATATTATAGTTCAACATTAGAGTGCTTACTGTTTCATGTCTCAATATTATTTGCTGCTGGAAGATATTATAGTTCAACATTAGAGTGCTTACTGTTTCATGTCTCAATATTATTTGCTGCTGGGAGATATTATAGTTCAACATTAGAGTGCTTACCGTTTCATGTCTCAATATTATTTGCTGCTGGAGATATTATAGTTCAACATTAGAGTGCTTACAGTTTCATGTCTCAATATTATTTGCTGCTGGGAGATATTATACTTCAACATAAGAGTGCTTACAGTTTCATGTCTCAATATTATTTGCTGCTGGAGATATTATAGTTCAACATTAGAGTGCTTACTGTTTCATGTCTCAATATTATTTGCTGCTGGGAGATATTATAGTTCAACATTAGAGTGCTTACTGTTTCATGTCTCAATATTATTTGCTGCTGGAGATATTATACTTCATTATTAGAGTGCTTACTGTTTCATGTCTCAATATTATTTGCTGCTGGGAGATATTATAGTTCAACATTAGAGTGCTTACCGTTTCATGTCTCAATATTATTTGCTGCTGGAGATATTATAGTTCAACATTAGAGTGCTTACTGTTTCATGTCGCCACATTATTTGCTGCTGGGAGATTTTATATTTCAACATAACAGTGCTTACTGTTTCATGTCTCAACATTATTTGCTGCTGGAGATATTATAGTTCAACATTAGAGTGCTTACTGTTTCATGTCTCAATATTATTTGCTGCTGGAGATATTATAGTTCAACATTAGAGTGCTTACTGTTTCATGTCTCAATATTATTTGCTGCTGGGAGATATTATACTTCATTATTAGAGTGCTTACTGTTTCATGTCTCAATATTACTTGCTGCTGGAGATATTATACTTCATTATTAGAGTGCTTACTGTTTCATGTCTCAATATTATTTGCTGCTGGGAGATATTATAGTTCAACATTAGAGTGCTTACTGTTTCATGTCTCAATATTATTTGCTGCTGGGAGATATTATAGTTCAACATTAGAGTGCTTACTGTTTCATGTCTCAATATTATTTGCTGCTGGGAGATATTATAGTTCAACATAAGGGTGCTTACTGTTTCATGTCTCAATATTATTTGCTGCTGGAAGATATTATAGTTCATTATTAGAGTGCTTACTGTTTCATGTCTCAATATTATTTGCTGCTGGGAGATATTATACTTCATTATTAGAGTGCTTACTGTTTTATGTCTCAACATTATTTGCTGCTGGGAGATATTATAGTTCATTATTAGAGTGCTTACTGTTTCATGTCTCAATATTATTTGCTGCTGGGAGATATTATAGTTCATTATTAGAGTGCTTACTGTTTCATGTCTCAATATTATTTGCTGCTGGGAGATATTATAGTTCATTATTAGAGTGCTTACTGTTTCATGTCTCAATATTATTTGCTGCTGGGAGATATTATAGTTCAACATTAGAGTGCTTACTGTTTCACGTCTCAATATTATTTGCTGCTGGGAGATATTATAGTTCATTATTAGAGTGCTTACTGTTTCATGTCTCAATATTATTTGCTGCTGGGAGATATTATAGTTCAACATTAGAGTGCTTACTGTTTCACGTCTCAATATTATTTGCTGCTGGGAGATATTATACTTCATTATTAGAGTGCTTACTGTTTCATGTCTCAATATTATTTGCTGCTGGGAGATATTATAGTTCAACATTAGAGTGCTTACTGTTTCACGTCTCAATATTATTTGCTGCTGGGAGATATTATAGTTCAACATTAGAGTGCTTACTGTTTCACGTCTCAATATTATTTGCTGCTGGGAGATATTATACTTCATTATTAGAGTGCTTACTGTTTCATGTCTCAATATTATTTGCTGCTGGGAGATATTATAGTTCAACATTAGAGTGCTTACTGTTTCACGTCTCAATATTATTTGCTGCTGGAAGATATTATAGTTCAACATTAGAGTGCTTACTGTTTCATGTCTCAATATTATTTGCTGCTGGAAGATATTATACTTCATTATTAGAGTGCTTACTGTTTCATGTCTCAATATTATTTGCTGCTGGAAGATATTATACTTCATTATTAGAGTGCTTACTGTTTCATGTCTCAATATTATTTGCTGCTGGAAGATATTATACTTCATTATTAGAGTGCTTACTGTTTCATGTCTCAATATTATTTGCTGCTGGAAGATATTATAGTTCAACATTAGAGTGCTTACTGTTTCATGTCTCAATATTATTTGCTGCTGGAAGATATTATACTTCATTATTAGAGTGCTTACTGTTTCATGTCTCAGTATTATTTGCTGCTGGAAGATATTATAGTTCAACATTAGAGTGCTTACAGTTTCATGTCTCAATATTATTTGCTGCTGGAAGATATTATACTTCATTATTAGAGTGCTTACTGTTTCATGTCTCAATATTATTTGCTGCTGGGAGATATTATACTTCATTATTAGAGTGCTTACTGTTTCATGTCTCAATATTATTTGCTGCTGGGAGATATTATAGTTCAACATTAGAGTGCTTACTGTTTCATGTCTCAATATTATTTGCTGCTGGAAGATATTATAGTTCAACATTAGAGTGCTTACAGTTTCATGTCTCAATATTATTTGCTGCTGGAAGATATTATAGTTCAACATTAGAGTGCTTACAGTTTCATGTCTCAATATTATTTGCTGCTGGAAGATATTATAGTTCAACATAAGAGTGCTTACTGTTTCATGTCTCAATATTATTTGCTGCTGGGAGATATTATAGTTCAACATAAGAGTGCTTACTGTTTCATGTCTCAATATTATTTGCTGCTGGGAGATATTATAGTTCAACATTAGAGTGCTTACTGTTTCATGTCTCAATATTATTTGCTGCTGGGAGATATTATAGTTCAACATTAGAGTGCTTACTGTTTCATGTCTCAATATTATTTGCTGCTGGGAGATATTATAGTTCAACATTAGAGTGCTTACTGTTTCATGTCTCAATATTATTTGCTGCTGGAAGATATTATAGTTCAACATTAGAGTGCTTACTGTTTCATGTCTCAATATTATTTGCTGCTGGGAGATATTATAGTTCAACATTAGAGTGCTTACCGTTTCATGTCTCAATATTATTTGCTGCTGGAGATATTATAGTTCAACATTAGAGTGCTTACAGTTTCATGTCTCAATATTATTTGCTGCTGGGAGATATTATACTTCAACATAAGAGTGCTTACAGTTTCATGTCTCAATATTATTTGCTGCTGGAGATATTATAGTTCAACATTAGAGTGCTTACTGTTTCATGTCTCAATATTATTTGCTGCTGGGAGATATTATACTTCATTATTAGAGTGCTTACTGTTTCATGTCTCAATATTATTTGCTGCTGGAGATATTATAGTTCAACATTAGAGTGCTTACTGTTTCATGTCTCAATATTATTTGCTGCTGGGAGATATTATACTTCATTATTAGAGTGCTTACTGTTTCATGTCTCAATATTATTTGCTGCTGGGAGATATTATAGTTCAACATTAGAGTGCTTACCGTTTCATGTCTCAATATTATTTGCTGCTGGAGATATTATAGTTCAACATTAGAGTGCTTACTGTTTCATGTCGCCACATTATTTGCTGCTGGGAGATTTTATATTTCAACATAACAGTGCTTACTGTTTCATGTCTCAACATTATTTGCTGCTGGAGATATTATAGTTCAACATTAGAGTGCTTACTGTTTCATGTCTCAATATTATTTGCTGCTGGAGATATTATAGTTCAACATTAGAGTGCTTACTGTTTCATGTCTCAATATTATTTGCTGCTGGGAGATATTATACTTCATTATTAGAGTGCTTACTGTTTCATGTCTCAATATTACTTGCTGCTGGAGATATTATACTTCATTATTAGAGTGCTTACTGTTTCATGTCTCAATATTATTTGCTGCTGGGAGATATTATAGTTCAACATTAGAGTGCTTACTGTTTCATGTCTCAATATTATTTGCTGCTGGGAGATATTATAGTTCAACATTAGAGTGCTTACTGTTTCATGTCTCAATATTATTTGCTGCTGGGAGATATTATAGTTCAACATAAGGGTGCTTACTGTTTCATGTCTCAATATTATTTGCTGCTGGAAGATATTATAGTTCAACATTAGAGTGCTTACTGTTTCATGTCTCAATATTATTTGCTGCTGGGAGATATTATAGTTCAACATTAGAGTGCTTACTGTTTCATGTCTCAATATTATTTGCTGCTGGGAGATATTATAGTTCAACATTAGAGTGCTTACTGTTTCATGTCTCAATATTATTTGCTGCTGGGAGATATTATAGTTCAACATTAGAGTGCTTACTGTTTCATGTCTCAATATTATTTGCTGCTGGGAGATATTATAGTTCAACATTAGAGTGCTTACTGTTTCATGTCTCAATATTATTTGCTGCTGGGAGATATTATAGTTCAACATTAGAGTGCTTACTGTTTCATGTCTCAATATTATTTGCTGCTGGGAGATATTATAGTTCAACATTAGAGTGCTTACTGTTTCATGTCTCAATATTATTTGCTGCTGGGAGATATTATAGTTCAACATTAGAGTGCTTACTGTTTCATGTCTCAATATTATTTGCTGCTGGGAGATATTATAGTTCAACATAAGAGTGCTTACTGTTTCATGTCTCAATATTATTTGCTGCTGGAAGATATTATACTTCATTATTAGAGTGCTTACTGTTTCATGTCTCAATATTATTTGCTGCTGGAGATATTATACTTCATTATTAGAGTGCTTACTGTTTCATGTCTCAATATTATTTGCTGCTGGAGATATTATACTTCATTATTAGAGTGCTTACTGTTTCATGTCTCAATATTATTTGCTGCTGGGAGATATTATAGTTCATTATTAGAGTGCTTACTGTTTCATGTCTCAATATTATTTGCTGCTGGGAGATATTATACTTCATTATTAGAGTGCTTACTGTTTCATGTCTCAATATTACTTGCTGCTGGGAGATATTATACTTCATTATTAGAGTGCTTACTGTTTCATGTCTCAATATTATTTGCTGCTGGGAGATATTATACTTCATTATTAGAGTGCTTACTGTTTCATGTCTCAATATTATTTGCTGCTGGGAGATATTATAGTTCAACATTAGAGTGCTTACTGTTTCATGTCTCAATATTACTTGCTGCTGGAGATATTATACTTCATTATTAGAGTGCTTACTGTTTCATGTCTCAATATTATTTGCTGCTGGGAGATATTATACTTCATTATTAGAGTGCTTACTGTTTCATGTCTCAATATTACTTGCTGCTGGGAGATATTATAGTTCAACATTAGAGTGCTTACTGTTTCACGTCTCAATATTACTTGCTGCTGGAGATATTATAGTTCAACATTAGAGTGCTTACTGTTTCATGTCTCAATATTATTTGCTGCTGGGAGATATTATAGTTCAACATTAGAGTGCTTACTGTTTCACGTCTCAATATTACTTGCTGCTGGAGATATTATAGTTCAACATTAGAGTGCTTACTGTTTCATGTCTCAATATTACTTGCTGCTGGAGATATTATACTTCATTATTAGAGTGCTTACTGTTTCATGTCTCAATATTATTTGCTGCTGGGAGATATTATACTTCATTATTAGAGTGCTTACTGTTTCATGTCTCAATATTACTTGCTGCTGGGAGATATTATAGTTCAACATTAGAGTGCTTACTGTTTCACGTCTCAATATTACTTGCTGCTGGAGATATTATAGTTCAACATTAGAGTGCTTACTGTTTCATGTCTCAATATTATTTGCTGCTGGGAGATATTATAGTTCAACATTAGAGTGCTTACTGTTTCACGTCTCAATATTACTTGCTGCTGGAGATATTATAGTTCAACATTAGAGTGCTTACTGTTTCATGTCTCAATATTACTTGCTGCTGGGAGATATTATAGTTCAACATTAGAGTGCTTACTGTTTCACGTCTCAATATTACTTGCTGCTGGAGATATTATAGTTCAACATTAGAGTGCTTACTGTTTCATGTCTCAATATTATTTGCTGCTGGGAGATATTATAGTTCAACATTAGAGTGCTTACCGTTTCATGTCTCAATATTATTTGCTGCTGGGAGATATTATAGTTCAACATTAGAGTGCTTACTGTTTCACGTCTCAATATTACTTGCTGCTGGAGATATTATAGTTCAACATTAGAGTGCTTACTGTTTCACGTCTCAATATTACTTGCTGCTGGAGATATTATAGTTCAACATTAGAGTGCTAACTGTTTCATGTCTCAATATTATTTGCTGCTGGAGATATTATAGTTCAACATTACAGTGCTTACTGTTTCATGTGTCAATATTACTTGCTGCTGGAGATATTATAGTTCAACATTACAGTGCTTACTGTTTCACGTCTCAATATTACTTGCTGCTGGAGATATTATAGTTCAACATTAGAGTGCTAACTGTTTCATGTCTCAATATTATTTGCTGCTGGAGATATTATAGTTCAACATTACAGTGCTTACTGTTTCATGTGTCAATATTACTTGCTGCTGGAGATATTATAGTTCAACATTAGAGTGCTTACTGTTTCACGTCTCAATATTACTTGCTGCTGGAGATATTATAGTTCAACATTAGAGTGCTAACTGTTTCATGTCTCAATATTATTTGCTGCTGGAGATATTATAGTTCAACATTACAGTGCTTACTGTTTCATGTGTCAATATTACTTGCTGCTGGAGATATTATAGTTCAACATTAGAGTGCTAACTGTTTCATGTCTCAATATTATTTGCTGCTGGGAGATATTATAGTTCAACATTAGAGTGCTTACTGTTTCATGTGTCAATATTATTTGCTGCTGGGAGATATTATAGTTCAACATTACAGTGCTTACTGTTTCACGTCTCAATATTACTTGCTGCTGGAGATATTATAGTTCAACATTAGAGTGCTAACTGTTTCATGTCTCAATATTATTTGCTGCTGGGAGATATTATAGTTCAACATTAGAGTGCTTACTGTTTCACGTCTCAATATTACTTGCTGCTGGAGATATTATACTTCATTATTAGAGTGCTTACTGTTTCATGTCTCAATATTATTTGCTGCTGGAGATATTATACTTCATTATTAGAGTGCTTACTGTTTCATGTCTCAATATTATTTGCTGCTGGGAGATATTATAGTTCAACATTAGAGTGCTTACTGTTTCATGTCTCAATATTATTTGCTGCTGGGAGATATAATAGTTCAACATTAGAGTGCTTACTGTTTCATGTCTCAATATTACTTGCTGCTGGAGATATTATACTTCATTATTAGAGTGCTTACTGTTTCATGTCTCAATATTATTTGCTGCTGGGAGATATTATACTTCATTATTAGAGTGCTTACTGTTTCATGTCTCAATATTATTTGCTGCTGGGAGATATTATACTTCATTATTAGAGTGCTTACTGTTTCATGTCTCAATATTATTTGCTGCTGGGAGATATTATACTTCATTATTAGAGTGCTTACTGTTTCATGTCTCAATATTACTTGCTGCTGGAGATATTATACTTCATTATTAGAGTGCTTACTGTTTCATGTCTCAATATTACTTGCTGCTGGAGATATTATACTTCATTATTAGAGTGCTTACTGTTTCATGTCTCAATATTATTTGCTGCTGGGAGATATTATACTTCATTATTAGAGTGCTTACTGTTTCATGTCTCAATATTATTTGCTGCTGGGAGATATTATACTTCATTATTAGAGTGCTTACTGTTTCATGTCTCAATATTATTTGCTGCTGGGAGATATTATAGTTCAACATTAGAGTGCTTACTGTTTCATGTCTCAATATTATTTGCTGCTGGGAGATATTATAGTTCAACATTAGAGTGCTTACTGTTTCATGTCTCAATATTATTTGCTGCTGGGAGATATTATAGTTCAACATTAGAGTGCTTACTGTTTCATGTCTCAATATTATTTGCTGCTGGGAGATATTATAGTTCAACATTAGAGTGCTTACTGTTTCATGTCTCAATATTATTTGCTGCTGGGAGATATTATACTTCATTATTAGAGTGCTTACTGTTTCACGTCTCAATATTATTTGCTGCTGGGAGATATTATACTTCATTATTAGAGTGCTTACTGTTTCATGTCTCAATATTATTTGCTGCTGGGAGATATTATAGTTCAACATTAGAGTGCTTACTGTTTCATGTCTCAATATTATTTGCTGCTGGGAGATATTATAGTTCAACATTAGAGTGCTTACTGTTTCATGTCTCAATATTATTTGCTGCTGGGAGATATTATAGTTCAACATTAGAGTGCTTACTGTTTCATGTCTCAATATTATTTGCTGCTGGGAGATATTATAGTTCAACATTAGAGTGCTTACTGTTTCATGTCTCAATATTATTTGCTGCTGGAGATATTATACTTCATTATTAGAGTGCTTACTGTTTCATGTCTCAATATTATTTGCTGCTGGAGATATTATACTTCATTATTAGAGTGCTTACTGTTTCATGTCTCAATATTATTTGCTGCTGGGAGATATTATACTTCATTATTAGAGTGCTTACTGTTTCATGTCTCAATATTATTTGCTGCTGGGAGATATTATACTTCATTATTAGAGTGCTTACTGTTTCATGTCTCAATATTATTTGCTGCTGGGAGATATTATACTTCATTATTAGAGTGCTTACTGTTTCATGTCTCAATATTATTTGCTGCTGGGAGATATTATAGTTCAACATTAGAGTGCTTACTGTTTCATGTCTCAATATTACTTGCTGCTGAGAGATATTATAGTTCAACATTAGAGTGCTTACTGTTTCATGTCTCAATATTACTTGCTGCTGGGAGATATTATAGTTCAACATTAGAGTGCTTACTGTTTCATGTCTCAATATTACTTGCTGCTGGAGATATTATACTTCATTATTAGAGTGCTTACTGTTTCATGTCTCAATATTACTTGCTGCTGAGAGATATTATAGTTCAACATTAGAGTGCTTACTGTTTCATGTCTCAATATTATTTGCTGCTGGGAGATATTATAGTTCAACATTAGAGTGCTTACTGTTTCATGTCTCAATATTATTTGCTGCTGGGAGATATTATAGTTCAACATTAGAGTGCTTACTGTTTCATGTCTCAATATTACTTGCTGCTGGAGATATTATACTTCATTATTAGAGTGCTTACTGTTTCATGTCTCAATATTATTTGCTGCTGGGAGATATTATACTTCATTATTAGAGTGCTTACTGTTTCATGTCTCAATATTATTTGCTGCTGGGAGATATTATACTTCATTATTAGAGTGCTTACTGTTTCATGTCTCAATATTATTTGCTGCTGGGAGATATTATAGTTCAACATAAGAGTTGTCACTGTTTCATGTCTCAATATTATTTGCTGCTGGGAGATATTATACTTCATTATTAGAGTGCCGACTGTTTCACGTCTCAATATTATTTGCTGCTGAGAGATATTATAGTTCAACATTAGAGTGCTTACTGTTTCATGTCTCAATATTACTTGCTGCTGGAGATATTATACTTCATTATTAGAGTGCTTACTGTTTCATGTCTCAATATTATTTGCTGCTGGGAGATATTATAGTTCAACATTAGAGTGCTTACAGTTTCATGTCTCAATATTATTTGCTGCTGGGAGATATTATACTTTATTATTAGAGTGCTTACTGTTTCATGTCTCAATATTATTTGCTGCTGGGAGATATTATACTTCATTATTAGAGTGCTTACTGTTTCATGTCTCAATATTATTTGCTGCTGGGAGATATTATACTTCATTATTAGAGTGCTTACTGTTTCATGTCTCAATATTATTTGCTGCTGGAAGATATTATACTTCATTATTAGAGTGCTTACTGTTTCATGTCTCAATATTATTTGCTGCTGGGAGATATTATAGTTCAACATTAGAGTGCTTACTGTTTCACGTCTCAATATTATTTGCTGCTGGGAGATATTATACTTCATTATTAGAGTGCTTACTGTTTCATGTCTCAACATTATTTGCTGCTGGAAGATATTATACTTCATTATTAGAGTGCTTACTGTTTCATGTCTC
Organism: Deroplatys truncata; assembly: GCA_030765065.1. Taxonomy (NCBI): domain Eukaryota; kingdom Metazoa; phylum Arthropoda; class Insecta; order Mantodea; family Mantidae; genus Deroplatys; species Deroplatys truncata. Next base: position 3,463,804 of record CM060975.1, read on the forward strand.
AACATTATTTGCTGCTGGAAGATATTATACTTCATTATTAGAGTGCTTACTGTTTCATGTCTCAACATTATTTGCTGCTGGGAGATATTATACTTCATTATTAGAGTGCTTACTGTTTCATGTCTCAATATTATTTGCTGCTGGGAGATATTATACTTCAACATTAGAGTGCTTACTGTTTCATGTCTCAACATTATTTGCTGCTGGGAGATATTATACTTACACATTACAGTGCTTACTGCTTCATGTCTCAATATTATTTGCTGTTAGGAGATATTATAATTCAACATTACAGTGCTTACTGTTTCATGTCTCAATATTGTTTCCTGCTGGGAGATATTATAGTTCAACATTAGAGTGCTTACTGTTTCATGTCTCAATACTATTTGGTGCTGGGAGATGTTATAGTTCAACATAAGAGTGCTTACTGTTTCATGTCTCAATATTATTTGCTGCTGGAAGATATTATACTTCAACATTAGAGTGCTTACAGTTTCATGTCTCAATATTATTTGCTGCTGGAAGATATTATAGTTCAACATAAGAGTGCTTACTGTTTCATGTCTCAATATTATTTGCTGCTGGAAGATATTATAGTTCAACATAAGAGTGCTTACTGTTTCATGTCTCAATATTATTTGCTGCTGGAAGATATTATAGTTCAACATAAGAGTGCTTACTGTTTCATGTCTCAATATTATTTGCTGCTGGAAGATATTATAGTTCAACATTAGAGTGCTTACAGTTTCATGTCTCAATATTATTTGCTGCTGGAAGATATTATAGTTCAACATAAGAGTGCTTACTGTTTCATGTCTCAATATTATTTGCTGCTGGAAGATATTATAGTTCAACATAAGAGTGCTTACTGTTTCATGTCTCAATATTATTTGCTGCTGGAAGATATTATAGTTCAACGTAAGAGTGCTTACTGTTTCATGTCTCAATATTATTTGCTGCTGGAAGATATTATAGTTCAACATAAGAGTGCTTACTGTTTCATGTCTCAATATTATTTGCTGCTGGAAGATATTATAGTTCAACATTAGAGTGCTTACAGTTTCATGTCTCAATATTATTTGCTGCTGGAAGATATTATAGTTCAACATAAGAGTGCTTACTGTTTCATGTCTCAATATTATTTGCTGCTGGAAGATATTATAGTTCAACATAAGAGTGCTTACTGTTTCATGTCTCAATATTATTTGCTGCTGGAAGATATTATAGTTCAACATAAGAGTGCTTACTGTTTCATGTCTCAATATTATTTGCTGCTGGAAGATATTATACTTCAACATAAGAGTGCTTACTGTTTCATGTCTCAATATTATTTGCTGCTGGGAGATATTATAGTTCAACATTAGAGTGCTTACTGTTTCATGTCTCAATATTATTTGCTGCTGGGAGATATTATAGTTCAACATTAGAGTGCTTACTGTTTCATGTCTCAATATTATTTCCTGCTGGGAGATATTATAGTTCAACATTAGAGTGCTTACTGTTTCATGTCTCAATATTAATTGCTGCTGGAAGATATTATAGTTCAACATTAGAGTGCTTACTGTTTCATGTGTCAACATTAATTGCTGCTGGAAGATATTATAGTTCAACATTAGAGTGCTTACTGTTTCATGTCTCAATATTAATTGCTGCTGGAAGATATTATAGTTCAACATTAGAGTGCTTACTGTTTCATGTCTCAATATTATTTCCTGCTGGGAGATATTATAGTTCAACATTAGAGTGCTTACTGTTTCATGTCTCAATATTAATTGCTGCTGGGAGATATTATAGTTCAACATTAGAGTGCTTACTGTTTCATGTCTCAATATTATTTCCTGCTGGGAGATATTATAGTTCAACATTAGAGTGCTTACTGTTTCATGTGTCAACATTAATTGCTGCTGGGAGATATTATAGTTCAACATTAGAGTGCTTACTGTTTCATGTGTCAACATTAATTGCTGCTGGGAGATATTATAGTTCAACATTACAGTGCTTACTGTTTCATGTGTCAACATTAATTGCTGCAGGGAGATATTATAGTTCAACATTAGAGTGCTTACTGTTTCATGTCTCAATATTATTTGCTGCTGGGAGATATTAAACTTCAACATTAGAGTGCTTACTGTTTCATGTGTCAATATTATTTGCTGCAGGGAGATATTAAACTTCAACATTAGAGTGCTTACTGTTTCATGTCTCAATATTATTTGCTGCTGGGAGATATTATAGTTCAACATTAGAGTGCTTACTGTTTCATGTCTCAATATTATTTGCTGCTGGGAGATATTATACTTCATTATTAGAGTGCTTACTGTTTCACGTCTCAATATTATTTGCTGCTGGGAGATATTATACTTCATTATTAGAGTGCTTACTGTTTCATGTCTCAATATTATTTGCTGCTGGGAGATATTATAGTTCAACATTAGAGTGCTTACTGTTTCATGTCTCAATATTATTTGCTGCTGGGAGATATTATAGTTCAACATTAGAGTGCTTACTGTTTCATGTCTCAATATTATTTGCTGCTGGGAGATATTATAGTTCAACATTAGAGTGCTTACTGTTTCATGTCTCAATATTATTTGCTGCTGGGAGATATTATAGTTCAACATTAGAGTGCTTACTGTTTCATGTCTCAATATTATTTGCTGCAGGGAGATATTATAGTTCAACATTAGAGTGCTTACTGTTTCATGTCTCAATATTATTTGCTGCTGGGAGATATTATACTTCATTATTAGAGTGCTTACTGTTTCATGTCTCAATATTATTTGCTGCTGGGAGATATTATACTTCATTATTAGAGTGCTTACTGTTTAATGTCTCAATATTATTTGCTGCTGGAGATATTATACTTCATTATTAGAGTGCTTACTGTTTCATGTCTCAATATTATTTGCTGCTGGAGATATTATACTTCATTATTAGAGTGCTTACTGTTTCATGTCTCAATATTATTTGCTGCTGGAGATATTATACTTCATTATTAGAGTGCTTACTGTTTCATGTCTCAATATTATTTGCTGCTGGAGATATTATACTTCATTATTAGAGTGCTTACTGTTTCATGTCTCAATATTATTTGCTGCTGGAGATATTATACTTCATTATTAGAGTGCTTACTGTTTCATGTCTCAATATTATTTGCTGCTGGGAGATATTATACTTCATTATTAGAGTGCTTACTGTTTCATGTCTCAATATTATTTGCTGCTGGGAGATATTATACTTCATTATTAGAGTGCTTACTGTTTCATGTCTCAATATTATTTGCTGCTGGGAGATATTATACTTCATTATTAGAGTGCTTACTGTTTAATGTCTCAATATTATTTGCTGCTGGGAGATATTATAGTTCAACATTAGAGTGCTTACTGTTTCATGTCTCAATATTACTTGCTGCTGAGAGATATTATAGTTCAACATTAGAGTGCTTACTGTTTCATGTCTCAATATTACTTGCTGCTGGGAGATATTATAGTTCAACATTAGAGTGCTTACTGTTTCATGTCTCAATATTACTTGCTGCTGGAGATATTATACTTCATTATTAGAGTGCTTACTGTTTCATGTCTCAATATTACTTGCTGCTGGGAGATATTATAGTTCAACATTAGAGTGCTGACTGTTTCATGTCTCAATATTATTTGCTGCTGGGAGATATTATACTTCATTATTAGAGTGCTTACTGTTTCATGTCTCAATATTATTTGCTGCTGGAGATATTATACTTCATTATTAGAGTGCTTACTGTTTCATGTCTCAATATTATTTGCTGCTGGAGATATTATACTTCATTATTAGAGTGCTTACTGTTTCATGTCTCAATATTACTTGCTGCTGGGAGATATTATACTTCATTATTAGAGTGCTTACTGTTTCATGTCTCAATATTATTTGCTGCTGGAGATATTATACTTCATTATTAGAGTGCTTACTGTTTCATGTCTCAATATTATTTGCTGCTGGAGATATTATACTTCATTATTAGAGTGCTTACTGTTTCATGTCTCAATATTATTTGCTGCTGGAGATATTATACTTCATTATTAGAGTGCTTACTGTTTCATGTCTCAATATTATTTGCTGCTGGAGATATTATACTTCATTATTAGAGTGCTTACTGTTTCATGTCTCAATATTATTTGCTGCTGGAGATATTATACTTCATTATTAGAGTGCTTACTGTTTCATGTCTCAATATTACTTGCTGCTGAGAGATATTATAGTTCAACATTAGAGTGCTTACTGTTTCATGTCTCAATATTATTTGCTGCTGGGAGATATTATAGTTCAACATTAGAGTGCTTACTGTTTCATGTCTCAATATTATTTGCTGCTGGGAGATATTATAGTTCAACATTAGAGTGCTTACTGTTTCATGTCTCAATATTACTTGCTGCTGGAGATATTATACTTCATTATTAGAGTGCTTACTGTTTCATGTCTCAATATTATTTGCTGCTGGGAGATATTATACTTCATTATTAGAGTGCTTACTGTTTCATGTCTCAATATTATTTGCTGCTGGGAGATATTATAGTTCAACATTAGAGTGCTTACTGTTTCATGTCTCAATATTATTTGCTGCTGGGAGATATTATACTTCATTATTAGAGTGCTTACTGTTTCATGTCTCAATATTACTTGCTGCTGGGAGATATTATACTTCATTATTAGAGTGCTTACTGTTTCATGTCTCAATATTACTTGCTGCTGGGAGATATTATACTTCATTATTAGAGTGCTTACTGTTTCATGTCTCAATATTATTTGCTGCTGGGAGATATTATACTTCATTATTAGAGTGCTTACTGTTTCATGTCTCAATATTATTTGCTGCTGGGAGATATTATAGTTCAACATTAGAGTGCTTACTGTTTCATGTCTCAATATTATTTGCTGCTGGGAGATATTATACTTCATTATTAGAGTGCTTACTGTTTCATGTCTCAATATTATTTGCTGCTGGGAGATATTATACTTCATTATTAGAGTGCTTACTGTTTCATGTCTCAATATTATTTGCTGCTGGGAGATATTATAGTTCAACATAAGAGTTGTCACTGTTTCATGTCTCAATATTATTTGCTGCTGGGAGATATTGTAGTTCAACATTAGAGTGCTTACAGTTTCATGTCTCAATATTATTTGCTGCTGGGAGATATTATACTTTATTATTAGAGTGCTTACTGTTTCATGTCTCAATATTATTTGCTGCTGGGAGATATTATACTTCATTATTAGAGTGCTTACTGTTTCATGTCTCAATATTATTTGCTGCTGGGAGATATTATACTTCATTATTAGAGTGCTTACTGTTTCATGTCTCAATATTATTTGCTGCTGGAAGATATTATACTTCATTATTAGAGTGCTTACTGTTTCATGTCTCAATATTATTTGCTGCTGGGAGATATTATACTTCATTATTAGAGTGCTTACTGTTTCATGTCTCAATATTATTTGCTGCTGGGAGATATTATACTTCATTATTAGAGTGCTTACTGTTTCATGTCTCAATATTATTTGCTGCTGGGAGATATTATAGTTCAACATTAGAGTGCTTACTGTTTCATGTCTCAATATTATTTGCTGCTGGGAGATATTATACTTCATTATTAGAGTGCTTACTGTTTCATGTCTCAATATTATTTGCTGCTGGGAGATATTATAGTTCAACATTAGAGTGCTTACTGTTTCATGTCTCAATATTATTTGCTGCTGGGAGATATTATACTTCATTATTAGAGTGCTTACTGTTTCATGTCTCAATATTATTTGCTGCTGGGAGATATTATACTTCATTATTAGAGTGCTTACTGTTTCATGTCTCAATATTATTTGCTGCTGGGAGATATTATACTTCATTATTAGAGTGCTTACTGTTTCATGTCTCAATATTATTTGCTGCTGGGAGATATTATACTTCATTATTAGAGTGCTTACTGTTTCATGTCTCAATATTATTTGCTGCTGGGAGATATTATAGTTCAACATTAGAGTGCTTACTGTTTCATGTCTCAATATTATTTGCTGCTGGGAGATATTATACTTCATTATTAGAGTGCTTACTGTTTCATGTCTCAATATTATTTGCTGCTGGGAGATATTATACTTCATTATTAGAGTGCTTACTGTTTCATGTCTCAATATTATTTGCTGCTGGGAGATATTATAGTTCATTATTAGAGTGCTTACTGTTTCATGTCTCAATATTAATTGCTGCTGGGAGATATTATACTTCATTATTAGAGTGCTTACTGTTTCATGTCTCAATATTATTTGCTGCTGGGAGATATTATAGTTCATTATTAGAGTGCTTACTGTTTCATGTCTCAATATTATTTGCTGCTGGGAGATATTATAGTTCAACATTAGAGTGCTTACTGTTTCATGTCTCAATATTATTTGCTGCTGGGAGATATTATACTTCATTATTAGAGTGCTTACTGTTTCATGTCTCAATATTATTTGCTGCTGGGAGATATTATAGTTCAACATTAGAGTGCTTACTGTTTCATGTCTCAATACTATTTGCTGCTGGGAGATATTATAGTTCAACATTAGAGTGCTTACTGTTTCATGTCTCAACATTATTTGCTGCTGGAAGATATTATACTTCATTATTAGAGTGCTTACTGTTTCATGTCTCAATATTATTTGCTGCTGGGAGATATTATAGTTCAACATTAGAGTGCTTACTGTTTCATGTCTCAACATTATTTGCTGCTGGGAGATATTATACTTCATTATTAGAGTGCTTACTGTTTCATGTCTCAATATTATTTGCTGCTGGAAGATATTATACTTCATTATTAGAGTGCTTACTGTTTCATGTCTCAATATTATTTGCTGCTGGGAGATATTATACTTCAACATTAGAGTGCTTACTGTTTCATGTCTCAATATTATTTGCTGTTAGGAGATATTATAATTCAACATTACAGTGCTTACTGTTTCATGTCTCAACATTATTTGCTGCTGGGAGATATTATACTTCATTATTAGAGTGCTTACTGTTTCATGTCTCAATATTATTTGCTGCTGGGAGATATTATAGTTCAACATAAGAGTTGTCACTGTTTCATGTCTCAATATTATTTGCTGCTGGGAGATATTGTAGTTCAACATTAGAGTGCTTACAGTTTCATGTCTCAATATTATTTGCTGCTGGGAGATATTATACTTTATTATTAGAGTGCTTACTGTTTCATGTCTCAATATTATTTGCTGCTGGGAGATATTATACTTCATTATTAGAGTGCTTACTGTTTCATGTCTCAATATTATTTGCTGCTGGGAGATATTATACTTCATTATTAGAGTGCTTACTGTTTCATGTCTCAATATTATTTGCTGCTGGAAGATATTATACTTCATTATTAGAGTGCTTACTGTTTCATGTCTCAATATTATTTGCTGCTGGGAGATATTATAGTTCAACATTAGAGTGCTTACTGTTTCACGTCTCAATATTATTTGCTGCTGGGAGATATTATACTTCATTATTAGAGTGCTTACTGTTTCATGTCTCAATATTATTTGCTGCTGGGAGATATTATAGTTCAACATTAGAGTGCTTACTGTTTCATGTCTCAATACTATTTGCTGCTGGGAGATATTATAGTTCAACATTAGAGTGCTTACTGTTTCATGTCTCAACATTATTTGCTGCTGGAAGATATTATACTTCATTATTAGAGTGCTTACTGTTTCATGTCTCAACATTATTTGCTGCTGGGAGATATTATACTTCATTATTAGAGTGCTTACTGTTTCATGTCTCAATATTATTTGCTGCTGGAAGATATTATACTTCATTATTAGAGTGCTTACTGTTTCATGTCTCAATATTATTTGCTGCTGGGAGATATTATACTTCAACATTAGAGTGCTTACTGTTTCATGTCTCAACATTATTTGCTGCTGGGAGATATTATACTTACACATTACAGTGCTTACTGCTTCATGTCTCAATATTATTTGCTGTTAGGAGATATTATAATTCAACATTACAGTGCTTACTGTTTCATGTCTCAATATTGTTTCCTGCTGGGAGATATTATAGTTCAACATTAGAGTGCTTACTGTTTCATGTCTCAATACTATTTGCTTCTGGGAGATATTATAGTTCAACATTAGAGTGCTTACTGTTTCATGTCTCAATACTATTTGGTGCTGGGAGATATTATAGTTCAACATTAGAGTGCTTACTGTTTCATGTCTCAATACTATTTGCTTCTGGGAGATATTATAGTTCAACATTAGAGTGCTTACTGTTTCATGTCTCAATACTATTTGCTTCTGGGAGATATTATAGTTCAACATTAGAGTGCTTACTGTTTCATGTCTCAATACTATTTGGTGCTGGGAGATGTTATAGTTCAACATAAGAGTGCTTACTGTTTCATGTCTCAATATTATTTGCTGCTGGAAGATATTATACTTCAACATTAGAGTGCTTACAGTTTCATGTCTCAATATTATTTGCTGCTGGAAGATATTATAGTTCAACATAAGAGTGCTTACTGTTTCATGTCTCAATATTATTTGCTGCTGGAAGATATTATAGTTCAACATAAGAGTGCTTACTGTTTCATGTCTCAATATTATTTGCTGCTGGAAGATATTATAGTTCAACATAAGAGTGCTTACTGTTTCATGTCTCAATATTATTTGCTGCTGGAAGATATTATAGTTCAACATTAGAGTGCTTACAGTTTCATGTCTCAATATTATTTGCTGCTGGAAGATATTATAGTTCAACATAAGAGTGCTTACTGTTTCATGTCTCAATATTATTTGCTGCTGGAAGATATTATAGTTCAACATAAGAGTGCTTACTGTTTCATGTCTCAATATTATTTGCTGCTGGAAGATATTATAGTTCAACGTAAGAGTGCTTACTGTTTCATGTCTCAATATTATTTGCTGCTGGAAGATATTATAGTTCAACATAAGAGTGCTTACTGTTTCATGTCTCAATATTATTTGCTGCTGGAAGATATTATAGTTCAACATTAGAGTGCTTACAGTTTCATGTCTCAATATTATTTGCTGCTGGAAGATATTATAGTTCAACATAAGAGTGCTTACTGTTTCATGTCTCAATATTATTTGCTGCTGGAAGATATTATAGTTCAACATAAGAGTGCTTACTGTTTCATGTCTCAATATTATTTGCTGCTGGAAGATATTATAGTTCAACATAAGAGTGCTTACTGTTTCATGTCTCAATATTATTTGCTGCTGGAAGATATTATACTTCAACATAAGAGTGCTTACTGTTTCATGTCTCAATATTATTTGCTGCTGGGAGATATTATAGTTCAACATTAGAGTGCTTACTGTTTCATGTCTCAATATTATTTGCTGCTGGGAGATATTATAGTTCAACATTAGAGTGCTTACTGTTTCATGTCTCAATATTATTTCCTGCTGGGAGATATTATAGTTCAACATTAGAGTGCTTACTGTTTCATGTCTCAATATTAATTGCTGCTGGAAGATATTATAGTTCAACATTAGAGTGCTTACTGTTTCATGTGTCAACATTAATTGCTGCTGGAAGATATTATAGTTCAACATTAGAGTGCTTACTGTTTCATGTCTCAATATTAATTGCTGCTGGAAGATATTATAGTTCAACATTAGAGTGCTTACTGTTTCATGTCTCAATATTATTTCCTGCTGGGAGATATTATAGTTCAACATTAGAGTGCTTACTGTTTCATGTCTCAATATTAATTGCTGCTGGGAGATATTATAGTTCAACATTAGAGTGCTTACTGTTTCATGTCTCAATATTATTTCCTGCTGGGAGATATTATAGTTCAACATTAGAGTGCTTACTGTTTCATGTGTCAACATTAATTGCTGCTGGGAGATATTATAGTTCAACATTAGAGTGCTTACTGTTTCATGTGTCAACATTAATTGCTGCTGGGAGATATTATAGTTCAACATTACAGTGCTTACTGTTTCATGTGTCAACATTAATTGCTGCAGGGAGATATTATAGTTCAACATTAGAGTGCTTACTGTTTCATGTCTCAATATTATTTGCTGCTGGGAGATATTAAACTTCAACATTAGAGTGCTTACTGTTTCATGTGTCAATATTATTTGCTGCAGGGAGATATTAAACTTCAACATTAGAGTGCTTACTGTTTCATGTCTCAATATTATTTGCTGCAGGGAGATATTAAACTTCAACATTAGAGTGCTTACTGTTTCATGTCTCAATATTATTTGCTGCAGGGAGATATTAAACTTCAACATTAGAGTGCTTACTGTTTCATGTCTCAATATTATTTGCTGCAGGGAGATATTAAACTTCAACATTAGAGTGCTTACTGTTTCATGTCTCAATATTATTTGCTGCAGGGAGATATTAAACTTCAACATTAGAGTGCTTACTGTTTCATGTCTCAACATTAATTGCTGCTGGGAGATATTAAACTTCAACATTAGAGTGCTTACTGTTTCATGTCTCAATATTATTTGCTGCAGGGAGATATTAAACTTCAACATTAGAGTGCTTACTGTTTCATGTCTCAATATTATTTGCTGCTGGGAGATATTATAGTTCAACATTAGAGTGCTTACTGTTTCATGTGTCAACATTATTTCTTGCTGGGAGATATTATAGTTCAACATTAGAGTGCTTACTGTTTCATGTGTCAATATTATTTGCTGCTGGGAGATATTATAGTTCAACATTAGAGTGCTTACTGTTTCATGTGTCAATATTATTTCTTGCTGGGAGATATTATAGTTCAACATTAGAGTGCTTACTGTTTCATGTGTCAATATTATTTGCTGCTGGGAGATATTATACTTCAACATTAGAGTGCTTACTGTTTCATGTCTCAATATTATTTGCTGCTGGGAGATATTATAGTTCAACATTAGAGTGCTTACTGTTTCATGTCTCAATATTATTTGCTGCTGGAAGATATTATAGTTCAACATTAGAGTGCTTACTGTTTCATGTCTCAATATTATTTGCTGCTGGAAGATATTATAGTTCAACATTAGAGTGCTTACTGTTTCATGTCTCAATATTATTTGCTGCTGGAAGATATTATAGTTCAACATTAGAGTGCTTACTGTTTCATGTGTCAATATTATTTGCTGCTGGGAGATATTATAGTTCAACATTAGAGTGCTTACTGTTTCATGTGTCAATATTATTTCTTGCTGGGAGATATTATAGTTCAACATTAGAGTGCTTACTGTTTCATGTGTCAATATTATTTGCTGCTGGGAGATATTATAGTTCAACATTAGAGTGCTTACTGTTTCATGTGTCAACATTAATTGCTGCTGGGAGATATTATAGTTCAACATTACAGTGCTTACTGTTTCATGTCTCAATATTAATTGCTGCTGGGAGATATTATAGTTCAACATTAGAGTGCTTACTGTTTCATGTGTCAACATTAATTGCTGCTGGGAGATATTATAGTTCAACATTAGAGTGCTTACTGTTTCATGTCTCAATATTAATTGCTGCTGGGAGATATTATAGTTCAGCATTGGAGTGCTTACTGTTTCATGTCTCAATATTAATTGCTGCTGGGAGATATTATAGTTCAGCATTAGAGTGCTTACTGTTTCATGTCTCAATATTAATTGCTGCTGGAAGATATTATAGTTCAACATTAGAGTGCTTACTGTTTCATGTCTCAACATTAATTGCTGCTGGGAGATATTATAGTTCAACATTAGAGTGCTTACTGTTTCATGTCTCAATATTAATTGCTGCTGGGAGATATTATAGTTCAACATTAGAGTGCTTACTGTTTCATGTCTCAATATTAATTGCTGCTGGGAGATATTATAGTTCAACATTAGAGTGCTTACTGTTTCATGTCTCAATATTAATTGCTGCTGGGAGATATTATAGTTCAACATTAGAGTGCTTACTGTTTCATGTCTCAATATTAATTGCTGCTGGGAGATATTATAGTTCAACATTAGAGTGCTTACTGTTTCATGTCTCAATATTAATTGCTGCTGGGAGATATTATAGTTCAACATTAGAGTGCTTACTGTTTCATGTCTCAATATTACTTGCTGCTGGGAGATATTATACTTCAACATTAGAGTGCTTACTGTTTCATGTCTCAATATTAATTGGTGCTGGGAGATATTATAGTTCAACATTAGAGTGCTTACTGTTTCATGTCTCAATATTAATTGCTGCTGGGAGATATTGTAGTTCAACATTAGAGTGCTTACTGTTTCATGTCTCCATATTATTTCCTGCTGGGAGATATTATAGTTCAACATTAGAGTGCTTACTGTTTCATGTCTCAATATTAATTGCTGCTGGGAGATATTATAGTTCAACATAAGAGTGCTTACTGTTTCATGTCTCAATATTACTTGCTGCTGGGAGATATTATAGTTCAACATAAGAGTGCTTACTGTTTCATGTCTCAATATTAATTGCTGCAGGGAGATATTATAGTTCAACATTACAGTGCTTACTGTTTCATGTGTCAACATTAATTGCTGCTGGGAGATATTATAGTTCAACATAAGAGTGCTTACTGTTTCATGTCTCAATATTACTTGCTGCTGGGAGATATTATAGTTCAACATAAGAGTGCTTACTGTTTCATGTCTCAATATTAATTGCTGCAGGGAGATATTATAGTTCAACATTAGAGTGCTTACTGTTTCATGTCTCAATATTATTTGCTGCTGGGAGATATTATACTTCAACGTAAGAGTGCTTACTGTTTCATGTCTCAATATTACTTGCTGCTGGGAGATATTATAGTTCAACATTAGAGTGCTTACTGTTTCATGTGTCAATATTATTTGCTGCTGGGAGATATTATAGTTCAACATTAGAGTGCTTACTGTTTCATGTCTCAATATTACTTGCTGCTGGGAGATATTATAGTTCAACATTAGAGTGCTTACTGTTTCATGTCTCAATATTACTTGCTGCTGGGAGATATTATAGTTCAACATTAGAGTGCTTACTGTTTCATGTCTCAACATTATTTGCTGCTGGGAGATATTATAGTTCAACATTAGAGTGCTTACTGTTTCATGTCTCAATATTATTTGCTGCTGGGAGATATTATACTTCAACGTAAGAGTGCTTACTGTTTCATGTCTCAATATTACTTGCTGCTGGGAGATATTATAGTTCAACATTAGAGTGCTTACTGTTTCATGTCTCAATATTATTTGCTGCTGGGAGATATTATACTTCAACGTAAGAGTGCTTACTGTTTCATGTCTCAATATTACTTGCTGCTGGGAGATATTATAGTTCAACATTAGAGTGCTTACTGTTTCATGTCTCAATATTATTTGCTGCTGGGAGATATTATACTTCAACGTAAGAGTGCTTACTGTTTCATGTCTCAATATTACTTGCTGCTGGGAGATATTATAGTTCAACATTAGAGTGCTTACTGTTTCATGTCTCAATATTATTTGCTGCTGGGAGATATTATACTTCAACGTAAGAGTGCTTACTGTTTCATGTCTCAATATTACTTGCTGCTGGGAGATATTATAGTTCAACATTAGAGTGCTTACTGTTTCATGTCTCAATATTATTTGCTGCTGGGAGATATTATACTTCAACGTAAGAGTGCTTACTGTTTCATGTCTCAATATTATTTGCTGCTGGGAGATATTATACTTCAACGTAAGAGTGCTTACTGTTTCATGTCTCAATATTACTTGCTGCTGGGAGATATTATAGTTCAACATTAGAGTGCTTACTGTTTCATGTCTCAATATTATTTGCTGCTGGGAGATATTATACTTCAACGTAAGAGTGCTTACTGTTTCATGTCTCAATATTACTTGCTGCTGGGAGATATTATAGTTCAACATTAGAGTGCTTACTGTTTCATGTGTCAATATTATTTGCTGCTGGGAGATATTATAGTTCAACATTAGAGTGCTTACTGTTTCATGTCTCAATATTACTTGCTGCTGGGAGATATTATAGTTCAACATTAGAGTGCTTACTGTTTCATGTCTCAATATTACTTGCTGCTGGGAGATATTATAGTTCAACATTAGAGTGCTTACTGTTTCATGTCTCAACATTATTTGCTGCTGGGAGATATTATAGTTCAACATTAGAGTGCTTACTGTTTCATGTCTCAATATTATTTGCTGCAGGGAGATATTATAGTTCAACATTAGAGTGCTTACTGTTTCATGTCTCAATATTATTTGCTGCAGGGAGATATTATAGTTCAACATTAGAGTGCTTACTGTTTCATGTGTCAACATTATTTGCTGCAGGGAGATATTATAGTTCAACATTAGAGTGCTTACTGTTTCATGTCTCAATATTATTTGCTGCAGGGAGATATTATAGTTCAACATTAGAGTGCTTACTGTTTCATGTGTCAACATTATTTGCTGCTGGGAGATATTATAGTTCAACATTAGAGTGCTTACTGTTTCATGTCTCAATATTATTTGCTGCAGGGAGATATTATAGTTCAACATTAGAGTGCTTACTGTTTCATGTGTCAACATTATTTGCTGCAGGGAGATATTATAGTTCAACATTAGAGTGCTTACTGTTTCATGTCTCAATATTATTTGCTGCAGGGAGATATTATAGTTCAACATTAGAGTGCTTACTGTTTCATGTCTCAATATTACTTGCTGCTGGGAGATATTATAGTTCAACATAAGAGTGCTTACTGTTTCATGTCTCAATATTAATTGCTGCAGGGAGATATTATAGTTCAACATTAGAGTGCTTACTGTTTCATGTCTCAATATTAATTGCTGCAGGGAGATATTATAGTTCAACATTAGAGTGCTTACTGTTTCATGTCTCAATATTATTTGCTGCTGGGAGATATTATAGTTCAACATTAGAGTGCTTACTGTTTCATGTCTCAATATTATTTGCTGCTGGGAGATATTATAGTTCAACATTAGAGTGCTTACTGTTTCATGTCTCAATATTATTTGCTGCTGGGAGATATTATAGTTCAACATTAGAGTGCTTACTGTTTCATGTCTCAATATTAATTGCTGCTGGGAGATATTATAGTTCAACATTAGAGTGCTTACTGTTTCATGTCTCAATATTAATTGCTGCTGGGAGATATTATAGTTCAACATTAGAGTGCTTACTGTTTCATGTCTCAATATTAATTGCTGCAGGGAGATATTATAGTTCAACATTAGAGTGCTTACTGTTTCATGTCTCAATATTAATTGCTGCTGGGAGATATTATAGTTCAACATTAGAGTGCTTACTGTTTCATGTCTCAATATTAATTGCTGCTGGGAGATATTATAGTTCAACATTAGAGTGCTTACTGTTTCATGTCTCAATATTAATTGCTGCAGGGAGATATTATAGTTCAACATTAGAGTGCTTACTGTTTCATGTCTCAATATTACTTGCTGCTGGGAGATATTATAGTTCAACATAAGAGTGCTTACTGTTTCATGTCTCAATATTATTTGCTGCAGGGAGATATTATAGTTCAACATTAGAGTGCTTACTGTTTCATGTCTCAATATTATTTGCTGCTGGGAGATATTATACTTCAACGTAAGAGTGCTTACTGTTTCATGTCTCAATATTAATTGCTGCTGGGAGATATTATAGTTCAACATTAGAGTGCTTACTGTTTCATGTCTCAATATTATTTGCTGCTGGAAGATATTATAGTTCAACATAAGAGTGCTTACAGTTTCATGTCTCATTATTATTTCCTGCTGGGAGATATTATACTTCAACTTAAGAGTGCTTACAGTTTCATGTCTCAATATTATTTGCTGCTGGGAGATATTATACTTCAACGTAAGAGTGCTTACTGTTTCATGTCTCAATATTACTTGCTGCTGGGAGATATTATAGTTCAACATTAGAGTGCTTACTGTTTCATGTGTCAACATTAATTGCTGCTGGGAGATATTATAGTTCAACATTAGAGTGCTTACTGTTTCATGTCTCAATATTATTTCCTGCTGGAAGATATTATAGTTCAACATTACAGTGCTTACTGTTTCATGTGTCAATATTATTTGCTGCTGGGAGATATTATAGTTCAACATTAGAGTGCTTACTGTTTCATGTCTCAATATTATTTCCTGCTGGAAGATATTATAGTTCAACATTACAGTGCTTACTGTTTCATGTGTCAATATTATTTCCTGCTGGAAGATATTATAGTTCAACATTACAGTGCTTACTGTTTCATGTCTCAATATTATTTCCTGCTGGAAGATATTATAGTTCAACATTACAGTGCTTACTGTTTCATGTGTCAATATTATTTGCTGCTGGGAGATATTATAGTTCAACATTAGAGTGCTTACTGTTTCATGTCTCAATATTATTTCCTGCTGGAAGATATTATAGTTCAACATTACAGTGCTTACTGTTTCATGTCTCAATATTATTTGCTGCTGGGAGATATTATACTTCAACATTAGAGTGCTTACTGTTTCATGTGTCAATATTATTTCCTGCTGGAAGATATTATAGTTCAACATTACAGTGCTTACTGTTTCATGTGTCAACATTAATTGCTGCTGGGAGATATTATAGTTCAACATTAGAGTGCTTACTGTTTCATGTCTCAATATTATTTCCTGCTGGAAGATATTATAGTTCAACATTACAGTGCTTACTGTTTCATGTCTCAATATTATTTCCTGCTGGAAGATATTATAGTTCAACATTAGAGTGCTTACTGTTTCATGTGTCAACATTAATTGCTGCTGGGAGATATTATAGTTCAACATTAGAGTGCTTACTGTTTCATGTCTCAATATTAATTGCTGCTGGGAGATATTATAGTTCAGCATTGGAGTGCTTACTGTTTCATGTCTCAATATTAATTGCTGCTGGGAGATATTATAGTTCAGCATTAGAGTGCTTACTGTTTCATGTCTCAATATTAATTGCTGCTGGAAGATATTATAGTTCAACATTAGAGTGCTTACTGTTTCATGTCTCAACATTAATTGCTGCTGGGAGATATTATAGTTCAACATTAGAGTGCTTACTGTTTCATGTCTCAATATTAATTGCTGCTGGGAGATATTATAGTTCAACATTAGAGTGCTTACTGTTTCATGTCTCAATATTAATTGCTGCTGGGAGATATTATAGTTCAACATTAGAGTGCTTACTTTTTCATGTCTCAATATTAATTGCTGCTGGGAGATATTATAGTTCAACATAAGAGTGCTTACTGTTTCATGTCTCAATATTATTTGCTGCTGGGAGATATTATAGTTCAACATTAGAGTGCTTACTGTTTCATGTCTCAATATTAATTGCTGCTGGGAGATATTATAGTTCAACATTAGAGTGCTTACTGTTTCATGTCTCAATATTAATTGCTGCTGGGAGATATTATACTTCAACATAAGAGTGCTTACTGTTTCATGTCTCAATATTAATTGCTGCTGGGAGATATTATAGTTCAACATTAGAGTGCTTACTGTTTCATGTCTCAATATTAATTGCTGCTGGGAGATATTATAGTTCAACATTAGAGTGCTTACTGTTTCATGTCTCAATATTAATTGCTGCTGGGAGATATTATAGTTCAACATAAGAGTGCTTACTGTTTCATGTCTCAATATTAATTGCTGCTGGGAGATATTATAGTTCAACATTAGAGTGCTTACTGTTTCATGTCTCAATATTAATTGCTGCTGGGAGATATTATAGTTCAACATTAGAGTGCTTACTGTTTCATGTCTCAATATTAATTGCTGCTGGGAGATATTATAGTTCAACATAAGAGTGCTTACTGTTTCATGTCTCAATATTAATTGCTGCTGGGAGATATTATAGTTCAACATTAGAGTGCTTACTGTTTCATGTCTCAATATTAATTGCTGCTGGGAGATATTATAGTTCAACATTAGAGTGCTTACTGTTTCATGTCTCAATATTAATTGCTGCTGGGAGATATTATAGTTCAACATTAGAGTGCTTACTGTTTCATGTCTCAACATTAATTGCTGCAGGGAGATATTATAGTTCAACATTAGAGTGCTTACTGTTTCATGTCTCAATATTAATTGCTGCTGGGAGATATTATAGTTCAGCATTGGAGTGCTTACTGTTTCATGTCTCAATATTAATTGCTGCTGGAAGATATTATAGTTCAACATTAGAGTGCTTACTGTTTCATGTCTCCATATTATTTCCTGCTGGGAGATATTATAGTTCAACATTACAGTGCTTACTGTTTCATGTCTCAATATTAATTGCTGCTGGGAGATATTATAGTTCAACATAAGAGTGCTTACTGTTTCATGTCTCAACATTAATTGCTGCAGGGAGATATTATAGTTCAACATTAGAGTGCTTACTGTTTCATGTCTCAATATTATTTGCTGCTGGGAGATATTATAGTTCAACATTAGAGTGCTTACTGTTTCATGTCTCAATATTAATTGCTGCTGGGAGATATTATAGTTCAACATAAGAGTGCTTACTGTTTCATGTCTCAATATTACTTGCTGCTGGGAGATATTATAGTTCAACATAAGAGTGCTTACTGTTTCATGTCTCAATATTAATTGCTGCTGGGAGATATTATAGTTCAACATAAGAGTGCTTACTGTTTCATGTCTCAATATTACTTGCTGCTGGGAGATATTATAGTTCAACATTAGAGTGCTTACTGTTTCATGTCTCAATATTAATTGCTGCTGGGAGATATTATAGTTCAGCATTGGAGTGCTTACTGTTTCATGTCTCAATATTAATTGCTGCTGGAAGATATTATAGTTCAACATTAGAGTGCTTACTGTTTCATGTCTCCATATTATTTCCTGCTGGGAGATATTATAGTTCAACATTACAGTGCTTACTGTTTCATGTCTCAATATTAATTGCTGCTGGAAGATATTATAGTTCAACATTAGAGTGCTTACTGTTTCATGTCTCAATATTATTTGCTGCTGGGAGATATTATAGTTCAACATTAGAGTGCTTACTGTTTCATGTCTCAATATTAATTGCTGCTGGGAGATATTATAGTTCAACATAAGAGTGCTTACTGTTTCATGTCTCAATATTACTTGCTGCTGGGAGATATTATAGTTCAACATAAGAGTGCTTACTGTTTCATGTCTCAATATTAATTGCTGCAGGGAGCTATTATAGTTCAACATTACAGTGCTTACTGTTTCATGTGTCAACATTAATTGCTGCTGGGAGATATTATAGTTCAACATAAGAGTGCTTACTGTTTCATGTCTCAATATTACTTGCTGCTGGGAGATATTATAGTTCAACATAAGAGTGCTTACTGTTTCATGTCTCAATATTAATTGCTGCAGGGAGATATTATAGTTCAACATTAGAGTGCTTACTGTTTCATGTCTCAATATTATTTGCTGCTGGGAGATATTATACTTCAACGTAAGAGTGCTTACTGTTTCATGTCTCAATATTACTTGCTGCTGGGAGATATTATAGTTCAACATTAGAGTGCTTACTGTTTCATGTCTCAATATTACTTGCTGCTGGGAGATATTATAGTTCAACATTAGAGTGCTTACTGTTTCATGTCTCAATATTATTTGCTGCTGGAAGATATTATAGTTCAACATAAGAGTGCTTACAGTTTCATGTCTCATTATTATTTCCTGCTGGGAGATATTATACTTCAACTTAAGAGTGCTTACAGTTTCATGTCTCAATATTATTTGCTGCTGGGAGATATTATACTTCAACGTAAGAGTGCTTACTGTTTCATGTCTCAATATTACTTGCTGCTGGGAGATATTATAGTTCAACATTACAGTGCTTACTGTTTCATGTGTCAACATTAATTGCTGCTGGGAGATATTATAGTTCAACATAAGAGTGCTTACTGTTTCATGTGTCAACATTAATTGCTGCTGGGAGATATTATAGTTCAACATAAGAGTGCTTACTGTTTCATGTGTCAACATTAATTGCTGCAGGGAGATATTATAGTTCAACATTACAGTGCTTACTGTTTCATGTGTCAACATTAATTGCTGCTGGGAGATATTATAGTTCAACATTACAGTGCTTACTGTTTCATGTGTCAACATTAATTGCTGCTGGGAGATATTATAGTTCAACATTACAGTGCTTACTGTTTCATGTGTCAACATTAATTGGTGCTGGGAGATATTATAGTTCAACATTACAGTGCTTACTGTTTCATGTGTCAACATTAATTGCTGCTGGGAGATATTATAGTTCAACATTAGAGTGCTTACTGTTTCATGTGTCAACATTAATTGCTGCAGGGAGATATTATAGTTCAACATTACAGTGCTTACTGTTTCATGTGTCAACATTAATTGCTGCTGGGAGATATTATAGTTCAACATTAGAGTGCTTACTGTTTCATGTCTCAATATTATTTGCTGCTGGGAGATATTAAACTTCAACATTAGAGTGCTTACTGTTTCATGTGTCAATATTACTTGCTGCTGGAAGATATTATAGTTCAACATTACAGTGCTTACTGTTTCATGTCTCAATATTATTTGCTGCTGGAAGATATTATAGTTCAACATTAGAGTGCTTACTGTTTCATGTCTCAATATTATTTGCTGCTGGAAGATATTATAGTTCCACATTACAGTGCTTACTGTTTCATGTCTCAATATTATTTGCTGCTGGAAGATATTATAGTTCAACATTACAGTGCTTACTGTTTCATGTCTCAATATTATTTGCTGCTGGAAGATATTATAGTTCAACATTACAGTGCTTACTGTTTCATGTGTCAACATTAATTGCTGCTGGAAGATATTATACTTCAACATAAGAGTGCTTACTGTTTCATGTCTCAATATTACTTGCTGCTGGAAGATATTATAGTTCAACATTAGAGTGCATACTGTTTCATGTGTCAATATTATTTGCTGCTGGGAGATATTATAGTTCAACATTAGAGTGCTTACTGTTTCATGTCTCAACATTAATTGCTGCTGGAAGATATTATAGTTCAACATTAGAGTGCTTACTGTTTCATGTCTCAATATTACTTGCTGCTGGAAGATATTATAGTTCAACATTACAGTGCTTACTGTTTCATGTCTCAATATTACTTGCTGCTGGAAGATATTATACTTCAACATAAGAGTGCTTACTGTTTCATGTCTCAATATTACTTGCTGCTGGAAGATATTATAGTTCAACATTAGAGTGCTTACTGTTTCATGTCTCAACATTAATTGCTGCTGGAAGATATTATAGTTCAACATTAGAGTGCTTACTGTTTCATGTCTCAATATTACTTGCTGCTGGAAGATATTATAGTTCAACATTACAGTGCTTACTGTTTCATGTCTCAATATTACTTGCTGCTGGAAGATATTATAGTTCAACATTACAGTGCTTACTGTTTCATGTGTCAACATTAATTGCTGCTGGAAGATATTATACTTCAACATAAGAGTGCTTACTGTTTCATGTCTCAATATTACTTGCTGCTGGAAGATATTATAGTTCAACATTAGAGTGCTTACTGTTTCATGTCTCAATATTATTTGCTGCTGGAAGATATTATAGTTCAACATTAGAGTGCTTACTGTTTCATGTGTCAATATTACTTGCTGCTGGAAGATATTATAGTTCAACATTACAGTGGTTACTGTTTCATGTCTCAATATTACTTGCTGCTGGAAGATATTATAGTTCAACATTAGAGTGCTTACTGTTTCATGTCTCAATATTATTTGCTGCTGGAAGATATTATAGTTCAACATTAGAGTGCTTACTGTTTCATGTGTCAACATTAATTGCTGCTGGAAGATATTATAGTTCAACATTACAGTGCTTACTGTTTCATGTCTCAATATTATTTGCTGCTGGGAGATATTATAGTTCAACATTAGAGTGCTTACTGTTTCATGTCTCAATATTATTTGCTGCTGGAAGATATTATAGTTCAACATTACAGTGCTTACTGTTTCATGTCTCAATATTACTTGCTGCTGGAAGATATTATAGTTCAACATTACAGTGGTTACTGTTTCATGTCTCAATATTATTTGTTGCTGGAAGATATTATAGTTCAACATTAGAGTGCTTACTGTTTCATGTCTCAATATTATTTGCTGCTGGAAGATATTATAGTTCAACATAAGAGTGCTTACTGTTTCATGTGTCAACATTAATTGCTGCTGGAAGATATTATAGTTCAACATTACAGTGGTTACTGTTTCATGTCTCAATATTACTTGCTGCTGGGAGATATTATAGTTCAACATTAGAGTGCTTACTGTTTCATGTCTCAATATTACTTGCTGCTGGAAGATATTATAGTTCAACATTAGAGTGCTTACTGTTTCATGTCTCAATATTACTTGCTGCTGGAAGATATTATAGTTCAACATTAGAGTGCTTACTGTTTCATGTCTCAATATTATTTGCTGCTGGAAGATATTATAGTTCAACATTAGAGTGCTTACTGTTTCATGTGTCAACATTATTTGCTGCTGGGAGATATTATAGTTCAACATTACAGTGCTTACTGTTTCATGTCTCAATATTACTTGCTGCTGGGAGATATTATAGTTCAACATTACAGTGCTTACTGTTTCATGTCTCAATATTACTTGCTGCTGGGAGATATTATAGTTCAACATTACAGTGCTTACTGTTTCATGTCTCAATATTATTTGCTGCTGGGAGATATTATAGTTCAACATTACAGTGCTTACTGTTTCATGTCTCAATATTACTTGCTGCTGGGAGATATTATAGTTCAACATTACAGTGCTTACTGTTTCATGTCTCAATATTATTTGCTGCTGGGAGATATTATAGTTCAACATTACAGTGCTTACTGTTTCATGTCTCAATATTACTTGCTGCTGGGAGATATTATAGTTCAACATTACAGTGCTTACTGTTTCATGTCTCAATATTACTTGCTGCTGGAAGATATTATAGTTCAACATAAGAGTGCTTACTGTTTCATGTCTCAACATTAATTGCTGCAGGAAGATATTATAGTTCAACATTAGAGTGCTTACTGTTTCATGTGTCAACATTAATTGGTGCTGGGAGATATTATAGTTCAACATAAGAGTGCTTACTGTTTCATGTGTCAACATTAATTGCTGCAGGAAGATATTATAGTTCAACATAAGAGTGCTTACTGTTTCATGTCTCAACATTAATTGCTGCAGGAAGATATTATAGTTCAACATAAGAGTGCTTACTGTTTCATGTGTCAACATTAATTGGTGCTGGGAGATATTATACTTCAACATTAGACTGCTTACTGTTTCATGTCTCAATATTATTTGCTGCTGGGAGATATTATAGTTCAACATTAGAGTGCTTACTGTTTCATGTCTCAATATTATTTGCTGCTGGGAGATATTATAGTTCAACATTAGAGTGCTTACTGTTTCATGTCTCAACATTATTTGCTGCTGGGAGATATTATAGTTCAACATTAGAGTGCTTACTGTTTCATGTGTCAATATTATTTGCTGCTGGAAGATATTATAGTTCAACATTAGAGTGCTTACTGTTTCATGTCTCAATATTATTTGCTGCTGGGAGATATTATAGTTCAACATTAGAGTGCTTACTGTTTCATGTCTCAATATTATTTGCTGCTGGGAGATATTATAGTTCAACATTAGAGTGCTTACTGTTTCATGTGTCAACATTATTTGCTGCTGGGAGATATTATACTTCAACATTAGAGTGCTTACTGTTTCATGTCTCAATATTATTTGCAGCTGGGAGATATTATAGTTCAACATTAGACTGCTTACTGTTTCATGTGTCAACATTATTTGCTGCTGGGAGATATTATACTTCAACATTAGAGTGCTTACTGTTTCATGTGTCAACATTATTTGCTGCTGGGAGATATTATACTTCAACATTAGACTGCTTACTGTTTCATGTGTCAACATTATTTGCAGCTGGGAGATATTATACTTCAACATTAGAGTGCTTACTGTTTCATGTGTCAACATTATTTGCTGCTGGGAGATATTATACTTCAACATTAGAGTGCTTACTGTTTCATGTGTCAACATTATTTGGTGCTGGGAGATATTATAGTTCAACATTAGACTGCTTACTGTTTCATGTGTCAACATTATTTGCTGCTGGGAGATATTATACTTCAACATTAGAGTGCTTACTGTTTCATGTGTCAACATTATTTGCTGCTGGGAGATATTATACTTCAACATTAGAGTGCTTACTGTTTCATGTCTCAATATTATTTGCTGCTGGGAGATATTATAGTTCAACATTAGAGTGCTTACTGTTTCATGTGTCAATATTATTTGCTGCTGGGAGATATTATACTTCAACATTAGAGTGCTTACTGTTTCATGTCTCAATATTACTTGCTGCTGGGAGATATTATAGTTCAACATTAGAGTGCTTACTGTTTCATGTATCAACATTATTTGCTGCTGGGAGATATTATACTTCAACATTAGAGTGCTTACTGTTTCATGTGTCAACATTATTTGCTGCTGGGAGATATTATACTTCAACATTAGAGTGCTTACTGTTTCATGTGTCAACATTATTTGCTGCTGGGAGATATTATACTTCAACATTAGAGTGCTTACTGTTTCATGTGTCAACATTATTTGCTGCTGGGAGATATTATACTTCATTATTAGAGTGCTTACTGTTTCATGTCTCAATATTATTTGCTGCTGGGAGATATTATAGTTCAACATTAGAGTGCTTACTGTTTCATGTCTCAATATTATTTGCAGCTGGGAGATATTATAGTTCAACATTAGAGTGCTTACTGTTTCATGTGTCAACATTATTTGCTGCTGGGAGATATTATAGTTCAACATTAGAGTGCTTACTGTTTCATGTGTCAACATTATTTGCTGCTGGGAGATATTATACTTCAACATTAGAGTGCTTACTGTTTCATGTGTCAATATTATTTGCTGCTGGGAGATATTATACTTCAACATTAGAGTGCTTACTGTTTCATGTGTCAATATTATTTGCTGCTGGGAGATATTATACTTCAACATTAGAGTGCTTACTGTTTCATGTGTCAATATTATTTGCTGCTGGGAGATATTATACTTCAACATTAGAGTGCTTACTGTTTCATGTGTCAATATTATTTGCTGCTGGGAGATATTATACTTCAACATTAGAGTGCTTACTGTTTCATGTCTCAATATTATTTGCTGCTGGGAGATATTATAGTTCAACATTAGAGTGCTTACTGTTTCATGTGTCAACATTATTTGCTGCTGGGAGATATTATAGTTCAACATTAGAGTGCTTACTGTTTCATGTGTCAACATTATTTGCTGCTGGGAGATATTATAGTTCAACATTAGAGTGCTTACTGTTTCATGTCTCAATATTAATTGCTGCTGGAAGATATTATAGTTCAACATTAGAGTGCTTACTGTTTCATGTGTCAACATTAATTGCTGCTGGGAGATATTATAGTTCAACATTAGAGTGCTTACTGTTTCATGTCTCAATATTATTTGCTGCTGGGAGATATTATAGTTCAACATTAGAGTGCTTACTGTTTCATGTCTCAATATTATTTGCTGCTGGGAGATATTATAGTTCAACATTAGAGTGCTTACTGTTTCATGTGTCAACATTATTTGCTGCTGGGAGATATTATAGTTCAACATAAGAGTGCTTACTGTTTCATGTCTCAATATTATTTGCAGCTGGGAGATATTATAGTTCAACATTACAGTGCTTACTGTTTCATGTCTCAATATTATTTGCTGCTGGGAGATATTATAGTTCAACATTACAGTGCTTACTGTTTCATGTCTCAATATTATTTGCTGCTGGGAGATATTATACTTCAACATTAGAGTGCTTACTGTTTCATGTCTCAATATTATTTGCAGCTGGGAGATATTATAGTTCAACATTAGAGTGCTTACTGTTTCATGTGTCAACATTATTTGCTGCTGGGAGATATTATAGTTCAACATTAGAGTGCTTACTGTTTCATGTGTCAACATTATTTGCAGCTGGGAGATATTATAGTTCAACATTAGAGTGCTTACTGTTTCATGTCTCAATATTATTTGCTGCTGGGAGATATTATAGTTCAACATTAGAGTGCTTACTGTTTCATGTGTCAACATTATTTGCAGCTGGGAGATATTATAGTTCAACATTAGAGTGCTTACTGTTTCATGTCTCAATATTACTTGCTGCTGGGAGATATTATAGTTCAACATTAGAGTGCTTACTGTTTCATGTCTCAATATTACTTGCTGCTCGGAGATATTATAGTTCAACATTAGAGTGCTTACTGTTTCATGTGTCAACATTATTTGCTGCTGGGAGATATTATAGTTCAACATTACAGTGCTTACTGTTTCATGTCTCAATATTACTTGCTGCTGGGAGATATTATAGTTCAACATTAGAGTGCTTACTGTTTCATGTCTCAATATTATTTGCTGCTGGGAGATATTATAGTTCAACATTAGAGTGCTTACTGTTTCATGTGTCAATATTATTTGCTGCTGGGAGATATTATACTTCAACATTAGAGTGCTTACTGTTTCATGTGTCAACATTAATTGCTGCTGGGAGATATTATAGTTCAACATTAGAGTGCTTACTGTTTCATGTGTCAACATTATTTGCAGCTGGGAGATATTATAGTTCAACATTAGAGTGCTTACTGTTTCATGTGTCAACATTATTTGGTGCTGGGAGATATTATAGTTCAACATTAGAGTGCTTACTGTTTCATGTGTCAACATTAATTGCTGCTGGGAGATATTATAGTTCAACATTAGAGTGCTTACTGTTTCATGTGTCAACATTATTTGGTGCTGGGAGATATTATAGTTCAACATTAGAGTGCTTACTGTTTCATGTGTCAACATTAATTGCTGCTGGGAGATATTATAGTTCAACATTAGAGTGCTTACTGTTTCATGTGTCAATATTATTTGCTGCTGGAAGATATTATAGTTCAACATTAGAGTGCTTACTGTTTCATGTGTCAACATTAATTGCTGCTGGGAGATATTATAGTTCAACATTAGAGTGCTTACTGTTTCATGTGTCAACATTAATTGCTGCTGGGAGATATTATAGTTCAACATTAGAGTGCTTACTGTTTCATGTGTCAACATTAATTGCTGCTGGGAGATATTATAGTTCAACATAAGAGTGCTTACTGTTTCATGTGTCAACATTAATTGCTGCTGGGAGATATTATAGTTCAACATTAGAGTGCTTACTGTTTCATGTGTCAACATTAATTGCTGCTGGGAGATATTATAGTTCAACATTAGAGTGCTTACTGTTTCATGTGTCAACATTAATTGCTGCTGGGAGATATTATAGTTCAACATTAGAGTGCTTACTGTTTCATGTGTCAATATTATTTGCTGCTGGGAGATATTATAGTTCAACATTAGAGTGCTTACTGTTTCATGTGTCAACATTAATTGCTGCTGGGAGATATTATACTTCAACATTAGAGTGCTTACTGTTTCATGTCTCAATATTACCTGCTGCTGGGAGATATTATAGTTCAACATTAGAGTGCTTACTGTTTCATGTCTCAATATTAATTGCTGCTGGAGATATTATAGTTCAACATTAGAGTGCTTACTGTTTCATGTGTCAACATTATTTGCTGCTGGGAGATATTATAGTTCAACATAAGAGTGCTTACTGTTTCATGTGTCAACATTATTTGGTGCTGGGAGATATTATAGTTCAACATTACAGTGCTTACTGCTTCATGTCTCAATATTATTTGCTGCTGGGAGATATTATAGTTCAACATAAGAGTGCTTACTGTTTCATGTGTCAACATTAATTGCTGCTGGGAGATATTATAGTTCAACATTACAGTGCTTACTGTTTCATGTGTCAACATTATTTGGTGCTGGGAGATATTATAGTTCAACATTACAGTGCTTACTGCTTCATGTCTCAATATTATTTGCTGCTGGGAGATATTATACTTCAACATAAGAGTGCTTACTGTTTCATGTGTCAACATTAATTGCTGCTGGGAGATATTATAGTTCAACATTACAGTGCTTACTGCTTCATGTCTCAATATTATTTGCTGCTGGGAGATATTATAGTTCAACATTACAGTGCTTACTGTTTCATGTCTCAATATTACTTGCTGCTGGGAGATATTATAGTTCAACATTACAGTGCTTACTGTTTCATGTCTCAATATTATTTGCTGCTGGAAGATATTATAGTTCAACATTACAGTGCTTACTGTTTCATGTCTCAATATTACTTGCTGCTGGGAGATATTATAGTTCAACATTACAGTGCTTACTGTTTCATGTCTCAATATTACTTGCTGCTGGGAGATATTATAGTTCAACATAAGAGTGCTTACTGTTTCATGTCTCAATATTATTTGCTGCTGGGAGATATTATAGTTCAACATTACAGTGCTTACTGTTTCATGTGTCAACATTAATTGCTGCTGGGAG
This sequence comes from Deroplatys truncata, assembly GCA_030765065.1. Lineage (NCBI taxonomy): Eukaryota > Metazoa > Arthropoda > Insecta > Mantodea > Mantidae > Deroplatys > Deroplatys truncata. The sequence continues at coordinate 3,492,286 of CM060975.1, forward strand.
ATATTATAGTTCAACATTAGAGTGCTTACTGTTTCATGTGTCAACATTAATTGCTGCTGGGAGATATTATAGTTCAACATAAGAGTGCTTACTGTTTCATGTGTCAACATTAATTGCTGCTGGGAGATATTATAGTTCAACATTACAGTGCTTACTGTTTCATGTGTCAACATTAATTGCTGCTGGGAGATATTATAGTTCAACATAAGAGTGCTTACTGTTTCATGTGTCAACATTAATTGCTGCAGGGAGATATTATAGTTCAACATTACAGTGCTTACTGTTTCATGTGTCAACATTAATTGCTGCAGGGAGATATTATAGTTCAACATTACAGTGCTTACTGTTTCATGTGTCAACATTAATTGCTGCAGGGAGATATTATAGTTCAACATTACAGTGCTTACTGTTTCATGTGTCAACATTAATTGCTGCTGGGAGATATTATAGTTCAACATTAGAGTGGTCAGTGTTTCATGTCTCAATATTATTTGCTGCTGGGAGATATAGTAAATCAACATTAGAGTGCTTACTGTTTTATGTCTCAATATTATTTCCTGCTGGAAGATATTATAGATCAAGATGAGAGTGCTTACTGTTTCATGTCTCAATATTATTTGCTGCTGGGAGATATAGTAATTCAACATTAGAGTGCTTACTGTTTCATGTCTCAATATTATTTCCTGCTGGAAGATATTATAGATCAAGATGAGAGTGCTTACTGTTTCATGTCTCAATATTATTTGCTGCTGGGAGATATTATAGTTCAACATTAGAGTGCTTACTGTTTCATGTCTCAATATTATTTGCTGCTGGGAGATATTATAGTTCAACATTACAGTGGTCACTGTTTCATGTCTCAATATTTTTTGCTGCTGGGAGATATTATAGTTCAACATAAGAGTGCTTACTCTTTCATGTCTCAATATTATTTCCTGCTGGAGATATTATAGTTCAACATAAGAGTTTTTTTCTGTTTCATGTCTCAACATTATTACCTGCTGGGAGATATTATAGTTCAACATAAAACTGCCTACTGTTTAATGCCTCATACTTATTTCCTGCTTGAGATATTATAGTTCAACGTAAGAGTGCTTAATGTTAGAGGACTCAATATTATATCCTGCCGGGAGATATTATAGTTCAACACAAGAGTGCTTACTGTTACATGACTCAACATTATATCCTGCCGGGAGATATAGTTCAACATAAAAGTGCTTACTGCTTCATGTCGCAACATTATTTCCTGCCGGGAGATATTATAGTTCAACATAATTCTGCTTACTGTTACATGACTCAACATTATATCCTACCGGGAGCTATAGTTCAACATAAAAGTGCTTACTGCTTCATGTCGCAACATTATATCCTGCCGGGAGATATTATAGTTCAACATAAGAGTGCTTACTGTTACATGACTCAACATTATATCCTGCCGGGAGATATTATAATTCAACATAAGACTGCTTACTGTTACATATCTCAACATTATATCCTGCCGGGAGATATAGTTCAATATAAAAGTGCTTACATCTTCATGACACAACATTATATCCTGCCGGGAGATATTATAGTTCAACATAAGAGTGCTTACTGTTACATGACTCAACATTCTTTCCTGCTGGAAGATATTATAGTTCAACATGAGAGTGCTTACTGTTTCATGTCTCAATATTATTTCCTGCTGGAAGATATTATAGTTCAATATAGAGTGGTTACTGTTTCATGTGTCAACATTATTTCCTGCTGGAAGATATTATAGTTCAACATGAGAGTGGTTAGTGTTTCATGTGTCAACATTATTTGCTGCTGGAAGATATTATAGTTCAACAATAGAGTGGTTAGTGTTTCATGTGTCAACATTATTTGCTGCTGGAGATATTATAGTTCAACAATGAGTGGTTACTGTTTCATGTGTCAACATTATTTGCTGCTGGAGATATTATAGTTCAACAATAGAGTGGTTAGTGTTTCATGTGTCAACATTATTTGCTGCTGGAGATATTATACTTCAACAATAGAGTGGTTACTGTTTCATGTGTCAACATTATTTCCTGCTGGAAGATATTATAGTTCAACATGAGAGTGCTTACTGTTTCATGTGTCAACATTATTTGCTGCTGGAAGATATTATAGTTCAACATGAGAGTGCTTACTGTTTCATGTCTCAATATTATTTCCTGCTGGGAGATATTATACTTCAACATTAAAGTGCTTACTGTTTCATGTGTCAACATTATTTCCTGCTGGAAGATATTATAGTTCAACATGAGAGTGCTTACTGTTTCATGTGTCAACATTATTTGCTGCTGGAGATATTATAGTTCAACAATAGAGTGGTTAGTGTTTCATGTGTCAACATTATTTGCTGCTGGAGATATTATAGTTCAACAATAGAGTGCTTACTGTTTCATGTGTCAACATTATTTGCTGCTGGGAGATATTATGGTTTAACATAACAGTGCTTACTGATTCATGTCGCACCAATATTTCCTGCTGGGAGATATTATAGTTCAACATAAGAAAGCTTAGTGATTCATGTCACACCAATGTTTCCTGCTGGGAGATATTATAGCTCAACATAAGAAAGCTTAATGTTTCGCAACATTATTTGCTGCTGGGAGCTATTGTAGTTCAACATTAGATTACTTACTGTTTCATGTCTCAATATTATTTGCTGCTGGGATATATTATAGTTCAACATAAGGGTGCTTACTGTTTCATGTCTCAATATTATTTGCTGCTGGGAGATATTATAGTTCAACATAAGAGTGCTTACTGTTTCATGTCTCAATATTATTTGCTGCTGGGAGATATACTTCAACATAAGAGTGCTTACTGTTTCATGGCTATATATTATTTGCTGCTGGGAGATATTATAGTTCAACATTACAGTGGTCACTGTTTCATGTCACAACATTATTTGCTGTTGGGAGATATTAAAGTTCAGCATAAGAGTGGTCACTGTTTCATGTCTCAATATTATTTGCTGCTGAGAGATATTATAGTTCAACATAAGAGTGGTCACTGTTTCATGTCTCAACATTATTTGCTGCTGGGAGATATTATAGTTGAACATTACAGTGGTCACTGTTCCATGTCTCAATATTATTTGCTGCTGGGAGATATTATAGTTCAACATTATAGCGGTTACTGTTTCATGTCTCAATATTATTTGCTGCTGGGAGATATTATAGTTTAACATAAGGGTGCTTACTGTTTCATGTCTTAATATCATTTGCTGCTGGGTGATATTATAGTTCAACATAAGAGTGCTTACTGTTTCATGTCTCAATATTATTTGCTGCTGGGAGATATTATAGTTCAGCATTACAGTGCTTACTGTTTCATGTCTCAATATTATTTGCTGCTGGGAGATATTATAGTTCAACATTAGAGTGGTCACTGTTTCATGTCTCAACATTATTTGCTGCTGGGAGATATTATAGTTCAACATAAGAGTGGTCACTGTTTCATGTCTCAACATTATTTGCTGCTGGGAGATATTATAGTTCAACATTAGAGTGGTCACTGTTTCATGTCTCAATATTGTTTGCTGCTGGGAGATATTATAGTTCAACAATAGAGTGGTTAGTGTTTCATGTCTCAATCATATTTGCTGCTGGGAGATATTATAGTTCAACATAAGAGTGCTTACTGTTTCATGTCTCAATATTATTTGCTGCTGGGAGATATTATAGTTTAACATAAGGGTGCTTACTGTTTCATGTCGCAACATTATTTGTTGCTGGAAGATATTATAGTTCAACATTAGAGTGGTCACTGTTTCATGTCTCAATATTATTTGCTGCTGGGAGATATTATAGTTCAACATAAGAGTGGTTACTGTTTCATGTCTCAATATTATTTGCTGCTGGGAGATATTATACTTCAACATAAGGGTGCTTACTGTTTCATGTCTCAATATTATTTGCTGCTGGGAGATATTATAGTTCAACATAAGAGTGCTTACTGTTTCATGTCTCAATATTATATGCTGCTGGGAGATATTATAGTTCAACATAAGAGTTGTCACTGTTTCATGTCTCAATATTATTTGCTGCTGGGAGATATTATAGTTCAAAATAAGAGTTGTCACTGTTTCATGTCTCAATATTATTTGCAGCTGGGTGATATTATAATTCAACATAAGGGTGCTTACTGTTTCATGTTTTAATATTATTTGCTGCTGGGAGATATTATAGTTCAACATAAGAGTGCTTACTGTTTCATGTCTCAATATTATTTGCTGCAGGGAGATATTATAGTGCAACATAAGAGTGGTCACTGTTTCATGTGTCAACATTAATTGCTGCTGGGAGATATTATGGTTCAACATTACAGTGGTTACTGTTTCATGTCTCAATATTATTTCCTGCTGGGAGATATTGTAGTTCAACATTAGAGTGGTCACTGTTTCATGTCTCAACATTATTTCCTGCTGGGAGATATTGTAGTTCAACATTAGAGTGGTCAGTGTTTCATGTCTCAATATTATTTGCTGCTGGGAGATATTATAGTGCAACATAAGAGTGGTCACTGTTTCATGTCTCAACATTATTTCCTGCTGGGAGATATTGTAGTTCAACATTAGAGTGGTCAGTGTTTCATGTCTCAACATTATTTCCTGCTGGGAGATATTATAGTGCAACATAAGAGTGGTCACTGTTTCATGTCTCAACATTATTTCCTGCTGGGAGATATTATAGTGCAACATTAGAGTGGTCACTGTTTCATGTCTCAACATTATTTCCTGCTGGGAGATATTGTAGTTCAACATTAGAGTGGTCAGTGTTTCATGTCTCAACATTATTTCCTGCTGGGAGATATTATAGTTCAACAATAGAGTGGTTAGTGTTTCATGTCTCAACATTATTTCCTGCTGGGAGATATTGTAGTTCAACATTAGAGTGGTCAGTGTTTCATGTCTCAATATTATTTGCTGCTGGAAGATATTATAGTTCAACATTAGAGTGGTCAGTGTTTCATGTCTCAACATTATTTCCTGCTGGGAGATATTATAGTTCAACAATAGAGTGGTTAGTGTTTCATGTCTCAATATTATTTGCTGCTGGAAGATATTATAGTTCAACATTAGAGTGCTTACTGTTTCATGTCTCAATATTATTTGCTGCTGGGAGATATTGTAGTTCAACATTAGAGTGGTCAGTGTTTCATGTCTCAATATTATTTGCTGCTGGAAGATATTATAGTTCAACATTAGAGTGCTTACTGTTTCATGTCTCAATATTATTTGCTGCTGGAAGATATTATAGTTCAACATTAGAGTGCTTACTGTTTCATGTGTCAACATTAATTGCTGCTGGGAGATATTATGGTTCAACATTACAGTGGTTACTGTTTCATGTCTCAATATTATTTGCTGCTGGAAGATATTATAGTTCAACATTAGAGTGCTTACTGTTTCATGTGTCAACATTAATTGCTGCTGGAAGATATTATAGTTCAACATTAGAGTGCTTACTGTTTCATGTCTCAATATTATTTGCTGCTGGGAGATATTATACTTCAACATTAGAGTGCTTACTGTTTCATGTCTCAATATTATTTGCTGCTGGGAGATATTATAGTTCAACATTAGAGTGCTTACTGTTTCATGTCTCAATATTATTTGCTGCTGGGAGATATAGTAATTCAACATTACAGTGCTTACTGTTTTATGTCTCAATATTATTTGCTGCTGGGAGATATTATAGTTCAACATAAGAGTGCTTACTGTTTCATGTCTCAATATTATTTGCTGCTGGGTGATATTATAGTTCAACATTACAGTGCTTACTGTTTTATGTCTCAATATTATTTGGTGCTGGGAGATATTATAGTTCAACATTACAGTGCTTACTGTTTTATGTCTCAATATTATTTGCTGCTGGGAGATATTATAGTTCAACATTATAGTGGTCACTGTTTCATGACTCAACATTATTTCCTGCTGGGAGATATTGTAGTTCAACATTAGAGTGCTTACAGTTTCATGTCTCAATATTTTTTGCTGCTGGGAGATATTATAGTTCAACATAAGAGTGCTTACTCTTTCATGTCTCAATATTATTTCCTGCTGGAGATATTATAGTTCAACATAAGAGTTTTTTTCTGTTTCATGTCTCAACATTATTACCTGCCGGGAGATATTATAGTTCAACATAAAACTGCCTACTGTTTAATGCCTCATACTTATTTCCTGCTTGAGATATTATAGTTCAACGTAAGAGTGCTTAATGTTAGAGGACTCAATATTATATCCTGCCGGGAGATATTATAGTTCAACACAAGAGTGCTTACTGTTACATGACTCAACATTATATCCTGCCGGGAGATATAGTTCAACATAAAAGTGCTTACTGCTTCATGTCGCAACATTATTTCCTGCCGGGAGATATTATAGTTCAACATAAGACTGCTTACTGTTACATGACTCAACATTATATCCTGCTGGGAGCTATAGTTCAACATAAAAGTGCTTACTGCTTCATGTCGCAACATTATATCCTGCCGGGAGATATTATAGTTCAACATAAGAGTGCTTACTGTTACATGTTTCAACATTATATCCTGCCGGGAGATATTATAATTCAACATAAGACTTCTTACTGTTACATATCTCAACATTATATCCTGCCGGGAGATATAGTTCAATATAAAAGTGCTTACATCTTCATGACACAACATTATATCCTGCCAGGAGATATTATAGTTCAACATAAGAGTGCTTACTGTTACATGACTCAACATTCTTTCCTGCTGGAAGATATTATAGTTCAACATGAGAGTGCTTACTGTTTCATGTCTCAATATTATTTCCTGCTGTAAGATATTATAGTTCAATATAGAGTGGTTACTGTTTCATGTGTCAACATTATTTCCTGCTGGAAGATATTATAGTTCAACATGAGAGTGGTTAGTGTTTCATGTGTCAACATTATTTGCTGCTGGAAGATATTATAGTTCAACAATAGAGTGGTTAGTGTTTCATGTGTCAACATTATTTGCTGCTGGAGATATTATAGTTCAACAATAGAGTGGTTACTGTTTCATGTGTCAACATTATTTGCTGCTGGAGATATTATAGTTCAACAATAGAGTGGTTAGTGTTTCATGTGTCAACATTATTTGCTGCTGGAGATATTATAGTTCAACAATAGAGTGCTTACTGTTTCATGTGTCAACATTATTTGCTGCTGGAAGATATTATAGTTCAACATGAGAGTGCTTACTGTTTCATGTCTCAATATTATTTCCTGCTGGGACATATTATACTTCAACATTAGAGTGCTTACAGTTTCATGTCTCAATATTATTTCCTGCTGGAAGATATTATAGTTCAACATAAGAGTGCTTACTGTTTCATGTCTCAATATTATTTACTGCTGGAAGATATTATAGATCAAGATGAGAGTGCTTACAGTTTCATGTCTCAATATTATTTCCTGCTGGAAGATATTATAGTTCAACATAAGAGTGCTTACTGTTTCATGTCTCAATATTATTTCCTGTCGGGTGATATTATAGTTGAACATAAGAGTGCTTACTGTTTCATGTCTCAATATTATTTCCTGCTGGAAGATATTATAGTTCAACATAAGAGTGCTTACAGTTTCATGTCTCAATATTATTTCCTACTGGAAGATATTATAGTTCAACTTAAGAGTGCTTACTGTTTCATGTCTCAATATTATTTCCTGCTGGAAGATATTATAGTTCAACATATGAGTGCTTACAGTTTCATGTCTCAATATTATTTCCTACTGGAAGATATTATAGTTCAACATAAGAGTGCTTACTGTTTCATGTCTCAATATTATTTCCTGCTGGAAGATATTATAGTTCAACATAAGAGTGCTTACTGTTTCAAGTCTCAATATTATTTCCTGCTGGAAGATATTATAGTTCAACATAAGAGTGCTTATTGTTTCATGTCTCAATATTATTTCCTGCTGGAAGATATTATAGTTCAACATAAGAGTGCTTACAGTTTCATGTCTCAATATTATTTCCTGCTGGAAGATATTATAGTTCAACATAAGAGTGCTTACTGTTTCATGTCTCAATATTATTTCCTGTCGGGTGATATTATAGTTGAACATAAGAGTGCTTACTGTTTCATGTCTCAATATTATTTCCTGCTGGAAGATATTATAGTTCAACATAAGAGTGCTTACTGTTTCAAGTCTCAATATTATTTCCTGCTGGAAGATATTATAGTTCAACATAAGAGTGCTTATTGTTTCATGTCTCAATATTATTTCCTGCTGGAAGATATTATAGTTCAACATAAGAGTGCTTACAGTTTCATGTCTCAATATTATTTCCTGCTGGAAGATATTATAGTTCAACATAAGAGTGCTTATTGTTTCATGTCTCAATATTATTTCCTGCTGGAAGATATTATAGTTCAACATTAGACTGCTTACTGTTTCATGTGTCAACATTATTTGCTGCTGGGAGATATTATAGTTCAACATTAGAGTGCTTACTGTTTCATGTGTCAACATTAATTGCTGCTGGGAGATATTATGGTTCAACATTACAGTGGTTACTGTTTCATGTCTCAATATTATTTGCTGCTGGGAGATATAGTAATTCAACATTAGAGTGCTTACTGTTTTATGTCTCAATATTATTTGCTGCTGGGAGATATTATAGTTCAACATTATAGTGGTCACTGTTTCATGACTCAACATTATTTCCTGCTGGGAGATATTGTAGTTCAACATTAGAGTGCTTACTGTTTCATGTCTCAATATTATTTGCTGCTGGGAGATATTATAGTTCAACATAAGAGTGCTTACAGTTTCATGTCTCAATATTTTTTGCTGCTGGGAGATATTATAGTTCAACATAAGAGTGCTTACTCTTTCATGTCTCAATATTATTTCCTGCTGGAGATATTATAGTTCAACATAAGAGTTTTTTTCTGTTTCATGTCTCAACATTATTACCTGCCGGCAGATATTATAGTTCAACATAAAACTGCCTACTGTTTAATGCCTCATACTTATTTCCTGCTTGAGATATTATAGTTCAACGTAAGAGTGCTTAATGTTAGAGGACTCAATATTATATCCTGCCGGGAGATATTATAGTTCAACACAAGAGTGCTTACTGTTACATGACTCAACATTATATCCTGCCGGGAGATATAGTTCAACATAAAAGTGCTTACTGCTTCATGTCGCAACATTATTTCCTGCCGGGAGATATTATAGTTCAACATAATTCTGCTTACTGTTACATGACTCAACATTATATCCTGCCGGGAGCTATAGTTCAACATAAAAGTGCTTACTGCTTCATGTCGCAACATTATATCCTGCCGGGAGATATTATAGTTCAACATAAGAGTGCTTACTGTTACATGACTCAACATTATATCCTGCCGGGAGATATTATAATTCAACATAAGACTGCTTACTGTTACATATCTCAACATTATATCCTGCCGGGAGATATAGTTCAATATAAAAGTGCTTACATCTTCATGACACAACATTATATCCTGCCGGGAGATATTATAGTTCAACATAAGAGTGCTTACTGTTACATGACTCAACATTCCTTCCTGCTGGAAGATATTATAGTTCAACATGAGAGTGCTTACTGTTTCATGTCTCAATATTATTTCCTGCTGGAAGATATTATAGTTCAATATAGAGTGGTTACTGTTTCATGTGTCAACATTATTTCCTGCTGGAAGATATTATAGTTCAACATGAGAGTGGTTAGTGTTTCATGTGTCAACATTATTTGCTGCTGGAAGATATTATAGTTCAACAATAGAGTGGTTAGTGTTTCATGTGTCAACATTATTTGCTGCTGGAGATATTATAGTTCAACAATAGAGTGGATACTGTTCATGTGTCAACATTATTTCCTGCTGGAAGATATTATAGTTCAACATGAGAGTGCTTACTGTTTCATGTGTCAACATTATTTGCTGCTGGAAGATATTATAGTTCAAAATAAGAGTGCTTACTGTTTCATGTCTCAACATTATTTGCTGCTGGAGATATTATAGTTCAACAATAGAGTGGTTAGTGTTTCATGTGTCAACATTATTTGCTGCTGGAGATATTATAGTTCAACAATAGAGTGCTTACTGTTTCATGCGTCAACATTATTTGCTGCTGGAGATATTATAGTTCAACAATAGAGTGGTTAGTGTTTCATGTGTCAACATTATTTGCTGCTGGAGATATTATAGTTCAACAATAGAGTGCTTACTGTTTCATGTGTCAACATTATTTGCTGCTGGGAGATATTATGGTTTAACATAACAGTGCTTAATGATTCATGTCGCACCAATATTTCCTGCTGGGAGATATTATAGTTCAACATAAGAAAGCTTAGTGATTCATGTCACACCAATGTTTCCTGCTGGGAGATATTATAGCTCAACATAAGAAAGCTTAATGTTTCGCAACATTATTTGCTGCTGGGAGCTATTGTAGTTCAACATTAGATTACTTACTGTTTCATGTCTCAATATTATTTGCTGCTGGGATATATTATAGTTCAACATAAGGGTGCTTACTGTTTCATGTCTCAATATTATTTGCTGCTGGGAGATATTATAGTTCAACATAAGAGTGCTTACTGTTTCATGTCTCAATATTATTTGCTGCTGGGAGATATACTTCAACATAAGAGTGCTTACTGTTTCATGGCTATATATTATTTGCTGCTGGGAGATATTATAGTTCAACATTACAGTGGTCACTGTTTCATGTCACAACATTATTTGCTGTTGGGAGATATTAAAGTTCAGCATAAGAGTGGTCACTGTTTCATGTCTCAATATTATTTGCTGCTGAGAGATATTATAGTTCAACATAAGAGTGGTCACTGTTTCATGTCTCAACATTATTTGCTGCTGGGAGATATTATAGTTGAACATTACAGTGGTCACTGTTCCATGTCTCAATATTATTTGCTGCTGGGAGATATTATAGTTCAACATTATAGCGGTTACTGTTGCATGTCTCAATATTATTTGCTGCTGGGAGATATTATAGTTTAACATAAGGGTGCTTACTGTTTCATGTCTTAATATCATTTGCTGCTGGGTGATATTATAGTTCAACATTACAGTGCTTACTGTTTCATGTCTTAATATTATTTGCTGCTGGGAGATATTATAGTTCAACATTATAGCGGTTACTGTTGCATGTCTCAATATTATTTGCTGCTGAGAGATATTATAGTTCAACATTACAGTGCTTACTGTTTCATGTCTTAATATTATTTGCTGCTGGGTGATATTATAGTTCAACATTACAGTGGTCACTGTTCCATGTCTCAATATTATTTGCTGCTGGGAGATATTATAGTTCAACATTATAGCGGTTACTGTTGCATGTCTCAATATTATTTGCTGCTGGGAGATATTATAGTTTAACATAAGAGTGCTTACTGTTTCATGTCTCAATATTATTTGCTGCTGGGTGATATTATAGTTCAACATTACAGTGGTCACTGTTCCATGTCTCAATATTATTTGCTGCTGGGAGATATTATAGTTCAACATTATAGCGGTTACTGTTGCATGTCTCAATATTATTTGCTGCTGGGAGATATTATAGTTCAACATTACAGTGCTTACTGTTTCATGTCTTAATATCATTTGCTGCTGGGTGATATTATAGTTCAGCATAAGAGTGGTCACTGTTTCATGTCTCAATATTATTTGCTGCTGGGAGATATTATAGTTCAACATTAGAGTGGTCACTGTTTCATGTCTCAACATTATTTGCTGCTGGGAGATATTATAGTTCAACATAAGAGTGGTCACTGTTTCATGCCTCAACATTATTTTCTGCTGGGAGATATTATAGTTCAACATTAGAGTGGTCACTGTTTCATGTCTCAATATTGTTTGCTGCTGGGAGATATTATAGTTCAACAATAGAGTGGTTAGTGTTTCATGTCTCAATATTATTTGCTGCTGGGAGATATTATAGTTCAACATAAGAGTGCTTACTGTTTCATGTCTCAATATTATTTGCTGCAGGGAGATATTATAGTTCAACATAAGAGTGCTTACTGTTTCATGTGTCAACATTATTTGCTGCAGGGAGATATTATAGTTCAACATTAGAGTGCTTACTGTTTCATGTCTCAATATTATTTGCTGCAGGGAGATATTATAGTTCAACATTAGAGTGCTTACTGTTTCATGTCTCAATATTATTTGCTGCTGGAAGATATTATAGTTCAACATTAGAGTGCTTACTGTTTCATGTCTCAATATTATTTGCTGCTGGGAGATATTATAGTTCAACATTAGAGTGCTTACTGTTTCATGTCTCAATATTATTTGCTGCTGGGAGATATTATAGTTCAACATTAGAGTGCTTACTGTTTCATGTCTCAATATTATTTGCTGCTGGGAGATATTATAGTTCAACATTAGAGTGCTTACTGTTTCATGTCTCAATATTATTTGCTGCTGGAAGATATTATAGTTCAACATTACAGTGGTTACTGTTTCATGTCTCAATATTATTTGCTGCAGGGAGATATTATAGTTCAACATTAGAGTGCTTACTGTTTCATGTGTCAACATTAATTGCTGCTGGGAGATATTATGGTTCAACATTACAGTGGTTACTGTTTCATGTCTCAATATTATTTGCTGCTGGGAGATATAGTAATTCAACATTAGAGTGCTTACTGTTTCATGTCTCAATATTATTTGCTGCTGGGAGATATTATGGTTCAACATTACAGTGGTTACTGTTTCATGTCTCAATATTATTTGCTGCTGGAAGATATTATAGTTCAACATAAGAGTGCTTACTGTTTCATGTCTCAATATTATTTGCTGCTGGGAGATATTATAGTTCAACATTAGAGTGCTTACTGTTTCATGTCTCAATATTATTTGCTGCTGGGAGATATTATAGTTCAACATTAGAGTGCTTACTGTTTCATGTCTCAATATTATTTGCTGCTGGGAGATATTATAGTTCAACATTAGAGTGCTTACTGTTTCATGTCTCAATATTATTTGCTGCTGGGAGATATTATAGTTCAACATTAGAGTGCTTACTGTTTCATGTCTCAATATTATTTGCTGCTGGAAGATATTATAGTTCAACATTACAGTGGTTACTGTTTCATGTCTCAATATTATTTGCTGCAGGGAGATATTATAGTTCAACATTAGAGTGCTTACTGTTTCATGTGTCAACATTAATTGCTGCTGGGAGATATTATGGTTCAACATTACAGTGGTTACTGTTTCATGTCTCAATATTATTTGCTGCTGGGAGATATAGTAATTCAACATTAGAGTGCTTACTGTTTCATGTCTCAATATTATTTGCTGCTGGGAGATATTATGGTTCAACATTACAGTGGTTACTGTTTCATGTCTCAATATTATTTGCTGCTGGGAGATATAGTAATTCAACATTAGAGTGCTTACTGTTTTATGTCTCAATATTATTTGCTGCTGGGAGATATAGTAATTCAACATTAGAGTGCTTACTGTTTCATGTCTCAATATTATTTGCTGCTGGGAGATATTATAGTTCAACAATAGAGTGGTTACTGTTTCATGACTCAACATTATTTCCTGCTGGGAGATATTGTAGTTCAACATTATAGTGGTCACTGTTTCATGACTCAACATTATTTCCTGCTGGGAGATATAGTAATTCAACATTAGAGTGCTTACTGTTTCATGGCTATATATTATTTGCTGCTGGGAGATATTATACTTCAACATTAGAGTGGTCAGTGTTTCATGTCTCAATATTATTTGCTGCTGGGAGATATTATAGTTCAACATTATAGTGGTCACTGTTTCATGACTCAACATTATTTCCTGCTGGGAGATATAGTAATTCAACATTAGAGTGCTTACTGTTTCATGGCTATATATTATTTGCTGCTGGGAGATATTATACTTCAACATTAGAGTGGTCAGTGTTTCATGTGTCAACATTATTTGCTGCTGGAAGATATTATAGTTCAACATTAGAGTGGTCAGTGTTTCATGTCTCAATATTATTTGCTGCTGGGAGATATTATAGTTCAACATTAGAGTGCTTACTGTTTCATGTCTCAATATTACTTGCTGCTGGGAGATATTATAGTTCAACATTAGAGTACTTACTGTTTCATGTCTCAATATTACTTGCTGCTGGGAGATATTATAGTTCAACATTAGAGTGGTCAGTGTTTCATGTCTCAATATTACTTGCTGCTGGGAGATATTATAGTTCAACATTAGAGTGGTCAGTGTTTCATGTCTCAATATTACTTGCTGCTGGGAGATATTATAGTTCAACATTAGAGTACTTACTGTTTCATGTCTCAATATTACTTGCTGCTGGGAGATATTATAGTTCAACATTAGAGTACTTACTGTTTCATGTCTCAATATTACTTGCTGCTGGGAGATATTATAGTTCAACATTAGAGTGCTTACTGTTTCATGTCTCAATATTACTTGCTGCTGGGAGATATTATAGTTCAACATTATAGTGGTCACTGTTTCATGTCTCAATATTATTTGCTGCTGGGAGATATAGTAATTCAACATTAGAGTGCTTACTGTTTCATGTCTCAATATTATTTGCTGCTGGGAGATATTATAGTTCAACATTATAGTGGTCAGTGTTTCATGTCTCAATATTACTTGCTGCTGGGAGATATTATAGTTCAACATTAGAGTGCTTACTGTTTCATGTCTCAATATTACTTGCTGCTGGGAGATATTATAGTTCAACATTATAGTGGTCAGTGTTTCATGTCTCAATATTATTTGCTGCTGGGAGATATTATAATTCAACATTAGAGTGCTTACTGTTTCATGTCTCAATATTATTTGCTGCTGGGAGATATTATAGTTCAACATTATAGTGGTCAGTGTTTCATGTCTCAATATTACTTGCTGCTGGGAGATATTATAGTTCAACATTAGAGTGCTTACTGTTTCATGTCTCAATATTACTTGCTGCTGGGAGATATTATAGTTCAACATTAGAGTGCTTACTGTTTCATGTCTCAATATTACTTGCTGCTGGGAGATATTATAGTTCAACATTAGAGTGCTTACTGTTTCATGTCTCAATATTACTTGCTGCTGGGAGATATTATAGTTCAACATTAGAGTGCTTACTGTTTCATGTCTCAATATTACTTGCTGCTGGGAGATATTATAGTTCAACATTATAGTGGTCAGTGTTTCATGTCTCAATATTACTTGCTGCTGGGAGATATTATAATTCAACATTAGAGTGCTTACTGTTTCATGTCTCAATATTATTTGCTGCTGGGAGATATTATAGTTCAACATTATAGTGGTCAGTGTTTCATGTCTCAATATTACTTGCTGCTGGGAGATATTATAGTTCAACATTAGAGTGCTTACTGTTTCATGTCTCAATATTACTTGCTGCTGGGAGATATTATAGTTCAACATTATAGTGGTCACTGTTTCATGACTCAACATTATTTCCTGCTGGGAGATATAGTAATTCAACATTAGAGTGCTTACTGTTTCATGTCTCAATATTATTTGCTGCTGGGAGATATTATAGTTCAACATTAGAGTGCTTACTGTTTCATGTCTAAATATTATTTGCTGCTGGGAGATATTATAGTTCAACATTAGAGTACTTACTGTTTCATGTCTCAATATTATTTGCTGCTGGGAGATATTATAGTTCAACATTAGAGTGGTCAGTGTTTCATGTGTCAACATTATTTGCTGCTGGAAGATATTATAGTTCAACATGAGAGTGCTTACTGTTTCATGTCTCAATATTATTTCCTGCTGGGACATATTATACTTCAACATTAGAGTGCTTACAGTTTCATGTCTCAATATTATTTCCTGTCGGGTGATATTATAGTTCAACATAAGAGTGCTTACTGTTTCATGTCTCAATATTATTTCCTGCTGGAAGATATTATAGTTCAACATAAGAGTGCTTACTGTTTCGTGTCTCAACATTCTTTCCTGCTGGAAGATATTATAGTTCAACATGAGAGTGCTTACTGTTTCATGTCTCAATATTATTTCCTGCTGGAAGATATTATAGTTCAATATAGAGTGGTTACTGTTTCATGTGTCAACATTATTTCCTGCTGGAAGATATTATAGTTCAACATGAGAGTGGTTAGTGTTTCATGTGTCAACATTATTTGCTGCTGGAAGATATTATAGTTCAACAATAGAGTGGTTAGTGTTTCATGTGTCAACATTATTTGCTGCTGGAGATATTATAGTTCAACAATAGAGTGGTTACTGTTTCATGTGTCAACATTATTTGCTGCTGGAGATATTATAGTTCAACAATAGAGTGGTTAGTGTTTCATGTGTCAACATTATTTGCTGCTGGAGATATTATAGTTCAACAATAGAGTGCTTACTGTTTCATGTGTCAACATTATTTGCTGCTGGAAGATATTATAGTTCAACATGAGAGTGCTTACTGTTTCATGTCTCAATATTATTTCCTGCTGGGACATATTATACTTCAACATTAGAGTGCTTACAGTTTCATGTCTCAATATTATTTCCTGCTGGAAGATATTATAGTTCAACATAAGAGTGCTTACTGTTTCATGTCTCAATATTATTTACTGCTGGAAGATATTATAGATCAAGATGAGAGTGCTTACAGTTTCATGTCTCAATATTATTTCCTGCTGGAAGATATTATAGTTCAACATAAGAGTGCTTACTGTTTCATGTCTCAATATTATTTCCTGTCGGGTGATATTATAGTTGAACATAAGAGTGCTTACTGTTTCATGTCTCAATATTATTTCCTGCTGGAAGATATTATAGTTCAACATAAGAGTGCTTACAGTTTCATGTCTCAATATTATTTCCTGCTGGAAGATATTATAGTTCAACATAAGAGTGCTTACTGTTTCATGTCTCAATATTATTTCCTGCTGGAAGATATTATAGTTCAACATAAGAGTGCTTACAGTTTCATGTCTCAATATTATTTCCTACTGGAAGATATTATAGTTCAACATAAGAGTGCTTACTGTTTCATGTCTCAATATTATTTCCTGCTGGAAGATATTATAGTTCAACATAAGAGTGCTTACTGTTTCATGTCTCAATATTATTTCCTGCTGGAAGATATTATAGTTCAACATAAGAGTGCTTACTGTTTCATGTCTCAATATTATTTCCTGCTGGAAGATATTATAGTTCAACATAAGAGTGCTTACAGTTTCATGTCTCAATATTATTTCCCGCTGGAAGATATTATAGTTCAACATAAGAGTGCTTACTGTTTCATGTCTCAATATTATTTCCTGCTGGAAGATATTATAGTTCAATATAAGAGTGCTTACTGTTTCATGTCTCAATATTATTTCCTGCTGGAAGATATTATAGTTCAACATTAGAGTGCTTACTGTTTCATGTCTCAATATTATTTCCTGCTGGAAGATATTATAGTTCAACATAAGAGTGCTTACTGATTCATGTCGCAATATTATTTCTTGCTGGAAGATATTATAGTTCAACATAAGAGTGCTTACTGTTTCATGTCTCAATATTATTTCCTGCTGGAGGATATTATAGTTCAACATAAGAGTGCTTACTGTTTCATGTCTCAATATTATTTCCTGCTGGAAGATGTTATAGTTCAACATAAGAGTGCTTACTGTTTCATGTCTCAGTATTATTTCCTGCTGGAAGATGTTATAGTTCAACATAAGAGTGCTTACTGTTTCATGTCTCAATATTATTTGCTGCTGGAAGATATTATAGTTCAACATAAGAGTGCTTACTCTTTCATGTCTCAGTATTATTTCCTGCTGGAAGATGTTATAGTTCAACATAAGAGTGCTTACTGTTTCATGTCTCAGTATTATTTCCTGCTGGAAGATCTTATAGTTCAACATAAGAGTGCTTACTGTTTCATGTCTCAGTATTATTTCCTGCTGGAAGATGTTATAGTTCAACATAAGAGTGCTTACTGTTTCATGTCTCAATATTATTTGCTGCTGGAAGATGTTATAGATCAAGATGAGAGTGCTTACTGTTTCATGTCTCAATATTATTTCCTGCTGGAAGATGTTATAGATCAAGATGAGAGTGCTTACTGTTTCATGTCTCAATATTATTTGCTGCTGGAAGATGTTATAGATCAAGATGAGAGTGCTTACTGTTTCATGTCTCAGTATTATTTCCTGCTGGAAGATGTTATAGTTCAACATAAGAGTGCTTACTGTTTCATGTCTCAATATTATTTTCTGCTGGGAGATATTATAGTTCAACATAAGAGTGCTTACTGTTTCATGTCTCAATATTATTTGCTGCTGGAAGATGTTATAGATCAACATAAGAGTGCTTACTGTTTCATGTCTCAGTATTATTTCCTGCTGGAAGATGTTATAGTTCAACATAAGAGTGCTTACTGTTTCATGTCTCAATATTATTTCCTGCTGGAAGATGTTATAGATCAAGATGAGAGTGCTTACTGTTTCATGTCTCAATATTATTTGCTGCTGGAAGATGTTATAGATCAAGATGAGAGTGCTTACTGTTTCATGTCTCAGTATTATTTCCTGCTGGAAGATGTTATAGTTCAACATAAGAGTGCTTACTGTTTCATGTCTCAATATTATTTGCTGCTGGGAGATATTATAGTTCAACATAAGAGTGCTTACTGTTTCATGTCTCAATATTATTTGCTGCTGGAAGATGTTATAGTTCAACATAAGAGTGCTTACTGTTTCATGTCTCAATATTATTTCCTGCTGGAAGATGTTATAGTTCAACATAAGAGTGCTTACTGTTTCATGTCTCAATATTATTTTCTGTTGGAAGATGTTATAGTTCAACATAAGTGTGCGTACTGTTTCATGTCTCAATATTATTTTCTGCTGGAAGATATTATAGTTCAACATAAGAGTTTTTTTCTGTTTCATGTCTCAACATTATTACCTGCCGGGAGATATTATAGTTCAACATAAAACTACCTACTGTTTAATGCCTCATACTTATTTCCTGCTTGAGATATTATAGTTCAACGTAAGAGTGCTTAATGTTAGAGGACTCAATATTACATCCTGCCGGGAGATATTATAGTTCAACACAAGAGTGCTTACTGTTACATGACTCAACATTATATCCTGCCGGGAGATATAGTTCAACATAAAAGTGCTTACTGCTTCATGTCGCAACATTATTTCCTGCCGGAAGATATTATAGTTCAACATAAGACTGCTTACTGTTACATGACTCAACATTATATCCTGCCGGGAGCTATAGTTCAACATAAAAGTGCTTACTGCTTCATGTCGCAACATTATATCCTGCCGGGAGATATTATAGTTCAACATAAGAGTGCTTACTGTTACATGACTCAACATTCTATCCTGCCGGGAGATATTATAATTCAACATAAGACTGCTTACTGTTACATATCTGAACATTATATCCTGCCGGGAGATATAGTTCAATATAAAAGTGCTTATATCTTCATGACACAACATTATATCCTGCCGGGAGATATTATAGTTCAACATAAGAGTGCTTACTGTTACATGACTCAAGATTCTTTCCTGCTGGAAGATATTATAGTTCAACATGAGAGTGCCTACTGTTTCATGTCTCAATATTATTTCCTGCTGGAAGATATAGTTCAACAATAGAGTGGTTACTGTTTCATGTGTCAACATTATTTCCTGCTGGAAGATATTATAGTTCAACATGAGAGTGGTTAGTGTTTCATGTGTCAACATTATTTGCTGCTGGAAGATATTATAGTTCAACAATAGAGTGGTTAGTGTTTCATGTGTCAACATTATTTGCTGCTGGAGATATTATAGTTCAACAATAGAGTGGTTACTGTTTCATGTGTCAACATTATTTGCTGCTGGAGATATTATAGTTCAACAATAGGGTGGTTAGTGTTTCATGTGTCAACATTATTTGCTGCTGGAGATATTATAGTTCAACAATAGAGTGGATACTGTTCATGTGTCAACATTATTTCCTGCTGGAAGATATTATAGTTCAACATGAGAGTGCTTACTGTTTCATGTGTCAACATTATTTGCTGCTGGAAGATATTATAGTTCAAAATGAGAGTGCTTACTGTTTCATGTGTCAACATTATTTGCTGCTGGAGATATTATAGTTCAACAATAGAGTGGTTAGTGTTTCATGTGTCAACATTATTTGCTGCTGGAGATATTATAGTTCAACAATAGAGTGCTTACTGTTTCATGTGTCAACATTATTTGCTGCTGGAAGATATTATAGTTCAACATGAGAGTGCTTACTGTTTCATGTCTCAATATTATTTCCTGCTGGGACATATTATACTTCAAACTTTAGAGTGCTTACAGTTTCATGTCTCAATATTATTTCCTGCTGGAAGATATTATAGTTCAACATAAGAGTGCTTACTGTTGCATGTCTCAATATTATTTCCTGCTGGAAGATATTATAGATCAAGATGAGAGTGCTTACAGTTTCATGTCTCAATATTATTTCCTGCTGGAAGATATTATAGTTCAACATAAGAGTGCTTACTGTTTCATGTCTCAATATTATTTCCTGTCGGGTGATATTATAGTTCAACATAAGAGTGCTTACTGTTTCATGTCTCAATATTATTTCCTGCTGGAAGATATTATAGTTCAACATAAGAGTGCTTACAGTTTCATGTCTCAATATTATTTCCTGCTGGAAGATATTATAGTTCAACATAAGAGTGCTTACTGTTTCATGTCTCAATATTATTTCCTGCTGGAAGATATTATAGTTCAACATAAGAGTGCTTACAGTTTCATGTCTCAATATTATTTCCTACTGGAAGATATTATAGTTCAACATAAGAGTGCTTACTGTTTCATGTCTCAATATTATTTCCTGCTGGAAGATATTATAGTTCAACATAAGAGTTCTTACTGTTTCATGTCTCAATATTATTTCCTGCTGGAAGATATTATAGTTCAACATAAGAGTGCTTACTGTTTCATGTCTCAATATTATTTCCTGCTGGAAGATATTATAGTTCAACATAAGAGTGCTTACAGTTTCATGTCTCAATATTATTTCCCGCTGGAAGATATTATAGTTCAACATAAGAGTGCTTACTGTTTCATGTCTCAATATTATTTCCTGCTGGAAGATATTATAGTTCAATATAAGAGTGCTTACTGTTTCATGTCTCAATATTATTTCCTGCTGGAAGATATTATAGTTCAACATAAGAGTGCTTACTGTTTCATGTCTCAATATTATTTCCTGCTGGAAGATATTATAGTTCAACATAAGAGTGCTTACTGATTCATGTCGCAATATTATTTCTTGCTGGAAGATATTATAGTTCAACATAAGAGTGCTTACTGTTTCATGTCTCAATATTATTTCCTGCTGGAGGATATTATAGTTCAACATAAGAGTGCTTACTGTTTCATGTCTCAATATTATTTCCTGCTGGAAGATGTTATAGTTCAACATAAGAGTGCTTACTGTTTCATGTCTCAGTATTATTTCCTGCTGGAAGATGTTATAGTTCAACATAAGAGTGCTTACTGTTTCATGTCTCAATATTATTTGCTGCTGGAAGATATTATAGTTCAACATAAGAGTGCTTACTGTTTCATGTCTCAGTATTATTTCCTGCTGGAAGATGTTATAGTTCAACATAAGAGTGCTTACTGTTTCATGTCTCAGTATTATTTCCTGCTGGAAGATGTTATAGTTCTACATAAGAGTGCTTACTGTTTCATGTCTCAGTATTATTTCCTGCTGGAAGATGTTATAGTTCAACATAAGAGTGCTTACTGTTTCATGTCTCAATATTATTTGCTGCTGGAAGATGTTATAGATCAAGATGAGAGTGCTTACTGTTTCATGTCTCAATATTATTTCCTGCTGGAAGATGTTATAGATCAAGATGAGAGTGCTTACTGTTTCATGTCTCAATATTATTTGCTGCTGGAAGATGTTATAGATCAAGATGAGAGTGCTTACTGTTTCATGTCTCAGTATTATTTCCTGCTGGAAGATGTTATAGTTCAACATAAGAGTGCTTACTGTTTCATGTCTCAATATTATTTGCTGCTGGGAGATATTATAGTTCAACATAAGAGTGCTTACTGTTTCATGTCTCAATATTATTTTCTGCTGGAAGATGTTATAGTTCAACATAAGTGTGCTTACTGTTTCATGTCTCAATATTATTTTCTGCTGGAAGATATTATAGTTCAACATAAGAGTTTTTTTCTGTTTCATGTCTCAACATTATTACCTGCCGGGAGATATTATAGTTCAGCATAAAACTACCTACTGTTTAATGCCTCATACTTATTTCCTGCTTGAGATATTATAGTTCAACGTAAGAGTGCTTAATGTTAGAGGACTCAATATTACATCCTGCCGGGAGATATTATAGTTCAACACAAGAGTGCTTACTGTTACATGACTCAACATTATATCCTGCCGGGAGATATAGTTCAACATAAAAGTGCTTACTGCTTCATGTCGCAACATTATTTCCTGCCGGGAGATATTATAGTTCAACATAAGACTGCTTACTGTTACATGACTCAACATTATATCCTGCCGGGAGCTATAGTTCAACATAAAATAGCTTACTGCTTCATGTCGCAACATTATATCCTGACGGGAGATATTATAGTTCAACATAAGAGTGCTTACTGTTACATGACTCAACATTCTATCCTGCCGGGAGATATTATAATTCAACATAAGACTGCGTACTGTTACATATCTGAACATTATATCCTGCCGGGAGATATAGTTCAATATAAAAGTGCTTACATCTTCATGACACAACATTATATCCTGCCGGGAGATATTATAGTTCAACATAAGAGTGCTTACTGTTACATGACTCAAGATTCTTTCCTGCTGGAAGATATTATAGTTCAACATGAGAGTGCCTACTGTTTCATGTCTCAATATTATTTCCTGCTGGAAGATATTATAGTTCAACAATAGAGTGGTTACTGTTTCATGTGTCAACATTATTTCCTGCTGGAAGATATTATAGTTCAACATGAGAGTGGTTAGTGTTTCATGTGTCAACATTATTTGCTGCTGGAAGATATTATAGTTCAACAATAGAGTGGTTAGTGTTTCATGTGTCAACATTATTTGCTGCTGGAGATATTATAGTTCAACAATAGAGTAGTTAGTGTTTCATGTGTCAACATTATTTGCTGCTGGAGATATTATAGTTAACAATAGAGTGGATACTGTTCATGTGTCAACATTATTTCCTGCTGGAAGATATTATAGTTCAACATGAGAGTGCTTACTGTTTCATGTGTCAACATTATTTGCTGCTGGAAGATATTATAGTTCAACATGAGAGTGCTTACTGTTTCATGTGTCAACATTATTTGCTGCTGGAGATATTATAGTTCAACAATAGAGTGGTTAGTGTTTCATGTGTCAACATTATTTGCTGCTGGAGATATTATAGTTCAACAATAGAGTGCTTACTGCTTCATGTGTCAACACTATTTGCTGCTGGAAGATATTATAGTTCAACATGAGAGTGCTTACTGTTTCATGTCTCAATATTATTTCCTGCTGGGACATATTATACTTCAACATTAGAGTGCTTACAGTTTCATGTCTCAATATTATTTCCTGCTGGAAGATATTATAGTTCAACATAAGAGTGCTTACTGTTTCATGTCTCAATATTATTTCCTGCTGGAAGATATTATAGATGAAGATGAGAGTGCTTACAGTTTCATGTCTCAATATTATTTCCTGCTGGAACATATTATAGTTCAACATAAGAGTGCTTACTGTTTAATGTCTCAATATTATTTCCTGTCGGGTGATATTATAGTTCAACATAAGAGTGCTTACTGTTTCATGTCTCAATATTATTTCCTGCTGGAAGATATTATAGTTCAACATAAGAGTGCTTACAGTTTCATGTCTCAATATTATTTCCTGCTGGAAGATATTATAGTTCAACATAAGAGTGCTTACTGTTTCATGTCTCAATATTATTTCCTGCTGGAAGATATTATAGTTCAACATAAGAGTGCTTACAGTTTCATGTCTCAATATTATTTCCTACTGGAAGATATTATAGTTCAACATAAGAGTGCTTACTGTTTCATGTCTCAATATTATTTCCTGCTGGAAGATATTATAGTTCAACATAAGAGTGCTTACTGTTTCATGTCTTAATATTATTTCCTGCTGAAAGATATTATAGTTCAACATAAGAGTGCTTACTGTTTCATGTCTCAATATTATTTCCTGCTGGAAGATATTATAGTTCAACATAAGAGTGCTGACAGTTTGTCTCAATATCATTTCCCGCTGGAAGATATTATAGTTCAACATAAGAGTGCTTACTGTTTCATGTCTCAATATTATTTCCTGCTGGAAGATATTATAGTTCAACATAAGAGTGCTTACTGTTTCATGTCTCAATATTATTTCCTGCTGGAAGATATTATAGTTCAACATAAGAGTGCTTACTGCTTCATGTCTCAATATTATTTCCTGCTGGAAGATATTATAGTTCAACATAAGAGTGCTTACTGATTCATGTCGCAATATTATTTCTTGCTGGAAGATATTATAGTTCAACATAAGAGTGCTTACTGTTTCATGTCTCAATATTATTTCCTGCTGGAAGATGTTATAGTTCAACATAAGAGTGCTTACTGTTTCATGTCTCAATATTATTTCCTGCTGGAAGATGTTATAGTTCAACAGAAGAGTGCTTACTGTTTCATGTCTCAATATTATTTCCTGCTGGAAGATGTTATAGTTCAACATAAGAGTGCTTACTGTTTCATGTCTCAATAGTATTTCCTGCTGGAAGATGTTATAGTTCAACATAAGAGTGCCTACTGTTTCATGTCTCAATATTATTTCCTGCTGGGACATATTATACTTCAACATTAGAGTGCTTACAGTTTCATGTCTCAATATTATTTCCTGCTGGAAGATATTATAGTTCAACATAAGAGTGCTTACTGTTTCATGTCTCAATATTATTTCCTGCTGGAAGATATTATAGATGAAGATGAGAGTGCTTACAGTTTCATGTCTCAATATTATTTCCTGCTGGAACATATTATAGTTCAACATAAGAGTGCTTACAGTTTCATGTCTCAATATTATTTCCTGCTGGAAGATATTATAGTTCAACATAAGAGTGCTTACTGTTTCATGTCTCAATATTATTTCCTGCTGGAAGATATTATAGTTCAACATAAGAGTGCTGACAGTTTGTCTCAATATTATTTCCCGCTGGAAGATATTATAGTTCAACATAAGAGTGCTTACTGTTTCATGTCTCAATATTATTTCCTGCTGGAAGATATTATAGTTCAACATAAGAGTGCTTACTGTTTCATGTCTCAATATTATTTCCTGCTGGAAGATATTATAGTTCAACATAAGAGTGCTTACTGCTTCATGTCTCAATATTATTTCCTGCTGGAAGATATTATAGTTCAACATAAGAGTGCTTACTGATTCATGTCGCAATATTATTTCTTGCTGGAAGATATTATAGTTCAACATAAGAGTGCTTACTGTTTCATGTCTCAGTATTATTTCCTGCTGGAAGATGTTATAGTTCAACATAAGAGTGCTTACTGTTTCATGTCTCAATATTATTTCCTGCTGGAAGATGTTATAGTTCAACAGAAGAGTGCTTACTGTTTCATGTCTCAATATTATTTCCTGCTGGAAGATGTTATAGTTCAACATAAGAGTGCTTACTGTTTCATGTCTCAATAGTATTTCCTGCTGGAAGATGTTATAGTTCAACATAAGAGTGCCTACTGTTTCATGTCTCAATATTATTTCCTGCTGGAAGATGTTATAGTTCAACATAAGAGTGCTTACTGTTTCATGTCTCAGTATTATTTCCTGCTGGAAGATGTTATAGTTCAACATGAGAGTGCTTACTGTTTCATGTCTCAATATTATTTGCTGCTGGAAGATATTATAGTTCAACATAAGAGTGCTTACTGTTTCATGTCTCAGTATTATTTCCTGCTGGAAGATGTTATAGTTCAACATAAGAGTGCTTACTGTTTCATGTCTCAATATTATTTCCTGCTGGAAGATGTTATAGTTCAACATAAGAGTGCTTACTGTTTCATGTCTCAATATTATTTCCTGCTGGAGGATGTTATAGTTCAACATAAGAGTGCTTACTGTTTCATGTCTCAATATTATTTCCTGCTGGAAGATGTTATAGTTCAACATAAGAGTGCTTACTGTTTCATGTCCCAGTATTATTTCCTGCTGGAAGATGTTATAGTTCAACATAAGAGTGCTTACTGTTTCATGTCTCAGTATTATTTCCTGCTGGAAGATGTTATAGTTCAACATAAGAGTGCTTACTGTTTCATGTCTCAATATTATTTGCTGCTGGGAGATGTTATAGTTCAACATAAGAGTGCTTACTGTTTCATGTCTCAGTATTATTTCCTGCTGGAAGATGTTATAGTTCAACATAAGAGTGCTTACTGTTTCATGTCTCAATATTATTTTCTGCTGGAAGATATTATAGATCAAGATGAGAGTGCTTACTGTTTCATGTCTCAATATTATTTGCTGCTGGGAGATATTATAGTTCAACATAAGAGTGCTTACTGTTTCATGTCTCAATATTATTTGCTGCTGGGAGATATTATAGTTCAACATAAGAGTGCTTACAGTTTCATGTCTCAACAATATTTCCTGCTGGGAGATATTATAGTTCAACATAAGTGTGCTTACTGTTTCATGTCTCAACAATATTTCCTGCTGGGAGATATTATAGTTCAACATAAGTGTGCTTACTGTTTCATGTCTCAACAATATTTCCTGCTGGGAGATATTATAGTTCAACATAAGTGTGCTTACTGTTTCATGTCTCAACAATTTTTGCTGCTGGGAGATATTATAGTTCAACATAAGTGTGCTTACTGTTTCATGTCTCAACAATATTTCCTGCTGGGAGATATTATAGTTCAACACAAGAGTGCTTACAGTTTCATGTCTCAACAATATTTCCTGCTGGGAGATATTATAGTTCAACATAAGTGTGCCTACTGTTTCATGTCTCAACATTATTTCTTGCTGGGAGATGATATAGTACAACATAAAAGTGCTTACAGTTTCATGTCTCAACATTATTTCTTGCTGGGAGATGATATAGTACAACATAAGTTTGCTTACTGTTTCATGTCTCAATATTATTTCCTGCTGGAGATATTATAGTTCAACATAAGAGTGCTTTCTGTTTCATGTCGCAACATCATTTTCCTTCTGGGAGATGATATAGTTCAATATAAAAGTGCTTACTGTTTCATATCAAGATTATTTCGTGCCGAAAGATATTATAGTTCCATATAATAGTGCTTACTGTTTCATGGCTTAACATTATTAATTTCTGCTGGGAGATATTATAGTTCAACATAAGAGTGCTTACTCTTTAATGTCTCAACATTATTTCCTGCTGGGAGATATTATATTTCAACATAAGAGTGCTTACTCTTTAATGTCTCAACATTATTTCCTGTCGGGAGATATTACAGTTCAACATAAGAGTGCTTAGTGTTTAATGTCTCAACATTATTTCCTGTCGGGTGATATTATAGTTTAACGTAAGAGTGCTTACTGTTTCATGTCTCAACATTATTTCCTGTCGGGAGATATTATAGTTCAACATAACAGTGCTTAGTGTTTAATGTCTCAACATTATTTCCTGTCGGGTGATATTATAGTTCAACATAAGAGTGCTTACTGTTTCATGGCTTAACATTATTAATTTCTGCTGGGAGATATTATAGTTCAACATAAGAGTGCTTACTCTTTAATGTCTCAACATTATTTCCTGTTGGGAGATATTATAATTCAACATAAGAGTGCTTACTCTTTAATGTCTCAACATTATTTCCTGTCGGGTGATATTATAGTTTAACATAAGAGTGCTTAGTGTTTAATGTCTCAACATTATTTCCTGTCGGGTGATATTATAGTTCAACATAAAAGTGCTTACTGTTTCATGGCTTAACATTATTAATTTCTGCTGGGAGATATTATATTTCAACATAAGAGTGCTTACTCTTTAATGTCTCAACATTATTTGCTGCTGAGAGATATTATAGTTCAACATAAGAGTGCTTACTGTTTCATGTCTTAATATTATTTCCTGCTGAAAGATATTATAGTTCAACATAAGAGTGCTTACTGTTTCATGTCTCAATATTATTTCCTGCTGGAAGATATTATAGTTCAACATAAGAGTGCTGACAGTTTGTCTCAATATTATTTCCCGCTGGAAGATATTATAGTTCAACATAAGAGTGCTTACTGTTTCATGTCTCAATATTATTTCCTGCTGGAAGATATTATAGTTCAACATAAGAGTGCTTACTGTTTCATGTCTCAATATTATTTCCTGCTGGAAGATATTATAGTTCAACATAAGAGTGCTTACTGCTTCATGTCTCAATATTATTTCCTGCTGGAAGATATTATAGTTCAACATAAGAGTGCTTACTGATTCATGTCGCAATATTATTTCTTGCTGGAAGATATTATAGTTCAACATAAGAGTGCTTACTGTTTCATGTCTCAGTATTATTTCCTGCTGGAAGATGTTATAGTTCAACATAAGAGTGCTTACTGTTTCATGTCTCAATATTATTTCCTGCTGGAAGATGTTATAGTTCAACAGAAGAGTGCTTACTGTTTCATGTCTCAATATTATTTCCTGCTGGAAGATGTTATAGTTCAACATAAGAGTGCTTACTGTTTCATGTCTCAATAGTATTTCCTGCTGGAAGATGTTATAGTTCAACATAAGAGTGCCTACTGTTTCATGTCTCAATATTATTTCCTGCTGGAAGATGTTATAGTTCAACATAAGAGTGCTTACTGTTTCATGTCTCAGTATTATTTCCTGCTGGAAGATGTTATAGTTCAACATGAGAGTGCTTACTGTTTCATGTCTCAATATTATTTGCTGCTGGAAGATATTATAGTTCAACATAAGAGTGCTTACTGTTTCATGTCTCAGTATTATTTCCTGCTGGAAGATGTTATAGTTCAACATAAGAGTGCTTACTGTTTCATGTCTCAATATTATTTCCTGCTGGAAGATGTTATAGTTCAACATAAGAGTGCTTACTGTTTCATGTCTCAATATTATTTCCTGCTGGAGGATGTTATAGTTCAACATAAGAGTGCTTACTGTTTCATGTCTCAATATTATTTCCTGCTGGAAGATGTTATAGTTCAACATAAGAGTGCTTACTGTTTCATGTCCCAGTATTATTTCCTGCTGGAAGATGTTATAGTTCAACATAAGAGTGCTTACTGTTTCATGTCTCAGTATTATTTCCTGCTGGAAGATGTTATAGTTCAACATAAGAGTGCTTACTGTTTCATGTCTCAATATTATTTGCTGCTGGGAGATGTTATAGTTCAACATAAGAGTGCTTACTGTTTCATGTCTCAGTATTATTTCCTGCTGGAAGATGTTATAGTTCAACATAAGAGTGCTTACTGTTTCATGTCTCAATATTATTTTCTGCTGGAAGATATTATAGATCAAGATGAGAGTGCTTACTGTTTCATGTCTCAATATTATTTGCTGCTGGGAGATATTATAGTTCAACATAAGAGTGCTTACTGTTTCATGTCTCAATATTATTTGCTGCTGGGAGATATTATAGTTCAACATAAGAGTGCTTACAGTTTCATGTCTCAACAATATTTCCTGCTGGGAGATATTATAGTTCAACATAAGTGTGCTTACTGTTTCATGTCTCAACAATATTTCCTGCTGGGAGATATTATAGTTCAACATAAGTGTGCTTACTGTTTCATGTCTCAACAATATTTCCTGCTGGGAGATATTATAGTTCAACATAAGTGTGCTTACTGTTTCATGTCTCAACAATTTTTGCTGCTGGGAGATATTATAGTTCAACATAAGTGTGCTTACTGTTTCATGTCTCAACAATATTTCCTGCTGGGAGATATTATAGTTCAACACAAGAGTGCTTACAGTTTCATGTCTCAACAATATTTCCTGCTGGGAGATATTATAGTTCAACATAAGTGTGCCTACTGTTTCATGTCTCAACATTATTTCTTGCTGGGAGATGATATAGTACAACATAAAAGTGCTTACAGTTTCATGTCTCAACATTATTTCTTGCTGGGAGATGATATAGTACAACATAAGTTTGCTTACTGTTTCATGTCTCAATATTATTTCCTGCTGGAGATATTATAGTTCAACATAAGAGTGCTTTCTGTTTCATGTCGCAACATCATTTTCCTTCTGGGAGATGATATAGTTCAATATAAAAGTGCTTACTGTTTCATATCAAGATTATTTCGTGCCGAAAGATATTATAGTTCCATATAATAGTGCTTACTGTTTCATGGCTTAACATTATTAATTTCTGCTGGGAGATATTATAGTTCAACATAAGAGTGCTTACTCTTTAATGTCTCAACATTATTTCCTGCTGGGAGATATTATATTTCAACATAAGAGTGCTTACTCTTTAATGTCTCAACATTATTTCCTGTCGGGAGATATTACAGTTCAACATAAGAGTGCTTAGTGTTTAATGTCTCAACATTATTTCCTGTCGGGTGATATTATAGTTTAACGTAAGAGTGCTTACTGTTTCATGTCTCAACATTATTTCCTGTCGGGAGATATTATAGTTCAACATAACAGTGCTTAGTGTTTAATGTCTCAACATTATTTCCTGTCGGGTGATATTATAGTTCAACATAAGAGTGCTTACTGTTTCATGGCTTAACATTATTAATTTCTGCTGGGAGATATTATAGTTCAACATAAGAGTGCTTACTCTTTAATGTCTCAACATTATTTCCTGTTGGGAGATATTATAATTCAACATAAGAGTGCTTACTCTTTAATGTCTCAACATTATTTCCTGTCGGGTGATATTATAGTTTAACATAAGAGTGCTTAGTGTTTAATGTCTCAACATTATTTCCTGTCGGGTGATATTATAGTTCAACATAAAAGTGCTTACTGTTTCATGGCTTAACATTATTAATTTCTGCTGGGAGATATTATATTTCAACATAAGAGTGCTTACTCTTTAATGTCTCAACATTATTTGCTGCTGAGAGATATTATAGTTCAACATAAGAGTGCTTACTGTTTCATGTCTCAATATTATTTGCAGCTGGGAGATATTATAGTTCAACATAAGAGTGCTTACTGATTCATGTCGCACCAATATTTTCTGCTGGGAGATATTATAGTTCAACATATGTGTGCTTACTGTTTCGCAACATTATTTGCTGCTGTGAGATATTGTAGTTCAACATTACAGTGCTTACTGTTTCATGTCGCAACACTATTTTCTGCTGGGAGATATTATAGTTTAAAATAAGAGTGCTTACTGTTTCATGTCGCAACATTATTTCCTGCTGGGAGCTGATATAGTTCAACATAAGAGTGCTTACTGATTCATGCCGCGCCAATATTTCCTGTTGGAGATATTATACTTCAACATAAGAGTGCTTACTGTTTCGCAATATTATTTCCTGCGGGGAGATATTATAGTTCAACATGAGGGTGCTTACTGTTTCATGTCACCACATTATTTTCTGCTGGGAGATATTATACTTTAACATAAGAGTGCTTACTGTTTCATGTCTCAATATTATTTGCTGCTGGGAGATATTATAGTTCAACATAAGGGTTCTTACTGTTTCATGTTACCACATTATTTGCTGCTGGGAGATATTATAGTTCAAAATAAGAGTGCTTACTGTTTCATGTCTCAATATTTTTTGCTGTTGGGAGATATTATACTTCAACATTAGAGCACTTACTGTTTCATGTCTCAATATTATTTGCTGCTGGGAGATATTATACTTCAACATAAGAGTGCTTACTGTTTCATGTCTCAATATTATTTGCTGCTGGGAGATATTGTAGTTCAACATTAGATTGCTTACTGTTTCATGTCTCAACATTATTTGCTGCTGGGAGATATTATACTTCAACATAAGAGTGCTTACTGTTTCATGTCTCAATATTATTTGCTGCTGGGAGATATTATAGTTCAACATTAGAGCGCTTACTGTTGCATGTCTCAATATTATTTGCTGCTGGGAGATATTATAGTTCAACATTAGAGTGCTTACTGTTTCATGTGTCAACATTATTTGCTGCTGGGAGATATTATACCTCAACATAAGAGTGCTTATATTTTAATTTCGCAACATTATTTCCAGCTGTGAGATATTATATTTCAGCATAAGAGTGCTTACTGTTTCATGTCGCACCAATATTTCCTGCTGGAATATATTATAGTTTACCATAAGACTGATTACTCTTTCATGTCGAACCAATATTTCCTGCTGGGAGATATTATAGTTTAACATAAGGGTGCTTAATGTTTCATGTCGCACCAATATTTCCTGCTGGGATATATTATAGTTTACCATAAGACTGATTACTGTTTCATGTCGCACCAATATTTCCTGCTGGAATATATTATAGTTTACCATAAGACTGATTACTGTTTCATGTCGCACCAATATTTCCTGCTGGAATATATTATAGTTTACCATAAGACTGATTACTCTTTCATGTCGAACCAATATTTCCTGCTGGGAGATATTATAGTTTAACATAAGGGTGCTTAATGTTTCATGTCGCACCAATATTTCCTGCTGGGATATATTATAGTTTACCATAAGACTGATTACTGTTTCATGTCGCACCAATGGGTGGAATGCATAAAGTCAAGCATAAGCTTTACCTTGCTAATTTTCAAGTGTAATCTTGGCTTTTAATGCATAAAACAGCTTTGACTTGACTTAAGTCTAGCATTTGCTTTGGAGCCAGCTAGCTGCCTAGCTTTAGCTTGAATTTTCCTGCAATGACTTGACTTTAAGTGCAAATCCGATGCATAAAACAAGCGAAAGCTTCACTTCCTCTAGATTAATCTTGACTTTTTTCAAGCTACCTCAGTAGGTGACTTGATTCATACAAGAGAAGTCTTAAGAGTTGTTTTATCACACAAAATGGCACAGTTCATGAATATCCTTCAAAGAAAAGTGTAAAAAGTTAAATTAACTGTAACTTTAGTATGTATTTGAAAGTACTAAATTAAAAAATGTCGTGTTAGAAGCTCCCTATAACGGAAGAAGCAATAATGCATACTACTCAACAGCGCTATTAAAATGTTTGTCTCTAGTTTTCACCTATTGTTGCGGTATGTAAACATCACACGTTTCAGAAATGCCGCGTGCCACTGACCACCTCTTTCGACTATAGCTAGAAAATGATAACTGAAGGCGGCGAACGTTTTAATTACATTATTATTGTGGCGGACGGTTTAATTAAGGTTTATTATTGTAAGGTATTGCGCAAGATTTCATAATCTAATTATTTAATAGTTTCGTTATTCGAACGATCTCCCTTCGTTTTAAAAATACTTTTATATTCATAAATCTACTCTTATTTGCTTAAATAACCGAATTTGGCACTTTAAGGTTCTATCACGAAAAATAGGTTTTATTAGGTCCTAACGTAAAATTAGGTCAATTTAGGCTCTATAAAATTGAAGTATATTACTAGTTGGTAACTAAAACATTAATATAAACCAAAGTTTGGAGTGTATGAGGTCAGGAATAAAATAGGTCAGAACCTAAGAATCCGGGGGCTTAGTTATTAGTAATCTAACCTTCATTAGGTTATTCAGAGGTGATCCTAAAAGTGAAATTTCTTCAGTAGCAGAGGGATACAGATGATGTCAATTGTCATTGTTCTTTCAATAATTAACATCTTACGTATAAATGCTGAGATTACGTTTGCTCATAATAACTTCAAATCTCAATCAAAATGAGAAATTTCTTAAGAGAAATTAGTTATAAGCTTGTAAAACTAGCTCCATCAAACAAGAGCTATAGACAGTTACATTTTGGAACTCTTAGAACTAGAGGAGCCACAATATAAAAGAAAGATTTTCCAATAAAACTTATATAAATGGTAAACTCAACAACGTCCAGTTGTTAACCAGAAATAAAGGCAATTAAAATAAGAAATTTTAGTGTTGTTTACAGGAAAGACATGTGTAAACCCGTTTGAAAACTGTCTTGAAGAACCTGATAAAATTCATAATGAAGCAAAAAAAGAATTTGAAACTGTCCTTTTTTGCCAAAGTAGTATCATATTGTTACGTACTTTATCATTCGCTGTAATTTTCCGATATATTTATATTTTATAGCAGTTACGTATAACATGTATCACATTACAGAATACGTTTTAAATTGTATTTGATACTATAAACCAAAGCAAAAAAAATTACACAGAAACTTCTAAATAATTGGCTCCTGAGATCGACTTGCATTCTTACCTGGAATCCTACCAATGGTTGGGTTGCTTTCGCCATTAAGCAGCTGCAGAAATTCTTCTTCCCACCTTTTTAACCTTATTTTCTAATTTCCCGTGGCCTTACGGTCAGTTTTTCTTTTTAATTCAGTCTTCATATTCTGAATCTTTTTCTGCACCTGCTGTGGAGTGAATTTTATGCCTAAAATTTCTTCCAGTTTGATGCAGGTGGTTTGCAAAGCGTTCACTTTCTCTTCTTTGATGCTCGGGATTTGCGATTTATTCAACAGTATTGGAAACTGCTTAAGAATTGCTAGAAAGGTATTCTGAATATTCACTTCGTCTACCATTACGCATATAACTTTGATATAGGTTAGGTCCCGTATTCGCAAAACACTTCTGTACTCCCCACATGAGACAACAGTTATGAGCCGCATTTGGCAGACGACGTATTTCAAGCGTTTGCTGGAAAAACGTCTAGCGAAAGCTTACTAGATTAAGATTCTTTTTATGCATGAGTTGAACAAGCCAAAGCTTAATCTTGTAGAGTAATCTTAAAGCTTTCGCTTTAACTTAAAGACTAATCTTCAAGACAAAGCTTGGATTTTATGCATTCCACCCATTATTTCCTGCTGGGAGATATTATAGTTTAACATAAGAGTGCTTAGTGATTCATGTCGCACCAATATTTCCTGGTGGGAGATATTAGAGCTCAACATAAGGGTGCTTACTGTTTCATGTAGCAACATTATTTCCAGCTGGGAGATATTATACCTCAACATAAGAGTGGTCACTGTTTCATGTCTCAATATTATTTGCTGCTGGGAGATATCATTGTTTAACATAAGGGTGCTTACTGTTTCATGTCGCAAGCTTATTTGCTGCTGGGAGATATTATAGTTCAACATTACAGTGGTTACTGTTTCATGTCTCAATATTATTTGCTGCTGGAAGATATTATAGTTCAACATTACAGTGGTTACTGTTTCATGTCTCAATATTATTTGCTGCTGAGAGATATTATAGTTCAACATAAGAGTGCTTACTGTTTCATGTCTCAATATTATTTGCTGCTGGGAGATATTATAGTTCAACATAAGGGTGCTTATTGTTTCATGTGCCACATTATTTGCTGCTGGGAGATATTATACTTCAACATAAGACTGCTTACTGTTTCATGTCTCAATATTACTTGCTGCTGGGAGATATTATAGTTCAACATTACAGTGCTTACTGTTTCATGTCTCAATATTACTTGCTGCTGGGAGATATTATACTTCAACATAAGAGTGCTTACTGTTTCATGTCTCAATATTACTTGCTGCTGGGAGATATTATAGTTCAACATTAGAGTGCTTACTGTTTCATGTCTCAATATTACTTGCTGCTGGGAGATATTATACTTCAACATAAGAGTGCTTACTGTTTCATGTCTCAATATTACTTGCTGCTGGGAGGTATTATAGTTCAACATTAGAGTGCTAACTGTGTCATGTCTCAATATTATTTGCTGCTGGGAGATATTATAGTTCAACATTAGAGCGCTTACTGTTTCATGTCTCAATATTATTTGCTGCTGGGAGATATTATAGTTCAACATTAGAGTGCTTACTGTTTTATGTGTCAACATTATTTGCTGCTGGGAGATATTATACCTCAACATAAGAGTGCTTATTTTTTCATTTCGCAACATTATTTCCAGCTGTGAGATATTATATTTCAGCATAAGAGTGCTTACTGTTTCATGTCGCACCAATATTTCCTGCTGGAATATATTATAGATTAACATAAGGGTGCTTACTGTTTCATGTCGCACCAATATTTCCTGCTGGGATATATTATAGTTACCATAAGACTGATTACTCTTTCATGTCGAACCAATATTTCCTGCTGGGAGATATTATAGTTTAACATAAGGGTGCTTAATGTTTCATGTCGCACCAATATTTCCTGCTGGGATATATTATAGTTACCATAAGACTGATTACTCTTTCATGTCGAACCAATATTTCCTGCTGGGAGATATTATAGTTTACCATAAGACTGATTACTCTTTCATGTCGAACCAATATTTCTTGCTGGGAGATATTATAGTTTAACATAAGGGTGCTTACTGTTTCATGTCGCACCAATATTTCCTGCTGGGAGATGATATAGTACAACACAAGAGTGCTTACTGTTTCATGTCTCAACATTATTTCCTGCTGGGAGATGATATAGTACAACACAAGAGTGCTTACTGTTTCATGTCTCAACATTATTTCCTGCTGGGAGATGATATAGTACAACACAAGAGTGCTTACTGTTTCATGTCTCAACATTATTTCCTGCTGGGAGATGATATAGTACAACACAAGAGTGCTTACTGTTTCATGTCTCAACATTATTTCTTGCTGGGAGATGATATAGTACAACACAAGAGTGCTTACTGTTTCATGTCTCAACATTATTTCTTGCTGGGAGATGATATAGTACAACATAAGAGTGCTTACTGTTTCATGTCTCAACATTATTTCCTGCTGGGAGATATTATAGTTCCAGATAAGAGTGCTTACTGTTTCATGTCTCAATATTATTTCCTGCTGGGAGATATTATAGTACAACATAAGTGTGCTTACTGTTTCATGTCTCAACATTATTTCCTGCTGGGAGATATAGTACAACATAAGAGTGCTTACTGTTTCATGTCTCAACATTATTTCCTGCTGGGAGATATTATAGTACAACATAAGAGTGCTTACTGTTTCATGTCTCAACATTATTTCCTGCTGGGAGATATTATAGTTCCAGATAAGAGTGCTTACTGTTTCATGTCTCAACATTATTTCCTGCTGGGAGATATTATAGTTCCAGATAAGAGTGCTTACTGTTTCATGTCTCAACATTATTTCCTGCTGGGAGATATTATAGTACAACATAAGAGTGCTTACTGTTTCATGTCTCAACATTATTTCCTGCTGGGAGATGTTATAGTTCCAGATAAGAGTGCTTACTGTTTCATGTCTCAATATTATTTCCTGCTGGGAGATATTATAGTACAACATAAGTGTGCTTACTGTTTCATGTCTCAACATTATTTCCTGCTGGGAGATATAGTACAACATAAGAGTGCTTACTGTTTCATGTCTCAACATTATTTCCTGCTGGGAGATGATATAGTACAACATAAGTGTGCTTACTGTTTCATGTCTCAACATTATTTCCTGCTGGGAGATATAGTACAACATAAGAGTGCTTACTGTTTCATGTCTCAACATTATTTCTTGCTGGGAGATGATATAGTACAACATAAGAGTGCTTACTGTTTCATGTCTCAACATTATTTCCTGCTGGGAGATGATATAGTACAACATAAGTGTGCTTACTGTTTCATGTCTCAACATTATTTCCTGCTGGGAGATGATATAGTACAACATAAGTGTGCTTACTGTTTCATGTCTCAACATTATTTCCTGGTGAGTGATATTATAGTTCAACATAAGTGTGCTTACTGTTTCATGTCTCAACATTATTTCTTGCTGGGAGATGATATAGTACAACATAAGAGTGCTTACTGTTTCATGTCTCAACATTATTTCCTGGTGAGTGATATTATAGTTCAACATAAGTGTGCTTACTGTTTCATGTCTCAACATTATTTCCTGGTGAGTGATATTATAGTTCAACATAAGAGTGCTTACTGTTTCATGTCTCAACATTATTTCCTGGTGAGTGATATTACAGTTCAACATAAGAGTGCTTACTGTTTCATGTCTCAACATTATTTCCTGGTGAGTGATATTATAGTTCAACATAAGTGTGCTTACTGTTTCATGTCTCAACATTATTTCTTGCTGGGAGATGATATAGTACAACATAAGAGTGCTTACTGTTTCATGTCTCAACATTATTTCCTGCTGGGAGATATAGTTCAACATAAGAGTGCTTACTGTTTCATGTCTCAACATTATTTCTTGCTGGGAGATATAGTACAACATAAGAGTGCTTACTGTTTCATGTCTCAACATTATTTCCTGCTGGGAGATATAGTACAACATAAGAGTGCTTACTGTTTCATGTCTCAACATTATTTCCTGCTGGGAGATGTTATAGTTCAACATAAGAGTGCTTACTGTTTCATGTCTCAACATTATTTCCTGGTGAGTGATATTATAGTTCAACATAAGTGTGCTTACTGTTTCATGTCTCAACATTATTTCCTGCTGGGAGATGATATAGTACAACACAAGTGTGCTTACAGTTTCATGTCTCAATATTATTTCTTGCTGGGAGATGATATAGTACAACACAAGAGTGCTTACTGTTTCATGTCTCAACATTATTTCCTGGTGAGTGATATTATAGTTCAACATAAGTGTGCTTACTGTTTCATGTCTCAACATTATTTCCTGCTGGGAGATGATATAGTACAACACAAGTGTGCTTACAGTTTCATGTGTCAACATTATTTCTTGCTGGGAGATGATATAGTACAACATAAGTGTGCTTACTGTTTCATGTCTCAATATTATTTCCTG
This sequence comes from Deroplatys truncata, assembly GCA_030765065.1. Classification (NCBI taxonomy): domain Eukaryota; kingdom Metazoa; phylum Arthropoda; class Insecta; order Mantodea; family Mantidae; genus Deroplatys; species Deroplatys truncata. Next base: position 3,531,176 of record CM060975.1, read on the forward strand.
CTGGGAGATATTATAGTACAACATAAGTGTGCTTACTGTTTCATGTCTCAATATTATTTCTTGCTGGGAGATGATATAGTACAACATAAGTGTGCTTACTGTTTCATGTCTCAACAATATTTCCTGCTGGGAGATATTATAGTACAACATAAGAGTGCTTACTGTTTCATGTCTCAACATTATTTCCTGCTGGGAGATATTATAGTACAACATAAGAGTGCTTACTGTTTCATGTCTCAACAATATTTCCTGCTGGGAGATATTATAGTACAACATAAGTGTGCTTACTGTTTCATGTCTCAACATTATTTCCTGCTGGGAGATATTATAGTTCCAGATAAGAGTGCTTACTGTTTCATGTCGTAACATTATTTCCGGCTGGGAGATATTATAGTACAACATAAGTGTGCTTACTGTTTCATGTCTCAACATTATTTCCTGCTGGGAGATATTATAGTTCCAGATAAGAGTGCTTACTGTTTCATGTCGCAACATTATTTCCTGCAGGGAGATGATATAGTACAACACAAGTGTGCTTACTGTTTCATGTCTCAACATTATTTCTTGCTGGGAGATGATATAGTACAACATAAGTGTGCTTACTGTTTCATGTCTCAACATTATTTCCTGCTGGGAGATGATATAGTACAACATAAGTGTGCTTACTGTTTCATGTCTCAACATTATTTCCTGCTGGGAGATGATATAGTACAACATAAAAGTGCTTACAGTTTCATGTCTCAACATTATTTCTTGCTGGGAGATGATATAGTACAACATAAGTGTGCTTACTGTTTCATGTCTCAACATTATTTCCTGCTGGGAGATATTATAGTTCCAGATAAGAGTGCTTACTGTTTCATGTCGTAACATTATTTCCGGCTGGGAGATATTATAGTTCCAGATAAGAGTGCTTACTGTTTCATGTCTCAACATTATTTCTTGCTGGGAGATGATATAGTACAACATAAGTGTGCTTACTGTTTCATGTCTCAACATTATTTCTTGCTGGGAGATGATATAGTACAACACAAGTGTGCTTACTGTTTCATGTCTCAACATTATTTCTTGCTGGGAGATGATATAGTACAACATAAGTGTGCTTACTCTTTCATGTCTCAACATTATTTCTTGCTGGGAGATGATATAGTACAACATAAGTGTGCTTACTCTTTCATGTCTCAACATTATTTCTTGCTGGGAGATGATATAGTACAACACAAGTGTGCTTACTGTTTCATGTCTCAACATTATTTCTTGCTGGGAGATGATATAGTACAACATAAGTGTGCTTACTGTTTCATGTCTCAACATTATTTCTTGCTGGGAGATGATATAGTACAACATAAGTGTGCTTACTCTTTCATGTCTCAACATTATTTCCTGCTGGGAGATGATATAGTACAACACAAGTGTGCTTACTGTTTCATGTCTCAACATTATTTCTTGCTGGGAGATGATATAGTACAACATAAGTGTGCTTACTGTTTCATGTCTCAACATTATTTCCTGCTGGGAGATATTATAGTTCCAGATAAGAGTGCTTACTGTTTCATGTCGTAACATTATTTCCGGCTGGGAGATATTATAGTTCCAGATAAGAGTGCTTACTGTTTCATGTCGCAACATTATTTCCTGCAGGGAGATGTTATAGTTCAATATAAGAGTGCTAAACACCTTGTGCACATACTACAACCTTATGTTTGCAAGACAGGCGTGTACGTCTAGGACCCCTTGGAATTCATTGAAAAACTTAAGACCTACAGTTTACAACCCAAAGACATACTCGTCGGCTTTGACGTCTTGGTGTTCACCATCGAGCCAGCCAAGGAGACCATAACAGAGCTTAGGAAGATTGTTGCTCACTTTCATCATGTCCTCACCACTACATCATGCATTTTATGAGCACATAGCCATGGGCAGTCCACTTAGTCCAACAATTACCAATTTTTATATGGAATTCTTTGAAGTTACAGTATTGGATTTGGCACTGTTGCTGATTTCGTTATCTGGAACCACGGTGTGCAAGCACTAGCAGAATTCAAGCACCTGAATACGGTTAATCAAAATATTCAGTTTACCATGGAGAAAGAAAGGGATGGGCAACTACCATTCTTGCACGTCATGGTTAACAGGAAGGCAGATTGCACACTGGACCATACAGTATATTGTAAACCTACACACACCGATCATTACCTTCACAAGGATTGAAGATCTCACCTGAGACAAAAATGCTGTTTGATTAAGATGCCAATAGAGCGGGCAACAAAAATCTGTGAAACCAAAAACTTACGTCAAGAATTTCAGCATTTAAACAAAGCATTCCAATCCAATGCTTACATAGAACAAGAAATCAGAAGTGTGTTGCTTCCTAGAAAATGATCCCTTATTCCGAAAGAACTCCAAGTGAGAGAAAAGGGTAGGCTTTTCTCCCATACATCAAATCAGTCGCATATCAACACCATCTTCAAGCCAATCAAACAGATACAGAGGGAGTTGTGCTCCTGCAGTAGTGTGAAAACTTGCATCAATGAGCACAAAGGAAGCTGCTTGGTACACACGGATATATCAGCTATTCGAACATGCTATCCTAGGGGAGCATATCATCCAGTATACTGGCATCATGAGCTATCAGCATATTATCAATAGAAAATAAGAAGGTTTAAAATTACCCAAAACATGGCATCCGGCCCTTACAAAAGCAAAAAAATAAAACATTCAGCACACTGTCCCGCCTAATGCTAGGACAAATAGAGCTAATAGAATAGATGCCCCTCGTTAGGCAACAGAATGGAGTAGGGTTAAACCTTGTGTCCCCTCCAAAAACTCTGTTCTAAACCTTAATTTGGTATACATTATTTTGATAAACCACAGGTCTGTAGCAGCCCAGTAGACCACAGCCTACAAGCATAGGGTATTTCTTGTAGCAATAGTATCACGTGGCACATATATTTATTCCCCAATGTTTTAATATGTATTTCAAACAACCTGGTCTTTGATCCTTTCAGCCACTAGAGGAAAAATATGAGCATTTCCTACCCACTACTCTGTGGGAATATGCAGCAGATATTTTATATTTAAGCTGGTCCTACCATTTCAAAGACAATACAATTTCTACCTGACAATCCCCAGTGACAAACAAATAGTTATTTTCTTGAGTGGAACAATCCAGATATGAAATATATGAATTAAAGAGTTGTGTCAGTCTTTTTATTAACACTTTACTTGAAAATTCTTATTATAATGGGAGACTTTAAAGCAAGAATGGGGGGGGGGGCACTGTAGATTACTATGAAGTGCCATGATAGGGGAAGGAGAAAAAAATGAAGTAAGAGAAAGGAAAAGCAGGGAGAGAGTAATAAATAAGGAAGGAAAAAAAAAGTTATTAGAATTCTGTGAAATAAACAATCTGTTAATATGTAATGGGACAATAAGAGAGGACAAAGAAGGAGAATTTACATTTGCAAGTGCAAATGGGCAAAGTGTAATAGACTATATGTTATGTAGTGGAGAAAATTAGGGAATTTAAAATCAGAAATAGCAGCTATTTCCTGTTAACAATGGAACTAAAGGTAGGAGAACAAGAACTACTAGATAAAGGAGTAACAAAGATGAGATTAAAAACCTATAAACGGGAGGAACCAGAAGGAAAATTCACAAAAGGTTTAAATTCAAAGGTAAGACAAATTATAGAATATGGAATAAAGATAAATCTATATGAAGCAAAAACAGAGAATGAGCTGAAGTTAATGGGACTAATAGCAAAAAGAGCAGGGACAGATATGGAAATAAAACATGGAAAGGTACAGACAAATAAGGGATGGTATGATGAAGAGTGAAAAAATGCAAAAAAGGAGGTTTTTAAAGAACTTATTAAATGGAGAGGATCGCAAAAAGATGAAGACAGGCAAAATTTGATGACTTACAAATGGGGATATAAATGCTTGTTAAAGAGAAAGAAAACAGAATGACAAGAAAATGTGGAAAATAATAAAGAGGGCAATTGAAAAGAAAGAGGGTAAAAATATATGGGAAATAGTAAGAAGGGTGAGCAGGAAAGAACAGGGAAAAAAAATGAAATCACACCAACTGAATGGGTAGAATATTTTAAAAACCTGATTGGGAAGGGGTAAAGTTAAGGTTAGAGCATAGAATATTTGGATAAGAGGTGATAACAAACGAAAAATTAGACATGAGAAAAATCAACCCAGGAGGTATATTTACAACTAAGAAATCTAAAGAAAGGGAAAGTGGTAGGAACAGAAGGAGTACCAGGAGAATTTTGGAGAAAATATGGGAAACTCAAAAAGGATTAGAATTAATGATGGGATTACTAAAAAGAAAAGAAAATTAAAAAATGACATACTGGAAAACAAGCATGATGGTAGCAAGGGAGCAGTAACTAGGCCTGAGAGAGGAATAAGTCTACTATCTATATTAGGGAAGGTGTATAGAGGTATTTTGTCAGAAGGATTAAGGGAATTGGTAGAAACTGAAAAAAAAGATATCAGGTTTTAGGAAAGGAAGACAGACTATAGATAACATATTTATAATAAAGAGGAAGGGTCCACATGTTGAAAAAGCTTTTGATAAAATAGAGTAGCTCTGGAATATAAACTAAGTTATTAAGAAAGTATGCCACATCACAGAGATGATCCAAGTTAAGTCCAATATTATTTAACCCAATCATAGATGATATATAAGAAAACAGCATTATCCAGAGATTCCAGGTTTATTATATGCAGACAACCTTATGATAAGTGCTATATCTATAATAGGGTTACAAAAAGCAATAAATGAAATTCAACAATTTTACGAAAAATGGGGAAATAAATAAATCCAAAGTGATAATTTTTAAACATGGAAATAAACTGAGGAAGGAAAAAAAATGGTTTCTAGGTGGTCAAGAATTGGAGGTAATCAAAGAATATGACTATTTAGGAGTAAGGTTGAGTAACAGCGGGGAATAGGGAGCACATGACAGGAATAAGAATATGCAAATATAAATTACAGATGTCGACAAAATGGTTGGAGAGAATGTATGAGGCATTGGTAGAATAAAAAATGCTCTATGCATGAAAATATGGGGGGAGCATTAAGTAAGAAAATTGACCAAATGTATAGAATGTTTTGTAAACAATTAATTGGACTACCAAGAGCAGCACTACACAAGGTTGCATTAGTAGAACAAGGAGTGTGAGCTGTGTGGAGGCAGAGAAAGTACTATACGATGCAATGTATACAATGTTTTGTAAACAATTAATTGGACTACCAAGAGCAGCACTACACAAGGTTGCATTAGTAGAACAAGGAGTGTGAGCTGTGTGGAGGCAGAGAAAGTACTATACGATGCAATGTATACAATGTTTTGTAAACAATTAATTGGACTACCAAGAGCAGCACTACACAAGGTTGCATTAGTAGAACAAGGAGTGTGAGCTGTGTGGAGGCAGAGAAAGTACTATACGATGCAATGTATAGAATGTTTTGTAAACAATTAATTGGACTACCAAGAGCAGCACTACACAAGGTTGCATTAGTAGAACAAGGAGTGTGAGCTGTGTGGAGGCAGAGAAAGTACTATACGATGCAATGTATAGAATGTTTTGTAAACAATTAATTGGACTACCAAGAGCAGCACTACACAAGGTTGCATTAGTAGAACAAGGAGTGTGAGCTGTGTGGAGGCAGAGAAAGTACTATACGATGCAATGTATAGAATGTTTTGTAAACAATTAATTGGACTACCAAGAGCAGCACTACACAAGGTTGCATTAGTAGAACAAGGAGTGTGAGCTGTGTGGAGGCAGAGAAACTACTATACGATGCAATGTATACAATGTTTTGTAAACAATTAATTGGACTACCAAGAGCAGCACTACACAAGGTTGCATTAGTAGAACAAGGAGTGTGAGCTGTGTGGAGGCAGAGAAAGTACTATACGATGCAATGTATACAATGTTTTGTAAACAATTAATTGGACTACCAAGAGCAGCACTACACAAGGTTGCATTAGTAGAACAAGGAGTGTGAGCTGTGTGGAGGCAGAGAAAGTACTATACGATGCAATGTATACAATGTTTTGTAAACAATTAATTGGACTACCAAGAGCAGCACTACACAAGGTTGCATTAGTAGAACAAGGAGTGTGAGCTGTGTGGAGGCAGAGAAAGTACTATACGATGCAATGTATACAATGTTTTGTAAACAATTAATTGGACTACCAAGAGCAGCACTACACAAGGTTGCATTAGTAGAACAAGGAGTGTGAGCTGTGTGGAGGCAGAGAAAGTACTATACGATGCAATGTATACAATGTTTTGTA